>CM077665.1:224007564-228807564 GCA_039707655.1 Elymus sibiricus | reverse complement strand
ACAGCTCGGCGACTGTCTTGTTCATCCCGTGCATGTTATAGTTCAACACGAAGCTCTTGTAGCTAGGTGGCAATGATTGAAGAACTCTGTCAGTGATAGCCTCTGGCGGAAGGGGCATCCCTAATTCAGCCAGATGGGTGGAGTACCCAGACATTCTGAGTATGTGATCACTAACAGACCCATTCTCCTCCATCTTGCAAGTATAGAACTTATCGGAGGTCTCATACCTCTCGATCCGGGCATTCTTCTGAAAGATAAACCTCAACTCCTGGAACATCTCATATGCTCCATGACGTTCAAAACATCTTTGAAGTCCCGGTTCTAAGCCATACAAAATTGCACATTGAACTATTGAGTAATCATCAGAGCGAGCCTGCCAGGTGTTCACAATGTCTAGAGACTCAACTGGAGCGGGTGGATCACCAAGCGGTGCATCAAGGACATAAGCCTTCTGGGAAGCCGTAAGGATAATCCTTAGATTACGGGCCCAGTCCACAAAGTTACTTCCATCATCTTTCAACTTAGCTTTCTCTAGGAACGCCTTAAAATTCAGGGGTGCTACTGCGTGAGCCATGATCTACAACATAAATATAGCAAAGACAACTTAGACTATTGTTCAAGATAATGAGTTTAGTTAATCATATTATTTAAAAAACTCCCACTCAAATTGACATCCCTCCGGTCATTCGAGTGTCACATGATCCAAATCCACCAACTCAAGTCTGATCATCACGTGAGTTGAGGTGGTTTCAATGGTGAACAGCTTCATGTTGATTATATCTACTATATGACTCATGTTCGACCTTTCGGTCTCTTGTGTTCCGAGGCCATGTCTGTACATGCTAGGCTCGTCAAGTTTAACCCGAGTGTTCCGCACGTGCAACACTGGCTTGCACCCGTTGTATGCGAACGTAGAGTCTATCATCACGTGGTGTCTCGAAACGACGAACTTTCGCAACGGTGCACACTCGGGGAGAACACAATTTTATCTTGAAATTTAAGTGAGGGGTCACCTTATAATGCTACCGTCGTCCTAAGCAAAATAAGATGCATAAAAGGATTAACATCACATGCAAATCATAAGTGACATGATATGGCCATGAACTTGTGCTTTTGATCTCCATCTCCAAAGCATTGGCATGATCTCCATCGTCACCGGCATGACACCATGATCTCCATCATCTTGATCTCCATCAACGTGTCGCCATGAGGTTGTCGCGCCGACTGTTGCTTCCACGACTATTGCTAACTCAAAGCGATAAAGTAAAGCAAAACGGCGAAAATAATTAAAGATAACTCTATGGCTCCTGCCAGTTGCCGTACTCATCGACATGCAAGTCGTGATATTCTATACAACACATGATCATCTCATACATCACATATATCTCATCATGAAATTGGCCATATCACATCACAACATACCCTGCAAAAACAAGTTAGACGTCCTCTAATTGTTGTTGCAAGTTTTACGTGGCTGCTACGGGTATCTAGCAAGAACAATTCTTACCTACGCAAAAACCACAACGGTGATACAAAAATTGCTTTTCAACCTTCTCAAGGACCGTCTTTGTCAAATCCGATCCGACTAAAGTAGGAGAGACAGACACCCGCCAGCCATCTTTATGCAACGAAGTTACATGTCAGTTGATGGAACCAGTCTCTCGTAAGTGTACGAGTAATGTTGGTCCGAGCCGCTTCATCCCACAATACCGCCGAAACAAGAAAAGACCAAGGGAGGAAGCAATCTGAATATCAACGCCCACAAACTCCTTTGTGTTGTACTCGAGATCTCATCTACACATAGACCTAGCTCTGATACCACTGATGGGGAACGTTGCATGGGAAACAAAAAATTTCCTACGCACACGCAAGATCTATCCATGGTGATGAGCATCTACGAGAGGGAGAGTGAATCTACATACCCTTGTAGATCGCTAAGCGGAAGCGTTAAGAAACGCGGTTGATGTAGTCGAACGTCTTCGCGATCCAAATCGCAAGTCGTCCCTCGATCCAAACACGATCTAGCGCCGAACGGATGGCACCTCCGCGTTCAACACACATACGGCTTGATGACGCCTTCACCTCCTCGATCCAGCGAGCGATGGTGAAGTAGTGGATGAGTTCCGGCAGCACGACGGCGTGGTGATGGTGGTGAGGAACAATCTCTGCAGGGCTTCGCCAAGCACTATGGAGATTATGACGGGAGGAACTAGAGGGTTTGGGTTGCCGACACACGGCTTGGGAAATCTTGATGTGTCCCGTGTGCTAGCCCTGCCCCTCTATTTATATATTGAGCCCTGGGGTCTAAACTTGGAGAGAAAGCCTCCACAAGGTCGGTTTTGCCCGCACAAGGTCGGTTTGGCCCGCACGGAAAGAGTCCCACTCGGATTCCAGCAGTACCGCGTACAAGCGGTAGTACCGCTCATGAGCGGTAGTACCGCTTCACACAAGCGGTAGTACCGCTTACGCGGTAGTACTGCCTTACCAGCAGTAGTACCGCTTAAGGCAGCAGCAAAACTTCCTTTTGCACTTTCCAATACCTCGTGGGCTTTACCCCTTTGGCCCATATAAAGTGTTGCTGCACCCGAACACTTCGGTAAACATCCGGAACCCCTTCCGGTGAATTCTGGAACCCTTCTGGAGATCAAAACACTATTATCACATATATCAATCTTTACCTCCGGACTCTTCCGGAGATCCTCGTCATGTCCGGGATTTTATCCGGGAATCCGAACAACCTTCGGTCACCAACACAATAACTCAACTATACTAATCGTCACCAAACGTTAAGTGTGTAGACCCTGCGGGTTCGAGAATTATGTAGACATGACCGAGACACCTCTACGGTCAATAACCAATAGCGGGACCTGGATGCCCATATTGGTTCCTACATATTCTACGAAGATCTATATCGGTCGAACCTCTATTTCAAGGATTCAGTTAATCCCGTATGCTGTTCCCTTTGTTCTTCGGTATGTTACTTGCCCGAGATTCGATCGTCGGTATCTCTATACCTAGTTCAATCTCGTTATTGGCAAGTCTCTTTACTCGGTCCGTAAGACAAGATCTCATGGCTAACACTTTAGTCACATTGCTTGCAAGGCTCATTGTGATGTTGTATTACCGAGTGGGCCCTGAGATACCTCTCCGTTACATGGAGTAACAAATCCCAGTCTTGATCCATGCCAACCCAACAGACACCCTTGGAGATACCTGCAGAGCATCTTTATAGTCACCCAGTTACGTTGCGACATTTGATACACACAAGGTATTCCTCCGGTGTCAGTGAGTTGCATGATCTCATGGTCATAGGAACAGATACTTGACATGCAGAAAACAATAGCAATAAACTGACAGGATCATATGCTACGTTTATAGTTTGGGTCTTGTCCATCACATCATTCTCCTAATGATGTGATCCCGTTATCAAATGACATCTCATGTCCATGGCTAGGAAACCTTCACCATCTTTTGATCAACGAGCTAGTTAACTAGAGGCTTACTAGGGACACAGTGTTGTCTATGTACCCACACATGTATTTGAGTTTCCAATCAATACAATTATAGCATGGATAATAAACGATTATCATGAACAAGGAAATATAATAATAACCAATTTATTATTGCCTCTAGGGCATATTTCCAACATGTATTCCATTCATGAGTAATGTATCCCCATTCATTTGCAAATTCTTACCGGTGTTTCGTTCAAGACTTCTTCAAGCTTATGAATCTCTCTTCAATCTTTCAAGAATAATAAGTAGTTTGCCAAATCCTTTGCTTGTCATAAATTTAAGTTGATGAAGGATAAGCATAACATAATTCTTATTCTTGATGGTCAAGGTGATTTCTATCCTTCTTCTGGAGTTCTTTATGATATCAAAAATCTTGATTCAAAGTTGTTCATCTTTTTTTCCGGAGTTCCAAGTTTTCTCAAGTATCTCTTCGAGAAGTTCCATCTAAATCTTTGCAAGGCCTCAACTCTTGTTTTTTTCAACCTTCAACTATTTTCTATCATCATTTCATTCTGGAGTTATTCCCGAGGGTTCTTTATGGTGTTTCGTCAAGGATTTTCTTCATTCTCGAAGTGTTCTTCAAGATTCTTGTTGGAGAGGCTCAAGTGTCATTCGGCTTGCATTCCGAAGTGCTATTCGTTCTCCCTTATCTTTTTGGATGGTGTTAAACTCATGAGGAGTCTCGAAGAGAATTTTTCGAGGATGAGATATGTAAACTCATCATTTCTTTCTTCGAGTTATCTTGGATTGGAATTCACGAAAAGCTTTTCATAAGGATTGTTGCTATCATGGTGCTTATCAATGATCCAAGTTCTCAAGGTATCTTCTTGGTGAAAGAAGTTTTTGCATATCTCGATGCTCGCAAGTTATCTTTGTTTCCGTTAGTGGACGGTTGTCACCTAATAATTTTGAGATGTTTTCCATAAGCCCACAACAAGCTTGTTCTTTTTGTTGTTGATTTTTCAACCACTCCATACAATCTCTTCTTGTAAGATGCTTTCAAATTCAATTGTTGTTGAAGTTTTCATTTTCTTCTCCATGCTTTTCTCTCCAATGATCTAGCTTCTATTCTTTTGTGCCGGAGGAATTGTGATGTTGCTGTATTCATCCCATCATCTCGGTTTGTCAAGATCATCTTGTTTTCCTTGCGTATACATTTAACCGGAGTGTTGTGCCCTCTTTTCAAGTTCTTTCTATCATCAAGTCTTGCTTCTCTTTTCAACCGAAGTGCTGCCCAAATTTCTTTTGAATTCTTGCTTGTTCCTCATGCCATTCTTTATCTCTTTGCAACCTCCAAGGTTTGTTGGTTTCACTCTTTTGTCAAAGAAGCAACTAAGTTTTCCCTCTTCCTTTTATCTTCATCTTCCCCTTCTCATTCTAAGATCTCAGGTCGAGATCTCTTGTTAGTGGAGGAGAGTTGTAACAGCCCGAGACCAACGCTCCAAAAGATTCCCCTTTCATTTCGTTGTCATCGCGTGATTTGTTTGGTTCTCGCATTCATCATCGCATCATTCACATCATCCGCATTGCATCAACACTCCATTACCGTCATTTTTTAAAACTTGCATCCGCTCGTAGTTGCCGGTTCTCTCCGTTCGTGCCGTCGACCGTCTCGACACCAACCACACACGCACGCGCCCGCGACATCTATAAAATATTGTTTTAAAAAGCGTGTATGAAACTTTCTCGGAATGGGTTGAAAGTTTGCGTGCGGTGTTAATATAGCGGCACTATAGCCGGTCTAAATCACAGAAGTTTTGGCATTTTAAACTCTGTCACGGGCGTCCCACCTCCCTCTCATCTCATCCCAACACCCCCTACACAGCCCACTAGCCCAGCCTACGCTAACCCTCTCCGGAGCCGTCCGATTGCAATCGAACGGCTCGAAACGGTGCAAAAAACCCCTAACCCTATATCCCTGACTATATAAGGAGGGCTAGCCCTTCCTAATCTGGAAACCTAGCTCATCTGCCTCGAAATCTGCGCCACCCCAACCAGCAGCCGCCACCATAGCCTCCACCTCCCACCTCCCGCATCGGGCCCGCCAGGCCCAAGCCAGGCCCGCCCGGGCCCGGAACCGCCGCCGCCGCCCGCTAGCGAGCCCGCGTCGCCACCCGAGGAGCCTACCCGAGCCTTCTAGAGCCGCCGCCGCCTCGCCGCTGCGCTGCCTGCCGCCGCCAGCCACCGCACCAACCCTCGTCGGCCGACCCGACCACCGCTGCCCCTTGCGATCCCCGTCGAAGCCGCCGGCCCTGTAGTCCGCGCCGCGCCATGGCCTCCACCCCAAGCTCTTCGCCCGGGGATCCGCTGCCTAACACCGGAGCTCGCCACGCCGGACATCCACGCCGTCGGGAATCGCCGGATCCGATCGCCCCCCACCAGACCTGGCCGTTGTCGGCCTCCACGTCCTCCGTGCCGCCGCATCCTCGCCGGATCTAGTAGTTCCAGGCCGCCTCTGCTTCATTCGAGACAACGACGATGCCCAGCACCCGCTCGCGTTGACTGATGGTCATGTGGGCCAGGCCCAGTGCAGGCCGCGCTGCAACCGCAGCCGCTCCCCGGCCTCCTGGGCCACGCGAACCGACGACCCAGTCGTGCCAGCGCAAGGGCCAACCGCAAGCCCCGCAATCCTATGCCCTGTGCGTCCTCTGTGTAACAGCCCGAGACCGACATTTCAGATACCTTCCATGTTTTCGCGAGAGCCACGTTGTTTATTTGTTTTTGCATTGCATCATGTTATCGTGCCATCATGTCATTAAATTTTGCAACTCAAATAAATAAACTGCATGGATCTTTGATCCATTTAAATCGAGGGAAATTCACATGGTGATTTCTCTTTATAACTTATAAAATATCTTCCCAATATTATTAGGGAGCTACAATGAATACTCCGTTCTTTTGGGAATCAACCAACACACTTGCAATTTAAATCCCATGCTTTCCTACTTCAAGTTTGGTCTCCGAACTTGCGGTAATTCTTTCATCTTTTTCCCAAGCTCCGTCAAACTCTCGTGATTTTTGGACACTCCTAAACCATAGTCATAGTTCAAACCACTGGAATTAAATTCAAATGAGTTTGAATTTCAATGTTCTCTTCATGCCAACTTCAATTTTTCTTGGAACATACACATTTTGTGAGTGTGTGAAAAAATAGCCCCTTCCTAAACCTCTCTTTCTTTTCTTCAAAACTCTATTTTCCTATTTTTTTTAAAAAAATAGAAAATATTATAAGAAGAAAGGAGAGAAGAGGTCACATCCATTTTTCTTCTGTGCCCAGGCCGGCCCATCGATCCACAAGGCCCAGCCGCCCCTCTAACCCTAGCGCTCCGGCAACCTCACCCCACTCCTCTCGATCCCCTCCCCCTCGTTCCTTCTGCCGCCACCACACACGCACACATATCGCAGGAGAGGAGATCCTCGCCCCGATCCCCACAGGCCACGATTGCAGCTCCACTCCGGCGATGCCCCTCTGCCGTTGTCGTAACCGGCGAGCCACTCACCGCTTTGCCGCCCTCCTGGCCTCCTCCTCGCCCGCGCCATGACCCTCACAGCTTCACCCTTCGGCCTCCGCTCCACCCAGTAACTGCACTCGGAGAGAGAGAGAGAGCCCGAGCGCGCCATTGCTCCACCTCGGCCTCCGGCCATGGAGCCCCTCCGCTGCCGTGCCATCCTTCCTTTTCTTCCACGCCCATCCTCTGCAGTCGCCGGCCTCCACCACACTCGCCTCCTCCTTTCCTCGCACCTTCTACACCCGAGACGAGCAGAGGAGCTTGTGCCCCCTCTGCCTCTGGCCACCGACGGCTCCCCATGTCCTTGCCTTCTCCCTTTGCTCTGCGTTGCAGCTGCTCTGTGGCCGCTTCGTTGTTCCCCGTCGCGCACCGACTACCTTGACCCATTGTCCGCCTCTCCCGTGACTCAGCTCGCCTCCCGGGCGCTTGCTCCACCGCACCGCTTGGTTCCCCTTGCCCCTCCCGACCTCCTGCTGCATTGCATGTTGCCGCTGCTCTCCTTTTGGGCCTGCTGCAGCTGACGCCCCGCCTTGGTCGTTGCAATGAGTAGCCGCACCACCAAGCAAGTCCATGGGTTGCCTCATTTTGTTCATAGCCAGTCTCGCAAGATCCAGGGCCTCACTGCACATGACCATTGCCGTCCCTCTTCATCTCTGTCAAGACTGGAACCCGTCAAGTACCCATTCGGGTTATTCAAGGATGACTAGCACCGACGTGTATGGCTACCGATGACCCGACAAGAACGACTACGATACGTGTACCACTACAATCGCCAAGATCGCGAGTACCACTACCGTCGCCGTGGATCCGACAAGACCGCATGTACCACTACTTCCACGACGTCCTCGACGACCCTGAACATCGAAATCCAAATTGTGCTAGCTGACAAAGAAAAAACAGAATATAACAGAGAAATATTGGTTCTGGCTGGAAGCGGGCATAGGACTGAAAATCCTCTTTCGCCGGGCCTTTTGGACTCAATATCCAAACAGAGAGAGTGGTTCAAATCCACCTCAGAACGAACAATGAAAAAGGCGTCGAGCGGGTGCAAGCTCGAGGAGCTAGGAAGGATGGAAGAAAGCTTGACCGTTTTTTCACTGAACTACTCGAACTTTTTGTTAGAAAAAGCGGAAATAGCAAGACTCGTGTACAACTACTTCGTCCGCCCTCAAATGCACGCTTCGAAGTTATAACCGATGAGTCAAATGCCGATGAGATGAATGCATGTGTGTATGAGATGGTTGGACATATATGGTGTATGCACTGTATAGGATGCTTGGTGTGGGTACCTCTTTTCTGTGACATTGACGCGTGGGAACCCGGTAACCGGGATCACCCCACCATCTTTGCATGATACGCACACAGTCAGACTTTCTTTTGCGTCGACATCTCGACGGGTTGCCGGAACCGGAATGTTGCCGTGGCATCGTTTTCGTTTTGTCGCTGTGGTACCCAATTCTTTCCGCCATGGCGACAAGTGGTCTATATCATATTATATGCCAACGTGTTCTTCAAATTGCATCGATTTGATCATGTCATCCTCATACATGTTAAAATAACATTTAAAATGATGTTGCATTAAAAATTGCCTAATGACTTGCTACGCGGTTTGTCACATAACTAATTAACCGTAGCTCCGATAAAAATGATCCACATATGTAACTTGACTAGAAAAATGTGTAGAATCACATGGTGCACTTTTATTTTCCTGCTTAATAAATATAAAATATGCGTAGTACAGATCTGTACCAAATTCATCATTTGCATATGGGGTCATTTCGGAAATGCTATATGTTGTTTCTAGCCTCATTTGAAAAGCCTAGATGATATAGTTGTGTATGGTCACCTCTTCCCAGGTTAAACACATTTAATATTGATGAGTACCTAAACGGGAGTGAACTAAATAAATTTTTGTGGAGTTTTGTCAATATGCAATTTGTTGCATATTGATCTTCACTTAACGTGTAGAGTTGATTGTTGTGCTTTGCCATGTCATGCATAATTAAATGGACATGCATCATATTTGATTGTGCATCATGTCATGAATATGTTGTGGTGTTTATCATGTCATTTGTTTGTTTCCGGATTGCTTCTTCTCGATAGAGTTCCTAAACCGATTCGGAGTGTGACGATTCGTTCGAGTATGCCCGTTCGTCTACTTCACGGATTCGTTCTTCTTCCCAGCGGGATCTCGGGCAAGATGACCATTTCCCTGGATACCATTACTATCATTGCCATGCTAGATGTCTTGTTTCTATCGCTTTTCACGCTACCTATCGCTTGTTTGTCAGCCTCCCAAATGCCATGGTAAGCCTCTAACCCCTCCACATCCCAGCAAACCATTGTTTGGCTATGTTACCACTTGCTCAGCCCTTATAGCATTGCTAGTTGCAGGTGCAAATAGTTTCCATGTGCCAACATGGATATTTTGGATACATCACAATATTATTGCTATTTAATTTAATGCACATATATACTTGGTAAAGGGTGGAAGGCTTGGACTTTTTCTCGGTGTTTTGTTCCACTCTTGCCGCCCTAGTTACTTGTGTACCGGTGTTATGTTCCATATTTTGCGCTCCTAACATGCTCGGGGTTGTTATGGGGACCCCCTTGATTTTTGTTTTAGGATAAAAATTGTCTGTCAAGATCCAACTTTGGTACTACATTTGCCCAACATAATAATTCTGATAATTAATTTGATGCATAGGGAGTTAGCGCTACCCGAGGTTCGTTATTCAACATAATACAGGGGGGCCAGTGCTGCTGGTGCTGGTCCAAACTAGAGCACCGTGCGGGGCCACCCAGTGGAAACTCGGGGGATTTCTACCAGGCCACTGTACGCGTAGCTTATCCGTCGTCTCCTGAGAACGAGATACGCGGCTCCTATCGGGATCGTCAACACGTCAGGCAGCCTTGCTGGATCTGTTTTAACTTTCTCGAACGTCTTGTGCGTGGGATTCCGAGGACACTTCGGGCTATCTCGAGGTTCAGATTTTCCAACGGAATCTCCAAGGAAATCACATGTTTCTTGGTCGAGGTTATTCCCGCGGCGTGTGGTTAGTTTGTGATGGATGAGTTGGAGCACCCCTGCAGGGTTAAATCTTTCATGAGAGTCGTGCCCGCGGTTATGTGGCAACTTGGAAAATTTGTTTAACATCCAGTCATAGAAAACTTAAAGTAAACTCAAATAAATACACCAACCGTGTGCGTAACCGTGACTGTCTCTTCTCGTGAATTTCTGATCCGAGAGAGAACACGGTGGGGTTATGTTTGACTCGTAAGCTGGTGTTCAGGATCACCTAGTAATCATTACTAGTTCACGTCTATTTATGCGATGATCATCCCCCCTTACTCTTGTACTCATAAGTTAGCCACTCAATTAAATGCTTAGTGCTTGCTGCAGCCTCACCACTTAACCATACCTCACCCATTAAGCTTTAATAGTCTTGATACCCTTGGAAATGAGATTGCTGAGTCCGTGTGGCTCACAGATTACTACAACAACAGTTACAGGTACGGGTAATGCGATGCTTTGACGTGAGAGCGATGCTTGTTTGATTTGGGGTTCTTCTTCTTCTTCGTCGTCGATCATAGGATGGGTTCCAGGCCGACAGCCTGGGATAGCAAGGATGGATGTCATTTTATGATTTGATTTCGTCCATAGTCGGACCCTGCTCTTGTGCATGATGATTGAATATGTTGTTGTATTGATGTGATCTTGATGTAGCTTGTGGCGAGTGTAAGCCAATTCCATATACTCATCTCTTCTTTACATGTACTTGTAATGATATCCATTCTTGCGAAACGACGAGATGCGCTTCTATCCTTGTCGAGGCCTGGAGCCAAATATAAGGATAGGATCGCATCTTGGGCGTTACAAGTTGGTATCAGAGCCTGTACCGACCTAAGAGCCCCCTTGATTGATCGAACTTCGCCGAGTCGAGTCTAGTGAAAAATTATTTTGAGTCTAGGTATATATCAGAGAGTAGGATTCTTTTTACTCCTCTTCTATGCTCTGGTGAGGAATCCTGACGTAGGAATTTTAATTCTACCCCTCTTCTCACTCAAATTTTTTTAGGATCACGCGGGTATTTTGGAACCTCTATGATGTCGATGTGACAGGAACTCTGTTCTTGGTGCCTCCCCTATGTATGGATTGGACCTGGGGAGTTGAGCTCCAAGGGGTTCTTGACACATCGCTATCGTTTAGTTTCCTTAGTACCTCAAGACGCGGATGTTCGAAATTGCCTCAATACTATTCGTGGTGCGAAGAGTGTGGCGGCACCCAGTACTGGGGAGCGAGATCACATGTACTACCATGTTTAGTATCGTTGTGATTATGAGAGTCTGAGGTAGATGAGTTTCTGAGACCTCTGGTTGCGTGTTGACGGATGTGATACACTCGAGAGTAGTGTGACTGCTAGGAGTCGAGTGATGGATAAAAATTCCGTGTATCCGTGGACCCTATTGCATAACCAAAGATTTCGGAAGTTCTCTGGTGGGAATTCAAGTAGTTACCTAGGATGATCTTCCAACAGGTGCATGATGTGAGGTTGGGGTTCGACATCTAGTGGTTCATTTGTTCACGGTCTTTTTTACAGAGGATAGTCTCGGTATGCTTTGTCAAGCCTTGTAGTTTGCTACGCCTAGGGAGCATATTCGAGCGTCATTTCAATATGACAATCCGATGTACGATCGAGCCCGTGCGAGTCTTACCACGAAAATATCGAGCGAAATCTCTGTCATATATTTGTTTCTGGCTTAATCCTCAAGCCCCATCTTTTGTTTTGTTGGAGTATGGTAATTCGAGTTGCTTCGATGTCAAGTGGTGATTTCATATCATTCCTAATCGGTGTGTTTCTCATCAAGATAATTCATTCCTCCCCAATATTTTCAAGATCTATCCTCATATTTCTTCCAGGAGTTCTTTTCATCGATCTAAGATTGCTTTATTTTTCCCCACCCTCCCACCCTTTTTCTTCAGCAATTAAATTATCGTCCAAGTGCCTTTCTATTCATGTGATGCTTCTGCTATCTTTTCTTCAGTTTTGTATCTGGTGATTCATTGTGAAGATGCTCAGGTGTTAAGTTCATCATTCCTCGTTCTTGTTTTCTTTCCCGGTGGATTCAATTCATGCTTTCGGTGTTCATCATATCATTCTCATTCGCTAAATGCTTCCCGTGTTAGAATTTCTTATCCAAGCCTCTCTTGTTTATTCATCCCTCTCTCTATTCTATCCAGAGTGGCAAGATATCTCAGAAGTGTTGTGTTTCCATCCATATTCTATTAAAATATTTTGAGGGTCTGACCTCATCAAGTTTTCAATTATACCGGTGCAATCTCTCTTATAAGCAATCATTTCAACGGTGGTATCTTTGAGTGGGCTCATAACCCACAGGTTTTTCCCCAGGATCTTACCTGACTCTTCTAATCCTTTCCGGAGATGTTCTCAAGTTCTTGTCAATATGATGTAAGAATGAATTTCATCAGTCATATTCCTTCTCGAAGATTGGTGCTAAATCATTTTCATCATTGGATCAACCTTTCCTTATTCATTGTTACGGAGTGTCTCAGTAATTCATGATGTTGTTTCTCGTCATCATTCTCGACGTGGGAGACCGAAGGAGAGTTTCTCTTAAATCTTGGTCCATTCTCTTTGAGGACTTGTGTTTCAAGCTTGATGCTATTCTTCAAAATTGTTCTCAATCATGAGTAATTCCTCCCATATCTATCCAGAGCATCTCATAGTCGTTTTCGTTCTCGATCCTCCGAAGGCCATCATTTCAGAAGATTTCTTCGTTCTCTACTTTTAGTTTTCATTCTCAAATTCTTCTAAATTGTTGTCTCATCGTTCATATCTTAATTATTCCGGTGCTTCATTCAAGTTTTCTGCTGGACGTATCGTGATCTCTTCGTTCTTATGTAATTCCATTCATTCGTAGTATCCTCATTCCATTCCAAATTCTTACCGGTGGTTCGTTAAAGAGTTCTTCAAGTTTGTGATATCTCTCTTCAATCTTTCAACAAGAATAAGTAGTATGCCAAATCCGGTGCTTGTCATCAATTTAACTTGATGAAGGATAAGCATAACATAATTCTTATTCTTGTTTCATCAAGGTGATTTCAATCCTTCTTCCGAAATTGTTCATGATATCAAATCCGTGATTCTAAGTTGTTCATCTTTTCTTTTCCGGTGTTCCAAGTTTTCTCAAGTATCTCTTCGTGAAGTTCCATCTAAATCTTTGCAAGGTCATAATATTATTCTTTTCAGCCTTCATTTATTTTCATCATTCTTTTGTATACGGAGGCTCTCCATGGCGGTTCGTTAAGGATCTAATTCTTTCTCGAAGTATTCTTCAATATTCTTGTTGTAGGAGCTCAAGTGTTCTTATCTTGCATTTCTAAGTGCTATTTTTTTCCATTATCCTTTGAGATGGTGTTATAGCATTCTTGATTTATGAGGAGTTTCAAAGAGAAGTTATCGAGAATGAGATATTTAAACCCATCATTTCTTTATCAGAGTTATCTTGGCATGTATGTCACCTAAAGCTTTTTCTAAGGATCGTTGCTATTATGGTGATTATCGTGGATCCAAGTTGTCAATGTATCCTCTTGGTGAAAGAAGTTTTGCATATCTTGTTGCTTCCAAGCAATCTTTGTTTATATTATTGGTCGGTTGTCACCTCATAATGTTGAGATGTTTTCCATAAGCCCACAACAAGCTTGTTCTTTCCGTTGTTGTTGTTCCAACAACTCCGTGCAATCTCTTCTTGCTAAAGATGCTTTTCAAGTTCAATTGTGAGAGAAGTTGTCTTTTCTTCCCTATTCTTTTCCTTCCATTGATCTAGTGTTTATTCTTTGTTCCAACGGCTTTGTGATGTTGCTCTCTTTGAACCATCATCTCAGTTTGTCAAGATCATGTTCTTCCCTTGCTTCTCATCTAACCGGAGTGTTGTGTCCTCTCTTCAAGTTCTTTCCATCTTATCAAACTTTCCTTCTCTTTTCTATTGGAGTGCTGCCCAAATACATTCTTGCTCAGGGCATGTCTATCTCTTTTCAACCGGAGTCCTTTCAAGTTCTTTCTTGTTCCTCATACCATTCTTCATCTTTTGTAACCTTCAAGATTCGTTGGTTTCACTCGTTTGTCAAAGAAACAACTAAGTTTTACCCCTTCCTCTTGCTCTTTCCCTTCCCCTTCTCATTCTAAGATCTCGGGACGAGATCTCTTGTTATGGAGGAGAGTTGTAATAGCCCGAGACCGACATTTTAGATACCTTCCATGTTTTCGCGATAGCCACGTTGTTTATTTGTTTTTGCATTGCATCATGTCATCATGCCATCATGTCATTAAATTTTGCAACTCAAATAAATAAACTGTATGGATCCTTGATCCATTTAAATCGAGGGAAATTCACATGGTGATTTCTCTTTATAACTTATAAAATATCCTCCCAATATTATTAGGGAGCTATAATGAATATTCTGTTCTTTTGGGAATCAGCCAACACACTTGCAATTTAAATCCCATGCTTTCCTACTTCAAGTTTGGTCTCCGAACTTGCGGTAATTCTTTCATCTTTTTCCCAAGCTCCGTCAAACTCTCATGATTTTTGGACACTCCTACACCATAGTCATAGTTCAAACCATTGGAATTAAATTCAAATGAGTTTGAATTACAATCTTCTCTTCATGCCAACTTCAATTTTTCTTGGAACATACACATTTTGTGAGGCCGTGAAAAAATAGCCCCTTCCTAAACCCCTCTTTCTTTTCTTCAAAACTCTATTTTTTATTTTTTTATTTTTTAAATAGAAAAGAGTATAAGAAGAAAGGGGACAGGATGTCACATGCATTTTTCTTCTATGCCCAGGACGGCCCATCGATCAACAAGGCCCAGCCGCCCCCTCTAACCCTAGCGCTCCCGCAGCCTCACCCCACTCCTCTCGATCCCCTCCCCCTCGTTCCTTCTGTCACCGCCACACACGCACACATATCGCAGGGGAGGAGCTCCTCGCCCCGATACCCATAGGCCACGGTTGCAGCCCCACTACGGCGATGCCCCTCTGCCGCTGTTGTAACCGGCGAGCCCCTCACCGCTTTACGACCCTCCTGGCCTCCTCCTCGCCTGTGCCATGACCCTCACAGCTCCACCCTTCGGCCTTCGCTCCACCCAGCCACTGCACTCGGAGAGAGAGAGAGCCCGAGCATGCCGTCGCTTGACCTCGGCCTCCGGCCATGGAGCCCCTCCGCCGCCGTGCCATCCTTCCTTTTCCTCCACGCCCATCCTCTGCAATCGCCGGCCTCCACCACACTCGCCTCCTCCTTTCCTGGCACCTTCTGGACCCGAGCCGAGCAGAGGAGCTTGTGCCCCCTGTAGCTCTGGCCACCGACGGCTTCCCATGTCCTTGCCTTCTCCCTTTGCTCTGCGTTGCAGCTGCTCTGTCGCCGCTTCGTTGTTCCCCGTTGCGCACCGCCTACCATGCCCCATCGTTCGCCTCTCCCGCGACTCGAGCTCGCCTCCTAGGCGCTTGCCCCGCCACACCGCTTGGTTCCCCTTGTACCTCCCGACCTCCTGCTGCATGCCATGCTGCCGCTGCTCTGCTTTTGGGCCTCCTGCAGCTGATGCCCCACGTTGGTTGTTGCAATGAGTATCCGCACCACCAAGGAAGTCCATGTGTTGCTTCATTTTGTTCATACCCAGTCTCGCAAGACCCAGGGCCTCACTGCACATGACCATTGCCGTCTCGCTTCATCTCTGTCAAGACTGGAACCCGTCAAGTACCCATTCGGGTTATTCAAGGATGACTAGCACCGACGTGTACGACTACCGATGACCCGACAAGAACGACTACGATACGTGTACCACTACAATCGCCAAGATCGCGAGTACCACTACCGTCGCCGTGGATCTGACAAGACCGCATGTACTACTACTTCCATGACGTCCTTGACGACCCTGAACATCTACGGAGTGTGTACGACTACCGTCACCGAAGACTCGTGCACAACTAGTTCGTCCGCCCCGAAAAGCACGCTTCGAAGGTATAACCGATGAGTCGAACGCCGATAAGACGAATGCATGTGTGTACGAGATGGTTGCACGTATATGGTGTATGCACTGTATATGATGCTAGGTGCGGGTACCTCTTTTCTGTGCCACCGACGCATGTCAACCCGGTAACCGGGATCACCCCACCATCTTTGCATGACACGCACACGGCCACACTTTCTTTTGCATCGGCATCTCGACGGGTTGCCGGAATCGGAACGTTGTCGTGGCATCGTTTTTGTTTTGTCGCCGTGGTACCCAATTCTTTCCGTCATGGCGACAAGTGGTCTATATCATATTATATGCCATCGTGTTCTTCAAATTGCATCGATTTGATAATGTCATCCTCATGCATGTTAAAATAACATTTAAAATGATGTTGCATTAAAAATTGCCTAATGACTTGCTACGCGGTTTGTCACATAACTAATTAACCGTAGCTCCGATAAAAATGATCCACATATGTAAGTTGACTAGAAAAATGTGTAGAATCACATGGTGCACTTTATTTTCCTACTTAATAAATATAAAATATTCGTAGTTCAGATCTGTACCAAAGTCATAATTTGCATATGGGGTCATTTCGGAAATGTTATACGTTGTTTCTAGCCTCATTTGAAATGCCTAGATGATGTAGTTGTGTATTGTCACCTCTTCCCATGTTAAACAACATTTAATATTGATGATTACCTAAACGGGAGTGAACTAAATAAATTGTTTGTGGAGTTTCGTAAATATGCACTTTGTTGCATATTGAGCTTCACTTAACGTGTAGAGTTGATTGTTGTGCTTTGCCATGTCATGCATAATTAAATGGACATGCATCATATTTGATTGTGCATCATGTCATGAATATGTTGTGGTGTTTACCATGTCATTTTTTTGTTTCCGGATTGCTTCTTCTCGATAGAGTTCCAAAACCGATTCGGAGTGTGAGGATTCGTTCGACTACACCCGTTCGTCTACTTCACGGATTCGTTCTTCTTCCAAGCGGCATCTCAGGCAAGATGACCATTTCCCTCGATACAATTACTATCATTGCCATGCTAGATGTCTCGTTTCTATCGCTTGTCACCCAACCTATCACTTGTTTGTCAGCCTCCTAAATGCCATGATAAGCTCTAACCCCTCCACATCCTAGCAAACCATTGTTTGGCTATGTTACCGCTTGCTCAGCCCTTATAGAGTTGCTAGTTGCAGGTGCAAATTGTTTCATGTGCCAACATGGATATTTTTGATATATCACAATATTATTGCTATTTAATTTAACTAGTAAAGTGGCCCGCTCTAAGCGCGGGCATGATCTTTTGATACCTTTTGAGATGGTTTTTGTGCAATAGATCCTAGAGTCTTTTAATTATATATTATATATTTTGATTTAACTTCCTATCTAGTGAGTCTATACACATGTTATACCCATGTTTATTAGTATTATTAAAAGAACAGAAAGTCAACCATTCTGAAATAATAATTATTCATGTGAGTATAGCATCTAAAGTCTTACATGTATGCACCGAAATTACCACGGTACAAATCATGAATTTATACTAATGTTTTATTAAATTCAATTAAATTATGTATTTTAATAATGTTTTATTAAATATATATGAATAGCTCGTGAGTATGTGATTTGGGTTAAAAAATATATAGGGATCTATCATTTTCTACATAATTGATGTGAAACATAACTCTAATGTCCCATTATTTGTCCATTCCTTTTATTACCAGAATATGTAGGAAGGAAGAGTGATACAGGTCCCTGCCTAGTCAAACACAATGGCAGTTCATGCCAGAAGGGAATACAACAATAATTATTCAAATCCTTAATATGTCTACAATAGCCATACATGGGAGAGATATTTACGGACATAACCCCAAGTATTTATGGACATATTGTTTTGTATTTACACCAATTAAACCAACATGTGCATATTCAATCACAATTGCTCTTCCTCAATGTCAATGGAGCTGCATTTATCAAACCGCCTACCATAAACAATGATGGATTGCCACCTAATGCAATAAACGGTGGGATTCCAGGTGCTTGTCTTGTACAGTAACATAGCTGCTATTAACAAAACCCCATAAACATTTGTAAAACAAAACCTCAGCATCCTTAAAAAAATGTCAACTTTAATATGAGTATAGTCTTAACAGGCTGTAATTTTGTATGAACACATGTGTTTAAAGCATAGATTTATTTTCTTGCTGAAATATTCAAAAAATTCTAGAGACATTATTCCTTACTGATGGAAACTTTTTTGCATTATAAGTCAAAATCAGAACTTATTATTGCAGATCTCTTCAACTATAATTTGTTTATGAACTGAGACAAACATTAAAACAATATGCAAAAATGAACCGCTAATATTTATATACAGAAAATTAACTCGAAGCCATGAAACTATATGCTATAAATAGAAGATGGTGATATAATGAAGTACCTTATGCACGTATGTGTGTTCATCACGGTCATCATGGTGCATAGTTACATGATTCTTAGCTATCTATCACCTTTGAGTACATCAAACACCATGAAATGCCATTTGTTGAACCCCAGTTTATTTCTTGCTGGTGTGTGTGTGAGACTATGTGTGTCCGTGTTACTCTGTCGTGTGTGGCTTTACTAAATTAAAGCCGGATGCCGTTGGCATCTTTTTTCTGAAAAAAACATCTTCACCTACAAATTTTAGTATTCATATTCAAGTATGTAAGGTAATTCACAAGCCTTCATATGTGCATTAAGCCACTTGAACCATTTGATACACGTGTGTTCGTTTTGCACAATAATAATTCTACTTGTGTTCGAAATTCAATTAGCACTGTGTGAGTATAGTCAAAATTTCCTTTGATCAATACATAGCTCAAGTCACGCGTTTGCTCATGAGTACACTTGCGTTTTGTCTAACATGCCCAGATGATTTGAATGTTATTTATCATTGCTCTATCAATTTGCTCTTCTGATGGTCAGGCAAAATCGATGCAAGGAACTTCTGATGGACCATCGTGTGTTAATAAAATCAGGGGTCTAGTGTGGATCATCAGGACTATGCAATGCGCCTCCAGCGAGCCACCATGTACTGTGCGGTGAGAACGAACTCCTGAAATCATAGCCTGGGGATTAGGTTGATGTTGTCCTATGAAGATGAAAGGCATGGACCGGAAACATGAAAACATGAGTAGACTGGATTCGGGGGTAATCCTCCTTTTCGAAAAAGGAGTAGAGTGGATTTCTCTCGTAGATAAATCATGCTTGCATCTGTTCAGGGAATTCACCAACATTAGCTAGCAAAGTCCTAGCTGGATTAACTTAGGCTAACGCCATGGCATCTAAACTTCTTCATATTTGCCATCTAATGGGTATGGCTTAGATAAAGGAACCTAAATCCCATGGTTTAGACTTTCCATTGCTATAAATCATTTGCACTTGCGATCGATTATGCGATAGTCTGCCTGCGCTATTCAGCATAGAGACACCGCCTAAGCCAAATCATAGTACCCGAGGTGCCTCTTCTAGTAGACGGCCTGAGAAGATTTGTAATGATCCTCCTATGTACAATATCATTTATAACTTGAGACGATTGATCAAGCATGTGAAGCTCGAGTAGGAAGTTCAATGTCACAGCATGGCTGACCTTGGCCAACACCTTGGTGGTGGACTTGCCAGCACCCACAACCTCGAGGAAAGCCACTACCGGTACCCAGGAAGCCTCGACGTAGCCCGTGATGTGCATCTCTACTCTGCTACGGTGCCATCTGGCCCATTTGTCTATGCAGAGCACGTCGGCGTGGATAGAGGGGGCGTGAGATTGAAGGGCAGTTAGAAGGAAAGGCGAACTTGAAGACAAACATGCTTAGCATTACGTATATGTATACATCCTTTTTATTATTTCGTGGATTAATGATGTGGGATGAGGACATGCTTACTGAATATGTGAGGGGTACGTCTGTACGATGAATCCAAAACTTTTGCCTATGCCACTGCACACATGTACAATAATAAATAGTAAAATTAATTTAGAGTTAAACTGTTCTTTACAAAAATAAGAGTTGTAAGTCTGGACACACCCTTAGCTCTTCTCAGGTGCTTGTATTTGTAATAGAGATCATGTAATTAAATTTATCTACAAAAAGATTTGTTCTTGCGAATTTTGAGTGTTTCTAGCTTTTTTAGGCATTTTCAAAGTCCTAGTTGTTTCCTACGTTCTGCTAGCACATTAGTGCAAATTTGGATCAGAACACTTTTTAACCCAAAAAAATCCAAGCACATTTGGCATGCTATAATTTGAAACTTCACGATGAATTGCACACATAATCATTTTCTTGCAAACTGATCTATAAACGCATGTCTTTTTCTATGTTGCTAACTCTTACAAAGTTGTATAGACTATATGTCGCATTGCAGGGAAATAGATAGGGATCAGTAAAATAAAATATACATGCTGCGTATGTACCATTACCTAGATATAGTATGTCACCGATCGATCGATCTTGCACGGATGGAT
The DNA here is from genome assembly GCA_039707655.1 of Elymus sibiricus. Classification (NCBI taxonomy): domain Eukaryota; kingdom Viridiplantae; phylum Streptophyta; class Magnoliopsida; order Poales; family Poaceae; genus Elymus; species Elymus sibiricus. The sequence continues at coordinate 228,786,985 of CM077665.1, read as the reverse complement.
TCATGGTGCATACATGAGGTAAGATTGAAATCTTAAGAAACTGATATGCATGTACGTGGAGGAGAACTGACCAACCCAAGAAACCTAGGTGAATACGGTGGCGGCCGGGACAACGTGCATGTAACGACGGCTCGAACAGCGTGTAGATCGAAATATAGTTGCTGCCGTAGCTTCCGTTACCAACGACCTGGTCATGGACCTACACAAGGTTAGCATCATAATTCTCGAGCATGCGTGCAGGCAGTACATGAGGCTCTTATCAATCTTATTTACACTGTATGGATGCTAAAAGTCTTTGATCCATCGCGTACCTATCTTACCTATGTTCTTGCCTGTTCTTTGTAGGTATGCATGCAAGAGGCGAGTTTGTCACTTGAGGCTGCCGACGTCCATGCACAGGTACAGGCCCGGCCGATCGACTGATGCACAACATCGAGGTGAACATGGCGGAATTTCCTCTACGGCTGTACGCATGCCTATGACGGTGGCCGCGTGTGTGAGGAGTTTGCAAGTGGAGTCCGTATAGGTAACCCTATTTTTCTCTTTTTTATTTTCTTTTCACCGTAGAGTTAACCTTAGAAATCAATGAGGGGCACTGGTGGGTAATTAGTTTAAGATTGAGCGTTAATAGATTAATTCTGAAATCCAACGGTTGTGATCAGTTAAATTAAATTAATTAATGGTTGGATATTTCTAATTTTTGTGGTAATTTCTAGAGTATTTATCTTTTTCTGGTGATCCTATAAATTACTTTTTATATATAGAATAGATGCACATATATACTTGGTAAAAGGTGGAAGGCTTGGCCTTTTGCTCGGTGTTTTGTTCCACTTTTGCCGTCCTAGTTACTTGTGTACCGGTGTTATGTTCCATATTGAGTCCTCCTAACATGCTCGGGGTGGTTATGGGGACCCCCTTGATTTTCGTTTTAGGATAAAACTTGTCTCGCAAGGCCCAACTTTGGTACTACATTTGCCCAACATAATAATTCTAATAATTAATTTGATGCATAGGGGGTTAGCGCTACCCGAGGTTCGTTATTCAACATAATACAGGGGGGCCAGTGCTGCTGGCGCTGGTCCAAACTAGAGCACTATGCGGGGCCACCCCGGGGCAACTCAGGGGATTTCTATCAGTCCACCATACGCGTAGCTTATCCGTCGTGTCCTGAGAACGAGATACGCGTCTCCTATCGGGATCGTCGACACGTCGGGCGGCCTTGCTGGATTTGTTTTACCTTTATCGAACGTCTTGTGCGCGGGATTTCAAGAACACTTCGGGCTATCTCGAGGTTGAGATTTTCCAACAGAATCTCCAAGGAGATCACGGGTTTCGTTGTCGAGGTTATTCCCATGGCGTGTGGTTAGTTTGTGATGGATGAGTTGGAGCACCCCTGCATGGTTAAATCTTTCATGAGAGCCGTGCCCGCGGTTATGTGGCAACTTGGAAAATTTGTTTAACATCCGGTCAAAGAAAACTTAAAGTAAACTCCAATAAAATACAACAACCGTGTGCGTAACCGCGACTGTATCTTCTCGTGAATTTCTGATCCGAGAGAGAACACGGTGGGGTTATGTTTGACTCGTAAGTAGGTGTTCAGGATCACTTAGTGATCATTACTAGTTCATGTCCGTTTATGCGACGATCATCACCCCTTACTATTGTACTCATAAGTTAGCCACTCAATTAAATGCTTAGTGCTTGCTGCAGCCTCACCACTTAACCATACCTCACCCATTAAGCTTTAATAGTCTTGATACCCTTGGAAATGAGATTGCTGAGTCCCTGTCGCTCACAGATTACTACAACAACAATTGCAGGTACAGGTAATGTGATGCTTTGACGTGAGGGCGATGCTTGTTTGATTTGGAGTTCTTCTTCTTCTTCTTCTTCATCGATCATAGGATGGGTTCCAGGCCGGCAGCCTGGGATAGCAAGGACGGATGTCATTTTATCGTTTGATTTCGTCCGTAGTCGGACCCTGCTCTTGTGCATGATGATTGAATATGTTGTTGTATTGATGTGATCTTGATGTAGCCTGTGACGAGTGTAAGCCAATTCCATATACTCATCTCTTCTTTACATGTACTTGTAATGATATCCATTCTTGCGAAACGACGAGATGCGCTTCTATCCTTGTCGAGGCCCTCGAGCCAAATATAAGGATAGGATCGCATCTTGGGTGTTACACTCTGTTATCTTGCGCTCACCCGTGTAGGCCCATTAGCTCGTCAGATTCAGCTCATTAATATTTTTTCCATGCGCTGCGAATTTATCCAATTAATTAACCAGGGAATTGCACTTCTACAGAAAAGTCCTCCATCTTCATGCATATAAAAACTAATTAACCGTGCATCGGATTAAAACATATTATATATGTAAAATGTGTAGAATTTCCTGTAGTTTCACAATATGCCACTTTCAACCATGGTAAAAATGTTTTACTTTCTGTTTTCATTTAATTTGTGTAAATACCATGCTAAAATGATTTATATCATATCTAATTAACCGTAGCTCCTTTTAAAATGATCCACAACGTGACTAGAAAAATGTGTAGAATAACATGGTCCACTTTATTTTCATGTTTAATAAATATAAAATTGTGTTAGGACAGATCTGTACCAAATTCATAATTTGCATATGAGGTCGTTTCGGAAGTGCTATATGTTGCTTTCGGCCTCATTTAAAATGCCTAGATGATGTAGTTGTGTATGCTTCACCTCTTGCCATGATGAACAACATTTAAAATGATTGTTTAGTTAAACAACATTAACCGCATTTCACCTAATATGGAGAGTTATTATTTTGTTATATGTATGATCTCCTTCTCCATTTTAAAATTGCTTTAGTTCCATCTACACCTTATGCCATGACCACCCATGATAAACAACATTTAATATTGATGGGTACCTAAGAAAGAGTGAATTAATTGATTCAAACGTGGAGTGTCGTCAATATGCAACTCATTGCATATTGAACTTCACTTAATATGTAGTGTTTGATTGTTATGCTTGCCATGCCATGCATAATTAAACCGGACATGCATCATACTTGATTGCGCATCATGTCATGCATATATTGTGGTGTTTACCATGCCATTTTTTTGTTTCCCGATTGCTTCTTCTCAATAGAGTTCCGAAACCGATTCAGGGTGTGAGGATTCGTTCGACTATGTCCGGTTAGTCTAGTTCAAGGATTCGTTCTTCTTCCAAGCGGGATCTCACGCAAGATGAACATTTCCCTGGATACCACTACAATCACTGCCATGCTAGTTGTCTCGTTTCTATCGCCATGTCTCGCTACCTACCACTTGTTTATCAAGCCTCCCGAAATGCCATGATAAGCCTCTAACCCTCCACATCCCAGCAAACCATTGTTTGGCTAAGTTACCGCTTGCTCAGCCCCTTATAGCGCTGCTAGTTGTAGGTGCAAGTTGTTTCCATGTGCTGACATGGATATTTTTGAGATATCACAATATTATTGCTATTTAATTTAATGCACCTTTACACTTGGTAAAAGGAGGAAGGCTTGGCCTTTTGCTCGGTGTTTTGTTCCACCTTTGCCGTCCTAGTTACTTCTGTACCGGTGTTATGTTCCATACTGAGCGCTCCTAACATTCTTGGGGTTGTTATGGGTACCCCCATGATTTTCATTTGGGATAAAACATTTCTGGCAAGGCCCAACATTGGTACTACATCTGCCTAATAACTAATAAGCTACCATAGGGCGTCATGAACCAGTCGATAATTAATCAACCCCGGTCCAGTGCTCCTCATGAGTGTTGGTCCAAACTAGAGCCATGTGCGGGGCCAACCAGGGGCAACTCGGGAGGTTTCTATCAGTCCACTGTAAGCTGTGCTCATCCGGTCCTGTCCTAAGAACGAGATACGCGGCTCCTATCGGGTCCGTCGACACGTCAGGCGGTCTTGCTAGATTTGTTTTACCTTTCTTGAACGTCTTGTGCACGGGATTCCGAGGATACTTTGGGCTATCTCGAGTTTGAGGTTTTCCACCGGGATTCCGAGGATAGTGCGGGCTATTCCGTGGTTGAGGTTTTCCGACATAGCTTGTGGCTAGTTTGTGATGGATGAGTTGGAGCACCCCTGCAGGGTTAAATCTTTTCAAGATGTTGTGCCCGCGGTTATGTGGCAACTTGGAAATTTGTTTAACATCCGGTCATAGAAAACTTAAAGTAAACTCAAATAAAATACACCAACCGTGTGCGTAACCATGACTGTCTCTTCTCGTGAATTTATGATCCGAGAGAGAACACGGTGGGGTTATGTTTGACTCGTAAGTAGGTGCTCAGGATCACTTAGTGATCATTACTAGTTAACTTCCATTTATGCATAGATAACCCTTCTTATTATTGTACTCGTAAGTTAGCCACCCAAATAAATGCTTAGTGCTTGTTGTAGCCTCGCCACTTAACCATACCTTACCCATTAAGCTTTGCTAGTCTTGATACCGTTGGAAATGAGATTGTTGAGTCCTTGTGGCTCACAGATTACTACAACAACAGTTGCAGGTACATATAATGTGATGCATTTACGTGAGAGTGATGCTTGTTTGATTTGGGGTTCTTCTTCTTCATCATGAATCATAGGATGGGTTCCAAGGTGGGAGCCTGGGATAGCAAGGATGGATGTTTCTTTTATCATTTGATTTCGTCTGTAGTCGGACCGTGCTCTTCTGTAAGGTGATTGAATGTATTGTTGTATTTGATGTGATCATGATTGAGCTCTTGGAGAGTGTAAGCCAGTTCCATATACTCATCTCCTCTTTACATGTACTTGTAACGATATCCATTTTGTGAAACAACAAGATGCGCTTATATCCCTATCGAGGCCCTCGAGCCAAAATAAGGATAGGACCGCATCTTGGGCGTTACACCATGGTGCTTGACATTTGTATTTATGTTGTGAAGACGGAGCCATGCTATTTTAATATGATATAATGAATAGGGGGTGAACATTCTTTTCGGATCGTATACTTTGAAACTTGATGATTATGATTCTTATGTTTATAAATATTATTATGTTAATGTTTATTAATTCATCATTTCTCAATGAAAAACCTGCAATAGATTACATGTTGGGAAGCGCGTCACATCAAAAATTCCGTTTTTATCATTTACCTACTCGAGGACGAGCAGGAATTAAGCTTGGGGATACTGATACGTCTCCAACGTATCTATAATTTTTTATTGTTCCATGCTATTATATTATCATTCTTGGATACTTTTTGGGTGTTTATTTACCAATTAATATTATTTTTGAGCACTAACCTATTAACCCAGTGCCTAGTGCGAGCTGTTGTTTTTTGCATGTTTTTGGGTTTTAAGGTTTACAATACTTTAATGTGATTTCTTCTGGACCAAAAGAAGGAGGCCGATGGGTCCACGAGGGAGGCACAAGCCAAAAGGGCGCGCCCTGGGGGTGGGTCACGCCCTGTTGCCTCGTACCCCCCTCGGGTGTCCTCTGGAGCCCCTCTCTGGCATATAAATTCTCTAAAATCCCCCAAACCCTAAGGAGCACACTGAAACACTTTTTTCGCCGCCGCACGTCTCTGTTCCCCCGTGTGCCCATCTGGAGCCCTGTTTTGGTGCCCTGCCGGAGGGAGGATCGATCATGGATACCTCTACATCATCCTTGCTAGTTAGTACCTAGATGGCTATCTCTCTCTCTTGATATTCAATACAATCATCATCGCATCTTCACTTTTATCTATCCGATGTAATTATTTTGTGCGGGTCGTTTGTTGGGATCCGATAAATTGTGGGTTTATGTTCAGATTATTTATGAAAAATATTTGAGTCACCAATGAATATTATGATTCTTATTTGCATGATCATTATAGCTTCGTAAATATCTCCGATCTATTCAAATAGTTTGGCCAACAAGATAGATATTTCTTTAGTGAGAGGGGTGCTCTATATCCCAGTGACACAAAGGGACAAGACACGTATTTGTATTGTTGCCACTAAGGATAAAACGATGGGGTTAGTTCATATTAATTGAATTCTCTTTGTCTACATCATGTCATTGTTCTCCAAGCATTACTCAGTTTTACTTAATACTCTACATGCATGCTGGATAGCGGTCGATGGGTGGAGTAATAGTAATATGTGCAGGCAGGAGTCGGCCTATTTGCTTATAGACGTGATGCCTATATATACATGATCATTGCCGTGAATAATGATTGCATAACTAGGTGCTTTTCTATCAATTTCCCAACAACAATTTGTCTACCCACCGTATGCTTACTATACGAGAGATGCCACTAGGGAAAACTATGGCCCCCAGGTTATTCACTTATAAATTTACAAAAGCTTTCAATACCTTCCTGCCATTTATTATATTTTATTTTATTGTGCAATTTACAATTATCTAATATCATCTACACACTTCATTTGCTTGCAAATAACAAGACCAAGGGGATTGACAATCCTCTTGCTGCGTTGGGTGCAAGTGTTTGCTCTTTTGTGTGTAGTCGCTGAAGACGGTGGTTGACCGTTACTCCTATTGGTTTGATAATCCTTGGTTCTCTACTAAGGGAAATACTTATCCGTATTGTGCTGCGTCACTCATTCCTCTTCATGAAAAACCCAACGTAGATCACAAGTATCAAGCTGCGTGGCGACGGCGACGCGCTCGAAAACAGGCATGGAAGAATATGAAGGCGTCGGCTGCTAGATGAGAGGACGGGGACTGAATGGGCATCACCCCTCGTGGTTTCCTTTTTATGGGGAAGGCACGGGAGGGCTGGCTTGTCGGCGTTCTGGGAACGGGGGTACCCAGACCTGCCTGCCTACAGCCCAGGATGTGGCCAACTTCGTCAGCCATGCACAGCCAAGCGCGGCCCCACTTAGGACAATGCCCTCGCGAGAGCCCCAGGCTCGCGAGGAGGAGCAGCGTCGAGAGCGGCAAGGGGTAGGCCTCCCCAGGCCCCCTCCGCAGCGGCCGAGATTCCAATGTAGAGCCCGGCCTCAGGAGTCAAAGGTGACGCAAGGGAGGACAGACGGGCGCCAGCGCGCCAGGCGGAGCAGTTTCCCCTTTGGTGCAAAGGGGACAAGGACGTACGCAGGTTCCCAAAGCACCCGCCAAAGGTTTCCATTCCGGTGAAACGAGACCACGGCCACGAGTCCCGCAGGACGGATGTCATCGCCGAGCCCACCCCTGCATCATCGACAGCCACTTTGCAGGCGAAGACCGCCTTTGGGCAGGGCGAGCAGGTGCTCCTGTTCCCCTTCAAAATTGGCCGTTGTGGGATCCCTTCCCGCCATTGCGACAAGGGAAGAGGACCCATGCCATCGCTATATATAGAGGCTAGGCCACACCGTAGCAGGGGATCCGAAACCAGTCGATTCACCCATCCACCACCAAGCGAACAGAGGGCCAAGAGCCTCTGGGGAGCGCCTTCACGAGGCTTCGAAACACTGTACTAGTTCATCGACCAAACCTCCACGAGAGGCAATCCACCAAAGCAGGACTAGGGTATTACGCTTCGCAGCGGCCCGAACCTGGGTAAACCACCGTGTTCATCTTCTTCCTCGCCATCGCGTGAGTTCTTTACTGCATTCCTCGAGTAGCGAGCTAGGTAGAGAGAGAGGCTGCAGGGGGACTTCGCACACGCTCCTGTGGTCGAATCTTAAGAGTTTTGCAGAGCCCGAAATCCGACATTTGGCGCGCCAGGTAGGGGGCGTATCGGAGTCTTCCTCGAGCTAGGGTCTTCTCCCGCCTCGCCGTTTCGATGTCTGACGCTCGCCGAGCCCGCGCCGAGCGCCGAGCTGCGCGCGTCACCCAGACGGCGCCCGTGGTCCGTGCCAAAGCACGCCGGTCACCCTCGCCTGTGGCCAACGCCGCCACAGGCCCCGACGCCCACGAGCAACAGGACTCCACCCAGCCGGTCACCGCGCGGCGCGATGGCCACACCACCACTCCATCGATCGTCCCAGCCTCTGGGTCGTCCTCCCACATTCGGCCCGGACCAGCGCGTGGTTCGGGCGCGCTCGCCATGGCGAACGAGCTGCTCCGCTACCGCCCCGCCCCGACCGCTACAACGACTGGCTTCGGCGCATCGCCGACCTCGTCAGCGCCGCCGGCGACGCTTCAGCGCTCTCCTACTCACTTCGACCCCGACCGTCCTAGGCAGACGACATGGCTCACGACGCGCCGCCACCTCCTCCGCAGTGCGACGCCCATCCCGAGCCCAGGCGAGAGGCGCGCCCGCGCGACCAACCCCGCGAGCCGTGGGCAAGGGCAAGGGATGAGGTAAGCTGCCAAGTGGTTCCCCAGTGGGGTGCCTCGCCATCGCCCTGGAGCTCCACTCAACCACATGGCCTTGCAAGTTCAAGCCTGACCTGCCCCCTCGCTACGACGGCAACCAAGATCCCGCGGAGTTCCTATAGCTCTACTTCCTGAGCATCCGGGTGGCAGGGGGAGACGACAAGGTCATGGCATGCTGGTTCCCCATGGCGCTCAAAGGCGGCGCGCTCTCCTGGCTCCTCAACCTCCCGGAGGCCTCCATCACCTCCTGGAACGGCCTGCGCAAACGCTTCATCGCCAACTACCAAGGCACCCGCGACCGCGCGCTCACCGTGAACGACCTGCGGCGTATCAAGCAGCAGGACGGAGAGACACTGCACAAGTTCATACAACGCTTCACGACTACGCGCCTCAAGATCCCGAAGGCGTCAGACGAGGCTATCATCTCCGCGTTCACTGACGGCGTCACGGACCTCAAGATGAAGGAGGAACTCGCCATGAATGACGAACTGTGCTCTACCATGGAGATGTTCAATTTGGCGAACAGGTGCGCCAAGGCTGAGGAGGGTCGACTGTCGCTCCGCGGACCTCCGGCAGCAGAGCCAGAGGAAAAGAAGACCAAGGCCAAGGAGGCGAAGCGCAAGGCCCCGGCGGTGCTTGCGGCCGAGCCTGAGGCGAAGCGCAGCCGGGGAGAGGAGCTCCCCGCGGGGGGAAGGCCGACCTGCATCTTTCATGGCACCAACAACCACGACACTGCCGACTGCCAGCAACTCAGGCTGGTCCGCGCCGAGTACTTCGGCAGGCGCCCTGGACGCGCCGACCGAGGCTTCGGACATGGCGGAGGCCGAGGAGGAGGCCGCTGGGACAACCGGGAGCCGCGTCAAGGGTGGCGTCATCAGCTTCAGGAGGACCGCTGGCGCGACCAGCCTTGTGACGACCGCTGGCGCGACCAGCCTCGTGAGGATCGCTGGCGCGACGACCCTCTGGAGGGGTCACGCCGTGGCCAGCCTCGCGAGGCACGCCCTCGTGAGGCCGGCCTACCTCCACTACCTCCGCCACCCAGAAGGAAGGAAGAGGACCGGCAGGACGATGGGGCTGGGGGCTTCCAGGAGGTTAGGGCGGTAGCCTGTATCCTGGGCGGCGCCCAGGCCCCAGCATCGAACCGCGTCTTCAAGCAGTTCACGCGAGAGGTGAACGCGGCTCTCCCCAAGACGGAAGCGATGCGCCCCCCCAAGTGGTCCCAGGTCGCCATTACCTTCGACTCGAGGGACCAGCTCGGGTGCTCGGCCATGGCCAGCAAGCTCCCCATGCTGTGCACTCCAACCATCAGCAACGTCCTCGTCACCAAGACCCTCATCGACAGTGGGGCGGGCCTCAATGTCGTCTCCATCGAGACCTTCGAGACGCTCCAAGCCCTTCTCAGGAGTCACGGATGGGTCCACCGTCCCCATCGGGCAAGTGCGCCTGCCCGTCACCTTCGGCGGACGCAAAAACTACCACACCGGGATCATCGTCTTCGACATCGCACACGTCCACCTCCCGTACAACGGAATCCTTGGGTACCCGGCCCTCGCCAAGTTCATGGTGGTGACTCACCATGGCTACAACGTCCTAATGATGCCAGGGAGTGGCGGTGTCATCACCATTGCTTGCAACGAGAAGGATGATGTCTGCTCCCTCGAGAGAGCTTACCGCGCCGCCGCGGCCGAGCGCTCCGATGACGAAGAGGATACCCTACCTCGTGAGGACCCGCGCCAAAAGAAGAAGCAGCTCCTTCTCGCGGGTCGTCCTGGAACCTCGAGCCCCGCGTCCAGGGGCGGGGCCCCGCCTCCCATCGCATAGGAAAGCACGCTCGGCGCCCCTCTTGGGTCGGGCTAGGGGGCTTCCGCCCAGGGAGCCTCCGGCCTGGCCAGTGAGACAAGGGAGGCGGTCGGGCACAATATGGAAGCGAGCCCAGACACGCGTCTACTCGAGTCGGGAGCGCGGCGCGTGGCGCCGACATCGCAGGAGTCCGTCATCAGAGCGATCAAGGAGCTTCGAGAAGCGCAGGCCGTGCAAGACGGGGACTGCCCAGCACCACCAATCGCAGCCGCCGTCATCGGCACGGTCGACCAGCCGTGTGTCTACGTCAACGCGCTCGCGATCAACAGGGCAGCGTCCCAGGGCCCCTTCTAGCCGACGCGTGCCGATCATGGATGGGTCTACCCGAACACCTACGTCCGCATGCCCTTCGGACTGGCGAACACAGGTGTCACGTTCCAGCGCATTTACCGAGCCATGCACATGCCTTGCTTGGAGAGGCACGGCGAGGGGTTGGAGGAGATGCTCGGACCAAGCGAAGGTCCCGAGCCTCGGGAGACGACGGACCCATGAGGGTCGCGCTCGTGGAGGCGTAAAATCAGGCTTTGACGGCAGCTTCGGCTCTTCAGCGACATTGCCGCCAGGTGACGTTTTGTTGGCCGTTGCCAGGTAATTTTTTGGGTTCACTCCGCTTGAGGGCGCCCACCGGGCCGCATTACCCTCAGGCGATCAGGGCACACCCCTGCGGTCGCCCCGTTTATGCAAATTTCAATAGTTTTTCATGCACCTGATCTGTTTCCTGACGTCTTACCTTGCCTGCATGGATCTTTGCCGGCGTGAATGCCGCTGCACCACCCTTTCTGAGTTGGTGATTCTCAAGGGGCCGTGCGCTACGACCTTTCCCGGGGCACCTCGGAACCGGGATGCAAGACCCTGTCACCTCAGGGGCTTGCATCCTTGGGCAGTCGATCCCCACTTGGGGGCTCCGGCCGCAGCACCGCGCCTCATCATGGAGTCTTGGGAGGCCCCACGGCCTCCCGAGGCAGCAGCCGGCAAGATGGAATGGGGTTCGCTCGAGCGTCAAAGGGGGCTCCTGAGCATCGCGCCTCAGGAGCCTTACCGGTCATATAGCCACTCGCCCCTTGATGTCGTCCTTGGTTATCCGGTCGGCATCAAGGGTGTCGGGGCCTCACCCCGTAGTTGCGTCCTTGGTTATTCGGTCGTACACTACGGTGGCAGGGAAATGTGTGGGACTGGGACCTACCGATGTAGAGCCGCTTGAGCGTCAAAGGGGGCCCTGAGCAATGCGCCTCAGGAGCCTCACTGGTCATAAAGCCACTCGCCCCTTGGTGTCGTCCTTGGTGATCCTGTCGGCGTCAAGGGTGTCAGGGCCTGACCCCGTAGTTGTGTCCTTGGTGATCCGGTCATACACTACGATGGTCGGGAAATGTGCGGGACCGGGACCTGCAGACGTAGAGTGCCAAAAGAACTCCCAACCTGCCTCACTCGTGAAGAAGAAGAAGTCAGCAGGGCCATAGGCGGCCCCGCCTACAAGAAGACTCAGGCCCAAACCGCCTTTGAGGTAGGGACCTCGCGAGGCCAAAGCGCCCTCGCGAGCTCCTAGACACACCTCCCAGTTCTGCCGTGCCAGCCACGTGCACGAACTCTATGGGTTGTAAATGCCCGGAGCCCCCCGAGGACGCGGTGGGGTTCCTCCCACGCAACGTGGCAGCCACAGCTCCGCGCTGGCGGAGAAGTCAACACTTCCCTCCAATGGCTATGCCCACGCAATGTGGAAGCCACAGCTCCGTGCTGGCGGTCAACACTGCCCTCCAATGGCTATGCCCACGCAATGTGGAAGCCACAGCCCCATGCTGACGGTCAACACGGTCCACCAATGACTATGCCCACGCAATGTGGAAGCCCCACGCCCGGTGTGGGGGGATAAACAACTGAGGGCGCCCCAGCAGCTGCATCCAACCTCAGGAGGGTCCCTAGTGCCCCCCTTCTCGCTGCGTTCCCCAGGGATGTACACGTGAGGGGGCTGCACGGGGGCTACTACCCGGCCAAGCCTGGTACACGCCACCTTCCCAGGTCTGCCAAACCTGGTCTTCACGTGCCCATCTCCGGAAAAAAATGGCGAGGAAAGGTATGGGAGCCGCTCGTACGTCAAGGGGGACTCCTGAGCATCGCGACTCAGGAGCCTCACTGGTCTCGTAGCCCCTCACCCCTTGGACCGTCCTTGGTGATCCGGTCGGCCCAACGGCGGTTGAGGTATGTGCGAGCCGGGCCCTGCCGACGCAGAGCTCAGAAGTGCTCAAACCCCTAAGGAGAACGCTGGAACTCGTACGTCAAGGGGGACTCCTGAGCATCGCGACTCAGGAGCCTCACTGGTCCTGTAGCCCCTCACACCTTGGGCCGTCCTTGGTGATCCGGTCGGTCCAACGGCGGCTGAGGTATGCGCGGAACCGGGCCCTGCCGACGCAGAGCACAAGGTGTTTAAAATTTTCAAGTTAACCCAATCTTCACCATGTTCCCTTCATGAGGGCTGCTCGTACGTCAAGGGGGACTCCTGAGCATCGCGACTCAGGAGCCTTACTGGTCCCGTAGCCCCTCACCCCTTGGACCGTCCTTGGTGATCCGGTCGGCTCAACGGCGGTTGAGGTATGCGCGGGCCGGGCCCTGCAGACGCAGAGCATCACAGCAAGCAAGAAGGAAACAAGGCGGAGAGAGCAATCGCAGAGTTCAATAGTCATTACACGCATTAAAAGTTTTTCGCGAACACAAACAAGTTTAACGCCTCCATGAGGCATGATGGACATTGCAGGAAAGGAGTAGGGGAGAGTAATTAGGAGGAGCCGCCGCCGCCACTTGTCCCGTCTCCAAGGAACTCATCGTCGACATCGCTGGCGTCGTCTTCTTCACCGCCAACCCCTGCAGCATCAGGAGGCGGGGGAATCATGACGCGGGTGAACCTCTTCACCAACGTCTCCACGGCGCACTTCACAGCCACCGCAGCACCGGCGCGGGCCTCGGGGTCGACTGGGCGAATCACGGAGTTGAAGTCGAACCCCGGCTCGCGCAGATGAAGATGGCTGAAGACGCGCGTCGCCGCCTCAGAAAAGAGGTCGCGGCACTCGCTCTCCAGGATCCCCTCCTCCTTCACGACGGCGCCCTCCAGCGCCTCGACGAGCTTCGAAGCGAGCCTCGCGAAGCCGCTCTTTGGAGCCGCCAGGGGCTCCGCGAACCCATCCTGGCAGAGGGAGTGGAGCGCTTCGCGAAGCTTGAGCTCGGCGAGGGGGAAGGCGTTGAGCTCCGCAGCCTTTTTCTCCTCGGCTACGGCGAGAGCTTTCTCCCTGGCGTCGAGCAGGGCCTTCCCAGAAGCAACTTCCTTCTCCTGCGCGTCCAGGCGCTCCTGCTCCGCGGCCTGGCGGATCACCACCTTGGACAGCTCGGAGTCCCGAGCAGCAAGCTTGGTCTCGCGGGCCTTGAGATCCTCCTCCTGCCGACGTAGCCGTTCCGCAAGCTCAGACTTCTCCTCACGGAGGGCCTTCAAGCGGGCCTCCACCTCTTCACGGCACCAGGCGGCGGACGCCGCCTTAGCCAGAGCTTCCTCGCAGGCTGCCTTGGCAGACGCAGCCTCCTCCTCGCTCTTCACCGCGGCAGCCTCGGCCTGACCCCAAACCGCCACGGCAGAAGCGTCGGCCTGGAGCCACCCGGAGAGGAGCCCAAGGCGCCCGTTGGTGAGACGATCGTCGGTACTCCCGAGGGCGCCGCGAACCTGACTCAGAGCAGCGAAGGCCCCACCCAGGACGTCGAGGCCGCACGGCGGAGGCATCAAGACCCACTCCTGAGGAGTTCCCTGTGCGACCGCAGGAGAAGTCCTCGGGGAGGCAGCAGCGCGGGGAGCAGGAGGCTCCGGAGGCCGCGCGGCGACCACGGACACGGAGGTATCGACGGGCGGCTGGCCCTCAGAGGCTGGCCCCCCGGACGGCGGCATCACCGCGCCCTCGAAGGCAGGGGCAACCATGCCAACAAGCATCGGGGGCTCAGGGGGCTCCGCGGCGACGACCGGGGAGGTTGCCTCGCAAGCCCCCTCCCCCTTGACAGCAGGCGACAACAGGATGGCAGGAGCGTGCGGCGCGCCGGAAGGCGCCTTTGGCCTGACGCCTGCCTTCTTCTTCCTCATCCCCAGCGCGGTGGCGTCCCTGGTTACCAAGCGAAGGAAGGCCATCAATACGCAAGCTACCGACGGGAGACCAAGGCCGAGCCAGATCACTTACTCTTCAATGTCGACCCACTTCCTCTTCCCCTCCGCTCCGGCAACGAAGACAGCGCCCACGCCTTTTCCGGTGAAGGCACCACCATGCGAGGGAGCGGAGCCGCTGTCCGCAAGGGCGGCCGCTGAAGGGACCACCATGGCCCCGGCCTCGCACACCTTGCCAGCAAGTTGCGATTCGGGCAGAGGCGATGCCGACACCTCAACCGCCTTGCTGACAGGGGCAGTGGGCACTGGAGGAGACATCGCTCCGCGCTTCCTAGGAGTCGACACACAGGCGGACCGTGTGGCGCGAGGGGCTGGCCCAGGCCCCCTAGGGGCCCTGGCGGCTCGAGGGGAGCCTGCAGCAGAAACTTCGCCGACGTCATCGTCGTCCTCGATCTCGCGAGGGAGCGTACTCTGCGACGGGGGCGACGCCGCCGCCGGGACATCGTCGGCGGTCTTCATCGAATCCTCCCCGCCAGCGGTGTCGCCGGAGGACACCATCACCAGGGAACCAAGGCCCTCAGCTGGGAAAAGCCCCAGTTCATTGAAGACAAGCATCGCGGCGACCAGATCGGCCCCGTCGTTGCGGCAGTACAGCGGGGCGTGGGCATCAGGAAGATCACCAGGGTCGCCGTTGAGCAGGGTCGCCACCGCCCTGCTCAATTCCTCAGGAGTTATGCGTGCGGACCGAAGCCTGAGGTTGTCGCCGCTGCCTTGGTAATCCCACATTTGCCTCGAATGGGACTGGAGGGGCGCCAGGCGCTGCGCCAAGAACTCCTTCACTATCATCCCCCCAGTCAGCTTCCTGGCGCTGATGTCGTGGGAGAAGCGCTCCAGGACGGGCGAAGCCCGGGGGTCGGAGAGCTTCGTGGAGCTCCACGTGGATGTCTTCTCCGACAGCCCCTTTGGCAGATCCAACCAGCGGTTGGGATCTTTGAGATCCATGAGGACCCAGCAGTGCCTGAAGTTTTCCACCTTCTTGCCGGCCTTCAAGAGCATGTTACCGCTCTGGACCGCGACGAAGGAGACGCACGCGGTGAGCGCCATCATGCAAGCGCAAGCTGAAGAAATGGCGGAAGAGGGCCACCGAAGGCCTCACACCCACGAAAGCCTCGCAGTAGAAGGCAAAGACCGACAAGAGCAAGATGGATTTGGGTTGGAGGTGAAGAGCTTGGATCCCGTAGTAGTCGAGGATGGCGATGAAGAACGCGGAGAAGGGCGGGACGAGCCCGGCGAAGATGCTATGAAGGAAGAAAGGGTAGACTGCCTTGGACAAGGGCCGCTTCTCTAAGGAGCCGCCCCATATCAAGGTCCGCCCTGACTCGTTGGTCTCATCCGCCGTTGACGGGAGCACTGGGACGAGGTCCTCGTCCTTGGTGAGGGTGGACCCTGAGAGAGCCGGCTAGACAGAGGCGGAGGCTGAGCTCTGAGCTTCTGGCTTTTGCTTGCCGGCAGGAGCCATCGGGAAGCTCGCGGGGCCTAGGCGGCAAGGAGGAGGACGGCGTGGCGCTGGATCTGGAGATGCCCCTACCAGGGCAGGACATCTGGGAAGCAGGAGTGGGAGCGCCAAGGAGGAAGGCAATAATGGCTTGGAGCTGGGAGTCAGGCTCTTGTCGACTCGGGCGCTGGCCAGACAACGAAGGACACCCGACAACAACCGCGTGAAGCGCGCCCGTCCTGGCTCGCAGGCGTTGGGGACCGCGGCGCCTCGGGCTGCCTTCAGGGCTTCGCCCGGAAGCCGGCTCGAGCACGCCTTGGGCCCGGGGGCTACTTTCGGCGTTCTGGGAACGGGGGTACCTAGACCTTCCTGCCTACGGCCCAGGACGTGGCCCACTTCATCAGCCATGCACAACTAGGCGTGGCCCCACTCAGGACAAGGCCCTCGCGAGAGCCCCAGGCTCGCGAGGAGGAGCAGCGTCGAGAGCGGCAAGGGGTAGGCCTCCCCATGCCCCCTCCGGAGCGGCCGAGATTCCAATGTAGAGCCCGGCCTCAGGAGTCAAAGGTGACGCAAGGGAGGACAGACGGGCGCCAGCGCGCCAGGCGGAGCAGTTTCCCCTTTGGTGCAAAGGGGACAAGGACGTACGCGGGTTCCCAAAGCACCTGCCAAAGGTTTCCATTCCATTGAAACGAGACCACGGCCACGAGTCCCGCAGGACGGATGTCATCGCCGAGCCCACCCCTGCATCATCGATAGCCACTTTGCAGGCGAAGACCGCCTTTGGGCAGGATGAGCATGTGCTCCTGTTCCCCTTCAAAATTGGCCGTTGTGGGATCCCTTCCCGCCATTGCGACAAGGGAAGAGGACCCGGGCCATCGCTATATATAGAGGCTAGGCCACACCGTAGCAGGGGATCCAAAACCAGTCGATTCACCCATCCACCACCAAGCGAACAGAAGGCCAAGAGCCCCTGGGGAGCGCCTTCACGAGGCTCCGAAACACTGTACTAGTTCATCCACCAAACCTCCACGAGAGGCAATGCACCAAAGCAGGAGTAGGGTATTATGCTTCGTAGCAGCCTGAACCTGGGTAAACCACCGTGTTCATCTTCTTCCTCGCCATCGCGCGAGTTCTTTACTGCATTCATCGAGTAGCGAGCTAGGTAGGGTGAGAGGCTGCAGGGGGACTTCGCACATACCCCTGTGTTCGAATCTTAAGGGTTTTGCGGAGCCCGAAATCCGACATGGCTCTTCACGGCCTGTCATGTCCGTGCTATTTGCAGGCACACGACCCCCAAAGCACAGTTGTGTTCCACCTCCCCCATGTCCCGCATTTAATGCTCGTCGTGGGTAGGGCCGTCAAAATCAACACTATGACACAGTAACTCCCCGGCACATGTGTTTGTCTACTCTTTTGGGCCTAGCCCAACAATGCCATGGATGCAAGTGTCGCCCAGGCACGGGGGCTCCTATCGGTGTACTAAAGCAAGGGTTCTCTCAGTACCATCACTTGTGCACAGACGACAGCGACCCGGTGCCCGTCAAGCCTTACCGGGATACAACTACATTCAAGATCAGCCAACCAAAGATCGAACTGCCGGCAGGCCACCTTGTCGGTAGGGAAGGCCCGACAAGCTCCGTGCCGGCAGGCTCCCACTACCAGGCCACCGCTCCACCTCATCAGCCTTATTGTCACTTATGAGAGAGGTGTCGAGCGGGTAGGCGGTTAGGTAGAGCCTGTGGGGGGACATGGCAACTCCGAGGGATTAACCCACCTTTATAAACACATGTCCTAGTGGTGTGGCAAAGTAATAAGAGGTAGATGTGCGGACGACGCAGAAGGAGAGGCCATCCTTGCCGGAAGACGACGCCAGCATAACACCTCACAGTGCATTTAATGCTCCTTTCTTAATCCGTCAGAGTTAGGTATGCGACACTGTAGCCACTACCAGCATAGTAAGTTTACTGTATGGCCACTGTGGTAACACCTTGTGCTCTAAAAGGAGGTCCATCGCACCTTATACAGGGATCGAACACTTTCCCTTTTACACATAGTAGTTGCACTCCCACGCACCTTTGCTGGCAAGATGCACTCCTTGTAACTGGGACGCACTCATAATCCACAAAACACATGACGTAGGGTGTTACACCTCCGGGTGGACCAAACCTGTATAAACCCTTACGTGTTGATTGTTGGTGCTGCTCTCTGCGTACATTCATTCCCACGGCCAAACTATAAAGGGACCCTTTGTCGTTCCCGTAGATCGTTGTTTCTCGACACAGAGCCAACATGGTCAACGCATCTTAAGGAGAGGAATCTTATGAAGTGATAATGGGTACTCTTCCTGTTAACTCTATGTTTGCAAAAAAAAAATTGATTCAGGTGCATCGCATTCATTCATATCATATCCTTTTGTGGCGAAGCACAATTTGCAACATTAAGAGTTACCAAGGGCGTTAGATGTTGTCTCTCCGGGGAAGCTCACGAGTTCTCGTTGGGTGGTTCCGGATGTCTCTACCAAGATGGGCAATAATTTTTTTCTGGCTTCTCTGATAATTCTTGGGAGTTATGACGTTGATCTCATTCTTGGTATGAATTGGCTTGATGCGCACAAGTAGGGATGGCAATTTTATCCATGGATCTGGGTATCCATGGATACCCGACCCAGTTGGGCAAGGGTATGGGGTGCATTTCTACCCATGGATCCATGGATTTGGATACCCACGAACAGGCGGGTTGGGCACAGTTATTATTTATGCTCCATGGATATCCAATGGATACCCATATGACATGTGGGGCCATATGTTTATCTATTTTGATACCTTCTTTGTTTGTCAGGATGAAAGTGAATCCACCATTACTGAAGACTAAGTTGGAGCCAAGTGTGAACATGCTGACATGCGGCTGGATCCATGTCCTACTGGAAGCACATACTACAGGAAGTGTAAGGCCATTTGAATTTGAAATATGCTACTCCCTCCGATCCAAAATAATTGTCGTGGTTTTAGTAGAAATTTGAACTGAAACCATGACACTTATTTTGGATCGGAGGGAGTACTTGTTGTGATTTAATAAGATTTCGCAACTTTGGTTTGAAATAAGATTTAGGACAAGTTTTCTACTATTAGATTATTTGAGTCATCGTTGTGTGGTCATTGTCTTAATAGTGTACTTGTTTCCTATTTACACTTGTAGCCTCTTACTTGTGAATGAACATGGTGAATTAATTTGATGTTTGTAAGGCTTCGCAAGGGTATTTTTCTATGCCCATGGAGCTCCATGGATACCCGGGTATCCAACGGGTTTGGGCATGGGCACAAGCTATGCCCATGGATACTTTGGTGGATGGGCAGAGGGCAGTAAGATGGGTCATGGGTTGGATTTGGACCAGCTCCACCCGGCCCAAACCCGACCCATTGCCATCCCTACGCACAAGGATCAAATTGATAGTGTGGCCAAAGAAATCCAATTAACCCATCCTTCTAAAGAAGTGATTATCTTCACTTCTCGCGATGACACTATTTGGTTGTTCTCCCTCAATGAGAAGGGCAAAATCTCTGTAATATCTCAAGTCCACATCGTCCGTGACTATGTGGGTGTCTTTCCAGAAGATTGCCATGAATGCCTACTCACCGGCCAGTGGAGATTGTAATTGAACTCGAGCCCGACACTGAACCAGTTTGCAAGCGTCCTTATAAATTTGGGCCTAAAGAGATGAAGGAATTGAAGAAAAAGCTCGATGACCAAGAGCGTCCGGGCCTGATCAGACCAAGCTCATCGCCTTCTGGTTGTGGTGTTCTCTTTGTCAAGAAGAAAGATGGCACGGAATGACTTTGCGTCGATTACCGTCCATTGAATAAGAAGACAATCAAGAATAAGTATTCACTCCCCATAATCAACGTATTGTTTGAACAATTGAAAAGCGCCAAGGTTTTGTCAATGTTCTATCTTCATATGGGCTATTATCAAATCCTTTGGTCTTCGCCAAGAAGACATTCCAAAAACAGCTTTGATGACTTGCTTTGGCTCTTATGAGTACACTGTCATGTCCTTTGGTCTTGCAAATGCTCCTCCAACTTTCTGTCGAATGATGAACTTCATATTCTCTCCATTCAAGAACGAGTTTGTTTTGGTGTACCTTGATGATATCATAGTCTTCTCCAAGACCGAAGAGCAACATGCAAACATCTCCGACAATTTGTTCTATGCAAATATTTCAAAGTGTGAATTCTGGCTCGATGAGGTGCTATACCTCGGACATATCATCTCTGCCAAGGGCATCTTAGTGAATCCTAAAAAGGTTGAAGCTATTTTCAAGTGGCAGCCTCCTCAAAATGTCAAGCAACTTTGAAGCTTTCTCGGGCTTGCAGGCTATTGCAGAAGATTCGGGGAGAACTTCTCCAAGATTGCTACGCCTTTGTGGAACCTTCTCTAGAAAAATGTCAAATATGAGTAGACTCTTGAGTGTGATGCTGTGTTCAAGATACTCAAGGAGAAGTTGACTTCAGCTCCGGTTCTCACTCCTCCCGATGAATCCATACCATTCCAAGATTCTGTGATGCATCTTTGCGAGGACTTGGTGTAGTTCTTATGCAATACAGGAAAGTGGTAACTTATACCTCTCGTCGTTTGATGCCAAATTAGAAGAACTACCCCACTTAGGATCTTGAGTTGGCGGCAGTTCTCCATGCCTTGATTACTTGGAGATATCTCTTGTTGGGAAGGCAAGGTGAAGTCTACAACAATCACAAGTGTTTGAAATACATTTTCACTCAACCCAACCACAACCTCCTTCAAACCCGTTGAGTGGAAATGATCCAAGAATATAATCCAAGCATCGAGTATACTCCAAGCAAAGCAAATGTGATTGCAGATGCTTTGACGATAAAGGCTTACTACAACAACCTCATTCAAAAGCCAATCCAGCCTGATCTTTGTGAAGCATTCAGGAACCTCAACCTTCAATACATTCATCAAGGTTCTCCAACCTTGGAAGATCAAGTTCGTCAAGCTCAGCTTCTTGATGCTATAGTGAAGAAGGTGAAAGTTAACTTGGCCATGGGCATTTCCATATTTAAGTGCTTCTGTGTTGATGACAAAGATAATTTGTTCTTCGAGGACGGTCTTCTGGTTCCAAAGGGAGAACTCAGAAATATCATAATGGATGAAGCACACAATTCCCTCCTGTCTATCCATGCAGGCAGCTCCAAAATGTATCAATACCTGAAACAAACCTTCTAGTGGACTCGTATGAAATGTGATATTTCTCAGTTTGTCAACAAGTGTGACTTGTGCCATAGAGTGAAGGCGGAACATCAACATCTAGTAGGCCTCCTTCAAACTCTTCCTATTCTTGAGTGGAAGTTCGATCACATTGAGATAGTTTTTGTCACAGGTTTTCCCAAGTCCAAGATGGGAAATGATGCCATCTTTCTGGTCATTGATAAGCTCACCAAAGTCGCTCACATCCTTCCGGTTAAGGAATGATGAGCACATCAATATCAATGTTACACCCACAGCCCCTGCTGCTCTACATACTGGACCAATTACTAGAGCTCGCGCATGCCAATTGAATTACCATGTACTTTCTTTTCTTGGAAATCCTTCCAATGTTCATGAATATATGATGCGGCCTAAATCAGATACTTTTGTTTTACTTATGAATGAAGGACCTAGCATGGACAAGAAGAATGGCCATTGGAGCAGGAAAAACATGGAGAAGAAGGTGTGCGTGCGGGAAAGAACAATGGAGTTTCCAGTGTTGATTTTCGCACTTTGAAGCCACCATAATGAGAGCATGAAGGCTTGGACGAAATATTGAAGATGTCACTCCATAAATTTCGTCCATAGGCTATTATAGGTGCCGCGCCACCTTATTTTTGGGCCAGGCCCATGTAATTTCGAAATACCACATTATAGGATGTTTTTAGAGTCCATATGTGCGGGCAAACCGAGTTAGGGTTGGTTTCAGGCCCCTCCTCCATGGGGTCACGAAATCCACCTCTATCCCCCCATATATACAGCCCTTAGGGTGACGTTTAGACTTGGGTTTTGTTTAGACTAAAAGTTTGCCATAGCCGTAACTTCGCGTCCTTCGTTTGTGTTCCACGATAAGACCAAGACGTCACAGAACCCCACTTTCATCAATAAAGCTTTCCTCTTATATTCGCAATATCCAGATTGCATTTTCAGCTTCTTGCTTGTTTTTCATTTGCGTGAAGGAAACAGACCCTCGTGGTCAGGTTTATCGTGCTCCTGCAGGGTCAATAACCTCTCAGAGTTGGTTTAGCGATTGCTTAGGCGCGACGTCCTCGCACATTCATAGCCGGATCGTCAAAGTCTACTCCACCAAAAACGATGGTCACATATCATCGAAAGACAGGGACAACTTCGCCTCTATCAAGTTGTATCAGATTTCCAGGTTGCTCCATGAGATTTTACAAGATTTTCATAGTTTAGATCGCATTTGTTCTTCATACCTACAGTCCACGAAAAATCCAAAAGAAAATCGGGTTAATTCATACTGTCCGAACCAATCAGAGCCTTTTCCAATTTTCTGTTCGGTTTTTTTGCTTTGTTGAATTTGCGGTTGCATCATCGTGTTGACTTGCTGGTTTTAGCGTCTAGTCTTTTAGAGTTTCGAGTTATGTTCACAGGTTGTCACGCAGTCGCCGCACCATTGTCATCATCGCGGCCATTTACCACCACGACACCATCGTCCTCACCACAGCCATATACCACCACCACACCATCGTCATCACCACTGCCATATACCACCAACACAAGTCCGCCACCAGTCCGTGTTCCACCGCCCCTACATATCTCCGCCACCAGTCCGTGTTCTACCGCCCATACATATCTTCGCCACCAGTACGAGTTCCACCAGATTCATCTCCGCCGCCAGTCCTAGTCCAAGTCCAATATTTGCTTCTCTGTTTTCAATTTCCAGATCACTCCCTTGTACGTGTCGTGGGCAAGTCAGACTCCCCAACTTCCGTGATACCCGCAGAAGAAAAATAGTTCCAGTTTCAAAATAAAAAGTCTAGAAAATTCTGGCTAGGTAGTTTTAGGCCATTCTATGACTTTTTTGGAAAAAAATTGTTTCTGGGCAAAAACAAAAAGAGGACAAAAAAGTGGAAAAAAATGCATAGTGTGCTCTTCCCTTGATACGTGTTGCGTCGTGATTTTGTTGGTGTTCTAGGGTCGCCGCTCTAGTACAATCTAGCCTAGGACCAGCACGGTACCGTTGTTGACAGTTTATTCAACATTGCATCTCTGTATTGATTATTGCTGACATTTTTGCTACTATATTATAAGCCATCCCAGCTCTACATACTACTACTTCGTGTGTTTGACACCACCTGGCAATCGCCTTATCCACGCTTTGAGAGTTTTGACTACAACGGTCGTCAATCACCGCCTGCTGCTAGGTAAGAACTGGTAAGATTTTGAGATTTGCTTGACAGATTTCTGACACACCACCACCACCACTTCCTAGTAGTCTGTAGGTTCATATTCTTGTTTGTTCCTATTGCTGCTAACCATGATAGTATCACAAGCCAGGGAGATCGACTGGGAGAGCATGACGAACAAGGAGCTCCATGATAAATTTGAAAAATGATGAGTGAACAGGTGCAAGACTTGGTGACCAACCTTGGAGATGCTATGGAGAAGCTACATGGTTTGTAGAAGATGATCGACACCAAGATGAATGCTAAGTTCAGTGAGGTTCTTGCACGTCTACCACTACAAGCTGCACCTAATGTACCTCGGCAACAACAACAACAACGACAACAACATCGCCCGAATTTTACGGGGCGACCCAACGTGTGCCTATCCAGCAAGGCCAACATTCTGGTGCCGTTGTTACTGCTGCTAATGTTGTGGCTTCTATGGCTGCTGTGGCTTCTGTGGTTCCTTCTAATTGCACATGGATACAATCGCAATGGTAGGGATGCGCCACCCCCTCTGGTACAGGATCATGACCATCTCCCTAAACTTAACTGAAATATTCTTACATTTGAGGATAGATATGTTCTTGATATATATCTTACTTCGGAGTTAGAAACAGAACAACGTTTTATATGCTTACAATTTACTGAGGATAGATGTGTTGATGTAGCTGTTCGTGCATTCACTAGTTTCTCTTGTGGTTGGTGGTCTGAACATTATAGAATACATCATGATAATACCCCTGCTACTTGGGCTACTTTGAACCCTGCTATGCGTAATCGTCAGCTTCCACCATATTATCAACGTGAATTGCTTCAAAATTTGCAGCGTTTAAGACAAGGAAAAAATTCTATAGGGGAATATTATAAAGAATTACAAACTGGCATGATTAGATGTGGTATTGGTGAGGATAATGAAGCTATTCTTGCATGTTTTATGGGTGAATTAAATAAAGAGATTCGGACTATCTTAGAGTATAAGGATTATAACACTATCACTTGTTTATTACATCTTTGCTTGCAAAGTTGAACGTGAAGTGTAGGATCGACAGGCAATGGCGAGAACTAATTTTTCTGCTGGTCTAGCTTCATCATCGACACCACGTACATCATCTACTTCCACACGTCCTGCTACAGAACCACGTACTTCAGCCGCCAACTCAAACAGAGATACAAGAAAGCAGGCACCGCCACCAGCCTCCACCAAGGTCACACCTTCGGGGTCAGCTGTAATGCCCAAGATGCGGTCCTATCCTTATTTTGGCTCGAGGGCCTCGAGAGGGATTGAAGTGCATCTCGTCGTTTCGCCAGAATGGATATCGTTACAAGTACATGTAAAGAGGAGATGAGTATATGGAATTGGCTTACACTCGTCACAAGCTAAATCAAGATCACATCAAATACAACAACACATTCAATGACCATGCAGAAGAGCAGGGTCCGACTACGGATGAAATCAAATGATAAAAGTGACATCCGCCCTTGCTATCCCAGGCTGCAATCCTAGAACCCATCCTATGATCGATGATGATGAAGAAGAACTCCAAATAAAACAATCATCGCTCTCACGTCAAAGCACCGCATTACCTGTACCTGAAACCGTTGTTGTAGTAATCTGTGAGCCACAGGGACTCAGCAATCTCATTTCCAAGGGTATCAAGACTAGCAAAGCTTAATGGGTGAGGTATGGTTAAGTGGTGAGGCTGCAGCAAGCACTAAGCATTTTATTTGAGTGGCTAACTTACGAGTACAAGAATAAGAGGGGGGGTGATCTACGCATAAACGATCCTTAACTAGTAATTATCACTAAGTGATCCTGAACACCTACTTACGATCAAACATAACCCCACTGTGTTCTCTCTCGGTTCAGAACTCACGAGTAGAGATAGTACGAGTTACGCACACGGTTGGTGTATTTTATTTGAGTTTCTATGACCGGATGTTAAAAAAATTTCCAAGTTGCCACCTAACTGCGAAATGACAACTTCTACCACCATTGAATTTCAAAATGATTGGAGAAGAAAATGACAACTTCTACAACCATTGAATTTGAAAATGACAACAACGAAAGAATTAGCTTGTTGTGAGCTTATGGAAAACATCTCAAAATTATGAGGTGACAACCGGCCACCACAGAAACAATTGATTGCTTGGGAGCAACAAGAGATTAAAACTTCTTTCAGAAAGAGGATACATTGAGAACTTGGATCAACAATAATCACCATAATAGCTACAATCCTAAGGAAAAGTTTTAGGTGAAATCCAATCCAAGAAAGCTCCAAGGAAGAATGACAGGTTTAAATATCTCATTCTTGATAACTTCTCTTCAAGAACCCTCGTGAATCAAGAATGCTATAATACCATCTCAAGAGATTAGGAGAATGAATTGCATTTTGGAATACAAGAGGAATGATACTTGAGGTACTACCACAAGAATCTTGAAGAATGCTTAGAGAATGAACAAAATCCTTCATGAACCACCATGAAGAACCTCCATATACAAAAGAATGATCAAAAGAAGTCAAGATTGAAAAGAATAAGATTAAGGCCTTGCAAAGATTTAGATGAAGCTTCTCGAAGAGATACTTGAGAAAACTTGGAATTCCGGAAAATAAAAGAAGAAAAAAGAAAAAAAACTTAGCATTGAGAATTGCTATCATGCACAACTCCGGAAGAGGGATTGAAATCACTTGATGAAACAAGAATAAGATTTATGTTATGCTTATCCTTCAACAATTAAATTGATGACAAGCAATAGATTTCATATACTACTTATTCTTGTTGAAAGGATTGAAGAGAGATTCCTAATCTTGAAGAGGTCTTAAACGAAACACCGGTAAGGATTTGAAACGGATGAGGATACTTCGAATGAATGAAGATACATGAGAACGAAGAGATCATGATTCGCCTAGTAGAAGCTTGAACGAAGCACCGGAATAATTGAGATACGAACGAAGAGACAACAATTGAGAAGAATTTGAGAACGAAAGTTGAAAGCCGAGAATAAAGAAATCTTCTGAAATGATGGCCTTCGGAGGATCGAGAAAGGAAAACAATTATGAAATGCTCCAGATAGATATGTATGGAATTACTCATTATCGAGAACAATTTGAAAGGATAGCATCATGCTGAAACCATGAATCTTCGAAAGAACGGATAAAGATTTAAGAGGAACTCTTATTCGGACTTGCAGATTGATAAAGATGAGAGGAAAATTGCCAAAATTGTTGAGACACTCCGGAAGAAGGAAGAAAAAATGTTTAGCCAACTATGATGATTCGGAAACGTTCTTGGAAAGGGAATATGACTGATGGAATTCATTCTTACGTCACATTTGAAAAGAACTTGAGGTCATCTCCGGAAAGATTAGAAGAGCCAGGTAAGATCCTGGGGAACACCTGTGGGTTATTGTCCCACTCAAAGAAAACCACCGTTGAAATGATTGCTTAGAAAGAGAGATTGCATCGGTACAAATGAAAACTTGATGAGGTGAGTCCCTCAAAATAATTTTCAAGGATTTTGAACGGAAACACGAATCTTCTGGGACAACTTGCCACTCCAGATAGAATAATGAGAGATGACTAAGCAAGAGAGGCTTGGATAAGAATTTCCACATGGAAAACATAGAACGAATGAAAAGAATATGATGAACACCGAATGCTTGAATTGAATTCACCGGGGAAGAAACAAGGATGGAGAGTGATGAACTTAGCACTGAGGATCTTCACAAAGAATCACCGGATACAATATGGAAGAACAGATAGCGGAAGCATCACATGAAAAGAAAAAGCACCTGGACGAGAATTTAATCATTGAAGAAAAAGGGTGGTAGGGGGAAAACAAAGACAACTTGAGACATATGAGACGAACTCTGGAAAGAAATAAGAGGATAGATCTTGCTAGTATTGAAATAGGATTGAATTATCTTGAAGAGAAGCACTCCGGATGGACAATAATTAACAAGACAATTTGATTGAGCAAAATGATTAGCATTGACATAGAAATATGAGAACACCGCTTAGGAAGGATATGAAATCAACACTTGACATCGAAGCAACTCGAATTACCATACTCCAAAAAAACAAGGACGAGGCTTGCAAATTAAGCCAGACACAAATACATAACCCATTTGCATTTGATGGAACGACAATCCTAGGTAACTACTGGAATTCCCACCTAAGAACTTCCGAAATCTTTTTTTATGCAATCGGGTCCACTGATACACCGAGTAAAATCCATCACTCAACTTCTAGCAGTAATACTACTCTCCAATGTATTACATCCGTCAACAAACAACCAGAGGTCTCGGAAATTCATCTACCTCAGACTCTCGTAATCACAACGATACTAAACATCATAGTACATGTGATCCCGCCACTCCCCAGTACTGGGTGCCGCCACACTCTTCGCACCACGAATAGTATTGAAGCAATTTCAAACATCCGCGTCCTGAGATACTAAGGAAACTGAACAAAAATGATGTGTCAAGGACCCCTTGGAATTCTACTCCCCAGAAATACGAGGCACCAAGTACAGAATTCCGTCATATCGGCATCATAGAGGTTCCAAAACACCCGTGTGATCCTAAAAATTTTGAGTGAGAAGAGGGGTAGAATTAAAATTCCTATGTCAGGATTCCTCACCAGAGCATATAAGAGGAGTAAAAAGAATCCTACACTCCGATATATAACTATACATAAAATAAATTTTCACTAGACTCGACTTGGCCAAGTTCGATCAATCAAGGGGGCTCCTAGGTCGGTACTGCTCTGATACCAACTTGTAACGCACAAGATGCGGTCCTATCCTTATTTTGGCTCGAGGGCCTCGACAGGGATAGAAGCGCATCTTGTCGTTTCACAAGAATGGATATCGTTACAAGTACATGTAAAGAGGAGATGAGTATATGGAATTGGCTTACACTCGTCACAAGCTAAATAAGGATCATATCAAATACAACAATACATTCAATCACCATGCAGAAGAGCAGGGTCTGACTAAGGACAAAATGAAACGATAAAAGCGACATCCGACCTTGCTATCCCAGGCTGCCATCCTGGAACCCATCCTATGATCGCTGAAGAAGACGAAGAAGAACTCCAAATCAAACAATCATCGCTCTCATGTCAAAGCACCGCATTACCTGTACCTGCAACTGTTGTTGTAGTAATCTGTGAGCCACAGGGACTCAGGAATCTCATTTCCAAGGGTATCAAGAGTAGCAAAGCTTAATGGGTAAGGTATGGTTAACTGGTGAGGCTGTAGTAAGCACTAAGCATTTTATTTGAGTGGCTAACTTACGAGTACAAGAATAAGAGCGGGGGTGATCTATGCATAAATGATCGTGAACTAGTAATGATCACTAAGTGATCCTGAACACCTACTTACGGTCAAACATAACCCCACTGTGTTCTCTCTTGGTTCAGAACTCACGAGTAGAGATAGTCACAGTTACGCACACGGTTGGTGTATTTTATTTGAGTTTACTTTAAGTTTTCTATGACCGGATGTTAAACAAATTTCCAAGTTGCCACCTAACAGCAAAATGACAACTTCTACCACCATTGAATTTGAAAATGATTGGAGAAGAAAATGACAACTTCTACAACCATTGAATTTGAAAATGACAACAACAAAAGAATTAGCTTGTTGTGAGCTTATGGGTGAGGTATGGTTAACTGGTGAGGCTGTAGCAAGCACTAAGCATTTTATTTGAGTGGCTAACTTACGAGTACAAGAATAAGAGGGGGTGATCTACGCATAAACGATCCTTAACTAGTAATGATCACTAAGTGATCCTGAACACCTACTTATGGTCAAACATAACCCCACCGTGTTCTCTCTCGGTTCATAACTCACAAGTAGAGCCAGTCATAGTTACGCACACGGTTGGTGTATTTTATTTGACTTTACTTTAAGTTTTCTATGACCGGATGTTAAACAAATTTCCAAGTTGCCACATAACCGCGGGAACGGCTTCTCGAAAAGATTTAACCCTACAGGGGTGGTCCAACTCATCCATCACAAAGTAACCACACGCTGCGTGGAAACTCTCAACCACGTGATTGCCCGCAGTATCCTCAGAATTCCGATGGAAAACCTCAAACTCAAGATAGCCCAAAGCATCCTCGGAATCCCGTGCACAAGACGTTCGAGAAAGGTAAATCAAAACCAGCAAGAGCGCCCCGCATGCTGACAATGCCGATAGGAGCCGCGTATCTCGTTCTCAGGGCACAACCAGATGAGCTAAACATCGGGTTGGCTAATACCCCGTGTGACCAAGGGGCGCCGGACCTCGCTCGATTTGGACCAACACTCATGAGGAGCACTGGCCCGGGATGTTGATTAAATTATCCGCGGGTGCCGGCGGGTCCCTATGCAATTTTATTAGTTATTAGACAAATGGAGTACCAATGTTGGGCCTTGCCAGACGAGGTGTATCCTAAAACGAAAATCAAGGGGGTCCCCATAACAACCCCAAGCATGTTAGGAGCGCTAAATATGGAACATAACACAGGTACACAAGTAACTAGGGCGGCAAAAGTGGAACAAAACACCGAGCAAAAGGCCAAGACTTCCACCTTTTACCAAGTATATATGTGCATTAAATTAAATAGCAATAATATTGTGATATCTAAAAATATCCATGTTGGCACATGGGAACAATTTGCACCTGCAACCAGCAATGCTATAACAAGGGCTGAGCAAACGGTAACATAGCCAAACAATGGTTTGCTGGGACGTGGAGGGATTAGAGGCTTTTCATGGTAATTTGGGAGGCTTGACAAACAAGTGGTAGGTAGCGAGACATAGCGATAGAAACGAGGCAACTAGCATGGCAATGAAAGTAGTGGTATCCAGGGAAATGTTCATCTTGCCTGAGACCTCGCTTGGAAGAACTATGAATCCGTGAAGAAGACGATTCGTGAAGTAGACGAACGGGACGTAGTCGAACGAATCCTCACACTCCGAACGCTATCGGAACTCTATCGAGAAGAAGCAATCCGGGAACAAACAATCAACATACGATAAACACCACAACATATGCATGACATGATGTGCAAACAAATATGATGCATGTCCAGTTTAAATATGCAAGACATGGCAAAGCACAATAATCAACTTCTACACATTAAGTGAAGCTCAATATTCAATGAGTTGCATATTGACGAAACTCCACATTCGAATCATTTACCTCACTCTCGTTTATTTACCCATCAATATTAAATGTTGTTTAACATGGCAAGAGGTGAAGCATAGTTAAACTATATATCTAGGCATCTTAAATGAGGTCGAAACAACATATAGCATTTCCGAACCGACCTCATATGTTAATTTCGAAATTGGTCCAGATCTGAACTAACCATATTTTATATTTGTTAAACAGCAAAATGAAGTGCACCATGTGATTCTACTCGTTATTCTAGTCGATATATATATATAGAACATTTAGAACGGAGCTACGGTCTAAAAGATATGACGCACACAAGATGAACATGTCATGAATGCAAATGCAGGAAAATGACCACCACAAGCATTTCAAAACATGGATGCAACAGGATATTATGAAACTACATGTGATTCTAAGCAAGTTTTATACATGGCATGCTCAAAACGGAGCAACGGTTCAACAAATACAACCAATACAAGTAATAGCTATAATCTGTCCAAAACAACAACATGGTATTTTGCTCACATCAAAACAACAAGATACAAAGATCTAAAATGCTCAACAAAGGCATGGGGCGGATTAGGACTTAGTGAAAATAACAGTTTTCAACAAAGCAGTTTTTTTACGAAGGCATATTGGCAGCAATAAAACTATATGTTACAGGGCATATGATGGCATGAAAATTTACAACATGGTAGAGGACATGATGCACTACATTTCATTCCATAATGGCAAGATCTAATTATGCACCGAAACATGGATATCATCAACACAACATGGCAATTTCAAATAATCAGGTTCTCAGACTTAGTGAAAATTAGAGTAGACATGTGGAGCAGTTTTTAACAAGTTGACATGTTTGACAACAGCTATAGCTATGATATACATTATTTTGGGCATAAAATGCAACCTAATACTATAAATGCAACCCAATGGCACAACATGACAGAGCATAACATTGTTAACAATACATTCCATGGTGGCAAACTCAAAGGAGCCCTAGATCAATGGCTAATCACATGGCAACAAAATATAACAGATTCCAGACTTAGAATTATTTTGGGCATATGAAAAAAAAAACATTCTTATAGCATTTTGGCAACAAGAAATAACATGTAAACATGGATTATCATGGCAAACAAAAAGACTAGGGGCTAGTGCACATGTCAAAGGGCATATCTCATGTTCAAAAATAATTCATATGATGCATGGATTTAATCACACGAAAACAACAAAAGGGCATCACAGCAAAATAACATGCACACAAACTTACTCAAATGACAAAACTACTTGCACAGATGGATTCAATGGATTTTTCTACCCCAAAACATAAATAATATGTAGGCATTTATTTTAAAAAATGACACAACTATTACGCATGATTATGGCATAAACAGTTTTAGCAAGTTATTTTATGCAAATTAACCTAACCAGCAAGTTATACATTTTTAAACATTTATAAAAGTGAGATATAATTAATCTACACAAAATTCTACACATGTTTCATCTATAAAACATTTTGATACGATGCACGGTTAATTATTTATTGACATTTAAAATCATGGGTTTTTCTCTAATTCTGATATGCACTGGATAATTGATAAAATTGCAACAAGGAAAAAACACTATGTGGGCTGAATCTGCGCACTGATGGGCTCAACAGGGCGTGTGCAATATAACTAAATAGCGCCTACGTCGCGGGTTAGGCGGAGTAGCAGCTCACCTCGCGGCTGGGCTGGGCCAGGCCGGCCTATGGTGGCTGAGGCCGGATGCGGCGGTGGGGCGTCCGGTGCGGTCGCGCCTAGCTGTGGCTGGGCCTTGCAGACTTGCGTCCCAGCGGGGCGAGCGAGTGGCCCAGGCGAGGCGCTGGCGGGCGAGAGAGGAGGCTCCTCCTCGTCTTGCTCTCGCTCCTGGCACGAGAGGCCATGGCGGCACAGACGGCAGGGGAAGTCCGGCGAGGGGCGGTCCAAGGCAACATGCAGGCAAGGGGAGGAGGTCGAGCATGGCCGGATCCGGTCACTCCCGACCGATCTCGGCCAGATCCGCGGCGGAAGGAGGCAGATCGGGGCAATGGCCTTCAGATCCGGCGACGACGTCCATGCCGACGGTAGAGCTTCCCATGAGGGAGAGAGGGAGCGAGGGATGAGAGGGAGCGAGGGATGAGAGAGAGCTGCGGGAGGAAGAGGGAGCAAGGGATAACGAGGTCGACCCGGTGGTCGCCGTCGGTGGGGGCTCCGGTGGCCGGCCGGCGCGGGGGAAGAACTGCGGGTGGATGGCCTCCACTGGCGCCATGGGAGGGTCACGAGGGAGAGAGGCCTTGCGGGCATGGGGCGGCGGTGCTCGGTCCATGCCTGGGTGGGCCGGTCGCGGGCCTGGTGGGCCATGGGGGCTGGCGCGCGACGTGGCGCACGGGGGTTGGATGAGTGGCGGCTCAGGGCGACATGGCGC
The DNA here is from genome assembly GCA_039707655.1 of Elymus sibiricus. Lineage (NCBI taxonomy): Eukaryota > Viridiplantae > Streptophyta > Magnoliopsida > Poales > Poaceae > Elymus > Elymus sibiricus. Next base: position 228,754,146 of record CM077665.1, on the reverse strand, counting down.
CCTACGGTTGGACGAAACGACGGCGGCGGAGGCGCCAAGTGGCGAATATGGGCCGGTGGCGCACGGATTTCAAGGTGGAGGTGACAGCTGGAGGTTAGGGACAGCTAGGGAGATCATTTTGGGCAGGGGAGGCTGCTATTTATAGTAGGGGTAGCTAGGGTTAGCTGTTTGGGCGTTTTCGGAGCCGTTCGATCCGATCGGACGGCTCCGAACAGAGGGTTAGGCTAGGGTGGGTTGATGGGCTGTGTGGGTGGGCTTGTGTAGAGATGAGAGAAAGAATTGTGGCCCGTGACAGAGTTTTTAAATCCGAAAACATCTGATAATTAAACCGACTACTAGTGCTGCTATAGTTGTCCGTTGGAGTATCAGACGAACTCCGATTGCGACAAAATTTGGCAGGCGTTCTACCTACCATACAACAACACCGCACGCCAAGTTTCGACCCAATCCGAGAAAGTTTTATACACACTTTTAAAAAAACTTATCGATGCCGCGGGCGCGTGCGAGTGTGGTTGGTCTTGAAACTGTCAACGACAAAACGGAGAGAACCGGCAACTATGAACGGATGCAACTTTTAAAAAAATGATGGCAACGGAGTGCCGATGCAATGCGGATGATGCGTATAATGCGATGATGAATGTGAAAACCGAACAAATCACACGACGACAATGGAATAAAACGGGAATCTTCTGGAGTGTCGGTCTCGGGCTGTTACACCAGCACAGAGCTCTTCTTCATCCATTGCATCTACATGGCAAACACATGAGTTTTTTGTCGTCGTTGCATGAGTGTAGGTCACTATGCGAGAGAATGCCCTTTGAAGTGTGTGATGATTGTTACTGATGATGGTGGATATGCGTCTGCTAGTGATTATGATGTGGAGACTTTGGCTCCTATTGCAAGTGAAGAACAGGTTGTTGAGGATGGAGATGATGGAGAAGCTGTTTCGTCAATACTAGACCACATCCACATCCTGATTACATACAATGGTTCAACAACGGTGGCAAGGTTAAGGTAACATGTATTTTTCGTGTCATTTTAGCATTGCTACATATTCTGATTATGTTGATTATGGTGTGGTACAATTCAAGCATGCTCCATTTTACTTGGTATACCAAGGCAATTTGATAAAAATTCAGTACACCATTGTAGGACAAATCAGTATACTCTTGTTTACTTGCCACAAATATAACTTTGCTTCCTATGTCTCCTGAACATATTATGAAAGATGAAATTGGTAGAGCTAGTAAAGCAACACAGGACCAAAGTAACAGCGAAAATCAGATTGTGGCAAAGGACTTTGAGCAACATAATAAGTCTAATAAACCATCATCTAGTGTTGCATCTGAAATAAAATTAAAGAGTGGATGTTTACTTGCCACTAAATCTGATATTACTGATCCGGATGTCACTACATCTGTTTGCTATGGTTTTGTATGCAAAGTGGTATTATTTTCATTTGAGGACGTGCCTCCCCCTTTGCCTCATATTGTCACCAACATTTTGTAGGAATTCACTGACATCTTTCCACAAGACGTGCCACCAGGATTACCACCTATTAGAGGCATTGAGCACCAGATTGACTTAATTCCCGGTGCATCGCTACCCAACCGTGCGCCATACCGTAGTAATCAAGAGGAGATGAAGGGGATTCTGCGTCAAGTACAATAACTGCTTGACAAAGGTTATATACACGAATACCTTAGTCCTTGTGTTGTTCCTATTATTCTAGTGATGAAAAAGGATGGTACATCATGTGTGTGTGTTGATTATAGAGGCATTAATAATATTACTATTCATTATCGTCATCCTATTCCTAGGCTAGATGATATGCTTGATGAATTAAGTGTCTCTGCAATTTTCTCCAAAGTTGATTTGCGTAGTGGATACCATCAAATTCGTATGAAACTAGGAGATAAATCGAAAACAACATTTAAATCTATGTTTTGATTATATGAGTGGTTAGTCATGCCTTTTTGGTTAACTAATGCACCTAGCACTTTCATTAGATTAATGAACAAGGTTTTACGTGCTTTCATTTGACGATTTGTGGTAGTCTATTTTGATGATATACTGTTTTATAGTAGATCTTTGGAGGAACACTTGGAACATTTACATGTTGTTTTTATTGCTCTACGTGATGCATGTTTGTTTGGTAACCTTGGGAAGTGCACCTTTTGCACCGATCGAGTATCTTTTCTTGGCTATGTTGTTACTCCATAGGGAATTGAAGTTGATAAGGCCAAGATTGAAGATATTGAGAGTTGGCCGAAGCCTAAAATGGTCACACAAGTGAGGAGTTTTCATGGCCTCACTGGTTTCTATAGGCGTTTTGTGAGAGATTTCAGCACCTTTCCTGCACCTCTTAATGAGCTTACAAAGAAGGATGTGCCTTTTGTTTGGGGTACTGCACAGGAGGAAGCCTTAACGGTATTGAAAGATGTGTTAACACATGCTCCTTTACTCCAACTCCCTGATTTTAATAAGACTTTTGAGCTCGAATGTGATGCTAGTGGAACTGTATTAGGAGGTGCATTATTACAAGATGGTAAACCTATTGCATACTTTTCTGAAAAATTGAGTGGGCCTAGTCTGAATTATTCTACTTATGATAAGGAATTATATGCTCTTGTTTGAACTTTGGAAACATGGAAACATTATTTATTGCACAAAGAATTTGTCATACATTCTGATCATGAATCTTTTAAACGTATTAAAAGTCATCCAAAACTGAACCTGTCGGAATCGAGGCTCCGGGGATCCAAGAGAGGTTCAAACTCTAGGGTGCGCTCGCTCTCCAACCCTGCTCTCTCTTGCTAACCTAGGGAGATGCTTCGGCGTGCTTGAGCTTGGGGGAGAACAACGTACACGATGGTTTACCCAGGTTCGGGCCACCTCGTGGTGTAAAACCCTACTCCTGCTTGTCTGGATTTCTTAGAGGGTGAGAGTAAATACTGAGAGGTTGATCCCTTCTACGGTCACTGACCTGCTCCTTTTATCCTGGCTTTGGTCCTCTTCCCCCGAAAATATCCGGCAGGAAGGGTCTCCACAAACACCAGTTTGAACGGGGACAAGACTGCAGACTATCCTGACTAATGTGGTCTTAGCCTACAAAAGGCACCTCTCGTGACGTGCTGGTGGGATCGAGGATGACCTCCGTCCTGGCGAGCCCCCAGCCTTGCCCTTCATACACTAAACGGGAAACCTTTGGGTGTAGCTTTGGGAACCGCCGCGCTGGCCTAGCTCCCTTAGCCACAAAGGGGAATGTCTTCTCTGCGACGCCTCCTGCCATGGCCCCAGACGTCGCCGGCAGGGAGCACGTCACCCTCACGACGGGGGGGGGGGGGCACATGACCCCGCCGAACCATCCTTCACCCACGAGCCTCAACGAGCCTCAGCGGGATGCCCCTAGGAGGCGACCTCGTGAGGGCTGGCGGGTGTGCCCCCGGCCGAATGCCTCACGAGGCGGGGGTCCCCACGAGGGCCCCTCTCGCAGCACCTTGCGGCAGGCCGTACAGGGTCCAGTATGCGCACCGCGCTGTGGGCCTCAGGCGGACGGGCCTGGGTACCCCCAGTCCCTAAGGCCCGACAGTAGCTCCCGGGGCCGCGGCTCGCATGCCCCCACCGGTCGGTGGGGGAGAAGCGAGGCGGGCCCCATCACGCCGGGCCGGTGGGGGCGAAACGAGGCGGGCCCCATCGCGCCGGGCCGGTGCGGGCCCGGCGCGACGCGTGGCACACGAGGAGGCATGCGATGCCCCAACTCCCCTCGATGCCTCGGCAACCGCCCGAACTGACGTAAAGCCTGCGCGCAGCTCGGGGCCATCATTGCCCTTCTATGTCTTGCGTTCCCCTCCTTGCACCTTCCTTCCGGCGCAAGGTTGTCCTTCTTTCATTGAACTTCCACCGCCTTCCATCCCACCTCACCATGATGGCGCCCCCCATCAAGAGGAGAGAGGCGATGGAGGTGGCGAGCGGGCCAGTGGGGCATGAGCCCGCCTTGGGTAAATCCACGGCGCTCAACCGCGAGGGGCTCGATAAGGTCCTCCCGATGACTGCGGGTGATTTCAACGAATGGGGGCCAACCAAGATCTGGTCGGCATTTTCATCGAACATCCGCAAGGGGCTCTTCTCTGGTTTATTGCCTGCATTTTTGAACTTCTTCAATGCCACGCTCACTCACTACCAGGTTCACGCACTGCACTTCGAGCCAACATCCATCCTCCTGCTTTCGGCCTTCGCCTTTTTATGCGACGCCTTCCTGGGCGTGCCCCCCTCGGTGGCATTGCTTCGGCATTTCTTCTGCCTTCGGCTTACCGCGGCCGACCAGTGATACGGGTGTGTGTCGCTCCGGGCCGTGGATGCGACGGTGAGAGAGTGTATCAATATGGAGGTCAACCACGAAGCGATGAGCTTTAGGAGGTAGTGGCTGTACCTAGACGCTACCCAATACAGCGCCCTACTATTGATCCATTTGTCTCCGGCAATGCCAAGTTTCGGGTGGCAGCACGAGAGGCTTGGCGACCCACGACTGTCGCAGGTGACGAAGAAGCTCGCCATCCTATGGGCCGCGGGGGTGACGGTCAAGATAGTCGTGAGGGAATTCCTTCGCAGGAGGATCGCCCCTCTCCAACGCCACTCTCTCCCAATGTGGACTTTCACTGGCCGGACGGATACCATGCGACTCCGTGTCGAGGGCCTGCCGACCGACGTGCTGTGCGGGGTGCTCAAGACCTTGACTGGCAAGGAGGCTGGCGAGCTTCTTGAACGTGGGCTTCCTCTATACATTTACAAGAACAAGGTAATCCTTGCCGAGGGAATGCCTTGCTTTGACTAATGGGGGCTGCTCCCCGAGGGCCACGCGGGGCCTCGGGACACCCCTTTCCTGGCGACCCATGAACCAGAGGGTCCAGGCGGCCTCAAGCCCCCGGCCGCGGCCGAGGAGTGTGAAGGCTCTCCACTCCAAAGGTCCTGTCGCTCATGGAACCCTGGGCTCACGGCCTCAAGACCACTCTTCCTCAAGGGAGGAGCTATGCACAACCCCCACTCTTCCCCCGCGAACAAGGCTGGGCACCGGGGACGCCCGACCTCCTCCTGGGTCCGGTTGTGAGAGGGGAGCCCCGCCCGGGGGCAGCGCCGGCATACTACCAGGGGTGCTAAAGAAACAGAGATGGACCCCCAGGGACGAGTAAGCATCCCGCCTCCTCCTTGATCGCCTTAGCTCGCCCGGGCACCCGATATTTTTCCTGTGCAGGTCTGCTTAGGGCAAAAAAGCTAGGTCGCTTCCGGCCCTGGCACCCTCTCCTCTGCCGTCCTTCGCAGCCCGGAAGAGCGAGGAGGACGCGCCCCGCCAAGGCGCATCTAACACGCCCGGGCGCGAGGCAGTCCCACCGCCTCTTGTCAGGGGCACGGGGCTCGGGATGGCAGCTTTCCCTCCTGCCCCTACGGTGGGTGCTGCTAATGGCAACGTGCCGGCGGACCCTCAGGAGGCTCCTTTGGGGGCCCGCCCCCCATCCTCAGGCATGCCCGTGGCCGTGACGGGCGGCGAGTGGGCAAGAGCAGAGCTGCCGGCCGCTGAGACCAAGCCTGCGAACCCTTACGCCCCGAGGAGAGCTCCAAACTCGGCATGCGCTACCCTATGCAGGAGGGGAGGAACGGGGGTCAGCAAGTCCTCAACCCCCGTTGGGCGACACCGGGACCTACGGGGCATCCTCAGCAAGCGAGGGCGTGGGGCCCGATCCGGACTGGGCACTGACGCTCATGAGGTCCCGGACCGTGGTCTGACATGGCCTCTTCCGGAGCGTCGCGGGCGAGTTGGACCAGCTCGGTGCGGAGCTTCGTGGCGCGGACGCGCGCTTTGTCGAGGCACAGTTGCACCTGGCGCGGGGATGGCATCAGCTTGAGGTTGCCACCAAGCTGGGCCTTCGCCAGCATGAATCAGCGTGCTTTAAGAGTGAAGCGTCCGTTGCTGAGGCAAGGGAAGTGAGTGAGTGTGCCCTCCAGGAAGCTGCGGAAGCAGACTGGTGTTGCGAAGCGACAGAAGGCCGGGAGCAAGAACTCCTGACCTCGAACGCCGCCCTGGAGCGGCGGCGCAAAGAGCGGAAGAGCGGCTTCTCCATCCCTGATGAAGGGCTAGCGGCACGCGAGGCAAGCCTCCGGGCCCTCGAGCAAGATCTCACCCTGATATCACTCGATCAGAGCTTGGAGCAGGAGCAGCTCGAGGAGCTAGACCGCGACGTGACTGCCGCCCTGGCCTCTTATGACCAGCGCCTGAAGAAGGCCAATGCCAGCCTCGAGGGTCGAGAGGGCTCGCAAGGCTAAAGAGAAGAAGATCCAGGAGGACACCAACTCGCGGGTCGAGCGGGCTCGCAAGGTCCTCGCAAAAGAGTACAACAATAAACTGGTGCTGCAGGAGAACCGCTTCAAGGCGTGGTGGCAGGCGCTGCAGCAGGAAATAATTGGCCTCTAGGAGACGTTGTCCGAGGAAGAGGGGCGGCGGGAGGTAGCGCTGAAAGCCCAAGCTGACGCCAAAGCCGAACTGGCGTCCCTTCAGGGATAGGTGGGGAGCATCGCGTCCCTCATGGAACAGGCGACGGATAACGTGAACTGGGCTTGGGGGCAACAACACGTGCGCTCCCAGATGTTCCAAAGCTTCGGGCAATGGGGACATCCTTGATCCCCTTGTGCTTGACGACGCCGGTTACCTTGAATTTTTCGCCAATGTCGTGGAGCGACTTGAAGCGGGCACCAAGGAGGTGGGCAGGATTATTGAGGATGAGTGTCGCGACGTTCTTACCCAGGCGTTGACGCGCTTCTTCAGTCATCTACTCCGCGCCGATCCTAGCTTTTATTTCGAGGCCGTGATAGCCCCAGTTCCCGAGCAGATCCGAGATGAAGTGGAGGAAGCAATGGAAGATTATGTGGGTGCGCTGAGCACACAATTCACTCCTGACGGTCACGAGGGCGACGGCACCAATGGCAATGGAAGCAATGCGTCTCCTTAGGTTGCCCTTCGCCTTCCTGTTAGCGCCCGCCCATGACTCCATCGAGGCATGAAGTCAATGACCCTTACTTGAACCTTTTGTCACCGTAGGAAGTACTTATGATCTCATGGACTCTCCCATACTATTTTTGTACCTGCTTCCATTCTTGATGTCATTAAAAATCTAGTTTCCACGCAAGCTCCAATCGCCGCAGGCAATCCAGGTCGGGACCGAGCCGGGCCAAGGGGAGAGGGTGCCGGGGATGAGCATGGGCTCCAGAGGCGAAATGTTCGGGAGGCCGCCCTCCAACCAAAAACGGCCCCGCGCGCATGGGTCCTGCCCGGGGGGTTCTGACTTCAGAACATGCGCTCTCGTTGGCTTGTTCGTGTGCGTTGTGCAAGGAGACCAGACACCAAATATCATGGTGAGGTTGTACGCACGAGGACTAGCCCGCGGCTCGGAGACCGCCACTTGGGCTTCCGATGTCGTCGGGGCTGATCCAAGCGTAGGCACCGTGTCCAGCCCCCGCTCGCGCAAAGTACAGGAGGGAGAGAACGAATGCGCGGTTTCTCAAAGGACATCAACAAAGCACCGCAATACTCAGGAAAACCAAAGTTTTTCTTAAGAGGAGCAACGAACTTGTTTACAAGTAGGTAGGACGATGGTCTTCACGCCACTACTAGAAAAAAGGCTGTTAGTGGCGCACCAGTTTTTGCTATTAATGGCGCACTATAGGTGCGCCACTGTTAACACGCCATTATTAACAAATAGTAATGGCGCACCTCTGGTGCGCCATTAGTAATCCAAATACTAGTGGCGCACCACCTGGTGCGCCATTACTAACACTTCAGGTGCGCCACTGGTAATAGAGGATAGTGCGCCACTACTAACACCCATGATGCGCCATTGCTATTTTTTTTGCGATTTTTTTTTGCAATTTTTTTTTTGAATTTCGTTCTGGTTTGCATCTTGGTACGTTCTTTGTGCCGGGAGGAGGAGGGACTGTGAGGAGGAAGTAGAGGAGGAAGGAGAGGAGGGAGAAGAGGAGGGAGGAGAGGAGGGAGGAGGAGGGAGGAGAGAGGAGAGGAGGAGAGGAGGAGAGGAGGGAGGAGGAGGGACCGTGAGGAGGAGGAGGGAGGAGAGACCGTGAGGAGGAAGGAGGAGGGAGGAGAGAGGAGGGAGGAGGAGGTCACCGGAGAGGAGGAGGAGGTCGCCGGAGAGGAGGAGCAGGAGGAGGAGTTCGCCGGAGAGGACCGTGAGGAGGAGGGAGGAGGAGGTCGCCGGAGAGGACCGTGAGGAGGAGGTCGCCGGAGAGGACCGTGAGGAGGAGGGAGAAGGAAGGAGGAAGGAGGAGGAAGGAGGAAGGAGGAGAGGAGGAGAGGAGGAGGAGGATAGAAATGTGTGGAGGAGGAGGGAAGTGGATAAGGGTAGTGGGGGTAGGTGGGCGTTTTGAAACTGCCCAGACTTAGTAATGGCGCACCTAGGTGTGGTGCGCCATTACTATGTACCTTAGTAATGGCGCACCTAGGTGTGGTGCGCCATTACTATTTTTAATTTTTTTTTAATTTTGAAGGCGGGAAAATAGTAGTGGCGCACTATGCACTGGTGCGCCATTGCTAACTTTTTTTTATTTTTTTATTTTTTTGCCTCCAGATCTTAAAATGGCTGTAACTTTCTTTCTGTTAGGTTTTTGAGGATTCTAAAAAATCGATAACGGGCATAGCCCGTTGAATTCGGATGTAACTTTTCGAGTAGATGCTTTTTCATATAAAAAACTTTTTCATCGGAGGTCGTATGCAAAAGTTACGGCCATTTTACCGAAACACGGCGGCCTTTTGCAAAAAAATTCAAAATTCATGTTTGTTAATTTTCCTAACAACTAGAACACATAACACATGGGCATCTATTTTTTTGAATTTTTTTGAATCTTTTATCATTTTCTTTTGTTTTTTTTAAACTGAAAAGGCGATCCACAGGGGGGGGGTGTGTTTGTGTGTGTGTGGTGGGGTGTGTGTTTGTGTGTTTGTGTGTGTTTGTGTGTGTGTGGTGGGGTGTGTGTTTGTGTGTGTGTGGTGGGGTGTGTGTTTGTGTGTGTGTGAGACGTTAGTAATGGCGCACCCTCCCTTGTGCGCCATTGCTACCAGGGAGGGTGCGCCATTACTAACCTCACACACACACGCAGGCACACCCCCACCAGACATAGCAATGGCGCACCACACCTAGGTGCGCCACTACTATGTACCTTAGTAATGGCGCACCTAGGTGTGGTGCGCCATTGCTATGTCTGGTGGGGGGGAGGATGGACAAAAACAATAGCAATGGCGCACTGCTCAAGTGGTGCGCCATTAGTAAAAAAATAGCAATGCCGCACCTGATTCGGGTGCGCCACTGCTATATAGCAGTGGCGCACCACCATCATGGTGCGCCATTAATGTCCATATTAGCTATAGCCGTTTTTCTAGTAGTGCGCCTAGCGCGGAGCATGGGGCTTCCACTTGGGCGTGGGCATAGTCGCGATTCGACAGGCGTTCCGCCAGCGCGGAGTATGTGGCTTCCACTTGGGCGTGGGCATAGTCGTGGTTCGACAATAATTCTGCCAGCGCAGAGCATGTGGCTTTCTCTTGGGCATGGGCATAGTCGCGGTTCGACAGTTATTCCGCCAGTGCGGAGCATGGGGCTTCCACTTGGGCGTGGGCGGGAGTCCTCCCGACGCCAGGGCCTGGCGCATCAGGAGGCCCTGGGGCGTGTAGAACCCCACTCATTCTTACGTGAGAGTGTCACGGGTAGAATTTGCAGTGGTGTTGGATGTTCCATGCGTTTTGCAAGGGAACTTCGTCCTCCGTCTCCATGTGGGCCGCGCCCGGCCTGGAGACATGGGTGACCCAGAAGGGGCCTTCCCACATGGGCGAGATATTGTGGAGGCCCTCTCTGGAGAGGATGCATCGCAGGACGAGGTCCCTGACCTCGAGGGTACGAGGACGAATGATGCGGCTGTGGTAACACCGCAATGTCTACTGGTACCTCGAGGCGCGAAGGGCGGCCTGGCGGCGGGCCTCCTCGAGGAGCACAAGGTCGGCCTCCCGTGGGTCATCCTTACGCGCCTCGTCGAATGCAAAGACCCGTGGGGAACCGTGCTTAAGCTCCAAGGGGAGGACCACATTAGCCATGTAGACGAGGAAGAAGAGGGTTTCGTCGGTGGGCTTAGTCGCGGTGGTGCGAATGATCCACAACAGAGACTGCAACTCATCCAGCCACCCGCTCCTGCAGGCCTTAAGCTTCTTCTTCAAACTCCTTGTATTGAGGCCCTTGAGGACCTCGGCGTTGGCTCGCTCGGCCTGGCCGTTGCTTCGAGGGTGGGCCACAGGAGCATAGCATATCTACGTACCAAGGTTAGCGCAATACGACTTGAATAGGACACTTGTAAAGTGGGAGCCGTTGTCAGTGATGATGCGGTTTTGGACGCCGAACCGGCACAAGGGGCCCTTGATGAACTTGACAGACGACCCAGCCGGGATGGTGCGGACGGGCTCGACCTCCGCCCACTTGGTGAATTTGTCGATGGCGACGTAGAGGTACCGGTATCCTCCAGCCAAGCGAGGGAAGGGGCCCAGGATGTCGAGCCCCCATACCGCAAAGGGGCAAGAGAGCGGTATTGTCTGGAGCCCTTGCACGGGCTGGTGGATCTGCTTGGCGTGGAACTGGCAGGCTTCGCATGACTGGACCAGCTCGGCGGCATCGCGAAGCACAGTAGGCCAATAAAAGCCACAGCGGAATGCCTTATCGTCAAGGGTGCGTGACGAGGAGTGGTGTCCACAATCTCCCCCATGGATGTCGGTGAGCAGCTTGCGCCCCTGTTCCTCCGAGATGCACCGCAGCGAGACATCATTAGGCCGCCGACGGTACAACTCGCCGCCCCGCAGGCAGTAGGCAGTGGCTTGTCGGACGACACACTCTGCCTCCGCATCTTCTGCTGGGAGGTCGCCGTGAAGCAGGTAAGCCTTCAACTCATCGGCCCAGCCGCCCTCCTGAGGTTATAGCGCCATCAGGAAGCGGTCCCCTGAAGACGGACCACAGTCCAGCGTGCCTGTTGATGGCGCGGGTGGCAGCTCCTCACGCAGCTGGGTGGCGCTGATGGCAGGCGGCACAGCAGACGGCCTAAAGAGCATTTCTTCGAAGACGCCAGGACTTTGGGCTCCTGGCATGACGCTCGCTTGGCAAGGTCGCTGGCCTCTTGGTTAGCGCCACGTGGGATGTGCTGCAACTCTAAACCAAGGAAGCGCTTCTCGAGTTTTCGTACCTCCATGTGCTCGTCCTTGGCCTTGTACTTCTTGTTGGAGAAGTCGACGAGGAGCTGGGAATCGCCCTTGATGACAAGGGGCTTGACGCCGAGGGTGGAGGCAGCTTTGAGGCCGGCAATGAGACCCTCGTATTCCGCGATGGTGTTGGAGACCTTCCCGTCATGCCCGAAGCACAACTGGACCTCATAGAGGAGCTTGTCCACTGTTGGCGAGGTGAGTACGGCGCCAGCTCCCGCTCCATGCCTAGAGAAAGCGCCATCGAAGCGTAGGACCCATCCCTCAGGTGCCTCATCCCTGGGCAAGAGGGGCTCGTCGCCCTGAGACCCCTCCTCGCACGGGTTCATAAATTCTGCTATGAAATCATCTAGAGCCACGCCTTTGATGACCCTGGTGATGCAGAATTCTAGTTTGAAGGCTTGCAACTCGATGTTCCATTCGGCGACCCTGCCCGCAATGTTGGGGCTGTGCGGGATCTGATCGAGGGGATAGGCAGAAATGACCCTAATGGGGTGTCTTTGGAAGTATTGGCGCAGCTTCCGGGAGGCGATAAGTAACGCGAGGAGGTGCTTCTGCTGTGTGGGGTATAGCTCTCGCGCGTCCCTCAACACCGTGCTGACATAGTACACAGGCCGCTGGAGGTGAAACGTGACCGTGGTGTTGACATCGCCCTCGCTAGAAGGCTCGGGAGGCGGGGTCATGGTAGGAGGCGGGGCCGTGGTGTCTCCCGGGGACGCGGTGTTAACGACCGCGGGGATCCCCGGAAACACGGCGCCATGGCCCCGTGTCACATCCCTAGTCTTCCCTTGTCTTGTGCTAGCTAAGTTGTGCATCATGTTTAAATTTGCATCAACATGAAATGGGGATTAACAGAAACCCTAGCACCTCACTTGAATTAAACCAATTCAAATGCTTGTGTTTTTCAATGAATCCAAAACGCCCATAAAAAATGCCCACTATTTCTGATAAATGTTGGCAACAACATATCAGGGGTGCATTTTAATTATTCAACAACTTTGGCATTTTATTTAATCCAACAGAGCCTGTGAAATCAATAAATAAAGCACTATAAATAGTATAGCTTCTAAAAAATGCTGAAATCTTTGTGGGAGGTTTGAAATATTCAAACTAGGCTCTGCAAAATAATTCAGCAATTTTGAGCAACAGGTTATGACCCTAACAAAATAAAAAAATGCCAGAAAAATAGAAACAAATAAAAAAAGGAGAAGAGAGAGAGAGCTACTTGAGGCCCAGGCCAGGCCGGCCCATCCTGGCCCAGCCAGGTCGTCGTCCTCCTGCGCCAGGATGATGGGCGCGTGGCAGACGCGCGCGAGCGGCCGTGCTGCCTTGCCGGCAGCAGCCTGCCTGCTTCCCCCGTCGTGCTGGCGCCGCGGATAAGCTCCAGGAGCCATCCGCATCGCCCCCTCTCCCCATTCGCCCCTGTTCCTCCCCTCGCCTCTGCTCGCCATGGCCGACGACAGCTGAAGCCCGCCGCTGCAACGCCGCCACCCCAGTGCCTCCCTCTCGCCCCCCAGCAGCTCCGAAGCTCTGCCTCGACGCCCTAATCCTCTCCGCCAAGCCAAGCTCCGCCGGGAGCCTCGTAGCGACGACCTCGAGCTTGTCTTCAACCTTCGGACCGGTCGATCGCCGCTGCCTTTTCCCGCCATCAGGCCGTCCCCGAGCCCGCTCTCGTCGGCTTCGCCTTCTTGGTGAGCTTGCGGACCCGTTCCCCCTCTCTCCCCTGTCGATTGAGCGCCGTGGCCCTCGATTCCATTTGAGACCCGAGGAGCTCCGCCGCGGACCTCGACGTCAGCGACCTTCCGGTGTCCAGGTGGTCCATCTGAGGCCACCACTGGGTTCGTGGAGTTCCGTAGGTGCTGTAGGAGCTAAGGCCCCGCTGTTTTGCTTATCGAGTCGTCGACTCCGAGCATGGCCGAGCTGCCGCTGCCGCAAAGCATGTCGCCGGCGATGCTCCGGGCCATCCCTATCCCTGGGATGTGCTCCTTTGGATGCACATGAATGCGGCCGTTCAAATGAGCCATTCCACCGTCGTTTTGGTCGCCGGAGCTGGGTTTCCGACCCCCTCCGCCGTCTCTGTGGTCGCCGGCGGCTCAACGCCGGCGAGCACGACATGTTTGATCACGGGGGTTGATCCCCTGGGTCACTTACAGGTTGGGCCCAGCCCCTGCTTAACTTAGTGCTAAGCATAAATTAATTAAATTAATTAATTATACTAATCACCCACTGACCAGTGGGCCCAACCCACTAATTCAGCTTAAGATTAGCTTAAATCTTTTAATTAGTTGATGAGTCACTGACATGTGGGCCCCACATGTCGGGTTTCACTGAATTTAAATTGAATTGACCTGCCGATGCGATGCTGATGCAATAAAGGCTTTTCTGATTTATATTAATTCCAGAAAATGGATAAAACTTATAAAATTCATAGAAATTAATCTGTAACTCAGATTGAAATATGTTATATATGAAAAATCATCAGAAAAATCCAAAGAACCCATTGGTGCTATTATCATCCAGGGATATCACATGGAGAACAATTTTGAACCTATATTCAATCTTACTCCATTTAACTCTAATGCTAGGTGCATTAGCTCATCTACAACATGTTGCCATGTCATGATCATGTGTCATATTGCTGCACTTGCCTGTATTGATTGTACTATGTTGTATCGCGGTAGGTTCTGCTCCCAAGGATACGTGTGAGTATCCAGCTGAAGGGCAGTACCCTGCCACCAACCAGCAAGGCAAGCACCCCATTGATCATTCCGATAGAATCCCATACTCTCGCTCCTTCTCTTGTTTATTGCATTAGGACAAACGCTTCAACTGTCTATTTGTTGCGGTAGTTGAACCCATTCCTCTGCATGACCTGTCATTGTCACAGTAAATAGCTAAACCATGCAACCTAGCATACCTGGTAGATGCTTGAGCCTTGATTTGCTTTACCATGCTTGCTTGCTACGCTTAGAGTTGTGTCAGGTCTGATTCATCTGGGTGATGAACCGGAGTGAAATAGTGTTGTTCTGATGTGATAAGCAAAGGAATGAACATGATTTGGTAAAGGTAGTGATGAGATGCTATGTAGGAGTACATAGTGGGTTGTCTCATTGGGACCATTCTTAGGAACTGAGTTTCGTGTTTGTGATCCAAGACTAGTTACTACCACACATTGGGATACTTAATTGACCCTCTCGACCTATTGATCAACTAGTCTTCGGTCCAGGAGTTGCAAGTAGTTTCTGGTGTTTGTAGCATTGCCGGAGGCCGTGCGTAGCGCTAACCTTAGGGGTGAGCTACGATGCGGTCGGAAGTGGCACGGTGTACCAAGGGTCACCCGGATGGGGGGCTTGGGAACCCTGCACACATCGTTTGGGGCCATAGCGGAAACTTCGGCCGGACTTCCGTGCGGGTTCAGTCTCAAATAGGCGATAGCCTGGACTAGGGTCTTGTGTGATTGACGGTCGTGGCCGACTCCCTCATTGGGCCTTCGCTTGAAGGTTGCTGAGGTGCCTGTTTTTATGAGCACACAGCGATAAGTGGCGAGAGCGTGTGTGAAGAAGTGCACCCCTGCAGGGTAATGAATCTGTTCGAATAGCCGCGTCCTCGGATATGGACTACTTGGAGAACTTATGTTGTTCATAGATAACTTAATGGTTACTGTTAGAAGACTCAAGACAAGTGTGAGTACCATGGATGGCAATATCGTAGGTGACGAGAGCGGATCCATGGTGGTGTATTGATGTGGTGTTAGTGGACTCGTGTGCGCTATCTCAAAAATTGTTCAAAGAACTAGTAGTCGTAGTTCAGGTTAGCCAAGAGTCAAAGCTGGCATTGCTGCATGAACCCCACTACTCCCTTTGTTGAGACATGAGCATGAATAGTTTAGGTCTGCTTTAAATACTTGCTGAGTACGTTTGTACTCATGTTTGCTTAATAACTGTTGCAGATGATAGCATGGACCCATTTGGTGGGTTCTCTCTAGACGTTGACGACTCAAAGTAGCTGGTATCCCAGCTACGATCAGATGCCCTTGGTTGGGCAGTAGATAGTCAGGCTTAATGCCTTTTTACCTTTCAACTGTCTGTACTCAGACAACTTTAAGCTTCCGCTTGGTTTGTATGAACATGTTTGTATGACTTCAGTGTCGGGTCATGTGACCCCTACCTGTATGAACATATTATGCAAGGCTCTTCTGAGCCTTCTAAATAAATGTTGTGTTGTTGTATGGTTATGTTGTGATGCCATAGTTGAATCTATGCATATCGGACATGTCGTGCGTACGTGTGACGTGTAACGGTATGTATGGGATTCGACACCTAGTTGTGTGCCTCTAGTAGTACTCTTTATGGGGAAATGCCTCTTTGTGCTTCCACTTAGCCGTGGTATCTTGCTAGTGCTCCGGACACATTGATTGACCGGCATGTATCCTTCTTTACTGTTGTGTCTGTCCCTTCGGGGAAATGTCTCGCAGTGTAATGGAGTCCATGTAGCCTGCTATGACTCGTCTACACGCAGTTGATGACATTTATGTCCCACGGCGTAATGGAGTCCATGTAGCTTGCAATGACTCGTCTACACACGCTGAGGCCGACACCTGCATTGTTGGGTTACGTATGCTTGTCCCTGTACGGATGTGCTACTTGGGTTCTACGACTAGTCATGTCGACCCGGGTTCTTTGACATTTGAATGCTAGCGACATATTCACATTCGTGAGCCAAAAGGCGCAAACGGTCCCGGCCCAGGTAAGGTGGCAGCCGTGGAGATAACCGTGCATGAGGCCGCAAAGTAATGTGAGGTGTTACATGCTAGATTCTTATGGCTTAGGATCGGGATCCCGACAGCATTGGTATCAGAGCCTGACTGACTATAGGATTACCAAGCCAAACTGGTCGAAGTTCAGTCTAGAAATGCTTTAGTTATGTAAGGGAATTGATTGTGGAAGGGAACGTAAGGCTCTTTTTACTCCTCTTCCCAAGTCATTCTATTCTGAGTCACCCTCTTCTTTTCTACGGGTTTAAGAACTATGCTTCTTATCTACCTCTCAGGATGACGAGTTACTAACCATGTACTTATAGACTAAGTTGCTTGAGAGTCAACTCCAGTTTTCAAGTATTGCTTCTGTGTGACAATCATTTGGTTAGAATCCTGATGCTAGAAAGTTGAGTGGCTATGCTATCCAATCTTTTCAGGATGTCTCAAAATTGTTTTTGAGCATTTTCAGCCGTTATGCTGTCCGATTTATGCTAGGATCTCTAATGCACTTTGCATTATCCTCTGTTTCAGATGCCTCCCCGTCCTTCTCGTCAGGTGGTCCGTTTTACCAGGTGCATTGATGTACCGGGTCACACGGCTATGTTGGTCAGAGTCATGATGGAGACCGGTTATCATTGGTACCCAGAATATACAGTGGAGGAACAGTACCGTGATTTCAACCAGAGCCAGTATATGTGTACCGTTAGGATATATCCATCGTATCCTAGAGCTGCAAAGCCGCTTCATTGGACGTATGGACTAGGTGTCACCATAGATATGGCAGTTCAGGAGGCCGCCTACACGATGTTGACCATCATGAGAGCTCACCATGGCCTACTTCAGGGCACAGAGTTCTGCTATATTCTAGCGACACTAGGAGGAGAGGATTGATATCTTGCTGCAGCCGATTATGATCACTCTCATGAGGATCCTAGGCTTCAGGTGACTGCTCAGTTGTTGGAGAACAGGGATCGTGATGCTCGGGCACTTCGTATGGAGCTATATGCTACCCGTGCACGTCTTTGGACCGCACTGACACAGCTTGCACCCGTCGCCCAGACAGGTTATTGAGATTTGGAGATGTTGAGCCCCTTACAGACTCATCTGCCCGCTCGCGTAGACTGGCCCGATGTTGGAGGCATCACTCCTCTTCGAGGACCGCTGCTGCCGCAAGCAAGAGGACCTAGGCCACATCCGTGTCCTTATGGTTCCCAGGGATCTCAGGCCAGGGTGTTTCCAGACCCTCAGGTTCAGCTTCCAGGTCACGGTGGTAACCTGTATGAGATGTTCTACACCGATGTATTTCCAAAGTAGCAGTAGTATTGTAGTAGTATTGTAGCAGTCACGGGGGTAACCTGTATGAGATGTTCTACGCCGATGTTCTACGCCGGTTCATGAGTGGAGGTAGTAGTATTGTAGCAGTTGTATTTCCACAGTCCCGCGCGTCTTGTGGAATATGACTGAGGTGTGAGTTGAGTTCCGTTGGTGTAGAAAAATAATGTATAGGAAGCTTGGAATGCCCCCCATGAGTTGGTTTATCTTCTCACTATCTTGTACTTCAGCTTGGCTTTGTACTGAACTATATCATGGTGTGTATGAATCATGGTGTATATATGGCTGTTTGCTTGTACCATGTTGTTCGGGTGTTTACCCCTGCATTCCATGTTGTTCAGTATATTCCGTATCTCTTATCCTAGAGTTGTTGTCTCCCTTGTCTAAGATGTGGGTTTTGTTTTCCCAGGATGGTATCCACCAGGAACAACCCCGCTCCTGCTTAGGAGCAGGGCGAGGGCAGTGGAGCAAGGCAAGTGAACCTGCGTTACCCGCCATCTTTTGCAGAGGTGATGCTTGAGGCAGAACGCAACAAGAGAGAGACCAATAGGCTGCTAGAGCGTATTGAGCAGAATACAGCACGCCCTCCCCGCAATGAGCGTAATGATGGAATGTCTCTCAATGACTTCGTGAAGCTCTATCCACCAAAGTTCCATCATTCCGTCGACCCCCTCGATGCGGATGATTGTCTTTCCAGCATGACTCGCAAGATTCGTTCTGCAAATGTGGCTGAAGCGGACAAGGTTAACTTTGCCGCATACTTCCTTGAAGGAGCCGCCAGTCAGTGGTGGGAAAATTATGAGGCTATGTGCCCAGAGGGCCCCGCTACTACATGGACAGACTTTTGTAGTGCCTTTCGCACCCACCATATTCCTGAAGGTCTGATGGACCCTAAGAGAGAGGAATTATGTGCCTTCACTCAGGGTAATCTGATAGTGGACGCTTACAGCCGTGAGTTCGACAACCTAGCCCGCTATGCACTGGAGGAGGTGTCAACTGACATCAAGAAGCAAGCTAGGTTCCGCAAGGGACTTAGCCCCGAGCTCCGTCGTGATCTGCGCCTGCATGAGTGCGCTACCTTCCAGGCTCTTGTCAACAAGGCTATCAATGCCAAGACTGGACAGACCGACTACGAGGCAACCAAGAAGCACTCTCGTGACTTCAGCTCCTCATCCGGCTCAGGATCCCATAAGCACCGGGTGTGGGTGCCCAACACTGCTCTGCCATCAAGGTACACTACGAGGCCATCTATGAGGCGCCTTGCCCAAATCAGGCTAACCCTCCAGCAAAACCCTATGGTGGTCCTGCTGCTAATGTTGCTCCGAGGTCTTCAACAGTGATCTGCTACAAATGTGGAGAGCCTGGACACTATTCTCATGAGTGTCCTCAGAACAACGCCAAGCCAGCTGGACGTGGTAAGTCGGGCAAGGCTTATTACGTGAAGCCAACTCCTGCTCGTGGACGTGCGAACAATGTCACCCTTGAAGAAGCCCATGATGACCTCGACGTTGTGCTTGGTACACTCCTTGTCAATAGTCATCCAGCATCTGTTATTTTTGACACTGGTGCATCTCATTCATTCATCTCAGAAAGTTATGCACAGTTGCATAACATGACCTTTTGTGATATGCCCACTCCATTAGTAGTTCAGACTCCTGGATCAAAATGGCAAACTTCTAGAGTGAGCCATGACAATGAGATTCTCGTGGATAGGCTAGTCTTCTTAGCCTCCCTAATAGCTCTGATGTCTTCGGACATCAATATCATCTTGGGTATGGACTGGATGTCAGCTCATTATGCCAAGATTGATACTCATACTAGGAATGTTCAACTTACACATCCTTCAGGTGAGATAGTCACCTTCTCAACCCGAGTGGCTAAATGCCAACTCTATTCCCTCAATGCTAGCCCTCTTCCAGAGCTTGAGGATATTCCGTTGGTCCGTGACTTCCCGGATGTTTTTCCAGAGGAACTGCTAGGTATTCCACCTGTCAGAGATGTAGAGTTTGTGATAGACCTCATTCCAGGGACTGTCCCAATAGCTAGAAGACCCTATAAGATGGCACCCTTAGAACGAGCCGAGCTAAAGAAACAACTCGATGAGGCCTTGAAAAATGGATTCATCCGCCCTAGTTCTTCTCCTTGGGCTTGCCCCGTCCTCTTCGTCAAGAAGAAGGATGGAACGGACCGGATGGTTGTAGATTATCGACCAGTGAACCTGGTCACAATCAAGAACAAGTATCCGCTCCCCAGGATCAACGATTTGTATGATCAACTCGCTGGATCCTCAGTCTTCTCCAAAATGGATTTGAGGTTGGGATACCATCAAATCAGAATTAGGAACGGGGACATTCCAAAAACGGCTTTCGTTACTCGTTATGGCCAATACGAGTACACCGTCATGTCCTTCGGATTAACCAATGCTCCAGCCACCTTCTCTCGTTTGATGAATCGATCTTCATGGAGTATTTGGATAAATTCGTCGTGGTTTACCTCGACAATATACTCATTACTCAAAGAACGAACGAGATCATGCCGAGCATCTCAGGCTGGTATTGACGAAACTTCGAGAGCATCGCCTGTATGCCAAATTCTCCAAGTGTGAATTTTGGCTACCAGAAGTGACCTATCTAGGCCACATAATCTTTGGCAAGGGCATTGCTGTCAATCCCGAGCGAGTTCAGGCCGTCCTTGATTGGACTCAACCTGAATTGGTTAAGAAAGTTTGGAGTTTCCTTGGCTTAGCGAGCTATTGTTGCCGCTTTGTCGAGAATTTCTCCAAGGTTGTGAAGCCTCTTACTGAACTCCTCAAGAAAGATAAAAAGTTCGATTGGACCCCACAATGCGAGCATAGTTTTCAGGAACTGAAAAGACGCCTGACTTCTACACACGTATTGGTGCCACCAGATTTTTCTAAGGACTTTGTTATCTATTGCGACGCCTCGCGACAAGGATTAGGTTGCATTCTCATGCAAGATCGTCATGTGATTGCATACGCATCTCGACAATTGCGTCCACATGAGGATAATTATCCAACACATGATCTTGCAGTTGTAGTCCATGCACTTAAAACATGGCGTAATCGTTGCGAGATATACACGGATCACCAAAGTATGAAATATATTTTTCCCCCAACCAGATTTGAATCTCAGGCAAAGATGGTGGGTTGAGTTGATCACAGATTACGACTTAGGGATAACTTACACCCCGGGGAAATCCAATGTCATGGCTGATGCACTAAGTCGTAAGTCTTATTGTAACAATCTGATGTTACAACAAGGTCAACCACTTCTCTATGAGGAATTTCGAAAGTTAAACCTTCACATTGTTCCTCAAGGATTCCTTTCCACCCTGGTGGCGAAACCTACTCTTAGGGACCAAGTCATAGGTGTTCAGTGGTAAGATAAGGGTATATCTCGGATCAAGGAGAACATTGCTAGCGGAACAGCTAAAGATTTCTCCAAGGATGATCAGGATGTTGTGTTCTTCCAGAACCGCTTGGTGGTACCTAAGAGCAAACGTCTACGACAGCTGATCCTTAAGGAGGCTCATGATTCCCCTGTCACGATTCATCCTGGTAGTACCAAGATGTATCAGGACCTACGCCAGAGGTTCTGGTGGACCAGAATGAAGAGAGAAATTGCTCAGTTCGTTGCAAATTGCGACGTCTGTTGTCGCATTAATGCAGAACATCAAAGGCCTACTGGCACCCTTCAACCCTTAGCTATTCCTGAATGGAAATGGGACAAAGTAGGTATGGATTTCATAACCGGTTTTCCCAGGACCAATAGAGGGAATAATGCTATCTTTGTGGTCATTAATCGTCTTTCCAAAGTGGCTCATTTTCTTCCTGTTTGCAAAAGTATAACTACTAGTCAGCTAGCGGATCTATATATTTCTCGAATAGTTTCTATTCATGGTGTTCCTTTGGAGATCAACTCAGACCGTGGAAGTATCTTCACTTCCCGATTTTGGAAAGTTTCCAAAATGCTATGGGGACTCATCTATCTTTTAGCACTGCTTTCCATCCGCAGTCAAGTGGTCAAGTCGAGCGAGTCAATCAAATCCTGGAGGACATGCTTAGAGCTTGTGTTATATCTTTCGGCATGGATTGGGAGAAGTGCCTTCCGTTCGCCGAATTTGCTTATAACAATAGTTATCAAGCAAGCTTAGGCAAAGCCCCCTTTTGAAGTTCTCTATGGACGAATGTGTCGAACACCTCTTAACTAGTCAGAAACCGGAGAGAGGCAACTCTTTGGACCGGATATGATCCAGGATGCAGAGGAGCAAGTTCGCATTATTCGTGAAAAGTTGAAAACAGCCCAATCTCGTCAAAAGAGCCAATATGATCGCCATCATAAGGCTGTGACTTTTGAAGGTGACGAGAAGGCTTACCTTCGGGTTACACCTCTGAAAGGTACCCAACGATTCGGTATCAAGGGCAAGTTGGCTCCTCGTTACATTGGTCCTTTTCGCATTCTTGCCAAACGAGGAGAAGTTGCCTACCAATTGGAACTTCCACCGCATCTTTCCAAGGTTCATGATGTCTTCCATGTCTCGCACCTCAGGCGTTGCTTCTCGGACCCTGTCCGCGAAGTGGACCATGAAACGCTTGATCTCCAAGATAACCGAACATATCGAGAATACCCTGTTCGTCCTCGATCAAGCTGAGTGTACCACTCGATGCCGAAACATCAAGTTTCTGAAGGTTCAGTGGTCACACCACTCCGAGAAGGAAGCCACATGGGAAAGGGAGGACCGTCTTTGACTAGAGTACCCCGCACTCTTCCCGACGACTTCCAAATCTCGGGACGAGATTCTTTTGAGTGGGGGTGAATTGTCACATCCCTAGTCTTCCCTTGTCTTGTGCTAGCTAACTTGTGCATCATGTTTAAATTTGCATCAACATGAAATAGGGATTACCAGAAACCTTAGCACCTCACCTGAATTAAACCAATTCAAATGCTTGTGGTTTTCAATGAATCCAAAACGCCCATAAAAAATGCTCACTATCTCTGATAAATGTTGGCAACAACATATCTGGGGTGCATTTTAATTATTCAACAACTTTGGCATTTAATCCAACAGAGCCTCTGAAATCAATAAATAAAGCACTATAAATATTATAGATTTTGAAAAATGCTGAAATCTTTGTGGGAGGTTTGAAATATTCAAACTAGGCTCTGCAAAATAATCCAGCAATTTTGAGCCAAAGGTGGTGGCCCTAACAAAATAAAACAAATGTCAGAAAAACAGAAACAAATAAAAAAAGGAGAAGAGAGAGAGCTACCTGAGGCCCAGGCCAGGCCGTCCCATCCTGGCCCAGCCAAGTCATCGTCCTCCTGGCACCAGGAGGATGGGCGAGTGGCCGAAGCGCGCGAGCGGCCGTGCTGCCACGCCGGCAGCAGCCTGCCTGCTTCCCCCGTCGCGCTGGCACCGCGGATAAGCTCTAGGAGCTGTCCGCATCACCCCCTCTCCCCATTCGCCCCCTGCTCCTCCCCTCGCCTCTGCTCTCCATGGCCGACGGCAGCTGAAGCTCGCCACCGCAACGCTGCCACCCCAGTGCCTCCCTCTCGCCCCCCAACAGCTCCGAAGCTCTGCCTCGACGCCCTGATCCTCTCCACCAAGCCAAGCTCCACCAAGCCAAGCCTTGTAGCGACGACCTCGAGCTCATCTTCAACCTTCGGGCCAGTCGATCGCCGCCGCCGTTCGCTGCCATCAGGCCGTCCCCGAGCCCGCTCTCGTCGGCTTCGCCTTCGCAGTGAGCTTGCGGACCCGTTCCCCCTCTCTCCCCTGTCGATTGAGCGCCGTGGCCCTCGATTCCATTTGAGACCTGAGGAGCTCCGCCGCGGACCTCAATGCCGGCGACCTTCCGGTGTCCGGGTGGTCCATCTGAGGCCACCACTGGGTTCGTGGAGTTCCATAGGTGCTGTAGGAGCTAAGGCCCCGCTATTTTGCGCATCGAGTCGTCGACTCCGAGCATGGCCGAGCCGCCGCCGCCGCAAAGCACATCGCCGGCGATGCTCCGGGCCATCCCCATCCCTGGGATGTGCTCCTCCGGAATCACACGAATGCGGCTGTTCTAATGAGCCATTCCGCCGTCATTTTGGTCGCCAGAGCTGGGTTTACGACCCCCTCCGCCGTCTCTATGGTCGCCGGTGGCCCAACGCCGGCGAGCACGACCTGTTTGACCACGGGGGTTGACCCCCTGGGTCACTTACAGGTGGGGCCCAGCCCCTGGTTAACTTAGTGCTAAGCAGAAATTAATTAAATTAACTAATTAGACTAATCACCCACTGACCAGTGGGCCCAGCCCACTAATTCAGCTTAAGATTAGCTTAAATCTTTTAATTAGTGGATGAGTCACTGACATGTGGACCCCACATGTCAAGTTTGACTGAATTTAAATTGAATTGACCTGCTGATGTGATGCTGAAGTCATGCTGATGCAATAAAGGCTTTTCTGATTTATATTAATTCCAAAAATTGGATAAAACTTCTAAAATTCATAGAAATTAATCTGTAACTCAGATTGAAATAAGTTATATATGAAAAATCATCAGAAAAATCCAAAGAACCCATTGGTGCTATTATCATGCATATTAGAGCAACCTAAATAGATGAACATTGACATTTTGCAATAGGGAAATATATGGGATATCACATGGAGAACAATTTTGAACTTATATTCAATCTTACTCCATTTAACTCTAATGCTAGGTGCATTAGCTCATCTACAACATGTTGCCATGTCATGATCATGCGTCATATTGCTGCACTTGCGTGTATTGATTGTACTATGTTGTATCGCGATAGGTTCTGCTCCCGAGGATACGCGTGAGTATCCAGCTGAAGGGCGGTACCCTGCCACCAACCAGCAAGGCAAGCACCCATTGATCATTCCGATACAATCCCATGCTCTCGGTCCTACTCTTGTTTATTGCATTAGGACAAACGCTTCAACTGTCTATCTGTTGCGGTAGTTGAACCCATTCCTCTACATGACCTTTCATTGTCACAGTAAATAGCTAAACCATGCAACCTAGCATACCTGGTAGATGCTTGAGCCTTGATGTGCTTTACCATGCTTGCTTGCTATGCTTAGAGTTGTGTCAGGTCAGATTCATCTGGGTGATGAACCGGAGTGAAACAGTGTTGTTCTGATGTGATAAGCAAATGAATGAACCTGATTTGGTAAAAGTAGCGATGAGCGCTATGTAGGAGTACATAGCGGGTCGTCTCATTGGGACCGTTCTTAGGAACTGACTTCCGTGTTTGTGATCCAAGACTAGTTACTACCACATGTTGGGATACTTAATTGACCCTCTCGACCTATTGATCAACTAGTTCTCGGTCCAGGAGTTGCAAGTAGTTTCTAGTGTTTGTAGCATTGCTGGAGGCCGTGCGTAGCGCTGACCTTAGGGGTGGGCTACGATGCGGTAGGCAGTGGCACGGTGTACAAAGAGTCACCCGGATGGTGGGCTTGGGAACCCTGCGCACATCGTTTGGGTCCGTAGCGGAAACTTCGGCCGGACTTCCATGCAGGTTTAGTCTCAATTAGGCGATAGCCTGGACTAGGGTCTTGTGTGATTGACGGTCGTGGCCGGCTCCCTCGCTGGGCCTCCGCTTGAAGGTTGCCGATGTGCCTGTTTTTTATGAGCACACATCGATAAGTGGCGAGAGCGTGTGTGACGAAGTGCACCCCTGCAGGGTAATGAATCTGTTCGAATAGCCGCATCATCGGATATGGACTACTTGGAGAACTTATGCTGTTCATAGATAACTTAATGGTTACTGTTAAAAGACTCAAGACAAGTGTGAGTACCGTGGATGGCAATCTCGTAGGTGACGAGAGCGGATCCATGGTGGTGTATTGATGTGGTGTTAGTGGACTCGTGTGCGCTATCTCAATACTTGTTCAAAGAACTAGTGGTCGTAGTTCAGGTTAGCCAAGAGTCAAAGCTGGCATTGCTGCACGAACCCCACTACTCCCTTTGTTGAGACTTGAGCATGAATAGTTTAGGTCTGCTTTAAATACTTGCTGAGTACGTTTTTACTCATGTTTGCTTAAGAACTGTTGCAGATGATAGCATGGACCCATCTGGTGGGTTCTATCTAGACGTTGATGACGCCGAGTAGCTGGTATCCCAGCTACGATCTGATGCCCTGGGTTGGGCTGTAGATAGTCAGGCTTAATGCCTTTTTTCCTTTCAACTGTCTGTACTCAGACAGCTTTAAGCTTCCGCTTCGTTTGTATGAACATGTTTGTATGACTTGATTGTCGGGTCATATGACCCCTACCTGTATGAACATATTATGCAAGGCTCTTCTGAGCCTTCTAAATAAATGTTGTGTTGTTGTATGGTTGTGTTGTGATGCCATAGTTGTATCTATGCATATCGGAAATGTCATGCGTACGTGTCACGTGTAACGGTATGTATGGGATTCGACACCTAGTTGTGTGCCTCTAGTAGTACTCTTTACGGGGAAATGCCTCTTTGTGCTTCCACTGAGCCCTGGTAGCTTGCTACTACTCCGGACATATTGATTGACCGACATGTATCCTTCTTTGCTACTATGTCTGTCCTTTCGGGGAAATGTCTCGCAGTGTAATGGAGTCCATGTAGCCTGCTATGACTCGTCTACGTGCAGTTGATGACATTTATGTCCCATGGCATAATGGATTCCCTGTAGCTTGCTATGACTCGTCTACACATGCTGAGGCCGACACCTGCATTGTTGGGTTACGTATGCCTGTCCCTGTATGGATGTGCTACTTGGGTTCTACAACTAGTCATGTTGACCCAGGTTCTTTGACATTTGAATGCTAGCAACATATTCACATTCGTGAGCCAAAAGGCGCAAACGGTCCCAGCCCAGGTAAGGTGGCAGCCGTGGAGATAACCGTGCGTGAGGCCGCAAAGTAATGTGAGGTGTTACATGCTAGATTTGATCGAGGTCCCGACACCCCGGGCCATGGGGGCTTCCTTAGGCGTGTTGCTAGAGGCCATCACGGCCTCCTGTGGGATGGCGGAGGCCCCCTAAAGCACATCCTCGGTCGGCGTGACCCCATGCGACGTCTTCATGGGGGTTCCGACCCCCATCTTAGGGCCGACTTGCTCCTCCCGCTCCACCATGAGGGCCGCGCTAGTTGTGATGGGGGCGCGGCGCGACCGTGATACGGGGGCTTGTGAGGCACCTCTTGAGATCCGCGAAGGCCACGTTTGCTTCAGGGGTCCATTTGAACGGGCCAGGCCTCTTCCTGAGCTTGAAGAATGGCAACGTGTGGCACCCCGGCTCAGAGGAGACCAGAACACCCCGTATTCCAGCCCAGGGACAAGTCTTCTGGAATACGGCACTGTTGGCATAGAACAAATCAGGTCTTTATTACCATGGATAAGGTTACAAGGGTACATCGATTACATCGATACGACGATACTACGCCTGACTAGGGTAGTCCTACGCTAGCAGCGGAACAACGACGATGGTGATGGACTCCACTCCGCAGGGACTCTAGCTGGAACACGTATCCTAGCTCGCAAACTCGGAATCCTCGACAAGCAAACAATCATGACCTGCAAACTAGCATGACACGCCAGGTGAGTACTTTGAATGTACTCGCAAACTCACAACAAACATCAGCATTAAGGCAAGACAACATCATAGCAATCAAGATTAGGTAAAGATTTATCATTACCGAAGGAATGATTGAGAATAATAATAACAGGCTACTCTCACAGTACTCTGGTAACCAACTCATGATCTCACCAAGAACATTCAGTCACCAAGACTTGTCGCCGGCATGATGTCCAACTGCTACCATACTCAGATGAGTTCTTCCATCATTATTATCACTGTTACGGTTGACCACCTAGTGAGGTCTGGACGGGCTGTCCAATACCGTGGACGCGGCTATTCGAATAGATTTTTCACTCTGCAGAGGTTGCGCACTTTACCCACACCATGGGGCACCTAGCCTCGTGATCCCATTCGGGTGGACCAATGTTGCTCCAACAAAACCTGCCTGACCCGTGACTCTCCCATCGTACCACCGGCATTCATCCTCCCCCGGAGTCCTGCCCTGGGTGGCCCCTATGTCCTGATGACACCTGCCACCGTCGTGGCCAAACAAAACTGTCCCAAATGGGGACGGGTACCCATAGAAATCAACTGGGCTCACAAGGTTATCGCCGCCTACCGCGCTAGGGCAGCACGCGCGCATAACCTTCCCTCTTTGGTGGTACCGATAAAAGAGCACGCGATCAGACCAAGTCAAGGCCGTCCCATACCGGCAAATGTGGCTGCACGGATAAGCTTGGACAGGTGACTCTCGATCAACCAACTAAGTATCTTATCCCCAAATGATATTTTTGTCATAGCTGACACTCCGATATCATAGTAATCCAATAACCAATAAGCTCAAGCCACTGTTACTTATTCATATCCACAAACTGCCGGATGAAACCCAAAATAATCATAGACTGTAATCTCTTAATCCAACCATACCATGGCATCGTCAAGCAGTAAAAATACTAGTCACTAACAATCCCGTACTCAACATGGTAGTCACCTATTCAAGAATTAACTCAAACATTGCATAATCTAATCCATACTACAAATAATCATACTTGCGATTAAAGTAATTGGTTCAACTATGATATTGCAATGCAATTATGCAAATGAGGGTTGTGGCTTGCCTGGGGATGAAGGAACCACCGGGAAGAAGTGCGAGAAGCTCGCGGAAGGAATCGCCGGAAACTGTTCTCTCTCGGAGGGGGGCTGTTTACGGCAAGGGCAAACTGGTCATTTTCACTTTGTGAACACATTATGAAAATGGCACCAATCTAACGGGCTCGATGATACGAAGACGTAGGCTTTGGAATCACCTCGATCGGAGTTTGAAGGGCAGGGACTTGTTTGTAAATACTTTATTTACTTCTGGGTCCCTGGCTGATTTTTCCTGGAAAAAGAATTAAGCGCACTGTGTTCACGGGCCAGCTTGGGCCGAAAGCTGCTGGTGCCTGAGACGCTGGCTGGGCCACGCAGCCACTACTGTTGCTTGGCCGGCCCACCTCGCGCTGCCTCCCACTTAAATGACGTGGCCGACTCCCGGTCGCCGCCAGCTGGGCCCCACGGCCATCTCTCTCCTCCTCCCACCTTGCTTCTTCCTTCCCCGATGCCGCTTGTAGACAGAGGAAGGTCGCCGGCGCCGGCGCTCGTCCGGCCGACTCTGGCCATCTCCAGAGGCGCCCTGACCACCGGCGAGATGCGGAGGAGATGCCGCATCCCTCTGGTCATGACACGGCCGCCGGGGAGCCCCGAGACGAGTGGGACGACGACCACGGCAGACGGCGGCCACGGCGAGATCGGTCATTGCAGCATGGTGACGGAAATGCGAGACTGAGGCTACGGGGAGGGTCGCCGTGCTCCGGGTGGTCCTCTGGTGAGGTCAGGAGGGAGGGGGAGAGCTCGGGTTGCTCTAATTTAGGAGAGAGCCTAGGCGGCCACGGCGTCCAATGGAGTAGGAGAAGAGCTCCGGGGCTGGGGCAGGCAGCTAGGGCGAGGTAGGGGAAGGTGGTGATGGCAATGGTAAGCTCGGGAGGGCTCGGGGCAGCCTATAAATAGGCGGGCGGCACGGAGGGAACGAGCATGCTGCCGTGGCGGCCTTATCGCCATACTGGAGCTCGAGGGGTGGCGTGGCTGGCTGGTTCTGGCCTCGGGAGGCTTCGCGGAGGGGCGGAGAGGACTCAGGCAAGGTCAGGAAGGATCGGGAGGGCTCGGGCAAGAAAACAACGACGGCAGTCACGGGCAGAACAGGGGCGGAGCTCGTCACGGCGCGGCGAGGAAGAAGCTGGAGGGGGAGAGGGGTCCAGGAGAAGGAAGACGACGCGGGGAAGCCCCTAGACACGACTAGGTGTCAAGGGAGAGGAGGAAACCGACGAGGCCGAGGGCTCCACTGCCAGAGCGCGCATATGGCACGCCGGCCGCGTGGTCACCGCGTGAACGCGGCGATGCCACGTACTCTGGTCGCCCAAACCATGTCTGGTCGATTGGTCATTCATCAGATAGGGCCAAAAAGGAAAGAAACGAGCACAGGGATGCAGGGATTGACTAGAGAGAGCTGGGAGACAAGGCAACAGCAATGTGTTTGATGCTTGCTGAGGAAGACCGGTCTGGGGATTGACTCTGACCTTTGTCTGAGAGCTATCACACACTAAGATGATCACTATTGCAAATTCTCAGCTCATTTAGATGGGTATAAATGGCACTTGCTGTAGAATGGACCCTACTGGTCAGAAATGCAAAGTATGAAGTGGCACTCACTTACTTGCTTGGATGGAGCTAAAATTTGGTGGAGATGAGTTATTTAGGCATATGAAGATGGTGTATAATTTTCATGCCATTTGATTAAATCAAAATGGTACTTCCTTCACACAACATCCTACTGGACAGAATCTTAGAAAAATAACTGGGGATAAATAGCTAGATGAAATGAGCCCAAATCTTGTGTAGATAGGTTATATGAGTAGGAGAATGTCTTGGTAAAATTTCAGAGATTATGGAGCAACATAAAATATAGTTGCTTCACAATCCAAAATAATGACCAGGAACAAAGATTTGATGCTGTGGTCACATAGTTGAAGGGATGATGCTCAAATTTTGTGGAGTGTTAATTTGATAATATTGAGAACATGGCAAAATTTCAACTCATTTGCATACTCTTAGCTACCACTTGCTTCACAAAGCTTCCTCTGGATCGGAAACTTCGGAAATTTTCCAAGAAATATTTACTAGCCAAATTGAGTTGAATTTTGTCATGTGGCAATGATATGGATAGGAAAGAGTGCCCAAAAAGTTTGAGAGCAAGAAAGCAGATATAAAGGGTACTTGCTTCTCAAACTGCCAGCTGGGGCAGATTCAGAAAGGGAATATTTGTGGAATATTTTTGAACATGACAAGGAAGGATTTTGACATATCTGAGAAGGATATGACCCAAACATTTTATGAGAATTATTTGGGGATTTTTTGAATGATGGAAATGTGGGTTGCTTCACAACCCAGAGCAAACAGGGTTATTCCTTTAATAGAAAAAGGAATATGCCCAAGAAAAAGAATATTGGTATTGGTCCAAGATGGAAATGGCAAGGTCTTGGGATGGTTTAGAGGTTGGCAATCCACTAGGGAAGAGAAATCAAGGGTGGTCCCTTCAGGTTCCAAGACTACCAAGCCACAGAAAAGCAAAACCAGACCAAAATCAAAAGAAAAAGAAATGGGCAAAATCCAGGGTGTTACAAACCTACCCCCCTTAAAGAAAACTCGTCCTCGAGATTTGGTTGCTCAGGGGTTAAACATAAATATCCCCACTTGAGGAAACCGTTTCCAACTCGGGTTTCCTTTTTGCCTTTGTACAATGCTCCCGCTGGATTTTATCTGACGCACTGCCTGGCTTCAGTGTGGTTTGCTTTACTGGATCCTTTTTCGGGCAAATCTTAACTCATATGTTACTCCAACTTCACTCCTTTAATGTCTGTTGACTTATCTGGGGGCAATGGCTTATCCTGACTGAAATACCTGTCCTTTAATTGATTCCCACTTGTGAGGACACATGCTCCGAGGTTGTTGTCCAACATTCTGATCGTTCCGTCTGTCGGCACCTTTAAGTGAATCGTAGGTTGTGTAATGCTTTGACACGGTTGCCGGAATCCAACTACCGAATTGACCTGATAGATTCAAACATTCTCCTTGTAACAATTCTGAGCACATCTGGTTGGACTGAGCAGGTTGACTCGATATGGGGTCCTTGCAGATGGAATAGACCCCGTAGGTGTGTACCCATGATGATCGGTATCGAACCAGATTGTGTTGAGTATCTGTGCCATGTTGATCTTGCAACCATTATCATACCTGTGTGGCCAATCTTGCTCCTTCATTATGGTTCTCTTTGGCTAGATCCTTAGCTGAAAGAGCTTGGCCTGATGTGTTCTTGATTCTTCGGATGACCATGGGTGCTGCCAGGTACAATATTCCGGCAGGCATATTACTTAACAAGTTGTAGCTGTAGGGTAACGACCGTCTGAACCCTTGGATGAAACCGGCAAATAAACCAGTAGCCACCAGAACGGTCTTTACAACGCAGATCTGGGGCATTACTGGAGTAACTCAACCCCGACTCAAGACGGCTGAAAAGCAGCTCAGAGCATGAGACGGTGTCGATAAGAAGAAAGTAGCAGTTCCCTAAGACAGTCGAGAAACAACTCAGAGCATAGGGTCACTGCTACGGAAAGAAATTCAACAGCTGCCCGAGACGGCCGAAAAAACAGCTCAGAACATGGGCCAGTTGCTGACAAGAGAAATAAAAGTCGGCATCCACCCCAGACGGCCGAAAACAGCTCAGAACACAGGCGTGGTGCCGTCACCAAAGAAAGGCGGGCAAGGGTTCATCCTTGTCGCATACAGCTTATCCATAGGTTGTTGGTCATCTCACTGAAGTGTATAACTGGCGTTCTTCTTCTTTTTACATAGCTCATGCAATAGTCGGATTCTCACCGGGCTGGCATCATTGTATGAGTAACTCCTATGACCTTGGCAGCATGTCCACCATATATATTGAGTATATGCAGCTGAGCGCTTGGTTCCTAAGGCAAGCTTGTGTCCTGACTGATTTTTGCCTTCTGATCAACTGTTGTGGAGCTGACTCTGGGGATGCATGGTCATATGCTGCCACTGTCAGTGGAATAGCTTGTACTGGTGAGGATATGATGCTTTACTGGCGAAGATTGCTTAGCTTGTACTCAGAAGCTTTCCCTCTTAAAGACTTGCTACGGAAGACTCGGTACCTTATGCCAGAAGCTTGCTGTGATAGCTTACTGGAGAAGCATGGGTGTCTTGTATGGGAAAATATCCGTGTGTCGTATCGAGGAAGACACATGAATCTTGCGTCGTAAGCTTCTCTGGTAGCTTGCGGAAAAAGACTGGGTTGCGTACATCTGAAGCTTTATTTTTGCCATATGCGGACTGGGTACATATATATATGTATCCCTTAATGTTCCTGCTGTCGGTTACTTGTTGTATGCAACAGGGTATTCGGCTATCCTTTTTGCTGAACACTAAGTTCATAGCACATTCTGACTTGCTTCTGGAATATAGCAGGTTTCAAATTGTACTCATAGCAGACTCAATCGCGTATATAAATCATACCTTTAACTCAAAACGTACTATTGATCATGCACACACTTTGCCTTCCTGCTGATTCGATGATTACTGCTGCGAAGGTTGCACTGATGTATACTTGATGTTGATAACCAATAAAGCTAGGATATCATTTATATTCAGGCCCGATATTCCTGATGTAATGCAGTCTACTAAAAATTCCATATTATTGAGCTGAGCTTCCAAAGGACTGCCTTTAATGATTTCTTTGAGTCCAGTGTCGGTGAGCAACTTCCATAAGGGGAAAATAAGGTAACACCAAGGGCCCAAAAAAAAGCAAAAGAGACGAAAAACACACAAAGCAGCAAGATCACAAGCAATAGCACACAAGATCACGCACAAGCAATATCATAACTTTACAGCTATTCACAGCAATAATATGCATTCCTACTTAAGCACACAAATCTTGCAAGAACTCCGGTACTATGGTCTAACATGCTGTGGCGGTGTGAACGAAAGTGAATCAATGTGTGGAAGGAAGTTGGTGTAAACAAGGATACACCAAACACGGACTTAACACCGGTGCCATCTGGACGGACACAGTGGCGAGGACAAATTTGGTGATCGTGGGTCGGAGGTCACGACCACATCATCATCAAGCGGACGAAAGAAAACCGTACTCGTCCAGAGGATGGACGACAGGGAAGGATGGCGATGGAAAGAAGGGCTTGCGTGCATTGCCCTTTTCCGATAACAAAGATCAGTAAGGGTTGCCAACGCGGCTAATGGAAAGGCAAGATCCGGGATAGAAACAGGTCTATCACCGAAACCATAGGGTGGCTGAAGAGAATATATTGGTGTGGTACCGGTGCATCAATCCGACAAGGGATCGACACCACCAAGCACCTTGGCATCACTCCGCTGGGACGGAGATAACACAACACCAAGGGGCCAGAATGCAACTGGAGGGTGCAAGTAGTAAATCGAAACCAAGGCCACCTACAGTCACCAGATCCATCATTAGTGATAAAATATCTAATCTATATGCATGCTATGCACAAACAAATGCAACAAACAAGTGCAACAAACCAACTGGATCCTATACTATCAGTTACTAACGCTCGCGCGGTCTAGGGCGTCCTACAGCCAAACCTGCTCTGATACCAACGCTTGTAGCACGCCGGCTCAGAGGAGACCGAAACGCCCCGTATTCCAGCCCAGGGACAAGTCTTCTAGAATACGGCACTGTTGGCATAGAACAAATCAGCTCTTTATTACCATGGATAAGGTTACAAGGGTACATCGATTACATCGATACGGCGATACTATGCCTGACTAGGGTAGTCCTACGCTAGCAGCGGAACAACGACGATGGTGATGGACTCCACTCCGCAGGGACTCTGGCTGGAACGCGTATCCTAGCTCGCAAACTCAGAGTCCTCGACAAGCAAACAATCATGACCTACAAACTGGCATGACACGCCAGGTGAGTACTTTGAATGTACTCGCAAGCTCACAACAAACATCAGCATTAAGGCAAAACAACATCATAGCAATCAAGATTAGGTAAATATTTATCGTTACCGAAGGAATGATTGAGAATAATAATAACAGGCTACTCTCACCGTACTCTGGTAACCAACTTGTGATCTCACCAAGAACATTCGGTCACCAAGACTTGTCGCCGGCATGATGTCCAACTGCTACCATACTCAGACGAGTTCTTCCATCATTATTATCACTATTACGGTTGACCACCTAGTGAGGTCTGGACGGGCTATCCAATACCGTGGACGCGGCTATTCGAATAGATTTTTCACTCTGCAGAGGTTGCGCAGTTTACCCACACCATGGGGCACCTAGCCTCGTGATCCCATTTGGGTGGAATTGTGTTCCTCCAACAAAACCTGCCTGACCCGTGACTCTCCCATCATACCACCGGCATTCATCCTCCCCCGGAGTCCTGCCCTGGGTGGCCCCTGTGTCCTCATGACACCTGCCACCGTCGTGGCCAAACAAAACTGTCCCAAATGGGGACGGGTACCCATACAACTCAACTGGGCACACAAGGTTATCGCCGCCTACCGGGGCAGGGCAGCACGCGCGCATAACCTTCCCTCTTTGGTGGTACCGATAAAAGAGCACGCGATCAGACCAAGTCAAGGCCGTCCCATACTGGCAAATGTGGTTGCATGGATAAGCCCGGACAGGTGACTTTTGATCAACCAACTAAGTATCTTATCCCCAAATGATATTTTTGTCATAGCTGACACTCCGATATCATAGTAATCCAATAACCAATAAGCTCAAGCCACTGTTACTTATTCATATCCACAAACTTCCGGATGAAACCAAAAATAATCATAGATAGTAATCTCGTAATCCAACCATACCATGGCATCATCAAGTGGTAAAAATACTAGTCACTAACAATCCCGTACTCAACATGGTAGTCACCTATTGAAGAATTAACTCAAACATTGCATAATCTAATCCATACTACAAATAATCATACTTGCGATTAAAGTAATTGGTTAAACTATGATATTGCAATGCAATTATGCAAATGAGGGTTGTGGCTTGCCTGGGGATGAAGGAACCACCGGGAAGAAGTGCGAGAAGCTCGCGGAAGGAATCGCCGGAAACAGTTCTCTCTCGGAGGGGGGCTGTTTACGGCAAGGGCAAACTGGTCATTTTCACTATGTGAACACATTATGAAAACGGCACCAATCTGACGGACTCGACGAGATGAAGACGTAGGCTTTGGAATCACCTCGATCGGAGTTTTGGAGGAAAAGATATGATAGTTTGAAGGGCAGGGACTTGTTTGTAAATACTTTTTTTACTTCTGGGTCCCTGACTGATTTTTCCTGGAAAAAGAATTAAGCGCATTGTGCTCACGGGCCAGCTTGGGCCGAAAGATGCTGGTGCCTGAGACGCTGGCTGGGCCACGCAGCCACTACTGTTGCTTGGCCGGCCCACCTCGCGCTGCCTCCCACTTAAATGACGTGGCCGACTCCCGGTCGCCGCCAGCTGGGCCCCACGTCCATCTCTCTCCTCCTCCCGCCTTGCTTCTTCTTTCCCCGATGCCGCTCGTAGACAGAGGAAGGTCGCCGACGCCGGCGCTTGTCCGGCCGACTCTGGCCATCTCCAGAGGCGCCCTGACCACCGGCGAGATGCGGAGGAGATGCCGCATCCCTCTGGTCATGACACGGCCGCTGGGGAGCCCCGAGACAAGCGGGACGACGACCATGGCGGACGGCGGCCACGGCGAGATCGGTCATTGCAGCATGGTGACGGAAATGCGAGACTGAGGCTACGGGGAGGGTCGCCGTGCTCCGGGTGGTCCTCTGGTAAGGTCAGGAGGGAGGGGGGATCTCAGGTTGCTCTAATTTAGGCGAGAGCCGAGGCGGCCATGGCGGCCAATGGAGTAGGAGAAGAGCTCCGGGGCTCGGGCAGGCAGCTAGGGCGAGGTAAGGGAAGGTGGTGATGGCGATGGTGAGCTCGGGAGGGCTCGGGGCAGCCTATAAATAGGCGGGCGGCACGGAGGGAACGAGCACGCCGCCGTGACGGTCTTATTGCCAAACTGGAGCTCAAGGGGTGGCGTGGCTGGCTGGTTCTGGCCCCGGGAGGCTTCGCGGAGGGGCGGAGAGGAATCAGGCAAGGTCAGGAAGGATCGAGAGGGCCCGGGGAAGAACACGACGATAGCGGTCACGGGCAGAACAGGGGCGGAGCTCGTCGCGGCGCAGCGAGGAAGAAGCAGGAGGGGGAGAGGGGTCCAGGAGAAGGAAGACGACGCGGGGAAGCCCCTAGACACGACTAGGTGTCGAGGGAGAGGAGGAAACCGACGAGGCCGAGGGTTCCACTGCCAGAGCGCGCATATGGCACGCCGGCCGCATGGTCACCGCGTGAACGCGGCGATGCCGCGTACTCTGGTCGCCCAAACCATGTCTGGTCGATTGGTCATTCATCAGATAGGGCCAAGAAGGAAAGAAACGAGCACAGGGATGCAGGGATTGACTAGAGAGAGCCGGGAGACAAGGCAACAGCAATGTGTTTGATGCTTGCTGAGGAAGACCGGTCTGGGGATTGACTCTGACCTTTGGCTGAGAACTATCACACACTAAGATGATCACTACTGCAAATTCTCAGCTCATTTAGATGGGTATAAATGGCACTTGCTGTAGAATGGACCCTACTAGTCAGAAATGCAAAGTATGAAGTGGCACTCAGTTACTTGCTTGGATGGAGCTAAAATTTGGTGGAGATGAGTTATTTAGGCATATGAAGATGCTGTATAAGTTTCATGCCATTTGATTAAATCAAAATGGTACTTCCTTCACACAACATCCTATTGGACAGAATCTTAGAAAAATAACTGGGGATAAATAGCTAGATGAAATGAGCCCAAATCTTATGGAGATAGGTTATATGAGTAGGAGAATGTCTTAGTAAAATTTTAGAGATTATGGAGCAATATAAAATATAGTTGCTTCACAATCCAAAATAATGACCAGGAACAAAGATTTGATGCTGTGGTCACATAGTTGAAGGGATGATGCTCAAATTTTGTGGAGAGTGTTAATTTGAGCATATTGAGATCATGGCAAAATTTCAACTCATTTGCATACTCTTAGCTACCACTTGCTTCACAAAGCTTCCTCTGGATCAAAAACTTTGGAAATTTGCCAAGAAATATTTACTAGCCAAATTGAGTTGCATTTTGTCATGTGGCAATGATATGGATAGGAAAGAGTTCCCAAAAAGTTTGAGAGCAAGAACACAGTTATAAAGGGTACTTGCTTCTCAAACTGCCGGCTGGGGCAGAATCAGAAAGGGAATATTTGTGGAATATTTTTGAACATGACAAGGAAGGATTTTGACATATCTGAGAAGGATATGACCCAAACAATTTATGAGAATTATTTGGGGATTTTTGGAATGATGGAAATGTGGGTTGCTTCACAACCCAGAGCAAACAGGGTTATTCCTTTAATAGAAAAAGGAATATTCCCAAGAAAAAGAATATTGGGATTGGTCCAAGATGGAAATGGCAAGGTCTTGGGATGGTTTAGAGGTTGGCAATCCACTAGGGAAGAGAAATCAAGGGTGATCCCTTCAGGTTCCAAGACTACCAAGCCACTGAAAAGCAAAACCAGACTAAAATCAAAAGAAAAAGAAATGGGCAAAATCCAGGGTTTTACACAACGCTCGTTCGGCGAACATGGAGATGAAGCGCCCCGGGAGGCCAAGCATGTCGCTAGCTTTTGCATGTCCTTGAGTGTCCGCGGGGGGTGCATATTCTCGATAGCCTTGACCTTTTCCGGGTTGTCTTCGATTCCCCGGTGAGATACGAGGAATCCGAGGAGATTGCCCGAAGGGACCCCGAAGACGCACTTGTCGGGGTTGAGCTTCCAGTTGACCTTGCGTAGGCGGTCTAAAGTCTCCTCTAGATCTTCGATGAGCGTTCTGGCTTCGCGCGACTTGACAAAGATATCGTCCATGTAAGCCTCTGCATTCCTGCCTAGCTGGGGCCACAGCGCGATGTACATCTGCCTCTGGAAGGTGGCACTAGCACTCTTCAGACCGAAAGGCATGCAGGTGTAGCAGAATATCCACACATCCGCTCCTTGCCTCCCTTGTTGGGGACAATGACCGGGTTAGCGAGCCATTCAGGGTATCGCACCTCGCGGATGACCCCTACCTCCTGCAACTTCTGCACCTCCTGGACGATCAAATGTTGCTTCTCCGGCGCCTCGCGCCATGCTTTCTGCTTAACAGGGCCCGCATTGGGTCACACCTCTAGGTGGTGCTCAATCACTTCCCTTGGGACCCCGGTCAAGTCGGTCGGCTTCCATGTAAACACATCGGCGTTTGCCAGAAGGAACACGATAAGTTCACTTTCTTTCCCAGGGGAGAGCTCAGCGCCAATGGTGAAAGTGTGGCTCAGGTCGGCACCACCGAACGGTACCTTCTTCGTTTCAGCTGGGAGAACAGCAGCTTCTTACTTGCTGGCGTCACCTCGGGAGGCTCCGCCTCACCCCCGGCAGCTGGGTATGTGGCCACGGCGGCTTTGTACGTGAGCTTGAGGGAGCTGACCGCGTCCCTCTCGTCGCACTTGATGGCCAAGATGGCGTTGTACGGGATGCTGATGGGCGCCATATCGAAATCGATGAGCTCGGTGCGGTAATTGTTGCGGGAGCCGAAGGTGACGAGCAGGCGTATCTGCCTGAGGGGAGCCGTAACCCCGTCCACTACTCCAGAGAAGGGCCTGATGGGCTTCAGCAGGTCGCAGGGCATCTGGAGCGTCTCGAATGTCGCGACGGAGATAATGTTGAGTCCAGCACCCTCATTAATGAGTGTTTTGGTGACCACGACGTTGCTGATGGTTGGGGTGCACAACATGGGGAGGGCGCCCGCGGCAGCAGTGGACCTAGGGTGGTCCCCCATGTCGAAGGTGATGTCATGCTGCGCCCAGCTCGGTGGCGAC
Source organism: Elymus sibiricus (assembly GCA_039707655.1). Lineage (NCBI taxonomy): Eukaryota > Viridiplantae > Streptophyta > Magnoliopsida > Poales > Poaceae > Elymus > Elymus sibiricus. The sequence continues at coordinate 228,715,125 of CM077665.1, read as the reverse complement.
ACAGGCCCATGCTCCCTAAGGGCGGCGTTTGCCTCGCAAAGAGAAGGCTTGAGGTGACGGTCGTCGACGGGGGCTTGGGCCCCACCGAGGATGCACGCAGCAACACGCAACTACTGGTGAACCCTGATGCTCCCGCCTGGAGGGTGCGGGCCGTGCCGAAGCCCGGCCAGGCTACCGCGCGAGAGAGGTGGAGGGTGCACCCCTCGACCCGTGCCCCCGGTGCGGCGCACTGGGTAGTGAGGCGGGTGAGGAGGTGCCTGGGCCCCTCCCGTGGCGGCGACAAGCTCGGTAATGCGGGCCAGCCAGGCGTCTTGTTGTTCGCCCGCTGGGCGGAGGCGAAGCAGCTCGCGCGCCGTGAGCAGTGCGGCCCGTGCGTTTGCATGCTCCAGGTGAATGGGGGAGGCAGGGTGACAGGGACATGGCAATCCCGCCACACGTGAGGGCGCATGGAGGAGGCCTGCCGCCTGCACGTAGCAGGGTCGGTGGCGGCTGCAGCTTTGGGGCGGGCGGAGTGGCGGCGGCCGTAATGACCCGCGGGCGCACTCTGGACGACGTGGGCCGCTTGGCGCTCAACACACACATGACGGGCTTTGGCCATGGGGTCAGTAAAGGCGGAGCCGAGACAAAGCTGAAAAATGGCGGAGCACCCCTACCTGGCGCGCCAAATGTCAGAATCTCGGCTCCGGGGACCCAAGAGAGGTTAGAACTTTGGGGTGCGATGGCTCTCCAACCCTGCACTCTCTTGCTAACCTATGGTGATGCTCCGGCGTGCTTCAGCTTGGGGGGGAGGGCAACGAACACGGTGGTTTACCCTGGTTCGGGCCACCTCACGGTGTAAAACCCTACTCCTACTTGTCAGGATTTCTTAGAGTGTGAGAGTGAATACAAAGAGGTTGATCGCTTCTATGGTCGCTGCCCTGCTCCTGTTATCCTGGCTTTGGTCCTCTTCCCTCGAAAATATCTGGCGGGAAGGGTCGCCACAAACGCCAGTTTGAAGGGGGACAAGACTGCAGACTATCCTAACAAAAGTGGTCTTTGCCTGCAAAAAGCTCCTCTCGTGACGTGCTGGTGGGCTCAGGGATGACCTCCGTCTTAGCGATCCCCAGCCTTGCCCTTCTTACACCAAATGAGAAACCTTTGGGCATTGTTTTGGGAACCAGGGTGCTGGTTCAGCTCCCTTAGCGACAAAGGAGAAAGTCTTCTTTGCGACGCCACCTGCCATGGCCCCTCACGATGGTGGAGGCACACGATCCCTCTGAACCATCCTCGACTCACGAGCCTCGCGGAGCCTCCGTGGGGCGCCCCCAGGAGGCGACCTCGCGAGGGCGTCCTCATGAGGTTGGCGGGTGTGCCCCCGGCCGAATGCCTCACGAGGCAGGGGTCCACACGAGGGCCCCTCTCGCAGCACTTGGCGTGGGGGCATACAGGGCCCAAGGGTGGCAGCCCAGAAAGTTCTCACACAAAGAAACGAAAGCAGCTAGGTACACCACGGCATTGGGTGGAATGTGGTGAAGCTGAACACCGAAGAAATCCAAGAAGCGATGGAAAAACGGATGGGGCGCAAGGGAAAAACCTCGTTCGAGGTGAGTTACCAAGAGAACATGTTCGTTCCCCCGCGGCGAAGGATCGTCTTGACCGGCCTCCGGCAGCCGCCAGCTCCCTTTGGACAGGAGACCCTGGTCCTCCATCTTGAGCAACCGGGCCTCGGTGACCCGCGACACCATCCAGTCGCCTTGAATCCATCCTACCGGCGTTCCGGCGCTCGAGGAAGAACCGCACGAGCCTTTCTTCGCCTGCTCGGCCTTCGCGGTCGCCGCGCGGCTCATCTCTGGTGATACTGGGCTCGGCTCGCGGCGGAGTTCTTTGTGGAGTGTGATAGCTGGCGTCGGAGAAACCGAAGGGAGGAAGGAGAAGTGAGATCTGTTCCCCCCGCACAGTGCCCTTGCTTCTTATAATAAAAATTGGGCGGAATCTGTGGCCGTCAATCCGCAAACGGAGAGAGATCCGTAGATCTACTGTTCAGTCTCTCAAAGACACGTGGCGAAAATTGCGGTGCGGTTATCGAGGCGTCGTGCCCACTACCCCCAAATCCCGCGGAATAACCATTTCATCACACATCCGCGCGCGCTCTCCACGATTTCGAACACGTGAAGACCTCTTCATGCCTTATAAGAGGAGAGCTCCGCGCTCCGAATCTCTTGACGATCCATTTATAAACCGAATGACCAGGCAGTCTATAACGAGACACTCGGACGGAATAACTGAGCATTCGGATCGTTTCTCCAGAGAAACACTTCAATTACAGAGATAACATCGAATATGCAAATCAAGTCATTCGGCCAAGGAATGATAATCCTGAATCCGTCAAGATTTGGAGCCGGGTGAGAAATTATCCAGGTCATTTCTTGAAGCACCTCCGAGGTGTCGTTGACATTCCCGAATGTCAATCACCCGACCATTCAAACCTCAAAAATTCGGGGGCTACTGATGAGGTCGTCTACCATGGGTAGGGTCACAAGGCTGACTTCTTGGCCCACCTAGGGACCCTCATCGACATTGAAACTCCAGAGATCGAAGTGCACTCGGTAGACCTGAAGAGTAACTCAGACGCTCCTGAAGACCCACTCAGATGGCCACAGCCACACTCGGTCAACAGGAACTCAACGGTTCGGGAGACGTAGCGTCGAGTATTATGAAGAGACGTCCGTTAGGATTAATCAATCATGCGTTACCGGTAATGCTCTAGTTAAAGCAGCAGTTCCTGTAACGTAGCTTTAACTAGCATTTATTGAGGTGCTCAGCTGGTGGTGGCGCACTCTATATAAGCCACCACCGGGCGCCGTAGCAAGGTTCCGACACTTGTATTTTCCAACTCCCACATAAGCAAAACAAACCAGCCTCCGGGCTCGAGATGTAGGGCTTTTACCACTTCCGAGTGGGGCCTGAACTCGTACACATCCGGGTGATACACCTGAGCCATAGCTAGACTTCGCCCCTCCATTAGTACCCCCTAGTATTATTGTCAGGGACATTCCCACGACACTCGGCTTTCTCATGATGATCTACTGGTTCCTTCATGAAGAGGTCTATTGAATTCAAATGGGATCTTCTGGAAAGAATTAAACGCAACTCCAAAGAGTGGGAACTCGAGAAATGTAAAGAGTCAGGTATAAATCTTAAGTTCGATTGTGTTCAATATTTTATGGAAACTAATGCATGCCATAAGTTGAGTAATAAATATGGCCTTGACTCTGATATAGTAGCTTCTTTCTATGAATCATTTGCTACTCATGTTGATATCCCTAAGGAGAAGTGTTTTAAATAACATCCACCCATTAAAAAGCAATTAGAGAAACCTATTAAAATTGAGAAGGATGAAATAATTGTTAGCCATGTTGATCCAATTGTTCCTACTGCTTACATTGAGAAGCCACCTTTCCCTGTTAGAATTAAGGAACATGCTTAAGCTACAACTGTGGTTAATAAAAGTCATGGTCGGACACCTACACCTCATGAACAAATAAATGTTGAGCCTAAAGTTGCTACGGTTAAAGATCTTCTAGTTGATAATATTGATGGTCAAGTTATTTATTCCTGTGGTGAAGCCGCTAGAATTAAAAACTCTCCAGAAACACGCAAGATAAACTAGATAAATATAAACCAGTTGTTGGCATGCCTGTGGTTTCAGTTAAAATTGAAGATCATTGTTATGATGGCTTGTGTTATATTGGTGCTAGTGTTAGCGTTATACCTTTTACCTTATATCAAGAAATTGTGAATGACATAGCACCATCTGAGCTTGAGGACATTGATGTTACTATTAAACTTGCCAACAGAGACAGTATTACACCACTTGGGATTGTTAGAGCTGTTGAGGTCTTGTGTGGAAAGGTCAAGTACCCCACTGATTTTCTAGTACTTGGTACAGAACAAGACAAGTTTTGCCCCATTATATTTGGTAAACCTTTCTTGAATACTGTTAATACTGAAATTAATTGTGTTACTGAGAAGGTTAAAGTAAGCTTTGGCGATGTGTCTCATGAATTTAATTTCTCTAAGTTTAGTAAACAACCGCATGAGAAAGAATTACCAAGAAAAGATGAGATTATTGGTCTAGCCTCTATTGTAGTACCTCCTACCGATCCGTTAGAACAATATTTACTAGACCATGAAAACGATATGCGTATGAATGAGGGAAATGAAATAGATCACATATTTCTGAAACAAACGCCTATTCTTAAACACAACTTACCGGTTGATATTTTAGGGGATCCCCCTCCACCCAAGGGAGATCCCGTGTTTGAGTTAAAGACTTTACCCGATACTTTGAAATATGCTTACCTTGATGAAAAGAAGATATATCCTATTATTATCAGTGCTAACCTTTCAGAGCATGAAGAAAAGTGATTACTTAAAACTCTGAAGAAGCACCGGGCTGCTATTGGATACTAGATGATGCCCCGCGAGTTGCCGCGGGATATTAGAAAATTCTAAGTTGATTTGTGTTGATTCATATTTATGGGTTCGTTGCTAAAAAGGCACAAAACAACATCTTGTTCAGTGCAACGTCATCAAACGAAACCAACAAATTATAGTCTGCCATTCTATCATCAACACATGACAATCTGCAATGTCATATGAATGTTCAAGATGACACTATAGTAGATGCAGAGCAACTCGGCACCATATTGAAACATACACGGTAAAATTCCATTTCATATTTATACCACTGCAACTAAAATTCGGAAGTGTCCCCTATCCAATTTTGTTGTACTAATGTACAAAAAAATGTAAGAAAAACATAATAGAATTTAATCATAGCATTTCAACCAAGAATATACACCTTACACGTAAACAAAGAAGACAAATTAAGTTTCGTCTATACGAATACTGGATGGAAAATATAGTAACCATAAGCTCAAGATTACTTCTGAAAAGAGCAAATATAAAATACAAATGTATAAGGACCATATATTATCTAACATGTAATTATTAATAAATAAAACATGAGGTTGATACTTCGTAAATTATATTAACAAAATCTGAAAGGTTATGATAAATCGTATATGAATACTCACTCCGAACATCTGGTGTTTTCAAGTGTAATATATAATATTAAGTATATAATGTAGCTGAGCTGAGGGTGACCAATTTGACGTTGGGAATTATAAGGACGATATGCATTTGGAAGAATCGTAGGTATGCACCCATCCAAATATGGAAAATTGTGAAAAACTTACCCTATTGCTTCACTGAATATGAGCTGACATATTCCCAAGGTAAAAGAATAACACTCTTCAGAGCATTACATAATCTGACAAAAGGAAAATAGACATAAACTCATGTAAAACCCACACAGCAAAAACTAAGTCTAGTTTAAGATCTGAAATGATCGAAGTAAAGTTGTCACTTGAACTGATAACAAAAGCCTATATATTGATATAGAAAGACATATATATACATTTAGCTAAGTAAGCTGAAAAATTGACTGTCAGGCAATTCAAGAAATGTACTGGTTGCCAATCCATAAGTAGTCTACTGAACTTTCCCTTTGAACTACGTACACCAATTTCTGCAAGACAAAATCAACAAAATGTTTAAGTAAGATGTACAGGGTGATGATTTATGTGAGAAAGAAAGAGAGAGATTAACAAATAAATAAATAATAACATGGTGTAAAAACCTGGTATACCAAAGAATAAAAAGAGGAGAGGAAGACATGGAATAGTGGAATCGGGAAGAACCTGGTATACAGAAGGGAATGAAAGGGTGGTGACTCATGACTCATGAGCGACGGAAAGGGCTGCAGACATGTCCCACCCAGCACGCGGGCATGATGTGTTTTCACCATGACTTTCCAAGGGTGAAATTTGGCGATCTTCTAGCAGGGGCGCTGTCAGGAAGTTGTGGTGGTGTCAAAAATGTTTCAGCTTCACTGCACTGGTTACTCGGAGTGGGATTTGATAGAGAATAAGATGGAGAGGGAGAGAGGAGCCCATACGCAGGAGAGAATTTAGGAACCCAGCCTGGAGAAATCGGAAGTGCTGGTCGGAGAGAGACGGTCAGCTTGGTCGAGAAGATGAATATGAAGAGGAGAATCAATAGGGGAGAGAGTAATTAAGAATGATGTTGTGGACCCTAAAAGAGGAACGATGTTGTGGAGGAGATGGATGGCTCTGGGAGGGAGACGGACACCATCCTAGAACGAAATTCTCACAAAAAAGTGATGACATGAGGAGATGACGTGGCTTCACCATATGGCAGGAAAATTCCTTAGTGGGAGGTAGCTATTTATGAATAGAATATACTCTAAGGGCATTAGTCCCACTCTATGTCAGCACAAGATTAATTTGGAACCGGATGCTAAACCTGTCGTTGATCATCAACGCCGCTTAAACCCTAAGATGAAGGAAGTCGTAAGAACTAAAATATTAAAGCTTCTGGAGGCAGGTATAATTTATCCTATTGCCAATAGTAGATGGGTAAGTCATGTTCATTGTGTTCCTAAGAAAGGAGGTATAACTGTTGTCCCTAATGATAAAAATGAACTTATCCCAGAAAGAATAGTAACTGGTTATAGGATGGGGATTGATTTCAGGAAATTAAACAAAGCTACTAGGAAAGATCATTATCCTTTACTTTTTATCGATCAAATGCTAGAAAGATTATCTAAGCACACACACTTTTGCTTTCTTGATGGATACTCCGGGTTTTTTCAAATACCTGTGTCAAAAGAGGATTAAGAGAAAACTACTTTTAATTGGTTTGGAACGTATGCTTATAGACGTATGCTTTTGGTTTATGAAATGCACCTGCTACCTTTCAAAGATTGTTGATGTTTTCATGGATGATTTTTCCATTTATGGAACTTCTTTTGATAATTGCTTGAGCAACCTTGATCGAGTTTTGCAGAGATGTGAAGAAACTTATCTTGTTTTGTATTGGGAGAAGTGCCATTTTATGGTGAATAAAGGTATACTGCTTGGGCATAAAATGTCTGAACGGGATATTGAAGTGGACAAAGCTAAAGTTAACGCCATTGAGAAGATTCCATGCCCCAAAGATATCAATTGTATAAGAAGTTTCCTTGGTCATGCTGGTTTTTATAGGCGTTTCATTAAAGATTTCTAGGTCGTTAACTAATCTTCTTCAAAAAGATATTCCTTTTGTTTTTGATGATGATTGTGTAGAAGCTTTTGAAATACTTAAGAAATCTTTAATTTCTGCACCTATTGTTCAACCACCTGATTGGAACCTACAATTTGAGATTATGTGTGATGCTAGTGATTATGCTGTTGGTGCTGTTCTAGGGCAAAGAGTAGACAAGAAATTGAATGTTATCCATTATGCTAGTAAAACCCTAGATGCTTCTCAAAAAAATTATGCCCCCACTGAAAAGGAATTTTTAGCTGTTGTCTTTGCATGTGATAAGTTTACACCTTATATTGTCGATTCCAAAGCACCTATGCACACGGATCATGCTACTATTAAATACCTGGAAAAGAAAGATGCTAAGCCTAGACTTATTCGGTGGGTGCTTTTGATTCAAGAATTTGATTTGTATATTGTTGATAGAAAGGGGGTGAAAACCCCGTAGCAGATAACCTGTCTAGAATGGAAAATGTTCTTTATGACCCACTGCCTATTGATGGTACTTTTTCCTGATGAACAACTTGCTGCAATAAATACTTCACGTGGTACTCCTTGGTATGTTGATTATGCTAATTACATTGTTGCTAAATATATCCCACCTAGTTTCACCTATCCACAAAAGAAAAAATTATTTTATGATTTACGACTTTACTTTTGGGATGACCCACATATTTATAAAGAAGTAGTATATGGTATTATTAGATGTTGTAAACCCGAGCATGAACATGAACAAATCTTAAGGAAGTGTCATTATGAACCTTACGGAGGACACCATGCTGGTGACAGAACTGTACACAAGGTATTACAATCTGGTTTTTGTTGGCCTACTCTTTTCAAAGATGCTCGTAAGTATGTCCTTTCATGCAATGAATGTCAAAGAGTTGGTTACATTGTTAAACGTCAGGAAATGCCTGTGAATTATTCACTGGCCATTAAACCATTCGATGTTTGGGGTTTTGACTTCATGGGACCTTTTCCTTCCTCAAATGGGACACTCATATTTTAGTTGATGTTGGTTATGTTACTAAGTGGGTAGAGGCTATCCCAACTAGTAGTGCCGATCATAACACCTCTATTAAAATGCTTGAGGAAATTTCCGAGGTTTGGAGTCCCTAGATACTTAATGACTGATGGTGGTTCACATTTTATTCTTGGTGCTTTTCATATACTTCTAGCTAAATATGATGTTAACCATAGAATTGCATCACCATATCATCCTCGGTCTGGTGGCCTAGTTGAATTAAGCAATCCAGAACTAAAATTAATCTTGCAAAAGACTGTCAATAGATCTAGGAAGAATTGGTCTAAGAAATTAGACGATGCTCTGTGGGCTTACAGAACTACTTATAAAAACCCCATGGGGATGTCCCCATATAAAATGGTGTATGGAAAAGCTTGTCATTTGCCTCTTGGATTACAACATAAGTCTTATTGGGCAATTAAAGAACTCACTTATGATTTTAAACTTGCCAGTGAAAAGAGGTTATTTGATATTAGCTCACTACATGAATGGAGGACACAAGCCTATGAGAATGCTAAGTTGTTTAAAGACAAGGTTAAAAGATGGCATGACAAAAGGATTCAAAAAGGGGAATTCAATGTAGGAGACCTTGTGCTTTGGTACAATTCTCGTTTAAGATTTTTTTGCAGGAAAACTCTTATCCAAATGGAAAGGTCCATACGTTGTCGAAGTGGTCTACTGCTCTGGTGCTATAAAAATTAATAACTGCAAAGGCAAAAATCCGAGAGTGGTGAATGGGCAAAGAATCAAGCATTACATTTCTGGTACACCCATTAATGAAGGGACTAATGTTATTCAAGTAATAACACCGGTATAACACATACGGGAAGCCTTCCGGAACACTCCAGAAACCTGAAAAAGAGGTAGGTATGTGGTACGGTCAGTAAACCTACTCTAAAAATTCCAAAAAAAAAATTCTGCTGGTTTTACTATTTTAGAAAAATTCCAAAAATAAAACAGAGTCAGGGGACCCACGAGGGAGGCACAAGCCAACATGGTGCGGGCCCCCCTGGGGCGTGCCCTGATGGCTTCTACTGCCCTCGTGTGCCTCCCCGACTCCGATTTCTTCCCGAACACGTATTCTAACCTAGAACAAATCATTATATATACTCCCGTATGTTTTGACCACCGCATCGCGAATTTCTCCTCTGTTCTTGTTTTGAGCTGTTTTTCTGGCATATCTGAGAATATGTCGTCTCAAGATTCGGATGGAGAGAGCTATGTGTCTAACTATGTGGCGGACCCAAAGATCTTTGGGGACATCTGCCCCTACTTATGGTCCACATAAGAGGAGGGAGATTCCAATCTGGAGGAGATGAAAGACTCCGGTGCACACGCTAGTTCGGATGAAGATGAAGATATGTTTCCTCAACCTGGAGATATGCATGTGGAGTTCAAGAAGTCAAGCCTCCCCAATGGAGTAAACAAGTCTAAAATCCAATTTATCCTATCTCGTTGTCTGCAGGAAAGTAAGGCAAACTTATGCAGAAGGGTTTTGAAGCTCGAACAAGAAAACACTGATTTAAGGGAGGGAACTTCATCCTCAGGCGCAAGCTGGAGAAGAAGGGCACCACTACTCCAGCACCACCACCATCACCGAAGAACACTTGAGTACATGGGTATGGGCACAACCCCTAGCTTGTTCCAAAGCTTGGGGGAGGTGCCCCGGTATTGTATCACCATCACTTTCCATCGTCATCTTTTATTTTAGTTTGATCTTTTGCTATTTCGTGGTTTAGAGAAATAAAGTTTCAGATTTGCTTTGCTTAGTATTTTTCTTTGAGTCCTACCTATCCTTGTAATCGAGTGTGAAAGTTATATAATAAAGATTAATTGAGTTCGTGTGCTTTACTCTCTTGCACAAATGATCATAGCATGACAATAAAAAGAATAGTAAAGATCATATGCTTATCCCATGAGAAGTAATGACTTCACATAAAAAGGAAGTATGAACTATGAAAATTGTTGGGAATAGAACAAACATAGCTTTAGTCATTGTTATAATCTATGCAAGATTATGATAGAGGGGAGAAAATTCACATACAAATATACTATCTTGGAGATCATCTATGATTACGAACCCTCACCAAATATTAAATAATGATCAAGTGTTGAAAGTTGGACATGGAAGAGAACTTAATGGTCATGCTTGCTTACATTTAAATAGAAGTTATATAGGCATGGATCCTTGAACATGCGATGCTTCCTTAAGAACTTTTGCTAGCAAAAATTTCCGCACCAAGTAGAGATACTACTTGTGCATCCATAACCCCTTGAACCCAGTTTCCTTTCGTAAGAGTCCACTTTACCTACCTATGGATTGAATAAGATCCTTCTAGTAAGTTGTCATCGGTGCATAAGCAATAAAAATTGCCTTAATCATGTATGATCTATTATTGAAAGGGAAATTAAGCTTTGTACGATCTCGTGATGGTGAAGAAATAAAAGCGACGGAGTGCATAATAAAGTTCGCTATCACAAGGGGCAGTATAAAGTGAAGTTCCTTTGCATTAAGAGATTGCACATCTAATCAAATAAAAGCACATGACAACCTCTGCTTCCCTCTGTGAAGGGCCTATCTTTCACTTTCATAAAGTTCTTACTTTTATTCAAGAGTCATCACTATCTTATCTTCTTCTAAGTTATAAACTCTCTCAGTGGTAAGCATCACATGTTAAGGTAAGATCCAGGTATATATATCCAGTTGAATGTAATAAACCATGATTCATTATTGTTGACATTATCCTTGAGGTAAATGAGTTGGGTGTCAAATGAAGCCCCTATATTCCTATGTGTCCGACAAAAACATTAGCTCCAGAAATATGCAATGAGTGTCAACAATCATAGATGACTAAATGATAGTTGAGTATGTGTGCTTTCTACAATAAAAGCTCTTATATAGACTCTTCTCTTGAATATGATGAATTGTGATTATCACCATCACTAAAGGCACCGTTTGTTGGTTTTCAATAAGGTTTATACTTCATACTTCGATAATTGTGAATAGATCTTTACTTGATTATGAGAAGTTATATGATGAAATGCTTGCTGCTATAATGATATCCATGATGCTCTAATGTCCGTATTCTATTTTTATCGACACCTCTCACTCAAATTATGTGGTAATTACTCTCGAGTTTGGCTTTCGCTTGAGGATAAACGAGGTCTAAGCTTGGGGGAGTTGATACGTCCATTTTGCATCATGATTTCCTATTCATATTTACGTTATTCTTGTCCATTATTCCCTATTATCATGCCATTCTTATGCCCTTTCTCTCTGAATGTGCAAGGTACATCACAAAGAGGGAATTTTTTGGAAACTGGAATTCTAGACTGGAAAACCGAGAAATAGGCAGAAAAATCACAAGACTCCAAATGACCTGAAACTTCATGAGCAATTTTTAATGAATATATGTGAATTTATGGGCCAAAAATATACTAGAGGGGGGCCACCAGCCAGGCCGCGCCCTGATGTGTGGTGGGGCCTTAGCTGGCCTCTAGATGCCCATCTTCTCCTATATGGTGTGTTTCACCCTAGAAAAAATGATAAGCAACCTTTCTGGACGAAACGCCACCGTCTCGAGGCGGAAACCTGGGCAGAGGCCCTTTTGCACACCGGCAGTCAGATTCTGCCAGGGAAATTCCTCTCCGTGAGGGGGAGATCAAAGCCATCCTCACCACCAACGCTTCCTCCTTTGTGGGAAGAACAACTCATCTCCAACCCTAGTTCATTTCTTGTATTCAATCTTTGTCTCAAAACCTCAGATTGGCACCTATGAGTTACTAGTTGTGTTGATTACATTTTGTAGTTGATGCTTGTTGGATTACTTGGTGGAAGAAATTATGTTCAGATCCTTAATTATTATTATTGCACCTCTAATCTTGAACATGTTGATGAGGTGTGAGTAGTTACTATTGTTCCTGAGGACATGGGAGAAGTCTTGTTATAAGTTATCATGTGAAGTTGGTATTCGTTCGATATTTTGATGATATGTATGTTGTTACTTCTCTTAGTGGTGTCATGTGAACGTCGACTACATGACACTTCACCATGCTATGTCTCGGGACCCCGATCCTAAGCCATATGAATCAAGCCCGTCACATGTCACACCAATTTGCGGCCTCACGCACGGTAACCCACGGCTGCCACCTTACCTTGGCCGGGACCGTTTGCGCCTTTTGGCTCATGGATATGAACATGTCACTAGCATTCACATGTCAAAGAACCCGGGTCGACATGACTAGTTATAGACCCAAGTGGCACAACCGTACAGGGACAGGCATACGTAACCCAACAATGCAGGTGTCGGTCATCAGCGTGTGTAGACGAGTCATAGCAAGCTACAGGGACTCCATTACGCCATGGGACATAAATGTCATCAACTGTGCGTAGACGAGTCATAGCAGGCTACATGCACTCCATTACACTATGAGACATTTCCCCGAAGGGACAGGCACAGCAGCAAGAAGGATACACCCCGGTCAATCAATGTGTCCGGAGCAGTAGCAAGCTACCAAGGCTCGGGGGAAGCACAAAGAGGCATTTCCTCGTAAAGCAGGCTACTAAAGGTAAACAGCTAGGTGTCGAATCCCACACATACCAATGCATTTCAAACATACATGCAATATGCACGATATGTGTAGATACAACATGGCATCACAACAAAACTATACAACATAACATTTATTTAGAAGGCTCAAAAGAGCGACCATAGTATAATGTTACAAGGAGGAGGGGTCACATGACCCAACATTCATAGCACAAACAACAAGCGGAAGTTACATGTCTGGGTACAGACATCTAATAAAAGCGGCTGGAAGAGCCTGAAAAGCTACAACGGCCCTACCAAAGGAGCCAGACCTCTGTCTGGGATTCCCAAGGTAATCCGGTCAACATCGAACTTCACGTCGTAAGAATCACTAATGAGAATGAGGTCTCATCTGCAAAAAAGATAATAAGCAAATGTGAGTACAAAGGTACTCAACAAGACTTACATCAGAACTATCTACATATGCATCATTGTCAACAAAGGGGGGGGGGGGTTGTGGAGTTTATTGCAGCAAGCCAGCTTTGACTCTTGGCTATCCTGTACTACGACTATGAGTACTTTCTTTGAGGTGGCGTATCACACACGAGTCCACATATTCACCACATCAATACACCACTATGGATCCTCTCTCGTCTTCCTACGAGAAGCCATCCATAGCACTCACACTTATCAGGAGCATTTTAGAGTATCCATTTCAAGTTATCTATGAACAATGCAAGTCTCCAAGTAGTCCATATCCGTGGACGCGGCTATTTGAATAGATAGATTACCCTACAGGGGTGTACTTCGTCACACATGCTCCCGCCACTTACCGCCATGTGCACGTAAAAAGGCACCTCGGCAACCTTCAAGCGGAAGCCCAGCGAGGGAGTCGGCCACGGACGTTAACTTACAACGACTCACGTCCAAGGCAGTCACCTATCTGAGTTGGAACCCATAATGGAAGTCCGGCCGAGGTCTCCACCATGGCCTTAAACGTTGTGAGCAGGGCCCCAAGCCGTTCCTGATTGGGCCGTTCATCCACTTCGCAGGCCCGGCCACACCTATCAACGTTTCGAACTACTGTGACTCCTGGACTAAGAACAGGGTAGGTTAATAGGCCGAGAGAGCTTGAGTTACTGGAGCCCAATGTGCGGTAGTAGCTAGTTTTGGAACACAAACACGGAACTCAGTTCCTATGAGCGGCTTCAATGAGACAACCCACCATGTACTCCTACATGGCCTCTCATCGCTACCTTTACCAAAACAGGTTCAACGCTTAACTCTCATCATTAGAACACATCCATATCACTCCGGTTCATCACCCAGATGAATCAGACCTGACACAACTCTAAGCATAGCAAGCATAACAGGGTGTTAGCACAACAAGGCTCAAGCATCTACCAGGTATGCTAGGTTGCTTGGTTCAGCTATTTACTGTGACAATGACAGGTCATGCAAAGGAGTGGGTTCATCTACCGCAACACAAGTAGCTGTTGAATCGTATTGTCCTAATGCATTGAAATGAGAGCAAGATCGAGAGAGTGGGATTGTATCGGAATGCTCAAGGGGGGTTGCTTGCCTAACACTTCTGAAGATAACAGTGAGTCTTCATTGGTGGCATCGATCTCAACGTCTAAGTAACGTCTAACGAGAGGGAACAATACTGGCAACAAGGAAATGAACACATTCAATGCAATGCAACAACTTGATGTATGATATGGCATGTTAAGGTACTGAATTCACCTAGCACAATATTTAGTCATATTAATTGAAGTGCAATTCAAATATATACTAAATACCAACTCCAACACTATTTAACAAATTGTCCTAATCACCATTTGTCCTAGTTGATATTGTTAACTTGCTCAAGCATGCATGAGAATGGTATAAACAGATTCCTTGCATTTTTCTGATAAATTTTCATATATAAATTATTTCATTTGGAGCTATGGATTAGTTTCTATGAATTTCCAAAGTTTTAGGCATTTTCTGGATTTTTCCTGATTATTTAAAATACCAGAAAAGCTTTATTGCGTCAGCATTCCGTAAGGGTGATGTCATAGTTCAAAGGGACGGTCCCGGTCAAAACTGACCAGTGGGACCCACTGGTCAGTGACCCATAGGCTAAGCGGGGCTTAATCCCGCGCTGACTTGGGTTTGAACCGCTTCCGGGGCCCACTGTCAGTGGCTGGGGCTGCTAGTTAGCGACGTCATTAGTCGCTAATGACGTTACCACGTCGGTAGTCACCGGAGTTGGCTGGCTACGACCAAATCCGCGGCGGCAGTTCGCCGGAGTTCCTTGGAACGACACTGCGGGGCATCATTTCGCGTGCGGTTTGCGTCTACGGTGAGCTAGAGGTGCGGCGCATCTAGTGGTGGGGGTCGGGGACCAAATGGTCGCCGGAATCGAGACCGGGGACGAGCCGAGCGGCGGCTGCAGTTCGGGCCAGCATGGTGAGTGGCTGTGGGGCGCGGTTAGGCTCACTGGGGGTCTCACCGGACTCCTGGCGAGGCAAGGAGCACGACAAGGTGCTCAGGGAGGACTGGTTTGGGCTCTGGCCTCGCCGGCGATGAGACCGGTGGCATGGAGCTCACGGGCGCGACAAGGAGCAAGCATATGGCACGAGTTCAAGCAAGAGAACGGGGGGAAGAGGTAGGTGGCTCACATCGAGGCTAGCAGAGGCGACGGAGCGGTCAGAGACGATCGGGAGCCGACGAATTTGACGCCGACGTCCGGCGGCCATGGCGGACGAGGAAGCTCGATTGCGAGGCTCCGGAGCATTCCAACTTGCGTGCTTCTGCTGGAAGCTTCAGGGCGTTGATGCGGACTCGGTGGTTGCTAGCGAGAGGCGAGGGCGGCTCGAAGGCCACGGCTATGGCAAAGGCGATCGCGCGGCAGGTTCGGCCATGGCGGGGCATAGCGAGGTAGAAGGCAGGCGGGCGAGATGAGCACAGGGATGAGGAGAGACGTGCACGGGGGGGGGGGGGGGGCTCGGCGTTTTAATCCGGCTCAGGGTAACGGCGGCAGCAGGACGTGGCTCGGGCGCGTGCCGGCGCGCACCGGCCACGCGCACTCGTCCTCCTGGCAGGAGGTGGACGATTGCTGGTGAGGTGGGCTGGCTGGGCCGGCTCACTCCTGGGCCAGGTAAGTGGTCAGGCGAGGTCTCTGCCTTTTTCTTTTTATTTATTTTTTGTCTTTTCTATTTCTGACATTTGTTTTGGTCCAAAATAATATGAAACCATTTCCATAAATTCTAAGGATTTCATATGTGGACTAAATGGACTTGTCCAAAGCCACATTATAATTTTCAGAATAGATGGAACTATATTATATATATAGTAAATATAATTCCATTGCAAATAATTGTTTGATTATTTCAAAAGCCCAAAATAAAATGTTTCTCTGATCCCAAAATATTGGTTGACATTTTTTACATCATACCAATCTTTAATTAGGAAACCAGGGACATTTTCTTGGAACTATTTGAAGCAATTTTTATATTGCTTTTTTGACAAAAATTTGGATGGTGAGGCTTGATCATTCCTCATTTCATAATCAGAAGAAAATAAAAATGCATGCATGAATGCATTAGCAAGCAAAGTGAAACTAGGGCTGTGACAACTCACCGTCACTAAACAAGAATCTCGTCCCGAGATTCAGTCGTAGGGTAAGAGGACAGAGGGGATACTAGGCGATCACAATCTTCATGATCCAATTGCCCTTTCTGGAGATGTTGATTCATTACACCAGGTTGATCTTGACAGCTTCGCTTTTGAGAACTCCACCCAGTACAGACACAAAGGGAACATGAAAACTCTACAAGAATCGATCTTCTTGAAGATCGAGCAACTCATGATCAACTCATGGACTGAGACATTAGAACATCTCTGGAGCTGAAACTCAAAACACAAATCGAGAACTATGGAATGAGGCAGATGACGGAGGTTCAATTTGGTAGGCAACAATTCAACACTTAAAACAGATGGTACATGGTTTTCCAAAGTAGCGAGGAAATTATTGCCATGATTCCATTACGGGGCACCTTAAGAGAGGTGACTCGTAGAGTTATTCCCTTAAGTGGCAAAAAGAATTACTTTTGATCCAGAGATCATTGAACCTCTTCATACCAGGCTAAGGCAATTCACAACGATCGTTTGAAGGAATTCGAAAGAATGGCATACTCAGAGCGAAAAGGAAACTAGAGTTATAGGACAACTCGGTGAACGAAAGGCACATTCCAATTGATACCGAGGATATAACCTAGTGTCTGAGCGTGCTCTCAAGAACTTGAGCACTTCCATACTCATCAACGTTTTACCAACATCCATGCCAAGGATCTTGGTCACATCATACTACCATGATGAATAATGATGGGGGATGCAGATGCAAAGGAAGACACCACTTTCTCAGATTTCACCTTATCAATGCAAAGGAACCGAAATCTGGATGATCGACCGAGAGACATTTAGCACTCTGCTTCGAATGTTCTCGTTGATGTACTAACATAGCCAAGTTATAGGTATTGCTTGGTATCTAGGACATCAGGTAAAGGTCGGACTTCGGAAACATAAGGGATCCATGAGGAACAACTTCTAAAATTATCTTACGAAATCCTCATGTAGAAATGGTCAAATTTGCTGAATCAAGATACTACAATGATAGATCTTCCAACTAGGTTTGTCGGTCAAAACATTAACCTCGCGAAATCCTGCATCATAGATCTTGGGGAAAATCAACCATCATATCTGCCTGAGATTCAGATCTGGTTGGTGCTAGGGTATTTCAGGCTCACTCTGCCTGATGCAGAAGGTTTGCAACACAAATCGAAGAGACGACGTTGCAGGATTCTCAGGCAATGAACTACAGAAGCCAGCTCCAAAACATGAGCTGGATTTCAAGACTCGCGTGGACACACTGTCCAAGAAAATCGTGACCACATGGAATTCTTACAACCAAACACTACCGAGTTCTGGTGGGGAACCATCATTGGAGGATAGTGAAGTCTTGTGCATAGCCCATGATTAGCACTTACAGACTCCTTTTTCCTTGAACAAGTCAATCAGTGGCGTAAGGTGCTAGGGACACGTATGGACTGGAGATGACTAGTCTATCAACCCATAGAATACTTCGCACAGGCATGATTGACTTGGGATGACTCCGGAGACAACAAAATAACTTATCCCGAATTCATGGCAGCAACTTGCATCATGTACACGTGAATCGGGGGAAGTCACTTCTTACACCATACATATACCTCGGGTACGAGACCTGAAGATAATGCCTACAAAAATTTCCAATACTAGCTTAATGTTCATCATGGTTTATGGAGAAGATAAGGATGTGGTCGATGGGCTCCACAACAATTCATCAAATTATCCATGAAGATGGAATTCCACAACTATGTGAGCAAGATATTAGCATTGGTCAGACCAAAGAATGTAATGGTGTATGCTCGAGGAAACATCCACGAGTAAAACAACATTACGATAATCGTTGGTTCTGATTTTGATTTGACGATAGCCCACACTCAAATCAAAGATTGGACAAGACAATAGATGCAACAATTGATCACAAGGATCAATCGATCAAGATATCATCTTTATTCTACACGCACAAACACATACAAAGATATCCCTTTGGCATGAACTAAGTTAGATCAAGCTTTTATCTTTCAACTCCCCAAGTTGTTGTTTAGGTTAACCAACTAGCTCAGGGGTATCCAACACAGAGTCTTGGAGGAAAGGTGGCTTACAGGAAACCAACTTGATCACGAACTCAACATAACGGCCAGGGGACAACCTGGTGATACTTCCGAGAAGATATTCGGAGAATCACGGACCACCAATATGTTATCAAGCTCGGGAACAATCTAGCTTTTCAGGGCAAGATGATATGATCAAAAGAGCA
The DNA here is from genome assembly GCA_039707655.1 of Elymus sibiricus. Lineage (NCBI taxonomy): Eukaryota > Viridiplantae > Streptophyta > Magnoliopsida > Poales > Poaceae > Elymus > Elymus sibiricus. The sequence continues at coordinate 228,696,512 of CM077665.1, read as the reverse complement.
AAGGATTGACACAATCCTAACTCGTAGATCGAACAGTGCACCGTGAAATATGGACTAGGTGGCGCAATCAATCTTAGAATGATGATTCAATAATCAACACACCAAGAATGAAATTATTGTCCATTAACTTCCAAGCAATAGGGTTGCTAGAGGTATTGATTTCACACATCACGGTTCACTTGTCGACATTCCGGTTACAACCAACTCGGAGGCCAAGGAATGAATAATGATGGCAAGAAGTACCACTGTATCAATAATTCATGAGAGGTGGTGCAATTCTCACGATACTCTTGACATAAAGAGGGTAATACTTCAAGGTAGAACAGAGCAAAAGCTGGATTTGCATTTTGATCTGCGGAATACAACTACTTCGACCCAATCCAAGAAATGGATGAGGTACTGGAGTTTGTTTCTCCTAGGCATTCTGAAATAGAATGACCTGACGGACCACAAGAATGATAGGCATCGACGACCACGAATGCACAACTACTCTTGACTATCCACGGATAGATAATGGTCAGAGATCAATTGGAAAGATCAACTCAAGAGCACATAACTTTCCTGAGTTGTAGATGCATAGGTCAATATGTCGAACGAGTTCAACAAAATTCTTCCGGATAACCCATGCGGAGAGGTAGGATTGGCAAGAGCTCATCAAGAGCACTCTTGTTGCGATCTTCAGTTCACGAGGAACTTCTGCCATGACTGGTTCATGGTATTGGAAGAATGATAAACCACAAACCTTGAAGACTATCACAAGGTTACTAATCATCCTAAAGGAATGAGCAAACACTATCAACAGGAGTGAGCGGAATGATTCTCGGGTTCAAGAACCCAAATATAGAATACATACTAGCTAAGTAGCATCACAGAATGCTTCGATAACGATGGCCAGAATTATCACATTGGGAACAAAAGAGACAACTAGACTGTCGGGTGGTTCACGGGACTAACATGGTATCCTAACACTTCAACAATTATGTCAAGGTAATGGAGTACCTCAACACGATAATTGGTGTGCTTTATCTGGCCAAAAGACATTAACTCTGGAGGAAAGGATTTGCAAACGCATCAGATCATTTAGAAACCTTCGATAACTCGGACAGCATAACGGTTGTACGGGCATGAAATATGAGGCAACCTGCATGAAACTGACAACATAACAACGAATTCTTATGAAGACATCGATCTGAGAAACAAAACCTTTCCTATAGGTTTCCACCATAGTAACTCGTCATCCTGATAGATAGATGAGAAAGCCTAGTTCCTAATCCCCGTAGAATAAGGAAGAGGGTGACTCAGAATATGAACGACACAAGGAAAGGAGTAAAAAGAATCTTATGTTCCCTTCCACAATCAATTCCCTTATATTACTAAAGCAGTTCTGGACTCAACATCGACTAGTTTGGCTTGGTAGTCCTACAGGAAGTCAAGCTCTGATACCAACGCTGTCGGGACCCTGATCCTAAGCCATATGAATCCAGCCTGTAACATGTCACACCACTTTGCGGCCTCACGCACGGTAACCCACGGCTGCCACCTTACCTTGGCTGGGACCGTTTGCGCCTTTTGGCTCACGGATATGAACATGTCGCTAGCATTCACACATCAAAGAACCCGGTTCGACATGACTAGTCATAGACCCAAGTGGCACAACCATACAGGGACAGGCATACGTAACCCAATAATGCAGGTGTCGGTCATCAGCGTGTGTAGACGAGTCATAGCAAGCTATAGGGACTCCATTACGCCGTGGTACATAAATGTCATCAACTGCGCGTAGACGAGTCATAGCAGGCTACATGGACTCCATTACACTGCGAGACATTTCCCCGAAGGGACAGACACAGCAGCAAGAAGGATACATGCCGGTCAATCAATGTGTCCGGAGCAGTAGCAAGCTACCAAGGCTCGGTTGAAGCACAAAGAGGCATTTCCCCGTAAAGCAGGCTACTAAAGGTATACATCTAGGTGTCGAATCCCACACATACGAATGCATTTCAAACATACACGCAATATGCACGATATGTGTAGATACAACATGGCATCACAACAAAACTCTACAACATAACATTTATTTAGAAGGCTCCGAAGAGCCAACATAGTATAATGTTACAAGCAGGAGGGGTCACATGACCCAACATTCAGAGCATACAAACAAGAAGCAGAAATTACATGTCTGGGTACAGACATCTAATAAAAGCGGCTGGAAGAGCCTGAAAAGCTACAACGACCCTACCAAAGGAACCAGACCTCTGTCTGGGATTCCCAAGCTAATCCGGTCAACATCGAACTTCATGTCATAAGAATAACTAATGAGACTGAGGTCTCATCTGCAAAAATATAAATAAGCTAATGTGAGTACAAAGGTACTCAGCAAGACTTACATCAGAACTATCTACATATGCATCATTGTCAACAAAGGGGGGGGGGGGGTTGTGGAGTTTATTGCAGCAAGCCAGCTTTGACTCTTGGCTATCCTGTACTACGACTATGAGTACTTTCTTTGAGGTGGCGTATCACACAGGAGTCCACATATTCACCACATCAATACACCACTATGGATCCTCTCTCGTCTTCCTACGAGAAGCCATCCATAGCACTCACACTTATCTAGAGCATTTTAGAGTATCCATTTCAAGTTATCTATGAACAATGCAAGTCTCCAAGTAGTCCATATCCGCGGACGCGGCTATTCGAATAGATAGATTACCCTGCAGGGGTGTACTTCATCACACATGCTCCCGCCACTTACCGCCATGTGCACGTAAAAAGGCACCTCGGCAACCTTCAAGCGGAAGCCCAGCGAGGGAGTCGGCCACGGACGTTAACTTACAACGACTCACGTCCAAGGCAGTCGCTTATCTGAGTTGGAACCCATAATGGAAGTCCGGTCGAGGTTTCCAAAATGGCCTCAAACGTTGTGAGCAGGGCCCCAAGCCGGTCCCGATTGGGCCGTTCATCCACTTCGCATGCATGGCCACACCTATCAACGTTTCGAACTACCACTACTAGGAGAAACATTTTAGGCAGGACACTAGTAGTAGCGCTATAAAGTAACAGGCGCTGCTGGTAATTACCAGTAGCGCTGGATTTCAGTAGCGCTACAATTAAAGACTTAGCACTAGCGCTGAAAACGTAAGGAGCGCTACTGCTAAGCGGGACCCGACGATCCCACCGACACTATTGGTAGTAGCAGCGCTGCCCACAATAAAACGCTACTACTAAGCCTCACAGCAGTAGCGGTTGCTGTGAGGAAACCGCTACTGCTATGGGGCCCCACTTAGTAGTAGCGCTGCTCCTAGAAAGCGCTACTACTAAGCCCCATAGCAGTAGCACCCTGTTAAAAGCAGCGCTACTACTAATCGTGGTAGAGCAGCCTTCTCACCCACCCCCCTCTCTCCCCCTTCTTCCTCCCCCCCTTTGCCCTCTCCCCTCCTTTCCCCTCTCCCCTCTCTAAGTTTCTTCTCCACCATTATTGCCCTTCTTCTCTCTTCCTTCTACCTCTCTTCTCTCCCCATTAACACTACAAGAAATATGTCAACTTGTGACCTTCTCTTAGTGACCCCAGCTGAATTGGTCGTAAATCCACGGCCATTTGGCTAGGAAGGGCTCAAACCCTGAAATTGCCTTACACCAAATGGTCATAAAGCAGACAACAGTGGTCGACGACCTTATTTCTACTTGATTACGACCAATATAAATGGTCATCAGGTTGTGAACGTGGATAAGGCTACCTCCTCAGTTTGTGAACCAACTATATTTTATATTGCCTAATTATTTCTTAAACTTTACAAGGGCTTGTTTCTACCTATATAACTTGCCTCCACCAAATTTGAGCTCATTTCATTTAGCCAGTTTCTCTCAATAATTTTCCCAAGTTTCTGTCTAGAGAAGAGCATTGTGAAGGAAGTACCACTTTGGCATGTCCAAATGGTATCAAATTTTTACAGTGCCTTCCTATGCACAAATAACCATCCTTCACGAAATTTAAGCTCAATACATTCATTCATTTGAGCCCAGATTCAACATTCATATTTTTGTCCAGTGTGGTACTTTGCAAAGCAAGTGCCACATAGGATCCTCCATTTGAGCTGAAAATTTTTGGGCACTCTGTTCTATCCAAATCATTGCCTCATGACAAAAGTCAGATCCATTTGCCTATTAAATCTTCCTCAGCAAATTTCCAAAGTTTCTGTTTAGCTAGAAGCTTTGTGAAGTAAGTACTAGCTAGGCATCTCCTAATGATCTGAATTTTTTCCACATATTCAATATGACCACATCATAGCCCTCCACAAAATTTGATCCCCATCTAATAATCCATGTGAGCTCACCATCCAATCTTTGTTTCTGGTAATATTTTCAATTTGTGAAGCAACTATATTTTATATTGCTTTATAATTGCTGAAAATTTACCAGGACATGACCATGCCCATACAACCTACCTACACCAAATTGTATCTATTTTTAATGTAGCCAATTTTCCTCAATATTTTTCCCAATTTTCTGTTCATTGGATAGCATTGTGAAGGAAGTACCATTTTTGTTTATCCAAATGGTATTAAATTTGTACAGTTTATTAATATGACCGTATTATCATTCTCCTCCAAATTTCAACTCAATCCAATCATCTATGTGGGCCCAACATCAATTTCTATTTTCTGTCCAGAGAAGAGTGTTGTGAAGGAAGTACCACCTTGGCATCTCCAAATGATATAAATTTTTTACAGTACCTTCCTACACCCAAATGACTATCCTCCACCAAATTTCAGCTCAATCCATTCATTCATTTGAGCCCAGCTTCAACATTCATATTTCTGTCTAGTGTGGTACTTTGCAAAGCAAGTGACACCTAGGATCCTCCATTTGAGCTGAAAATTTGTAAAGACAGTCTCCTTAGTATATTATCATCCTCAGACAAAACTCAAGCCCATTGGCCATGTTCGTTTCCCCCACCGCTAATCAAACACTTGGCTGCTAATTCATGTTTGAGCTTAGTTCAGTGTCCTCGTGAGATTCTTCTCTTGTATTCTTATTCCTAACACCTACCGGGGGGTACCCAACCCATCAGACATGCCTAGGCCGCCGAGAACGCGTGGCAAAGCTAAGGTCACGCGGTGACCATGCGGCTGGCATGCTAGTTTGCGCGCTCTGGAGTTGGGGCCATCGTCCACCATCCAAACCTCGATGTCTCGCCACCAATCCATGTATCTCTGATTAAATAGATGCTTATGTACCTAAAAATGATTTTTGGAAAAAATCATGAGCAAACTATAAGGCAGCCGCAGTTCAAATTTGACCCACTTCCTACTGAATCGGCAGAAATTTGTCTTTTTCATGAGAGGTGGATCAAAGCTTTTTACACCCAACCATTTGGTCAATTGTACATTAAATATGGCCTAATATTTTAGAAAATTAATTTGGTCCAATTTTACAACAAATATATGGTAGGTCCTTCACAAAAAATCTCATTTTGGGCACTCGAAAAATGGAAAATGAATTTTTCGTCCAAAGAAAATGAAAACTTCCTTAGGCAACATTGTTTGCCATCCCAAGATGCACCCTTGCGCACAATATTAGATCATTTGAATAAACTATGTCATGAATGTGGCCATAATATTGATCATTTGGCTGGAAAGCCATGGATCTCCACACGTGATAGCTCATTTTTGAAAACACTTTTTTAAAATAATTACCGTATTACAAGTTTATTATTTTTCCTGGTAACTCTGTCACATATAATGACACAATGCGAAGGTTTTACAATTTTTTGATTTTTTTTGAATTTTACATGCCCATTTCAAAACGTGGTCAAAACGGCGAGAATGACCGTTCCTAGCTAGTGGTTGAATCTTGGAAAACTTTTGGTGTTTCTCTGATTAAATAGATACTTATGTACCTAGAAATGATTTTTGAAAAAAATAAAGAGGAAACTATGAGGCAGCTGCAGTTAAAATTTGACCCACTTCCTACTGAATCGGCGGAAATTAGTCTTTTTCACGAGAGGTGGATCAAAGATTTTTACACCCAACCATTTGGTCAATTGTACATTAAATATGGCCTAATATTTTAGAAAATTAATTTGGTCCAATTTTACAACAAATATATGGTAGGTCCTTCACAAAAAATCTCATTTTGGGCACTAAAAAATGGAAAATGAATTTTTCGTCCAAAGAAAATGAAAACTTCCTTAGGCAACATTGTTTGCCATTCCAAGATGCACCCTTGCACAATATGAGATCATTTAGACAAACAATGCCATGAATGCTACAATAACATTGATCATTTGGCTTGAAAGTCATTGATCTTCACACATGATAGCTCGTTTCTGAGAACACTTTTTAAAAATAATTACCGTATTACAAGTTTATTATTTTTCCTAGTAACTCTCTCACATATAATGACACAATGCCAAGGTTTTCCAATTTTTTGATTTTTTTTTGAATTTTTCATGCCCATTTCAAAATGCGGTCAAAACGGCGGGCATGACCGTTCCTAGCTAGTGGTTGAATCTTGGAAAACTTTTGGTGTTTCTCTAATGAAATAGATACTTTTGTACCTAGAAATGTTTATTGGAAAAAATCATGAGCAAACTATGAGGTAGCTGCTGTTCAAATTTGACCCACTTTCAGCTGAATCGGCGGGAATTTGTCTTTTTCACGAGAGGTGGATCAAAGCTTTTGACACCCAACCATTTGGTCAATTGAACACTAAATATGGCCTAAGGTTTTATAAAATTGATTTGGTCCAAATTTGCAACAAATATTTCATAGGTTCTTCACAAAAAACTCATTTTGGACACTTAAAAAATGGACGAGAGGTGGACGGAAAACTTTTAAGAGGGAACCATTTGGTCAATTTGTACATAAAATACGGTCGAATATTTTTGAAAATTGTTGCGTTCCAATTTTGTAACTAATATCTGATAGGTTCTTCACATAGGTGAAAACAAAGAAGAGAAACAAAAAGAAAAAAAACACATTTGCATAAGCTTAATTCTCATTGGTGGAGATGTTTGTGCCATGGATCGATGACATGGCACACATCCATCCATCCACCCACCCGCAGGCCAAACCCTAACTTCACTCCTCCCGTCGGACCCCTCTCCCCCGATTCAGATCCACTCCTCGCCGCCGCCACCTACCTCAAGCCGATCCCGCCGCCCGTGCCCGCGCGCCACCACCCGCTCCGCGACCACCACCCGCTCCTCCTCGCCTCCCGGAGGACGCAGACCCCACGCCGCTCTTCCTCTGCCCGCCGACCCGCCACGTCCTAGAGGCCTCGCCTTCCACCCCGTTCCTCCCGCCGACCCGCGGTCGTCCCGCCTTCCACCCCGTTCCTCCCGTTCACGGTCCAACCGGAGGAAACGCGTAGCCGCGGATTGGAGAGCATCGCATGGCGTCCCCGGCACGGCCAGCCTCCGGCTCCGCCCCCGACCTCGCCATCTTCTCCACTCCGACCACGACGCGGCGGGCGGATCCAGCCCGTGCGGGCAAGACGGCGGCCGGATCCACGATGGCGAGGACACGCAGCGGTCCCCGCCGGCCAAATCAGGTCAGTCTCCTCCCGCAGCTGAGTCATTTTACCGTCGATTTGCCTCGCACGGCCGCGACCTCTAACCCCTTCTCGTTGATTTTCTCGGGCGGCCGCTTCTCCCACCATCGACGGCGCGTGCTCAACGCCGAGATCCGCCGCGCCAAGGCCAAGCTCCTCGAGGAGGATCTGCCCAAGCTACACGCTGGCCACGGCCCCCCCAGTGAATCCTCTCCGGCCCCGTACGTCCCCACCAGCGAAGGCGACGTCCTCACGCGGATTCGTGTCCTCCTCCCAAAGCAGCCGTCCCCGGCGAGCCCTCCTAGTGGCCAGAGGAGGTGGAGGAGCACTTCGCCCCTGCCTCCTCTCCCCCAGCGCATGGGCCGGTGGCTGCTTCCTCTTCCCCGCCTAGCGAATGTGGTGAGATTCATAAGCAAACTTATGTGAATATACTACACTTGCTGTTGATCATCTGGTGCACTAGTATGCAGTTGTCTCTTGGTTGTCACTTGGAAGTTGCTTGAATTGAACCTGTTGTAATCCCCCCTAGATTAATTTGCACATATTTACAAGATTTGAATCGCAGTTTTACCTCACTGTACTGTAGGAACAAATGTTGGCCTATCTAGTGTACTGTAGGAACCTGTTGTAATCCCCCCTAGATGGAGGATTAGTTCAGCTGTTATGCAATCAATAACCCTTCATATATACTGCATGCTGCTGTTTACTGAAACCAAATCAATTATCTACATGAAACAGAGCTTAAAATTTGCACCGAAGATCACCATACTAGTATGAGGTGCCTTTTGCATTTCTCTGTTTGAGTTGTTGTAGTCATAATCTTTATTTGTATCATACTTCGTACTTGAAAGATAATATTGCTAATTCCAACTATGTTTGAAGTAGTATAGGTTAATTCTTGTTGCAGCACCAACTCTTTGCCTCATCAGTGCAATTTCTGTGTTTCTTCCCATGCGTACTAGTCATGCCACAGGCATTGGCACCTTTGTTCTCTGTGCTAAATGAATTTATGCCTCTGTTTGCAATCCTTGATGTCATTTTTTGTAGCAAATTGCAATTATATGACATGTCTCATTCTGAAAATGCATATGCTAGCTGTTGTTAATTTTTTAATCTACAATTGATCTAGTGTTTTTTATTTCTTGTACCGATTTTGTGCTGCTATTACTATGGCATGCATTGTCTTTGTTTAAATTTTGTGTTGCTACTTCAGATCACTAAGGATTGCTGGTACCTTTTTATGTCTTGTGTACTAGCGTTAAAATCTTACAACAAAACACATCTTTATTTTGAATAATAGTATATGAGCTTAGCAAGAAATTATATGGTTTGAAGTATTTTGGCGCTGACCTTGTTCTCAATTATTTTGTAGACTGCTTTCAATGGAGGAAGAAGGTTAGAGAACTTCAATTAAATAGAAGAATTATCCATGATTTCATTGCTGCGAAGGTGATTGAGTTGGTGTTCAAATGATGCTTTGATGGTTCTTGATACGTGAACTGATTCATAGGGCATAGTTATCCATGTTGCATTCCAATTCCTTATTTGACTAGATGCTTCAAATGATGAGACTAGTTGATTATACATGTTGCATGTGAATGGGTTGAGTAGATAGAATTGTAGTGAGCAGATCACTATAGGACTAAGGAAAAATCAGAAAGTATGTGTAGGAAAATATCATCGTTCTTGCTCACTTTGCAAAAATGACGAGTACTAGCAATTGTCCCCCTTCACTAATATTTGCTGTTTGCTGATGGTTATACGTCTTTTGCTTGATCTATTAATGATTCATGCACACAGGTTGGCTAGAAATAGCCCTGGTTATAGATATTTTTTTATTATGTTATACATTAATGTATGTTGTTATTATTTGTATGTGTGATGCTTTCAGCCTATTTTACCGTTTCCTCCTCGATTGATCTATTCATGTAATGTTATGTTCTTGTAGGAAGGCAAGTTGTCGCACCTAGAGAACTTGCCCATCAGAGGGAGCAATGAAGTTGGTAGGACAGTACCAGATGTGCTCCTACGTGTTGAACAATGTTATGTAGTAGTGAGATAAGGCAAATTTTGTAGACATTGTATTCCTGTGTAATGAAATGTTGTATTCCCTGTGTACATGTTGCTTTAATGACATCCAGATTGTGAAAATTACTCAATTGCCACGATAGTACCGGGCCTGAATAGGCCACGATAGACAAAAAGGTGGTACAAACGTGGTCTGGGGTGAAAAGGCCATGGCCCAAACAATATTTTTCTGGAAGGACGAAAAATAATAAGAAATGCATTGTAAGAGGCCATGGCCCAGAAATAAAAAGGCTAAAATGTGGGCTTGGCCCATGTAGTCGACCAAAAATAATAGGAAAAAAATCTAAAAAGGCTGAATTGTTGGGCTTGGCCCAAGTAAAGCGTCGAACTGGACCGGGCCGATTCTTATCAACGACCAATTCAATTGGTCGTAATTTTGCCATGTCAGCTTGCCACGTTGGATCCGACGTGGCCTGGGCAGACTGCCAGTGACCAAAACAATTAGTCGTAGAACCAACGACCTTTCCCATTTCAGAACAAAGGTCGTTAATTTCCATTAACGACGGTCAGCTTTTGACCATCAGTTTTTTGTCACAAAAAGGTCACAAATGGAAAACAGTGACCATTCAGTGACCAATAGTGATGGTCACAAGTTGACATATTTCTTGTAGTGTAATGCCCCCTTGACCATAATTCTCCTCCATAAATGGCCTCTTCTAGCTCTATCTTCCATATTTATTTGCCTCTCCCTCCTTCCATACATATAGATCTAGCTAGATCATCTCTCTTCCTCTCCATAGCTAGAGTGTCATCTCTCCTCCCAACAACTAGATCTAGCTAGCTATTTTGCCATCCACTTTCGATCCCTATAGGTAGAGAAGGCCTAATGATCTAATTAACCGTGCACAATCTCTCTCGGGTTATAGGTGAGTAAAAAGTTGTGCATTTCAAGAATGGGAATATGTGTGTTTGCGTTATGAAGGGATTTGTGTGAGTGACATGCCTCGTGAGTTGCTTATGTTTTGCCGAAATGTCGATTTATTTCCGTTTTGGCGAATTTCGAGCAAACTCGATATGTCCTATTTTTAGGCAAGGTCATGCCAAATTTTTATATGACTTTGATGCATGCATGTTGCTTGTTATACCGTGCAGTCATGAAGGTGAGTGGAAGGAAGGTGGAGCGATACTTGCAATCCGTGGTGATGGACATGTATGCAAATAATCGGAGTGGGATTGGATGTCCGTGTACAAGATGCAAAGAAGGACTCATTTTGGACCCTTTTGAGCATGGCACTTTGAAGGCGCACCTGTTGATGTATGGTTTCATGGATGGCTATACTCGGTGGATAAGTGAAGATGATGATGAGGACCTCCACATGGCAGGGAATAACGACATGGGGCTAGACGAAGAGATGACCGATCGACACGAAGACGATGGCGTCGTAGCAGTAGAGCTGGTTTAGCAGCAGCACTTGTTGTAAACCAGCGCTACTACTAATAGTACTTACCAGTAGCGCTGGTTTTTCAGCGCTACTGCTAAACACTTAGCTATAGCGCCTTAGCAGTAGCGCTGCCACCAGCGCTACTACTAAGGGGAAAACAAGCGCTACTACTAGGCTTTCTCCTAGTACTGTACTGTGACTCCTGGACTGAGAACAGGGTAGGTTAATAGGCCGAGAGAGCTCGAGTTACCGGAGCCCAATGTGCGGTAGTAGCTAGTCTTGGAACACAAACACGGAACTCAGTTCCTATGAGCGGCTTCAATGAGATAACCCACCATGTACTCCTACATGGCCTCTCATCGCTACCTTTACCAAAACAGGTTCAACGCTTAACTCTCGTCATTAGAACACATCCATATCACTCCGGTTCATCACCCAGATGAATCAGACCTGACACAACTCTAAGCATAGCAAGCATAACAGGGTGTTAACATAACAAGGCTCAAGCATCTACCATGTATGCTAGGTTGCTTGGTTCAGCTATTTACTGTGACAATGACAGGTCATGCAATGGAGTGGGTTCATCTACCGCAACACAAGTAGCAGTTGAATCGTATTGTCCTAATGCATTGAAATGAGAGCAAGAGCGAGAGAGTGGGATTGTATCGGAATGCTCAAGGGGGGTTGCTTGCCTGACACTTCTAAAGATAACAGTGAGTGTTCATTGGTGGCATCGATCTCAACGTCGAAGTAACGTCTAACGAGAGGGAACAATACTGGCAACAAGGAAATGAACACATTCAATGCAATGCAACAACATGATGTATGATATGGCATGTTAAGGTACTGAATTCACGTAGCACAATATTTAGTCATATTAATTGAAGTGGAATTCAAAAATATACTAAATTCCAACTCCAACACTATTTAACAAATTGTCCTAATCACCATTTGTCCTGGGTTGATGTTGTTAACTTGCTCAAACATGCATGAGAATGGTATAAACAGATTCCTTCCATTTTTCTGATAATTTTTCATATATTAATTATTTCATTTGGAGATATGGATTAGTTTCTATGAATTTCCAAAGTTTTAGGCATTTTCTGGATTTTTCCTGATTATTTAAAATTCCAGAAAAGCTTTATTGCGTCAGCATTGCGTAAGCGTGATGTCATAGGTCAAAGGGCCGGTCCTGGTCAAAACTGACCAGTGGGACCCACTCGTTAGTGACCCATAGGCTAAGCGGGGCTTAATCCCGTGCTGACTTGGGTTTGACCCGCTTCCGAGGCCCACTGTCAGTGGCTGGGGCTGCTAGTTAGCGACGTCGTTAGTCACTAATGATGTTACCACGTCGGCAGTCGGCGGAGCTGGCCGACGACGACCAAATCCGTGGCAGCAGTTCGCCGGAGTTCCTCGGAACGGCGCTGCAGGGCATCGTTTCGCGTGCGGTTTGCGGCTACGGTGAGCTAGAGGTGCGGCGCATCTAGTGGTGGGGATCGGGGACCAAATGGTCGCTGGAATCGAGACCGGCGATGATCCGAGCGGCGGCTGCAGTTCGGGCCAGCATGGCGAGTGGCTGTGGGGTGCGGTTAGGCTCACTGGGGGTCTCACCGGACTCCTGGCGAGGCAAGGAGCACGACAAGGTGCTCAGGGAGGACGGGTTTGGGCTCTGGCCTCGCCGGCGATGACACCGGCGGCATGGAGCTCACGGGCACGACGGGGAGCTAGCATATGGAACGGGTTCAAGCAAAAGAACGGGGGGGAAGAGGTAGGTGGCTCACATCGAGGCTAGCAGAGGCGATGGAGAGGTGAGAGAAGATCGGGAGCCGACGAATTTGATGCCGACGTCCGGCAGCCATGGCGGAGGAGGCAGCTCGATTGCGAGGCTCCTGAGCATCCCGGCTTGCGTGCTTCTGCTGGAAGATTCAGGGCGTTGATGCAGACTCGGTGGTTGCTAGCAAGAGGCGAGGGTGGCTCGAAGGCCACGGCTATGGCGATGGCGATCGCGCGGCAGGTTCGGCCATGGCGGGGCAGAGCGAAGGAGATGGCAGGAGATAAGCACAGGGATGAGGAGAGACGTGCACGAGAGGGGGCTCGGCGTCCTAATCCGGCTCGGGGCAACGGCGGCAGGCAGGACGTGGCTCGGGCGCGTGCCGGCGCGCACCGGCCACGCGCACTCGTCCACCTGGCAGGATGTGGACGATGACTGGCGAGGTGGGCTGGCTGGGCCGGCTCGCTCCTGGGCCAGGTAAGTGGTCAGGTGAGGTCTCTGCCTTTTTCTTTTTATTTATTCTTTTGTCTTTTCTATTTTTGACATTTGTTTTGGTCCAAAATAATATGAAACCATTTCAATAAATTCTGAGGATTTCATATGTGGACTAAATGGACTTGTCCAAAGCCACATTATAATTTTCAGAATAGATGGAACTATATTATATATATATAGTAAATATAATTCCATTGCAAATACTTTTTTGATTAATTCAAAAGCCCAAAATAAAATGTTTTTGTGATCCCAAAATATTTGTTGACATTTTTTACATCATACCAATATTTTATTAGGAAACCAGGGACATTTTCTTGGAACTAGTTGAAGCCATTTTTATATTGCTTATTTGACAAAATTTTGGATGGTGAGGCTTGATCATTCCTCATTTCATAATCAGAAGAAAATAAAAATGCATGCATGAATGCATTAGCAAGCAAAGTGAAACTAGGGCTGTGACACTATGGGCCTAAGGGAACGCATTATGATGTAACAAGTACATGACAGTTTGCTAGAGTGATAGAAGCTTAAACCCCAGTTTATGCGTTGCTTCATAAGGGGCTGATTTGGATCCACATATTTCATGCTATGGTTAGATTCATCTTAATTCTTCTTTTCGTAGTTGCGGATGCTTGCGAGAGGGAGTAATCATAAATAGGTTGTTAGTTCAAGTAAGAACAGCACCTTAGCACCGGTCCACCCACATATCAATTTATCAAAGTAGCGAACACGAATCAACTCAACATCATGAACATGACTAGACATAATTCCCATGTGTTTTCTGGAGCGCTTGCTTAATATAAGAGTATTTTTCAGTCTGTCCTTTGCTACAAAAAGGATTGGGCTACCTTGCTGCACCTAGGGTACTATTGTTACTTGTCACTTGTTACGATTTATCTCGCTACAAAACTATCTACTATCGTTACTTACAGCACTTGCAGAGAATAACTTGCTGAAAACCGCTAATCATTTCCTTCTGCTCGTCGTTGGGTTCGACAATCTTACTTAACGAAAGGACTACAATTGATCCTGTATATTTGAGGATCTGGCCGACGTCGCCCCCGCGGCTCAGCGAGGGGGGACGACGTTCCCGTTCGTCCTCCACTCCGTCTTCGTGGGGTTGGTGCATCCCTTTTATGATTCCTTGAATGTAGCGCTCAGCCACTACCAGGTCCACCCCTTGCACCTGCACCCGAGGTCGGTCCTCCTTCTCTCCATCTTCACCTACCTTTGCAACGCTTTCCTGGGGGTGATGCCGTCCGTGGCCTTCCGCCAGAAGTTCTTCCACCTTCGCCGTACCGTGGCGGACCAGTGCTCGGGCTGCATGTCGTTTAAGTTGGCCGTGGGCATGCGCACGCACATCATCGACATGCGGTTTCCTGGGGAGGTGGAAGGCTTTAGGGAGCACTCGGTCTACATGGACGCGCGCCAGTACATCCCCCTTCTCAAAGCCCTGAAGGCACCAGCGGTGCAGAGCTCTGGGTGGGGGCAAGCCGAGCTGACCGACACCGCGCTGGAGCCAGTCATAGCGAGGATGCTGGTGCTACAAGACGGCGGGCACACACAAGACGGCGCATTGCTCCTCTCCAGAGGCGCGCACGTCCGGTATGGACTTATTCAGGCCTGGTGGACCCCCTAAGGCTGAGCGGCGATCGCCTCGCCCCAGAGATGGTGGAGGTGCTGACGAACATTCTCCTTGACGCGAGGATGCCGTTCCTGTCGCCAGAAGCGGCTCCAATCTACTGCTTCGAAAACTGGGAGGACTCGCGGGTAGGCATGCTATAGTTTGATCAGTGGGGGCTGGTGCCTGCGGGTCATGTCGGGCCCCACGACAATCCGATTCAGGTGTTGCCGATCCGTGGAGGCGATGACAACATCAAGCTGGCGGTCGCTGCCGACGCCGGGGTGAGGCGACGGCACCCCCGTTGGCCACCGCCAGCCGGCGGCGGGGGCCTACAACGGTGGTGGCAGTGGCAGAGGAGGGTCCCGAGTCGGGGCCCGGCGGTATGCGCCGCCAGAGGATGAGACCCTTGGCATGGAAAGCCTTCCGCCTGGCGGGGCGACCCTGCCTGCCAAAGCTCCTGGAGGGGGACTAGGCAGGCCTCGCGAGGGGGGGCTCGGGAGGAGGCCCCAATGAACCTTGGGGAAGCAACGACAGAAGCTGCCCGGTAAGGTAGCTAAAGAGAAGGCGGTGGGTCCCCAACGATGGGTAAGCCGCCTTGCCTTGTGCACCTCTCGTGCTTACTGCTTCACCTTGTGCACCTAAGCGCGCTCCCTGCAAAAGAAGAGGAAGGAGGAAACCCGGGACGAGGATGCTACAGGGCCGACCGGGGCTGAACGGGAGCTGGGAGCGAACGACGCGCTAGCACCCCTGCCGTGCCCTGAGGAGCGCGGTGGAGTCATCGAGGAAGAGACGAAGGCCTTCGCCTAGCCACCCGAGGATGCCTCCCCTCCTGCCGGAGGTGGAGGGCCTCCGGAAGAGGTCTGCCCCGAGGTGGAGACGAGCACCGGCATGACGGCCACCACAAGCCTCGTAAGATCACCAAGGCGCCACGAGCCAAAGGCGGCCACGCCCAACCCTTCCCGCATGGCTGACCGACCGGCAGAAGCAGGGGTCGAGGTGGAGTTCGAAGAGGATCCCGGCCACCTGGCGGGGAACGAGCCCCCTGTGGGCAAAACTCTGGGCGGGTCTGGTGACGTGGCCGCCCCCGAGCCCTTAGGGTCACCGGGGCGGAGGAGGATGAGGAGGGCGTGTCCTGTGCTTTAGTCCTGGTGAGCCCCAACATCCTACTGTGGAGTGGGACTCCGCGCCACGCCTGATCGGCCCTCATCTCCCAGGAGGCCGACCTCATGGCCAAGGAGAAGAACCTCCGCTGTGAGCGGGAGCGCCTCCCGGGAGGCTGGCAACACCTGGATGAGGCCGCAGCCGATCTGCGCCGCCGACATTACAATGCCGCACGATGCCTCGAGGAGGCGGAGGTAGCGGAGAAGGCCTTCGCAGAGCTTGCCGCGGCTCGCGAGGGGGCGGTTGCCCGGTGCGAGAGCAGGGCAGCGGTCTTAGAGCTCGACATGGAGGTCCGGGAGTGTGAGCTCCTGCAAACCACCGTCGAGCAGCATAGGGAGCAAGAGCGCCCGGAGAACCTGGATCGTCTCGTGTCGGCCGGCGAGGCCTCCAACAAGGAATGCCTTGGAATATCTATGCCACACTCGAAGAGAAGGCGACGAAGTACAAGGAAGAGGTCGATAAGCAAGACGAGGACAAGGTTGAATGGAAGACCAAGGCCCTTGCCGACACCTACTCCCAGAACTTGCAGAAGTAGGAGGACCGCTTCACGAATAGGCACGGTGAGCTTGATGCCGAAGTCCACAAGCTCAAGAAGCAACTCGTGCCGTCGGAGGCCAAGAAACGGAGCATGGCAGAGCACCAGCCCACGACCTGTCGTCTGCAGGAGAAGCTCCAGGCACAGGTGGGAGCTGTCTGCAATGAGGCATAACGGACTCGCGACGAGGCCGCCTAGAGACACGGGGAGCAACACCTGTACTCCAAGATGTTCCAAGAGCTCGCGGAGGGTGGAGAACTTCCGGGAAACCGCCTTTTCCATCGAGAGGTTGGAGAACCGCTGGGAAACCGTTAGCGTCAGCTACTGGGGCTTCTTCACGAGACTCGTGGAGCGGGTGGAGGCAGGCTCCTCCCGGTGGAATAAGATCCACAACGCCGAGTGCCACGACCTCCTGAATCAGGCGTCGACCCACATCTTCAGCAACCTGCTGTGTGTCAACCGCAACTTCGACATCGACCGGGTGCTATCTTTGGTCCCTGAGGAGCTTCATTGCGAGCTTGCAAGGGTGGTGGAAGACAATGTGGCGAGCCTACTGGGGCGGTTCGCACCCGACGGAGAGGGGTTCGGCGAAGACGGAGGTGCCGCCGCTGATGACGCCGACAGCGGCTCTGCCGCCTGAGCCCTTCTCACTCTCCTTCCTGTAACAGGGCAGATGCAGCCCCGTGGGGGCATGAAAAACACCTTTAGGGCACTTTTTGTATTAAGTACTCAATGTTTTATGCATTTTCATCTTCCTCCCGAGGCCTCCCTTTCCCTTTTACATTGCCTTTGTCCCCTGTGTCGTGGGACCCAGCCCTCGAGGCGGGCTACACCAATGCTGGTATGCCTAGAGCGAGGGCTCGGCAAGACTAGAGGGTGTAGGGCTCTAAGGACTGGTAGGAGTCCCTGAGGCGCAATGCTCAGGGTCCCCCCTTGACGCGCATGCGGCTTGTGCCAAGGAGATCAGGATGCCTCGAGAGGGAAACGAGAGGGAGGAAACCCAAAGGGTGCTTTAGTCTTAGCTCCTTCGAAGCATGCAGCTCGAAGCGAGTCCTCCCCAGGGAGCGGCTCGTGAAGCGCGGTCCCTCGCAAAGCCTGTTGGCCGCGAGCCGCTGCTCGTGAGGCCTCCAGGGGGCTCCTGAAGCCTTCAATATCCTACACCAGGGTGATTGCCAAGTTTTCTCAAGTAGCGAGGCAGGGCATGCTCGCGAGGTCGCCTGAGGGTGTTACGTGAGGAGATAAGAGCACCAAGGACCTGGTGAGGTGACGTACATGGGAGCAGGCCAGCGAGCCAGAGCTCGGTCGCTTGGGTGTTGCAGTCCTGCAGGGACTGACCCAAGCACATACACCGTGCCCAGGCCCCGCTCGCGTGACAGACACAGGGGAGATCACGAGCGCGCACCCCTCCTGAGGCATTCTTAATTGCCAGCACACATAAATTCTGAAGGAACCGAGCTTTACTGAAGAATGAAGCAGATTAATTACATAACAGAAAGATACATGATGTCGTGTTTGAAACGGGTCATCTTGAGGTTGTGGCCGAGAGGCGCCCCTCAAAGGATGACAGAAACGCTGCCATGACGGACATGGGTCAGCCTGAGGTTGATGCAGTTGAAAAGCGCCCTCATGTCAAAAAGTCTGCCATGACTGAGCATGGGTCTTCCACGAGAGTGGCAAGGGAATCTCACGTGCCGAAGGCAGCGTGGGTAGAGAGAGCCCCGAAGCATGTACAAATCCATTTCGCTCGTATCCGTGGAGCAAGGATAGAACTTACGGTGATGGAGGGCATTCCATGTGTTTTGTACCGGAACACACTCCACCATGATGAGTGGGGCTGCGGTGGGCTGGGGGTGGTCGTTAACCACGTCCGCGATGCCGGACTTCAGGCTCATGCGCATCAGCCTCGCAAAGGTGGCTACGGCACCCTCCAGGCCGAAGGGCATACGCATGAGCAGAGGTGGAGGAGGGAAGGGGCTCATGGGGCGAGCCTAGTTGCGGGTGACGAAGTTGACGCACATGCGCATGCCGCCATGCGGCTTGGAGACCGGGTTGGGTCGACGATCCACTTGGGGTGGGGAGCTCCACGTGCGATTCTTGCATCTTGGAACTTGTTGACTTCCTGCTTCTTGGGCACATGTTGCCATTCCTTATGCTTGATGGGCCGCACACTCTGACACGCGGATGAGTGGTGCTCGATCACCTCCCTTGGCAGGCCGAGCATGCCTAGTGCTATCCAAGCTGACGCATCAGAGCTTGCCTGGAGGGGGCGACGAGTGCGCCTTCCTATTCGGTGGAGGGGCCGCCGCTGACGGTGTGGGAGGGGCCTGCGTCGCCCTGCACAGCGATGCCTCCTTGTACTCGGCCCTCTCCTGAGGAAGCAAGGGCTTCTTCTTCACGGGCACGAGCGACCTCGGCCCCACCGTCGATCAGCTTGGTGATCGCCACATTGCCGATAGTAAGAGTGCACAGTAGGGGGACAACACCCACGTCCTTCATGCACTTGGGGTGGTCGTTGTCGTCAAAGGCGATGGGGAGCTCACACCACTTGAGGCGGCTGGCCGACTCGAGTGCCGGGAGGGCCGTGTTCACCTCACAGGAGAACTGCTTGAAGTGGTGGTTGGATGGAGGGGCCCGGGCCTCGTCGAGGATGTAGGCCAGCCTGCGGGGCTCTTGGTAGCCCCCAGAGTGCTCAACGGGAGGGAGGTCGTTGGCGCACAATGGGGCGGCATTGGCTTGAGGGTCAGCCTACCACGGCTGGTTCTGCCAGCCCTGACGGTTGTTGTAACCGGTGTCGTTGTTGTTGCTGTCACTCCAGCGGCCACTTCCATTGCCCCCACGGCCCCTGCCGTGCTCCTTGCGGCTGCCGCGGCGATCGGTGCGGCCCTCACAAAGCATCTTGAACTCGTAGCAGTCTTCGGTGCCGCGGGAGTTGACGTTGTGGTTGGCGCAAACAGGACAATCATCCTTTTTGGCCTCGCCGTGGCCGCGGCCACACTTGTAGTCCGGCTCCGCCGTGAGCACGGCAGGGCCCTTGCACTTGGGGTCCTTGCCCTTGGACTTCGTTGTGCCAGGTTTAGTGTCAGGGTCATTGTGGAGGAACAGGCGCCCCTCTTCAGCCTTGGCGCAGTGGTCGGCAAGGATGAACAGCTCTGCCGCCGATTCATACTCTTCCCTGGCGGGGAGCTTTTCGTGCTTCTTCACATCGGTGACACTGCTGGTGAAGGCGGAGATGATCATGACGTCGGAGACCTTCAGGATCCTGTTGAGCACCTGGCTGAAGCGCTGGATGAACTTGCGAAGGGGCTCATGGGGCACTGGTGCATGGCGCGCATGTTGTTGAGCGTGAGGGGGCGGTCGCTCATGCCCGTGAAGTTGGCGACGTACTGCTTGTACAGGTCCTCCCATGGAGAGATGGATGCCTCGGGGAGGTTCATGAGCCACGCGCGTGTAGTGTCCTTGAAGGCCATGCGGAACCAGTTCGCCATGACACTGTCGTACCCCCTCGCGGCCTTGATGCTGATGGTGTAGAGCAGGACGAACCCCATGGGGTTGGCACTGCGGTCGTAAGGAGGAGGAAGCTCTGGCATGAACTTGTTGGGCCACACCACGTAGCACAACTCAAGAGCGAGGGCCAGGTAGCCCCCGGCGGTGACGACGCCTCCGTCGAGGCCCTCATGATTCTGGCGCCCAGCCATCGCGATGTCGTGGAGAACGCAGTCCTGGCAGTTGCATGCCTTCTCAAGGATCACACTCGTGTCCGAGGGCGCGTGGCGGACGATCTGGCAGCTGTCGTTTTCCCCGGTCGGCACGGACATCCGGTGGGACGGCTCCGGAGCACGTGCCGTAGGGCAACGTTCAGCCGCGTCGCTGGCCAATGGAGGAGGAGGAGGAGCGTTGTCGGGACCCCGATCCTAAGCCATACGAATCTAGTATGTAACACATCATATCACATATCGGCCTCACGCACGGTAATCCCCACGGCTGCCACCTTACCTTGGCCGGGACCGTTTGCGCCTTTTGGCTCACGTATATGAATATGTCGCTAGCAATCATATGTCAGAGAACTTGGGTTGACATGACTAGTTATAGACCCAAGTGGCACAACCGTACAGGGACAGGCATACGTAACCCATCAATGCAGGTTTCGGTCATCAGCGTGTGTAGACGAGTCGTAGCAAGCTACATGGACTCCATTACGTCATGAGACATATCTGTCATCAACCGTACGTAGACGAGTCATAGCAGGCTACAGGGACTCCATTAAACTGCGAGACATTTCCCCGTAGGGACAGACACAACAGCAAATAAGATACACGCTGGTCAATCAATGTGTCCGGAGCAGTAGCAAGCTACCAAGGCTCGGTGGTAGCACAAAGAGGCATTTCCCCGTAAAGAAGGCTACTAAAGGTATATAGCTAGGTGTCGAATCCCACACATGCCAATGCATTTCAACCATACACGCATTATGCACGATATGCGTAGATACAACATGGCATCACAACAAAACTCTACAACATAACATTTATTTAGAAGGCTCCGAAGAGCCAACATAGTTTAATGTTACAAACAGGGTGGGTCACTTGACCCAACATTCAGAGTATACAAACAACAAGTGGAAGTTACATGTCTGGGTACAGACATCTAATATAAGCGGCTGGAAGAGCCTGAAAAGCTACAACGACCCTACCAAAGGAGCCAGACTGCTGTCTGGGTTCCCAAGCTAATCCGTCGATGTCAACGTCAAGAAGAAACGTAAAGTAAACAACGTCTATCTCTGCAAAAAATTTAATAAGCAACAGTGAGTACGAAAGTACTCAGCAAGTCTTACATCAGAACTAGCTACATATGCATCATGTATCAAGAACGGGATTGTGGGGTTTACTGCAAAATGCCAGCTTTGACCTTTGGCTAAACTAGACTATGACAACGTATCCAATGTATCAGTACTCTCTCGTCTCCCTACGAGAGAGCACACATGAGTGCACATGTTCACCATATCAATACACCACTATGGATCCTCTTTCGCCTTCCTACGAGAAGCCATCCATAGCACTCAGAAATTTTGAAGGAACCGAGCTTTACTGAAGAATGAAGCAGGTTAATTACATAACAGAAAGATACATGATGTCGTGTTTGAAACGGGTCAGCTTGATGTTGTGGCCGAGAGGCGCCCCTCAAAGGATGACAGAAACGCTGCCATGATGAACACGGGTCATCCTGAGGTTGATGCAGTTGAAAAGCGTCCTCATGTCAAAAAGTCTGCCATGACTGAGCATGGGGCATCCGCCAGTGCTGATCATGGGTCTTGCATGAGAGTGGCAAGGGAATCTCACGTGCCGAAGGCAGCGTGGGTAGAGAGAGCCCCGAAGCATGTACAAATCCATTTCGCTCGTATCCGTGGAGCACGGATAGAACTTACAGTGATGGATGGCATTCCATGTGTTTTGTTCCGGAACACCCTCCGCCATGATGAGTGGGGCTGCGGTGGGCCGGTGGTGGTCGTTAACCACGTCCGCGATGCGGGACTTTAGGCTCATGCACATCAGCCTCGCAAAGGAGGCTACGGCACCCTCCAGGTCGAAGGGCATACGCATGAGCAGAGGTGGAGGATGGAAGGGGCTTGCGGGGTGAGCCTGGTTGTGGGTGACGAAGTTGACGCACATGCGTCAGCCGCCACGTGGCTTGGAGACCGGGTTGGGTCGACAATCCACATGGGGTGGGGAGCTCCATGTGCGATTCTTGCATCTTGGAGCTTGTTGACTTCATGCTTCTTGGGCACATGTTGCCATTCCTTATGCTTGACGGGCCGCACACTCTGGCACACGAATGACTGGTGCTCGATCACCTCCCTCGGCAGGCCGGGCATGCCTAGTGCTATCCAAGCCGACGCATCAGAGCTTTGCCCGTAGGGGGCGACGAGCGCGCCTTCCTATTCGGTGTGGGAGGGGCCTGCGTCGCCACGCATAGCGACGCCTCCTTCTACTCGGCCTTCTCCTAAGGAAGCAAGGGCTTCTTTTTCACGGGCACGAGTGACCTCGGCCACACCTTCGATCAGCTTGGTGATGGCCACATTGCTGATAGTAAGAGTGCACTACAGGGGGACAACACCCACGTCCTTCATGGACTTGGGGTGGTCGTTGGCATCAAAGGCGATGGGGAGCTCACACCACTTGAGGCGGCTGGCCGACTCAAGTGCCGGGAGGGCCGTGTTCACCTCACGGGAGAACTGCTTGACGTGGCGGTTGGACGGAGGGGCCCGGGCCTCGTCGAGGATGCAGGCCAGCCTGCGGGGCTCTTGGTAGCCCCAGAGTGCTCCACAGGAGGGAGGTCGTTGGCGAACGATGGGCCGGCATTAGCCTGTGGGTCAACCTACCGTGGCTGGTTCTGCCAGCCCTGACGGTTGTTGTCACCGGTGTCGTTGTTGTTGTTGTCACTCCAGCGGCCACCTCCATTGCCCCCACGGCCCCTGCTGTGCTCCTTGTGGCTGCCGCAGCGATCGGTGCGACCCTCACGAAGCATGTTGATCTCGTAGTAGTCTTCGGTGCTATGGGAGTTGACGTTGTGGTCAGCGCAAATAGGACGGTCATCCTTTTTGGCCTCGCCACGGTCGCGGCCATGCTTGTAGTCCGGCTCCGCCGAGAGCACGGCAGGGCCCTTGCGCTTGGGGTCCTTGCCCTTGGAATTCACTGTGCCAGGTTTAGCGTCAGGGTCATTGTGGAGGAACAGGCGCCCCTCTTCGGCCTTGGCACAGCGGTCGGCAAGGATGAATAGCTCTGCCGCCGATTCAAGCTCTTCCTTGACGGGGAGCTTTTCGTGCTTCTTCACATCCGTGACACCGCTGGTGAAGGCGGAGACGATCATGACGTCGGAGGCCTTCGGGATCCTGTTGAGCACCTGGCTGAAGCGCTGGATGAACTTGCGAAGGGGCTCGTGGGGCACTGGTGCACGGTGCGCAGGTTGTTGAGCATGTGGGGGCGGTCGCTCATGCCCATGAAGTTGGCGACGTACTGCTTGTACAGGTCCTCCCATGAAGAGATGGATGCCTCGGGGAGGTTCTTGAGCCACGCGCGTGTAGTGTCCTTGAAGGCCATGTGGAACCAGTTCTCCATGACCCGGTCGTCCCCCCTCGCGGCCTTGATGCTAATGGTGTAGAGCAGGACGAACCCCATGGGGTTGGCACTGCGGTCGTAAGGAGGATGAAGCTCTGGCATGAACTTGTCGGGCCACACCACGCAGCACAGGTCAGGAGCGAGGGCCAGGTAGCCCCCGGCGGTGATGACGCCTCCGTCGAGGGCCGCACGATTCTGGCGCCCAGCCATGGCGACGTCATGGAGAACGCGGTCCTGGCAGTTGCACGCCTTCTCAAGGATCACGCGCGTGGCCGAGGGTGCGCGGCGGACGATCTGGCAGCTGTCGTTGTCCTCGGTCGGCACGGACGACCCGTGGGACGGCTCCGGAGCACGTGCCGCAGGGCGCTGTTCAGCCGCGTTGCTGGCCAATGGAGGAGGAGGAGGAGCGTTGTCGGGACCCCGATCCTAAGCCATACGAATCTAGCATGTAACACATCATATCACATTGCAGCCTCATGCAAGGTAATCCCCATGGCTGCCACCTTACCTTGGCCGGGACCGTTTGCGCCTTTTGGCTCACGTATATGAATTTGTAGCTAGCAATCATATGTCAGAGAACCTGGGTTGACATGACTAGTTATATACCCAAGTGGCACAAATGTACAGGGACAGGCATACGTAACCCATCAATGCAGGTGTCGGTCATCAGTGTGTGTAGACGAGTCGTAGCAAGCTACATGGAATCCATTACATCATGAGACATATCTGTCATCAACGGTATGTAGACGAGTCATAGCAGGCTACAGGGACTCCATTACACTGCGAGACATTTCCCCGTAGGGACAAACACAACAGCAAAGAAGGATACATGTCGATCAATGAATGTGTCCGGAGGAGTAGCAAGCTACCAAGGCTCGGTGGAAGCACAAAGATGCATTTCCCTGTAAAGAAGGCTACTAAAGGTATACAACTACGTGTCAAATCCCACACATACCAGTGCATTTCAACCATACACGTATTATACACGATATGCGTAGATACAACATGGCATCACAAGAAAAATCTATAACATAACATTTATTTAGAAGGCTCCGAAGAGCCAACATAGTATAATGTTACAAACAGGGTGGGTCACATGACCCAACATTCAGAGCATACAAACAACAAGCGGATGTCGGGGTTCTGGATACCAGGGTACCCAGACTTGCCTGCTTGCGGCCCATGGCATGGCCCACTTGATGGTCCGTACGGCCCTGCGCGGCTTCACTCAAGACAAGACCCTCACGAGAGTCCCATCCTCGCGAGGAGGACAATGCCAAGGCTCCCGGACGGGGAAGGTCTCCTCAGGCCACCTCCCGAGCGGCGGAGATCTCTATGCAGCAACCAGCCTCAGGAGGCCAAGGGTGACGACGGCCAGGCCGGGCGGGCGCCAGCGCGCCAGAGGAGACAACTTCCTCTTTGGCGCAAAGGAGACAAGGACGAGCGCAGGTGCCCAAGGCACCCCGCCAAAGGTTTCCATTCCGGTGCAACGAGACCGTGTCAGAGGGCGCGGTAGGACGGATGTCACCAGTGAGCCCACCACCGCGTCACCACCACCTACTTTGCAGGCGAAGACCACCTTTCGTCAGGATAAGATGTACTTCCTGTCCCCTTTCAAATTTGTCCATTGTGGGATCCCTTCCCGCCATTGCGATAAGGGAAGAGGACCCGGGCCGCTATAAATAGAGGCTAGGCTGCTTGGTAGAGGGGTATCCGCGACAACCACAGTGTGCACTCGCGAAGCAACTCACCACTGTACTAGTTCATCCACAAACCTCCTCGTGAGGCAATCCACCAAAAGCAGGAGTAGGGTTTTATGCTTCATAGCGGCCCAAACCTGGGTAAACTCTTGTGTGCTATCTTCTTCCTCGCCGTCGAGCGGGGTTATCGTGTTGCAAGCTTGGAGGTGGGTGAAGCTGTTGGGGATCTTCGCACGCACCCCTGGGTTCGAACTCCTTAGGGTTTTGCGAAGCCCGAAATCCCACATTTGGCGCGCCAGGTAGTCGGCATGTCAAAGTCTTCCTCAAGCCTCGCTCTTCCTCCGCTTCACCGCTCCGATGGCTGACGCCCGCCGAGCCTGCGTCGAGCGCCGTGCTGCTCACGTCGCTCAGACGGCGCCCGTGGGCCGCACCGCCGCGCGTCGGTCCGCTTCTCCTGTGGCCAACGCCGCCACGGGCCCGGTGACCCACGAGCAGCAGGACTCGTCGCAGCCGGTCACTGCGCGGCGTGACGGCCGCACTGTCACTCTGTCAATTGTTCCAGCTACTGGGTCATCCTCCCACGCTCTCCCCGGGCCGACGCGTGGGTTGGGCGCACTCCTCATGGCGCACGATCTGCTATGCTACCGCTCGGCCGCCAACCGCTACGACGGCTGGCTCTGGCGCATTGCAGAGCTCGTCAGCGCCGCTGGCGATGCTTCGGCGCTCTCCTACTCATTCTGGCCCAAACCCTCCCTGGCAGGCGACGAGGCCCATGATATGCCACCTCCTCCTCCCCAACGCGACGTTGATCCCGAGCCTAGGCGTGAGGCACGCCCGCGCGACCAGCCGCGCGGGCCCCCGGCGAGGGTGAGAGATGAAGTAAGCTGCCAGGTGGTGCCACGGTCGTGCGCTGACGCGCGTACACTCCCTGCGCCGGTGCACCAGCGATGCAACCGGGCGCCCCTAGAGGCAGCCACGCAGTAGCATCAAGACAGGGCTCCTCCCGAGCGCACGGCGCCCGTGGGCCCGGTGGGCTGCCGCGCCATCGCCCCGGAGCTCCATCCGGCCGTGTGGCCCTGCAAGTTCAAGCCTGACTTACCTCCTCGCTACGACGGCACCCCAGATCCCACCAAGTTCCTACAGCTCTACTCGTTGAGCATCCAAGCATCCGGCGGGGACGACAAGGTCATGGTGAGCTGGTTCCCCATGGCGCTCAAGGGTGGTGCGCTCTCCTGGCTCCTCAACCTCCCGAAGGGATCAATCACCTCCTGGGAAGACCTGCGCGAGTGCTTCGTCGCCAACTTTCAAGGCACTCGCGACCGCGCCCTTGGAGTGGGTGACCTACGTCGCATGAAGCAACAGCCTGACGAGACCTTGCACAAGTTCATACAGCGCTTCACGACTGTCCGCCTCAAGATCCCGAGGGCGTCAGATGAGGCCATCATCTCGGCATTCACTGACGGCGTCAGGGACCTCAAGATGAGGGAGGAGCTCGCTATCAATGACGACCTGAGCTCTGCTCTGGAGATGTTCAACCTGGCCAACAAGTGCGCGAAAGCAGAAGAGGGCCGCCTCTCACTCCGCGAGCTTCCGGAGGCGGAACCAGAAGACAAGAAGACCAAGGCCAAGGAGCCGAAGTGCAAGGCCCCCGCGGTGCTGGTGGCTCAGCCAGAGGCGAAGCGCAGCCGGGACGAAGAACCTCTCGCGGGAGGGCGACGATGCTGAATCTTCCATGGCACCAATAGCCACAACACCATTGACTGTCAGGAGCTCAGGGTGGTCCATGACGAGCACTTCGGTCGGTGCCCTGGGCATAGCGACCGAGGTTATGGCCGCGGCGGAGGCCGCGGCGGAGGCCGCTGGGACAATCAAGACCCGCGTCAGGAGTGGCGAGACCAGCCTCGGGAGGACCGTTGGTGCGATCAAGCTCAGGAGGACCGCTGGCGCAACGAACCTCCGGAGGAGTCACGTCAAGGCCAGCCACATGAGGTCAGCCCTTGGGAGGCCGGTCTTCCCCCGCTGCCACCGCCACCCATGACGAAGGAAGAAGACAGGCAGAGCGACGGGGCTGGGGGCTTCCAGGAGGTCAGGGCAATAGCTTGCATCCTGGGCGGCGCCCAAGCCCTGGCATCGAACCGCATCTTCAAGCAGTTTTCACGGGAAGTGAACGCGGCTCTCCCGAAGCTCGAGGCTGTGCGCCCCCTCAAGTGGTCCCAGTGCGCCATCACCTTTGACTCCAAGGATCAACTCAGGTGCTCAGCCATGGCGGGTGCACTCCCCATGCTGTGCACCCCCACCATCAGCAATGTGATCGTAACCAAAACCCTCATCGACGGTGGCGCCGGGCTCAATGTCCTCTCCATCGAGACGTTTGAGATGCTCCAAGTGCCTTACGACCAGCTCATGCCAACCAAACCTTTCTCGGGGGTCACTAACAGCTCCACAGTCCCCATCGAGCAAGTACGCCTGCTCGTCACCTTCGGCGGGTGCAAAAATTACCACACCGAACTCATCGTCTTTGACGTTGCCCACATCCACCTCCCGTACAACGCGATCCTTGGGTACCCAGCCCTCGCCAAGTTCATGGCGATGACCCACCATGGCTACAACGTCCTCAAGATGCCGGGGAGTGGCGGCGTCATCACTGTCGCCTGGGATGAGAGGGACGTCGTTTGCTCCCTCAAGCGCGCCTACCATGCTGCGGCGGCCGAGCACTCAGACGACGAAAGAGGCGTCCTGCCCCGCAAGGACATCCCCAAGAAGAAGAAGCAGCTCCTTTCCAAGGGATGCCAGGGGGCTGAAAACCCTAAGGACGGCGCCTCAGGTTCCGCGCCCAGGGCCATGGCCCCTTCCTCCCTCGCATAGGAAGGCGCGCCCGGTGCCTCCCTTGGGTCGGGCTTGGGGGCTTCCACCCGGAGGACTACCAACCTGACTAGTGAGACAAGGGAGGTGCTCGGGCACAACTTGGGGGCGTGTGTCGGCGCGTACCCATCCAAGCAAGAAGCACGGCGCAAGGCGCCAAGTTCGTGGGAGTTCGTCACCAGAGCAATCGAGGAGCCTCAGGACGCACAAGCCACGCTTGGTGGGCGCGACCCAACACCACCGAACGCGGTCGCCGTCGTCGACCCGGGCGGCATGCCGCGCATCTGCGTCAACGTACCCAGCATCAACAGGGCCGCATCACAGGACGTCTTCTGGCCGACGCGCGTCAGTCACGGCAGTGCCTACCCATGCAACTACGTCTGCATGCCCTTTGGGCTGGCGAACGCGGGCGATACGTTCCAGCGCCTTGCTCAGGCCATGCTCGCACCATACTGGGCCAGGCACCATGAGGAGTTGGAGGAGGTGCCGGGCCCGAGCGGGTGCCCCGAGCCTCCTCAGGCGCCGGGCTCGTGAAGGCCGAGCTCGCGGAGGCGCAAGGCCAAGTTCCTACGACTGCCTCCACGCTTCAGCAGCATTGCCACCAGGTGATCCTTTTTGGCCCGTACCAGGTAACTTTTTGGTTTGCTCAGTTTGAGGGTGCCCATCGAGCTGCATTATCCTCAAGCGACCAGAACTCATCCCAGTCAGGTCGTTCCTGCATGTATCGGACCTTTACATGCATTTGATCTATTTCCTAAATATTCCAACCTGCGTGGTCGGTGCTTTGCCGCCATGAATGTCGTCGCGCCCTAATGATTAAGGGCTGGTACGACGTCTGTGCTCGGGTCCGTCCCTGTAGTGTCGACAAATCCGAGTGGTCGAGCTCTGTCTCATGGGCCAGCCCCGTGCACGTCACCTCCAATGGCCCTCGGTGCTTCGCCCTCGCATGTGCTAATCGGGAGTGGGTGAGTCAGGGCGCGCGGCACGGTTCCAGTCGGCCTTTCGCCGCCGCAAGAGCCGCGCGCCGGGTGTTTTCTCCTTGGAGTTGTCGCATGAGAAGACTGGGCACGGCGTCTGTGCTTGGGTCCGTCCCTGCAGCGTCGATAAACCCAATGGCCAAGCTCTCTCTGGCGGGCCGGCCCCGTTCACGTCACCTCCTGGGGTCATTGGTGTTTGTCCTTCTCATGTGATGGCCCTTGGAAATCCATTCGGCGCAGGTTTCTCAAGAATGACAGGACTTCAAGCGGCTCTTTCCACCGGAAGATTCAGGCACAACCCGCCTTTGAGGTAGGGCCTCGTGAGGCCTGGGCTTCCTCACGACGCCCAGATACACCTCCCAGTTCTACCGTTCAGGCCACGCGTACGAACTTAATGGGCTGTACACGCCCGGGGGGCCCAGGAGCCGGGCCCCCCCATTCCCACGCCCAAGTGGAAGCCCCATGCTCCGCGCTGACGGACAACACTACCCTCCAATGACTATGCCCACGCAACGTCGAAGCCCTATGCTCTGCGCTGGGGATAAACAACTGAGGGCGCCTTGGTGGGTGCATTCAACCTCAAGATGACCCCTCGCGGCTCCATCTCGCAGTATTCCTTCGGGATGCACGCGTGAGGGGGCTGCGTGGGGGCTACCCTCAGGTCAGGCCTGGCGCACGCCACCTCCCCAGGTCCCTGGTACTTGGTCTTCACGCGTCCCTCCCGGATGAAAACTGGCGACGAAAGTTATGGGAGCCGCTCATACGTCAAGGGGGACCCCTGAGCATCGCGACTCAGGGGCCTCACTGGTCTCGTAGCCCCTCGCCCCTTGGCACCGTCCTGGTGATCCGGACGCCCCAACGGCGGTCGAGGTATGCGCGGGACCGGGCCCTCCCAACGCAGAGCCCAAGGCGCTCCGAATCCCCAAGTCAACCCCATCTTTGTCGCGTTCCCTTCATGAGGGCTGCTCGTACGTCAAGGGGGACTCCTGAGCATCGCGACTCAGGGGCCTCACTGGTCTCGTAGCCCCTCGCCCCTTGGCACCGTCCTGGTGATCCGGACGCCCCAACGGCGGTCGAGGTATGCGTGGGACCGGGCCCTACCGACGCAGAGCGCTACAGCAAGCAGGAAGGAAACAAAGTGAGGAAATAAAACCTCATAGCTTAGCAGTCATTACAAGCATTAAAATGTCTCCGAAAACGCAAACAAGTCTAACGCCTCCACGAGGGACGATGAACATCACAGGGGAAGACCCAGGAAAAGAAGCTAGGAGGAGCTGGCACCACCGTTCGTCCTAGCCGCGAGGAGCTCGTCGTTGACATCGTTGCCGCTGTCATCGTCGTCACCAACCCTCGCAGCCGCAGGAGGAGGTGACGGAACGGCGACGCAGGCGAACTTCTTCGTCAGCGCCTCCACGACGCCCTCCACGGCTGTCGCTGTGGCGGCACGAACCCCAGGATCAACCAGGCGAATCACGGAGCCGAAGTCGAAACTCGGCTCGCGAAGGTAGAGGTGGCTGAATACGCAGGTCGCGGCCGCGGAGAAGAGGTCGCGGCACTCACTCTCCAAGATGCTCTCCACCCTGGCGACGACACCCTCAAGCACCTCGGCGAGCTTTGAAAAGAGCCCCGCGAAGCCACTATCGCGAGCTACCAGGGGTTCTGTGAATCCCCCCCAAGAGATGGACTACAGCGCCTGGTGGAGCCTGAGCTCGACAGAGGGGAGAGCGTCGAGTTCCGCAGCCTTCTTCTCCTCGACCGCGGCAAGGGTCCTCTGCCTGGAGTCAAGCTGGGCCTTCTCCGCAGCCATTTCCTCCTTCAACCTGTCTTGCTGCTCGCGTTCCGCGGCTCGGTCGGCCGCCGCCTTGGACAGCGCGGACTCACGATCGGCAAGCTTGGCCTCGCAGGTCTTGAGGTCCTCCTCCCGCTGGCGAAGCCTCTCCGCGAGCGCGGATCTCTCCTCCTGAAGAGCCTTTAGGTGGGCCTCCGCCTCGTCGCAGCGCTTCACTGCAGATGCTGCATCGGCCAGCGCTGCGTCTCGGGCTGCCTTGGCCGACGCGGCCTCCTCCTTGCTCTCAGCCGCGGTGGCCTCGGCTTGGCCCCAGACCGCCACGGCTGAAGTGTCAGACTGGAGCCACCCAGAAAGAAGACCCAAGCGCTCCCTTGCGAGGCGACCGTCGGAGCTCCCGAGGGCGTTTCGGACCTGATCCAAGACGGCATAGGCCCAGTCCAGAGCGCCCGACTCGACTGGAGGAACACGAGCCGGTGGCACTAGGGCACGGCCCGGAGATGGCGCCCGCGCGATGGCAGGAGCTACCTCCGGCGAGGCAGAAGCGTGAGGAGCAGAAGATACCGGTGGTTGCGCCACTACCACAGGCAAGGCAGGGGCGGACGGTCCTATACCCAGATGGCCCTCGGGGGCTGGCCCGTCGGGCAGCGGTGCAGATGCGCCCCCAAGGACGGAAGCGGTCACTCCAATGGGCATCGGGGGCTCTGTGACCGTGACAAGGAGGGTCGCCACACGAGCCCCCTCGCCCACGACATCTGGCGCCTCGTCAGGCGACGGCGAGGCATCAGGAGCGGGCATCACATCGGAAGGCGCCCTCGGCTTCATGCCGGCCTTCTTATTCTTCGCGTTCGGCGCGGGGGTGCCCCTGATTACCAAGCAAGGAAGGGACCATCATCATATAAATTACCGGAAGACGGCCGGAAACCAAGCAGGACTACTCACTCCTCGACGTCGACCCACTTCCTCCTTTTTCCCACCTTGGCGAAGGCGGGGATGCCCCCGCCCTTCTCCGGGGAGGCGCCGCCGAGTGGAGGAGCGGTGGAACTGATCAAAAGGGCCACGGCCGGCCAGGTCGCGCCAGCCCTAGACGTGACCGCCTCGCCCACAAGCTGCGGCTCGGTCAGGGGTGAGGCGGGCGCTTCGGCCACCTTGCCGGCGCGAGCTGGAAGCTCCGGAGGAGGCCCAGCCTCGCGCTTCCTCGGGGTCACCCGACAGGCGGATCGTGCGGCCCGAGGTGTGGGACCCGGTCCCCTCAGGAACCTGGTAATTTGCGGAGGACTTGCAGCAGGGGGCTCGCCGGCGTCGTCGTCATCGAAGCCGCGGAGAAGCGCACTCCGCGACGGAGGAGACACTTCCTCCAGATCGTCATCCGCCGTCTCCTCCGAGTCGTCCTCATCTGTGGTGTCCTCGGAGGACACCGCCACAGGGGCGCCAGGGCACTCGTCCGGAGAGAGCCCCAGCTCATCGAAGATGGGCATCGCAGCGACCAAATCAGCCTTGTCACCGCGGCAGTACAGCGGGGCATAGGCCTTAGGAAGATCCGCGGGGCCGCCGTTGAGCAGGATCGCCATAACCCTGTTCAACTCCTCGAGGGTCAGGCGCGAGGAGCGGAGCCTCATGTCATCACAACCACCCTAATAGTCCCACATGGGCCTTGAATGAGACTGGAGAGGCGCCAGGCGTTGTGCCAGGAACTCCTTCACTATCATCCCCCAGTCAAATTCCTGGCGCTGATGTCTCGAAAGATCCGCTCTAGGATGAGCTTGGCCCGGAGGTCGGAGAGCTTTGCGGAGCTCCACGCAGGAGCCTTCTCCGGCAGCCCCTTTGGAAGCTCCAAGCGAGGGTTCACGCTCTTGAGATCCAAGAAGACCCAGCGGTGCCTAAAGTTCTCCACCTTCTTCCCGGCCTTAAAGAGCATGTTCCCGCTCTGGACCGGATCGAAGGAGATGCAAGCCGACCGCTAGGCGCCGTCATGAAGCCGCAGGCTGAAGAAATGGCGGAACAGGGCCACCGAGGGCCTCACGCGCCTCGCAGTATAAGGCAAAGACAGACAGAAGCAGGATGGAGTTGGGTTGAAGATGGAGAGCCTGGATCCCGTAGTGCTCGAGGACGGCGGTGAAGAATGCAGAGAAGGGCGGAACGAGCACGGAGAACATGCTGTGGAGAAACAAAGGGTAGGCCGACTTGGCCAGGTGGTGCCTCTCCGCGGAGCCGCACCAAATCAAGGTCTGCCCCCGCTCATTTGTGTCATCCGCGGTCAATGCAAGCACCGGGGCGAGTTCCCCATCCTTGGCTATGGTGGACTCTGAGAGCGCCGGCGAGATGGTGGCGGAAGCCGAGCCCTGAGCTTCCGGTTTTGACTTGCCGGTGGGAGCCATCGAGAAGCCTTTGGGGCCAAGGAAGCAAGAAGGGAGACGGTGCGGTGTAGAGATCTGGGGAGGCTCTCACACAGGATGGAGATTTGGAAAGAGGAGCAGGAGCGGAAGAGGAAAGCAATAACGGCTCAGCGCTGGACGTCAGGCTTTTGTCGGTTCGGGCAGTTGCCGAGGAGACATGGGGGCAGGGACACCCGCGTCCAACCGAGCACCGCGCGCCAGCCCTGGCCCGCAAGCAATGAGGGCCTGCGGTGTTCCGGGCCACCTTCTTCGGCTTCCCCTCGAAGCCAACCCGAGCACGCCTTGGCCCCGGGGCTACTGTCGGCGTTCTGGATACCGGGGTACCCAGACTTGCCTGCTTGCGGCCCAGGGCATGGCACACTTGACGGTCTGTACGGCCCTGCGCGGCTTCACTCAAGACAAGACCCTCACGAGAGTCCCATCCTCACGAGGAGGACAATGCCAAGGCTCCCGGACAGGGAAGGTCTCCTTAGGCCACCTCCCGAGCGGCGGAGATCTCTATGCAGCAACCATCCTCAGGAGGCAAGGGGTGACGACGGCCAGGCCGGGCGGGCGCCAGCGCGCCAGAGGAGACAGTTTCCTCTTTGGTGCAAAGGAGACAAGGACGAGCGCAGGTTCCCAAGACACCCCGCCAAAGGTTTCCATTCCGGTGCAAAGAGACCGTGTCAGCGGGCGTGGCAGGACGGATATCACCAGCGAGCCCACCACCGCGTCACCACCACCTACTTTGCAGGCGAAGACCACCTTTCATCAGGATAAGATGTACTTCCTGTCCCCTTTCAAATTTGGCCGTTGTGGGATCCCTTCCTGCCATTGCGATAAGGGAAGAGGACCCGGGCCGCTATAACTAGAGGCTAGGCTGCTCGGTAGAGGGGGATCCGCGACAACCATGGAGTGCACTTGCGAAGCAACTCACCACTGTACTAGTGCATCCACAAACCTCCTCGTGAGGCAATCCACTGAGTTTTACACTTCACAGCGGCCCGAACCTGGGTAAACTCTCATGTGCTATCTTCTTCCTCGCCGTCGAGCGGGGTTATCGTGTTGCAAGCTTGGAGGGGGGGTGAAGCTGTTAGGGATCTTCACACACGCCCCTGGGTTCGAACTCCTTAGGGTTTTGCGGAGCCCGAAATCCGACAGCGGAAGTTACATGTCTAGGTACAGACATCTAATAAAAGTGGCTGGAAGAGCCTGAAAAGCTACAACGACCCTACCAAAGGAGCCAGACTGTTGTCTGCGTTCCCAAGATAATCCGTCGATGTCAACATCAAGAAGAAACGTAAAGTGAACAACGTCTATCTCTGCAAAAATGTAAATAAGCAACAGTGAGTACGAAAGTACTCAGCAAGTCTTACATCAGAACTAGCTACATATGCATCATGTGTCAAGAACGGGATTGTGGGGTTTACTGCAGAATGCCAGCTTTGACCTTTGGCTAAACTAGACTATGACAATGTATCCAATGAATCATTACTCTCTCGTCTCCCTACGAGAGAGCACACACGAGTCCACATGTTCACCATATCAATACACCACTATGGATCCTCTCTCTTCTTCCTACGAGAAGCCATCCATAGCACTCACACTTTTCTGGAGCATTTTAGACTATCCATATAAGTTGTCTATGAACAATGCAAGTCTCCAAGTAGTCCATATTCGTGGCGCGGCTATTCGAAGAGATAAATTACCCTGCAGGGGTGTACTTCGTCACACATGCTCCCGCCACTTATCGCCATGTGCACGTAAAAAGGCACCTCGGCAACCTTCAAGCGGAAGCCTAGCGAGGGAGTCAGCCACAGACGTTAATTCTTACAATGACTCTAGCCCAAGGCAGTCGCCTAACTGAGTTTGTTACCACAATCGAGAATCCGGCCGTTTTTCACGATTCGGACTCAGAAGTTGTGTGTGGGGCCCCAAGCCGGTCCCGGTTGGGCTGTTCATTCACTTTGCTGGCCCAGCCACATCCTATCAACATTTCGAACTAGTGCGCCTCCTGGGCAGAGAATAGGGTAGGTTAATAGGCTGAGAGAGCTCGAGTTATCGGAGCCCAATGTGCGGTAGTAGCTAGTCTTGGAACACAAACACGGAACTCAGTTCCTATGAGCGGTCTCAATGAGACAACCCACCGTGTACTCCTACATGGCCTCTCATCGCTACCTTTACCAAAACAGGTTCAACACCTAACCCTCATCAGCAGGACACATTCATTTCACTCTGGTTCATCACCCAGATGAATCAGACCTGACACAACTCTAAGCATAGCAAGCATAAGAGGGTGATAGCACAATATGGCTGTCTGGACCGGTTTTCCAGGATATTAATTTCCCAGTAAATGGCCCTTGTGCTCACCAGCCCCAGGATTACTGTTAGCTGATGAGACACAATCTTGACACAGAAATTCCAAGCAAAAATACAATATTTGAAGTACACGACCAAAGTGGTCTCTGAGTACAACAAAAATTTCTAGTGGTTGATGGCGGAAGCGGTTTGCGGATCATCAGCGTCTATGGGACTCCATTTCCCACAGGGACAGCTGACCTGGATAACTCCTATCTTCGCGTATCTGCTATCTTCGATGCCTAGGTTCCGGGCTGTCGTCGTTGCGCTCCTCTCCAAGCAAGAAATCTGGCCAAGACAATAGCCAGGGACGAGCCAGTGAGTACTTTGAATGTACTTGCAAACATCATGAAAACGGGTATAATATAACAGGTGATAATTTTGCACTGAAATAATCCACGATCACTTAAACAGTCATAAAATAATATTCAAGATGCACGCAAGCAGGTCATTCATATTAAACGTGAATAAGCAATCAGAGAATAAAAATAAAATACACCGATCGGGTGTCTGAAACGACGCCTCGAAAGGATAATAATATAAAGCATGCCTCTGTCGGGCATCTGAGCGACGCCACATAAAGGGCTTATAAGGAAAAATAAATAATATGCGTGCCACAGTCGGGCGTCTGAGCGACGCCACAAAAAGGGCTTATAAAAAAAATAACAAGCATGCCACAGTCGGGCGTCTGAGCAACGCCACATAAAGGGCTTATAAAGAATATAAATAAGAAGCATGCCACAGTCGGGCGTCTGAGCGACGCCACATAAAGGGCTTATAAGGGAAATAAATAATAAGCATGCCACAGTCGGGCGTCTGAGCGACGCCACATAAAGGGCTTATATAAGAATAATCACAATGAATATCCAGGAGGTAGAACCATCCCAGGGATACTCAATAATTCAAATAATATAAATGGTTAGTCCACAATAATAATAATCATAATCATCATTTGTCACACGTCATGATCAATGTTCCGATTTAGAAGTTTTCCTCCGAAGACCGACACTAAGACCGACACTTGACCCATCCCAGACTGTAGTCCTTAACCGCGGACACGGCTATTCGAATAGATATAAACTCTGCAGAGGGTGTACTCTTTACCCACGAGTAACGGATTCCGTTAGTCCACCGGGACTAATTCCGTTTACGGTCTTTGAATTCAAAACACACCTGACCCGCACACACCAGCTTAACTTACCGGTGCCTGGAATCACCCACGACACTCGTTAAGAAAAACTCTAAGTGGGGAGGCTCCAACCTCGATTAGCATGGGATCACAAAAATTATATCGCGCGCAAAACAGGGGAGCTACCCCCTCGGACTCACCGGAACACCCATGCCCCCGGACCAAGTGGCATGCCTACCAGGGGCCACTGGTATCTTTCACTATGGCCTCTCTGTACGGTGTGTGCTAAGAAAGGGGTTGACAACTTACTGAACCGTACCCTACCTGCGGCAGGGACGAGTGGTAGTACGAAACAAGTATGGGGGTTACTGGCACAAGACTCGATCTACGGTCAACTCAGGAGGTTAAAGTGTTTCCTGCATGATTAGCATAACCAATTTATTCCACACCAACAGACAGAATCACCACTCATCATACCTCACCATGCCTTACTGATCATACTCGTCCCAACGAAATATCAGTATCAAGCTCATGTCTACCCAAGACAGAGACTTCTCCAGATTCCTTCTGGTGGGCATGAAAGGCATACGAGGGCGAATATTGTCACAAGCATATCAATTCCAACAGCAAGGAATCTTCATCATGCACTCATGAGCATGATCATATCTTCACATGAAATAATACTTACTTCATGTCAACATGAAATGAAGTTTTCCTTGTCACATCAAACAACACACAACATCTATTATACCAAGGTTCAGAAAGCTGGCCTTCAATGTGTAGATAGTTGAGGTGCACTCCAAAACTTTTGAAAGTTTTCATCTTCCCTCCAATATCCTATTTTTGAAAATATTCAAATCAACACACAATTTGAAAACAGTACAGAAAAGTTGTTGGAAATTTTTTGAAATAAATTTGAAAATAAACTAGATGGAATTGGGGAAACAACAGAAGAAGAATCAGGTCCAATGGAGTTGTATTTTAAAAGTTATAGCCAGTCAAAGTTCAGGTCAAAATCTGATTTTTAAATCAATTAGAAAAGAAAGCGTTTTGGGCTAGAATACGCTAACAGAACAGCGAACATGCACTTACTGGGAAGCGCTTCCTCTCGAAGAAAACGTACTTCGGGGAAAGCGCCATCGGGCCAGGGCTTGTCTCGCCGACAGGCGGGGTCCGCCTGTCGGGTTCCTCTTCTTCCTCCCACGCGCAGGGGGCAGAGCCAGAGGTGAGCTCCGGCGACGATTGCCGGTGCTAGGAGGCACCTCTCCCGGAGCTGTGCATACCGGCATGCTCAGGAGGGAGGGCCCCATCCTCTGGAGGGCAAAAGGATCGCCGTGGAGCTCGGGGGTGAGCACCCCTTCATCCAAAGCGAACAGAGAGCTCCGGCGAGCACGGCATCGGCCTACGGCTGCTATGGCGCAAATTAGCAGAGGGAATGGGTTCGAGAGGTCTTGGTGGAGCTAGCAGAGGCCAGGGTGGGATGGCTGTGGCTCGGGTTCGCCTGAATTTTGCCGGAGGCTGGCGGCGGCGCTGCGACCAGAGTGGAGCAGTACGGGCTGCTCCGGCTAAATTGGTGCGAGGGGGGAGAGGCCTGAGGGTCCAGGGAGGGCTCATGCCTCGGCTGGGGCTCGGGGGCTCCTATTTATAGGGAAGGGAGGTCGATTCCGCCGGCGGCCATGGATAGGACCGGCGAGCCGCCATTCTGTAGCCAAGGGGGCGCGTGGCGATGGCTGGCGGGGTCCGGCAGTGCGAGCGGATGAGAACGCACTGCTCCAAGGGGCAGCTGGCACTCTGGGGTGGCTCGGGCGGCACCGGCCATGGCAGAGCGAGGACGCGGCCGCGAGCTAGCCGCCAATGGCTTCTGACGGCGGCGCTGCACGGCGCCAGGGAGCGGCTTCAGCAGCTGGGAGGGGTCGGGGACGTCTCTGCGGGCGAGCAAAGGCCAGGGGCAGGATTAGGCGAACGCGGTGGCTCGGTTGCGCATGCGTGCAAACCGTGCGCTCTGGCCGCGCTCTGGACAGGCGCACCAGGTGCTCGACGAAATGCCAGCATGAGATAGGGGCTATGGATGGGGATAGAACTTAACAGGTCTATGTTAAATGCAGAGCACAGTCTAGGAGACATCTTGGTTTGGTCAGAGGGACAAGCTCATAATGCAAATATAGAACCATGCCAATTCTGTTCAGGCACACAAGGTGCTCGACAGAATGCCATGGGCATCAAATGAGGTTTGATGGAGACCAAAATTAACAGGGTGGAGTCTCTTTAGGTACTGGTAATTATGACATGGTTGGTTTGGGTAAAATAGAAACTTCCTAGTGCAAGTTTTGCAAAACTACAGTTCTGGACAGAAAATATAGGCCATTATTGCATGTGTTTAAAATCTTCTAATGGTTCTGATCTCCTGGACTTAAGGGTTTGGTAGGGCTTACTAAAGGTAGTAAAAATCCCAAGGGCATTTGGGCAAACTAAAAAGGGGTTGCAGTACAAACTACCAAACTGGACCAGAATGAAGATCAGGATGGTTTGCTCAATTTTTCCAAAACACCAAGTTGTGTTTTTGCATAAAAGTCATCCAGAAACATCACATGTCATCCCCAAATTTTTGTGGAATTTTTAAATGAAGTTATGAAATGGTTGTAGTGCAAATGAGGCTCTTAAAAATATGAAAGGCCATTTTAAAAGAATTAAAACTTGGCAAAATAATATAAAAAGGTTTTCACTGATCATATATAATAAAAATGAAATGTTCTTGAGTAGTCACTCAAGTCCAAAAATATTTTTTGAAAATTTTCTACTTGGAGGGAAAACTCCACC
Organism: Elymus sibiricus; assembly: GCA_039707655.1. Taxonomy (NCBI): domain Eukaryota; kingdom Viridiplantae; phylum Streptophyta; class Magnoliopsida; order Poales; family Poaceae; genus Elymus; species Elymus sibiricus. The sequence continues at coordinate 228,656,789 of CM077665.1, read as the reverse complement.
ATTCAGAAGAAAGGACTGATTCTGAAATCAATAGATGATCCAGAAATAGAAATTTAATTTCCTGGCAAAATTTTAATTAATAAAACATGGTTTAATTTTTCGGGTGTTACAATGGCTCAAGCATCTACCAGGTATGCTAGGTTGCTTGGTTCAGCTATTTACTGTGACAATGACAGGTCATGCAAAGGAGTGGGTTCAGCTACCGGAACATAGGTAACAGTTGAATCGTTTTGTCCTAATGCATTGAAATGGGAGCAAGAGCGAGAGAGTGGGATAATATCGGAATGATCAAGGGGGGTTGCTTGCCTGTTTATCGGAAGAACTCAGCTGTTCTTCGATGTCGTCTATAACTACGTCTCGCAAGTGTATCGACAAGGACAAACAAGGTAGAATTAAGCACGACAAATGCTTCACAATGATGCATGAGTATGACATGTTAACATGTTGCTGGTTTGAGCTACAACCTGTAGCCACAATTAAATGAAGTCTATTTGATCAATATAGATCAAATTGAAACTCCACATAAGGCATTTCAAATGCCATTTATTGAATTGTCTTATCTAGCAATTTGAGGTTTTTCAAACATGCATGAAAATGGTACCATAAGATTCCTTGCATTTTTCTGAAAAAAAATCATATATATATTATTTCAATCTGAGCTACAGATTATTGTCTATGAATTTTTGAAGTTTAAAGCATTTTTTGGAATTTCCTGATTTATATTAAATCTAGAAATCATTACTGTATCAGCTTCACGTCATCATGACATCAGAAGGTCAACCACAGTGAAATCTGACACGTGGGACCAATCTGTCATACACTCAGGGGCCAATCCCGTTAAATTAAACTGACCAGTGCTTAATTAGGGCGCACGTGCCCATAGTCAGTGTCGGTGGGGGGGGGGTTAGTGAGTGCCTAATTAATTGGGCCACGTAGGCCGGCCGGAGGGATGTCGCCGGCGACCATCCGACACGGCGGAGGCACGCCCGGCAGCGCTACGGGCGCCGGACGGGTAAGTCAAAGGCACTAGGAGGTAGCCTGCAGTCGTGCGCGTCCACCTGACCCAACCACGGGTCAAGGGGGTGACTGGAGCGAGCACTACGTGGAGCATGGTGGCAGCCGGAGCCCACCGAAGCTCGGGCACTCAGTCGCAGTGTGGTGGCGAGCAGGCTGAGGGGCCATGGGGCATCTACGGAGTTGCAGCGGTCCGCCAAAGTGACAGGGAAGCGCCGAAGTGCTCGGGAGCACGGAGCCCATTGGCCATGGCGGCCGGCGGTGCTCGGCTTGCGGGGACGGCGGCTAGAGGGCACGAGAGAGCAGGGGGGCGAGGGGGAAATGGGCGGGAGCTAACCTAATTTCTGGCCGAGGCGACAGCGAGGTCGGAGAGGGCCTGCGTGCGGCGAATCGGCGCCGGGGAGCTGCGGTGACCGGAGATGGAAACGGCGACGGAGACGGCGGTGAAGGGCCCTTGGGCTCGATTCCTTCAGCGTGTGGAAGAAGTTCTCGATGGCGGAGGCGATGGGCACGGTTGCGGGGCTCGTCGAGGACGGTGGCCACGGTGGTGCACGTAGGCGAAGGCCGTGGCGCTCGGATTCGAGGGAGCGAAGCAACAGGGGGCGAGGAGGAGAGGAATGAGACGGAGAGAAGGATCCGGACGGTGGCTGGGGTCTCATCCTCATCGCCTTGCTGGACTGGGGGAGGTAAGCAGGCAGAGAGGCGCTGCCCGACGCGTGGCTGCGCGCTGCGGGCGCGTGCCCTGTCCTTCTGGTTGGATGACAGGGACGACTGGCAAATGGGCTGGCTGGGCCGGCTCTCTCCTGGGCCAGGTAAGTGGCCCATTCCTTTTTTTTGTTTTCTTTTGTTTTCTTCTAGTTTCTGACATTTGTTTTGGTTCCAACAAAAATAGGAAACCATTTTGGTAAATCCTGAAAATTTATATGTGAAGTAAGTGGACTTAACAAGTGCCACAAAAAAAGTTTCAGAATTGTTGGTATTTTATCCAAAGGAAATACAATCCAATGCAAATAATATTTGGATTAACTCAAATGCCCAATATAAATAATTCTGTGATTCCAATAATATTGGTTTGAATTTTTACCTCTTGCCAATATTTTCTTAGAATACCTCGAAATTTTCTTGGATCTATTTGAAGGAATTTTTATATTGCTTATTTAACAAAAATTTCCTTCTGAGGCTTGATCACTTCCTCAATTCAAATTCATTTGAATTTTAAATGCATGCATGAATACAATGACAAGGAAGGTTAAAACTAGGGCTGTGACAACTCACCCCCACTAAACAAGAATCTCGTCCCGAGAATCAGGAGAAGTCGGGAAGAGTGCCGGGTACTCAAGCCGAAGACGTTCTTCGCGCTCCCTGGTTGCTTCATCCTCAGAATGGTGAGACCACTAAACCTTGAGAAACTTGATGTAGCGACGTCGAGTGTTGCGCTCGGTTTCAACAAGAATACGAACAGGATATTCTCGATATGAAAGGTCATCTTGAAGATCAAGCATTTCGTGGTCTACTTCGCGGACAGGATCCTTGAAGCAAGGCCTGAGTTGAGAAACGTGGAACACATCATGAACCTTGGAAAGCTGCGGAGGTAGTTCCAATTGGTAGGCAACCTCTCCTCGTTTAGCGAGAATGCGAAAAGGACCAATGTAACGAGGAGCCAATTTGCCTTTGATACCAAACCGATGGGTACCCTTCAGAGGTGTAACCTGAAGGTAAGCCTTCTCGTCAACTTCATAACTTACGTCCTTATGACGATGGTCATATTGACTCTTTTGACGAGATTGGGCGGTTTTCGAATTTTCACGAATGATGCGAACTTGCTCTTCTGCTTCCTGAATCATATCCGGTCCAAAGAATTGTCTTTCACCGGTTTCTGAACAGTTTAATGGCGTTCGACATCTTCGCCCATACAGAACTTCGAAAGGAGCTTTGCCCAGACTAGACTGGAAGTTGTTGTTATAAGCACATTCGGCGAATGGAAGGCATTTCTCCCAATTCATTCCGAATGACATAACACAGGCTCTGAGCATATCTTCAAGAATTTTATTGACTCTTTCTACTTCACGACTTGACTGAGGGTGATAAGCGGTGCTAAAGGACAGATGGGTTCCCATAGCATTCTGGAAACTTTCCCAAAATCGAGAAGTGAAAAGATTTCCACGGTCTGAATTGATCTCTAGAGGAACACCATGAAGAGAAACTATTCAAGAAATATATAGGTCTGATAACTGACTAGCAGTTATACTTTCTCGAACTGGAAGGAAATGAGCAACTTTCGAATGGCGATCGATGACCATGAAGATGGCATCATTCCCTTTCTTAGTCTTTGGAAAGCCGGTGATGAAATCCATACCGAACTTGTCCCATTTCCACTCGGGGATATCCAAGGACTGAAGAGTGCCAGCAGGCCTTTGATGCTCTGCCTTAACGCGACGACAAAGGTCACAGTTAGCAATGAACTGAGCGATTTATCTCTTCATCTGGGTCCACCAGAACCTCTGGCGTAGGTCCTGATACATCCTAGTACTACCGGGATGAATCGTGAGAGGAGATTCATGCGCTTCCTTAAGCATCAGTTCTCAAAGTTGTTGCTACTTGGGAACCACCAAGCGGTCCTCAAAGAATACAACACCTTGATCATCTACCGAGAAGGAACGAGCAACTCCCTTGGCGATGTTGCTCTTGATCCGGGAAATTCCCGTATCCTGCTTCTGGGTAGCAATGATCTAATCCTGAAGAGTCGGTTTCGCCACCAAGGTAGAAAGGTATCCTCGAGGAACAATGTGAAGATTCAACTTATGAAATTCCTCATGGAGAAGTGGTTGACTTTGTAGCAACGTGAGGTTGTTACAATAGGATTTACGACTTAGTGCATCGGGCATGACATTGGCTTTGCTTGGGTTGTAAGATATTCCTAAGTCGTAGTCCGTAATCAACTCAATCCACCGTCTTTGCCTGATATTCAAATCTGGTTGGGTGAATATATATTTGAGACTCTGGTGATCGGTGTATATTTCGCAATGATTACCCATAAGGTAATGTCGCCAAGTGACAAGTGCATGGACTACAGCGGCAAGTTCCAGATCGTGTGTTGGATAATTCTCCTCAGGTGGACGCAACTGTCAAGATGCGTAGGCAATCACATGATGATCTTGCATAAGAATGCAACCTAGACCTTGTCGCGAGGCATCACAGTAGATAACAAAGTCCTTTGTGAAATCCGGGGGTACAAGTACCGGGGCAGTAGTCAGTCGTCTTTTCAACTCCTGAAAACTTTCCTCGCACTTCGGAGTCCACTCCAACCTATTATCTTTCTTGAGGAGTTCAGTTAGAGGTTTGGCAACTTTGGAGAAGTTCTCAACGAAGTGGCGATAGTAGCTCGCTAACCCAAGGAAACTCCTAACTTGCTTCACCGATTCAGGTGGAGTCCAATCAAGGACAGCTTGAACTCTCACGAGATTGACAACAATACCTTTCGCAGAGATTACGCGACCTAGATAGGTCACTTCTGGCAACCAGAATTCACACTTGGAGAATTTGGTGTAAAGGCGGTGCTCTCGAAGTTTCATCAATACCAGCCTAAGATGCTAAGCATGTTCTTCTTCGTTCTTCGAGTATATGAGGATATCATCGAGGTAAACCACAAAAAATTTGTCCAAATACTCCATGAATATCGAATTCGTTAAGCGGGAGAAGGTGGCTGGGGCATTGGTTAGACCGAAGGACATGACGGTGTACTCGTATTGACCATAACGAGTGATGAAAGCCGTCTTTGGAATGCCCCCATTCCTGATTTTCATGTGATGATAACCTAATCTCAAATCCATCTTGGAGAAGACTGCGGATCCAGCGAGCTGGTCATACAGATCATTGATCCTTGGGAGCGGATATTTGTTCTTTATCGTGACCAGGTTAACCGGCCGATAATCGACAACCATCCGGTCCGTACCATCCTTCTTCTTGATGAAGAGGACAGGACAAGCCCATGGAGAGGAACTAGGACGGATGAAACCTTTCTTCAAAGATTCATCGAGTTGGATTTTAGGCTCGTCTAGCTCTTGCGGTGACATCTTATACGGTCTCCTAGCAATTGGAGCGGTTCCTGAATCAGGTCTATGACAAACTCTACTTCCCTGTCAGGTGGAACACCTGTCAGTTCTTCTGGAAAGACATCCGGAAAGTCACAGACTACCGGAATGTTCTCAAGGTCTGGGAAAGGATTGGCATTGAGGGAATATATCCGGCCTTCTGGAATATGGGTTTGGACATTGACTATCTAGCCAGAAGGATGGGTAAGCTGAACACACCTAGTGAAACAATCAATTTTGGCATGATAAGCTGTCATCCAGTCCATCCCCATAATGATATTGATGTCCGAAGAGTTGAGAGCTATCAAGGAAGCAAGGAATACCAAACCATCAACAAGGATTTGATTTCGATGGCTCACTCTAGCAGTTTGCCATCTAGAACCTGGAGTTTGAACTTCCAAAGGAGTAGGCATAATATCAAAGGAGATATCATGCGACAGGGCATACCTCTCTGAAACGAAAGAGTGGGATGCTCCAGAGTCAAATAGAACTGAAGCTGGATGAGAATTAACAAGAAGCGTCTTAAGCACAACGTCAACATCATCTTGAGCTTCTTCTGTAGTTACATGGTGCACACATCCACGAGTATAAACAATTGACCTCGCATTAAGCTTCTTGATTGGGGCCTTGCCTCGTCCGGCAACATTGCTTGAAGAGGATGGAACACTTGCTCGCAAAGGGCAATTCTTTGAATAGTGTCCAGGCTGACTGTACTTGAAGCATGCCCCATGAATGGGACAGGGATCTAGGTTGATCATCCGGTTGATGAGGTTCTTCTGGGGAACACATGGCATCGGCTGGCGAGGCGCCGCATAGGATGGCCTCGGTGTATATCCCGTAGGAAGAGCGGTGTTCGGAATCCATATTCTATGCCTCTAAGATATAGAGGCTGAAGATGACCCAAAATCGCAGTTGCGCTTGCGAGATACCTCATAGGTCATCCTACCAGTTTATGCTTGGATGGCTTTGTTCACAAGAACCTGGAAGGTAGCGAACTCATGCAAATTGAGGTCACGACGTAGCTCTGGGTCAAGACCTTTCCTGAACCTTGCTTGCTTCTTGGCATCTGTGGATACTTCTTCAGGTGCATAACGCGCAAGGCATCCAAACTCCCGACTATAGGCATCCACATCCATCTTGCCTTGGGTGAGGTTGTAAAACTCCTCTTGCTTACGATCTATCAGGGCCTGGGGAATATGATGCTCACGGAAAGCCTCACAGAATTCCTTCGATGAAGTAGCTCGGCCTGCAGGTCGCATGGCCTCGAAGTTCTCCCACCATAGGCTGGCGGAACCTTCAAGGTGATACGTGGCATAGGTAACCTTGTCTCCCTCGGCCACGTTTCCATAACATAGCTTACTCCTGATACTGTAGAGCCAATCATCTGCATCCAGTGGCTCAATGGAGTGCTGGAAGGTGGGCGGTTGCAACTTGATGAAGTCTCTGATGGATACTAGCTCATTGCGACGACGGGCTGTATTCTGCTCGATGTGCTCCAGCAGACGGTTGGTGGCACGCTTGTTCCTCTCAACTTCTAGCATAACCTTCACCAACAAAGGTGGGTTGGGAGGATCTTCTTCATTCCTACAATCTCCATGATTCCGACCACAACTAGCAGATCTCCGGGTTACTGATGACATCCTGAAGGAAACAACCAAGGTTCAAAACAAGGGAGAAAACCAGAGCATACCTAAATCTAGGATAACTCGGACAGCATAACGGCTGTACGAGTATGAAATATGAGGCTACCTGCACAAGATTCGGGCAGCATAACAACTCAACATCATGGTTCAAGGCACAGGGAGAAAATTGGCATCACTTCTCATGACTCTGATGGAACATGCTCTGACACACAACCATCCTATAAGTCTGCGGTCTAGTAACTCGTCATCCTAGCAGATAGGTAAGAAGCCTAGTACTTAATAACCGTAGAAAGGAAGAGGGTGACTCAGAATAGAGTGACACAAGGAAAGGAGTAAAAAGAGCCTTACGATCCCTTCCACAATCAATTCCCTTATATAACTAAAGCATTACTAGACTCAACATCGACCAGTTTGGCTTCGCAAACCTACAGACAGTTCAGCTCTGATACCAACACTGTCGGGACCCCGATCCTAAGCCATACGAATCTAGCATGTAACACATCATATCACATTGTGGCCTCACGCACGGTAATCCCCACGGCTGACAACTTACCTTGGCCGGGACCGTTTGCGCCTTTTGGCTCACGTATATGCATATGTCGCTAGCAATCATATGTCAGAGAACCCGGGTCGACATGACTAGTTATAGACCCAAGTGGCACAACCGTACAGGGACAGGCATACGTAACCCAGCAATGCAGGTGTCGGTCATCGGAGTGTGTGGACGAGTCGTAGCAAGCTACATGGACTCCATTACATCGTGAGACATATCTGTCATCAACCGTATGTAGACGAGTCATAGCAGGCTACAGGGACTCCATTACACTGCGAGACACTTCCCCGTAGGGACAGACACAACAGCAAAGAAGGATACACGCCGGTCAATCAATGTGTCTAGAGAAGTAGCAAGCTACCAAGGATCGGTGGAAGCACAAAGAGGCATTTCCCCGTAAAGCAGGCTACTAAAGGTATACAACTAGGTGTCGAATCCCACATACCAATGCATTTCATGCATACACGCATTATGCACGATATGTGTAGATACAACATGACATCACAACAAAACTCTACAACATAACATTTATTAAGAAGGCTCCGAAGAGCCAACATAGTATAATGTTACAAACAAGGTGGGTCACATGACCCAACATTCAGAGCATACAAACAACAAGAGGAAGTTACATGTCTGGATGCAGACATCTAATAAAAGCGGCTGGAAGAGCCTGAAAAGTTACAACGACCCTACCAAAGGAGCCAGACTGCAGTCTGGGTTCCCAAGCTAATCCGGCGATGTCAACGTCAAGAAGAAACGTAAAGTGAACAACGTCTATCTCTGCAAAAATGTAAATAAGCAACAGTGAGTACGAAAGTACTCAGCAAGTCTTACATCAGAACTAGCTACATATGCATCATGTATCAAGAACGGGATTGTGGGGTTTACGGCAGAATGCCAGCTTTGACCTTTGGCTAAACTAGACTATGACAATGTATCCAATGTATCATTACTCTCTCGTTTCCCTACGAGAGAGCACACACGAGTCCACATGTTCACCATATCAATACACCACTATGGATCCTCTCTCGTCTTCCTACGAGAAGCCATCCGTAGCACTCACACTTGTCTGGAGAATTTTAGAGTATCCATTTAAGTTGTCTATGAACAATGCAAGTCTCCAAGTAGTCCATATCTGCGGACGCGGCTATTCGAATAGATAAATTACCCTGCAGGGGTGTACTTCGTCACACATGCTCCCACCACTTATCGCCATGTGCACGTAAAAAGGCACCTCGGCAACCTTCAATCGGAAGCCCAGCGAGGGAGTCGGCCACGGACGTTAACTTACAACGACTCTAGCCCAAGGCAGTCGCCTAACTGAGTTTGTTACCAGAATCAAGAATCCAACCGTGTTTCACGATTCGGACTCAGAAGTTATGTGCGGGGCCCCAAGCCGGTCCCGGTTGGGCCGCTCATTCACTTCGCAGGCCCGGCCACATCCTATCAACGTTTCGAACTAGTACGACTCCTTGGCAGAGAACAGGGTAGGTTAATAGGCCTAGAGAGCTCGAGTTACCGGAGCCCAATGTGCGGTAGTAGCTAGACTTGGAACACAAACACGAAACTCAGTTCCTATGAGCGGTCTCAATGAGACAGCCAACCATGTACTCCTACATGGCCTCTCATCGCTACCTTTACCAAAACAGGCTCAACACCTAACCCTCATCATCAGGACACATTCATTTCACTCCGGTTCATCACCCAGCTGAATCAGACCTGACACAACTCTGAGCATAGCAAGCAAAACAGGGTAATAGCACAACATGGCTCAAGCATCTACCAGGTATGATAGGTTGCTTGGTTCAGCTATTTACTATGACAATGATAGGTCATGCAAAGGAGTGGGTTCAGCTACCGGAACATGGGTAACAATTGAATCGTTTTGTACTAATGCATTGAAATGAGAGCAAGAGCGAGAGAGCGGGATTATATCGGAATGCTCAAGGGGGGGTTGCTTGCCTGTTTATCGGAAGAACTCAGCTGTTCTTCGATGTCGTCTATAACTACGTCTCGCAAGTGTATCGACAAGGACAAACAAGGTACAATTAAGCACGGCAAATGCTTCACAATGATGCATGAGTATGACATGTTAACATGTTGCTGGTTTGAGCTACAACCTGTAGCCACAATTAAATGAAGTCTATTTGATCAATATAGATCAAATTGAAACTCCACATAAGGCATTTCAAATGCCATTTATTGAATTGTCTTATCTAGCAATTTGAGGTTTTTCAAACATGCATGAAAATGGTACCATAAGATTCCTTGCATTTTTCTGAAAAAAAATCATATATATATTATTTCAATCTGAGCTACAGATTATTGTCTATGAATTTTTGAAGTTTAAAGCATTTTTTGGAATTTCCTGATTTATATTAAATCTAGAAATCATTACTGTATCAGCTTCACGTCATCATGACATCAGCAGGTCAACCACAGTGAAATCTGACACGTGGGACCAATCTGTCATACACTCAGGGGCCAATCCCGTTAAATTAAACTGACCAGTGCTTAATTAGGGCGCACGTGCCCATAGTCCGTGTCGGTGGGGGGGGTTAGTGAGTGCCTAATTAATTGGGCCTTGTAGGCCGGCCGAAGGGATGTTGCCGGCGACCATCCGACGCGGCGGAGGCATGCCGGGCAGCGCTACGGGCAGCGGACGAGCAAGTCTAAGGCACCAGGAGGTAGCCTGCAGCCATGCACGTCCACCTGACCCAGCCACGGGTCAAGGGGTGACCGGAGCGAGCGCTACGTGGAGCACGGCGGCGGCCGGAGCTCGGCCAAGCTCAGGCACGCGGTCGCGGTGTGCTGGCGAGCAGGTTGAGGGGCCAGGGGGCATCTACGGAGCTGCAGCGGTCCGCCAGAGCGAAGTGGAAGAGCCCAAGTGCTCGGGAGCATGGAGCCCGTTGGCCATGGTGGCCGACGGTACTCAGCTTGCAGGGACGGCAGCTAGAGGGCACGTGTCGGTGCACGGATGCTCACGATCACCTATGGGACCAAAGGTCCCTTGTGGTTCGGCAAGGGGGGGTCACGTTGCACGAAGAGCAAAGATCATGGGACGGCGCAATGATCAAGGGTCAGGCATTTTACCCAGGTTCGGGCCGCTGCTAAGCGTAAAACCCTACTCCTGCTTTTTGGTGGATTGATTGGAGGAACACAAAGAACGCAAGGCGCCTAACCCTGGCAAGGACTGCTGCCGGGGGAAGAGCAGCTGTGCGAGTACAAGCGTTCGGGGGGTCGAGTTGCTAACCTTGAGCTAGGTTGCCTTGGGCCTCCTTATACAGTGCAAGGGGTTACCAAAGTGGCAAAACAGACATTATCTATCGATTAGATAGCTAAGCAGAGCTATCATACCTAACTCTGGCATTTAGGACAAAATGCCATGATTACCTGCCTAGGTGGCGCTTGGGGGTGCATCCCCGGCAAGCCCTTGCCACCGCTTGGCTGGTCGCTACTTGAGATCTTGAGACGCCGCAGGGCGGGTGTCAACCGGGTGTAACTTGCCTTCCGGAGTGTCGCCACGTGCTTAGCGAGAGCTGATTAGCCACCTAGAGGCTCGACACTGCATCGATAAGTGACAGCCATAGCGATGCGGTGGAGCGGTTGCTGGTTGGCTCGCGCCTGCCGGGGAGTGGCTTGCCGGGTATTCTGGAAGGTGCATTCGTCTTGGTCCCCGGCAGCGTCGGGGACATTCTTGGCGCGTCACAGCCTAAGCTTGGGTTATCGCGCTGAGCTTGTTGGAGTCTTGGTCTTGACTGTTGGCGGGGTAGCTTGGCCGCCGTGGCTTGCCGCTGCCGGGCGTCGGTGGCAGCTCGTCCGTGCACCAGTTAGGGGGAATGAACACCCCTGTTTGTTTTACCCCGACAGAAGCCTCCGGGCATGAGCCATACATGTCGCTTGGCACGTTGGGTTAGGTCCCAAACAGTGCACGGACACGCGGTGGAGGGGTTCTGTCCTTCCACCCACGTCCACTCTGCGCAATTACCGCGGGTCGTGGGGTCGTGGACGAGGGCCGTTGGAGAATAAAAAAGAACTGCCACTAATAAAATGACAGTTTTCCGAAAAGATTGCGAAGAGCCAGCCCCCGTGCGGGTCCCCTAAAAATAAAAGGATGACGCACAGGGGCGCTGCTCATTCGCATCCTTTCCTCCGTCCATCATCTTCCTCCTCAAGCCAAAGGACTGCTCCCACTGCCACTCCCGGTTTTCCAAGCACCGCAAGTCCATCCGCCATCCCTGAAGGTTCCAAGGATGGGGCAGAAGAAGGCTGCTAACATGGGGAAGTAGACGGCTACATCCACGGACCTAGCGGCCATGGAAAGGAAGAAGAGAGCAGAAGAGCTCGAGAGGCGGCGACAGGGAGATGTGGTTATCTCTCCGTCGAGCCTGGATGGCTACACTCTGATCAAGAGGTATGCCTATATGTGGGGGCGGCTGACAAAGGGGCACGGAGCGCCCCAAGTTTTGCCGGACAACCCCAAGGAGAGGAGGCCCTCAGATTCGTACCACTTCTTCTGTTCGTACTTTTACTGCGGCCTTGCCCCTCCCTTTTCTGATTTCTTCTGCGCCATGATGGCAGCATACGGGTTCCACCTTCTGGATTTTATGCCCAATGCAGTGTCTTGCATGGCGATATTTGCCCATTTGTGCGAGAACTTTTTCGGAGTTTCCCCCAATGTGGATTTGTTCAGGCACTTCTTCCTCCCTCGGATTGAGGATAAATCTCACCGCTCGGGGAACATAAGCTGGATCCCCCGGGACAAGAAGGAGTACCTTTCCGGGAACCTGCGTGGGAAGTGGGAAGAATGGTGGGGCGACTGGTGCTGGATCAAGGATGACAAAGCGCCCGAGTTTTGCCGGGCGCGGACTGAAGGCGTCATCCATGGAGTCTGCCGCTCGGCTGAAGGAGGTGACTGACGAGCTGGCTGCCGCATCTGCTGCTAAGGTCAAAATTGAAGCCCAACTGACCAAACTGACAGAGGATCTTGCCGGGAGCACCAGAGAGGTCAAGGCCCTCAAAGAGGAGGTGCGAAAAGCAGCGGCAACTCTAGAAGAAGCGCAATCACACCTTTCCTTCAAGGGCCAGGACCTCGATGCTGCTAACGGCACCATTTCTAACATCAAATCAAGGCTTGCCTCCTTGGAAAGTGACCTTGAATCAGCTGGGGCTCGCGAGAAACTACTGCTGACAGATGCGACCCGTGCACAGACCCTTCAGAAGGATGCCAAAGAGAAACTGGATAACTTGGTTGAACAGCGTGATCTCTGGATCAAGAGCATGGTTGATATTGCCGAGCGCCTCACTACCCAGATCGCCAAAATGGATATGAAGAGATGGGCTTATTCTGTCGGCAAACATGAAGTTACAAGCGTCAAGCTAACACTCTTCTTCGACGGTCTGATCGAGGGGCTGAAGATGTATGAGGAGGACAGGGCTGCTTCCTTTGCTGATGAATCACGGAAGCTAGCATGCAATGCCCTCTTCCTGGTCTTGAGCAACCTCGCCTTCTTCCACCCGGAGCTTGATCTTTCCGATGGCTTCAAGAAGCTACCGTCGGGTGCCAACACCTTGGCCGCCATGAAGAAGGCCGGTCCTCTCGCCGATAGGATCCTTAAAGTTTCCAGGACCCAGGGGAGTCACCGGAGTTAGCTTAACGCCTTCCTTATCGCCATGTCGCCCTGTACTTAAGACCCAATAGGTATCTCGTATTAGGGCGTGAACTTGCTTTATTTCATCGTTTGCTGAACTGATGTTTTTATGTAATCGTATACTATGCCCTTCGTTTCCCTTCTGGCGTTCGAATGTTATTCACCATTGCGCGTTTTCCAGTTACCCGCCAACCTCGTGCTGCCGCGAACTGCTTTGAGGAATAGGTCCTTACCTTTCTGCTGGCAAAAACACGCCGCCAGTGGATTACCTCTGGCAGTGTCGATGCTGCCGCGTGTTTCGTTGAGCAGGCTCAAAACAAAACACGGGCGCGAACGAACACAGTAAGGTTAGGTCACATGCAAGGTTCGGCATACGAAATCTTTTGGTTCGACGAAGGGGCATATGAACGTATGTCTTAACGAAAAAATGACTTATTGAGTCAACTTAGCTTTTGGTCAGTCGTGTCACCCAGGCGTCTTCTTTCTCTAGTCCCCCTTACGGTACGTGTGCAAGCAGATGCTCACCGCAACCCTGAAAGAGAAGGAACGCAGAGAAAAGCAAAAACGGGGATACTTGAAGATCCGTTAGTCTTGCATATGGCCCGCGGCAAGAGCTTGCCGGGCTGATGCAATATTCATGATTGATTCGAGAAATGGGAAAAGGGAAGTAGGTGAGGCCACTCCTTCCCCCCTTTATCTTCGCACCCAACGGTCCCGCGGCGACCCGCGATGGGCGTACGGGACCTTGCCATGGTTCGCCTGCCGGGCGCGTCTATCGGCGGATATACTCTAGCATTTTGTTCAGGATTTGTCCCTTTGTGGGACAAATGCGAGACCGAACCTCACGCGAGTTTATCGCCGCTGACGACGTCGTCGCCTGCACAGAGCTAACCATAGGCGGGAAAGGGGGAGGAAGAAGGACATGGCCAGTACCTCTTTCTCCTCTTAACCTATCGGACTGCTTCGTATCTCTCTGGGGTCGAGCGGCCCCGTTTCTTTCCGGCGTTCTCCGCTCGGGTTTCGTCCATGGAGAACGTGACAGTGGCGTCGCCTCCTCCGGCCGTGTTCGTTACGGTGTCTTCCCCACCTCCGGCCGCCGCGCTGGAGTTCTTCTTTGGAGCCATTGTTGAAGAAGATGACGACGAAGACCGATCCGCCGTTCACGAACTTGGGTTCCTGGCGCACCAAAGATGTCGGTGCACGGATGCTCACGATCACCTATGGGACCAAAGGTCCCTTGTGGTTCGGCAAGGGGGGTTCACGTTGCACGAAGAGCGAAGATCATGGGACGGCACAACAATCAAGGGTCAGGCATTTTACCCAGGTTCGGGCCGCTGCTAAGCGTAAAACCCTACTCCTGCTTTTTGGTGAATTGATTGGACGAACACAAAGAACGAAGGCGCCTAACCCCGGCAAGGACTGCTGCCAAGGGAAGAGCAGCTGTGTGAGTACAAGCGTTCGGGGGTTCGAGTTGCCAACCTTGAGCTAGGTTGCCTTGGGCCTCCTTTTATAGTGCAAGGGGTTACCACAGTGGCAAAACAGACATTATCTATCGATTATATAGCTAAGCAGAGCTATCATAACTAACTCTGGCATTTAGGACAAAATGCCATGATTACCTGCCTAGGTGGCACTTGGGGGTGCATCCCCGGCAAGCCCTTGCCACCGCTTGACTGGTCGCTGCTTGAGATCTTGACACGCCGCAGGGCGGGTGTCAACCGGGCGTAACTTGCCTTCCGGGGTGTCGCCACGTGCTTAGTGAGAGCTGATTAGCCGCCTGGAGGCTCGACACTGCATCGATAAGTGACAGTTGTAGCGATGCGGTGGAGCGGTGGCTGGTTGGCTCGCGCCTATCGGGGAGTGGCTTGCCGGGTCTTCTGGAAGGTGCATTCGTCTTGGTCCCCGGCAGCGTCGGGGATGTGCTTGGCACGTCACAGCCCAGGCTTGGGTTGCTGTGTTGAGCTTGTTCGAGTCTTGGTCTTGATTGTTGGTGGGGTAGCTTGGCCTCCCGTGGCTTGCCGCTGCCAGGCGTCGGTGGCTGCTCGTCCGTGCACCAGTCGGGGGGGATGAACACCCCTGTTTGTTTTACCCCGACAGCACGGGAGAGCAGGGGGCACAAGGAGGAAACGGGCGGGAGCTCACCTAGGTTCTAGTTGAGGCGACAGCGAGGTCGGAGAGGGCATGCATGCGGCGAATCGACGCTGGGGAGCTGCGGTGACCGGAGATGGAAACGGCGACGGAGATGGCGGTGAAGGGCCCTCGGGTTCAATACAATAACTTTGCATCTGAAGTGTTGCTTGATCCATGCATCCCCATGGATGAAGGCTTCATTTAATATGACTAGTGTAGGATTGTTATGCTAAATATATGAAATGGTCATTAACCATTCTTGTTTGTGAATTATGTCATGGTTGTGTGTTTATTAGATGCTCGTTCCTTCTTATGGGTAGTACCGGGTGATGAGTCTGAGTTCGAGGAACCTGCCGAGAACGGTTACGAGGAGCAAGCTTGTTTTCCCACTGAAGAAACACAAGGCAAGATGATCATTAACCTAGATGAAGTTACTATCTTTGCTATGCTAGTTGTCTCATTGCTACCATTATGTCTACTTTCAACCACTTGTCTGTCAAGCCTCCCAAAATGCCATGATAAGCCTCTACCCCTCCACATCCTAGGAAACCATTGTTTGACTAGGTTACTCCTTGCTCAGCACCTGTTATAGTGTTTCTAGTTGCAAGTGCAGGTTGATCCATGTGATAACATGGATATCTTCGGATATCACATTATTCTTGCTATTTAATTAATGCATCTATATACTTGGTAAAGGGTGGAAGCATCAACCTTTTTCTTGGTGTTTTGTTCCTCTCTTGCCGCCTTAGTTTCCAATTACCGCTGTTATGTTCAATATTAAGTGCTCCTAACCTGCTTGGGGTTGTTATGGGGACCCCCTTGATAATTCATTTTGGGATAAAACTCTTCTGGCAAGGCCCAACTTTGGTGTTAAAAATTGCATAACTAATAAAACTTGCATAGGGAGTAGCTACCATGTTGGCTAATTAATCAACAAAATCGGGCCAGTGCTTCTCATGAGTGTTGGTACAAAAAGAGAAGACTGCATGGCCACCACGGGGAAACTTGAGGTTTGGTTTGACTCATAGTGTGAACCATCCGGTAGTGTCCTGAGAACGAAATATGCCTGGCTCCTATCGTGATCTGGCCTGCCGAGCAGTCTTGCTGGATTTGTTTTAACTTTAACGACTGTCTTATGCACCGGGATTCCGAGGATATTTTAGGCTATCGCTCAGTTGAGGTTCTCCACTACAGCTTATGGCTAGTTTGTGATGGATGAGTTGGAGAAACCCTACATGGTTAAATATTTCTAAAAGCCATGCCCGCGATTATGTGGCAACTTGGAAACTTTATAATACTCAGTTATAGAAAAATTGAAGTAAATCCAATTAAAATATACCAACTGTGTGCGGTACCGTGACCGTCTCTTTTCGAGGGAGTTTGGGAAGAGAACACGGTCGGGTTATGTTTGACTCATAAGTAGGTATTCCGGATCACTTCTTGATCATAACTAGTTCATGACCGTTATGCATAGAACACTCAGCTTATTCTTGTACTCGTAAGTTAGCCAAATAACATGCTTAGTGTTGTTGCAACCTCACCACTTAACCATTCCATACCTATAAGCTTAGCTAGTTTCGGTACCCTGGGTGATGAGATTGCTCAGTCTTCGGGATCACACATTCCTACAACAACAGGTGCAGGTACGGATGATCCTGACACAGATGATGCCACATGACTCCAGTGGGAGTACGATGAGGAATGTGGCCAGATGTACATGACGTATCCCGACGAGTAGTGGTGCTCGCCTTGGTCGGCAGCCTGGGCTTAGCATGATGGTTGTCATTTTTCGTTAGATTTCATCCGTAGTCGGACCCTGCTCTTCTGTATTGTCGGGACCCCGATCCTAAGCCATATGCAGCCTCACGCAGGGTAAGAACCACGACTGCCACCTTACCTTGGCCGGGACCATTTGCACCTTTTGGCTCACGTATATGAATATCTTGCTAGCAATCATATGTCAGGGAACCCGGGTGAACATGACTAGTTATTGACCCAAGTGGCACAACCGTATAGGAACATGCATACAAAACCTAGCAATGCAGGTGTCGGTCATCAACGTGTGTAGACGAGTCGTAGCAAGCTATACACACTCCATTACACCACGTGACAATTCCCCGTAGGGACAGACACATCAACAAACAAGGATACATGTCTGCCAATCAATGTGTCCGGAGTAGTAGCAAGCTACTAGGGCTCAGTGGAAGCACAAAGAGGCATTTCCATGTAAAGAAGGCTACCATAGGCATACGACTAGGTGTCGAATCCCACACATACCAATGCATTTCAAACATAGATGCAATATGCACGATATGCATAGATACAACATGGCATCACAACATAACACTATGATTCAAGTATTTAGTAAAGAATCATAAGAGCCAACATAGTGTCATACTACAAAAATGGCTCACATGATCCAACACTCAAGTCATACAAGCAACAAGCGGAAGCATAACATGTCTGGGTACAAACATCTACTAAAAGTCGCTAGAGGAGCCTGAAAACCTACAATGACCCTCCCAAAGGAGCCAGACCTCTGTCTGAGATTTCCAAGCCAATCGGTCAATGTCGAACTTCGCATAGAAATCATTAGTGAGACTAAGGTCTCCGCTG
Organism: Elymus sibiricus; assembly: GCA_039707655.1. Classification (NCBI taxonomy): domain Eukaryota; kingdom Viridiplantae; phylum Streptophyta; class Magnoliopsida; order Poales; family Poaceae; genus Elymus; species Elymus sibiricus. Next base: position 228,639,091 of record CM077665.1, on the reverse strand, counting down.
TAAAAAAACATAATTAACCAACCGTGGGTACAAAGGTACCCAACAAGACTTACGTCAGAACTATCTACATATGCATCATTTTCACCTAAAGGGATTGTGGAGTTTATTGCAGCAAGCTAGCTTTGACTCTTGGCTAACTTGTACTACCACTACAAGTACTATCTTTGGGGTAAGAGAGCGTACACGAGTCCACATATTCACCACATCGATACACCACTATGGATTCTCTCCCGTCTTCCTCGGAGAAGGCCATCCATAGCACTCACACTTATCTTGCGCATTTTAAAGTATCCATTTCAATTGTCTATAAACCATATAAGCTTTACAAGTAGTCCATACCCGAGAAAGCGGCTATTCGAACAAATTAGCTAACCCTGCAGGGCCATACTTATTCACACACGCTCCCACCACTTATCACCATATGCACATCATGCATCGCGGCAACCTTCAAGCGAAAGCACTGGCGTGGGTGTCGGCCACAATCGTTAACCACGCAAGACTCTAGTCCAGACTTATCGCCAATTTGAGACTGAACCCGCAAGGAAATCTGGCCAAAGTTTCCATTACGGCCCCAAACGATCTGAAAAGGATTCCACAAGCCCACCATTCGGGTTCCACTTGGTACACCGTGCAACTGTGCATCTACCTCATCGAAGCCCATCCCATCGGGCAACGCTAAGCATGGCCCCCAACGCTTATCCTACAAACACCAAAAACTAGTTGCAACTCGTGGACAGAGTACAAGGCGATTAATAAGCCGAGAGGGTCTATTTGTTTCGGGGCCAATGTGTGGTAGTATCTTTCCTTGGATACACAGAACTCAGTTCTTAAGGATGGTCCCAATGAGACAACCCGCCATGTACTCCTACATGGCCACTCATCGCTACCTTTACCAAACCGTGTTCACACACTTAGCTCTCACACCGTACGACAAGAACACATCCATTCCAATTCATCACCCTGAGGGAACAGATCCGACATGACTCTAAGCATAGCAGGCATAGTAAGCAAGCATGGATGAGTAGGGACAACCAGGCTCAAATATTTACTGTGACAAAGAAAGGTCATGCAAAGGAATGGGTTCAACTACCGAGAACATGTAACAATTGAATCGTTATTGTCCTAATGCAGTAAAAGAGAGTAGGAGCGAGAGAGTGGGTTTATATCAGTATGCTCAAGGTGGGTTGCTAGCCTGGAACTTCTAAAGATAGCAATGTGTCTTCATAAGTGACATCGATCTCAACACCGGAACAATGTCTACCGAGGGGGAACACACACTGGCAAACAAGAGGGAACAACATTCAATTCACCAAAATGCAACACTATGATGCATGATCATGAGATGGCAACATGCTCTTGATTGAGCTAATGCATCTAGCAACTCGATTAAATGAAGTTTGTTTGAACCAAAGGTTCAATTTCAATTTGTCCTAAATAGAGGACATGAGTTGTTCTATCATTCATGATAATGCCATAAACAGATTCCTTGCATTTTTTGATAATTTTTCATATATACATTATTTTCATCTGACTTATCGTTTAATTTCTATGACTTTTAAAAGTTTTAAACATTTTATGAAATTAATAAATCATTTATGATTTATTTTTATTCCAAAAATAAAATACCGCGTCAGCATGACGTAAGGGTGACGTCGTCGGTTAACCGAGCCGGTCCGGGTCAAACCTGACATGAGGGATTCATGTGTCAGTGACACATCACTAACTGGAAGTTCACCCCCGGTTAATTAGGATGTGGGTCCCGTATGTCAGCGACTGTGGGGGTTAATTAACACCTAATCTAAGCAAGCCACATCATCTAAACTGGTGGCTAATCACCCGTGCTAAGCAGACCTGGCAAAGCTTCATCGGCCGGCCATTTCCGGCCACGGCTGCTGGGGCCGCTGGGCGCGTTGGAACCGGCGCAGTGCGGTGTATCCGACAGTGGTGGTGGAAGGTGTTGGGGCGGACGGAGTTGAGCGCAGTGTTGAGGACTGCGGCGGCCGGAGCTCGGTCGAGCACGGGCATGGGGTTGCGGTGTGCTCACGAGAAAGCTGAGGGGCCAGGCGACATCTACGGGCCAACAACAGTTCATCGGTGCGATGGGGTCGAGCCGAAGTGCTCGGGAGCACGGAGCTCATCGGCTATGGCGACCGACGATTCTCGGGCTTGCAGGGACGACAACTAATGGATAGGATCGAGCATGAGGTGAGGGCGAAAACAGGTAGGAGCTCACAGTGCATCCGCAGGGCAAGTTAGCGGCCTCGAGGGCCTCCTGGACTTCTCAAATCGACGACGGCGGTCCATGGGGCCGGAGGTTTAAGACGATGTCGATGGCGGTGTTGTAGGGCTCGCAGGCTCGCGTGACTCGGCGAGGATGAAGAGGGCGACGATGCGGAGCTCGGAGAGGCGGAGAAGGTGTGAGGGAGTGGCTGTGGCCGCGAGGTTCATGGCGGTGCGGCTGCATGTGTTTTAGCCATGGTAAGATGCGAGCGACAGAGAGACGGGGGGTGGATGGTTCAGCTCGATTGGGACCACAGCGATGAAGTTATCCATGGCCTCCATGCAAGCTAGCAGGCAGGTGGTGGCCGAGACGTGTGCCGGGTGCGACGACCACGCGCTCGCGTCCTTGTGGCGCGGTGGAGAAGACGACTGGCGAGCTGGGCCTGGTGGGTTGGCTGTCTGCTGGGCCACTAGTTAAGTGAGGTAAGTTTATTTCCTTTCTTTTATTTTTGTTTTTCTATTTTGCAACTCTATTCTGATTTAGTTAAAACACCAAATCATTTTAAATAGATCCTGAAACTTTTTAGGGATGCTACCTGAATTATTCCACAGCCCCATGCAGAGTTTCAGAATTATTGGAGCATCCAAATTATATATATAGCATTTAATTGGCTCCAATTCAAGTAACAAATAGATTAATTCAATAATTCAGAATGACCTAGAAATAGGGGCATCATTTTAGGCATAGGTTTTCACCATTTTCAAAAACGATGAACTTTTCTTAAGGCCATTTTGGGTTCACTGGAAATATTTTTAGCTTGACCTATTTGAATTTAAAAGTGCTAGGGTTTGATCATCCCCAGTTCAAGTTCATTGAATTTAACATGATGATTTTAATGTCAATGCAGCTAATTACAGTCAATTATTCTAGGGCTGTGACAACTCACCCCACTAAACAAGAATCTCATCCCGAGATTCCGACGTAGTGTAAGAGGAAGAGGGACACTGAATTATCACAATATTCATGATCCAATTGCCCTTCTCGAAGATGTTGATTCATTGCATCATATTGGTCTTGGCATCTTTGCTTTCGAGATCTTCATCCAACACGACGATGAAAAAAAATAAAACTCTACAGAAATCAATCTTCTCGAAGATCGAGCAACTCATGATCAACTCATAGAATGAGACATGCAAACATCTCTTGAGCTGAGAAACAAAACACATCATGAGCGATGGAATGAAGTAGACTACGGAGCTTCAATTTGGGATGCAACAGTTCCGCGCTAATAAAAGATGGTGAGCGGGTTTCAAAGTAGCAAGAAGTTAATTGCCCTTAATACCATAACGGGGCACCTTACGAGAGGTGACTTGTAGAGTTATTCACTTAAGTGGCAAAAAGAATTACTTTTGATACAGAGTTCATTGAGACACTTCATACCAGCTAAGGCAATTAACAAACAATCGTTTGATGGAACTCGAAGGAAATGGCATACCCAGATCGGAAAGGAAACTAAAGTTATAAGACAACTCGGCAAACAGAAGGCACATTCCAATTGATCCGAGGATATAACCTAGTGTTTGAGCGTTCTCTCAAGAACTTGAGCATTTCCATATTCGCCAGGGTTTTACCAACATCCATGCCAAGGATCCAGGCCACATCATACTACCACTATGAATAATGATGGAAGTATGCAGATGCATAGGAAGACATAACTTTCTCAGATTTCGTCTTAGCTATGCCAAGGGAACGAAATCTGGATGATTGACCAAGAGACATTTAGCACTCCACTTCTAATGTTCTCCTTGATGAAATAGCGTAACCATATTATAGGTAACATTTGCTATCTAGAACATCAAGTAAAGGTCAGACTTCGGGAGCCTGAAATGGCCCATGAGGAACAACTTCTAGAATAAGTCATACGAAGTCCTCATGGGGAAGTGGCAAAGTTGCTGAATGAAGAAACTATAATAATAGGTCTTCCGGATAGGTTTGTTGGCCACAACATCCACTTTACTGGGTTACAAAGAGACCAATATTATAATTCTAGGGAAATGTTCCAACCATCACATCTGCCTGAGATCCAGATCTGGTTGGTGTCAGGATGTTCCAGACTTAGCATGTTTGAAAGGGAAAGGGTGCAACACAAATAGAAGAGTTGACGTTGTGAGATTCTCAGGAAATGAACCGTGGAAGCCAATACAAAAACATGAGCTGGATTGCAAGACCCAGGCGGACACACTGCCCAAGGCAAATGTGACCACATACTAATCTTAGAATAAAACACTACCGGGTTCTTGTTTGGGAACCATATCGAGGATATCGAAGTCCTTGCATAAGTCTTGCTCTTAGGAAGGAAATTTTTTTCCTTGAACAAATCAATCAGTGACTTGGTGTGCTGGAAGATACATATGGAATGGAGGCGGCCAACCTATCAAACCATAGCATACTTCACACATGCATGACTGACTTGGGATGATTCCAGAGGAAGCAAAACAAACTCCCGAATTCACGATGACAACTTGCATCAAATGCATGTGAACTGAAAGGGAGTCACTTCTTACACCTAACATATACTTCATGTACGGAACACGAAGATATTGCCTACATAGTATCCAACACTAGCTTAATGTCCAACATGAATCATGGAACAGATGAAAATAATGCCGATGGGCACAACAACAATTCATCGGGATATCCATATAGATGGAATTGCACATCTATGTGAGCAAGATAGTAGCATTGGGAAGACGAAAGATATAACGGTGTCTCCGTGTACTAAAGAATGGGGCCTTTACTACCTGACATGTGCACCAGACGACAGCAGCCACCAGACCGGCAAGGCCCTGCCGGGCTGGATCTGGACGACAAGCCTCTTCGTACGAGGACCCGAGAAAACAGGCAAGCCGTCCTTGCCGGAGGACTCAACTGTTAAGGCACCTGCCAAGGCCTCTGCCCGCCAAGGAATCGCTCTGCATCGCTCGGCTGGTTGTCTGCATCGTCTGGATGTCGAGCGGGCAGGCGTTTAGGTGGAGCTGGATGGGGTGCGTGGCACTCACCAGGATTACAACAGAGCTTTACTAACACCCATCCTACGGCATGGCGAAAGAATAAGAGGTTGTTGGGCGAACGACACAGAAGGAGAGGCAATCCTTGCCGGGAGACGTCGATAGGGCGCTACCTCATGGCGCATTTAATGCGCCTGTCCTAGTCCATCGGAGTTAGGTATTTCCCACTATCACTATTGCCAGCGATGTTGGCCGAGGGATATGCATTCTTTACTCTGTCTAAAGACCATTTTAGCCACTCATGTAGCTCCTTGAATTATAAAAGGAGGTCCATTGCTACCTTTAGAAAGTTCGACACTTCATTCATTTTACACGCGTAGCGACGCTCTCTGTGCATCCTTGCCGGACAGCGACGCTCGTGTACTGTGAGCCCGAATAATCCACAACCACACAGGACGTAGGGTATTATGCTCCGGCAGCCCGAACCTGTCTAATCCCTCGCACGTGCATGGCCCGGCGATGCTCTTTGCGTTATAGGATTTCCCTTGGCAAACCACGAAAGGGGCCTTGATGGCCCCATAGTTAGTCGTACGTCGGGACGGTGCATGCTTGAGGAAACCTCCACGAGTAAGACAACATTATGAAGATCTTTGGGTTTGACATTGATTTTATGATAGCCCATACACAAATCAAAGATTGGACAAGACAATAGATGCAACAATTGATCACAAGGATCAACCGACGAAGGTATCATCTTTCTTCGATACTCACACACACAAAGATATCCCTTTGACATGAACTAAGTAAGATCAAGCTTTTATCTTTAAACTCTCCAAGTTGTTGTTTATCTTAACCAACTAGTTCAGGGGTATCGAACACGGATTCTTGGAGAAAGGATGGTTTATATGGAAGCCAATTTGATCACGAACTCAACATACGGTCAGGGAACAACCTGGTAATACTTTTGAGAAGATATTCAGAAAATCACGAACCACCAATATGTTATTGAGCTCGAGAACAATCTTGCTTTTTAGGGCAAGACGATATGATCAAAAGAGCGAAGGATTCACACAATCCTAACCCATTGATCGAGGAGTGCACCAGGAAAGATAGACTAGGTAGCACGATCAATCTTTAGAATGATGATTTCAAAGTGTGTTATATCGACTAGAGGGGGGGTGAATAGGCGATTTGTATAAATTCGTCACTTAGGAATTACTAGTTGAGGAATTTGTAAAGTGACGAACTACGAGCAGCGGATTAAGTACTCAAGTGCATGTGAAACATAACTGTAGCATAGTCATCATGATGAAATGAAACATACACAGAGCATGAATAGCGTGAACAGGATAAGCAGGCAGAAGACAAAGTGACTGAAGAATTTGAGATGACGAAATTGGGAAAGTCTTCAGACAAACTCTTCAAACAGTAACGATCAGATTTATCAATAAGTACTTCGAGGAAATGAAAGGGTTGAGGAAATAGAACCGGGAGCTCGATGAAGCCAATGATTTGATAACCCAGTTCCAATTGCTGTGACAGTCGTACGTCTGGTTCGGAGCGGCTTGGTATTTAAACCAAAGGACACACAGTCCTAGGACACACAGTCCTTACCGTATTCTCCTTGAGCTAAGGTCACACAGACCTCGCCAAACACTCGTGGTAAGTCTTCAGGGTAGACTTCCAAACTCTCAAAAACTCAGTCACCCAACGATCCACAATTTCCTCTTGGATGCTCTAGACCAAGACGCCTAACCATCTGGAAGATGCACAGTCTTCAAAGGTAAAAAGTGTCGACTCCACACAGGAACAATATCTTCAGTGATGCTCAATCACTTTGGGTTTTGGTGGTTTGGGTTTTGTGTTTTTGGGTTTTTCCTCACTGATGATTTTCTCTCAAAGTCCTCAGAGGATGGGTTGCTCTCAAATGACAAGTGTCAATCTCTCTCGGAGCAGCCAACCAACTGGTGGTTGTGGGGGGCGGCTATTTATAGCGAGGGTGCAACCCGACATGATATGACATAAATGCCCCTAATGATATGACTGTTATGTGGATAAGATATTTGGACAGCTGGCACAAGTCACAACAACGGTCGGAGATTTGAACTCTCAAATTCCTGAGGGTTGTCATATTCCTCACATTAGGCAGTTCGCACTGGCGAAATCCAAACTCCTCAGTTAGAACAAATTCCTCAGAGAATAGAAGAACTTCGTCTCTGTGATTGTAGAAATTGACTGAACTGCTTGAGATTTCCAAAGGCTTCACTCAAAGGTTTTGGGTATGTGTAGGCTTCTGTTCTCTAAGGAATTTGTTCTGACTGAGGAGTTAGGATTTCGCCAGTGCGTATTGCCTACCGTGAGGAATATGACAACCCTAAGGAATTTGAGAGTTCAAATCTCCAACCGTTGTTGTGCTTTGCGCCAGCTATCCAAATACCTTATCCATATAACGGTCATATCATTAGGGGCATTTATGTCATATCATGTCGGGTTGCACCCTGGCTATAAATAGCCGCCCCCCACAACCACTAGTTGGTTGGCTGCTCCGAGAGAGATTGACACTTGTCATTTGAGAGCAACCCATCCTGTGAGGACTTTGAGAGAAAATCATCCGTGAGGAAAAATCGAAAACCCAAACCACGAAAACCCAAAGTGATTGAGCATCACTGAAGAGATTGTTCCTGTGTGGAACCGACGCCTTTTACCTTTGAAGACTGTGCATCTTCCAGACGGTTAGGCATCATGGTCTAGAGCATCCAAGAGGAAATTGTGGATTGCCGGGTGACCGAGTTTGTGAGGGTTTGGAAGTCTACCCTGAAGACTTACCATGAGTGTTGGGCGAGGTCTGTGTGACCTTAGCTCAAGGAGAATACGGTAAGGACTGTGTGTCCTTTGGTTTAAATACCAAGCCACTATGAACCAGACGTACTACTGTCACAACAGTTGTTACTGGGTCATCAAATCATTGTCTTCATCGAGCTCCTGGTTCTATTTCCTCAACCCTTTCATTTCCTTGAAGTACTTGTTGATGAACCTGATCGTTACTGTTTGAAGAATTTGACTAAAGACTTTCTCAATTTCCTCATCTCAAATTCTTCAGTCACTTTGTCTTCTGCCTGCTTATCCTGTTCACGCTATTCATGCTCTGTGTATGGTTCATTTCATCATTATGTCTATGCTACAGTTATGTTTTGCATGCACTTGAGTATTTATTCCGCTGCTCATAGTTCGTCACTTAGCAAATTCTCAACTAGTAATTCCCCAGTGACGAATTTATAAAAATTGCCTATTCACCCCCCTCTAGTCGATATAACACACTTTCAATTGGTATCAGAGCAAGGTACTACCTTGTTCTGTGAGATTTTGGTTTAACCACCTAGAGTTTTAGTTATGTCGACTACAGGCATGATCAAGGTCTCAGCTGGATGTCCTACCTTCGATGGGACAGACTACCGCTACTAGAAGAACAAGATGCGTATGCATCTTGAGGCAATTGACAACGATCTCTGGTATGTTGTGGAAAATGATGTTCCCTCCGTCACCCCCGCAATCAACGCTGCTGATGTGAAGAGATTCAAGCAACTCGATTCTCAAGCGAAAAATATCATATGTGGCCATCTGAGCACAGGTCAGTATGGCAGAGTGAGTGCTTTGGAGTCGGCTAAGCTTATCCGGGATAGGCTGTCCAATGTCAACGAAGGTGTTTCAACTCAACGTGACTCTCGAGTTGATGTTCTTCGCAATCTCTTCAACCACTTCAAAAGACTCAACAACAAAAATGTTCAACAAACTTTTGATCGTCTCACTGATACCTCCAATGAGATCCAAGCTCTTGGTGCCACTGACATCACCGACCATGAGGTGGTGAAGAAACTGCTGAGATCTCTTGATTCCTCATTCGATACACTTGCTTCAATGATTCCAGAACATGGAGACTACAAGTCACTAGATCCTGCTGATATTCTTGAGAGACTCAATACTCATGAATTCCAACAAGCTGAAAAGGGAGACCTCTACGGACCAAGCTATGGAAAAACTCGTACACTGAAGGCAAAAGCTTTTCTCATCTGAAGACGACGAATCTGACAGTAGCCTTCATGATCCTGAAGAACTGAGTAAGGAGCTAGTAATGCTCGTGAGGAAATTCCAGAAGTTCTCAAGGAGAGGCCGATTTGGAAAATCTTCAAGAAGTAGCCTGAATAAATTAGAATCCTCATCAAGCGACTACAAGAAAAGAACTTGTCACAAATGCAAGAAGTCTGTCCACTACATCGCTGACTGTCCTCTCTGGGAAAAAGAATCAAAGAAGAAGAAATACAAAGATGATAGTTCTGATGACTCGAAGAGAAAGAAGAAATCTTGAAAGTCCTCATCTTCAAAGTCCTCATCGCACAAGAAGAACAACTTAAGGAAGGCTCGGGCACTTATTGGCAAGGAAATGGATTCTGAAGAAGAATCTGAAGAATATGAGGAAGAGGAGGAATCTGAAGAGGAGTCTGACTCTGGTGTGGCTAGCCTAGCCCTCGCTAGTGCCTTCGTCAGCAAGTCAATCTTCAACACTGAGGAAAGTGACGATGACTCCATTCTTGACAACGATGACTATTCTCCCACCTATTGCTTCATGGCAAAAAGTGCCGAGGCATCCACAGTGTGCCCCGTCTTTGATGGCACTGACTATCCCAAATTGAAAGTCCACATGCGGAAGAACCTCATATAGAAGAACAGCGAGTTATGGACTGTTACTGAACTAGGACTGACGGATCTCTGCAAGATGGCAAATGCTGTTGACATTCATAAGTACACGCAGCTGGATGCTCAGGCAAAGAATATCATCTGCTCTAGATTATCAAAGGTCATGATCAAAAGCATCTATCATCTTCAGAATGCAAAGCTCATCTGGGACAGGCTCTTCGATGTTCATGAAGGTTATCGCACTCGTCAAGATCCCATGTTCATCGAATACAAGAATTTCCTCAAAACTCAGGAGACGGATCCAATTTCATCTTCCTCGTCTATGTGCCTTGTGGTAAAAGGTTCAAAGGTACTCAAACATCATTCCTTATCTGAATCAAGCGAATGTGAATCTGATGAAAACCTCAAACCTAGCTACTCCAAACTTGCTAATATTGCCATCAAACAACAATCTGCTTTGGAAAGGGTTCAGAAACTGCTAGACAAAAGCGATGACCTGTTGAATGAGGAAATGGATCACACTCAAACTCTAACTAAGGGACTTCAATGTCTTCATTCTAAGTTTGATAACCTTCAAAGTCGTCATGATACTCTCTTAGTCGATCATGAGAAGCTTTCTTATGAATTTCTTCAAAGAAAGCAAGATCTTGAGAAACTAAGGGTGTCTCCTGAAGATCTTCAAAGGGATAACGATTCTTTGCTTGCTCAATAGATCAGTACCGCTCAGGAAGATTTAATTCCACCTTGCCTGAAATGCATCCAACGTGAAATTACTCATTCTTCACCTGAAAGTTTAAATGCTTCTATTGCGGAAAATTCTTCAACTATTTCTGTGGTCACAAATCCCTCATCTGAGGATACCACAAGTGTCACTAATGAAAATGCAGGGTTGAAGGAATTGTATGTGACAGGCATATAAAAAAGCCTCAAAGGGCATCAAACATTTGCGATGTGCTTAAAAAGCATATTCTGAACAGGAACCCCAGAAAAGAGGGTATTGCCTTTGAGAGGAAACTCAATGTTGATGGATCCTACTGGAAACCTGAGCAGTACCCCAAAACCTCATGGGTTGCTGCAAAAGGACCTCCTGTAGATCCATCCACTTTATCTGGATTTACTTGTGAATCTTCATATTCCTCTGATGAGTCATTTGACTTCAACTATAAACTGTTCAAAAACAAGAATGGTGAAGTATTTGACAGATATGTTGCTACTAACTACAGGAACGGTCCTCCAATGAAGAAAATCTGGGTCCCCAAAAGGTACCTTGAAAATCTTCAGGTGAATGTCATCATGACACCACCAGTGAAGAACAAGAACCCCATATCAAATTCTTCATTTTGGACCAAAGTCTTCACAAGGACCAAAGTCCTCACATGGACCAAATTCCTCATATGGTCAAAAATCGTATCATTCTGGTGCTAATGCTTCAGTTTCGCAGGGAAAATCTAAGGGTCATGAATATGTTCATTATTCCTCAAATAATTATATTCATAATACCTCGAAGAATTTCTCTGCTTATTCTTATGAGTACTCTAACCCCCTCCTGTGAAACGAAGTGCACTTGCTTCAATTCCACCATTCTCATATGGAGCGCGTAGAATGATGAACTCTTTACCACCACTTCAGATATGGGTGATAAAGAAATTGAACTAATCTCTTATGCAGGTTTAGGTCTCCAGACAAACTTAAGCGTCTGATGAATTTGCTGGAGACCTGATGAAATGCTTGAAAGGACGCAAGCTAATCATGAAGAAATGAATCATTCATTTCTCACGTCCTCACATTACTCTGCTTACTATACTATGTGATGAAATTCAATCTGATGAATTTGATGTCATATTCTTCACTCTGAAGTATATGTGTTCGTAAGTGGTACTAATTCATCTGCAGGATGAGCCACCCAAAGCTACTGAGTGGGTCCTAGAAAGTGGTTGCACCAACCACATGACTGGTGACAAGAGTCTATTGATGGACATTTCACTTGCTCCATCACATCTGAAGCATATCGCCTATGCTGACAAATGAAAAAATCAAGGTATTGGGTCTAGGTAAGGTTGCAATCTCGAAGGATCGACACATAGATAAAGTAATGCTTGTCGAATCCCTTGGATTCAACCTCATGTCTGTCTCAATGCTTTGTGATCTTGATATGGTTGTCATCTTTGGAAAATACTGTTGTGTTGTCGTCATGGAATCTGACAAATCCAAAGTCTTCGAAGGCTTTAGGAGAGGAGACTTGTATATTGTTGTTTTCTCTACAGGTCCGTAGCTGGCCACATGTCTACTTGCAAAAGCTTCAGAAGGCTGGTTATGGCATCGACGACTTGGACACGCTGGCATGAGGAACTTGCACACGCTCGCGAAGAAAAAGCACATCATTGGTATTGAGGGTGTCGAATTCCTCAAGGATCACTTGTGTGGGGCTTGTGAATCTGGAAAGATGACCAGATCCAAGCATCCATCCAAAACTATCATGACTACCACTCGTCCTTTTGAATTGCTTCATATGGATCTCTTTGGTCCCACTCACTATGCCACACTAACAAATACTCCATGCCTATATAGCTTTGTCATTGTCGATGATTTCTCTCGCTATACTTGGGTGAACATTATCTTGTACAAATCTGAAGTGCCGAATCTCTTCAAACGATTTTCTTCAAGGGCCTCGACGAATTTCCGCGTTAAGATCAAGCACACCAGGAGTGATAATGGGACTGAGTTCAAGAACACTGGTCTTGATGATTATCTTGATGAACTTGGTATTACTCAGGAACTATCTGCCCGTTATACTCCTTAGTAGAATGGCGTTGTGGAGCGCAAGAATAGGACTCTTGTTGAGATGGATTGAACCATGCTTGATGAATACAAGACCCCTCGTCATTTCTGGCCTGAGGCAATCAATACTGCTTGCCACATCATACACAGGGTATATCTTCACAAATTACTCAAGAAGACTACATATGAGCTCCTCACTGACAAGAAACCTAATGTGAGTTATTTGAAAGTCTTCGGTGCTAAATGCTAGATTAGAGATCCTCACCACAACTCTAAATTTGCAACGAAAGCACATGAAGGTTTTATGCTTGGTTACAGAAAGGACTCGCACGCCTACAGAATCTTCAACACCTATCACAACAAGATTGTTGAAACTGTAGATGTGCGGTTCGATGAAACTAATGGCTCGCAAAGAGAGCACTTACCTCCTGTGCTAGATGAAATGTCTCCTCAGGAATCCATTAGGTTCAAGGCCACTGAAGATGTGATCCCTATTGAAGAACAACTACTCTCTCAAGAAGTTGTACCCAACGCTGAAGATATTCATGCTGATACACCTAAAGAAAATGGCGCTGAAGAAAATGCTCAGCCTCAACAAAGTCTTCAACCCGCTCATCCAAGACTTGGAAATGAAGTGCAGATTGAGAAAATCGTCGACGACATCAATGCACCAGGTCCTCTCACTCGCTCAAGAGCTTCTCATTTGTCTAACTTTTGTGGGCACTTTGCTTTTGTCTCTATCACAGAGCCCACCAAAGTTGATGAAGCCTTCTTGGAGCCTGAGTGGATTCAAGCTATGCAAGAGAAATTGCATCAATTCAAGCTCAACAACGTGTGGGAACTTGTCAAGCGCCCAGATCCTTGCAAGCACAACGTCATAGGTACCAAGTGGATCTACCGCAACAAACAAGATGAACTTGGTCAGGTAGTAAGGAATAAGGCCCGTGTTGTGGCACAAGGCTACACACAGGTTGAGGAAATTGACTTTAATGAAACTTTTGCAACTGTTGCTAGACTTGAAGCCATTCACATATTGCTTGCTTATGCTAACCATCACAATATCATCTTATATCAAATGGATGTGAAAAGTGCATTCCTCAATGGTAAGCTTGAGGAAGAAGTATATGTTGCTCAACCCCCAGGTTTTGAAGATCCTAAGTATCTTGATAAAGTCTTCAGACTCAACAAGGCTCTCTATGGCCTCAAGCAAGCCCCTCGGGCGTGGTATGACACACTGAAGGAATTCCCCATGAAGAAAGGCTTCAAACCCGGTTCACTTGACCCAACTCTTTTCACAAAATCATATGATGATGAATTATTTGTGTGCCAAATATATGTGGACGATAGTATCTTTGGATGTACTGACAAACATTATAGTGACAAATTTGCCTATATGATGAGAGAAGAATATTAAATGTCTATGATGGGAGAGCTCAAATTCTTCCTAGGAATTCAAATTCGTCAACAACACAATGGCATCTTCATCTGTCAAGAGAAATACCTCAAGGATGTCCTGAAGAAATTCGCCATGCAGGATTGCAAAGGCATTAAGATTCCTATACCCACAACTGGTCAACTCTGCACTGATGAAAATGGTAAAGATTACGATAAGAAGGTATATCGCTCCATGATTGGCTCTTCATTGTATCTATGTGCATCTAGGCCAGATATTATGCTTAATGTTTGCATGTGTGCCCGTTTTCAAGCAACACCGACGGAATCACACCATAAGGTTGTGAAGCTTATTCCTCGATATCTAGCTCACACACCAACACTAGGATTATGGTACCCCAAGGGCTTAGATCTTGACCTCATTGGATATTCTGATTCTGATTATGCTGGTGATCGTGTGGACCTCAAGTCAACGTCAGGCACATGTCATTTCCTCGGACGATCCTTAGTTTGTTGGTCCTCGAAAAAGCAAAACTGCGTGTCACTATCTACTGCTGAAGCTGAGTACCACTACAACAAGAAACCCCCTACAACAACGCGTTGATGCGTTGTCTTATGTCCATATAACCGTTGCTATGGTCTACACCAACGGATCAATATCCGTTGCCGTTGGCGGCGTTGGAAGATTCTACAACAACATATATGCATGTGTTGGTAAACCGTGTGAATAAGTGTTGTAAGATTGCAACGTATAGAGTTAGATACTAACAACGATTCACATGCGTTGGTGATGACCCTGTACAAAGCGATTATTGCAATGCCTAGAAATTTTGCTACATTGCATGAACAATTCATGAAATTATATACTCCCTCCGTCCCAAAATAAGTGTCTCAACTTTGTACTAATTTTAGTACAAATTTGTACTAAAGTTGAGACACTTATTTTGGGACAGAGGGAGTATATATCATAGATATAAGGTGAATGGCAATAGTGCATAGGAGACACAATATAATAATAAAGATAAATGCGTCATATATTAAATTAACTGGGTTGTATTACAAACAACACAATACAAAGATTACACCGAACAACTCAGTCATTCTGAAACATAATATTTGAAACAATGACCATGCAAATGGCATTCTAAAACATAATGTCAAACTATCTAGTAGCATCCCCATTCTTGACCTTGCAATCAACATCTGATCCATGCCTCATTAATTTATCTTGGCAATCTACAACAAAGAAACGGGATCAAGTTAACAAGGTGGAAAAATTGAGAGGAGGAACGTACAAAGGTTTAAGGCAATATGGTATCTAATATTGAGATAGACAAACAATTTTGATTTTTTTAGTGGTTGCATCAACTTATCAGATTTTGCTAATGTAGCATTAACTTGCAGTGCCAAGTTTAACACTATCAACTTTAGCTTTATATTCTTGGTCAATACTTTGGAATGTAGCAAGAGCAACATTCTTGATTAGATTCTAGTCTGTAATAGCAATCTACTCTATTGAGAAAAACTTCATTAGGTATCATGTCACATTTCAGTACTAAAATGCATAGCTAATTGATATCGAATAAATTAATGTGACTGGCAGCAGTAGCATGACTGAAGACATTTAGTTGGATATGTGCCAACAAAAAATCCAGACTAGTTAGATCTATAGGAATCACATCTATAGTTGAAAATAGTTATTTTAGCTTAAAGTAAACTAACTTAGTTCATTTCATTATTAATTTTAACCATGTTAACAGAAACAGAGGCTTTTTATGGGAAGTAAGGGAATATAAGGTAGGCATACAGTAGTTGATGTATTATTTTACCTAATCTAGCCGCAAAGAGTCTTGTCTCACAGAAGATGTAGGACCATTTGCGGATGCAAAAAAAGTGTTCCCTTGTGCAAACTGGGTGGGTGGGTGGGGGGGAACATATGCAAGAAATATTCAAGGAATGCTATTAAAAAACTTTTGAACGACAATTAGAAAATACCTCATCGTAAATTCAACTGGCACTGTAGTTTTCTAGATTTGGCGCCAACAATAACGATTTGGAATAATATCCAGTTTGTGTAACCTGCTGCTTCGGCATACGTATTGGTATTAATCTACGTTCGGTTTTGCCCCCAGAATCAAACTCTTTATTCTCTTTTTTCAAAAAAACTCTTTCGTGACCTTGATTTTGTTAGGGGAAAACTCTACAGGACCTCGTTCCACAACTATGACTTGCTACATGACCAAAATAACCTAAACCTACTCTGACTGAGCATCTAAAATGACTTGGAATCAAACACCCTTTTCCTAAACTAGTAAGGCACGCTAACTCCGTACAGCATATCGGCACCTAGCTATGCAATATCTGTCCTATACGGACTAGGACTCACCTAAGAACACACATGCTTACGGCATGCAAACCGGACATGCTCGAAAACTAACTGATCAACCTAGACTAACTAGGCTCAAAGTTCATTAGCTAGTTAAACCAGCATGTACTCCTTGTCTAAATATTATTCCAACATTTTAGAAGACCACAACATTCATGCAGACTAAATAGTGTCAGCGTACTTGTATATACCAACATTTGTTAAACATGATTCGCTTTCTTAATTCACTTGTTTACCAAGAAAATAGAAACTTGGAACAATTCCATAGAGATAAATTGAGGAAACAAGATAATCCAAAACGCGTTATTACCTAAAATGCAAGTGATAAGAAGCACCACCTAAATGTAGCTGGAAAGCCAAGCTTTTGGGCAATTCATGCATACTGCACTAACTAATAAGCAGATAAAAATGTTATATTGCAATTTAGAAAAAGCTAGAAATAGGATCAATGAACATTTTCTGCCTGCGTGCTCAAACATTCATTGTTCCTAAGCATATTTAACAAAAACAATAATATGACCATTGGGTTTTACCTTCCCGACAGCAAGCTTCAGAGTGTTCTTCACTCTTTCCTAATGTGCATGCCATCTTTCCTGAAGCAAATAGCAGTGATATCATTTTCGCCTCCCTTATCCTCATAATAACTGTAGCAAAATTCTGTCAAAGAACAGAGATTATGGAGTCTCGAATTCATGATAGGTTTAATGCTTGTTTTAGGTTCAAAAACAAAAGGGGAAAAGCATTAGAAGCTGGTTGTATTCTGCATCACAGACATGTAAGGCAAAAACATTCAGATCCAGCCTGTAGTCCCTGTCGACACAATATTCCTGAGCCATCAAGCAAAAAATTGACCAGATCTCAATACTTTGAACTGAGATAAGGAAACACTAAACCTCACATTCATGGAAAATATAGGGTATTTCCAGTATAGGAACCCATCTAGGTCTAGTAGATGGAAACGCCCACTAGCTGTATCATTTGTTTCCGGCAAAGAATCAACCATGGCAGTATGGCACAAAACGTACCTGAGAGGGTAAGAGAAGATTTAAGTAGTGCCTTACAGAATCACCAGTGTCGGGGTAGAGGTAGCCGAGGTGGAGCAGCACCTTCGTGCCCGAGCCGGTAACAGCGCGTGAGGATACATGGGGCAGTGGGCCTAAAGCCCTAAAAGACAGAGGAAGCGCCAGATCCGCGACGGCGACCCGTGGTGACTAGGGTTGCTGCTAGGGCGCGTCCAGGGGCATGGAGGACATGTCCGCGGTGGAATATGGGAGGTGAGCACCGAGAGCGCGTCGGGTCGGCGAGCGACGGAGCGATAGGGCACCGGAGCTATCCGGAATCAGATGTGGCGGCGACAACACCGTGGCCATGGAGGAATACTGGAATAGGGGAGGGAGAGACGATGGGTGGAAAAACGAAATTTGTGCGGAGGTGGCTACAGGGAGGTTAGCACTTTTTTTCTATACATTTGTGTGGAGGTGGCTACTGGGAGGTTAGCGCTTTTTTTCTGGGAACGGAGAGGTTATACTTCCAAGTGGGAAAAGTGGGAGGTTTGTTTACACAAACAACACATCTCATCATTTCGTTGGTCCATATGTGTTGCAATAGGGGTTATTGTTGTAGTGCTCATGGTCTCCGCTCTTTGCACAACATGACCCCCCTTGCCGAACCACAAAGGGGCCTCTCGCCCTATAGGTGATCGTGTGCATTCGTGCCCCGACAAAGGGTAATATGGAATAGTCATGTAAGCTCAGGCCCTTGCATGCATCCGAGCGAGTCTAGCTCAAGTTCGAAGCAACAATGATGTTCAACTCACTCCTCAAGTGACAAAACACTTTCTCATAAAGTGGCTTAGTAAAGATATCGGCCAATTGCTTGTTAGTGCGAACATGTTTGAGATTAGTGTCCCCTTTGGCAACATGATCACGAATGAAATGATGACGAACTTGAATATGCTTAGTTCGAGAATGTTGTATGGGATTATGAGCAATCTTAATAGAACTCTCATTGTCACACAACAATGGAAAATGTCTCACATTGATTCCATAATCTTAAGAGTTTGAGTCATCCACAGCAATTGAGCACAACATGATCCGGCGGCAATGTATTCCGCTTCGGCGGTAGATAGAGATACCGAGTTTTGTTTCTTGGATGACCAAGACACAAGAGATCTACCAAGAAATTTACGTGTACCCTAGGTGGATTTTGTATCAACCTTATCTCCCGCATAGTCCGAGTCGAAATAGCCAACAAGGTTAAAAGAAGATCCCTTGGGATACCATATGCCAAAGTTTGGTGTTTGTATCAAGTATCTCACAATTCTTTTCACGGCCTTAAGATGACACTCTTTAGGAGCGGCTTGATATCTAGCGCACATGCACACACTAAGCATAATGTCGGGACGGGAGGCACATAGATATAACAATGAACCAATCATTGATCGATAAACCTTTTGATCAACCGGTTTGTCCTCCTTGGTGAGGTCAATATGTCCACTAGTAGGCATAGGAGTTTTCATACTTTCACACTCTTGCATGTTGAACTTCTTGATCAAGTCCTTGGTATACTTGGTTTGGGAGCTGAAAGTTCCTTCTCTCGTTTGCTTGATTTGCAAACCAAGGAAAAAATTAAGCTCGCACATCATGGACATCTCATACTTCTTGGACATCAACCTTCCAAATCTTTCACTATATTATGGGTTAGTACATCCAAAGATAATATCATCCACATAGATTTGGCACATAAATAATTCACCATTAACTCTCTTAGTGAATAAGGTTGCGTCAATTTTACCAATTTCAAAACCCTTTTGAATGAGAAACTTCGTTAAGCATTTATACCAAGCACGTGGGGCTTGCTTAAGTCTATAAAGTGCTTTACGAAGCTTGTAAACGTGGTTAGGTTTCTTAGGGTTCACAAAACCAGGGGGTTGTTTAACATAGACCTCTTCTTCAATCTCACCATTTAAAAATGCACTTTTAATATCCATTTTATAAAGAGTGATATCATGGTGATTAGCATAAGCAAGAAGAACGCAGGTAGTTTCAAGTCTAGCAACAGGGGCACAGGTCTCACCGTAGTCCATACCTTCGACTTGGGTGTAGCCTTGAGCCACGAGACATGCCTTGTTGCATACAACTTGACCGTCTTCGTCTTGTTTGTTCTGAAACACCCATTTGGTTATGATGATGTTTTTCTCGTCTTTGGGCTTCTCCACTAGTGTCCACACTTCGTTCCTCTCGAAGTTGTGTAGATCTTCGTGCATAGCATTCACCCAATCCGGGTCCTGAAGAGCTTCTTCTACCTTCAAAGGCTCAATACTAGAGATGAATGAATAATGCTCACAAAAGTTAGCTAATCGAGTTTTAGAGCGAGTCATCCTCTCGGTTTGTATGTCACCGAAGATTTGAGCTAGTGGATGATTTTTGTTCACTCTTGCTCGAACTCGGGGTAGCTTTTGCTTGTTGGATGGTGGAGCTTCTTCTTCATTGTCGTTGCCTTGAGGTGGTGGTGAAGGTTGTTGTGGTGGATCATCATGACGAACTTCTTCCTCCTCTTCATCTTAGCCTGTATCGCTTGTGGATGCCTCCATGTCGTGTTAAGGTTCGCCTTGACGCGAAGTAGGGGCTTCCACTTGGGTTGATGAGGTACTTTCCTTCACCTCCATGGGACGAATCTTAGCGATGGACAAGTCTTGGATAGGTTCCGAAGGTTCTTTATCTCCTACATCATTTGGCAATTGTTCGACATGCGAACCATTAGATTTCATCAAACTTCACATCTACCGTCTCTTCAACTTTTCGAGTGAAGTTGTTGTAGACACGGTAAGTGTGAGAGGTTGATCCGTAACCGAGTAGAAAACCTTCATGAGATTTAGGAGCAAATTTAGAACGATGATGCTTATCAAAAATGTAACACTTGGAGCCGAATACCCGAAACTATCCAACTTGGGGATTGTTACCGGTGAGTAGCTCGTATACCGTTTTACCGAGAAACTTGTGAAGGTAGAGTTGGTTCGTAGCATGACAAGCTGTTTCCACGGCTTCCGCCCAAAAGTGTCTTGGCGTCTTGTATTCGTCGAGCATCGTTATAGCCATCTCTATAAGAGTCATGTTATTTCTCTCAAAAACTCCATTTTGTTGAGGCGTGCGTCGGTGTACTAAGGACTGGGGGTCCCTAGTCCCCAGACTTGTGCACGGGCAGTCGTCCCAGACCGGCAGCCTCTTGCCGGGCTCGCGCCAGCCTCCAAGATAAATAAAGAGTCAAGACCAGAGAAAGGCATTCAGGACATTCGCTAAGCGGAATAGCCCGTTCGCGAGCGCCCCCGGCAAGGATTCCGACCCGCGAGGCTGCCACTCCACCTCACCAAGGACGATAGTCCACATCACCTGACGTGTCGAGCGGGTAGGCGGGCAGGCAAAGCTGGCCAGGGCACGTGGCTATAGCGGCGGGCCTGTTGCAGCTTTAACGCCACCCGTCCCACGGTGTGGCAGAAGAATAGGAGCTAGCTGGGCGAACGGCATAGAAGGAGAGGCAATCCTTGCCGGGAACCGTCACTAGCGCCACCTCACGGCGCATTCAATGCGCCTGTCCTAGTCCGTTAGAGTTAGGTGTATCCCACTACCGCTCTGACGACAGCCCGTGTAGCTTTAAAAACACACTGTACACCCAGCAAAAGACCATTGTAGCCCTTGTGCTAACCCCTTAAACTATAGAAGGAGGCCCATGGCTGCCTTGAAAAAGGTCGACACTCTGTCCATTTGTACGTGTAGCAGCACCTCTCGAGCATCCTTGCCGGGGGGGGCTGTTTCCCTTGTACTTGGACCTAGATATACCACACACAGACATGATGTAGGGTTTTACGCTCCCGAGCGGCTCGAACCTGAATAAACCCCGTGCGTAGTAATGGCCGACTGATGCTCTTCGTGCACTCGACGCTCCTGCCGAACCAAAAAGGGGCCTTGCTGGTCCCATAGATCGTCGTGAATCACACCCCCGACATCTTTGGCATGCCAGGTAGGGGGACTCCTCCTGTGCGCGAACATTCACCAGCATTATTTGTGCGGCTTCGCAGGCGTCCATGGCGCCCAAGAAGGCCAAGGGCGTGGCGACACCCGCCGCGACCACATTCAAGCCGTCGATGGCGATGACCACCACGCTCACCCTGTCGGTGAGCGCAACCATAACACGACAAGGAGTTCCGCGAACCGTGGCCCATACCCCACTGCCGTCATAGCGCGGAATGCACCGGCGGTGACCGAGGGTGACGCTGCTGCGGCGGCCGGGGCCACAGCGGTCGAGGGGGCTGCGACCGGGCCCCCGCCGCGCCCCTCGCGAGACAACCACGACCCGCGCCCGCGAGGCGGCGAACCGGAGCCTCGCGCGGACGGGGTTCTGATGCGCCGCTCCCCAGAGGCACAGGGCCGAGCTCCGTGACCCCCTCCCGGTGAGGGCCAATGACGGAGTAAGAGTGCTACCCATGCCTCGCCCCGTCTGGTCCCCAAAACCGCAGGGGAAGCTCTGGCACAAGCCTAGCTTATGCCAAACTTTCCACCCGCGCCGGAGGCGATGGAGAAGTGGAGGGAGACCATACAAAGTCTGCTGAGCTTTGCCAACAACAACAAACCAGATGCGGCGGGTTCCTCGCACGCCCGATGCGCGGTCCCCATGGAACCCACTGCCAGGCGCGACGCCGGCGGGGCACATACGGTCCAGTCTCCCCCATGATAGCAGCGGACCTCCCGCTACACCGATGTGCAAGACGAAGTATCTCAAGCGTCAACGGACCCCCGGCTGAAGCAAGACCAGTGCCAGGTCCTGAGGGATAGGCGCAAGGAGGATGCGCGTACCGCCATCGAGAGACAGCGGGAAGCACATCATCAGTCCGACGGTCGTGAGGACCCGGCGGTCGACGAGCCCATGCCCGGGGTGCCAGCGAGCCTACCTTACGAGGTCGGATGCCCGGCGTTCACCCGGGAGCTGCGGCAAGTTCGCTGGCCCTCTAGCAGAGCCTTCAAGCCGGAGCTGCCGGATAAATACGACGACGTGATCAGCCCGTCGGAGTTCCTAGGCATCTACACCATCGCGGTGCAGGCTGCCGGGGGACGAGACGAGAAGGTGCTAGCCAACTACTTCCCGGTAGCGCTCAAGCCCAACATGAGGAGCTGGCTAATGAACTTGCGGGAGGGGTCTATCTCTTCATGGGCGGACCTGTGCAATCAGTTCGTCAGGGCTTACTACAGGGGCCACAAAATCCCGAGGCAACATAGCGATCTGCACTTGCTCCCCCAACGAGACGGCGAAACCCTTCGCAAGTACATCCAGAGGTTCAGCTGCGTGCAGCACAACATCCCGGACATCCACCCTGCCACAGTGATCGCTGCGTTCCACACGAACGTACGCAATCACCACATGCGCGAGGAAATGAGCATTAACAAGGTGCGGGATGTAGCCTAGCTATACGCCCTGGCCGACAAGTGCGCGCGGGCCGAAGATGGAAGGAGGACGCTGGCGCGGAGGTTCATTTCGACGATGACGAGAACGCCCCTACCTTCTCGAGGAAGGGGCGCAAGCACAACAAGAAGCGCAAGGGCATGGCAGTAATGGCTGTTGAGAGCTCCGGCAAGCCTAGCGCCGGCAAGAAGGCCAAGTCAGAGGAGCCCGGCAAGGACGTTGTCGCGTGCTCCGGAGATGACGAGGCCGTGGCAGGCGAGAAGACCGGCAAGCCTTACTTCCCCGGAGAACAGCTCGCTGAAAAGCAGAAGCAATAGTATGAAAGGCACGACAAGGAGAAGGGCCGGGATGGTGCCGGTGGACCCCAACAAGAGAAACCACAATGGTCGAAGTGACCGTCGCGGCAAGGCCAAGCAACAGAAGGAAAAGCCTGCTAGAGGCCGAGACGACAAATCCGACGATGATGATGACAATGACGAAGATGAAGAGGGATCTGACAACCAAGGGTTCCAGAAGACCGTGGATGCCATGTGTGTTGACGGAGGTGCATCTTTGCACTCCTCCCACAGGCAGCTCAAGCAATGGGTCTGTGAAGTCAACACGGCAGAGGCAAGGAAACCCCTCGAATGGTCCAACACTCCCATCATCTTCGACGTTGAGGACCACCCTAACCGCTTCACCGCAGTCGGGTGCGTGCCATTGTTGGTCTCACCAATGAACCGCAACCTTAAGGTCACGGACATGTTGGTCGATAGTGGGGCCGGCCTGAACCTGATCTCGCCCGATGTGATCAAGCGGCTGCAGATCCCCGACTCGGACCTCAAACTGACGGGCTCCTTCCAAGGAGTGGACGGGGGAAGATCTCAGCCAAAGGGAAAGATAACCTTCCCGCTCACATTCGGCAGCGAGCTCAATTTCAGGATAGAGAGGGTCATCTTCGACGTCGCCAAGATGTCCCTGCCGTATAATGGGATCCTGGGGCGCCCGGCACTGGCGAAGTTCATGGCGGCATCTCACCACGCCTACAACATGCTCAAGATGCCAGGGCCGATGAGCATCATCACCATCCATGCAGACAAGAAAGACGCGGTCCTTTGTGTCGACAAGATCTATGAGGAGGCAGTGGCAGCGTCTGCTGGCGAGGCACTCGCTCCTGCGGACAAACCTCCCGGGGGGAAAGAACAAGGATAGGACCTCCGGCAAGGCTCGTGAGAACTCCGGGAAGCATACGGCAGAGTGCAGCACACCCGTCGAGGACTTACTAGAGACCTCTACCGGCAGGAAAAAGAAGGGCAAAGTGACCATCCCCAAGACGAAGCAGTTGGCTGCGTGGGAGGACGGCGAGGGTGGCACCTTCACAATAAGTTCCACCCTTGACAGCAAATAGGAAAGCGCGCTCGTCTCGTTCCTACGGGCGAATGTCGACATGTTTTCCTGGCAACCGTCTGATATCCCCGGTGTTCCCAGGGAGGTGATCGAGCACCACCTTGTTGTTTGTCCCCACACGCGCCTCGTCAAGCAGAAGGTCCGAAAACAAGCACTGGAGCGGCAAGAATTTATTGCCAAAGAGATCAAGAAGTTGGAAGCAGTGGGCCTAGTCACAGGTGTTCTCCACTCGACAAGGCTGGCGAATCCCGTGGTGGTGCGTAAGGCGAGTGGGAAACGGAGACTTTGTATCGACTTCACAGATGTCAACAAAACCTGCCCGAAAAATGCCTTTCCCCTGCCACACATCGACCTTATAGTGGACTCAACCGCCGGCTACGTCCTGTTGTCATTCCTCCACGCCTACTCCGGCTATCACCAGATCTTCATGGCTGAGGAAGACGAGGAAAAAACAGCGTTCATCACTCCCTGTGACACATACTGCTTCAAGCGCATGCCTTTGGTCTGAATAGCACGGGTTCAACATTCGCGAGGGCCGTCCAGATTGGCCTCGGACCATAGCTGCATAGGAATGTGGAGGCCTACATGGACGACATTGTAGTCAAAAGCAAAGACAAGGCCACGCTGGTCCAGGATCTGGAGGAGACCTTTGTGAATTTGTGCAAGATCAACCTGAAGCTCAATCCTAAGAAGTGTGTGTTTGGATTCCCTTCCGAAAAGCTCCTCGGTTTCTTCATATCTCAGCGCGGGATAGAATCAAACCCAGCCAAGATTAAAGCAATCGAGCAGCTGGAGGCACCAAAACGCGTCAAAGACGTACAGCGGCTGGCGGGCTATGTCGCCGCCCTCCGCTGGTTCATCTCCAAGTTCGCAGAGTAGGCACTGCCGTTCTTCAAGATCTTGAAGAAGGCAGGCCCAATGACGTGGACCGCCGAAGCGGAGGCGGCGTTGAAAGACCTGAAGAAGTACTTGTCCTCGGCCCCCGTCCAAGTTGCGCCCAAGCCTGAAGAACTGTTGATGTTGTACTTGGCGGCGACGAACCAGGTGGTTAGCGCCGCACTAGTGGCGGAGAGGGAAGCCGAGGATGGCGAACAGGCAGCACCCAAGCCGACAGCTAGCGAACAAGAGCCTACCCGGGTGAACAAGGAAGCCGGCGCAAGGACAGCACGGGAAGCGGAACAGCAAGCGCCGCAGAAGACGAGGATGGTGCAGTGACCGGTGTACTTTGTCAGCTCCCTCCTACAGGGGGCTCGATCGAGGTACTTTGGGATTCAGAAGTTACTCGTTTGCCTCCTCATGGCCTCTCGGAAGCTGCGTCACTACTTCCAAGCGCACCACATTACGGTCGTCACCCGCTTCCCGCTGCAGCTAATCTTGAGGAACCCAGAAGCAACCGGCAGGATTGTGGAATGGGCCTTGGAGCTGGCCAGCTTTGATCTGAGTTTCGAGAGCACAGCAACCATCAAAAGCCGAGCACTGGCTAAGTTCGTTGCCGAATGGACACCAACCCCAGATGAGGAAACCCCAGAGACAACCCATCACGACAAGGAAATGCCTTAGGTATGGATCATGTACTTCGACGGGGCTTTCTCGCTACAAGACGCCGGTACCGGAGTGCTCTTCATAGCGCCCACCAGAGAGCACCTCAAGTATATGGTCCAGATGCACTTCCCTCGGGAGGTGTCGACCAACAACACGGCCGAATATGAGGGTTTACTTGCCAGGCTGCGGATAGCGGCTGGTTTGGTAATCAAGAAATTGATACTCCGGGGAGACTCATAGCTGGTCATGCGCCAAGTCAACAAGGATTACCAGAGCCCCCTGATGGAAGCATATGTTGACGAAGTGAGGAATTTGGAAGTGCGGTTCGATGGTCCGCAGATGGAACATGTCCCTAGGGCAGAGAATGACATTGCCGATGACCTATCGAAGCGGGCAGCACAGAAGTCGCCTGTGGAACCAGGCACCTTTGTGCTCCAACTCATGCAGCCATCGGTTGCACCATCAGGCCGACAGGACAAGAAGAGAAAGATTATCTCCAGCAGCTACTTCCCAGTAGAGCCGCCAGCGGCCGCCAAGAAGGTTGTAGGAAGCGACGGAATGCTTGATGGTGAGCGCCGAGCCTCGGCGGGACAGGCGGTCCCCGCCGTCGAAGCTAGCGTTCCCGCGGCAGAAGAAACGCCTTTAGTCCTTGTCATCGAGCCACGGGCTCCGACATGGGCACAGCAAATTGTCCGGTACTTCCAGACCAGAGACCTCCCCGAAGAGCAAGAAAAGGCCGAAAAAGTAGCCCGACAGTCAAGTATGTACCAGTTCGTGGACAACGTGCGAAGCATGCCAATACCACGTGGTAGAGCTTTGGTCCCGCGGCAGAAGGAGACCGAACGGAGTGAAATTGAGGTGCATTGCTCGGGAGAAAGGACAAAAGCTGCTGGCAGAGATACACGAGGGGATCTGTGGCTCCCACGTAGGATCAAGGGCCCTTGTTGGGAAGGTGTTCCGGCAAGTATTCTACTAGCCCACAGCCCTTCAAACGCCTTGGCGGTGGTAACAACGTGCGAAGCATGACAATACGACGCCAAGCAAATACACCAACTAGCACAAGCCCTTCAAACTGTGCCGCTCTCCTGGCCATTCTCGTGGCTCGACATCGTCAGCCCCCTCCCCCGTGCTACCGGGGCCTTCGAGTTCTTGTTCGTCGCTATCGACAAGTTCACGAAGTGGACCGAGGTTGAGCCCATGAGAAAGGTAACGGCGCAGGCGGCGTCAAGTTCCTCACAGGGATTGTTTGCCGTTTCGGGTTCCCCAACCGGATCATCACCGGTAACGGCACACAATTCACCAGCAGCACTTTTATGCAATACTGTAAAGACATCTGCTCCCGAATCTGCTTTGCCTCGGTTGCTCACCCAAGGAGCAACGGGCAAGCAGAGCGGGCGAATGCCGAAGTGCTGCAGGGCCTCAAGACGAGGACTTTCAACAAGTTGCGCAAGCATAGAAGGCGCTGGATTGACGAGCTACCGGCGGTTCTTTGGTCGATCAGAACGACGCCAAATCAAGCCACCGGTGAAACCCCCTTTGCCCTAGTATACGGGGCAGAGGCAGTTCTCCCCACGGAACTCATGCACGGGTCACCGAGAGTGTAGGCCTTTGATGAGGACCAGCAAGAGCGGCTACGGCATGATGATGCCATGCTCCTCGAGGAAGATCGTCACCAGGCCGCACTACGCACCGCTAGGTACCAGCAGGCCTTGCGCCGCTCCCATAGCAGCAAAGTGCGTGCCAGGATTGTTGAGGAAGGCGACCTTGTCTTTCGACGGATTCAGTCTGCGAAGGGGACGACCAAGTTGACGCCGAAGTGGAAAGGCCCTTACCAGGTGGTACGAGTCACCAAGCCTGGCGCAGTCCGCCTGGAGACCGAAGATGGCACCCGGGTGCAGAACTCGTGGAATATCAAGCATCTTCGCAGATTCTACCCGTAAGGCGCGGTTGTCGGGCCCCCCGGCAACCACTTTTGTGCAAGTCTTGCAGCAATGCGTGTAATCCTTTGTGCAAAGCTAGGTGATGACCCTGTGCGTAGTCAGTAAAATTAGTTATCCCGCAAACCTTTCTCCTGCTTAGATACATATTTGCATTATGTTTCGCAATGTGGGTTATTGCGGTAGTTAATTACCAGCATAAGGTTGTTATTGAAACCGCTAAAGGTTAACACCGCACCCTATTTTCTCTTCTTTCTTTTTCTTTAAAGGAAGCAGGATTGCTCCCCCGCGTGCAAGTCACCCCCGGGGAAGAAGGGGACAGCGAGGGCGGAAGCATTCAGAGGAACAACCTCTCGGCAAGAAGAAGATAAGTGAAATCCTTACTCTTTCCCTGCTATGAAATGCGGCCTGAGGAAATACTTACGCGCGGGTGGATCCTTATCGAAATCGTTGCGCGTCAGAGGATGGAAGCATGCCCAACCCCCGAAAAGCCGTGACGAGGACGATAAAGGGACCTTGCAGAAAGTTGTGCTACCAAGGAGTGCTCGGTATTTGTCCTTAGTATGCCCCTCGATGAGATGACCCACGACGGCAAGGGCCCCCGGCAAGCGTAAAGGTCGGAAAGGCATCGCAACACAGTTTTTTCATGAAAAAGGGAAAGAAAAGAAGGAGTGATACACAAACATACAAGTCAAATCCTTGATACATCACTGGTACCCAACATTTTTCTTTGATTTTCTTTCAGGACTTCGTCGGGTACAACGTAAGTACAAAAGGAGGGTGCCAGGCCCAGTAACAATGGTGACGGGGACAATTCGGAGTACGACTTCCTATAACGTCCCCGCCGACCCCTGGGGAGGGAGGCGCGTTGGATTGGTGGCGGCAGCAGCGGCGTCAACTCGGAATATGACTCCACCCACGACCCCGCCGGCCGCCGACAGGAGATCTACCACTACGATGTGGTGATTGATCCGGGAACGAGCCCCTACAGGCGGAGTTTCATTCCTGGATCCCTAAAACCCCAGCTACAGCGCCGTGCGCACCTAGTCAGACTCCTCCCGTTTGATGCCGAAGACGCTACCATCGTCGTCGTTGTTGCTGGAGGAATTGAAGTCGCTCTCGCTCGAGCTCTCCGCGCACCACTCCAAATGAGCGACGGACGCCCCAAAGATCTTCACGAAAAGCGTGGCAGTGCTGTCAAACCGGATGTGGAGGAGATGCCCGAGGCCCAAGCCACGGGAGTGGGCGAGTGACTTCCACCTCCGCGTCAAGAACATGGCGCTCCTGACGGAGAGATCGACAGCCACCCAGGAGGGGCCATTGGGACAGTCGTCCACCTGCAGCCACATCCCCTGGGGCGGATTGCCCTCCATGACCCTGGCAAACGGGTCGAGGAGGAGCAGCCAACTCCGAGGATGGCGGGGGACCGCCACGACGAATTCTTGCACCTCCTCCCCAACATGAACACCTGCATGTGGTTGAGGGAGAGGCGCACCACTGCGGCCACGACCGCGGTTCGGCGGGGCTACCCGACCTCCACGGCCACCACGCACCGACAGGCCACCAACCCGCAGACCACGGACACCGACCGGCCACGGGAGCTAGACCCGACCTCCGCTGTCGTCACCACAATGCGCACCGGGCTCCGAAGGCTGCCCCTCCCAGCGCCCCTGGAACCTCGAGCGCGGCCGCGGCCCCTCGCCATTATAGAGAGCACGTGCTTGAAACGATGGCGAGAGAAAGAGGGAAGAAGCACCAAGCATCTAAGAAAGGGCTTGGAGTCGCTGATGAGTGGCACCTTCTCTAAACGCCCCCTATTTATAGGGGCGGGAGGGAAGAGAAGAGGTGACTCTCCGCAGAAAACAGCGAGTGCGCGCTCGTACACCTGCGACTATGACGACCGCCCTCCCCGACCAATGACGAGCGCCGCGCACGCCACGCGTCGCCCGAGGCGTAGTCAAGACGAAAGGAGGAGCGACACCAATTAAATGGCGAGAGGGAGGCCGGGGGCTGGCCGCCCGTGCACCGATGTGACCATTCACTGTCGAGCGTGCCGCTTCGGCGACCGCCCTTCTCCACCAATGCCATTACCCATGGTAAATGCGCGTTGTGGGGAAGGTCAGTAAAAAGTCAACATAACTTGTCGGCGTTCCGGGTTCGGGGGTACCCAGACCTGCCTACCTGCGGCCTAGCGCGTGGCCCACCTCAACGGCCCGGTACGGACTGGCAGCAAACCCCTCAAAACAAGACCCTTGTGAGGGCCCTGGCCTCGTGAGGAGGACGACGCCAAGACCTCTAGGGGAGCGGCCTCCCCAGGCTGCCTCCCGAGGAGAGGAGATTCCTATGCAGGTACCCAGCCGCAGGAGGCTATGATGACGTGAGCCATGATGACCATGGTAGGCGGGCGCCAGCGGGCGCAGCAGAGACAGTTTCCCCTTTCGTGCTAAGGGGGCAAGGACGAACGTGAGTTTCCAAGGAACCCCCCAAAGGTTCCCATTTTTGTGCAACAAGACCAAGACCACGAGCTCGGCAGGACGGATGTCATCGCCGAGCCCACCTCTGCGTCACGCCAGGAGCTTTGCAGGTGAAGACCACCTTTAGTCAGGATAAGCTATACCTCATGTCCCCCTTCAAAATTTGCCATTGTGGGATCCCTTCCCGCCAGTTCGATAAGGGAAGAGGACCAAGGCCCGCTATAAATAGGGACTAGCCACCACCATAGAGAGGGATCGGATCGACCCATACCAAAGAGCCCTCGCGAGGTCGCTCAACCACTGTACTAGTTCATCCACAAACCTCCTCGCGAGGCCAATCCACCAAAGCAGGAGTAGGGTTTTACACCGCAAGGTGGCCCGAACATGGGTAAATCTATCGTGTCCATCTTCGTGTGCTTTCACACATCTTCGGCATGGTCTGGCTGTGGAGCGGCATGCTTGAGGCTTGTGCTGGTTGGGATCTTCGCACGCGCCCCAGAGTTCGAACCTTCTTGGGTCTGCGGAGCCCTGAATCCGACATTTGGCGTGCCAGGTAGGGGCGTGTCAAAGCTTCACCTTCGCCCGCCGCGCTTCACCCTCGCCTCGTCGCCTCCATGGCAGGTGTCGCTCCCAAGGCCTTGCAGCCCGCAGCATGCGAGGACGCCGCGGTTGGCCTGACCATGCCCGCGGTCGCTTGTATCCTCGGCGGATCGCAGGCGCCCGCGTCTGGTCGCCATGTCAAGCAGTTTCTCTGCCAGGCGGGTGCAGCTCGGCCGCGGCTTGAAGCCTCGCGGGGCAGGGTAGAGCCGGAGACCGACATCACCTTTGACTCCAGGGACCATCCCAGGAGGAGGGCCGCTGCGGGTGCGCTCCCCATGCTATGCAAACCCACCATCAGCGGCGTTGCGGTCACCAAGACGCTCATCGACGGCGGCGCCGTCCTCAACGTCCTTTCTGTGGAGGCCTTCGACATGCTCCAGATGCCGTATGACCAGCTTGCGCCCTCCAGGCCCTTCTCAGGGGTGGTCGGGGGCTCCACCACCCCCTTGGGGCAGGTGCGCCTCCCCGTCACCTTCGGCACCCACGACCACTACCTCACTGAGCAGATCGACTTCGACGTCGCTCGCATTGTCTCTCGTACAACGCCATCCTGGGATGTTCGGCCTTCGCCAAGTTCATGGCGGCAACACACCCAGGCTACAACGTCATCAAGATGCCTGGCAGCAGTGGTATCATCACCATGGCCGGAGATACCAAGGACGCAATTCGAGCCCTAAAGCTCTCCTACAAGGCCGCAGCGGCCACGCGCCCAGATGCCGAGAGCGTCGCACACGAGGAAGGAGGCGTCCCGCCCCCGGAGAGCATCGCGCAGGCTCTGGAGGCCGCACCCGTGAAGAAGAAGCAGTTGTTCTCTCAGGACCGGGCTAAGACGAAGCAGGTGCCCGCAGACGACGGGAGCCCGGGCCACACCTTCACCATGCGCAGGTCTTTCCCCGGAGTAGGAGAAGGCGCTGGTGGACTTCCTCCGCGCTAACAAGGACGTGTTTGCGTGGGAGGCGCGCGACCTAACCGAAGTCCCGAGAGAGGTGATCGAGCATCACCTAAGGGTGCACCCCGATGCGCGCCCGGTGAAGCAAAAGGCAAGGCGACAAGCACAGGAGAAGCAAGCGTTCATCATCCAAGAGGTTGGCAAGCTGCGGGAGGCTGGAGTTGTTCGGGAGGTGTGGTACCCGAACTGGCTGGCTAACCCAGTGGTCGTCCCGAAGAAGGGTTGGAAGGAACGCATGTGCGTCGACTTCACGAGCCTCAACAAGGCTTGTCCTTAGGACCCCTTCCCACTCCCGCGCATCGACTAGATCGTGGACTCCACCGCCGAGTGCGACCTGCTATGCTTTCTGGATGCCTTCTCGGGCTACCACCAAATCAAGATGGCAGTGGAGGACGTCGAGAAGACGGCCTTCATCTCCCCCTGTGGTGAGTACTGCTACGTTTGCATGCCATTCGGGCTGCGGAACGCCGGTGCGACCTTCCAGCAGTTCATGCGCATTGCCCTGGGGCAGCAGCTTAGAAGGAATGTGAAGGCATACGTCGACGATATCGTGGTCAAATCGCGAGAGGCGAAGACCTTGATCGAGGACCTGGATGAGACATTCGCCAGCCTGCGCCAGGTGAACCTGAAGCTCAACCCGGAAAAGTGCGTCTTTGGGGTCCCATCCGGCAAGCTACTCGGTTTCTTGGTATCGCACCGAGGAATCGAGGCCAACCCGGAGAAGGTCATAGCCATCGGGAAGATGCGCCTGCCTCAGACACTCAAGGAAATGCAGAAGCTTGCGGGTTGCGTGACCTCTTTGCGACGTTTCATCTCCAAGCTGGGCGAGCGCGCCCTCCCTTTCTTCAAGCTCATGAAGAGAAAGGGCCCTTTCGAGTGAACTCTGGGGGCGGACGCAGCCTTCGAGGTCCTCAAGCGGTATCTCACGAGCCCACCCGTTATGGTGGCACTGCGTCCTTGCGAGCCCCTGGTGCTCTACTTGGTAGCCACCCCCCAGTCGGCCAGCGTGGCGCTCGTGGCCGTCCGAGAGGGGAGCGTTCGCGCAGGCGCGAAGCAGGGTGGCTCGTGCTGAGCCTCGCATCACTCACCGCCTCACGACGGCGCTCCTGAGGCCCACGTCGCTTCATCAACCCCCGAGGCACCTGAGTCCCTCCAGCCTCATGAGGAGCAGGGTGTCAAAACCCTAGAATTTGTTTGCAATTAATTAAATTAGTTGCATCAGTGAGCATCCATGCATCATGTTCAAATTTTATGAAACTTGAAATGGGGATGACCTAACCCAACCCCAAATGGATTAAACCAAATTCAAAACAAATCTGAGCGAATAAATTCAAATGCCCTAACCCTAACAAATGGGATTTACCTCAAATCAAATAACTGGCCCAAACCAAGAAAATCTAGGTTTCAAAAGAAATATTTGAAAGCAGTGAAAAATATTGTTGCAATTATTTTAGTTACTTCTGGTTTTCATAAATATTTAAAGTTGCCCAAAATAACTAACTAAAATGTTCTCTGTGTGTGGAATAAGCCACTCAACCACAAGAACAAGTTTCAGAATTTTTAAAAATGAACTGTTCTGGATTTATATCAAAACAGAATATAAATAAATAGAAAAACAGAAATAAATGGAAAGAAAAGAGAGGACAGAAGCTTATCTGTTCGGTCCACCTACCTGGCCCAGCCACGTAGCTCCCTGTCGTCTTCCTCCGCAGGAGAGTGGGCAGAGTGCATGCTCGCCGCGCGCGCACACGCGCCCGAGCCACCTCCTGCTTCCCCTCCACGTCGACGCGCGAGATAAGCTCGTGGGAGACGTCCGGATCGAGCAGACGCCCCCCTTCTCTCTCCCTCGCCCCTGCTGCTTCTCCCTGCCGAACCCGAGACCACCGGAGAGCGCCGCCGTCGCAACCGTGGCCATGGTTGCCCCCTCGCCGCGCTTCCATGTTCAGAAGACCGGCCGTGCTCCGCCTCGTCTCCTGGCCCAAGGAATCTAGCCCGGAAGCCCTTCATCGCCGTCATCGTTGCCGTTCTCGTCTCCGGCCACCGAAGCTTCTCCCCGTCGATTCGACATCGCCGGGACCTCACCGAGCTCACCATCGGCTCCAATCAACTCGCCGTGAGCCACTGACCTTCTCTCCTTCCTCCTCCTGCTCGCACGCGTGACCTAGCTAGCCGCTCCTCCACGGCCGAGGGCCGCCGTCCGCCATGAGCATCGGGCATGGCTCTGCCGTGCCCCTCCGCCCGAGCTGATGAGCTCCTCGAGCTCCTGATGGTCCCAGGAGGCCGCCAAGCCCGTCCGCCTGCTCAACCGTGCCCCGCAAGCCCGCAGTCGTGCAAGCCCGAGCCGCTACCGCCACTCACCTCGTCGCCGGCGTCGACTCCGGCGTCCCCGTGAGCAACCGCGTGCACCAGGCGACGCGGCGCATCTCCAGATCCCTGTAGAGCCTAGCCGCAGGTCCAACCGCTACCGGAGCAGCGTTTCCGGCGAATTTCCTCCGCGGATTTGGTCGCCGCCGGCCAACTCCAGCAAGTGCCAACGTGGCGACGTCATTAGTGGATAATCGCAACACTAACTAACCACTACAGCCGCTGACAGTGGGTCCCGTAGCTAGTCAAAGCCGGGTCAACAGGGGACTAACCGCTGGTTAGCCTCTGTGTCACTGACGTGCGGACCCCGCACGTCAGGTTTGACCTGGACCGGGTCAGCTAACCGGCTGACGTCATCCCGACGCAATGCTGACGCATTAAAGCTTTTCTGGTATTTAAAATAAACAGGAAAATTCCAGAAAATGTTTAAAACTTCTAAAATCATAGAAAATAATCTGTAAGTCAGATGAAAATAATTTATATATGAAAAATGATCAGAAAAATCCAATGAATCTGTTTATGCCATGATCATGCATGTTTGAACAAGTTAACATCACCAAGTAGGACATGTCATGATTAGGATAATTTAATAAATAGTGTTGAAGTTGGAATTTAGGATATATTTGAATTCCACCTCACCTAATATGACTATCTATTGCACTAGGTCAATTCAATGCTTTAAGATGCCATATCATACATCATGTTTGTTGCATTGCATTGAATGTGTTCCTTCTTCCTCTTTGTCGGTATTTGTTCCTTCTCAGTAGACGATGGTTCCGATGTTGAGATCGTTGTCACCAATGAAGACTCATTGTTATCTTCAGAAGTGTCAAGCAAGCAACCCCCCCCCCCTTGAGCATACTGATACAAACCCACTCTCTCGCTCCTGCTCTCTTTTACTGCATTAGGACAACAACGCTTCAACTGTTACCTGTTCTCGGTAGTTGAACCCATTCCTTTGCATGACCTGTCCTTGCCACAGTAAATAGTTGAAACCACTTAGCATGAGTAGCAACTGTTTGAGCCTTGATGTGCCTACTCATCCATGTTTGCTTACTGTGCCTGCTATGCTTAGAGTCGTGTCGTGTCGGGTCTGATCCATCTGGGCGATGAATCAGAATGGCAGTGTTCATGTCCTACTGTGTGAGAGCTAAGTGTGTGAACACGATTTGGTAAAGGTAGCAATAAGAGGCCATGTAGGAGTACATGGCGGATTGTCTCATTGGGACCGTCCTTAAGAACTGAGTTCTGTGTTTGTTATCCAAGACAAGATACTATCACACATTGGGTTCCGGTAACTTGACCCCTCTCGACTTATTAACTGCCTAGATCTCTGTCCAGGAGTTGCAACTAGTTTCTGGTGTTTGTAGGTAAAGTGTTGGCGGCCGTGCATAGCGCTGCCCGACGGGGTGGGCTGTGATGCGGTAGATACACAGTGGCACGGTGTACCAAGTGTCACCCGAACGGTGGGCTTGGGAACCCTGCGCACATCGTTTGAGCCCATAGCAGAAACTTCGGCCGGACTTCCGTGCGGGTTCAGTCTCAAATAGGCGATAAACCTGGACTAGGGTCTTGTGTGATTGACGGTTGTGGCCGACTCCCTCGCTGGGCTTCCGCTTGAAGGTTGCCGAGGTGCCTTTTACGTGCACATGGCGGTAAGTGGCGGGAGCATGTGTGAAGAAGTATACCCCTGCAGGGTGTTATGAATCTGTTCGAATAGCCGCGTCCTCGGATATGGACTACTTGGAGAACTTATGTGGTACATAGACAAGCGAAATGGATACTCTAAAATGCGCAAGATAAGCGTGAGTGCTATGGATGGCCTTCTCGTAGGGAGACGAGAGTGGATCCATAGTGGTGTATTGAGTTGGTGAATATGTGGACTCGTGTGCGTTATCCCACCTCAAAGAAAGTACTTGTAGTCGTAGTACAGGTTAGAGAAGAGTCAAAGCTGGCTTGCTGCAATAAACTCCACAACCCCCTTTGTTGACAATGATGCATATGTAGATAGTTCCGATGTAAGTCTTGCTGAGGACCTTTGTACTCACGCTTGCTTCATTTATGTTTTTGCAGATGAGACGTCAGTCTCAATAGTGATCCTTATGACGTGAAGTTCGATGTTGACCGGATTAGCTTGGGAATCCCAGATAGAGGTCTGGTTCCTTTCGTAGGGTTGTTATAGTTTTCAGGCTCTTCTAGCCGCCTTTAGTAGATGTCTGTACCCAGACACATGTCTTCCGCTTGTTGGTTGTATGCTCTAAATGATGGGTCATGTGACCCCTGTCTGTACCATTACTCTATGGAGGTTCTCTGGAGCCTTCTAAATAAATGATATGTTGTTGTATGGTTATGTTGTGATGCCATAGTTGTATCTATGCATATCGGACATGTCGTGCGTACGTGTGACGTGTAACGGTATGTATGGGATTCGACACCTAGTTGTGTGCCTCTAGTAGTACTCTTTACGGGGAAATGCCTCTTTGTGCTTCCACTAAGCCTTGGTAGCTTGCTACTGCTCCGGACACATTGATTGACAGGCATGTATCCTTCTTTGCTGCTGTGTCTGTCCCTTCGGGGAAATGTCTCGCAGTGTAATGGAGTCCATGTAGCCTGCTATGACTCGTCTACGCGTAGTTGATGACATTTATGTCCCACGGCGTAATGGAGTTCCTGTAGCTTGCTATGACTCGTCTACACACGCTAAGACCGACACCTGCATTGTTGGGTTACGTATGCCTGTCCCTGTACGGATGTGCCACTTGGGTTCTACGACTAGTCATGTCGACTCGGGTTCTTGGACATTTGAATGCTAGCGACATATTCACATTCGTGAGCCAAAAGGCGCAAACGGTCTCGGCCCAGGTAAGGTGGCAGCCGTGGAGATAACCGTGCGTGAGGTCGCAAAGTAATGTGAAGTATTACATGCTAGATTCTTATGGCTTAGGATCGGGGTCCCGACATAGGGCGACGTCAATACCTCGTCCCTCATCGAGCACCCGGTGTACTACGTTAGCACCGTACTGCGGGATGCGCGTGCGCGCTACCCTATGCAGCAGAAACTTCTGCTTGCACTCCTCGTCACCTCAAGGAAACTGCGCCACTATTTCCAGTGCCACCCTATCAAGGTTGTCTCCGGGTACCCCCTGGAGAAAATGTTGCGCAACCCCAATGCAGCCGGAAGAGTTGCAGAGTGGAACATCGAGTTGCAGGCTTTCCACCTGGAGTTCAGCACCACCAGGGTCATCAAGGGTGCGGCCCTTGCTGACTTTGTGGCAGAATGGACGGATGCTCCCGACCAGGGGCTGGATGAGGGCCGGTCCCTCGCGCCTGGTGATGAGGTGCCCGATGGCTGGGTCATGCACTCCTACGGAGCCTTCGCACGCCGGGGCGCTGGGGCTGGAGTAGTCCTCATCTCCCCAACCCAAGACAAGCTTTGCTATGCCATCTAGCTTTGCTTCCAACATGGCGAGAAGGTCTCCAACAACATTGCGGAATACGAAGGCCTGATCGCTGGCCTCAAGGCCGCCGCAGCCCTGGGGGTCAAGCGCCTCACCATCAAGGGCGACTCCCAGCTCCTCGTCAACTTCTCCAGCAAAGAGTACACGCCGAAGGACGAACACATGGAGGCCTACTTGGAGGAGGTACGTAAGATGGAAAAACATTTTCAGGGCTTGGAGTTGCAGCACGTCCCACGTGGCACGAACAAGGAAGTAGATGACATCGCCAAGAGGGCATCGCATCGCGAGCCTCAGGAGCCCGGAGTCTTCGAGGAGAGGCTCTTCAAGCCGTCTGCGATACCCACGGCCGCAGGCCTGACGTCGCTTCAGGAGGAGCTGCCACCGGCCCCGCCCTCAGGTGTTCCGCAGCGGCTTCTACTGGCCCACGACGCTCCAAGACGCCACCGAGCTGGTCCGATCCTGCGAGGCCTGCCAATTTCACACCAAGCAGATTCACCAGCCCGCACAGGGTCTCCAGACCATCCCGCTCTCCTGGCCCTTCGCGGTCTGGGGGCTTGACATACTGGGACCCTTCCCTCGAGCGGTCGGCGGTTACCGCTACCTCTACGTCGCCATCGACAAGTTCACCAAGTGGGCGGAGGTGGAGCCCGTGCGCACCATCCCTGCCGACTTGGCCGTCAAGTTCATCAAGGGCCTCGTGAGCCGCTTCAGCATCCCCAACCGTATTACTACCAAGTGGTCATAGTTCACAAGCAACCTCTTTAGAACATATTGTGCTAAGCTTGGAACACAGATATGCTACGCTTCAGTGGCGCACCCACGGAGCAATGGCCAAGCCGAGCGCGCCAACGCGGAGGTCCGAAGGGGCCTCAAAGCCAGGAGCTTCAGGAAGAAGCTCGAGGTCTGCGGCAGGGGTTGGCTCGGTGAGCTTCAGTCCGTGTTGTGGTCGATCCGCACCACTGCGACTAAGCCCACCGGCGAGACCCCATTCTTCCTTGTCTACGGAGCAGAGGTGGTCTTCCCGCACGAGGTCAAGCATCGCTCCCCACGGGTCTTGGTATTTGACGAGGAGCGTCAGGATGCCTCGCGGGGGATAGACCTCATGCTCGGAGAGGAGGGCCGCCGCCAAGCTTCGCTCCGCGCAGCGAGCTACCAGCAGGCGCTGCGATGCTACCATTGCCGTAGCATCTGCTCCAGGACCCTTGAAGTCGGAGACCTCGTCCTGAGGCGGGTCCTCTCTAGGGAGGGCTTGCACAAGCTCTCACCCATGTGGGAGGGCCCATTCAGGATCACCCGCGTCTCCAGGCCTGTCGTCGTATGCCTGGAGACTCAGGACGGGGTCCCCATCCAGAATGCCTGGAACATCCAGCATCTCCGCAAGTTCTACCCGTGACACTCTCACGTAATAATGAGTGGGCTGTATATGCCCGGGGTCCCCCGA
This sequence comes from Elymus sibiricus, assembly GCA_039707655.1. Lineage (NCBI taxonomy): Eukaryota > Viridiplantae > Streptophyta > Magnoliopsida > Poales > Poaceae > Elymus > Elymus sibiricus. The sequence goes on along the minus strand of CM077665.1, from coordinate 228,600,010 downwards.
GGACGTGGAGAGGCCCCCACCCACGCCCAAGTGGAAGCCCCATGCTCCGCGCTGGCGGACGACACTGTCCTCAAATGACTATGCCCACGCCTAGTGGAAGCCCTATGCTCCGCGCTTGGGGGAAGACGAAGACTAGCTATTAGGTGTCGGACGCGGATGTTCCTTGCTCTCTTTTGTATAACGAATTTGCTGTCTTTTGGAATGAAACTTGAAGCTTTTGGCACCTGCCGGTCTTGATTTTAAAATTTGGCACCTGCCGGTTTTCTCTCTCTCGCACCCCGCGAGCAGGGGCTGGGCACGATATGCACCTCGCCAAAGCTTTGGCGTTCTAATCCTCGCGCGGCGCTCCAGAGCGGGCCAGTAGGCGCATGTTGCCTCAGGCCCCCGGCCTTAGGGGTGTTCATCTCCTGGCCTTGCCAGGCATTGCGGCTTGACACACCAACGACGATGACCCTTGCTCGGGGGCTCCATCCAAAGATGGTCGCTGGGGGGAAGACGACCAAGGGAAGGGAAGTCATGATTCAGCTCGTCATCAAGGAATTCTACCCCTGCATAAAGCATTTTTTAGCACCTTCATGAAGGGCGGAGCCCTGAGGAAGCACCTCCGGAGACCATGACTCCTCGCCACCCCAGGAGCCTCGCGAGTGGCGGGCGCCTCCCGAAGCTATAGGGCAGGCTCGTCCACAAATAAGAGGCCTTCTCAGCAATGCCCCTAAGCTGCCCCGGCGCCCTGGCTACACCTCGTGACGCAGTAACCTGCCATGAGTATGCTAAGCTAAGTTATCCTAGTCGCGACAAGCTGGAACTTTCCATCGGCGGCAATATAAACGCCCAAATACGAGATAGGAATAAAATGCTAACATAAAGGCGCAAGCGCCATAATTCACTACACGCCCCCTTGGGGCCCTCCGTGACTCTTGATGCAGGAAGTAAAAAAAACAGCAAAAGATGCCCTCCCGAGGACCGCTACTCCTGAGGCCCCAGCGCTGCCCGCGCTCAGTCAGAGTCCTCCTACTCCTTAACGGTGGCACGGCGGCATGGCGGCTCGACGGCCTCCGGGGCAGGGGCGCGGCGCCATGGCGGCTTGCCATCCTCCTTGGTCCGGGCCCAATGGCATGGCGGCTCGTCGTAGTCATCGTTGCTTGAGCTTCCCTCGGAGGAGGCGTCGCTGCTGCTGGAGGTGCCAAATCCGCCGCGAAGAGCAAGCTCACCGCCGAGGACGCCGCCACCGCGGTGGTCATCGTCGGCGGAGAAGTGGTCGCTGTCATCGCCGTCGTCCTCCAAACATGTGGGGACCCCCACTCATAAGTCGTGATCATCGAATGTACGTGCACAGTGATCCCAGAGATCAATGCTCAGTGAACACACAGAAACTGAATAACTAGAGTCTTACATCCATTACATACCGTTTGTACTCAATTATGTCCTTTATGGCCAAGTCGTCATAAACTTGCAGCGGAAATCTTCAACAATAGTGTGAACCCATGTCATCTGCCTTAACCCTACATGCATTCTGACTGGGAAGCGTCCTAGCTCGCACGTACGTCACCCTGGTAATCTTCATCACAACCTGGTCTTTCATGCCTGGCCAATAAAATAACCAGTGGCAAGCCAATGAGTACTTTGAATGTACTCGCAAGCAACCGAAGTTTTGGAACAAGGCAATAATAATGCATGATATAGCACTAAGTAGGTAAGTTTTGCAGAAAGCTAATTTTGAGTGCAATGGCATGATCAAAATAACTTGTTGTAGCATGCATCCTGAGGATACAAGTATCCGTACGAACAGGTTACATATATCAATATAATCAAGGGGGTTGAACATCTCATGTTCAGTCATCATGTCAAGTCACCCGACTTAGCTCAAGTATCATCTTTGGCACCAACACACGCACACCAGGTTTGTGAAAAACATCGGACGTAGTTTAAGCAGGACCTCCAACTGTCCATGACCGTGGACACGGCTATTCGAATAGTTTTACACTCTGCAGAGGTTGCACACTTTACCCACAAGACTCGGGGAACTTCCGTGTCATCCATGACTCGCGGTATATTACATACCCGAGGTAAGCACCCGAACAATGCCTTTCCCCTAGCGATACTAAACAAAGAGTCCACTCGTTGGTGCCATCCCTCATGATATACATCACACGTATCATCCATGAGGGCACACAACGGTGTGCCTGGTGCCTGTAAAGACAGCGCATGGTCGCCCTATCAGGCAAGACCCCGTATCGAGAGTGACCATGTCACTCCCGCCACTAGTAATGCGGGCTCTATTGCTTGTACCCACCAAGGTAGTCAACAAAGCCCCGTCCCATAAGGGGTATCGTGGTTGTACATGTAAGGTTGGGACGGTCAGCAAATCTTAAAACTCTCCGTTTTCAAAAACACACACACAACTTGCTCCTGTACACCACTTCTTTATCAACTGGTTACCTAGCTCATCATCATCTCCCTCGGGCATTAGTGGCACCCGACGGGGTTTTCGAAAAATCTTTGAAAACACTCTTGTTTCCATCACCATGCATATTCCCGTCCCATATGCGTAGCATCTACTAAGCATCCTATCTGCTCCCACCCGCACAACCCTCATAAGGATGGTAGGGTCATGCACGATGCAAGTATTAATGGAAAAGTATCAGAGGCATCCCACCGAAGTGGTCACCACATCAACATGATCATCATCACGGAAACATGTGCTATATGACATGCAAATAAAGGGGTTCATAGTCATGGTCAAAGGATTGCTTGCCTGGCTTATCAAAGTCTTCGAGGTCTTCACATGCTTCTTGTCCAACTCCGAGCACTCCGTCTACTTCGTCAACTATCACCGAAAACAACCCCAATAAGCAACACAACAAGCAAAGAGATCAAAGTGCTCTATAAATAGGAGTTTTATTTTTCGTGGACACCTCTGTTCACAAGAAAACTAGCCAAGGAGGTTTCATTGGATGTGGATCAAGGGGGATTTTTGAACGGTGGAAATGAAGGAAATGATGATCCTATAAGAAGTCTACAGAAAATATTTTTATAAAAATGGGTGGATGGTCCCAACAGATAGGGAATGATTTTAGAAAAAAATTGGAAGTGGTTTCACTGGATTTCGAGTTGGCATGATTTTTCCTAGGGATTTTCAATGTGGATCATACATGAAGAAATGGTCCAATATTTGACATAGCAGAATAAGTGTAAGACAAAATGTTCACCACTTAGTGCATGTATTTAGATACACCTAGGAATTGAATCACTCCATTTGGAGTTAATTTGAATCCCCTAGGGATTTTGCAAAAGGGGGAACCTTCATAGTTCAAATTTAAATTTGAGTTTGAACTACACAGAAAAGTTTGCTCTAAAAATGTGCAATGCACATATTTGGGTAGGGCATGGTTTTAGGAATCTGTAGAAACTTGAATCACCAAATTTGGAGTCCATTTGAATATTCTAGGATTTATTTTGTCTCTCTAGAAAAAGAATAAGAGCAATAGATTTATACTGAAATGGCTATCATGCGCGCAGGGCGCAGAACAGCAGATGGGCCGGCCCAGTAGCTCGGCCTGGCAGTGGAACGGCCACGCCGGTCGCGTACTCCCGGGAGTAGGTCTCCTTAGCGGGGAGACGCCTTCCGCGGGAAGCCCGGCCACTCAAACGGGGGGGCCCGGGGCCTTAGCCGCTGACCGGCGGGCCCCGCTGGCAGGGTCTCCCTTGCCTCCCGCTCGAAACAGAGGAAGGCAGGGGAGGCCGGCCGAGCCCGTGCCGGCGCCCGTTCTGGGGGCACAGATCACCTCCGGCGATGGCCCAGACACCGACGAGCTCGACAGGACGAGGCGAACCCATCCCTATGCCGCGCGCGCACTGAGGAGGGCTTCAACAACGCGGGCCTGGACGACCGCGGGGGTGGCCGCCGGTGATGAAAAATATGACGCCATGGTCGAGGAGAGCAGGTTTTGCGGCGGAGGGGAGGCTCTACGAGGTCGCCCAGGTCCTCTGCCATGGTTAGGAGGGAGAGAGGGGCACCGGGGAGCTCCAATTTGAGCGGAGGCCGACAGCATGGCTCCGGCCATTGCCGTCGATGCAGAGGATGAGAGGGGAATTGGAGGGCGCTGGGAGGTTGGTGAGAGGGGGAGAGAGCCACGGTGCCCCGCGAGCTCATGCACCGGCTCGGTCTCTGCCGCTGCTGGAGGGTTCAGGGGGGCGCGAGAGCGTGTCTACAGGCTTCGTGGACGTGGTCTACGTCCAGGGAGAGGAAGAGGGGAAGCAGGGGCGTGCCAGGAGCCCGCGCGTGCGAGGCTGTCCATTGGAGGTCGCGGCCGGCCGGCGCGCGTGCGAGAAGGGGACAGAGAAGGGAGAGAGAGGAGGGGGACAGGGGCCTTGCTTGTCCCGGACGTCGAGGGGCCTCGACTGGCGCGCTGGGGAGGCCCGAGGTGGCCAGGGGATGCGAGGTCAGCGCTCGGATGCTCTGTCGCATGCTCCAGAGCACACTTTTGGCCGGCATGGGCGCGTCCTGACGCGCTCTGGCGCGCCCACTTGTGTCCAAAAGTTGCTGCGGAACTAAACAATGCGGGAAGGAGCATTGGATGCCCTGGTTACCTGATAGGAGAGAGGAGAGGCTGAGAGAGAGGGAGAAAAGGGGTGTCCAGGGGGTGCAAATGGGGTTTTCACCCCTCAATCATGGAGTTGCGGCCATGCAAGATTTACTAGAGGTAGAGGTGGGTCATGAGGGACTATGGTAAAAATTTGGGCCCAAGGAGAACTCATCTGGTGCTCCATTCATTGTCAACAAAGCTGTTGCAGAAGGTGTTTGATGAGTGTTTGAGCTAGCTAAGATGTGCGGACCCCGACTCATAAGTCGTGGTCACCGAATGCACGTGCATAGTGATCCCAGAGATTAATGCTCACTGAACACACAGAAACTGGAATACAAGAGTCTTACATCCTTACATACCGTCTTACACAAATAAAGGCCACCTGGGCCAAGTCTTACATAGATAGGGCCGCAAGGGCCAAATACTTAAATATAACGAGCAGCGGAAATCTTGATCGGAAGCGTGAACCCATGCCATCTGCCTTAAACCTACAGGCATTCTGACTGGGAAGCGTCCTAGTTCGCATGTTCGTCACCAACGAACTCTTCACCATACTCCTGCTCTTCCATGCCTGGCCAACTAAATAACTAGTGGCAAGACAATGACTACTTTGAATGTACGCGCAAGCAACCCAAGTTTTGGAACAAGGTACAACAATGCATGATATAGTACTAAGTAGGTAAGTTTTGCAGAAAGCTAATTTGAAGTGCAATGATATGGTCAAGTAACTTGAGTAAGCATGCATCAACTATTGACAGGTACTCAAGTGAACAAGTCTCAGTTATCATCATAAGCAGGGGTTGAACATCTCATGTTCATCATCCTGCCAAGTAATCGGACTTAGCTAAAGTTTCATCATTGTGTCATCCACACACACACACACACACACACACACACACACACCAAGTTTGTGAAAATAGCGGACGTAGTTTAAGCAGGACCTCCAACTGTCCATGACCGTGGACACGGCTATTCGAATAGTTTTACACTCTGCAGAGGTTGCACACTTTACCCACAAGACTCGGGAAACTTCCGCGTCAAGCCACGACTCGCCGTATTGTCCATACCCGAGGTAAGTACCCGACCATTGTCTTTCCCCTGACGATACTAAACAAAGATTCCACTCGATTGGTACCCAGCCCAATGATGTACATCACAAGTAACATCCATGCAGGGAACAACGGTGTGCCCGGTGCCTGTGAAGACAGCGCATGATCGTCCTTACCGGTACGACCCCGTATCGAAAGTGACCACGTCACTTTCGGCACTAGTAATGCGGGCTCTATGCTAGTACTCGTCAAAGTCAACAAAGCCCCGTCCCATAAGGGGTATCGTGGTTGTACATGTAAGGTTGGGATGGTCAGCAAATCTCAAATCTCTCCGTTTTCGAAAACACACGCACAACCTGCTCCAGTACACCAGTTCTTTCTCAAGTGGTTACCTAGCACAACATCATCTCCCTCGGGCATTAGTGGCACCCGACAGGGTTTTCGAAAAGTCTTTGAAATCATTTTGTTTCCATCACCATGGATGTTCCCGTCCCACTTGTGTAGCGACTACTAGCAACCTATCTACTCCCACCCACACAACCCTCATAGGAAGGTAGGGTCATGCACGATGCAAGTATCAACGGTAAAGTATCGGAGGCATCCCACCGAAGGGGAGACACCACATCAACATGATCAACATCACGAAATAAACTGCTAATGCCATGCATTAAAAAGGGTTTCATAGTCATGGTCAAAGGGCAGCTTGCCTGACTCAACAAAGTCTTCAGGGTCTTCGAAGTCTTCGGGTCCAACTCTCTCGTCGACAGCGCAATCTATCGTCGCGATAAATAACGGTAATAATAAGCATCACAACAAAAAAAGAGCACAAACTCTACTTTTAAAATGTTACTCTACTCTGATAAATACTACAAACTATTCTAAAAATACTTGTCTAAGGTTTTGCAGTGTAAAAAGTTTTCAAAACTATTTTTAACAGAGTCAAAAATACCTAAAAGGAGGTTTTAAAATAAAACAGTACATAAAAGGTTTTCAATTTTTTTTTACAAATGGCACTATATAATACTATAGATTATTACAAGAATTTTGGTGGAGAAATTGTTGTCACTGGGATTTTACTTACTCCTGTGGAATTTTTGAAAAGTTGGACAGAAAAAGAAAATGGCACTGGGTCCTGGGCCAGAGGCGGCCAGCTGCTGGGCCGGCCCAGCTAGCCAGTCAGCCAGCCGCGCGCGCCGTCAGGTTTAAACCTGACAAGTGGGGTCCCCCTGTCGGGCCTTCGTCCTCCTCTGGACCGAGAGGGGAGGGGCTCACCGGCGAGGCTACCGGCGGCGGCGAGGAGCGGCGAGTGCGGGAATGGGCTCGGGGAGGAGTCGCCGGTCAGGTGGATGTTGAAGGAAGGCGGAGGTGCCCTGGCTCGCCGGTGGCGAGCACCCATGGCGGAGGAGCTTCGGGAGGTGCCGGTCCCAGCCGTTTTCGAATGCAATCTGCACAGGGGAGAGGGGGAAAATGATCAGGGGCGCCAGGGTAAGCCATAGGGAGAGAAAGGAGTACCGGAGGGGTTCCCTACCGCGAGATCAACGGCGGCCCGAGGAGTCGGCGTCGAGCTCGATCCAGAGGAGGATAGTCCGTCCCTCTTGGACACAAATAGAACAGATGATCCCCAAGGAGAGGCACTAGGGCGAATGAATCCTTTTCTGAGCTGCTCTACCAGTTGCTTCTTCAATTCAGCTAACTCTTCGGATCCCATTCTATAGGGCTTCTTATAGATGGGTCCTGCCCCGGGCATTAGCTCAATGATGAACTCAATGTCGCGGTCACGGGGCATTCCAGGCAGCTCATCAGGAAACACATCTGGGTATTCATATACCACTGTCACTTGATCCAACTCAATTCCCGATAGACAGTTAACCTGAGGGGCTTGAGTGGAGGTATGGTCGGGGACATACTTGACTTCAATCCCTCGGCTATTGGTCATGGTAACAACCCTCTTGGCATAGTCTAACAAGCCTTGGTGCTTGGTTAACCAATCCATGCCTAGGATCACATCCAAGCCTTCCGACTTCAGGATGATAAGGTCTGCTAGGAAGTCTACCCCGTTGATGTTAATCTCAACTCCTTTACAACCTATCCCGGACTTCATAACTGATCCCGGGGTTTGTATCAACGTACGACTACCCAGGGGTGTAGGTTTCATGCCACTCTCTAGTGCAAACTTTTGAGTGACAAAAGAATGAAAAGCTCCAGAATCAAACAGTACGGTTGCTGGGTTGAGTTGACGAGGAACGTGCCCAGTATGATGTCTGGGTCTTTCTGGGCTTCCTCAGCGGTGACGTGATTCACACGACCCTTGCCATTGTTGGGCTGGTTGCGGGGAGCTGGGTTCCTTTGTGGCGCTCCACGTCCTTGACCTTGGTTTGGCGCATTGGGGCGCGGTGCATCTGGGTTCTTGTTGGGACAGTGCCTAGAGATGTGTCCTGGCTGACCACATCCAAAGCAAGTGACTTGACCAGGGGTGTTGTTGTTGTAGTTTCTGCCGCCGTTGTTGTTATTGGGGTTGTTGTAAGCTGGCCTGGGATTGGCATACTGCTGAGGCTGGTAGCTCGGACGAGGTGCAGGAGGCCTAGCCTGCTGCGGCTGATAGGTTGGCTTGGCTGGGGCTGGGGCTGGCTGCCAGGGGCGAGGCTTCTGGTTGCTGGGACTACCCTTGCTAATCATCTTGCGCTTGCGGTTGTCGTCTATGGCACGACGCTTGTCTTCCAGCATGAGGGCCTTGTTCACCAGGTCGAAGAAGGTCCGACGGTCGCAGACGATGACTTGATACTGCAGGGTCTGCTGAAGTCCTTCCATGAAGCGTTCCATCTTAGCAGCCTCCGTGTTTACATCTTCAGGTGCATACCTTGACAGTAGGTTGAACTTCTGTGTATACTCCTTGACAGAGCCACTTCCTTGCTTCAGCGCTCGGAATTCCCTCTTCTTGATAGCCATGATCCCAGAAGGGATATGGGCGGTGCGGAATCCTTCCTTGAAGTTATCCCAGGTGATCACACGATCGCCTTGCATGACCTTGAATCCATCCCACCAAGCTCTGGCGGTACCTCCGAGGCAGTGAGAGGCATAAAGCACCTTCTCATGATCCTCATTTCAATTGACCAGTGCAAGGAGGTACTCGATGGTGCAGATCCAGTCATCGGGATCCAGTGGTTCAGCAGTCTCGGTAAAGGTTGGGGGCGGATTCCTCATGAACTCAGACAGAGTGGAGCGGCCATTGCCGTTCCTGCCTTGCTGCTGGTTGTTCACAAGGACTTGGGCCATCTGCTGGATAGCAACAGTGTTGGCTTGGCGTTCCTCCCGGAGAACTTGGAGAAACTGAGCTATGCTCATGTTCTCCAGCGGAGGTGGAGGCGGGGGAATGTCGCCTTGTGGCTGCTCCGGGTGATCTCCAGCGTGAGCAGCCATACCAGCTCCCTGTTGCTGGCTGGAGTTGCCGGCTTCAGGGTTGGTGAAGAACCTGTTGCAGCTTGTAGTCACCATCCTATTTGGAGCAGCCAACTCAAATAACTGGGATAAACGAGAGGAAAAGCAATACTGGAGAAAGCGCGCCTAAGGGGGGTGGTGTAGTGCAAGTGTGGTAAAACGAAGGTCGAAAGACCAATACATATATTAAGATAAGATAGACGATGGAGTCGCTTACACGTTGCCTAAGGCAAAAGCGCGACTTGCATCAGAACACAAACAACAAAAGCAAACAACAAGCACACATGGCTTCATATGAACCATTACACGGACTCGACTTCGCATGAGGGGTACATGACTGATCCTACCCTAGGGGTTCTCGGACTCGGGTGGTGGAGTGCTCTGGTTCCTGACCAGGAGGGAAGAAGACTTGGTTGCTTGATGGGGTTCCTTCTGGCTGGATGTGCATATTCGCGACTCCCGGAATAGGTGACGGAAATCCAGGGGTTGCTACTCGACCCTGGGTCAAGATGTCAGTAGCTTGGCGAAGTAGCTCTCGAGTGTGGTCAAATTCCTGGCGGAGCTTCATGGACTCCTTAATCAGGTTGTGAACCAGACTATCGGCGGAGAGGCTGAAGTAGGTCTGAAATCTGAGGGGCACACCATCCTCCTTGGATGGAACCAGTGTCTGACTTTCGCCGATGTCGTCCTTTCTGATGGGTAGGTAACGAGTAGCGGGCTCGTCGGCCATCTCTGGAATGATACCTCGAATGGGGATGAGTGCCTTCCGTGCAGCTGTCTCGACTGCGAGTGCTAGGGTCTCCATCTATGGTCTTTCAAAGAACCAACTGGTCGGGGAGTCGTTTGCCTTCACAAACACATCCACGTGATACTCCTTCGTGATGGCATCGACCTACTGCTCGTGGTGGAGGAGGACGGGTGGTTGGCAAAACTGGCACTTCTCCAGGCTATCTCCAAGGAGTAGGGGAAAGCCGGATACTAGGAGGGCTTCGGGTATGATGGCCATCTACAAAGGTTTGAAGGGAGGAGAGTCAGAGGAGTGCTGTGTGAAGAATAGAAGGAGTAATAAGTGCAGAAACTCCTGAGTATAGGTGCTAGGTGTTGTTTTCAAAACGGTTTTTATCCTAACTAACGTCCATGCTAACTAAGGGCTTCCTACAGTTAGGATGGCTCTGATACTAGCTCTATGGGGACCCCGACTCATGATTCGTGGTCACCGAATGCACGTGCACATTGATCCCAGAGATCAATGTTCACTGAACACACAGAAACCGGCATACAAGAGTCTTACATCCTAACATACCGTCTTACACAACTAAAGGCCAGCTGGGCCAAGTCTTACATAGATAGCGCCGCAAGGGCCAAATACTTAAACATAGCGAGCATCGGAAATCTTGATCGGAAGCGTGAACCCATGCCATCTGCCTTAAACCTACAGGCATTCTGACTGGGAAGCGTCCTAGTTCGCATGTTCATCACCAACGAACTCTTCACCCTACTCCTGCTCTTCCATGCCTGTCCAATTAAATAACCAGTGGCAAGCCAATGAGTACTTTGAATGTACTCGCAAGCAACCCAAGTTTTGGAACAAGGTACAACAATGCATGATATAGCACTAAGTAGGTAAGTTTTGCAGAAAGCTCATTTTAAGTGCAATGATATGGTCAAGTAACTTGAGTAAGCATGCATCAACTGTTGACAGGTACTCAAGTGAACAAGTCTCAGTTATCATCATAAGCAGGGGTTGAACATCTCATGTTCATCATCATGCCAAATCATCGGACTTAGCTCAAGTTTCATCCTTGTGTCATCCACACACACACACACACACACACACACACACACACACACACACACACACACACACCAAGTTTGTGAATACAATGGACGTAGTTTAAGCAGGACCTCCAACTGTCCATGACCATGGACACGACTATTCAAATAGTTTTACACTCTGCAGAGGTTGCACACTTTACCTACAAGACTCGGGAAACTCCCGTGTCAAGCCACGACTCGCGGTATTGTCCATACCCGAGGTAAGTACCCGAACATTGTCTTTCCCTTGACGATACTAAACAAAGAGTCCACTCGATTGGTACCCAGCCCACATGATGTACATCACAAGTAACATCCATGTAGGGACCAATGGTGTGCCCGGTGCCTGTGAAGACAGCGCATGATCATCCTTACCGGCACGACCCCGTATCGAAAGTGACCATGTCACTTTCGGCACTAGTAATGCAGGCTCTATGCTAATACTCGTCAAAGTAATCAACAAAGCCCCGTCCCATAAGGGGTATCCTGGTTGTACATGTAAGGTTGGGATGGTCAGCAAATCTTAAATCTCTCCGTTTTCGAAAACACACACACAACCTGCTCTGGTACACCACTTCTTTCTCAAGTGGTTACCTAGCACAACATCATCTCCCTCGGGCATTAGTGGCACCCGACGGGGTTTTCGAAAAGTCTTTGAAATCATTTTGTTTCCATCACCATGCATGTTCCCTTCCCACTTGCATAGCGACTACTAGCAACCTATCTACTCCCACCCACACAACCCTCATAGGAAGGTAGGGTCATGCTCGATGCAAGTATCAACGGTAAAGTATCGGAGGCATCCCACCGAAGGGGGACACCACATCAACATGATCAACATCTCGAAATAAAGTGCTAATGCCATGCATTAAAACGGGTTTCATAGTCATGGTCAAAGGGCTGCTTGCCTGGCTCAACAAAGTCTTCAGGGTCTTCGAAGTCTTCGGGCCCAACTCCCTCGTCAACAGCGCAATCTATCGTCGTGATAAATAACGGTAATAATAAGCATCACAACAAAAACAGAGCACAAACTCTACTTTTAAAATGTTACTCTACTCTGATAAATACTACAAACTATTCTAAAAATATTTGTCTAAGGTTTTGCAGTGTAAAAAGTTTTCAAAACTATTTTTAACAGAGGAAAAAATGCCTAAAAGGAGGTTTTAAAATAAAATAGTACATAAAAGGTTTTCAATTTTTTTTTACAAATGGAACTATAAAATACTACAGATTATTACAAGAATTTTCGTGGAAAGATTGTTGGCATTGGGATTTTATTTACTCCTGTGGAATTTTTGAAAAGTTGGACAGAAAAAGAAAAAGAAAATGGCACTGTGTCCTGGGCTAGAGGCGGCCAACAGCTGGGCCGGCCCAGCTAGCCTGCCAGGCAGCCACCCCTCAATCATGGAGCTGCGGCCATGCAAGATTTACTGGAGGTAGAGGAGGGTCGTGAGGGACTGTGGTAAAAATTTGGGCCCAAGGAGAACTCATCTGGTGCTCCATTCATTGTCCACAAAACTGTTGCAGAAGGTGTTTGATGAGTGTTTGAGCTAGCTAAGATGATCTACTTGACATGAGATTTAAGATGATTGAGAATTAGGGCTAAATGAGCTTGATCACAAGTTTTGAGCACATTTAGAGAAAGTGTCAAATGTAAAAGTTTCAAACCCTAGAAATGGGCAGAAATGGAGTTGCTTAGATCTAGCTAAGCAAAACCATTCTCCGTGATGCACCACTTAGTGTGGTGGCATAATTTGGGAATTAGAACATGTCCACCAAGTTTGACACCAATAGGAGAAACTTCACCATGTAAAGTTGTTCAAATTTGATTCTGGACAGAAAGGGTTTTCGGGTATTTGGATGAAACAAAACAATTGGGATTGCTATGAAACTTTGCAACATCATCACATATAGTATGTGTGACTTTATGGAATTTTCCTGGATTTATTTGAGAATATTTCTTACAGAAATATTTAAATGCTTGATTTAAGCAGAAAGGGTTTTGGAGGGTTTTGTCAAATATTTTGAACATGACCATGTGTTGAAACTCTTATATATGGACAATATATGCCCACTGAGTTTCCCTAAAGTTTCTCAAATATTTTTAAAGCATAAAAGCATTTTTCCCTATAAAAGACCATTTCTGGCCTTAAGAAAAGGTCTTTAAATAAAATAGGGAAATAATCTTTAAAATTAATATTTTGTGGTTTTGGGAAGTCTTATATATAGTAGGTTCCAAATAAAGTCTTTGGGGAAGAAGGATCCACCCAATTTGAGGACTTGTAGTACAAACCTCAATTCAGGGGGTTTTGAAAACCTAATTTAAATAAATGCTTTTTGGCCAAAAGAATATTTTATAAAAATAGTTTTTGGTCCTATACACATGGCATGGTCATTGGGCAAAGATTTGGAGCAAGGAGATGAGTTTTGAGAGTAGGAGGAATTTTATGAATTTAGAGCACCCTCAAGCAAGCAAGTAAATAGCAAGCAAGTCAAGCATTACATGCACACAAAAAGTTTTTGTTGGCCCTAGTTTTTGAGCTATGTTAACTTAGTAACATGAGGTAAAACACAGGGTGTGACAGAACAGCACCCCAAGCGCCTACCGTCTTCCCCGAATGTCTTGACGAAGAGCGTCGCCACCCAATGGGGACTTGAAGTGGAGGGTACACCTCCCCTGCAGGCCGCGGGCGCGGGCGAACGTCTGCCACCCGCGGGTCAGTAACACGTAGCCCGCGGGGGTGACTTCGACCTCCACCCATGAGGCTTGACTGCAACAACCGGCGTCACTCCGCATTCCGGGCAATGATGGCCCCACGGCGTGCGCCCGCCCTTGCCAGTCGGGGCGGTTACCGAGGCGACATGGGGAAGTGGAGGCGTCCGCGCCCCGTCGCGCGCCACGCGTCATGCCTGACCCGCAGGCGATTGGGGCCCACGGCGCTTCGGCCTCCCTTCCTTGGCTTCGCCCCGAAGCCGGCCCGAGCATGCCTTGGGCCCGGGGGCTACTGTTGGTGTTCTGGGTTCGGGGGTACCCAGACCTACCTGCCAGCGGCCCAGCGCGGGGCCCACCTTGACGTCCCAGTACGAACTGGCAGCAAACCCCTCAAAACAAAACCCTCGTGTGGGCCCCGGCCTCGCGAGGAGGACGACACCAAGACCTCCAGGGGAGCGGCGTCCCCAGGCCACCTCCCGAGGATCGGAGATTCCTATGCAGGTACCCAGCCTCAGGAGGCTGTGATGACGTGAGCCATGACGACCATGGCAGGCGGGCGCCAGCGGGCGCAGCAGAGATAGTTTCCCCTTTTGTGCCAAGGGGGACGAATGCGAGTTCCCAAGGAACCCCCAAAGGTTCCCATTCCAATGCAACAAGACCAAGACCACGATCTCGGCAGGATGGATGTCATCGCCGAGCCCACCTTTGTGTCACGCCAAGAGCTTTGCGGGCGAAGACCACCTTTAGTCAGGATAAGTTGTACCTCCTGTCCCCCTTCAAAATTGGCCATTGTGGGATCCCTTCCCGCCAGTTCGATAAGGGAAGACGACCAAGGCCCTCTATAAATAGGGACTAGCCACCACCATAGAGAGGGATCGGATCGACCCACACCAAAGAGCCCTCGCGAGGTTGCTCAACCACTGTACTAGTTCATCCACAAACCTCCTCGCGAGGGCAACCCACCAAAGCAGGAGTAGGGTTTTACACCGCAAGGTGGCCCGAACCTGGGTAAATCTCTCGTGTCCATCTTCTTGCGCTTTCACACATCTTCGGTAGGGTCTGGCTGTGGAGCGGTAGGCTTGAGGCTTGAGCTGGTTCGGATCTTCGCACACGCCCCAGAGTTCGAACCTTCTTGGGTCTGCAGAGCCCTGAATCCGACATAACTGCAGGGATGCACGGCTACGCATGCTCGTGCACTATTTTGGGCCTAGCCCAACAACGGCGCACTCGTGTATGGCCCAGGCCCGGGGGCTACTGTCGGTGCACTAAGGACTGGGGGTCCCTATTCCCCAGACTTGTGCATGGGCAGTCGTCCCAGACCGGTAGCCTCTTACCGGGCTCGTGCCAACCTTTGAGGCGAATCAAGAGTCAAGACAAGAGAAAGGCATTCGGGCCCTTCGCTGAGCGGAGTAGCCCGTTCGTGAGCGCCCCGGCAAGGATTCCGACCCGCCAGGCCGTCGCTCCACCTCACCAAGGACGATAGTCCACATCACCTGAGCTGTCGAGCGGGCAGGTGGGCAGGCAGAGCTGGCCGGGGCACGTGGCTACAGCGGAGGGCCTGTTGCAGGTTTAACGCCACCCGTCCCACGACGTGGCAGAAGAATAGGAGGTAGCTGGGCGAACGGCACAGAAGGAGAGGCGATCATTGCCGAGAACCGTCGCCGGCGCGCCACCTCATGGCGCATTCAATGCGCCTGTCCTAGTCCGTCAGAGTTAGGTGTATCCCACTACCGCTTTGACGACATCCCCTGTAGCTGTAAGAACACACTTTACACCCAGCAAAAGACCATTGTAGCCCTTGTGGTAAACCCTTGAACTATAAAAGGAGGCCCATGGCTACCTTGAAAAAGGTCGACACTCTGTCCATTTGCACATGTAGTAGCACCTCTCGAGCATCCTTGCCGGGGGAGCTGTTTCCCTTGTACTTGGACCTAGATATACAACACATAGACAGGACGTAGGGTTTTACGCTCCCGAGTAGCCCGAACCTGTATAAACCCCGTGCGTAGTAATGGCAATTGATGGTCTTCGTGCACTCAACGCTCCTGCCAAACCAAAAAGGGGCCTTGCTGGTCCCATAGATTGTCATGAATCACACCCCCGACAGCGTGTACATAGCCGAGAACTCATGTGAAATCCCTTCTTCGTCAAGAAAGGAATCCACATTCGTGTTCTTGAACTCCGATCCGTTGTCGCTCCAAACTTTCTTGATCTTTACTTCAAACTGATTTTCTGCTTTGCGAGCGAAGTTCTTGAAGATCCTTTGCACCTGCGACTTATCATCAAGAAAGAATACCCACGTAAATCTGGAAAAATCATCAACTATAACTAGACCAAAAAAATTTCCACCGAGGCTCTTGTAAGCATTGGGACCAAAAAGATCCATATGAAGCAACTCGAGTGGTCTCCTAGTAGTCATGATATTCTTTATGGGATGACTTCCACCTACTTGCTTTCCATCTTGACACACACTACAAAGTCTATCTTTGTCAAAGATAACATCTTTAACACCAAGTATGTGATCACCTTTGATGAGCTTGTCTAGATTACGCATACCAACATGTCCTAGTCTTCTATGGCAAAGCCAACCTTCAGAAGATTTTGAAATAAGACAAGTGTGAGGTTTGGAACTCTTAGTGAAATCAACAATGTATAGATCACCTCTATGGAAACCGGTAAAGACCATGCTATGATTATCTTGATGAAACACTTGGCAATATTTTGGTAAATAGCACATTAAAATCGAAATCGGCAAGTTTAGATACGGAAAGAAGATTGTAGCCAAGGGATTCAACAAGCGTGACATTTTGAATGGAGCTATCATGAGATATGGACACCTTACCAAGACCAAGTACCTTACCCTTGGAGTTGTCTCCAAAAGTCACATACCATCGCGGTCCATGGTTTGGTCCGATCTCTTGAAACATTTCTCTATTTCCGATCATATGATCAGTGCATCCGCTATCGAGAATCCACTCTTTTCCTCCGGACATGTAATCCTTGAAGTTTGCCATGAGACTTCGATTCATCATAGTCTTCTCATACTCGATGCCAAACAACTCATCTTCATCATAGTAGCCATGTTCCTCATTGTCATCACCAAGTGGGAAATACTCGTCATAAGAAACAAGAGATTCGTTAGAGTTGTGATCATGACAATGTTCAAGATTATGAATGTGAATGGCTTCAACAATGATGTTGTTGATAGTTATGATATCTTCTTTAGCACGCATGAGGTCTCTAAGCTCAAATAGATAATCATCAAACTTAGGATCACTAGGCATCATTTTGTGAAAAGCAACAGATTTAAGAATTGCATCAAGATTACTCAATGAATAATTTGGATATCATTTCTCCAAATCATTCCACAAAGTATAAGAACATTCAAAATTCTTCATTTGATCTAGCACAGTTCTAGGCAATCCTCTAATGATAAGATTAACAGATCTAAGATTGTGAAGCATATCAGTTTCCTCTTCGTGTGTGGGATGTAAAGGATCAATGGGAGGTACATAGGGGTTCTTAACATACTTGCTCAAATGGAATTCATTGAATAACTCAAGCATCTCATATTTCCATTGACTATAGTACTCCCTATCGAGAACGGGCACTCTACAACTAAGACTCCCCAAACTAGACACATCCATCGTCCTCCACCGGTGATGAAACCGAAGCTTTGGAGACCAAAGCTCTGATACCAATTGTGGGATCACTACAAGGGATGTCTAGAGGGGGGTGAATAGACTACTTGACAAATTATTAACCTAACCTTTTCCCAAGTTAATTGGTTGGCACATTTTAGCAATTCTAACAAGTCTAATGCACCCTACACATGCTAGTCAACAAGTATGGCAGCGGAAAGTAAAGACAAGCATATGTAAGAGAGTAGAGATAGGAAGATCAAACGCAATATGGAGACACAAAGATTTTTCCCGTGGTTCTGATAGGTGGTGCTATCGTACGTCCATGTTTATGGAGACTTCAACCCATGGAGGGTAACGGTTGTGAGAGTCCACGGAGGGCTCCACCCACGAAGGGTCCACGAAGTAGCAACCTCATCTATTCCATGATGGCCTACGTCCACGGAGGACTAGCCTTACTCGGGTAGATCTTCATGAAGTAGGCAATCTCCTTGCCCTTACAAACTCTTGGTTCAACTCCACAATCACGAAGAAGGAGGCTCCCAAGCGACACCTAACCAATCTAGGAGGCACCACCCTCGAAAAGGTAATAGATGTGGTAGTATGATGAACTCCTTGCTCTTGTGCTTCAAAAGATAGTCTCCTCAACACTCAATCACTCTCTCATAGATTTGGCATGGGTAGAAGAGATTGATTGGATGGAAAGCAACTTGGCGAGGCTAGAAATCAAGATCCATATGGTTGGAGTGGATGATCTTGACCTCAACACAAGGGTAGGTGGATCTCTCTCAGAAAATTGGATATGGCAAGTGGGTGTGTGTTTTGAGTGCTTCTCTTGCGAGTGAGTGGTGGTGGAGTATATGTAGGCATCTCCAAAAATACAACCGTTACAACATTATTGCCCAACTCGGTGAAACTGAAGTGAAACTCGGTGGCACCGACTAGTTCAAAATGTGGCAACTTTGGCGTTTTCGGTGACACCGATATATGAATCTCGGTAGTACCGATATGGGTGACCTAGGCAGTTACCAAATCTCGGTGAGACCGATTCCTCAAACTCGGTGGGACCGATTTCAAGAAATGGGCTAACAGAAAGTTGGTCCAACTTCTCGGTGAGACCGATTCTAGAAAATGGTTAACCAGGAAGTTGGTCACTGTTTTTGGTGGCACCGAATGGAAAGATGGTAGTACCGAGATGCTAGGGTTTGGTTTGGCTTTTTTCTTGGATAAACTCGGTGGATCCAAATGGGAAGTTAGTGGCACCGAATTTTGACTTTAGGATTTGGACGGATGATATGTGTGGGAAAGTGGGTGAGTACTTTTGGTGGCTACCTCTAAGCACTTGAGCAACCGGATCATCATATTTACCTCTTCCCCTTTTAATAGTATTGGCTTTCCTATGGACTCAAAGTGATTTCTCACAAAATCTGAAATGTAGAGTCCTTGATCTTGAAGCATGGCCAATCCTATTCCTTCCTTTCCTTGGGGAGGTTCTCCACTTAATCTTTAGCCAATCCTCTCTATGGACTAAACCTGAAATAAACTAGATAAAACTATTAGTCCAAGAGACAATGTATGTTGTCATGAATTATCAAAACCACCAAGAGAGCATATGTGCGTTCACCCGGGGGTTGATTAATTATCCATGGGGAAGCTAGGCCTTATGCATTTTTATTATATTGTTAAGCAAATGCAGTACCAATGTTGGGCCTTGCCATAAGAGTTTTATCACAAAACGAATTATCAAGGGGATACCCATAACAACCCCAAGCATGTTAGGATCGCTCAATATGGAACATAACACCGGTAAACAGAAACTAGGACATCAAAAGTGGAACAAATAATCGAGCAAAAGGCCAAGCCTTCCACATTTACCAAGTACTTATGTCTATTAAATTAAATAGCAATAATAATGTGATATCCCAATATATCCATGTCGGCACATGGAAACAACCAGCACCTACAACTAGCAACGTTATAAGAAGGGTTGAGCAAGCGGTAACTTAGCCAAACAAAGGTTTGCTGGGATGTGGAGGGGTTAGAAGCTTATCATGGAAATGTTGGGAGGCTTGACATTCAAGTGGTAGGTAATGATACATAACAATAGAAGCGATACAACTAGCATAGAAAAAATATTATCGGGATCTGGGTAATGATCATCTTGCCTGAAGGGTCTTCTGTGGGATAAAGAACTGTCTCCTCATAAATGTTCTCGGCACGATCCTCGAACTCAGTGTCATCGCTGTCGGGACCCCGATCCTAAGCCATATGAATCCAGCCTGTAACATGTCACACCACTTTGCGGCCTCACGCACGGTAACCCACGGCTGCCACCTTACCTTGGCCGGGACCGTTTGCGCCTTTTGGCTCACTGATATGAACATGTCGCTAGCATTCACATGTCAAAGAACCCGGGTCGACATGACTAGTCATAGACCCAAGTGGCACAACCGTACAGGGACAGACATACGTAACCCAACAATGCAGGTGTCGGTCATCAACGTGTGTAGACGAGTCGTAGCAAGCTACATGGACTCCATTACACCACGTGCCATTTCCCCGTAGGAACAGACACAGCAGCAAAGAAGGATACACACTGGTCAATCAATGTGTCCGGAGCAGTAGCAAGCTACCAAGGCTCATGGAAGCACAAAGAGGCATTTCCCCGTAAAGAAGTCTACTAAAGGTACACAACTAGGTGTCGAATCCCACACATACCAATGCATTTCAATCATACACGCACTATGCACGATATGCGTAGAGACAACATGGCATCACGATATGCAGGAGGGGTCACATGACCCAACATTCTGAGCATACAAACAACAAGCGGAAGTTACATGTCTGGGTACAAACATCTAATAAAAGCGGCTGGAAGAGTCTGAAAAGCTACAACGACCCTACCAAAGGAGCCAGACATCTGTCTGGGATTCCCAAGCTAATCCGGTCAACATCGAACTTCACTTCGTAAGAATCACTAATGAGACTGAAGTCTCATCTGCAAAAAAACATAAATAAGCAAATGTGAGTACAAAGGTACCCAGCAAGACTTACATCAGAACTATCTACATATGCATCATTGTCAACAAAGGGGGTTGTGGAGTTTATTGCAGTAGGCCAGTTTTGACTCTTGTCTAACCTGTACTATGACTACAAGTAGTATCTTACTTTGAAGGGAGAAAGCACACACGAGTCCACATACTCACCAAATCAATACACCACTATGGATCCACTCCTGCCTCCCTACGAGAAGGCCATCCATAGCACTCACACTTATCTTGCGTATTTTAGAGTACCCATTTCACTTGTCTATGAACCACATAAGTTTTCCAAGTAGTCCATATCCGAGGACGCGGCTATTCGAACAGATTAAATCACCCTGCAGGGGTATACTTCTTCACACACGCTCCCGCCACTTACAGCCATGTGCACGTAAAAATGCACCTCGGCATCCTTCAAGCGGAAGCCCAGCGAGGGAGTCGTCCACGGCCGTTAACCACACAAGACTCTAGTCCAGGTTTATCGCCAATTTGAGACTGAACCCGCCACGGAAGTCCGGCCGAAGTTTCCATCACGGCCCCAAACGATGTGTGCAGTGTTCCCAAGCCCACCTCGACGGATGGTACTACGCTTGGTACACCGGGCCATGGTGCATCTACCGCGCCATAGCCTAACCCTCCGGTCAGCGCTATGCACGGCCGCCAGCACATCCT
Source organism: Elymus sibiricus (assembly GCA_039707655.1). Classification (NCBI taxonomy): domain Eukaryota; kingdom Viridiplantae; phylum Streptophyta; class Magnoliopsida; order Poales; family Poaceae; genus Elymus; species Elymus sibiricus. The sequence goes on along the minus strand of CM077665.1, from coordinate 228,579,058 downwards.
ACAAATACGAGAAACTAGTTGCAACTCCTAGACAGAGATCGAGGCGATTAATAAGCCGAGAGGGTCCATTGGTTTCGGGCCCAATGCATGGTAGTATCTTGTCTTGGATAACAAACACAGAACTCAGTTCTTAAGGACGGTCCCAATGAGACAACCCGCCATGTACTCCTACATGGCCTCTCACCGCTACCTTTACCAAATCGGATTCACAAACTTAGCTCTCACACAGCAGGACATGAACACATCCATTCCGATTCATCGCCCAGATGGATCAGACCCAACACGACTCTAAGCATAGCAGGCACAGTAAGCAAGCATGGATGAGTAAGCACAACAAGGCTCAAGCAGTTGCTACTCATGCTAAGTGGTTTCAACTATTTACCGTGACAAGGACAGGACATGCAAAGGAATGGGTTCAACTACCGAGAACATGTAACAGTTGAATCGTCATAGTCCTAATGCAGTATAAGAGAGAAGGAGCGAGAGAGTGGGATATTATCGGGATGCTCAAGGAGGGGTTGCTTGCCTGACACTTCTGAAGATAACAATGAGTCTTCATCGGTGACATCGATCTCAACGTCGGAACCATCGTCTACCGAGAAGGAACAACACTGACAAAACAAGAAAGGAACACATTCAATGCAATGCAACAAACATGATGTATGATATGGCATGTTAAGGTTCTAAATTCACCTAGTACAATATTTAGCCATATTAATTGAAGTGGAATTCAAATAGACATCAAATTCCAACTCCAAACTATTTATCAAATTTGTCCTAATCATGAAATGTCCTAGTTGGTGATGTTAACTTGCTAAAGCATGCATGATCATGGCATAAACAGATTCCTTGCATTTTTCTAATCATTTTTCATATATAAATTATTTTCATCTGAGTTACGGTTGAATTTCTATGATTTTTAGAAGTTTTAAGCATTTTCTGGAATTTCCCTGAATATTTTAAATACCAGAAAAGCTTTATTGCGTCAGCACTGTGTCAGCAGTCAACTGGCCGTGCCAGGTCAAACCTGACGACCAGGGCCCACACGTCAGTGACACAGGGCTAATCCCAGGTCAAACCCGACGTTGATTGGGCTTTGACCCCCCCCCCCCCGTGGGGTCCTCTGTTAGTGGCTCTGTTGGTGGGGTTAGTGGCTAATTAAGCCGGCCACGTCAGCCCCGACCGGAGGGTGGTCGCAGGCGACCATCCGACATGGTGGAGGCTCGCCGGAGGGCACTACGGGCGGCGGATGGGCAAGCTGGGGGCACCAGAAGGTAGCCCGCAGTCGTGCGCATCCATTTGAGCCATCCATGGGTCATGGGGTGGCCGGAGCAGGGTCGGCGACAAGCTTGGCGGCGGCCGGGGTTCGGTCGACCACGGGCTCGACGCCACAGGGCACGGGAGCAAAGGGCGATTGAGGGAAAATGGCCAGGAGCTCACAATGGGTCTGATGGCATCGTTGGAGACCTCGGGGATGGTCTGCTTGCGACAAATTGACAAAGATGATCGCTGGTGACCGAGGTGGAAGACGGCGACGGGGTCGATGCTGAGGGGCTCTCGACCTCGATTCCTTCGTCTTGGAGCTTCTAGGCGTCGAGGCGAACCTCGTGGGGTGGATGGAGAGGCTGGGGAGCGGCCAGGGGCACGGCAGTCCGAGGGGGAGAGGGAGTAGAGAGAGAGGGAGAGGCAGCAGGGCGAGGGGGTGAGCTCGAGGGAGTTCCAGGCGTCGCCGGGAGTCGCTAGATGAGCCGGGGGGAGAAGGAGGTGGCCAAGCAATGTCGGCGCTTCGCCACGCACCTGCCTGGTCCTTCTGGCAGGAGGAGGAAGAAGACCCCCCTGCCCCTGGTGGGCTGGGCTGGCTTCTCTCTTGGGCCAGGGGTACCAGGTAACTATTTCCTTTTGCATTTTCTTTTCTTTTCTAATTTCTGCTCTCTATTTTTTTTTGTTTGTGCAAAAATCCTAAAGTGAATAATCCTGAAATAATTCCTGGGGTTTTATGACTATTGTTTCTAGGCCCCACAATAATTATCAGAATTTTTGAAACAACTAAAATAGTTATAGTCTTTTATTTGTCATTTTCAGCAACATTGCTGGTTTATTTAAAATGCCAAAAAGAGTTGTTGAAAGTAGATCAACCCTGGCATGTTGTTGCCAACTTTTATCAGAGAGGGGGAACATTTTGAAGATCATTTTGGAATCCTTAAAAAAATCAATTATTGGAATTTGTTTATTCGATGAAGTGCTAGGGTTTGTCATCCCCATGTCAAATTCATAAGAAATTAACATGATGCCATGGATGCCAATGCAACTATTTACAACCAATATTCTAGGGCTATGACAACTCACCCCCACTAAAACAAAAATCTCGTCCCGAGATTCAGGCGTAGGGTAAGAGAACAGAGGGAACACTAACTACCACAATCTTCATGGTCCAAGTGCCCTCCTCGACGATGTTGATTCATTGCATCATGTTGATCTTGACATCTTTACCTTCGAGATCTTCATCCAAACATGGCAACAAAAGGAATGGAAAACTCTACAAGAATCGATCTTCTCAAGATCGAGCCACTCATGATCAACTCATGGAATGAGACGTGAGAATGTCTCTTGAGCTAAGACACAAAACACATCAAGATGGATGGAACGAGATAGATGATAAGGTTAAATTTGGTAGGCGACAATTCCCTGCTTGAGAGATGGTGAACGGGTTTCAAAGTAGCAAGGAGCTAATTGCCATGATTCCATAACGGGGCACCTTAGAGGAGGTGACTTATAGAGTTATCCCTTAAGTGGCAAAAAGAATTAATTTTGACCCAGAGATCATTGAAACTCTTCATACCAGGTTAAGGCATTTCACAAACGATCGTTTGAAGGAGTACGGAGAAATGGAATACTCAGATTGGAAAAGAAACTAGAGTTATAGAACAACTCGACTAATGGAGCCCAATGTTCGAGGGACTTAACTAGTATAAAGAGTTGTGAAGACTACGTTACATGTAATGCCTTCAGTTAACGCAGCCGTTAGCAGTACCTCCAGCAGTTACTATCATTAATGCCCTAGTAATGGCGCTCGGCTGGAGGTGGCGCACTCTATATAAGCCACCCCCTGGTGCCAGAGTGAGGGTTACGAACTCCCTGTATTCAGACACTCACTATAAGCAAATGCTCACCCTCAGGGCTCGAGATCTAGGGTCTTTAGCACTTCCGAGTGGGGCCTGAACTCGTACATCTGAGTGTTACACTTGCACTATAGCTAGGCTTCGCCCTAACTCTTATGTACCCCCGGTACTACTGTCAGCATTACACCCACGACAGTTGGCGCCCACCATGGGGCAGCACGTCTAGCAAACCCCGATGCAAGTGGAGATTTAGTTTTCCTTGTGACCATGTTGGCACTCGGCAGTGAGATCCTCTTCGGCAGCCTCCGCTTCATCGCTGACGGTTCAGCTTGGTTGCACGAGGCACCGCTGGACCCAGATGCGTTCCCTGGATGCGGGGCAACACACTTCGGTGCGTCGGCACACGACGTCCTTTTGCGACAGCCGTCGGAGTCTTATGGCTCTGTGCCAGCTTGTCCGGCTTTTAGCCGTCGCAAGCGCTCCGGGCGTTCGCGCCTTCAACGGTTGCTCAAGCATGTTATGGTGCGTCAGCCTGCCTCCGAGCAGGTGGCCGTACTTGACTACGGTGAACCCACCGTCAGTTTGTCCCCCACGATGAGCGACGAGTTGACCGATGGGTCCGAGTGCGAAAGCAGCAAGAACGCTGCAGAAATATTGATGGCGCACACTACCGACCACAGACCTCCTGGGTACTCTGCGGGGGGGGGCTCCCATGGTCGGGACGGCGGCCACGACGACGGTCACACCGGCGCCTATTTTCCCCAGCCTCTTGGTCGAGCACAGCGGGGGGAGAGGAGGAGGTGGGACGACGAAGTCATACTCATCCCCATCACGGGAACTTCTCCAGAGGAGATAGAACTGGAGGATACGCGCCAGGCCACCTTGGCTGAGCGTGAGCGCCTCGAGCGACTTCGGCAGTCACTCGACGACCGCGCCACTAGGGAGCAGCCCAGCTCCAGTTACTATCGGCGGCGGTTGCTTCCGGGTGACAAGCCGCCCAAGATCCCGGTGATGCGCACACCGATGGAGAACCTGGCCGTAGCCACTCGGATAGCTGAATCTATTCAGCCATACGGTTCTGCGGCTGGAGAGGGCATTCGGCGGATCCAGACTCTGCTGAAGACCGCCCTAAGGCAAAATTCAGAGGTGTCTCAGTCGCACCAGCGAATTTACTGCAAGTCTGCTCGGGCTGACACAGTTCAGTCTGCGCACAGCCCGTATGCTTATGGGAAGCGTCGATATTGTCCTCCTCCTCCGAGAGGTCAGCATGGAGGACGTTGGCGCGACGACCGTGACGTCAGTCGGACTCCCCCTCCGAGGGGTGATTCGTATGGCAAGCGGCCCTACGATGGCGGGCGACCTCGACGAGAGGATGATACGTCTCCAACGTATCGATAATTTATGAAGTATTCATGCCATATTCACCTATGTTTACAATACTTTTATATGGTTTTGATGCACTTTACATGATTTATTTAGAACTAACCCGGACTGACGCTGTTTTCAGCGGAACAACAGAGGCACTAGAAGCTTCGTCGGAGGGCCAGAAGAGCCACGAGGTGGGCACAACCCACCAGGGCGCGCCAGGCCCCTCTGGCGCGCCCTGGTGTCTTGTGGTCCACTCGTGGCCCATCTTCACGTGAACCCGACACCCAAAAATCCTATATATTCAGAAACCCCCCAGACATAACCCTAGATCAGAAGTTCCGCCGCCTCAACTCTCTGTATCAACGAAAAACCAATCTGGAGGCATTCCAGCACCCTGCCGGAGAGCGTAGTTCATCTCCGGTGGCCATCTTCATCATTCCGGCGGAGGCCATGACGAGGAGTGAGTAATCCACCCTCGGGGTTGAGGGTATGTACCAGTAGCTATGTGTTCAATCTCTCTCTCTCTCTCTCTCTCTCTCTCTCTCTCTCTATCTCGTGTTCTTGAGATGTCACGATCTTGATGTATCACGGGTGTCGTGGAGTAATCTTGACAGTAGTACGGGTGGTACATATGAGTAGGGTGAAGCCTAGCTACGGGACAAGTGTAACACTCGGAATTTACGAGTTCGGACCCCACTCGGAAGTGGTAAAAGTCCTACGTCTCGAGCCCTGATGCTAAGTGTTGCTTTGTGTGTGTTCTGATTACAGAGAGTTCGTAACCCCTCTTCTGGCGTCGGGGGGTGGCTTATATAGAGTGTGCCACCGCCAGCCGAGTACCATTACGAGGGCCATTAATGCTTGTAATTGCCGGAGTTACTGGAAACTGCCGAGTTAACTATGAGCGTTACAGGTAATGCAACGTCTACAATATTCAATGCTAATTACGTCCCTCGTACGTTGTAGCTCCCAATGTCTCCTCCACTTCTTGACGTCCCGGTGCTGAAGCTAGGCCGAGTGGTTGATAGCGTCCGAGTGACTTCCAAGGATCCGAGTGCATCTCGTACCTTTGTACGAGTGCTAAGGTAGTCGAGGGACTCTCATGAATTTGTAGGACCCCAGGTGCATCCTAGATGAGAGGTCTATGACCCTACCTAGGGTAGGTGACCTCGTCAGTAGCCCCCAAATCGGTTGAGGTTTTCGGGAGCCGAGTGACCAATGCACTGGGCTGTTGGCAGCGCTTCGGGAGCGCTAGGAAACGAGGCGGATCTTTCCTCACTCGGTATCGAAACCACGACCGTTTCAGGTTAAGTAACTTCCGAGCGAATCGAACAACCCGACTGTTCAAATCACTCGACCCGGAGTAGACCAATTCTCGGGAGAGATAGCCTTATGACTTAGAGATGAGATTGTTGAACTTTCCGTTTGACCTTCACTTGGATGCTCTTGAATCGGTTTAAGATTCAACCGAGTGCTCGATGGGCCTTTTCGGTTCGTTCGATGAGTTTTGGTGTGTCGGAACGCATCACCGAACACGGAGTTCGCTCGATGGGGTTTGGCGCGTCAGAACGTACCAGTGAATACGGGATTCACTCTGTTGGTTTTGGCACGTCAGAATGCACCAGTGAATACGGGATTCACTCGGTGTGTTTTGCCATATCGGAACACACTAGTGAGCACGGAGCTCACCCGATCCATTTTGGTGCATTGGAACGCACCTGTGATCATGGGGTTCACTCGGGCAGCGGCGCCGTGAAATCTCCGACGGTTTCGAAATCATGGGGAAGCACGCGCGTGCGATCGTGACGGTTGTGTCAGAAAAGTGGGGGAAGTGGCCGCGGCGCCTCGATTTTCGCGCCGGGAATTTCGCCATGCGTCCCCGCAATTCTGTCCTAGAGATATCGCGGATCTGCACGCGCCCGTTGTTTGCCCGGTTTCCGCAGATCCGACGACTGAGATTTCGCTAAACCAGAGTATAAAAGAAGGCCGGCAGGGAGATGGGGAAAAAGCATTCCCGTTCTCTGCTTTCCCGGTTTGCCCCTCCACTCCCCCGAGAGCTTCGCCGCCCGCCGATTCGCTGTCGCTCCCCACCGGAGATGACGAAGAGCACCACCATGAGAGCCTAGAGGGCGAAGAAGACCTCGCGCGAGTCCTCCTCGAGCGCGGGTGCCCCAGCTGGCTTTGTCCAGGGCGATTGGCTGGCCTCTCGGGTCACGGCCAGTCGGTTGGAGGACCTGGAAAGCCAGGGTCTCCTGGTCTCCGGATGCTGGAGGGTGTCGGAGAAGGGAGAGGTCGAGCACGCGCCGAGCGGGAACGAGAGGGTCCTCCTCACAACTCACCTCGACAGTGGTTTTTCTTTGCCCCACATCCTTTCTTCCATACTTTCTTGGATTTTTTAGGAGCTCAACTTCATCATCTCCCCCCCAATTCCATCACCTATCTGCCGCTTTCGTTTCTCTCTGTGAGAACTTTCTTGGTTGCCACCCACACTGGGGTTTGTTCAAACACTTGTTCACATGCCGAGTGATGAGTGTGAAGAAAACCAATCTGACGGAGGAGAAGATGAACATAGTTCACCTTTGCGGGGGCTGGGTATTCAATTGAGGTGCAAAAGTAGTTTCCCATATATGACTTTCCCGGACACTGTTAAGGGTTGGCAGTCGTCTTGGTTTTACTGTGAGAACATCCTAGTCGGAGAGGGTCAGTCGGGTCTCCCTCCATACTCGGCCGAGCGCATTCGGCGACTCCCCAAGCAGACCGTGTCCAAGGAAGAGAAGGTAGATGTAGACATCCATGTGATTGCGCTGGTATCCCTAGTGACTGGACCTGCTGGAGGTCTTCTTCCAGAGAAGGATTCAGCCACTGCAGGCTAGAGCCCACCCCATGTGGTTGTACTCGGGTCCGGATGACCTTACGCATACGCACCCGGAGGAGCTCAGCGAGGAGGCCGTGGCAAACAAGCTCAAGGCCATCACCCCAGTTCGGGAATACCCTAGAGGCACGAGGCACGTGCCTCCGGACTCGATGGAGAATCCGACGAACAAGGTAAATTCCAAGTGCCATTACTGTTTCCGAGTGATGCATCCTTCAATTATCAAATCTTGACTGAAGTAACTTTTATTTTGACAGGCCTTCACTGGCATGGTGAGCTTGATACCTACCAGCAACCACGCTCCTGCTGACGTGGCCAGTGACAATGAGCGTCATGATGACTTGGACGGAGAGGAGGAGTATGTGGAAGACAATAAAGATGGCGGGGACGAGAAGGAATCGGAACCAGGGGACGAGGCGGAGTCTTATCCTTCGGAGGAGGTGCTTCCTGAGCCCCATAAGAGGATGCGCCAAGACCCTGGGGTCCGTGGATGCAACGCAGGGGGTTCGGGCACCGCCAAGTCTTCTGTGGTTGTCCCTCCCACTCGGACTTCAAAGCGCGGGCGTGCTGACCTTGTTCCCTCCCCATAGAAGAGCAACAAACAGCTGAAGATCACTTCCAGCAAACCTCGCAAGGCGGTTGTCGGTGTTTTGGGTTCGGGGGTACCCAGACCTGCCTGGCTGTGGCTCGGCACGTGGCCCACCTCGACGGCATGGCATGGCCCAGTAACAAGTCCCCCAAGTCAAGGCCCTCACGAGAGCCCCCGCCTCACGAGGGGGACAATGCCAAGACCTCCGGAGGAGTGGCGTCCCCCCGGGCTGTCTCCCGAGGAGCGGAGTTTCCTATGCATGTGCCTGGCCTCGGGAAGCCGGGGTGACGTGGGTTCTGATGGCAGAGCCAGGCGGGCACCAGCGAGCGTGGAGGGAGGACAATTTCCTCTTTCATGCTAAGGAGACAAGGACGTACGCGAGTTCCCAAGGAACCCGCCAAAGGTTTCCTTCCTAGTGCAAGAGGACCGAGACCACGAGCTCGACAGGACGGATGTAATCGCCAATCCCACCACTGCGTCACACCCGGAAGCTTTGCAGGCGAAGACCACCTTTAGTCAGGATAGGATGTACTTCTTGTCCCCTTTCAAATTTGGCCGTTGTGGGATCCCTTCCCGCCTATGCGATAAGGGAAGAGGACCATGGCCCCTATAAAGAGGGACGAGCTCCCACCTTGGAAGGGGGGTCAGATCGAGTTCATTACCACCAAGAGCCCATGCTAGGCCACCCGACCACTGTACTAGTTCATCCTCAGCCTCCTCGTGAGGCCAATCCACCACAAAGCAGGAGTAGGGTTTTACACCGCAAGGTGGCCCGAACCTGGTTAAATCTCTGAGTCCATCTCCTTCCCCACTCACACTTATTTGACGTAGCTAGGCCGTAGGGTGAGAGGCTTAAGACTTCGAGCCGGTTGAGATATTCGCACACGCCCCGGTGTTCGAACCTTGTTGGGTTTTGCGGAGCCCCGATTCCGACATTTTGCGCACCAGGTAGGGGCGTGTCAAAATCTTCCTCCGGTTCCACCCCGTCTCCGCTCCGTCGCTCCCATGGCCGACGCCCACCGAGTTCGTGCCAAGCGCCGGGCCGCCCGCGTCGCCAAGACGGCGCCCATGAACCGCGGCGCCCCGCGTCGCTCCACCTCTCCTGCAGCCAGCGCTGCTGCCGACCAGGCTGTTCAAGAGCAGCAAAACTCGTCGCTGCCACCCCCGGACAGGGTAGCGGCCGCACTGCTTCCCCGACCCCAGCTTCCGCCACGGTGTCGACCCCCCACGCTCACCCCGGGCCGGCAAGCACGCAGGCCGCGCTGCCCAAAGCAAGTAAAGGGCCTTGCGGCTGTCTCGTCGCGCGTCTCACGGCCCCCGGGCCTCGCACGGTCGCTTGCATCCTCTGCAGATCGCGGGCACCCGTGTCCGGTTGCCACGTCAAGCAGCTCCTCCGCCAGGTGGGCGCTGCTCAGCCATGGCCAGAGGCCCCGCGGGATAAGATGGGGCCGGTGACCGACATCACCTTCGACTCCAAGGACCATGCCAGGACTACGGTTGCCACTGGTGCACTCCCCATGTTGTGCACCCCCACCATCAGCAATGTCGCGGTTACCAAGTCACTCATCGACGGCGGCGCCGGCCTCAACGTCCTCTCCGTGGAGACCTTCGACACGCTACAGGTGCCCTATGACCAACTTGCGCCTACCAGGCCCTTCTCAGGGGTGGCCCAGGGCTCCACCGCTCCTCTGGGGCAGGTGCGCCTCCCGGTCACCTTCAGCACTTGCGACAACTACCGCACCGAGATGATCGACTTCGACGTGGCCCACATCGGCCTCCCATACAATGCCATCCTGGGGTACCCGGCCCTCGCCAAGTATATGGCGGCGACGCACCCAGGTTACAACATCATCAAGATGCCAGGGAGCAGCGGCTTCATCTCCGTGGCACGGGACACCAAGGACGCGGTTCAAGCCCTCAGGCTCGCCTATAAGGCAGCAGTGGCCACGTGCCCAGGCGCCGAGGGTGCCGCCCTGGCCCCGGGGGCTGAGGCGGCTCCGCGCCTCGACGATGAGGGCAAAACTCCCGCTCCTGGGGCTGCAGAAGCCCTGAGCCCCGGTGCCGAGGGAGCGGTGCAGGCCCTGAAGGCTACGCCCACGAAGAAGAAACATCTGTTTTCTCAGGACCGAGCAAAGACGAAGCAGGTGTTTGTTGATGGCGGAAGCTCAGGCCCCACCTTCACCATCGGCACTGGCCTTCCCTCGGAGCAGGAGAAGGCGTTGGTCAATTTTCTCCGCACGAATAAGGACGTGTTCGCGTGGGAGCTGACTGACCTGGTAGGCGTCCCGAGGGACATGATCGAGCATCATTTGATGGTGTGCCCTCATGCATGCCCGGTAAAGCAGAAGGGACGGCGACAGGCGCAAGAAAAGCAAGCTTTCATCGTCCAAGAGGTCCACAAGCTACAGGAAGCCTGCGTTATTCGAGAAGTGCGTTACCCTGATTGGCTGGCCAACCTTGTGGTTGTCCCCAAGAAGGGTGGGAAGGAGCGCATGTGCGTCGACTTCATGAGTCTCAACAAGGCTTGTCCACGGGACCCCTTCCCGCTCCCCCGCATCGACCAGATCGTGGACTCCATCGCTGAGTGCGATCTGCTATGCTTCTTGGATGCTTTCTCAGGTTACCATCAAATCAAAATGGCAGTGGAAGACGTCGAGAAGACGGCATTTCTATCCCCGTGCGGCGTATATTGCTATACATGCATACCCTTCGGGCTGCGGAATGCAGGCTTGACCTTCCAGCGGTTGATGCACATCGCCCTGGGACAACAGCTCGGGAGGAATGCCGAGGCGTACGTCGACGACATCATGGTAAAATCGCGGGAGGCGAGGACCTTGATCGAGGACCTGGAAGAGACATTCGCCAGCCTACGTCGGGTGAACCTGAGGCTCAACCCGGAGAAGTCTGTTTTTGGGGTCCCATCCGGCAAGCTACTCGGTTTCTTGGTATCGCACCGGGGGATTGAGGCAAACCCAGAAAAGATCAAGGCAATTGAAAAGATGAGCCCGCCTCATACCCTCAAGGAAATGCAGAAGCTGGCGGGCTGCGTGACCGCCTTGGAACGTTTCATCTCTAGGCACGGTGAGCGTGCCCTCCCCTTCTTCAAGCTCATGAAGAGGAAGGGCCCTTTCGAGTGGACCTCAGAAGCAGAGGCGGCTTTCCAAGAACTCAATCAGTACCTCACGAACCCTCCCGTCATGGTGGCGCCCCGCGTTCGTGAGCCTTTGGTGCTCTACTTGGCGGCAAGCCCCCACTCGGCCAGCGCGACGCTCGTGGCGATCTGGGAGGAGCGCGCCGGCACAGGCGCGAAGAAAGGTGGTTCGCAAGGGGCCGCATAGCACTCGCCACCTCAGGATGGAGCTCCAGAGGCCCTTGTCGCCTCACTGACTCATGAGGCACCTGAGTCCTGCACGCCCCTTGAGGAGCAGGGCGGTGCCGATGCTTCGTGCCTCGTCGAGCACCCAGTGTACTACGTCAGCACCGTGTTGCGGGATGAGTGCGCGTGTTACCCCATGCAGTAGAAGCTCCTGCTCACGCTCCTCATTGCCTCAAGGAAACTGCGCCATTACTTCCAAGGCCACAACATCAAGGTCGTCTCTGCGTACCCACTGGAGAAAGTGCTGCGCAGCCCCAACGCTGCCGGAAGAGTGGCGGAGTGGAACATCGAGCTGCAAGCCTTCCATCTGGAGTTCAGCACAACCAGGGTCATCAAGGGCGCGACCCTCGCTGACTTCATGGCAGAATGGACGGGTGCCCCTGACCGGGGGCTGGATGAGGGCCAGTCCCTCGCGCCCGGCGATGAGGCGCCTGACGGCTGGGTGATGCACTTCGACGGTGCCTTCGCACGACAGTGCGCGGGGCTGGAGTCGTACTAATCTCACCGACCAAGGACAAGCTCTACTTTGCTGTGCATCTCTGCTTCCAGCATGGCGAGAAGATCTCCAACAACATCGCAGAGTATGAGGGCTTGATCGTGGGCCTCAGGGCCGCCACGTCCATGGGGGTCAAGCGCCTCACCATCAAGGGCGGTTCCTAGCTCCTCGTCAACTTCTCCAACAAGGAGTACAAGCCGAAGGACGAGCACATGGAGGCGTACTTAGAAGAGGTGCGCAAAATTGAAAAGCGCTTCCAGGGCTTGGAATTGCAGCACGTCCCGTGCGGCGCGAACAAGGAGGCGGACGACATCGCCAAGAGGGCGTCGCGCCGCGAGCCTCAGGATCCCGGCGTCTTCGAGGAAAGGCTCTTCAAACCATCGGCCGCACCACCGGCCACAGGCCTGGCGTCACGTCGGGAGGAACTGCCATCGGCCCCGCTCTCAGGCGCCCCGGCCTGCGGACCAGCCTCGGGAGCTCGTTTGCTCCTGGCGCTAGAGCCTCAGGCCGCTGACTGGACCGAGGAGTTTAAGGCGTACCTACTCAGCGGTGACCTGCCAGAGAAGGAGGAGGACACGGAGTGCGTGGCTCGCCAGGCCACTGCCTACTGCCTGAGGGATGGCGAGTTGTACCGCACGCGCCCAAACGACGTCTCGCTGCGGTGCATATCTGAAGAGCAGGGGCGCGAGCTGCTGGCCGATATCCACGATGGCGACTGCGGGCACCATTCCTCATCTCGCACCCTTGTTGGAAAGGCGTTCCGCAGCGGCTTCTACTGGCCCACGGCGCTCAACGACGCCACCGAGCTGGTCCGATCCTATGAGGCCTGTCAGTTCCATGCCAAGGAGATTCATCAACCCACGCAAGGCCTCCAGACCATCCTGCTCTCCTGCCCCTTCGCGGTCTGGGGGCTGGACATACTGGGTCCTTTCCCTCGGGCGGCCGGAGGCTACCGCTATCTGTATGTCGCCATCAACAAGTTCACCAAGTGGGCGGAGGTGGAGCCCGTGTGCACCATCCCCGCCGGCTCAGCAGTCAAGTTCATCCGGGGCCTCGTGAGCCACTTCGGTATCCCCAACCGTATCATTACTGACAATGGGTCGCAGTTCACAAGCAACCTCTTTAGGGAATATTGTGCTAACCTTGGGACGCAGATATGTTACACTTCGATGGCACACCCGCGGAGCAACGACCAGGCCGAGTGCGCCAATGCGGAGGTCCCCAGGGGCGTCAAGGTGAGAAGCTTCAAGAAGAAACTCGAGTCCTGCGGCAGGGGTTGGCTTGGTGAGCTTCAGCCCGTGTTGTGGTCCATCCGCACCACTGTGACTAAGCCCACTGGCGAGACCCCATTCTTTCTTGTCTACAGAGCCGAGGCAGTCCTCCCGCACGAGGTCAAGCATCGCTCCCCGCGGGTCTTGGCATTCGATGTGGACCGTCAGGATACCACGTGGGGGACAGACCTTGTGCTCGGGGAGGAGCCCCGCCGCCAGGCCTCGCTCCGTGCAGCGAGGTACCAGCAGGCGCTGCGGCGATACCATTGCCGCACCGTCCGCTCCAGGACCCTCAAAGTAGGAGACCTCGTCCTGAGGCGGGTCCTCTCTAGGGAGGGCTTGCACAAGCTCTCGCCCTTGTGGGAGGGCCCATTCAGGGTCGCCCCCGTCTCCAGGCCTGGCGCCGTGCGCCTGGAGACTCAGGACGGGGTCCCCATCCAGAATGCCTGGAACATCCAGCATCTCCGCAAATTCTACCCATGACACTCTCACGTAATAATGAGTGGGCTGTATATGCCCGGAGCCCCCCGAGGGCGTGGAGGGGTTCTCACCCACGCCCAAGTAGAAGCCCCATGCTCCGCGCTGGCGGACGACACTGTCCTCCAATGACTATGCCCACGCCTAGTGGAAGCCCTACGCTCCGCACTGGGGGGAAGACGAAGATTAGCTATTATGTGCCGGATGCGGCTGTTCTTTGCTCTCTTTTGTAAACCGAATTTGCCGTTTTTTGGAATGAAGTTTGAAGCTTTCGCGTCTTATTCGAAAAATGGGGTGGGAACGTTCTTCTTGCAGAATTTTCTTCCTTTGAGTCCTTTCTAAAGGGGTTTGGCACCCGCCAGCTCTCTCTTGAGCGCCCTGCGAGCAGTGGCTGGGCACGGTACGTTATGCAGGCTCCGGGCCGCGCACATAGCTCGCCAAAACTTTGGCGTCCTAATCCTCGCGCGACGCTCTCGAGGCGAGCTAGCGCACAATACCACCTCTGGCCCCCGGTCTCAGGAGCGCCCATCTCCTGGCCTCGTCGGGCATCATGACCCGGCACACCGGTGGCGATCGGCCCCCGCAAGGGGGCTCGGGGGCTCTACAGCTAAGGAAAGAAGCTCCGGAAGGACGCGGCCCCACGACGTAGGAGCCTACTATGGGCGAGTCAAGCCAAGTTACTCTAATCGCGGCGGGCAGGGACATTCCAGTTTGCAGCGACATAAAAACTGGGATGCGAGAAGAAAAATGCTAACATAAAGGCGCAAGCGCCGTAGTTCATTACACCCCCCCCCCCCCCCCCGCGGGGGCCCTCCATGGTTTTTTGTGCAGGAAACAAACAGCAAAAGATGGCCTCCCGAGGACCGTTACTCCTGAAGCGTGGCCCCGGCGGCGCTTGCGCTCAGTCAGAGTCCTCCTCCTCCTTGACGGTGGCATGGCAGCATGGCGGCTCGGAGGCCTCCGGGGCAGGGGCGCGGCGCCGCGGCGGCTCGCCGCCCTCCTTTGTCCGGGACCGCCGGCGTGGCGGCTCGTCGTAATCGTCGTCGCTCGAGCTCCCCCTGGAGGAGGCGTCGCTGTTGCTGGAGGTGCCGCGTCCGTTGCCAAGGTCAAGCTCACCGCCGAGGACGCCGCCACGGCGGTGGTCATCGTCGGCGGAGAAGTGGTCGCTGTCGTCGCCGTCACCCTCCGGACAGTACCCCAAGCGCCTACCGTCTTCCCTGAAGGTCTTGACGAAGAGCAATGCCACCCTGTCATACTTGAAGTGGAGGGTACACCTCCCATGCAGGCCGCGGGCTCGGGCGAACGTCTGCCACCCGCGGGTCAGGAACACGTAGCCCGCAGGGGTGACCTCGACCTCCACCCATGAGGCTCAGCTGCAGCAATCGTCGGCCTATAGCCATTGGCCGGCGGGCCCTCCGGCTGGCAGCGCCCCCGTGAAGGAGCGTGGGAGCTGGACCCAGGAGATGGCCGGCCTCTCCTCCCACACCATGAACTCCTGGACCGCATCGGCCGAGTGAGATTGCGAGTGGGGCGGCCGGGCACCAGCTGCATGCCTCCCCCCTCGGCCGCGAGCGCCACGGCTACCACTGCCACCTACACGGGAGGGGGCCTTCCCGCGGCTACCGGAGGCAGCGCCGTCCCGCGCCGCGGTGCACCCGCGTCCTTGCGGGGCCACCACTAGCGTCGCGGTGTGCTTGCGGGGACGGCCGCGACACCTCTTGGGCGGTGGCGAGCCCGGTCCCTCCAGGCGGCCCTTCCCCTTCTCGGCAGCAGAAAACCTCCTCACTGTTGTCATGGTCATGGAAGCGGCAGACTAAAGTGAGGAGGCGAGAAGATGAAGATGGGCTAGGGGGGCTCTGCCCCCTCGCCCATTTATAGCAGATCAGAGGCCAACCGGCGTCTCTCCGCATGCCGGGCAATGATAGCCCCGCAGCACGCGCTAGCCCTTGTCCGTCGGGGCGGTTAATGAGGCAACATGGGAAAGTGGTAGCGTCCACGCCCCGTCGTGCGCCACGCGTCAAGCCTGACCGGCAGGCGATTGGCGCCCGCGGCGCTTCGGCATCCCTTCCTCAGCTTCGCCCCGAAGCCAGCCCGAGCGTGCCTTGTGCCCGGGGGCTACTGTCGGTGTTCTGGGTTCGGGGGTACCTAGACCTGCCTGCCTGCGGCCCGGCACATGGCCCACCTCGATGGCACGGTACGGCCCAGCAACAAGTCCCCCAAGTCAAGGCCCTCGCGAGAGCCCCCGCCTCGCAAGGAGAACAACGCCAAGACCTTCAGAGGAGTGGCGTCCACCCGGGCTGTAAACCGAGGAGCGGAGTTTCCTATGCAAGTGTCTGGCCTCGGGAGGCTGGGGTGACATGGGTTCTGACGGCAGAGCCAGGCGGGCGCCAGCGGTCGCGGAGGGAGGACAGTTTCCTCCTTTGTGCTAAGGAGACAAGGACGTACGCGAGTTCCCAAGGAACCCGCCAAAGGTTTCCTTCCTAGTGCAAGAGGACCGAGACCACGAGCTCGGCAGGATGGATGTCATCGCCGAGCCCACCACTGCATCACACCCAAAAGCTTTGCAGGCGAAGACCACCCTTAGTCAGGATAGGATGTACTTCTTGCCCCCTTTCAAATTTGTCCATTGTGGGATCCCTTCCCACCTGTGCGGTTAGGGAAGAGGACCGTGGCCCCTATAAAGAGGGACGAGCTCCCACCTTGGAAGGGGGATCAGATCGAGTTCATCACCACCAAGAGCCCACGCGAGGCCACCCGACCACTGTACTAGTTCATCCTCAGCCTCCTCATGAGGCCAATCCACTACAAAGCAGGAGTAGGGTTTTACACCGCAAGGTGGCCCGAACCTGGGTCTCTGAGTCCATCTCCTTCCCCGCTCACACTTATTCGATGCAGCTAGGCCGTAGGGTGAGAGTCTTGAGACTTCTAGCTGGTTGAGATCTTCGCACATGCCCCAGTGTTCGAACCTTGTTGGGTTTTGCGGAGCCCCGATTCCGACAGCGGTTCTGCCCAAGACCAAGATGAACGAGCCGGTGGATTATGCATAAGTACCTTCACTCTGACTATCGCTCTGAATATCTGATCGAATGTGATATCATTCCGAGTGATTCTTCTGCAGGGCTGACACGTCGACTGCCTCACTAGAGAAGGACAAGGGCGAGGTCGATGCCGCAACTTCAAAAGGTAGCTCCCGATCCCGACCGTAAATGATCTTTGAACGCCTCATTTCCGTTGAGAACTTATCTCCGAATGACTTTCAAATACTTGCAGAGCCATGAGAAGTGATTGATATCGACGTGGACGACCGGGTCGCACCATCGAATCCCATCTCCAGCATGGAAGTCGTATTGCGAGACGTCTCGCCTGTAAAAGTGCCAGCACCAGCTCGGGGGACCTATTCGGGAGCGGGATCAGCACTCGGAATGCCACTGACCATCCCACTTGCGTCCAGCGCCATCGGGTTGCAGCGCGTCCCGAAGGACCAGGTGGGAGCAAGCAAGGAGGCTCTAATCAAACTGAGACTGATGAACGACAAGCTGAAGGAAGCACGCGACGCCAGCGAGGCTTTGGAGAAGAATTTCCAAGTAAGTACTCTTGTAAGTACCTTCTTTAGACAGAATTTTTGCACGTTGCAGATGTTTTTGGCATTCCGAGTGAGTTTGCGTCGGGAGCACACCCACTGGGTGGAGTCCTCGTTACTTCCAAATGTTGTTCGTAAGAGATCTTGTAGGCATACTTGTCGAAGAGGTCGCTATGATGGTCCATGGACCAGAGCTTCTCGACGTTGACCGCTAGGGTGTAGAACTCGTAGTTTTCCAGTGAGAGTGCGCTTAGCGCACCCAATGGGTGTAGTCCCCGAGGCTGCCGTCGACTGAAGCAGTCGGCGATAGTCTCAAAATCCGAATGTAGTTCAATCTAAATGATAAGATACTTGTCGAAGATGATGCGGTGATGGTCCATGGACCAAAGCCTCTCGACGTTGACCGTCGGGGTGTAGAAACTGTAGTTCTGCGATGGGGCGCGCAGAGCGCACCCACTGGGTGTAGTCCCCGAGGCTGTCGTCCACTGAAGCAGTCGGCGGTAGTCTCAGAGTCCGAATGTAGTATGATTCGAATGATGAGATACTTGTCGAAGAGGATGCGGTGATGGTCCATGGACTAGAGCCTCTCGACCTTGACCCTCTGGGTGTTGAACCTGTAGTTCTCCGGTGGGGGCGTGCTGAGCGCACCCACTGGGTGTAGTCCCCGAGGCTACCGTCGACTGAAGCAGTCGGTGGTAGTCTCAGAGTCCGAATGTAGTACGATCCGAATGATGAGATACTTGTAGAAGAGGATGCGATGATGATCCATGGACCAGAGCCTGTTGACGTTAACCGTCGGGGTGTAAAACCTGTAGTTCTCCGGTGGGGCCGCACGTAGCGCACCCACTGGGTGTAGTCCCCGAGGCTGTCGTCGACTGAAGCAGTCGGCGAGAGTCTCAAAATCCGAATGCTAGTTGTCTTGATGTTTGACTGTTTTCACTGATGTTTCCTTGTTTCTTGTCAACGGGGCGTTTGCGAGCTCGGGACTCATTACAATGCCCTTGAGAAGAAGGTACAAGAGCTACGCGACAGTCTGGAGACTGAGAAGACCAAGAGTACGTGTATGGAACAAGAAAAACAATCACTCGGAGGTAATCGAATCTTGACCGAGTACTTTTGGACTTGAACCTTTTTCCCTGTCCGACTGAAAGTACTTCACTAGATGTACGTAGTGAGAATCTTCAACTTACTAAGAGGCTCCGGGCTTCTATTTCTATAGAGACCATGAAGGAGGCCTTGGAGAAGAAAAACCGCGAACTGGCAACTGCTCAGAAGGAGGTGAGTCGGAAGGCAAAGGAAGCCGAAGACGAGCTGAAGTCCTTTGAGAAGTGGGAGGAGGAGAAGAAAGCCCTTGAGGACGTTGCTAGGAGGAGCACTGCGGAGGCGGTCGAGGCTGAGGCGAAACTGAAGCAAGTCGAGTTGAAGAGGCAGGAGCTAGAGAAGCTCATCGAGGACCAGTGCAACGAAATGAACGACAAGCTCAAAGGTACCCATAAGGCTTGACCAAGTTCCGAGTCATTTCATTCCAACTCTTCTCTTCCTTTTACTCCCTTTTCGTGACAGCTCGGCTCTTCACTGCTTCGACTCGACGAGCGCACTTCGGAGGTGGCCATCTTCCTCAACCATTTACGCGAAGCGGCCAAGGAGATTGACAAGGAAGTCACCCCTGAAGAGGAGCCTCCGAGTGACTTGGATGCCCTCATCAACCATCTACGGGACATACTGACGTGCTTGAGACTGCGTCGGTATTTCCCCAAAGAGGAAGGGATGATGCAGCACAGCGACGGTAAGTATTTCCCTCAGTTATGAATCAAAGGAATCAAACCAGTAGGAGGATCACCACAACCTAATAAGTAGCACCTGCACACAAAGAACAAATACTTGCAACCCGACGCGAAAGAGAGGTTGTCAATCTCTCTACAGTAAAAAGATAGATTAGGTAGTGATAGATTGGAGAGATAGATCTCTCAAGAACACAAAATAAAAAGAGCAAATAAAAAGTGCAGCAATATATTTTTGGGTTTTTGGAATAATAGATCTGAAAACAAAAACGGCAAAAAGATAGATGGGAAAGCAATATGTTGGAAAAGTAGACCCGGGGGCCGTAGGTTTCACTAGTGGCTTCTCTCATGAGTATAGCACACGGTGGGTGAACAAATTACTGTTGGGCAATTGATAGAAGATCAAATAATCATAACATTATCCAAGGCGATGACCATTATATAGGCATCACATCCAAGATAAATAGACCCACTCCTGCCTGCATCTACCACTATTACTCCACACATCGACCGCTATCTAGCATGCATCGAGTGTATTAAGTTCATGGAAAAACGGAGTATGCAATAAGAACGATGACATGATGTAGACACGATCTATTCATGTACTAATAGACCCCATCTTGTTATCCTTAATGGCAACGATACATGCATGCCTTGCAGCCCCTTCTGTCACTGGGAAAGGAAACCGCAAGATCGAACCCATCAAAAGCACCTCTTCGCATGGCAAGAAAAATCGATCTAGTTGGCCTAACTAAACCAAAGATTTGAAGAAGAAATACGAGGCTATAAGTAATCATCCATATAAGAGATCAAAGAAGACTCAAATAATATTCATGGATAGAAACTGATCATGAACTCAAAATTCATCGGATCCCAACAAACACACCGCAAAAGTTTACATCAAATAGATCTCCAAGAGACCATTGTATTGAGAATCAAAAGAGAGAGAGGAAGCCATCTAAGTACTTCCTACGGACCCGTAGGTCCATGGTGGACTACTCACGCATCATCGGAGAGGCAACAATGAGGATGATGAACCCCTCCGTGATGGTGTTAGATTGGATCTCAAGGTTCTGGAACTTGCAGTGGCTGGATGTGTTTTTCATCGACTCCCCTAGGGTTTTCTGAATATTTGGGTATTTATAGGCATCAGAGGCGGTGGAGAGGCGTCCCGAGGTGGGCACAACCCACCAGGGCGCGCCAGGGGCCTTGGGCTCGCCCTGATGTCTTGTGCCCTCCTCGGCCTTCTTCTCCGGCACTTCTTTGGCCCACTGGATGTCTTCTGGCCCAAAAAAAATCTCCAAAAAGGTTTGTCGCGATTGGACTCCATTTGGTACTGATATTCTGCGAAGTAAAAAACAAGCAAAAACAGCAACTGGCACTTTGGCACTATGTCAATAGGTTAGTCCCAAAAAATGATATAAAGTTGCTATAAAGTGATTGTAAAACATCCAAGAATGATAATATAACAGCATGGAACAAGCAAAAATTATAGATACGTTGGAGATATATCAGCATCCCCAAGCTTAATTCCTACTCGTCCTTGAGTAGGTAAATGATAAAAACAGAACTTTTGATGTGGAATGTTGCCTAACATGTTCATCTCATATTCTTTTCTTTTGTAGCATGGACATTTGGACTTTTAGATGATTCAAAGCAATAGTCTAGTTTTAACATAATGTCTTCAATACTCAAACATGCCAACAAGCAACCATGTCTTTCAAAATATCAACACTAAAGAAAGTTATCCCTAGCCCATCATGCTCAATCATTGATCCATTCATGAAACACACCCAAATATTAGCTACACCCAATGCTCAAGTACGATCATAGTGCCCCCTAGTTGGTTCTTTATAAGAGAAGATGGAGACTCAAAGTAAAAATCAAAATTGCATAAACTAAACAGATAGGCCCTTCACAAAGGGAAGTAGGGATTTGTAGAGGTGCCAGAGCTCAAAGTTTAAATTGAGAGACAAAAATATTTTGGGTGGCAGGCCTTTCCTGTCAACGAAAACGACAAAGTAGTTCACAATACTTTCCATGCTAGATACATCATAGGCGGTTCCCAAACAAAAAATAAAGTTTATTCCTTTTTCCACCATTCTTTCACATTCCATGGCTGGCCGTATCCACGGTTGCCTTCCATACCAACACTTTAAAAGGAATTTATTATTTGATAACATAAAGTAAATATTTTTTCTTTTTTCATTTTGGGAATGGGCATCCCTATTACCGCCGTACTATCGTGCAATGACAAGTGAATAAACACTCATCTTCAGAATAACACATCTAGCATGGAAAAATATTGGACACTCCCTACCGTTTCATGAGCGGTATGAGCACACAAAAGAGAAATTTATTTTGAAAATTAGAGATGGCACATACAAATTTGCTTGGAACGGCATGGAAATACAGCATAGAGGTAGGTATGGTGGACTCATAAGGCAAAACTGGGTTTAAGGGTTTTGGATGCACAAGTAGTATTTCTACTTAGTACAAATGGAGGCTAGCAAATAGATTGAGAAGCAACCAGCCAAGAAACGAAAATTCACATAAGCGAACATTGAGCATAACTAAGACCAAATAATTCACCATAAGTAGGATGTAACTTCATTGCATAACTATTGACTTTTGTGCATGCATAGGGAATCACAAACCTTAACACCAATATTCTTACTAAAGCATAATTACTCATTAACATGACTCACATATTACTATCATCATGTTCAAAACTATTACAAAGAATCAAGTTTAATTCGTCCAATGATCTTCATGTAAGTTTTTATTATATCCTCCTTGGATATCTATCACTTTGGGACTAGTTTCATATATTGTCATTGCTTTTTTGACAAGCTCAAACAAATTTAAGTGAAGCACATGAGCATAAAGATTTCATCTCTCAAAATAGTATAAGTGAAGCATAAGAGGATTTCTTCAAAATTTACTAACTCTCAAATTAATCTAAGTGAAGCATGAGAGTATTTCTACAAAAATTTCCATGCACACCGTGCTCAAAAAGATATAAGTGAAGCACTAGAGCAATCCTATAGCTCAAAAAGTTTAAGTGAAGCATATAGAGCAATTCTAACAAATCATAGCATAATTTTGCCTCTCTCAAATAGGTGTGTCCAGGAAGAATACAAGTGACAAACTAACAAGCAAAGCAAGAAAAGACTCAAATGATACAAGACGCTCCAAGCAAAACTCATGATATGTGACGAATAAAAATATAGCTCCAAGTAAAATACAGATGGTCGTTAGAAGAAAGAGGGGATGCCACTCGGGGGGCATCCCCAAGCTTAGTTGCTTGTTTCTCTTTGGATATATCTTGGGGGTGCTGTAGCATCCCCAAGCTTAGGCTCTTTTCACTCCTTATTCCTTCATCCATCGTTATCTCACCCAAAACTTGAAAACTTCAATCACACAAAACTCAACAAAACCTTTGTGAGATACGTTAGTATAATAAAGCAAATCACTACTTTAGGTGCTATTGCAAACCCATTCATATTTTATTATTGCATTATTATTTTAACTTTACCATGGCTCATACCCTTCAATACAACCCATAGATTCATCAAAACAAGCACGCAATGCAACGAAAACAGAATTTGTCTTAAACAGAATAGTCTGTAGTAATCGGTACTCTAACCATACTTCTGTAACTCTACAAATTCTGAAAAATTAGGACAACGTAAATAATTTGTATAGCAATACTGTGTTGAAATTTCAGCTCAATATCATGTCCAGTAAAAAATGAAAATTCGAACACTGGAGGCAAAGTTTTTGTTTCAGATTTAGCATCGCTTCTACTCATCTTATGAATCAACCTAAAGGTTCTACTTGGCACAAACACTAAATAAAACATTAAAACACAATCATAACAGAGGCATAATTGTGTCAACACTCAAAAACAGAAAGGGAAAGACAAAAATAAATTTATTCATTGGGTTGCCTCCCAACAAGCGCTATCGTTTTACACCCCTAGCTAGGCATAACGCATAGATTCAAGTATTGTCATCTTTGGTTTTGGATCCATAGGATGCTCTCATGATTGATTCATATGGTGGCCTAATTCTTGTTCTAGGGAAGTGTTCCATACCCTTTCTTAGTGGAAACTGAAATCTAATATTGCCTTCTTTCATATCAATCACGGCACCTATAGTGTGTAAGAATGGTCTACCAAGTATAATGAGACAAGACGGATTGCAATAAATATCAAGAACAATAAAATCTATGGGCACATAGTTCCTATTTGCAAGAATAAGAACATCATTAATTCTTCCCAAAGGCTTTTTAATAGTAGAATCCGCCAAGTGCAAATTAAGAGAGCATTCTTCAATATTGGTGAGACCAAGCACATCACATAAAGATTTCGGAATCGTGGAAACACTAGCACCCAAATCACATAAAGCAAAGCACTCATAATTTTTAATCTTGACCTTAATGGTAGGTTCCCACTCATCATGTAATTTTCCAGGAATAGAAATCTCCAACTCCAACTTTTCTTCAAAAGATTTCATCATGGCATCAACAATATGATTAGTGAAAGCTTTATTTTGCTCATAAGCATGGGGTCAATTCAACATGGATTGCAGCAAATAAATACATTCAATCAAAGGGCAACTATCATAATTAAAGTCTTTGAATCCAAAATAGTGGGCACATCACTAGTTAAAGTTTTGACCTCTTCAAACCCACTTAAATCAAATTTTTCATCAAGATTTTCACCCTCCAAATTATTGGGACGCCTTCTAGCTAAAGTTGACTCCACTTCAGTCCCTTTATCATCAATCTTAATATTACTAAACAAGAAATCAATAGAAGAAACCCCAATCACTTTAAGATCTTCATCATTTTTATGAAGGCAATCACCAGAAAATGATTTTTCTAATAATTCTCTTTTAGCTCTAAGCATAGCGGTACTTTTCTTACTTTCATCCATAGAGACATATAAAGCTTTAATTGATTCATAAATTTTACGAACAAAAGCTTTCAACTTGAGATTTTCCACATCATGAGAAATTGTATCAATGCTTCTAGACATATCATCAATCTTATTCAACTTTTTTTCTATCGTAGTATTGTAAGCCTTTTTCGCATTGATAAATTCTTTAATATTACTGTCAAGATCAGAGGTGTTCATATTATTATTGTAAGAGGAATTACCATAGGAATTACCATAATTGTTAGGAGAATTTCCAGGAAAATGCCTAGGATTAAAATTACCTCTAGAAGCATTGTTATTGAAATTGTTTCGCGAGACAAAGTTCACATCTATGGAATCACTATTTTTCTCAATCAAGGTAGACAAAGGCACATCATTAAGATCAATAGGATCATTTTTACTAGCAACAAATTTCATCAAAGCATCAACCTTATCACTCAAAGTACTAATTTCGTCAATCGAATTAACTTTTTTACTAGTAGTTGCTCTTTCGGTATGCCATTGTGAATAATTTGCCATAATATTATCTAGCAATTTAGTAGCTTCCCCCAAAGTAATTTCCATAAAAGTACCACCCGCGGTGAAATCTAAAAGATTTGTATATACAAAATTCAACCCCGCATAAAAATTTTGTATGATCATCCAAAGATTTAAACCATGAGTAAGACAATTTCTTAGCATCAATTTCATTATTTCCCAAGATTGTGCAACATGTTCATGCTCAAGTTGCTTAAAATTCATAATTTGTGTCCTAAGGGAAATAATTTTCACGGGCGGAAAATAATTGGTGATAAAAGCATCCTTGCACTTATTCCAAGAATTGATACTATTGCTAGGCAAAGAGGAAAACCAAATTTTTGCATGATCCCGCAAGGAAAAAGGAAATAATTTCAACTTCACTATATCATTGTCCAGATCTTTTTTTCTTTTGCATATCACACAATTCTACAAACGTGTTTAGATGAGACGCGGCATCCTCATTAAGAGTACCAGCAAATTGATCTTTCATGACAAGATTCAACAAAGAGGCATTAATATCACAAGACTCCGCACTAGTGGCGGGATTAGCAATCGGAGTACTAATAAAATCATTGTTATTAGTATTGGAAAAATCACACAACTTGGTGTTTTCTTGAGTCACCGTGACTACGCAAACAATATTGCAAGCTAGCAAGAGATCTGACGAGAAAAAGGCAAACGAAAAATAGGGCGAATAAAACGTTAAATTGGTGAAGTGGGGGAGAGGAAAACGAGAGGCAAATGGCAAATAATATAATTGCAAGGAGATGATATTTGTGATTAGGAACCTGGTAGATGATGATAGTCTCTCCTCGGCGCCAGAGATTGGCACGTAGAAGAGATGGCTTCCTCCCCGGCAACGGCGCCAAAAATTCCTTTGACGTGGCTTTAGACTGCGTCGATATTTCCCCAAAGAGGAAGGGATGATGTAGCACAGCGACGGTAAGTGTTTCCCTCAGTTATGAAACCAAGGTATCGAACCAGTAGGAGGATCACCACCACCTAATAAGCAGCACCTGCACACAAAGAACAAATACTTGCAACCCGACGCGAAAGAGAGGTTGTCAATCTCTCTACGGT
This sequence comes from Elymus sibiricus, assembly GCA_039707655.1. Taxonomy (NCBI): domain Eukaryota; kingdom Viridiplantae; phylum Streptophyta; class Magnoliopsida; order Poales; family Poaceae; genus Elymus; species Elymus sibiricus. Next base: position 228,553,588 of record CM077665.1, on the reverse strand, counting down.
AAAAAGATAGATTAGGTAGTGATAGATTGGAGAGAGATATCTCTCGAGAACACAAAATAAAAAGAGCAAATAAAAAGTGCAGCAATATATTTTTGGGTTTTTGGAATAATAGATCTTAAAACAAAAGAGGCAAAAAGATAGATCGGAAAGCAATATGTTGGAAAAGTAGACCCGGGGGCCGTAGGTTTCAATAGTAGCTTCTCTCATGAGTATAGCACACGGTGGGTGAACAAATTACTATTGGGCAATTGATAGAAGATCAAATAATCATAACATTATCCAAGGCGATGATCATTATATAGGCATCACATCCAAGATAAGTAGACCGACTCCTGCCTGCATCTACCACTATTACTCCACACATCGACCGCTATCCAGCATGCATCTAGTGTTTTAAGTTCATGGAAAAAATAGAGTAATGCAATAAGAACGATGACATGATGTAGCCAAGATCTATTATGTAGGAATAGACCCCATCTTGTTATCCTTAATGGCAACGATACATGTGTGCCTTGTTGCCCCTTCTTTCACTGGGAAAGGACAACGCAAGATCGAACCCATCACAAAGCACCTCTTCCCATGGCAAGAAAAATCGATCTAGTTGGCCTAACTAAACCAAAGATTCGAAGAAGAAATATGAGTCTATAAGTAATCATGCATATAAAAGATCAAAGAATACTCAAATAATATTCATGGATAGAAACTGATCATGAACTCAAAATTCATCGGATCCCAACAAACACACCGCAAAAGTTTACATCAAATAGATTTCCGAGAGACCATTGTATTGAGAATAAAAAGAGAGACAGGAAGCCATCTAGCTACTGCCTACGGACCCATAGGTCTATGGTGGAATACTCACGCATCATCGGAGAGGCACCAATGAGGATGATGAACCCCTCCGTGATGGTGTTAGATTGGATCTCGAGGTTCGGGAACTTGCGGCGGCCGGATGTGTTTTTCGTCGACTCCCCTAGGATTTTCTGAATATTTTGGTATTTATAGGCATCAGAGGCACTTGAGAAGTGTCCCGAGATGGGCACAGCCCACCAGGGCTCGCCAGGGGCCTTGGGCGCGCCCTGGTGTCTTGTGCCCTCCTCGGCCTTCTTCTCCGGAACTTTTTTGGCCCACTGGATGTCTTCTGGCCCAAAAAATCTCCAAAAAGTTTCGTCGTGATTGGAATCTGTTTGGTACTGATATTCTGCGAAGTAAAAAACAAGCAAAAACAGCAACTGGCACTTTGGCACTATGTCAATAGGTTAGTCCCAAAAAATGATATAAAGTTGCTATAAAGTGATTGTAAAACATCCAAGAATGATAATATAACAGCATGGAACATGCTAAAATTATAGATACGTTGGAGACGTATCACATACCGCGCCGAGTGCAATTATGGAAGAAATATGCGGCCCGCGCTAGCGCGGACATTGCACTCTCTCTTGTCCGTGTGCATTGCAAGGGCGTAGACGAGGAGAACCTGAAGGCGCAGAAGTTCGTCAACCGAAAGAGTGCCAAGATTGAAGATTTCATGGAGACCTTTCTGCCGGCGGCCGCTCGGATTGCAGAGGTTATCGACCTTGCCAACTTTACCGACGCAGCATCCCCGACAGCAGCCAAGTGAATCTCGGATAAAAAAATAATCCTATTTGCCTCGGTATGCCGAGTGGTTTCTGTATCCATATATTTGCCGTGACCTTGCGGCCACAACTATCTGCACTTTTGCTTTGAACTGCATGACATTCGAATGCTTTTACTTGACTGTTTCGAACATTCGTCTTGACTTTTGACTTAGGCAAAATCATGTTCGCAGCTAAGCCCCCGAGTGCGAACGATGTTCTCACTCGGAGTAGCTTTTAACTTAGGCGAAATCAGGTTCACAGCTAAGCCCCTGAGTGTGAACGATGTTCTCACTCGGAGAAGTTTTTAACTTAAGCGAAATCGGGTCCGCAACTAAGCCCCCGAGTGTGAACGATGTTCTCACTCGAAGTAGTTTTTTAACTTAGGTGAAATCGGGTTCGCAGCTAAGCCCCCGAGTGTGAACGATGTTCTCACTCGGAGTAGTTTTTCAACTTAGGCGAAATCAGGTTCGCAGCTAAGCCCCCGAGTGTGAACGATGCTCTCACTCGGAGTATTTTGTAACTTAGGCAAAATCGGGTTCGCGGCTAAGCCGCCGAGTGTGAACGATGTTCACACTCGGAGTAGTTTTTTAACTTAGGCGAAATCGGGTTCGCAGGTAAGCCCCCGAGTGTTCTCACTCGAGGTAGTTTTTTAACTTAGGCGAAATCAGGTTCGCAGCTAAACCCCCAAGTGTGAACGATGTTCTCACTTGGAGTAGTTTGTAACTTAGGAGAAACCGGGTTCGCGGCTAAGCGCCCGAGTGTGAACGATGTTCTCACTCGGAGGAGTTTTTTTTAACTTAGGCGAAATCAGGTTGGCGGCTAAGCCCCCGGGTGTGAACGATGTTATCTCTCGGAGTAGTTTTTTAACTTAGGCGAAATCAGGTTCGCCGCTAAGCCCCCGAGTGTTAACGATGTTCTCACTCAGAGTAGTTTTTTAACTTAGGCGAAATCAGGTTCGTGGCTAAGCCCCCCGAGTGTGAACGATGTTCTCACTCGGAGTAGTTTTTTAACTTAGGCGAAAGCAGGTTCACAGATAAGCCCCCGAGTGTGAACGATGCTCTCACTCGGAGTAGTTTGTAACTTAGGCGAAATCGGGTTCGCGGCTAAGCCCCCGAGTGTGAACGATGTTCTTACTCGGAGTAGTTTTTTAACTTAGGCGAAATCGGTTTCACAGCTAAGCCCCCGAGTGTGAACGATGTTCTCACTCGGATTAGTTTTTTAACTTAGGAGAAATCAGGTTCGCTGCTAAGCCCCCGAGTGTGAACGATGCTCTCACTCGGAGTAGTTTGTAACTTAGGTGAAATCGGGTTCCCGGCTAAGCCCCTGAGTGTGAATGATGATCTCACTCGGAGTAGTTTTTTAACTTAGGCGAAATCAGGTTCGCAGCTAAGCCCCCGAGTGTGAACGATGCTCTCACTCGGAGAAGTTTTTAACTTAGGCGAAATCGGGTTCACAGCTATGCCCCCGAGTGTGAACGATGTTCTCACTCGGAGGAGTTTCTTAACTTAGGCGAAATCAGGTTCGCAGCTAAGCCCACGAGTGTGAACTATGTTCTCACTCGGAGTAGTTTTTAACTTAGTTCTCACTCGGAGTAGTTTTTGAACTCAGGAGAAATCAGGTTCGTAGCTAAGCCCCCGAGTGTGAACGATGCTCTCACTCGGGGTAGTTTGTAACTTAGGCAAAATCGGGTTCGCGGCTAAGCCCCCGAGTGTGAACCAAGTTCTCAGTCGGAGTAGTTTTTTAACTTAGGCGAAATCGGGTTCGTAGCTAAGCCCCCGAGTGTGAATGATGTTCTCACTCAGAGTAGTTTTTTAACTTAGGCGAAATCAGGTTCGCGTCTAAGCCCCCGAGTGTGAACGATGTTCTCTCTCGGAGTAGTTTTCTAACTTAGGCGAAATCAGGTTCGTGGCTAAGACCCCGAGTGTGAACGATGTTCTCACTCGGAGTAGTTTTTTAACTTAGGCGAAATCAGGTTTGCGGCTAAGCCCCCGAGTCTGAACTATGTTCTCACTCGGAGTAGTTTTATAACTTAGGCGAAATCAGGTTCGCAGCTAAGCCGCCGAGTGTGAACGATGTTCTCACTCGGAGTAGTTTTTTAACTTAGGCGAAATCAGGTTCGCAGCCAAGCCCCCGAGTGTGAACGATGTTCTCACTCGGAGTAGTTTTTTAACTTAGGCGAAATCAGGTTTGCGGCCAAGCCCCCGAGTTGAACGATGTTCTCACTCGGAGTAGTTTTTTAACTTAGGTGAAATCAGGTTCGCAACTAAGCCCCCGTGTGTGAATGATGCTCTCACTTGGAGTAGGTTGTAACTTAGGCGAAATAGGGTTCGCGGCTAAGCCCCCGAGTGTGAACGATGTTCTCACTCGGAGTAGTTTTTGAACTTAGGCGAAATCAGGTTCGCGGCTAAGCCCCCGATTGTGAACGATGTTCTGACTCAGAGTAGTTTTTTAACTTAGGCGAAATCAGGTTCGCAGCTAAGCCCTCGAGTGTGAACGATGTTCTCACTCGGAGTAGTTTGTAACTTAGGCGAAATCGGGTTCGCAGCTAAGTTTATCCATGCACCCACTGGGGATGAGGAAAACAAAGAAAATTAAAAAAGTTTCAACAAATAGTATGGAAAGTAAAGACTTTTATTCATCGAATTCACTCGGATGTTCATTACAGGAATGACAGAGTGCTTTCAGACTAAGTGTAGAACTTGCGGAGCAGGTCCGCGTTCCATGCTCGGGGCTCTTCTGCATCGTTTTTGAAGTTATACAACCGGTAAGCTCCATTGTTCAGGACTTTGGAGATTGCGAAAGGCCCCTGCCACGGAGGCGCTAACTTGTGCGACTTTTGCTGATCCAATCAGAGTACAAGGTTGCCTTCTTGAAAAGCATGCCTTTGGATTTGTCTGTCGTAAAGGCGTCTCAAGTCTTGCTGATATAGCGTTGACCTGACCAAGGCTAACTCTATGTCTTCCTCTAGGAGGTCCAGACCGTCCGGGCATGCCACTTCTACTTCATCTTCATTGTAAAGTTCCACTCGGGGAGCGTTGTGGCGCACATCACTCGGCAGAACTGCTTCGGACCCGTACACCATAAAGAAAGGAGTGCGCTTGGTCGAATGATTCGGAGTCGTTCGAATGCCCCAGAGGGCAGATGATAGTTCTTCAACCCAAGCACCAGCAGCAATTTCCAGATCCCTCGTCAATCGGGGCTTCAATCCTTGAAGAATTATCCTGTTAGCTCGTTCTTCTTGTCCATTCGACCGTGGGTGAGCTACGAAATCTCAATTGACCCGAGTCCCTTGAGTGTAGAAGAACTCAAGGAATTCAAGCGAATCGAAATTCTTCCCGTTATCAGTGATGATATCATGGGGAACTCCGAATCTAAAGATAATTTGTCGAATGAAACTGTCCGCGGTAGCTGCATCCAATCTCTTGATGGGCTTCGCTTCGACCAACTTGGTGAACTTATCCACTACAACTAATAGATGGGTAAACCCACTCGACCCTGTACGCAGGGGGCCGACTATATCGAGGCCCCACACAGCGAACGTCCAGGTGAGCCAGATGGTCTTGAGTGCAGATGAAGGCTTGTGTGACTGATTCTTGAAAAACTAACATCCAACACGGAGATCGACCATGTCTTTTGCAGCTGCATTGGCTCAGGGCCACTAAAACCTTGCATGAAACGCTTTGGCGACCAATGTACGAGACGACGCATGATGGCCACATGTTCCCGAATGAATCTCGTGCAAAATCAGCAGCCCTTCCACTGGGGATATGCACTTTTCTATGACGCTTGTAGTGCTTTTCTATTATAGCTGCTCTCCCATTACTTCAAAAGAATTGGATCGTCGGACGATCCGTCGGGCTTCTTCTTCATCTTCAGGGAGCTCTTGCCGGAGTAAGTAGGCTAAGTAAGGTTGGGTCCATCACCAACATCTCTTGAACAAGATCCACTACAGCCGGAATATCAACCTGAGTCGGATTAGAAGGTCCGACTTCCTGTGAGGTCTCTTCGGTAAAAGGGTCTTCTTTGACTGAAGGAGAGTACAGGTGCTCAAGGAATATGCCCTTTGGGACCACCCGCCGAGTAGAGCCGATTTTGGTCAGGTCATCGGCAGCCTGGTTCTTCACTTGGGGAATATGATGCAACCCCAGACCTTCAAAATTCTTTTCCAACTTCCAGACTGCATTACAGTATCCAGTCATGGCTGGACTCCGGATATCCCATTCCTTCATTACCTGATTGACCACGACGTCCGAGTTGCCGAATATCATCAAGCGTCGTATACCGAGCGAGATAGCCATTCGGAGCCCATACAGGAGGGCTCCGTACACGGCCTCATTGTTTGACGAGTCGAAATGGATTTGAAGGACATAGCTTAGTCGGTCTCCTCTGGGGGAGACGAGAACTACTCTAGCTCCGGACCCTTGAAGCATCTTAGATCCATCAAAAAGCATGCTCTAGTGTTTGGGAACACTCGGAGCTAACTGTTCCTGCTCTATCCACTCGGCTAAAAAGTCCACAAGTGCCTAAGACTTGATCGCCTTCTTGGCTTCGAGCTTGATCTCCAACGGAGGAGATCAATCGCCAATTTTGCCACTCGGCCCGTGGCGTCTCTGTTATGCAGGATCTCCGACAGGGGAGCATCGCTGATAACTGTGACCGAGTGCTCTTGGAAGTAATGGGCTACCTTCTTCACAGTGAGGTAAATGCCATATACTAGCTTCTGATAGTGTGGATACCTTTGCTTGGAAGGAGTGAAGACCTCCGAAATATAATAAACGGGTCTCTGCACTATGAATGCTTTTCCCGATTCCTCATGCTCCACAGTGAGGACAGTACTGACCACCTGGCTAGTAGCCGCAATGTACAAGATCAAAGGCTCTCGGCTGCTCGGAGCAGCTAAAACCGGCTGGGTGGAAAGCAAGGCCTTGAGCTGATCGAAAGCGGCTTGCGCTTTAGAAGCAACTAACACCGGCTAGGTGGAAAGCAAGGCCTTCCGTGAGCTTCTGGACGTCATGCAGACGGACAGGTTTCTTCATTCGGACGATAGCACCGATTTTATCCGGATTAGCATCAATTCCTCGCTCGGAAACGTGAAAACCGAGTAGCTTACCCGAGGGCACTCCGAATGTGCACTTTGTAGGATTAAGTTTTATTTGGAAACGACGAAGGTTGGCGAAGGTTTCAGCAAGGTCGGCCAGGAGGTCGGAACCTTCCGTGGACTTAACCATGATGTCATCCATGTAAGCCTCTACGTTCCGACTAATTTGCTCTTGCAAACACTTCTGAATCATGCCCATAAAATTGGCCCCAACATTCTTGGGACCGAATGGCATAGTGATGTAGTAGAAACACCTGAATGGGGTGATGAAAGCTGTTTTTATTTCATCTGGGCCATACAATCGGATCTGATGGTAACTGGAGTACGCATCTAAGAACGACAGGCGTTCACATCCGGCAATGGAATCTACTATTTGATCTATGCGGGGAAGGGGAAAATGATCCTTCGGGCAGACCCGATTAAGGTGCTTGAATTCCATGCATATTCAGAGAGACTTGTCCTTCATGGGCACCAACACTGGGTTGGCCAGCCACTCGGAATGGAAGACTTCGCGAATGAATTCAGCAGCTAGGAGCCGAGCGATCTCTTCACCAATCGCCTTGCATTTCTTGACGGAGGATCGGCCCAAGTGCTCCTTGACTGGTTTGACTTTAGGATCCACTCGGAGTCGGTGCTTAGCCAGTCCCCTCGGAACCTTCGGCATGTCAGAAGGCTTCCATGTGAAGATATCCCAGTTCTCACGGAGGAACTGGATGAGCTCGGCTTCCTATTTTTCACCGAGTGTTGTCGAGATGTTGGTCGGAGCCGCACTCGAATCGGTGGGGTGAATGTTTACCTGCTTAGTTTCGCCGGCCAACTTTAGCAAATCTACAGTTTCCACCGCCTTCTTATATCCGTCGAGTTTGATGACCAGTACTTGCTCATTTGCAATTTTCGAGCCCTGCTGGAGGCACTCTTCAGCAACCTTCCGATCGCTGGTAACCATGATCACACCATTCGGTCCTGGCATCTTAAGCTTAAGATACACGTAACATGGTCGGGCCATGAAATGTGCGTAGGCAGGCCTATCCAGGATAGCATGATACGCACTTCGAAAATCAACCACTTCGAACGTCAGGTGTTCCTTTCGGAATTTCTTCTTTCCGCCAAACACGACGTCCAGAGCGATCTGACCGAGTGACTTGGCTTTCTTCCCAGGGATGACCCCATGGAAATGCATGTTGCTCTTACTCAGACGAGACATTGGAATGCCCATTGCGCTTAGTGTGTCCGAATAAATTATGTTTAGCCCACTGTCGTCGTCCATCAAGACTTTGCGTAATCGGACTCCATTGACAGCCAGATCGACAACCAGCGCCTGCCTCCCGGGGGTGGCTATATGGGCTGGGTGATCAGACTGATCGATAGTAACAGGAGTTTTTGTCCAATTGAGGTACTTGACGGCAGTCGGGGCCACCAAGTTCACTTCCTGATTGATGACCTTCAATCAGCTCTTGCTTTCGACATCTGCGAAGATCATGTTTAGGACCTTGTCGACGTGAGGGTACTCGGAATCGCGCTCGCCTTCTTCGTCGTCGTCCTTCTCTATAGAGGCCTCTTTACCCATCTCATGCTTGAGCATTCGGCACTCCCGAGTGGTGTGCTTTGGGTAAATGAGGTTGCCCTCTTCATCCTTTTTCGTGCAGATAGCACAGGGCTGATCCAGCACTTCAGAATTGTACTCGGGCTTCTTTTTGTTGGCCCAATCTTTTTTCTTATTCTTTTTGCGCTTTGGCTTCCCCTGACCAGGAACTGCAACCACTTCCGCCTTTCCTGGAGGATCCGCTTTCTGCTTCTGCTTCTTGCCTGCGTTCCCCATCGATTGAGGGACATCACCAGCTCGCCCTTTGCCGCTGCGAAGGCGGTCTTCCTCTTTGCCATTGGCGTATTTGTTAGCAATCTCCATGGCCCAACTGAGAGACAGATCTCCCGACCGACCAAACTTCAGGATGAGCTCCCTGTACCGAGTGCCTTCCTTCAAAGCGCAGACAGCTTGGTGCTCAATGACATTCTCAACTGTGTTGTGCAAAGTAGTCCATCGCTGAATGTACTCACGGAGAGTTTCATTGCTCTTCTGGACACAGTGCTGCAACTCTGTCAATCCACCCGGGTGCTTGTATGTGCCCTCGAATGTTTTGATGAATGCCTGTGCCAGGTCCTCCCAGCAATAGATGCTGCTAGACGGCAACTGGTTCAGGAAGGCCCGAGCGGATCCTTCCAACATGTGGGGCAGATGATTCATTGCCACGAAGTCATCCCCACCTCCAATCTGAACAGCCACTCGGTAATCTTCGAGCCAAGTTTCCAGCTTGGATTCGTCGTTAAACTTTCCGATCCCCGTCGCCAATCTGTAGTTGGGGGGAATCTCGGCCTCTCGGATATACCTGCAGAAGCACTCGAGACCTGACGTCCCCCATCCGCTCACTCAGTCTCTGACCAGACGGTTTTTATCCACCATTCTCTGCGCAATGGTAGACCTGACATTGAGCAAAGGAGGACGTCGGCCTGATTCCTCATAACCTCTGGGCGAGCAGGAGTCCGATGGCAGTCTTCTCTGTGAGGTAGACCGTCATCATAAGGTTGTTTGTCGTATGAATCACCCCTCGGAGGGGGCGTCCAAATAATATCTCAGTCATCATGCCAACGCCCTCCGTGCTGGCCTCTCGGAGGAGGAGGAGAGTGTCAGTGCTTCCCATAAGCATACGGACTATGCGCGGATTGAACAGTGTCAGCCCGAAGGGACTTGCTGTATATTCGTTGGTTCGACGAAGACACTTCCGAATTCTGTCTCATCGCCGTTTTCAGTAGAGTCTGGATTTTCCGAATGCCTTCCCCAGCTGCGGAGCTAGACAACTGAATGGATTCAGGTATCCGAGTGGCCACGGCTAGGTTCTCTGTAGGAGTGCTCATCATTGGGATCTTGGGCGGTCTGTCACTCGGAATCAACCGTCGTCTGGTGTAACTGGAGCTTGGTTGCTCCTTTGCTGCGCGTTCATCGAGCGCTCGCTGGAGCCTTTCTAAAAGCTCGCGCTCAGCCAAGGTGGCCTCGCATGTGGCCTCCAAGGCTATCTCCTCCGGGGACGTTCCCGTGATAGGGATAAGTAGGACTTCGTCGTCCCTCCTTCTCCCCTCTTCCCGCTGCTCCCGAGAGAGAGGCTGGGGAAAATAACCATCGGAAGGACCGTCACCGAGGCGACCTCCGTCACGGCCACGAGAGCCACCCAGGGAGTACCCAGGGGCGCCATGATCGGTGGAGTGCGCCATCAATATCTCAGTAGCGTTTCCGCTGCTTTCACACTCGGACTCATTGAACAACTCATCACCCGACGTGGGAGACAAACTGAGGGTAGGCTCACCGGAGTCGAGCACCGCGACCTACTCGGAAGTAGGTTGCCGCGCCACAACAGGCTTGAGCCATCGCTGTAACCATGAGCGTCTCGAACGCTTGCGGCGGCTGGAGGTCGGACGGGTTGACCCTGTGCCGTACGGCTCCGACGATTGTCGCAGGAGAACCCCGTGCGCCGCCGCGCTGAAATGTACAGCCCCGCAGACGGGAAATGGATTCGGGTCTAATGGTGCATCGTGCAGCCAGGCCGAACCGTCAGCGATGAAGCGGAGGCTACCGAAGAGGATCTCACTGCCGAGTTCCAGCATGATGGCTGGAAAAAAAGGAATCTCCACTTGCACCGGAGTTTGGTAGAACTGCCGCCCCATAGTGGGCGCCAACTGTCGTGGGAGTAATCCTGGTAGTAGTACAGGGGGTACGTATGAGTAGGGCGAAGCCTAGCTACGGGACAAGTGTAACACTCAGAATTTACGAGTTCGGACCCCACTCGGAAGTGGTAAAAGTCCTACGTCTCGAGCCGTGAGGCTAAGTGTTGCTTTGTGTGTGTTCTGATTACAGAGAGTTCGTAACCCCTCTTCTGGCGTCGAGGGTGGCTTATACAGAGTGCGCCACCGCCAGCCGAGCTACGAGCGTTACAGGTAACGCAACGTCTACAATATTCAATGCTAATTACGTCCCTCAAACGTTGTAGCTCCCACGTCGCCTCCGCTTCTTGACGTCCGGGTGCTAAAGCTAGGCCGAGTGGTTGATAGCGTCCGAGTGACTTCCAAGGATCTGAGTGCATCTCGTACCTTCGTCCGAGTGCTAAGGTAGTCCAGGGACTTTCGTGAACTTGTAGGACCACAGGTGTGTCCTAGATGAGAGGTCTATGACCCTACCTAGGGTAGGTGACCTCGTCAACGGGCTTTGTTAATATAGTCGGATCATATGATGTTATTCCCTTGCTATCATGTTGTGATGAATTGAATATTTCCCTTTGAGATGTCGTTATGTTGGATTGAATATTTTGGCTGAGAACACTTGATGTACGTCTTGTGTGGGATACCCATAGTGACATTGGGGTATTCTATTGATTCATTTGATATATGTTGAGGCATCAACTTGCGGATTCCGGTGACCTAGTGGATCTATGCATAGGGGTTGATTGTACGTTTTCATACCATGTTCTCCGATAGAAATCTTGGGGCACTCTTTGAGGTTCTTTGTGCTGGATTGAGTATTATGAATCTGAAATTGTTTGATGTGTATCGTATAATTAACTCATGGATACTTGTGGTGACATTGGAGTATCTAGGTGACATTACAGTTGGTTGATGCGTATCATATGGTGTTATTTTAGTACGAACTCTTAGATAGATCGATCGGAAAGGATAACTTGGTGTTATTTTAGTACGAACTCTTGGATAGATCAATCAGAAAGGATAACTGTAAGGTGGTTTTGTACCCTACAAAAAATTTCTTCTTATGTTCTCCGCTAGATAAAAACTTTGGAGTGATTCTTTGTTGCATGTTGAGGGATGGTTATGTGATCCAATTATATTAGCATTGTTGAGAGATTGCACTAGCGAAAGTACGGACCCTAGGCCTTGTTTCCAAGCATTAATATACCGTTTTGCTCATTGTTTACTATTTGTTACCTTGCTGTTTTTATATTTTCAGATTACAAAAACCTATATCTACCATCCATATTGCACTTGTATCACCATCTCTTCGCCAAACTAGTGGACCTATACAATTTGCCATTGTATTGGGTGTGTTTGGGACATAAGAGACTTTTTATTATTTGATTGCAGGGTTGTTTGAGAGAGACCATTTTCATCCTACACCTCCCACGGATTGATAAACCTTAGGTCATCCACTTGAGGGAAAATTGCTACTGTCCTACAAAACTCTGCGCTTGGAGGCCCAACAAAGTCTACAAGAATAAAGTTGCGTAGTAGACATCAAGCTCTTTTCTGGCGCCGTTGCCGGGGAGGTGAGTGCTTGAAGGTATATCTTTAGATCTTGCAATTGAATCTTTTAGTTTCTTGTTTTATCACTAGTTTGGTTTATAAAAGAAAACTAAAAAATGTAATTGAGGTGGCCTCATATTATTCATCTTTATCATGTCTTTCTTGAAAATGGTGGAAAGGAAAATTATGCTCAATTGATAGAAGAAGAATTCAATAAAATGTTTGGCATAAATGATGAGCATGATTGCAATGTTGTTAGTATGAATTCTATAAATATCCAAAATACTAATGATGATTGCACTAGTCATCGTAAAAATGTTTCTTATAAGCATGTCAATTTTTGTGGAGTGCAGAAAGTTTGTGAAGATGTGTCTTATAGGGATGATAGATTTTGTAAGAAGAACAAACATGATAGAACCATTTTTTTGCTCAAAGTGATAGATGAATTTGCTACAAAGTTATGTTCTCTTTGTCCTATTACTTGTGAACTTTCCAATAAAGTTGGTCATCTTAATTTCCAATGCAAACTTTTTCATGACCAAATATTGTAATGACCTGATCACCCTTGAACTTTATAATGAGCTTTCTGTATTTTTGGGGAGTGAAGAGTTGACACATAAAAATAGTTGGTTTGAAGTATTCATTCTCACGGACGACATTGAAACTAATCTAAAAAATATCTATATGTTATGCATGGTAAATTGCAATGAGAATGCTTATATTGCCAACTATAGAAAGATGGGAAAACCAATAGAATATAAAAGGAATACTAATGAAAGGGTAAAGATTTCCACTTTCCCTCCTATTGTCTCTCATGATGAAATAGGTGATGAGGAGGAGCTCCCTATTCAACCAATCTCATCAATACGAAGCTTGAAAAAATTAATTAAATCCACACATGTTGTGGTGAAGAATAAGAAAAGAAGAAAGAGTAGAGGTAAAAAGGTATCTCTCCCAAATGATGTTGCTCCTATTATTGTAGTGCCTCACGAGGATGAATCAAAAATAATTGTGGAAGATTATACACTTGATGATGATTTTGTTATGCCTATTGCTTGTTGTGATGACTATGATTGGGAAGATAATGATAATTCTTATAATCTTGAAAATATTTTTGGCACCAACTTGGTAAATTATGATGATAATAACTGTTATACTATTGGTGCTATTCATACTATTAATGATGAGAGTGATTATGCTTATGATATGCCAAACCACAAGCTTGGGGATGCTATGTTTAATGAGAATGACATGTTTGAGAATTTATTTGCTGCAATTAATGTTTGTCCCAAGCTTGGGGATGCTATGCTTAATGAAGATGATCTTTTTAGTTCCCCTACTTTGAATGATCAAATTTATTATGATGATTGCATGCCTCCTATTATGATTACGATATTTATGAAAGTGGGTTTGGAAGAATGTTCAACTTTAGATAATAATTATCCCACTATTTTGGAGGCTGTTGAATTTTATTATAATGATGAAAGTGGATTTGGAGAGGTCATGACTTTATTTAGTAATGATTCCACTATTTCGGAAGAGGTTTTACTTGTCTATGTTGAGAACAAAGTTGCTACTTATGATGATTATTGTGACGATACTTATATTATGAAAACTAGTGATAATTATTGTCATAATTTTTAATATCCTTTTACTGAACATTACTCTTTTAATGTGGAAAGAATTTATAGTATTCGAGTTTCATTTGATGCTCCCACTATTATGAATGAGAAGAAATTTGCTTATGAGGAGAGTAATAAAATTTCTATGCTTGTGGATCATGAAAAGAATGCTTTATGTGATATTTATATTGTTGAATTACTTCATGATGCTACTGAAAATTATTATGAGGGAGGAACTTATGCTTGTAAGAATTGCAATAATATCAAGTTTCCTCTCTATATGTTCAAAGTTTTGAAGTTATGCTTGTTTTGCCTTCCTATGCTAGTTGATTCTTTCTCCCATGAATTGTTTGCTCACAAAATCCCTATGAATAGGAAGAGGGTTAGACTTCAATTTGCTTGCCATGTGATTCATGATGCTCTCTTGAATGTTTCAAATACTATTCTTATGTGAGCATCATTGAAATCATCATGCCTAGCTAAAAGGCATTAAAGAAAAGCGCTTGTTGGGACACAACCCAACACTTTTACTTTCTGTTTTTGAGTGTTCACATGATTAAGCTACTGTACTTATCATATTTTGTGTCTTTTATTTCAATAAAGTGCCAAGTAAAGCCATTGGGATGACTTACAAGATGAGTAGAATTGATGCTGAACCAAAACAAAAACTTTTGACTCCAGTAAAGGAATTTTCATTTTTTACTGGAGCGCGATAATGCTCTGAAATTTTCACATAGTGTTGATATACAAATTCTTCAGGTTGTACTAAAGTTTGAGAATTTTTAGATACAGGGACGTATGGTTACACTACAGTTCTTCACAGACTGTTCTGTTTTTGACAGATTCTGTTTTGCATGCATAGTTTGCTTGTTTTAGTGTTTCCATAGCTTATATTTAGTGGTATAAATTATGGGAATGGTATAATACAGTAGGTATTATGTGAGAACAATTATGAATCTTGTCTTTACAGTACCTAAGTGAATAATCTTTATTTATTATACTAACCCATCTCACAGAGTTCCGTTAAGTATTGTGTGATTGAAGTTTTCAAGTTTTGGGTGAGACACCGATATGAGGAGAATAAGGGGTGACAAGAACCTAAGCTTGGGGATGACCAAGGCACCCCCAAGTTAATATCCAATGAAGTCTCAAGCGCCTAAGCTTGGGGTTGCCCCGGAAGGCATCCCCTCTTTCGTCTTCAACATTATCGGTATATCTTACTTAGAGCTATATTTTTATTCGTCACATAATATGTCCTTTGCTTGGATCGTCATTATAATTTTTATTTTCTGTTAGGTGTTATTTATAATCTTGTTTTTCAATAAAAAGTTCCAAGAATTGCCTTAGGATGATTGCATTGCATGTTTGATGTGTGCTGTGTAAAAACAGAAACTTTTGCTGTAGTGTTTGAATTTTCATATATTACTGGAATGTGGAAAGTTTCTGGAATTTTTACAAAGTATTTTCATATAAATTATTTAGCATGTCCTAAATTTTCATAATTTTTTGAGTTACATAAGTACACTAGTTTAATAGATTGCTACAGACTGTTCTGTTTGGACAGATTGCTGTCATAGTTTTGGTATCTACTTATCCTATAGTTTCCATAGCCTATATTGGTAGATATAAATTGTGGAAACGATAGTAAACAGTAGATGATGTTTGAAAATTATTGTGCAACTTGTCTTGGCAGTACATGAAGTGTTGATTTGTTCTTATGTGTACTAACCTATCTCACGAGTTCTTTTTGAGTTTTGTGTGGATGAAGTTTTTGAGACTTAGGGAAACCGGGATATGAGAGGATTGAACGAGATACAAAAGCTCAAGCTTGGGGGTGCCCAAGGCACCCCAAGTAAATATTTCAAGAAGTTTCAAGCATCTAAGCTTGGGGATGCTACGCATCCCACCTCTCTTCATCAAACAAATATCGGTTAGCCTATGTTGAGCCTAAATTTTTATTTGTCCACATGATATGTGCTATTCTTGGAATGGATTTTTATTTAGTTTGCTGTTTGAATAAAATACTCAGATCTGAATATCTTTATTGAGTCCTCACATAGCTAATTAATTGTTTGACTACTCATTGATCTTCACTTATATCTTTTGAGAGTAGTTTGATGTTTACTCTTGTGCTTCATTTATATCCAAAGAGTAAATTGTGAATGAATGAAATATCATAAATCTGAAATTATCAATGTGCTATATTCTTAGTAGTAAGTTCATATTGGGTTTAGAAAGTGAAATCTTTTGAAGCTTGACAATCACAATATTGGTCATACAAGCAATTCGTGAATGATTAGTATAAGGAAGAGAACTTTCACAAACAAATATATTATCTTGGACATCTTCTATGATTGTGAATACCCATTAATTATTTTCAAACTTGAGCAAATTAGTTGAAGTTGGACAAGACAACGTAGTGAGTTATGGTTGTGTATATTTGCATAGATGTTATATTGTTATGGATCCTCCAACATGCGGTGTTTGCTTAGGATCTTTTGCTAGCCAAAAATTCGTACTAAGTAGAGATACTACTTGTGCATCCGAAAACCCTTAAACCCAATTTCTTGCCATGAGTGTCCACCATACCTACCTATGGATTGAATAAGATCCTTCAAGTAAGTTTTCATCGGTGCAAAAAGGCAATAAAAATTGCTTCTAAATGTGTTTGATCATTTAGTGTAAGAGAAAATTCAGCGTTGTACGAACTTGTGATGGCAAAGTAATAAAAGCGACAGACTGCCTAATAAAGGTGGCTATCATAAGGGGCAATATAACATGACGTTCTTTTGCATTAAGGGATTGTGCATACAAAACCAAAAAGCGCATGACAACCTCTACATCCCTCTGCGAAGGGCCTATCTTCTACCTTTCAGTATTTACTTTTATGCAAGAGTCAATAGTATGCATTCTCATTTCAACCTCAATTATTCTCTAGTTGGCAAGCATCATGTGGTGGGGAAAGATCTAGGCACATATGGCGAGTCAAATATATTTGATCATGACTTATTATTGTTGACAATTATCTCTATGATAGATGAGTTGGGAGGCGAAACATTAAGCCCCTATCTTTCTCTGTGTTCGATGGATGCCATTTGTTCTAAAAATATGCTTTGAGTACTAGCAATCATACAAGACTATATGATGATTGAGTATGTGGAGATCTTACTTAGACTTTGTTGAAAATAAGTTAAATTGCAATTGTTTGGTGACTAAGAACATAGGTTGTTAAGTTTCAAGAGAATTCATTGTTTGAACCATAACATGTGAATTTGTTGCTACTTTATCATGATGAGTTTTATGAGAAAGAGTTGCTGTTATGATGCTAGGAAAAGTGGTTGAAACTATCATTGATCAAACTTATGCACTATGCTAGCATTCACACTTCATAAATTATTTCTTCTATCATTTACCTACTCGAGGACGAGTAGGAATTAAGCTTGGGGATGCTGATACGTCTCCAATGTATCGATAATTTATGAAGTATTCATGCCACATTGACCTATGTTTACAATACTTTTATATGGTTTTGATGCACTTTACATGATTTATTTAGAACTAACCCGGACTGACGCTGTTTTCAGCAGAACTACCATGGTGTTGTTTTTTGTGCAGAAATCAAAGTTCTCCAAATGCAACGAAACTTTTTGACGATTTTTTTGGAACAAAAGAGGCACTAAAAGCTTCGTTGGAGGGCCAGAAGAGCCACGAGGTGGGAACAACCCACCAGGGCGCGCTAGGCCCCTTTGGCGCTCCCTGGTGTCTTGTGGTCTCGTGGCCCCATCTTCGCGTGAACCCGACGCCCAAAAATCCTATATATTTAGAAACCCCTAGAAATAACCTTAGATCTGAAGTTCCGCCGCCGCAACTCTCTGTATCGACGAAAAACCAATATGTAGGCGTTCCAGTACCCTACCGGAGAGGGTAGATCATCTCCGGTTGCCATCTTCATCATCCCGATGGAGGCCATGACGAGGAGGGGGTAGTCCACCCTCGGGGCTGAGGGTATGTACCAGTAGCTATGTGTTCAATCTCTCTCTCGCTCGTGTTCTTGAGATGTCACGATCTTGATGTATCATGGGCTTTCCAAATATAGTCAGATCATATGATGTTATTCCCTTGCAATCATGTTGTGATGAATTGAATCTTTCCCTTTCAGATGTCGTTATGTTGGATTGAATACTTTGGTTGCGAACACTTGATGTACGTCTTGCGGGGGATACCCGTAGTGACATTGGGGTGTTCTATTGATTCACTTGATATATATTGAGGCCTCAACTTGCGGATTCCGGTGACCTAGTGGATCTATGCATAGTGGTTGATTGCACGTTTTCATACCATGTTCTCCGATAGAAATCTTGGGGCACTGTTTGAGGTTCTTTGTGTTGGATTGAGTATTATGAATATGAAATTGTTTGATGCATATCGTATAATTAACTCATGGATACTTGTGGTGACATTGGAGTATCTAGGTGACATTAGAGTTGATTGATGCGTATCATATGGTGTTATTTTAGTACGAACACTTAGATAGATCGATCGGATAGGATAACTTGGTGTTATTTTAGTATGAACTCTTGGATAGATCGATCGGAAAGGATAACTTAAAGGTGGTTTCGTACCCTACAAACAATTTCTTCTTATGTTCTCCGCTAGAAAAGAACTTTGGAGTGATTCTTCGTTGCACGTTGAGGGATGGTTATGTGATCCAATTATATTAGTATTGTTGAGAGATTGCACTAGAGAAAGTATGGACCCTAGGCCTTGTTTCCAAGCATTAATATACCGTTTTGCTCATTGTTTACTATTCGTTACCTTGCTGTTTTTATATTTTCAGATTACAAAAACCTATATCTACCATCTGTCGGAATCGGGGCTCCGCAGACCCAAGAAGGTTCGAACACTGGGGTGCGCTTGCTCTCCTGCCCTACTCTACTTCGCAACCTCACGGAAACAGTCCAGCGGCTTGAGCTAAGGAAGATGAACAAGGACACACAGAGTTTACCTAGGTTCGGGCCACCTTGCGGTGTAAAACCCTACTCCTCCTTGGTGGATTGCTTGGGGTGGAAGGTGAGTACAAGGCGTGTTCTTGCCCAGCCCAAAAGTCTCTCCTTCTACGTGGGCCGGCTCCCCCTTATATTGGCCCCGGTCCTCTTCCCCCGAAAATATCAGGCGGGAAGGGTTGCCACAACGGCCATTTTGAAAGGCGACATGGTCGCAGCTTATCCTGACAAAAGGTGGTCTTCGGCTGCTAAAATTCCCCGTCGCGACGTGCTCGTGGGCTCGGGGGTGACATCCGTCCCGCCGAGCCCTCGGCCTCGGTCTTCTTGCGCGGAAGAGGAAACCTTTGGGGGATTCTTTGGGAACCCGCGAGCTGGCGCTGCCCCTCTATCACCAAAAGGGAAACTCCCTCGTCCATGCCAGCTAGTGCGGCCCTGGAGGCCACTCGATGCGAGCCACGACAACCACGTGGAGGGGAAGGACCACCCGCCCCCACGAGGGCACCAGAGGTGGCTCTGCGGGGGGGGGGGGGAGGCTTGTGATGTCGCGGCCGTCGTGCTCCTCGCGAGGCATCGGCCCTCGCGAAGGCTCCCCTCATGAGGATGATCGATGGGCCATTTGGTTGCTTAGAGCCAGCGTCATGCCCGGGCCGCGGGCAGACGGGCCTGGGTACCCCCAGTCCTAGAGGCCCAATAATAGCCCCCGGACCCGCGGTGCGCGTTATCCCGCCTGTTGGTGGGGGCGACGTGACGCGGGCCCTAACCGCCCGTGGGTACGGGCACGACACGCGAGTGCTTTGGGGCGCGGGGCGTCCCACTTTCCATGAGGCCTTGGTGGTCACGCAAGCCGACATAAAGTTCGTGCGCGACCGGGGGCCACCGTTGCCATTCCTCGTCTTCCCTTTGTCTTCCTGCATCTTCTTCATCCACGCGGAACCGCTCCGGATCCAAACTCTCGCGAGGCGCTTCTCTTACCCTTCCTGCCACCCTGGCGCTCAGATGGTGCCCGTCAGCAAGAAGGGGAAGGCTGCGGCTTCCGCCGCGAGCCCTGCTGCCGCCGGGCAGGCTCTCCCGCCTTCCCTCATTTCCAACAAAGAGGATTTGGGCCCAGTGCTCCCGCTGGTGGCCGATGGGCAGAACGGGGGGCAGGCAACCGGACTCTGGTCGGGCTCGTCGGCACCGAGTGTCTTACCGAAGTCCACCTACCCCTTCTTCGTCCACAGCATCTACGTCGGGCTAGTCCCGCCGTTCTCCGGGTTCTTCTACGCCATCCTCTTCCATTATCAGATCCACGCCTTGCACCTTCAGCCCAACTCCATCCTCCTCCTGGCCATCTTCGCCTTCTACTGCGAGGCATTCGTGGGCGTGAGGCCCTCGATGGCGCTCTTTCGCCACTTTTTTAGCCTGTGGTTCACCGCCTCGGAGCATCATTCTGCATGCGTCTCCTTCATACACGTCACGGGTGCGAGCATCCGCCTGAAGGCCCGGAAGAAGGTGGAGGGATACCTGCAGCGCTGGGTATTCATGGACGCGTGCCGAGTTTGCCCGCTCCTGACGGCCCCCACGGACCATCCCGTGTAGTCGCTGGGGTGGGCGCACGAGAAGCTCACCGACCCGAGGGCGGAGCCCGTCCTGGAGCGCATCGCCGCGCATGGGCACGCTCTCCTGACAGGGACGATGGTCATCAAGGAGTTCCTGGGGCAGCGCATTGCGCCGCTCCAGCGCGTGCTCGCTCCACCTGTGGAAGCTCTCCGGCTCGGAGGACCCGATGAGGTTGTGGGGTCTATGGCCTGACGCACGACGAGCTGGACGGGGCCTTGTGGGCCCTTCTTGGCTACACTCCTGAGGGTCCTCCAGAGGCGGCGCCGCCGCTGTACGCTTGCGGCGACATGGAGGAGCTGGTTGGGGAGATGCCCGTCTTCGATGAGTGGGGCCTCGTTGGGTTGTGCAGGATTCCCTCCATCGCGGTGACGTCCTCCGACGAGGGTGATGGCAGCGAGGACTCGAAGGCAACCGAGGGAGAGGGGAGTGCCGGCTAGGCAGCGTCGGCCGGCCTCCATACATCCCTGCGCAGCCTCGAGGATGACGATGCTGCCTCAAAACCAGCAGCGCCAAGTTATTCCCCCCTCCCCCCCCCCTCGAGGCCCGTAGGCCCGGGAGATGGAGCGGGGTCGGACCTCGCGACCCCTCTTGTACTGATGACGGCGGCCGATGGCGAAGACGCTGCACCCACTTCGTCGGCTGCCACGCCCCCTCCGGAGGCCTCCCAGGCCCCTATGGAAAGGGAGAGCTTGGCCGGTCCCGCCAAGGACCATGCCGAGCGCCCTTCGGACGTCGTCGAGACGGCACGCGGGGCGGCGCGAGCACGGCGTCAGCCATTGTGAATAAGAGGAAGTGGACTGCCCGGGACGAGTAAGCTCCTTAATCCGCTCCCATGTCATGCGTCTTTGACTGGTTGTTCCAGCTGACTCCCTCCTTGGCGCAGGTTCTCCCGTGGCAGCGAGGAGAAGAATAAGAAGGAGAACGCCTGGGCGAAGGTTGTGCCCGTCAGGAAGGCGGCCTCAACCCTTGGCCGAAGCCTTGGCGGGCGCGGGGGCGGTCTCTGCCAAACCGTTGTCGTGCTCGGCTGCGCTGGCGCGACCATGGGGCCCGACATCTCCCTGGCGCGGCGAGGGGGCGCGTGCCCCGGGGACACAACAGTTCAGCCCCCCGCATCTCCTGCCAAGGCCACGGCTGCTCAGCCAGCGGAAGAGGGAAAGGTACCTCAGCCTTCGCCGACCGCTCCAGCTCTTGCGACCAGCCACGATGCGGGGCACGACTCAGGCTGTCCTCCGGTGATGATCCCTCCAGGGGCCCCTGGCGCCAGCGTGGCGGTCTCCTCAAGCGAACCGCGGGGGCCAAGCGCGGGGGAGAGCACGGAGCCCCCGGCGTCTCAAGTGCAGGGCACTGGGGCTCTCCTTGTTCCAGCTGCGTCGAGCGCCGGGGCGCCAGCCCCCGGGCCAACTCTCGCCTTGATGGACCAGAGCGCCTTGCTCAGGCACGGGGCTCTGACCGACGCCCAGGACGCGCTCGTTCGGCTGGGGGCGGACTTTCGAGACGCCGAGGTGCGTCTCTCCACCGAGCGCCCGAAGCTCGCCATGGGGTGGCGTCAACAGATGCCTCCACTAGGGAGGCTCACAGCAGGTCCGAGGCCACCCTTGCGGAGGGCAAGAAGGAGGTTGCCGGGACGTAGGTCGCTTGCAAGAGGGCTTTTGCTGAGAAGACGGCACTCGCCAAGCGCCTCGAAGAAGCAGAAGCCGGCCTGAAGGCGCTTCAAGAGCGAGCCACGCAAGCGCAGCAGCTCCAGCTGGGAGAAGAGGACGTCAAGGCCCGCGAAGCGGAGCTTGCAGTCCGTGACGCTGAGCTCGCGAAGTTGGCAGCTGAACAGGTCATGGAGCGCAAACGCCTGGAGGCGTTGCGTCGCGAGGTGGCCGAGGCCCAAGAGGCTCATGCCGAGCGGATCTCTGAGGCCAACGCCAAGCTGGACGCTCGGGAGAAAGAGATCCTGGCTGCCACTGACGCGAGGGCGGCCTCACACCGCGCCGCGCTCTCCTCCCTCGAACACAGTGCCCGCGAGGTCCTGTCCTCAATTTGCAGGTCAAGTTTGGATGTCCCTCACGTTCCTCAGGGCTCCAGCTACACCGAGCTTTCCTCCAGGCTTGTGAAGGCACTTGAGGGTGCGGCCCAGGAGGTGGACGACATCCTGGAAGGGGAAAGCTCGCGTCTTCAGCCATCTCCTCCTTTCGACCCCAACTTCAAGTTTGACGAGGTGACGGGCCCCGTTCCCGAAGAGTCTTGCGGCGATACGGCGGCGACTGTGGAGGGCCACGTGAAGGCGTTGCTCGAGACGTTCTTCTGCTTTGACATCGACGAAGAGCCTAGCGGGGAGCCTCCTTTTACCACCCTGCAATAAACTGAGTCCGCCTCGAGGAGGCATGAGATGACATTTTTAAGCCGTCGGGAATATTTCGGATTTTGAAATAACTGATTGTGATCTGCGACTTCCCTTTCTTGGTTGGGTTTCTCTCTTGCTTGTCTTAACGTTCTGCGTCGGCAGGGCCCAGCCCCGCGCATACCTCGGCCATCGCTGGGATGCCAGGTCGCGATGCCTGAGCTGAACCAGGAGGTGAGGGGCTACAGGCGCTAGTGAAGGTTCCTGAGACGCGATGCTCAAGAACCCCCTTTGACGCGCAAGCGACCAGCTTGAGAGTCCTCGCGCTCTGTGTCGGCAGGGCCCAACCCCGCGCATACCTCAGCCATCACTGGGACGCCAGGTCGTGATGCCTAAGCTGACCCAGGAGGTGAAGGGCTACGGGCGCTAGTGAAGGTTCCTGAGGCGCGATGCTCAAGAACCCCCCTTGACGCGCAAGCGGCCTGCTCGAAAGTCCATACGCTCTGCGTCGGTAGGGCCCAGACCCGCGCATACCTCAGCCGTCGCTGGGACGCCAGGTCGCGATGCCTGAGCTGAACCAGGAGGTGAGGGGCTACGGGCGCTAGTGAAGGTTCCTGAGGCGCGATGCTCAGGAACCCCCCATTGACGCGCAAGCATCTCTCGTGAAGAAGAATTGATAGGGGGCAAACCCGTGTATGTCGACCTTTTCACACTTGGAGGGGAAAGAAAGGAGAAATCACAAGAGAAAACACGAACACAAGGAAGATCTTCAATCACACATCCGCTAAATCCACTCAAGCAAACTAGATACAAAGATCCAAAGTCAAACAAACGATACATGGTAACCGGTAGTCGTCTCACTCCGTGGAGATGAGGTCTTGATATCCTGTGGGATCTTCCCTAGAAGGGGCCTTGGCATCCAACTCAGATCTTCTCTCAATGGAGGTGGTCAACTCCGTGGGAGAAGGAGGTAGATGGAGCTATGCTCAACAATATCCATATGCTAAACATAAGCTAACCCTAGAGAGAGGAGGGGAAGGTGTTTATATAGTTGTAGGCGAAAAGGGGGATATATGGGCCAAGGACCGCGGGCCTGTGCGCAGACAGGGTCCGGACGTCCGGACGATGTCGGACGTCCGATGGCTCAAGACGGTCCGGACGTCCGGAGGAGCTCGGACTTCTGAGAACTCGGTGCGGGTGCGCCTTGGCCGGATTTCCGGAGATGGTCGGACGTCCGGGGCTCGGTCGTCCGGAGACTCCGGTCTTCCGACATTTCGAGGCGGGTGACTTGGCGTCGGATTTCCGGCATGGCTCGGCCATCCGTGCACTGGGGCGTGTCGGTCGTCCGGGCGGTGTCGGTCGTTCGAGCGCTGTAGAACCTAGCTGATCTTCGGGCGAGGTTGGACTCCAAGCGCCGGACTTCCGAGGCCGGCCGGACGTCCGAGAGCTAGGACTTGCCCGCAGCTCCTCCTTTGTCCTCCGAAGCTTGACGTCCTTCGTGCTTGCTTCCATGTTCTTCGTCCGAGCACCTGAGTATGCAAAGGACTTCCGCTTGAGGTAGTGACCATGTCTCGAGTGGATCAAACGATGATTGAGCAAGGAGAGATGTCACCTCGGATTCAATGACGCGTGCACGGGCTCTTGTCATGGGACCACTTGGGGGTTGGTTTGATGGCGTAGGTTTCATGGGGATGATGGTGGGATGCTCCGCATCATCGTCCCCCCCTGGGGAAGATCCGTCCTCGGATCAAGATCTTCATCACAATGAAAAGGCGATAGATCCTTGACGTTGAAGGTGTCACTCATGTTGTACTTGTCGCGGGGGATGTCGATCTTGTAGGCATTGATGTTGTAGCGTGCCAACACCTTGAAGGGTCTGTCGGCTCAAGGAAGTAGCTTCGACTTGCGTTCGTTGGGGAAGCGGTCCTTGCGAAGGTGTTGCTACAAAAGATCACCGGTCTTGAACACCATGGGGTGCTTGTTGAGGTTGCGCTTGTTAGTGACGCGTTCCACTTGACGTTCGATAGTGCACCTTGTAACTTCATGCATCCGCTTGATGTAGCTTGCCCTTGCACTTGCATCCATGTTGACGCGCTCTTGTAGTGGTAGAGGAAGTATGTCCAATGGGGACAAAAGGTTAAAGCCGTAGGCCACTTCGAAAGGAGACTTGCCGGTGGTGGAGTGACTTGCTCGATTGTAGGCGTAATCGGTGATGGGGAGGCATTCTTCCCATTCCTTGATGTTCTTCTTGATCAACACGTGTAGTAGAGTAGATAGCGTCTGGTTCGTCTCCTCCAGTTGGCCATCGCTTTGCGGATGATAGGCCGAAGAGAAAAGAAGCTTGATTCCGAGCTTGGCGCATAGTGTCTTCCAAAAGTAGCTTAGGAACTTGACGTCGCGATCCGAGTCAATGGTCTTGGGAACGCCATGTAGTCGCAAGATGTACCTACAAAAGAGATTTGCAACATGTGAAGCATCGTCTATCTTGTGACATGGAATGAAGTGATCCATTTTGGAAAAGCGGTCCACAACGACAAAAACGGAGTCATGGCCATTTTTAGTTCGTGGCAAACCAAGCACAAAATCCATACTAATGTCTTCCCAAGGTTGGAAATGTATAGGAAGAGGCATGTAAAGACCATGGGATTGAGCTTTAGACTTAGCTTTGCGGCACGTAGAGCATCGGTTTGTGAAGCGTGCAACATCACGAAACATCTTGGTCCAATAGTACTTGTTGGATAGTGTGGCATACGTCTTGTCGCATCCAAAGTAACCCATAAGTCCTCCACCGTGAGCCTCTTGCAAAAGTAACAAACGAAGAGAAGACTCGGGTATACAAAGTTTGTTAGCACACATAAGATAGCCATCTTTCATATAATAGTTCTCCCAACAAGGTTTCACTTGGGACATAGCGTAAGGATTAGCAAAGGAAACATCATGCTATTACAAGTCTTTGATGTGCTCAAAACCAATAACATTCAATTCAAGTTGAGTAACTAGCATGCATTTGTGGGAAAGGGCATCCGCCACAACGTGTTCCTTACCCTTAATGTATTTGATGACATAAGGGAAAGACTTAATAAATTCACTCCATTTAGCATGCCGTTTGTTCAACTTAGTTTGACCCTTTAAGTATTTTAGCGTTTCATGGTCGGTATGGATAATAAACTCATGAGGTCACAAATAATGTTCCCACACATGTAAAACTCTCACCAAAGCATACGATTCTTTGTCATAGATGGGGTAGTTACGTTGAGCGCCGGATAGTTTTTCGCTTAAGTATGCAATTGGACTCTTTTCTTTCATAAGCACACCACCTATTACATTACCACTAGCATCACAATGCACTTCAAATGTTTTATCAAACTTGGGCAAAGCAAGCAAAGCTGCATGAGAAAGCAAAGTTTTAAGTTCATGGAATGCGGTGTCTTGTGAAGGACCCCAAATAAATGGTACATTCTTCTTGCTCAAAGCATGGAGAGGAGATGCAATAGTGCTAAAGTCCTTGACAAAACGGCGATAGAAACCGGCTAGTCCTAGGAAACTACGCACTTGTTGCAAATTCGTTGGTGTAGGCCAAGTTTTAATAGCATCAATTTTAGTCTCATCTACATGAACGCCCTTAGAAGATACTACAAATCCTAGGAAAACGACCTTGTCAACACCAAAGGTGCATTTCTCCATGTTTGCATAAAGGTGCTCTTTCCTAAGAATTTGCAAAACATCTCGAACATGGGTAGCATGCTCCTCAAGAGACTTGCTAAAGACAAGAATGTCATAAAAATAGACCACAACACAATATCCTATGAGGGGTCGCAAAACATAATGCATGACGCACATGAAAGTACCCGGTGCTTCGGATAAACCCCTAGGCATCACTAGCCATTCATAGAGACCAAACTTAGTCTTGAATGCCGTTTCCACTCATCACCCTCTTGTATTCGTATTTGGTAGTAACCACTTTTTAAGTCAATCTTATAAAATATAGTGGCACCACAAAGTTTATCTAGCATATCATCTAGGCAAGGAATGGGATCACGATAACGAATAGTTATAGCATTGATAGGACGGCAATCGGAACACATGCGCATACTACCATCTTGCTTAGGCACTAGTATCACCGGAACCGCACAAGGACTCAAACTCTCACGTACATGCCCTTTATCTAGGAGTTTTTGGACTTTCCTTTGTATTTCCTTTGTTTCTTCGGGGTTGACGCGGTAGGGAGCCTTGTTAGGAAGCGGTGCTCCGGGGATGAGGTCGATGCGGTGTTTGATCCCACGTTTTGGTGGTAGTCCCGGAGGTAGCTCATCGAGAAAAACATCTTGGAATTCCTGCAACAATTGAGATAGCACAAGAGGAAGATGTTGTGAAGGGTTAGTCCGAACGACGTCATCTTTGCACACAAGTACATAGTGAAGAACGGTCGATGGGCTCTCACTCACATCCCTCAAATCTCTTTTGGTGGCTAAAAGAACTATATCACTCATGTCCCTCATCGTGAAGTCACTCAAGTTTGGCTTGTGTAACACCCCAAAAGTTTAATCATGTTTTATTAATTAAAATTTTGCCAGGAATACTTATTTTCTATTTTCTGGATTTTTCTATGGATTTCAGAGCCACTCTTTTCCTCTGAATTACAAAATTCTTCCCTCTTATCTGAAACTTTGGAATAACATTGTTGGACTTGAAAGTTTCACTACAGCATTTTATTTCATTTAGTAAGACCAGTGGAATTATTTTTATAATAAAAGCTTGCCAAGTTTTAATTCTTTTAATACCATTTTCATTCTTTTAAAGGCCTAAGTTGCACTACAACTACTTCATAAGTTCTTTTACAAATTCCATAAAAATTTGTAGATGACATTAGAAGACCCTGGGTCACTTTTATGCAAAAAAAACCAGCCATGTGTTTTGGAAATTTTGAGCAAATCATCCTCATCTTCATTCTGGTCCAGTTTGGCAGTTTGTACTACAACCCTATTTTGTTTTGCCCTATTTGCCTTGGGATTTTTCCTGATTGTGGTTATCCCTACCAAACCCTTAAGTCCAGGAGATGGGTCTCATTAGGATGTTTTAACCCCATGTAATAATACCCTCTAGTTTCTGTCCAGAAATGGTTTTCTCAAAATCTTGCACTAACTAATATTTGCTTTTGCCAAACTAACCATGCCATCATTACCACCATCTAAAGAGACCATGTCCTGGTAATTTTGGTGCCCAGAAAGGTCTCGTAGGTGATCTTGGCATTTTGTCAAACACCTGATGTGCATGACCAGTATTGGCATGGATCTTGGTTTGTATTGGGAACCTGATCCCCTGACCCAACCACCATGTCCAATAGTCCTAGTGCTCACCCACTAACCACCCTGTTAAATTTCAGCCCCATCTAACCCTCCTAAATTGCCCTGGCATTTCGCTGAGCACATGGTGTGCGTGCTCTGGGCACGTCCAGAGCACCCGTATTGCAGCCGACCGCGCCGCTTCGCCACGTCCCACCTACCCCCGCTTCTGGCCTTTCCCCCTCGCGCAGGGCCACGAACCCGTCCCCTCCGAGACGGTGGAGCCACCCCGACCGCCCCCTGGCTCCCCCGCAGCGTCGTCGCAGCAAGCCCTTGGCGGCTAGCCTTCGGCCGCAGCTCGCCTCTGCCATGGCAGCGCCGCCCGAGCCACTCCCGCCCGCCAGCTGCCCCCAGAGCAGTTCATCCTCATCCGCTCGACCTGTCGACCCCCCTAGCCATCGCCACGTCACTCTGCGACAACAATGGCGGCGAGCCACCGTGCCTATCCACGGCCGCGGCGGAACCGACCTCAGTGATGCTATAAAAGGGACCCCGAGCTCGTGCAGCTCATTGGAACTCCTCCCCATCCCTCGAAAGCCCCAGGAACAACCAGAACAACCGGAGGTGCCCGTTCTCCTCAACTCCGGCAGTCTCTGTCGTCGACGACCCGCGCTCAAATCCCGGGCAAGCAGTGGACCCCTCTCGCGGATTTCTTGACCAATAGTCTCTGTGAGCCTCCACAAACCCATCCACTAGCCCAATTTAGCCAAAATCCCGCTAGGGATCGAAGCCCCATTTCAACCGCAACGCTCGTCCGCCATGGTCGATGCCCTGCTCACCTTCAAGATCTCCAACGCACGAGAATGGCATCCCCAGAAGCGCTGTGCCTCCCTGAGCCTATAGGTGGCAGTGGCATCGTAAATGGTGGTGTGAGCCGCCCGGAATCGTCGCCGGAGCCCACCTCTGTTTCTGTCCAGGCGCGCGCTAGGTGGAAGTCAAACCCGACAGGTGGGTCCCATCTGTCGGTGACCCAGCCAGACTCACCAGTGGCGCGGCCCCTTGCTTACGTGTACCCTCGGGGAAAGTGTATTCCTGGGTGTGCGCTTTCACTTGCGGTACGTGTATCCTTCTAAACCGTTTTCCTTTTTCTGGTTTATTAAAAACAGAACTTTGACCTAAGTTTGACTGGCTATATCTTTTAAAGTAAAGCTCCAAATAATTTGATTCTTTTTCCTACCTCTCTCAAATTTCACCTAGTTTATTTTAAGCTTTTTTCAAAAATATTTAAGACAACTTTTTGTGCTGTTTTTTTTAATTGCGTGTTGATTCGAATATTTTCAAAATAGGAAATGAGAGGAGAAGAAAACTTTCAAGAGTTTTGGAGTGCACCTTACCTCTCTGCACATTGAAGGCAAGCATTCTAAACCCTGGTATAGTATTTGTTGTGTGATGTTTGGTGTGACAAATGAAACTAGAACACATGAAGTGCATGTTATTTCATGTGAATGTGTGATCATGCTTGCAATGCATATTGAGGATTTCTTGCTAATGAACTTGAAATGCTTGTGGAAGTAGTTACCACTTTGTGCCACTCATGCCTACCGGAAGGAATCCGGAACAAGTCTCTGTCTCGGGTAGACACGAGCTTGGTGCTGACATCTCGTTGGAGCGAGGATGGTCAGTGAGGCATGACGGGATGTGATAAGTGGTGATTCTGCCTGAGAGTGTGGAAAAATATTTGTTGTGATAACCATGTAGGGAACACATAAACCTCCCGAGTCGACCATAGATCGAGTCTTGTTCCAGTAACCCCCATACTTGTTTCGTACTACCACTTGTCCCTATCGCAGGTAGGGTACGGTTCGGTAAGTTGTCAACCCCTTTCTTGGCACACATCGTACAGAGAGGCCATGGTGGAAGATACTGGGTGCATCCGGTAGGCATGCCACCAGGTCCGGTGGCATGGGTGTTTCCGGTTGGGACCGAGAGGGGGGCACCCCTTAGTAGCGCGCGGTATAAATTTGATCCCATGCTAATCGAGGTTTGTCGGATTTAGGTCTCCGCAAAACCCTCAAGGTTCGAACACAGGGGCGTGTGCGAAGATTCCCCTGCTGCTTCGCCCTAGCCAGCTCACTACTCGATGGCTAAGACGACGAACTCGCACGATGATGAGGAAGAAGATGAACACGGTGGTTTACCCAGGTTCGGGCCGCTGCGAAGCGTAATACCCTACTCCTGCTTTGGTGGATTGCCTCTCGTAGAGGTTTGGTGGATGAACTAGTACAAGGTTGAGGAGCCTCGCGAGGGCGTCCCCGAGGTGTTCTCGACTCTCTGTTAGCTCTGCGGTGGATCGGATGGATCGACTAGTTTTCCCTCTCCTCTCTACGGTGCAGCCTAGCCTCTATATATGGCGGGAAGGGATCCTAAAGGGGGACATGAGTACATCCCGCCCTGTCCAAAGGCGGTCTTCGCCTACAAAGCAGCTGTCGATGATGCAGAGGTGGGCTCGGCGATGACATCCGTCCTACGGGGCTCGCGGTCATGGTCTTGTTGCACCGGAATGGAAACCTTTGGGAGATGCTTTGGGAACCCGCGTACGTCCTTGCCCCCTTCGCACCAAAGGGGGAAACTCCTCCGCCTGGCGCGCTGGCGCCCGCCTGTCCGTCCTTGCGTCACCCTTGACTCCTGAGGCCGGGTCTTGCATAGAGATCTCCGCCGCTCCAGAGGGGGCCTAGGAAGGCCCATCCTTTGTCGGTCTTGATGTTGCTCCTCCTCGCGAGCCTAGGGTCCTCGCGAGGGCCTTGTCTTGAGAGGGGCTGCGTCTGGTTGTGCTTGGCTGATGAAGTGGGCCATGCCCTGGGCCGCAGGCAGGCAGGTCTGGGTAACCACGTTCCCAGAACGCCGACAGTTGCCCCCGGGCCCAAGGCGCGCTTGAGCTGGCTTCCGGGCGAAGCCTTGAGGGCGGCCCGAAGCGCCGCGGGCCCCAAACGCCTGCGGGCTAGGCTTTATACACGTCGAGTGCCTGGGCGGCGACGCCCCCGCTCCCTGAGGGCGTCAGGAAACGCTCCAAGTCAGATTGACGCGGTGCCCGTGTGCTGCGCCGGCCATCATTACCCTTCCTTGAACGATGCTGGTGCTTCAGGCCACGCGGATGTGACCCTTCAGAGGCCGCATGCCTCCCGGGATGCGAGGGGGCGCCGGTCGGCCCTTGGCTGTATATAAGCGGGCGAGGGCGAGAAAGCCCTCAACACATCTTCATCTTCTTTGCCTCCCCATCTCCAAGCCGTTGCTCTCCCAGTCATGGCTTCAGTGAGGAAGTTCTCCGCCGCCGAGAAGGGGAAGGCCTCCGGGGAGAGTCCTGCCGCTCCGCTGCCCAGGAGGGGCCGCGGTCGTCCCCGGAAGCATGCCGCAACGCCGACAGTGGTTTCCGGTGGGCGCGGCCATGCTTCTGCGTGCCCCGGGGTCACCATCGACGGCCGCGGTGGGGCATCGTCCAGCGCGGGCGGCTGCAGTGGTCGAAGTGGTGGCGCCTGAGGTGGGAGGTCGGCGGCGGCCACCCGGCCGCCACGCCCGCGGCTCCATTCGGCCGACACGGCCCATGAGTTCGTGACGTGGGCGGAGAGGCCGGAGGCCGCTTCGCTCCAACTCCCGAGCTTCTTCGCGGGGGCGCTGCCGGCCGGAGAGCCTGCCGGCCTATGGCTGCAGGCCGACGACTGTTCCAGCGCGGCGTCGTGGGTGGAGGTTGAGGTCACCCCCGGAGGCTACGTGTACCTGAACCGCGGGTGGCAAACGTTTGCCCGCGCCCGCGGCCTGAAGGGTAGGCGCACCCTTCACTTCAAGTATGACGGGGAGGCGACGCTCTTCGTCAAGATCTTCGGGGTGGAGGGCGAGCGCCTTGGGTGCTGCCCGGAAGACGACGGTCGCGGAGAACTTGGAGGTGAGCTTGCCCTTCACGGCGACGCCGCGCCTCCAGCAGCAGCGACACCCCCTCCGAAGGGAGCCCTAGCGACAGCAGTGACAGCAGCTATGACGCACCGCCACGCCGGCGTGCCCGGACCTCGGGGGGTAGCCAGCCGCCGCGGCGCCGCTCTTCCGCTCCAGGGGCGTCCGTGCCGGCGCGCCTCCACAGGCTCGTGAAGGAAGATGAGGACACCGACTGAGCCCCGACACCCTTGATGCCGACCGGATCACCAAGGACGGCACCAAGGGGGCGAGTGGCTTTATGACCGGTAAGGCTCCTGAGGCGTGCTGCTCAGGAGCCCCCTTTGATGCTCAAGCTGTCCCAAAGAAAATTTTGTTACCTGCCCCGGGAGGGGCAGGCCTCCCAAGGTTCCAATATGGTGCGTCGGGCCATGAGTGGAGCCCCCGAGCGAGTACGAGGCGGCATGCGCCTGCTGACTCATCCATGAGTACCACGCGAGGATCCGGGCGCCAAGGCCTTGGCGAGGTGCGAGCACCGTGCCCCCCAGCCCCCGCTCGCGGGGTACGAGGGGGAGGGGAGCAGGCGAGTGCTTGACTCGAAGAGAGAGAAACCAACATAAGAAATGGTGATGAAAACAAATCTTTGACCCTTTCCTTTAAAACACGATTTGGAAAAACCCCGAGTTTTGTTCCAGAAAAGTTGGCAAATCCAAACACGAGAAAAGCAAATAACAGCCGCGTCTGGCACCTAGACTAGTCTTCGTCTTCCCCCAGCGCTGAGCGTAGGGCATCCACGTTGCATGGGCATAGCCATTGGAGGGCAGTGTTGACTTCTCCGTCAGCGCGGAGCTGTGGCTTCCACGTTGCGTGGGAGGAACCCCACCGCATCCTTGGGGGGCTCCGCGCGTATACATCCCACTCATTATTACGTGAGAGTGTCACGGGTAGAACTTCCGGAGGTGCTGGATGTTCCAGGCATTCTGGATGGGGACCCCGTCCTGAGTCTCCAGGCGCACGGCGCCAGGCCTGGAGACATGAGCGACCTTGAACGGGCCCTCCCACATGGGCGAGAGCTTGTGCAAGCCCTCCCTGGAGAGAACCCACCTCAGGACGAGGTCTCCGACTTCAAGGGTCCTGGAGCAGATATTACGGCAGTGGTAGCGCCGTAGCGCTTGTTGATACCTCGCAGCTTGGAGCGAGGCTCGGCGACGCGCCTCCTCCCCAAGCACGAGGTCCGTTCCCTGCGCGGCATCCTGACGCTCCTCGTCAAATGCCAAGACCCGTGGGGATCGGTGCTTGACCTCGTGGGGGAGGACGGCTTCGGCTCCATAGACGAGGAAGAACGGGGTCTCGCCGGTGGGCTTATTCGCGGTGGTGCGGATGGACCACAGCACCGACTGAATCTCATCGACCCAACCCCTGCCGCAAGCTTCAAGCTTCTTCTTGAAGCTCCTTGCCTTGAGGCCCCGCAGGACATCCGCGTTGGCGCGCTCCGCCTGGCCGTTGCTCCGTGGGTGGGCTACCGAGGCGTAGCATATCTGCGTTCCAAGGCTAGCACAATAGGTCCTGAAGAGGTTACTTGTGAACTGCGAACCATTGTCGGTGATGATGCGGTTGGGGACGCCGAACCGGCTTACGAGACCCTTGATGAACTTGACGGCTGATCCGGTCAGGATGGTGCGCACAGGTTCCACCTCCGCCCATTTTGTGAACTTGTCGATGGCGACGTAGAGGTAGCGGTACCCGCCCGCTGCTCGTGGAAAGGGCCCCAGTATGTCCAGCCCCCAGACCGCAAAGGGCCAGGAGAGCGGGATGGTCTGGAGGCCCTGCGCGGGCTGGTGAATCTGCTTGGCATGAAACTGGCAGGCCTCGCAAGACCGGACCAGCTCGATGGCGTCATCAAGTGCCGAGGGACAGTAGAAGCCTGATCGGAACGCCTTCCCTGCAAGGGTGCGCGACGAGGAGTGATGCCCGCAGTCTCCTTCGTGGATGTCGGCCAATAGCTCGCACCCTTGCTCCTTGGAGATGCACCGCAGTGCGACGTTGTTCGGGCGCCTGCGGTACAAGTCGCCATCCTGCAAGCAGTAGGCCGTGGCCTGCCGTGCCACGCGCTCCGCGTCCTCCTCCTTTTCCGGTAGCGTGCCATGATGTAGTTACGCCCTGATCTCCTGCATCCAGCTGTCGGCTTGAGGCTCCACGGCCAGGAGCAGCCGGGCTCCTGAGGCCTGGCCACAGTCCGGAGCCCCCGAGGGTGGCGCTGGGGAGAGCTCCTCACTCCGCGGCGCCAGGTCTTCGTTGGGTGGCGCTGCGGAGGGCTTAAAGAGCCGCTCCTCGAAGACGGCTGGCTCCTGGGACTCACGGCGCGAGGCCCTCTTGGCGATGTCATCGGCTTTCTTGTTCGCGCCGAGCGGGATGTGCTGCAACTCCAAGCCCTGAAAATGTTTCTCGATCTTACGTACCTCTTCCAAATACACCTCTATGTGCTCGTCCTTGGGTGTATACTCTTTGTTGGAGAAGTTGACGAGGAGCTGGGAGTCGCCCATGACGGTGAGGCACCGAACCCCCAAGGCCGCCGCCGCCTTGAGGCCGGCGATGAGGTCCTCGTACTCCGCGATGTTGTTGGAAACCTTCTCTCCATGCTAGAAATAGAGCTGCACAGTGTAACTGAGCTTGTCGCCTGTCGGGAAAGTGAGCACGACCCCAGCTCCTGCTCCCTTGCGCGTGAAGGCTCTGTCGAAATGCATGACCCATCCCTCGGGTGCCTCATCGCCAGGGGTGAGGGACTGGTTCCTGTCTAGCCCCCGATCAGGGGCGTCTGTCCACTCTACCACGAAGTCCGCCAGGGCTCCCCCTTTGATGACCCTGGTCGTCTTGAACTCTATGTTGATGGCCTGCAGCTCGATGTTCCATTCGGCGACTCTTCCTGCCGCGTTGGGGTTGTGCAGGATCTTCTCCAGGGGGTAGGCACGGACGACCTTGATGGGATGTCCCTGGAAGTAGTGGCGCGGATTCCTCGAGGCGACAAGAAGCGCTAGGAGGAGCTTCTGTTGCATGGGGTAGCGCGAGCGCGCATCCCGCAGCACTGTGCTGACGTAGTACACCAGGTGTTCAACGAGGGTGAGGTCCCCTGCAGTGTCCTGTTCCGTGGCGGGCCCAAGAGGCCTGGGCACCTCGGGGGCCGTCGGTGCGGCAGGGGCCTCACGAGGGTTGAGTGCTTCAGGGGCCGTCGGAGCGGCTAGGGCCTCATGAGCGTTGAGCGCTTCAGGGACCGTCGCAGCGGCTGGGGCCTCAGGCGCTCCGGCTTGGGGAGAACCGGGCTCCTCGGGATCCTGCGAGCCCCCTTGTTCCAGGCTTGGGGGCCCGCAGGCGCCCGTCGATGTGGCGCGTGTGCCGGCTCGCTCCTTCCTAACTGCCACCAATGCAGCGCTGGCGGAGTGGGGGGTGGCAGCCAGGTATAGCAGCAGGGGCTCCCGAGGGCGAGGCGCCACCATCACCGGCAGGCTCGTGAGGTACTGCTTGAGTTCCTCGAAGGCTGCGTCCGCCTCCGGGGTCCATTCGAAAGGGCCCTTCCTCGTCATGATCTTGAAGAACGGCAGGGCCCGCTCGCCGAGCTTGGAGATGAAGCGCCCCAAGGAGGTCACGCACCCCGCCAATTTCTGCATTTCCTTGAGGGTCTAGGGTGCGCTCATCTTGTTTATGGCCTTGATCTTCTCCAGGTTCGCCTCGATTCCCCGATGCGATACCAGGAAACCGAGCAGCTTGCCTGAGGGGACCCCGAAGACGCACTTCTCAGGGTTGAGTTTCAGGTTCACCTCCCTCAGGCTGGCGAATGTCTCCTCCAAGTCCCCGATCAGGGTCTTGGCCGCCTTGGACTTGACCACGATGTCGTCAACGTAGGCTTCTGCATTCCTCCCGAGCTGCGGCCCCAGGGCGATGTGCATCAGCCACTGGAAGGTTGCCCCGGTGTTCCGCAGCCCGAAGGGCATGCACGTGTAGCAGAATACCCTGCACGAGGTGAGGAAGGCCGTCTTCTCGACGTCCTCCACTGCCATTTTGATCTGATGGTAGCCCGAGAAGGCGTCCAGGAAGCATAGGAGGTCGCACTCCGCGGTGGAGTCCATGATCTGATCGATACGCGGCAGCGGGAATGGATCTTGGGGGCAGACTTTGTTGAGGCTCGTGAAGTCGACGCACATACGCTCCTTCCCGCCTTTCTTTGGGACGACCACTGGGTTGGCCCCCCACTCCGGGTAACGCACCTCCCGGATGACCCCGGCCTCCTTCAGCTTGCCGACCTCCTGGGCGATGAACCCCTGCTTCTCCTGAGCTTGCCTCCTTGCCTTTTGCTTTACCGGACGTGCGTTCGGGCACACCATGAGGTGGTGCTCGATCACGTCCCTTGGGACCCCCACCAGGTCGGAGGCGCTCAATGCGAACGCGTACTTGTTCGCACGAAGGAAGGCCACCAGTGCCTCCTCCTGATCCTGAGGCAAGTCGGCGCCGATGGTGAACGTAGGGCCAGGGTTTCCTTCGTCCACCGGCACCTGCTTCGTCTCCGCCCGACTCTGGCAGAACTGTTGCCTCTTCTTCACCGGCGCGACATCGAGGATACCCCCAGGGTCCTCCGCGGCCTGCGCGGTGTCCCCGGCACTGGTGCGCGCCACGGCCGCCGCTTTGTAGGAGAGCTTGAGCACGTGGGACGCGTCCTTGACATCCCCCACGACGGTAAGGATGCCGCCGCTCCCGGGCATCTTGATGACGTTGTAGCCCGGGTGCGTTGCTGCCATGAACTGGGCGAGGGCGGGGTAGCCAAGTATCGCGTTGTACGGGAGGTGGATATGGGCGACATCGAAGTTGACATGCTTGGTGAGGAAGTTGGAGTGGGTGCCGAAGGTGACGGGGAGGCGCACCCGCCCCACGGGGGCGACGGATCCGCCGACCATCCCAGAGAAGGGCCTTGAAGGCGTGAGTTGGTCACGGGGTGGCTGCAGCGCGTCGAAGGCCTCCACGGAGATGACATTGAGGCAGGCGCCACTGTCTATGAGGGTCCTGGAGACGGCCACGCCGCGTATGGTTGGCGTGCACAACATGGGGAGCGTTCCAGCGGCTGCCGTCATCTTGGGGTGGTCGTCGGGGCCGAAGGTGATGTCGGTCTCCGGCCATGCGCGGTGCGGCGTGGGCTCGGGCCGCGGCCGAACCGCTCCTATGTGGCGTAGGTACCGCTTGACTTGGCGGCTAGAGGACGGCGCCTGCGACCCTTCGAGGATGCAGGCGACCACGGGGCCGGCCCTGCGCGTCCCGGCGCCATCGCGCGCCAGGGGTCGGTCGGCGTCGGGGATCTCGTCCGCCATGGAGTTGTCGAACCGGGGCTCAGCTGTCGCCGCGAGCGGGGAAGCTCCAACAAGCCCCCTACCTGGCGCGCCAAATGTCAGATTTAGGGCTCCGCAAAACCCTCAAGGTTCGAACACAGGGGCGTGTGCGAAGATTCCCCTGCAGCTTCGCCCTACCCAGCTCACTACTCGATGGCTAAGACGACGAACTCGCACGATGACGAGGAAGAAGATGAACACGGTGGTTTACCCAGGTTCGGGCCGCTGCGAAGCATAATACCCTACTCCTGCTTTGGTGGATTGCCTCTCGTAGAGGTATGGTGGATGAACTAGTACAAGGTTGAGGAGCCTCGCGAGGGCGTCCCCGAGGTGTTCGCGACTCTCTGCTAGCTCTGCGGTGGATCGGATGGATCGACTGGTTTTCCCTCTCCTCTCTACGGTGCAGCCTAGCCTCTAAATATAGCGGTGGCCCGGGTCCTCTTCCCTTATCGCAATGGCAGGAAGGGATCCCACAACGGCCAAATTTGAAGGGGGACAGGAGTACATCCCGCCCTGTCCAAAGGCGGTCTTCGCCTGCAAAGCAGCTGTCGATGATGCAGAGGTGGGCTTGGCGATGACATCCATCCTGCGGGGCTCGCGGTCGTGGTCTTGTTGCACCATAATGGAAACCTTTGGGAGATGCTTTGGGAACCCGCGTACGTCCTTGCCCCCTTCGCACCAAAGGGGGAAACTGCTCCTCCTGGCGCGCTGGCGCCCGCCTGTCCGTCCTTGCGTCACCCTTGACTCCTGCATAGAGATCTCCGCCGCTCCGGAGGGGGCCTGGGGAGGCCTATCCTTTGTCGGTCTTGATGGTGCTCCTCCTCGCGATCCTAGGGTCCTCGCGAGGGCCTTGTCTTGAGAGGGGCTGCATCTGGTTGTGCTTGGTTGATGAAGTGGGCCATGCCCTGGGCCGCAGGCAGGCAGGTCTGGGTACCCACGTTCCTAGAACGCCGACAAGGTTGTAGCCTCCCCAGTTAGAGTTTTGCTTAACGAGTGTCGTGGGTGATTCCAGGTATCAGTAAGTTAAGCTAGTGTGTGAAGGTCAAGTGTGTTTTCAATTCAAAGACCGTAAGCGGAATTAGTCCCGGTGGACTAAAGGAATCCGTTACTCGTGGGTAAAGAGTACACCCTCTACAGAGTTTACATCTATTCGAATAGCCGTGTCCATGGTTAAGGACTACAGTCTGGGATGGGTCGAGTGTCGGTCTTAGTGTCGGTCTTCGGAGGAAAACTTCTAAACCAGAATATTGATCATGACGTGTGACAAATGATGATTGTGATTATTATTATTGTGAATTATCAATTTATATTGTTGAATTGTTGAGTATCCCTGGGATGGTTCTACCTCCTGAATACTCATTGTGATTATTATTATATAAGCCATTTATGTGGCGTCGCTCAGACGCCCGACTATGGCATGCTGATTATTTATTTTCCTTATAAGCCCTTTATGTGGCGTCACTCAGACGCCCGACTGTGGCATGCTTGTTATTTATTTTCCTTATAAGCCCTTTAGGTGGCGTCGCTCAGACGCTCGACTGTGGCACACATGTTATTTATTTTCCTTCTAAGCCCTTTATGTGGCGTCGCTCAGATGCCCGACTGAGGCATGCTTTATATTATTATCCTTTCGAGGCGTCGCTTCAGACACCCGATCGGTTTATTTTATTTTTATTCTTTGATTGCTTATTCCTGTTTAATATGGATGACCTGCTTGCGTGCATCATGAATTTTATTTTGTGACCGACTAAATGATCGTGGATTATTTCAGTGCATGATTATCACCTACTATATTATACCTGTTTTCATGATGTTTGCGAGTACATTCAAAGTACTCACTGGCTTGTCCCTGGCTATTGTCTTGGCGAGATTTCATGCTTGGAGAGGATTGCAATGACGAAAGCCCCGGAACCTAGGCAACGGAGACAGCAGCCACGCGAAGATAGGAATTATCCAGGTCAGCTGTTCCTGTGGGAAATGGAGTCCCATAGACGCTGATGATCCGCAAACCGCTTCCGCAATCAACCACTAGAAACTTTTGTTGTACTTATAGACCAAAATGGTCTTGTACTTCAGATTTTGTATTTTGCTTGGAATTTCTGTATCAAGAATGTGCCTCACCAGCTAACAGTAATCCTGGGGCTGGTGAGCACAAGGACCATTTGCTGGGAAATTAATATCCTGGAAAACCGGTCCTGACAAACTTGGTATCAGAGCCAGGCTGACCATTGGCTAATCCTATCTTAGCCGGGTCAATAAACCTAGGTTAAACCACCTACCAGACCTTAACCTCACCACAGCCAAGCCTATCCTACCCAATAGCCCCCACAGTGACCCCGATAGCTTTTGGCAGTCGGTGCCCAACCTATCAGACCAGCCCAGTAGGTCACAGGCCCATGACCGACACCTGAGTTGTTGCATTCGCAAGCATGCAAAGGAAGACTCCATTTTGTTTATATAAAGGAAACGCTTGCCCCAACCCAGCACACCACAACCACCTATCTAAAACCAAGCCAAGATGCCTGGCACCATTGTTCGCAATGGAACCACTGCGACCGACCTTGGAGGTTTTGTGACCATCCTCGCCAACCTCACCCATAGTGCCTTTGCATTAGAAGAGCCCCCAGAATATTTTGTGTTCCAGGAGCACACGAGTGATGCCATTCATCACTTTTGGGCCACGGTGCACATTTTCAACAGGGCAACCTCACCAGAACGCCCCTATTGGTTCATCGGAAGGACAACTTCCCGCGAGCCACAAGCCATTCAGCTAGAAGCTCGAGAGGCTATAGTTCAACTCCGACATGAGTCGCCAACAGTTAACTGCCGCTCGTTCTACTACTACCCCAGCCGTGAAGGATATAGTGGGTCGCCCCAAGTTGCCAACGGAGACCATGAGGCGGACCCCGCCTTGTTGCATCTTGTGCGCTACTTAAGGGCACAAGATGCGTTGTTTGATCAGGTCACCCTTGATCTGGTTACAACTCACAGAGAACTCGGTCGCCGAGCCCCGACAAGAAGAGAAGCTATGCCCGACGCCGACAACCCAGTCGTGTTATTCGGACAACCGATAGAGTCATCAAGGCCTGCCCTTACAACTGAGCGTAATATATTGGTATCCTCGGAGGAGGCTCGTCGCCTCTTGGGGACGTACTCCAACGAGATTGTGACCATGAACCCCCGCGGTGGTCATCATCGCTACTGCAACCCCGTAACTCCGCACCCTAACCCAGTCAACCCCAGCAGTGAAGCCCAAGGAGAAGCATCGACATCCGCAAGGCACGCTCGACTAGATATGAACGAAGTAGACTAAGCCCCTCGAGTAGTGCCGAGTCTTAGTATTACTACACCATGTAATAGTGTGATCGTGCGCCGCCAATAATAAAATGCAGAATTCTTGTATGCCATTATTTTAATGGTACTACAAATAACCATGCATATATAATTTTGGCATCTGGTCACACATTTAATTCTGGGCGTAGCTACCAAAGACCACCCAACCGACAACCAGAGTAATACGTCGCATTTTGTGCATCCCACGCCTTGTGCACTGCCTTCATAGCCATTTTTCCAGGTCGCACCTTGGGATTCATATAAAGACCCCAGATGCAACCCCGGGAAATTTTATTAGAATAATTGTGGGATTTTAACCGCAGTACCATGGGTTCTCCCCAGCCATCCCGGTACAAGCTGTTCAAATCGAGGGTCACTTTCATCTCCTCGAAATATTGGACAGTCAGGCACACCCCGCAGGTAGACCCAAACCAAGACCCTACGGAAGTTCCCTTCATCGGGAAATCTATGCCCACTCCAGTAATGGCCATAGAGATCGCTGCTTATGGAGCGGTTACCCGCCTTCAATTCATGGCACCCTATGCCAGTGAACGTGGATATTATTATTTCCCCAAATAGTGCAACAGCCAGAGAAGCCGCATCCTTTCCCTACACCTAAGCAGAGAAAGATCCGGCGCTAATTAAGCTGGTACACTATGTCATTGCTCGAGAGCGCTTGACCCAGCAAGAGCTAGGATTTTCTCCAGACCCTTGCTGTATAAAACCCTAGTCACCATTAGCAGACCCCTGAGGCCAGAGTAAGAGAGACGCATTCTGTGAAGTCCTCCATCCGCTCCCCAGTAGACGAAGGATATATCCCACTACAGGGCATAATTGCTCATGAAATATAGCTTATTACCTATGCCGTCAGCGACATAATTATATTAATTTGTGTAGCATTTGACTGCTTGTTGTGATATGTGTGCTGTGTTTTAAAATTTACTGTATGAATATATTGATGGTTGCAGTTGTTTGTTGTGATTTAAAAATTGATTGTTTTTATTATAGCAAATTTCATAGTAAGGTTTTTCTTTAAAGACCACTGCGATGAAAAATGTTTTCCAACAAAAATTTAATTTGCATGCCCTCGTGTTATACGACTCACAGGACGCATACACTAAATACGAGACCGCGCATTCATTAATCACCTAATCGATTACCTCGCTAGAACACCACAACTGCACATTAGTCAGCGCTTTTACTGTGACCCCGTCCTATCATGTGTGTGGAATATTTGTTTTTCATGTTACGATTGCCGTGTGGTACGAATGCTATTTTTGCAAAATACGTCCTTAGCAAATCTCGAGGACGAGATTTTTCTTAAGGGGGGTAGTGTTGTAACACCCCAAAAGTTTAATCATGTTTTATTAATTAAATTTTTGCCAGGAATACTTATTTTCTATTTTCTGGATTTTTCTATGGATTTCAGAGCCACTCTTTTCCTCTGAATTACAAAATTCTTCCCTCTTATCTGAAACTTTGGAATAACATTGTTGGACTTGAAAGTTTCACTAAAGCATTTTATTTCATTTAGTAAGACAAGTGGAATTATTTTTATAATAAAAACTTGCCAAGTTTTAATTCTTTTAATAGCATTTTCATTCTTTTAAAGGCCTAAGTTGCACTACAACTACTTCATAAGTTCTTTTAAAAATTCCATAAAAATTTGAAGATGACATTAAAAACCCCTGGGTCACTTTTATGCAAAAAACCAGCCATGTGTTTTGGAAATTTTGAGCAAATCATCCTCATCTTCATTCTGGTCCAGTTTGGCAGTTTCTACTACAACCCTATTTTGTTTTGCCCTATTTGCCTTGGGATTTTTCCTGATTGTGGTTATCCCTACCAAACCCTTAAGTCCAGGAGATGGGTCTCATTAGGATCTTTTAACCCCATGCAATAATACCCTCTAGTTTCTGTCCAGAAATGGTTTTCTCAAAATCATGCACTAACTAATTTTTGCTTTTGCCAGACTAACCATGCCATCATTACCACCATCTAAAGAGACCATGTCCTAGTAATTTTGGTGCCCAGGAAGGTCTCCTAGGTGATATTGGCATTTTGTCAAACACCTGATGTGCATGACCAGTATTGGCATGGATTTTGGTTTGTATTGGGAACCTGATCCCCTGACCCAACCACCATGTCCAATAGTCCTAGTGCTCACCCACTAACCACCCTGTTAAATTCCAGCCCCATCTAACCCTCCTAGATTGCCCTGGCATTTCGCCGAGCACATGGTGTGCGTGCTCTGGGCGCGTCCAGAGCGCCCGTATTGCAGCCGACCATGCCGCATCGCCACGTCCCACCTACCCCCGCCTCTGGCCTTTCCCCCTCGCGTAGGGCAATGACCCCGTCCCCTCCGAGCCGCTGGAGCCACCCCGACCGCCCCCTGGCTCCCCCGCAGCGCCACCGCAGCAAGCCCTTGGTGGCTAGCCTTCGGCCGCAGCTCGCCTCTGCCATGGCAGCGCCGCCCGAGCCACTCCCGCCCGCCAGCTGCCCCCGGAACAGTTCTTCCTCATTCGCTCGCCCTGCCGACCCCGCTAGCCATCGCCACGTCGCTCTGCGACAACAGTGGCGGCGAGCCGCCATGCCTATCCACGACCACGGCGGAACCGACCTCAGCGACGCTATAAAAGGGACCCCGAGGTCGTGCAACTCATTGGAACTCCTCCCCATCCCTCGAAATCCCCCTGGAGCAACCAGAACAACTGGAGGTGCCCGTTCTCCTCAACTCCGGCAATCTCTGCCGTCGACGACCCGCGCTCAAATCCCGGGCAAGCAGTGGACCCCTCTCGCGGATTTCTTGACCGATCGTCTCTGTGAGCCTCCACAAACCCATCCACTAGCCCAATTTAGCCAAAAACCCGCTAGGGATCGAAGCCCCATTTCAACTGCAACGCTCGTCCGCCATGGTCGATGCCCTGCTCACCTTCAAGCTCTCCGGCGCATGAGGATGGAATCCCCAGAAGCGCCGTGCCTCCCTGAGCCTATAGGTGGCCGTGGCATCATAAATGGTGGTGTGAGCCGCCCGGAATTGTCGCCGGAGCCCACCTCTGTTTCTGTCCAAGCGCGCGCTAGGTGGAAGACAAACCCGACAGGTGGGTCCCACCTGTCGGTGACCCAGCCAGGCTCACCAGTGGCGCGGCCCCTTGCTTACGTGTCCCCTCGGGGAAAGCGTATTCCTGGGGGTGCGCTTTCACTTGCGGTACGCGTATCCTTCTAAACCGTTTTCCTTTTTCTGGTTTATTAAAAACAGAACTTTGACCTAAGTTTGACTGGCTATATCTTTTAAAGTAAAGCTCCAAATAATTTGATTCTTTTTCCTACCTCTCTCAAATTTCACCTAGTTTATTTTAAGTTTTTTTCAAAAATATTTAAGACAACTTTTTGTGCTGTTTTTTTTTAATTGCGTGTTGATTCGAATATTTTCAAAATAGGAAATGAGAGGAGAAGAAAACTTTGAAGAGTTTTGGAGTGCACCTTACCTCTCTGCACATTGAAGGCAAGCATTCTGAACCCTGGTATAGTATTTGTTGTGTGATGTTTGGTGTGACAAATGAAACTACAACAAATGAAGTGCGTGTTATTTCATGTGAATGTGTGATCATGCTTGCAATGCATATTGAGGATTTCTTACTAATGAACTTGAAATGCTTGTGGCAGTAGTTACCACTTTGTGCCACTCATGCCTACCGGAAGGAATCCGGAACAAGTCTCTGTCTCGGGTAGACACGAGCTTTGTGCTGACATCTCGTTGGAGCGAGGATGGTCAGTGAGGCATGACGGGATGTGATAAGTGGTGATTCTGCCTGAGAGTGTGGAAAAATATTTGTTGTGATAACCATGTAGGGAACACGTAAACCTCCCGAGTCGACCATAGATCGAGTCTTGTTCCAGTAACCCCCATACTTGTGTCGTACTATCACTTGTCCCTATCGCAGGTAGGGTACGGTTCAGTTAGTTGTCAACCCCTTTCTTGGCACATAGCGTACAGAGAGGCCATGGCGGAAGATACCGGGTGCATCCGGTAGGCATGCCACCTGGTCCGGGGGCATGGGTGTTTCCGGTTGGGACCGAGAGGGGGGCACCCCTTAGTAGCGCGCGGTATAAATTTGATCCCATGCTAATCAAGGTTGTAGCCTCCCCACTTAGAGTTTTTCTTAACGAGTGTCGTGGGTGATTCCAGGCATCGGTAAGTTAAGCTGGTGTGTGCAGGTCAGGTGTGTTTTCAATTCAAAGACCGTAAGCGGAATTAGTCCCGGTGGACTAAAGGAATCCGTTACTCGTGGGTAAAGAGTACACCCTCTACAGAGTTTACATCTATTCGAATAGCTGTGTCCGCGGTTAAGG
This sequence comes from Elymus sibiricus, assembly GCA_039707655.1. Classification (NCBI taxonomy): domain Eukaryota; kingdom Viridiplantae; phylum Streptophyta; class Magnoliopsida; order Poales; family Poaceae; genus Elymus; species Elymus sibiricus. The sequence goes on along the minus strand of CM077665.1, from coordinate 228,508,762 downwards.
ACTACAGTCTGGGATGGGTCGAGTGTCGGTCTTAGTGTCGGTCTTCGGAGGAAAACTTCTATACCAGAATATTGATCATGACGTGTGACGAATGATGATTGTGATTATTATTATTGTGAAATAACCATTTATATTGTTGAATTATTGAGTATCCCTGGGATGGTTCTACCTCCTGAATACTCATTGTGATTATTATTATATAAGCCCTTTATGTGGCGTCGCTCAGATGCCCGACTGTGGCATGCTGATTATTTATTTTCCTTATAAGCCCTTTATGTGGCGTCGCTCAGACGCCCGACTGTGGCATGCTTGTTATTTATTTTCCTTATAAGCCCTTTAGGTGGCGTCGCTCAGACGCCCGACTGTGGCACGCATGTTATTTATTTTTCTTCCAAGCCCTTTATGTGGCATCGCTCACACGCCCGACTGAGGCATTCTTTATATTATTATCCTTTCGAGGCGTCGCTTCAGACACCCGATCGGTTTATTTTATTTTTATTCTCTGATTGCTTATTCCTGTTTAATATGGATGACCTGCTTGCGTGCATCATGAATTTTATTTTGTGACTGACTAAATGATCGTGGATTATTTCAGTGCATGATTATCACCTGCTATATTATACATGTTTTCATGATGTTTGCGAGTACATTCAAAGTACTCACTGGCTTGTCCCTGGCTATTGTCTTGGCCAGATTTCATGCTTGGAGAGGAGTGCAATGACGAAAGCCCCGGAACCTAGGCAACGGAGACAGCAGCCATGCAAAGATAGGAATTATCCCGGTCAGCTGTTCCTGTGGGAAATGGTGTCCCATAGACGCTGATGATCCGCAAACCGCTTCCGCCATCAACCACTAGAAACTTTTGTTGTACTTATAGACCACAATGGTCTTGTACTTCAGATTTTGTATTTTGCTTGGAATTTCTGTATCAAGAATGTGCCTCACCAGCTAACAGTAATCCTGGGGCTGGTGAGCACAAGGACCATTTGCTGGGAAATTAATATCATGGAAAACCGGTCCTGATAGCTTGTGGCGCTCACTCTCTTTTAGGTGGATCGCTCTCTCACTTTTGTCTCCACGATGGGATGAAGCGTGTTTGTCGGCGATGACTTGACTTGGAGTCATTGGTCGAAGCACATATTTCTTGCCCGTCGTGCGCCTCGCGAGGCATCGCCCCTCGTGATGGCTCCCCTCATGAGGATGATCGGTGGGCCATTCAGTTGCTTAGAGTCAGCGCCATGGCCGGGCCACGGGTAGACAGGCCTGGATACCCCCAGTCCCAGAGGCTCGACACCATCCATATTGCACTTGTATCACCATCTCTTCGCCGAACTAGTGCACCTATTCAATTTGCCATTGTATTGGGTGTGTTGGGGACACAAGAGACTTTTTATTATTTGATTGCAGGGTTGTTTAAGAGAGACCATCTTCATCCTACACCTCCCATGGATTGATAAACCTTAGGTCATCCACTTGAGGGAAAATTGCTACTGTCATACAAAACTCTGCGCTTGGAGGCCCAATAAAGTCTACAAGAATAAAGTTGCGTAGTAGACATCAAAGGACCGCAATCGGAGTCCCCCTCGACCCAGGGGCTACGAGGAAGCTGGCCGGCACCCTCCACCGCTCAAAGCCTGATCTACCATCACACAGAACATGGTGGACAAGAACTGGTTGGTCAGAGAGCGAGTGAGCGGATGGGGGACGTCAGGTCTTGAGTGCTTCTGCAGGTATATCCGAGAGGCTGAGATTCCCTCCAACTACAGGTTGGCAATGGGGATCGGCAAGTTTAACAGGGAATCCAAGCCGGAAACGTGGTTCAAGGATTACCGAGTAGCTGTTCAGATTGGGGGCGGCGATGACTTCGTGGCGATGAAGCATCTTCCTCTCATGCTGGAGGGATCTGCACGAGCCTGGCTGAACCAGTTGCCTTCTAGCAGCATCTGTTGCTGGGAGGACCTGGCACAGGTGTTCATAAAGACATTTGAGGGCACATACATGCATCCAGGTGGATTAACAGAGTTGCAACACTGGGTCCAGAAGAACAATGAAACTCTCCGGGAGTTCATTCAGCGGTGGACTACGCTGCATAATACGGTCGAGAACGGTACCGAGCATCAGGCTGTCTGCGTGTCACAGCCCTAGACAATGCTTATAATTAGTTGCACCAGAGGCATCCATGCATCATTTTATTTTCAAAGAAAATATTGAATTGAGGAAATTCCAGGAGCCACATAAATATTTGAGAAATGATCAACTAAAAATTTCTTCATTTGTGCCCAAGAAAGTGTTCCTCTTAAGCTTTGAAAAATGTGGCAAGAGATTAAGCCCAAGCCAACATTTTTGGAAGGTTAAAAAGATTTATTTTGGGCCTCTGAGTTAAATCAACATTTATTTGGATTGGGTTTATATTTCTATTAAATAGAATATGGACTCAATAATTCTGAAACTCCATGTGTGACTTGGGTTATGTCCATTATATCCACATGCCAATTCTCAGGATTTTAGAAAATGTTCTGATATTTTTATTAGACAAAACAAAATTGCAGAATTAGAAAAAAAAGAAATAAAAGAAAGGAGCTCACCTGACTTACCTGGCAGCCCAATAGAGTCGGCCCAGCCCAGCTCCTCCCCTGCCGTCTCCCACCTCTCACCAGTAGGCAGAGCGTGTGGACGTCGTGCGCGTGCACGCGCCATGGCCACCTCCTGCTTGCAGGTAGGCCCTCCAGGCGAGGGGATAAGCCCTGAGAGACGTCCAGATCGAGCCCCCCTCTCCACTTCTCTCCCCTCCCTCGCTCTCTCGCTCGCCCTCGCCATGGCCGACCGCCACCGTCGCTGCCGCTCATCACTGCCATAGGCACCGCTGTCGCCTCGCCTCTCCGACACGTCCACGGGGTCCGCCTCGACGCCCTGAAGCTCCTCGTCGACCCACGCAAGCTCATGTGTCCTACAGCGCCGCCATCTGCATCATCTTCAACCTCGGGACAGGCGGCTGTTTCCTTCAAATTCGCCGGCTCCCGACTCTTCCACAGCCCGCTTGCCAGCCCTACGGGTCCTACGTGATCCCCTCCTTCCTTTCCCATACCTCTACCTCTCGATTTCGAGCCGTAGCATCATCGCCCACGTATCCGAGGACCGCCGGCCACCATGGCCGACGTGCACCTTGCTGTCAAGCTCCACGGGCGCCCTGTGCTGCTTGTCGTGCTCCTCAAGACCCCCCGATGCCATAGCACGCCTCCCCTTGTTCTCCCATGGCCTGTAGACTCGCCCTCATCGAAGCCCGAGCACCGGGCACCACCCAAACGCTCGCCGGCATCGTTCCCGGCCTCCCCGCACTCACCCACGGGCACCACTGGACGTGGCACAGGCCCAGCTTCCTATAGGACCTCTCCGCGTGGCATTTGGTAGCCAGAGTAGGATTTCCGGCGTGCCTCAGCCGTCGGGTATGGTCGCCGGCGTTCAGCCGCCGGTTAGCCACGCCATTAGCTCTAATTAACCACCCTGTGTGACGCTGACAGCCTGGCCCCGCGTATAATTAAGCCTGTTTAATTTATTTAAACCTTAGTTAAACGGTGTGACACTGACAGTGGGTCCCACCGGCCAGATTTGACCTGGCCACGTCACGGTTGACCTGGGCCCACACGTCCGCCTCTGTGGCTGACCCTGAGCCACTAACCAGTGGGCTCCACTGGTCAGTTTTGACCCAGACTGGTCTGTTGACCAGTGACATCACCCTAACGTAAAGCTGATGTAATAAAACAATTCCGGAGTTAAAATAAATCCTAAATGATTTATTATATTTTAGAAAATATCCAAAACTTCTAAAAATCATAGTAATTCAACAGTAACTCAGATGGAAATAAAGTATATATGAAAAATGACCAGAAAAATACAAGGAATATGTTTATGCCATGTTCATGCATGTTTGAGCAAGTTAACAACACCAACTAGGACATTTCATGATTAGGACAAATTTGAAAAATAGTTTGGAGTTGAAATTTGATGCCTATTTGAATTCCACTTCAATTAATATGATCAAATATTGGACTAGATGAATTCAGTACCTTAACATGCCAAATGTGTTCTTTTCCTGTTTGTCGGTGGTGTTCCTCCCGATAGACGATGGTTACGACGTTGTGATCGTTGACACCGATGAAGAGAAGTACTATCTTTAGAAGTGTCAGGCAAGCAAACCCTCCTTGAGCATCCCAATAATATCCCACTCTCTCGCTCCTGCTCTCTTATACTGCATTAGGACAATGACGATCCAACTATTACATGTTCTCGGTAGTTGAACCCATTCCTTTGCATGACCTGTCTTTGCCACAGTAAATAGTTGAAACCACTTAGCATGAGTAACAACTGCTTGAGCCTTGTTGTGCTTACTCATCCATGCTTGCTTGCTTACTGTGCTTGCTATGCTTAGAGATGTGTCGGGTCTGATCCATCTGGGCGATGAATCGGAATGTTGGTGCTCATGTCCTACTATGTAACAGCTAAGTGTGTGAACACGATTTGGTAAAGGTAGCGATGAGAGGCCATTTAGGAGTACATGGCGGGTTGTCTCATTGAGTCCGTCCTTAAGAACCGAGTTCTGTGTTTATGATCCAAGACAGTTACTACCACACGTGGGGCCCTGAAATATGACCCCGCTCGACTTATTAATCGCTTTGACCTCTATCCAGGAGTTGCAACTAGTTTCTGGTGTTTCTAGGAAAAGTGTTGGCGGCCGTGCATAGCGCTGCCCGATGGGGTGGGCTTTGATGTGGTATAGACACAGTGGTACGGTGTACCAAGTGGCACCCGAACAGTGGGCTTGGGAACCCTGCGCACATCGTTTGAGGCCGTAGCGGAAACTTTGGCCGGACTTCCGTGCGGGTTCAGTCTCAAATAGGTGATAGCCTGGACTAGGGTCTTGTGTGATTGACGGTCGTGGCCGACTCCCTCACTGGGCTTCCGCCTGAAGGTTGCCGAGGTGCCTTTTTATGTGCACATGGTGATAAGTGGCGAGAGCATGTGTGAAGAAGTACACCCCTGCAGGGTTATGAATCTGTTTGAATAGTCGCGTCCTCGGATATGGACTACTTGGAGAACTTTTGTGGTTCATAGACAATTTGAATTGGATACTCTAAAATGCTCAAGATAAGCGTGAGTGCTATGGATGGCCTTCTCGTAGGGAGACGGGAGTGGATCCATAGTGGTGTATTGATATGGTGAATATGTGGACTTATGTGCGTTATCCCACCTCAAAGAAGGTACTTGTAGTCATAGTATAGGTTCGCCAAGAATCAAAGCTGGCTTGCTGCAATAAACTCCACAACCCCCTTTGTTGACAATGATGCATATGTAGTTAGTTCTGATGTAAGTCTTGCTGAGTACTTTGTACTCACGGTTGCTTAATTTATGTTTTTTGCAGAGGAGACGTCAGTCTCATTAGTGATTCTTACGACATGAAGTTCGATGTTGACTAGATTAGCTTGGGAATCCCAGACAGAGGTCTGGCTCCTTTGGTAGGGTCGTTGTAGCTTTTCAGGCTCTTTTAGCCGCTTTTAACAGATGTCTGTACCCAGACATGTATCTTCCACTTGTTGATTGTATGCTCTGAATGATGGGTCATGTGACCCTCTACTTGTAACATCATATTATGTAAGGCTCTTCTGAGCCTTCTAAATAAATGTTGTGTTGTTGTATGGTCATGTTGTGATGCCATAGTTGTATCTATGCATATTGGGCATGTCGTGCATACGTGTGACGTGCAACGGTATGTATGGGATCCGACACCTAGTTGTGTGCCTTAGGAGTACTCTTTACAGGGAACTGCCTCTTTGTGCTTCCACCGAGCCTTGGTAGCTTGCTACTGCTCCGGACACATTGATTGACCGGCGTGTATCCTTCTTTGCAGCTGTGTCTGTCCCTTCGGGGAAACGTCTCGCAGTGTAATGGAGTCGTTGTAGCCTGCTATGACTCGTCTACGCGCAGTTGATGACAGAAATGTCTCACGGCGTAATGGAGTCCATGTAGCTTGCTACGACTCGTCTACACATGCTGGAGGCTGACACCTGCATTGCTGGGTTATGTACGCCTGTCCCTGTACAGATGTGCTACTTGGGGTCTATGACTAGTCATGTCGGCCCGGGTTCTTTGACATTTGAATGCTAGCGACATATTCACATACGTGAGCCAAAACACGCAAACAGTCCCGGCCCAGGTAAGGTGGCAGCCGTGGGGATAACCGTGCGTGAGGCCGCAAAGTGATGTGATGTGTTACATGCTAGATTCTTATGGCTTAGGATCGGGGTCCTGACAGCATTGGTATCAGATCTTGACTGCCTGTAGGATTACCAAGCCAAACTGGTCGATGTTGAGTCTAGAACTGCTTTAGTTATATTAGGGAATTGATTGTGGAAGGGAATGTAAGATTCTTTTTACTCCTTTCCTCGTGTCATTCTAATTCTGAGTCACCCTCTTCCTTATTCTACGGGGTTTAAGAATTAGGCTTCTCACCTATCTATCAGGATGACGAGTTACTATGCGGGAGACTTATAGGAAAGTTGTTGTCTTCCTGGATCAATGTCTCCATAAGAATTCAGTGTGATGTTGTCAGCTTTCATGCAGGTTGCCTCATATTTCACACCCGTACAACCTTTATGCTGTCCGAGTTATCTAAGGTTTACAAATAATTTGATGCAATTGCAAACTCCCTCATCTTGAATCAATGTCTTTTGGGCCAGACAAAGCACACTAAATATTGTGTTGAGGTACTCCACTACCTCGACTTGTTCGTTGGAGTGATAGGAAAACCAGGTTATTCCAGTGAACCACCCAATAGTCTAGTCGTGTTATGTGTTCCAGTGTGATAATTCTGGCCATCATTATCGAAAACATCCCGTGATGTTGTTTAGACAGTAGGTATTCTATTTATGGGTTCCTGAACCCAAGGATCATTCTGCTTAACTCCCGTTGATAGTATTTGCTCGTTCCTTTAGGATATTAGTAACCTTTGTGATAGTCTTTGAGGTATGTGGTATGTCATTCTTCCAAGACCATCAACCCTCATGGCAGAAGTTCTTCATGAACGAAAGATCACAACATGAGTGATCTTGATGAGACCTCCATTCTATAGTTGTGAGCCTGCCAATTCTTTCCTTTCTGCATGGGTTATCTGGAAGAAACATGTTGAACGTTGTTCGACGTATTCAATCTATGCATCTACAACTCAGAAAATCATGTGCTTTTGAGTTGCCTCTCCAATTGTATCTCGACCTTCAGCTATCTTTGGATAGTCAAGAGTAGTTGTGCATTCGTATTCATCGATGCACATTATTCCTGTGGTCCGTCAAGCCATTCTATTCCAGAATGACTAGGAGAAGCAAACTCTAGTACCTCATCCATTTCCAGGATTGGGTCAAAGGAGTTGTATTCTGCAGATCGAAATGCCAATCCAGCTTTTGCTCTGTTCTACCTCAAAGTGTTACCCCCTTTAAGTCGGGATTGTCATGGGAATTGCAACACCTCTTATGACTTCTTGACACAGTGATACTTCTCGCCATCATCGTTCACTCCTCGGTCTCTGTGTTGTTTGTAACCAGAATACCGACAAGTGAATCGTGATGTGTGCAATCAATACTCCTAGCAACTTTGTTGATTGGTAGCTAATGGACAATAATCTCATTCTTAGCATGTTGGTTATTGAATCACCATTCTAAGATTGATCGTGCTACCTAGTCCATCTTTCATGGTGCACTCTTCGATCAATGAGTTCGGATTGTGTCACTCCCTCGCTCTCTTGGTCATATCGTCTTGCCTTGAAAAGCAAGATTGCTCCCAAGCTCAATAACGTATCGGTGGTTCATGATTTTCCGAATATCTTCTCGTAAGTGTTACCGGGTTGACCCTGACCGTTATGTTGAGTTCGTGATCAAGTTGGTTTTCCTTATAGACCATCCCTTCTCCAAGAATCTGTGTTGGATATCCCTGAGCTAGTTGGTTAAGCTAAACAACAACTTGGAGAGTTATAAGATAAAAGCTTCGTCTAACTTAGTTCATTCAAAAGGGATATTTCGTGTGCCTGTAGAAGAAAGATGATATCTTCATCAGTTGATCCTTGTGATCAATCATTGCTTCTATTGTCCTGTCCAATCCTTGATTTGAATATGGGCTATCATCAAATCAAACTCAGAACCAAGGGTTCTCGTAATGTTGTTTTACTCGGGGCTAACCCCTCGAGCTTACATCATTATACCTTATGGTCTGACCAATTCTAAATTCTTGCTCACATGGTTGTGGAATTCCATTTGTATGGATATCTCAATGAGTTGTTGTTGAGCCCATCGGCAACATTTTCATTTGTTCCATGATTCATGTTGGACATTAAGCTAGTGTTGGAAACTTTATAGACAATATCTTCGTGTCTCATACATGAAGCATATATTAGGTGTAAGAAGTGACTCTCTCTCGGTTCACGAGCATTTGATGCAAGATGCCGCCGTGAATTCGAGAAAGTTCATTTTGCTTCCTTTGGAATCATCCCAAGTCAGCCACGCATGTGCGAAGTATGCTATGGTTTGATAGCTTTGCAACCTCCATTCCATATGTATCTCCTAGCACACCAAGCCACTGATGGACTTGTTAATGGAAAAGAAGTTAAGTGTTATTCCTGAAGAGCTCAGACGGACGTACACAAGGCTTCGTTACCTCCAATGATGGTTCCATCCAGAACTCGGTAGTGTTTTGTTGTAAGTTCTCCATATGACCACAAATTGTCTTGGACACTGTGTTCATGTGGGTCTTGCAATCCAGCTCATGTTTTGGAGTTGGCTTCCGTAGTTCATTTCCTGAGAATCTCGCAACGTTGTCTCTTCGACTTGTGTTGCAACCTTTCTCCTTCAGACATGCTGAATCTGAAGTATCTTGTCTCCAACCATATCTGAATTTCAGGCGGATATAATGGTTGGAACATTTCCCAAGAATTATAATATTGGTCTCCATGTAACCGGTAAAGTGATGTTGTGGCTGACACACCTAGCCGGAAGATCTATTATTATAGTATCTTGTATCAGCGACATTAGCCACTTCCCCATGAAGACCTTGTATGACATGTTCTAAAGTTATTCCTCATGGACCCTTGGAACCCCCGAAGTCCGACCTATAGTTGATGTTCTAGATACCAAGCCATGTCCATATTTGGGGTGTGCTAGTACAACAAGGAGAACATTAGAAGCGGAGTGCTAAATGTCTCTCGGTCGATCATCCAGATTTCGTTCCTTGGCATAGCTAAGGTGAAAACTGAGAAAGTGTTGTCTTCCTTTACATCTGTATCCTCTATCTCTGTTCATCATGGTAGTATGATGAGTCACCAAGATCCTAGCATAGATGTTGGTAAAACCCCGATGAACATGGAGATGCTCAAGTTCTTGAGAGCACGCTCAGACACAAGGTTATATCCTCGGTATCAATTGGAATGTGCCTTCCGTTGCCGAGTTGTTTTATAACTCTAGTTTCCTTCCGATCTAGGTATGCCATTCTTTCGACTTCCTTCAAACGATCGTTGTAAATTGCCTTAGGCTAGTATGAAGAGTTTCAATGATCTTTGTATCAAAAGTAATTCTTTTTGCCACTTAAGGGATAATCCTACGAGTCACCTTCCCTAAGGTACCCGTTATGGTATGAAGGGCAACTAACTTCTCGCTACGTTGAAACCAATGCTCCATCAGCTTTAAGCGTGGAATTGTTACCTACCAAATGGAACCTCCATCATCTGCCTCATTCCATCGTTCTCGATGTGTATTTTGAGTCTCAGCTCAAGAGACGTTCTTACGTTTCATTCCATGAGTTGATCATGAGTTGCTCGATCTCGAGGAGATCGATTCTAGTAGAGCTTTTCATTCTTTTATTGTCGCATTGGATGAAGATCCCAAAGAAAAAGAGGTCAAGATCATCATGATGCAATGAATCAACATCTTCGAGAAGAGCAATTGGATCGCGAAGATTGTGATAGTTGTGTCCCCTCTGTTCTCTTACCCTACGCCAGAATCTCGGGATGAGATTCTTGTTTAGTGGGGGTGAGTTGTCACAGCCCTAGACAATGCTTGTCATTAGTTGCACCAGAGGCATCCATGCATCATTTTATTTTCAAAGAAAATATTAAATTGAGGAAATTCCAGGAGCCTCATAAATATTTGATAAATGATCAACTAAAAATTTCTTCATTTGTGCCCAAGAAAATGTTCCTCTTAAGCTTTGAAAAATGTGGCAAGAGATTAAACCCAAGCCAGCATTTTTGGAAGGTTAAAAAGATTTATTTTGGGCCTCTTAGTTAAATAATCATTTATTTGGATTGGGTTTATATTTCTATTATATAGAATATGGACTCAATAATTCTGAAAGTCCATGTGTGACTTGGGTTATGTCCATTATATCCACATGCCAATTCTCAGGATTTTAGAAAATGTTCTCATATTTTTATCAGACAAAACAAAATTGCAGAATTAGAAAAAAAAAGAAATGAAAGAAAGGAGATCACCTGACTTACCTGGCAGCCCAATAGAGTCGGTCTAGCCCAGGTCCTCCCCTGCCGTCTCCCACCTCTCGCCAGTAGGCAGAGCGTGTGGACGTCGTGCGCGTGCACGCGCCATGGCCACCTCCTGCTTGTAGGTAGGTCCTCCAGGCGAGGGGACAAGCCCCGAGAGACGTCCAGATCGAGCCCCCCTCTCCACTTCTCTCCCCTCCCTCGCTCTCTCGCTCGCCCTCGCCATGGCCGGCCGCCACCGTCGCTGCCCTCATCGCTGCCATAGCCACCGTTATCGCCTCGCCTCTCCGACACGTCCACGGGGTCCGCCTCGACGCCCTGAAGCTCCTCGTCGACCCACGCAAGCTCCCGTGTCCTGCAACACCGCCATCAGCATCATCTTCAACCTCGGGACAGGCGTACGTTTCCTTCAAATTCGCTGGCTCCCAACTCTTCCCCAGCCCGCTTGCCAGCCCTACGGGTCCTACATGAGCCCCTCCTTCCTTTCCCATACCTCTACCTCTCAATTTCGAGCCGTAGCATCGTCGCCCACGTATCCGAGGACCGCCGGCCACCATGGCCGACGTGCATCTTGCTGTCAAGCTCCACGGGCGCCCCTGTGCTGCTTGTCGTGCTCCTCAAGACCCCCCGATGCCGTAGCGCGCCTCCCCTTGTTCTCCCATGCCTGTAGGCTCGCCCTCATCGAAGCCAGAGCACCGGCCACCGCCCAAACGCTCGTCGGCGTCGTTCCCGGCCTCCCCGCGCTCAGCCACGGGTACCATTGGACGTGGCGCAGGCCCAGCTTCCTCAAGGACCTCTCCGTGCGGCATTTGGTAGCCGGAGTAGGATTTCCGGCGTGCCTCCGCCGTCGGGTACGGTCGCCGGCGTTCAGCCGCCGGTTAGCCACGCCATTAGCTCTAATTAACCACCCTGTGTGATGCTGACAGCCTAGCCCCACGTATAATTAAGCCTGTTTAATTTATTTAAACCTCAGTTAAACGGTGTGACACTGACAATGGGTCCCACCGGCCAGATTTGACCTGGCCACGTCACGGTTGACCTGGGCCCACACATCCGCCTCTGTGGCTGACCCTGAGCCACTCACCAGTGGGCTCCACTGGTCAGTTTTGACCCAGACTGGTCTGTTGACCAGTGACGTCACCCTGACGTAAAGCTGATGTAATAAAACAATTCCCGAGTTAAAATAAATCCTAAATGATTTATTATATTTTAGAAAATATCCAAAACTTCTAAAAATCATAGTAATTCAACAGTAACTCAGATGGAAATAAATTATATATGAAAAATGACCAGAAAAATACAAGGAATATGTTTATGCCATGTTCATGCATGTTTGAGCAAGTTAGCAACACCAACTAGGACATTTCATGATTAGGACAAATTTGAAAAATAGTTTGGATTTGGAATTTGATGCCTATTTGAATTCCACTTCAATTAATATGATCAAATATTGGACTAGATGAAATCAGTACCATAACATGCCATAGCATACATCATGTTTGTTGCATCACATGGAATGTGTTCTTTTCCTGTTTGTCGGTGGTGTTCCTTCCCGATAGACGATGGTTACGACGTTGTGATCGTTGACACCGATGAAGAGAAGTACTATCTTTAGAAGTGTCTGGCAAGCAAACCCTCCTTGAGCATCCCAATAATATTCCACTCTCTCGCTCCTGCTCTCTTATACTGCATTAGGACAATGACGATTCAACTATTACATGTTCTCGGTAGTTGAACCCATTCCTTTGCATGACCTGTCTTTGCCACAGTAAATAGTTGAAACCACTTAGCATGAGTAACAACTGCTTGAGCCTTGTTGTACTTACTCATCCATGCTTGCTAGCTTACTGTGCTTTCTATGCTTAGAGTTGTGTCGGGTCTGATCCATCTGGGCGATGAATCGGAATGTTGGTGCTCATGTCCTACTGTGTAAGAGCTAAGTGTGTGAACACGATTTGGTAAAGGTAGCAATGAGAGACCATGTAGGAGTACATGGCTGGTTGTTTCATTGGGTCTGTCCTTAAGAACTGAGTTCTGTGTTTGTGATCCAAGACAGTTACTACCACACGTTGGGCCCTGCAATATGACCCCGCTAGACTTATTAATCGCCTTGACCTCTGTCCAGGAGTTACAACTAGTTTCTGGTGTTTGTAGGAAAAGTGTTGGCGGCCGTGCATAGCGCTGCCCGACGGGGTGGGATTTGATGCGGTATAGACACAGTGGCACGGTGTACCAAGTGTCACCCGAACGGTGGGCTTGGGAACCCTGCGCACATCGTTTGAGGCCGTAGCGGAAACTTCGGCCGGACTTCCGCGCGGGTTCAGTCTCAAATAGGCGATATCCTAGACTAGGGTCTTGTGTGATTAACGGTCGTGGCCGACTCCCTCGCTGGGCTTCCGCTTGAAGGTTGTCAAGGTGCCATTTTATGTGCACATGGCGATAAGTGGCGAGAGCATGTGTGAAGAAGTACACCCCTGTAGGGTTATGAATCTGTTCGAATAGCCGCGTCCTCGGATATGGACTACTTGGAGAACTTATGTGGTTCATAGACAATTTGAAATGGATACTCCAAAATGCGCAAGATAAGCGTGAGTGCTATGGATGGCCTTCTCGTAGGGAGACGGGAGTGGATCCATAGTGGTGTATTGATATGGTGAATATGTGGACTCGTGTGCGTTATCCCACCTCAAAGAAGGTACTTGTAGTCATAGTATAGGTTAGCCAAGAGTCAAAGCTGGCTTGCTGCAATAAACTCCACAACCCCCTTTGTTGACAATGATGCATATGTAGTTAGTTCTGATGTAAGTCTTGCTGAGTACTTTGTACTCACGGTTGCTTAATTTATGTTTTTTGCAGAGGAGACGTCAGTCTCATTAGTGATTCTTACGACGTGAAGTTCGATGTTGACTGGATTAGCTTGGGAACCCCAGACAGAGGTCTGGCTCCTTCGGTAGGGTCGTTGTAGCTTTTCAGGCTCTTTTAGCCGCTTTTAACAGATGTCTGTACCCATACATGTATCTTCCGCTTGTTGATTGTATGCTCTGAATGATGGGTCATGTGACCCTCTGCTTGTAACATCATATTATGTAAGGCTCTTCTGAGCCTTCTAAATAAATGTTGTGTTGTTGTATGGACATGTTGTGATGCCATAGTTGTATCTATGCATATCGGGCATGTCGTGCGTACGTGTGACGTGCAACGGTATGTATGGGATCCGACACCTAGTTTTGTGCCTTATGAGTACTCTTTACAGGGAACTGCCTCTTTGTGCTTCCACCGAGCCTTGGTAGCTTGCTACTGTTCCGGACACATTGATTGACCGGCGTGTATCCTTCTTTGCTGCTGTGTCTGTCCCTTCGGGGAAACGTCTCGCAGTGTAATGGAGTCCTTGTAGCCTGCTATGACTCGTCTACGCGCAGTTGATGACAGAAATGTCTCACGGCATAATGGAGGCCATGTAGCTTGCTATGACTCGTCTACACATGTTGGAGGCTGACACATGCATTGCTGGGTTATGTATGCCTGTTCCTATACGGATGTGCTACTTGGGTTCTACGACTAGTCATGTCGGCCCGGGTTCTTTGACATTTGAATGCTAGCGACATATTCACATACGTGAGCCAAAAGACGCAAATGGTCCCGGCCCAGGTAAGGTGGCAGCCGTGGGGATAACCGTGCGTGAGGCCGCAAAGTGATGTGATGTGTTACATGCTAGATTCTTATGGCTTAAGATCGGGGTCCTGAAACTGCGCTTTCAAGGCAGGCACTCGGTATCGAGAGCTCATCCCGAAGTTTGTCCGATCGGGAGATCTGTCTCTTAGTTGGGCCATGGAAATTGCTAACAAATACGCCAATGGCGAGGATGAAGACCGCCTCCGAAGCGGCAAAGGATGAGCCAGCAACGCCCCTCAGTCGGGAGGAAACGCATGCAAAAAGCATAAATGAAAAGCCGATCCTCCGGGGCAGGCAGAAGTTGCTGCTAATCCAGGCCAAGGGAAGTCCAAATGAAAGAATAATAAAAAGAAGGAGTGGGCCAATAAGAAGAAGCCCGAGTACAAAACAGAAATATTGGATCAACCCTGTGTTGTCCATACAAAGAAAGATGAAGAGGGCCACGCCATCTACCCTAAGCACACCACTCGGGAGTGCCGAATGCTCAAACAAGATATGGGCAGAGAGACCTCGGCCGAGAAGGATGATGACGAGGAAGGTGAGGATACTCCCGAGTATCGGACCGTCGACAAAGTCTTCAACATGATCTTCGCTGACGTCAAAAGCAAGAGTCGGTTGAAGGTTGTCAATCGCGAGGTGAACATGGTAGCTCCGACTGCCGTGAAGTACCTCAACTGGACGAAGACTCCCGTTACCTTCGACCAGTCCGATCACCCAGCCCACATAGCCACCCCTGGGAGGCAAGTGCTGGTTGTCGATCCAGCCGTGAATGGAGTCCGACTGCGCAAAGTCCTCATGGATGGAGCCAGCGGACTCAACATAATCTATGCAGACATGCTCAGAGCAATGGACATTCCAATGTCCCGACTGAGCAAGACTAACATCATTTCCACGGGGTCATACTCGGGAAGAAAGCTGAGTCACTCGGCCAGATCGCTCTGGACATCGTGTTCGGAGGGGGAAAGAATTTCCGAAAGGAACGCTTGACAATCGAAGTGGTGGACTTTTGGAGCGCTTATCACGCCATCCTGGGTAGGCCTGCCTACGCACGTTTCATGGCCCATCCATGTTACGTGTATATTAAACTTACGATGCCAGGGCCGAGAGGAGTTATCACGGTGACCGGTGACCGAGTAGTCACCGCGGAGTGCCTCCAGCAGGGCTCCAAGAGAGCCAATGAGCAACTACTCATTGTGGAACTTGACGGGTACAAGAAGGCGGTGGACACGGCGGATCTGCTCAAGTCCAAGAGGCCGGAACGGAATCAGCTTTCCAGTCGGCCGGTGAGTCCAAGCAGGTTCACATTGACCAAAACGACCTGAGTGCTGCTCCAACCAACATCTCGGCCACACTCGGTGAAAAATAGGAAGTCGAGCTCATCCAGTTCCTCTGTGAGAACTGGGATATCTTCGCATGGAAACCGTCTGACATGCCGGGGGTTCCCAGGGAGCTGGCTGAGCACCGACTCCGAGTTGATCCGAATATCAAACCGGAGAAGGAACACTTGCATCGGTCCTCCATCGAGAAGCGCAAGGCGATTGGTGAAGAGCTTGCTCGGCTCCTAGCTACCGAGTTCATTCGCGAAGTCTACCATTCCGAGTGGCTGGCAAACCCTGTGTTGGTACCCAAGAAGGACAAGTCCCTCCGAATGTGCATCGACTTCAAGCACCTCAATTGGGCCTGACCGAAAGATCATTTTCCTCTTCCCCACATAGATCAGATAGTAGATTCCACTAATGGATATGAACGCCTGTCGTTCCTGGATGCGTACTCCGGGTACCACCAGATCCAAATGTATGGACCAGATGAAATAAAAACAGCTTTCATCACCCCATTTGGGTGTTTCTGCTATATCACTATGCCATTCGGCCTCAAGAATGCTGGGGCAACCTTTTTGCGCATGATACAAAAGTGTTTGCAAAAGCAAATTAGTCGGAATGTGGAGGCCTATATGGATGACATCATGGTCAAGTCCAGGAATGGTTCCGACCTCCTGACTGACCTTGCCGAAACCTTCGCGAACCTTCGACGCTTTCAAATAAAACTTAATCCTGCAAAGTGTATATTTGGAGTGCCATCCGGTAAGCTACTCGGTTTTCTCGTTTCCGAACGGGGAATCAACGCTAACCCTGACAAAATTGGTGCCATCGTCCGAATGTAGAAACCAGTCCGTCTGCACGACATGCAAAAGCTCATGGGCTGCCTTGCAGCCTTGAGCAGATTCATCTCTCGTCTTCGTGAGAAGGTATTACCTCTTTACCGATTGATGAAGAAGTCTGATAGCTTTGAATGGACTCCTGAAGCGCAAGCCGCATTCGACCAGCTCAAGGCCTTTCTTTCCACCCAGCCGGTGTTAGCTGTCCCGTGCAGTCGAGAGCCTCTGCTCTTGTACATCGCGGCTACGAGCCAAATGGTTAGAACTGTCCTCACTGTGGAGCGCGAGGAATCGGGAAAAGCATTCAAAGTGCAAGGGCCTGTCTATTACATTTCTGAAGCCTTGACTCCTTCCAAACAAAGAGATGCTACAGGCCGAGTAGCAAAATGGTCGATTGAGCTACTCCCGTTTGAGATCAAGTTCGAAGCCAAGAAAGCTATCAAATCTCAAGCGCTTGTGGACTTCTTAGCCGAGTGGATAGAGCAGGAACAGACAGCTCCAAGTATCCCCAAACATTGGACCATGTTTTTTGATGGTTCCAAGATGCTCCAAGGATCCGGTGCCGGAGTGGTTCTCGTTTGCCCCAGGGGAGACCGACTGAGCTCCGTCCTTCAAATTCATTTTGATTCGTCCAACAATGAGGACGAGTACGAAGCCCTCCTGTATGGCCTCCGAATGGCTATCTCGCTCGGTATCCGGCGCTTGATGATATTCGGTGACTCGGACCTCGTGGTCAATCAGGTGATGAAGGAGTGGGATATCCGAAGTCCGGCTATGAACGGATAATGTAATGCGGTCCGGAAATTGGAGAAGAACTTAGAAGGCTTGGAACTTCATCACATACCCCGAGCGAAGAACCAGGCAGCTGACGATCGGGCCAAGATCGGTTCCACTCGGCGGGTGGTTCCGAAAGGAATATTCCTTGAGCACATAGATTCTCCTTCAGTCAAAGAGGACCCTTTTACTGAAGAGCCCCTGCAAGCAGTCGGACCCACGAACCCGACAGTAGTTGACATTCCAGCCGTAGTGATCACTCCCGAGTGGACCCAACCTTACTTAGCATACTTGCTCCGGCAAGAGCTCCCGGAAGACGAAGAGGAGGCTCAACGGATTGTCCGACAATCCAAGTCCTTTGAGGTCATGGGAGAGCAGCTATACAAGAAGAGCACTACATGCATAACACAAAAATGCATTTCCCCAGAGGAAGCGCTGCAGATCCTACATGATATTCACTCGGGAATCTGTGGCCATCATGCATCCTCTTAGACGTTGGTCGCAAAGGCATTCCATGCAGGTTTTTATTGGCCCCGAGCCAATGAGGCAGCGAAGGATTTCATCGACCTTTGTGTTGGATGTCATTTTTATAAGAATCAAATGCACAAGCATGCATCCGCACTGAAGACCATTCCGCTCACCTGGCCGTTTGCCGTGTGGGGCCTCGACATGGTCGGTCCCTTGCGTACCGGGTCGAGTGGGTTTACCCATCTGCTAGTGGCAGTGGATAAGTTCACCATGTGGGTCGAAGCGAAGTCCATGAAAAGCTTGGATGCATCTACCGCTGTCAGTTTCATTCGGCGGATTATCTTTAGATTCAGAGTTCCCAATGATATCATCACAGATAACTGGAAGAATTTCGATTCGGATGAATTCCGTGAGTTCTGTTACTCTCAAGGTACTCGGGTCAATTATGCTTCCGTAGCTCACCCGCAGTCGAACTAAAAAACATAACAAGCAAATGGGATGATTCTTCAAGGATTGAAACCCCGATTGATGAGAGATCTGGAAATCGCTGATCGTTCTTGGGTTGAAGAACTACCGTCTGTCCTACGGTGCATTCGGACAACTCCAAACCGTTCGACCAAGCGCACTCCTTTCTTCATGGTATACGGATCTAAAGTCGTTCTGCGGAGTGATGTACACCACAACGCTCCTTGAGTGGAACTTTACAATGAAGACAAAGCAGAAGTGGCACGTCAAGATGGTTTGGACCTCTTGGAAGAGGAGAGAGTTAGCCCTGATCAGGTCGACGCTTTATCAGCAAGACCTGAGACGCTACTATGATAGACAAGTCCGAGGGCGGGCTTTTCAGGAATGTGACCTCGTTCTCCAACTGGACTCGTAGAAGCCATACAAGTTGGCACCTCCGTGGCAAGGACCTTACACGATCTCCAAAGTCCTGAACAACGGAGCCTATCAGTTGTATAATTTCAAAACCGACGCGGAAGAGCCGCAAGCATGGAACGTGGATCTGCTCCGCAAGTTCTACGCTTAATCTAGCAAACACTCTTTCATTCCTGTAATGAGTCACCGAGTGAATTTGATGAATAAAAGTTCTTACTTTTCCTACTCCTTGTCAAAACTTTTTCACTTTCGTTCTTTTTCCTCGCCCCCAGTGGGTGTATGGATAGACTTAGCCGCGAACCTGATTTTGCCTAAGTTAAAACTACTCCGAGTGAGCATATCATCCACACTCGGGGGCTTAAACGTGAACCTGATTTCGCCTAAGTTAAAAATACTTCGAGTGAGGACATCATCCATAGTCAGGGGCTTAGCCGCGAAACTGATTTTGCCTAAGTTAAAAATACTCCGAGTGAAGATATCATCCACACTCGGGGGCTTAGCTGCGATCCTCTAATCGCCTAAGTTAAAAACTACTCCAAGTAAGGACATCATCCACACTCGGAGGCTTAGCTGCAATCCTGTAATCGCCTAAGTTAAAAACTACTCCGAGTGAGAACATCATCCACACTCGGGGGCTTAGCTGCGATCCTATAATCGCCTAAGTTAAAAACTACTCCGAGTGAGGGCATCATCCACACTCAGGGGCTTAGCTGCGATCCTGTAGTCGCCTAAGTTAAAAACTACTCCGAGTGAGGACAGCATCCACACTCGGGGGACTTAGCTGCGATTCGAAGATCGTCTAAGTAAAAAATTTCACTCCGAGTGATAATCGAGCCAAGAGCTTAAACTGTTAAACAAAGACATTCAAACGACATGCAGTTCAAACCAAAAGTGCAGATAGTTGTGGCTGTCAAGTCACGTCGAATGTACGGTTATAGAAACCACTCAGCATACCGAGATAAATGATACTTCAAGGTTTTTTCCCGAGGTTCACTCGGCTGTGGTCGGAGATGCAGCATCCGTGAAGTTGTCGAGGTCGATGATGTCTGCGATCCGAGTGGCTGCTGGCAAGAATGTCTCCATGAAATCCTCGATCTTGGCATTCTTCTTGTTGGCAACCTTGAGCGACTTCAGCTTCTCTTCGTCTACGCCTCATCAATGCACGTGGACGAGGGAAAGGGCGATATCGGCACCAGCACGCGCTGCAGACTTCTTCCATGATTGCACTCGGCGCTGAACATCTTGCAGTTGTCTGATGAGGGCCTCCAAGTCACTCGGGGACTCCTCTCCAGGGGCGATCTTCTTGTCGACGGCCTTGACTGCATTGCGTAAACGGTTGAGGAAGATTTTCAGCTCCATAGTGTGTTCGTCCAGACTAAGCAATGCAAGGGCCGAGCTATCACGAAGGATACCCGCACTCGGATCTAGTTCTTTCTTGATCTTGGAGGTTTCTTCTTCGACGTCCACGCAGAGTTCTGATGAATACGTGGGAAAGGAGAGTTAATGGAGGACGGGTGAAAATCGAAGTGACTTGAAATACAGTCGGGCCGTACACGTACCTTTGAGTGTTTTGTTCATCTCATTGCAGTACTCTTCGATGAACTTCTCCAACTCGAGCTTCTTGTAAGCGGCCTGTCTTAACTTCGTTTCAGCCTCGGCAGCTTCCGTTGTAGACCTCTTGGCGACTTATTCCAGCGCCTTCTTCTCTCCTTCCCACTTCTCGAGTGACTTCATCTTGTCCTCGGCTTCTTTCATTTTTCGACTGGCTTCCTTCTGGGCAGACGCCAATTCTTGGTCTTTCTTCTCCAGGGCCTCCTTCATGGTCTCTATAGAAATGGAAGCCCGGATTCTCTTAGTAAGTTGAAGATTTTCACTACGTACATCTGATAAAGTACTTTCAGTCGGATTGGGAAAAGGATCAAGATCAAAGGAATCGGGCAAGGCACGCTTACCTCCGAGTGAATGTTTCTCTTGCTCCAGATGTGCACTCTTGGTCTTATCAGTCTCAAGGTTGAGATGCAGGTCATGTACCTCCTTCTCTAGGGCGTTGTAGCGGGTCCCGAGCTCGCACACGCCTTGCCGACAAGAAACAACAGAACATCAGTGACGACAATTGGATATAAGATCAAGACTCAAAACCAATCGGACTCAAAGACTACCGCTGACTGCTTCAGTCGACAACAGCCTCGGGGACTACACCCAGTGGGTGCGCTCAGCACGCCCCCACTAGAGAACTACGGGTTCTGCACCCCGACGGTCAACGTCGAGAGGCTCTGGTCCATGGACCATCACCGCATCCTCTTCGACAAGTATCTCATCATTCGGGGTTATTTATTACATTTTATTGCATTCGAACTCTAAGACTACCGCCGGCTGCTTCAGCCGACGGCAGCCTCGGGGACTACACCCAGTGGGTGCGCTCAGCGCGCCCCCACTGTAGAACTACGGGTTCTACACACCGACGATCAACGTCGAGAAGCTCTGGTCCATGGACCATCACCGCATCCTCTTCGACAATGTCACACCCTATGTTTGTATCACTTTGCTATGCAATTGATTTATCAAATTGGGAACCAATTAAAACTTTTGAGTGCATGAGCTTGTTTGATTTGTTTGATGCTTGCTTGCTTGGTTGATTGTGTTTGGCACTCATAGATTCTACTCCTCTCCATACTCATCTTCCTTGATCCAAACTTCTTGCCCAATGATCATACCACGTGTATAGTACCTAAAACTATTTTATCAAAATTTATTTTGGTCAAAAAGGATTTATTCAATTAGGTTTTCAAAACCCCCTGAATTGTGGTTTGTACTACAAGTCCTCAAATTCGGTGGAATATTTAACCCCAAAGGCTTTATTTGAAAGCCACTATATATATGACTTCCCAAAACCACAAAATATTATTTTTAAGGATTATTTTACTATTTTATTTAAAGGCTTTTTCTTAAGGTTAGAAATGGTCTCTTATAGGGAAAAATTATTTAAATGCTTTAAAAATATTTGAGAAAATTTAGGGAACCTTAGTGGACATATATTTCCATATATGTGAGTTTCAACACATGGTCATGTTCAAAATAATGGGCAAAACCCTTCAAAACCCTCTCTGCCTAAATCAAGCATTTGAAATATTTCTATAAGAAATATTCTCAATAAAATCCAGGAAAATTCCAGCAAGTCACACATGCTATATGTGATGATCTTGCAAAGTTTCATCTCAATCCCAATTGATTTGCTCCACCAAAATATTCGAAAACCATTCCTGACCAGAGTCAAGTTTGAACAACTTTACATTGTAAAGTTTGTCCTATTGACCCCAAACTTTGTCGGCATGTTCTAACCCCCAAATAATGATACCACACCAAGTGATGGATTTGGGAGAAATAAATTGCATTCCTGGATCTATAGAGATCTGATTCTGTTAAAATATAGGGTTTTTCAAGTTTGTACTGTCAACTTTCTCCAAATCTCCTCAAACTTGGTGGTCCACTCCATAATTACCTACACTTTCACCCTGTTAAATCTCATGGCAAGCAAACTCCATTTGCTAGCCCAAATCATCATCAAACAACTTCTGGTGACTTGGTAAAAACATGTTTTGACCCCCTTCTCCTATTCTCCTTCACTTCACCTTTTTACCACATCTTCTTATAGTGCCCATTTACCCCAGTAAAAGGCCCATGGGCTCATGTCAATAATTGATGGGGTAAAACTTCATTTTACTCCTCTGGACAGCCCCTTTTTCCTCGCCCCCTCCACCTCTCTCCTCCTCCCTTGACTTTCCAGGGCATCCAAGGGCATCCCCACCTTGTTCATACCCCTCTGGAGCTGCTGGGTACAAGTGGCCGCGCCCAAAACGCCGAAAGCATGCCATGGCATGCCATTTGGGCGCTCTGGAGCGCGCTACAGTGCCTCACAACACTGTAGCCAGCCCATCCCGAGGCCCCCGACCACCTTGAGCGCCGGGAAAGTTGTCCCCCGAGTCGGCCTTGGCGTCCGTGACAAGCCACCGGGCCGGCCCCCTCCTCCCTCTCCCTTCAGCGGCCTCCCACACGCGCGCAGCGGCCTCCCCTCTCGGCCAATGCCCAGGCTCGCACGCGCGCGCACCCCCGCTCCTTCTATCCCTTCCCCCGCGCCTAGACCCATCCCAGAAACGCCCCGGACACTCCCCCAGGAGTCTCCGAGCCCTTCAGCGACGTCTAGAACCCCGCCGGCGCAGGAGCTCTCGGTGGACCTCGGGGCACCTATAAAAGGGCCTCCCCGCCTCTCTCTCTCCCCTCTGGATCCCTTCTCTCCCCGCCAATCGTGCTCCCACACCTCGTCCCCTTCATTTTGGAGCTCGAGCGCTCGGAATCGAACCGAAGCTCGCCGTCTCAGGTCACCGGCGTCCGCACCGTAAGAGCCCTCGTGGGCCTCCTTTCTCCTTCGATCTGGACCCCCTGGAGCTCTCTGATGTGGTTCCCCTTGTTTCCCTTGCTGATTCTTGCCAGGAAAGACCGGAGCTTGCACTTGCCGGAGCTTCTCCGCCGCAGGTGCTCGTCGCCGGCAAACTGCTGCAACCCGGCGACAAGCTCCACTCCCCCTCGAATGGCGACATCCTCTGTCGTGGGAACAAGCCTGACAGTAGAAGGTAGGGGTACGAATGGAGAGGGTAGAGTCCTAGCTACGGCGAGGTTGTACACACAGATGTATGAGTTCAGGCCCCTCTCGTGGAGGTAACAGCCCTACGTCTCAGTGCTCCGGAGAGCTCTCTACTCTGTCGAGTGAAATATGTGTGTTGTATTACAAAAGGTTGCGAACCCTTCTACCAGCGGGGAGGGGTGGCTTATATAGAGTGCGCTGCCCCTCATAACGTCCGGCATGAAGGGGTTTAATCGTGGTCATAAAGAGGTGTACGTTACTGGTAACGTACACCATAAATGCTGTTAATGATCTTGATGACTGCTTGCCCGTTAGCCTCCCAGGGGTGACTTCTGGACTCCTGCGGTCGACTGTCTTCAGACTCTTCCGAGTGAAAGATAACCGTCGAGTGAAAGGCATCTCCGAGTGTATATTGTCGAGTGATTTATGCTTCTTCGCTATTTCAGTCGGAGACTTCCTTGTGGCCCTTAAGCTTTCTGGGGCAGTGTCCTTGGGTAGGATATGTAGGTCAGGCCTATAACCCTACCCTAGGTACGTATCCCCATCATTAGCCCCCGAATGGATCGGGGTTCGAGGGTAAAAGGTGTCAATGCAAGTTCAAACGAGACACCAAAACTCCGAGTGTATTTTGAGGCTTCCTCGAAATCTGCGTCGATTGAAACCTTAACCGTTTGCCCTGATCAATTCCGTCTTGAAGTTATCCGAGTAAAACTGAGCTTGAAAACCGGTCCGAGTAAAACTGGTTCGAGAGTCCGAGTAAAACTGAACTTGAAAACAGGTCCGAGTGATCTGGAAAACCTTCTGACGAAATAGTTTGCTCCACCGGGTCCGAGCCTCGCGGGCTTCGAAATTTGGATAAGAGCGCGCGCGCGCGCAGCGGAGATGGCGTAACTGCTAAGGCAAGTGCGGGAACGACGCCTCGATTATCGCGCCGCCCAAATCGCCGCGTACCGCTCCTCCTCTGATTTCGGGATATTCAGAGATCCGGCGGGCCCGCAGGTCAGTGGCTCACTTGAGTGCATATAAGAGGCGACGACGCCGGTGCTGGCACAGTATTTTTCTCCCAAATCCACTCCTCTCCTCTTCTTCCTCCGCCCTGCTCTGCTTCGTTGACCGCCGCCGCCATGACGAAGGGCAAGACGGAGAAGCTCGAGCGCGCCCAGAGGGGAGGCGCCAAGGCGAAGAAGCCGTCGGGAGCTCGGTCGACGGTGCCGCCGGGGTGGATCCAGGGGGATTTTCTCCAATCGACGGTCACTGCGGAAGATGTGGACAAACTCGTCGTCGACGGGTTGATAGCTGCCGATTCATGGCGGTTGCCGAAGGGGGAGATCGAGCCGGAGCCACGCGACGGCGAGCGAGCTCTGCTTCTCACCCACATCGAGCGAGGTTTCTCCATGCCTCCCCATCCGTTCATCCGCGCTTTCTTGAACTATTTTGGAGCGCAACTCCACCACCTTCCTCCGAATGCGGTTGCATATCTTTCCTGCTTCGTAACTTTGTGCGAATGTTTCCTGGGCTGTCCCCCACATTGGGGTTTGTTCAAGCACATATTCTCTATCCGATCCCAAGCTGTCAAGAAAGCCAATCCCAAAGATAGCAAAACCAATGTGATCCAACTGTGTGGTGGCTTAGGGATTCAGAAGAGAGGTAGGAGTGGGTTCCCCTCTATGACCTTTCCCGATTCTGTTCGGGGATGGCAGTCGACCTGGTTTTACTGCAAAGATGCCGCATCGCCAAATATGTCGACTGGGCTTCCTCCCTTCACCTTGGATCGACCTGTTACTCCCAAACCGCTGTACGTGACAAAGGTAGAGAAAATCCAGGTAGGGATCTTAGTGAACGCCATATCCGAACTGATCCGCGGTGGAGTGACTGGTCTGGACCTCCTTGAAACGTTTCTGAGTCGGCGAATTCAGCCTCTCCAAGCTCGGGATCACACCATGTGGCATTATTCGGGCCCTGAGGATACCACTCGGACTCATCCTGAGGAAGTTTCCGATCAGACTGTTTCTCAGTGGCTCAGGAGCATCACTGGAGCCTGTGATAATCCGGAAGGATCCAAACGAATTCCGCCTTTCTCCGCTTTGAACCCGCCAAAGAACTTGGTGAGTCACATATTTGTCGATTGTTTTAATACTTTGCCGAGTAACTGAATCTTCAATCGACTGAATTTGAAGCTTGAACCTCGCAGGAATTTACGAACATGTACTCGCCCATACCCAATGGAGAACATCCTGATGAAGAGGAAGGAAGCGTCGACGGCAGCGCAGACGGTGACTATGCTGATGACACCGAAAGCAGTGATGACGACCTGGATGAGGATGAGGTGGAGGCCCCTGTCCCTTCGCGCACCGAGCGTCGAGCCAGGCAGCAGAACGACCCGGAGGTCACCCCGAGCAAAACAGTGGCGTCGAGCACAAG
The DNA here is from genome assembly GCA_039707655.1 of Elymus sibiricus. Classification (NCBI taxonomy): domain Eukaryota; kingdom Viridiplantae; phylum Streptophyta; class Magnoliopsida; order Poales; family Poaceae; genus Elymus; species Elymus sibiricus. The sequence continues at coordinate 228,483,226 of CM077665.1, read as the reverse complement.
GAACCCGAAACGTGACCGTGTCGCGGCATCGGGGTCGACTGAAAAGGCTGCGAAACAGCTCAAGCCAGACGTGCCAAAGCCTCGGAAGGCCCTGCCTCGAATCAAGATAGCCGTGCCTGTTGCCTCCACGTGAGTGTTCGTTCTCCTTATTCTGCTGTTGAAGAACTTTATGTTGACGTTGACCGAGTGAAATATATTTGCCAGAGCCGCTACCTCCGTAACGTCGCCCCATCGGGATGATGGAGACCATATGGAAGTAGACACTCCTGATGCGGCCACCTCCCTACGAGGTATGACAATCCCACACTTTACTCTGCTTGCTGAAGAATAATTGTCGAGTGTCGAATGCAGCTGACGAAGTCATCGAACTGGAAGATGATGAGGAGCCGCGGCGGGGAGCAGAGGATGAAGCTGTGCTTCCGGAGGCTCCACGCGTGGACACTCGGGGACCACCGTCTGTCCAGACGCCCCGTGGGACGAGTGCTGCGACGCCTCTAAGCCTTGTAATTCCGCTGTCGAGTGCTCCGCCGGCCACTTCTACTCTGGTGGCTTCGACGCAGATCGGACAATCCCAAGCACCTCCAGCTGCTCCATTGACTACACCAATTCACTCGACGCCTGCATACCCTTTGTACCACGTCCCGGAGGACCAAACCGGAGCTGCCAAGGAAGCCATGATCCAGGCTGGGCAGATGATGCTACGAACAAAGGAGGCGTATGAAGCCAGCAAGTTAGCCTATGATGCCAGCTCAGCGCTTCAGGCCAACGTCCGAGTAAGTGGTATTGTAAGTTCATTTCCGATTGAATTCCTGTCCGTCTTGATTTTACACCCACTGGGGTGTTTTTCTTCGCCAGTAGACCAAATAGTTTCTGGTCCAGTGGGGGCACGCTGAGTGCACCCAGTGGGTGTAGTCCCCGAGGCCGCTGTCGAATGACGAAGGCTTCGGCGGGGGTCTTAATATTGTTTCCATTCGACAGGGCAGTGGGGGCACGCTGAGTGCACCCACTGGGTGTAGTCCCCGAGGCCACCGTCGAGTGCTTGCTTCGGCGGTGGTCTGATAGAGACGATGTTCGGTTGCTTGCTTCTTTCTTTTATACTCGGACAGGCCAGACCTGGTCGAGTATTTTCGTTTCCAGTGGGGGCACGCTGAGTGCACCCACTGGGTGTAGTCCCCGAGACTACTGTCGATCGTTGACGATGGGCGGTAGTCTTTAGAACCATTCTGCAGGTTTCATGGACATCATTTCCATCAACCATGGTATGATGCTTGTATAGGGTTGTGAGGTGGGGTGGCGGGCCGTCTTTCAGTCGAGTGCAATTGACCTTTTCCACTCGGGAGTAGAGAAATGGTTATGTCGACTGAACCCCTATTTCTGCTGATTTCAGAAAGCCTGTGGGCTCGGGACCAAGTACGTCGAGCTGGAGAAGGAAAAGAACCGACTTCTGCTGGATCTGGAACTGACGAACAACAACCTGGACCGTGCACAGACCGAACTGAAGACTTTGGGAGGTAATCTTTGTTGATCAATTGTATTATCACTTTCAATTTCCATCTTTTGAACCGAGTGAATCCACTCGAACAGACGTACGTGATGAAAACCGTCGTCTCCGAGTGCGCCTCAACAATGCTATTTCTTTAGATACCATGAAGAAAGCACTCGAGGACAAGGACAAATCACTTGCTGATGTTCAGAAGGAAGCGAAGGAGAAGACTGCAGCTGCTGAGAAGAAACTTGCAGCAGCCAGCAAACTGGAAGAGGAGAACGCCAAGCTCAAGCAGGAACGATCCGAGTGGATCAAAAAACTCGAAGAGCAGACCAAGAGTAGGACCGCTCTGGAGAAACACTTGGGCGACTTTGCGAAGAAAATGTTCAGCATGCTCGAAGGTAACCCTCATTTGTCGAATGAATTTCCCCGGTTTTTCCAGAATGGTATTATGATCACCCTTTCACTTTCTCTTCATGTAGAATTCTGTCGAGACTTCGAAAAAGAAACTGAAGAAATTGAACCCAATCTGGACCCCACAAAGTCTCTCGTCGGAGACGCCGTGGCCATGGATATGTTTCGTCTCGAAGCTCGTCTTAAGAGCGTCCAAGGATTCATCACTCGGCTGAGAGCTGCATTTGAGAAGGTCGACAAGGAACTGTGGCCTGAAGATCCTCTCCAGACTGACCTCGAGTCAATGATGACTCGGCTCAATGAGATTCCCAATCGAGTGCAATCGTGGAAGAAATCTGCTGCCCGCTGTGGAGCTGACGTGGCACTTTCACTCGTCAGGGTTCATTGCAAGGAAGCTAGAGAGGACAAACTGAAGGATCTCCGAGTGACCAACACGAAGAAACTCAAATTTGAAGATTTCATGGAGACTTTCATCGATGCTGCCACTCGGATCGCCGACGGAATCGACCTGGATACCTTTGTTGAGCCTTCAAGTCCTGCTGGAGCTTAAGTTGGTATTTTGCTTATGGTAAAAACTTTATTTGCCTCGGTATGCCGAGTGTTGGTGTAACCGAGTAAACTTCGTTCAGGCTTTAAGCCTGAGAACTTCCCTTTTGCGCGAACAAGTTCCTGCTGCGCCGGAGATTTTAGTCTTACTCGCATTTCGCTTTCTGACATTTAGCTTGGCCGAATTTATTTGATTCTCGAGTGAAACGGGTGTTCTGCACTCGAAAGAATTCGGGACTTAGACGAAGACTGGCTCGCAGCTAAGCTTCCGAGTGTATTGTATGTAATACACTCGGAAAGGTTTTAAACTTAGGCGAAACGGATTCGCAGCTAAGCCCCCGAGAGAGAGGATTGCTCTTCACTCGGAGTAATTTTTGAACTTAGACGAGGTCTGGCTCGCAGCTAAGTCTCCGAGTGTATTGAATGTAATACACTCGGAAAAGTTTTCAACTTAGGCGAAACGGATTCGCACCTAAGCCCCCGAGAGAGAGGATTGCTCTTCACTCGGAGTAATTTTTGAACTTAGACGAGACTGGCTCGCAGCTAAGTCTCCGAGTGTATTGAATGTAATACACTCGGAAAAGTTTTCAACTTAGGCGAAACGGATTCGCACCTAAGCCCCCGAGAGAGAGGATTGCTCTTCACTCGGAGTAATTTTTGAACTTAGACGAGACTGGCTCGCAGCTAAGTCTCCGAGTGTATTGAATGTAATACACTCGGAAAAGTTTTGAACTTAGGCGAAACGGATTCGCAGCTAAGCCCCCGAGAGAGAGGATTGCTCTTCACTCGGAGTAATTTTTGAACTTAGACGAGACTGGCTCGCAGCTAAGTCTCCGAGTGTATTGAATTTAATACACTCGGAAAAGTTTTGAACTTAGGCGAAACGGATTCGCAGCTAAGCCCCAGAGAGAGAGGATTGCTCTTCACTCGGAGTAATTTTTGAACTTAGACGAGACTGGCTCGCAGCTAAGTCTCCGAGTGTATTGAATGTAATACACTCGGAAAAGTTTTGAACTTAGGCGAAACGGATTCGCACCTAAGCCCCCGAGAGAGAGGATTGCTCTTCACTCGGAGTAATTTTTGAACTTAGACGAGACTGGCTCGCAGCTAAGTCTCCAAGTGTATTGAATGTAATACACTCGGAAAAGTTTTGAACTTAGGCGAAACGGATTCGCAGCTAAGCCCCCGAGAGAGAGGATTGCTCTTCACTCGGAGTAATTTTTGAACTTAGACGAGACTGGCTCGCAGCTAAGTCTCCGAGTGTATTGAATGTAATACACTCGGAAAAGTTTTGAACTTAGGCGAAACGGATTCGCACCTAAGCCCCCGAGAGAGAGGATTGCTCTTCACTCGGAGTAATTTTTGAACTTAGACGAGACTGGCTCGCAGCTAAGTCTCCGAGTGTATTGAATGTAATACACTCGGAAAAGTTTTGAACTTAGGCGAAACGGATTCGCACCTAAGCCCCCGAGAGAGAGGATTGCTCTTCACTCGGAGTAATTTTTGAACTTAGACGAGACTGGCTCGCAGCTAAGTCTCCGAGTGTATTGAATGTAATACACTCGGAAAAGTTTTGAACTTAGGCGAAACGGATTCGCAGCTAAGCCCCCGAGAGAGAGGATTGCTCTTCACTCGGAGTAATTTTTGAACTTAGACGAGACTGGCTCGCAGCTAAGTCTCCGAGTGTATTGAATGTAATACACTCGGAAAAGTTTTGAACTTAGGCGAAACGGATTCGCACCTAAGCCCCCGAGAGAGAGGATTGCTCTTCACTCGGAGTAATTTTTGAACTTAGACGAGACAGGATCGCAGCTAAGTCTCCGAGTGTATTGAATGTAATACACTCGGAAAAGTTTTGAACTTAGGCGAAACGGATTCGCAGCTAAGCCCCCGAGAGAGAGGATTGCTCGTCACTCGGAATAATTTTTGAACTTAGACGAGGACTGGCTCGCAGCTAAGTCTCCGAGTGTATTGAATGTAATACACTCGGAAAAGTTTTGAACTTAGGCGAAACGGATTCGCAGCTAAGCCCCCGAGAGAGAGGACTGCTCTTCACTCGGAGTAATTTTGAATGTAAATCTGTGCGATCGGAATCGACAATAGACTGCGGGAGTCTTCATTCAATCCATAACATCATCTGGGATACTCTTATTACATCAAAACAACTCTGTTATCAAGAATAAAAACGTCGAAGTAGGTCCGCATTCCAGGCGCGTGGCTCGTCAATATTCTTCTTCAAGTTGAAAAGATGGTACGCCCCGTTGTTAAGCACCTTGGTAATGACGAATGGTCCTTCCCAGGCTGGGGCCAATTTATGAGGTCGCTGCTGATCCACTCGGAGCACCAAATCCCCTTCGTGGAATGAACGGCTCTTGACATGTCTTGCATGGAAGCGGCGAAGGTCTTGTTGATATGCAGTTGATCGGATCAGGGCCATCTCACGCTCCTCCTCCAGGAGATCCACTCCGTCCTGTCTTGCTTGTTCAGCCTCGTCTTCAGAGTAAAGATCCACTCGAGGAGAATTGTGAAGGATGTCACTTGGCAATACGGCTTCGGCTCCATATACAAGGAAGAAAGGAGTTCGTCCAGTCGACCGGTTGGGAGTTGTCCTCAAGCCCCACAGAACAGACGGTAACTCAGTGACCCAAGCTCCGGCAGCATGATCAAGATCTCGCATGAGCCGAGGCTTCAATCCTTGGAGGATAAGGCCATTCGCTCGCTCAGCTTGACCGTTTGACTGGGGGTGCGCAACAGATGCGTAATCCACCCGAGTGCCTTGAGAAGAGCAATAGTACCTGAACTCTTCTGAGTCAAAGTTAGAACCATTGTCTGTAATGATATTGTGAGGGACCCCATACCGGAACGTTATCTCTCTTATGAATTTGATAGCAGTGCGGGCGTTCAGCTTCCTGATGGGTTTAGCTTCGATCCACTTAGTGAACTTGTCGACTGCAACCAGTAAATGAGTAAACCCGCTCTGACCTGTTCTAAGGGGTCCAACCATATCCAAGCCCCACACAGCAAACGGCCAGACGAGTGGAATGGTCTTCAAGGCAGACGCAGGTTTGTGTGACAGATTCGAGTAAAACTGACATCCTTCGCAGTGATCGACAATATCTTTAGCCATCTCATTGGCGCGTGGCCAGAAGAAACCAGCTCGATAAGCTTTGGCAACAATCGTCCTAGAGGACGCATGATGGCCACAAGTTCTCGAGTGAATCTCCTCCAGAATCAGTCGACCTTCTTCAGGAGAAATGCACCGCTGAGCTACGCCAGTCACACTTTCTCTGTAGAGTTGTTCATTGATCACAGTGAAAGCCTTGGACCTGCGGACTATCTGCCGAGCCTCATCTTCATCAACTGGGAGTTCTCTTCTGAGAATGTACGCAATATATGGTACAGTCCAGTCGGGCGTGATTACCAAAATCTCCATAACCAGATCAATGACAGCTGGGACATCAACTTCAGTCGGATCAGAAGCACTCTTTGCTTGCGGGGGCTCTTCAGTGAAAAGATCTTCTTGCACCGAAGGAGAATGAATGTGTTCGAGAAATACATTGCTGGGGACAGGTTTCCGAGTGGATCCAATCTTTGCCAACTCATCAGCTGCTTGATTCTTCACTCGGGGAACATGATGGAGTTCCAAACCTTCAAATTTCTTCTCAAGTTTTCTTACTGCATTGCAGTATCCAGTCATAGCGGGGTTCCTGACATCCCACTCTTTCATCACTTGATTAACCACCAAATCAGAATCGCCATATACCATCAGGCAACGGACGCCGAGTGAAATGGCCATACGCAATCCATACAAAAGTGCTTCATATTCAGCTTCATTGTTGGAGGAATCAAAGTGAATCTGTAAGACATAATTGAGCTTATCACCTTTTGGGGATACCAGAACGACGCCAGCACCAGACCCATTCAACATCTTTGAACCATCAAAGAACATGGTCCAGTGTGCCGAGTGAAGTTGGATTGGCTGCTGTTGCTCAATCCACTCGGCGAGGAAATCAGCCAGCGCTTGAGATTTGATTGCTTTCTTCGCCTCAAACTTGATATCAAGATGAAGGAGCTCAATAGCCCATTTGGCCACTCGACCAGTCGCGTCTCGATTATTGAGAATTTCAGACAACGGAGCATCACTGACGACTGAAATGGAGTGATCCTGAAAATAGTGTGCTACCTTCTTTGCAGTCAGATATATACCATATACGAGCTTCTGGTAATGTGGATATCTTTGCTTCGACGGAGTCAACACTTCAGAAATATAATAGACCGGGCGTTGAACTTTGTAAGCCTTGCCTTCCTCTTCCCGCTCGACAGTTAGTACTGTACTGACGACCTGATTAGTGGCCGCGATGTACAATAACAATGGCTCTTTGCTGTGCGGAGCAGCAAGCACCGGCTGGGTGGTAAGCAGGGCTTTGAGCTCGACAAACGCTGCTTCAGCTTCTGGAGTCCACTCAAATGTATCAGACTTTTTCATCAGTCGGTATAAAGGCAGTGCCTTCTCACCGAGACGAGAAATGAATCGACTCAATGCTGCCAAGCAACCTGTGAGCTTCTGGACATCGTGCACACGCTCAGGGCTTTTCATTCGGACGATGGCACCGATCTTTTCAGGGTTGACGTCGATTCCTTTCTCGGAAACGAGGAAACCGAGTAATTTGCCACCAGGAACGCCGAAAGTGCATTTAGTCGGATTTAACTTAATATCATATCTCCTCAAATTGGCGAATGTTTCAGCCAAGTCAGACAACAGGTCGGAACCTTTGCGAGACTTGACCACGATATCATCCATATAAGCTTCGATGTTCCGAGGGATCTGATCGAGCAAACACTTCTGAATCATGCGCATGAAAGTAGCGCCAGCATTCTTCAAACCAAAAGGCATGGTGATATAACAGAAACACCCGAAAGGGGTGATGAAGGCTGTCTTTATTTCATCTGGACCAAACAGACGGATCTGATGGTAGCCAGAATAAGCATCAAGAAAAGATAAACGCTCGCATCCCGCAGTTGAGTCGACAATCTGATCAATGCGGGGGAGCGGGAAATGATCTTTCGGGCAGACCCGATTGATATGTTTGAAATCAATACACATGCGAAGAGACTTGTCTTTCTTAGGGACCATGACAACGTTTGATAACCACTCGGAGTGGTAAATCTCACGTATAAACTTGGCCGTCAAGAGACGAGCCACCTCTTCGCCGATTGCTTTTCGCTTCTCTGTTGCTGACCGACGCAAATGTTCCTTCACAGGCTTGGCCTTCGGATCAACTCTCAAACGGTGCTCAGCCAGTTCCCTGGGTACACCAGGCATGTCAACGGGCTTCCATGCGAAGATGTCCCAGTTCTCACGGAGGAACTGGATGAGCTCGGCTTCCTATTTGCTGTCGAGTGTTGTTGAGATGTTGGTCGGGGCAGCAGTCGGATCTGTCGGGTGAATGTGCACCTTCTTCACCTCTCCTGCCGACTGAAAAGCTGACTCAGAAGCGGGCTTCTTGGCACGCAACAGGTCGGCAGGATCAGCATTTTTCTTGTATTCCTCCAACTCAACCATAGCCATCTGCTGGTCGGCGATCTTGGAGCCCTGCTGGAGGCACTCCTCAGCCCTTTGTCGATTGCCAGTGACTGTGATCACACCTTTTGGTCCAGGCATCTTCAGCTTGAGATACACGTAACATGGTCGGGCCATGAAACGGGCATAAGCTGGTCGACCAAGGATGGCGTGGTAGGCACTCTGGAAATCTACCACTTCAAACGTCAGTTTTTCCTTGCGAAAGTGCTTGTCATCACCAAACACCACATCCAATGCTATCTGGCCGAGTGAACGGGCCTTCTTCCCAGGGATTACTCCATGAAACTGCATGTTGCTTTCACTGAGCCGGGACATCGGAATGCCCATTGCCTTAAGGGTATCAGCATACAGGATGTTCAGACCGCTCCCGCCATCCATCAAAACTTTGCGGAGTCGAGTGCCCCCCACAACTGGGTCTACCACCAGCGCTTGCCGCCCGGGGGTAGCAATGTGCGCAGGGTGATCTGACTGACTGAAAGTGACAGCAGTTTGAGACCACTTGAGATATGTGGGGGTAGAAGGAACCGCCATGTTAACCTGTTCTGCGACTGAGAAACAGCTGCATTCTGGTGCTGCGCCGCCTCAAGCAATGCCTTGATCTGCTGCAGACCTCTACCAGCCTCTGATCGTGACGGTTGAATAGACTCTGCAATTCTAGCAGCTGCTGCAACATTTAAAACTGGAGTACGAAATACCTCGACGTTATTTCGAGATCTACTCGGAAACAACTGTCGCTGCTGTCGATTGGGACGTGGTGGACGCTGCCCAGCACGCTCGTCGAGTGCCTCCTGCATCTCTATGAGCCGAAGGCGTGTAGCCTCCATGGCCTGGGCCTCAGCGGTCGTACCGACGATGGGAGTACGGAGAACATCCTCATCCCGGCGCTGCTGATCATTCGACATTCCACCAATCTCACGCCTGGAGTGGTCGAAGCCGGGCGGCGGACTCTGATGAGGGCCAGCCATGAAAACTTCCGCCGCAGGGTCGCAGCTCTCGCACTCGGAAGGGATGTCGGATCGATCCGACGCCGAGTCGAACACGCCGTGAAGTGACTCGGCGGGCTCGATGGCCGCAATCTGCGGGGACGAAACCTGGCGTGCCGCCGCGTGCCGCACCCAACGCTGTAGCCGCGAGCGACCGGATCGCTTGCGACGATGAACAACAGGGAGGGCCGATACACACGGAGTCGACGACTGAAGGAGAAGAACGCCGCAGGAGCTTGCACAGAAGTGCGTCGCCCCGCGAATCGGGAGCGCTTCCACATCCAAAGGCGCTTCCTGGAGCCATGCCGAATCGTCGGCGATGAAGGTGAGCGCTCCGAGACGGATCTCGCGGCCCAGGAACAAATCACCACCGGAAGACATGACGAAGGAGAAAAAATGCAAACTCGCCGGAAGTCGCTTAGACGCCTGCCCCACGGTGGGCGCCAACTGTCGTGGGAACAAGCCTGACAGTAGAAGGTAGGGGTACGAATGGAGAGGGCAGAGTCCTAGCTACGGCGAGGTTGTACACACAGATGTATGAGTTCAGGCCCCTCTCGTGGAGGTAACAGCCCTACGTCTCAGTGCTCCGGAGAGCTCTCTACTCTGTCGAGTGAAATATGTGTGTTGTATTACAAAAGGTTGCGAACCCTTCTACCAGCGGGGAGGGGTGGCTTATATAGAGTGCGCTGCCCCTCATAACGTCCGGCATGAAGGGGTTTAATCGTGGTCATAAAGAGGTGTACGTTACTGGTAACGTACACCATAAATGCTGTTAATGATCTTGATGACTGCTTGCCCGTTAGCCTCCCTGGGGTGACTTCTGGACTCCTGCGGTCGACTGTCTTCAGACTCTTCCGAGTGAAAGATAACCGTCGAGTGAAAGGCATCTCCGAGTGTATATTGTCGAGTGATTTATGCTTCTTCGCTATTTCAGTCGGAGACTTCCTTGTGGCCCTTAAGCTTTCTGGGGCAGTGTCCTTGGGTAGGATATGTAGGTCAGGCCTATAACCCTACCCTAGGTACGTATCCCCATCATCCTCCAGGTCCCATTCCCCCCATCGCCGAACCCTGCCGTGCCTCCTACCACCGACGGTGAGCTCTGTCGTCCCCCTATCCAGAGGTTGAAGATGACAGGTGGGGTCCACCTGTCATCCTCACACTTCCCCCTCCCCTCACTGTGCGGTTGACGCCAGGGGCCCGCCTATCGGGTTTGAACCCAGACAGCGCACGCGCCCCGACTTGCTTAGGCCTGGCTCGGCCTCAGGCCGGCCCAACTGGGTCCGTATATGCCCAGTTGCTCTGAGGCATTTCTCCTTTTTCTTTTATCAGTAATATTCCAAAAATTCCACAGGTCAAAGTATTTGTCCTATTGACATGATTCCAACTCCATAAATCTTAGAATATTCTGTAGTATTTAATAGTGCCACTTGTAAAAATGTTTGAAAAAGTTTTATGTACTGTTTTAATTTAAAACCCCTTTTTAGGCATTTTTAGCCACTGTTAAAAGAGTTTTAAAAATCTTTTTCACTATAAAACCTTAGACAAGTATTTTTAGTTTTGTTTGTACTATTTTACAGAGTAGGGTAACATTTTAGAAGAGGATTTTGTACTCTGTTTTTGTGGTGATTCTTATTATTGTCGTTATTATCTCGACGATAGATTACGTTGTTGACGCGGGAGTTGGACTCGAAGACTTTGAAGACCCTGAAGACTTTGTTGAGCCAGGCAAGCAGCCCTTTGACCATGACTATGAAACCCTTTATTTGCATGGCATATCGCACTTTATTTCGTGTTGTTGATCATGTTGATGTGGTGACCACTCCGGTGGGATTCCTCCGATACTTTTACCATTGATACTTGCATTGTGCATGACCCTACGTCCTTATGAGGGTTGTGCGGGTGGGAGTAGATAGGCTGCTTAGTAGATGCTACGCAAGCGGGATGGGGATATGCATAGTGATGGAAACAAAAGTGTTTTCAAAGACTTTTCGAAAACCCCGTCGGGTGCCACTAATGCCCGAGGGAGATGTTGAGCGAGGTAACCACTTGATAAAGAAGTGGTGTATCAGAGCAAGTGCGTGTGTGGGTTTTCGAAAACGGAGCAGATTTAAGATTTGTCGACCGTCCCAACCTTACATGCACAACCACGATACCCCTTATGGGACGGGGCTTTGTTGATTACTTTGGTCGATACTAGCAGGGAGCCCGCATTACTAGTGGCGGGAGAGTATGAGTTACTCTCTCGATACGGGTCGTGCTTGGTAGGGCGACCATGCGCTTTCTTTACAGGCACCGAGCACACCGTTGTGTTCCTTCATGGATGATACTATGTGGAGCGATGCTCATGTTTTGTACATCATGAAGATACGGACCAACGAGTGGACTCTTTGTTTAGTGTCATCAGGGGAAAAGCAATGTTCGGGTGCTTACCTCGGGTATGTAATATGCCGCGAGTCGTGGATGAGACGGAAGTTCCCCGAGTCTTGTGGGTAAAGTGTGCAACCTCCGCAAAGTGTAAAACTATTCGAATAGCCGTGTCCATGGTCAAGGACAGTTGGGTGGTGCTGCTTAAACTACGTCCAGTGTTTTCACAAACCAGGTGTGTGTGTGTGTGTGTGTGTGTGTGTGTTGGTGACAAAGGAGATACATGAGTTAAGACGGATGACTTGACATGATGATCGAACATGAGATGTTCAAACCTTGATTCATATTGATATCTGTAACATGTTCATACGGATACCAGCTACTTGTTGATGCATGCTATCACAAATTATTTTGAATATGACATTGCACTCAAAATTAGCTTTCTGCAAAATTACCTAATTAGTGCTATATCATGCATTGTTATACCTTGTTCCAAAACATGGGTTGCTTGCGAGTACATTCAAAGTACTCATTGGCTTGCCACTGGTTATTTAATTGGCCAGGCATGGAAGAGCAGGAATATGGTGAAGAGTTCGTTGCTGACGAACATGCGAACTACGACGCTTCCCAGTCAGAATGCCTATAGGGTTAAGGCAGATGGCATGGGTCTACGCTTTCGATCAAGATTTCCGTTGCTAGTTGTGTTTGTTATTTGGCCTTCATGGCCCTACCTATGTAAGACTTGACCTTCATGGTCTTTATTTGTGTAAGACATTAAGTATGGATGTAAGACTCTTGTTATTTAGCTTCTGTGTGTTCAGTGAGCATTGATTTCTGGGATCACTATACACGTGCATTCGGTGATCACGACTTATGAGTCAGGGTTCCCACAGACAAGTATGTCTACAACTATGCCATTCGGTTTCTCAGACTACCGCTGACTGCTTCAGTCGACGGTAGCCTCGGGGACTACACCCAGTGGGTGTGCTAAGCATGCCCCCACATGAATCAGTGAACACCCAGTGGGTGTGCCCCTGACGCAAACCCACTCAGACTTCAAAAAATACATACGACGCAAAATTTCCAACTGAAGAAGGTACTTACAAGAGTACTTACTCAGACGTTCTTCTCCAGAGCCTCGCCGGCATCATGGGCCTCCTTCAGCTTGTCGTTCATCAGCCTTAGCTGGATCAGCGCCTCCTTGCTCGCCCCCACCTGGTCTTTTGGGACGTGGGGCAGACTGAAGGTGTTGGCCGCAGGAGGAGTTGGCAGAGGAGACCCGAGTCCAGTTCCAGCCCCAGAAAGGGCCCTCTGAGCAGGTGCTGGCGCCTTGGAAGGGGAAGCATCCCGCATCACGACATCTTCGTTGGCGGAGGGATTCGGCGGGTTGACCCTGTCGTCTGCATCAAGCTCTATCACTTCGCACATGTCGGATTTCGGGCTCCGCAAAACCCTTAAGATTCGAACACAGGGGTATGTGCGAAGATCCCCTGCAGCCTCGCCCAACCTAGCTCGCTACTCGATGAACACAACAACGAACTCGCACGATGACGAGGGAAAAGATGAACACAACAGTTTACCCAGGTTCGGGCCGCTGCGAAGCGTAATACCCTACTCCTGCTTTGGTGGATTGCCTCTCGGGGAGGTGGGGTGGATGAACTAGTACAGTGTTTCAGGGCCTCATGAGGGCTCCCCTGAGGTGTTCGTGGCCCTTTGTGGCTTGGTGATGGATGAGTGGTGGAATAGATTCCGGCCCCTCTCTACGGTGCAGCCTACCCTCTATATATATCGGTGGCTTGGGTCCTCTTCCCTTATCGCAATGGCAGGAAGGGATCCCACAACGGCCAATTTTGAAGGGGGACAGGAGTACGTGCCCGCCATGCCCAAAGGCGGTCTTCGCCTGCAAAGTGGCTGTCGACGGCGCAGGGGTAGGCTCAGCGATGACATCCGCCCTGCGGGGCTGGTGGTTGTGGTCTTGTTGCACCGGAATGGAAACCTTTGGGGGTGCTTTGGGAACCCGCGTACGTCCCTGCTCCCTTTGCACCAAAGGGGAAACTGTGCCGCCTGGCGCGCTGGCGCCCGCCTGTCCTTCCTTGCGTCATCTTTGACTCCTGAGGCCGGGCCTTGCATAGAGATCTCCGCCGCTCGGGAGGGGGCCTGGGGAGGCCCATCCCTTGCCGGTCTTGATGCTGCTCCTCCTCGCGAGCCTAGGGCCCTCGCGAGGGCCTTGTCTTTGAGTGGGGCCACGCCTGGCTGTGTTCGGTTGGTGAAGTGGGCCATGCCCTGGGCCGCAGGTAGGCAGGTCTGGGTACCCCCGTTCCCAGAATGCTGACAGTAACCCGCAGGCCCAAGGTGCGCTCGAGCTGGCTTCTGGGCGAAGCCTCGAGGACGGACCGAAGCGCCGCAGGCCCCAAACACCTGCGGGCCAGGCCTTACGCATGTCGAATTCCCGGGCGGCGACGCTCCCGCTCCCCGAGGGCGTCCAGAACCGCTCCAAGTCAAATTGACACGACGCCCGGGTGCAGCGTCGGTCATCATTGCCTCCCTTTGAATGCAGCCGCTACTTCGGGCCTCTACTCCTCGGGCCACGCGGATGTGACCCTTCAGTTGGCAGGAGATGCGACGTGGATGGTACTGCATTGATCGAACCGCCTCGCGGCGCCCGAGAGGCGCACGACGCCTGCTCTCCCACGTCACCTCTCGGCTGTGGTTACGCCTATAAATACGCCCCGCTCATGGCAAGGGAGGGGCATTGCAGTCTTGAGGCTTCTTCTTGTTTCCTTCGCTCCGCCGAGAAAACCCTCTCTCCTTCCCATCTTCTCGTCCTTCATGGCGTCCGGTGGAAGCGGCGCGGGCACGGGGAAGCGCGCGGCACCTCCGACTCCCTCGTCCTCCTCCGGAGGCAGCGGTGGGGGGCCCTCAGGGTCGGCGTAGGTTCGCCGACGCTGGGCCCTGGTCGACGAGTAAGTATTCTGCCGCCTCCCTCTTCTCCAGTTCTTCCGTCCAGCGTTCCGAGCATGATCCTCTCCACCTCCCAGGGCGCCCGCGGCCAAGAAGCGCAGGCTTGGCGAGCTTCAGGAGGAAGCGGAGACGCTGCGGGCCCGGCTGACCACCGCCGAGGCCGCCTTCCAAGCCGCCCTCCGGGGCGAGGCGGAGGCTAGGGCGGAGCTAGCGTCCCTTCAGACCCAGGTCCAGGAGGCGGCCGACGCCGTGCAGGCCGCCCAGGATGAGGCGGCGCACACCAGGCTGCTGGAGTCCCAGCGCGCCAAGCAGTTCTCGGGCATCGCCAGCCGCGCGGCCGGCGCGGTGAGCCGGTTCGTCGGGGACGCCCCCGCGCTGCCGAACGTGCGTGGCGACGGGGGCTACCTTGAATTCTTCCAGAAGGTGGTGGAGGCGCTGGAGACCGGCGTCTCCCGCGTGGACGCGGACAGTGCGTCCGACGCGCGCGACCTTCTGGACCTTGCCTTGACGCTCGTCTTCTCCAACCTGCGCCGCCTCGCTCTGCAGCTCGACCTCCGGCGCGTCGGGGAGCCGGTGCCTGACGGGCTCCAGCGCCCTCTTCGGGACGAGGTGCACCCGCACGTGGAGGCCATGGTGGAGCGGTTCATCCAGGTGCCTGCCTCCAGCGAGGAGGACGACTCCGACGCTGAGCCGGCCAGCGGCGCGGGCGGCGACGGCGGCTTCTCCTCCTAGGCGTCCTATGTTCCCTCTTTCCGGTTCCTGTAATGCTTGAAGAAGAACTCTGCCCTGGTGGGCGTCAGTCTTTTGCATGTTACCTTCGCCTTCTTTTCTCTCTTCCTTGAAACGCTGGTTGCTTGCTGGTCGTGACGCGACTTGGTTTTTCCGCGCGGGGCCCGGCGTCGCCATCGCTGCGGCCCCGCAACAGCCACTGGTAGGGCCCTCGCGAGGCTCTCTCCCTTGAGAGACGACTCGCAGCCATCGCCCCTTATCGGGCTCTGGGCCTTGCGGCTCGTCGTGGCCGAGCCCCTCCCCATGTGTCGCCTTCCCTGTTGCCTCAGTCCTCAGGGGCCTCGGCAGCCGCGCGTGGTGACCATAGTACCTGCAGCCTTACGTTAGTGCGTGTAATCCTTATCCAGTTCTCGGGTCATTATTAGGCCAAGTGGCTCTTGCTTGGTTCGGCAGTGTACTTAGCTTGTATGACGCTGGCAATCTCGTGCGTCGCAAGGCATGACTGGGCTATCCAGACAATCCGCGACTCCGTTTGGGATACTGCCACCTTGCTTGCTGGTCGGTTTGGGGGCCCTTTCGGCACTCTACGTCTACAGGTCCCAGTCCCGCACATTTCCCGACCACCGCGGCGTACGACCGGATCACCAGGACGCAACCACGGGGCCAAGCCCCGACACCCTCGATGCCGACCAGATCACCAAGGATGACACCAAGGGGGGCGAGTGGCTATATGACCGGTAAGGCTCCTGAGGCATGCTACTCAGGAGCCCCCTTTCGACGCTCAAACCGCTCTACGTCGGCAAGTCCCAGTCCTGCACATTTCCCGGCCACCGCGGTGTACGACCGGATCACCAGGACGCAACCACGGGGCCAAGCCCCGACTCCCTCGATGCCGACCGGATCACCAAGGACGACACCAAGGGGGGCGAGTGGCTATATGACCGGTAAGGTTCCTGGGGCGTGTTGCCCAGGAGCCCCTCTTGACGCTCGAGCAATCCCCCATTCTGTCCCTTCGGGCGTTGCCCCGGGAGGCCCTGGGGCCTCCCGAGGTTCCGCGTCGCGATGTCATGCTGCAGTCGGAGCCCCCGAGCGGGGGTCGACAGCTAAAAGATGCATGCCCCTGAGGCGGCAAGACCTCGCTATCCAGCTCTGTGGTGCCTCAGGGCGGCGCGGAGCATTAGGCTCCTTGCGAAACACCATTCAGAAAGAGAGAATTCCAGTCTGGCAAAATGAGAAAACGCAGAGAGAAAAGTTCCCATCCCCTTTTTTTTAAATATAGAGTTTCGAAATTCTCAGACTTCATTCCAAAAAATGGCAGCTCGAACACCAAAAAGAAGCAAGAAAATGCCGCGTCCGGGCCCTAGGCTAGTCTTCGTCTTCCCCCAGCGCTGAGCGTAGGGCATCCACGTTGCATGGGCATAGCCATTGCTGGGCAGTGTTGACTTCTCTGCCAGCTCTGGGCTGTGGCTGCCACATTGCGTGGGAGGAACCCCTCCACGTCCTCGAGGGGCTCCGGGCGTATACAGCCCGCTCATTATTACGTGAGAGTGTCACGGTCGTAGATAGCTGGGCAAGCCCCCAGGCGCATGGCCTGGTGGCTCCCAACTCCGTCAAGAACCATCCCGTGCATTTCTGCCCGATTGCGCGCCCTTATGACCCTAACCCGAATGCATCGCTCCCCGCGCGACCGCAGGATTGCGCTCCCGAGGCCCAAACATGAGCACGATGCATCGGCGCGGCCATAAGGGTGTTTTGTCGATGAAGCATGCCTCGTGAGGCATCCGTGCGCCGGCCGGACAAGGTCCCGAGGGCCTCGTGAGGCTCAACCTCCCAAGGCCGTGCCGGCGCTGTAGTTGCCACGGGTGGCCCACGCTGCTTGTGTCTTGCTGCTCCCCCCAGGCCATTAGTCCTAAGGCTTGGGGGCTTGGTCCGGCATCGCTCGCCCGCGGGGGCGCCGGCTTGAGCCGTGCCCCGTGGGCCTGGGGGCGCCCTCCCGCTCGCTCCGCCCAGGCCCGGTGCTCCGCCGATGGAAGCCCCCAGGCCCGGCTCGGGGAGGATGCCCAGGGTGCTCCTTACTCCTGGGGGGTGCTGGCGCCTGTGGCGGGCACCTGACCCATCCCTCCGCCAGGTGGTACGACGTAGCATGGTACGTAGGGTTCCACGTAAGTGCTCGGTCCTCCTCCTGAGCCGCCCGTCGGTGCGCCGGGGGCGATCCCTCCTGGCGGTGGCGGGAAGCCGCCTCGCGCGCGTCGCTCGCAGACCCTCCTGCGCCGGGCCTCAGAGCGGAGTTGCTTACCTCTGCCACCGCCGTTGGGTGGGCCGCGCGGCTCCTGGTGCGGACTGCTCCCCTGGCGACCCGATGCGCCTTCGCCGTTGTTGCTTGGTTGTCTGGACGCCTGCGCCGCCTGCTCACTGCGACGGATGGCGCGCTCCCGCCTGGTCAACCCAGGCTGCTGAGGGCCCACCGGGTTGCGGAGATGCGTGTCGATGTGCTCACGGGGTGCCCCGTCGTTTGCTCCGTGTGCCTGGCCGTCGTGGCCGGGCTGCGCCCCGAAACCGGTCACCGGGATTCGGAGGAGGAGAAGCACAGCGTGTGGCGCGCCCCGCTCGGACCCGTCCGGCGCTGGAACGGTCCCTCCACCGGCTGGCTGGGGGTGGGCGCGGCGTGCGAGCTCCCGGCGCTTGGCGCCCTCGGCCTTGAAGAAGAGTGAGAGGGGATGGCCCTATGTGCGACGGTGACCAGCTCCGCGATGTGATCGGCCCATGCGTCGAAGCCCCCGTGCGTTGGTCGGTGACGGAGCATCTCGCTTGCCAGCAGTAGCGCGTTGTGCGTGTCTAGGTCCCAAACGTAGGTGCGGTGCGTCACCGGTGCCGGGGGCGCCGCCCGCCCGCCGTGTGCTTGAGCGGCGCGAGGGGCGGTGACGGCGGAGGTGATACTGGCGACCTAGTACTGACCGCTCAGTACCATATTGCCGGGGCGTGGGCCTTCGACTGCTGTGGCGGGGTTGACAGAAACCGACCCGCCGCGGCCGGGGGAAGCTTGTTGAGCGCCGGCCATCGGAGCAGCAAAGCTTGGGAAGAACGAAGCTTGGAGAAGACCTCGACACCCCCCCAACCTGGCACGCCAAATGTCGGATTTCGGGCTCCGCAAAACCCTTAAGATTCGAACACAGGGGCGTGTGCGAAGATCCCCTGCAGCCTCGCCCAACCTAGCTCGCTACTCGATGAACACAGCAACGAACTCGCACGATGACGAGGGAAAAGATGAACACGACAGTATACACAGATTCAGGCCGCTGCAAAGCGTAATACCCTACTCCTGCTTTGGTGGATTGCCTCTCGGGGAGGTGGGGTGGATGAACTAGTACAGTGTTTCAGGGCCTCATGAGGGCTCCCCTGAGGTGTTCGTGGCCCTCTGTGGCTTGGTGATGGATGAGTGGTGGAATGGATTCCGGCCCCTCTCTACGGTGCAGCCTACCCTCTATATATATCGGTGGCTCGGGTCCTCTTCCCTTATCGCAATGGCGGGAAGGGATCCCACAACGGCCAATTTTTAAGGGGGACAGGAGTACGTGCCCGCCTTGCCCAAAGGCGGTCCTCGCCTACAAAGTGGCTGTCGACGGCGCAGGGGTGGCCTCAGCGATGACATCCGCCCTGCGGGGCTGGTGGTTGCGGTCTTGTTGCACCAGAATGGAAACCTTTGAGGGTGCTTTGGGAACCCGCGTACGTCCCTGCTCCCTTTGCACCAAAGGGGAAACTGTGCCGCCTGGCGCGATGGCGCCCGCCTGTCCTTCCTTGCGTCATCTTTGACTCCTGAGGCCGGGCCTTGCATAGAGATCTCCGCCGCTCGGGAGGGGGGATGGGGAGGCCCATCCCTTGCCGGTTTTGATGCTGCTCCTCCTCGCGAGCCTAGGGCCCTCGCGAGGGCCTTGTCTTTGAGTGGGGCCACGCCTGGCTGTGTTCGGTTGGTGAAGTGGGCCATGCCCTGGGCCGCAAGCAGGCAGGTCTGGGTACCCCCGTTCCCAGAACGCCGATAGCACAGTGTTGCGAACATTCGAATATCATTCAACAGCAAACTCCGAAAAGAAATACAGAAGTCAAAAACCATTTCTGTGTGTAATCAAGAATTACCTTTCCAAGACGCGGCATCGATGTCGGCCTTGTCCTTCTCCAATGAAGCAGTCGATGTGTCAGCCCTACAGCGAAATCACTCGGAATGTTAGGTCACTCGGCTACTAATTCGAGATGGCAGTCGGTTCGAAGGTACTTACGCTCAGTCCACTCGCACATTCATCTTGGTCTTGGGCAAGACAACCTTCCGAGGTTTGTTGGTGGTGATCTTCGGCTGCTTGGCAATCTTGTCAGGCGACGGGACAGGCTCACTTCGCCCTCGCTTCAAGGTCTGAGTGGAGAGGACGGTCATGGAGGATTTGGCGCCACCCAGTCCTTTGGCATTGCCTCCTTGGACCCCTGGGTCTTGGCGCGCCTTGGTGCGAGGCTCGGGAAGGATCTCCTCCGACAGAGAAGACTCCGTCTCATCACCTGGGTCTGATGCCTCATCTTCTTCCTCGTCCTCTCCGCCTTCCTCGCTGTCCTCCACATAGTCCTCCTTGCCGTCCGAGCCCTCTTGGCGCTCGTTGTCAGTCGCCACATCAGCAAGGGCATTGTTAACAGTGGGAATCAGACTCACCATGCTAATGAAGGCCTGTCGAATGAGGATTATGTTAGTCAGAAATCTCATCAATAGGCATTCGGAAAACAATAACAACATTTGGAACTTACTGTATTCGTTGGGTTCTCAACCTAGAACGGAGGCAGTCGCCTTGTGCCCCTGGGATTGTCCCGGGCTGGAGTGATGGCCTTGAGTTTATTCTCCACGGCCTCGGGCCTGAGCTCTTCCGGGTGCATACGCGTGGAGTCATCTGGACCCGAGTACAGCCACATGGGGTGGGCTCTGGCCTGCCGTGGTTGAATTATTCTCTGAAAGAAGACCTCCAACAGATCCAGGCCGTTGATGCCTTTGTTCACGAGGGAAACCAGCGCGATCACAAGGATGTCTACATTGACCTTCTCCTCCTTGGACACATTAAGCTTGGGGAGGCACCGAATGCGCTCGCCCGAGTATGGCGGGAGACCCGACTGGCCCTCTCCGATTGGGATGTCCTGGCAATAATACCAGGTCCCCTGCCAACCCTTGACCGTGTCGGGAAAATTCATTTGCGGAAAGCTACCCTTCCCCCTCAACTGGATACCTAAGCCTCCACATAGCTGAACTACATTTGTTTTCCCCCCGTATGCGCAGACTTCTTCACGGTAATCACTCGGCAAGTGAACAAGTGTTTGAAAAGCCCCCAATAGGGGGGACAACCGAGGAAATTTTCACAGAGAGAAATGAAAGCAACAAGGTAGGAGGTTGCATTGGGAGGAAGGTGGTGCAGCTGAGCTCCAAAGAAATCCAAGAACGCGCGGAAGAAGGGGTGAGGTGGCAAATAGAAACCTCGGTCGATGTGGGTCATGAGGAGGACCCTCTCGTCCCCGCGCGGCGCGGGCTCGACCTCGCCCTCCTCCGGCAACCGCCATCTCCCAGCAACCAGGAGACCCTGGCTCTCCAACTCCGTCAGCCGGCCGGCGGAAGTCTGGGGTGACATCCAATCCCCCTGGACGAATCCCGCCGGGGCGCCCGCGCTCGAAGAGGATCCGCGCGAGGCCTTCTTCGCCTTCTCGGCCTTCGCGGTGGCGCTCCTCGTCATCTTCGGCGAAGCGAGGCGGCGAATCGGCAGAACTGGGGTACGAGCGGGGCTATCGGCAACAGAAAAATGGAATCGCAGGGGTGGCAGAAGAAGAGATGTCTCTCTCAGCTTCCCTCCCGGTTAGTTTATATGCTCTGTCTCTGCGAAATCACAGCCGTCGGATCCGCTCCTGTCGCGCAATCGACGGGCGCATGCAGATCCCCAAAATCTTTGGGGCACCAACGCGGGGACGCGTGGCGAAATCCACGGTGCGAGAATCGAGGCACCACGGCCACTTTCCCCACTTCTCTGATGCAACTGCCACACGCGCGCGCACTTCCCCATGATTTCGAAATCGCCGGAGATTTCACCGCATCATGGACCGAGTGGACCCTACGTCCCCTGGTGCGTTCCGACGTGCTTTGGTTCTCCGAGTCAATAGAAAATACCGGTCGAGCACTCGGATAAATTGTCAGTTGTTTCGAGAATAGATGCAAGTACTTACAATCCCATTCCCAAAACTTTGGGTATTCTCTCTCGAGAGCAGATCAGACCCAAGACGAGTGACTCGAACAGCCGAGCTGTTCTGGACACTCAGAAATTATTCAACCTGAATCGGTTGCGGTTTCATCGCCGAGTGTGAGACGACCTGATTCGTTTCCGGGCGTTTCGGAAACGTCACCGACGTCACGTCATGTCGGTCACTTGTCCCCCAAACCTCAACCGATTCGGGGGCTAATGATGAGGTCACCTACCCTTGGTAGGGTCATGGACCTTACATCTGGAGGACACCTAGGGTCCTAGAAGTTCATTGGAGCCTCTGGGCTGCTTTGGTATTCGAACGAACGAACGAAATCCATTCGGTCGTACTTACTAGGTCCACTCGGATCCATGAAGTCACTCGAAACATCATCACCCAGTCGGTCGGGCTTAAGCACTCGGACGTGAAGAAGCAGAGGCGACGTGGGAACTCCAACATTCGAGGGACTTACCTAGTATAAAGAGTTGTGAAGACTATGTTACTTGTAATGCCTTTAGTTAACGCAGCCGTTACCAGTAACTCCAGCAGTTACTATCATTAATGCCCTAGTAATGGCCCTTGGCTGGAGGTGGCGCACTCTATATAAGCCACCCCCCGGCGCCAGAGTGAGGGTTACAAACTCCCTGTATTCAGATACTCACTATAAGCAAACACTAAGCCTCAGGGCTTGAGACGTAGGGTCTTTACCACTTCCGAGTGGGGCCTAAACTCATACATCCGAGTGTTACACTTGCGCTGTAGCTAGGCTTCGCCCTAACGCTTACGTACCCCTCGTACTACTGTCAGCATTCAACCCACGACACATGGATTTCATGGGATAAAAAAATAAAACTAGCAATAATGCATTAAAATAGCCCTAGATCATGTTCAAAACTAATTCATACGGTGCAAGTATTAATTCACACAAAATTCACAAAATGCCAAGTGATGAAAAATTACATGCACAAAAATTTGCTAAAAAGCCAGAAATAATGCCATGGATGGATTCATTGGGTTTTTCTACCCCATTTTTCATATATAACATGTATATGTTGCTTTAGAAAAAATGCATAGAAGAATTAAAAAAGAACTGCTAAAATGGGAATTCTTAGATATGCTAAATCTGGCATATGCCGAAAAAGATTAAAAACAGAAAAAAGGGGCTCACACAAGAATTAAACAAGAACTGCCAAAATGGGAAACCTAAGATATGCTAAATCTGGCATATGCCAAAAAAGAAAAAAATAGAAAAAGGGGGCTTTAATGGGGATCCCGTGAGATTTGACCCCTGGTCTCTAGGGTACAAGAAGTGGTTCTAGCTACTGTGCTACAACTCAACTTGTGATGAAATGTGGGCTTGCTCAAGATTACCCACAAACTCCAATGGATCTGAAGCAACTCAAAGCAAAAGTAAAGAAAGGGAAATAAAAAATGGTGTGTGCCTGGGATTCGAACCCAAGACGCCCTGATGGTTTCATGATGTGTTAACCAGTCGGGCTGGTTGTATGATGTGCGTGAAACAGGCATCTAGATAAGATGTACAACAACAAAATGTTGAGCTCGGCCGCCATTGTTAGCGACTTTCCTATGCGGACAAACGATAGTCCAAGCTCTAGCCCATCACAAGCCCGAGCGACACATGTACTATATATTACAGAGAGAACCAATCGAGCAAACTATCCTGGTTGGGATCACGAACGACACGGCAGCGGCGGCCATTTGTATCTTCTTTCACCTTGAACTCTCTCTCCCTCTCTCTACTGAGCTTCTTCCATTGTAATCCCTACCTCCAAAGCAATACTACCTAGATCGTGAGAGGAATACTAGTGGTACCTAACACGTGGTATACAGAGCTAGTCCACCACCCTTCAAAAAAAAATTCACCACTGCGTTTCTAGGCTGCCATGGATCCCGAGCTCCGGGAGTACCTTGACAAGATCTGTGACAGCTTCCTCAAATCGCACGAAGAGACGCGCTCTGACCTCAAGGCACTGAACACGCGGCTTCAGGGCCAATCTGGGAAGCTCGACGAACTCTCCGACCCGCCGAGGATCTCACACTGGCGGAGAAGGCCACCGACATCGTCCCCGACCTTGCTGCCTCGGTCGTGAGCACCAAGCTTCTCGTAACTGACACCACGGTCATCGCCGCACCGATGCCCACAAGTTGTTCGAAGGATGGCTTCAACCACAATGTTGGCAAACACGACCCCATGGCGGCATGCTAGACCGCTTGGAGTAGGCCTACGTCCCTCACCGTGCCACTAGGGGACTCGCCAAACTTGGCTAGTGAGCCAACTCTCGTGCTCGAGCCCGACATACTAGCGACTACTAAGTGCTCGACGGTGAACATCAAGCATGATCACAACACTACCAAAAACATCAAAGCTACTATGGGGTCCCTCCTACCATCCAAGGCAGTCCCAGTGTTTTCTCATAGCAAGTTCGTCGCTGAAGTGTGCATGCTGTGGCCATCAAGAGGGAGGATTGCAGAATGGCAACCATGGACTCCACCTTTGTGGGTGTGGATCACACACAAGGGGCTCATGTTCAGGCCAAGACCATGGTCGTCGTTCGTGCGCAGTAAGGAAAAATGACAGCTCAATGATGACCGTTCATTAGAATCTTTGTTTGGATTCTTCATTACTGGAGCTTTGGTGAGCAGATTTTTAGGGCTCACCCTTGGAGATGACACATGTTATGGTGCAAACATGGCAGAATTCATGTTTGGTGTTCGACTGAACGGTTGTGACCTGATTATTAGTTTCCTTCATGAGAAGCAATGGGATCATGTAGGTTTCTATCCTAGTGCTTGGTATTGCTAATGGTGGATGGTACTGGTTAGAAGCAAGGGCAGACTAGGGGGACTACATTCATAGGAGCAGTGGTCACCACTCCAAGGTATCAATGGAATGTCGTATAATGGGAAACCACGTGAGGATGTTTGCTAGTATCATATCTACATTGACTTGCATGCAACTAGCTCTAGTGTTGAGCGTTATTCTCCAACTTTGGCTGAGGCAATGTATTTTTCTTATGAGCTACCTGATGTTTGGAATCATAGGAAGTGTTTGATATATATGCAGTTCTGCCTTGTCGTGGATTTCTTCGATACACAACTGATACGTCTCCAACGTATCTATAATTTTTTGATTGTTCCATGCTGATATATTATCATTCTAGGATACTTTTTCAGTCTTTATTTACCAATTTATATTATTTTTGAGCACTAACCTATTGACCCATTGCCCAGTGCAAGTTGTTGTTTTCTGCGTGTTTTTATACTTTTCAGGTTTACATTACTAAGCGAAGTCCAATTGCCACGAAACTTTTTGTTGATTTTTCTGGACCAAAAGAAGACCTGGAAGCTTCAGAAGGAGGCCGGGGGCCGCATGAGGGCCGCACAAGCCAACAGGGCGCGCCCCAAGGGGCGCGCCCTAATGGCTTGTGCCTTCCTCGGTTGCCTCCCGACACCCCTCTCTGGCCTAAAATTCTCTTTCACCCTAAAAATATAAGAGACAGTCCCGAAACCCTTTTTCTGCCGCCGCAAGTCTCTGTTCCGTTGTGAGGCCATCTGGAGATGCGTTTCGGCACCCTGCCGGAGGGGGGATCGATCACGGAGGGTCTCTACATCAACTTTGTTGCCCTCATGATGATGTGTGAGTAGTTCACCATAGACCTACGGGTCCATATCTAGTACCTAGATGGCAATCTCTCTATCTCTTGATCTTCAATACAATGGTCATCGCATCTTTGCTTTGATCTATCTGATGTAATCCTATTGTGCGGTGTGTTTGTTGGGATCCGATG
The DNA here is from genome assembly GCA_039707655.1 of Elymus sibiricus. NCBI lineage: Eukaryota > Viridiplantae > Streptophyta > Magnoliopsida > Poales > Poaceae > Elymus > Elymus sibiricus. Next base: position 228,458,104 of record CM077665.1, on the reverse strand, counting down.
AATTGTGGGTTTATGTTCAGATTATTCATGAAAAGTATTTGAGATATCTCTGATATATTATGTCTCTTAATTGCACGATCATTATAGCTTCGGAATGCTCTCTGATTTATTGATGTGCTTTGGCCAAGTGGATTGATATTTCATCGGTGGGAGTGGTACGTTGTGGTAGGTTCAACCTGATGAGTTTCTATATCCCAGTGACAAAGTAGGGGACAAGATGCGTCTTTGTGTTGTTACTACTAAGGATAACACGATGGGGTTCATTCATATTGCTTGAGTTTACTATGTCTACATCATGTCATCCTATGGAATACTCTGTTTTACTTAATACTCTAGATGCATGATGGATAGTTGTCGATGAGTGGAGTAATAGTAATAGGCGCAAGCCGGAGTCGGCCTATTTTTTTATGGATGTGATGCCTATATACACATGATCATTGCCATGAAAATCACATAACTATCCGCTTTTCTATCAATTGCCCAACAGTAATTTTGTTTACCCACCGCATGCTGCCTACGTGAGAGTAGCCGCTAGGGAAAACTATGGTCCCCGGGTCTATTAACTTATATATTTACAAAGGCTACTATTACCTTGCTTCCTTTATTTACTTTTTATTTTATTTTGCAATTTACAATTATCTACACAACTCATTTTTTTGCAAATAACGAGATCAAGGGGATTGACAACCCTCTTGCCCGCGTTGGCTGCAAGTTGTTTGTTCATTTGTGTGCAGCCGCTGAAGACGGTTGAGGAATGATATTCCTATTGGTTCGAGAAACCTTGGTTTCATAACTGAGGGAAATACTTACCCACTTTGTGTTGCAATAACCTGTTCCTCTTCATGGAAAACCCAAGGCAGATCACAAGTATCAGGAAGGATTACTCGCGCTGTTGCCGGGGAGTATCATCATCAACTATCAAGTAACTTCACACAAATTTTCATTCACTTGTTCTTCTTTTTATTTATGTTATATTTAACTTGTCTCATAAAAATAAAAAATACAAAAATATTTATCTTTGCTTGTTACTAGTTTACTTCTTCGCTTCCTAGTTTACTTGTCTTGCTTGTTACTTTGCTTGTTCGGTCACCATGTCTCAAGATACTACTAAGTTGTGTGACTTATCAAATACTAATAACAATGATTTTAGTAGTACACCTATACCACCCACCACAAGTATGGAGGCTTTTGATATTAATGTTGCATTGCTAAATCTTGTCATGAAGGATCAATTTTCGGGAAGTCCTAATGAGGATCCCGCGTCACATCTTAATACCTTTGTTGAATTATGTGATATGCAAAAGAAAAAGGATATGGATAATGATATTGTGAAATTAAAATTATTTCCTTTTTCACTAAGAGATAAAGCTAAGGCTTGGTTTTCATCTTTACCTCGTAATAGTATTGGAACATGGGATAAGTGTAAAGATGCTTTTATTGCCAAGTATTTTCCTCCTGCTAAGTTCATCTCCCTTAGAAATCAAATAATGAATTTTAAGCAGCAAGATCAAGAGCATGTTTCACAAGCTTGGGAGAGAATGAAATTGATGATAAGAAATTGTCCTACTCATGGCTTAAATTTGTGGATGATTGTCCAAAACATCTATGTTGAACTAAACTTTGTGTCTAGAAATCTTGTAGATTCTGCTGCAGGAGGTACCTTTATGGATGTGACCTTAGAAGAGGCCACAAAACTTCTGGACAACATCATGACAAATTATTCTCAATGGAATACCGAAAGGGCTCCAACCGGTAAGAAGGTAAATTCTGTTGAAGAAATCGCTATTTTGAGTGAAAAAGTGGATGCACTTATGAATATGGTTGCTAGTAAAAATGCTCATGTTGATCCCAATGATACGCCCTTGTCTACTTTGATTGAGAAACATAATGATGCTATTGATGTGAACTTTGTCTCGCGAAATAATTTCAATAATAATGCTTATAGTGGAAACTTCAATTCTAGACCGTATCCCCGTAATTCCTCTAACAACTATGAAAATTCTTATGGTAATTCTTATGGAAATTCTTCTAAAAATTGTAATAGGATACCCTCTTATCTTGAGAACACAATTAAAGAATTTATTAATTCTGAAAAGGTTTTCAACACTATGGTAGAAGAAAAATTGCATGTAGTTGATGCTTTGGCTAAAAACATGGATAGAATTGCTCTTGATGTGGAAACCCTTAAAAATAAAGCTTTTCCACCCAAACATCATTTTAGTGAAGATATTAAATCTATCCAAATATCTATTAATGAAAGTAAGGAGAGGACCGCTAAGTTTAGAGCTAAGCGGGAATTCTTAGAAAAAATCTCTTCCACCCGGTTTATACCGGAATCATGATGAAGATCTTAAAATGAGTGGTACTTCTCCTATTGAATCTTTATTTACCTCTCTGAATATAAATGATAAAGGGACTGGAGATGAGTCAACTCTAGTTGAGAAGCGTGTCGTTTGCTTGGAGGGTGATGATTTTGATGCTAAAACTGAAAAACATGGGTTTGGAGAGGTCAAAACTTTAACTAGTGATGTGCCCACTATTTTGGATTACAAGGACTTTAATTATGATAATTTCACTTTAGTAGAATGTATTTCCTTGTTGCAATCCATTATTAGCTCACCCAATACTTATGAACAAAATAAAGCTTTTACCGAACATATAGTAGAAGCCATGATAAAAGTTTATGATGAGAAACTTGAGCTTGAAGTTTCCATTCCTAGAAAATTGCATGATGAGTGGGAACCTGCTATCAATATAAATATTAATAATTATGAATGCAATGCCTTGTGTGACCTTGGTGCTAGTGTTTCAGCTATTCCTAAAACTCTTTGTGATGTGCTTGGTCTCACTAATATTGAAGATTGTTCCCTTAACTTCTTGCGGATTCTACCATTAAGAAACCTCTAGGTAGAATTAATGATTTTTTTATTATTTCCAATAAAATTTATGTGCCTGTAGATTTCATTGTGCTTGATATTGATTGCGATCCTTCCTGTCCCATAATACTTGGAAGACCGTTCCTTCGAACTATAGGTGCAATTATTGACATGAAAGAGGAAAACATAAGGTTCCAATTCCCATTAAAGAAAGGGATGGAACACTTACCTATAAAGGGAATTAAACCACCTTATTAATCAATCATGAGAGATACTTATGGGTGGAGTGTCAAAGATGAGAATACTTGAAACTATGCCTTATGCCTAGCTAGGGGCATAAAACAACAGCGCTTGTTGGGAGGCAACCCAATAGTTATCTTTAAATTTTTGCTTTAAACATTCTGTTTGTTTTTTATAACATGATTATTGCCTCTTTAATTATTATGTTTTTGTGTTTAAATTAGTGTTTGTGCCAAGTAAAGCCTTTGCGATGACTCACAAGATGAGTAGAATCGATGCTGAAACAAAATAGAAACTTTTGACTCGAGTACAGGAATTTCCATTTTTTACTGGAGCGTGATAATGATATGAAATTTTTACACAGTGTTGCTATACAAATTTTCGACGTTTTCCTAATTGTTTAGAATTTTTAGATTTACATAAGTACAGGTTCTCTACAGATTGCTACAGACTGTTCTGTTTTAGACAGATTCTATTTTTGCTTGCATAGTTGCTTGTTTTGATTAGGCTATGGATTGTATCGGGGGTATAAGCCATGGCGAAGTTATAATACAGTGCTTATTATGCAATTATGAAATAAGAATCAATTTATAACAGTACATAAAGTATGCAATATGTTTCTTATACTAACGGATCTCACGAAGTTTTGTTGAGTTTTGTGTGATTGAAGTTTTCAAGTTTTGCGTGTTATCATGGTGCACAAAGGAATAAGGAGTAGCAAGAGCCTAATCTTGGGGATTCCCAAGGCACCCCAAGGTAATATTCTAAGGAAGACCAGCGTCTAAGCTTGGGGATGCACCAGAAGGCATCCCCTCTTTCGTCTCAATCCATCGGTATGTCACTTGAAGCTATATTTTTATTCGTCACATGATATGAGTTTTGCTTGGAGATTCGTTAGCTGTTGTTTGCTTTTACTTTCAGTTTACCACAATCATTTTTTGCTGGACACACCTATTTAATAGATACACACCTTCGTCATAATTTGTTAGAATACTCTATGTGCTTCACTTATATCTTTTGAGCTTAGCAGTTGATCTAGTACTTCACTTATATCTTTTTGAGCACGGTGGCATGTAGAATTTATAGAAATAATTTCACTCTTGTTCTTCAATTATATTCGTTTGAGAGTTAATAAATAGTTACGGTAATTTGCATGGGTCATAAGACTAGTCCAAAAATATTAGGTATTCAATGAGTGATAATCAAAACCACCATGTAGCACATATTGAGAAATTGTGGGTCAATGATATTGATGTGGTAATATGAAAAAGGTGTGAGTTCATAATTATTGACCTGTAGAAGTGTCGATATTAAGAGAGGTTGACCTTTTTATTCATCTAAAAATTAAAGAGGCATGGTGATGATGTGTGAGCATTTCTATTCCTCGTTGAAATCGTAGTGTTGTTTCGGGTCGGAAGCGCGCGATGGTTAACTCCTACCAACCTCTTCCCTCGGGGCATGCGAGTAGTACTTCGATTTATGATAAAACTAATAAAACTTCGCAATAAGTATATGCGTTCTTTATGACTAATGTGAAACCATGGACATACACAATCTCACCTTCTCATATTTGCTAGCCTCTTCGGTACCGTGCATAGCCCATTCTCACCTCAAGGATCGGTGCAACTTTCGCTGGTGCATCCAAATCCCGTGACATGATATGCTCTGTTGCACATAAGCCTTATTATATCTTTCTCAAAACAACATCCCTACCTACCTATCATGGAATTTCCATAGCCATTCCGAGATATATTGCCATGCAAATTCCATCGTCACTTCACATGACTAGTTCGTTCATCATCATATTGCTTTGCATGATCATATAGAGCTGACATAGTATTTGTGGCAAAGCCACCGTTCATCATATTTTTGATACGTGTCATGCTAGATCATTGCACATCCTGGTACACTGCTAGAGGCATTCATACAGAGTCATATCTTCATATTAGTTCTTCATATCGTGTTGTAAGTAAATAGAAGTGTGATTATCATCACTATTAGAGCATTGTCCCAGTGAGGAAAGAATGATGGAGACTATTATTCTCCCACAAGTCGAGATGAGACTCCGGACGAAAAATAAAGATGGGGGAGGCCAAATGAGCCCACCATCCAAACAAATGAGAGAAAATGAGAGAAGGGACTTTGCTACTATCTTTTACCACACTTGTGCCTCAAAGTGGCACTATGCTCCTCATGCAGAGAGTCTCATGATATATCATTTTAATATGCTAGTAGGAATTATCTATTCATTATTACAAACTTGGCTTGTATATTCCTATGACGGGATTCCTCAAATGCCCAAGGTCTTCATGAGCAAGCAAGTTCGATGCACACCCCACTTAGCTTCATTTGAGCTTTCATACACTTACAGCTCTAGTGCATCATTTGCATGGCAATCCCTACTCCTTGCATTGACATCTATCGATGGGCATCTCCATAGCCCATTGGTACGCCTAGTTGATGTGAGACTATCTTCTCCACTTTTTACCACTTCAATATCTACCACCATACTCTATTCCACCTAAATGCTATGTCCAATGGCTCACGCTCATGTATTGCGTGAAGAATAAAAATTGGATGCTTATTGAAAAAGTACTATCCAATTGCCTGACTTGGACAACGTGGTGCTTGACATTTGTATTAATGTGGTGAAGATAGAGCCATGCCTGGCTAATATAATAAGATGCATGGGGGGTAAACATTCTTTAAGGATCGTATACTTTGAAAGATTGATGATTTTGTTTCTTACACTTTAAATATTCCTATGTTAATATTTGTTGATTCATCATTTCTCAATGAGCATACATGCATAAGATTACATAATGGATAGCATGTCACATAGAAAATTATGTTTTTAATATTTACCTACTCGAGGACGAGCACGAACTAAGCTTCGGGATGCTTGATACGTCTCCAACATATCTATAATTTTTTATTGTTCCATGCTGATATATTATCATTCTAGGATAGTTTTTGGGTCTTTATTTACCAATTTATAATATTTTTGAGCACTAACCTATTGACCCAGTGCCCAGTGCGAGTTGCTGCTTTCTGCGTGTTTTTTTACTTTTCAGGTTTACATTATCAAACGAAGTCCAATTGCCACGAAACGTTTTGATGATTTTTTGCTGGACCAAAAGAAGACATGGAAGCTTCGGAAGGAGGTCGGGGGACGCACGAGGGCCGCACAAGCCAATAGGGCGCGCCCCAGGGGGCCGCGCCCTAATGGCTTGTGCCTCCCTCGGTTGCCTCCCGACGCCCCACTCTGGCCTATAAATTCTCTTTCACCCTAAAAATAACGGAGCCAGTCCCGAAACCCTTTTTTTGCCGCCGCAAGTCTCTGTTCCGTCGTTAGGCCATCTGGAGCTCCGTTCCGGCACCTTGCCAGAGGGCGGATCGATCATGGAGGACCTCTACATCAACATTGCTTCCCTCGTGATGATGTGTGAGTAGTTCACCGCAGACCTACGGGTCCATAGCTAGTACCTAGATGGCAATCTCTCTATCTCTTGATCTTCAATACAATGGTCATCGCATCTTCACTTTGATCTATCCGATGTAATCCTATTGTGCAGTGTGTTTGTTGGGATCCGATGAATTGTGGGTTTATGTTCAGATTGTTCATGAAAATTATTTGAGATATCTCTGATATATCAAGTCTCTTAATTGCATGATCATTATAGCTTCGTAATGCTCTCCGATTTATTGATGTGCTTTGGCCAAGTAGATTGATATTACATCGGTGGGAGTGGTACGTTGTGGTAGGTTCAACCTGACGAGTTTCTATATCCCAGTGACCAAGTAGGGGACAATATGCATCTTTGTGTTGTTACTACTAAGGATAACACGATGGGGTTCATTCATATTGCATGAATTTACTTTGTCTACATCATGTCATCGTTCTCCATGCATTACTCTGTTTTACTTAATACTCTAGATGCATGCTGGATAGCGGTCGATGAGTGGAGTAATAGTAATAGGTGCAGGCAGGAGTCGGCCTATTTGTTTGTGGGCGTGATGCCTATATACACTTGATCATTGCCGTGAAAATCACATAACTATCCGCTTTTCTATCAATTTCCCAACAGTAATTTGTTACCCACCGTATGCTGCCTACATGAGAGATGCCGCTAGGGAAAACTATGGCCCCCGGGTCTATTCACCTATATATATTTACAAACGCTACTATTACCTTGCTGCCTTTATTACTTTTTATTTTATTTTGCAGTTTACAATTATCTACAATTATCTACACAACTCATTTGCTTGCAAATAATGAGATCAAGGGGATTGACAACCCTCTTGCCCGCGTTGGGTGCAAGTTGTTTGTTCATTTGTGTGCAGCCGCTGAAGACGGTTAAGGATTGATATTCCTATTGGTTCGATAAACCTTGGTTTCATAACTAAGGGAAATACTTACCCACTTTGTGTTGTAATAACTCGTTCCTCTTCATGAAAAACCCAACGCAGATCACAAGTATCAACAACCTATGGAGTGTGTGCTCTTGTTGCAGGCCAGAAGTAGCCAAAGTGAACCCTCCATCAATTGGTTGTATATTCATATATGTGGTGCCAATAGATGGCTATTACCTGAACTGAAATTATTTATTAGCAACAGCAACCTCTTCTCAGAAGGAACAACTGATTTCCAGCCTTCACCCCCCTTCCTGTATGACATTTGTGGTTCGGTTTTTCTTAAGTTTCCAGTCACAGGGCACGCATGTTGGATTAAGTCTCTTGTCGAGAAAAATATTGTACCCAATATTCGAGGAGGTCTGTAGAAAATTCACTGGAAAGATGCAACACTTGGTGCCGGTGAAATTTCAATCTAGTTTGTCATGGGAGCTACAATGGTTGGTACTTGTGACCATCCGTAAGGAAGCAGTGATCTGGCTAGTTTTTCAGTATACCCCACGTCATATAGTCCTACTTATGTCCTGGTATCCAGTATTCCCAGGCTAAGAAGATGCTAAAATGGAAGGTGTCCTCGGCAGAGTTGGGGCCTTGGTCATTTTTGGAGGCATCTTTATTGATTCATATTCTTATACTGGTGAGAACTATATCAGGCATTGATTGTCTGGGTACACTTTTACATATTCTGCAAGGTATTGATGACCAATTGGCAGAAATTATGTTTGATGAGATTGAGACACAAGTGGCAGTACATTTCAAGGAATTGTTTGTTCATGGCAAGGCTATGGTTTTATGCAACATCATCAAGCCTACAATGGTAGCTATCCTTGTTAATCAGCCATACGGGGAGAAAATTCTTCTGTGTCAAGGTCAAGACCTATACGGTGCACTAGACAAAACAAAAAATTCGAGTTGGTTGCAACTTGTTCCAAAGAGCTTCATGCCATCAGCTCAGAAGTTCCAGACGTTGCACAAAAATGTAAAGTCAAGGGAATTTCCCTGGGTTTGTCCATACTGGAAGCAATTCATTGGTCCTTGGCATCATGGGCAAATATTTTTTCTAAAGCATCCACTTAAAGGGTAGATTACAACAAGGAGGATGTACTATTGGGGGTCTCTTCGTAACAAGTCCCAACAAGCATTCAAAGTGTATATCCTTGCTAGTTACAACTCTGTCCCAGACCAGTAAAGCAAGGGATGTGCGTGTAGTTTTTATCTTGGTGCCCATGGGCTTGACAATTCCATGTGATCATGGTGGTTGTACACCTGAACTGTGCAGCTCAAAGAAATGGTGGACTACTCTGAATTGTTCTGAACGATTTCAGTGGCCACTACCCCTCTTGGCATGTGCACCTTGGATCGGGTTTGGAGCAGGGTCCATGGATGGCACAAAGTTCTCGATTTCCTGTTAACAAGCTTCTTTTCATGGAGGTAGGAGTACCATGCTTCGAGGGGCCTTTTCTGACCATGTTCTTCTTGGCTGCAGCTGCTACATTCCTGAAGCTCACTACTATGACCAAGACAGCACTAACCTCGGCCCCCTACATTGAAGACTAATACAACAGACCAAACAAGATAAAGGAACTTCACAGTCCATTGGACCCTGGTGAGTCAGCCCTTCGATCTCCTTCAAATATGCAGCTAGGGGGCAGCAGAGTTTGACAGACGATGGGGTATTAGAAGTTGCTCATAGACAAGAAATGATGATCGTTTTCCAAAGACGCTTTTGTTGCTGCTTCGACCATGCCTACTATTACTCTGATCAAGTCCATATCGACCACCACTACTACCTTGACACCTCGCTCGAGCAAGTCCCCACCAGCTACGACTACTACATCAAGAACTTGTTCGATCTCATGCAAGTCGATCTCAACCATGGTTACTACTTCAAGGACTACCATGGTGATTTTGGCACGATGAGGGATCTTCAAGCTCCATGGGATCCTGGAAAACTCTTCATGGCACCGGCTTGCGGACAAGCCATGTTTCAAGAAGGGAGGGATGTTAGCGACCTTCCTATGTGGCCAAGCAACAGTCCAAGGCCTAGCCCATCACAAGCTCGAGCAACACATGCACTATATATTCCAGAGAGAACCGATTGAGCAAACTATCCTAGTTGGGATCATGAACGACATAGCGGCGGCGGCGACTTGTATCTTCTTCCTCCCTGAACTCTCTCTCCCTCTCTCTACTAAGCTTCTGTCATTGAATCCCTACCTCCAAACCAATACTACCTAGATCTTGAGAGGAATACTAGTGGGTACCTAACAACCATGGATGCATGGAGATCGCCGGCGACGATGGCGAGGAAAACGGCAGCACGTGCAGCAGAAGATCACCAGTGTGGGTGCGGGATTTGTAGGGTGGTGCGGGTGCGGAGTCGCGTGTGCATTCGCTGGAGCACGAGCTCGCGCTCGACTCGAATGTGGCAAGGCTTGGCGATGCATGCGAAGTGCAAGGTAGGGAGGCGTTGCCAGGCGATGCAGGGGCACGGCGCAGGTGTGTATACGTGTGTGGGGACAACAGCTAGGGGCGCCGAAGCGGAGGGGCATGGACATGGACGCACAAACAACAAGAACACAAAAAACAGTCAGTTGGCCGATGCACCGAGAGTGCGGCATTGACACGGACATATCCAGGTCTATGCGGAGCGAACAGAGTCGAGGATGCGCAGGGCAGAAGAGGGTTATACCTAGATCACCTAGGACATGCTGAGGTTGCTGGGAATACAAGGGAGTGATGGCGGCGACTAGCTGAACTTCCTCGCGTCTCGGCTCCAGGGAAGCAGGAAGACGATGTTTACTGAGAAGGTCATCCCAGGGGCCGGCTCGACGCGCGCATCGTGGAAGGCGCAGGCAGGGTCCTCGGTTGTCCTTTCCATGGTGGCAGGAGAGTCAGGGACACGACAGAGAGGTTACCCCGAGCACGAGCTCGAGCTTTCTCGGAGCATGGTGGATGAGGCGCGAACTAGCCTTACCTGGCGGCGGCGATGGAATGAGAGGGGTGGAATGGAGCGAGGGGATCTCCTAGGGCACTGGAGACGTGTTATATTGGGTGAGCGGAGCTTATACGGTCGTCAAAATGTCGAGGATGTCGACGTGGCTCCCTGGATGGGGTGTCGTACATAGGAGGAAGAAAGCATGTCGCTGCAGGCTTGGTAGGATGCGCTGCTGCTCCTGATGTGGGCTTCACTGGGCTAAAGGTGAGGCTCTCTGGGTCTAAGTGGGCTGCCTCTTTTCCTTTTGTTTTGAACATTCTGTTTATTTAACACAAATGGTCAAATGAAAAGGAAAGTCCATGGAGCTTTGGCAAGGATTAGAGGGGGGTAGTTTTGAGATGTTGGAAATATCTACAATTTAGTAAAAATGGTTTTGTAAATTTTAAGGACTGGAAATTATATTACGGTTGAATTTAATCCAAACTTGAATATAATCTTTGCCCAACCAAAACAGCTTTAAATGGGCTGCAATTTGACATAGAGGTATTTGGCATGGTTTAGGATTTATAGAAAAATAGTGAACATTTTTTTGAGACAGAAAAATGTCACTTAAAAATTGGATGGAATAAAGAAGAAGAGAAAGATGAAATTTGGCCTTGATTTATGACTTGGTGAATGCAATAACTTCAACATAGACACCAAGATAAACCCTATATTATGATGCATAATGCAATGCAACAAAATGACAAGTGTCACAATGCACACATGTAGCACAACAAGTGAGACAAACATGGCATAAATTTGGAGAAAATAAAAAAAATGCAAAACAAAGATGATGATGAAGCCACTCATATTAATACCCGCATGGAAAGATCATACATGAAGAGGTTGGATAGGTTACAAAAGTAGGAATGTTGCTCTTGGGCTGTTACACTAGAACAACCACTACCAGTAGTCGGGTAACTTCGCGGCCTATGACAAAGTTGACAAAGGTGAAACGAGCACCAACAAGGTAAGATTACAAAAACATCCATGAGCATTGAGAACACATGCATATATACATATATCTAACCATTCATTATTGATGATTTCAAATATTTGACTTGCCAGGCATATGTACGAAACCCATCTCCAGCAGCAGCTATGTGATGTGGACATGCTTAGCCGTGAGCTTGTCGCGTCAAAGGACAGTACAGTGAAGGCCCTTAGGGAGTTGAATAACTCCCTGAGTAATGAGAGGGATTAGATCATCGATGAGAACTCGGATTACCACGATAAGAAACTGAAGCTCATCGACGAAAAGGACAAACTGGTCGCCGAGATTTATTCTTTGAATAAGGAGATACGGCTCCTGAAGGACGAGAGGGTGCAACTGAAGACCCTGAAAGTCCATTATATAAAGGAGGGAGAGAGCAACAAGAACAAGTTGCGTGAGATGAAGATCATTCTTCATAGAGAGATGATGTAATGCATGCATATGTAGGTAGTTAGGAAATATTGTCGAAGTTGATCACTTTTGCTTGCAGTTAGCTAGTATACTACTGTTTTGGATTTGAAGTTATCACTAATAGTTTAAATGGCTGCATATACACTAATTGTTGGGTATATTTATTTATGAGCGAAAAAATCAAATTGCTGGCGTTGGCGCACACTAAACACCATAACTAAAACGAATATATTGCTGGCGTTAGCCACGTGGCACGCCATCAGTACTCACAATACTACTAACGTGTCTGCCAACGCCACCACTAAATAGTTTCACTAGCGCCATATTTGTGGCATCGGGCTTCCACGCCAGCAAGTCTATTTTTGGCACGCCATAGCTAGGCTTTTCTGCACTAGTGATTCCTCCAACACACGGTACAGATATTGTGCTTGCTTTACTCCCCCCATCTTATGATGGTTTTATCATGAATTACAACATGAATGGAATGGAGAAAAGTGCAAACGAGTTATTTGCTATGCTCAAAACTATGGAAGTTGGGATGCAAAAGAACAAACAAGTGTTGATGGTCAATAAGACCGCAAGTTTCAAGAAGAAAGATAAGTCCAAGAAGAAATCTGCTGGTGCTGGTAAGAGCGAGATTTAGAAGAGGAATAAGGGCGGAGCTACTAAAGAGACTGATTGTTTCTACTACAAACAAAAACGACATTGGAAGCGCAACTGCAAGAAGTACTTGGCGGATAAGAAGAAGAAGAACGACTCTTCCGGTAAAGGTATAAAAGTTATACAAAGGTAATGTTATTCTACTTGTTGATTTCCTGTATGTGATGAGTATTTGATACTGATTGGAAGCTATCATTTGTAAACCCAAGCAGGGACTACAGAAAGCTCACAAGTTGAGAAGGAATGAAGTTGTGATGCCAATCGAGAATGGTGATGAGATCGCTGCTCAAGACCCTTGAAGTCATGTCTTCAGTTCATATTCAAGATTTATCTTGGAATCGAATAATATTTATTTCGCTTCGGAGTTGTGTACATTATGTTATGGGTTATGCAACAGATATTCTTATAAGTATTAAACAATGGTTTTTCAAGTTATTATAAGGATATGTTTTGGATTTACCTCTATTTGTTAGTGGTTTATTCAGATCTTGATTTAGTATTTATGAGATAAAAATTTGCTAAAATGTGGCACTGCAAAAGGTTATATAGGAAAATAATCTTCATATAGATGAAGTATTGAAAGTCAAATAATTTGAAAAAATAAGTGGTGGATAATTATACGTCATTAATTATTTCAGTAAATATGATTTATTGAAAATAAGTTTGAATTTTCTGAAATGTTCAAAGAGATTTAGAGTGAAATATTTGAAAGGTTTAAAAGATTCAAAGTGAGGTTACTAATCATTATGACGAAAGATCAAATATTCCTATTTCATGAAGAAATATATCTAAGTCGTGAGTTTAGAAAAACACTCAAAAAATTGTGGAATTACTTCGTACCGATGTGCGTTTACTATAATTTTGGGATATATATAGATATACTTGAAACATCAACAAAAACACTAAACACAGCACCGTCTTTAGCCTTTTGAGATGGCACCATATGAGTTATGGAAAGGATAGAAATAAAAATTTATGACATCTCGAGATTTTGGGTTATAAGATTTTTATGTGAAGTAGTTTACATCTAAATAAACCTAATCCCAAAGCAGATAAGAAATTGCAAAATTGCAGTATGTCTAATAGGAAGTATTGTGTGTTCCTTCTACCAAAAATCCAAAGACAAAAGTGTTTGTCACATAAGAATGGACACCTTTTCGAGTAGATGTTTTCTTGGTAAAGAAGTAAGTGGGAGGACATTACAATCTAGACAAGATTGTTTAATCTCCGGCAAAGATTATCAACAAAATGGAACTTGTTCCAAGAGTTGTTTGCAAAAATTGAAACCGGAGTTTCTACACTGGTTGTAGGAATTAAAAGCGTGTACCTAAAATGCATAGATAAGAAAAGATTATTGAATCTTGTAAGTTTTTTCACAAGTGAAATATTCATGTTCTGAGAAGATGAAAGTATGCATTACAAGGAAGCGATGGTGGTGACCAGCTCAAAAGTATTGGCTCAAAGTCATTAAACTCCAGAATGGAGTAGGTATAGAACAATTAAATTTGGAATTTAGTTGATCCTATCAAACGTATAAACAGATGGATGACAAACTACTTTCCTAAATGGTTGGATGTATGAAAGATACAACCAGAAAAGTTTTGTCAAAATCTGAAATTACCAGAATAAGTATGCAAAACTTCAAAGGGGTTTGAAGCAAGCATCAAGGAGCTAGAATTAACATTTTAAATAGTGAAATAGTTTTACTATGTTACAATGATAAGGAAATTTGTATATACATACAAAGTTTAGTGGGAGCTATATATATATTTCTAAACTCTGTATGTAATTGACATATTGGAAATGATATAAAGTTCTTAAGCACAAAGTAATAATGTTTTCACTAAAAGTTTCAAATGGCAAGAGAAAACTATTAGTCATCAATAGATCTATATGAGATAGATCAAAATGTCTGATTATGTTCAGCAAATAAGATTACATTGACAAGGTTTTAGAAGGTTTAAAATGGAGAATGCATTTTCTCTCGGTGTAACATAGCATGATGCTTAAGAGTAATCAATGTCTGATAATAGTTGATAAGCATGAAAATTTGAATGGCATTATCGATAGATTGAATCCATAATGAAAGTTATGGAGTGTATAAAGCCATAAGTTTCTTACGTGCTAAAATGTTAGTAACAAATACCAAAGTGATCTTGGATTAAGTTCACTGGGTGCATGTTGATATTATTAAGTACCTCAAAGATGACAAAGAAATTATTCCTAGTTAAATAGAGGAGATGAAGCGGGTTGTTGTAAATGGTTACAAGCAACATCAGCTTCATGTCTGATATAAATTGGGTTGACATTATGTTGTTTTGAATAGTTTTCAAACAAGAACAATATTGTGGATTTTTTTAATGTTTATACTGTATAGTGAAATACATTGGATGGTTCAAAATATGTCAAGATCAAGAAGTGTCCTGATATATGCAAGAAGTGTATTGACATAAAGTATTCAAGAAGTGTCTTGATACGTATAATGTGATCCAAAGTGGAATAAAACCAATGACATTGTATTATGAATAATAGTGACATTGTTCAAAGCAAATGAGATTAAGGATCCTACAAAGACTGACATATGTGATACAAATATTATATGGTTTTGAATATATCAAAAACCGGTGACGAAGGCTCTACCACTAAAGCAAAAGCATTAGCAACACGAGATAAGCCATAGGTGTTAGCAAACCGTGCAACTAGATTATTAACTCTAGTGCAAGTGGGAGACTATTGGAAATATGTCCTAGAAGCAACTAACACTACTGGAATCTAAGGATTTGCCATCATATATTTGCTTGTGAAAATGATTGGATATAACAAAAAACAGAATAAAAAGGGGCAATACAGCCTCTTTGCCATCTGCCACCGACGGAAAGGACTCTTTGTCGTCTGCCACAGACGGCAAACGTGCCACGTGGCAGCAACCTGTGCAACCTGGGAGCACCAGGTCTGAGCCATTTGGTCACTTTGCCATCCGCTGGCAGACGGCAAAGGAGCAGCTCACTTTATTGTCAGCTGGCAGATGGCAAAGAAGGCCATCTGTCCAGCTGGCCCATCCTGCCACTTTGCCGTCTCTGGCAGACGGCAAAGGAGCTGCTCATTTTGCCGTTTGCCAGCGGACGGCAAAGGCTGTCGTTAGCCACCTAACGGGGCTAACCTGATTCCTGTGCCGCCAGCTGGCTTTACCGTCTGCAGGCCCTGGATGGCGAACGGCAAATATCTTTGTCGTCCGCTGTTGCAAAGCTGACGGCAAAGCCCCCCTTTAACGGAGTTTTCTGTGTCGGACGGTGGGTCGTCTGCTGGCTGACGGCAAAGGGGTTTGCCGTCCGTAGGCCTATCCTTTGCCGTCCGCCATGGCAGACGGCAAAGTACCTGATTCCTGTAGTGTAAGAGTTTAGATTCTATGTAATAACAGCTATGATCCTTAAATATGTGATTCAGTGGAAAACTCATATGTGCCTATGGAATGATAAACGGTAAAACAAAGGTTCCCAGTCTTACCTCTGAGACTTGCTCAAGTGTTGTTGGTGATCACGTTTTCCGGATCTTAGGATATTATTAGGTGTAATGATAGTCCTAAAACAACATTGAGAGTATGACGTTAGAAGAACGATCATATTGAATCGACCCAAACTTGTTTGTTATAATATGAGATAATATCGTCTGAAATCTATTGTTATAACATGGAGTGTTAGCGTGTGTTTTATGTTCCTCATACCATGAGAGTATTGTAGTCACTTCTTACCGTACGATGAGCTTTGGGGTTGCTAAAATGCCATCTGTAACTAGGTGATCATAACGACAACTTACAGGTTCAACGAAGAATTTGACAAGGGACTAGATAGCTCAAGACAGTGGTGAAGCCACATTCAAGATGTGTGGTCAGTTGACCACACAACATTTTGGTGAAACTCTTAACTACAAGTAAAAATTATGCAGAAAATAGTAGAAAATTTGTAAATACACATGTATTTGACATCACAAGTTTAAATTGACATCACGTACTTGAACTTCTGGCACCGCCACTGGCTCAAGAGTGGGATTTGCTCCTCCAATGATGGAGAGATATTCTTAGGGCCCTCTCAGTGTGATGACATCCGTCATCACCTGGCCATACAAAGGTGACTACGCCACGAGGATGCAGGAACACATCAACGAGAAAGAAGAACAAAATCGGTAACGAGAATAACGGTATAATGAGCATGTGATGACTCGAGAGGATAACGATGATTCTCGGGTCTTGTAAAGTATCATGATGTGAAGAGAATGTCACATGGTAACCGATGGTTCACTCGAATATCATTCGTGTGCTCATAGGGATCGATATGGACATCCATGGTTCCGCCATCGGTCATTGGACGAAAGATTTTCGTTCTTGTCTATGAATTACCAAGCCTATGGGGTCACAAGCTTAAGGCAATCACGTTTTCCTGTGTGTTTTTAGCTCAAGAGTATCAAGGATTTATTTGTGTAGATGTTTCATTAATGTTCGGAATAGTTCCCAGAGGATCCGGAAGCATTTCGGGGTCACCGGAAGGGTTTCGGTGAATATCGGGTAATACCGGGTATTACCGATAAATATATATAGGTGGAAAATGTTTCCGAAGATTTTAAATTGTATAAAATGGTGTGTAAGTATTTTTTAACAAATTTATATTTAATAAAATATCAACGGGCCTAAAAAGGCCAAGTGGTGGAAGACCACTTGGGCCACTTGGCCCCAAGTGGAGGTGGCGCCCCTTCTCCCCATGGAAATGAGAAAGGGAGGCCGTGGAGGATTCCTCCTCCTCCCCCTTGGCCTGATAAGGGGAGGGACTTTCCCTCCCCCTTGCTATGCCCCCTCCTCTTCTCCCACCTATATATACTTGAGGTATTGGGCTCTTTTCTATACACAAGTTTTTGAGCCTCTTCTAGTTCATCTTGTTCTAGTTCTAGTTGATCCTACTTAACTAATTAGAACTAGGTCTAGTTCCTCTAATCCTCATAATTACAAGCCGAGTGTGCTTCCAATCTCCTTCCTCTAATTATCCGGCAACAATTAGCTCTAGACGGCGAAGCGTTTCCGGATCATGAAGACCGTACACTTGCAACCAAGTGAGAGGTTGTGCTTTCGGTCTTCCATTTGAGGGATCTTCATCAATGGTTCGAGGGACTCCAAGCTTGATCTTTATCATCACGTTCTCCTTCCGCTGCTACTTGGTGACGGTAATGATCGTGATCCCAACCATTATTATATCTTCATAGTTCCTAGTTAATCGTAGGGCGATTTTTTTTGTTTTCTACTACGTTTCCCACCATCCTAAACACCTACTTACGAGTCAATCATAACCCCACCATGTTCTCTTCTTGGTTCAAACCTCACAAGAAGAGACGGTCACGGTTACGCATGTGGTTGGTGTATTTTCATTAGATTTAGTGTCAAGTTCTCTACAACCGAGTATTATAAATTACCAAGTCGCCACATAACCGCGGGAATGGCTTTCCGAAACCCTGCAGGGGTGCTCCAAGTAGTCCATTATAAATTAGCACACACGTCCGACGGAAAACCTCATACCATGATAACATGATTCTTACGATAAGGAATCTCGGTGGACAAGCCACTCGTCAAAGGTAAAATTATACCAGCAAGACTTCCTGGTGAGCCAGATCCATATCTAGAGGTGTGCGCTCTCTATCTAGGGGCATTAAACGTCTATGCAAAGTGGACAGTAGCCAAAAAAGGCCTCGAGTTTCCCCGATGTGGCACCGCCGATTTCTAAGTAGTTGGACCAACACTCATGAGGAGCACTGGCCTGGTTTGTTGATTAATTATCCACAGGGGCTGACAAGTCCCTATGCAAGTTTTATTAGGTTGGCGAATGATAAAACCAATGTTGGGCCTTGCTGGAAGAGTTTTATCCTAAAACCAATAATCAAGGGGGCCCCATAATACCCCACATGTGTTAGAAGTGCTCACCGAGGAACATAACATCGATATAATGGAAAATAGGGCGGCAGGAGTGGAACAAAAACCATGCAAAAGGCCGAGCCTTCGACCAATCACCAAGTGTATAGATGCATTAATTAAAATATTCAAGATAGTGTGATATCCCATGTTATCCATGTCCCAACATGGAACAAACTGCACCTACAACTATAAACACTATAAGAGGGGCCGAGCAAGCGGTAACATAGCCAAACAACGGTTTGCTAGGATAGTGGATAGTTAGTGGCTTATCATGGCATTTTGGGAGGCTTGAAAAACAAGTGGTAGGTAGCGAGACATAGCGATAGCAACGAGACAACTATAGCAACGAGACAACTAGCATAGCAAAGATAGTAATGATGTCCAAGGTAATGATCATTGTAACAGCCCGAGACCGACGCTATAGTTGACTGCGATATATTGCGTTATTGCCATGTGTTTTATTTGTTTGTTGCATTCATCATCGCATCATTCGCATTCCATCGGCACTCCATTGCCGTCAATTTTCAAAACTTGCATCCGTTCATAGTTGTCGCTTCTCCCGTTGTCTTCATCGACCGTTTCGAGTTCAAACACACTTGCACGCACCCGCGTCATTCTTTAAAATTATTTTTATAAGTGGGAATAAATTGTTCTCCAAATGGGTTGAAAGTTGGCGTGCAGTCTTAATATATTGTAGATAGACTGCCTGCCAAATTTTGTCGCTTTCAGAGTCCGTTGAATACCCCAATCGTTAAACATATAGCGACACTATCGCTAGTTTAGTTATGGGACATTTTTCATAAAATAAAACTGTTGTCGGGCCACTAAATTCCCTCTCTCTTCTCATCCCAAACCCCCTACACAGGTCGCTACCCTATAACCTAACCCCCCCCCCTTCGATTTGGACCGTTTGATCGCCATTGGAGGGCTCCGAACCCCCCCCCCCCTAAACATCTAACCCTAGACCTTTTCCTATTTAAACACCTCCCCTGCCCATTTGGGAAACCCCATCCCCTTCCTCAAGATCCGCACCGTCAGCCGGCTCTCCCTGCTGCCAAGTGGCGCCTCCAACGCGCCTCCACCTCCTCCCACCGCACTAGGATCCGCCAGGCCCTTAGTCGGCCCGCCTGGGCGTGGGGCGCGCCCGCATCCGCCCACGCGACCCCGCTCGCCATGCCGCCCGACCCTGCGCACCTCCTTACTCCTCCCCGCATGCCTCCTCGTTGGCCACCGCGACCTCCGCTTCACCTCCGGTCCGCCACGTCACCTCGCTCCATCGCCATGTCCAGCCATCGAACGCTGCGCAGGCGAATGACGTCGACGAGCTGCACCGGCGGCCAGGCCAGCCCCCGTGACGCCCTACCTTCTCTCCTTCCTCCCTGCTTCCCCTCCTTGCCTAATATCTCTCTCTCCCCTGGATCCACAGGTTGCCACCACCGGAGCTCCGTCCGCCACCACCGTTGCCCGAATCCGGCCTCGCCGGACCGGATCCACGTCGTCGCGAGCTCCTCCGCCTGGATCCGCCGCCCGCCTTTAGGAGATGCCCGTCGTCGCCCCTGCCTCCCTCGATGCCGATCGGGATCGGGAGGAGGACAATGCCACTCTGCCTCAGCCGCATGTGCCAGGCCCATTCCTGCGGCCCAGCCACCAAGCCGACCCAGCTTCGCCTCGACCTCTGGACCACAAGGTGAGTGCCGCCCACCTATCCCGCTCACTGTGCGCTGCGCTGCTACTCTACACCCAATGCCCAATTCAACATGTTACCAAATTCAGACCATCTAATGTTGTTTCTCGTTCGATGAATTTATGAATTTCCACAAAAACTGCAATTTTATAGTTTGGTCCCTATTGATCATGCATCTAATAAGTTTTCACACGTGCATCGGAATTAAACAACTTATATATGTAAAATGTTCAGAATTTTGTGTAGATTAAAAATATCCAACTTTCATCCTTGTTAAAAATGTTGAAAATTTTACGGTTTATTTCATAACTAAATAACCATAGCTCTGAATTAAATAAATTATATATGTAACTTGACTAGAAAAACGTGTAAAATAACATGGTGCGCTTTATTTTCTTGTTTAATAAATAGAAAAATATGTTTATGACAGATCAGTACCAAACTCGAAATATGCATATGGGGATTTTATGGAAATGTTATGTGTTGTTTCTAGTCTCATTTAAAAAGCATGGGTACTGTAGTTTAATTAAGCTTCACCTCTGGCCATGTTTAACAACATTTAATATTGTTGAGTAACTAAACGAGAGCGTACTAAATAATTCCAATGTGGAGTTTCGTCAATATGCAACTCGTTGCATATTGAACTTCACTTAATGTGTAGAAGTGATTGTTGTGTGTTGCTTTGCCTTGCATATTTAATGGATATGCATCGTATTTGATTGTGCATCATGTCATGAATATGTTGTCGTATTTACTGTGTTATTTGCTTGTTTCCGGATTGTTTCTCCTCGCTAGAGTTCCGAAACGGTTTTGGTGTGTGAGGATTCATTCAACTACGCCCGTTCATCTACTTCACGGATTCGTTCTTTTTCCAAGCGGGATTTCAGGCAAGACGATCATTACCCTACAATACCATTACTATCGTTGCTATACTAGTTGTCTCGATTCTATCGCTCTGTCTCGCTACCTACCACTTGTTTGTCAAGCCTCCCAAAATGCCATGATAAGCCTCTAACCTCCACCTTTCCAGCAAACTGTTCATTGGCTATGTTACCGCTTGCTCAACCCCTCTTATAATATTGCTAGTTGCATGTACAGGTTGTTCAATGTGGAAACATGGATATCTTGGGATATCACATTATTCTTGCTATTTAATTAATATATCTATACACTTGGTAAAGGGTGGAAGGCTTGGCCTTTTGCCTGGTGTTTTGTTCCACTCTTAACGCCCTAGTTCCGATTACCTGTGTTATGTTCCATATTGAGCGCTCCTAACATGCTTGGGGTTGTTATGGGGACCCCTTGATTTTTTTTGGGATAAAAATCTTTCGGCAAGGCCCGACATTGGTACTATACTTGCCCAACATAATAATACTGAACACCTTTATTAATGCCTAGGAAGTTAGCGTTACCCGTTGATTAATCTACATAATATAGGGGGGGCAGTGCTGATGGTGTTGGTCCAAAATAGAGCCACTTGTGGGGCCACCCCGGGGCAACGTGGGTGTTTAATTTGGCCACCGTACGTAGTGCTCATCTAGTAGTGTCTTGAGAACAAGATACGTGTGGCTCCTATCGGGATCTAGCCCGCAGGGCAGTCTTGCTGGATTTGTTTTACCTTTAACGAACGTCTTGTGCACCAAGATTCATAGCATACTACGGGTTATCCCGCAATTGAGGTTTTCCACCGCAGCTTGTGGCTAGTTTGTGATGGATGAGTTGGAGCACCCTTGCAAGGTTAAATATTTCTGAAAGTCGTGCCCGCGGTTATGTGGCAACTTGGAGATTTTCTAACACCCGGATATATAAAACTTGAAGTAAACCCAATTAAAATACACCAACCGTGTGCGCAACCATGGCTGTCTCCTTTCGAGGGAGTTCGGGAAGAGAACACACTGAAGTTATGTTTGACTCGTAAGTAGGTGTTCAGGATCACTTCTTGATCATTACTAGTTCAGGTCCGTTATGCTTAGATGACTCTTCTTATTCTTGTACTCATAAGATAGCCAGATATAAATGCTTAGTATTGCTGCAACCTCACCACTTAACAATACCTCACCCATTAAGCTTTGCTAGTCTTGATACCCTTGGTAATGAGATTGCTGAGTGCCCTTGGCTCACAGATGTAACAACCCGAGATCGACGCTCCGGAAGATTCCCCTTTTATTTTGTTGCCGTCGTGTGATTCGTTTGTTTGCCGCATGCATCATCACATCATTCGCATCATCGGCATTGCATTGGCACTCCGTTGCCGTCGTTTTTGAAAACTTGCATTCGTTCGTAGTTGCCGGTTCGTCCTGTTTTCGTCGTCGGCCGTTTCAAGTCCAAACACACACGCACGCGCCCGCGGTATCGTTAAAAATATGGTTTTGAAAAGTGTGTATAAAACTTTCTCGAAATAGGCAAAACTAGGCAAGTGGTCGTAATATAGTGTAGGTAGACCGCCTGCCAAATTTCGTCGCACTAGGAGGTCATTTGATACCCCAACCGTTAAACCTATAGCGGCACTATAGCCGGTCAAACGTCAGACGTTTTTGGTGTTTTAAAACCTGTTGCCGGGCTGCCCGTTTTCCCTCTCTGCTATGCCTAGCCCCTCTTCACAGTGCACAGACCCCTCGCACGCGCCCGATAACTTCCCCGAACCCGAAACATACGGTCGTAACCGTTGGGTCCGGATCAACCCCGTAATACCCCCAAACATCTGCGTTTTCTTATTTGATCTCTCTTAGCCTTTTATTCTCGACCATCCGATCAAATCAGAGGGTCCAAAAGCTGTCCAAGGCAAACCTAGATCAAACCCTACCTATTTAATCAGTCCAACCCTAAATTTTAAGAGGCTTGTCCCATCCCACCAATTTAGCCGCCGCCACCCACACCAGGTCTCCTCCCACCTCGGGATCCTCCTTGTCCAAATCGCGCCGCCACCTCCCTCGTTTTGCACACCCAGCCAACCAGTAGCCCCCTTGCGCAGTGCCCGAGCGGATCCCCTGCACCCAACTGGATGCGTCCAGCACCCGAAGATCCCTGCGTCCGCGCGCCCGCAGTGCCGGCCTCCCGAGACCTCACCACGCCAGAGCCATCCCATCCTTGCCGGTTCCTCGCCGCCGGCAAGATTCGTCGAAGGTGAGCCCCATCAGCCGTCCTCTTCGCTCTCTTTTCTCTTCTGGTTCATCTCCTGCCCCTCACCTCGAACGACTTGTCCCCTCTTCTCCTGCAGGTCAGCGCCATGGCCATCCGAAGGTGCCGCCGGCCATCTCCTCGCTGCAGCCAGCCCCTCGCTTCCTCTGCGTGCGTGCGCCACCTCTGCTTGGCCCCGTCGTCGTTCCCCCTCCACCGGTAAGCTCCGGTGAACAGCAGGTCAACCTCGCGAGTCCCCTCTGCCTCCCCCATTCCTTCATCTCCTCCCTCTCTCCCATCTCTTGTCTCTCTCTCAGGTAAGCGTTGCAGTCCCGCCATGGATGAATTCTTCAGGAACTCCCACACCCGCATGATGAGACCCCAAGTTTGTCTCCTCGCCGAAGAACGTCATCCCTAGCCAGATCCGGACGCATGTTCCTCATCCCCAACCTCCTAGCGCAGCCCCCCAATGCCCATGCTTGCTTTGTTTCACGCCGTCGCGAGCACACAGCAAGGCCGGCCCTTGTTTTCTCCTAGTTTCAGTCAGGTGCAGACAGAAAACTCTGTTGCGTTTTCAATTTCGTCCAGGTCCGCGAAAGTGTTCATTCATGTTGAGGAAGTAAATTATTTTAGCACAATCCCATGGTAGTCCACCTGGTCAGGGCGTTTGTCAGCAACCGGAAGATGGTGGGTTCCAGTCCCAGGAACCTCAAACTTTTGCCCTATTTTTCTTTCATTTTACACGCACACACACTCAGCCACTTGGGCCCGATCCACTGCTGGCCGCTGCGCTGTGGTGCAGTTGGCCCGTATACGTCTTTTTTTCTTCCATGTGTTTTATCATTTTTCAATTAAGTGCATAATTACAGAAAACTGGCATCTGTAATGCCAATAAGTCATGAACCGTGCGTCGGATTCAAATGTTTTATACATGTAAAATGAGTAGAATTTTGTCTAGTTTCATAATATCCAACTTTCATGTAAGATAAAAATGTTTAAACTTGCTGTTTGCATTATTTTACATAAATGCCATGCTAAAATGATTTATTTCATAACTAATTAACCGTAGCTCCGATAAAAATGATCCACATATGTAACTTGCTTAGACAAATGTGTAGAATAACATGGTGGCATTTATTTTTCTGTTTAATAAATATAAAACATGTTTAGTTCAGATCTGGACTAAATTCTTAAATTGCATGTTGGGTCATTTTGGAAATGCTATATGTTGTTTCTAGCCTCATTTAAAATGCCTAGATGATGTAGTTGTGTGTGCTTCACCTCTTGCCATGCTTAAAAATATATTTAAACTTGCCGTGTAAATAAATGAGAGTGAACTAAATGATTCGAGCGTGGAGTTTCGTCAATATGCAACGCGTTGCATATAGAACTTCACTTAATTTGTAGTGGTTGATTGTTGCATCTTGCCATGTCTTACATAATTAAACCGGACATGCATCATATTTGTTTGCGCATCATGTCATGCATATGTTGTGGCGTTTATCGTGTGTTGATTGTTTGCTTCCGGATTGCTTCTTCTCGATAGAGTTCCGAAAGCGTTCGGAGTGTGAGGATTCGTTCGACTACGTTGGCTCATCTTCTTCACGGATTCGTCCTTCTTCCAAGCGGGATCTCAGGCAAGATGACCATTTCCCTGCATACCACTACTATCATTGCCATGCTAGTTGTCTCGCTTCTTATCGTTATGTCTCGTTACCTACCACTTGTATGTCAAGCCTTCCAAAATGGCACGATAAGCCTCTAACCCTCCACATCCCAGGAAACCATTGTTTGGCTATGTTACCGCTTGCTCAGCCCTTCTTATAGCGTTGCTAGTTGCAGGTGCAAGTTGTTTCCATGTGCCAACATGGATATCCTTTTTGAGATATCACAATATTATTGCTATTTAATTTAATGCACATATATACTAGGTAAAAGGTGGAAGGCTTGGCCTTTGACCGGTGTTTTGTTTCACTTTTGCCGCCCTAGTTACTTGTGTATCGGTGTTATGTTCCATATTGAGAGCTCCTAACATGCTTGGGGTTGTTGTGGGGACCCCCTTGATTTTCGTTTTGGGATAAACTCTTCTGGCAAGGCCCAACATTGGTTTTACCATTCGCCAACCTAATAAAACTTGCATAGGGACTTTTCGGACCCCGTGGATAATTAATCAACAACCCGGACCGGTGCTCCTCATGAGTGTTGGTCCAAAACGGGCAGACTGCGGGGCGACCGCAGGGAAACTCGGGGTTTGGTTTGACTCGTAGTGTGAACCATTTGTCGTGTCCTGAGAATGAGATACGCGGCTCCTATCGGGTTTGTCTACACGTCGGGCAGTCTTGCTGGATTTGCTTTACCTTCCTTGAACGTCTTGTGCACGGGATTCAGAGGACTCTTCGGGCTATCTCGAGGTTGAGGTTTTCCAACGGAATTCTGAGGATACTATGGGCTATCCCGTGGTTGAGGTTTTCCACGCAGCGTGTGGTTAGTTTGTGATGGATTAGTTGGAGCACCCCTGCAGGGTTAAATCTTTTCGAGAAGCCGTCCCCGCGGTCATGTGGAAACTTGAAAATTTGTTTAACATCCGGTCATAGAAAAATTAAAGTAAACTCAAATAAAATACAACAACCATGTGGTAACTGCGACAGTCTCTACTCAGGAGTTCTGAACCGAGAGAGAACACGGTGGGGTTATGTTTGACCGTTAGTAGGTGTTCAAGATCACTTAGTGATCATTACTAGTTCAAGACCGTTTATGTGTAGATCACCCCCCTCTTGTTCTTGTACTCATAAGTTAGCCACTCAAATAAAATGCTTAGTGCTTGCTGCAGCCTCACCACTTAACCATAACTTACCCATTAAGCTTTGCTAGTCTTGACACCCTTGGAAATGAGATTGCTGAGTCCCCGTGGCTCACGGATTACTACAACAATAGTTGCAGGTACAGGTAATGCAATGCTTTGATGTGAGAGCGATAGTTGTTTGATTTGGGGGTTCTTCTTCTTTATCGATCATAGGATGGGTTCCAGGACGGTAGCATGGGATAGCAAGGATGGATGTCCCTTTTATCGTTTGATTTCGTCCGTAGCCGGACCCTGCTCTTCTGTATGATGATTGAATGTATTGTTGTACTTGAGATGATCATGATTTATCTTGTGGCGAGTGTAAGACAGTTCCATATACTCATCTCCTCTTTACATGTACTTGTAACGATATCCATTCTTGCGAAACGACAAGATGCGCTTCTATCCATGTTGACGCCCTCGAGCCAAAATAAAGATAGGACCGCATCTTGGGCGTTAAAAGTTGGTATCAGAACAGTACCGACCTAGGAGCCCCTTGACTGATCGAACGTGGCCGAGTTGGGTCTAGAAAGAAAAAATATTTGAGTCTAGTTATATATCGGAGAGTAGGATTCTTTTTACTTCTGTTCCCTACTCTGGTGAGGAATTGCGACATAGGAATTTTAATTCTACTCCTCTTCTCACTCAAATATTTTAGGATCACGCTGGTATTTTGGAGCCTCTATGATACTGATGTGATGGAATTCTGTACTTGGTGCCTCCTATTTCCGAGGAGTAGAAGTCCAAGGGATTCATGACACATCGTTATTGTTCAGTTTCCTTAGTACCTCAAGATGCGGATGTTCGAAATTGCTTCCATACTACTCGTGGTGCGAAGAGTGTGGTGACACCCAGTACTGGGGAGCGGGATCACATCTACTACCATGTTTAGTATCATGGTGATTACGAGAGTCTAAGGTAGATGAGTTTCCGAGACCTCTAGTTGTGTGTTGATGGAAGAGATACATTGGAGAGTAGTATTACTGCTAGGAGTTGAGTGATGGATTTACTCCGTGTATTTGTGGACCCGGTTGCATAACCAAAGATTTCAGAAATTCTTAGGTGGGAATTCAAGTAGTTACCTAGGATTATCCTTCCAATGAATGCATAATGGGTTATGTATTTGTTTCTGTCTTAAATTTGCAAGCTTCATCCTTTGTTTTGTTGGAGTATAGTAATTCGAGTTGCTTCGATGTCAAGTGGTGATTTCATATTTTTCCTAAGCGGTGTTCTCATATTTCTATGGGAATGCTAGTCCTTTTGCTCAATCAAATTGTCATGTCAAGTCTTTTCTATCCGGTGCGCTTCTCATCAAGATAATTCAATCCTATTTCAATATTTGCAAGATCGATCCGCATATTTCTTTATGGAGTTCGTTTCATCCGTCCCAAGTTGTCTTTGTTTTTTTCCCGCCCTCCTGCCCTTTTTCTTCAATCAATAAATTATCATCCAAGTATCTTCTTTTCATGTGATTCTTCCGCTATCTTTTCTTCCATATTGTATCCGACGATTCATTGTGAAGATGCTGAGGAGTTTCACTGTCATCATCTTTGTTCTTGTTTTCTTCTCCACTGGATTCAATTCAAACTTTCGGTGTTCATCATATTCTTTTCATTTGTTAAATGTTTTTCAGATGGAAATTCTTATCCAAGCCTCTCTTGTTTATTCGTCTCTCGTTATTCTATCCGGAGTACTGAAGATATCTCAGAAGATTCATGTTTTCATTCAAATCCTTTCAAATTATTTTGAGGTTCTCACTTCATCAAGTTTTCATTTGTACCGGTGCAATCTCGCTTCCTAAGCAATTGTTTCAGCGTTGTTCTTTTGAGTGGGCCCATAACCCACATGTTTTCCTAGGATCTTACCTGGCTCTTCTATTCTTTTTTTGGAGACCTCAAGTTATTTTCAAATGTGACATAAGAATGAATTCCATCAGTCATATTCTCTCTCCAAGGTCGTTTCCGAATCATCATAGTTGGCTCAACATTTTCCTTTCTTCTTCCGGAGTGTCTCAACAATTTTGGCGGTGTTCTTCCCATCATTCTCAATCCGCAAGACCGAAGAAGAGTTTCTCTTAAATCTTTGCTCGTTCTCTTGAAGATTCAGGGTTCTAGCTTCATGCTATCCTCGTAAATTGTTTTTGATCATGAGTAATTCCTTCCATATCTATCCGGAGATTTACAGTGTTGTGTTCGTTTCTCGATCCTTTGAAGGCCATCATTTCAGAAGATTTGTTCGTTCTCAACTTTCAGCTTTCGTTCTCAAATCCTTCTCAATTGTTGCCTCTTCGTTCGTATCTCAATATTCAAGTGCCTTGTTGAAGTTTTCTGCTAGACGGATCATGATCTCTTCGTTCTCATGTATATCCATTCATTCGAAGTATCCTCATTCATTTTCAAATTCTTATTGGTATTTCGTTCAAGACTTCCCCAAGTTTGTGCTCTTATCTATCATCAATCTTTGCAGGAAGAATAAGTCGTATGCCAAATCAGTTGCTTGTCATCAATTTAAATTGATGAAGGATAAGCATAACATAATTCTTATTCTTGTTTCATCAGTTAATTCCAATCCTTCTTCTGGAGTTGTTCATGATATCAAATTCTCGATTATAGTTGCTTATCTTTTTCTTGTACGGAGTCCGAAGCTATCTCAAATGTCTCATCGCGAAGCCCCATCTAAATCATTGCAAGGCTTCAACTCTTGTTATTTTCAACCTTCATTTGTTTTCTATTATCATTATCTATCCAGAGATCTTCATGGACGCTCTACATGGTGGTTCATCAAAGATTTCTTTCATTCTCAAAGTGTTCTTCAAGATTCTTGTGGTAGTTTCTCAAGTATTCTTTATCTTGCATTTCAAGTGCAATTCATTCTCCCTTGTCTTTTGAGGTGGTATTATAGCATTCTTGATTCATGAGGAGCCTCGAAGAGAAGTTGACAAGAATGAGATATGTAAACCCATCATTCTTTCTTGGAGTTATCTTCGATTGGATTTCACCTAAAAGCGTTTCCTAAGGACTGTTGCTATTATGGTGCTTTCCAATGATCCATGCATCCTTGTATTCTCTTGGTGAAAGAAGTTTTGCATATCTTGTTTCTCTCAAGCAATCATTGTTGTCCATTTGTGGCTGGTTTCCACCTCATACTTTCGAGATGTTTTCCTTAAGCCCACAACAAGCTTTTCTTTTTGCTGTTGATGTTCCAACAACTCCGTTCAATCTATGCTTTTCAATTCAACTGTGGTAGAAGTTTTCATTTTCTTCTCAGTTCCTTTCTTTCCATCGATCTAGCTTCTATTCTTTTGTTCTAAATGCATTGTGATGTTGCTCTCCTCGAACCATCATCTCGTTTCTTCAATATCATGTTCTTTCCTTGCTTGTCCACTTAACCGGAGTGTTGTGTCCTCTTTTTCAAGTTCTTTTAGTCTTATCATGTTTTGCCTCTCTTTTCAACAAAAGTGCTGCCCAAATTTCTTTTCAATTCTTGCTTGTTCCTCATGCCATTCTTCATCTCTTGGCAACCTTCAAGCTTCGTTGTTTTCACTTGTTTGTAAAAGAAGCAACTACATCTACCTATTGTCTTGCTCTTTCTCTTCCTCTTCTCATTGTAAGATCCCGGGTCGAGATCTCTTGTTAGTGGAGGAGAGTTGTAACTGCCCGAGACCGACGCTCCAGAAGATTCCCCTTTTATTTCGTTGTCGTCGTGTGATTCGTTTGTTTGTCGCATGCATCATCGCATCATTCGCATCATCCATATTGCATCGGCACTCCGTTGCCGTCGTTTTTGAAAACTTGCATTTGTTCGTAGTTGTCGGTTCGTCGTCGGCCGTTCCGAGTCCATACACACACGCACGCGCCCGCGGCATCGTTAAAAATATGTTTTTTAAAAGTGTGTATAAAATTTCTCGAAATGGGTCAAAACTTGGTGAGTGGTCGTAATATAGTGTAGGTAGACCGCCTGCCAAATTTCGTCGCACTCGGAGGTCGTTTGATACCCTAACCGTTAAACCGTCAGACATTTTTGGTGTTTTAAAAACTGTTGCCGGGCTGCCCGTTTTCCCTCTCTACTATGCCTAGCCCCTCTACATAGTGCACAGACCCCTCGCGCGCGCCCGATAACTTCCCCGAACCCAAAACATACGGTCATGACCGTTGGGTCCGGATCAACCCTGTAATGCCCCCAAACATATGTGTTTTCTTATTTGAACTCTCCTAGCCTTTTGTTCTCGACCATCCGATCGAATCGGAGGGTCCAAAAGCTGTCTAAGGCAAACCTAGATCAAACCCTACCTATTTAATCAGTCCAACCCTAGATTTTAGGAGGCTTGTCCCATCCCACCAATTCAGCCGCCGCCACCCACACCTGGTCTCCTCCCACCTCGGGATCCTCCCTGTCCAAATCGTGCCGCCACCTCCCTCGTTTTGCACACCCAGCCAACCAGCAGCCCCCTTGCGCAGCACCCGAGCGGATCCCCTACACCCAACCGGACGCGTCCAGCACCCGAAGCTCTCTGCGTCTGCGCGCCCGCAGTGCCGGCCGCCCGAGACCTCGCCGCGCCAGAGCCATCCCATCCTTGCCGGTTCCTCGAAGGTGAGCTCCGTCGGCCCTCCTCTTCCCTCTCTTTCCTCTTTTGGTTCATCTCCTTCCCCTCACCTCAAACGACTTGCCCCCTCTTCTCTTGCAGGTCAGCGCCATGGCCACCCGAAGGTGCCGCCGGCCATCTCCTCGCTGCAGCCAGCCCCTCGCTTCCTCTGCGTGCGTGCGCCACATCTGCTTGGCCCCGTCGTCGTTCCCCCTCCACCGGCAAGATCCGGTGAATAGCAGGTCAACCTCGCCAGTCAACTCTGCCTCCCCTGTTCCTTCATCTCCGCCCTCTCTCTCATCTCTTGTCTCTCTCTCAGGTAGCGCTGCAGTCCCGCCATGGATGAATTCTTCAGGAACTCCCACACCCGCATGGATGAGACCCCAAGTTCGTCTCCTCGCCAAAGAACGTCGTCCCGAGCCAGATCCGGACGCCTGTTCCTCATCCCCAACCTCCTAGCGCATCCCCCAACGCCCATGTTTGCTTTGTTCCACGCCGTCGCGAGCACACAGCAAGGCTGGCCCTTGTTTTCTGCTGGTTTCAGTCAGGTGCAGATAGAAAACTCTGTTGCGTTTTCAGTTTCGTTCAAGTCCGTGGAAGTGTTGGTTGATGTTGAGGAAGTAAATTATTTTAGGGCATCCCATGGTAGTCCACCTGGTCAAGGCGTTTGTCAGCAACGGGGAGATGCTGGGTTCGAGTCCGAGGAACCCCAAACGTTTGCCCTGTTTTTCTTTCATTTTACACGCACACACTCAGCCGCTTGGGCCCGATCCACTGCTGGCCCGCTGTGCTGTGGTGCAGTTGGCCCGTATATGTTTTTTTTCTTCCCTACGTTTTATCATTTTTCCAGTAAGTGCATAATTACAGAAAACTGCCATCATTTGTAATGCCAGTAAGTCATGAACCGTGCGTCGGATTCAAATGTTTTATATATGTAAAATGAGTAGAATTTTGTCTAGTTTCACAATATCCAAATTTCATGCAAGCTAAAAATGTTTAAACTTGCTGTTTGCATTATTTTGCATAAATGCCATGCTAAAATGATTTATTTCATAACTAATTAACCGTAGCTTCGATAAAATTGATCCACATATGTAACTTGCTTAGACAAATGTGCAAAATAACATGGTGGCATTTATTTTTCCGTTTAATAAATATAAAACATGTTTAGTTTAGATCTGGACCAAATTCTTAAATTGTATGTTGGGTCAATTTGGAAATGCTATATGTTGTTTCTAGCCTCATTTAAACTGCCTAGATGATGTAGTTGTGTGTGCTTCACCTCTTGCCATATTAAAAAAAACATTTAAACTTGTCGTGTAAATAAACGAGAATGAACTAAATGATTCGAACGTGGAGTTTCGTCGATATGCAACTCGTTGCAACTTCACTTAATTTGTAGTGTTTGATTGTTGCATCTTGCCATGTCTTGCATAATTAAACCAGACATGCATCATATTTGTTTGCGCATCATGTCATGCATATGTTGTGGTGTTTATCGTGTGTTGATTGTTTGCTTCCGGATTGCTTCTTCTCGATAGAGTTCCGAAACCGTTCGGAGTGTGAGGATTCGTTCGACTACGTTGGTTCGTCTTCTTCATGGATTCGTCCTGCTTCCAAGCGGGATCTCAGGCAACATGACCATTTCCTTGGATATCACTACTATCATTGCCATGCTAGTTGTCTCGCTTCTTATCATTATGTCTCATTACCTACCACTTGTATGTCAAGCCTCCCAAAATGCCATGATAAGCCTCTAACCTTCCACATCCCAGAAAACCATTGTTTGGCTATGTTACGCTTGCTCAGCCCTTCTTATAGCGTTGCTAGTTGCAGGTGCAAGTTGTTTCCATGTGCCAACATGGATATCCTTTTTGAGATATCACAATATTATTGCTATTTAATTTAATGCACATATATACTTGGTAAAAGGTGGAAGGCTTGGCCTTTGCTCAGTGTTTTCTTCCACTTTTGCCGCCCTAGTTACTTGTGTACCGGTGTTATGTTCCATATTGAGCGCTCCTAACATGATTCGGGTTGTTATGGGGACCCCCTTGATTTTCTGTTTGGGATAAAACTCTTCTGGCAAGGCCCAATATTGGTTTTACCATTCGCCAACCTAATAAAACTTGCATAGGGACTTTTCGAACCCCGTGGATAATTAATCAACAACCCGGGCCAGTGGTCCTCATGAGTGTTGGTCCAAAATGGGCAGACTGCGGGGCCACCGCGGGGAAACTCGGGGTTTGGTTTGACTCGCCATCCGTCGTGTCCTGAGAACGAGATCCGCGGCTCCTATCGGGTTCGTCGACACGTCGGGCGGTCTTGCTGGATTTGTTTTACCTTTCTCGAACATCTTGTGCATGGGATTCCAAGGATTCTTCGGGCTATCTCGAGGTTGAGGTTTTCCATCGAAATTCTGAGGATACTATGGGCTATCCCGTGGTTGAGGTTTTCCACACAGTGTGTGGTTAGTTTGTGATGGATGAGTTGGAGCACCCCTGCAGGGTTAAATCTTTTCAAGAAGCCATGCCCACGATCATGTGGCAACTTGGAAATTTGTTTAACATCCGGTCATAGAAAACTTAAAGTAAACTCAAATAAAATACACCAACCGTGTGCATAACCGTGACTGTCTCTACTCGTGAGTTCTGAACCGAGAGAGAACAAGGTGGGTTTATGTTTGACCGTAAGTAGGTGTTCACGATAACTTAGTGATCATTACTAGTTCATGACCGTTTATGTGTAGATCACCCACTCTTGTTCTTGTACTCGTAAGTTAGCCACTCAAATAAAATTCTTAGTGCTTGCTGCAGCCTCACCACTTAACCAGACCTTGCCCATTAAGGTTTGCTAGTCTTGATACCCTTGGAAATGAGATTGCCGAGTCCCCATGGCTCACAGATTACTACAACAACAGTTGCAGGTACAGGTAATGCGATGCATTGACGTGAGAGCGATGCTTGTTTGATTTGGGGGTTCTTCTTCTTCATCAATCATAGGATGGGTTCCAGGCCGACAACATCGGATAGCAAGGATGGATGTCGCTTTTATCGTTTGATTTCGTCCATAGTCGGACCCTGCTCTTCTGTATGATGATTGAATGTATTATTGTATTTGAGATTATCATGATTTAGCTTGTGGCGAGTGTAAGCCAATTCCATATACTCATCTCCTCTTTACATGTACTTGTAACGATATCCATTCTTGCGAAATGACGAGATGCGCTTCTATCCCTGTTGAGGCCCTCGAGCCAAAATAAGGATAGGACCGCATCTTGGGCATTACAATAGATTCCTACAACAACAGATGCAGGTACAGGTAATGCTATGCTTGACATGAGAGCGACACTTTTTCATTTGGAGTTCTTCATATTCATCATCAATCATAGGATGGATTCCACGTTGGCAGCCTGGTGTTAGCAAGGGTGGACGTCGCCTTCTTTTTCGTTTGATTTCATCTGTACTCAGATCCCGCTCTTTTGTATGATGATTGTGATGTATTGTTGTATTGAGATATTTATGTTGTAGCATGTGGCGAGTGTAAGCCAACTGCATATACTCATCTCTTCTTCACATGAATTGTGACGATTTCCATTCTTGAAAAGCGACCCCAAATGTTCTTCTATCCTTATTGAGGCTCTCGAGCCAGCGCGAGGATAGTACCGCATTTTGGGCGTGACAAGTTGGTATCAGAGCCAGTACCGACTTAGGAGCCCCTTGATTGATCGAACTTGGCCATTGTCGAGTCTAGAAAGAAAAAACTATATTTTGAGTCTAGTAATATATCGGAGAGTAGGACTTCTTTTTACTCCTCTTCCCTTTGTCGCTCTAGTGAGGAATCGTGACGTAGGAATTTTAATTCTATCCCTCTTCTGATGCAAAAAAAATTAGGATCACACGGGTATTTTGGAAGCTCTACGATGTCGGTGTGACCGGAATTCTGTTCTTGCTCTCTCCTGTAATTTTGGGGTTGTGGCACTGTCCCGGGGAGTTGAGCTCCAAGGTTTTCTTGTCACACACGCTAACGTATAGTTTCCTTAGTATCTCGGGACAAAGATATTCGAAATCGCTTCAATACTATTTGTGGCGAGAGGAGGCTGGCGTCACCCAGTACTAGGGAGAGTGCCCAGATGTACTGCCATGTTTAGTATCATTGTGATTACGAGGGTCTATGGTAGATGAGTTTCTGAGACCTCTGATTATGTGTTGACGGATGTGATACATTGGAGAGTTGTCTCATGGTAGGAGTTGAGTGATGGATTTTGCTCCCTGTATCCATTGTACCAGATTGCATAACCAGAAGATTTCGGGAGTTCTTAGGTGGGAATTCAAGTAGTTACCTGTGTTTATCTTTCAATAGATGCATGATGTGAGGTTGGGGTTCGACATCTAGTGGTTCGTTTGTTGACGGTCTTTCTTATAGCGGTTCTCGTTGCGTCTTAAAGAATCCGTGGAGCTTGCTACGATTCGGGGACGCTTCGTATGTCGTGTACACTACCTTGTACATGATGGCTACTGTAAGATCGAGCCCGTGTGTGCCTTACCAGGAAAATATGGAACGAAATCTTTATTATGTATTTTTTTCTATCTTAATTCGCAGGCCTCATCCTTATTTTGTTGGAGTATGGTAATTCGAGTTGCTTCGATGTCAAATGTTGATTTCATATCTTTTCAAGCGGTGTTCTTAGATTTATATGGGATTGCTAATACTTTTGATTAATCAAATCGTCACTTCAAATTCCTTTCCATCCGGTTTGCTTCTCTTCAAGTGAATTCAATCTTATTTCAATATTCGCAAGATCTATCCTCTTATTTCATTCTGGAGTTCTTTTCATCCGTCCTAAGTTGTCTTCTTCTTTTGCCCACCCTCCCGCCTTTTTTTCGGCGATTAAATTCTCATCCAAGTGCCTTTCTATTCATGTGATCCGTTTGCTATCTTTTCTTCCAAATTGTATCCGGTGATTCAATTTGAAGATGCTTGTGTGCTAAGTTCATCATTCTTTGTTCTCATTTTCTTCTCCGGTGCATTCAATTCAATCTCTTGGCGTTGATCCTAACCCCTTTCTTTGATTCAAATGCTTTCCCGTGTTGGAAATTCTTATCCAAGTCTCTCTTGTTTATTCACCTCTCTCTATTCTTCGGAGTTCAGAAGATATCTCAGAAGATTCATGTTTCCGTTCAAAATCCTTTCAAATTATTTTGAGGTTCTCAACCTCATCAAGTTTTTAATTTGTACTGGTGCAATCTCTCTTTCTAAGCAATTGTTTCAATTGTGTTATCTTTAAGTGGGCAAATAACCCACATGTCTTTTCCAGGATCTTACCTGACTTTTCTAATTTTCCTGAAGATTCTTCTCAAATTCTTCTCAACTATGACATAAGTATGAATTCCATCATTCTTGTTCCTTTTCCATGATCGTTTTGAATCATTTTCATCATTGGCCAACCGTTCTATTCTTTTATTCCGGAGTATCTCAGTAATTCTTGGTGGTGTTCCTCATCGTCATTTTCAGCTTGGAAGACCTAAGGAGAGTTTCTCTTAAATCTATATCCATTCTCATAAAGATTCACGGTTCAAGGTTGATGATATCCTCTCGATTTTTTTCCATGCGTGAGAATTTCCTTTCTTGTCTATCCGGAGCATTCAGAGTTGTTTTCGTTGTTGATCCTCCGAAGGCCATCATTTCCGAAGATTTCCTCACTCTTAGCTTTCAGATCGATCTCAAATTCTTCCAAATTGATGTATCTTCGTTCGTCCGAGGTTTTTCTTCCTTCGTTCTCAATTCCTACTTGTGGCTCGCTCCAGTTTTTCTCTTAGTTGGATCGGGATCTCTTCGTTCTCGTGTATTCCAATTCATTCGTAATATCCTTATTCACTTCAAATTATCACCGGTGTTTCGTTAAAGAGTTGTTCAAGTTCATCATGTCTGTCATCAAACATTTTTGCAAGAAGAATAAATAGTATGCCAAATCCATTGCTTGTCATCAATTTAACTTGATGAAGGATAGGCATGACATAATTCTTATACTTACTTCATCAAGGAGATTTCAATCCTTCTTCCAGAGTTGTTCATGTTATCAAATTCTCGGTTCAAAGTTGCTCATCTTTTCTTTTTTCGGAGTTCCAAGTTTTCTTAATTATCTCGTCTCGAAGCTCCATCTAAATCATAGCAAGGCTTCAATCTTGGTTGTTTCAACCTTCAATTATTTCTAGCATCCTTTTCATTTCTGGAGTTCTCCCAAGAGGTTCTTCATGGCGTTTTGACAAGAACTTAATTCATTCTCAAAGTGTTCTTCTTGTTTCTTGTTGGAGGATCTCAAGTATTCTTTGTCTTGCATTTCAAAGTGAAATTCTTTCTCCATTATCTTTTGAGGTGTTGTTATATCATTCTTGATTCAGGAGGAATCTTGAAGAGAATTGTCAAGAATGAGATAATTAAATCCATCATTTCTTTCTCAGAACTATCTTGGATTAGATTTCACC
Organism: Elymus sibiricus; assembly: GCA_039707655.1. Classification (NCBI taxonomy): domain Eukaryota; kingdom Viridiplantae; phylum Streptophyta; class Magnoliopsida; order Poales; family Poaceae; genus Elymus; species Elymus sibiricus. Next base: position 228,420,870 of record CM077665.1, on the reverse strand, counting down.
TAAAGCCTTTCATAAAGATTGTTGCTATTTGCGGCGGTTATCAATTATCCAAGTGCTCCATTATCCTCTCGGCGAAAGAAGTTTTCATCTCTTTGTTGATCTCAACAAATCATTTGCTTCTGTTAGTGGCCAGTTGTGACCTCATAATTTTGAGATGTTTTTCCATAAGCCTACAACAAGCTTATTCTTTTAGTTCTTGATTTTCCAACAACTCTGTTCAATCCTCTTTGTTAGGATGCTTGTCAAATTCAGTTGTGGTAGAAGTTGTCTTTTTCTTCTTCGCTCTTTTCTTCCCAACGATCTAGCTTCTATTCTTTTGCTCCGAAGGCATTGTGATGTTGCTCTTTGAGTCATCATCTCGTTTCATCAAGATCATGTTCTTTCCTTAATTATCCTTTTAACCGGAGTGTTGTGACCCCTTTTCAAGTTATTTTCAATTTATCAAGTCTTGCCTCTCTTTTCAACTGGAGTGTTGTCCAAATTCTTTCTTTCTCATTCCTTGTCTATCTCGTTCAACCGCAGTGGTTTCGAATTCTTTCTTGTTCCTCATGCCATTCTTCATATCTTATTGCAACCTCTATGGTTACCATGGTGTTCCTTGTTCATCTTTCCTAATAGAGTATTTTACAACTTTCTTCTTCTCCATTCTGTTTTTCTTTCAAGATTCTCAACCTCCAGGTTGTTGGTAACACTCGTTTGTCAAAGAAGCACTTAATTTACCTCGTCCTCTTGCTCTTTCCTCTTCTCTTCCTGTTCTCATCCCTAGATCTCGGGGCGAGATCACTTTGTAGTGGGGGGAGTTGTAAGAGCCCGAGACCGACGCTATAGTTGACTTTGATATATTCCGTTATTGTCGTGTGTTTTTATTTGTTTGTCACATTAATCATCGCATCATTCGCATTAAATCGGCACTCCGTTGCCGTCAATTTTCAAAACTTGCATCTGTTCATAGTTGCTACTTCTCCGTTATCTTCGTAGACTGTTTCGAGTTCAAACACACTTGCATGCACCCGCGACATTCCTTAATGTAATGCCCAAGATGCGGTCCTATCCCTATTTTTGGATCGTGGGCCTCGATGGGGATAGAAGTGCATCTCGTCGTTTCGCAAGTGTAGACATCATTGTAATACATGTAAGAGAGGAGATGAGTATATGAGTTGGCTTACACTCGCCACAAGCTAAACTACAAATTCCATATAATCATCTAGAAATGCAGTGTCCGACTACGTACAAAATCGAACTACAAAAGCAAATGATATCTATCTCGCTAAGCCCAGGAAGATGACCAATTAGCACCCCTACTCGTCCGGTGTAACAGCCCGAGACCAACGCTTGAGAAGATTCCCCTTTCATTATGTTGTCATCGTGTGATTCGTTTGGTGGTCGCATTCATCATCGCATCATTCGCATCATGTGCATTGCATCAGCATTCAAAACTTGCATCCGTTAGTAGTTGCCAGTTCTCTCCGGTCTAGTCGTTGACCGTTTCGAGACCAACCACACACGCACGCGCCCGCGACATCATTCAAATATAGTTTTTAAAAGTGCGCAAAAAATATTCTCGGATTGGGTCGAAACATGGCGTGTGGTCTTGTTATATTGTAGGTAGACCGCCTGCCAAATATCCTTGCAATCGAAGGTCGTTTGATACCCGGACGATCGACCGTAGCGGCACCGTTATGGGATTATTATCGGATGTTTTCGGTTTATAAAACTCTGTCACGGGCCCCAACTTCCCTCTCTTCTCTAAGCCTAGCCCAACTACACAGCCCACTAGCCCACTATGTCCTAACCCTAACGTCTGCGCAGCCGGAGCCGTCCGATCGCGATCGCGCGGACGAAAAATGCCCCAAGCCCCTAACCCTAGTAAACCTAACTATTTAAGCCCTCCTCCCCTCTCCAAAAATGGCCTCCTAGCCACCTCGTGCTTCGTTTTCCGTGCCGGCCAGCACTACGCCGCCACTTGGCGCTCTCGGGCTAGCCGCGCCGCCGCCCGCAACCATCCAACGCTTGCCACGTCGCCCTAGCATCCCTCCTCCCATCGCGGCCCTAGGAAGCCCGCAGCAGGCACGCCTGGGCCTGATCGCCGCCGCCCATAGCTCCCTCCCTCGATCCCGATCTGGATCAGGGGAGGAGCCCGACCTCCTTTGCTTCCGGCCACCAGGGGCCCACCTCGCATCGGCCGCCAGTCGGGTTGCTGGAGAACCGCCGCCGACGACCGGAGCACCATCATAGGCGAGCTCCACGTCGCCCTCTTCCTCCTCCCGTTCACTCTCCTCTCTCTCACCTCATTCTCTCTCTAATCCATGCCATGGCCGCCACCTGCAGGAGCTCGAAGCCGCCGTCTTTCCCAGATCTGACAAATCCGGTGATCCCCGCCGCCTGGAGCTCCAGCCGCCGCCGCCATGGACACATGCTCCAGGAGCACGGGACGTCAGGGGAAGAGCCCCGTTGACCGTGCCCACGTGGGCCGCCTCCCGGCTAAGCCAGGCTAGGCCCGGTCACCCTGAACACCAACCTTCGCCAGCCCAGCCCCGCACCTCCACATCCGGCCCATGAGGCCTGGTGAGCATCAGATCTATCCCTCGCCCCTATGCTTTGTTTAGCTATTTGCGCTCTCGTCTATTAGGCCCAATAGTGCAGGTTTAGGCCTGATTCGCGGTTTTTTTTCTGTGGAACAGTTTATCCATTAATCCAGGACATTGTAGAATTACAGAAAAACTCCGTTTTTAAAATGTTAATAATTAGTAAACCGTGCATCGTATCATAATATTTTATATATGAAAAATGTGTAGATTAATTATATCCCACTTTATCCATGTTTAAAAATGTTTAACTTGCTGTTTGTATTAATTTGCGTACATAACATGCAAAAATGGTTTATGCCATAATCATGCGTAATTGTTGTGTCATTTTTTTAAATGTAAACACCCACATATTATATATGTTTTCGGGGTAGAAAAATCCATTGAATCCATTTGTGCAATTAATGTTGTCATTTGAGTAAGTTTGTGTGCATGTTATTTTTGCTGTGATGCCCTTTTGTTATTTTCGTGTGATTAAATACATGCATCATATGAATTAATTTTGAACATTAGATATGCCCTTTGACATGTGCACTAGCGCCTGATATTTTTGTTTGCCATGATAATCCATGTTTAGGTGTTATTTTCTTGTTGCCAACATGCTATAAAAAGTTGATGTTTTGATGTGCCCAAAATAATTCTAAGTCTGGAATCTGTTATATTTTGTTGCCATATTATTAGCCATTGATCTAGGGCTCCTTTGATTTTTCCACCATAAAATGTTTTGTTAAGTATGTTATGCTCTGTCATGGTGTGCCATTGGGTTGCATTTATAGGATTGGCACCATAGATATTGCTGTTGTCAAACATGTCAGCTTGTTAAAAACTGCTACACAAGTCTACTCTATTTTTTCACTAAGTCTGAGAACCTGATTATTTCAAATTGCCATGTTGTGTTGATGATATGCATGTTTCTGTGCATCATTAGATCTTGCCACTATGGAATGAAATGTAGTGCATTACGTCCTCTTCCAGGCTGCAAAGTTTCATGCCATCATATGCCCTATAGCATATAGTTTTATTGCTGACAATATGCCTTCGTGAAAAACTGCTCTGTTGAAAACTGTTATTTTCACTAAGTCCTAAACTACTATATTTTAATGCCATCTTGAGAGCTCGTTTGCTTTTGATCCATGCTTCTACTCAATTTGCTGTTATGAGATTAATTGTTGTGCATAATGTAAGCTACTTCCCCATGCCTTTTTTGTGCATTTTAGATGGTTCTAGCTTGTTGATTTGTGGGTTGCAATATGCTATGTTGCTGTTTTGAGCAGATTTTAAATAAAACTTGCGTTCCTTGTAATTATCGAACCGTAGCTCTGTTTTGAACATGTTGCAGATGAAACTTGCTTAGAATCTCATGTAGTTTCATAATATCTTATTGCATCCATGATTTGACATGTTTATGGTTGTTGTTTGCATGCATTTTGCATTCATGACATATTCATCTTGTGTGTGTCATATCTTTAAGGCCGTAGCTCCGTTGCAAATGTATGTAAATCGACTAGAATAACGAGTAGAATCGCATTGTGCATTTTATTTCCCTGTTTAATAAATATAAAACATGATTAGTTCAGATCTGGACCAATTTCCATATTAACATATAGGGTCGCTTCGGAAAAAATACTATATGTTGTTTCCGGCCTGCCATGTTAAACACCATTTAAACTGGCCATGTAAATAAACGAGAGTGAACTAAATGATTTGAACGTGGAGTTTCGTCAATATGCAACTCGTTGCATATTGAGCTTCACTTAATATGTAGGAGTTGATTGTTGTGATTTGCCATGTCATGCATAACAAGCATCATCCTTGTTGTGCATCATATCATGAATATGTTGTGGTGTTTACTGTGTCATTTGTTTGTTTCCGGATTGCTTCTCCTTGCTAGGGTTTTGAAACCGTTCGGAGTGTGTGGATTCGTTCAACTACATCTCGTTCGTCTACTTCACGGATTCGTTCTTCTTCCAAGCAGGATTTCAGGCAAGATGAACATTTCCCTGGATTCCACTACTATCATTGCCATGCTAGTTGTCTCGTTTCTATCGCTATGTCTCATTACCAACCACTTGTTTGTCAAGCCTCCCAAAATGCCATGAAAAGCCTCTAACCCCTCCACATTCCAGCAAACCATTTTTTGGCTATGTTATCGCTTGCTCAGCCCTTCTTATAGCGTTGCTAGTTGCAGGTGCAAGTTGTTTCCATGTGCCAACATGGATATTTTTGAGATATCACAATATTATTGCTATTTAATTTAATGCACATATATACTTGGTAAAAGGTGGAAGGCTTGGCCTTTCGCTCGGTGTTTTGTTCCACTTTTGCCGCCCTAGTTACTTGTGTACCGGTGTTATGTTCCATATTGAGCGCTCCTAACATGCTTGGGGTTGTTATGGGGACCCCCTTGATTTTCGTTTTGGGATAAAACTCTTCTGGTAAGGCCCAACATTGGTACTCCATTTGCCTAGTAACTAATAAAATTTCATACGGACCCGCCGGCACCCGCGGATAATTAATTAACCCCCAGGCCAGTGCTCCTCATGAGTGTTGGTCCAAAATAGAGCACTGTGCGGGGCCAACCCGGGGCAACTTGGGAGATTTCTATCAGACCACTATACGCGTAGCTCATCTGGTCTTGTCCTGAGAACGAGATACGCGGCTCCTATCGGGTTCGTCGACACGTCGGGCGGCCTTGCTGGATTTGTTTTACCTTTCTCGAACGTCTTGTGCACCGAGATTCCGAGGATACTTTGGGCTATCTCAAGGTTGAGGTTTTCCACCGGAATTCTAAGGATACTACGGGCAATCCTAGGGTTGAGGTTTTCCATGCAGCGTGTGGTTAGTTTGTGATGGATGAGTTGGAGCACCCCTGCAGGGTTAAATCTTTCATGAGAGCCGTGTCCGCGGTTATGTGGCAACTTGGAAATTTGTTTAACATCCGATCATAGAAAACTTAAAGTAAACTCAAATAAAAATACACCAACCGTGTGCGTAACCGTGACTGTCTCTTCTCGTGAATTTCTAAACCGAGAGAGAACACGGTGGGGTTATGTTTGACTCGTAGGTAGGTGTTCAAGATCACTTAGTGATCATTACTAGTTCACGTCCGTTTATGCGACGATCAGCCCCCTTATTCTTGTACTTGTAAGTTAGCCACTCAAATAAATGCTTAGTGCTTGCTGCAGCCTCACCACTTAACCATACCTTACCCATTAAGCTTTGCTAGTCTTGATACCCTTGGAAATGAGATTGCCGAGTCCCTGTAGCTCACAGATTACTACAACAACAGTTGCAGGTACAGGTAATGCAATGCTTTGACGTGAGAGTGATGCTTGTTTGATTTGGAGTTCTTCTTCTTCTTCATCGATCATAGGTTGCGTTCCAGGCCGACAGCCTGGGATAGTAAGGATGGATGTCGTTTTTATCGTTTGTTTTCGTCCGTAATCGGACCCAGCTCTTATGTATGATGTTTGGATGTGATGTTGTATTGATGTGATATTGATGTAGCTTGTGGCGAGTGTAAGCCAATTCCATATACTCATCTCCTCTTTACATGTACTTGTAACGATATCCATTCTTGCGAAACGACGAGATGGGCTTCTATCCCTATCGAGGCCCTCGAGCCAAATAAGGATAGGACCGCATCTTGGGCGTTACATCCGGGTAAGTCACGTACATACGCCCATGCTCCTCGTCGAACTCCCACTGGAGCTGGGAAGCGTCAACTCGATCGAGCTCATCTGTACCTATACCTGTATTGTTGTAGTAATCTGTGAGCCACGGGGACTCGACAATCTCATTAACCCGGGTACCGAGAGTATGTAAGCTGATGGGTAAGGTATGGTTAAGTGGTGAGGTTTGCAGCAGCACCAAGCATTTATTTGAGTGGCTAACTTACGAGTACAAGAGTAAGGTGAGAAACTACGCATGTCGGGCGAGTACTAGTTATGATCAATAAGTGATCCTGAACACGTACTTACGAGTCAAACATAACCCCACCATGTTCCCTTTCTGACTCCCTCGAAAAGGGACATCACGGTTACGCTTGGTGTATTTTAATTGAGTTTACTTCAAGTTTACTATAAACGGATGTTAAACAATTTCCAAGTTGCCATATAACCGCGGGCACGGTTTTCCCAAAGATTTAACCCTGCAGGGGTGCTCCAACTCATCCATCACAAACTAAACACAAGCTGCAAGGAAAACCTCAACCACGAGATAGTCCGTAGTATCCTCGGAATTCCGGTGGAAAACCTCAACCTCGAGATAGCCCGAAGTATCCTCGGAATCCCGCACACAAGACATTTGAGAAGGGTAAAACAAATCCAGCAAGATCGCCCAGCGTGTTGACAAACCCGATAGGAGCCGCGTATCTCGTTCTCAGGACACGACGGATGAGCTACATGTACGCAGGCCTGATAGAAATATCCCGGGTTGCCTTGGGTTGGCCCCGCACAGTGCTCTAGTTTGGACCAACACTCATGAGGAGCACTGGCCCGGGGGTTGATTAATATCCACGGGGTAGCTAAGCCCTATGAATTTTTATTAGGTTGTTAAGAAAATATAGTACCAATGTTGGGTCTTGCCATACGAGTTTTATCCAAAAACGAATAGTCAAGGGGGGCCCCATAACAACCCTAAGCATGTTAGGAGCGCTCAATATGGAACTTAACACCGGTAATCGGAAACTAGGGCGGCAAAAGTGGAAGAAATCACCGAGCAAAAGGACAAGCCTTCCACCTTTACCAAGTATATATGTGCATTAAATTAAATAGCAATAAATAAGGTGATATCCCAAGATATCCGCCACATGGAAACAACCTGCACCTGCAACTAGCAACGCTATAAGAAGGGGTTGAGCAAGCTGTAACTTAGCCAACCAATGATTTGCTAGGTAGTGGAGGCATTAGAGGCTTTCATGGCAATGTGGGAGGCTTGATATTCAAGTGGTAGGAAACGAGACATAACGGTAGAAATGAGACAACTAACATAGCAAAAATAGCATCGGGATCCGGGTAACGATCATCTTGCCTCGAGGGTCTTCACATGGATAAAGAGCTGGGTCCTCGTAGGTGTTCTCGCCAGGATCCTCGAACTCAGTCTCATCACTTGGGTCTACCCATAAAAGAAATAACACCAAATAAACATACAAGCAAGGGGCGATGAGCAACAAAGAATGATGCATGTCCAATTTGATGTATTTAACATGGCAAACCTATACTAGTCATCTTTCTCATGCAATTATTTAGTTATTTAACATTCTGGACAGAACCTCAAGATTAATTATTTGGATATGCATGAACATGGCAAAATGAATGCTTCTCATGAAAACAATGCAAATGCATATGAAGAACGTTGCAAACGGAGTTACGGAACTCTCGGAGCACTCACGACAAGGTACTAACGGTAACGGAGACAAAACAGAGATTGAGAGAGTCTATGGGCATTTCGTTGGCATCCCAACTATGCCACTGGATTGGAAATGAAATTCTAGTAGAAATAGACATAAACATCATGGAAAACAAGTGGGTACAACTCCCACAAAGCACCAAACAATTACACAACCAATCTGTCCAAAAACAGCAACATGCCATATTGCACACCCCAAAACTACCAGCTAAAGCAAGCTATCATGCACAACCAAGACATGGAGATGAAGTCTGCATGATTCAAAACAATTCATCTCATGGGAGCAAAAGGAATAAAAGCATGGATCAACAGCAAATGAGCTCACAGGATGGCATATTGGAATAGCAGTTAATGACTTAGTGAAAATACGAGTGTTTCACAATCAGTGTTATCATGTTGGCATATTGACATCAATAAATCTATATGCTATAAAGACTTTCATGGCATGCAAATTTAACAACGTGATAGAGGACAAGATGCACTTCAAATAACTCCATTACAGCAACATCAAAATATGTATAGATTCATGGCTAGCATCCACCCAACATGGCATATTGAACTAAGCAGTTCTTCAGACTTAGAAAAATTATCAAGGTGCAAGGCAGAGCAGTTTTATCACTTTAACATGTTTGACAGCAAAACTAAATAGGATGCAAAACCTCTTCTTGACAACTATTGGCGCATTAAAACAAAGAATAACATGGGATATAATTCACTCCATTGGACCAATCACAAAGTAGCTATACATTCATGTCAATTAACATGGAAACATAGGAACAAAATAACACAGATTACAGACTTAGAATTATTTGACCCTACTAAACAGAAACATCATCATGGCATGTTGACAGCAACAAATCCACATCTAAACATGGTTTTTCATGGCAAGAAAAATTAACAGGGGCTAGTACACATATCAAAGGGAAATTTTCATGTTGACAACGTTACCAAAGGGTGCAAGGATTAAATCACACAAAAATAACAAAATCACATCTTAGCACAAAACAACTTTCACACAAACTTGGTCAAATGACAAAACTAATGCTACAGCTGGATTCATTGGATTTTTCTACCCAAAAGTCATATATCATAAGTATATGTTGCTGTAGGAAATCATGCCACAAATCAATTGCAAAAAATACCATCTAAGTTATAACCTAGGACATGCCAGATTTGGCATATGCCAAAACTGGAATATGACAAAGAATGCACTACCAGTTTTTAAGAGAATGCACTTTTCAACCAGGGATTACTTCAAGTAAATGAACTCTATAATGGATGCAAGTTGTACTGGCAGGAAGACCACAATAAATACTCCAACAATGATCATAGGCACAACCCCATATGATCAACACGGTAAAAGTTCTAGACTCTGGAAAACAGGTAAACAATAACAAATCTGCAGTTTTTTTTTAGAAAATTCAGTTTTCTGACAGAAAATTTCAGATTTCGTGAGGGTTTCCGGATCTGCTCCCTGGACCTCCTAGGCACAAGATTTTGGTGCAATACCATGGTATGAACATGGGGCTAGGCCTAGGACATGGTTTGGCCGAAGGAAAGCACACACAGAGGTAAAGATCTGGACTAGAGTGCAATGGGAGCGCACTCTGGAGGTTCAGAGTTCACCGGAGCACGAATTTTGCATGAACACGGCGAGGCCTACGATGGATTAGAGGGAGAGAGATCTGCCAGAGAGGGAGATTGGTATACCTATTATACCTAGGACATGAAGGTGACGTCGGGGACGAAGCGGAGCGACGGCAGCGAGTCGAGGAACTTGTCGGCCTTGTTGTTCCGTGAAAATAGGAAGAAGTGGGCGATGGGGACGACAATCTTGAGCGAGTCTTGGCATTAGAATGGGTCCGGGTGGTGTCAGGGTTCTAGTAGACATCGAGGAGGAGGCCGGAGGTGCCTGCTATGCCGACAGTGAGCTCGAGTCCGAGCCGGTCATGGATCTTGGCATCGAGCAAGCAGGGACGTGGGAGGAGAGGAGGAGTGGTGGTGGCGTGGATGAGAGGGAGGAGAGGAAGGGAAAACCCTAGGACGTGAGGGTGAGGCGATTTTCTAGGAGGAGGAGGGGTTTCCCTCATGGCCATGTGCACGAGCTTCCTCTGTACGTGTACGTGAGAGAGAGAATGAAAGGAAGAAGAAAAAGGTGAAGGAGAGGGAGGCTGCAGGTGGGGATGCAGGGTGACCACGCTGGACGAGAGGGAGGCGAGGAGGAGGCACTGGCAGTAGCTAGCGTTGCTACTGCTGTTGCGCTGCTGCTGGCTACGATGGAGCTAGCGAGGAGAGGAGAGACTAGGCCCGTGGGGCTAGCCTGCTGGCCCAGGTGGCCGGCCCAGGTAGGCTCCCTCCCTTGAAAATCTATTTCATCCTTTTTTTTAAATAACAAAAGTTACAAAAATTCCCAGAGAAAAGAGAGGGAGGTTTTGGATGAAACTAAATATGTTTTGAACTCACAAAAATATTCCCTATTTAATAGGATTAGTTTGGACATTATTAAAAGAAAGAAAATAAAATGCCCTAAATTTATAAAACCAAGTATTTTGCTAATGATAAAAGCCAGGGAGGTTGCACATGGCTAAGATTGGTTTTAATAACCCATACAGAATATTAGAAAACTTAGCAACATTTCTAGGGAGGACTTGGGCAAAGCAAAATCACAACATTTCATGAATTTGAATTAAAGAGAGATGGAGGTATTTTCAAAGAATTGTAGGGAGGGTTCCACATAAGAAAACCCATTTGAAAGCAAGCACACATCACCATACACAACTCCACTCAAACACACATATCATGATGCAACAAAATGGAATGGATGACATGATGCCATGATGCACAATTGAATGACATGGAGCAAAATTTATTAACTCAAACCAAAGTTGACAAGGCATGAAAGGTTCACACGTGGAATTGGTTACAAGGTTTGGAAAGATGCTCTTGGGCTGTTACAACTCTCCCCCACTACAAGAAGATCTCGTCCCGAGATCTAGGAACGGAAGAATTCAGGATATTCAGAACGGAGAAGGTCCTCACGTTCCCAAGTGGCTTCTTTGTCGGAATGGTGTGACCATTTCACTTTGAGAAACTTGATAGACTTGTTGTGAGTCTTGCGCTCAGTCTCTTCAAGGATAGCAATTGGATGTTCATTATAGGATAGGTCTGCTTGGAGATCAATGTCTTGGAAGTCAACGATGCGCTCAGGAGTCATGAAACACTTGCGGAGTTGAGAGACGTGAAAGACGTCATGCACATTGGAGAAATTGGAAGGAAGCTCAAGTTGGTAGGCAAGGTCGCCTCTCCTGCGCACAATCTTGAAAGGACCCACAAAGCATGGTGCCAGCTTTCCTTTGATGCCAAAGCGATGAGTGACCTTCATGAGAGACACTCGGAGATTGACGAAGTCATCGATTTGAAACGCCATGTCACAATGCTTGCTATCATAATAGCTCTTCTGGTGGGATTGAGCTACTTTGAGATTTTCATGAATGACACGGCACATTTCTTCTGCTTCTGTGATCATGTCATTGCCAAGAATTTGGCGCTCACCAGCTTCAGACCAATTGAGCGAGGTACGGCACTTCCTGCCATAGAGAATTTCGAATGGGGCCTTGCCCGAACTTGTTTGGAAACTATTGTTGTAGGAGAACTCGGCAAACGGGAGGCAATCTTCCCACTTCATGCCGAAGGAGATAACACAAGCTCTGAGCATGTCTTCAAGGATTTGATTGACTCTCTCTACTTGACCACTTGTCTAAGGATGGAAAGCTGTGCTAAAACGGATCTTAGTACCCATGGCTGACTGAAAGGAATCCCAGAACTTGGAAGTGAAGATGCTTCCACGGTCTGAAGAGATAAGCTGAGGAATACCATGCAAAGAAACTATCCTTGATGTGTACAGCTCTGCCAGCTGAGCTGCCGTGATAGATTTTTTGACCGGAAGGAAGTGGGCAACTTTGGCGAGCTTGTCGATGACCACAAAGAGGGCATCATTACCTCTCTTGGACTTAGGAAACCCAGTGACAAAATCCATCTCAATGTGATCGAATTTCCACTCTGGTATAGGCAAAGGCTAAAGGAGACCTGCTGGACGTTGACATTCCGCCTTTACTCTACGGCACCCTACACACTCACTCACAAACTGGGCAATTTCACGTTTCATACGAGTCCACCAGAAGGTTTGCTTGAGATCCTGATACATCTTGGAACTACCTGGATGAATAGAGAGGAGAGAATTATGTGCTTCATCAATGATAACTTTCCTGAGCTCTCCTTTTCGAACCACTAGACGATCCTCGAATAACAAGGTGCCTTTGTCATTAACATTGAAGCACTTATACTTTGGAATGCTCTTGGCCACGCCAATCTTCACCTTCTTCACCATAGCATCGAGAAGTTGAGCTTGGCGAATTTGACCTACCAAGGTGGGAGAAACTTGAAGGTTGGCAAGAAACCCTTGAGGAACTACTTGGAGGTTGAGCTTGCGGAAAGCTTCACAAAGCTCAGTTTGGAATGGCTTGAGAATAAGACTGTTGCAGTACGCCTTTCTGCTCAAAGCGTCTGCAATCACATTTGCTTTGCCTGGAGTATACTCAATGCTGGGGTTGTACTCCTGGATCATTTCCACCCAACGTGTTTGCCGGAGATTGAGATTGGGTCGAGTGAAAATGTACTTTAAGCACTTGTGGTCAGTGAAGACTTGAACTGGCCTTCCCAACAAGAGGTGTCTCCAGGTCATAAGAGCATGAACAACTGCCGCCAGCTCGAGATCGTGAGTGCAGTAGTTCTTCTCACTAGGCTTCAGCTAACGTGAGGTATAAGCTACCACTTTCTGTCGTGCATGAGAACACCACCAAGACCTTGGAGGGAAGCATCACAAAACACTTGGAATGGTTTGGATTCATCAGGAGGTGTGAGAACTGGAGCCGAAGTCAGCTTTTCCATGAGTGTATCGAACGCCACATCACACTCAGGAGTCCACACATATTTGACATTCTTCTGGAGGAGATTAGACAAAGGCTTAGCAATCTTGGAGAAGTTCTTCACGAATCTTCTGTAGTAGCTTGCAAGCCCGAGGAAGCTTCGAAGCTGCTTGACATTCTGAGGAGGCTCCCACTTCATGATGGCCTCAACTTTCTCAGGATCCACCTTGATTCCCTCGGCAGAGACGATATGCCCAAGGTACACCACTTCATTGAGCCAAAACTAGCACTTGGATAACATTGCATAGAACCGATGCTCTCTAACTTGTCAAGCGTAAGTCGGAGATGCTCTGCATGTTCTTCTTTGGTTTCAGAGAAGACTAGATTGTCATCCAAATACACCGAGACAAACTCATTCCTGAAGGGAGATAAGACGAAGTTCATCACACGGGAGAATGTCGGAGGCGCATTTGCAAGACCAAAGGACATCACGGTGTACTCATAAGAGCCAAAACTCATCCTGAAAGCAGTCTTTGGAATATCTTCTTCACGGATACGGATTTGATGATAGCCCATTCGAAGATCTAGCTTTGAGAAAACTTTGGCCCCTTTCAATTGCTCAAACAACTCATTGGTGTTGGGAAGTGGATATTTGTTCTTGATTGTCTTTTTATTCAATGGGCGGTAATCGACGCAAAGTCGTTCCGTGCCATCCTTCTTCTTGACAAAAAGAACACCACGACCCCAAGGTGAAGAACTTGGTCTGATCAAACCCAGACGCTCTTGTTCATCTAGTTGCCTTTTCAATTCTTTTAGCTATTGGGACCAAGCTTATAAGTACGCTTGCATACTGGTTCAGTTCCAGGTTCGAGTTCAATCACAAACTCTACTGGCCGGTGAGGAGGCATTCCTGGCAATTCATCTGGAAAGACATTGTCATACTCACAAACGACAGGGATTTGAGATATGGCTGAGATTTCACCCTTCTCATTGAGAGAAAAGAGACGAATCGCGTCATCGCAAACAGCAAAAATGATCACGTCCTCAGAAGGATGAGTCGATTTGACTTCTTTGGCTGCACAATGGACATAGTCCTTATTCATCTCAAGAAAATCCATGCCAAGAATTAGATCAATATCCGAGTTGCCGAGAACAATTAGGGAGGCTAGAAAAGAATAGTTGCCCATCTTGATAGAGACATCCAGAATTACCATATTCGAGCTCATCAACATACCCGAAAAAACAACACAGAAAGGATTTGGTAGGACTTCCGAAGACAAATCATGCTTCCATGCAAAAGGTCTACATATGAATGAATGCAATGCACCAGTATCGAACAACACTTTTGCAGGAACTGAATTAACCAAGAGATTACCCATTATCACTTGAGAAGACTCCTCTGCTTGAGCTGCATTGACCATGTTCACTCTTACTGACTTGGGATTGTGCTTCACCATAGCATTTCCTGGAGGCCTGACTGGAGGAGGAGGCGGGAGACGCCGCTGGTTGCTGCACTTGTTGGAGTAGTGGCCCTTCTAACCACACTTGTGACAAGTAACCTCTGATAGCGGACGGAAGTTGCATGGAGGAGGAGCATTTGCTGTCTTGGGCGCCTGAGGCCTCTGCTGGAATCCTGGGTTGGGTGGGTGGGAAGAACCACGACCACCGTGTTGCTTCTGCTTCTGAGGAGGACGAAACGGAGGAGGCGAAGGAACCCAATACTTCTGCTGCTTAGGAACAATCTGAGAGGAGGACGAATAAGTGTGAGATTCTCTGAACCGCTTCCTAGAATTCTCGACCTTGAGTTGGACTGCTTCATACTTTCGAGCCAAGTTATAGAATTGATCAAACTCAAGGCGCTCGTGAAGGACGAGAGCAAGCTGAAGATCTTCCCTGAGGCCACCTCTGAACTGATAAATCTTGCACTTGTCATTGGGCACATCCGGCTTGGCATAACGAGCAAGATAATGGAACTCGATGTTATACTGATAGACATACGAGTTTCCTTGCTTGAGGTTCCTGAACTTCTCACGCATACCCTTGACAACACTCGTCAGGATATGATGAGCTCTGAAGTCACGTCAGAAGTCATCCCAGCTGATCACACGGTGACCTCTGGAATCTTTGTACTGCTGCCTGGCCCTTCAGCTGGAAACTTGCGAACCTGACATAGTCCTAAGGTCTGACATTGCTGCACTTGAAATGCTTGTTGATGTCGACGAGCCAATCCTCCGCATCAAGAGGCTGAGCATAGTTGGTGAAGGCATTGGGTTGATTGGCAAGGAATTGATTCAAAGTTGCGAATTGCGGCTAATTATTGAAATTCCCTTGATGGCCTTGATGCCCCTGATTTTGAAAGCCTTGCAGCAGGTGGAGGAACATCTGGGTATTGGCGTTGGTTGCGTCCATCACTGCCTGCCAAGCCTCCAGAGGTGTAGGTGGGGTAGTGGAGGGTTAGCATCATCCCCCTCACGACCCGGGTTTCCATGAGTTGCTCGAGCCATCCTGAATATGGACAAGAATATTAGATCACAGTTGACAAGATGAAGTTGATAAGCTGAATCAAAGGCTCGAATATTGCAACATAGAAGTCTTATCCATTCGCATTCCACTAGAATTAGCTAGAATGCTTCCCAAAGTATAGCGACAACATCATGAGATTTGGAAGCCACTTGCAATTCAACAAAGTATTGAGCTAAAATTGCTCAGAACAAATGCATAACCCATTATACATCTGTTGGAAGAATTCTTCTAGGTGACTACTGGAATTCCCGCCTGTGAATTCACAGAATTTTTTGGTTATTTTGATTCGGGTTGCGGACCCAGGAACATACCCAAGGTAATAACTACAAATGCACCCGCAACCTTCCACAACATAATCCGAGAAACTCCACAAACTCGTCTACCTCAGACCCTCGTAATCACAACGATACTAATTATGGCAGTACATCTGGATGCTCTCCCCAGTACTGGGTGACGCCAAACTCCTCTCGCCACAAATAGTATTGAAGCAATTTCAAACATCCTCGTCCTGAGATACTAAGGAAACTGAACGATAACGATGTGTTAAGAATCCCCTGGAGCTCTAATCCCCGGAAACAGGAGGCACCAAGTATAGAATACCCGCGTGATCCTAAAAATTGAGTGAGAAGAGGGGTAGAATTAAAATTCCTATGTCATTATTCCTCACAAGAGCATAAAAGAGGAGTAAAAAGAATCCTGGTCTCCGATATAGCTAAACCCAAAATAGTTTTTCAGTAGACTCGACTCGGCCAAGTTCGATCAAGCAAGGGGCTCATATGGTCGGTATGGCTCTAATTACCAACTTGTAACGCCCAAGATGTGGTCCTATCCCTATTTTTGGCTCGAGGGCCTCGATGGGGATAGAAGCGCATCTCATCGTTTAGAAAGTATAGACATCATTGCAATACATGTAAGAGAGGAGATGATTATATGAGTTGTCTTACACTCGCCACAAGCTAAAGTACAAATTCCATACAATCATCCAGAAATGCAGGGTCCGACTACGGACGAAATCAAATGACAAAAGCAAATGAAATCCATCTCGCTAAGCCCAGGAAGATGACCAAGTAGCTCCCCTACTCATCTAGGTAAGTCACGTACATACGCCCACGCTCCTCGTCAAACTCCCACTGGAGCTGGGAAGCATCAACTGGATCGAACTCATCTGTACATGTACCTGTATTGTTGTAGTAATCTGTGAGCCACGGGGACTCAGAAATCTCATTAACCCAGGTACCGAGACTATGTAACCTCATGGGTAAGGTATGGTTAAGTGGTGAGGTTTGCAACAACACTAAGCATTTATTTGAGTGGCTAACCTACGAGTACAAGAGTAAGGTGAGAAACTACGCATGTCGGGCGAGTACTAGTTTTGATCAATAAGTGATCCCGAACACCTACTTACGGGTCAAACATGACCCCACCATGTTCCCTTGCCGACTCCCTCAAAAAGAGATGATCACGGTTACGCGCACGGTTGGTGTATTTTAATTGAGTTTAATTCAAGTTTACTATAACCGTATGTTAAACAATTTCCAAGTTGCCACATAACCGCGGGCATGGCTTTCCCAAGGATTTAACCCTACAGGGGTGTTCGAAGTCATCCATCACAAACTAACCACAAGCTGCATGGAAAACCTCAACCACGAGATAGCCCTTAGTATCCTCGGAATTCCGGTGGAAAACCTCAACCTCGATATAGCCCGAAGTATCCTCGGAATCCCGCGCACAAGACATTCGAGAAGGGTAAAACAAATCCAGCAAGACCGGTCGACGTGTCGACGAACCCGATAGGAGCCGCGTATCTCATTCTCAGGACACGACGGATGAGCTACGCATACAGAGGCCTAATAGAAATCTCCCGAGTTGCCCCGGGTTGGCCCCGCACAGTGCTCTAGTTTGGACCAACACTCATGAGGAGCACTGGTCCGGGGGTTGATTAATTATCCACGGGGTAGCTAAGCCATATGCATTGTTATTAGGTTGTTAAGCAAATATAGTACCAATGTTGGGTCTTGCCAGACGAGTTTTATCCAAAAACGAATAGTCAAGGGGGGGCCCATAACAACCCTAAGCATGTTAGGAGCGCTCAATATGGAACTTAACACCGGTAATCGGAAACTAGGGCGGCAAAAGTGGAAGAAATCACCGAGCAAAAGGACAAGCCTTCCACCTTTACCAAGTATATATGTGCATTAAATTAAATAGCAATAAATAAGGTGATATCCCAAGATATCCATGTTGCCACATGGAAACAACCTGCACCTGCAACTAGCAACGCCATAAGAAGGGGCTAAGCAAGCGGTAACTTAGCCAATCAATGGTTCGCTAGGTAGTGGAGGGGTTAGAGGCTTTCATGGCAATGTGGGAGGCTTGATATTCAAGTGGTAGGAAATGAGACATAACGGTAGAAACGAGAAAACTAGCTTTGCAAAAATAGTTTTGGGATCCGGGTAATGATCATCTTGCCTGGAGGGTCTTCAGAGGGATAAAGAGTTGGGTCCTCGTAGGTGTTCTCGCGAGGATCCTCGAACTCAGTCTCGTCACTCGGGTCTACCCATAAAAGAAACATCACCAAATAAACATACAAGCAAAGGAGATGCGCAACCAAGAATGATGCATGTCCAATTTGATGTATTTAACATGGCAATCCTATACTAGTCATCTTTCTCATGCAATTATTTAGTTCTTTAACATTCTGGACAGAAACCTCAAGATTAATTATTTGGATATGCATGAACATGGCAAAATGAATGCTTCTCATGAAAACTGTGAAAATGCATATGAAGAATGCTGCAAAAGGAGTTATGGAACTCTCAGAGCACTCACGACAAGGTACTAATGGTAACGGAGACAAAACAGAGATTGACAGAGGCTATGGACAATTCCTTGGCATCCCAAGTATGCCCTTGAATTGGAAATGAAATTCTAGTAGAAATAGACCTAAAGATCATGGAAAAAAGTGGGTACAACTCCGACAAAGCACCAAACAATTATGCAAGCAATATGTCCAAAAACAGCAACATGACATATTGCACACCCCAAAACTACCAGCTACAGCAAGCTCACAAGGTGGCATATTGGAAGAGCAGTTAATGACTTAGTGAAAACACCAGTGTTTCACAATCAGAGTTGTCATGTTGGCATATTGACAACAATAAATCTGTATGCTACAGAGACTTTCATGGCATGAAAATTTAACAACATGATAGAGGATAAGATGCACTTCAAATAACTCCATTAGAACAACATCAAAATATGTATAGATTCATGGCTAGCATCCACCCAACATGGCATATTGAACTAAGCTGTTCTTCAGACTTAGAAAAATTATCAAGGTGCAAGGTAGAGCAGTTTTATCAGTTTGACATGTTTAATAGTAAAACTAACTAGGATGCAAAACCTCTTCTTGACAACTATTAGCACATTACAACAGAGAATAACATGGGCTATAATTCATTCCATTGGACAAATCACAAAGGAGCTATACATTCATGGCAATTAACATGGAAACATAGCAACAAAATAACACAGATTCCTGACTTGGAATTATTTGACCCTACTAAACAGAAACATAATCGTGGCATGTTGACAGCAAGAAATCCACATCTAAACATGGTTTTTCATGGCAAGAAAAATTACCAGGGGCTAGTACACATATCAAAGGGCAATTTTCATGTTAACATGGTTACCAAAGGGTGCAAGGATTAAATCACACAGAAATAACAAAATGACATCTTAGCACAAAATAGCTTTCACACAAACTTGCTCAAATGACAAAACTAATGCTACAACTGGATTCATTGGATTTTTCTACCCCAAAATCATATATCATAAGTATATTTTGCTGTAGGAAATCATGCCACAAATCAATTGCAAGAAATACCATCTAAGTTATAACCTAGGACATGCCAGCTTTGGCATATGCCAAAACTGGAATATGACAGAGAATGCACTACAAGTTTTTAACAGAATGCACTTTTCAACCAGGGATTACTTCAAGTAAATGAACTCTATAATGGATGCAAATGGTACTGGCAGGAAGACCACAGTAAGTACTCCAACAATGGTCATAGGCACAACCCCATAAGATCAACAGGGTAAAAGTTCTAGCCTCTTGAAAACAGGTAAACAATAACAAATCTGCAGTTTTTTCGGACTTAAGAGAAAATTCAGTTTTCTGACAGAAAATTTCAGATTTCGTGAGGGCTTCGGGATCCGCTCCCTGGACCTCCTAGGCAGAAGATTTTGGTGCAACGCCATGGTATGAACATGGGGCTAGGCCTAGGACATGGTTTGGCCGAAGGAAAGCACAGAGAGAGGTGCAGATTTGGGCTAGAGTGCGATGGGAGCGCGCTCTGGAGGTTCAGAGTTCACCGGAGCATGAATTGTGCATGAACACGGCGAGGCCTACGATGCATTAGAGGGCAAGAGATTTGTTAGAGACGGAGATGGGTATACCTAGTATACCTAGGACATGGAGGTGACGTCGGGGACGAAGCAGAGCGATGGCAGCGAGTCGAGGAACTTGTCGGCCTTGTTGTTCCGTAAAGAAGAGGAAGAAGTGGGCGACGGGGACGGCGATTTTGAGCGAGTCTTGGCATCAGAAGGGGTCCGGGGCGGCGTTAGGGTTCCAGTAGACGTCGAGGAGGAGGCCGGAGGTGCCTGCTACGCCGGCAGCGATCGAGTCTGAGTCAATCATGGATCTTGGCATCGAGCAAGCAGGCACGTGGGAGAAGAGGAGGAGTGCCGGCGGCATGGATGGGAGGGAGGGGAGGAAGAGGGTGAGGCGATTTTATAGGAGGAGGTGGGGTTTCCCTCGTGGCCATGTGCACGAGCTTCCTCTGTACGTGTACAGGAGAGAGAGAACGGAAGGAAGAAGAAAAAGGTGAAGGAGTGGGAGGCTGCAGGTGGGGACGCGGGGTGGCCACTGACGTGGCTTGAGACTGCGTCGGTATTTCCCCACAGAGGAAGGGATGATGCAGCACAGCGACGGTAAGTATTTCCCCCAGTTATGCAACCAAGGTATCGAACCAGTAGGAGGTTCACCACCACCTAATAAGCAGCACCTACACACAAATAACAAATACTTGCAACCCGATGCGTAAGAGAGGTTGTCAATCTCTCTATGGTAAAAAGATAGATTAGGTAGTGATAGATAGGAGAGATAGATCTCTCAAGAACACAAAATAAAAAGGGCAAATAAAAAGTGCAGCAATATATTTTTGAGTTTTTGGTATAGTAGATCTGAAAGCGAAGAGGCAAAAAGATAGATCGGAAAGCAATATGTTGGAAAAGTAGACCCGGGGGCTGTAGGTTTTACTAGTGGCTTCTCTCATGAGTATAGCACACGGTGGGTGAACAAATTACTGTTGGGCAATTGATAGAAGATCAAATAATCATGACGATATCCAAGGCGATGATCATTACATAGGCATCACGTCCAAGATAAGTAGACCGACTCCTGCCTGCATCTACCACTATTACTCCACACATCGACCGCTATCCAGCATGCATCTAGTGTATTAAGTTCATGGAAAAACGGAGTAATGCAATAAGAACGATGACATGATGTAGACAAGATCTATTCATGTAAGAATAGACCCCATCTTGTTATCCTTAATGGCAACGATACATGCGTGCCTTGCTGCCCCTTCTGTCACTGGGAAAGGACACCGCAAGATCGAACCCATCACAAAGCACCTCTTCCCATGGTAAGAAAAATTGATCTAGTCGGCCTAACTAAACCAAAGATTTGAAGAAGAAATACGAGGCTATAAGTAATCATGCATATAAGAGATCAAAGAAGACTCAAATAATATTCTTGGATAGAAACTGATCATGAACTCAAAATTAATCAGATCCCAACAAACACACCGCAAAAGTTTACATCAAATAGATCTCCAAGAGACCATTGTATTGAGAATCAAAAGAGAGAGAGGAAGCCATCTAGCTACTGCATACGGACCCGTAGGTCTATGGTGGACTACTCACGCATCATCGGAGAGGCACCTATGAAGAAGATGAACCCCTCCGTGATGGTGTTAGATTGGATCTCGAGGCTCTGGAACTTGCGGTGGCTGGATGTTTTTTCGTCGACTCCCCTATGGTTTTCTGAATATTTGGGTATTTATAGGTGTCAGAGGTGGTGGAGGGGGGCCCCATGGAGGGCACAACCCATCAGGGCGCGTCGGGGGCCCCCTGGCGCGCCCTAGTGGGTGGTGGCCTCCACAGCCCACCTCTCTGGCACTTCTTTGGCCCACTGGGTGTCTTCTGGTCCAAAAAAATCTCCAAAAAGTTTCGTCACGATTGGACTCTGTTTGGTACTGATATTCTGCGAAGTAAGAAACAAGCAAAAACAGCAACTGGCACTTTGGCACTATGTCAATAGGTTAGTCCCAAAAAATGATATAAAGTTGTTATAAAGTGATTGTAAAACATCCAAGAATGATAATATAACAACATGGAACGCGCAACAATTATAGATACGTTGGAGACGTATCAGCATCCCCAAGCTTAATTCCTACTCGTCCTTGAGTAGGTAAATGATAAAAACAGAATTTTTGATGTGGAATGATGCCTAACATGTTCATCTCGTATTCTTTTCTTGGTGGCATGGACATTTGGACTTTTAGATGATTCAAAGCAATAGTCTAGTTTTAACATAATGACTTCAATACTCAAGCATGCCAACAAGCAACCATGTCTTTCAAAATATCAACACTAAAGAAAGTTATCCCTAGCCCATCATGCTCAATCATTGATCAATTCATGAAACACATTCAAATATTAGCTACACCCAATGCTCAAGTACGATCATAGTGCCCCCTCGTTGGTGCTTTATAAGAGAAGATGGAGACTCAAAGTAAAAATAAAAATTGCATAAAGTAAATAGATAGGCCCTTCGCAGAGAGAAGTAGGGATTTGTAGAGGTGCCAAAGCTCAAAGTTTTAAATTTAGAGAGAAAAATATTTTGGGTGGCATGCCTTTCTTGTCAACGAAAATGACAAAGTAGTTCACAATACTTTCCATGCTAGATATATCATAGGCGGTTCCCAAACAGAAAATAAAGTTTATTCCTTTTTCCACCATTCTATCACATTCCATGGCGGGCCGTATCCACGGTTGCCTTCCATACCAACACTTTCCAGGTAATTTATTATTTGACAACATAAAGTAAATTTTTTTCTTTTTCATTTCGGGAATGGGCATCCCTATTACCGCCGCACTCTCATGCAATGACAAGTGAATAAACACTCATCTTGAGAATAACACATCTAGCATGGAAAAATATTGGACACTCCCCACCGTTTCATGAGCGGTACGAGCACACAAAAGAGAAGTTTATTTTGAAAATTAGAGATGGCACATACAAATTTGCTTGGAACGGCATGGAAATACCGCATATAGGTAGGTATGGTGGACTCATAAGGCAAAACTTGGTTTAAGGATTTTGGATGCACAAGTAGTATTTCTACTTAGTACAAATGGAGGCTGGCAAATAGATTGAGAAGCAACCAAACCAAGAAACAAAAATTCACATAAGCGAGCATTGAGCATAACTAACACCGAATAATGTACCATAAGTAGAATGTAATTTCATTGCATTACTATTGACTTTCAGACTTGCATAGGGAATCAGAAACATTAACACCAATATTCCTACTAAAGCATAATTACTCACGAACATGACTCACGTATTACTATCATCATGTTTCAAAACTATTACAAGGAATCAAGTTTAATTTGTCCAATGATCTTCATGAAAGTTTTTATTATATCCTCCTTGGATATCTATCACTTTGGGACTAGTTTCATATATTGTCATTGCTTTTTGACAAGCTCAAACAAATTTAAGTGAAGCACATGCGCATAGAGTTTTCATCTATCAAAAAGGTATAAGTGAAGCATGAGAGGATTTATTCAAAATTTACTAAATCTCAAATTAATCTAAGTGAACAATGAGAGTATTTCTACAAAAATTTCCAAGCACACCATGCTCAAAAAGATATAAGTGAAGCACTAGAGCAATTCTATAGCTCAAAAAGTTTAAGTGAAGCATATAGAGCAATTCTAACAAATCATAGCATAATTTTGGCTCTCCCAAATAGGTGTGTGCAGCAAGGATACAAGTGACAAACTAACAAGCAAAGCAAGCAAAGACTCAAATGATACAAGACGCTCCAAGCAAAACTCATGATATGTGACGAATAAAAATATAGCTCCAAGTAAAATACCAATGGTCGTTAGAAGAAAGAGGGGATGCCACTCGGGGGCATCCCCAAGCTTAGTTGCTTGTTTCTCTTTGGATATATCTTGGGGGTGCTGTAGCATCCCCAAGCTTAGGCTCTTTTCACTCCTTATTCCTTCATCCATCGTGATCTCACCCAAAACTTGAAAACTTCAATCACACAAAACTCAAGAAAATCTTCGTGAGATCCGCTAGTATAATAAAGCAAATCACTACTTTTGGTGTTGTTGCAAACCCATTAATACTTTGTTATTGCATTATACCTACTGTATTTTAACTTTACCATGGCTCATACCCTTCAATATAACCCATATATTCATCAAAACAAGTTCACAATGCAACCAAAACAGAATCTGTCTTAAACAGAACAGTCTGTAGTAATCTGTACTCTAACCATACTTCTGTAACTCTAAAAATTCTGAAAATTAGGACAACGTAAAGAATTTGCATAGAAACACTGTGTTAAAATTGCAGGTCAAGATCACGTTCCAGTAAAAAATGCAAATTCGAACACTGGACGCAAAGTTTCTGCTTTAGATTCAGCATCGCTTCTACTCATCTTATAAATCATCCTAAAGGCTCTACTTGGCACAAACACTAAATAAACCATAAAAACACAATCATAACAGAGGCATAATTGTGTCAACACTCAAAAACAGAAAGTAAAAAGCACAAATAAATTTATTCATTGGGTTGCCTCCCAACAGGCGCTATCGTTTTACGCCCCTAGCTAGGCATAACGCATAGTTTCAACTGTTGTCATCTTTGGTTTTTGCTACTTTTGCCAGGGATTTCTCGAATCCGGGGGGGCTCTTTACGCTTCCCCAAATTTTCAGGAGAAGAGATCATCTTGAGATCCAAAATATCCAAACGCTTATTGCAAAGAGTAATCAAAGTATTCAAGCGATTGAGGTTCCCACTAATATGTTTGAGAGGTTCATTGTATTTTTGCAACTGGACCAAGTGCTTATGTAAGTCACCCAATTTTTCAAGAATTTGAACCCCCTCTTGTGTAAAAGAAGGTCCCTTTTTTAATGGAGGAATCCCCAATATCCCTTCCAAAATTTCATAAGCGGTGTTTGCATCAAGCTCAATAAAATTCCCTTTAGCGACAAAATCCAAGAGTTCTCTATGATGCAAAGCTAATCCTATGTAAAAATTTCTAAGCAAAATTTTGCCGTCTCCTTTTAGGTTGGAGATACGATAGGATTCCATTAGCCTATACCAGGCATCTTTCAAATTTCCCCCTTGTTTTTGTTTGAAGTATAGAACTTCAAAATCTGGTGACAAAGGGGGAGTAGTAACGCTAGTCATAGCAACAAGATAGGCAAACAACAGATCTGACGAGAAAAAGGCAAACGGAAAAGAGGGCGAATAAAACGGCAAATTGGTGAAGTGGGGGACAGGAAAACGAGAGGCAAATGGCAAATAATGTAAATGCAAGGAGATGAGATTTGTGATTAGGAACCTGGTAGATGATGATGGTGTCTCCTCGGCGCCTGAGATTGGCACGTAGAATTGACCGCTTCCTCCCCGGCAACGGCGCTAGAAATTCCTTTGACGTGGCTTGAGACTGCGTCGGTATTTCCCCAAAGAGGAAGGGATGATGTAGCAGAGCGACACTAAGTATTTCCCTCAGTTATGAAACCAAGGTATCGAACCAGTAGGAGGATCACCACCACCTAATAAGCAGCACCTGCACACAAATAACAAATACTTGCAACCCGGTGCGTAAGAGAGGCTGTCAATCTCTCTACGGTAAAAATATAGATTAGGTAGTGATAGATAGGGGAGATAGATCTCTCAAGAACACAAAATAAAAAGGGCAAATAAAAAGTGCAGCAATATATTTTGGGGTTTTTGGTATAGTAGATCTGAAAGCAAAGAGGCAAAAAGATAGATCGGAAATCAATATGTTGGAAAAGTAGACCCAGGGGCCGTAGGTTTCACTAGTGGCTTCTGTCATGAGTATAGCACACGGTGGGTGAACAAATTACTGTTGGGAAATTGATAGAAGATCAAATAATCATGACGATATCCAAGGCGATGATCATTATATAGGCATCACGTCCAAGATAAGTAGAACGACTCCTGCCTGCATCTACCACTATTACTCCACACATCGACCGCTATCCAGCATGCATCTAGTGTATTAAGTTCATGGAAAAATAAGAACGATGACATGATGTAGACAAGATCTATTCATGTAGGAATAGACTCCATCTTGTTATCCTTAATGGCAACGATACATGCGTGCCTTGTTGTCCCTTCTGTCACTTGGAAAGGACACCGCAAGATTGAACCCATCACAAAGCACCTCTTCCCATGGCAAGAAAAATCGATCTAGTCGGCCTAACTAAACCAAAGATTCGAAGAAGAAATACGAGGCTATAAGTAATCATGCATATAAGAGATCAAAGAAGACTCAAATAATATTCATGGATAGAAACTGATCATGAACTCAAAATTCATCGGATCCCAACAAACACACCGCAAAAGTTTACATCAAATAGATCTCTAAGAGACCATTGTATTGAGAATCAAAAGAGAGAGAGGAAGCCATCTAGCTACTACCTATGGACCCATAGGTCTATGGTGGACTACTCACGCATCATCGGAGAGGCACCTATGAAGAAGATGAACGGCTCCGTGATGGTGTTAGATTCGATCTCGAGGCTTTGGAACTTGCGGCGGCTGGATGTGTTTTTCATCGACTCCCCTAGGGTTTTCTAAATATTTGGGTGTTTATAGGCATCAGAGGCAGTGGAGGGCACAACCCATCAGGGCGGGCCGGGGGCCCCCTGGCGCGCCCTGGTGGGTTGTGGCCTCCACATCCCACCTCTCTGGCACTTCTTTGGCCCACTGGGTGTCTTCTGGTCCAAAAGAAATCTCCAAAAAGTTTCGTCGCGATTGAACTCCGTTTGGTACCGATATTCTGCGAAGTAAAAAACAACCAAAAACAGCAACTCGCACTTTGGCACTATGTCAATAGGTTAGTCCCAAAAAATGATATAAAGTTGTTATCAAGTGATTGTAAAACATCCAATAATGATAATATAACAGCATGGAACAAGCAAAAATTATAGATATGTTGGAAACGTATCAGCCACACTGGATGAGAGGGAGGCAAGGAGGAGGCACTGGCAGTAGCCAGCGCTGCTACTGCTGCTGCGCTGCTGCTAGCTACGATGGAGCTAGCAAGGAGAGGAGAGACCAGGCCCGTGGGGCTAGCCTGCGGGCCTAGGTGGCCGGCCCAGGTAGGCTCCCTCCCATGATAATCTATTTCATCCTTTTTTTCAAATAACTGAAGTTACAAAAATTCCCAGAGAAATGAGAGGGAGGTTTTGTATGAAATAAAATATGTTTTGAACTCACAAAAATATTCCCTATTTAATAGGATTGGTTTGGACATTTTTAAGAGAAAGAAAATAAAATGCCCTAAATTTATAATACCAAGTATTTTGCTAATAATAAAAGGCAGGAAGGTTGCACATGGCTAAGACTGATTTTAATAACCCATACAGAATATTAGAAAACTTAGCAACATTTCTAGGGAGGACTTGGGCAAAGCATAATAACAACATTTCATGAATTTGAATTAAAGAGAGATGGTGGTATTTTCAAAGAATTGTAGGGAGGGTTCCACATAAGAAAAACCCATTCGAAAACAAGCACACATCACCACACACAACTCCACTCAAACACACATATCATGACGGAACAAAACGGAATGGATGACATGATGCCCTGATGCACAATTGAATGACATGGAGCAAAATTTATTAACTCAAACCAAAGTTGACAAGGCATGCAAGGTTCACACATGGAATTGGTTATAAGGTTTGGAAAGATGCTCTTGGGCTGTTACACTTAAGTGGGGAAAAATGTTCTCGGAATGGGTTGAAAGTTGGCATGCGGTCTCAGTATATTGTAGGTAGACTTCCTGTAAAATTTCGTCACATTCGGAGTCCTTTTAATACCTCAATCGTTAAACATATAGCGGCACTATCGCCGGTTTAGTTGTGGGACATTTTTCGTAAAATAAAACTGTTGTCGGGCCGCCCAATTCCCTCTCTCTTCTCATCCCAAATCTCCTAGACAGCCCGCTACCCTCTAACCTAACCCCCCCTCTGAATTGGATCGTCCAATCGCCATCGGAGGGCTCCGACCCCCCCCCCCCTAAACATCTAACCCTAGACCTTTCCCTATTTAAACACCTCCCTTGCCCATTTCGGAAACCCCATCCCCTTCCTCAGGATCCGCACCACCAGCCGCCTCTCCCCGCCGCCAACTGGAGCTTCCACCGTGCCTCCACCTCCTTCCACCGCGCCAGGATCCGCCACGCCCGTAGTGGGCCCACCCAGGCCGGGGGCGTGCCCGCAGCCGCCCGCGCAAGCCTGCTCACTGTGCCGCCCGTCCTTGCGAACCTCCCTTCTCCTCCCCGCATGCCTCCTCGCTGACCGCCATGACCTCCACCTCACCTCCGGTCCGCCCCGTCGCCTCACCCCGTCGCCACGTCCGGCCACCAGAAGCTGCGGCGGCGCTCTACAACGGCGACAAGGCCAGCCCCTGTGATGCCCTACCTTCTCTCCTTCCTCCCTACTTCCCATCATCACCTAATGTCTCTCTCCCCTGGATCTGCAGGTTGCCACCGACGGAGCTCCATCCACCGCCGTCGTTGCCCGGATCCAGCCTTGCCGGACCAGATCCACGCCGCCGTGACCTCCTCCGCTTGCATCCCCTGCCCGCCTGCTGGACATGTCCATCGCCTCCCCTACCTCCCTTGATCCTAATCGGGGTCGGGAGGAGGACCTTGCCCCTTTGCCTCATTCGCGTGGGTCAGTCCCATTCCTGCGGCCCAGCCACCAAACTGGCCTAGCTTCGCCTCGGCCTCTAGACCGCAAGGTGAGCGCCGCTCACCTATCCCGCTCACTGTGCGCTACACTGCGACCCTACGCCCACTGCCCAATTCGGCCTGCTGGCATATTCGGACCATCTAATGTTTTTTCTCGTTCGATGAACTTATCAATTTCCAGAAAAACTGCAGTTTTCAGTTTGGTCATTATTGATCATGCATCTAACAACTTTTCACCCGTGCATCGGAATTAAACAACTTATATATATAAAATGTTCAGAATGTTGTGTAGATTGATAATATAAAACTTTCATACTTGTTAAAAAGGTTGAAAATTGCTGTTTGATTAAATTTTCATAAATGCCATGAAAAAATGGTTTATTTCATAACTAAATAACCGTAGCTCTGAATTAAATAAATTATATATGTAACTTGACTAGAAAAACATGTAGAATAACATGGCACACTTTATTTTCTTGTTTAATAAATAAAAAAATGTGTTTAGGACAGATCAGTACCAAATTCGAAATATGCATATGGGGATTTTCTAGAATTGTTATATGTTGTTTCTCGCCTCAGTTAAAATGTCTAGGTAGTGTAGTTTAATTAAACTTCATCTCTTGCCATGTTTAACAACATTTACTATTGTTGAGTAACTAAACATGAGAGAACTAAATAATTCCAATGTGGAGTTTCGTCAATATGCAACTCGTTGCATATTGAACTTCACTTAATGTGTAGAAGTGATTGTTGTGCTTTGCCTTGACTTGGGTATTTAATGGACATGCAGTTTCACTGATTGTGCATCATGTCATGAATATGTTGTGGTGTCTAACGTGTTATTTGTTTGTTTATGGATTGCTTCTCCTCGCTAGAGTTCCGAAACCGTTCCGGTGTGTGAGGATTCGTTTGACTACGGTCGTTCGTCTACTTCACGGATTCGTTCTTCTTTCAAGCGGGATTTTAGGCAACACAATCATTACCCTGGATACCATTACTATCATTTCTATGCTAGTTGTCTCAATTCTATCGCTATGTCTCGCTACCTACCACTTGTTCATCAACCCTCCCAAAATGCCATGATAAGCCTCTAACCTCCACCTTCCCAGCAAACCGTTGATTGGCTATGGTACCGCTTGCTCAGCCCCTCTTATAGCATTGCTAGTTGCAGGTGTAGGTTGTTCCATGAGGAAACATGGATATCTTGCGATATCACATTATTCTTGTTATTTAATTAATGCATCTATACACTTGGTAAAGGGTGGAAGGCTCGGCATTTTGCCTGGTGTTTTTTTCCTCTCTTGCCATCATAGTTCTTATTACCGGTGTTATGTTCTATATTGAGCGCTCCTAACATGCTTGGGGTTGTCATGGGGACCCCCTTGATTTTTGTTTTATGATAGAACTCTTCCGGCAAGGCTCAACATTGGTACTATATTTGCCCAACATAATAATACTGAACATCTTTATTAATGCATAGGGCGTTAGCGCTACCCGCTGATTTAATCTGGATAATACGGGGGGCCAGTGTTGATGGCGTTGCTCCAAAATAGAGCCACTTGCGGGGCCACCCCGGGCAAATTGGGTGTTTAATTTGGCCACCGTACATAGTGCTCATCTGCTAGTGCCCTGAGAACGAGATACGTGTGGCTCCTATCGGGATCTAGCCTGACGAACGGTCTTTCTGGATTTGTTTTACCTTTAACGAACGTCTTATGCACCAGGATTTCGTGGATACTACGGGTTATCCCGCGGTTGAGGTTTTCCACCACATCTTGTGGCTAATATTTGATTGATGAGTTGGAGCATCCCTACATGGTTAAATCTTTCTGAAAGACGTGCCCGCAGTTCCATGCCAACTTGGAAATTTTACAATACTCGGTTATAGAAAACTCGAAGTAAACCTAATTAAAATACAGCAACTGTGTGTGTAACCGTCTCCTTTCGAGGGAGTTCGGGAAGAGAACATGGTGGGGTTATGTTTGACTCGTAAGTAGGTGTTCGATATCACTTCTTGATCATTACTAGTTCACGTTCATTATGCGTAGATCACTCTTTTTATACTTGTACTCGTGAGTTAGCCAGATATAAATGCTTAGTGCTGCTGTAACCTCACCACTTAACAATACCTCACCCATTAAGCTTTACTAGACTTGATACCCTTGGTAATAAGATTGTTGAGTGCTCGTGGCTCACAGATTCCTACAACAACAGATGCAGGTACAGGTAGTGCGATGCTTGACGTGAGAGCGATGCTTGTTCATTTGGAGTTCTTCTTCTTCATCGAACATAGGATGAGTTCCAGGTCGGCAGCCTGGGATTAGCAAGAGTGGATGTCGTCTTCTTTTTTGTTCGATTTCATCGTAGTCGGATCCTGCTCTTTTGTATGATGATTGTGATGTATTGTTGTATTGAGATATTTATGTTGTAGCATGTGGCGAGTGTAAGCCAACTCCATATACTCATCTCTTCTTTACATGTATTGTGACGATTTCCATTCTTATCGAGGCCCTCTAGCCATAGTGAGGATAGTAGCGCATTTGGGCATGACAATCATCATCCCTAGAATCCTGCTTGGAAGAAGAACGAATCTGTGAAGAAGACAAATGGGCATAGTCGAACGAATCCTCACATTCGGAAATTATCGTGGTTTTGTCCCGGCAAGATGTCATCGTGTGAGAACTTAGGTGTGAGGCCATCGCTACTAGGTGGCGGCTTGAGAGGGGTTGTGACGGGCCTCTGGGACTGGGCATACCCAAGCCCGTCTGCCCGCGGCCCGGGCGCGGCGCTGGCCCTAGGCACTGAATGGCCCACCAACCATCTTCGTGAGGAAAGGCCCTCGCGAGAGCCCTTGCCTCGCAAGGCGTACGACAACCGCGCCGTCATGAGCCTTCCGAGGCCCCCTTGTAGAGCCACCTCCTGGAGCCCTCGCGGGGCGGGTCCGTCAAGGTCGGCCTGGCGGGGTCAAGCAGCCCCGCTCCTTCACGTGGCTAACGCGGCTAGCATAGAGCGGCCCCCAGGGTCGCGCCAGTTGGCGTGGATAGAGAGAGTTTCCTCTTTTGTGATAGAGGAGCAACGCAAGCTCGCGGGTTCCTAAAGCAACCCCCGAAGGTTTCCTTTCTCATGCAGGAAGTCCAAGACCGAGGGCTCGGCGGGACGGATGTCATCCCCGAGCCCACGAGCACATCACGACGAAGAACTTTGGCAGGTGAAGACCACCTTTTGTCAGGATAGGTTGCAGCCATGTCCCCTTTCAAACGAGCCGTTGTGGCAACCCTTCCCGCCTTGTGCTTTCGGGGTAAGAGGACCAAGGCCAATATAAGAGTAGGAACCGGCCGCCGTAGAATAGAGAGAGCCCTGGGCAAGCAATAACACACCTTTGCACTCATCCTCATCCTCAAGCAATCCACCAAGCAGGAGTAGGGTTTTACACCGCGAGGTGGCCCGAACCTGGGTAAATCGTGTGTCCTTTGTTCATCTTCATTAGCTCGAGCCACCGGAGAGTCGTTGTGAGGTTCCGAAGCAGAGTAGGGCAGGAGAGCGAGTGCACCCCAGTGTTTGAACCCCTTTGGGTCCCCGGAGCCCCGATTCCGACATTTGGCGCACCAGGTAGGGGTGCGCCGACATCTCTGGCTCCGTTTCGACTCCGGCTTCACCAACCCCATGGCCGACGCTCGCCGTGTGCGCGCTGAGCGTAGGGCGGCCCTGGTCGTTCAGACTGCCCCGGTTGGCCAAGGTGCTCGTCGCCACTTCGCCGGTGCGGACGGTGCAGCGGCCTCCGACCCCGCTGCCCGCGAGTAGCAGGACTCCTCCGCAGACCCCTCTGTGCAGCGGGAGGGCCGCACCACCACGGCTTCTTCCTCCCACGCTCGCCTCGAGCGGGTGAATGCGCAGGCGGCGCTGCTCAGTTACCGCCCTGCTGATGCCGGCTATGATGTGTGGCTGGGCCGCATCACGGAACTCGTCACCGCCGCTGGGGAGGCCCCGGTGCCCTCTCAATCGTTTCGCCCCCCGCCGTCTTGCGCGGGCGACGTGGCTCATGGAGCGCCTCCACCCCCTCCCTTGCACGGTGATCGGGTCGAGCCCCGGCGTGACGCGCACCCTCGCGACCAGCACCATGAAGCACCCCCGCGGGACCTAGACAAGGCTAGCTGCCAGATCGTCAACCACATGGCGCCTGACGCGCGCGCGGTCCTTGAGTAGCAGCACCAACATCAGGACCGGGTCGCGCAAGATGTGGCTGCGGTCGTGCGCCAGAACCGGGATGCTCTCGCATGCGGCGGTCCTTCGAGCACTGTGGGTTGTCGGGCCTTCACCCGCGAGCTTCGCAGGGTGGTTTGGCCTGCCAAGTTCAAGCCGAACTGCCCCCGCGCTACGACGGCACCCTCGACCCCACGGAGTTCCTCCAGCAATACACACTGAGCGTTGAGGTAGCGGGCGGCGACGACAAGGTCATGGCGAACTGGCTCCCGATGGCCCTCAAGGACGGTGCACGATCCTGGCTCCTGAATCTGACCGAGGATTCGGTCTCTTCGTGGAGTGAACTCTACGAGCTGTTCATCGCCAACTTCAAGGGCACGCACGACCGCTCCCTCTCCATCAACGACCTATGGCACGTGAAGTAGCGCCCCGGAGAAACCCTACGCAAGTACATCCAGCGGTTCAGCCAGGTGCGCAACAAGATCACGCGCACCACGGATGAAGCCGTCATCATGGCGTTCACCAACGGTGTCAAGGACCTCAAGATGTGCGAAAAGCTCGCTATCAATGACAACCTCAGCTTGGCCCTGGAGATGTTCAACATCGCCGACAAGTGCGCCAAGGCTGAGGAGCGCCGCATGTTCGTCCACGACGACCATGACGCCACGCCGGATGATGGCAAGGCCAAGGGCAAGGAGCTCAAGCGCAAGGGCCCCACCGTGCTCGCGGCGGAGCCCGAGCAGAAGCGCGGCCGCGACCATAGCACGCCCGAGAAAGACCGCCTCCCATTCTGCATCTACCACGACCTGCACACCAACAGCACGGAAGACTGCCAAGAGCCCGGAGCAGAGCGACCGTGGCGCTGGCTGCGGAGGTGGTGGCGGCCGCGGTGGCAGCCGATGGGATGGTCACAGCGGCAACCTCAGCCAGGGCTGGCAAGATCAGCCTCGGGACAACGGCCGGCACGATCAGCCTCGCGAGGTGCGTCCTCGGGACAACGCAGCGCTTCCCCCGCTGCCGCCGCCGCCAAGGAGGAACGATGATGGCTAACGTGAGGATGCTGGGGGCTATCAGGAGCCTTGCATGGTGGCTTGCATCCTTGGCGGGGCCCACACCCCTTTGTTGAACCGCCGGTTCAAGCAATTCTCTCGTGAGGTGAACGCCGCCCTCCCAAGGCTGGAAGCCGCGAAGACCCTCAAGTGGTCCCAGTATGCCATTTCTTTCGACGTCGGGGACAGCCTCAAGTCCACGGCCGCCGTGGGCGCACTCCCCATGATGTGCACCCCCACCATCAGCAATGTTGCCGTCACCAAGACCCTCATTGATGGAGGCGCGGGCCTCAACGTGCTCTCTATGCAGACCTTCGACACGCTCCAGGTCCCCTACGACCAATTGATGCCGACAAGGCCGTTCTCCGGAGTGACCAGCGGCTCCACCACTCCGCTGGGGCAGATCAGCCTCCCCGTCACATTCGGCATGCACGACAACTACCACACCGAGCTCATCTACTTCGACGTGGCGCACATCGGCCTCGCATACAACGCCATCCTGGGATACCCGGCACTGGCCAAGTTTATGGCGACAACGCACCACGGCTACAACGTCCTCAAGATGTCGGGATTTAGCGGCATAATCACCATCGCCTACGACAAAAAGAACGTAGTCTGCTCCCTCGAGTGTGCCTACAAGCTTGCTGTGGTGGAGCATCCCGAAGACGCGGGGGACGTTGAGCCTCGCGAGGACGTGCCCTTATGGAAGAAGTAGTTGTTGCCCATCCCAAGCCTCGCCAAGACCAAGAATGCAGCCCCTGCCGACGCGGGTCCCGTGCCCGTCGCCGGCGCCGACCGCCTTCCGGCATAGGAAGGTGCGCCCGGCGTCTCCCTCAGGCTAGGCTCAGGGGCTTCCACATGGGAAGCGTCTGACTTGGCCGGTATGACGAGGGAGGCGCTCAGGCACCACTTTGAGGCATGCCTCGTCGCGCGTCCCCGCAGGGAAGGAACGTGGCGCCCGTCACCGGCGTCGCAGGGGTTCATCGACCAAGGAATCAGTAGGATGCAAGAGGAGCGTCGCCCGAAGCGCTCCGGTGGCCAAGCTGTCACCAGGAGGGGCGGCGGGGAGCGCATGTGCGTCAACATTGCGGGCCTTAAACGGGACGGGTCCCAAGGCCTCTTCCGACCACATGTCTCTGCCCACCGTGTTCACATGCCCTTTGGCTTGGTGAAAGCCGGTGTCGCCTTCCAAAGGCTAGCACAGTTCGCGATGGCGCCTCGCATGGCACCGAAGCCCCGCGAGCCCCCAGGATCACCAGGACCTCAGGAGCCGGCCGGCCCCTAAGGGGCTGACCTCCGCGGCACGACCGACGGGACGACTAGACGCTTCCGCGGCAGCACAATTGCCAGGTGATTTTTTGTTCTGCTCAAATTGAGGGCGTCCTTCGGGCCGCAATTCCTCAGGCTAGCATGGGTCCGTCCCTGCAGCATTCTCGCTTTTTGAATGTGTAGCGAACCTTGTTATCCCTTTCAAAGTTTATGTTGTCGGCTTAAACCTAGGGCTCGGTGTCTCGCCACCACTTTAAATCGCCGCGCTCCCGCGACCCTTCTTTCGAATATCCTCTGGTTGGTGTTAGACACGGCGTCTGTGCTCGGGTGCGTCCCTGCAGCGTTGATAAATCCAAGCGATCGAGCTCTGTCTCACGGGCCCGCTCCCGTGCACGTCACCCCGTGAGGTCCTTGGTGTCTCGCCCCTCGGGGGATTGCCGAGCGTAGGCGAGTAATGGCGCGGCTTGATATGTATGACTGCCAGTTGGGTGTCTCGTCACCTCGGGCACCATGCATCGGGTGTTTTTCCCTTGCTCATCTCATGAAGGAACCCGACACGGCGTCTATGCTCGGGTACGTCCCTGCAGCGTCGCTAAACCCAAGTGACTAAGCTCTGTCTGATGGGCTGCTCCCGTACACGTCACCTCTTGGGGTCCTCAGTGTCGAACATCTTCATGTGGTGGCCTCGGGACGGGCACCCAACGCGCGTCGCCCCCCGTGCCACAGGTTTCATGTGCACGCAACCACGTGAAAAGTGAGGCGCAACCCGCCTGAAGAACTTAGGAAGGAGCTCCTGAGCCATGTGCCTGGGGTGTCTGACACCTCTTTTAAATCGCCGCCCGTGACCCTCTCACGTAATAATGAGGTTGGGGCTGTACACGACCCGGAGCCTCCCGAAAGGCCACCCCTCGGCCTCGGGAGGACTCCCGCCCACGCCCAGTGGAAGCCCCATGCTCCGCACTGGTGGATGACCGACTGAGCTCCACACTCCCTAGTTTCCCCTTGTACCTCGCGCGAGCGGGGGCTGGACACGGTGCATGTGCTCGGGTCCGTGCCTGCAGCGCTGATAAATCCAAGCGATCGAGCTCTGTCTCGCGGGCCTTCTCCCGTGCACGTCACCTCCTGAGGTCCTTTGTGTCTAGTCTCCTCGCGTGACACCCAAGTGTAAGCTGGCAAGTGTGTGGCGCTCCAAGCACAGTTTCCTGTGCGTAGGATTCTTCTTCACGGGAGCTGCTTGCGCGTCAAGGGGGGTTCTTGAGAATCACGTCTCAGGAACCTTCACTAGTGCCCGTAGCCCCTCACCTCCTGGTTCAGCTCAGGCATCACGACCTGGCGTTCCAGCGACGGTTGAGGTATGCGCGGGGCTGGGCCCTGCCGACGCAGAGCGTAAGGACTCTTGAGCGGGCCACTTGCGCATCAAAGGGGGGTTCTTGAGCATCGCGTCTCGGGAACCTTCACTAGCGCCCATACTCCCTCACCTCCTGGTTCTGCTCAGGCATCACGACCTGGCGTTCCAGCGATGGCTGAGGTATGCGCGGGGTTGGGCCCTGCCAACGCAGAGCGTGAGGACTCTCGAGTCGGTCGCTTGCGCGTCAAAGGGGGGCTCTTGAGCATCGCGCCTCAGGAGCCTTCACTCGCGCTCGTATCCCCTCACCTCTTGGTTCAGCTCAGGCATCGCGACAAGGCGTTCCAGAGGCGGCTGAGGTATGCGCGTGGCTGGGCCCTGCCGACGCAGAGCACAAAGACAAGCAAGACAAAATGTAACGCCCAAGATGCGATTCTATCCTTATTTTGGCTCGAGGGCCTCGACAGGGATAGAAGCGCATCTCGTCGTTTCGCAAGAATGGATATCATTACAAGTACATGTAAAGAAGAGATGAGTATATGGAATTGGCTTACACTCGCCACAAGCTAAATCAAGATCACATCAATACAACAATATATACAATCATCATACAGAAGAGCAGGATCCGACTACGGACGAAAACAAATGATAAAATGACATCCATCCTTGCTATCCCAGGCTGTCGTCTGGAACCCATCCTAGATCGATGAAGAAGAAGAACTCCAAATCAAACAAGCATCGCGCTCACGTCATATCATCGTATTACCTGTACTTGCAACTGTTGTTGTAGTAATCTGTGAGCCACAGGGGACTCAGCAATCTCATTTCCAAGGATATCAAGACTATTAAAGCTTAATGGGAGAGGTATGGTTAAGTGGTGAGGCTGCAGCAAGCACTAAGCATTTATTTGGCGTGGCTAACTTACGAGTACAAGAATAAAGGGGGATGGTCGTCGCATAAACGGACGTGAACTAGTAATGATCTCTAAGAGATCCTAAACACCTACTTACGAACAAACATAACCCCACCGTGTTCTCTTTCGGAGCAGGCCTCACGAGAAGAGACGGTCATGGTTACGCACACAGTTGGTGTATTTTATTAGAGTTTACTTCAAGTTTGCTATGACCGGGTGTTAAACAAAGTTTCCAAGTTGCCACATAACCGCGGGCACGGCTTTCCGAAAGATTTAACCCTGCAGGGGTGCTCCAACTCATCCATCACAAACTAACCACAAGCTGCGTTGGAATTCCTCAACCGCGGGATAACCCGTAGTATTTGCAGAATCCCGATGGAAAATCTCAACTTCGAGATAGCCCAAAGTGTCGTCGAAATCCCGTGCTCAAGACGTTTGAGAAAGGTAAAACAAATCCAGCAAGGCCGCCCGACGTGTCGACGAACCCGATAGGAGCCGCGTATCTCGTTCTCAGGACACGACGGATAAGCGAGCATACGGTGGCCTGATAGACATCTCCCGAGTTACCCCGGTTGGCCCCACACAGTGCTCTAGTTTGGACTAGCACCATCAGCACTGGCCCCCCTGTATTAGGTTGAATAAGGAACCTCGGGTAGCGCTAACTCCCTATGCGTCAAGTTAATTATTAGAATTATTATGTTGGGCAAATGTAGTACCAAAGTTGGGACTTGCCAGACAAGTTTTATCCTAAAACGAAAATCAAAGGGGTCCCCATAACAACCCCTAGCATGTTAGGAGCGCTCAATATGGAACATAACACCGGTTCACAAGTAACTAGGGCGGCAAGAGTGGAACAAAACACCGAGCAAAAGGCCAAGCCTTCCACCCTTTACCAAGTACTAGTTAAATGCCCGTGCGTTGCCACGACATACGAAATATGATGTGCAAAGATTACTTGACAAAGTGGTAGCATGGACTTTGGATATTTTAGATGAGAGTTTCTATTGAATATATTTCAGAAAGAGAACAATGTCAAAGGTCTATGATGTAACAGCCCAAGTGTAATCC
The DNA here is from genome assembly GCA_039707655.1 of Elymus sibiricus. Taxonomy (NCBI): domain Eukaryota; kingdom Viridiplantae; phylum Streptophyta; class Magnoliopsida; order Poales; family Poaceae; genus Elymus; species Elymus sibiricus. The sequence continues at coordinate 228,382,478 of CM077665.1, read as the reverse complement.
TTGTCATTTGTATCTTTCGATGTGGTTGAGTTTGAGTTTGTGTCATTCCATGTGGACCTTCTATGGGGGTTATCAATGCTATCATGAGATTGAGTTTCACTTGCCTCTTGTCATTTCATGCATCATGGCATCACATTCATTTTTATCAAGTGCTTCATAATGGTTGTAATGATGTTGTGTGTTGTTGTGGATGAGTGTGTGATTTGTGTTGTGGAGGTGGTAGTGTTTGGTTTGAAGTTCTACCCCATTTCCTTAAGCAAAACTATGCCATCTCTCTCTTTATTCAATATGCCACATGTCAATATTTTTACTTGTTGTTTTCCTTTATTAAAATGTTGCTACACTTCTAAATAATCTGTCATGAATTGTTGAGTAGGTCTGGTCATGTTTGAGGGGTTTGTCTTTTGGTTAGTTGCAAAACAGAGCCCAATTGGTAAATTATGTGATTTAATTTATTTGCTCTAAAAATTCCCAGGCCATTTTTATAAAATAGTGCATATTTATGTGAGTTCAAAACTGTTTTTAGTCTTCTCAAAAGCTTTTCCATTCTTCCCTGGTTGTTGCTTTTATTTTGCTGTTTAAAAAAAAGTAAAACCTTTTGTTGAGAGGGAGAGAGAGCCCCCAGCGCAGATGGGCCTCCTGGCCTCCCCCGCAGGTCCATCACCGCAGCATCTCTAGCCTAGCGCTCCCGCAGGCCCAGTCGAGCCTCCTCGCGTTCGTCTCCCTGTACGGCGCCATCCAGCAGCTCCACGTCGACCTCCGGGTTGATTTGACGACCGGAGAGCGCCAGTGCCGCCTATTAAGCGCGTCCCCCGTGACCTAGGGTTTCCTCTCTCTCCATTTCGTTCCTCTCCCCCTCGCGCCGCCGCAGGTAAGGCTCGCCCCAAGCCACGCCGACGCCATGCTCTCGGAGCACCGGCCAAGCTTCAGTTCGCGCACGGGGTAGCGTTCCTGCCTCGTCCTCATCCTCCCCGACGCCGTGGGTCGAGCTCCGGGAGTGCCTGCCGTCTTATTCCTCTACGCACGCATCGTCTGCGAGCTCGGAGCCCCACCTCGCCGTCGTCTACTTCGTCCCTGAACCGGACCCGAGGCGCTCCAGTTTCCCGTCGAGCCAAGCGTCGCCTCCAGCTCGACCCCGACCTCCTCTCCTTGTCCTAGGTGAGGTGGTATGCCCCCTCTTCCTTTTCCCCCTCGCCATCGTGTCGCTAGACGTCCGTGCTCGTAGATCTGCCCATGCCGTCGTCGCGCTCCCGTAGCTCCGGCGAAAGCCGTGATTTTTTTTTCCGTGCATGGTTGTTGCTTCGTTGCCGTGCTTCGCCGTGCCTCGCGTAGTGCGGGTGCCCTCCGTAAAGTGCGCTAGGTCGCTGCCTCGCTCGCCATGCGCCGCAGTTGCTTCCCCCGTCGCGCCGCATCTGCCAGAGAGGAGCTCGTGCTCGAGCCCCTCACCTCCGCGCTCTATAGGTCCCCATAGCCTTGGGAATGGATCCCCCAGGGACCCCGCAGCCCCCGCCGTTAGCCCTTGGCCGCCGCCGTCGGTGATCATCTCGCCGGCGTCGTCTCCATCTTCCCTGCCTGAAGGAAGGAGATAGCTGGCTCTGTTAGTATTTTTTTCCCTAGCGAGCCCCTTTCTAGCAGAAGACCCTGCCTTTTATTTTTTTCGTGTCTCTGTGTGTGTGTAGGTGCGATCCCGTGTGGCTGTGTGTGGGATCCCGTGTGCCTGTGCATGTGTGTGTGTGTGTGTGTGCACTCTGTGTGCGTGTGTGTGCCCCTATGTGTGTGTGTGTTGTGTGAGTGTGTGTGACAGGTGGACCCTGTGGGGCCACCCTGTCATACTCAGGAGGGGCCTGGTGTCTATGCCAGTGGGCCCCCCTCCCTTTTCTTTATTTATTTCTTGTTTTTCTTCTCTGTCTATGCCAGTGGGCCCCCCCTCCACCGTTGCCAGTGGTGTCTATGGATGATTTGTAAAGCATGATGTATAGTTTCTGTACATGCCTTGGTTTTGATTTAAAACCTGATGTAGCTCTGGCTAGGTGTGTGACAAGATGCCATGTTGCTGTTTGTGGACAGATTGTGTGTTTGATTGTTTTGTGACTTGTGGGAGCTATACTCCATTGTTTTGCTTGATCTTTAGCTCTATTCTTGCTAGATTTTCATTTCCTATCCAGTGGCATCCTTGGAACACCAAGGTGTAGCCCAGAGATTGCCTCATGTTGTGTTTTGTCTCCGTTAACGTTTGTACCTTGCCGTGAGCATACCGTGAGCTACGTTACTCCATTTGCAACGTTTCTACATATGCATTTGCATCAATTTTGCATGAAGCATCCATATTTGCCATGATCATGCATGTCCAAATAAGTAATATTGAGGTTCTGTCCAGAATAATAAACAACTTAATAAATGCATGTGAAACATGACTAGCATAGGCTTGCCATGTTATATTTCTTAATATGACCATCAATCATCTTGTTTGTGCATTGCACCTCGCTGTTTGTTTATTTGGTGCTGTTCTCTTTGGGTAGACGCGAGTGTTGAGCCTGAGTACGAGGATCCCGGAGAGTACAACTACGAGGACCCAGCTCTTTGTCCCTCTGAAGAACCAACAGGCAAGATGATCATACCCGGATCCCGACACTATTTTTGCCTTGCTAGACGTCTCGTTTTTACCGTTATGTTACGTTACCTACCACTTAAACTGTCAGCCTCCTAAATTGCCATGAAAGCCTCTAACCCCCTCCACTACCTAGCAAACATTGATTGGCTATGTTACCGCTGCTCAGCCCTTATCTTATAGCGTTTCTAGTTGCAGGTGCAAGCTTTCCATGTGACAACATGGATTTTGTTAATATCACTCTATCTATTGTTATTTAAATTAATGCACATACATATCTGGCAACGGTGGAAGGCTTGGCCTTTTGCTCAGTGTTTTGTTCCGCTTTTGCCGCACTAGTTCCGAGTACCCATGTTATATTCCATATTTTGCGCTCCTAACATGCTCGGGGTTGTTATGGGGACCCCCTTGACCATTCGTTTTAGATTAAAACTTGTCTGGCAAGACCCAACTTTGGTACTACATTTGCTGAACAACTTAATAAAATTGCATAGGGCCTAGCTACCCCGTGGATAATTTAATCAACCCCCGAGCCAGTGCTCCTCATGAGTGTTGGTCCAAACCGAGTGATGTCCGGCGCCCCCTGGTCACCCGGGGTTTCAGCCAACCCGACGTCTAGCTCATCTGGTAGTGCCTTGAGAAGAGATACGCGCGACTCCTATTGGGATCTGGCCTGCCGAGCGGTCTTGCTGGACTTGTTTTACCTTTCTCGAATGTCTTGCGCGAGGAATTCCGGTTTTTCTTCGGGCTATCTCGAGGTTGCGGTTTTCCAGTGGAATTGCCTAGGAAGATCACGAGATTCGTGGTCGAGGTTATTCTCACGGCGTGTGGTTAGTTTGTGATGGATGAGTTGGAGCACCCCTGCAGGGTTTAATCTTTTCGGAAAGCCATGCCCGCGGTTATGTGGCAACTTGGAAATTTGTTTAACACCCGGTTATAGTTAACTTGAAGTAAACTCCAATAAAATACACCAACCGTGTGCGTAACCGTGACCGTCTCTGCTCGTGAACATGAACCGAGAGAGAACACGGTGGGGTTATGATTGACGTAAGTAGGTGTTCAGGATCACTTAGTGATCATGCTATTTCACGATCGTCTTACGTATGCCACCATATTTACATTCATGTTCTCGTAAGTTAGCCACCAAATATATGCTTAGCGCTTGCTGCAGCCTCACCACTTAACCAATTCCTTACCCAATGGCTTACATAGTTTCGGTACCCAGGTTATGAGATTGCTGAGTCCCTGTGGCTCACAGATTACAACAATACAGGTGCAGGTGTTGATGAGAACGTGCCAGACGAGGTGACTCAGCTCCAGTGGGAGTATGACGAGGAACGTGGTCGGATGTACGTTACGTATCCAGACGAGTAGGGAGCTTCGTGGTGGTGATCCTGGGATAGCGAGACAGTTTTACATTGCTTCTTTTATCGTTTGATTTCGTCCGTAGCCGGACCCTGCCTTTGGAATGATGTATGAATAAATTTGTGTGAACTTGTAAGATAGCTTGTGGCGAGTGTAAGCCAACTCATATACTCATCTCTTCCTACATGTATTGCAATGTTTTACTGTACTTGTGAACGACGAGATGCGCTTCTATCCCCGTCGAGGCCACAAGCCTTAATAGGGATAGAACCGCATCTTGGGCGTGACAAGTTGGTATCAGAGCCATACCGACCATAGGAGCCCCTTGCTTGATGGAACTTGGCCGAGTCGAGTCTAGTTAAAACTATTTTGAGTCTAGTTATATCGGAGAGTAGGATTCTTTTACTCCTCTTCTATACTCTGGTGAGGAATTCGACTTAGGAAATTTAATTCTACTCCTCTTCTCGCTCAAAATTTTTTTTAGGATCACGCGGGTATTTTGGAAACTATATGATGCCGATGTGACGGAGTTCTGTCTTGGTGCCTCCTGTCTGACTTGATTTCTTCCGGGGAGTTGAGCTCCAGGGGATTCTTGGCACATCGTTATCGTTCAGTTTCCTTAGTATCTCAGGACGGAGGGTGTTCGAAATTGCTTCAATACTTCTCGTGGCGAGATAAGATCGGAGTCACCCAGTACTGGGGAGGCGTCCGGGGTACTGCCATGTTTAGTATCGTTGTGATTACGAGTGTCTGAGGTAGACGAGTTTGCGGAGTTTTTCTTGAATTATGGTGTGGAAGGTTGCGGGTGCAGTTGAGCTGATTACCTTGGGTACGTTCCTGGGTCCGCAACCCGAATCGCATAAACAAGAAAGACTTCGGAAATTCTTAGGTGGGAATTCTAGTAGTTCTTAGGATCATCTTCCGACAGATGTATGGTGGTACATTTGTTCTGAGCAACCTTAGCTCAATACTTGTTGTGTTATTTCAAGTGGCTTCATGTTCTAATGATGTTATCAAGATCCTGCAGAAAGCGTTCTTACTATTTGCAGTTTGAATGCAATTGATGAGATTCTGTTGCAATTTCTTTCAAGCCGTTGATTCAGCTTATTTCAATCATCTGTCAATGGTGTGCTAATATTCTGTCCATCTTCAGGATGGCTCCGGCAACTCGCGGGAACCCAGATCGTGATGGGGAGCAGTCTGATCCTCCACCACCCCCACCACCACCTCCACCTCCGGAGGCATGGCAAGCAGTGATGGCCGCAACCAATGCGAACACCCAGATGTTGCTCAGGTTGCTGCAGGAAAGAGAGCATGGACAACAAGGTCATCAAGGGAATTTTCAGAATCAGCCGCAGTTTGCCACTCTGAACCAGTTCCTCGCAAATCAGCCCAAGTCCTTCACCTGTTGTGAGCAGCCTTTCGATGCAGACGATTGGCTCCGTGACATGAACAAGCATTTTGAGTGTAGCAATGTCAAACCTGCGGACTATGTCAAGTTCGCGACTTTCCAGCTCAAGGGTCAGGCAGGAGATTGGTGGCAGCAGTACAAGGATTCCAGAGGTGATCGTGTTATCAGCTGGGATGATTTCTGCCGTGACTTCAGAGCTCATCATATCCCGACGAGCTTTGTCGAGGAGATGCGTGAGAAGTTCAGGAATTTGAAGCAGGGGAGCAAGTCTGTCTATCAGTATAACATCGAGTTCCAAAATCTGGCCCGCTATGCTAAGCAAGATGTTCCCGATGAGAAGTCTATGATTTACCAGTTCAGAGGTGGTCTCAAGGATGAACTTCAGCCGGGTCTAGTCCTGCAAGAGCCTCGTGAGTTTGATCAGTTCTACAACATGGCTCTAAAGGTCGAGGCATCTCAGCTCGGGTTGGAGAATTCCAGGAAGCAATTCAGAGACACCAACTCTTCTTCTTCCAGCTCTCAGATTGTTCCTAAGCAGCAGAAGTATTGGGTTCCTCCTCCTCCTCCGTTTCGTCCCCCTCAGCAGCAGAGGCAGCACGGTGGTCGTGGTCCTTCCCACCCACCCAACCCAGCTTTTCAGCAGAGGCCTGAGGCTCCCAAGTCAGCAAATGCTCCTCCTCCAGGCAACTTCCGTCCGCTCTCAGAGGTTACTTGTCACAAGTGTGGTCAGAAGGGCCACTACTCCAACAAGTGCAACAACCAGCGGCGTCTTCTGCCTCCTCCTATCAGGCCCCCAGGCAGTGCTATCGTGAAGCACAATCCCAAGTCAGCAAGAGTGAATATGGTGAATGCAGCTGAAGCAGAGGATTCTTCTCAAGTGATATTGGGTAATCTCTTGGTTAATTCTTTTCCTGCAAAAGTTTTGTTTGACACTGGTGCATCGCATACATTCATGTCAAGACCTTTTGAATCAAAGTATGGTATTCATGTGGTGGAGTTGCCTAGACCTTTGTCAGTTGTTTCTCCGGGGAAATTCATGCATGCAAGCACGGAAGCCCCGAATGTTTCTATCAAGATGGGCAATTATTCCTTTCTGGCCTCTCCAATTGTGCTCGGCAATTCCGATATTGATCTTATTCTTGGCATGGATTTTCTTGCTATGAACAAGGCTTATGTTGATTGCAAAGCTAAAGAAGTCCAATTGACTCATCCTTCTGAAGATGTGATCATTTTCGCTGCTCGCGATGACACGATTCGTCTATTTTCTCTCAATGAGAAGGGTGAAATTTCTGCCATCTCTCAAATTCCCGTTGTCTCGGAGTATGAAGATGTCTTTCCAGAAGAGTTGCTAGGAATGCCTCCTCACAGGCCAGTTGAGTTTGTGATTGAACTCGAGCCTGGAACTGAACCGGTGTGCAAGCGTCCTTATAAGCTTGGCCCCGAAGAGCTGAAAGAATTGAAGAAACAGCTAGATGAACAAGAACGACTGGGTCTGATCAGACCAAGTTCTTCACCTTGGGGTTGTGGTGTTCTATTTGTCAAGAAGAAGGATGGCACGGACCGGCTATATGTCGATTACCGTCCATTGAATAAGAAGACAATCAGGAACAAGTATCCACTTCCCAACATCAATGAGTTGTTTGAGCAATTGAAAGGTGCCAAGGTTTTCTCGAAGTTAGATCTCCGTATGGGCTATCATCAAATCCGCATTCGTGAAGAAGATATTCCAAAGACTGCTTTCAGGACGAGTTTTGGCTCTTATGAGTACACCGTCATGTCTTTTGGTCTAGCAAATGCGCCTCTGACCTTCTCCAGCATGATGAACTACATATTCTCTCCTTTCAAGAATGAGTTCGTCTTGGTCTACTTGGATGATATTCTCGTGTTCTCGGAGACTGAAGAAGAGCATGTAGAGCATCTCAGGCTTGTGCTTGACAAGCTGAGAGAACATCGGTTCTATGCTAAGTTCTCGAAGTGTGAGTTTTGGCTCAATGAAGTGGTGTACCTTGGGCATGTCATCTCTGCCGAGGGAATTAAAGTGCACCCTGAGAAAGTTGAGGCAATTGTGAAGTGGGAGCCTCCTCAGAATGTCAAGCAGCTTCGTAGCTTCCTCGGCCTTGCAAGCTATTGCAGAAGATTCGTCGAGAACTTCTCTCAAATTGCTAAGCCTCTGTCCAACCTCCTTCAGAAAAATGTCAAGTTTCTGTGGTCTCCTGAGTGTGATATGGCGTTCAATACACTCAAACAGAAGCTGACTTCGGCTCCAGTTCTTGTTCCTCCCGAGCAATCCAAGCCTTTCCAAGTATTTTGTGATGCTTCTCTCCAAGGTCTCGGTGGCGTTCTCATGCAAGATAAGAAAGTTGTGGCTTATACCTCGCGGCAGCTGAAGCCTAGTGAGAAGAACTACCCCACTCATGATCTTGAGCTGGCGGCAGTTGTGCATGCTCTGATGACGTGGAGACATTTATTGTTGGGAATACCAGTTGAGGTGTTCACCGACCACAAGAGCTTGAAGTATATTTTCACCCAACCCAATCTCAATCTTCGGCAGTCACGTTGGGTGGAAATGATCGAGGACTTCAATCCAAGCATTGAATATACTCCTGGAAAGGCAAATGTCATTGCAGACGCGCTGAGCAGGAAGGCGTACTGCAACAGTCTTATTCTCAAGCTTCTTCAACCCGAGCTTTGTGAAGCATTCCGCAAGCTCAATCTCCAAATTGTTCCTCAGGGTTTTCTTGCCAATCTTCAAGTCTCTCCGACTCTCGAGGATCAGGTTCACCAAGCTCAGCTCCTTGATGCTATGGTGAAGAAAGTGAAGAAAGGTGTGGCCAAGAGCATTCCAAAGTATAAGTGTTTCCGTGTTGATGACAAAGACACCATGTTCTTCGAGGACCGTCTGGTGGTTCCGAAAGGTGATCTCAGGAAGGTTATCATGGATGAAGCACATAATTCCCTCCTCTCGATTCATCCAGGAAGTTCCAAAATGTATCAAGACCTCAAGCAAACCTTCTGGTGGACTCGTATGAAACGCGAGATTGCTCAGTTCGTGAACGAGTGTGATGTTTGTCGCAGAGTGAAGGCGGAACATCAACGTCCAGCAGGCCTCCTTCAGCCTTTACCTATCCCAGAGTGGAAATTCGATCATGTTGAAATGGATTTCGTCACTGGGTTTCCTAATTCCAAGAGAGGAAACGATGCCATCTTCGTGGTCATCGACAAGCTCACCAAAGTTGCCCACTTCCTTCCGGTCAAAGAATCTATCTCGGCAGCTCAGCTAGTAGAGCTGTACACGTCAAGGATAGTTTCTTTGCACGGTGTTCCTAAGCTCATATCCTCAGATCGTGGAAGCATCTTCACTTCCAATTTTTGGGATTCCTTCCAGACTGCAATGGGGACTAATCTTCGTTTCAGCACAGCTTTCCATCCTCAGACTAGTGGTCAAGTTGAGAGAGTCAATCAAATCCTCGAAGATATGCTCAGAGCTTGTGTGATTTCTTTTGGCATGAAGTGGGAAGATTGTCTCCCATTTGCTGAGTTCTCATACAACAATAGCTTTCAAGCAAGTTCCGGCAAAGCTCCTTTCGAGATTCTCTATGGCAGGAAGTGTCGCACCCCGCTCAATTGGTCTGAAACCGGTGAGCGTCAAATCCTTGGTAATGACATGATCACTGAAGCAGAAGAAATGTGCCGTGTCATTCGTGCAAATCTCAAAGCAGCTCAATCCCGTCATAAGAGTTATTATGATAGCAAGCATCGTGACATGACCTTCCAGATCGATGATTTTGTCTATCTCAGAGTGTCTCCCATGAAGGGCACTCAACGCTTTGGCATCAAAGGAAAGCTTGCTCCACGCTTTGTGGGACCTTTCAAGATTGTGGGCAAGAGGGGTGACCTTGCCTACCAACTCGAGCTTCCTCCCAATTTCGCAAATGTGCATGATGTGTTTCACGTCTCTCAGCTCCGGAAGTGTTTCAAGACTCCCGAGCGCACCGTTGATCTCCAAGAAATTGATCTCCAAGAAGACCTATCCTATCATGAGCATCCAGTTGCTATCCTTGAAGAAACTGAGCGTAAGACTCGCAACAAGTCAATCAAGTTTCTAAAGGTGAAGTGGTCGCATCACTCCGACAAAGAAGCCATTTGGGAACGAGAGGACCATCTCCGTTCCGAACTTCCCGAATTCTTCCGTTCCTAGATCTCGGGACAAGATCCTCATGTAGTGGGGGGAGTTGTAACAGCCCAAGTGTAATCCTTGTCATTTGTATCTTTCGATGTGGTTGAGTTTGAGTTTGTGTCATTCCATGTGGACCTTCTATGGGGGTTATCAATTCTATCATGAGATTGAGTTTCACTTGCCTCTTGTCATTTCATGCATCATGGCATCACATTCATTTTTATCAAGTGCTTCATAATGGTTGTAATGATGTTGTGTGTTGTTGCGGATGAGTGTGTGATTTGTGTTGTGGAGGTGGTAGTGTTTGGTTTGAAGTTCTACCCCATTTCCTTAAGCAAAACTATGCCATCTCTCTCTTTATTCAATATGCCACATGTCAATATTTTTACTTGTTGTTTTCCTATATTAAAATGTTGCTACACTTCTAAATAATCTGTCATGAATTGTTGAGTAGGTCTGGTCATGTTTGAGGGGTTTGTCTTTTGGTTAGTTGCAAAACAGAGCCCAATTGGTAAATTATGTGATTTAATTTATTTGCTCTAAAAATTCCCAGGCCATTTTTATAAAATAGTGCATATTTATGTGAGTTCAAAACTGTTTTTAGTCTTCTCAAAAGCTTTTCCATTCTTCCCTGGTTGTTGCTTTTATTTTGCTGTTTAAAAAAAAGTAAAACCTTTTGTTGAGAGGGAGAGAGAGCCCCCAGCGCAGATGGGCCTCCTGGCCTCCCCCGCAGGTCCATCACCGCAGTAGCTCTAGCCTAGCGCTCCCGCAGGCCCAGCCGAGCCTCCTCGCGTTCATCTCCCTGTACGGTGCCATCCAGCAGCTCCACGTCGACCTCCGGGTTGATTTGACGGCCGGAGAGCGCCCGTGCCGCCTATTAAGCGCGTCCCCCGTGACCTAGGGTTTCTCCTCTCTCCATTTCGTTCCTCTCCCCCTCGCGCCGCCGCAGGTAAGGCTCGCCCCAAGCCACGCCGACGCCATGCTCTCGGAGCACCAGCCAAGCTTCAGTTCGCGCGCAGGGTAGCGTCCCCGCCTCGTCCTCATCCTCCCCGACGCCGTGGGTCGAGCTCCGGGAGTGCCTGCCGTCTTCTTCCTCTACGCACGCATCGTCTGCGAGCCCGGAGCCCCACCTCGCCGTCGTCTACTTCGTCCTTGAACCGGACCCGAGGCGCTCCAGTTTCCCGTCGAGCCAAGCGTCGCCTCCAGCTCGACCCCGACCTCCTCTCCTTGTCCTAGGTGAGGTGGTATGCCCCCTCTTCCTTTTCCCCCTCGCCATCGTGTCGCTAGACGTCCGTGCTCGTAGATCTGCCCATGCCGTCGTCGCGCTCCCGTAGCTCCGGCGAAAGCCGTGATTTTTTTTTCCGTGCATGGTTGTTGCTTCGTTGCCGTGCTTCGCCGTGCCTCGCGTAGTGCGGGTGCCCTCCGTAAAGCGCGCTAGGTCGCTGCCTCGCTCGCCATGCGCCGCAGTTGCTTCCCCCGTCGCGCCGCATCTGCCAGAGAGGAGCTCGTGCTCGAGCCCCTCACCTCCACGCTCTGTAGGTCCCCATAGCCTTGGGAATGGATCCCCCAGGGACCCCGCAGCCCCCGCCGTTAGCCCTTGGCCGCCGCCGTCGGTGATCAGCTTGCCGGCGTCGTCTCCATCTTCCCTGCCTAAAGGAAGGAGATAGCTGGCTCTGTTAGTATTTTTTTTCCCTAGCGAGCCCCTTTCTAGCAGAAGACCCTGCCTAGCCTAGTGGTATCGACTCAGGGGAGGACCGAGAGGTCCAGGGATCGAATCCCCCCCTGCCTTTTATTTTTTTCGTGTCTGTGTGTGTGTGTAGGTGGGATCCCGTGTGGCTGTGTGTGGGATCCCGTGTGCCTGTGCATGTGTGTGTGTGTGTGCGCGCTCTGTGTGCGTGTGTGTGCCCCTATGTGTGTGTGTGTTGTGTGAGTGTGTGTGACAGGTGGACCCTGTGGGGCCACCCTGTCATACTCAGGAGGGGCCTGGTGTCTATGCCAGTGGGCCCCCCTCCCTTTTCTTTATTTATTTCTTGTTTTTCTTCTCTGGTTGTTTTTTTCCTGTTTTGGGAAATAGTGCAGTTCAGGTCACTGCCATTTTAGGAGATTTCCAAATAGGGTAATAAGTGACTTATAAGTGCATGTGTGTATTTTCGAATTGCATTTTGGGCATTTTAACAAACTAAATATATGAGTATGATATATGATTTTGGGGTAGAATTTCCCAAGGAATCCAGTGGTGCAATTTGTTTTCTCATTTGAGCTAGCTTGCAAAATGTCATTTTGACCCAACATGACATTTTGTCTTTTTCATATGTTTTAACCTATGCAACATATGTGAAACTTGTCAACATGAATATGCTAGTGTTTTGTGGATACCAGGCCCTGGTATTTTTGTTTGGCATGATAAGCTTGTGGATAAGTGGGTTTCTTGCTGTTAACATGCTAAGGAAATAACACTGTTTCATGTCTCAAAATATTGCTAAGTGTTGGGAGCTGTTATTTTCTTACCATATTGTGAGGATGGTTCCCATGGATGTGTTATTCCTTTGAGTTTGGGGCCTTAACATGTTTTGTTGTGCTCACCATACTCTACTAAATTGGGCTAAGAACTTGAGAATTAAAGCTTTGCATCATAGTTTAAACCTGCTGTCAAGTTGCTATTCTGTTAACATGTGCCCAGTTTTGCCCTTGCTAATTTGTCTAAGTCTGAGTATCTGTTGTTATTTTCATGCCATGTTTAGAGGATGCTACCATGTGATCTGTGATGTTTTAGCTCATGTTCAGTGCTAGTGTTTTGTTGTAGATGTTGCCCTCTATCACCCTGTTAATTTGCATGACATGAAATGCCCTCTAGCATATATAAATAGTGCTGTCAATATGCCATCTGGTTAACTCAGATTCCAAAAAAACTGGTATTTGCACCAAGTCCCTAAAAACTGATTCAACATGCCATTTTGTGAGCTTCATTGCTATTGATCCATGCTTCCTTTCAAGCTTGTGTACATGGATGATTTGTTAAGCATGATGTATAGTTTCTGTACATGCCTTGGTTTTGATTTAAAACCTGATGTAGCTCTGGCTAGGTGTGTGACAAGATGCCATGTTGCTGTTTGTGGACAGATTGTGTGTTTGATTGTTTTGTGACTTGTGGGAGCTATACTCCATTGTTTCGCTTGATCTTTAGCTCTATTCTTGCTAGATTTTCATTTCCTATCCAGTAGCATCCTTGGAACACCAAGGTGTAGCCCAGAGATTGCCTCATGTTGTGTTTTGTCTCCGTTAACGTTCGTACCTTGCCGTGAGCATACCGTGAGCTACGTTACTCCATTTGCAACGTTCTACATATGCATTTGCATCGATTTTGCATGAAGCATCCATATTTGCCATGATCATGCATGTCCAAATAAGTAATATTGAGTGTCTGTCCATAATACTAAACAACTTAATAAATGCATGTCAAACATGACTAGCATAGGCTTGCCATGTTATATTTCTTAATATGACCATGCATCATCTTGTTTGTGCATTGCACCTCGCTGTTTGTTTATTTGGTGCTGTTCTCTTTGGGTAGACGTGAGTGTTGAGCCTGAGTACGAGGATCCCGGAGAGTACAACTACGAGGACCCAGCTCTTTGTCCCTCTGAAGAACCAACAGGGAAGATGATCATACCCGGATCCCGACACTATTTTTGCCTTGCTAGACGTCTCGTTTTTACCGTTATGTTACATTACCTACCACTTAAACTGTCAGCCTCCTAAATTGCCATGAAAGCCTCTAATCCCCTCCACTACCTAGCAAACATTGATTGGCTATGTTACCGCTGCTCAGCCCTTATCTTATAGCGTTTCTAGTTGCAGGTGCAAGCTTTCCATGTGACAACATGGATTTTGTTAATATCACTCTATCTATTGTTATTTAAATTAATGCACATATATATATGGCAACGGTGGAAGGCTTGGCCTTTTGCTCAGTGTTTTGTTCCGCTTTTGCCGCACTAGTTCCGAGTACCGGTGTTATATTCCATATTTTGCGCTCCTAACATGCTCGGGGTTGTTATGGGGACCCCCTTGACCATTCGTTTTAGATTAAAACTTGAATGGCAAGACCCAACTTTGGTACTACATTTGCTGAACAACTTAATAAAATTGCATAGGGCATAGCTACCCCGTGGATAATTTAATCAACCCCCGGGCCAGTGCTCCTCATGAGTGTTGGTCCAAACGAGCGATGTCCGGCGCCCCCTGGTCACCCGGGGTTTCAGCCAACCCGACGTCTAGCTCATCTGGTAGTGCCCTGAGAAGAGATACGCGCGGCTCCTATTGGGATCTGGCCTGCCGGGCGGTCTTGCTGGACTTGTTTTACCTTTCTCGAATGTCTTGCGCGAGGAATTCTGGTTTTTCTTCGGGCTATCTCGAGGTTGCGGTTTTCCAGTGGAATTGCCTAGGAAGATCACAAGATTCGTGGTCGAGGTTATTCTCACGGCGTGTGGTTAGTTTGTGATGGATGAGTTGGAGCACCCCTGCAGGGTTTAATCTTTTCGAAAAGCCATGCCCGCGGTTATGTGGCAACTTGGAAATTTGTTTAACACCCGGTTATAGTTAACTTGAAGTAAACTCCAATAAAATACACCAACCGTGTGCGTAACCGTGACCGTCTCTGCTCGTGAACATGAACCGAGAGAGAACACGGTGGGGTTATGATTGACGTAAGTAGGTGTTCAGGATCACTTAGTGATCATGCTATTTCACGATCGTCTTACGTATGCCACCATATTTACATTCATGTTCTCGTAAGTTAGCCACCAAATATATGCTTAGCGCTTGCTGCAGCCTCACCACTTAACCAATTCCTTACCCAATGGCTTACATAGTTTCGGTACCCAGGTTATGAGATTGCTGAGTCCCTGTGGCTCACAGATTACAACAATACAGGTGCAGGTGTTGATGAGAACGTGCCAGACGAGGTGACTCAGCTCCAGTGGGAGTATGACGAGGAATGTGGTCAGATGTATGTTACGTATCCAGACGAGTAGGGAGCTTCGTGGTGGTGATCCTGGGATAGCGAGACAGTTTTACATTGCTTCTTTTATCGTTTGATTTTGTCCATAGCCGGACCCTGCCTTTGGAATGATGTATGAATAAATTTGTGTGAACTTGTAAGATAGCTTGTGGCGAGTGTAAGCCAACTCATATACTCATCTCTTCCTACATGTATTGCAATGTTTTACTGTACTTGCGAACGACGAGATGCGCTTCTATCCCCGTCGAGGCCACAAGCCTTAATAGGGATAGAACCGCATCTTGGGCGTGACATATGAGCATGGACAAACTTGTTTTGAACTGTAGATAATAACTAAAACATTCGTGAAATTAGCACATCCCTTAAAACGCCATAGACACAAACAAACATGACGAAACAGTCATCTACATAGTAGATACAAACCAAGTGCAAATCATGTTTCCTCAGTCGAAGTGCAAATTGATACTATATATAGAGAGAGTATCCTTTGACATCATACTATATATGTGCAAACCAAGTGCAAATCATGTTTCCTCAGTCCAAGTGCAAATCATGATACTATATTTGTCAAAGGTCTATGAGCATGGACAAACTTGTTTTAAACTGTAGATAATAACTAAAACATTCGTGAAATTAGCACATCCCTTAAAACGCCATAGACACAAACAAACATGACGAAACAGTCATCTACATAGTAGATACAAACCAAGTGCAAATTGATATTATATTTGAATCATACTCTCTATATATTTCACTTTTGACACATTCTGCAAAAGTGAATGTCAGGACCCCGATCCTAAGCCAGAAGAATCTAGCATGTAACACATCACATCACTTTGCGGCCTCACGCACGGTTATCCCCACGGCTACCACCTTACCTGGGCCGAGACCGTTCGCGTCTTTTGGCTCACGTATGTGAATATGTCGCTAGCATTCAAATGTCAAAGAACTCGGGCCGACATGAGTAGTCGTAGAACCCAAGTAGCACATCTGTACAGAGACAGGCGTACATAACCCAGCAATGCAGGTGTCAGCCTCCAGCATGTGTAGACGAGTCGTAGCAAGCTACATGGACTCCATTACGCCGTGAGCCATTTCTATCATCAACTGCGCGTAGACGAGTCATAGCAGGTTACAAGGACTCCATTACACTGCGAGACGTTTCCCCGAAGGGACAGACACAGCAATAAAGAAGGATACACGCCGGTCAATCAATGTGTCTGGAGCAGTAGCAAGCTACCAAGGCTCGGTGGAAGCACAAAGAGGCAGTTCCCGGTAAAGAGTACTCCTAAGGCACACAACTAGGTGTCGGATCCCATACATACCGTTGCACGTCACACGTACGCACGACATGCCCGGTATGCATATATACAACTATGGCATCACAACATGACCATACAACAACACAACATTTATTTAGAAGGCTCAGAAGAGCCTTACATAATATGATGTTACAAGCAGAGGGTCACATGACCCATCATTCAGAGCATACAATCAACAAGCGGAAGATACATGTATGGGTACAGACATCTATTAAAAGTGGTTGGAGGAGCCTGAAAAGCTACAACGACCCTACCAAAGGAACCAGACCTCTGTCTGGGATTCCCAAGCTAATCCGGTCAACATCGAACCTCACGTTATAAGGATCACTATTGAGATGGACGTCTCATCTGCAAAAACATAAATGAAGCAACCGTGAGTACAAAGGTACTCAGCAAGACTTACATCAGAACTATCTACATATGCATCATTGTCAACAAAGGGGGTTGTGGAGTTTATTGCAGCAAGTCAGCTTTGACTCTTGGATAACCTATACTATGACTACAAGTAGTATCTTTGAGGTGGGATAGCGCACACGAGTCCACATATTCACCAAATCAATACACCACTATGGATCCACTTCCGTCTCCCTACGAGAAGGCCATCCATAGCACTCACGCTTATCTTGCGTATTTTAGATTATCCATGTCAAATTGTCTATGAACCACATAAGTTCTTAAGGACGGTCCCAATGAGACAACCCGCCATGTACTCCTACATGGCCTCTCATCGCTACCTTTACCAAATCGTGTTCACACACTTTGCTCTCACACAGTAGGACATGAACACATCCATTCCGATTCATCGCCCAGATGGATCAGACCCGACACGACTCTAAGCATAGCAGGCACAGTAAGCAAGCATGGATGAGTAAGCACAACAAGGCTCAAGCAGTTGCTACTCATGCTAAGTGGGTTCAACTATTTACTGTGGCAAAGACAGGTCATGCAAAGGAATGGGTTCAGCTACCGAGAACATGCAACAGTTGAATCGTGATTGTCCTAATGCAGTAAAAGAGAGCAGTGGCGAGAGAGTGGGTTTATATCAGTATGCTCAAGGGGGGGTTGCTTGCCTGGCACTTCTGAAGATAACAATGAGTCTTCATCGGTGACAACGATCTCAACGTCGGAACCATCGTCTACCGAGAAGGAACACACACCGGCAACAAGAAGGAACAACATTCAATTTATGCAATGCACAACCATGATGTATGATATGACAAATTAAAGTACTAAATTAACCTAGAGGAATAATTAACCAAGTTAATTGAAGTGGAATTCAAACAAGTTTGAATTCTAACTCCAAATGATATTTCATACATTGCCCTAATCATAAAATGTCCTAGTTGGTGATGTTAACTTGTTCAAACATGCATGATCATGGCATAAACAGATTCATTGAATTTTTCTGATCATTTTTCATATATAAATTATTTTTATCTGAGTTACAGATTATTTTCTATGATTTTTAGAAGTTTTAAACATTTTCTGGAATTTCCTGATTATCTCTAACACCAGAAAATCATTTAATGCGTCATCCTCTCGTCAGCATTACGTCAGCAGTCAACGAGGCCAGGTCCAGGTCAAACCTGACCAGTGGAGCCCACTGGTCAGTGGCTCAGGGTCAGCTGCAGAGGCTGAACTGCGGGGCCCATCATTCAGTGGCACAGAAACTAAAAGAGGTTTAGTTAAAACTTAACCGAAATTAACAGGACCCTGGGCCCACTTGCCAGTAACTCTGGGAGCTAATTAGCTGGGGGGTTTGACCCCTAATGACGGCCACGTCAGCGTCGCCGGAGCTGGCCGGCGGCGACCAAACAGGCGGCGGCTTTTCGCCGGAGCTGCACTACAGGGGGCGATTCAACGAGAGGAGACCACCAGGAGGCAGCCAAAGCTCGTCCGCATCCAGGGGAGGCTCCAAGGGGTCGCGGGGTGGCCGGAGTCAACAACCACGGCAACATTGGCGGCGGCCGAAGCTCGGCCTCGACGGGTTAGTCGCTACGGTGCACGTGGGAACTCACGGATGGGCTCTACGAACTCCTTGGACCTCGGTGAGCTCGTCTGAAAGCTCGGACGCGGCACAGGCTAAGCGGAACGACGGCGGTGACATGGCCGGCGACGGTGGTTCCTCGGGCTCGGCAGCTAGCGGGGTTAGGAGAGGGGGCCGATGACGGGGCTAGAGGGGAAATGACCGGGGACTCACCGTGGTTGCATAGGAGTCGACGGCGTGGTCGGGGACGCTCCGGCAGTGGCGAATTGACGGCGGCGACCCGTCGGTTGCAGGCGAGGTGAACGTCGGCGATGCGATGTTGCGGGGCTCCCTGCGATGCTTGGCTCATCGAGGTGGTAGAGGACGACGTTGCGGAGCACCTGGGCATGTCCGAGGGGCAAGGGGCGTAGATGGCCGCGGTGGTGCTCGCCGGCGCTCTCGGGCGGCTCGGGACAGAAAGCTAGAGGAAGAGGGAGAGAGCAGGGAGGGGGTCTCGGGGCATCTCCAGATGAGGGGATTAGGATGAAGGAGGTGCCTCCAGCGCGAAGCAGGAGGTGGCTCGGCCAACGCCGTGCGCTGGCTCGCCTCTGCTAGTAGGCAGAGGTAGACGACGAGGTGAGGAGGTGGGCTGGGCTAGTCGACTGGGCCAGCCACAGGTAAGTCAGGTGAGGTCCTTTTTTATTTATTTATTTCTGTTTCTATTCTTGCGCTGTTTGTTTGATTTAGTAAAATATACCAAACCAAATTCAAATCTTCTGATAAAAATTGTGTGGCTAAGTTAGACTAATATAGAGCCACACAACAATTTTCAGAATTATTGGATATATGCTTAGTATATAATAAATATATATCCAAGTTAAATAATTATTGTATTATATAAAATGCGCAAAGTAAAATGTTTCTGTGATTCCAAAAATATTGGTTTGCATTTTACCTCATGCCAATATTTTATTAGAATATGAGGGACATTTTCTTGGACTTATTTGAGGCAATTTTTATATTGCTCTTTTGACAAAAATTCTCTCTGAGGCTTGATACTTCCCCATTTCAAATTCATTTGAATTTCAACAATGCATGCATGAATATGCAATGACAAGCAAAGATAAAACTAGGGATGTGACAACTCACCCCCACTAAACACGAATCTCGTCCCAAGATTCAAGCGTAGGGTAAGAAGACAGAGGGACACTAACTCACCCAATCTTCACGATCCAATTGCCCTTCTCGAAGATGTTGATTCATTGCATCATGTTGATCTTGACATCTTTGCCTTCGGGATCTTCATCCAACATGGCGTCAATGGAATAGGAAAACTCTACATGATTCGATCTTCTCGAAGATCGAGCAACTCATGATCAACTCATGGAATGAAACGTATGAACGTCTCTTGAGCTGAGACACCAAACACACATCGAGAACAATAGAAGGAGGTAGATGACCGAGGTTCAATTGGTAGGCAACAGTTCCACGCGTAGCTAGGATGGAGCATGGATTTTCAAAGTAGCGAGGAGTTAGTTGCCCTTCATACCATAACGGGCACCTTAGGGAAGGTGACTCGTAGGATTATCCCTTAATTGGCAAAAATAATTACTTTTGATCCAGAGATCGTTGAAACTCTTCATGACAGCCTAAGGCAATTCACAAACGATCGTTTGAAGGAATTCGAGCGAATGGCATACTCAGATTGGAAAAGAAGCTAGAGTTATAGGACAGCTCGGTAAACGGAAAGCACTTTCCAATTGATACCGAGGAATAACCCAGTGTCTGAGCGTGCTCTCAAGAACTTGAGCATTTCCATATTCATCAGGGCATTACCAACATCCATGCCAAGGATCCTGGGAACACATCATACCACCATGATGAATAACAATGGAGGATGCAGACGGAAAGGAAGAGATCACTTTCTCAGATTTCACCTTAGCTATGCCAAGGGAACGAAATCTGGATGATTGACCGAGAGACATTTAGCACTCCGCTTCTAATGTTCTCCTCGATGTGCTAGTATAACCCAGCTATACACTGCTTGGTATCTAGAACATCAAGTATAGGTTGGACTTCGGAATCTCAAAGGGTCCATGAGGAATAACTTCTAAAATAAATCATACGGAGTCCTCATGGGGAAGTGACCAAGTTGCTGATACAAGATATTATAATAGTAGGTCTTCCGGCTAGGTGCGTTAGCCACAACATCGCTTTACCGGGTTATAGATAGACCAATATTATAATACTTCGGAAACGTTCCAACCATCATATCTGCCCGAGATTCAGAACTGGTTGGTGATAGGATACTTCATACTCAGCATGCCTGAAAAGGAAGGTTTGCAACACAAATCGACGAGATGGCGTTGCGGGACCCTCGGAAGATGAACTGCGGAAGCCAACTCCAAAACATGAGCTGGATTGCACGACCCACATGAAAACGGTGTCCAAGACAATTGTGGTCATATGGAGAACTTACAACAAAACACTACCGAGTTCTTGATGGAACCATCATTAGAGGTAACAAAGCCTTGAGTACGTCCATCTGAGCTCTTCGGGATTAACACTTAACTTCTTTTCCTTAACAAATCCATCAGTGGCTTGGTGTGCTAGGGAGTGCATATGGGTTGTAGGTTGCAAAGCTATCAAACCATAGCATACTTCGCACATGCATGATTGACTTGAGATGATTCCAGAGGAAGCAAAATCGACTTTCCTCAAATTCACAGTGGCAACTTGCATCAAATACACGTGAACTGAGAGGGAGTCACTTCTTACACTTAACATATACTCCATGTACGAGACACGAAGATATTGCCTATAAAGTTTCCAATGCTAGCTTTATGTTCATGAATCATGGAGAGTGTAAACAATGTTGTCGATGGGCTCAACAACAGTACCTCGAGGTTTCCATGAAGATGGAAGTCCATAACTATGTGAACAAGGTGATAGCATCGGTCAGAACCAAGGATATAATGGTATCTGCTCGAGGATACATCCACGAGTAAAATAACATTACTATAGTTGTTGGTTCTGATTTAGATTTGATGATGGCCCATACTCAAATCAAAGATTGGGCAAGACGATATATACAGCAATTGATCACAAGGATCAATCGATGAAGATATCGCCTTTCTTCAACACACACAACCACAAAAGAAGATATCCCCTTGGAATGAACTAAGTCAGGCAAAGCATTTATCTTCCAACTCTCCAAGTTGTTGTTTAGCTTAACCAACTAGCTCAGGAGTATCTAACACAGATTCTTGGAGAAGGGGTGGTTTATAGGGAAACCAATTTGATCACGAACTCAACATAGCGGTCAGAAACAACCTGGTAATACTTCTGAGAAGATATTCGGAAAATCATGAACCACCGATATGTTATTGAGATCAAGAACAATCTTGCTTTTCAGGGCAAGATGATGTGATCAAAAGAGCGAGGAATTGATACAATCCTAACTCTTTGATCGAAGAAGTGCACCATGAATGATGGACTAGGTAGCACAATCAATCTTAGGATGGTGATTCAATAACCAACACGCTAAGAATGAGTTTATTGTCCATTAACTACCAAGCAACAAATTTGCTAGGAGTATTGATTTCACACATCACGATTCACTTGTCGGTATTCTGGTTACAACAACACAGAGACCGAGGAGTGAATGATGATGGCGAGAAGTATCACTGTATCAAGAAGTCATAGGAGGTGGTGCAATTCCCATGACAATCCTGACTTAAAGGGGGTAGTACTTCGAGGTAGAACAGAACAAAAGCTGGATTGGCATTTTGATCTGTGGAATACAACTGCTTTGACCCAATCCAAGAAATGGATGAGGTACCGGAGTTTGCTTCTCCTAGTCATTCCGAAATAGAATGGCTTGACGGACCACAAGAATAGTCGACATTGATAAACAAATACATGACATACTCTTGACTATCCATTGATAGATGAGGGTCAGAGTACAATTGAAGAGGGGCAACTCAAGAGCACATAATTTTCCTGAGTTGTAGATGCATAGGTTAAATACGTCGAACAAAGTTCAACATGTTTCTTCTAGATAACCCATGCAGAAAAGAAAGAATTGGCAGTCTCACAACTATGGAATGGAGGACTCATGAAGAGCACTCTTGTTGTGATCTTCAGTTCACGAGGAACTTCTGCCAGGGATGGTTCATGGTATTGGAAGAATGGCATACCACGGACCTTGAGGACTATCACAAAAGTTACTAATATCCTAAAGGAACGAGCAAATACTTTCAACGGGAGTGAGCAGGATGATCCTTGGGTTCAAGAACCCCGAAATAGAATACCTACCGACTAAGTAGCATCACAACATGCTTTCGATAACGATGGCCAGAATTATCACACTGGGAACAAAGACACAACTAGACTGTTGGGTGGTTCACTTGAATAACATGGTTTCCTAAACACCTTTAACATATACGTCGAGGTAGTAGAGTACCTCAACGCAACAATTAGTGTGCTTTGTCTGGCCAAAAGACATCAACTCGGGATGAAAGGATTTGCAATTGCATCAGATTTTTATAATCCTTGGATAACTCGGACATCATAATGGCTGTACGGGTATGAAATATGAGGCAACCTGCAGAAGAAAACTGACAACATAACATTGAATTCCTATGGAGACATCGATCCAGGAAGACATCAACTATCCTATAAGTCTACAGCATAGTAACTCGTCATCCTGATAGATAGATGGGAAGCCTAATTCTTAAACCCCGTAGAATAAAGGAGAGGGTGACCCAGAATTAGAATGACATCAGGAAAGGAGTAAAAAGAATCTTACATTCCCTTCCACAATCAATTCCCTTATATAACTAAAGCAGTTCTAGACTCAACATCCACCAGTTTGGCTTGGTAATCCTACAGGCAGTCAAGCTCTGATACCAACGCTGTCAGGACCCCGATCCTAAGCCATAAGAATCTAGCATGTAACACATCACATTACTTTGCGGCCTCACGCACGGTTATCCCCACGGCTGCCACCTTACCTGGGCCGGGACCGTTTGCGTCTTTTGGCTCACGTATGTGAATATGTCGCTAGCATTCAAATGTCAAAGAACCCAGGCCGACATGACTAGTCGTAGAACCCAAGTAGCACATCCGTACAGGGACAGGCGTACATAACCCAGCAATGCAGGTGTCAACCTCCAGCATGTGTAGACGAGTCGTAGCAAGCTACATGGACTCCATTACGCCGTGAGACATTTCTGTCATCAACTGCGCGTAGACGAGTCATAGCAAGCTACAAGGACTCCATTACACTGCAAGACGTTTCCCCGAAGGGACAGACACAGCAGCAAAGAAGGATACACGCCGGTCAATCAATGTGTCCGGAGCAGTAGCAAGCTACCAAGGCTCGGTGGAAGCACAAAGAGGCAGTTCCTTGTAAAGAGTACTCCTAAGGCACACAACTAGGTGTCGGATCCCATACATACCGTTGCACGTCACACGTATGCACGACATGCCCGGTATGCATAGATACAACTATGGCATCACAACATGACCATACAACAACACAACATTTATTTAGAAGGCTCGGAAGAGCCTTACATAATATGATGTTACAAGCAGAGGGTCACATGACCCATCATTCAGAGCATACAATCAACAAGCGGAAGATACATGTCTGGGTACAGACATCTATTAAAAGTGGCTGGAGGAGCCTGAAAAGCTACAATGACCCTACCAAAGGAACCAAACCTCTGTCTGGGATTCCCAAGCTAATCCGGTCAACATAGAACCTCACGTCATAAGGATCACTATTGAGACTGACGTCTCATCTGCAAAAACATAAATGAAGCAACCGTGAGTACAAAGGTACTCAGCAAGACTTACATCAGAACTATCTACATATGCATCATTGTCAACAAAGGGGGTTGTGGAGTTTATTGCAACAAGCCAGCTTTGACTCTTAGATAACCTATACTACGACTACAAGTAGTATCTTTGAGGTGGGATAGCGCACACGAGTCCACATATTCACCAAATCAATACACCACTATGGATCCACTTCCGTCTCCCTACGAGAAGGCCATCCAAAGCACTCACGCTTATCTTGCGTATTTCAGAGTATCCATGTCAAATTGTCTATGAACCACATAAGTTCTTAAGGACGGTCCCAATGAGACAACCCGCCATGTACTCCTAGATGGCTTCTCATCGCTACCTTTACCAAATCGTGTTCACACACTTAGCTCTCACACAGTAGGACATGAACACATCCATTCTGATTCATCGCCCAGATGGATCAGACCCAACACGACTCTAAGCATAGCAGGCACAATAAGCAAGCATGGATGAGTAAGCACAACAAGGCTCAAGCAGTTGCTACTCATGCTAAGTGGGTTCAACTATTTACTGTGGCAAAGACAGGTCATGCAAAGGAATGGGTTCAGCTACCGAGAACATGCAACAGTTGAATCGTGATTGTCCTAATGCAGTAAAAGAGAGCAGGGGCGAGAGAGTGGGTTTATATCAGTATGCTCAAGGGGGGGGGGGTTGCTTGCCTGGCACTTCTGAAGATAACAATGAGTCTTCATCGGTGACAACGATCTCAACGTCGGAACCATCGTCTACCGAGAAGGAACACACACCGGCAACAAGAAGGAACAACATTCAATTTATGCAATGCACAACCATGATGTATGATATGACAAATTAAAGTACTGAATTAACCTAGAGGAATAATTAACCAAGTTAACTGAAGTGGAATTCAAACAAGTTTTTCATATATAAATTATTTTCATGTGAGTTACAGATTATTTTCTATGATTTTTAGAAGTTTTAAACATTTTCTGGAATTTCCTGATTATCTCTAATACCAGAAAATCATTTAATGCGTCATCCTCGTGTCAGCATTACGTCAGCAGTCAACGGGGCCAGGTCCAGGTCAAACCTGACCAGTGGAGCCCACTAGTCAGTGGCTCAGGGTCAGCTGCAGAAACTAAAAGAGGTTTAGTTAAAACTTAACCGAAAATAACAGGGCCCTGGGCCCACTTGCCAGTGACTCTGGGAGCTAATTAGATGGGGGGTTTGACCCCTAATGACGGCCACGTCAGCGTCGCCGAAGCTGGCCGGCGGCGACCAAACAGGCGGCGGCTTCGCGTCGGAGCTGCACTACAGGGGGCGATTCGACAAGAGGAGACCACCAGGAGGCAGCCAAAGCTCGTCTGCATCTAGGGGAGGCTCCAGGGGGTCGAGGGATAGCTGGAGTCAACGACCACGATGACATTGGCGGCGGCTGAAGCTCGGCCTCGACGGGTTAGTCGCTACGGTGCACGCGGGAACTCACGGATGGGCTCTACGGACTCCTTGGACCTCGGTGAGCTCGTCTGAAGGCTCAGACGCGGCACGGGCTAAGCGGAACGACGGCGGCGACATGGCCGGCGTCGATGGTTCCTTGGGCTCGGTGGCTAGCGGGGTTATGAGAGGGGGCCGACGACGGGGCTAGAGGGGAAATGACCGGGGACTCACCGCGGTTGCATAGGAGTCGACGGTGTGGTCGGGGACGATCCGGCGGTGGCGAATTGATGGCGGCGACCCGTCGGTTGCAGGTGAGGTGAACGTCGGCGATGCGATGCTGCGGGGCTCCCGGCGATGCTTGGCTCGTCGAGGAGGTAGAGGACGACGTTGCGGAGCACCTGGGCATGTCCGAGGGGCAAGGGGGCGCAGATGGCCGCGGTGGTGCTCGCCGGCGCTCTCGGGCGGCTCGGGACAGAAATCTAGAGGAAGAGGGAGAGAGCAGGGAGGGGGTCTCGAGGCATCTCGAGGTGAGGGGATTAGGATGAAGGAGGTGCCTCCAGCGCGAAGCAGGAGGTGGCTCAGCCAACGCCGTGCGCTGGCTCGCCTCTGCCAGTAGGCAGAGGTAGACGACGAGGTGAGGAGGTGGGCTGGGCTGGTCGACTGGGCCGGCTACAGGTAAGTCAGGTGAGGTCCTTTTTTATTTATTTATTTCTGTTTCTATTCTTCTGCTGTTTGTTTGATTTAGTAAAATATACCAAACCAAATTCAAATCTTCTGATAAAAATTGTGTGGCTAAGTTAGACTAATATAGAGCCACACAACAATTTTCAGAATTATTGGATATATGCTTAGTATATAATAAATATATATCCAAGTCAAATAATTATTGGATTAATTAAAATGCGCAAAGTAAAATGTTTCTGTGATTGCAAAAATATTGGTTTGCATTTTACCTCATGCCAATATTTTATTAGAATATGAGGGACATTTTCTTGGACTTATTTGAGGCAATTTTTATATTGCTCTTTTGACAAAAATTCTCTCTGAGGCCTGATACTTCCCCATTTCAAATTCATTTGAATTTTAACAATGCATGCATGAATATGCAATGACAAGCAAAGATAAAACTAGGGATGTGACTGTGAAATATATAGAGAGTATGATTTAAATATAGTATCAATTTTTCCGGATAATAGTATCATAATTCATATGCAACTTGCAAAAAAAAGACACACATCTAACAAATTTGATAGCCCTGACAGACTGTCTAAATACCTCGGTTATTTTATGCTATAATATATATATATATATACTCCAGCATTGTCCGAGAAAGAGCCTTGCAAAAAAAAACAATTCTATATCCGAAACTACTGCACGACGTGCCTTGTCCGATTTTTCATACTATGAAACATCCGGCAGTCGCTGAACTTTTATAGTCCAACTCACGTATAGTCAGTCTGCTATATCGTTCACAGCCTCACCACTCATCCCGTTCCCCTTCAGCTAGCCACCCACCCAATTTCTCAAAAAAAAGCTAGCTACCCACCCAGCTCCTCTGTGCTGCCGCCGGCGGCGAGCCATGGCACGCATCCGTACACCCGACTCGCCCATCCCGGCTCAACTTCGCAACCCCAGCCTCCGAACCATCCCACCGTGTGGCTGCGCCGTCGCGAGCCTCCCACACCCGCCCCCAACACTCTTTGCTGTCCGGCGAGATCCGGGGGGCAGCACTCTCGTGGATGCACATGCAGTGTAGGCGGAGGCATCCACCGCGCGGCGCCCTCTGCCCTGCGTTCCCCGACCCGCGCCCCCGCTGCGACGGCGCCAGGCCGGTCGGATGGGTGGCGATCGACCAGGAGTGGATTCCCTGGTGCACCACGACGCCGACGGTTTCTCTTCGCCACCGAACTCTGCTCCCCTCCCTCTGCGTCAGGATTAGGGTGCCCACAGATCTTACCTTGTCACGGTCTGGTCCCCTCTCTCCCTTCGCGTCCTCCGTTGGTAGCTCTATTGGATTGACACGACCGATGAAGTTTGATCTTGGAGGTAAGCAAAAAACTCGATGGTAGATTGTGTCTCTCTTATATATACACGGTTTGAAGGCTAGCTGGATGAGTAGTATATGTATACAGTTAGGATTAGGTTGTTTATTTTGTGAGATGAGGATTAAACGGGTTGTTTCCATACGGAGTTTTTGCCAATTCGGTTTCCCATAAACTCGTTTAAAGGGCTAACCACCTGAAACTCATTTTCAGGGCTAACCGCCTGAAATTAGTTGGCGTAACAAAAGTATAGTTTTTTTAGGGACAGAATTAGTACAACTTGGTTTTAGTAGAACAACAAGAGTGGCTTTTATTAGTTTTTCTATAAACCAATTTAGCTGTTCCTATTCAGAAAGGCATGGCGTGAGCATCGATCGGATCAAGCAAATCAGGCAAAGGCAGCAGAATGGCCAAGGAGAAACAGTGGAAAGGGAAGCTGGAGCTGACACAACTGATGGAATGAAAGCATTCCTCGGTAAGCTTTTAGATGGCAATGGTCTTATTGGCGTAGCAGATGATTTCCTCGGTGATCACAATTTAATCAGGAAACCCAATCATCAGCAAAAGGACATCCATGGTCCAAGTGCGGCTACCCTCCAGCCAACTCAAAAAAACTGTTCTATATCTACCACTGGCGGAGCATTACCGTTCAATCATAATACGGTTTCAGTCGCATCTGTAGCAGAATGCACTGATGAGCTGCTTTCTCAACTTTTGTCAGTCTACTAAAACCGAAGTGGCTAGCTTTTTGTTAGTCAGTTTGATGTTACTCCAAGGGTGTGACAAAGTCAGGCATGTCTGTATATAGTTATAGTCTACTCTAGAAGATGGTTAACACCTTAACGTTGTGACTCAAGTGTTCTCAGTGTTGTGCCCGAGTGTCTTGAAACTTCCAAATTTCGAGCTTCCTCTTCATGGAGAGTTGAGCTGCGAATCCTGACCAAATTTCGAATTGTACACACACACACACAATGCATTTCAACAGAGTAAAACACAACAGGATAATCATACAGATTTATGCAAGTGAACCTGACATAAAAGTCAGCACTCTCCAATGGTGACAATCATACTGATCTACCAAATGTAAAACAACGAATGCAAAGCTAGGTCCAACATCTTTTCTCACATGAGGTCAGTAGAACACGCTATAATGGTATTTGCCAAAGCTTCCATTCCGAGGTCCTTGCCATTTTGCAGGTTAGCGGTGCTTGTATTCATGGTCTAATATGACTCAATTCACCAGTCACCACAACGCTCTTGCTGAATAGCTTAAGGGTTGATGTTTGTAATACTGTACATGGCACCTTGGAATCAACTTCAGCAATGAATTTTGAGGCCTGAAATAGCTATATGATATTAGATGCCTCTTTCTTTTTTACCATATTAAAAAGCATATGCCTTAGAAAGAAATACGACACCTTATTATTTTTGTTCTTCTTTATCAAGTCACTGTCCAAGCATCTTCCTCCTGCATTTGTTTGAAATTTCACACTGTCTCTTGTTATTTCCAGCTTAAACAGGTGCAACTTTGACCAAGTATAGGATGGGCAGATGTCGCGAAAGGAATACTCATGGTTTCTGAAGCCAAACAATGCTCCTTCGAGTACTACGCAGCCAAAAAATCAGGTTAGTGTGCATTAAGATTTACAATAGTTATGTGGTTGTAATGCAGAATTGAACGTACTTTACCTTCAGTTGCTATAATTTGATCCGGTTCCTTTATGTGCTTAGGACTTCCTTGTAGACTATGTTCTTCATGGTCGTTAATAAGGGCTCGGATATTTTCCGCTTCTTTGAATTCTTGCATTGTTCCTTGCCCTTGTCCTTACCCTTGCCTTTACCCTTGCCGCTGTCCTTGATGGCGAGAATCTTAATGTTCCTCTTCGCGGTGGCTCTAGACAATGCAACGTAGAGCTGACCGTGAGAGAAAATCGGGTCCGGTAGGTACACTCCGACAATCGGTATGGTCTGTCCTTGCGCCTTGTTGATCGTCATGGCAAAGCTGAGCCTAATAGGGAACTACTTCCTCTTGAACTTGAAAGGGAAGATATCATCATCGGACGGACACAGAGGTATCCGAGGAAGGAACACCCTCCTACCAGCATGTTGTCCTAGCACGATTTCGGCGTCGATGGCGTTCCTCTGGAAACCCCGGACCACAAGCCTTGTGCCGTTACACAACCCATTAGCCGGATCAATGTTCCTCAATAGTATAATGGGGCAATTTATCTTTAGTTTGAGCGCATGCGGAGGCAGCCCGTTTGGAGTCAGGTTGTTGAGGAACTCGGGGGCATAGTAGCCGTGTGGATCATCCTCTGCACTATCAAAACTGCGGTAGATCTTCTCTTCGCCCTGGAAGCGCTCTATCATGCGCGTGTTTATCTTATCAACGTTGTCGTTCTTGGTGGAGAGGATCACTCGAGATGTCATGTAATTTGGATCAGCCATGTTGTGGTCTAGAGCAGGAAATACATGGTCGATTAGCTTCTCTAGATCAACGCCGTCTCCTGTTGGCGGCACACAAATATCTTCGGGGAGCCTTATGTTCCCTTCCTCGTCGGTTTCCTCGGTGCCGTTGCCTACCCTTAGCAAGTAATCTGCGAACCACGGGTCGTTATGCGCCCTCATGTTGGTGACGAGCCTTAGTTGGCGCATGCCCTTCCAAAGGTACGAACTCCGTAGGGTCGCATCGATTATCTGACCCCGTGGCCCCTTCCTGACGACCGGAAGCACCTACCTGAAGTCCCCACCGAACACGACAGTTTTTCCCCCGAATGGTCGGTCCCGTCGTCCCATGATGTCCCGCATGCTATTTTCCAGTGCCTCAACAGATTGCCGCTTCGTCATGGTGGCCTCGTCCCATAGGATGAGGGAAGCCATGCACAGGAGCTTGGCCGTCCCACTTTGCTTGGTGAAGCTGCACGACGCCCCATCTTCAATGCTGAGTGGGATCTTGAACCTCGAGTGGGCGGTCCTGCCTCCAGGCATGATGGAAGCCGCGACGCCCGACGTTGCCGTAGCCACCGCTAACTTGCCCTCCCCTCGAACCTTTGCGAGCAGTGCCCTGTATAGGAAGGTCTTCCCGGTGCCTCCCGGGCCATCGACAAAGAATACACCCCCATCACCGGCATCTACTGTTGCCAGGATCTCGTCGTATGCAAGCCTCTGCTCGGGGTTTAGCGAGGACGCTAAAGCAGCGTCGGTCGCGTCAACCTCGATGGTGGACTCCTCTGTGACTTCTCTGGCCTCGCCTGCAGTAGTGTCATAGGTCTCGTCGATGTCCAGAAGAGGGAACAACGCTATGTCTTTGCCCATTGACTGTAGCATGCCCCTGATGTCTAGCAACACCATCTACTCCACTGCCTTTGAGCAGGCGTATGATCGGCGGTAGTCATCAGACATCGCCTCTAGGTGCCTATCCCATAGACCGCGCACGTCACCTGGCTCGCAGAATACCAAGAGTGTTGCAAAGAGCCTCCTGAGCGAGGCTGGCATCGCGAACTGTGTTGACTCTGTAAGACACTCATCAAGCATGTTGTCGGCCTCGATGAGGCCCAATCTCTCGGTAGCCTCACGGAAGCTATCACATAGCACACCATCCACGGTCCTCAGGTCCTCGAAGGATGTCTTGCCTGGTACGTGGTTGAGCAGCACTCGCAGAAAGTACCGCTCCCCCTCGGCTGGATGGGCTGACACGATTCGACCTACTTGGTGTTGCTTTTGTCTCGGCCTCCAGTACTTCGCTCTCTGCCATGTGAAACTTCTCGGAAAGTCCTTGTACAGGATATCCCGAGCCCAAATGTGCTGTTGATTAGCGAGGAAATACTCCGTCAGCATTGAGTTAGATGCATTATCACGGGCGACGACATTGGTCAGGTCCTCTCCCGCTTTGAACGTGACACTATGCATATTAGGGAGATGAAGCGGCAACTGTAGGACCGACGGGGAACTCTCAGAAAGGTTGTAGCCGAATATCCTTCACATCGCCTCCGGTGGAGTAACCCATCTCGCATCGATGTACCTTTTAATCTCGTCTACAACCCCTTTGCTGTCAGGCTGGTCGATGCTGATTGAAGCTCGATCATGGCCCTTGTATACGTATTTGTAAAGGTACTTGACGGCCTTGATGCTGGAGCACACCTCGACATTTATGTGGCAGTTGAACATCCGCAACAGATAAGGGTTGTAAGGCACCACCCATCTGTTATCTAGAATCTGACGACGGACCTTAGCCCGACGACCATCGTCCCGCCGTCGATAAACAGGGTATGAATCCTTCCCCTGTAAGGTGTTCTGGTTGAATGGTCGTGGGTACTGACTCTTGCACTTCAAGTCTTGCATGCACACATTTTTGGGATTTAGATTACCGCATGGGCCATGCATCATATGCTTCACGACCATGGCATAGAGCTCAGGATACTTATGCTTGTCCGGGAGCTCTGCGGATATGACGCGGTCATACTGCTCTGGCACCACAAGTTTATAATCCCTATTCATGATCAACAGGAAGTGCGCGTGGGGGAGGCCCCTCTTCTGGAACTCGACGACATACACATGCGCTACCACAACACCCAGGAAGTGCTTCTTGAACAACATCTCTTTCATGGTCTCCAACTTGGCCTTGAACACGCGTGCGACAAGATCTGGTCGGTCCTGGGGTGTCTGTCCAGGAAGCAGCTCATTCAGTATCTCCTCCCAGCTAGGATTGCATGTCATAGTCAAAAAGATGTCAGGCTTCCCATACGTCTGCACCAGTGCCATGGCGTCCATTTGCCTCCGCTTCATGTCTCGGTTGCTCCCCTGATGCGTCCCTGGGAGCACGATCCTCTTGCCAACAGTGCTCGCTCGCACTTCCCCAACCGCGATGCTATCCACAAGGCCTTGATATAGATCGGCACGAATCTGTGGCTGGTGGTCCCTGGTCCACTTCAGCCTACAACCCTCAATCTTGATGAACATGTCCACACCCCACTGCTGGAACAGGCGTGCTCCGTGAAGTATGGGGTTGAATATCGCAGGGCGCGTCTGTAGCCGGTAACAGTAGTAGTCCCTAACAGAGACACACAACCGACTGTTCCCCTCTGTGGAAAAACATGAAAGAAGAAGGTTAGGTACCATTTGGGAAGGATAGACAATGTTTTTTTTTGCATATAAGCATACCAAACAGGCAGACCTGAATCGTTATCGTGGTTCCCTCTTGGTTGCTGTGCAAGCTCCCAAGGGACATTGTGCTTAGGGATATTTGGATGCCAACCAAGCTCCCCCCTTGCGAAAAAGAGGGGATACGAGAGCGGGTCATAGTAGCCATCTGTGGCATGTATACTATGCTTCTCGTTGTTGTCCCCATAGAGTGTAATGTTGCGGTTGAACCTGTTTGCTAGATTGCTTCCCTCGACCCAAATCGCAGCCACCTCGGATGACACCGGTCTGTTATATCTTCATTGATCTAGCTTCTGGTCAATGTTGAGGTCTATCCGGTACTCCTCGAGGTTTTCCTTGTGGGCACCCAAACTTCTAAACTGCTGGGAGTAGGGGCTGCCCCTGAGGATGTCAACTAACTTGCTGACAACACGTTGGTCCAATTTCTCGGTGGCTTTCTTGTGATGGCTTAAGTTCGGATCGTTGTCATAGAAGTACAACTGCAGATGTCCAGGATGAGCTGTTGGACCGAACGAGTGTACTTTGTGGTAAATAGTGCCATGTGCCCGAAACGTGTATACCCAGACGCCAAGGGTAGTGAAGGAGAAGTGACCGTTGAAGAACCGAATGCTCTCCTGAAAATGCCGAGAGTCTGCATCCGTGCTTGACCATCACCTCATCAGCTCCGGGATAGGCTCTGGTTCGGCCAGCTCTATTTCCCCATTCCGACAGCAGAAGCCACCCGTCTCATACTGGAACTTCTTGGCCTTGCAATGGTCGCAGTTCGCTACGTGCTTCAAGATGTGCGTGCTGTCTGGGATGTTTGAGTAGACATAGTCGAAAGGATCAAGGTCGATAGATCCGTTGGAGTCTACGGGCTCATCGATGTCCGTGCCATTAGCGTCGGATCCTGCAAGCATCGTCGAAACATAACATGTCACGATAGGATTCATTTCATAAATCAATAGTATTTACGGACGAGATGCGAAAGGCGCCTCAGAGTACCTTCACCGGCAAAGAGGTAATACTCATCATCCATGAGGTCATCGGAGAGTGCACTATCGTCCATTATGCCGCTGAGGAAGGCTTCCATGTCAGCTGCATCATTGTTGAGCCGGTAAGTAATGGTTTACTGTGACTGGTCACATGGTGGAGAGTAAAGATGAGAGGGTTACCATCGGTCCCTATGGTGTAAGACGGCGTGCTTGATTAAGGGGATGAAGACAGTGAAGCAGCTCCTGTGGGTGGTGAAGATGAGCTTGTTGCTGCTTTGTTCGCAACTAAGGTACTTGCCTCTTGGCGGGGGAGTCCTCCGTTTAGCTTCAAAGCTTGCATTACGACGATCCTGCAATGCTGACCTCTCACCTTCTGGTATGCTCTTCCCGCGCGCTCTTCGTTTTACGACATTCCGTTGAATCTTCTTTACCGCCATACCTTGTTTGTGAGCTCGCTGCTGAGCCCTACGCTGTGCTCTGGTCTCATGCCTCTGCTCATGGGCTTGATTTTGGTTGTCATATATTCGCTGATCATTGCTTTGCTGCGACGCATTTATTTGGTCTTCCTGTTGATCATCATCGCCCAAGGTATGACTAAGGTACTCGCCTGCACCGTTAGTGAGCCGGTAAATACTGGTTGAACACACATGGACATATCAAGTAGAGTACTTACTTGCTGATTCCAAGATGTGACCAGCCTTACTTGCTGACCGGGGGGCATGAGATGAAGCAGCGGGTTCTCCGACTGCCAACGCACGAGTGGTTGACATCAGGTTGGGGGCAGCTAAGGTAGCTGCATCTGGTCGCTGCATTGCGATGGATTCAATGCAAGGGGTGTTGCGCCTAGCCGTGAGTTTTGCCTTTCGCTCAGCTAGCATATTCTGCTTCTCCTCGGTTGACATGTTTTGCACACGTGCTCTTCGGCGGGAGTTTGTCTCTTGCTTATCGTCGTCAGTCATATTTTGGTAGGCGGCCCTTCGGCAGCTGTTCCTATCTTGCTTGTCCTCGACCGGCATATTTCGCCCTTCTGCATCTGTTCCTATCTTGCTTGTCCTCGACCGGCATATTTTGGTAGGCCGCCCTTCTGCAGCTGTTCCTATCTTGCTTGTCCTCGACCGGCATATTTTGGTAGGCCGCCCTTCTGCAGCTGTTCCTATCTTGCTTGTCCTCGACCGGCATATTTTGGTAGGCCGCCCTTCTGCAGCTGTTCCTATCTTTCTTGTCCTCGACCGGCATATTTTGGTAGGCTACCCTTCTAAGGGCACTACTCCGTTCCTTCTCCTCTGATGTCATATGTTGCCTGGCTTCTCTTTGACGGGAATTCCTCTCCTCATCTGTTTTATTTTTCCTAGCTGCTCTGCGACGTGCATTGATTTCCTCCTTCTGTTCAGGTGTTAACCTATTTCGCCGTGCTATATATTGGTCTCGCCTTTTCTATTTTTTGTCTGATGTAATGACTGCACTTGAAGCAAGGTGTTCAGGACCAGTCTGTGAGGTGTTGAGCCTCGGCGCTATATATGAAACAATATCATGCTCAGTGCTGCTATGTGTTTCTCCAAGTGATGCACGATGATCATAGTAGGTGGCTTCACGAGAATGATTTCCTGAAGAACCATTTTATGGACCACTTTGGTTATGAAATGTATAAATGCTAACGGAAAATATGTCTGTGGGTAAGGGCGATACCACTTGGGGTTTCGACATGCTGCACTGGCTGAAAGGCCGTGAGATTGCTGGCTATGGGAACCATCATACGGAGTTGCATGGGCAGATTGTCATCATCGTCAGAAGACGAAACACTGTAATTAGTAGTGTCCATTTGGTCGCGTATGAAAAAACCAGACAATGGTCGGTGGGTAATGGTGGGTTGTCGCCTCGGTGTCCTCTCATATTCAACAACTGATAAGAATTAATGTAGGATAAGTTGTGAAAGATTACATTATACCTTATGTCCAGACATGTGATTGTCATACACATACCTCTTTTTCCTTTATCATACAGATTCCCCCTTTCCTGTGACATCTCTGTCTCCTATATGATATTCACTAAATCTGCGTTCTTTTGCAATAAGAAAATGATAAGACTTTATAACTGGATTGAACAGGTGTACGTAATATGAAATTGGGTGAGATGCCACATGTTCAGTTTAGGGTGTTTCTTTATTCTGTAGCTACTTTGCTAAGACATGATGAATGCTCTTTTTTGTAGGAAACAGTTTAGGATGGCAAACCTAGGGCATGATGATTAATGACAGGTGTTTCGACTGTATAAACATATAGCTTTCTGACTGTGTTGCTAATATGTGAGATACTATTTAGTTTCTGAGCATTCTTCATCAGGAGCTTTAAATATTTTTTCCTCTCTCAAAGAAAAGGTGGACTAAGGGTTTAGTGATAGATGCAAGTATAGCATGTTACTTTGTCACATATAAACATCCTCCAGGACAGTAAATTCTTTTTGTGCTCATGCGATAGATTCTAGGTGGATGGTATCATCAAAGTTTAAAGTTGGCATGTATGCTTGTTGTTCTGGTCAACAGAGAGCAAGAAGCAAGTGATACTAACTTACTAAGCCATCTTTGATGTTATAGGATCGATTGCTATATTATTTGTGCTCAACTCATCATGTTGTTTGGGCAAATTGTTTGACTATGCTCCTTGTTTTGCAGCTTGCTTTCACTTCTTTGGTATATCCTGCACTGATATTAGGATACATGGGTCAAGCTACCTATTTAACCAAGACACCATAACTTTGACTCGAGCTACCAAATTGGATACTACATCTCAGTTCCAGGTACGTACTGCTTACTTTGTTCAAACGGAGGCAATTTTTTTGCCTGGTCAATTAATTTAAAAAAAAAGAATAGAATTTCCTGATTAATTAATTATAAACGGGCGAAAACCGCCGTACAGCTTACATGGATTAGTCGATTGCCAGTATTAATGCTAGATGATGTTCTTGCAGTGGCACAGTATATGTGAAAAACTTGCACTGTGCTGCATTTCCTGATTAATTATTTGGGGTTGTACTAAAGCAACCTCTATTAGAATTGTCCCTCTGATGCTTGTTTTCTATTCAGTTAACTATGATTCCTCGAATTTTTGCTTGCAATAGTTCCTTTGGCATTCTTTGCGAAAATTAATCTACTCATGGTGTACCCTCTTTCCTGTGACATCTCTGTCTGCTATATGTTCAGTTTAGGGTGTTTCTTTATTTTGTAGCTACTTTGCTGAGATATGATGAATGCACTTTTTTTGTAGCAAACAGTTCAGGATGGCAAACCTAGGGCATGATGAGCTCACAAAGGCAATTCTCCGTCGTTTGCCGCGTGAGAGGCAGAAGACGGCAGGTTAAGAACTGCGAAGATGACGCCAGTAGGATGCAGCAACAACCGACGGCAGGTGAAGAACTGTGAAGATGATGCCAGGAGGATGCAGCAACAGCCGGCGGCAGGTGAAGAACTGCGAAGATGACGCCAAGAGGATGTAGCAACAGCCGGCGAGCAACGCTGTTTTGCGAGTAACGCAGGCGACTCAGGTTGATTGCATCAGAGGCTCCACCTGATGCGAGAACAAAACCGGAAAGAACAAACCTGATGCAGCAACAGCTGGCGAGCAGCACTGTTTTTCTCCTGCGAACAGCCGGCGAGCAGCAACAGCCACCTGGTGCCTGATGCCGCAATAGCCGGCGAGAAGCGTTGTTTTTCTCCTGCGAACAGCCAGCGAGCAGCAACAGACACTTGGTGTGAGAACGATGTGGCTGGACGGCTAGCCGGGAGAATAAACTGGTGTTTTTCTCCTGGCGACGTGCGCTCGGGCTGGGCGAGGTCGCTGTAGCCACTCGTGGGGTCGACGATGGACCTTGGTCGTGGGTTTGACTGGATTTGATTTTTCGGGCCGGTGGTTGTGGGATGAGCTAGTATGTTTTATTATTGGGCTGATTATGATATGATTATTGGGCTGCTTTGGGCGATCGGTGGTTGTCATGTTTTCGATAGCGAGCGCTCGAAGGAGGTGGGTGTGGGGACCGATAGGTGGTCGAACCATCCCCACCACCACCACGACGACGACGGCGTGTTTTCCTTTAATAGTAGAGAAGATATATGTGCATTAAATTAAATAGCCATAATATTGTGATAAAAAGGATATCCATGTTGGCACATGGAAATAATTTGTACCTGCAACTAGCAATGCTATAATAAGGGCTGAGCAAGCAGTAATATAGCCAAACAATGGTTTGCTGGGATGTGGAGGGGTTAGAGGCTTATCATGGCATTTTTGGAGGCTTGACAAACAAGTGGTAGGTAGCGAGACAAGCGATAGAAGACGAGACAACTAGCATGGCAATGATAGTAGTAGTATCCAGGGAAATGATCATCTTGCCTGAGATTCTGCATGGAAAAAGAACGAATCCATGAAGTAGAGGAACGGCGCGTAGTCGAACGAATTCTCACACTCTGAAACGAGAACTAACAAGAAACAAAACCAGAAAAGAAACAAGCAACAAGGTAAACAAACAAGGCTAGGAATTTATGCTTCAATCAAATGCATGCATGTCATTTTAAATGTTGGTAACATGGCAACAAAATATAGCAAGTTTAAATGAAGCATTCGTCCACTAGTGGAGTGGATCAAGTGGTATTTCATGTGCATTTAGGTGAATTATATAATCTGGAAAAACATTAACATGGAGATAGATATGATGCATGACATGGAAATATTCATGTTCTACACTCAAATCTATCACAAAAGCATATAAAGAACGTTATGATCGGAGTTACGGGTCTACCGGAGCGAAAGAAATGATTACGTGATGGAAAACACGATAACCAGAAAGGGGACTTGAATATGGGCAAAATCTTGGCAATCCAAGTATGACACTGGATGGGATAGGAGGAGTAGTGCCAAATGCATATAAAATTTATAAGATTTGGGGCTACGATGCAAAAGTTGTGCTCGGTGTAAGAAATGAGGTGTTTGCACAAATCTGAGACAAATATGAGGTTGGCTTGCTCAGACCTGAGAACAAAACAGCCCCATAGAAAATACATGAAATTCTGATGAGAATTCACATCCAGATCATGCCAATGTGTTTTTGTAAATCTCAAATTATGATCATGCAAAGTTTTATGTTAAATCTGCCCTTAACTTAATCATGCACTCTTTAACGCAACATAACATCAGGTTAATGGTTTTTAACATGGAAACAAATTACATATCCTGAAAGTAGACGTAAAACTGAACAACATTCATATATAACTTATCTCCAAACTATGCACGGTTGATTTTATGTGGATTTTACAAAATGCATCACTATGCTGAAATTTGCATAGTTTATTTGGGGAAAACAAATGCAAAACAACTTTATAAGTGCTTGGCTAGCCACTGCTAATGACAATGGGGCCAGGAGGGTTGTCAACTGTGACAAATGTGGAATGGTTAGCAGGGATAGTAGGATCCTAGTGTCATGCTCACAGGAATTAAATTGCTAAGGAGTCAAAAACTTATAAAGACTAGAATTTGATCCCTGGTCTCCCTAAATGATACATGTGTCTCCAGCCACCAGGCTAGATCGGCTGGTTGTGATACAAAGGAACTCCGCTGGATGTGAAACAGACACAGGAGCTGACCCTAGAGACACAAAAATTGCAGAAATCAAAATGCATCCGAGGGGACTCGAACCAAAGATCTCCTAGTCGCAGGCCGACAGGCTGACCAGCTGCTCTACAACGGAATTGTGATAAACGGATGGACTTCCACTAGATGAACCAATACTTCTGTGGATCTGAACAAAACTGAAAAACGATACAGAGTTACCTATCTGGACCTGACTGAAACCCGCAGAAACAAGGGCCGGTCTTGCTGTGCAGCGGTGGCGCATGATGCAGAGGAGGAGGCGAGGTGCTCGGCTTGATGGACGGCGGCCGGAGGCATGGGGCGACGCGGGAACGGAGGCGGGCCTTGGCACCGGCATGGTCATCGCGATGCCGCAGCTCGAGAGGGCGGAGTCAA
The DNA here is from genome assembly GCA_039707655.1 of Elymus sibiricus. Lineage (NCBI taxonomy): Eukaryota > Viridiplantae > Streptophyta > Magnoliopsida > Poales > Poaceae > Elymus > Elymus sibiricus. The sequence goes on along the minus strand of CM077665.1, from coordinate 228,343,153 downwards.
CGCAGATGAAGGACAAGGGCGGCGCCGTCTCTGGACCTGGCAGAGGCCGGCGTCGCTGGGGGTGGTGGTCCTCCGACGAGGGCGAGGTCGGGCGCCGGCAGGGAGACAACGCACTGGGCTGTGTGGCTCCTGCTGCTGCTTGGTATGGAGCTCCGGTGTCTCCTTGTGAGAGAAAAAAAGAAAGAAAAAAAGAGATCGTGAGAGAGAGACATGGGGAGAAGAACGCAAGGAGAGGGACGGGGCACAGGGGACCTGCTGGTCGTCACTGGTTACTCCGGCGAGCGGCGTGAGGCGGCGGCTGGAGGAGCGAGGCTTGGGGACGAGGAACTCAGAGAGGTGCGGGTCGAGGCACGGCGAGCTCCTGTCGGGATTCGGGCACAGGGCGAGGAGCGCAGCGGCTGGCAACCGGGCGCTGGACGCGGGTGCCTGCGGGAGATGGACAAGTCCATCTCGCTGGTTGGCTGGGCGCAGAATCTGAGGTGACTAGGTGGAGGAGATCCCGAGGAAGAAGGAGTGGGGGCGGCGCGGCGATGGGACAAGGGGAGGAATTCTAGGGATTGGTCTAGGGTTAGGCCGTATATATACACGTACGGTGATAAGTTTAGGGGCTAGGAAGACCCTCCGATTTAGATCAGACGATCGAGATAAATAGGCTAGAGAGTCCAAATGAAAAACGGATGATTGTTTGGGGTATTTCGGGATTGATCCGGGTCCAACGGTCACGACTCGGCGATTCGGGTTCGGGGGAAAATATCGGACACACATGAGAGGTCTGTGCACCGTGCAGAGGGGCTAGGCATGAGAAGAGAGGGAAGACGGGCAGCCCGGAACATGTTTATATACGAAAAACATTTGCGATTTGACCGGCTATAGTGCCGCTACGGTTGACCATAGGGGTATCAAACGACCTTCGATTGCGACGAAATTTGGCAGGCGGTCTACCTACAATATAATAAGACCGCACGCCAAGTTTCGACCCAATCCGAGAATATTTTTTGCACACTTTTAAAAACAATATTTTATCGATGCCGCGGGCGCGTGCGTGTGCGGTTGGCCTCAAAACGATCGTCCACGAAAACGGAGAGAACCGGCAACTACGAACGGATGCAAGTTTTGAAAACTGACAGCAACGGAGTGCCGATGCAATGCGAATGATGCAAATGATGCGATGATGAATGCGACAACCGAACGAATCACACGCCGAGAATGGAAATAAAACGGGAATCTTCTGGAGCGTCGGTTTCGGGCTGTTACAACTCTCCTCCACTTACAAGAGATCTCGACCCGAGATCTTAGAATGAGAAGGGGAAGAGGAAGAAGAAAGGACGAGGTAAAACTTAGTTGCTTATTTGACAAATGACTGAAACCACGATCCTTAAAGGTTGCAAGGGAATGAAGAATGACATGAGGAATAAGCAAGAATTCAAAAGAAATTTGGGCAGCACTTCGGTAGGATAGAGGGGCAAAATTTGATAAGATGGGAGAACTTGAAAAGAGAACACAACACTCTGGTTAGATGGATAAGCAAGAAAATAACATGATCTTGACAAAACGAGACGATAGATTGAAGGGGGCAACATCACAATTCCCCCGGGACAAAAGAATAATGGCTAGATCATTTGAGAGAAAAGAACGGAGAAGAAAATGAAAACTTCTACCACAATTGAATTGAAAATCACCCTTACAAGGAGAGATTGAACGGAGTTGTTGGAATATCAACAACGCAAAGACAAGCTTGTAGTGGTCTTATGGAGAACATCCCAAAATTATGAGGTGACAACCCGCCACTAACGGAAAACAAATGATTTGCTTGAGATCCTGAAGAGATAAAACTTCTTTCACCAAGAGGATAGAAGAACACTTGGATCATTGATAAGCACCATGATAGCAACAATCCTTAGGAAATCCTTTAGGTGACATCTGATCCAAAATAGCCCCAATGAAGAAAATGATGGGTTTAATTATCTCATTCATGATAACTTCTCTTCGAAACTGTTCATGAATCAAGAATGCTATAACACCATCTCAAAGATAAGGGAGAATGAATTGCACTTTCAAATGCAAGACAGAGAATACTTGAGCTGCTTCAACAAGGATCTTGAAGAACACTTTGAGAAGTAATTAAATCCTTGAAGAGACGCCATGAAGAAACTTCGGAAGAACTTCGGAATGAAATGATGATAGCAAAGAATTGAAGGTTGCACAAGAACAAGATTGAGGTCTTGCAAATATTTAGACGAAGCTTCGCGACGAGATACTTGAGAAAAACATGGATCTCCGGAAAAGAAGGATTAACAATTTAGAATCGAGAATTAGTATCACGAATAGCTCCGGGAGAAGGAATGAAATCACCTTGATGAAAGAAGAATAAGAATTATGTTATGCTTATCCTTCATCAAGTTAAATTGATGACAAGCAACGGATTTTGCATACGACTTATTCTTCTTGAAAAGACTAGAGAGAGATAAGAGCACAAACTTCAAGAAGTCTTGAACGAACCACCGGTGAGAATTGACACGAATGGGAATACATGAGAATTAAGAGATCAAGATTCGCCTAATAGAAACTTGAACAAGGCACCGGAATAATGGAGATACGAACGAAGAGACAACAATTGAGAAGAATTTCTGAACGAAAGCTAAAAGCTGAGAATGAAGAAATCTTCTGAAATGACGGCCTTCGGAGGATGGAGAAATGGGACAACTAAGAAATGCTCCGGATCGATATGGATGGAATTACTCATGATCAAAAACAATTTACGAGGATAACCCGAAGCTGAAACCGCAAATCTTTGGAAGAACGGACAAGGATTTAAGAAAAACTCTTCTTGGGTCTTCAACACTGAGAATGATGACGAGAAACAACACCAAGAATTATTGAGACACTCCGGAACAATGAATAAGGAAAAGGTTGAGCCAATGATGAAAATGATTTAGAAGCGATCTTCGAGAAGGAATATGACTGATGAAATTCATTCTTACGTCATATTGAAAAGAATTAGGACATCCCCGGAAAAATTAGAAGAGTCAGGTAAGATCCTGGGAAAAAACCTATGGGTTATGGGCCCACTCAATGAAAACTCCGTTGAAACAATTGCTTAGACAGAGAGATTGCACAGGAACAAACTAAGAACTTGATGAGGTGAGAACCTCGAAATAATTTGAAAGGGCTTGGATGATAACACGAATCTTCTGAGATAACTTGCCACTCCAGATAGAATAGAGAGATGTGAAAAAGCATTGGACAAATGACGAAGGCTATGACGAACACCAAGAGGTTGACTTGAATCCACCAGGGAAGAAAACAAGAACAAGGAATGATGAACTTAGCACCTGAGCATCTTCACAATGAATCACCTGATACAATATGGAAGAAAAGATAGACGAAGCATCAATGAAAAGAAAGACACTTGAATGATAATCTAATCATTGAAGAAAAAGGGCGGGAGGGTGGGGAAAAACAAAGAAAACTTAGGACGGATGAAACGAACTCCGAAAAGAAATATGAGGATTGATCTTGCAAAATATTAGAAAGGATTGAATTATTATGAAGAGAAGCACACCAGTTAGGAATAAGATTTGACATGATAATTTGATTGAGCAAAAGGATTAGCACTCTCGTAGAAATATGAGAACACCACTTAGAAAAGATATGAAATCACCACTTGACATCGAAGCAACTCGAATTACCATACTCCAACAAAACAAAGGATGAGGCTTTCAAATTAGCCGGAAACAAACACAAACCCATTTGTATTTGTTGAAAGGACAATCCTAGGTAAACTACTTGAATTCCCACCTAAGAACTTCCGAAATCTTTCTGGTTATGCAATCTGGTCCAACGGATACACGGATAAATTACTGAATAAAACACTCAACTCCTAGCAATAATACTACCCACCATGTATCACATCCGTCAACACAAAACCAGAGAAACCTCGGAAACTCATCTACCTTAGACCCTCGTAATCACAATGATACTAAGGATGGCAGTACATGTGATCCCGCTCCCCAGTACTGGGTGCCGCCACACTCTTCGCACCACAAATAGTATTGAAGCAATTTCGAACATCCGCGTCCTGAGATACTAAGGAAACTGAACGATAACGATGTGTCAAGAATCCCCTGGAGCTCAACTCCCCGGGTCCAATCCATACGTACGGGAGGCACCAAGAACATAATTCCGTTCACATCGACATCATAGAGGTTCCAAAATACCCGCGTGATCCTAAAAAGATTTGAGTGAGAAGATGGTAGAATTAAAATTCCTACGTCAGGATTCCTTACCAGAGCAGGGAAGAGGAATAAAAAGAATCCTTCTCTCCGATATATAACTAGACTCAAAATAGTTTTTTCACTAGACTCGACTCGGCCAAAGTTCGATCCATCAAGGGGGCTCCTAGGTCGGTACAGGCTCTGATACCAACTTGTAACGCCCAAGATGCGATTCTATCCTTATTTTGGCTCGAGGGCCTCGACAGGGATAGAAGCGCATCTCGTCGTTTCGCAAGAATGGATATCATTACAAATACATGTAAAGAAGAGATGAGTATATGGAATTGGCTTACACTCTCCACAAGCTAAATCAAGATCACATCAATACAACAATATATACAATCATCATACAGAAGAGCAGGGTCCGACTACAGACGAAAACAAACGATAAAATGACATCCATCCTTGCTATCCCAGGCTGCCGTCTGGAACCCATCCTAGATCGATGAAGAAGAAGAAGAACTCCAAATCAAACAAGCATCGCGCTCACGTCATATCATCGTATTACCTCTACCTGCAACTATTGTTGTAGTAATGTGTGAGCCACAGGGGACTCAGCAATCTTATTTCCAAGGGTATCAAGACTATTAAAGCTTAATGGGAGAGGTATGGTTAAGTGGTGAGGCTGCAGCAAGCACTAAGCATTTATTTGGGGTGGCTAACTTACGAGTACAAGAATAAAGGGGATGATCGTCGCATAAACGGACGTGAACTAGTAATGATCTCTAAGAGATCCTGAACACCTACTTACGAACAAACATAACCCCACCGTGTTCTCTTTCGGAGCAGGTTTCACTTGAAGAGACGGTCACGGTTATGCACACAGTTGGTGTATTTTATTAGAGTTTACTTCAAGTTAGCTATGACCGGGTGTTAAACAAAGTTTCCAAGTTGCCACAGCGCGGGCACGCCTTTCCGAAAGATTTAACCCTGCAGGGGTGCTCCAACTCATCCATCACAAACTAACCACAAGCTGCGTTGGAATTCCTCAACCGCGGGATAACCCGTAGTATTTGTAGAATCCCGATGGAAAATCTCAACTTTGAGATAGCCCGAAGTGTCGTCGAAATCCCGCGCACAAGACGTTCGAGAAAGGTAAAACAAATCCATCAAGGCCGCCCGACGTGTCGATGAACCCGATAGGAGCCGCGTATCTCGTTCTCAGGACACGACGGTTAAGCGAAGCGTACGGTGGCCTGATAGACATCTCCCGAGTTGCCCCGGGTTGGCCCCGCACGGTGCTCTAGTTTGGACCAGCACCATCAGCACTGGCCCCCCTGTATTAGGTTGAATAACGAACCTCGGGTAGCGCTAACTCCCTATGCGTCAAGTTAATTATTAGAATTATTATGTTGGGCAAATGTAGTACCAAAGTTGGGCCTTACCAGACAAGTTTTATCCTAAAACGAAAATCAAGGGGGTCCCCATAACAACCCTGAGCATGTTAGGAGCGCTCAATATGGAACATAACACTGGTTCACAAGTAACTAGGGCGGCAAAAGTGGAACAAAACACCGAGCAAAAGGCCAAGCCTTCCACCCTTTACCAAGTATATATGTGCATCAAGTTAAATAGCCATAATATTGTGATAAAAAGGATATCCATCTTGGCACATGGAAATAATTTGCACCTGCAACTAGCAATGCTATAAGAAGGGCTGAGCAAGCGGTAACATAGCCAAACAATGGTTTGCTGGGATGTGGAGGGGTTAGAGGCTTATCATGGCATTTTGGAAGGCTTGACAAACAAGTGGTAGGTAGCGAGACAAGCGATAGAAAACGAGACAACTAGCATGGCAATGATAGTAGTGGTATCCAGGGAAATGATCATCTTGCCTGAGATTCCGCATGGAAAAAGAACGAATCCATGAAGTAGACGGACGGGGCGTAGTCGAACGAATCCTCACACTCCAAAACGAGAACTAACAAGAAGCAAAACCGGAAAAGAAACAAGCGACAAGGTAAACAAACAAGGCCAGGCATTTATGCTTCAATCAAATGCATGCATGTCATTTTAAATGTTGGTAACATGGCAACAAAATATAGCAAGTTTAAATGAAGCCTTGGTCCACTAGTGGAGTGGATCAAGTGGTACTTCATGTGCATTTAGGTGAATTATATAATCTGGAAAAAACATGAACATGGAGATAGATATGATGCATGGCATGGAAATATTCATGTTCTACACTCAAATCTATCACAAAAGCATATAAAGAACGTTATGATCGGAGTTACGGGTCTACCGAAGCGAAAGAAATGATTACGTGATGGAAAACACGATAACCAGAAAGGGGACTTGGATATGGGCAAAATCTTGGCAACCCAAGTATGCCGCTGGATGGGATAGGAGGAGCAGTGCCAAATGCATATAAAATTTATAAGATTTGGGGCTACGATGCAAAAGTTGTGCTCGGTGTAAGAAAAGAGGTGTTTGCACAAATATGAGACAAACATGAGGTTGGCTTGCTCAAACCTGAGAACAAAACATCCCCCTAGAAAATACACGAAATTCTGATGAGAATTCACATCCAGATCATGCCAGTGTGTTTTTGTAAATCTCAAATTATGATCATGCAAAGTTTTATGTTAAATCTGCCCTTAACTTAATCATGCCCTCTTTAATGCAACATAACAGTAGGTTAATGGTTTTTAACATGGAAACAAATTACGTATCCTGAAAGTAGACGTAAAACTGAACAATATTCATATATAACTTATCTCCAAACTATGCACGGTTGATTTTATGTGGATTTTACAAAATGCATCACTATGCTGAAATCTGCACAGTTTATTTGGGGAAAACAAATGCAAAACAACTTTATAAGTGATTGGCTAGCCACTGCTAATGACAATGGGGCCAGGAGGGTTGTCAACTGTGACAAATGTGGAATGGTCAACAGGGATAGTAGGATCCTAGTGGCATGCTCACAGGAATTAAATTGCTAAGGAGTCAAAAAATTATAGAGACTAGGATTTGATCCCTGGTCTCCCTAAGAGATACATGTGGCTCCAGCCACCAGGCTAGATCGACTGGTTGTGATACAAAGGAACTCGGCTGGATGTGAAACAGACACTGGAGGTGACCCTAGAGACACAAAAATCGCAGAAATCAAAATGCATCCAAAGGGACCCGAACCGAAGATCTCCTGGTCGCAGGCCGACAGGCTGACCAGCTGGTCTACAACGGAATTGCGATAAACGGATGGACTTCCACTAGATGAACCAATACTTCCGTGGATCTGAACAAAACTGAAAAATGATATAGAGTTACCTATCTGTACCTGACTGAAACCCGCAGAAACAAGGGCCGGTCTTGCTGTGCAGCGGCGGCGCATGATGCAGAGGAGGAGGCGAGGTGCTCGGCTTGATGGACGGCGGCCGGAGGCGTGGGGCGACGCGGGAACGGAGGCGGGCCTTGGCACCGGCGTGGTCATCGCGATGCCGCAACTCGAGAGGGCAGAGTCAACGCAGACGAAGGACAAGGGTGCGCCGTCTTCGGACCTGGCAGAGGCCGGCGTCGCTGGGGTGGTGGTCCTTCGACGAGGGCGAGGTCGGGCGCCGGCAGGGAGGCAACGCATTGGGCTGTGCGGCACCTGCTACTGCTTGGTATGGAGCTCCGGTGTCTCCTTGTGAGAGAAAAAAAGAAAGAAAAGAAGAGATCGTGAGAGAGAGGCATGGGGAGAAGAAGGCAAGGAGAGGGACGGGGCGCTGGGGACCTGCTGGTCGTCGCTGGTTACACCGGCGAGCGGCGTGAGGCAGCGGCTGGAGGAGCGAGGCTTGGGGACGAGGAACTCAAAGAGGTGCGGGTCGAGGCACGGCGAGCTCCTGTCGGGATTCAGGCATAGGGCGAGGAGCGCAGCGGCTGGCAACCGGGCGCTGGACGCGGGTGCCTGCGGGAGATGTACAAGTCCATCTCGCTGTTTGGCTGGGCGCAGAATCTGAGGTGACTAGGTGGTGGCTATGAGTGGAGGTGGAGGAGATCCCGAGGAAGGAGTGGGGGCGGCGCGGCGATGGGACAAGGGGAGGAATTCAGGGATTGGTCTAGGGTTAGGCCGTGTGTGTATATGTATATATATATATATATATATACCGGTGATAAGTTTAGGGGCTAGGAAGACCCTCCGATTTAGATCAGACGATCGAGATAAATAGGCTAGAGAGTCCAAATGAAAAACGGATGATTGTTTGGGGTATTTCGGGATTGATCCGGGTCCAACGGTCACGACTCGGCGATTCGGGTTCGGGGAAAATATCGGACACACATGAGAGGTCTGTGCACCGTGCAGAGGGGCTAGGCATGAGAAGAGAGGGAAGACGGGCAGCCCGGTTACATGTTTATATACAAAAAACATTTGCGATTTGACCGGCTATAGTGCCGCTACGGTTGACCGTAGGGGTATCAAACGACCTTCGATTGCGACGAAATTTGGCAGTCGGTCTACCTACAATATAATAAGACCGCACGCCAAGTTTCGACCCAATCCAAGAATATTTTTTGCACACTTTTAAAAGCAATATTTTATCGATGCCGCGGGCGCGTGCGTGTGCGGTTAGCCTCGAAACGATCATCGACGAAAACGGAGAGAACCGGCAACTACGAACGGATGCAAGTTTTGAAAACTAACGGCAACGGAGTGCCGATGCAATGCGAATGATGCAAATGATGCGATGATGAATGCGATAACCGAACGAATCACACGACGAGAATGGAAATAAAACGTTAATCTTCTGGAGCGTCGGTTTCGAGCTGTTACAGAAAACCCAGCCAAGAATGAGAAGTCTCGGATAACAAAAAAGTTATTACGAACTCCGAAATGTTCCCTGCAACTTAAAATGTCATATTATGCCTCCTCGAGGTGGACTCAACTTATTACAGGGTGGTATAAGGAGGCTCCCCGCTAGGCTCTTCGCCGCCGTCAATACAGAAGAACTTCTCAAGCAACGCCTTCACGTGGCCCTCCACCGCCGCCGCCATGTCGTCGCGAGACTCTTCGGGAATGGGGCCCGTCACCTCGTCGAACTTGAAGTTGGGATCGCGAAGGAGGAGATGGCTGAAGACGCGGGTCGCCTCCACGGAGAAGAGATCGCAGCTTTCCTCTTCCAGGATGCCATCCACCTTCTGGGCCGCGCCCTCGAGTTCCTTCACGAGCTTGGAGGAGATCTCGACGTAGCTGGAACCCTGAGGGACGAGGGGGACATCGAAACTCAACTTGCAAATGGAGCCCAGGGCCTCGCGGGCCCTGTGTTTGAGGGAGGAGAACGCGGCATGGTCTGAGGCCGCCCTCGCATCGGCGGCGGCCTGAATCTCCTTCTCCCGGGCATCCAGCTTGGTATTGGCTTCGGAGACCTGCTTGGCGTGAGCTTCTTGGGCCTCGGCCACCTCGCGCTGCAACGTCTCCAAGCGCCCACGCTCCGTGGCCTGCTCGTCTGTCAGCTTCGCAAGCTCAGCGTCGTAGTCCGCGAGCCTCGCTTCGCGGGCCTTGATGTCTTCTTCCCACGGCTGGAGTTGCTGCGCTTGCGCTCTTGCTCCTGAAGTGCCTTCAGGTCGGCTTCCGCTTCCTTGAAGAGCTCGGCGAGCGTTATTTTCTCGGCAAGAGCCCTCTCGCAAGCGGCCTTCGCCTCGGCAACCTCCAACTTACCCTCTGCAAGGGTAGCCTCGCCCCTGCCGTGAGCCTCCCTAGTGGAGGCGTCAAGTTGGCGGCACCCCGTGGCGAGCCTCAAGCGCTCAGCGGAGAGACGCACCTCGGCGTCTCGGAAGTCTGCCCCGAGCCGGTCGAGTGCGTCCTGGGCAGCGGTTAGAGCCCCGCGCCTGAGCAAGGCGTCCTGGTCCATCAGGGCAAGAGTTTGCTCGGGGGCTGGCGCCCCGACGCTTGCTACTGCCGTAACAAGAAGGGCCCCGGCGCCCTGCCCTTGAGGCGTCAGGGGCTCCGGGTTCTCCCCCGCGCATGACCCCCGCGGTTCGCCTGAGGAAACAGTCGCGCTGGCCTCAGGGGCCCGTGGAATGACCACCACCGGAGGGCGGTCTGAGTCGCGCACCGCATCGCGGCTGGCTGCACGGGCCGGAACAGCCGGCTAAGGTTGAGGCGCCCCTCCCTCTCCTACTGGTTGAGAAGCCACGGCCTCAGCAGGTGGTGCCGAGGGCTGAGAAGCCATGGCCTCGGCAGGTGGCGCCTGAGGCCGGACCCCGCGGCCTTGGCAGGTGGTGCCGGGGGCTGAACCGCCGCGGCCCTGGGGCACGGGCCCCCTCGCTGCGCCGGGGAAATGCTAGGCGCCGCTACGACGCCCGCACGACCAAGCACAGTATCAGGCTGGCGCAAACCGCCCCCGCGCCCACCAAGGCTCCGGCCAAGGGCTGAGGCCGCCTTCTTAATGGGCACTACCTTCGCCCCGGCTTTCGCCTTCTTCTTCTTCTCCTCGCCGCTGCCGGAACACCTGTGCCGGGGAGAGGGTTAGCTGGAACAACCAGTCGCAAACACACGGCACGAAAGCGGATTAAGGCACTTACTCATCCCTGGAAGCCCACTTCCTCTTCTTCGCTACAGCAGACGGCGTGCCCACGCCACCCTCGCGCGACGTCTCAACGATGCCTGGAGGGCGCTCGGCACGGCCTTCGGCGGGACCGGCCAAGTTCTCCCCTTCCTTCGGGGCCTGGGAGGCCTCCTGAGGAGGCGCTGCCATTGCCGGTGGGGGCGCAGCGTCTTCGGTACCGGCTCCCGTTGCAGGCGTAGGAGGGTCGTGAGGCCAGACCCTGCTCCATCTTCCGAGCCTGTGGGCCTGGGAGGAATAACTTGGCACGGCTCAACCGAGGCAGCGTCGTCATCCCCGAGACCGTGCAGGGATGAGTGGAGGCTAGGCGACGACACCCGGCCAGCGCTCCCCTCTCCTTCGGTCGGCTCCGAGTCCTCGCCACCATCGCCCTCGCCAGAGGACATCGCCGCAATGGAGGGGATACGGCACGACCCGACGAGCCCCCACTCGTCGAAGATGGGCATCTCCCCGACCAGCTCCTCCATGTCCTCACAGTCATACAGGGCGGCGCTGCCTCCGGGAGACCATCGGGGTCGAAGCCGAGTAGGGCCCCGATGGCCCCATCCAGCTCGTCCTGCATCAGGGCGGTGATATGCAGCCTCATCAGGTCCCTCGAGCCGGCGAACTCCCACAGGGGCCGCGAGCACGCCTGGAGTGGCTCGATACGCTGCCCCAGAAATTCCTTGATGATCATCGCCCCTGTTAGAGAGGCATCCCCGTGCACGGCGATGCGCTCCAGGACAGGTTCCGCCCTCGGGTCGGTGAGCTTCTCATGGCCCCACCCGGGGATCTGTGCGGGTTCGCATGAGGGGCGCCAGGAGTGGGCTGACCCAGCGCGCGTCCATGAAGACCCAACACTGCCGGTAGCCCTCTACCTTCTTCCTGGCCTTCAGGCAAATGGTCGCGCCCGTAACGTCCACAAAGGAGACGCACGCGGAGCATTGGTCCGGGGCGGTGAACCGCAACTGAATAAGTGGCGGAAGAGTGCCACCGAGGGCCTCACGCCTACAAATGCCTCGCAATAGTAGGTGAAGATGGCCAGGAGGAGGATTGAGTTGGGCTGAAAATGCAAGGCGTGGATCTAGTAATGGGAGAGGATGGCGTAGAAGAACCTGGAAAACGGATCTAGGCTGGAAGCCGCTCGGCGCCGAGCCCGGCCAGAGTTGGGTCGCTTGCCCCCCGTTCCGCCCATCGGCCACCAGCGGGAGCACCAGGCCCAAGTCCTCCTCGTCGGAAATGGTGGAGGGCAAGAGTGCCGGACTGATGGCGGCAGGGATTGCGGCGGAGGTCATGGCCTTCCCCTTCTTGCCGACGGGCGCCATCCCGGCGCTGAAACCGCAGGAAGAGCAAAGGAAGTACCTCGTGAGGGGCTGGATCTGGAGCGGTTCCGCGCAGAGGAGGAAGGTGCAGGAAGACGGAGGCAAAGCAAGGAACGGCAACGATGGCCCCCGGCTGCGCACGGGCTTTATGTCAGCTTGCGCGGCCACCAAGGCCTCGTGGAAGGTGGGGCACCCCGCATCCCAAGGCACTCGCGCGTCGCGCTCGACCCGCAGGGGATTAGGGCCCGCGTCGCCTCGCCTCCACCAACAGGCGGAACCATGCACACCGCGGGCCCGGGGCCAACTGTCGGGCCTCTGGGACTGGGGGTACCAAGGCCCGTCTGGTCGCGGCCCGGGCGCGGCGCTGGCCCTAGGCACTGAATGGCCCACCAACCATCTTCGTGAGGAAAGGCCCTCGTGAGAGCCCTTGCCTCGCGAGGCGTACAACAATCACGCCGTCACGAGCCTTCCAAGGACCCATTGCGGAGCCACCTCCTGGAGACCTCGCGGGGTCAAGCAGCCCCACTCCTTCACGTTGCTGACGCGGCTCGCACAGAGCGGCCCCCAGGGCCGCACCAGTTGGTATGGACAGAGAGAGTTTCCTCTTTGGTGATAGAGGAGCAATGCCAGCTAAGCAACCCCCAATGGTTTCCTTTCTCGTGCAAGAAGACCAAGACCGACGGCTCGGCGGGACGGATGTCACCCCCGAGCCCACGAGCACGTCACGACACAGAACTTTGGTAGGCGAAGACCACCTTTTGTCAGGATAGGTTGCAGCCCTGTCCCCTTTCAAACGAGCCGTTGTGGCAACCCTTCCCGCCTTGTGCTTTCGGGGTAAGAGGACCAAGGCCAATATAAGAGTAGGAACCGGCCACCGTAGAACAGAGAGAGCCCTGGGCAAGCAAGAACACACCTTTGTACTCATCCTCATCCTCAAGCAATCCACCAAGCAGGAGTAGGGTTTTACACCGCGAGGTGGCCCAAACCTGGGCAAATCGTGTGTCCTTTGTTCATCTTCATTAGCTCGAGCCACCGGAGAGTCGCCGTGAGGTTGTGAAGCAGAGTAGGGCAGGAGAGCGAGCGCACCCCAGTGTTCGAACCTCTTTGGGTCCTCCGAGCCCCGATTCCGACAGGTTGGTTGGAATCAAGAGACGCGAGTTTACCCAGGTTCAGCCCCTCCTATGGAGGTAAAAGCCTACGTCCTGCCTTGTGTGTATTGATGATGATGATGATGATCTCGATTACAAGGGTGTTAATTCGCTACCTCTAGTCTCGAGAGCTTCTACTTTGATCTTGTCTAAGACTTGTCTGTCTTGACCTAACTTGTCCCTCTTGGAGCGCCTTGCCCCTCCTTATATAAGTTGAAGGGGCTGGCTTACATGTAGAGTCCTATTAGGATTAGGACTAGTCTATCTTGTATTACAAACTAGATACAAGTCCGGGTCTTGCTTCCCTTGCCAGGTCTTGCTCTTCTTGGACCTTCTTCGTGAGCCGGCCGTCCAAGCCTCTCCTTGAGCCGGCCCTCTCACGAGCCGCCTTCTGGGCCTTGGGCCTTGCCGCTTGTCCGACCCATTGACCGGATCACCAATGAGCCACCAAGTTCGGGCGGGTTACTGATGAGGCGCCAAGTCCCGGTCGGGTCATACTTCAGGCCGGGTTATACCACGGGGTATATCCCCAACATTAGCCCCCAGTTTAATTTGGATTTGTCCATGTTAAACTTATCCTAAAAAATAAAAACAAGAACAAATTTGACAGGTTGTGCGCCGGGTCGAGGGTTCCTCTGAGCGGGCATATGTTCATCTTTAAGTCCTTGTCATTTCCTTCTGTGAAAATACCCGACCAAGTCAATTTTTCTCCGGGTCATGAAATTTTTGAATTTATTCCATATCGTGACATGATCTCCGCCACCTTGATACGTGTCCATGATCTCATAACAAATCTTTTTAGCAGATATGTCAAACTTTGTTAATGCGAAAAATCCAGGCGCTTTATTCAATGGAATCCCTCAGAAAAATATTGGGGAAAAATAATCCATTTGAGTCGTCTTCCAATGCCCTGACATGACAGAAATATTAGACTTAAGATATTCATTTGATGTTCAGCCGGTTTGAGGATGTAGAACTTGTCGCGTTGCAATCGTTGAAATTTTGGAGTTTATAGAGATTGATGAAACCGGGTCATGATTGTTACAGATGCCGGGTCATATAGTTGGTCTTCCTGAGTTCTCCAGGCCAAGTCCTTATACCTTGCGATGAGTTGGTGCTTGCTTCCGTTAATATAGCTTACGATCGTGAGTCGGCTCTCCGGGCCTTTCTATGAATAGCTTGGAGGAGATAAACTTTGCAAATTTCTCCACTAAGAATATGATACCCGGTTTGCTCAAAACTAAGAACTTGAAGGTGTACCTCCCTTATATCCATATTACCTGTAGCCCCCAAGTCTTAAGAGGGGAACATAGTGATAACTTAAGACTTGCTTTTAATATAAATATTGCAAATTTTGAGAAATCTGGGTTGTTCATATGAGTCACCAGTCATAAACTGAATGCTTTGTATTTCACATGTGTAGCCCCCAAGGGCCGGCTCATCAATATTTGATGGGCCGGGTATTCAATTTGGTTCTTATGATCTGTTGAAACAATTGAATGACGCTGTTTTCAGTAGAACTACCGTGGTGTTGTTTTTGTGCAGAAATAAAAGTTCTCAGAATGAGCTGAAAATTTACGGAGAATATTTTTGGAAAATATAAAAAATACTGGAGCAAAAAGTCACCGGAGAGGAAGGCTGAGGAAGCCACAAGGGTGGGGGGCGCGCCCCCCCTAGGGCGTGCCCCCTGGCTTGTGACTTCCTCGGGAACCTTCTGGACGTGGGACCAACGCCAAATACTCCTATAAATACATAAACCTCCGAAAAGAAACCTAGATCGGGAGTTCCGCCGCCGCAAGCCTCTGTAGCCACAAAAAACCAATCGGGAGCCCGTTCCGGCACCCTGCCGGAGGGGGAAACCATCACCGGAGGCCATCTTCATCATCCCGGCGGTCTCCATGATGAGGAGGGAGTAGTTCACCCTCGGGGCTGAGGGTATGTACCAGTAGCTATGTGTTTGATCTCTCTCTCTCTCTCTCGTGTTCTTGAGATGACACGATCTTGATGTACCGTGATCTTTATTAATATAGATGAATCATATGGAGTTTCCCCCTCTCTATCTTCTTGTGATTGATTGAGTTTTCCCTTTGAAGTTTTCTTATCGGATTGAGTCTTTAAGGATTTGAGAACACTTGATGTATGTCTTGCGATGGGATATCCGTGGTGACAATGGGATGTTCTATTGATCCACTTGATGTATTTTTTGGTGATCAACTTGCGGGTTCCGTGACCTTGGGAATCTATGCATAGGGGTTGGCACATGTTTTCGTCTTGACTCTCCGGTAGAAACTTTGGGGCACTCTTTGAAGTTCTTTGTGTTGGATTGAACATGATGAATCTTAAATTGTGTGATGCATATCATATAATCAAGCCCATGGGTACTCGTGGTGACATTGGAGTATCTAGGTGACATTAGGGTTTTGGTTGATGTGTATCTTAAGGTGTTATTTTAGTACGAACTCTAGGGATGTTCGCGACACTTATAGGGATAGCTCATAAGATTGATCGGAAAAGATAACTTTGAGGTGGTTTCGTACCCTACAATAATTTCTTCGTTTGTTCTCCGCTATTTGTGACTTTGGAGTGAACTCTTTGTCGCACGTGAGGGATTTACATATGATTCAACTATGTCAGTATCGTTGAGAGAACTTGCACTAGTGAAAGTATGAACCCTAGGCCTTGTTTCTAAGCATTGCAATACCGTTTGTGCTCACTTTTATCATTAGTTACCTTGTTGTTTTTATATTTTCAGATTACAAAAACCTATATCTACCATCCATATTACACTTGTATCACCATCTCTTCACCGAACTAGTGCACCTATACAATTTACCATTGTATTGGGTGTGTTGGGGACACAAGAGACTCTTTGTTATTTGGTTGCAGGGTTGTTTGAGAGAGACCATCTTCATCCTACACCTCCCATGGATTGATAAACCTTAGGTCATCCACTTGAGGGAAATTTGCTACTGTCCTACAAAACTCTGTGCTTGGAGGCCCAACACGAGTCTACAAGAAGAAGGTTGCGTAGTAGACATCAAGCTCTTTTCTGGCGTCGTTGCCGGGGAGGCTAGGTAAGCGGCACTCACATCCCGTCAACGAAGCTCTTTTCTGGCGCCGTTGCCGGGGAGGTGAGTGCTTGAAGGTATATCTTTAGATCTTGCAATTAAATCTTTTAGTTTCTTGTTTTTCACTAGTTTGGTTTTATAAAAGAAAACTACAAAAAAAATGGAATTGAGGTTGCCTCATATGCTTCATCTTTTTAATGTCTTTCGTGAAAATGATGGAAAGGAAAATTGTGCTCAAGTGTTAGAAGAAGAAGTTATTAAAATGTTTGGCACTAAATCTTTGAGTGATGATCATGATTGCAATGTTGTTAGTATGAATTCCTTGAATATTCATGATGCTAATGATATGCAAAGCTACAAGCTTGGGGATGCTATGTTTGATGAAGATGATATGTTTAGTCCCCCAAGTTTTGATGAGCAAATTTATTATGATGAAAGCATGCCTCCTATTTATGATGATTATTGTGATGACATGTATGCTATAAATAATAATGATAACCATGAAACTTGTCATCATGATTTTTATTTTCAATTGGATTATGCTTCACTTGATAGTTATTTTGTTGAGTTTGCTCCCACTACTATTGATGAGAAGAAATATGCTTATGTGGAGAGTAGTAAAATTTCTATGCTTGTAGATCATGAAAAGAATGCTTTATGTGCTGGTTATATTGTGAAATTCCTTCATGATGCTACTGAAAATTATTATGAGAGAGGATCTTATGCTTCTACATATTGCAATAATATCAAGTTTCCTCTCTATGTGTTGAAAGTTTTGAAGTTATGCTTGTTTTACCCTCCTATGCTAGTTGATTCTTGTTCCCATAAGTTGTTTGCTCACAAAATCCCTATGCATAGGAAGTGGGTTAGACTTAAATGTGCTTGTCATGAGATTCATGATGCTCTCTTGCATGTTTCAATTACTACTTTTTATGTGAGCATCATTGAAATCATCATGCCTAGCTAAAAGGCATTAAAGAAAAGCGCTTGTTGGGAGACAACCCAACACTTTTCCTTTCTGTTTTTGTGTGTCCACATGATTAAGCTACTGTATAATCATGTTTTATAGCTTTTGTTTCAATAAAGTTCCAAGTAAAGCCTTTGGGATAGTGTGGATGATAGTTGACTTGATTCTGTGCAAAAACAGAAACTTTTGCTCTCAGTCCAGGAATTTTGTAAATTCCCTGGAACGTGATTTTGATCTGAATTTTTTACACATGATTGATATACAAATTTCCTAGATTGTCCTAATGTTTCAGAATTTTTAGAGACAGGTAAGTATGGTTACACTACAGATCTTCACAGACTGTTCTGTTTTTGACAGATTCTGTTTTGCATGCATAGTTTGCTTGTTTTAGTGTTTCCATAGCTTATATTGAGTGATATAAATTATGGGAATGATAGAATAAAGTAGGATGTGAGAACAATTATGAATCTTGTCTTGACAGTACCTAAGTGAATGATCTTTATTTATTATACTAACCCATCTCACGAAGTTCCGTTAAGTTTTGTATGGTTGAAGTTTTCAAGTTTTGGGTGAGACACCGATATGAGGAGAATAAGGAGTGACAAGAACCTAAGCTTGGGTATGCCCAAGGCACCCCCAAGGCAATATCCAAGGAAGACTCAAGTGCCTAAGCTTGGGGATGCCCCGGAAGGCATCCCCTCTTTCATCTTCAACACTATCGGTATATCTTACTTGGAGCTATATTTTTATTCTTCACATAATATGAGATTTGCTTGGAGCGTCATTTTTTTCTATGTTAGGTGTTATTTATAATCTTTTTTTTCAATAAAAACTTCCAAGAATTTCCTTAGGATGCTTGCATTGCATGTTTTGATGAGTGCTGTGTAAAAACAGAAACTTTGGCTGTAGTGTTTGAATTTTCATATTTTACTGGAACGTGGAAACTTTCTGAAATTTTTACACAGTATTGTCATATAAATTTTATATCATGTCCTAAATTTTCATAATTTTTTGAGTTACACAAGTACACTGGTTTAATAGATTGCTACAGACTGTTCTGTTTGGACAGATTGCTGTCATAGTTTCGTTATCTACTTATCCTATAGTTTCCATAGCCTATATTGGTAGATGTAAATTGTGGAAATGATAGTATACAGTACATAATGTTTGAAAATTATTATGCAACTTGTCTTGGCAGTACATGAAGTGTTGATTTGTTCTTATGTGTACTAACCTATCTCACGAGTTCTTTTCAAGTTTTGTGTGGAAGATGTTTTTGAGAATAGGTGAAACCATGATATGAGAGGATTGAACGAGATACAAAAGCTCAAGCTTGGGGATGCCCAAGGCACCCCAAGTAAATATTCCAAGAAGTCTCAAGCATCTAACCTTGGGGATGCTACGCATCCCACCTCTCTTCATCAACAATTATCGGTTAGCCTATGTTGAGCCTAAATTTTTATCCGTTCACATGTTGCGTGCTATTCTTGGAGTTCTATTTTTGTTTAGTTTGTTGTTTGAATAAAATACTCAGATCTGAAAATATTTATTGAGAGAGAGAGAGTCCTCACATAGCTACTTAATTGTTTGACTACTCATTGATCTTCACTTATATCTTTTGAGAGTAGCTTGTCATTTCCTCTCATGCTTCACTTATACCTTTTTGAGGGATGAAATTTTTATGCTCTTGTACTTCACTTAAATTTGTTTGAGCATGCCAAAAAGCAATAGCAACATATGAAACTAGTCCCAAAGTGATAGATATCCAAGGAGGATATAATAAAAACTTTCATGAAGATCATGGGACAAATTAAACTTGATTCTTTGTAATAGTTTTGAAACATGATGATAGTAATATGTGAGTCATGTTAGTGAGTAATTATGCTTTAGTAGGAATATTGGTGTTAAGGTTTGTGATTCCCTATGCAAGTACGAAAGTCAATAGTTATGCAATGAAGTTACATCCTACTTGTGGTGCATTATTCGGTGTTAGTTATGATTCAATGCTCACTTTGATTTTTCGTTCCTTGGTTTGGTTGCTTCTCAATCTATTTGCTAGCCTTCATTTGTACTAAGTAGAAATACTACTTGTGCATCCAAAATCCTTAAACCAAGTTTTGCCTTATGAGTCCACCATACCTACCTATATGCGGTATTTCCATGCCGTTCCAAGCAAATTTGTATGTGCCATCTCTAAATTTTCAAAATAAATTTTCTTTTTTTTGTTTGCCCGTACCGCTCATGAAATGGTGGGGAGTATCCAATATTTTTCCATGCTAGGTGTGTTATTCTCACGATATGTGTTGATTCACTATCATTCACGAGAAAGTGGCTGGTATTCGGGATGCCCAGTTCCATGCTCAAAAATCAAATCAAAATATAATGAAACAAAACTCCCCCAGGATTGTTGTTTGTATGGATGGTACACGTGGATTCGGCTCGCCGTGGAGTGTGATTGATAGGTGGAGGGGGAGTAAAAACTTTACCATTCTGTTTGGGAACCGCCTATAATGTATCTAGCATGGAAAGTATTGTGAGCTACTTTGTCGTTTTCGTTGACAGGAAAAGCATGCCACTCAAAATATTTTTCTCTCAATTTAAACCTTGAGCTCTGGCACCTCTACAAATCCCTACTTCCCTCTGCGAAGGGCCTATCTATTTACTTTATGCAATTTTTATTTTTGCTTTAAGCACCATCTTCTCTTATAAGCACCAACTAGGGGGCACTATGATCGTACTTGAGCATTGGGCATAGCTAATATTTGAGTGTGTTTCATGAATGGATCAATGATTGAGTATGACGGGCTAGGGATAACTTTCCTTAGTGTTGATATTTTGAAAGACATGGTTGCTTGTTGACATGCTTGAGTATTGAAGTCATTATGTTAAAACTAGACTATTGCTTTGAATCATTTACAAGTCCAAATGTCCATGCTATACAAAGACGAAAAGAATATGATGAACATGTTGGGTAGCATTCACACTTCATAAATTATTTCTTTTATCATTTACCTACTCGAGGACGAGTAGGAATTAAGCTTGGGGATGCTGATACGTCTCCAACGTATCTATAATTTATGAAGTATTCATGCCATGTTTATAATAATTCTATATGATTTTGGTATGATTTTATTAGAACTAACCCGGACTGACGCTGTTTTCAGCAGAACTACAATGGTGTTGTTTTTGTGCAGAAATAAAAGTTCTCGGAATGAGCTGAAAATTTACGGAGAATATTTTTGGAAAATATAAAAAATACTGGAGCGAAAAGTCACCGGAGAGGAAGGCCGAGGAAGCCACAAGGGTGCCCCCCCCTAGGGCATGCCCCCCTGGCTTGTGACTTCCTCGGGAACCTTCTGGACGTGGGACCAACGCCAAATACTCCTATAAATACAGAAACCTCCGAAAAGAAACCTAGATCGGGAGTTCCGCCGCCGCAAGCCTCTGTAGCCACGAAAAACCAATTGGGAGCCCGTTCCGACACCCTGCCGGAGGGGGAAACCATCACCGGAGGCCATCTTCATCATCCCGGCGGTCTCCATGATGAGGAGGGAGTAGTTCACCCTCGGGGCTGAGGGTATGTACCAGTAGCTATGTGTTTGATCTCTCTCTCTCTCGTGTTCTTGAGATGACACGATCTTGATGTACCGCGATCTTTATTAATATAGATGAATCATATGGAGTTTTTCCCTCTCTATCTTCTTGTGATGGATTGAGTTTTCCCTTTGAAGTTTTCTTATCGGATTGAGTCTTTAAGGATTTGAAAACACCTGATGTATGTCTTGCGATGGGATATCCGTGGTGACAATGGGATGTTCTATTGATCCAATTGATGTATGTTTTGGTGATCAACTTGCGGATTCCGTGACCTTGGGAATCTATGCATAGGGGTTGGCACATGTTTTCGTCTTGACTCTCTGGTAGAAACTTTGGGGCACTCTTTGAAGTTCTTTGTGTTGGATTGAACATGATGAATCTTAAATTGTGTGATGCATATCATATAATCAAGCCCATGGGTACTCGTGGTGACATTGGAGTATCTAGGTGACATTAGGGTTTTGGTTGATGTGTATCTTAAGGTGTTAATTTAGTATGAACTCTAGGGCTGTTCGTGACACTTATAGGGATAGCTCATAAGATTGATCGGAAAAGATAACTTTGAGGTGGTTTCGTACCCTACAATAATTTCTTCGTTTGTTCTCCGCTATTTGTGACTTTGGAGTGAACTCTTTGTCGCACATGAGGGATTTACATATGATTCAACTATGTCAGTATTGTTGAGAGAACTTGCACTAGTGAAAGTATGAACCCTAGGCCTTGTTTCTAAGCATTGCAATACCGTTTGTGCTCACTTTTATCATTAGTTACCTTGCTGTTTTTATATTTTCAGATTACAAAAACCTATATCTACCATCCATATTACACTTGTATCACCATCTCTTCACCGAACTAGTGCACCTATACAATTTACCATTGTATTGGGTGTGTTGGGGACACAAGAGACTCTTTGTTATTTGGTTGCAGGGTTGTTTGAGAGAGACCATCTTCATCCTACACCTCCCATGGATTTATAAACCTTAGGTCATCCACTTGAGGGAAATTTGCTACTGTCCTACAAAACTCTGCGCTTGGAGGCCCAACACGAGTCTACAAGAAGAAGGTTGTGTAGTAGACATCACTCATCTTTATATGATGGGTCGGGTCTTCATATGATCCCTCAACTTGAAAATGATAGTACTTTAGACCCCAAGGGCCGGCTCATCAGTATGTGATGGGCCGGGTCTTCACTTTGGACCTTTATAATCTGTTTAAGTAGCTGAATACTGTAGCCCCCAAGTGTCGGGTCACATGGCTGCACCGACTTGGGACTTTAGAAAGTTTGATCTGAGTAGTGTAGCCCCCAAGTGCCGGGTAATTTTCCTACATCGACTCGGAACTTATATGCACTTCTCCTTTGAAAAGAAAAACATCATATGATGTAGCCTCCAAGGGCCAGGTCGTAAGCCTGCATCGACTTGGGACTGTGTGAGAATAATATAACCCATCATAATGCACTTCAGAAGTTCTCTTGAACTGATATTAATCTGATTTAAATGAATCCTTAACCGTGGTTGTAATGTAACCCGGTATTTTATCGTTTGTATGAATATCCTGGAATAATGCCTTTGTCCTTGAAATGAAATCCCTGCTGGTGGTTGTGGTGCAACCCGGCAAATATATCTTTGAGAAATCCATAAGTGTTGTAGTTTACTACAGAGCACAAGTTGAAAGAATCCAAGAGCCGGTTAATTAGATGACCCGGCATTATATGTGATAGGGCGACTCTTCGAGAATAGTCATTTCTTCCGAGATGGCTTGAAAAACCCCATTCATTTAATAATGGTTATGATGAACCATGATGAAGATCGAGCCATTCTGGCTATCGAAGATCTATTTGTTCCTGCAGAAGTTACGATGTAGCCCGGTTTGATTACCGGCTTTCCGCAACATAAACTAATATAGATATGTATGTATGATGCATTGTGCAATGATGCAATGCAGGATGATGTATGTGTATGATAACAGAGTATAAAAAATGCCAGTTTTCAAGGCATGACGTAAAGACCGGCTTTTGAGGCTCGAGTCTTGCTTCAATGAAGCGGGTGTGATAACCCATGGTTTATACTAGCTCTCTGTAAGCCGGCTCTCACGTGACTCAAGCTGGTGTTTTAACCTTGATAAGTTTAGGGTCCAGATGGATTGACTTGTCAAGAGTACATGGGGTCACCTGATCGGAGTCGCATCGAGCAAACAGGCAGGTTTAGCCATATATGTACCGGCTTGTAGCCGAGTCCATAGGGCTGTTAAAAGCTAACTCGTTGAGTCGAAAGCCCCCAAGTAACCTATGATCAAGGAAGAGCTCAGCATAGGATATACAGGAGACAATGCTACTACTGCAAAACATCTGGGGTCCAGATAAGCCGTCTTTATTCCATTGATCATAATATGATAATATGATGATCCAATAAGGCAGGATACTCATGTTTGAACAGCGCATCATGGCAGCTGATCCTATTTGGCAACTTTTAATTTTCCGCCCATAAGGCAGGGCACCCATGTTTGAACTGCGCATCGTGGCAGCTAGTCCTCTTGGGCGACTTTTAATTTTTTTCACCCATAAGGCAGGGCACCCATGTTTGAACAACGCATCATGGCAGCTGGTCCTCTTGGGTGACTTTTATTTTTTCGCCAATCAAGCAGCAGCCCCCGGGACCAGGTTATCTTCCCTGCCTTGACCCGGGGTTCTTGAATTTTTTGAGCCCGGTTGAATCTGCCGAGTCATGACTGTGTAGCCCCCGAGTCTTAAGTCGACTCGAGGAGGCGGCTTGAGAGTCTTCATACTTGACTGGGTCATAAGCCGGCATAGGGTTGATGGCTTGAACGATGGAATTTATTGAAACTAGAGACGATGTGGCGAGTTGATGATCTTCGTGATGCTCATCAAATGTCTTTGGCAAATGTCGTGGCGAAATTGAGTGCATATGCCTCTTGACCCATTCTTTGTTGTTCTCACTTGGTCCGGTTCTCTTGGTTCCTCCAGGGCCATTTGTTTCTTTTCTTTGCTGCTGGCTTTGAATTACCGGCTCAATGGTGGCCGGCTCAAATTGTAGCTTCTTCAGGGATTTTTCCTCCGTGTCTGACTCTCGTATTTGTTTGTGTGCCGAAGCAGACTGGACCAGGGGATGTCAAGCCAGTGCGTCTATCCATTGGGTAACTCGGCGCGAGTGGAGTTTGATAATAGATATATATTTCCCTTTTTTGATCCATCGTTGTTGGAGTACATCGGATCGCGGGGGCGGCGGCTCGAGTGAGCGGGCATTACACCAGCATGTTATTGTAGATCAGACCGCGGGGGCGGCGGCTTACGCGCATCCGTTGGTTGGCTTGAGCGAGCAGGCGTGGCACCGACATGTTAATGTAGACTGGACCGCAGGGCGGCGGCTCATGAACGTCCATTGGGCGGCTTGAGTGAGCAGGTGTGGCACCAGCGTGTCGGTGTAGACTGGACCGCAGGGGCGGCGGTTCGCGCGCATCCGTTGGCAGCTTGAGCGAGAAAGCACGACACCGGCGTGTTGATGTAAACCGTACCACGGGGGCGGCGTCTTACACGCGTCCGTTTGGCGGCTCGTACAGGTGGGTGTGGCACCGACGTGTTGTTGTAGACCGGACCACGGCGTTGTAGCCGGCACGGCCATGAGAGTCGGCCGCGGCATGCTAATGTAGACGCGAGAATCGACCATGGCGTTAGAAACCGGTGCAGATGCACGAGACGGCCACGGCATTGGTAAGACGGCGCGGACGCGTGAGTCGGCCATGGCGTTGTAAGACGGCGCGGACGAACGAGTGGGCCGTGGTGTTGTAAGCCGGCGTGGCAACGCGAGTCGGCCACGGCGTTGTAAGTCGGCGCGGACGCACGAGTCAGCCACGACGGTGCGTGTCCGTCGAGCAGTGTGGCATGGACGCATGCTGACGCAGGATGAAGTTGGTGCGAGCTCCATATTCACGGTATAACGCTGCTTTTATAATTAATAATCGTCGTGTGAAAAATATATTGCAGGGCAGAGTAATTGTTCTCAAAGGAATTTAATATGTACTGATAGAAATAGACTGGATGGATTTCACCTGATGTGTATATTAAAACCGTACCTTGGCGCAGCTTCTTGCACACGTCTGTTGGATAGATCGTACTAACCGATGCGACTCTGATGTGTTGATGTAGACTGAACCACCGGGGTGATGGACAGCATGCGTCTCCGTCAAGCAGGTGTGATGCGGCTAGTGCATGCTACACAGTCAAAATTTAAGGCCGCCGGTGATGCAACATCAATAGTATGGCGACACAAAAATTTTCAAGACATGTGGTAGCGTCCGGTCTTGAGCGACTGTTTTCCTTCATTATTTTTCTCGTGGAATAAGGGCTGGTTGATTTGCCTCTGTACGCATGTACAACTTCTGGGTTTAGATTCACTTTAATGGAACGCAGTCGCTGCCTTCCTTCTTTTTCCTGACAGATCTGAGGGTATTTTCTCGCCGGCTTCGGATCGTAGATGGAATAAAGAAATTGAACTGTACTCGGATTAGCACTACTGTACAATGATTAGATTAGATAGCTTGAGCGGGGCGCACGTCCAATCAATCAAATTTTGATATGCCTCCTAGTGGATCTCACGTGGGGCAGCAATTTAATCAATTATTGATCCCCGTGCTGGCCATGTAGGGCACTTCATGCATTAGTAGATGCCGTTGGTGGATGTTTCCATTGAACAAAAGAAGTAAGAAAGCCTGACGTTGGCATGTTTTAGCACTGGATCGCTCCCTTAAATAATTATTTGATCTCTGTCTTGAATAAATCGAGGGCAGATGTTCTAGCCCTTTGTAGTCTGTACTTCACAATATTTCTATGGGATTTCACTGCATCAGGGGATGCTGCATGAGAAATAGTAGCAGACCTAGGGACCGATCCCGTGAGATCGGCCCTGTACTAATTTGAGTCCATGTAGGACAGCCGCTGCGATGATGCTCCCTACGCGTGTTGTTTTCACATCTTTTTTCTGCTGCCGGCTTGAGAATTTTCTACTGTCGAACTAATGTTTTCTTTCGTTTGGACTGCTCCTGCCCGTGCATCAGACGAACAGGGTTAGCGGGTGCAGGTTTCGACCACGTCTCTGCGCACGATGAAACCCTAATATCTCTTCATCTCAAACTCGGATATGCCGTTCCGACTGCTCATCATGGTGACGATGTAGATCCTTCCGCACTGGCTTTTCTTCATCCGGCGCATCGTGAGCTTCTCGATCCTTGGGAGAGATCCCTCCAAGATATCAACACCACCGTGCGCAGGCCCCACGATGGGCGCCAACTATCATGGTTTTGTCACGGCAAGATGTTCTCGTGAGAGAACTTAGGTGTGAGGCCATCGCTACTAGGTGGCGGCTTGAGAGGGGTTGGTCGGAATCGAGAGACGCGAGTTTACCCAGGTTCAGCCCCTCCTATTGAGGTAAAAGCCTACGTCCTGCTTTGTGTGTATTGATGATGATGATGATGATCTCAATTACAAGGGTGCTACTTCGCTACCTCTAGTCTCGAGAGCTTCTACTTTGATCTTGTCTAAGACTTGTCTGTCTTGACCTAACTTGTCCCTCTTGGGGTGCCTTACCCCTCCTTATATAAGTTGAAGGGGTTGGCTTACATGTAGAGTCCTAGTAGGATTAGGACTAGTCTATCTTCTATTACAAACCGGATACAAGTCCGGGTCATGCTTCCCTTGTCGGGTCTTGCTCTTCTTGGACCTTCTCCGTGAGCCGGCCGTCCAGGCCTCTCCTTGAGCCGGCCCTCTCACAAGCCACCTTCTGGGCCTTGGGCCTTACCTCTTGTCCGACCCACTGACCAGATCACCAATGAGCCACCAAGTCCGGGCGGGTTACCGATGCGGCGCCAAGTCCCGGTCGGGTCATACTTCAGGCCGGGTTATACCACGGGGTATATCCCCGACAGAAATATTATCGGAACTCTAGCGAGAAGAAGCTATCTCGAAACAAACAAATGACACGGTAAACACCACAACGTAATCATGATATGGTGCGCAAACAAGTATGATGCAAGTCCATCCAATATGCATGGCATGGCAAAGGACAACAATCAAATACTACACATTAAGTGAAGCTCAATATGCAACGGTTGCATATTGATGAAACTCCACATTCAATTATTTAGTTCAATCTCGTTTAGGTACCCAACAAGATTAAATGTTTTTTATCATGTCAAGAGGTGAAGCGTAATTAAAATATATATCTAGGCATTTTAAATGAGGCCGTAAACAACATATGTATTTCCGAAACGACCCCACATGCAAATTTCAAAATTGGCTCAGATATGTCCTAAACACATTTTATATTTATTAAACAGGAAACCAAAATGCACCAGGTCATTCTACACATCGTTCTAGGCGATTTACATATATAGATCATTTAATTCAGAGATACGACCTAAAATATTTGACAAAGACAAGATTAGCATGTCATGAATGCAAAATGCATGCAAACAATAAGTACAAACATTTTAATCATGGATGCAACAGAAGATTATGAAAGTACATGCAATTTTAAGCAAGTTTCGTGTATAACATGCTCAAAACCGAGCCACGGTTCACAAGTTGCAAACAACACAAGTTTTAGTAACAATCTGCCAAAACAGTGAGAGGCCTACTTAGGAGTAACAAAACATGATGCTACATCATTCTAAAATGGATGAAAAAGATATGCAGTTCAAATAGAGTTAACATTCTACATTTTACATAATGGGTTCAGGTTCATAGGCAGTAAGGTTAATTTACTATGATTTATGCAAAACACAACTTCCTCTTAAGTTTTAGGGACTTCTTGAAAATCTGGGATTTGCAAAACAGTTACTTCATGGTGCTATCTTGAGATGCACGAAACAATTAGATGAAGCAATTTGAATATTCGTGAAAATGATATGTGCATGCAGTAGACATGGCAATGTTCAAATTACTGCATTGGCACAAATTCATATGATGCATTGATCGTTTACTATGATTTTTACCAAATGGAACTTTCTATTGATGGAAAACCAGTTTTAACATGATAGTCACTTAAGGGAAACAAATTAACATGTGGAGAAGTTTTGCATGGCAAAAATGGTGTGGCATGATAGAGCATATCACAGAGACAAAATCTCATGTTAGAATCATCAGCATGTGAGCTATAGATTAGATGCAATGATCAATAAAAGTTTGAATATTTTAACAGTTTTCCACATATATTTCATGATGCAGTTTTGTAACCCAGATTGCAACATTTAGATGGGTCCTAATATGCATCCAAAGGTGACCATCATGTAGTACACGAAACATATATCATTTCAACTATATAGAACATTCCAATCGGATGCACGGTTTAAAATTTATAGTTCGCACAAAATGCATACATGAAGTTGAAATCTGGGGACTTGGACAAAAATTGACCTCACAGACACGGGTCGGTTAACGGTTCCGGTTCGGTTGTGGAGCGGGTTCCGGACTCCGGCGGCTCCGGGCATGCCGGTCGATGCGAGGTGCGGAGGAGGAAGTCCGGCAAGGCGGCGGTGCACGGGCAGACAGGTGGATCTCGGGGATCTCCCGATCCAGATCGGAGGAGGTGGCGGCGGATGGGCTTGCCCGGGCCCGATATGGGCTCGGCGAGCCGTACGAGGGTTATTGGTAGGGTGCGGTTCGGCCGATCTAGCGGCGAGAAGTGGCATGGTACGGTTGGCGGCGCCGGATCCGAGGAAGGAGGCTAGGGGTAGGCTTTTCCAAAAATGGACAAGGGGGTGTCCAAATATATTAAAGGGAGACTAGCTTTTAGTGGTTTTAGGGGTTTTCGGACCGTTCGATCACAATCGGACGATCTGAAATGGAGTGAGGTCGTGGTTAGAGGGTAGTGGGCTGGTATGCTGTGTTTAGACGGCCTAGGATGAGAAGAGAGGAAAACAGGTAGCCCGTCAACATGTTTTAAATACCAAAAACGTCCAACGAATTAGACCGGCAATAGTGCCACTATAGTTATCTATTAGGGTATCAAACAAACTCCGAATGCGAAAAAAATTGGCAGGCAATTTAACTACAATATAACAAGACCACACACCAACTTTCACCCAATTCCGAGAATGTTTTATTACCACTTATAAAATAATATTTTAGAGATGTCGCGGGCGCGTGCGAGTGCGTTTGGTCTCAAAACGGTCAACGACGAGAAACAGAGGAACCATCAACTACTAATGGATGCATTTTTTGAAAAATGAAGGCAATGGAGTGCCTATGCAATGTGAATGATGCGATGATGGATGCTACAAACAAATAAAACACATGGCGATAACAAAATAAATCTGGAGTCATCTCGAGCGTTGATTTGGGGCTATTACAACTCTCCCCCACTTACAAGAGATATCGACCCGAGATCTTGGAATGAGATGAGGAAGAGAAAGAGAAAAAGGAGGAGGAGGTAAACATAGTTGCTTCTTTGACAAATGAGTGAAAACAACAAACCTTGGAGGTTGCAAAGAGATGAAGACTGACATGATAACAAGCAAGAATTCAAAACCACTCCGGTTGGAACAATATAGACAATGAATGAGAAATAAAGAATTTGGGCACCACTTCGGTTGAAAAGAGAGGCAAAACTTGATAAGGTGAAAAGAACTTGAAAACAGGACACAACACTCTGGTTAAATGTATAAGCAAGGAAAAGAGCATGATCTTGATAAAACGAGACGATGGTTTGAAGAGAGGAACATCACAATGCCTCCGAAACAAAAGAATAGAAGCTAGATCGCTGGAAAAAATAACGAAGAAGAAAATGACCAGTTCTACCACAACTGACTTCGAAAAGCATATTAAGAAGGAGGATTGAACAGAGTTGTTGGAACATCAACAGTGAAAAGAATAAGCTTGTTGTGGGCTTATGGAGAACATCTCAAAATGAGGAGCTGACCACTAGCCACTAACGGAAACAATTGATTGGTTGAGAGCAACAAAGAGATGAAAACTTTCTTTCACCGAGAGGATAAAAGAATACTTGAATCATTGATAAGCACCATAATAGCAACAACCCTTATGAAATGCTTTAGGTGAAATCTATACCAAGATAATTCCAAGGAAGAAATGATGGGTTTAAATATGTCATTCTTGAAAAAAAATCTTCGAGACTCTTCATAAAACAACAATGCTATAACACCATCTATACCCGAACGCATGTTTAACATTCATCGTGGATGTTCTAACATTCTGCGTCTATCTGCCGCCCCAAGCCTCACCATTTGTCCAACCTTTCAGCTCTTGGACACAAGGTTTCAGCTCTTGCCAAAGGGGAAAGTCCTATCCCAAGAACATGCGAGGACCTCAGGACTAGGACTCCTAGGCGACTCCTAGGTGATCTTGCGCCGGTGGCCACTCCGGCCCCGGCGGCCACCACGTTTCCCCTGCCGGTGGCCACTCCGGCCCCGGCAGCCACCCCTCCTCTCCAAGATGGCACCTTTTGCTCTCAATTTTGATCGTGGCAAGAAGTATCAAGCGGATATGAGCTCCAAGTTTGGGCATCCGATGGTTTTCTCTCCGGGCTTTCGACAACGAGAATTCACTTTGGTGGCCTCATTCTGTAGATCCGCATTCAAGCTTGATGCTCATACGGTTAGTGTCTCTCTCCATGCTATGTTTGGTGGTTATGCCCAAGGCTTTCGGGTGCGTCTTTTGAAAGATAGATCGTTCAAGTTCTCGGTTGCTTCCAAGTCAGTTGGATTTCAGATTTACAATGCGGGCAGAATTGTTGAGAAGGAGTTTGAGGTTGTGTTTAGTCTCTGGAATTCTGGGGGCCCAAACTGGCGTCGGGAAGAAATTGCTTATTATGATGAACTTTACAAGGAGTGGACATTGATCGGTAGGCATGGAAAAGCTGTGGTTCCATGCTCCGATGATCGCCGGAGTTTCAACACGGCGACCCGAGCTGGTAGGTCGGTTTTTGAGAAGTTATAGTATCCTATTCATGAAGACAGTAATCAATGGGCTCTTATCAACTGCTCCAATTTTAATTTTGGTTCTTTTAGACCGCAAACTGAGCCCCTGACTACGCAACGTTCATGTGAGAGCGTGTACGTGGTTTGCCATGCATGGGGCGTGCCGGGTCATTATGCGCGAAACTGCCCGACTCCAAACCTCCCTGGGCTCTGGCCTTTTATTCATTTTGACTCCTTTTCCAGCCCACCAGAGGAGCCTTGGGCCGATGGTGTTGTGGATTCGTGGTTTCGTTGTGCCGACCCGTCTCCCCCGTTAAGGCAGGTTTCATCATTTAAGGAGCTGGTCGGAGATTTTTTCCCAAATTTCCAACCGAGACCTCTACCTGTCTCCTCGCATTCTCCTCCTCCTTCCAACTCTGCTTCCACCTCGACGAGCTCGCTTGCTTCCTTGTCATCGCCGGTGAGAACTATGGTGCTCCGGTCGCCTGAGGCTCCACAGATGGCCAACATTCCCATAGACCCTATCCCCTTTGTCCCCCGTGGTTTTCAGATACAAGAGGTCGAGGGGAGGACATGGGTTTCCAGAGCTATTTTGCCTCATCGCCCTCGTCGGCACGAAGACTGGTCCATTGCTTCCATCTTCCCGCACCACAATGAGGTATTTTTTGCCAATGTTCGAGAGGTTCTTAAGGAGTTTTTGCAAGGAGTTGAAGAAGTGGGGTTTTGTGAAATCCAACCATGCCCGTTTGGTGAAGCTTATGTCCAGTTCAGGCATGTCAGGGATAGAGATAGGTTGATTCGGCAGAGTCCGCACTCTTTTGGAGATGTCTTCATCGCTTTCACCAAGCACAATGAGGGAAGGAATTGGCGTAGAGTTCATGTCAACAGAACCTGTTGGCTACTGTTCATAGGTGTTCCATTTGACTATTGCAATACAGAGGATATTGTTGCTGCCATTGCAAAATGGGGCAGGATCATCAGTTGGGAAAAGGAAAATGCTTTGAGAGGAAAGATTCTGGTCAAGGCAAGAGTCACAGATCTTACTGACATTCCTAAGCGCATCAGATGGTCTGAGGGAGAAAGTTTTGAAGAGGAGTCTTGGACCTCCTCTGTTGTGGTTATGTTGGACGAAATGCTTGGTGGTGAACCTGCTGATGAGGACCCCATTCCACCTCCTGGAGTGGACCCCCACCCTGTGCCTCAGCATGCTAATGATTTCCCGGGGTTTCAACCTCTACCTTTGAACAATGTGCAGGCTCAAAATGATGATTGGGATGAGTGGGATGATCAAGATGAGCAAGAGCATTGGGCATTTCCTCAACAAAACCCCCGTGTGCCTGCTCAGCAACAAGCAAAAATTCCTATGCTGCAAAATGATGGTGCACCTAACAGTAGTATCACTACCACTATATCTCTGTTTGATGGCATCCATTCCATTGCTCATACTGCTAGTGAAGAAGTTAATCAAGGAGTTCTAGCTCCAGTCATGGGACTAGGGCTTCAAAACATTGTCGTGGCTTACCAAGCAGATGGTGAGGAGGATATACCAGCAGCAGCAGTCAACTTGGATGAACCAGAACAGCAGAGTGGGATTGAACAGCCACCTGTGATTGGAGTAGCAAACATTATAGAGCAGAACAACACTCAGCATAATCTAGACATGTCTGAAGAGCCCAAGGTTGATTCTGACAAAGCTGGGTGCTTTGCAGCACAGGAGAATCCCTTAGAGGAAGCTTCTGACAGTGATACTGTTAAACTCACTGAGAATGTCACAAGAGATACCCCCTTAGAAGCTTCAACAGGTGTGGAGAATGTAGAGACAGCTAATATTCAGACAGTAGCTGACATGGCAGTCACCATTGGAATTGAGGATGTTCCACTTCTTCCAAACCCTCAAGTTGGCACATCTTCAGATATTCCCAAGAAAGGTACTGATGACACACAATCTTTCCTCAGTTCTTCTCATACATTTGATTTTCAAAGTATTGCTGAGTCTCATGCATTGGATATTATTGATGGCTCTCACTTAATTTCTGAAGAGGGCATGGAACTTTGGATACAACACTTTGCTCCAGTCACTCAGGGTGCTACAAATTCTTTCAAGCTTGAGATACCAGTAAGTTGGTTCAATTTCATAATCCATCTGCTGTTAACTCCTGATAAGTTTGGATGGACCATGCACTTATTGAAATCTGAACTGTGGAATGTGCTAACTGAAAACTGCTCTACTGAAGAAGGTATCATGTTTCATATCCCTGATGGATGTTCTACTACACAGGCACCTAGCTGCAAAGAAATAATGCTTGGACATGGCAAGGAGAATGAGGGCATCAGCCCAGCTGCAAACTCTTCCAGTGGGGCTGGTAGTCCCTTAAAGCAAATGTCCCCCAACAAAGTGATCCTCTTACCTTTGGGAGAGGCAATCTCAGAGAAAAGAAGGGATAAAGAGCCTCTGGTGGAAACTGAGGTAAGAAGGAGTGACAGAATTAAAAAAGATAATAATGGATATAGGAGGAAATCTTGTGATGCAAAATCTTGCTTACCATGCAATGCTATACCACCAATTACTCATAATAGAGTGGTCAAAAATCTCACAAAAACTTTTTGCAAGGTGTGTGAGGAAGAACTTCAGGAAATACTGTCCAAAAGATTCAAGAATAAAGGACAGGAGGATGTGGCCAAGGTGGACAAAGCCACAGGAGCTGCAAACCAACTAAAGATTGTGTAATGATGAGGCTACAACATAGCATTAAGCACAGGAGGGAAATGCTTCAATTGCTTAGTTTGGGTCACTATCTTTGTGTGTATGCTGGTTTTAAAAATGTCTGATTATGTAAAACGTTTGCTTTTGGACCTGTGTGGCACCATTTGTATGTTGACCTTCTGCTACCTGTTAAAGAGACCTGGCTTTGGTATTTCTATGGGGATGTTACCTTTATCCTAATCATGCTGTCACTGGGTTGCATCTGGTTTATGGTTTGTGGTGAGCTGTTAATTTGCAACATGGGTTTGAGAAAAGAAAGATCTACTTCATATTCAAGGACATATACCAAGGGATGGTACTTGGTATTTCAAATAAAGCAAAAACTTGTTTTTAATGAATAACAATAGATCATGGAACATTTGGAATTGGAATGTAAGAGGCTTAAATGCCCCAGAAAAATGGCTGGCTATTAGACAAAAAGTTGAAGAAAGTGCTGCTGGTATTGTATGCTTTCAGGAAACAAAAAGAGCAAGTTTTGATCTGGGTTACATCAATCAGTTCTGCCCACAAAGATTTAATAAATTTGAATACCTGCATTCCATTGGGGCCTCTGGAGGTATCTTGACTATTTGGAATGGAGCTCTGTTTTCTGGTGAATTAATCTTTCAAAACAAATTTTCCATCTCACTACAGTTCACATGCACCACCACATCCAAAACCTGGATTCTCACAAACATCTATGGGCCTTGCAACCTTGAGGATAAGATTGAATTCCTAGACTGGTTTAGTAACATTCAAATGCCCACGGATGTGGACTGGATCATCATGGGGGATTTTAATTGCATCAGATCTCCTGAAGACAGAAATAGACCTGGAGGAGATGTGAATCAAATGTTACTATTCAATGAAGCTATTAGCAACTTAG
The DNA here is from genome assembly GCA_039707655.1 of Elymus sibiricus. Classification (NCBI taxonomy): domain Eukaryota; kingdom Viridiplantae; phylum Streptophyta; class Magnoliopsida; order Poales; family Poaceae; genus Elymus; species Elymus sibiricus. Next base: position 228,308,676 of record CM077665.1, on the reverse strand, counting down.
GGCTGGTGGAATTACCTCTAAAAGGCAGACAATTTAGCTGGAGTAACATGCAGGAAATCCCTCTTTTGGAGAAATTGGACTGGTTTTTCACCTCTACAGCTTGGATGACTTCTTATCGTGACAATACTGCCTTGCCATTAGCTAAACCCATTTCTGACCATCTCCCATGTGTGATTAAAATTGGAACAAACATTCCTAAATCTAATGTTTTCAGGTTTGAGAATTACTGGTTAAAGCACAGTTCATTCAAAGATATAGTTCAAGCAGCTTGGGCTATTCCTGTGGGATACATTGATCCAGCTAAGAAAATTAATGCAAAATTTAAAAACCTAAGAAGAGCTTTGAAATTATGGGCCAAAAGTTTGTCTTGTCTCAAAAAACAGATTGAAGATTTAAATGCCTGTATTTTCCTATGGGATTTGATAGAGGAATACAGAGATCTCTCTCCTTTTGAAAGGAATTGTAGGTCCATACTGAAGGAATGCTTGTTGACAGTGCTTAATAATCAGAAGATCTATTGGAAGCAGAGAGGGAAAATAAAAGGAGTTAAGTTTGGTGATGAGAACACAAAATTCTTTCATACAAAAGCTTCAATTAATCACAAGCATAATAAAATTGCAATGTTATGGAATGAGGATCAAGTGGAAATTACTGATCATGAAGGAAAGGCAGCTATTCTCTGGGAGGGTTTAAAAAAAGATTAGGGCAGTCTAATGGCCACACAATGCACTTTGACCTGAATGAGATGTATGAAAACAGAGTGGATCCCCAAGTGTTCCAGGACCTTGAGAAACCATTTGCACAGAAGGAAATTGATGATCAGGTAAAAAAAACTGCCTACACACAAATCTCCAGGACCTGATGGATTTAACAATGAGTTCATTAAAGCTTGCTGGGACATCATTAAAGTGGATATTACTGAGCTTATCATGGCTTTTCATGCTGGCACCATAAACCTTGAAAGCATTAATACATCCTTCATTACTTTGATCCCAAAAAAAGAAGTGCCAGTTTCTCCTAATGATTTCAGGCCAATTTCATTACTGAATGGAGTTCTTAAGATTATCACCAAACTGATGGCTAATAGACTGCAAAAGGTTATTCTTCAACTGGTGCATATCAACCAATATGGTTTTCTCAAAGACAGAGTAATCCAAGACTGTCTTGGTTGGGCATATGAATATATCCACCAATGTCACAAATCAAAAGAAGAGATGCTAGTGATTAAACTAGATTTTGAGAAAGCTTTTGACACTATTGAGCATCAGGCTATCATTGATATTCTTAGAGCAAAGGGATTTGGGGAAAAGTGGATTTCATGGATGCAACTACTCTTTACATCTGCTTCATCTGCAGTGATGCTGAATGGTGTTCCTGGCAAAAAATTATACTGTAGAAGAGGTGTTAGACAGGGTGACCCATTGTCTCCTTTAATCTTTGTCTTGGCTGCTGACCTACTACAATCAATACTTAATAAGGCCATGAGACTGGGTCTAATTACCCCACCTCTGCAAGTCAACTCATGCCCTGACTTCCCAATAGCACAGTATGCAGATGATACTCTGGTTCTGATGCAAGCAAATGCCAGACAGTTGATATGTCTCAAAGCACTTCTAAACACTTTTGCCTCACCACTGGACTACAAGTAAATTATGGAAAGTCAATCATGGTACCCATAAACATTGCAGAAGACAGAGTAGACATATTAACTAACACTTTGCAATGTGCTAGAGGACAATTCTCTTTCACCTATCTGGGCTTGCCTTTGGGAATTTATAAACCAACTATGGAACAATGTTTTCCCCTAGTTCAAAGAATTGCTAAGAGGATGGCTGGTATTTCTACTTTCATGACCCAGGCATGTAGGTTGCTACTAGTCAAATCAGTACTTGCATCTCTATCAATTTTCTTCATGTGTTGCTTGGACATACCCATCACCATCAAAAAACAGATCAATAAATATTTGAGACATTGCCTTTGGAGAAGCCCTGATTTGGAAGATCACAGACCAGCATTAGTGGCATGGCACACTGTTTGTAGACCTAAGAATCAGGGAGGTCTGGGAGTTATGGATATTTACACACAAAACAAGACCTTGCTCATGAAAAACCTTCATAAATTCTTCAATAGGCAAGATATACCATGGGTTAATTTAATCTGGGAGACTTATTATAGTAATGGACAGCTTCTAGGAGACAATAAGGTTGGTTCATTCTGGTGGAGATCAAACTTGGCTCTCATTGATTATTTCAAAGCAATTGCCAGATGTAATGTGGGAGATGGTAAAAGTGTCTTGGTTTGGGATGACATGTGGCACCAATTTATTCTGAAACACAAGTTCCATCACCTTTACACGTTTGCCAAGAACACAAACTTAAATGTCCAGCAAGTGATAAACACTGAATATCTTCAAGACCTCTTCTATCTACCCCTGACTACACAAGCATATGAGGAATTCTTGGAAATGGAAAATATTTGTATCACATTACAACAGTCTGAACACTTGGACTTAGTGGACACATGGAGCTACATATGGGGAAACAAATTCTACTCTTCCATCAAAGCATACAAGGTGCTGATTGGGTACAAACAAACACCACCACACTTCAATTGGATCCGGAAAAGCTCTTGCCAGCCCAAACACAAAGTGTTTTTCTGGATGCTGCTACATGATAGAGTCAATACAAGAAATCTGTTAGAAGAAAGAATTTTGAGATTGAAGAATATAATTGTGCATTGAGAGACTGCCAGCAGGAAGAAACACTACACCACCTCTTCTGGGGATGCCCTTTTGCCACTCAGTGTTGGGATTTTATCTGTCCCTCAAGAACCCATAACTTGTCAGTCTTAGAAGCATATCAAGACCTAAAAGACAAGCTCGGCTATCCTTTTTTCATGGATATCATCATTCTAGGATCATGGGCTATTTGGATATCCAGGAATAATAAGATCTTTGAGAACATTACACCTTCATTCCAGGGCTGGAAGTTCATCTTCTTGGAGGAACTAAAGCTGCTTAAATTTAGGATGAAGAGAAAGTATCTGCACCAATACTTTGCTTGGTTGGATACCATTCTGTAAATATAGATTGCTAGTTCATTAGCTCTTTTTTAGATTTCTTTGCCTCTTTTGTATTCTTCTTTGTTCTTTTTCTTGTTTCTTTCTTTGTTTTCTGTTTTTTTAGCTTAATTTCTTTAGGCTTACCTCGAGCCTATCAGACAGACTTTGTTCTTTTCCTTTATTTAATTAAAAGTTGCAGTGGGGTTTTACCCTACTGTTTATAGTCAAAAAAAGTTAACGGAGGAAGAATTCGCGCTTTGAAATACAAGACGAAGAATGATTGAACTCCTCCAACGAGAATCTTGAAGAACACTTTGAGAATGAAATAAATTCTTAACGATCCACCATTAAGAAACTCTTGGAAGAACTCTAGAATCAAAGGATGATATAAATGAATTGAAGGTTGAAAAGAACAAGATTGAATCCTGAAATGATTTAGACGGAGCTTCCCGATGAGATACTCGAGAAAACTGGAACTCTGGAAAATAAAATATGAACAACTTAGAACTGAGAATTTTATATAATGAACAACTCCGGGAGAAGGAGTGAAATCACCTTGAAGAAACAAGATTAAGAATTTAAGATATGCATATCCTTCATCAACTTAAATTGATGACAAGCAACGGAATTGGCATACTTCTTATTCTTCTTACAAAAAGGTTGAAGAGAGATAACACGAACTTGACGAATTCTTCCACGAGACACCGATAAGAATTCGCAAACGGATGAGGATACTTGGAACGAATGAGGATACATGAGAACGAAGAGATCACAATCTGACTAGAGAAAACTTAAAAGAACCGTCGGAAAGGAATGTGACATGAACGAAGAAGCATCAATTGATAAGAATAGGAAGAGGAAAGCTGAAAGCTGAGAACGAAAAAATCTTCTAAAATGATGGATCTCCGAATAATCGAAAATGAAAAGAACTCCTCATGATCGGAATTTTTTTGAGAGGATAGCATCAAGCTTGAACCACAAATCTTCACGATAACGGATAAAGATTAAAGAGAAACTCCCCTTCAGTCTTCCAAGCTGAGAATGATGACGAGGAACAATACCATGAATTTCTGAGATACTCCGGAACATGAATACAGGAAGGTTGAGCCAACGATGAAAAATAATTTGAAACCAATCTTGGAGAAAGCATCTTACGTCCTACTTGAAGAAGTATTTGAAAAGAAACTCGGGGAAAAGATTAGAAAGGCCTGGTAGGATCCTGGAGAAGAACCTGTGGGTTATGGGCCCACTAAAAGAAAACACCGTTGTAACAATTGCTTACAAAGAGAGATTGCGCTAGTACAAATCGAAAACTTGATGAGGTGAGACCCCTGAAATAGCTTAAGCAGATTTGAATGGAAACATGAATCTCTGAGATATCTTCAGCACTCCAGAGAAGAATAGAGAGATGAAAATATATGAGAGAGGCTTCGATGAGAACTTCCAATACAGGAGAACATTGGACAAATGAAAAGGACATGATGAACACCGAAAGCTTGAATTGAATCCACCGGAGCAGAAAACAAGAACGAAGAATGATGGGCTTATAACACTGAGCATCTTCACAAGGAATCACCGGATTGAAACATGGAAGAAAACGAATGCAGAGGCTTCACATAAATAGAAGGACACTTGTTTGAGAATTGAAACACCTTGAAGAAATGGGTGGGAGGGTGGGAAATACAAAGACAACTTAGGACGGATGAAAAGAACTCCGGAAAAAAATATTATGATTGTTCTTGCACATATTGAAAGGATTGAATTATCTTGCAGACAAACACACGGGTTGAAAAGACTTGACATGAAAATTTGATTGATAAAAAGGATTACCACTCCCATAGAAATATGAGAACACCGCTTAGAAAAAATATGAAATCAACACTTGACATCGAAACAACTCGAATTACCATACTCCAACAAAACAAAGGATGAGGCTTTCGATATTTCCGTGGCAACAACCAAGCGGTATGATCATACGATGGGTATTACGTCCCCAAGCTATAGAGAAGCTACAAGGGCTCTTTAAGACGCAACGAAGCCACAATAAGAAAGACTTCTATGAATGAACCACTAGATCTCGAACCCCAACCTCATATCATGCATCTATTGGAATATAAGCCTAGGTAACTACTCAAATTCCCACCTAAGAACTCCCGAATTTTTTTGGTTATGCAATCCGGTCAAACGAGTACACGGAGCAAAAATCCTCACACAACTCCTAACATGATACTACGCTCCAAATGTAACGCCTCCATCAACACATAACCAAGAAACCATGAAAACTCGTGTACCTCAGACCTTCAAAAACAACAACGATACTAGACCTGGTAGATCATCCGAGCTATCTCCTCCAGTACTGGGGAAAAGTCATGATACTATTTGCCACCAAGCAAAGTATAGAAGTGTTTCGATGTCGGCGTCCTCTAGTATTCAGGAACTGAAACGATAGAGAATGCGACAAGAAAACCTTGGAGCTCAACCCCCCCCCCCCCGGACACCAACCATAGATAGGTGGCACCAAGAATAGAATTCCGGTCACACCGACATCGTAGAGGTTTCAAAATACCCGCGTGATCCTAAAAAATATTTGAGTGAGAAGAGGGGTAGAATCAAAACACCTATGTCACAATTGCTCGCCAAAGCGACGATGGGGATGAGAAGTAAAAAGAATTCCTACTCTTCGATATATAACTAGACTTAAAATAGTTTTTTCCTAGACTCGACAATGGCCAAGTTTGATCAACCAAGGGGGCTCCTAGGTCGGTAATGCTCTTATATCAAATTTTAACACCTAATATGCAGTCAGATCCTCGCGGATACTTGGAAGTCTCAACAAGGATAAAAGCGCATATCGGAGACACTTTAACAAGGTGGATATCGTCACAAATACATGTACTGAAGAGAAGAGTATACAAGATATGTCTTACACTCGCCACAAGCTACAACATGAATATCTCAATACATCAATACATAGTAATCATCATGCAGAAGAGCAGGATCCAACTACAGATAAAAAACCAACAAAAAGAAGACATCGTCCACCCTTCTAATCCCAGGCTGCCAACTTGGAACCCATCCTATGATCCAAGAAGAAGAAGAACTCCAAATAGAACAAGCATCGCTCTCATGTCAAATCATTGCGTTACCTATACCAGCAGTTGTTGTATGGTAATCTATGAGCCACGGGGACTCGTCAATCTCATTACCAAGGGTATCAAGACTAGCAAAGCTTAATGGGTGAGGAATGGTTAAGTGGTGAGGCTGTAGCAAGCACTAATCATTTGTATCTGGCTAACTAACGAATACAAGAATAAAAAGATTGATCAAGAAGTAATCCTAAACACCTACTTACGAGTCAATCATAACCCCACCATGTTCTCTTCTTGGTTCAAACCTCACAAGAAGAGACGGTCACGGTTACGCACGCGATTGGTGTATTTTAATTAGATTTAGTATCAGGTTCTCTACAACCGGGCATTATAAATTTCCAAGTCGCCACATAACCGCGGGCACAGCTTTCCGAAAGATTTAACCCTGTAGGGATGCTCCAAGTAGTCCATTATAAGTTAGCACACGCATCCGATGGAAAACCTCACACCATGATAACACGATGCTTACGATAATGGATCCTGCTGGACAAGCCACTCATTAAAGGTAAAACTAAACCAGCAAGACATCCCGGTGAGCTAGATCCGTATCTAGAGTCATGCGCTCTCTAAACCAGCAAGACATTTTAATCATGGATGCAATAGAAGATTATGAAACTACATGCAATTCTAAGCAAGTTTCATGTGTTACATGCTCAAAATGGAGGCACGGTTCCCAAGTTGCAAACAACATAAGTTTTAGTTACAATCTGCCAAAACAGTGAGATGCCTACTTAGGAGTAACAAAACATGATGCTACGGGATTCCAAAATGGATGAAAAAGATATTCACTTAAAGTAGAGTTCAAATTCTACATTTTACATAATGGGTTCAGGTTCATAGATAGGAAGGTTAATTTACTATGATTTCCGCGAAAGCAACTTCCTGTTAAGTTTGAGGGACTTAGTGAAAATCTGGGATTTGCAAAACAGTTACTTCATGATGTTGTGTTGAGATGCACAAAATTGTAAATGAAGCCATTTTAATATTTATGAAAATGATATGTACATGTAGTAGACATGGCAATGTTCAAATTACTCCATTGGCAAAAATTCATATGATGCATGGATCATTTACTATGATTTTTACAAAATGGAACTTTCTCTTGACAAAACCCAGTTTTAACACGATGGTCACTTAAGGGAAACAAATAAACATGTCGGAGATGTTTTGCATGGCAACAAATGGCGTGGCATGATAGAACAAATCACAGAGACAACATCTCATGTAAGAATCATAAGCATATGAGCTATAGATTAGATGCAATGATCAACAAAAAGATTGAATATTTTAACAGTTTTCTGCAGATATTTCATGATGCACTTTTGTAATCCATATTACAGCATTTAGATGGGTCCTAATATGCATGCAAAGGCAACCATCATATACTACATGAAACATAGATCATTTCACATATATAGAACATTCCAATCGGATGCATACTATAAAATTTATAGTCCACACAAAATGCATACATGAAGTTGAAATCTAGGGATTTAGACAAAAATTGGCATCAGAGATGCGGGTCGGTTAACGGGTTCTGGATCGGTTGTGGAGCGGGTTGCGGGCGAACCGACCCAGAGCGTGGGTGACGGCCGGTGGGGCAGGGGCTATCGGCGACGACGGCGCGAGGCGGCGACACACGAGGGGAGCGGTGGATCCGGGGCCGGACGACCCGTTCCCGGCGACGACGAGGTCGGGCAGCGACGGGGCTGAGTGCAGGTGGTAGGGCACGGCCATGGCTGCTACCATGGTTAGGAAGAGAGGGTGAGCAGAGGATATGGGAGAGAAGAGCAAGGAGAGAGGGAAGGGAGAAGGGGCGATGGGGCGACCTAGAGCGGCTCCGGGCAGGCCGGTCGGCGTGAGGTACGGTAGAGGAGGTCCGGTGAGGCGGTGGTGCTTGGGCGGACAGGGGGAGCTCGGGGCTCTCCCGATCCAGATCGGAGGAGGCGGCGGCGGATGGGTTTGCCCAGGCCGATCTGGGCTCAACGGGCCCTACACGGGTGGCTGGCAGGGGCGGCGCGGCCGATCTGGCAGTGACAAGTGGCGTGGTACGGCTGGAGGAGCTAGATCCGAGGATGGAGGTTAGGGGTAGGGTTTTCCAAAAATGGACAAGGGGTGTCCATATATAGCAGGGGAGCCCAGGGTTCAGTGGGTTTTAGGGGTTTCCGAACCGTTCGATCGCAATCGGGCGATCCGAAATGGAGGGAGGTTGTGGTTATAGGGTAGTGGGCTCGTGGGCTGTGTTTAGATGGGTGATACGTCCACTTTGCATCATGATTTATTATTCATATTTACGTTATTCTTATCCATTATTCCCTATTATCATACAATTCTTATGCTCTTTCACTCTGAATATACAAGGTACATCACAAAGAGGGAATTATCTGGAAACTGGAATTCTGGACCGGAAAACCGAGAAAAAGGCAGAAAAATCACCAGACTCCAAATGACCTGAAACTTCACAGGGAATTTTTATTGAATATATGTGAATCTGGGCCAAAAATATAATAGAGGGGGCCACCAGCCAGGCACAAGCCAACAGGGCGCCCCCAGGCCGCGCCCTGATGGCTTGTGGGGCCCTGGCTGGCCTCCCGATGCCCCTCTTCTCCTATATGTGTGTTGTACCCTTGAAAAAATCATAAGAAACCTTTCGAGACGAAGCGCCACCGTCTCAAGGCGGAAACTTGGGCAGAGGCCCTTTTGCACTCCGACAGTCAGATTCTGCCGGGGAAATTCCTCTCCGGGAGGGGGAGATCGAAGCCATCATCATCACCAACGCTTCCTCCCTCGTGGGAGGACCAATCCTCATCAACATCTTCACCAGCACCATCTAATCTCCAACCCTAGTTCATCTCTTGTATTCAATCTTTGTCTCAAAACCTCAGATTGGTACCTGTGGGTTACTGGTTGTGTTGATTGCATCTTGTAGTTGATGCTTGTTGGATTGCTTGGTGGAAGAGATTATGTTCAGATCCTTAATTATTATTATTACACCTATGATCTTGAACATGTTGATGAGGTGTGAGTAGTTACTATTGTTCCTGAGGACATGGGAGAAGTCTTGTTATAAGTAATCATGTGAAGATGGTATTCGTTCGATATTTTGGTGATATGTATGTTGTTACTTCTCTTAGTGGTGTCATGTGAACGCGACTACATGACACTTCACCATGTTACGGGCCTAAGGGAAGTCATTGTGGAGTAACAAGTAGATGATGGGTTACTAGAGTGACAGAAGCTTAAACCCCAGTTTATGCGTTGCTTCATAAGGGGCTGATTTGGATCCACATGTTTCATGTTATGGTTAGATTTATCTTAATTCTTCTTTCGTAGTTGTGGATGCTTGCGAGAGGGGGTAATCATAAGTAGGTTGTTAGTTCAAGTAAGAACGGCACCTTAGCACCGGTCCACCCACATATCAAATTATCAAAGTAGAGAATGCGAATCAACTCAACATGATGAACATGACTAGACAAAAATTCCCATGTGTCCTCGGGAGCGCTTGCTTAATATAAGAGTACTTTCAGGCCTGTCCTCTGCTACAAAAGGATCGGGCTACCTTGCTGCACCTTTGCAACTATTCTTACTTGTCACTTGTTACAAATCATCTTGCTACAAACTATCTATTTTCGTTACTTACAGCACTTGCAGTGAATACCTTGCTGAAAACCGCTTGTCATTTCGTGATGCTCCTCGTTGGGTTCGACACTCTTACTTATCGAAAGGACTATGATTGATCCCCTATACTTGTCGGCCTCGGGATAAATCCGGAGTCATCTGGAGTGTTGGCCTCGGGATGTTACATATTTAGGTTTCAGTCGTCTGTAGCTTTCTCCTGCTACTCATTTCTTCAGTGTTAGGTTTGTTAGCTATTTAGTAGTATTTTTAGTCATTAGTCTCCATATATTCTATATTATCAACCTCCATCATATCAGTATTGTATTTTAGTGATTATTCTCTATTGTGTCATGTTTGCTTTGCCATCCTTTTTCTTCTTGTTTCAAACTGATGCAAAGATTCTGCATATAGGCATTCTTAGTTAGTTTTCAGTACCTTTCAATAGCGTTCAGTCCTGAGATTTGTGTTATTTACCGGTCTTGAGACCTTCGCTGCTCCACCCACCTCACGCACCCCACCAGGGGTGGTGTCTGGTCCGGTGCACCTCACTATCGCCACCAATAGTACCTCTCCCTACCATTACGCGCTCTACTAGACACAAGGGAGGCGACTGTCTGATCCCACATGCACCTCTCCTAGCGCTTCCTTCTGCGTTCTGCCCAATTAAGATATTCGGATTAGTATGTTAAGTTTGTTGGTTTCATCAGTGTAGTTCCTGTTTCTGTAGTTCTTATTTTAACACTAAATCATTGCATGTTCCTGTTTTTGCAATGTTCTTTCCCAGTTAGTCATCAATCTTTGGTTTCTTCAGTGCTCTTTCCTAGTTAGTGTTTAGTCTTTGGTTTCATCAATATACCTTAGTTCTTTTCATCAGTTTATCTTTGGGACACCGTACCGTTCAACAATGACTACATGTGCCCACCTTTCGTGACACACTTGACCAAGACTAATCTCAAGGACTTTGTGATGGTACATTTCTTACCCTTTCCTATATCATTTTTCTATTTTTGATGCCTTTCTGTTGCAAAACCACCTGGCACCTTTTTCATGTATACCATGGGCATCACAGAAACTACCATTCAAGGTAGCCTCAAGCTTGAACATCATGGAGGAAGGTCTAGCCGGAATACTCTTGGGAGCAGGGAGGATCACCAATGTTGTGTACAAGACGTGCAAGGATGACTGCATCAACTTTAAGCAAGGGTGGAAGGATTTTCTCATGGGGAAGCACATATGTGTTGGCACCACTGTAATGATCACATTCAGGCACATCATTCATGCGGAGTTGTTGATGGTGATGATAATTCACAGGATATAAGTTATGCACGAGATCAGTCTATCAGGGTTGGTGCATGTGTGAGTGAGTGATGGGTGGGAGGATCTCCCTATGAGTTTATTTTTTGGTGTTTTAGTTGTTGTCATGCAGAACCTTCGTATGTTCACCCATTGTAGAGTGTTCTTTGTGCGTTTGAAAACCTTTGTTAGCGTATTTCAGCCTTTTTATCATTTTATGAACTCTGAGAAGTGACTTATCAATTAAAAGTGTTCAATGGTATTTTCGTTGTTCCTTTTTTCCGTTTCTCTTTTCTCTTTTCTATATGTTTTATGAAAAGGGTATCACTTTGTTTTCAACACAAGCATCAGTTACGAGTTGATACTTTGCATTTTCTTCAGGCAAGTGCAAGATAGTAACAATATTTTTTGTCAGGGAAAGAGAACATGGCACTGTCATATCAGTACACCTTCTTCATGATAAGGAAAGGTTAGCATTGTTGTGTTTTGTCCATTTCTGCCCTATTTATTCTCATTTTTGTGTTTACCAGAGTGTTTGTTTCACTCATTCATTCTTTTTATTGCAGCGCTAGGCGGCTAGAGTGTTTGTTTCACTCATTCTTTCTCTGATATGGATCAGAAGCAGCATCATCACCAGATGCTTGCTGAGGTTCAGCCTCCATGCCTTTTTCCTCTTCGACTTCGGTGTGTGTTCCCCCAATGCAGTCGCCTCAGCCCCTGCGTCATGTTTGTTGCTTGGAGGAGAAGAAGAAAAATATATTTTTAACAATAAAGGACACTTTATTGATTAATGGGGTAATTCATAGGAAGGAGAACTGGATAGGAACAAGGGGAAGGAAGAATTGGTGGCGGGGGTGCGGTTGGTGGGCAGTCGAGCCCACGAGATCGAAAGCCGTGAGGGGTGTGGAGGTAAAGACGGGGAAAGCTGCGAGATCTGGTGATTTGTGTTAGTCTATCTGTTAACGGGTTTGCAAGGTCAGTCCGTTATGTTCTTGCTAGTGCACGATGAACAAGGTCCAAAAGGGTTGCCAGCGAGGGGAGGGGGTTGGAATTCGACCTACAATCAGTATGAAGAGATGTTTTTTAGAACTGAGTTTGGACTTAATCAGCACTCACACGTGTAATAATCTGATTGGAGAAAAAACGGCCTAAATGAAATTGATTTTCAGACGTCTGATGATTAGTCACTCCCAAGGAAAATCTGAGCCTGTTTGGATCGTGGTCTGCAGAAACCCTCGTCTACCGCCAAACTCCACACAAACCCCTCCTGATGCCCCACATACCAACCAGGAAACCAAACTACCTAGATGTATACTCGTCCGTCCCGAGTGTGACAGTTAGGGTCTCCTTGGCAATCGCGAGGCGATTCGCCCTTTGGTCCCAACTAGTCGTCCTCTAGGGTTCCAGGAGATCGATCTCGCCCACTGTGGTTCCTTGGCCTCGATCCATGTTTTCGTGGAGACTGTGAAACCCGGCGATCTCGCGTGCTCCACACCATCCACATCCACAACCCTTCCACCGAAGCCTTCTGGGTGTTCTAGGGTGCATCCGGTCGTAAGACACCAAGCCCTAGGTTTTCTTTCCTTTGATCCTTGATCCAGTGAGAACGGGATAACGGAGAGGGAAGATGGAGGTGGTCGAAGGGAAGATGCGGCAGATGAATTTGTCAGAGGCAGAGAGGAAGGAGTTAAGGTTGGATGGAGAAGGGTGCTGCAGAAACAGAAGGAAGGAGTGGCATTCAAGGCCATGGGGAAACTTCTTTCAGACAGGCTTGGATATACTGCAGGTATGGAGGTGGCCCTCGGGAGGGCATGGTGCCCGATGTGCAAACTTGAGGTGAAAGAAATGGGAGGGACTGGGTTCCTCTTTGTGTTCCAACAAGAAGCAGGGAAGAGGAAGGCGGTGGAGAACGGCCCATGGACATTTGGGAAGGAGTTGCTAGTGATTGAGGACTTCGACATGGCCAAAACACTGGATGATTATAAGTTTTAGAGGGTACTGGTATGGGTCCGGATCTACAACGTCCCGCTGGGGATGATGTGCAAGGAACTGGCTGAGGATATGGGAGAACAAATCGGTGACCTTGTGGAAGTGGACACGGGTGATGATGGCACGGCTTTGGTGTAGTGCTTGCGGGTGAAAGTGAGAATCAAAGTGGAGGAGCCTCTGATGAGGGGCATGTTTCTGGATGATGAGGAGGATGAGGATGGAGATACTATTGTGAGTGGGATGAGCAAGAAGAAGGTGGAAGATGGAAAGAACTGGTGCTATTTTCAGTATGAAAATCAGCTGGACCTGTGCTATACGTGTGGTCGTATGGGACACACGGATAGGGAGTGTAAAAGGAAGCTGAAAAAGGGGGAGGTAGCACAATATGGGAGGTGGATGAGGTTTGTCCCGGATGGTCAGTCTAGCTTCGAGGGGAGGAGACAGGGTGGAGGGGATTTTGGGAGTGGAGGAAGCATAAGAAGATACAGATGGTCTAGCACTGACAGCAAATCAGGGATTGATGGTCCTATGTGGAAGAAGCAAGGGCAAAATCGCTGGAGTGAGATAAAGTGGGTAAGAAGGTGGATGAGGGTGAGGTCACCAGTCCACTAAAGCTTAAGCAGTCGAGAAGTGAGGAATAGGGACACAATGTGGGCGATGGGAACAAGAAGCAACTGTTTATTGCCGAGGGGGGGAGAGGAAGTAGAGCATGATATGGTGATCCATAATGCAGCAGATAAAAGTGGAGATGGGGGAAGCAGGGAGGGAAGTTTGAGCGAGGAGGGGAAGAAAAAGGAAAAAGAGGCTACGGGTGTTGAGGGAAAGCAGGATCCAGCAGTGCTGGGTGGGGAGGACAGGGAGCAAATGCGGGGCAAATAGAAGAAGGAGGGAGAGACAATATGTGCTAAGCGGAAGGGTGGGAAGTATAGGAGGCTTCCTAGGGCGGGCGGTAATTCAGGTGGAGTGATGACGGCTCTGGAGAAGAAGAGAGGGGCAAATGATATGGAGGTGGAGGACAATGGAGTGCAAAAGAGATGCCGCACTGAGGGGGAAGAAGTAGATCAACAAAAAGAGACAAACAACCTTGATGCGGGGCTGGCAGAACAGCTCCGCGAATGGAAATGAGACTGATAAGTTGGAATTGCCGGGGGTTGGGGAACTGCCCAGCAATTCGTGGACTTCTGGACCTCCAGAAGAAGGAAGACCCCGATGTTCTTTTTTTGTCAGAGACAAAGATGGAGCGGAGAAGGCTTGAGTGGTTACGGTGGAAGATGAATCTGACATGTATGGTGGTGAAAGATTGTGTAGGACAAAGTGAAGGGCTGGCTTTATTCTGGAAAAAGGAGGTGAATTTGAAAGTTGTGGGTTTTATGTCCAAGTATCATATTGATTCTGAGATTACAGAGGGGGATGGATTCAAGTGGAGGTTTACGGGCATTTACGGGGAACCGAAGGCAGGTGAGAAGGAAAAAAACTTGGCATTTGTTGGCGAATCTGAAGCATCAAAATGACAAACCGTGGTTATGTGCCGGTGATTTCAATGAGGTGTTGTATGCTTGGGAGAAGGAGGGAGGTGTGCCGAGGAGCCAAGTGTGCATGGACCATTTTAAGAATGCTCTGGAACGATGTGAGTTAGGAGACCTGGGCTTTATGGGGGATAACTTCACATGGAGGAATAATAACCATATGGCTGCTGATTACATCCGTGAGAGGCTGGACCGTGCCGTGGCTTCTCAAGCGTGGTGTACCATATTTATGGCGTACAGAATTACTAATGGGGATCCACGACACTCCGACCATAGACCCGTGATCATTGACACAGAAGGCGCAACGATTGTTCGACGGGGCTTGAGGAGTGCTTTATGCCCATGTTTTGAAGCGGGGTGGCTAGAGGAGGAGGGGTGCAAGGAGATAGTGAAAAATTGTTGGGAAAGGAGACACAAGTGGAAGGGGAGAAGGTGGCCAGTGCACTGAGAGGAGTTATGAGAGAACTACTGGACTAGAGTAAGAATACACTGGGGGATCTAGAGAAGAGGATTCACCGGATGAAAAAGGAGTTGGAGGCTGTGAGGAAGAAGGGTATTGGAAAGGAGCAAATCAATCACGAGCATCTCCTCCGGTTCAAGCTGGCCTGGCTAGAGGAGCAACTCGAGACCTATTGGAAGCAAAGAGCACATGTCTTGTGGATGAAGGGAGGGGACCGAAATACGAAGTTTTTTCATGCCTCGGCCACAGAAAGAAGGAGGAGGAATAAAATCAGGAGACTAAGGAGGGAGGATGGGAGTGTAGTAGACAAAGTGGAGGAGATGAAGGAAGTAGCCACTATTTATTTTCTAAACTTGTTTACGTCCCGTGCAGGCACTCGACATGATGAGTTGCTGGCCTCCGTCGAGCAGCGTGTTACACCCAATATGAATAACCTCCTAATGAAAGAGTTCACTCGCGAGGAAGTGTTCGAGGACCTCCAAAGGATAGGAGATCTAAAGGCACCAGGCCCAGATGGGATGCCTTCGATTTTTTATAAGAAGTGCTAGGATGTCGTAGGCAAAAATATAGCTACAGAAGTATTGAATGTCCTGAACGGCGGTGCAATGCCGGAGGGATGGAATGAGACATGTGTAGTGCTGATCCCCAAAGTCAAGAACCCAGAGAGTATGAAGGACCTCCGTCCGATCAGCTTGTGTAATGTAGTCTACAAGTTAGTGTCCAAGGTATTGGCCAACCAGTTAAAACAAATACTTCCGAAGATCATTTCCCCGAATCAGAGTGCGTTTGTACCGGGGCGGCTAATAACGGATAATGTTCTTTTTGCGTATGAGTGCACACACTACACGAAGAATAAGAGAGGAGGTAAGGAGGGATATGCGGCAGTGAAACTTGATATGAGCAAGGCATACGATCGGGTTGAATGGCACTTCTTGGAGAGGATGATGCAAAAAATGGGGTTCAACGAGCAATGTATAAGGCTGACCATGTTGTGTGTTACATCAGTGTCCTACAAGGTGAAGGTGAATGGTGAGTGTATGGAAGAGATTGTGCCACAACGAGGTTTGAGACAAGGTGACACCCTGTCCCCCTACTTATTCCTCATATGTGCTGAAGGGTTCTCATCTTTGTTGAACAAGGACGAGGTCAATGGTACGCTGAAGGGTATCCGAATTTGCAACGGGGCCCCGAGCTTTAACCATCTACTGTTTGTGGATGATTCACTAGTGCTCATAAAAGCTTCACGAGAGAGTGCTAGATCACTGCAGAATTTGCAAACAATTTATGAGGTTTGCTCGGGCCAAGTGGTGAATTATGACAAGTCTTCGGTTATGTTCAGTAAGAATACAAGCCAGGCACAAAAAAGAGTGGTTCTGGAGGCCTTAGATATTCGGGTAGAAGCCATAATGGAGAGATACTTAGGCTTGCCTGTTTATGTTGGGCAATCAAGGAAGAGATTTTTTGAATACTTGAAAGATAGAATCTGGCAGAAAATTCAGGGATGGCAAGAAAGGTTGTTGTCCAAGATGGGGAAGGATGTTCTTATCGAGGCATGTGCACAGGCCATACCAACCTTTGCTATGTCTTGTTTTGACCTGGACAAGACGTTATGTGAGGAGATTGGCACGATGATTTGCAGATTTTGGTGGGCAAAGCAGGAGAAGAGTAACACCATGCGCTGGCTAAGCTGGGAGCTTCTCACATGGCCGAAGAAGGATGGAGGGATGGGCTTCCGTGATATATATGGGTTCAATATGGCCATGTTAACCCGCCAAGCTTGGCGCATGTTGACTAACCCGGAATCGTTGTGTGCTCAGGTCCTGAAGGCAAGATACTTTTCTCATACGTCCATCCTTCAAGCGCAGGCACACCCAGGAATTTCCTACACATGGAGGATTATCTTAAAGGGCGTGGCACTGCTGAAAGAGGGTCATAGAGCATCTCTAGCAGACCCTGTATATCGCCGACCCGCAAAACTCGTTTACAGTTCGTGGAAAAACGGTTTTGCGGGCGGGCGTGGCCGGGGGTAGAGTCAGACCCCGCAAAACGGACCCGTAAAAAGGGATATTGCTACAAATAAGAAAAAAATGTCAATATTACAATACAACAATCATTCAAATTACAGTAATTATTCAAATCACCGAAGCAAACTAAATAATTCAATTCAAAACTAGTCCCGAATACACATGAATTAAATAAAAATGAATGAAAAAAAGAAATTTGTTACTGCCCAGCCCTTTGCCAATGGTGCTCAATGAGATCCTCCTGAAGTTGAAAGTGGGTGTTTGCATGTTCAATCTCCCTGTAGGTCTGAAGAAAAGCTCTAATGTGGTTAGGGTCTCTTGCTGGTTTGACACGGCTACCCACATTGTCGTAGAAGAACTCCAAGTTCATGCCTCTCTCATCTTCGAGAATCATATTGTGAAGAATAACACAACATGTCATGATGTTTTTCAAAGATCGCTTGTCCCAGAAACGAGCAGGACCACGAACAATGGCAAACCTAGATTGCAAAACCCCGAATGCTCTTTCAATGTCTTTTCGGGCTGCCTCTTGTGCCCTTGCGAATTCACATTGTTTCCTAGTTTGGGGGTCTTTGATGCTCTTGACAAATGTGCACCAACTTGGGTATATACCATCTGCAAGATAGTACCCCTTTGTGTATTCATGCCCATTGATAGTGTAGTTGCAAGCAGGAGCATCACCACTAGCAAGCCTAGCAAACAAATGAGACCTTTGCAACACATTGATATCATTGAGAGTGCCCGGCATACCAAAAAAGCAATGCCAAATCCATAAATCTTCGGATGCTACGGCCTCTAGCACAATTGTTGCATCACGAGACTTGCCACAATACATTCCCTGCCATGCCTTCGGGCAGTTTTTCCAAGTCCAATGCATACAATCAATGCTTCCTAGCATGCCAGGCCAACCTCTTCTCTCATTAGATTCCATCAATTTTTTTGTGTCTTCCTCGTTAGGTGCCCGAAGGTATTCAAGACCAAAGACACGGATGATCACTTTGGCAAACCTACGCACTGACTCAATTGCAGTATCTTCACCAATGCGAAGGTACTCATCGGCATAGTCAGCCGGAATGCCGTATGCAATTACCCGCATGGCTGCCGAGATTTTTTGATACGCACTAAATCCTTTCAAGCCCGCGGCATTTCTTCTTTGAGTAAAATACCGACAATTGGCCTCGCAAGCTTGAACTATTTTTACAAAAAGGGATCGGCGCATTCGGTACCTTCTCCAGAAGAGGTGCGGCGGATATGTTGGATTGTCAGCGAAGTAGTCTTGCATCAACATCTCGTTCCCAAGATGTCGATTTCGAGGAATGCATAGACGGCCGACGGTCGATCCTCGCCGTCTCTTTCGGTTCTCATCTTCGTACTCCTTCACGGCGAGGACCATCACCAACGACTGCTGCCGATAGTTGACAAGCAGCATCTCAACATATGAGTCGTCCGAATCGGACGAATCCTCGAGCAAGAACTTCTCGCACGGGACCAATTTCATCTAAATTCACAAATTACGCACGCCGCGTTAACCATCTATGGATACCGCTCGGCACATGCTCAAGTACAAGTACTCACCGATGGGTCGGGGCGGTGGCTCTGTGGCCGTGGATCCCGTGGCGGCGAAGGCGACTAGGGGAAGCTCGGGGCGGTGGATCCCGGTGAAGCGGCTAGGTGGAAGAGGGGAGGGGCGCCTCCGCGGCGCGTTTTCTGGCCGCAGAGTCGGTAGGAATCGCCGACGGCGGACATGCGGAACCAATGGCGAGCGGTGGCGGAAGGAGGTGGGGAAAGGGCGCGGGCGGAAATGTCCCTCCCGCCAACCGCTTTCCTGGGATACGGGGCACCGACGGGGCGAGGCGGAAACCTGCGTTTTCGCAGGTTTGTGATGGGATTTTACCGCGCCCCTCAAAATTTTTTACGGGTCGGATGCGTTTGTGGGTCTGATCGGGCAACCTTTTTTGCACGGGCCCGTATTTTGGCGGTTATTATGCGGGTCGGGGCATTATACGGGGTCTGCTAGAGATGCTCTTATATACCGGGTGGGTGATGGGACATCAATCAACATCTGGTCTGACCCATGGATCAACAGAAAAGGAGTGCGGGTTCCATTAACGCCGAGAGGGCGATGCCTGCTGACTAGAGTTTGTGAACTGGTAGACCCAGAAACGCAATGCTGGGATGAGGAGTTAGTAAGGGATATTTTTCTAGAGGTCAAGGCTAAGATAATCCTAGCTACTCCTGTCAGTGATGAGTATGATGATAAGGTTGCTTGGTATGAGGACAGCAAGGGCCGATTTTCAGTACGCTCTGCCTATAAACTGTATGTTAAAGGCAGGAATGCTGAGCTACCCGAGTCATCCAACCCACAGCCAGTGGATTGGGAATGGAAGGAGATATGGTCCTTGCCCTGCCAGCCAAAGATACAACACTTTATATGGCGTCCTGCGCACAATAGTGTTGGAACACGCAGTATGTTACGCTAGCACCAAATAAAAAATTTCTACCGCGCACCCAAGAACATGCTGCTGGAAATAGATCACGGGATCGGTTTTACCACTAGACGCGCAGTCACCACAACGGAAGTAGAGTGGGTGATGCGTGTAGTCGATCAGCCAATTCGTCTCCTCCTCATGTAGCCGATCCCCCACGAGCAGTGATCTCCCACGAATAGCTCCTCACGGATCCCTCGAACGGTTCATCCAAGCACCGCAGATGCGATGCCTCCAAGGTATCCACATGTACGGGGGCAGCTTCGGGCGGTGGACTGCTAGGTCCGATCGCACGGCATGGTGGCGTGGGGAGTGGCGGTGGTTGTCGACGGGAGGAAAAGGATTAACCCTGAAAGGTGCGTCCACTCCCGTTTATATAGACCTCCGAGGTGGGCTCAACACTTGAGGCCCATGATGAGTCTAGTCCCATTTTCCATTTGGATCCAATCCAAATGGGCTGCAATCCCTTAAGTGTGCGACCCAATAGGTTCACGTACACATGGACACGAGCCGAGTTGATAGTCGGTAGCGGCTCCTAGCAGAACGTGCCAACTACCATGTGTGCGCAAAGTCGTTAGACGAACCTCAACAATGTGTCATATACAACATTCCTTTTGCCTCATGATATAGGTTGTAGAGCTCAAGGCGAGTACTTGTCACCCTTGTAGTAGCTCGACATCTCTTCTCGAAACCGTGATGCAGATTCCTGAACTGGGTTAACACTTAACCAATGTCGCATGGCCATGCTTTCTGAATCTGATCACACGAGAGGGCCAAGAGAATATCTCTCCTCACGGAGGGGCAAATCCCATCTTGGTCAACCATGTCTCGCGGCATGTCTCACGACTCACCCGAAAGCTATCTTTATAACTACCCAGTTACGTAGTAGCATTTGATAGACCCTAACTTAGTCGATCCTCATCCCGAGAACATGTGAGGACCTCAGGTCTAGGACATGGCATATACATTGTACTTGAGACTAACAGATGACACTATCTCGCTGTATCTCAAAGTGGGTATGTCCGACTGGGTGATCTCAATCCCCGAGTCCATACTATCAGTTTAGCATCTCTATGCACATGACTTGTGAAACGTAGTCATCAACTGAATCGTATACTAGTAAAGGATATGTGTCTGCATAACCTTAACAACTAGGGACTATTAGAACAATCATCATACAATATATAGTCTCACAAATAAGTCGCATACTTATTGATACATATCACTGATGATGTTCAAGGACAATACAAAATACTCATGAATACATAGGAAACGAAATCATCACATGATTGCCTCTAGGGCATATCTCCAACAGTCTCCCACTTGCAATAGAGTCAATCATCTAGGCATCGTATGCCCATGGACCTCATGTGCACCTCATGCTTCGACTGCGGGAGAGGCTTCGTTATGGATCAGCAACATTTGCATCCGTGTGTATCTTGCATATGTTTACATCGCCTCTCTCGACAATGTCGCGAATGAGGTTAAAACACCTGAGTATGTGTTGGGTTTTATGAGGTTCCGTGGTTCCTTGACTTGTGAAATAGCACCACTATTATCACAATAGAGGTCTAACGGATTGGACGAGTCCTGAACCACTCCAAGATCAGAAATAAAATTCTTCACCCAAACACCTTATTTTGCAGCTTCAGAAGCTGCAATGTACTCAACCTCCGTTGTAGAATGAGCTACCGTACCTTGCTTGGCACTCCTCCAGCTCACTGCTCCTCTGCTCAGAATGAACACAAACCCAGATTGCAATCGACTATCATCCCTATCGGTTTGGAAACTAGCATCAGTGTAACTCTTTACAACAAGCTCATCCTCACCTCCATAAACCAGGAACATATCCTTTGTCCTTCTCAAGTATTTAAGGATATTCTTTACCGTTGTCCAGTGACTCTCACCTGGATCAGCCTGGTATCTGCCTACTAGGCTTAGAGCAAAGCTAACATCGGGACGAGTACATACCATAGCATACATGATGGACCCGACAGCCAAAGCATACGTAATCCCATCCATGCGTCTTCGCTAATCAGGAGTCGAGGGACTCCGAATCTTGCTAAAACTAATGCCATGTGACATGGGCAAGAACCCTTTCTTGGCATCTTGCATGTTGAACCGCTTCAACACCTTGTCTATATACATATGTTGGCTTAATCCAATAAGCATTCTTGATCTATCTCTATAGATCTTGATTCCCAGAATATAAGCTGCTTCTCCCAAGTCTTTCATCGAAAAACTATTTTTCAATGAGTCCTTGACAGATTCAACCATTTGAAAATCATTTCCAATCAACAATATGCCATCCACATACAGGATCAGAAATGCAACTGATCTCCCACTGACCTTCTTGAATACACAATGATGATAGTCGTTCTTGATGAAGCCAAACTCTTTGACCGCTTCATTAAAACGAATGTTCCAATTCTGAGATGCTTGCCTCAATCCATAAATGGATCTTTGAAGCTTGCATACCATGCCAGCATTCTTTGCATCGACAAAACCCTCGGGCTGTGTCATGAACATGTCCTCAGTTAAATTTCCATTAAAGAAAGCCGTTTTGACATCCATCTGCCATATATCATAGTCGAAATATGCAGCTATAGCAAGAATGATCCGAATTGATTTAGGCATCGCTACCGATGAATAAGTCTCACCGTAGTCAACTCCTTGAACTTGTCGATAACCTTTAGCGACAAGTCGAGCCTTATGGACTGTAACATTTCCGTCCATATCAGTTTTCTTCTTAAATATCCATTTGCACTCAATGGCTCGAACGCCATCTGGCGGATCAACCAAGTTCCAAACTTGATTGTCATCCATGGACTTTAATTCGGATCTCATGGCCTCAAGCCATAACTCGGAATCAGGGTTCACCATCGCTTCCGCATACGTGGTCGGTTCGTTGTTCTCCAAGAACAACACATTGCAGTCGTGCATATTGCGCAACCTTTCCGACCTGTGTGGAACTGGCGCTGATTCCACTACAGGTTCCTTGACTAACTCTGGTGTGATTGAATCACCTGTCGGAATGTCCCCGTGTGGCTCTCGAATTTCTTCGAGTCGGACCGACCTCCCACTAGCCTTCCGATTGAGAAACTCTTTCTCTAGGAAAACTCCATGTAGAGCGACAAACACTTTGCCCTCTTCACGGATGTAGAAGTAATATCCCAAGGTTTCCCTCGGATATCCCATGAATATGCACTTGTCCGACTTGGGTGTGAGCTTGTCTGACTGGAGTCGCTTGACATACGCTTCACTACCCCAAATCTTAATAAAAGACAAGCTATGAATCTTTGCTGTCCATATCTCATATGGTGTCTTATCTACGGACTTTGATGGTACCCTGTTTAGTGTGAAAGTTGTGGTTTCTAGAGCGTATCCCCAAAATGACAAGGGTAAATACGACTGACTCATCATCGATCGGACCATGTCTAACAAATTCCCATTCCTCCGTTCCAACACACCATTTCTCGATGGCGTACCTGGAGGAGTGAGTTGTGGAACTATTCCATGGCTCTTCAGATGATCATCAAACTCCTGGCTCATATACTCACCGCCACGATTAGATCGTAGAAGCTTGATTGTCTTGCCGACTTGATTTTCCACTTCGTTCTGAAACTCCTTGAACTTTTCAAAAGTTTCTGACTTGTACCTCATCAAGTAGACATATCCATATCTACTAAAGTCGTCGGTAAAAGTCACGAAGTATTGGAAACCACCTCTAGCTGTCGTGCTCATTGGTCCACATACATCACTATGTATAAGTTCTAATAGCTCAGACGCCCTCTCACAACTCTTTGCAAAAGGAGTCTTAGTCATCTTGCCGAGTAGGCAGGACTCGCATGTCTCAAATGATTCAAAATCAAATGAAGTCAGAATTCCATCATCATGGAGCTTCTTCATGCGCTTTTGACTAATGTGTCCTAGTCGACAATGCCAGATGTAAGTCGGATTCATCTCGTTAGGCTTATGCCTCTTGACATTTATGTTATAGACCAATTCACCTTGAAGATCTAATATAAATAACCCGTTCACAACAGGCGCAAAGCCATAAAACATTTTATTCAAGTAAATAGAACAACCATTGTCCTTAATACTGAATTCATAACCTTGGCTCATCAAACATGAGGCCAAAATTATGTTTCGACTTAATGCAGGAACATAATAACAATTATCAAGTTCCATTACAAATCCTGAAGGTAAATTAAGTTGCATGGTGTCGACGGCTAATGCAGCAACTCTTGCTTTATTCCCGACGCGTATGTCAACTTCTCCTCTTGCAACATTCCTAGTCCTTCTTAGCCCCTGCATCGAGTTGCATATGTGAACAACTAATCTGGTATCATATACCCAAGAGCTACTAGAAATATCAACAAGAAAAATGTCTATAACATATACAACAAGTGTATGTGAAGAAGAAGTCACACTTCTAGTCTTCTTGCCTATCTAGGCAAGCCACTTGTTGCAGTTCCTCTTCCAGTGACCGGTTTCCTTGCAGTGAAAGCAAACGGTCCCTGTGTTTGGTCTGGACTTGGGCGCGACGGCGACGGTAGGAGTTGCCTCCTTGCCCTTTGCCTTAGTCTTTTTATTGGACCAGCTCTTATTAAACTTTGTCGTGTTCTGCACCATCAACACTTGATGCGTGCCTTTCTTGATATCCTGCTCTGCCACTTTTTAGCATCCCATGCAACTCAGTTAGCTTCTTTTCCATCCCGTGCATATAGAAGTTCGAGATG
The DNA here is from genome assembly GCA_039707655.1 of Elymus sibiricus. Taxonomy (NCBI): domain Eukaryota; kingdom Viridiplantae; phylum Streptophyta; class Magnoliopsida; order Poales; family Poaceae; genus Elymus; species Elymus sibiricus. Next base: position 228,284,329 of record CM077665.1, on the reverse strand, counting down.
AACGCCCCATAGCTAGTCGGAAGAAAAGCCAGAATTGTATCCGTGGACAATTCGTCCCCAAGTGGGAAGCCTAACCAATCCAAAGCTTGCATGTATCTGATCATCTTGATCACATGCGGGCTTAGTGGATCACCCTCTTTCAGCTTACAATCCATCAAGGATCACCAGACATTGAACCTTTTGGTCCTTGCCTGCATCTGAAACATGCTCTTGAGATTCTTGATCATATCGAAAGACTCAATGTTTTTGAAATGCTGTTGCAGATCGGGCTCCATAGAAGCCAACATGAGACAACTAATCTCGTTTGCCTCATCAATGAGTTTCTGGTGGGCATTCCTGGCCATGGCATTAGCATTCTCGGCAGGTTCCTCTAGAACATGTTCCTTTTTATCATGCCTGAGAACAATTCTCAGATTTCTATATCAGGTGGTAAAGTTTGTTCCATTCGGTTTATCCTTTTCTAGGATTGATTTCAACGAAAAAACGGGTTGAGCAGGTGGTGCCATTGATCTACAACAGAAATATGCAAAACACTAAGACATGTATTCATAAAGAGTAATTCAAATTAAACATTTTAATAAGAACATTACTCCCACTAAAATCAACATCCCTTCGTTGACTCTTAGCGATTCAAGATCCAAGATCCACATGTCAACTAGTGAGCTTTTGCATCACCGCTGGAAGACTAGATCACTTGGTAAGCAACACTTGCTAATCGTATCTCTATACGGCTCTTGTTTGTTGGGGACATCTCATGCCACACCAACTCTTATGCCTCGAGGCCCAAAACTGTTTTGATAGCCATGACAAGTTAACCAATGCTTCGCTCGTAAGTGTCCGACACAAACACACCATGTTAAGGAGGATTAGCAGCACCCTAATTTTATAGGCCCACCACTAAAAATACTTAACATGTGATGGTGCAGCAATTGGGGAGGCAATTTTACTTGACATTCTTTAAGGGATCACCCTACTTAAAACATCTATCATGCAAAAGAAGGGCGCATGAAAGGGATAAACTTTCACATGCAGTATATATGTGTGTGATATGGTATAGCCCCTTTCATTAACGCATGGTGATCTCCATCTTGACGTGCGCTGCTTGCCCATGGCGATCTCCATCTCCATGCATGGTTGCCATTGTGGTGATCTCCATCTCCACACATGGTGTCAACCGCCAAGTGTTACATAAGATACTATGCTATTACAAACTAATAGCTATGATAGTAAATTACATTACAAGGCATCTCATGTTGACACGTAGGTCATTAATACAATAATGGGACAACCATATGGCTCCAGCCAGTTGCCGCACTCACGACATGCAGGTCATGATTTAATAATTTACAAGCAACATTCATGGGCTATACCAAATCACAAGCATTCCCTGCAAAAACAAGTCAGACGTTCTACCGCTGAAGATAAAACCGTCCAAAACTCTATTTTCCAAGAGGATTTTGACCTCGGAAATTTTGCCAAAATTGATGAAGTGGTTAAAGGTCAAATGCATTTTTTCGTGCTGTTCAGTTTGACAGGTCGTGGAGCGAAAACGGAGTTCGTATGCAAAAGTTATGACCGTTTTACTGTGACTACTCCAATAGATTTCAGCATTGCGGAAATCACATTTCCACGGTGTTGATCTTTGCTCTAGTTCGATCAATCTCATTGATCTTCGCGTGCTGCATATGGATTTACATTCCACTGTCTACCCTGATGGTGAAAACCGACCGGTAGGGGTAATCCGTGTCACGACCTCTGCATCACGATCACGGAAGTAAGATCACGAAACCAACGTTCAACACTGACATGCACGGCCAATCTCATCGACCTGCACCTGAACCGATCTACATATCTCATATGCAAATCACCAAATGTATCACCACACAGCGGAGGCTCTGATACCACTGTTGGAACACATGGTATGCTACGCTAGCGCCAAATAAAAAATTCTATCGCGCACCCAAGAACATGCTGCTGGAAATAAATCACGGGATTGGGTTTACCACTAGACGCGCAGTGACCACAGTGGAAGTAGAGTTGGTGATGCGTGTAGTCGATCGGCCAATTCGTCTCCTCCTCGTGAAGCCGATCTCCCACGAGCAGTGATCTCCCACGAACAGCTCCTCGCGGATCCCTCGAACGGTTCATCCAAGCACCGCAGATGCGATGCCTCCAAGGTATCCACACGTACGGGGGCAGCGTCGGGCGGCGGACTGCTAGGTCCGATCGCACGACATGGTGGCGTGGGGAGTGGTGGTGGCTGTCGACGGGAAAAAAAGGATCAACCCTGAAAGGTGCGCTCACTCCCCTTTATATAGACCTCCAAGGTGGGCTCAAGACTTGAGGCCCACGATGAGTCTAGTCCCATTTTCCATTCGGATCCAATCCGAATGGGCTGCAATCCCTTAAGTGTGCGACCCTATAGGTTCACGTACACATGGACACGAGCCGAGTTGATAGTCGGTAGCGGCTCCTAGCAGAACGTACCCACTCCCATGTGTGCGCAAAGTCGTTAGACGAACCTCAACAATGTGTCATATACAACATTCCTTTTGCCTCATGATATAGGTTGTAGAGCTCAAGGCGAGTACTTGTCACCCTTGTAGTAGCTCGACATCTCTTCTCGAAACCGTGATGCAGATTCCTGAACTGGATTAACACTTAACCCATGTCTCATGGCCATGCTTTCTGAATCTGATCACACGAGAGGGCCCAGAGAATATCTCTCCTCACGGAGGGGCAAATCCCATCTTGGTCAACCATGTCTCGCGGCATGTCTCACGACTCACCCGAAAGCTACCTTTATAACTACCCAGTTACGGAATAGCGTTTGATAGACCCTAACTAAGTCGATCCTCATCCCGAGAACATGCGAGGACCTCGGTTCTAGGACATGGCATATACATTGTACTTGATACTAACAGATGACATCATCTCACTGTATCTCAAAGTGTGTCTGTCCGACTCGGTGATCTCAATCCCCGAGTCTATACTATCAGTTTAGCATCTCTATGCACATGACTTGTGAAACGTAGTCATCAACTGAATGGTATACTAGTAAAGGATATGTGTCCGCATAACCTTAACAACTAGGGACTATTAGAACAATCATCATACAATATATAGTCTCACAAATAAGCCACATACTTATTGATACATATCACTGATGATGTTCAAGGACAATACAAAATAGTCATGAATACATAGGAAACGAAATCATCACATGATTGCCTCTAGGGCATATCTCCAACAAATAGCCTCCCTCTGAAACTGATGTAACGCCCAAGATGCGATCCTATCCTTATTTTGGCTCGAGGGCCTCGACAGGGATAGAAGTGCATCTCGTCGTTTCGCAAGAATGGATATCGTTACAAGTACATGTAAAGAGGAGTTGAGTATATGGAATTGGCTTACACTCGCCACAAGCTAAATCATGATCACATCAAATACGACAATACATTCAATCACCATACAGAAGAGCAGGGTCCGACCACGGACGAAATCAAACGATAAAAGCGTCATCCATCCTTGCTATCCCAGGCTGCCAGCCTGGAACCTATCCTATGATCGATGAAGAAGAAGAAGAACTCCAAATCAAACAAGCATCGCTCTCATGTCAAAGCATCGCATTACCTATACCTGCAACTGTTGTTGTAGTAATTTGTGAGCCACGGGGACTCAACAATCTCATTTCCAAGGGTATCAAGACTAGCAAGCTTAATGGGTGATGTATGGTTAAATGGTGAGGCAGCAGCAAGCACTAAGCATTTATTTGAGTGGCTAACTTATGAGTACAAGAATAAGAAGGGTGATCTACGCATAAACGGTCGTGAACTAGTAATGATCACTAAGTGATCCTGAACACCTACTTACGAGTCAAACATAACCCCACCGTGTTCTCTCTCGGTTCAGAACTCACGAGTGGAGACAGTCACGGTTACGCACACGGTTGGTGCATTTTAATTGAGTTTACTTCAAGTTTTTTTATGACCGGATGTTAAACAAATTTCCAAGTTGCCACATAACCGTGGGCACGGCTTCTCGAAAAGATTTAACCCTGCAGGGGTGCTCCAACTCATCCATCACAAACTAGCCACATACTGCATGGAAAACCTCAACCACGGAATAGACCGCAGTATCCTCAGAATCCCGGTGGAAAACCTCAACCTCGAGGTAGCCCAAAGTATCCTCGGAATCCCGTGCACAAGACGTTCGAGAAAGGTAAAACAAATCCAGCAAGACCGCCCGACGTGTCGACGAACCCGATAGGAGCCGCGTATCTCGTTCTCGGGACACGACCGGATGAGCACTATGTACGGTGGCCGGATAGAAATCCCTCGAGTTGCCCCGAGGTGGCCCCTGCTAATTCTTGAGCTTGTGTTGGTTTTCCCTTGAAGAGGAAAGGGTGATGCAGCAAAGTAGATTAGTATTTCCCTCAGTTGTTGAGAACCAAGGTATCAATCCAGTAGGAGGTACAAGCAAGGCCCCATTCTTTGCACCTGCACAAATATTCAAACACTTGCACCCAACGCTATAAAGGGGTTGTCAATCCCTTCACGGTTACTTGCAAGGATGAGATCTGATAGAGATAGATATAAAATATTACTAAAACGAAAACTAAAATAAAAGTAAAAAGATTGCAGCAAAGTATTTTTGGTTTATAGATCTGAAAATATAATATGGAAAATAGACCCGGGGGCCATATGTTTCACTAGAGGCTTCTCTCTTGAAGGAAAATAATACGGTGGGTGAACAAATTACTGTCGAGCAAATGATAGAAAAGCGCATAGTTATGACGATATCCAAGGCAATGATTATGCATATAGGCATCACGTCCGTGTCAAGTAGACCAAAACGATTCTGCATCTACTACTATTACTCCACACATCGACCGACTCCTTCCTGCATCTAGAGTATTAAGTTCATGAAGAACAGAGTAACGCATTAGGTAAGATGACATGATGTAGAGGGATAAACTCAAGCAATATGATGAAAACTCCATATTTTTACCCTTGATGGCAACAATACAAATACGTGCCTCGCTACCCCTACTTTGTCACTGGGTGAGGACACCACAAGATTGAACCCAAAACTAAGCACTTCTCCCATTGCAAGAATTATCAATTTAGTTGGCCAAACCAAACCAATAACTCGAAGAGACTTGCAAAGATATGAAATCATGCATATAAGAATTCAAAGAAGATTCAAATAATATTCATGGATAATCTGATCATAGACCCACAATTCATCGGATCTCGACAAACACACCGCAAAAGAGTATTACATCGGATAGATCTCCATGAAGATCATGAAGAACATGGTATTGAAGAACATAGAGAGAGAAACCATCTAGCTACTAGCTATGGACCCGAAGGTCTGAGGTGAACTACTCACGCATCATCGGAGGTGCAATGGAGTTGATGTAGATGCCCTCCGTGATCGAATCCCCCTCCGGCAGATTACCAGAAAAGGCTCCAAGATGGGATCTCACGGGAACAGAGGCTTCCGGCGGCGGAAAAGTATTTTCGTGGCTCCCTTTGGTATTGGGGGAATATTTGGGAATTTATAGGCCGAAGATTAGGGTTGGAGGACCTGCAGGGGTCCACAAGCCAGGGCCGCCCCCCCTAGGGCGCGCCCTGCAGGCTTGTGATCTCCCGGCAGGTCTCCTGCCTTCCTCTGCAATTCTGGTAGGTTTCTTCTGGTCCAAGAAAAATCATCGCGAAGATTTTATTCCGTTTGGACTCCGTTTGATATTCTTTATCTGCAATACTCAAAAACAAGGAAAAAACAGAAACTGGCACTAGGTTCTAGGTTAATAGGTTAGTCCCAAAAATAATATAAAATAGCATATTAATGCATATAAAACATCCAAAACAAATAATATAATAACATGGAACAATAAAAAATTATAGATACGTTGGAGACGTATCAAGCATCCCCAAGCTTAATTCCTGCTCGTCCTCGAGTAGGTAAATGAAAAAAACAGAATTTTAGATGTGGAATGCTACCTAACATATTTATCCATGTAATATTCTTTATTGTGGCGTGAATGTTCAGATCCATAAGATTCAAAACAAAAGCTTCATATTGACATAAAAACAATAATACTTCAAGCATACTAACAAGGCAATTGTGTCCTTTGAAAATAACATGGCCAAATAAAGTTATCCCTACAAAATCATATGGTCTGGCTATGCTCCATCTTCCCCACACAAAGTATTTAAATCATGCACAACCCCGATGACAAGTCAAGCAATTGTTTCACACCTTTTATGTTCTCAAACCTTTCACCTTTCACGCAATACATGAGCGTGAGCCATGGATATAGCACTATAGGTGGAATAGAATATGGTGGAGGTTGTGAGGAAAAGGAGAAGATAGTCTCACATCAACTAGGCATATCAACGGGCTATGGAGATGCCCATCAATAGATATCAACGTGAGTGAGTAGGGATTGCCATGCAACGGATGCACTAGAGCTATAAGTGTATGAAAGCTCAAAAAAAAACTAAGCGGGTGTGCATTATAATGAAAAATCCCCACTAGCTATATGAAAGTGACAAAATAGGAGACTCTCTATCATGAAGATCATGGTGCTACTTTGAAGCACAAGTGTGGAAAAAAAGATAGTAGCATTGTCCCTTCTCTCTTTTCTCTCATTTATTTTATTTTATTTTGGTGGGCATCTTTGGCCTCTTTTTTTTATTTGGGCTTCATTGGCCTCTTTTATTATTTGTAAAGTCCGGAGACTCATCCCAACTTGTGAGGGAATCATAGCTTCCATCATCCTTTCCTCTCATGGGACAATGCTCTAATAATGATGATCATCATACTTTCATTTACTTACAACTCGATACCTAGAACAAAATATGACTCTATATGAATGCTTCCGGTGGTGTACCGGGATGTGCAACGATCTAGCGTAGCAAATGACATCAAAAAACGGACAAACCATGAAAACATCATGCTAGCTATCTTACGATCATGCAAAGCAATATGAAAATGATGGTGCATGTCATAACAAACGGAACGGTGGAAGTTGCATGGCAATATATCTCGGAATGGCTATGGAAATTCCATAATAGGTAGGTATGGTGGCTGTTTTGAGGAAGGAAATATGGTGGGTTTAATGCACCGGCGAAAGTTGCGCGGTACTAGAGAGGCCAGCAAAGGTGGAAGGGTGAGAGTGCGTATAATCCATGGACTCACATTAGTCATAAAGAACTCACATACTTATTGCAACAGTCTATTAGTTATCAAAGCAAAGTATTAGACGCATGCTCCTAGGGGAGAGGTTGGTAGGAGTTAACCATCACGCGCTCCCGACCCTCACACAAAGGATGGCAATCATTAAACAAATCATGCTCCGACTTCGTTACATAACGGTTCACCATACGTGCATGCTACGGGAATCACAAACTTTAACACAAGTATTTTTACCAATCCACAATTACTCGCTAGCATGAATCTAATATCACCATCTTTATATCTCAAAACTATATGCAAGGAATCAAACTTCTCATAGTATTCAATGCACTTTATATGAAAGTTTTTATTATATCCCTCTTGGATGCCCATTATATTAGGACTAAATGCATAACCTAAACCAATTACCATGCTGTTTAAAGACTCTCAAAATAATATAAGTGAGGTACGAGAGTTCAATTATTTCTATAAAATAAAACACCACCGTGCTCTAAAAAGATATAAGTGAAGCACTAGAGCAACATTGCCTAGCTCAAAAGATATAAGTGAAGCACATAGAGTATTCTAATAAATTCACGATTAATGCGTGTCCCTCTCAAAAGATGTGTGCAGCAAGGATGATTGTGTCAAACTAAAAAGCAAGGACTCATATCATACAAGACGCTCCAAGCAAAACACATATCATGTGGTGAATAAAAATATAGCCTCAAGTAAATTTACCGATGGATTGAAGACGAAAGAGGGGATGCCTTCCGGGGCATCCCCAAGCTTAGGCTCTTTGGTATCCTTTAATATGGCTTGGGGTGCCTTGGGAATCCCCAAGCTTATGCTCTTGCCACTCCTTATTCCATAGTCCATCAAATCTTTACCCAAAACTTGAAAACTTCACAACACAAAACTCAATAGAAAACTCGTGAGATCCGTTAGTATAAGAAAAATAAATCACCACTTTAGGTACTGTTGTGAACTCATTATTTATTTATATTGGTGTAATATCTACTGTATTTCAACTTCTCCATGGTTCATACCCCCGATACAACCCATAGATACATCAAAATAAGCAAACAACACAAAGAAAACATAATCTGTCAAAAACAGAACAGTCTGTAGCAATCTGTAAACTTCGAATACTTATGTAACTCCAAAAATTCTTAAAAATCAGGACAATCTGGTAAATTTGTATATCAATCTTGTGTAAAAAATTCAGACTCATTAGACGCTCTGGTGAATTTATAAAATTCCTGGACTGAGCGCAAAAGTTTCTGTTTTTCTGCAGAATCAAATCAACAATCACCGTAGACCATCCCAAAGGTCTTACTTGGCTCAAACACTAATTAAAACAATAAAACACAATTACTACAGAGGTAATAATGTGTAAAGCACTCAAAAACAGAAACAAAAACAGAAGTAAAATTGGGTTGCCTCCCAACAAATGCTATTGTTTAACGCCCCTAGCTAGGCATAATGCAATAGATCTAGGTATTGTCATCTTTGGTATGCAATCCATAAGTAGCTCTCATAATAGATTCATAAGGTAGTTTAATTTTCTTTCTAGGAAAGTGTTCCATGCCTTTCCTTAACGGAAATTGGAATCTAATGTTTCCTTCTTTCATATCAATAATTGCACCAATTGTTCTAAGGAAAGGTCTACCAAGAATAATAGGACATGTAGGATTGCAATCTATATCAAGAACAATGAAATCTACGGGCACATAATTCCTATTTGCAACAATAAGAACATCATTAATCCTTCCCATAGGTTTCTTAATAATGGAATCCTCTAGGTGCAAATTTAAAGAGCAATCATCAAGATCATGGAAACCTAGCACATCACATAAAGTTTTCGGAATCGTGGAAACGCTAGCACCCAAATCACACAACTCAATGAAAGTATTTAGATGGGATGCGGCATCTTCACTAGGAAGGCCAGAAAATTGTTCTTTCATAACAAGTTAAGCAAAGCGGCATTAATTTCATAAGATTCCGCACTAGTGGCGGGAGCAATCGGAGTACTAATAAAGTCATTATTATTAGTATTGGAGAAGTCACACAACTTAGTATTCTCTTGAGTCATCGTGACAAAGCAAGCAATCTAGCACACAAGCAAACAAAAAAGCAAACGAAAAGGCGAACGGAAAAAGGGCGAATAAAAAGGCAAATCTTTTTGTTTTTTTTTCTGAAAATCGTTTTAGAAGTGGGGGAGAGGAAAACGAGAGGCAAATGGCAAATAATGTAAATGCAAGAGATGAGTTTGTGATAGGTACTTGGTAGGCTTGATGTAGACCTCCCCGGCAACGGCGCCAGAAATCCTTCTTGCTACTTCTTGAGCTTGCGTTGGTTTTCCCTTGAAGAGGAAAGGGTGATGCAGCAAAGTAGATAAGTATTTCCCTCAGTTGTTGAGAACCAAGGTATCAATCCAGTAGGAGGTACAAGCAAGGCCCCAATCTTTGCACCTGCACAAACAATCAAACACTTGCACCCAACGCTATAAAGGGGTTGTCAATCCCTTCACGGTTACTTGCAAGGATGAGATCTGATAGAGATAGATATAAGAGATTACTAAAACGAAAAGTAAAATAAAAGTAAAAAGATTGCAGCAAAGTATTTTTGGTATTTTTGGTTTATAGATCTGAAAATATAATATGGAAAATAGACCCGGGGCCATAGGTTTCACTAGAGGCTTCTCTCTTGAAGGAAAATAATACGGTGAGTGAACAAATTACTGTCGAGCAATTGATAGAAAAGCGCATAGTTATGACGATATCCAAGGCAATGATTATGCATATAGGCATCACGTCCGTGTCAAGTAGACCGAAACGATTCTGCATCTACTACTATTACTCCACACATCGACCGACTCCTGCCTGCATCTAGAGTATTAAGTTCATGAAGAACAGAGTAACGCATTAGGTAAGATGACATGGTGTAGAGGGATAAACTCAAGCAATATGATGAAAACCCCATATTTTTACCCTTGATGGCAACAATACAAATACGTGCCTCGCTACCCCTACTTTGTCACTGGGTGAGGACACCGCAAGATTGAACCCAAAACTAAGCACTTCTCCCATTGCAAGAATTACCAATCTAGTTGGCCAAACCAAACCAATAACTCGAAGAGACTTGCAAAGATATGAAATCATGCATATAAGAATTCAGAGAAGATTCAAATAATATTCATAGATAATCTGATCATAAACCCACAATTCATCGGATCTCGACAAACACACCGCAAAAGAGTATTACATAGGATAGATCTCCATGAAGATCATGAAGAACATGTTATTGAAGAACATAAAGAGAGAAGAATCCATCTAGCTACTAGCTATGGACCCGAAGGTCTGAGGTGAACTACTCACGCATCATCGAAGGGGCAATGGAGTTGATGTAGATGTCCTCCGTGATCGAATCCCCCTCCGGCAGATTACCGGAAAAGGCTCCAAGATGGGATCTCACGGGAATAGAGGCTTCCGACGGCGGAAAAGTATTTTCGTGGCTCCCTTTGGTATTGGGGGAATATTTGGGAATTTATAGGCCAAAGATTAGGGTTGGAGGACCTGCAGGGGGGCCACAAGCCAGGGGGCGCCCCCCCCTAGGGCGCGCCCTGCAGGCTTGTGATCTCCCGGCAGGTCTCCTGCCTTCCTGTCCAAGTCTGGTAGGTTTCTTCTGGTCCAAGAAAAATCATCGCGAAGATTTTATTCCGTTTGGACTGCGTTTGATATTCTTTATCTGCAATACTGAAAAACAAGGAAAAAAACAGAAACTGGCACTGGGCTCTAGGTTAATAGGTTAGTCCCAAAAATAATATAAAATAGCATATTAATGCATATAAAACATCCAAAACAGATAATATAATAGCATGGAACAATCAAAAATTATAGATACGTTGGAGACGTATCAGCCCCGCAAGTGGCTCTAGTTTGGACCAACACTCATGAGGAGCACTCGCCCGGGGGGTTGATTAATTATCCCCGGGGTGATCATGCCCTATGCATATTTTATTAGTTGTTATTAAGCAAATAGTACCAATGTTGGGTCTTTCCAAAAGAGTTTTATCCCAAAACAAAAATCAAGGGGTTCCCCATAACAACCCAAGCATGTTAGGAGCGCTCAATATGGAACATAACACCGGTACACAAGTAACTAGGGCGGCAAAAGTGGAACAAAACACCGAGCAAAAGGCCAAGCCTTCCACCTTTTACCAAGTACATATGTGCATTAAATTAAATAGCAATAATATTGTGATATATCAAAATATCCATGTTGTCACATGGAAACAACTTGCACCTGCAACTAGCAATGCTATAAGAAGGGCTAAGCAAGCGGTAACATACCGAAACAATGGTTTGCTGGGATGTGGAGGGGTTAGAGGCTTATCATGGCATTTAGGTAGGCTTGTCAAACAAGTGGTAGGTAGTGAGACATAGCGATAGAAACGAGACAACTAGCATGGCAATGATAGTAGTGGTATCCAGGGAAATGTTCATCTTGCCTGAGATCCCGCTTGGAAGAAGAACGAATCCGTGAAATAGACGAACGGGACGTAGTCGAACGGATCCTCACACTCCGAACGCTTTCGAAACTCTATCAAGAAGAAGCAATCCGGAAACAAACAAATTACACGGTAAACACCACATCATATTCATGACATGATGCGCAATCAAGTATGATGCATGTCCGGTTTAATTATGCATGGCATGGCAAGCACAACAATCAAACACTACAAATTAAGTGTAGTTCAATATGCAACGAGTTGCATATTGACATAACTCCACATTTGAATTATTTAGTTCAATCTTGCTTAGGTACTCATCAATATTAAATGTTGTTTAACATGGGTGTTCATGGCATAAGGTGAAGATGGAATTAAAGCAATTTCAAATGGAGAAGAAGAACATACATAGAACAAAATAATAACTCTCCATAGTAAGAGAAGTGCGATTAATGTTGTTTTAACTAAACAATCATTTTAAATGATGTTCGGCATGGCAAGAGATGAAGCATACACAACTACATCATCTAGGCATTTTAAATGAGACCGGAAACAACATATAGCATTTCCAAAATGGCCCCACATGCAAATTATGAATTTGATCCAGATCTCAACTAATCATGTTTTATATTTATTAAATAGGAAAATAAAGTCCACCATGCGATTCTACACGTTTTTCTAAGCAAGTTACATATGTGGATCATTTTTATCGGAGCTACGATTAATTATTTATGAAATAAATCATTTTAGAATGGCATTTAAGAAAATTTAAACAAACGGCAATCTTAAACATTTTAAACATGGATGAAAGTTGGATATTGTGAAACTATATGAAATTCTACACATTTTACATATATAACATGTTTTATTTGGATGCATGAATATCTAGTTATGTGCATTTTAAAACAGTGGCAAAATCTGTATTAATGCATGTCTTGAATATTGAGAAAATATCAGCAGGAAAAAAATAATATATGCATGGGCCGAATTGCAGCAAAGTGCAGCGGCCCAGGAGGATTCGATCCAAGTGCAAAGGGTGTGAGCGTGACGTGGCTTGAGACTGCGTCGGTATTTCCCGAAAGAGGAAGGGATGATGCAGCACAACTACCGTAAGTATTTCCCTCAGTTATGAAACCAAGGTTATCGAACCAGTAGGAGAACCACGCAACACTATGTAAACGGTACCTGCACACAAAGAACAAACACTTGCAACCCGACGCATAAGAGAGGTTGTCAGTCTCTCCACGGTAAAAAAGATAGATTATATTGTAATAGATTGGATAGATAGATCGCATAAGAACACAAAATAAAAGAGGAAAATAAAAAGTGCAGCAAGGTATTTTTGGGTTTTTGGAATAATAGATCTGAAAACAAAAGCGGCAAAAGATAGATCGGAAAGCAATATGTTGCAAAAGTAGACCCGGGGGTCGTAAGTTTCACTAGTGGCTTCTCTCATGAGTATAGCACACGGTGGGTGAACAAATTACTGTTGGGCAATTGATAGAAGATCAAATAATCATGATGATATCCAAGGCGATGATCATTATATATCCATCACATCCAAGATTAGTAGACCGAAACGATTCTGCATCTACTACTATTACTCCAGACATCGACCGCTATCCATCATGCATCTAGTGTATTAAGTTCATGGAAAAACGGAGTAATGCAATAAGAACGGTGACATGATGCAGACAAGATCTATTCATGTAGGAATAGACCCCATCTTGTTATCCTTAATAGCAACGATACATGCGTGCCTCGCTGCCCCTTCTGTCACTGGGAGAGGACACCGCAAGATCGAACCCATCACAAAGCACCTCTTCCCATGGCAAGAAAAATCGATCTAGTTGGCCTAACTAAACCAAAGATTCGCAGAAGAAATACGAGGCTATAAGTAATCATGCATATAAGAGATCAAAGAAGACTCAAATAATATTCATGGATAGAAACTGACCATGAACTCAAAATTCATCGGATCCCAACAAACACACCACAAAAAGTCATTACATCAAATAGATCTCCAAGAGACCATTGAATTGAGAATCAAAAGAGAGAAAGAAAGCCATCTAGCTACTGCCTACGGACCCATAGGTCAATGGTGGACTACTCACGCATCATCGGAGAGGCACCAATGAGGATGATGAACCCCTCCGTGATGGTGTTAGATTGGATCTCGCGATTCTGGAACTTGCGGTGGCTGGAAGTATTTTTCGGCGACTCCTCTAGGGTTTCTGGAATATTTGGGTATTTATAGAGCTCAGAGGCGGTGGAGGGGACTCCCGAGGCGACCACAACCCACCAGGGCGCGCCGGGGGCCTCTGGCGCGCCCTGGTGTCTTGTGGGCGGCCTGGGCCCCCTCCCAGGTGCTTCTTTGGCCCACTGGCTTTCTTATGGTCCAAAAAAATCTCCAAAAAGTTTCATCGCGATTGGACTCAATTTGGTACTGATATTCTGCGAAGTAAAAAACAAACAAAAAAAAACAGGAACTGGGACTTGGCACTATGTCAATAGGTTAGTCCCAAAAAATGATATAAAGTTGCTATAAAATGATTGTAAAACATCCAAGAATGATAATATAACAGCATGGAACAATCAAAAATTATAGATACGTTGGAGACGTATCAGAGCGCGGACGAAAAATAAATAGGCAAAAAAATTGGGGTCACTGGGATTCAAACCCCAGACCCCATGTATGTGGACATGCATGGCTGACCAGCTCAGCTAGCTGGGTGTTGGTGCTAGATATGGGCGCGGGGTAGCCATGAATGTGTGCACAAAATAAGTACAAAACAGAGAATAAAACTGAAAAAAGAGAATGCACTGGGATTTGATCCCGCGATCTCCTGATGGAAACGAATGGAGCTAGCCACTGCGCTTACTCATGCGCTCGTGCAGAACGGATCACTCTATCTAAACTCTACATGCCAGGACGGATCTAAGAGAAAGAAACGAAGTTTCAGTTTGAACAGAAGCTGCTCACATCAGGGAAACAGATGCCGGCGGCCACGGCCAGCAGACGAAAAGGAGGGATGGGGTGAGCTCGAGGAGGCATGGATCTAGGTGAGGGGGTCCCGTTCCTGGTGCTGGAGGCGTCGGGCGAAGCTCCAGCAGCCGTGAGCTTGGGCGCCATGCCTGGGCTCCTGTCGACACGAGAAGGAGAGACGGAGAGATGGTGAGAGGGAGAGATGAGACAGGGAAACGGGAGGAGGAGAGATGAGATAGGGAAACAGGAGGAGGGAGAGAGATGGAGAGGCGGAGGAAGAGCGCAGCCTGGGTCCGACGGGCTGCTCCGGCGGTCGCCGGCGGCTCGCAGGGCGGCGGGGTCGCGGGGCGAGGGTGCAGAGGCGCGGGCGCACCGGAGCTCCTTGGCTACGGGCGGCACGGGTTGGGATCTTGCGGGAGGTGCGCGGTCGGGCCTCGCACGGGTTGGCGGCGGCTCTCGGGCCCGGGAGGGCCAGATCCGGGCCTCGCGCGGGGCTGCGGTGGCTGGTGGAGGCACACGGGCGACGTGGCGACCTCCGAATGGCGGATGGCGGCGGCGCGGCGGCTGTGCGGTGGCGGTGCTCGATCTGGAGCCGCCAAGTGGCGTCGGGAGGTGGCTGGGCACGGAAAACGATGCGAGAGAGGCTAGGGGGCCATTTTTGGAGAGGGAGCACATCTATTTATAGAAAAAGGGTTAGGGTTAGGGGTTTTGGTGGCTTTTAGTCCGAATTTTGACCCTCTGATGGAAATCGGACGGCTCCGGGGATGGCTAGACATTAGGTGGGCTAAGTGGGCTGTGGAGAGGGTTGTGGGCTGAGAAGAGAGGGAGATGTGAGGCCCGTGACATGTTTTAAAAATATCGCAAACGTCCGATAATTAAACCGATGACGGTGCCGCTACAGTTGTTCGTTGGGGTATCAAACGACCTCCGAATGCGACGAAATTTGACAGGCGGTCTACCTACAATATAACTAGACCGCACGCCAAGTTTCGTCCCATTCCAAGAAAGTTTTATACGCACTTTTAAAAACAATATTTTTACGATGTCGTGGGCGCGTGCATGTGTGATTGGTCTCAAAATGGTCCACGACAAAAACGGAGAGAACCGACAACTACAAACGGATGCGAGTTTTGAAAAAATGGCGGCAACGGAGTGCCGATGAAATGCAGATGATGCGAATGATGCGATGAAGAATGCGACAAACACATAAATCACACGGCGGTAATGAAATAAAAGGGAAATCTTCTCGGACGTCGGTCTCGGGCTGTTACAACTGAACATGAAACGGAGAGGGATTGAGTGTGAGACTCTTTGTGTGTGTTGCAGGCTGTTGGATGAAGATGGGGCACACTTATTCCTCAGGTGCAAGCACATTAAAAAGTTGTGGCAATCCTTGCAGCTGGAGGAGGTACGTGCAAAATTATGCACTTGTGGTGATGCTTTTGCGGTTATACATGCCATACTTCGACTTCCAGAGCAGGTGAAACTCCTAGTTGTTTGTCTTCTTTGGAGATGGTGGACTTGGAGGAATAAGGTTAATGCAGGGGACAAAGCTGGGTCACTGGACTCCCTCCCGACAGAGATCAACCATTGGGCGACGGATTCACTTGCACTCTGTAAACCTCCCAGTGCTGAACGAAGAACACATCCACAGCAAGAATGGAAGGCACCGGCTGAGGGCTGCATAAAGATAAACTGTGACGGGGCTTTTTCCGAAGAGCTTGGTACCGGTGGCTGGGGTTTCGTGGTCAGGGATCACTGTGGTGATGTGAGAGGCTCTGACGCGGGTGCGCTGCGGTACGTCGCTTCAGCGCTGCAGGCAGAAGCTGTGGCGTGCGCTGCTGCGTTGGAGGCGGCCTCTACATGGGGAATGGCCAATATCCAAGTGGAAATGGACTGTCAAAACCTGGTGAAAGCTCTGCGGGGGAATGAAGCGGACCTGGCAGCTGAGGGCATTTTATTCAGAGAAATCCGCAGTTTTGCCCGCCTGAACTTCAATCACGTTTTTTTTCTGTTTCGCCCCGAGGGTGTGTAATAATTTAGCACATGAATTAGCAGCTTGTGGTGTTCGTAGGCTTCGTAGCCGGGAACTATGGCCCAGAGAGCCTCCCCGACGATGTAATTGTACACAAGGCTAGCGATCTGTCGGGGAGCAACCAAACTAAACGCGGCTCTAAATCTCGGCTAGTAGTCTACGGAGTACTACCAAACTCGACGCGGCCAAACTCCCCCTCTGGCTGCCGGCGTGCCGTCACCCCAAACGCCTCGATCGCGCCCCCACCTCCGCACTCCTTGCCCAACACCCCCGACTCTCGCGCGCGTGGCCGACATCGCCGCTCCTGCTGTCTCCACCCCGTCCGCAATCTTTGACCATCGGGGTTTGAGGTACGAGCTTGTTTTCATCCGGCGATTAGTTAAATCCCACTGTAGCCTCCATAGTTTCTTGGTTTGCCGGTGCACGCCCGCGCACCATTTAATCTAGATCCGCCCTGACCTAGGATTAAATGGTAGCGTGATGAATAATGTACGGTTACTGTATTTGCTTCTTATTTTTTTCCTGTTTGATTTATGCACTAGTTTGGCGCGATTGTTGCACACTCATTTGCAAATGCTATTTGCTTTTTGGTTCCCAGCTCTAGCTGGTCATGAAACAAAATGCTTTTTTTCCAGTCCTAGACCAAGAAGAATCCCCTAGAGAGAGCTGTTGCCCTGCACGAGTAGCAGATGGCGAGGATAAAGCCGAAACAGTTGCTAATTCAAAGCAAGACGAAGAAGGGTCCATCTCGAATCAGTTATTCTAGCATCATCACCTGGAACCTGATCGTCGTCTTGGTTGTGCTATCTCTCTATGCGACTTACAGGCATTGGCGTCACAGGTTGGTGCCTCTTTTAAGAAAGAACTTTACTGTAGTATACTTGTAGTCTTAGGTGTCCCAAAGCGCACTTACGCCCGTTCAAATAACTCGTGGACTTTTTTGCTTTGGTTGTTCGCTAATTTCTTTCATGCCCCTCTCTTGATAAGCTCTAATGCTTCACAGGCCGGCCTTCGAGGCTGAAATGGATCTTCCTCGGGCTGAGGTACACTAGACAATCTAGGGCATGATACACATGCTCTTGTTGAATCTCCAAGTGGTTTCTCTTTTATGCTAATAATAACATGACATCAATCATGACCATGCTATCGCTATAATTTCTGTATAACTCTGCTCTTCTTGTCTTATTGAATCTCTTAAGTACTTTTTTCTTTTTGTCAATAGCATGACATCAGTCACGGGCATGCTATCTCCATATTTTTCCAATTCATTTCCTAACTTTTAATCCCTTTCCATTTGATAATAGTTACTGTTGATTTTTTTCTTTGTTATGTATATCTCCATATTTTTCTGGGGAAGGGGAGCCTTAGCGCAGCGGTAAAGCTGTTGCCTTGTGACCATGAGGTCACGGGTTCGAATCCTAGAAACACAGCCTCTTGTAGAAATGTAGGGAAAGCCCGAGTACAATAGACCCAAAGTGGTCAGACCCTTCCCCGGACCCTGCACAAACGGGAGCTACACGCACAGGGCTGCCTTTTTTTTTTGTACATCACACTCTACTAGCTGAATGCCTATCCAATATTCAGTCCCAAACAAGTTGGGGTAGGCTAGAGTTGAAACACATATGATCTGAAAACCAAATCAAGGTTTTGGCACGTGGATAGCTAACTTCCACACACGCTTATCCATGGCTAGTTCTTTGGTGATATTCCAGCCTTTCAGATCTCTCTTTATGGACTCCTCCCATGTCAAGTTTGGTCTACCACGACCTGCGTTGTATATGACCAAACCATCCGACTAACGTTGAGTAGCACCACATCATCCGCAAAGAGCATACACCATGGGATATCTCCTTGTATATCGTCTGTGAGCTCATCCATCGTCAAAGCAAAAAGATAAGGGCTCAAAGGTGACCCTTGGTGCAGTCCTACTAATTGGAAAGTCATCAGTGTCAGACATCACTTGTTCGGACAATTGTCACAACATTATCATACATGTCCTTGATGATGGTAATGTACTTTGTTGGGGCTCCGTGTTTCTCCAAGGCACATCACATGACATTTTGTGGTATCTTACCGTAGGCCTACTCTAAGACAATGAACACCATATGCAGGTCCTTCTTTTGCTCCCTTTATCTCTACATAAGTTCTCGTACCAAGAAAATGGCTTTCATGGTCGACCTCCCAGGCATGAAACCAAACTATGTTTTGGTCACGCTTGTCATTCTTCTTAAGCAGTGCTCAATGACACTCCCATAGCTTCATTGTAGTCGAACAGTACTGTGGGTGAAATGAATCATATTGCGTATTATAAAACTGCAAAACAAATCAAATGGAGCCTTATAAAGAGAATGGAAGTGCCATACTCTATATGGTTCACTGTGTGTACTTTTACATCAGAACATGATCAAGTTGTCTCTGTTTTTCATTCAAGAAGCATTTGAAAAATGTTAGCTTCTTTGGATAGTAGTAAAGTAATGTTTAATTCGAAATATGAATTATAGTTCCAACAGTTGAATGAAATTGTACATCTCAAGGAATAAACCTTATGAGTAAAAGAATCACACATTTGGTAGTTTGACATGTTGAAGTGACTATTTACGTTCTTTCCATTTGGTTCTCCTAACTTATAGTAGAAATTATGATATATCTTCTGTGTAAATAATGGACATAAGAAACCTTTTGTTTCTTGTCCTAAATTTTCTATCATCTAGTTCATTTTCACATTAAAATGCAAAACAATAAAAAAATAAAATCGAAATGATTTATATCCTTATAAACTGCTTTTAGAATTATTATTTGTTCTGATATGAATGCCCCTGTGTGCTTCCTTATTATCAATTTAAGGTATAGTAGACATCAAACTCTGATTTATGTCCTTTAAGCTGCTTTCAGAATTACCATATTCTCTGATGTGAATGCCCTTGCTTTCTTACTTATTTTCAATTTAAGTGATATTAGACATCAAGCTCACTGCTTGTTTTCTTTTGTGTATTTTCATCCTGACTTCAAGAATGTAGAAAGATCTGAGGATTCAACAAAAATAAGTACCCCAAGCTATGCGGTAAGTTCTTTGATAGCTAATGTTGTTTCCAGTCAATTTGGTTAGATTTGTGGGCTTTTTATTATGTGTACTCCCTCCGGTCCTTTTTTCTCTGCGTCTAAGAGCAAACACGCATACCAAGACATGGGTCGCTGGCTGTTTTCTGGACGAGATTTCCCCTGTGGCCCTACGCAGCATCGATGGAATCAGCTGATGGTAATAAATGTGTATGCAACCTGATTGGCCCTCCTCCCTCCTCGCCTCGTTCCAGCGTTGCATGCCGGCGTCTCTCTTTTTCTCCAGCGGCGCTGCATGCGAGCAAAATTTTACTTGCCTCCTAAACCGAACAGGGCGCCATGGAGTAACTTCAAAAATTGGCTGCGGAAATTGAACTTACCGCCACAGATTTGGAATTCCCTCCGAAACTGACAAACCCACTTTATAAATCAAGCGCCATGAACAGACAACCTGCACACTTATCCTCTGTCTCGTCACACTTATGCTCAGTCTCGCCACACTTCTCTTGCTCGCCACGAGCATGCATGGATCACCGTCCTTCGCGAGTGCATGGATGTCCAACACGAGCGCCAGACCTCGCGTACACCTGGACGACGCCGTTGCCTTTCTCCGCTTGTCCGGCTACCATGAGCAGGCCGTCCTCCACGAGCTTGATGTCCTCGGCGTGCGCGCAGACCGCCGAGAGGACACCACCGGCCGTGAGCACATCGTCATCTGCCGATCTGCGAGGACGATGTGGTCTGCAAGGACGCTGTGCTCTGCGTGCGCATCGTCCGCTGTGAGGATGCCACTGGCCACAAGCATGTCGTCCTTGGCGTGCACGCGGACTGCCAAGTGGACGCCACCGAACGCGAGCTCGTTGTGGTTTGCAAGCTCGCCGTCCTCAGCGTGCACGCCGTCCGCTGTGAGGATGCCACCGGCCGTGAGCATGTCGTCCTCGGCATGCACGCCGACCGCCGAGAGGACGCCACCAGCCACGAGCATGTCGTCATCCGCAAGGACGCCGTGGTCCGCGAGCTCGCCGTCCTCTGCGTGTACGCCGTCCGCTGTGAGGACGCCATTGGCCGCGAGTACGATGACCGCAGCGAGGTCGCCACCGGCGACGAGCACGGCGAGCATGCCTCCGTACATGAGGAGCTGTCGTTCCATCTTCCCCGCGGTTGTTCTGTTCACAAGCACAAGGTCGTATAGGTTTTCTCTCTCCCTCACAACAGATGGGATCCGTAGAGAGATGAGGAGATGCAGTAGGAAGACGGAGCACAGCAGCCGAAGAAGTGGAGGGGCAAAGTTGGAAAGTAGCGATGAAAAAGCCTTACGCGCAGAGCATTGCGGGAAAAACGGAAAAAAGTTAAACGCAAACTAAAAAGGACCGGAGGGAGTATAACTATATAGCTGATTGAGGTAGAATATATGTTTATATCTTGCTGTGGTTGTGTTGCTACTGGCAGCTAAATCATGTTAATACTTCCAAAGAAAATTGAAGCATAATATGATGACCAGCTTAAAGTAGAGCATGTTGGCATGCTTTCAAAATTCCATAATCAACTATTTTTGTTTTCATTGGATGGCACTGAAAAGCACATGGCATGGAAATATATTATTTTCTTAGCAATCTAGAGTAATGGCCTTTGTGAACCATGAGCAATATAAGAAAACTGGGCCTCGCGTCCACTGCCCTGCTCGTCCCATGGATGATCTGGAAGCATCGAAACGACTGCGTCTTCGAGAGTACGCGCCCTTCCATCACTACTGTGATCGCCAGGATTAAGGATGAGGCTGCACTTTGGGCCAAAGCCGGAGCTTTGGGCCTCCGCGTTCTCTTGCCGCAGACCTGGGATGTGCACTAATACCCCTGTAATTGCACTGTATTTTGCCTCCTAGGAGGATTGTACCA
Organism: Elymus sibiricus; assembly: GCA_039707655.1. NCBI lineage: Eukaryota > Viridiplantae > Streptophyta > Magnoliopsida > Poales > Poaceae > Elymus > Elymus sibiricus. Next base: position 228,262,658 of record CM077665.1, on the reverse strand, counting down.
AACTCTCTCTTTTCAATACAATGAAACGCAAAAGTCTTTTGCGTTTTCTTGAAAAAAGAAAGAAAACTGGGCACAGCCCGTGCAAAGTTTGGATTGCCTGATGGCTTTAAATTTTTTTAGGGCATTTTTGGTTGGAAGCTAACTTTGCGATAGCTTGCAACATATTTTTTTGCCAAACTTGCCTAACCTTAGGTGGACAAATTCTTTGCCACACTTTGGCTTGCCTAAGGGAATTTCGCCACACCTTTTGTATGTATGACATATGGGGCTACTTTTAACAAAAACAATCTTGCCTAAGGTGTGGCTGGAAGGGCCAAACACCCACCTAACTTCGTCAAACTTACCTAACTTGAGGTGTGGCAAAGTGTGGTTAGGAACCAAACAGCCCCATGGTATTCTTGTTTCTAGAGAGGTCTTTTAGTATTCATTACTGCTTAAAATGTGCACAGCATGTGACCAGACTAGATTCTAGTTGTCGTCATAGTTACCTCATTTGGAACTCAGGAATATAGTAGGTAGGCCACATATTTAATTAGACACTTGAATACCTGATCCATACGTACCAAAAGAAAAAAAAAAGACCGAAACAGCCATCAGGTTCTTTAGAGATGAAAACCTAATCTGTTGGGTTCACGTCCAGGCATCCTAGTCCGTGCGATCCCCGCCACCACACACGCACACATCTTCTTCTACCTTGCTGCTGCAGGCACACAATCTTTCATCTGTTATTCTGAGCTACCTCACCTCCGCCTTAATACACATCCACCTCCCTTCCTGCTCTGTCCCGTGGTGCTCGTGCATCTGGTGGATGAAAGAGAGGAGCCTTCCCCAGGTATGTATCAGCGCTGTACAGGAGGAGCTGTGACGACCAGCGGCCATGTCCCCTCAGCCATCATCACCCAGAAAGCCCTGGGCACCAGAGGAAAGCTGGGCGGTGCCTGTAATATGTGCCGCAGCGATCACATTTTTGGGTTCACTTGAGATCCACCAATCGGGAGCGAACTCCCATCAATCCGTACCGATCTCGAAGCCCGATCTAGACTGATCGATCTAGATCGAGGTGCAAAGCCCATTCCAACGAATCCGGTAACTATGGTTGCTGTAGTTACAGTTCTGAAGACATGAAATGTATCAGCAAATGTGGTTGACATTTGATAGTGAATACTGAAATATCCTGTACACAGTGCTTCTAAGTAGTTCTGAAATTGCTCACACAATGTTTATATTTTATCTCGGAATCCTGTGCTGTGTAGATGTTTATTTGGTACCCTGATCCACTTGTTATTTGCCATAGAATTAGCGCAAGAAGCAGTATATGCTATCGCATGCAGGTAGAAGTTACATCATAAAACCTGGCAACATACATTCTGAACTTATCCATATAATCTGCACATGGTGAAGTGGTTTAATCAAATTGTTATCACCCTTTGTATCGCATAAAGCATCTGTGACGTGCAAAGAATATAATGCTGCTGTTTTCTTGTTGTCAGATAATGGACACTTTGAAAGGCTCAATTACCATAGAAATATTCAAAGATGCTTCTGCTGGTGTTGTGGACAGATTTATCAACTTATGGTGAGCATTCGAATTACTTACTGCTGACCATATATTATATGGTTTACATAGTATTACATGCAATGGTGAGGACACTTAGTGTATAATTTATTCATTTAACAAAAGGAGATGCACTTCTATGGTTCAACCTTCAGTGCAACTCTTTTATTTATGAGATACCGTTGCATACCCTGTTCCTTCTCTTTGCAAACATGTTTCTCTGTCTATGACCCTTCCCCTGAGGTGTGGCTGTCTCCATGGCACCGCCACTATATTTTGCTCCAGGGCCAACTACAACAGCATGTTGACTGTGGATTAAAATCCTTGTGAAATTTATATCTAGTTACCTGACAAACTGAAATTTCTACCACAAACTCCTTTATTTTTGTGTCCTAAGAAGACTGCATTTACCTTAATGCAGTTAATTCACAATTAATGAGCTCATTTGCACCATTAGTTAGTAAATATAGATGTTTAATTTTCAATATGTCCATCCTTCTGAACAAGAAAGATAGCTTTGTTCTTAAGTAATAAAAATATATTGGTTGTGATGTATAACTGTACTGGCATGGGACTGTGAGTACTAAACATGCCGCAGTGCGTTGTTAGTGCAAAAGTATTGCTATCATGGTTGAATACTAGATTATCTTGTAGAACTTTGCCAGCATTGAATCAGTTAATGGGAGGAAAATACTTTACAGTTTACACCGTCGCAAGAGAGAGATAGTGCTGCTAAGAATTATTCAAGATGAACAATCCATTGTCTACTTATTTATCATCTGATATTTCTTCTATGGCACAGCAAGAGTGATTATTTTAAAGGAATGCCATTTCGTCATGTCATAAAAAACTTTGTAATCCATGGAGGTGATTTTGATTTGAATGGAGCTGCCCAAGAATGGATACTGAAAGCCAAAACCAGTGGAGAAAATGCTCTCAGGTTTTACTCCTGAATAGTGCAATTATTGAATTCCCTTTGCACCCATTGTGATGGCAGACCTGATTCTGTTCTCAAAACCGTACTGGATTTACATGATTTTTGCAGTCCAAAGCATGAGGCCTTCATGATTGGGACAACAAGGAGTCCTAATAATAAAGGGTTTGATCTATTTATAACGACTGCTCCAATTCCTGACTTGAATGACAAGATCGTTTTGTTTGGGAGAGTTATTAAGGGAGAAGATATTGTTCAGGTATTTAATCTGAACTAGAGATGATACCCCGGGCGTTGCTGCAAGAATTAGGTGCAGCTATTTCTATGAGAATTGGCAATATGAATAGTATTTGGATTAGCAATGTGAGATTTGAAACTAAACTATGTACTCCCTCTGATCTGAGTTAATTGATGCAGCATCTATACAATGTCCATCTTACATTGTATAGAGGCTGCCTCAATTAATTCGGATCGGAGGTAGTATAATTTATTATATTTGATTATTAGATAGTTGTAAAATCTATATTGAATATGAGTAGCATGCATGGTGCATATTAAGTTGTGTCTTTTCCCATGCATAGTGCCATGGTGAGTTGGTATAGTTGCATGAGGATATAATTAAGTTTAGTGGATGCATGGTAGCATGATGAGTTGGCTTAGTTGCATGTTAAGATAATTGAGTTAGTGGGATCAACTATTTAGGTATATAGGATTCTCTCTCAACCTTGTACATTAGTTATATTTTTCATAAACATTCAAATGCAGCTTTCTATTTATTTTGTCTTTTCTATTTATGATTTCCTGTATTTATATGTGTAAAACCTCTGAGCCATATATTCACTATGGGCAGACGTTTTTGCCAGAGTACTAGATGCCCGTTTATGTCAGTGGGATAGGAGTTTAACTCCGTGAATAGATGAAAATGAATAAATGAATACGAGGAACTGCAAATGGTTATTTCATCTAGATATACAGACATACATGTGTTCTTGAATTGGTGACCTGTTTTCTACAATCTAGAGTAGCCATTCCTTAAATTTGGGGAATCGCTGGGTAGCTCAATGGTATGTCGGAGGTACTAGTTCCCCTGGGCCTCATCTAGTTTCGAATTTGTGTAATGTTCAATCAAATTATTGTCAATCTAATGAGATCAAGGTCAGTGGGACATAATCTTTATTTGTTCTGCTTTCTTGTTTACACAAACAGGAGATTGAAGAAATCGATACTGATGAGCATTACCAGCCCAAGACCCCTATAGGTATCACTAACATCAGCCTTATACAGGAGCTTTGAGCTTACCCCGCTGCTATACTTGTATCAAGCGTCACATGTCCGTATACTCTTTAAGAAGGCTCAAACATCTCAAGTTGCTGTTTGTATTGATTATATGCGTGGATGCAATGTCTGCCCCCATATGCCCCTGAATGGGTTGCAACATGCAATGGAGCTTTCTGGGGATTGCTGGCACTTCGTCCCAGTTCATGCAGCAGCCGTGTATAAATTTATACCTTTGCCTTTTATTTTCAAGCGGATTTCATGTGTTTGGTCGTTCCATTGTAAATTCCAACCAACTGGCCTCACAGATCATCAACTTCCCGGTCGGTCACCTATCCTAGAACTACTCCAAGCCAATCACGCTTAACTTGGGAGTTCTCTTTGAATGGGCTCCCGGAAAAGAAGGAATTTCTTATTGATATGAGTAGTCTATCATCCCTAATATGCCAGGCTATCACAGCTAATGAACATGCAAATATGTAATGTCACTAACCATAATGGTGAGCGTTGCCGTGCTTGTCAATTTTATCCATAGTAAGGACCAGAAGAGTGCACATCTGTGGTCTCTAAATATTAGAAATTTTAGCTAATATATAGTATGTGGTCTCTAAATATTAGGAATTTTAGCTAATATATAGTAGCAGGAAATATGAAAATTCAATATGGACTAAGATATTTTGAATTTTAAATACAACAAAGAACTGAACTTATATCAGATTAACAAAGGAACTGTTTATTTAACGAACGTTCGCTACGGCTGTTGCCATGCCAAAAATGTGAGGGACCTACCATCTGGTGGGGTGTGTATTTTTTTCTAAAAATAATGCCAGGCATTTGATCAGGATCCAACGGCTTTAAGGTCGTTCGCTAGCAACGGCTTTAAGGTCGTTCGCTAGCATCTCCTTCCCAGCGAAGATCAAGCAAAACAAACGTATCCAATTTAGGCAGCATCATATTCTGCATCATATTCTCATGAACATTAGAACCATTACCAAGAAACGAAAGTACCTAGTAATTTAAATGTTGTGCGTGAGTTATAGTAATTGGTCCAATATGCGTAGCAGCAGTGGCTGTGGGTGTAAATGGTAGTGATATCCTCGTTATCTTCCCATTCTTGAATTGAAGTCATCCTTGATGGAAGCTCATATTCCTCACCCACATAAGGCTTCAAATTTGTAATGTTAAAAGTGGGACTAACCCAAAAATCTACAGGCAACTTAAGTTTATATGTATTATCATTTATTTTCTCTAACACCTTAGAAGGATGAGCAACACGTGGCATTAACTTCGACTTGCGCAAATCAGGAAACCTATCTTTGCGTGCCAAGACAACATGCTCTCTACCTTTATCTCCGGTAAGTTTGTATTTAACATTCATACGCACAATGGTTTCCTCAGTTAACTCATGCATTTTTAAGATCAATTCAACACGTTGTTTAGTATCAAAATTAACCTTCTCGAAGAGGCAACAAATTAGTAGTAGAATGAAGCAAATGATTATAAGCAAATTAAATATGAGGAAAGCGTTATTCCCACATTTTTAGGTTATTCTTCAAAACAACCCTAAGCATAGTAGACAATGTTCTATTGACTACTTCAATTTGTCCATCAGTTCGGGACTGGCATGTAGTACTTAAAAGCAATTCCATCACCAACTTAGCCCATAAGCATCTTCAAAAGTGGTTAAGAAATTTAGTATCATGATCTGAAACAGTAGTATTTGGCCCACCATGCATGCGAGTAATTTCACAGAAGAACAAATCAGTAACATTAGCAACATCATCACTTTTATGACATGGTATAAAGTGTGCCATTTTCGAAAATACATCCACGACAACAAATAGGCTATCCATCCACTTCTTTGTTCGAGGTAATCCAAACAATGTCCCATGTATATGTCCTCCCACGGAACACTAGGTACATGCAAAGGCATATATTGTAGGAACAAAGTAGTCTGGGGGGTGAATTGAACTTAAAGCGAATGATAACAGTCGAGTGAGAACTCAGATAGGCGTATGAGAGTTAACCACATGATCGAAACATAAATTACAAAATATATTGAATGTAAACAGAGTGAAAGAGTGACCAGTAGTGCTCGATGGCGATGAAGGATTTCATAGACCAGTTCACCCTTCTACAAAAGGGCTACTTCTGGATGAAGGGACTTGTGATTGAACACAGGAGATAAACTCTCTTCATCCTATTCTCCTTGACAACTAATTCATCAACCAATGACGATTACTCGTCGTAGATACTGGAGGTGATCTCCAAACCTTCATAGATGTCGTCGTTTTCTCACAACAGATGCCATGGGGTGGCTAATCGAGGTGAGAGCAAGGCTGCCGTGGAAGACCCGGGACGGGATAGGGTAGTAGCACGCGGTGGTTTACCCAGGTTCGGGGCTCTCCGAAGAGATAATACCCCTACTCCTGCATGTCTGTATATGAAGTGTATATGCTGTACAGGGTTGCTCCTGGAGCTGTGTTTGAGGAGGAAGAGGGAGCTGGCTGCTCCTTTCCATGGCCTCATGTGTCTGACAATGAGAGAATGGGAGAGGATGAGAGAATGAGGGAAGCCTTGCCATGAGTGAGCTCCCCTGGTGCCTCTTATATAGGGAGGCCCAGGGGACAAGGGGTGGCCCACATGGCCAACTATTTACTATTGGAGAGGACATGCGAGGTGACGCGTGATGCAGGCTACAGTGCACCACTATTGGAGATGACATGCGAGGTGACGCGTGATGCAGGCTACAGTGCACCACTATTGGAGATGACATGCGAGGTGACGCGTGATGCATGCTACAGTGTCTTCATGTCGTGTCCGATGGGACGTGGTGGTTGACCTCGCGCAGCAGGCCGGCTGGAGCAGCCGGACAGGGAACCGGACGGAGCAGCCGGCTGGAGCGGCCGGGCAGGGAGCCGACTGGACTTAGGAGTCAGCCGAACCGGGGTGCCAGCCAGAGCAGCCGGACAGAGGGGCGTTGGCCGCCCCGTTGTTTTAAAATGTTGAGTCGTCTCCTTGGGCCTACCCAGGGGTGATCCCCCCGTCAATAGACTTCTTCTTCGTGAACCAAAATTACTCTTGGTTACTAAAGAACTTTACACCTAACCGTCTAGAGAGTTCGCAGCTCTCAAGAGTAATAGGTAGAGCATACCGGACTTAGATTCGAGTGAGGCTAAACCACTATCTAACTTTTCATCTCTAGGGTCTTTCTCTCGTTGGTTTTAAAATCAAATCACTCGAAGAGGGGTGCTCACACAATCTTCTCGGAATCACACGGGGCAGCCCACAAACAACGTTAGATGGGTTGGGCTATTAATAGTCGTGGTCTTTCTAATGGGAAAATACCATATTGGACATGACCACTAAGCCAATGTCCAACAGACAAGTATTTAATGGTCGAATTTTTTAGAACAACCGTAGCATTACTTGCGTACCAAGTAATGCTAACTTCTCGGTCCGAATCAAATCTCTCGTACCGAAGAAGAACTGTATCTCTTGCTGGGAAGTATTTATTCAAAACACAAAGAGATTTCTCTTAACTAACATATGATTTGGTTTAGCATCAGAGAACATTAAGTTTCGAATACTATACCCCTCTTAATAGTACAATGGTCCTATGGCTCATAGAGAAAGAAGAACAATGAAATAAATGCTATGTCTTCACCTCGTATTCAACTTCTCGGCTACAGTCAATTTCTTCTGACAGACACCGAACCAATTGCTATGTGTCAACAATTTTGGGGGTCAGTTTTGACAGTATAATCTTCCGTGATAATCATCGCTGCCTCGTAGGAGATTATCTTCGGATTTGTTCCAAACCCAAATGAAATCTGGGACATATCACTCTGTGTGCGCTAGCAAACACATTAGTCCCATACTGTTTATGACAAAAATTCCAAAACACAAGGAGGAAAATTATTGCACCAACAATCTCCCTCTTTTTGGACGATTCTTGACAAAACAGATAATCATCAAAGTAAGGATAGATAGGCGAATAGTAGAAAGTGAAAGTGATCAACTGTTACTTGTCTTGAAGATAAAGTGGGCTCCCCCTAAATTTATGCATGGATAAAAAAATTAAGACCATTTTCCTACATTTGTTTGAATGTATTTGATGGAGAGACATTTCACATCATTGAGAATAATGATAAATCGCACTAAAGGACAATTTCTAATGAATACAACAGTGCAATCATTTGTAACCTTTGATAAGATTTCCACCTGCAAAATAGATTCCCGAGAGACATATTATGCAGCATGGGGAGTTATTAATATTATAGACTAGAAGTTAATGCGAGTTCTACAACACAACAAAGATCAATTCAAAAGTCAAATGTTGCAAACTCTAGATAAAACACAACCAACCAAACATTCAAGCAAATCAATCATAGCTCGGTGTAATCCCTCCTTTTTGTAAACAAGTGGATAAAAAGGTGATGAATGCTAGAAGTTAGATAAGCCAGATAAAATCAGTCTGAAGCATTTCCCGATGTGTCGCCTCCCGAGCCTTCAAATTCAGATGCGAGTTCTTCTTCGGAAGTGGCAGGTGGGACGATAATTTCTTCATCTTCAGACTGAGCTTGGCGAGGATCATCTTGTGGTGGATTATAAGAACCGTGTATGTCAGGGTTGACTTGATCTTCTCAGGACAAATGATTTCCTTCGATTGGTTTGACTCTAGGAGAGGTGGCTTCAAATTCTTCGAGCAACTTCTTGAGCCGGAGTCGAAGTAAATCAGTAGATGGAGCACGGGCTGGCAAAGGCGGAGTGCTGCGCTGCTGAAGATCGTCAACCTTAAAATCTTGATCGATATAAACATATATCTCCTTGATGTCAGCGCTAGTAAGTTCCTTCTCACTGAAAAACTTTCGGAGCAATTTCCAAAGCCTCTTCTTGTTTTCATCGACAATGAGATGAAGCATTCGGGTGCGATTATGAAGTGCATTGAGCTCAACGGCCAAGTGTTTGCCGTGCTCAATGATACGCAAAAGATGTTGCTACGTGTGCATGCTATCTTCAAGCTGCATTGGAGGTTAAGGTTGAAACATTCATTCGCATTGAGGAACTCGGGGACCATCAAATATACGAGCATTTATTTGAGGACTCGCAACTGATGATTTTCCCGAAGAAAATTCTTGCATGACGAGCATAGTGTCGTGGACAAGGGGAATGAAGCTTTTGTGGATCTCCTTAGCTAGGAAAACCGTTCGCATGTTGTAGTCAACAACCTTCTGAATCAAAGGAGCAAATACTTTTGGGCTGAGCGGATGTTGCACCGAAGCACATAGAATACACATAAACATATCTTCAACAACAAATATATATATTGGCTGAAGTAGTGTAGAGGGTGTTTCGAAGAACTTTTGGGATCGTGCCATCAGTAGTGGTTCCCGCAAGAGGACAAGTGGTGTATGACATCATGTGATAGATGGTGTGATTCTCGAATGTTAAGTGCTCCGGGCGAGGAGGTCCTATATAGTCACAAATCTTCTTGTAGTCCATGGTGAAACGAGAATCAGTATCAGTCAGTGCATCAATGCGATGAACTCGAATTTCCTTCTCACCATGCTCGAAACGAGGAGATCGAAAGTGTGATAGGAAATCTATCGCGGTGCATTTCATTCGTTGTCCCTCCGCCATCCATTCCATCACCCAAGTTGAACAGGCGGTTTCTTCTACAAAAATTTACAAGGTGGCATAGAACTGCAAGATGCATTAACGACCATGGATATTGGAACTCAAAGATCCTGTCAAATGGAAATCATCAAGTTCTTGAAGGAGTTGATGAAAGCAACCAAGAGATCGCATGGTGGGAAGATCAAGATATTCGTGAGGAAATATCCTTCGGCTGTTATACAACACATCCGAGTAGTATATAGGCTGTTCCTGAGTCCAAAAATGACTCGATTCAGATGTGCGTGGTCCATTGTAGGGACTCATCTGAAATAATGCATATATTTATGCTCCTGTCAATCGAAAAGAGGGTCTCTGGCACTAGATCCATCCAAAAAGATGGGCAATTTTTCACGCGGATTGGGATACTTGATTTCTTCGTCAACAAAGATGTAATCATCCCATATAGCACGGTGTTTCGATCGCACAAAGAGACAAAACTGTCTTTCAGAAGGCCCAACTTAATCATTCGGAGCATTAGTGACAGCAGTCAAATTATGAGCAAAGTTTTGTTTTTGAGATGAAGGTGGCACTTCCTCTTTCTCTTTGACGGGTAATTCTTGTTCGGCTACATCTGCTTCAGGCACTAAGGCCAATTCATTCACAGCATTGTGCCAAGCAGGCTGTTGTTTGTCAGAAATTGGAGCGCGAAGTTCTTGCTCGGCAGGATTGCTAGTTTGCGGAAGTTGTTGTTCGTTGGTAAGTGAAGGACGAATGACGACTTCCTCAGGCTTATCTGTAGTGGCCGCTTAGGTCACGAGAGGATTCGAGACACTAGAAGTGGCAGGAATTTATTGCTGAGAAGCGGGCATAGACTGAGGCATTTCACCTTCTTCAGTGGCTGATTTCGTCAAAGGGTAATCGACCTTGGTAGGGGAGGCCACATGCACTTCTTTAGTAGGCCTAGGTGGTAGAATATCTTCAACTGTAGTGGCTGGATCTGGAACATAGTCATTTCTGACTAGTTCCGAAGGAATACCATGTTCTGGATTGATTTCTTTCTGTGGGTCTTTGTCAACAAGTTCACTGGGTTTGTCATTTGGTGGGGCACATGATTCTTCTTCGTGGTCCTCTTTCGGTGTTTCTTCTGCTGGAAGACTGTAACAATTCCCAGTCCCACTTAATTCCACAATTGAGCGCAGGACGCCCACCTCTCCACTTTTGCGTGTCCTCTGGCCACCCAAGCCTCACGGCCATGTCCCACTTAATTCCCGTATATGATACGTCTCCAACATATCGATAATTTATTAAGTATTCATGCCATGTTTAACTATTTTATAATACCTTTATATGGTTTTGATGCACTTTATATGATTTAATTAGAACTAACCCGGACTGACGCTGTTTTCAGCGGAATTGCCGTGGTGTTGTTTTTTATGCAAAAAATAAGAGTTCTTGGAATCGCCCGAAACTTTTTGACGATTTTTTATGGACAATATAAGAAATACTGGAGCGAAGAACCACCGGAGGGGGGCCACCACGTGCCCCCAAGCCATCAGGGCACCCTGACCCCCTAGGCGCACCCTGTTGGCTTGGGACCACCTCGTGGCTCCGTCTGGCGTGATTCTAACGCTGAAAAATACTATATATACCAAAACCCAGAGGAAAAACCTAGAACTTCCGCTCCGCCGCCGCAAGCCTCTGTACCGAAGAAAACTCATTTGGAGACCTGTTTTGGCACCCTGTCGGAGGGGGGAATCATCACCGGAGGCCATCTTCATCATCCCGACAGTGTTCATGACGACGAGGTAGTAATTCACCCTCGGGGTTAAGGGTATGCACCAGTAGCTATGTGATTGATCTATCTCTCTCTCTCTCTCCCCCTCTCTCTCTCTCTCGTGTTCTTGAGATGTCACGATCTTGATGTATTATGGGCTTTGTTAATACAGTTGGATCATATGATATCATTCCCTTGCTACCTTGTTGTGATGAATTGAATCTTTCCCTTTGAGATCTCATTATGTTGGATTGAATACTTTGGGTTTGAGAACACTTGATGTATGTCTTGCATGTGGATACCCAGGGTGACAATGGGGCATTCTATTGGTTCATTTGATATATGTTATGGCATCAACTTGCGGATTCTGGTGACCTTAGGGGATCTATGCACATGGGTTGATGCACGTTTTCATACTACCTTCTCCGATAGAAATCTTGGGGTACTCTTTGAAGTTCTTTTGCGTGGATTGAATATGATGAATCTGAAATTGTTTGATGCATATCATATAATTGATTCACGGATACTTGTGGTGATATTGGAGTATCTAGGTGACATTAGGGTTGATTGATGCGTATCATATGGTGTTATTCTAGTACGAACTCTAGGGCTGTTTGTGACACTTATAGGAATAGCTCAAAATATAGATCGGAAAGAATAACTTTGAGGTGGTTCTACTACCTACAAGAATTTTATCTTATGTTCTCCGCTAGATATGAACTTTGGAGTGATTCTTTGTCGCATGTTGAGGGATGATCATATGATTATATTATGTTAGCATTGTTGAGAGATTGCACTAGTGAAAGTATGAACCCTAGGCCTTATTTCCAAGCATTTATACAACGTTTTCCTCGCTGTTTGCCACTTGCTACCTTGCTGTTTTTATATTTTCAGATTACAAAAGCCTATTTCTACTATCCATATTGCACTTGTATCACCATCTCTTCGCCGAACTAGTGCACCTATACAATTTACCATTGTATTGGGTGTGTTGGGGACACAAGAGATTTCTTGTATTTGATTGCAGGGTTGTTTGAGAGAGACCATCTTCATCCTACACCTCCCACATATTGATAAACCTTAGGTCATCCACTTGAGGGAAATTTGTCGCTGTCCTACAAAACTCTGCACTTGGAGGCCCAACAATGTCTACAAGAATAAAGTTGTGTAGTAGACATCAAGCTATTTCCTGACGCCGTTGCCGGGGAGGTGAGTGCTTGAAGGTATATATTTAGATCTTGCAATTAAATATTTTAGTTTCTTGTTTTTCTCTAGTTTTGTGTTATAAAGAAAACTACAAAAAAGGAATTTAGGTTGCCTCAATTGCTTGGCCTTTATAATGTCTTTCGTGAAAATGATGGTTCGGAAGATTGTGCTCAATTGTTAGAGGAAGAATTTATGAAAATGCTTAATGTGAAATCCTTGAATGATGAGCATGGTAGCAATATTGTTAGTATGAATTCTCTGAATATCCATGATGCTAATGATGATTGCACTAGTCATGATAAAAATTGTTTCCTATAAACATGTGAATTTTTGCGGAGTTAATAATTTTTTTGAAGACATGCCATATAGGGATGATATATTTTGTAAGAAGCATAAACATGATAAAACCAATTGGTGGCTTAAGGTGATAATGAATTTGCCACAAGATTATGCTCTCTTCATCCTATTACTTGTCAACTATGCAATAGGGTTGGTCATCTTAAATTCCAATGCATGCTTTTTCATGATCGAATTTGATCTCCCGTGAACTCTATAGTGAACTTTGTTTATTTTTGGGTTGTGAATAATTGTCACATAAAAAATATTGGTTTGATATATTCCTTATCACTAATGATAATGAAACTAATTTATAGGAAATCTATATGTTTTGCATAGTTAATTGCAATGAGAATGCTTATATTGCCAACTATAGAAAGACGGGAAAACCAATTTAATATAAAAGTAACACTAATGAAAGGGTAAAGGTCTCCCAATACCCTCCAATTGTTTCTCGTAATGAATCATGTTGCAAGGAGGAGCTTCCCATCGAACCAATCTCTTCAATAAGAAGCTCGAAAACATTACTTAAACCCACACAAAATGTGGTAAAGGAGAAGAAGAAGAGAAGAAAAGGTAAAGGTAAAAAGGCATCCGTCTCAAATAATGTTTCTCCTATCATTGTTGAGAATAAATCCGAAAGTAGTGTGGACAATGATACACTTGATGATTATTTTTTTACGCCACTAATTGTTGTGATGATTATGATTGGGAAGTTAATGATACTCCTTATAATATTGAAAATCTTTTTGGCACTAACTTGGAAAATTATGATGATAATAATTGTTATACTATTGGTGCCATTCATGCTACTGATGATTATGTTAATGATTTGCAAAACCACATGCTTGGGATGCAATGTTCAATGAGAATGACATGTTTGAGAATCCATTTGCTGCACTTAATATTTGTTCCAAGTAGGGGATGCTTTGCTTAATGAAGATGATCTTTTTAGTCCCCTCACATTGAATGATCAAATTGATTATGTTGAGAACAAAGTTGCTACTTACGATGATTATTGTGATGATAGTTATGTTATAAAAGTAGTGATGATTATTATTAAAAAAATCATAATTATGAATACCACTTTTCTGAACATTACTCTTTTAATGAGGAAACAATTTATAGTATTCAAGTCTCCTATGATACTCCCACTATTATGTATGAGAAGTTTGCTTGTGGGGAGAGTAATAAATTTTCTATGCTTGTGGATCATGAAAAGAACGCTTTATGTGATAGTTATATTGTTGAATTCCTTCATGATACTACTGAAAATTATTATGAGGGAGGAACTTATGCTTGTAGGTATTGCAATAATATAAGGTTTCCTCTCTATGTGTTCAAAATTTTGAAGTTGTGCTTGTTTTTCCATCCTATGCAAGTTGATTCTTGTTGTAATAAATTGTTTGCTTGCAAAATCCCTATGCATAGGAAGTGGGTTAGACTTAAATGTCCTTGTCATGTGATCCATGACGCTCTTTTGCATGTTTCAAATACTATTCCTATGTGAGCACCATTGAAATCATCATGCCTAGCCAAAAGGTTTTAAAGAAAAGCGCTTGTTGGGAGACAACCCAACACTTATACTTTCTATTTTTGTGTGTTCACATGATTAAGATACTGTATTAATAATGTTTTGTTCCTTTTATTTCAATAAGGTGCCAAGTAAAGCCTTCGGGATAGTGTGGATACTTGTTAGTTTGATTCTGTGCAAAAACAGAAACTTTCACGTCCAGTGCAGAATTTCTCTGATTTTACTGAAGAGTCAAAATTCTGAAATCTTTACACAGTTTTTCTATCCAAATATTTTTCGTTGTACTAATTTTTCAGAATTTTTAGTGTCAGGGAAGTATGGATTTCATTCAGATCTTCACAGACAGTTCTGTTTTTGACAGATTCTGTTTTGCATGGATAGTTTGCTTGTTTTAGTGTTCCCATAGCTTATATTGAGCGATATAAATTATGTGAATGGTAGAATACAGTAGGTATTATGTGAGAACAATTATGAATAGTGTCTTGATAGTACCTAAGTGAATGATCAATATTTATTATACTAACCCCTCTCACGAAGTTCCGTTAAGTTTTGTGTGATTGAAGTTTTCAAGTTTTGGGTCAAATACCGATATGAGGAGAATAAGGAGCGGCAAAAACCTAAGCTTGGGGATGCACAAGGCACCCCCAAGGTAATATCCAGGGAAGACTCAAGTGTCTAAGCTTGGGGATGCCCCGGAAGGCATCCCCTCATTCGTCTTCAACACTATCGCTATATCTTACTTAGAGCTATATTTTTATTTGACAAATACTATGAGTTTTGCTTGGAGCGTCATTTTATTTTGTTATTTTCTGCTTGTTGTTAGTTATAATCTTGTTTTCCAATAAAAACTTCCAAGAATTGCCTTTTAGGATGCTTGAATTGCATGTTTGATGTGTGTTGTGTAAAAACAGAAACTTTTGCTGTAGTGTTTGAATTTTCATATTTTACTGAAACGTGGAAAGTTTCTGAAATTTTTACACAGTATTTTCATATAATGTTTTTATCACTTGCTAAATTTTTATAATTTTTAGATATACATAATTACACTTTTTAAATAGATTGCTACAGACTGTTCTATTTGGACAGATTGCTGTCACTGTTTTGTTATCTACTTATCCTAGAGTTTTTATGGCTTACATTGGTAGATATAAATTATGGAAATGATAGTATACAGTGCCTAATGTTTGAAAATTATTATGCAACTTGTCTTGGCATTACATGAAGTGTTGGTTTATTCCTATGTGTACTAACCTATCTCACGAGTTCTTTTCAAGTTTTGTGTGGATGAAGTTTTAGAGATTTAGGTGAAACCGGGATATGGGAGATTGAACGAGATACAAAAGGTCAAGCTTGGGGATGCCCAAGGCTCCCCAAGTAAATATTGCAAGAAGTATCAAGCATCTAAGCTTGGGATGCTATGCATCCCACCTTTGTTCATCAAACAACTATTGGTTAGCCTATGCTGAACCTAAGTTTTCATTCATTCACATGATATGTGTTATTCTTGGAGTTTATTTTTTTATTGTGGTTTAAATAAAATACTTAGATCTGAAAGTCTTCATTGAGAGAGACTCCTCACATATCTAGTTAATTGTTTGACTACTCATTGATCTTCACTTGTATCTTTTGAGAGTAGTTTGATGTTTACTCTTGTGCTTCACTTATATCCTAAGAGTAAATTGTGAATGAATGAAATATCATAAATCTGAAATTATCAATGTTCTATATTCTTAGTAGTAGGTTCACATTGGGTTTAGAAAGTAAAATCTATTGAATTTTGACAATCACAATATTGGTCATACAAGCAATTCATGAATGATTAGTATAAGTAAGAGAACTTTCATATACACATATATTATCTTGGACATCTTTGATGATTGTGAATACCATTAATTATTTTCAAGCTTTATCAAGTAGTTGATGTTGGACAAGGAAGACAATGTAATGGTTATGCTTGGGTATATTTGCATAGAAGTTATATTGTTATGGATCCTCCAACATGTGGTGCTTGTTTAGAACATTTTGCTAGCCAAAACTTCGTACTAAGTATAGAGACTACTTGTGCATTCAAAAACCTTGAGCCAAATTTCTTCCATGAGAGTCCACCATACCTACCTTTATATGGTATTTCACTGCCATTCCAAGTAAATTTGCATGTGCCTTCTCTAAAACCTTCAAAATAAATATCTGTTTTGTGTGCCCGTATCGCTCATGGAGCGATGGGGCTGTCAGTATCTTCCATGCTAAGTGTGTTTAACTCACGATAAGTGTTTATTCACTAGTCATTGAACGAGAGAGGCTGGTAAAAAAGGATGCCCAGTCCTGCATAATACAAAATAAAATAAACAAGAACTCCCCCTAGAAAGTTGATTGTTTGGAGGGCACCCGTGGATTCGGTCAGCCATGGAATGTGTTTGAATAGTGGAGGGGCAGTAAAATTTCAATTTCGTTTGGGAACCGCCATTAATATGTCTAGCATGGAAGATATTGAAATCCCTTATTGTAACATTGACAGGAAAGGCACACCACCCAAAATATATTCACCTCCGTTTTAAACAATGAGCTCTGACACCTATGTGAATCCCTGCTTCCCTCTGCGAAGGGAGATTCTATTTACTTTTATGTTATTTACTTATCATGTTGAGTCAACTTCTTATTCCAACTTCAATCTATTAGCTAGCAAACATCATGTGGTGGGGAAAGATCCAAACACATATATCCAGTCAAATATATTTGATCATGATTCATTATTGTTGACAATTATCTTTATGATAAGTGCGTTGGGAGGGGAAACATTAAGTCCCTATCTTTCTCTATGTTCGATGGATGCTGTTTGTTCTAAAAATATGCTTTGAGTATTAGCAATCATCGAAGAGTATATGGCAATTGAGTATGTGGAGCTCTTACTTAGACTTTGCTGAAAATAAGATGCATTGAAATTGATTGACGACTAAGAACATAGGTTGTTAAGTTTCAAGAGAATGCATTGTTTCAACCATGACATGTGAATTGATTACTACTCTATCATAATGAGTTTCATTAGAAAAAGTTATTGTTTATGATGCTAGAAAAGTGACTGAAATTATCATTGATCAAACTAATATACTATGCTAGCATCACACTTCATAAATTATTTCTTTTATCATTTACCTACTCGAGGACGAGTAGGAATTAAGCTTGGAGATGCTGATACGTCTCCAACGTGTCGATAATTTATGAAGTATTCATGCCATATCTACCTATGTTTACAATACTTTTATATGGTTTTGATGCACTTTACATGATTTAATTAGAACTAACCCGGACTGACGTTGTTTTCAGCGGAATTTCCGTGGTGTTGTTTTTTATGCAGAAAATTAAAGTTCTCGGAATCGCCCAAAACTTTTTGATGATTTTTACTAGACAATATAAGAAATACTGGAGCGAAGAACTACCGGAGGGGGGCTACCAGGTGCCCCCAAGCCATCAGGGTGCCCTGACCCCCTGGGCGCACCCTGATGGCTTGGGACCATCTCATGGCTCCGTTTGGCGTGATTCCAACGATGAAAAATCCTATATATACCAAAACCCTTAGAAAAAAACCTAGAACTTCGCTCCACCGCCGCCAACCTCTGTACCAAAGAAAACTCATCCGGAGCCCTGTTCCGGCACCCTGTCGGAGGGGTAATCATCACCGGAGGCCATCTTCATCATCCCAACGGTGTCCATGACGAGGAGGGAGTAGTTCACCCTCGGGGCTGAGGGTATGTACGAGTAGCTATGTGATCTCTCTCTCTCTCTCTCTCTCTCTCTCTCTCGTGTTCTTGAGATGTCACGATCTTGATGTATCATGGGCTTTGTCAATATAGTTGGATCATATGATACTATTCCCTTGCTACCTTTTTGCGATGAATTGAATCTTTCCCTTTGAGATCTCATTATGTTGGATTGAATACTTTGGGTTTGAGAACACTTGATGTATGTCTTTCATGTAGATACCCGTGGTGACAATGGGGTATTCTATTGGTTCACTTGATATATGTTATGGCATCAACTTGCGGATTCCGGTGACCTTGGGGGATCTATGGGTTGATGCACGTTTTCATACTACCTTCTCCGATAGAAATCTTGGGGTACTCTTTGAAGTTCTTTTGCGTGGATTGAATATGATGAATCTGAAATTGTTTGACGCATATCATATAATTGACTCACGGATACTTGTGGTGACATTGGAGTATCTAGGTGACATTAGGGTTGATTGATGCATATCATATGGTGTTATTCTAGTACAAACTCTAGGGCTGTTTGTGACACTTATAGAAATAGCTCAAAAGATTGATCGGAAAGAATAACTTTGAGGTGGTTCTACTAGCTACAATGATTTCGTCTTGTGTTCTCCGCTAGATATGAACTTTGGAGTTATTCTTTGTCGGACGTTGAGGGATGATCATATGATTCTATTATGTTAGTATTGTTGAGAGATTGCAGTGAATGTTTGAACCCTAGGCCTTATTTCTAAGCATTTATACAACGTTTTGCTTGCTGTTTGCCACTTGCTACCTTGCTGTTTTTATATTTCCAGATTACAAAAACCTATATCTACTATCCATATTGCACTTGTATCACCTTCTCTTCGCTGAACTAGTGCACCTATACAATTTGCCATTGTATTGGGTGTGTTGGGGACACAAGAGATTTCTTGTATTTGATTGCAGGGTTGTTTGAGAGAGACCATCATCATCCTACACCTCCCACTGATTGATAAACCTTAGGTCATCCTATTGTTGTACTAAAGAACGGGGCCCTTAGTACACAGACTTGTGCATAGACAACAATGGCCTCCAGGCCGGCAAGACCTTGCCGGGCGACTCCAGTCTCCAAGGCAATGCCAGGCAAGGACCAAAGCAACCGGGAAGCTTCCTTGCCGATGGAGAAGACCCGACCGCAAGCGCACCCGCCAAGATCTCTGCCATCAAGCCATCGCTCCATGTCGCCAGGCTGATAGTCTGTATTGGCTAGGTGTCGAGCATGCAGGCAATTAGGTAGAGCTTGTCGGGACGCGTGGCAGCTCGGTGGATTTACAACAACTTTAATGACACTCGTCCAACGGCGTGGCAGAGGAATAAGAGGTAGCTAGGCAAACGACAAAGAAGGAGAGGCGATCCTCGCCGGGAAGCATCGCCAACAAGACACCTCACAGCGCATTTAATGTGCGTGTCCCAGTCCATCAGAGTTAGGTATTTCCCACTATAGCTCCTGCCAGTAGTTTTGGCAGCTATAGCCTACACTGTTTACTCTATGTAATGACCATTCTAGCCACTGTGGTAGCCCCTTAGCCTATAAAAGGAGGCCCATGGCTACCTTTACAAAGGTCGACACTTTTTTTATTTGCACGCATAGCCGCACTCCTCGAGCATTCCATGTCGGGCTGTAGCGCTCCTGTACTTGGAATTCACATAATCCACAAAACACAGGACGTAGGGTTTTACGCTCCCGAGCGGCCCGAACCTGTCTAAACCCCCGAGTGCGCATGGATTAGTGATGCTCTTTGTGCCCGAGTATCCCCATAGTTTAACCGCAAAGGAGCCCCGTAGGTCCCATATATTGTCATACCTTGACATCTTTGGCGCGCCAGGTAGGGGGTTTCGTGAGCGAACCTTCACCAATTTCTGTGTGTCATCACCAACGACTTCGCCGACGCCATGGCTCCCAAAAAAGCCAAGGGCACGTTGGCTCCCGTCCCGTTTTCGTCCAAGCTGCATACGGAGGCGACCCCGCGCTCACCGTACTGGCGAGCGTAGCCACAACACCGCACGGAACTCCACGAGCCGCGAACCGGACCCCGCCGTCATGGCGACGTAACATGTGCCGGCGGCGAACGGGGTCAACGTTACGGCAATAGCAGCTGCGGCAGCAACAACGACAGCGAAGGGACCTCCGCCGCACACCTCACAAGACAATCATGACCAGTGCCCTCAGGGTGACGACCCCGGACAGCATGTAGACAAGACCCCTGTGTGCCATTCACGTGACGCGTAGGGCCAAGCTCATCGTCAGCCTCCTTGAGAAGATGGACGCCACGATGGGACGGGAGAGCGCTCTTCCTGACACTGTCAGAAGTAAGAGCGCCCCCCATGCCTCGCACCGCTCCATGCCCAAGACCACGGAGGAAGCCCTGGCGCAGGCCCAACTGTTGCTGAACTTCCTGCCTGCGCCAGAGAAGATGGAGGACTGGAGGGCGACTATACAAAGCCTTCTAAGTTTCACAAATCGTGACAAGCCAGATGTGGCGGGTCCCTCGCGCGCGCACCATGCGCCCCCTGTGAGGCCCTCCACCAGACGCGACGTTGGCGGGGCACACACGATGCAGTCGCCCCCACATCAGCAACAACCTTCCCACCGGACCAACGTGCAGGACGAAGTGTCTTACGCGTTGACAGACTCGTGGCAGAAACAAGACCAGCACCAAGTCTTGGACGATAGGCGCAAGGAGGATGCCCACACCACCATCTAGAGGCGGCGAGAGACGCGTCGCCGATCGAATGACCGTGCGGACCCAACCGTTGACGAGCCTGCGCCAGGGGTGCCCGGCAACCTACCTTATGAGATAGGTTGCCCGACATTCATCCACGAGCTGCCGCAAGTCCGCTGGCCCTCGAGCAGAGCCTTCAAGCCTGAACTGCCCGACAAATACGACGGCAAGAACAGCCCGTCCGAGTTCCTCAGCATCTACATCATCGCGGTGCAGGCCGTTGGGGGGCGCGATGAGAAATTGTTCGCCAACTACTTCCCGCTGGCACTCAAGCCCAATGTGAGGAGTTGGCTGATGAACTTACCGGAGGGGTCCATTTCTTCTTGGGCGGACTTGTGCAACCAGTTCGTTGGTGCATACCATGGGGGTCGCAAACTCCCAGGACAGCCCAGTGATCTGCATGTGCTTCCCCAGAGAGATGGCGAGTCCCTCCGCAAATACATTCAGAGGTTCAGCCGTGTGCAGTACAACATCCCCGACATCCATCTTGCCGCGGTAATTACCGCGTTCTATACGAACATGCATAACTGGCGGATGCGCAAGATATGAGCATCAACAAGGTGCGGGATGTCGCCGAGATTTACGCCCTGGCGGACAAGTGTGCATGTGCTGAAGAAGGGAGGAGACTCCCCGGAGAGGATGCTGGCATAGAGGTCGACTCTGACGACGACGAAGATGTGCCCGCCTCCAAGAAAAGGGGCCGAAAGCGCAAAGGCAAGGCAGTCATGGCCGTCGAAGGGACCGATAACTCCAACACCAGCAAGAAGGACAAGTCCGAAGGATCCGTCAAGGGGGCTACTGCCTGCTCCGGAGATGATGAGGCCACGGCGGGAGATAAGACCAGCAGGCCATTCTGCAAGATCCACCTCACCAAGAGCCATGACATCACCGAATGCAGCCAAGTAGAACAGCTTGCGAAGAAGCAGAAGCAAGAGTACGAAAGGCGCAACAAGGAGAAGGCCAAGGACGATGCAGCTCACTTCGACAAGAAAAACCGTGGTGGCCGCCGCGATAAGGCCAAGCAGCAATAAGAGAAGCCTGCTAGAGGCCGAGACAAGAAATCTGTTGACGAAGACGATGATGATGACATAGATGAAGAGGGATCTGACGGCCAAGAATTCCAGAAGGCAATTGATGCTATGTGTGTTGACGAAGGTGCATCTTTGTACTCCTCCCACCGGCAACTCATGCAGTGGGCCCGTGAAGTCAACGCAGCGAAGCTAGTGACAGAAGCAAGAAAACCCCTCAAGTGGTCCAATACTCCCATCATCTTTGACGCTGAGGATCACCCTGACTGCATCACTACTGTCGGGTGTGTGCCGTTGTTGGTATCACCAACAATCCACAACCTCAAGGTTACAAAGATGTTGGTCGATTGTGGGGCCGGCTTGAATCTCATATCGCCCGACGTGATCAAACGACTGCAAATCCTAGACATAGATCTCAAACTAACATGACCTTTCCAAGGGGTCAACCCGGGAAGATCTCAGCCCAAGGGGAAGATTACTCTGCCGGTGATGTTTGGTAGCGAGCTCAACTTCAAGACAGAAAGGGTCGTCTTTGATGTTGCGAAGATGTCGCTGCCATACAATGGAATCTTGGGCCAACCGGCGCTGGCAAAGTTCATGGCGGCATCTCATCATGCCTACAATACTCTCAAGATGCTAGGGCCGATGAGCGTCATCACCATCCAAGCTGACAACAAGGACACGGTCCTCTGGGTCGACAAGCTCTTCTGGGAGGCAGTGGCAGCATCCGCTGACAAGGCGCTTCCTCCTGCCGGCAAAGTTCCTAGGGGGGGAGACAAGAACAAGAGTTCCGGCAAATCTCGTAAGGATTCTGGGAAGCGCACCGCGGAGTGCAGCACGCCGTCGATGACTTACCAGAGACCTCTGCCGCCAGGAGCAATTAAAACAAAGTGACCACCCCAAGACGAAGCAAGTGGCTGCACGGGAGAACGACGAGGATGAAACCTTCACCATATGTGCCACCCTCGACAGCAAATAGGAAAGCGCGCTCATCTCCTTTCTGCGGGCGAATGTCGATGTGTTTGCCTGGCAACCATCTGACATCCCCGGTGTTCCCAGGGAGGTGATTGAGCACCACCTTACCGTTTGTCCCCATGCACGGCCCGTCAAGCAGAAGGTCCGGAAGCAAGCCCTAGAGCGGCAAGAGTTTATTGCCGAAGAAATCAAGAAGCTAGAAGCAACATGTCTAATCAGAGGTGTGATCCATCCAACCTAGTTAGCGAACCCTGTGGTGGTGCGCAAGGCGAATGTGAAGTGGAGACTTTGCATCGACTTCACTAATGTCAACAAATCTTGCCCAAAAGACCCCTTCCCCTTGCCGCTCTAGGGCTTGCTTCCGGACCTTCTGCTTGCCAATAGTGGACTCCACCGCCGGTTGCGACCTATTGTCCTTCCTTGACGCTTAGTATGGCTACCAACAGATCTTCATGGCCAAGGAAGACGAACAGAAAACAACGTTCATTACCCCATGTGGCACATACTGCTTCAAGCGTATGCCTTTTGGGCTGAAGACTGTTGGTTTGACATTTGCAAGGGCCATCCAGATTGGTTTTGGGCCACAACTACACAGAAATGTGGAGGCATACATGGATGACATAGTAGTCAAAACCAAGGCAAGGCCACGTTTATTCAAGACTTAGAAGAAACCTTTGCAAACTTGCGCAAGATTAACCTATAGCTCAACCCCGAGAAGTGTGTGTTTGGAGTCCCTTCCGGCAAGCTCCTCGAGTTCTTCATGTCACAACGCGGGATCGAAGCTAGCCCCGCCAAGATCGAAGCAATTGAGCAGTTGGAGGCACCGGAGCGCGTCAAGGACGTATGCCGCTTGGCGGGCTGCATCACTGCCCTCAGCAGGTTCATTTCCAAATCCGCAGAGCGCGCCCTGTAGTTTTCCAAAACCCTGAAGAAGGCGGGCCCAATGACATGGACTCGAGAAGCAGAGGCAGCGCTGCAAGATTTGAAGAAGTACCTGTCCTCAACGCCAATCCTAGTCCCACCTAAACCACAAGAACCGTTGTTGCTGTACCTGGAGGCAACAAACCAAGTGGTTAGTTCTATGCTAGTGGCTGAGAGGGAAGCTGAGGAGGACGAGGCGTCAACCCCCAAGCTAGTAACCGATAGCCCGGATTCAACCCCAGCAAATCAAGGAGACGACAACACAAACATGGCGCAAGAGGCAGAACATCAGACTACGCAGAAGAAGAAGATGGTGCAACGACAAGTTTACTTTGTTAGCTCTCTCCTACAGGGGGCTAGGTCAAGGTACTCTGGAGTGCAGAAAGTACTTTTCGTCCTTCTCATGGCCTCCCGGAAGCTGCGCCACCACTTCCAAGCGCATCACATCACTGTCGTCACTCGCTTTCCGTTGCAACGCATCCTGAGGAATCCAGAGGCAATCGGAAGGATTGTCGAGTGGGCGTTGGAGCTGGATAGCTTTGACCTGAGCTTTGAAAGCATGGCAACAATACAAAGCAGAGCCCTGGCGGAGTTCATCGCAGAGTGGACGCCAAGGCAAGACGAAGAAATCCCAGAAACAACCCTCCACGACAAGGGAACACCTCAAGAATGGGTCATGTACTTTGATGGAGCTTTTTCGCTGCAAGGCGCCGGTGCCGAAGTGTTGCTTGTCGCACCCACAGGACATCACCTCAAGTACATGATCCAGATGCAGTTTCCCTGGGATGCATCAACTAACAACACAACTGAGTACGAAGGGTTGCTTGCCGGACTGCAGATAGCAACTGACCTTGACATCAGGAAATTGATAGTCCGAGGAGACTCACAACTTGTTGTATGCCAAGTAAACAAGGACTACCAGAGTCCCCTGATGGAAGCATATGTGGATGGAGTGACGAAATTGGAAGAGCAGTTTGACGGTCTACAAAGATAACACATCCCTCGTGCTAAAAATAGCATTGCCGATGACCTATCAAAGCGAGCTGCATAGAAGCTGCCTGTGGAGCCAGGCACTTTTGTACTCCGATTAACTCAGCCTATAGTCACTCTGTCAACGTGGAAAACCAAGAAAAGAAAGGTCAACTCTGGCGACTATTTCCCGGCAGAGCCACCAATGGCCGCCAAGAAGGTTGCCATAGGCGACAAGACGCCTGCCGGTGAGCAGCAAGCTCCAGCAAACCCAGTGGTCCTTGGTCCTTGCCGTGGAAGCTAGCGCTCCCATAGCAGAAGAAATGCTTTGGGTCCTTGTCGTCGAGCCCCAAGCTCTGACACGGGCACAACAGATCGTCCGATACCTCCAGACAGGAGATCTCCCCGAGGAACAAGAGGAAGCGGAAAGAGTAGCCTAACAGTCGAGCGTGTACCAATTCGTGGACATCACTCTGTACAAGAGGAGACCAAACGGGGTGAAATTGAAGTGCATTCCCCGGGAGAAAGGATGGCAGCTGTTGGCAGAAATACACAAAGGAATCTGTGGCTCCCACATCGGATCACGAGCCCTTGTCGGGAAGGTGTTTCGGCAAGGCTTCTATTGGCCGGCAACCCTTCAAGACGCCTTGGCGGTGGTGAATACGTGTGAAGTATGCCATTGCCATGCCAAGCAAATACATCAACCAGCACAAGCCCTTCAAAACCATACTGGTCTACGCCAGTGGTGAATACGTGTGAATATTTAGTCTGCGAAGGGATCAAACAAGTTGACGCCAAAGTGGGAAGGCCCTTACCGGGTAGTACAAGTCAGCAGGCCTGGCGCAGTCTGCCTGGAGACCGAATACGGCACCCATGTGCAAAACTCGTGGAATATCGAGCATCTTCGCAAGTTCTACCCGTGAGGCGCGGTTGCCGGGCAACCCGGCAACCTCTTTTGTAGAAGTCTGCCGGCAAGGCGTGTTTTCCTTTGTATAAAGCCAGGAGCCTGACCCTGTGCGTAGTCAATAAAGCTAAGTGTTCTACAACCTCTTGTCAAAGTACATGTTTATATTATGTATCTTAGATGAAATGTTGTGATCACTTTCTACTTGCGTAAGGAGACTATTGAACCACTAATTTTCCTAGCCTCCTCTATTTTCTCATCTTCCTTTTTCTCAAAGGGGAGAAGAGGTCCCCGTGTGCAGATCTTCCCCGGGGGGGGGGGGGTGAAAGTATGGACACCTACAGACATGTTCAAGGGAAATCACCTTGCTGCGAGAGATACAACAAACAGAAAGCTAAGTTGCAAAAACTTCTTAAAAATTCAAGCTTTTTCCCTCGAACAAAGTTGATGCTTGTATGAGAAAACCTGCACGCGAAGGACACTTGTCGGAGTTGTCTGCGCTCTTGGTTGTTTCGAGCCTGCTCAACATCCTAAGTAGCCACGACAAGGACGACAAGGTGGCCATGCCGGCAGCGGCATCACTGGCAGGCTGCTAAGGATCTGATCCTAAAAGCGCTCGCGGTAAAGATGTGTGCACCGGCGGGCGTTTCCGGCAAGCGTAGGGACTAAAAATGCAAGTGCAAAACTGCATTTAAGGGGAAATAACCGTTCATTATAGCATAATAAGTGCTTGAATATTTAGCGGAAGGTACCCAACAAATTTTCTTTGCGTCCTCGTAGGGTTACATTGGGTACAGTGTAAACACAAAAGGAGATCTGCCACTATGATGTGGTGATTGATCCGGAAACGAGTTCTCGTGGATGGAACCTCGCGTACGCATCAATCGACCCATCTCCAAAACCTAGATAAAGCGCCACACGCGCATAGTTGGAGTCCTCGTGCTTGATGCCAAGCAGGCTGTCATCGTCATCACTGTCGCTGGAGGAGTCAAAGTCACTGCCGCTCGAGCTCTCCACGCAGCACTCCAGGCGGACGCTAGAAGCCCCAAAGAACTTCGCGGAGAGAGTGGCGCCCCCGTCAAACTTGAGCTGGAGGAGATGCCCCGGCCCCAGGCCGCGGGAGCGGGCAAACGACTTCCACCCCCCGCATCAAGAACATGGCACTTCAAAGGGAGAGGTCGACCGCCACCCACATAGGCCCATTGCAGCAGCCGTCCGCCCGGAGCCACATGCCTGAAGGTCTGCTGCCTTCCATGGCCCTCGCGAAGGGGTCAGGAAGACACAGCCAACTTCGGGGTCGACGGGGTAGCACCTCGATGAACTCGTGCGCTGCCTCCCCCGCATGTGTCCATACACGGGGCGGGGGGAGGGGAGCACCGCCACGACCACCGCGTTTGAGGGACCCGTCCTCCCGCAGCCCCTGGACGCCGCCCTTCCCTGGGATGTGGAGCCGCCCCCAGTTGCCGTCACCATGATGCGCATCGGGCTCCGTGGGGCGACCGTCGAAGCGGCGGCAGACCCTCGAGCACGGCCGCGGCCCCTCGCCATCCCAGGAATGCCTCACTAGAGGAGGTGGCGGAAGGAGGAAGAAGATGGTGCTGACTGGCGGACTGAAACATGAAGATGTGGATGAGCAACGCCCTCCTCAACCCCCCTATTTATGGGAATAAGACGGACGGGGGGAGGGGGGGGGCTGGCTCTTTGCGACCCGAGGCAATTGCACGCTGGCGAAAGCGCTGCACCAGCTACCGCCATTTTTGGCCAATGCCAGCCCTGGCATGTAACTGTTGGGGAACGTTGCATGGGAAACAAAAATTTTCCTACGCACACGCAAGATCTATCCATGGTGATGAGCATCTACGAGGGGTAGAGTGGATCTACATACCCTTGTAGATCGATAAGCGGGAAGCGTTAAGAAACGCGATTGATGTAGTCGAACATCTTCGTGATCCAAATCGCCGAGCGTCCCGCGATCCCATCACGATCCATCTCGCGATCCAATCACGATCCGTCCCGCGATCCCATCACGATCCGTCCCGTGATCAAATCACGAATCGTCTCGCGATCCTGATCACGGTCCTTCCGATCTAGCGCTGAATGGACGGCACCTCCGCGTTCAGCACACGTACAGCTCGACGACGATCTCCGCCTTCTTGATCTAGGAAGAGGGGGCGGAGAGGTAGATGAGTTCTCCGGCGGCACGACGGTGCGGCGGCTATGGTGGTGGAACAATTCCGGCAGGGCTTCACCTAAGCACCGCTGAAACTAGACTAGAGGAGAAACCGATCTAGATGAAATAGAGGGAGCACGTGGCAATTAGGGTTAGCTCTCCCCTCTAAATCCTCTAGTATATATAGGAGGGAGGGAGGGGAGGAGGCAGCCTCAAACCCTCAAGGGCTGGCCGAAATTGGAGGTGGAGGAGTCCTACTCCAATCCTATTAGGAGTAGGATTCCTCCTCTCCACTTGGAAACTCTTTCCACCTTTCCCCCTTTGGGTTTTTCCCACCCCTAGCCGCATGGGCCTTAGTGGGGGGCTTGGCCAGCCCACTAAGGGATGGCTTGACTCCTCCCACAGCCCATGAGGCCCCTTGGGTCGAAATACCCCTCCCGATGGTCCCCGGTACCCCTCCCGGCACTCCCGGTACACTACCGAAATATCCGAAACTTTTCCGGTGACCAAAACGGGACTTCCTATATATCAATCTTTACCTCCGGACCATTCCGAAGCTCCTCGTGACATCCAGGATCTCATCCGGGACTCCGAACAACCTTCGGTCACCACCATACATAACTCTACTATATCGAAACGTCACCGAACCTTAAGTGTGCAGACCCTGCGGGTTCGAGAACTATGTAGTCATGGCCGAGACACCTCTACGGCCAATAACCAATAGCGGGACCTGGATGCCCATATTGGTTCCCACATATTCTACGAAGATCTTTATCGGTTGAACCTCTATGTCAAGGATTCAGTTAATCCCGTATGTTGTTCCCTTTGTTCTTCGGTATGTTACTTGCCCGAGATTCGATCGTCGGTATCTCTATACCTAGTTCAATCTCGTTACCGGCAAGTCTCTTTACTCGTTCCGTAATACAAGATCCCGTGGCTAACACTTTAGTCACATTGCTTGCAAGGCTTGTTGTGATGTTGTATTACCGAGTGGGCCCTGAGATACCTCTCCGTCACACGGAGTAACAAATCCCAGTCTTGATCCATACCCACTCAACAGACACTCTCGGAGATACCTGTAGAGCACCTTTATAGTCACCCAGTTACGTTGCGACGTTTGATACACACAAGGCATTCCTCCAGTGTCAGTGAGTTGTATGATCTCATGGTCATAGGAACAGATACTTGACATGCAGAAAACTATAGCAATAAACTGACACGATCATATGCTATGTTTATAGTTTGGGTCTTGTCCATCACATCATTCTCCTAATGATGTGATCCCGTTATCAAATGACATCTCATGTCTATGGCCAGGAAACCTTGACCATCTTTGATCAACGAGCTAGTTAACTAGAGGCATACTAGGGACACAGTGTTGTCTATGTACCCACACATGTATTTGAGTTTCCAATCAATACAATTATAGCATGGATAATAAACGATTATCACGAACAAGGAAATATGATAATAACTAAATTATTATTGCCTCTAGGGCATATTTCCAATAGTCTCCCACTTGCACTAGAGTCAATAATCTAGTTCACATCACCATGTGATTTACATTGTTATGAATCTAACACCCAATGAGTTCTGGGGTTCGATCATGCTTTGCATGTGAGAGAGGTCTTTAGTCAACGGTCTGCAACATTCAGATCCGTGTGTTCTTTGCAAATCTATATGTCATACTGCAGATGCTACCACACTCCACTTGGAGCTATTCCAAATGTTTGCTCCACTATACGTATCCTGACTGCTACTCAGAGTCGTCCGGATAGGTGTCAAAGCTTGCATTGACGTGACCCTTTACGACAAACTCTTTATCACCTCCATAATCGAGAAATATTTCCTTAGTCCTCTAGTTACTAAGGATAATCTTGACCGCTATCCAGTGATCCACTCCTGAACCACTCTTGTACCCCTTGACAGACTCATGGCAAGGCACACACTAGGTGCGGTACACAGCATGTCATACTATACAGAGCCTATGGATAAGGCATAGGGGACGACCTTTGTCCTTTCTCTTTCTTCTGCCGTGGTCGAGCTTTGAGTCTCACTCAACTCCACACCTTACAAATCAGGCAAGAACTCTTTCTTTGACTGATCCATTTTGAACTCTTTCAAAATCTTGTCAAGGTATGTACTCATTGAAAGTTTTATTAGACGTCTTGATCTACCTCTATAGATCAAGATGCCCAATATTTAAGTAGCTTCATTCCAGGTTTTCCTTTGAAAAACTCCTTTTCAAACAACCCTTTATGCTTTCCAGAAATTCTACATCATTTCCGATCAACAATATGTCATCCACATATACTTATCAGAAATTCTATAGTGCTCCCACTCACTTTATTGTAAATACAAGTTTCTCATAAACTTTGTATAGACTCAAAAACTTTGATCACCTCATCAAAGCGTATATTCCAACTCCGAGATGCTTGCTCCAGTCCATAGAAGGATCGCTGGAGCTTGCATATATTTTAGCATCCTTAGAACTGACAAAACCTTCCGGTTGTATCACATACAACCTTTCCTCACGGATACCGTTAAGGAAATGATGTTTTGACATCCATCTGCCAGATTTCATAATCGAAAAATGCAGCAACTGCTAACATAATTCCAACAGACTTTAGCATCGCTACGGGTGAGAAAGTCTCATCATAGTCAACTCCTTGAACTTGTGAAAAACCCTTTGCCACAAGTCGAGCTTTATAGACGGTGACATTACCGTCCGCGTCCGTCTTCCTTTTAAAGATCCATTTGTTCTGAATGGCCTTTCACCCTTCAGGTAATACTTCCAAAGCCCATACTTTGTTTTCTTACATGGATCCCATCTCGGATTGCATGGCCTCTAACCATTTCTCGGAATCCGGGCCCATCATCGCTTCTCCATAGCTCGTAGGTTCATCGTTGTCCAACAACATGACCTCTAAGACAGGGTTGCCGTACCACTCAGGAGCAGTACGCGTCCTTGTCGACCTATGAGGTTCGATAGTAACTTGATCCGAAGCTTTATGATCATCATCATTAACTTCCTCTTCAACTAATGTAGGCTCCACAGAAACAACTTTCTGCGCTGCGCTACTCTCTGGTTGAAACAAAGGTTCAACAACCTCATCAAGTTCTATCTTCCTCCCACTCAATTATTTCAAGAGAAACTCTTTCTCGAGAAAGGAACCATTTTAGCAACAAACACTTTGTGCTTGGATCTGAGATAGAAGGTTTACCCAACTGTTACGTTAGGGTATTCTATGAAGATGCATTTGTCCGCTTTGGGTTCGAGCTCATCAGGTTGAAAACCTTTTCCACATAAGCGTCGCAGCCCCAAACATTAAGAAATGACAGCTTAGGTTTCTGCCAAACCAAAATTCATACGGTGTCATCTCAACGGACTTAGATGGTGCCCCTTTTTAAAGTGAATGTAGTTGTCTCTAATGCATAACCCCAAAACGATAGTGGCAAATCGATAAGAGACATCATAGTACGCACCATATCCAATAGAGCACGACTACGACGTTCGGACACACCATCACACTATGGTGTTCCAGGTGGCATGAGTTGTGAAACAACTTCCACATTGTCTTAATGTATACCAAACTCGTAACTCAGATATTTACCTCTACGATCATATCGTAGATATTTTATCTTCTTGTCACGATGATCTCAAACTTCACTCTGAATTTGTTTGAACTTTTCAAATGTTTCAGACTTGTGTTTCATTAAGTAAGTATCCCTATATCTACTCAATTCATCAGTGAAGGTAGGAAAATAATGATATCCACCGCACGCTACCACACTCATTGGACCGAATACATCAACATGTATCATTTCCAATAAGTCACTTGCCCGCTCCATCATACTGGAAAACGGGGTCTTAGTCATCTTGCCCATGAGGCATGGTCCGCATGTCTCAACCGATTTGAAATCGAATGAGTCCAAAGATCCATCAGCATGGAGTTTCTTCATGCGTTTTACACCAATATGACATTTAGCGGCAGTGCCACAAGTATGTGGTACTATCATTATTAACTTTGTATCTTTTGGCATCAATATTATGAACATGTGTATCACTACGATCAAGATTCAATAAACCATTCTCATTGGGTGCATGACCATTGAAGGTATTATTCATGTAAACAGAATAACCATTATTCTCTAACTTGAATGAATAATCGTATTGCAATAAACATGATCTAATCACGTTCATGCTCAACGCAAACACCAAATAACATTTATTTAGGTTCATCACTAATCCCGAATGTAGAGAGAGCGTGCGATGGTGATCACATCAACCTTGGAAACACTTCCAACACTCATCGTCACCTCACCCTTAGCTAGCCTCCGTTTATTCCGTAGCTTTTATTTCGAGTTACTAACATTTAGCAACCGAACCGGTATCCAATACCCAGGTGCTACTAGGAGTACTAGCAAGGTACACACGTATGTCAAATATACTTCTATCGACGTTGCCATCCTTCTTATCTACCAAGTATCTAGGGTTGTTCCGCTTCAGCGACCGTTCTCCTCATAATAGAAGCACTTAGTCTCGGGTTTGGGTTCAACCTTGGGTTTCTTCACTGGAGCAGCAACTGACTTGCCATCCATGAAGTTTCCCTCCTAGCCCTTGCCCTTCTCGAAACTAGTGGTTTCACTAACCATCAACACTTGATGCTCCTTCTTGATTTCTACCTTCGCGGTGTCAAACATCGCGAATAGCTCAGGGATCATTATTTCTATCCCTGGCATTTTATAGTTCATCACGAGGCTCTAGTAGCTTAGTGACAGTGACTTGGAGAACTATATCAATCACTATCTTATCTGGAAGATCAACTCCCACTCGATTCAAGCGATTGTAGCACCCAGACAATCTGAGCACATGCTCACCGATTGAGCTATTCTCCTTCATCTTGCAGGCAAAGAATCTTGTTGGAGGTCTCATACCTCTCAACACGGGCACGAGCCTGAGATCCCAATTTCAGCTCTTAGAACATCTCATATGTTCCGTGACGTTCAAAACGTTTTGGAGCCTCAATTCTAAGCCGTAATGCATGACGCACTGAACTATCAAGTAGTCATCAGAACGTGCCTGTCAGATGTTCACAACATCTACAGACGACGCTTGAGGGGGTGGCGCACCGAGCGGTGCATTAAGGACATAAGCCTTCTGTGCAGCAATGAGGACAATCCTCAGATCACGGACCCAGTCCGCATTATTGCTACCATCATCTTTCAACTCTATTTCTCTAGGAACATATAAAAATTCAAGGGAGCTACAACGCGAGCTAGTAATCTACAACATAATTTGCAAAGACATTTTGACTATGTTCATGATAATGAGTTTAGTTAATTATATTACTTAAAAACTCCCACTCAAATTGACATCCCTCCGGTCATTCGAGTGACACATGATCCAAATCCACCAACTCAAGTCCGATCATCACGTGAGTTGAGGTGGTTTCAATGGTGAACATCTTCATGTTGATCATATCTACTATATGACTCATGTTCGACCTTTCGGTCTCTTGTGTTCCGAGGCCATGTCTGTACATGCTAGGCTCGTCAAGTTTAACCCGAGTGTTCCGCACGTGCAACACTGGCTTGCACCCGTTGTATGTGAACGTAGAGTCTATCACACCCGATCATCACGTGGTGTCTCAAAACGACGAACTTTCGCAACGGTGCACACTCGGGGAGAACACAATTTTATCTTGAAATTTTAGTGAGGGATCACCTTATAATGCTACCGTCGTCCTAAGCAAAATAAGATGCATAAAAGGATTAACATCACATGCAAATCATAAGTGACATGATATGGCCATGAACTTGTGCTTTTGATCTCCATCTTCAAAGCACCGGCATGATCTCCATCGTCACCGGCATAACACCATGATCTCCATCATCTTGATCTCCATCAATGTGTCGCCATGAGGTTGTCGCGCCGACTGTTGCTTCCATGACTATTGCTAACTCATAGCGATAAAGTAAAGCAAAAACGGCGAAAATAATTAAAGACAACCCTATGGCTCCTGCCGGTTGCCGTACTCATCGACATGCAAGTCGTGATATTCTATACAATACATGATCATCTCATACATCACATATATCTCTTCATGTAATTGGCCATATCACATCACAACATACCCTGCAAAAACAAGTTAGATGTCCTCTAATTGTTGTTGCAAGTTTTACGTGGCTGCTACGGGTATCTAGCAAGAACAATTCTTACCTACGCAAAAACCACAACGGTGATACAAAAATTGCTATTCAACCTTCTCAAGGACCGCCTTTGTCAAATCCGATCCGACTAAAGTGGGAGAAACAGACACCCGCCAGCCATCTTTATGCAACGAAGTTACATGTCAGTTGATGGAACCGGTCTCTCGTAAGCGTACGAGTAATGTTGGTCCGGGCCGCTTCATCCCACAATACCGCCGAATCAAGAAAAGACCAAGGGAGGAAGCAATCTGAATATCAACGCCCACAAACTCCTTTGTGTTCTACTCGAGATCTCATCTACACATAGACCTAGCTCATGATGCCACTGTTGGGGAACGTTGCATGGGAAACAAAAAATTTCCTACGCACACGCAAGATCTATGCATGGTGATGAGCATCTACGAGGGGGAGAGTGGATCTACATACCCTTGTAGATCGCTAAGCGGGAAGCGTTAAGAAACGCGGTTGATGTAGTCGAACGTCTTCGTGATCCAAATCGCCGAGCGTCCCACGATCCCATCACGATCCATCTCGCGATCCAATCACGATCCGTCCCGCGATCCCATCACGATCCGTCCCGCGATCAAATCACGAATCATCTCGCGATCCTGATCACGGTCCTTCCGATCTAGCGCCGAACGGACGGCACCTCCGCGTTCAGCACACGTACAGCTCGACGACGATCTCCGCCTTCTTGATCCAGCAAGAGGGGCAGAGAGGTAGATGAGTTCTCCGGCGGCGCGACGGCGCGGCGGCTATGGTGGTGGAACAATTCCGGCAGGGCTTCGCCTAAGCACCGCTGAAACTAGACTAGAGGAGAAACCGATCTAGATGAAGTAGAGGGAGCACGTGGCAATTAGGGTTAGCTCTCCCCTCTAAATCCTCTAGTATATATAGGAGGGAGGGAGGGGAGGAGGCAGCCTCAAACCCTCAAGGTCTGGCCGAAATTGGAGGTGGAGGAGTCCTACTCCAATCCTATTAGGAGTAGGATTCCTCCTCTCCACTTGGAAACTCTTTCCACCTTTCCCCCTTTTGGGTTTTTCCCACCCCTAGCCGCATGGGCCTTAGTGGGGGGCTTGGCCAGCCCACTAAGGGCTGGCTTGAATCCTCCCACAGCCCATGAGGCCCCTTGGGTCGAAATACCCCTCCCGATGGTCCCCAATACCCCTCCCGGCACTCCCGGTACACTATCGAAATATCCGAAACTTTTCCGGTGACCAAAACGGGACTTCCTATATATCAATCTTTACCTCCGGACCATTCCGGAGCTCCTCGTGACATCCAGGATCTCATCCGGGACTCCGAACAACCTTCGGTCACCACCATACATAACTCTACTATACCGAAACGTCATCGAACCTTAAGTGTGCAGACCCTGCGGGTTCGAGAACTATGTAGTCATGACCGAGACACCTCTATGGCCAATAACCAATAGAGGGACCTGGATGCCCATATTGGTTCCCACATATTCTACGAAGATCTTTATCAGTTGAACCTCTATGTCAAGGATTCAGTTAATCCCGTATGTTGTTCCCTTTGTTCTTCGGTATGTTACTTGCCCAAGATTCGATTGTCGGTATCTCTATACCTAGTTCAATCTCGTTACCGGCAAGTCTCTTTACTCGTTCCGTAATACAAGATCCCGTGGCTAACACTTTAGTCACATTGCTTGCAAGGCTTGTTGTGATGTTGTATTACCGAGTGGGCCCTGAGATACCTCTCCGTCACACGGAGTAACAAATCCCAGTCTTGATCCATACCCACTCAACAGACACTCTCGGAGATACCTATAGAGCACCTTTATAGTCACCCAGTTACGTTGCGACGTTTGATACACACAAGGCATTCCTCCAGTGTCAGTGAGTTGTATGATCTCATGGTCATAGGAACAGATACTTGACATGCAGAAAACTATAGCAATAAACTGACACGATCATATGCTATGTTTATAGTTTGGGTCTTGTCCATCACATCATTCTCCTAATGATGTGATCCCGTTATCAAATGACATCTCATGTCTATGGCCAGGAAACCTTGACCATCTTTGATCAACGAGCTAGTTAACTAGAGGCATACTAGGGACACAGTGTTGTCTATGTACCCACACATGTATTTGAGTTTCCAATCAATACAATTATAGCATGGATAATAAACGATTATCACGAACAAGGAAATATGATAATAACTAAATTATTATTGCCTCTACGGTATATTTCCAACAGTAACACATGGCATGTTGGGCGCAGTAAAAGAAGGAAGACGGAGAGGAAGGGCGACGGTGTTTAATGACATGGAAGAACAATAGGCAGACGAGCAGGGCCCGTCGGAAGGCATGGGGGCTAGCTCTTTGCTGTCCAAGATGAACATTTGCTGCCAAGCATGCTGCTTGGGCGGCAGCACTCCTCCGCCAATACCGCACCACGTGTGAGAACACACGTCGCAAGGGACGCAATAATGGAACGGGGGAATACGCAGAGGCGCCTCTCCCAGCCCAAACGCGGCGTGTCTTTTTAGGCGCATCCCCTCGGACGCCGTCTCGTTCCACCACTCCCGCGACCCGCGTTCAATGCGCATCGTGGGACAAGGAAGTAAAAATCATCACAATAACCGTAGGAATATGCAGCCGCACGTATCTGTGCACTGCTTTGGGCCTAGCCCAACAGCGTCACAGACTCAAGTGTGGCCCATGCCCGGGGGCTCCTGTCCGTGTACTAAAGAACGGGGCCCTTAGTACCCGGACTTGTGCACAGATGACCCTGGCCTCCAGGCTGGCAAGACCTTGTCGGGCGCCTCCAGTCTCCAAGGCAACGCCAGGCAAGGACCAAAGCAACCGGCAAGCTTCCTTGCCGATGGAGAAGACCCGACTGCGAGCGCACCCGCCAAGATCTCCGCCGTCAAGCCGTCGCTCCACGTTGCCAGGCTAATTTCTACATCGGCTAGGTGTCGAGCGGTCAGGCATTAGGTAGAACTTGTCAGGACGCGTGATAGCTCGGTGGATTTATAGCAGCTTAATGACACCCGTCCCACGACGTGGCAGAGGAATAAGAGGTACCTGGGTGAACGACACAGAAGGAGAGGCGATCCTTGCCGGAAAGCGTCGCCAATGTGACACCTCACAGCGCTTTTAGTGTGCCTGTCCCAGTCCGTTAGAGTTAGGTATTTCCCACTATAGCTCCTACCAGTAGTTTTGACAGCTATAGCCTACACTGTTTTCTCTATGTAATGACCATTCTGGCCATTGTGGTAGCCCCTTAGCCTATAAAAGGAGGCCCATGGCTACCTTTAC
Organism: Elymus sibiricus; assembly: GCA_039707655.1. Taxonomy (NCBI): domain Eukaryota; kingdom Viridiplantae; phylum Streptophyta; class Magnoliopsida; order Poales; family Poaceae; genus Elymus; species Elymus sibiricus. The sequence continues at coordinate 228,225,448 of CM077665.1, read as the reverse complement.
AAAGGTCGACACTTTGTTCATTTGCATGCGTAGACGCACTCCTCGAGCATTCCTTGCCGGGCTGTAGCGCTCCTGTACTGGGAACTCATATAATTGACAAAACACAAGACGTAGGGTTCTACGCTCCATAGCGGCCTGAACCTGTCTAAACCCCGAATGCGCATGGATTGGTGATGATATTTCTGCCCGAGGATCCCCACCGTTGAACCGCAAAGGGTCCCCGTAGGTCCCATAGATTTTCGTACCTCGACTCATCCACTTGAGGGAAATTTGTTGCTGTCCTACAAAAGTCTGCACTTGGAGGCTCAACAATGTCTACAAGAATAAAGTTGCATAGTAGACATCAGTATACTCCTCGCCAAAATCCCCAAGGCCACAACACCCGTCACCCCGAGGCTGCTCCGGCGTAGACCCCCAAGCTCTGTGATGAGGACTTCAATACCATTTTTACACCCACAACCCCTGCTGCTATACATACTGGACCAATTACTAGAGCTCGCGCATGCCAATTGAATTACCAGATACTTTCGTTTCTTGGAAACCCTTCTAATGTTCATGAACATATGATGCTGCCTAAATTAGATACTTTTGTTTTACTTATGAATGAAGGACCTAGAATGGACAAGAAGGATGGCCATTTGAGCGGGAACAAGCTTGGAGAAGAAGGTGCGCGCGCGGGAAAGAACGACGGATCTTCCAGCAGTGATTTTCGCACTTTGAAGCCACCATAATGAGAGCATTAAGGCTTGGATGAAATATTCAAGATGACACTTTATAAATTTCGTCCATAGGCTATTATAAGTGCTGCACCACCTTATTTTTGGGCCAGGCCCATGTAATTTCGAAATACCACATTATAGGATGTTTTTAGAGTCTGTATGTGTGGGGGAACTGAGTTAGGTTTGGTTTCGGACCCCTCCTCCAAGGGGCCACGAAATCCCCCTCTACTCCCCCATATAGACAACCCTTAGGGCGGCATTTAGACTTGGGTTTTGTTTAGATTAAAAGTTTGCCATAGCTGCAACTACGCGTCCTTCGTTTGTGTTCCACGACTAGAGCAAGACGTCATAGAACCCCACTTTCATCAATGAAGCTTTCCTCTTATATTCGCAATATTGAGATTGCAATTTCAGTTTCTTGCTTGTTCTTCGTTTGTGTGCAGGAAGTAGACCCTCGTGCTTAGGTTGATTATGCTCCGGCGTGGTCAATAACCTCTCGGAGTTGGTTTAGCGATTGCTAAGGCGCGACGTCCTCGCACGTTCGTAGTCGGATCATCAAAGTCTACTCCACCAAAAACGATAGTCACATATCCTCCAAAGACAAGGACAACTTTGCCTCTATCAAGTGGTATCAGATTTCCAGATTGCTCGGTGAGATTTTTTTTTTGTAGTTTAGATCGCATCTGTTCTTCATACCTATTGTCCACGAAAAAGCCACAAAAAAATCATGGTTAGTTCATCCTGTCCGATCCTATCTGAGTCTTTTGCAATTTTCTGTTCGGTGTTTTGCTTTGTTGAATTTGCGGTTGCATTGTCATGTCGAGTTGCTGGTCTTAGCGTCTAGTGTTTTAGAGTTTCGAGTTCTGTTCACAGGTTGTCACGCCGCCGCCGCACCATCTTCATCGCAGCCATATACCACCACCGCACCAGATACATCACCACTGCCATATACCACCACCACATATCTCCCACCGATCCGAGTCCATATACCACCACCACATATCCGCCATCGCGCCAATCCGAGTCCACCTCCATCACAGATTCACCACCAGTCCGTGTTCCACCGTCCCTACATATATCCGCCACTAGTCCGAGTTCCACTAGATTCATATCCGTCACCAATCCTAGTCCGAGTCTAGTATTTGCTGCTTTGTTGTTGATTTCCAGATCACGCCATACTACGTGTCGGGATCAAGTGGGACTCCCTAACTTTAGTGTTGCCCGCAGTAGAGAAATAGGTCCAGTTAAAAAAAACTAAGTTTGGAAAATTCTGGCTATGCAGTTTTTAGACCATTCTAAGACTTTTTTGATTTTTTTTGTTGTTGAGCAAAAAAAAAGAGCAAAAAAAAAAAAAACAACGCCAAAAAAAGAGAGAGAGAAAAAAATTCAGGGTGTGCTTTTCCCTTGATACGTGTCGCGCCGTGATTTTGTTGGTGTTCTAGGCTCGCGTCTCTAGTACGGTCTACCCTAGGACCAGCACGGTACCATCGTTGAGCGTCTCTTCAACTTTGCATCTCTGAATTGATTATTGCTGACCATTTTTGCTACCATATTATAAGCCTTCCCAGCTCCACATACATCTACTTCATGCATTTGACAATACCTGGCAATCGCTCTATCCAAGCTTTGAGGGTTTTTGATTACAACGGTTGCCAATCACCGCCTGCTGCTTGGTAAGAACTGGTAACAATTTGAGATTCGCTTGACGGCCTTGTGACACACCACCACACCACCACCAGCACCTCCCAGTAGTCTGTAGGTGTCAGTTCTAAATTTGGCATACCTCGCGGTAGGGGTCCTAAGCTAGGCATCTTGGAACGATGGTAACATGGACACATGATTTTACCCAGGTTCAGGCTCTCTCAAGGAGTTAATACCCTATGTCCTGCTTTTGATTGTATTGATATGGGGATAGTACATAGTATAGGTATCTACCACGAGGTTGTTGTAATGAATCTGAGATTGTCTATTGACTAGCCTAGCCTTGGCTTATATAATGTACCAGAGGCCTAGGGTTTAGAGGAGTCCTTGTCTTGTGCACCAAGTCTTGTGGAATCTCCCTTGTATGCATCATGGGCTACCCGAAGTGGCCCATTAGTGAACCATTATTGGGGTCCTCGGCCCGACCCATTGGTCGGGAGACGACGTGGTGAGTACCCCCTAGTCCAGGACACCGTCAGTAGCCCCCTGAACTGGTCTTCAAGTTGGGGACGCTCCTTGGTTCTTCCGAAGAGCTCTTTGTCTTCGCTCATCGGTCTTGAAAACTGCTTGAACAAATCTTCCCATGTCCGATCTTGCTGATCGCCGAAGTGCATCTGAAGGGTTCACATGTCGGGCATCCGAGGAACCCCTTTAAGTTCTCACATTTTATCAATGCCTTGTAATTTCTACACCACACCTCGGGCTCAAAGTGTTTACCGTGCGGCGATGTCCTCTTGCGTTCGAGCTCCAACGTCGAACTGTATCTGAGGTGTCTTTTTGCAGCCAAGCTCCAACGCTGGTCGGCATCCGAGGTGTCTTTTTGCAGCCGACCTCCAACCCTGGTCGGCATCCGAGGTGTCATAGATTACCCCGGTCTCTGAAAATTTGAAGGAGTTCATGCGAGCTTAAATGCCGGAATAGTCTTTTATGGAGCCCGCCATTCGCATCCGAGCTTTATGTCGGACTGCATCCGAGCTCCAACGCCGGACTGCGTCCGAGCTCCAACGCCGGACTTCTTTCGAGGTGGTGCACCACCTGGCGTGGGATCATTCTTTATGGAATGTTTCCGATGGGTGCAATTTCTTCTCTGCCGAGATGTACAACCAGTAGCCCTCAAGGTGCATGCCAGCCTAAAATCCTGGATGCTCCTGAAGGATAAAACAAAACCGCTAATCCCAGTAGCCCCTAAGACTTAGTTCAATTTGTGAAATCAGCCTGAGGATCAAGTCCATTCTTGGCAGCATACTTAGGAACAGAAACGCGGTGCGCCATAGCTTCCGAGACTCAGGTTGTGTGCGGCCGACCAACCTGAGGATCGTAGTCTCCTTGGAAATCGTTTTGCACATAAATTTTCTGCATTGAATCATCAATGCAGTATCCCCCGAGCCACTGGTCGGGCGGGAACACCAGATCAGGGGATCAATGTACCCCTTTAATGGCTTTTAACTGAGAAGCGCGAAGCCCAGTAGAAATGTTGGGTACTTCTAATGACTCTATGTATCCAAGTACTTTACATCATTAATGCTCGGATCCGCATTGTACAAACTTTGTTGACCGACCATCGGCTTCAACCTCCTCGGCCAGTAGCCGAGGAGTGTTTGTCCTACTTTATAAAGCCTTTATAAGGGCAAAGATTTACGGCAAACAAGGCAATCTGGCCATACGGTTTTATAAACAAATGTACGCAGAGAGATATGTTACATTACTATTTAGCGTAAGAAACATCTTCTGGGAAAAATAGTTCCTTTATAAGTTCCTTTTCCCAGGATATCATGTTGACCATGCTCGTGAAACCTCAACTCCGATCAATGTGGGAGGAAAATATTGAGGATTTAGTTTGGGGAATGTTCCCGAACTGTGTGGTCTTTAAGGAAGCAAAATTTGCACTTCTGTCATTGCCAACCAATTATTCTTAAGATGGCTAGCTTTCGACTTCACCTAGTCTGTGGTACTAACCCAGATGACCCGGTAGTAACAATCACAGAGGTGCTCCTTTTAGCCCCTAACTGAACTATCGGGAACGTAGGGGATAAGCACAGGAGCCAGGCAACCTAGCTTGGCCGAAATCTTAAGTCAAATTGATGCATATTTATGGCTTTATAACGATGATTACGGAAGGCAGCGCTTGTATATTGAATAAAAACCATGATGATATTGGGCTCTCCAGGAGTCCCGATGTGCCGAGGTGCCTCAAGGAGTCCTTGGTATGGTTTAGTTTCACTCTGTTGCGACTGTTTATCATTTGAAAGTGGCCCATCGTCGGCTTCCACCCTTTTGTAGGTGCTACGCAGGGTGTTTCTGCAGTAACAAGACAACCCTTAGCCGACGTCTCAGTGCCCGGAGGCGGTTGTGTTTAGCGGAAACAAGGCAATCAGATATGCAGGATTCATAAGTTTCACTTAGTCTTAGGAGCGTTAACCACGAAGACAAGTTACTAGCCCCCGGATAGTGTTTGGCGTCAGCCGAGGCCAAGCCATTAACATTTTGGTCAATGTTATGAAAGGGACGTTATTTAACACAGGGTAATCTCTATCGATCTTTTGTTTAACACAGTCATCGTATCGCTGACCAGTTTACACCTATCATGACAGTCAGTCTTCGGCTTTCTCCACTGAGGTACTTAACCAGTCGAGCTGGAAATATAATTGCAGTGGTTCTCCCTTTACACCCTTAGCCGAACAATGCGGAACGTAAGGGGCAAGCACAGGAGCCGGGCAACCCAACTATTGACGAAAGACATGATTCGAGAGTAATGAATATAGGGCAATATCCGACATGCCGAGGTGCAGGTCGGTAGGGAAGATGCTGAACTGTGGGTCAGAAAAGATTTTTCGAGCTGAATTATTACATAGGGCACCTCGGTCAACACGATGTCCCTCATCCTAAAACAACATACAAATAGGTTAAAGGTGCCATAAGCTTGGCAATACCAAAAAACTTTAGCAAAAACTTTCGTCCGAAATAAATCAAGTTTCTCTGTGCCAATCCAAAAATTGGTCTTAAAATTAATATGTGCTTTGGTCGTGCTTTAACATGATACATCTGATCTCCAGACTTCAAGTGTGTCAGCCTTCGGCTTTGACCTCCATATCCCGAAGGTGGAGTGCTTCTCCGAGGCCTGTTTAGCGAACTAAACTCGAGCGACTCTAGAGAGAAAACAAGCTACCCGGCTATTGACCGCACACTCACATCGGAAAAAGGAGTAGTAGAAAAAGACTTTGCAACGACCAAGAAGAAAACACATTTATTATAAAACGGCTGATATAAATTTAATAGCCCGCAGGTAACATGGGAAAAGTGGGTTGTTTTTTGACCAAACAATGTTTTTAACCAACAACGTTTGTAACAAACAATTTTTTTGGGCAAACAACTTTTTGGTTTTAAGAAAAAACATAACACTTGGTTGAACCGAGCAAAAATTAAAAATTGAAATAGATGAGCATGAAAGCGGCTTAGCTGGGTAATGTGCTCGGTGTTGATGATGCGTTCTGAGCTTGCGGGGGGATGAGGTGCAAGTCCCCAAGCTGGTCCTGAGGTGGACAAGCAAATAACTCGTTTTGATGAAGCAATGGCAGAACACTGCCTAATGTGTCGAGGCGAGGTGGCGGAGCAGGCCGACAGGGTGACGCCGGAGTCCCCGGATTAGGTCGATGAAGCGATGTCGAAGCCCCCAGTCTAGCTGAGGTGACGTCAGAGCCCCGACGTCAGCCGACGTGTCAAAGCAGTTCGACGAGGTGGATGTCGGCTTGGAGAAGCGATGGCGCTTTGATCCCTATGCAGGGTAGGGCGCCATGGTGACGACACGATTTGGTCGATGGAGGAGGGACGACAACAATAGCACGCTGAGGTGACCGCGTGACCCTGTCGAAGCCAATTACCTGCACATATAAAATAGTGCAAGCATAAACTAATAATAATAAAAGAGAAAAAAAGCTGCACAATTAATTTATGCAAAGTAGATAATCCTGTAAGCACGGCCTGGTCGTCGAGGTTGGATTGACCAGGTTTCCGACTTGTAGGTCAGCTGGCCGAGGTGATGACAGGTATGGTCCCAATTGAATTTCGACGTCCGACAGGCCGCGAACATGGTGTAGGCCGACGAGAAGCTGGCCAGATCGACGCGGACAGAAAATGCCATGTATGCACGTCGACAAAATAACTCTAAAAAAATAATGCAGTACAAACCAACCAAAAATATTCTGTATGTAATAATTTTCATGATAAACGAATAGCTAGGAGAAATAAAACCTAGAATTATCTGATGTGATGTAGAGCTGGACGTGTGCTACCTTGACGTCTCAATTGGTCTTACATAGTATGTGGATACAAGCACAAGTACTAGTAGTCTCCTCAATTTTTAAGAGTTTTGATGCTTCACGTGACGCAGCATCTTTTGGTCTCTGCGTTAGGCAAGATCGACGACGCTAACCCTTTTCCTAGGGAGAATTGATCTCCATGTGAGGTATCATCCATGGAGTAGTCAACCATTGAAGGAATTATTCCTTCATGTAAGATGCCCGAGTAGAGTTGTTCTAGTCTGCTCGGTTGCATGCGGCACGAGGCCCACGCTCAACCGATCTGCTCAAGATGTGTCCCGCTTTAGTCTGGCTGTCGCCGTAACACGGTCCTCTGTTGTGCAGACTCATAGATGCTCTGTGGGTACAGACGACCGATCTTAGATTAAAATTGATCTGGGATGAGCCTGATCATCCCTTCAATCCGCGTCGATCGCCCAACAGACTCTCAATGAAAGTACCAATGTCAGTTCTGAATCCGGCATACCTCGCAGTAGGGGTCCTAAGCTAGGTGTCTTGGAGCAATGGTAACATGGACACATGGTTTTACCCAGGTTCGGGCTCTCTCAAGGAGATAATACCCTACGTCCTGCTTTTGATTGTATTGATATGGGGATACACTGGTGCAGCGACGTGCTATACAAACGGTTTTTAACCCCTTTCCGTGACGTAGTTTTAAACCGTCACCTTGCCTGTGTGGGCGAAGGGGGGGGGGTCCATCCCACACGACACCGAAAAATTGTCGGCGATGGTGGCCAACGAACGCAAACGTTTGGCAAAACTAAGCGTATGGTATGTCCGCATCTATCACAAACGAGATTCACCGGTCAACCATTTGAGATATGGCATCCTTCCCATACGGCTCATCCTTGCAACTCGTGTGAGATCACACTAACCTCGCACACGCTATTCTGTACCGCACCGTTTACGATGTGTGCCGAATCGCAAACAGTTCATAATTGTAAAGCGTGTAGTATAATGAGTATATCACGCACACTTATATTGTCCGAACCGTTTGCGATATTTAACTAAGACGATAATTTAACCGTCGTACAAGTATCAGATAAGTTTAAGAAACATCTGAATGTCGTACTCGCGTCTGACAGGATAACTATCGCACGTGCTATTCTGTAGTCCAACGTTTGCGATGCATACTACATCACAAACAATTTATTATTTTAAACTGTGTGCGACAGAGATTCTATCACCAACGTTGTATTAGGTTGCACAATTTGTGATATTGTCTGAAATCACACACGGTTTGCGAACGGCAACTGTGTGCATGGGCGCACACGTTTTCTATCTGTGAAACGTGTTAGATCATGAGGTATATCACAAACGTTGAGACTTACAAACCGTGTGCAGCGTAATGACCCGCAGAGCATTTTTTTGTTATTTTAATCGCTACAATTTATAATTGTACAAAATTTGAATTTGAAAGTAGGGAATAGCTTTTTACATATACATAGATAGGTTCATCAACCAATGCATTATTCCATTCATAGGTACATACATTCAAGAATTACGTCAATTAAAGAATTACTTAAGCACCAAATAAAGAATGATGAACGACAATTGAATACTTGTATTAAATACGGCAAAGAGAGAGGCAAAAGATATTCTGGTTGCTGTAAAAGGTGAAGCGGAATGCCCGTAGTGTGCCCTCCTCCATGTCGAATGCACACACGACTCTAGACCAATCCCTTGAGATGGTCGACCGCCCATCCTTCAATATCTTCATGACCTCCAGATAGTCATTCTAGTCTGGTAGAAATACATGTTCATTTGCATGTCCAACAATCATGTAGTTTGAGAGGTGATCTTGGGTAGACTGCGTTGGGAACCACTGCAAAGGAAAAAGATACAGAGATTGTCATCTATCAACTCATTATGTGCAGTAAAAAGGGTACAGAGTTCTGAGTTAATATACTGCATATCACTGTTGTCTTGGACAAACTATAAATAAATAGTTTAATTGCCACATTTTGACCCATTGTACTAACAATCTGTATTAGTGACCTCACATGATGATCTCTCCGTCCCACTATATAATATCTAATTACATCCAATGTACTAACATATTGGATGTATTAGCGTCTTATATTATGGGACGGAGGGAGTATAACATGGGAAACAAATATAGCCATGTGAACCAAAACCATTAAAATAGGCATATGCTCACTACATCAGGCTTAACAACAACCAAATAAAGTCATTCATAATGGTATTATTGAATTTGCATAGAACAAAACTTGTACTTAAACATCAAATTGTATAACTGAACATCATAGAGTGAAAAAACCGGGGATGTATTACCTACACCAGGCTTAACAGGAAACAAATATGGCCATTGAACTGGTATTAATCAAATTGTACTGCACATTGTGAATAACTAAATAAACAAGGCATACTACAACAACCAAATAGTCATTCATATCGGTATCATTGAAATGCATAGAACGTACCATGTGCTTAAACATCAAATTCTATGATTGAACATCACATTGTGAGAAAACCGAAATAAACAGGGGCATGTTAACTACACCAGCTTTAACAGGAACCAATTGTATGATTGAACAACCAAATCTAGCAATTGAAGCTGGATTTATGTTCACTACAAACAACCAAAAACAGCTAAACAAGGTATATGCTCACTACAGACAACCAAACATAGGCGTTCGTGAAATTGAACTGAACAATTCATACTCCAGCATAGGGCGCACTTGTTGACGACAAGTTGTCGTAGTTAATGAGGCCTGACTTGGCAGCTGACGATGCCAAAACACCGACATAGAACACGACTTTCATAAATGGCAAAAGGGTCTTGTTGGCAATGAAGGCAAATTCCTGACAGCAAAGCAGAGTAGATCAGAGGCATACTACAAACAACCTAATATAGGTATATGCTCACTACAGACAACCAACCATAGGCAGTGAAATTGAACTGAACAATTCATACTCCAGCATATAAAATTGCACTTTTGAACATTACAATTTATACTCCAGCATAGCAAATTCCTGACAGCAAAGCAGAGTAGATCAGAGGCATACTACAAACAACCAAATATAGCAATTGAAACTGGACAAATGCTAACCACAAACAATCAAAAACCTTTAAAGGAAGCATAAGCTCACCACAACAGACTTAACAACAACCAAACAGTCATTCATATCAGTATTGTTGAAATTGCATAGAAGATAGAACGCACCATGTGCTTAAACATCAAATTGTATGATTCAACATCACATTGTGAGAAAACTAAAATAAACAGGGGCGTGTTAAATACACCAGCTTTAACGGGAACCAATTGTATGATTGAACAACCAAATCTAGCAATGAAACTGGACATATGTTCACTACAAACAACCACATATCACGCTAAACAAGGTATATGCTAACTACAGTCAACCAAACGTATGTACTGAAATTGAACTCAACAATTCATACTCCAGCATATCAAATTGCACTTTTGAACATTATAATTCATACCCCTTGGAAGAGCCTGGACTGGGGGTGCGCACCGTGCGCTCCTTGTTGTGGCAGCTTAGCTCCTTCCCTTTGGAAGAGCACGTCTGCAGGGTGACATCCCTGATGTCGTGGATGGGCCATTTGACCAAGGAAGAGACGGATAGGGCGCCCTTTTCTTCGTTGTCGTCGTCAATGAGGTCTGACTTGGCAGCTGACGATGCCGAGCCACCGCCATATATATAGAATGCGACCTTCAGAAATGACAAAAGGGTCTCGACGGCGATGAAGGCAAAATCCTAACAGCGAAGCAGAGTAGATCAGCGGCGGGGGGCATGGAGGAGATCCAAGGAGGTTGAACCCGAAGGGGTGGGGATGCGTCACTTAACCTATGGCATAGCCCGCGTCAAGCCATCGCTGTCGACGAGCTCGATGTCGTAGCCGGATGCCGGGACATACAGACATGCGTGATCCTGCTTATTAAAAACCACGGGCCAGTCATCATAGTGATCTTCCCCGGGGGGCCTCGACGGCCACCTCGCCGTCGTCCAGCAGACAGGCCTCGATATACCTCTTTTTAGCCATTCGCTCCTCCAGCTCCCCGGGAAGCATAGCCGGGCTAAGGCTGCGATGCTCTGGAGTGTGGGTGAGGATGGGGATGGGGATCTGTGGGAAAGAGGGTGCTTCGCAGGCCGACACTATGGGGTGGACCAGAGTTGTGCGTGCATTCGACATGGAGGAGCACTACTATCGACTGCACGGACAACTGTAGTCCAAACTCCCTTGTGATGGATCTTCATGACGACTTCAAGATAGTCACGGGAAGGCCTGCAGAGGATGACGGTGGAGTCGGGAGCGGCGGGGGCGGCGACGGCGGGCTAGCTATGGTTCGAGCGAGGGAGAGGAGTGGTGCGTGTGGGAGCGGAGGTTTTCCTTTTTTTACGTAATCTGAGCAGAGGTATTGTGGTGGAGAGGGGGGCAGGTGGTGTTTGAGTAAATGTCGCACGGCTACTGAAAATTTTACTAGGTGGGAGTGAAATGCCAGGATGCCGGGGCTACTAAAAATTTAGATTACGGGATTGAAGCGGCGCGACCAGCGCGGGAGCAATAAACATCACACACAGTAGAAACATAATAAGTGTGTGCTATCAAATAGGAAAAACCCACGGAACTGCCATTTTTCAAATGGCTCAAGGCGGTAGATATTTTTGCGAGGGAAGTCTCGTGGAGCCCAATCGTGTCCGGCACCCACCAGTGGACCGTGCTGATGTACCAGCGTCAGAGGGAATGGTGTCTGTTGAGTAATGTACAATCGCAAACGGCTGTTACATTCGAATCGTTTGCTATTTACTCCTAGAATAATAATATATAGGAGCATTTCACCAAAAATAATTGAGGAAAAGGGGTCAGAACACATACACGCCTACATGTGGAACAAAAATATGTATGCACAGGGTGGTTTGATCGTTCAAAATATCCAATGCGCAACTTTGTTGTGGCACATGTCTCCTCCATCGCCACTTCGTGTCGGTGGGAGGGGGAATCCTAGCTACGAATACATGCCCCCAAATAGGTCTCGCGTCTCACCCATGCCGTAACACGAAAATGAAACATATACATGAATCCAACATGGTCAAACCACCCCATCTCTCTTCCGGTCAAAGGTGGACTATGGCCCATGCGCCTCACAACACGGACATCCCCACCAAAGAATCATCATTTTGGTCAAACCTCTCCCACTGTCGGTCGAAAGGATGGACGTCAACCGAGGCCCATGAATGGGCGTGACGCCGATAACCACGCGGTGGAGTGTCGAAGACAGCCATCACCTGCAGGTGGTGCAAACATATGTACAGAAATGTTGTGTTGCGTTTGAATTCATTAATATATACCTCATGTGCAACTTTGATGTGGCACATGCTTTGGAACCGGAAAGTCCCCCCTCCCCGAGCGAGTGTTCATGACACGTACAACTAGTATGCCGAGCGTCAATGTGAACGATTCACGCGTACGTACGTGTGCGCTTAGACTTGGGTATGGAAACTCAAATGACATATATAATATATACCATAACACAAACCAATTGAAGAATCCACCATGGTAACCTCTCTCTCGTTGTCAGTCAATGTGATGGACATCCACGCGGGCCCAGGAATGGACTTTCCAACGACAACCACATGAAGGAGTATCCAAAGACAATCACCGTCTAAGCGTAGATAAAACATATGTATGGAAGTGTTGTGTGTTGTTTACATACCCAGCACACAAACTTTGGCATGGCTCCCTTCCTCGGGAATCTTAAAGTCCGCACGAAAAGCAAGGTTCACGACGCGTAGTATATATATACCCCCCCATTCGAGCCGATGGGAGAGACATTCATGCATACACTACATGCACTCAAATTATACCATGTAATCTCACACCCATGGCCTACCGCAAACATCGACCAAAAAAGAATCCACAATAATTAACCTCTCTCGTTGTGGTACAAAAGTACACGAGGCCACAGATGGGAGTGACACTGATAATTGTGTGAGGGGGCGGTGTTCGAGGACAACCACTGCCTCCATGCTGCCCTAACATATGTACGGAGGTGTTGTGTGATGTTTTAAATACCCAATGCACACCTTTGATGTGGCACCTTCGCAAACCGGAAAAAGAAACCACGGAGGTTCACAACGTGTACAATGAGCACGCGCATGGACACATGCGCCCAAACTTTCGTCCGGAATCTCACCATGATCTTCGCCGAAACACAGACTAAGATGAATCCACCTTTGATCAAACCCCTCTCACCGCACCATCCAAGGTGATAGACCGCGCGGGGGCAACGAATGGGTGTGTCGGTGGTAACCGCATGAGTGAGTGTACAAGGACCACCACCGCATGCATGAGACACAAACATATGCATGAAAAAGGTCATGATCGAGATGCTTTAAATATATACCCAATGCATGACTTTTGACGTGGCACGTGCCTCACCTGAAGCTGGCAATTGTTAAAACCGTTACCCGCTTCCCCAGGGTAATTACTCTATTAGGGCAGGGAGAAGTGCCAGCTTGAATTTCCATGGGGAAGATGGTGGGTCAAATACCTTACCTAGCGTGCATGATGGGTATGGGGATGGGATATATATAGCATTACCCGCCTTAACCATGAAGTACTTACATGTGGGCTCTGAAATTAGTAGACCCCACGTAATTTGCGCCCTCGGTCACCCAAATTTCCACAGATCCCACCCATCTGGCCCAAAAATCCCTAAGAAATCCCAAACTTAGCCACAACATATTGTTCATTGCGTTGAAATACTATTTTTTTTACTGAAATACTATCAAATGTTGTTCTTAAATGCATGTTGGGTTTCCCCACGGGGATAAAGAAGTGGCGACGGGAATGGGAAACTTTTTATCCCCGTGCACGGGTACGGAGACGGGGACGGGAATGGGAGGGCAGTGATGGGGATGGGGATGGGACTCCAATATACACGCCTGGGTAATTCCCATTGCCAGCTTGAGGCCTAACTAACCGGACAACCCCACATGGTGGCGCGCATACGACGCGTATTGTGGGCCGGACCCCCACACCCCCACTCGTCCCACCACACCACCGCCACTTCGAGGCATGCATATTAAACTTTTTCTGTAGTGCACATGTGACAATAGGAGTGTCGTGTTAAAATTTGTTTTTTCAAGAACATTAAGACATTTTTATACATTAAATTTATTCCTTAGGTATTTAATTTGTAAATTTCAAATTTCAGCTATATGCACACACAATTGTGTGCCCAAATGGATTAGAAATTCATTTTTTTTGTCTTGGGTGCATGTTTAGTCCCCATGGAAGGAAAAACAATAAATTTCGAACATCTCGGGGCCGCAAACATTGACTCTCGGCTTTCAAATTCCAGCAAACGCCCAACTAAGCTAGAATTCATGAAACATTGACATGATTTTATGATAGGGAACTTATAGGTCGTGGTAAATAAATCGTCCAATTTGAGAGATGTTTTCATCTAAGCTTCTTGCAAACAGGGGCTTATTAATAGATGCAGCACAGAACTGTCACGTTAACATCGCAACCGGTTTATTAATCCAAACTTTTTTTATTTAGTCCGCGTATTAGCGTTGGTTAAAGTCAAGCTTTGTAAACTTTGACCAAATTTATAGACAAAAATATTAACATTTACAATTAAAAATTAATACCATTAGATTCTTTATTGAATGTACTTCCACATCATATATATTTGTCATGGTAATTATTTCTATATCTTTCTATAAAGTTGGTCAAACTTTATCAAGTTTAACTTCAGTCAACTCTAATATGCAGACTAAATAAAAATTGAGGGAGTAAGTGCCTTAACTTCGCAGAAAGACAATACACGCCCCGCGATCCGTGCAAGCAGATATGATTTGACGGGACGCATGCTAGCAGGCGCCGCGCAGGCTGACCGGGATGCGTGTGAGTAGGTGTGTGAATTGATGGGAGGCGTGTTCGCTGCGCAGTTTCACAGGGAGACATGCCGTCAGGCGTGTGAATTGACGGTGCGCATGCTAGCAGTCCGGCGCGCAGGCGGCTCACCAGGAGGCGAGCCGTCCCTTTAAACCACCGCCCGCCTCCCTCTCAAGTCCCAACTGCTCTTTATTAGCGGCGCGCGAGCCGCTGGTTTTAACATTCTCGCTACACACAATCCTCTCTCCCCCTACATCCTCGCCGCCGTTCTCAATTATCATCAGCGGCCTCCGTGTACCATGGGAGGGTGTAACCACGTCGGGGCCGGCAAAGCACCCGAGCACAGCGTGAAGGTGGGCACAGAGATTACGTCGTCGGAGATGATGTATCACGCGGACAACAACCGTCGTGCTTCCCTAGCCGGATCCGATGGTCCACAGTGACTCCGACGACCACTCCAGTGACGACAACGACTTGGACGGAGAATCGGTTGGTCATCTATAACCATTTTTGGTAAATACACATAATAGCTGATTGGTTTGCTACCAACATTTGGCATTGCTGCCAATATTTGGCAAAATCAAAAGTTGTCAACATTTGGCATTGCTGCCAATATTTGGCAAAATCAAAAGTTGTCAACATTTGGCAACCTTTTGTGAGATTGATAACGAGAAAGTGTATGCAACCAATCTCTAGCCAACATTTGGCAGTTGCTAAAATATGGCATGCCAACTTTTGGCATCAAACCAATTAGCTTCGATTTGGGGTTCACGTTGTCGCATGATATATTATGTTTCATAAACGCTGCCTTGCGAATTCACATTATAAATATACGGACGTCACATTTTTTACTATGTATAGGTGCTATCTGACGATGTGGACAGCGAGGATGAAGACGTCTGTTGGGGAACGTTGCATGGGAAACAAAAAATTTCCTACGCACATACAAGATCTATCCATGGAGATGAGAATCTACGAGAGGGGAGATCGGATCTACATACCCTTTTAGATCGCTCAGTAGGAAGCGTTAAGAAACGCGGTTGATGTAGTCGAACGTCTTCGCGATCCAAATCGCAAGGCGTCCCGCGATCCAATCACGATCTAGCGCCGAACGGATGGCACCTCCGCGTTCAACACACGTACAGCTCGATGACGATCTCCGCCTCCATGATCCATCAAGAGAGGGCGGAGAAGTAGATGAGTTCTCCGGCAGCACAACGACATGGTGGCGATGGTGGTGGAGCTGATCCGCAGAGCTTCGCTAAGCAACGCCGAGTCAAACTGGAGGAGAGACGATCTAGGGAGAGGGAGGGCTGCACCGTGGCTTAAGGTGTGGCAGCCCTCCCTCCCCTCTGATATATATAGGGGGAGAGGGAGAGGGGGTCAGCCTCCTAGGGTTCCCACCCCTAGGGACGGCGGCCAAGAGAGGGGGGCGGCGGCCAAGGGGTGCCTTGGCCCCCAAGGCAAGGTGGCCGACCCCCCTTTAGGGTTCCCCCCTTCGGCCGCATGGGCCTTGTGGGAGGGGCGGCCAGCCCACCAGGGGCTGGTGCGCCCCCTCTTATTGCCCATGGGGCCCTCCGGGGCTGGTGGGCCCCTTCCGATGGACTCCAAAACCCTTCCGGCACTCCCGGTACATTACCGGTGACGCCCGAACCTTTTCCGGTGACCAATACGGAACTTCCTATATATCAATTTTTTCCTCGAACCATTCCAGATCTCGTCGTAACGTCCGGGATCTCATCCGGGTCTCCGAACAACCTTCGGCCACCAACATACATAACTCAATAATACCGAAACGTCACCGAACGTTAAGTGTGCTGACCCTGCGGGTTCGAGAACTATGTAGACATGACCGAGACACCTCTGCGGTCAATAACCAATAGCAGGACCTGGATGCCCATAGTGGTTCCTACATATTCTACGAAGATCTTTATCGGTTGAACCTCTATGTCAAGGATTCAGTTAATCCCGTACGCTGTTCCCTTTGTTTATCGGTATGCTACTTGACCGAGATTTGATCGTCGGTATCTCCATACCTAGTTCAATATCGTTAGCGGCAAGTCTCTTTACTCGTTCCGTAATACAAGATCTCGTGGCTAACTCTTTAGTCACTTTGCTTGCAAGGCTCATTGTGATGTTGTATTACCCAGTGGGCTCTGAGATACCTCTCCCTCACACGGAGTAACAAATCTCAGTCTTGATCCATGTCAACTCAACAGACACCCTCGGAGATACCTGTAGAGCATCTTTACAGTCACCCAGTTACGGTGTGACGTTTGATACACACAAGGTACTCCTCCAGTGTCAGTGAGTGACATGATCTCATGGTCATAGGAACACATACTTGACATGCAGAAAACAATAGCAATAAACTGACACGATCATATGCTACGTTCATAGTTTGGGTCTTGTCCATCACATCATTCTCGTAATGATGTGATCCCATTATCAAATGACAACTCATGTCTATGGCTAGGAAACCTTGACCATCTTTGATCAACGAGCTAGTCCTACAGAGGCTCACTAGGGACACGATGTTGTCTATATACCCACACATGTATTTGAGTTTCCAATCAATACAATTATAGCATGGATAATAAATAATTATCATGAACAAGGAAATATAATAATAACCATTTTACTATTGCCTCTAGGGCATATTTCCAACAGTCTCCCACTTGCACTAGAGTCAATAATCTAGCTCACATCACTATGTGATTTATATTGTAATGAATCTAACACCCATACAGTTCTGGTGTTGATCATGTTTCCCTCGTGGAAGAGGCTTAGTCAACAGATCTGCAACATTCTGATCTGTGTGTACTTTGCAAATATTTATGTCTCCTCCCTCGATGTAATCGCGGATGGAATTGAAAAGTCGCTTTATGTGTCTGGTCCTCTTGAGAAACCTTGGTTCCTTGGCTAGAGCAATGGCACCAGTGTTGTCACAGAACAGAGTCATTGGGTTCAGTGCACTAGGCACAACTCCAAGATCCGTCATGAACTGCTTCATCCAGACAGCTTCCTTCGCCGCCTCCGAGGCAGCTATGTACTCCGCTTCACATGTAGAATCTGCTACCATGCTTTGCTTGGAACTGCACCAGCTTACCGCTCCCCCATTGAGAATATATACGTATCCGGTTTGAGACTTAGAGTCATCCGGATCAGTGTCAAAGCTTGCATCGATGTAACCCTTTACGGCGAGCTCTTGATCACCTCCATAAACGAGAAACATTTCCTTAGTCCTTTTCAGGTACTTTAGGATATTCTTGACCGCCTTACTTTGAAACCTTCCGGCCATACTTATGTCAAGGATGATGTCTGGTTTTGTGCACACCATTGCATACATGATAGAGCCTATGGCAGAAGCATAGGGGATGACACTCAACCTTTCTCTATCCTCTACAGTTACTGGGCATTGAGTCTTACTCAACTTCACACCTTGTAACACAGGGAAGAACCCTTTCTTGGACTGGTCCATTTTGAAATTCTTCAAAACTTTATCAAGGTATGTGCTCTGTGAAATTCCTATTAAGCGACTTGATCAATCTCTATAGATCTTGATGCCTAATATGAAAGCAGCTTCTCCTAGGTCCTTCATTGAAAAACTCTTGTTCAAATATTCCTTCACGCTTTCCAAAAATTCTATATTGTTTCCAATCAGCAATATGTCATCCACATATAATATTAGAAACACTATAGAGCTCCCACTCACTTTCTTGTAAATACAAGCTTCTCCGTAAACTTGTATAAACCCAAACACTTTGATCACCTCATCAAAGCGCTTATTCCAACTCTGAGATGCCTGCACCAGTCCATAAATGGATCGCTGGAGCTTGCAAACTTTGTGAGCATTCTCTGGATCGACAAAACCTTCTAGTTGTATCATATATAACTCTTCCTCAAGGAAACCATTAAGGAACGCTGTTTTGACATCCATCTGCCAAATTTCTTAATCGAAAAATGCAGCTATTGCTAACATGATTCTGACGGACTTAAGCATCACTACGGGAGAGAAAGTCTCATCGTAGTCAATTCCTTGAACTTGTGAAAAACCCTTTGCCACAAGTTGAGCTTTATAGACGGTGACATTACCGTCTACGTCCGTCTTCCTCTTCAAGATCCATTTATTCTGAATGGCCTTTCGCCCTTCACGTAATAGTTCCAAAGTCCACACTTTGTTTTCATACATGGATCCTATCTTGGATTTCATGGCCTCTAACCATTTGTCAGAATCCGGGCCCACCATCACTTCTCCATAGCTCGTAGGTTCATCGTTGTCCAACAAAATGACCTCTAAGACAGGGTTACCGTACCATTCAGGAGCAGTACGTGCCCTTGTCGACCTACGAGGTTTGATAGTAACTTGATCTGAAGCTTCATGATCACTATCATTAGCTTCCTCTTCAGCTGATGTAGGTTTCACCGAAACATCTTTCTGTGCTGCGCTACTCTCTGATTGAAGTGAAGGTTCAACAACCTCATCAAGTTCTATCTTCCTCCCACTCAATTCTTTCGAGAGAAACTCTTTCTCGAGAAATGACCCGTTCTTAGCGACAAACACTTTGCCTTCGGATATGAGATAGAAGGTGTACCCAACCGTCTCTTTTGGGTATCCTATGAAGACGCATTTTGCCGCTTTGGGTTCCAGCTTTTCAGGCTTAAGCTTTTTGACATAAGCATCACATCCCCAAACTTTAAGAAACGACAACTTTGGTTTCTTGCCAAACCACAGTTCATACGGCGTCGTCTCAACGGATTTAGATGGTGACCTATTTAAATTGAATGCAGGTGTCTCTAACGCATAATCCCTAAACGATGGTGGCAAATCGGCAAGAGACATCATAGACCGCACCATATCCAATAAGGTTCGATTACGACGTTCGGACACACCATTATGCTGTGGTGTTCCAGGTGGCGTCAACTGTGAAACAATTCCACATTGTCTTAAGTGATTGCCAAACTCATAACTCAGATATTCTCCTCCTCGATTAGATCGTAGGAATTTAAATCTTCTTGTTACGATGATTCTCAGCTTCACTCTGAAATTGCTTGAACTTTTCAAATGTTTCAGACTTATGTTTCATTAAGTAAATATAGCCATATCTACTTAAGTCATCGGTGAAGGTGAGAAAATAACGATATCCACCGCGTGCCTCAATGCTCATCGGACAGCATACATCAGTATGTATGATTTCCAACAAGTCACTTGCCCGTTCCATTGTTCCAGAGAACGGGGTCTTAGTCATCTTGCCCACGAGGCATGGTTCACATGTGTCAAGTGATTCAAAATCAAGTGACTCCAAAAGTCCATCGGCATGGAGTTTCTTCATGCGTTTTACACCAATATGACCTAAGCGGTAGTGCCACAAGAAAGTGGTGCTATCATTATCAACTCTACATCTTTTGGCATCAATGTTATGAACATGTGTATCATCACTATCGAGATTCAACAAGAATAAACCCCTCATAATGGGTGCATGACCATAAAAGATATTACTCATATAAATAGAACAACCATTATTCTCTGATTTAAATGAGTAACCATCTCTCAATAAACAAGATCCAGATATAATGTTCATGCTTAACGCAGGCACTAAATAACAATTATTCAGGTTCATCACTAATCCCGATGGTAATCGAAGAGCGAGCGTGCCGACGGCGATCACATCGACCTTGGAACCATTTCCCACGCGCATCGTCACTTCGTCCTTTTCCAGCCTCCATCTATTCCGCAGTTCCTGTTTTGAGTTGCAAATGTGAGCAAGCGAACCGGTATCAAATACCTAGGCACTACAACGAGAGTTGGTAAGGTACACATCAATAACATGTATATCATATATACCTTGTTTGGTGGTTAACGCCTTCTTGTCGGCCAGATACTTGGGGCAGTTCCGCTTCCAGTGGCCAGTACCCTTGCAATGAAAGCACTCAGTTTCTGGCTTGGGTCCAGCCTTGGGTTTCTTCATGGGAGGGGTAACTGATTTGCCACTCTTCTTGGAGTTACCCTTCTTGCCCTTGCCATTCTTCTTGAAACTAGTGGTTTTATTGACCATCAACACTTGATGCTCCTTCTGGATTTCAGACTCAGCGACTTTCAGCATCGCAAACAGCTCGGCGACTGACTTGTTCATCCCTTGCATGTTATAGTTCAACACAAAGCTCTTGTAGCTAGGTGGCAGTGATTGAAGAACTCTGTCAGTGATCGCCTCCGGCGGGAGGGCAATTCCCAAATCAGCCAGACGGTTGGAATACCCAAACATTCTGAGTATGTGCTCACTAACAAACCCGTTCTCCTCCATCTTGCAAGCATAGAACTTATCGGAGGTCTCATACCTCTCGATCCAGGCATTCTTTTCAAAGACAAACTTCAACTCCTAGAACATCTCATATGCTTCATGACGTTCAAAACGCCTTTGAAGTCCCGGCTCTAATCCATACAACATAGCACACTGAACTATTGAGTAATCATCCGAATGCGACTGCCAGGTGTTCGCAACATCTGGAGAAGACACTGGAGAGGGTGGCTCACCGAGCGGTGCATCAAGGACATAAGCCTTTTGGGAAGCCGTGAGGATAATCCTCAGATTACGGGCCCAGTCTACAAAGTTACTTCCATCATCTTTCAACTTAGCTTTCTCTAGGAACGCATTGAAATTCAGGGGGACTACTGCGCGAGCCATTGATCTACAACATAAAATTTGCAAAGACAACTTAGGCTATTGTTCAAGATAATGAGTTCAGTTAATCATATTACTTAAAAAACTCCCACTCAAATTGACATCCCTCCGGTCATTCGAGTGCTACATGATCCAAATTCACCAACCCAAGTCCGATCATCACGTGAGATGAGGTGGTTTCAAAGGTGAACATCTTCATGTAGATCATATCTACTATATGACTCATGTTCGACCTTTCGGTCTCTTGTGTTCCGAGGCGATGTCTGTACATGCTAGGCTCGTCAAGTTTAATCCGAGTGTTCCGCATGTGCAACACTGGCTTGCACCCGTAGAGTCTATCACGCCTGATCATCACGTGGTGTCTCGAAACAACGAACTTTCACAACGGTGCACACTCGGGGAGAACACAATTTTATCTTGAAATTTGAGTGAGGGATCACCTTATAATGCTACCGTCGTCCTAAGCAAAACAAGGTGCATAAAAGGATTAACATCACATGCAAATCATAAGTGACATGATATGGCCATGAACTTGTGCTTTTGATCTCCATCTCCAAAGCACCGGCATGATCTCCATCGTCACCAGCATGACACCATGATCTCCATCATCTTGATCTCCATCAACGCGTCGCCATCGGGGTTGTCGCGCCAACCATGCTACTACTACTATTGCTACCGCTTAGCGATAAAGTAAAGCATTACATAGCGCTTAATGAGTGACACGCAGGCCACATAATAAATAAAGACAACCCTATGGCTCCTGCCGGTTGCCGTACTGAACGACATGCAAGTCATGATAATCTATACGAAACATGATCATCTCATACATCACATATATCTCTTCATGTTATTGGCCATATAATATCACATCATACCCTGCAAAAACAAGTTAGACGTCCTCTAATTTGTTGTTGCATGTTTTACGTGGCTGCTATGGGTATCTAGCAAGAACGATTCTTACCTACGAAAAACCACAACGGTGATATACAAGTTGCTATTTCACCTTCTACAAGGACCGCCTTTGTCGAATCCGATTCAACTAAAGTGGGAGAGACAGACACCCGCCAGCCATCTTATGCAACAATGTTACATGTCAGTCGATGGAACCGGTCTCTCATACATGGACGAGTAAGGTTGGTCTGGGCCGCTTCATCCCACAATACCCACTACACCACGACACTACAAAGACGACATGCAACTGTTGGTATAAGTGTGCATCGCCGACACTTTTTTTGTCCCAAACTATACCGACACACAGTATGTTAGTGCTATATAAGCTTCTGACACATTATCTGTCGCCAAAGCCCACAAAAACACCGATGAAATTTCTGTCGGCAGATAGAGCGATTACCGATTGTTTGTGTGTCGCCGATTCGTGGAGACAGAGAAAGTGTCGGCGTTGTTTGCTTCAGCCCATGTCCGAAAAATATGGCGCCGAAAGAGCGGCATGCGCGCGCCATGCGAAAACACCCGATTCGCACCAGAGACCAGACCAGCAAAATAAAAGAAAAAACACACCCGACCCCCACCTGCTCGATCCCCAATCTCACCTCTCTCTCTCTCTCTCTCTCATCACCCACACTCCCTAAACCTAACCCGATTGCGCCGCCGCCCCTGACCTGCGCGCCGCCGCCCCAACCCAGCCGCCGGTCCCCTCGCGCCACCACATCTCGGACCCCGGCCTCCCTTCCCTTAGTCCGCAGTAGCAGCAGCGCTGTCTGCGACGGAGGAGCACCGTCTGCCGCCGAGGAACAGCTGCGCGGTCCGCCACCTAGGATCCGCCGCGCGCCGGGAACAGCAGCACCATTCGCCGGTGGAACCGCCGCAACGACTGCTGGTGAGGAGCAGCCCACCGTTCTTCTTCCTCCACTGGCGACCCTTGTCCCGGCCCTGCCTCCAGATCTCATCTCAACAAGTAAGATGCAGTTTTTTTTCCCTCACCCTCTTCTCGTATTTTGCTATATGGAGTTCACATTTTATTGTGAATGGTTTATAATCTGATGGCATGCCTTGTGTGATTATAGTCAGGTGGTTCCAGGTCTAGGTCATGGCATTACTGGTGTGGCGATGTTGCTGTGTTCTCAATGAATAGTAGTCGCTCGATGGATGGGAATTGCTACTGTAACTGTAAGTCATCTCAGAAAGTAGTATTGACCCCCTAAAAAAAGGAATATCCACACAATACGCAAAATTATTAGGCTGCAGTTAGTATGGGGTACATCAGTACATGGACATAAAAAAGTAAAGGATATACCTGATAGTGGATTCTTGTCTTTGTCAGGTTTTTGAATTTTCTTTTTGAGTGGCTTCACACACATGTGCTTTTCTGCCGTACTTGTATCGCCACAGAGACAATACTGCAGGGATTCTGAAAAATAACTTGAAGCATGCCCATTAGTTAGTAGAGCATATATTTGCATTGCGGCCATGACTTTATTAGTGTGTGTGTTCACTTCTAGGTCACTGCATCATGTGAAAAAAACTGGCGCTGCTACAATTTCTCAAAGAAAAGGGAGTTCATCTGAAGAACCATGGCAACACATGCGAGAAAAATATATTTGAGTCAGTATATATACATATATAAATGGATGGAAGGAATGTTCATAAGGACAGTCTATTAGTTGTTAGTTAGAAAACTGTAAAGAAGATAGTCTGTAGTAAATGTGTATAAAAAATATAGGTCAATGGTATACTGTGATAACAGTTGATTAAATTTTTTGAGGGGATTCAAAAAAACACTTCATGAGCTTCTTTCTGAATTGCTGAATAGATTAGTTACGTTTTAACCTGAAGTCCGGCAAGTCTGCTTCACGTGCTAGATTTTCGTGCGATGCAAAATCCTGACCACCTATTCTGCACCCAAATCTGTATTATCCACATATCAAGCCTATGAAGGCCCAGTGGCTTTGATGCACGCCCATTACTCAATAAGAAAAGTAGAACAACCTATAAACATAGGAAAGATTAACGTGCGCGCGCTTTTCCCAAAGATCTTCCAGTAAGTTTGCCTTTTAATGTGTATACGTGACCTGGTTTTCTACTGTCAATTTTGACTCAGCTTGAACGTCTCAATGATGAACCCTTTTTGCACATGACATTTCTGAATTCTCTCCTCACAGCAGCAGGTGATATTCTCATGGATGTTCGCACAGGGGCTTGTTATTGCTTCCATACTGGTTTTGTTCAGTTGGTCAAGTTGGTGTTGGTCCCTCTGTAGTGCAGAACAATACCCCTGGAGATGTGCGGAGTAGGCTACGTCATCCTCTGACCACAACGATTGGCTGCTACTAACGACGCGAGGTGATCTTTTTATATGTTCAATTCTTCAATTGTCGTTTCAAATCCTTGGACTAGTGGCTGGGATTGTATTAGTTAGTCGGAGATACCTATTTGTACCGAAGTTCAATTAGTAAGTTGAATATAGCCCTCTTGTTCTAACCAGGTGCAGTTGAATTGAATATTTTTGATCCGCTGCTCACTCTTGCTTTTTGCCAAAGATCTAAAATCCTTGGCCAATGGAATGTTAATTCCACATTGGTCACTAGTTCTATGCACATACAATACTTGGTCGGGACTGAAAATTGTAGCACTTGAGCAAGAAAGGCTGATTAGCGATTCATTAGCATGTCAATAAGTCAATCTGGTATTTCTCTTTGTACTTGTCAGGGCTCATTAATAGCATGGTTCTGCTCACTGAAATAGGAGAGGCGCTGAACAAGACAGAAAAAGCACAAATGGCCAAGTACACTTGACGGAAGATTTTTTTTTTTGAGGGTCGCTTGACGGAAGATTGATGAAACTGAGAGCAGGTACCAAAGGCACTAAGACTTGAGTAATAGTTCCAGTAAGCTCACAGTACTACTTCCACAACCGCAAATGATAAATTTTAAAAGTACGAATAAAGGCATAGAAATTAACACAAATTGCTAGTTTAGGTCTTCAATGATTTCCGAACAGATTGAAAGTGCAAGCCTTGATGAATTCACAGTCCACACATGTTTTGCGAAGTATTTGAAACGAAATTGCAATTGAAATCCAGATGCAGCTACGTGTAGATATATTTGCTACTAATAGTACACATTTTTTCCCCTATCGAAGGTCTTCTACTATTTCAATACCCATCGTATGTGAAAATCTGTGGTGATAAAAGAAACATATCTACAGTCTGATGTAATTTGTTCCTGAAAGTGAAACTTAACATTATCAGTGGTGAACTGTTCACTCTTGTTTGATCTAATTTCTGGATTACATTTCCTTGTACTTCTAAGAAAATAATTAAGTCTTGCATTAGGTATAGAACACAAAGACAATGTTAGTTGCATATTTTATTGAGGAGAAATGCATGTCCTCCTTACAATAGTAATAGCACACTAGATATGATGACTCGATTATTTATAGAAGATATTCTCATGATTGCGTCTTGAGCTCAGTTCCAATTTGCAGTGTGAAATTTTGTAGCACTACTGCAGTAGCTGATCATGTCCAAGTTTTAAATGTGCACATGTTTTGAACTTTGTCTAGATGAATTGAGAGCATGTAGTAATTAAATGGATTATAGATGAACTGGGAGCACGTAGTAAATAGTAGCCATGATTTCATTTTTAAGTTTTCATAGATTTATCCCAGCAATTACTCATAGTAGACATCTGGTCTTTGAAATGGCTTTGTTTTCATCAAGTGCTCTTCCTGCTACTACATATATGATTGCTGGTACATTTTTTTAGAAAGGAGGCATCTGCCCGGCCTTAGACTGAGGCCCTTATAGGTTCACCGAAGTTCATACAAGGTAATATTTGACTGCTGCTATATGACTGCTGGTACATGCATATTTTCAAGTGCATATTTGATTGTTTGCTGATTGAGGAACTTCAAATGCAAATCTCTAAAATTACAATAAGAATGCATATTTTCAAGTGCATATCTGATTGTTTGCTGATTGAGGCACTTCAAATGCAAATCTCTAAAATTACAATAAGAACCTTATTCCTGATGCCTTAGAACAGATCTGATTGCTTATCAGTGAGTGCATATATTTTCAGAGTAAGCCATGTGATATGCTATATGTGCTAGCCCGACTTTGGTTGATGTTGTGATAAGGGTATCTTTTGTAACCTGTTTGCAGCGCATCTACTTTTAGATCTTTGGGATCAAGGGCCACTTCCAAATTTGAAGAAATTCTCATTTTCTAAGATTGCTCAAACATATGAGTTCTTTTGCAGGGACAAATGCAAAACGTAGCAAGGCCACAAGCTGAAGATGTTCTGGTGATTGCTTTGTTCATAATTTGGTTGACACATTTTCTTCATATCGAAGTTCATGTCGGCTTGGTGATCAAAGACTTGGGCTCTTTCATAATATTTTGTAGTAGTCAAGTGATTGAACAATTGGTCTCACAGGAACTTGGCCATCACATTTTGTAACAGACCACGGCTTGAATCTCAACTTATGTATGTCCTTAATCCATTGTAGCTAACTTGAGTAAAGAAGACAAATGAATCTTCTATATATGTTGAATGGTATCTTGTGCATTGATCAATGGTATATTGTGATGAATATAAGAGTGTAATTGTGATGAATACAACAATGTAATTGTTTGTATATGTGTTGGGTACTGAACATGAATTGAAATATTATGAATTTAATGTTGTATTAATATATGGTGCATTTGCATTTGTGCTAAAATGTAGACCCTGACAGCAAGTGTGTTGGCAGAAGTATTAATGTTGCATTATCTGTTGGTGTAGCCTGCTGTCGAATAAACTGTCGGCATATCTATGGACGTTGCATAATCTGTCGGCATAGCACAATGTTAGATGAACTGTCGGCATAGCGCTGTCTGTCGGTGTAGAAATGTCTGTCGGCGAAGCTCTCACCAACAGTGTCATATTGTCTGTCGGAATAGATTTATCTGTCGGCAAAGACCTTTCCCGGCAGCACTATAGGCGACAGCTCCTTTCTGTCGGCGAAGGTCTTTGCCGACACTAAATGTGTCGCCTTAGGTGACCTATGCCGACAGATTGTTTGACGCTGCTTGTAGTGTCGTGGTGTAGTGACCGCTGAATCAAGAAAAGACTAAGGAGGGAAGCAATCTGAATATCAACGCCCACAAACTCCTGTGTGTTCTACTCGTGATCTCATCTACGCATAGACCTAGCTCATGATGCCACTCTTGGGGAATGTTGCATGGGATTTTTTTTCCTACGCACATACAAGATCTATCCATGGAGATGAGCATCTACGAGAGGGGAGATCAGATCTGCATACCCTTGTAGATTGCTAAGCGGGAAGCATTAAGAAAAGCGGTTGATGTAGTCGAACGTCTTCACGATCCAAATCGCAAGCCGTCCCGCGATCCAATCACGATCTAGCGCCGAACGGACGACACCTCCGCGTTCAGCACACGTACAGCTCGATGACGATCTCCGCCTCCTTGATCCAGCAAGAGAGGGCGGAGAGGTAGATGAGTTCTCCGGCAACATAACGGCGTGGTGGCGGTGGTGGTGGAGCTGATCCGACAGAGCTTCGCTAAGCAACGCCGAGTCAAACTAGAGGAGAGACGATCTAGGGGAGAGGGAGGGCTGCACCGTGGCTTAAGGTGTGGCAGCCCTCCCTCCCCTCTCATATATATAGGGAGAGAGGGAGAGGGGTTCGCCCCCCTAGGGTTCCCACCCCTAGGGGCGGTGGCCAAGAGAGGGGGGGCGGCGGTCAAGGGGTGCCTTGGCCCCCAAGGTAAGGTGGCCGGCCCCCCTTTAGGGTTCCCCCCTTCCACCCTTCGGCCGCATGGGCCTTGTGGGAGGGGCGGCCAGCCCACCAGGGGCTGGTGCGCCTCCTCTCACTGCCCATGGGGCACTCCGGGGTTGGTGGGTCCCTTCCGATGGACTTCGAAACCCTTCCGGCACCCCCAGTACATTACCGGTGACGCCCGAACCTTTTCCGATGACCAATACGGAATTTCCTATATATCAATTTTTTCCTCTGGACCATTTCAGAGCTCCTCGTAACGTCCGAGATCTCATCCGGGACTCCAAACAACCTTCGGTCACCAACATAAATAAATTAATAATACCAAAACGTCACCGAACAATAAGTGTGCTGACCCTACGGGTTTGAAAACTATGTAGACATGACCGAGAGACCTCTACGGTCAATAACCAATAGCGGGACCTGGATGCCCATATTGGTTCCTACATATTCTACGAAGATCTTTATCGGTTGAACCTCTATGTCAAGGATTTAGTTAATCCCGTACGCTGTTCCCTTTGTTTATCGGTATGTTACTTGCCCGAGATTCGATCGTCGGTATCTCCATACCTAGTTCAATCTCGTTACTGGCAAGTCTCTATACTCGTTCCGTAATACAAGATCCTGTGGCTAACTCTTTAGTCACTTTGCTTGCAAGGCTCATTGTGATGTTGTATTTTCGAGTGGGCCCTGAGATACCTCTCCGTCACACGGAGTAACAAATCCCAGTCTTGATCCATGTCAACTCAACAGACACCCTCGGAGATACCTACAGAGCATCTTTATAGTCACCCAGTTACGTTGTGATGATTGATACACACAAGGTACTCCTCCGGTGTCAGTGAGTCACATGATATCATGGTCATAGGAACACATACTTGACATGCATAAAACAATAGCAATAAACTGACACGATCATATGCTACGTTCATAGTTTGGGTCTTGTCCATCACATCATTATCCTAATGATATGATCCCGTTATCAAATGACAAGTCATGTCTATGCTAGGAAACCTTGACCATCTTTGATCAACGAGCTAGTCCTACAGAGGCTCACTAGGGACACGGTGTTGTCTATATACCCACACATGTATTTGAGTTTCCAATCAATACAATTATAGCATGGATAATAAACAATTATCATGAACAAGGAAATATAATAATAACCATTTTATTTTTGCCTCGAGGGCATATTTCCAGCAACGTCCATGAGAGGTTCAAGAGGCAAACGCTCAGAGAGCTTATGGCTAGAAAGCATAACAGGCGCGTCAGGAAGAATGGGGGCTATGGATGCCCGTTCTGCAACCATAAGATTAACAACACGTATTCTAGTGTTCTGGCGCATGCAAGAGGACAAGCCGTTGGCTCCTTCAAGCAGAAGTATTCTCGCAAGATAGCGCACGCCATGTACGCCAACTTCCTGGAGAATCTTAACGATCAAGCATGAAGATGAGATGTTGGATTGAATCTATCTAGTTTGCGTGTATTATATCTATGCTTGTGTATTATATTTTTTTCCGAGTTTGAAACTGTGCGACGACTTTCATTGTGCCACGTCATTTGTTTTCTGATTGGCCAGAATGCATCCCCACTGATCGCATGTCTAAACCGCAGGATGTACACAGATCGAACGGCTGTCCGTATCTCCATCACACCGGAGTGCTAGTTTACTTGAGAGTAATATTTATATAGGATTTATTACACACGGTTGGATCTAATAAATCATTTCCTCCGCAGCACATTATTCTAGGACACAAAACCCTCAACACCACTACAAAAAAACAAGAAATCCCTCAGCACTCGTACGTCACAAAACCCTCGCCCGCTCCCCTCCCGTGGGAATCGGGGCTCTGGGGTGCACCGGCTCTTCAACCTCGCTCACTCTCCCTATCCTACGGCGATGCTCCAGTGTGCTTGAGCTTGGGGGGAGGAGCAAAGAACACACGATCTACCTAGGTTTGGGCCACCTCGCGGTGTAAAACAATACTCCTGCTTGTCTGAAATTGCGTAGTGGTAGCCAGGGAATACAATGTGTCTTCTACGATTGTTGCCCCCACCTTTTGTACCTGGCCCAGCCCTCTTCCACGAAAATATCTGGCTGGAAGGGTTGCCACAAATGCCGGTTTGAAAGGGGACATAACTGCGGTCTATCCGGACAAAAGTGGTATCCGCCTGCGAAAGCCTCCCTTCATGACGTGCTCGTGGGCTCGGGGATGACCTCCGCCTTGGCGAGCCTCAGCTTTGACTGTCTAGCACCAAAAGGGAAACCTTTGGGGGCCTCTTCGGGAACTGACAAGCTGGCCCTGCTCCCTTAGCACCAAAGGGGAAAGACTTCCTGCCGCGGACCCAGATGACGCTAGGCAGGGTGCGCACCGCCCTGGGGGCGGGTCAGGCCGCTCGCCCCCGCCGGGCTACTGGGAGTTGCATCTCCCGGGGGCTCCCCAAGGGGCGGCCTCACGAGGCCTCCTTCGTGAGCAGATAGGGGAGCCTCCGGTGGGCCACCTCATGAGGTGGGGGCCCCCATGAAGTCCTTGGTGGCGCCGTTGGGGTGAGTCGCTCCGGGCCCGGGCCCCATGTCACGGCATGGCCCCTAGGCAGATGGGCCTGGGTACCCTCTGTTCCAATGGCCCGACAGTAGCCCCTGAGCCTACAGCGTGCGTGTCCCCGCCAGCTGGAGGGGCGAAGCGGTGCGGGCTCCAACCGCCTGTGGGCCAGTCGCGATGCGTGGCGTGCGCCGGGGCGCGTGGAGGCCCCTACATCCATGTGATGCCTCGACAACTACCAAGGTTAGCATAAAGGCGAACCGCGTCGCTGGGTTATTATTACCTTTCGTCACCCAGTGCTTGTCTCGCTGTGCCCCCTCCCTCTGCCTGAGACTCCGCCAGATCCAACCTCGAGCAAGGTTCCCTTCTCCCTCTCTCGTTCGCCCCCATTGTCCTGATGGCGCCTGGCGGGAAGAAAGCGAAGGCCCAGGTTCCGGCCGCGAGCCCCCAGGAGATCGGGGCAGCTCTCCTGCACTCCTCCATCGCCAAGGAAGGGGTCCTGGACCCAGTGCGCCCGCTGATTGCAGGAAGCCGGAATGATTGGAAGGAAACCGTGATTTCCCCAGGTGCGGTGGCATGGAGCAGTCTCGGGGCATCCACCTACGCCTTCTTCCTCCACAGCGTCTACGCCGGGTTGGTCCCACCGTTCTCCGAGTTCTTCTACGCCATCCTCACCCACTATTAGATCCATGCCCTGCACCTCCAACAAAATTCGATTCTCCTTCTGTCTATCTTTGCTTTTTACTGTGAAGCCTTCGTGGGCATGAGGCCCTCGGTTGCGCTCTTCTGCCATTTCTTCAGCCTCCGGTTCACTGCCCGGGACCAGCTCTCAGCATGCGTCTCCTTCGTTGACGTCAAAGGCCCTAGCACCCGCTTGAAGTTTGGGAAGAAGGTGGAGGGCTACCGGTAGCGCTGGGTTTACTTGGACGCCCACCAAGTCCACCTGCTCTTGAGGATCCCTACGGCCCTTCCGGTGCAGCATGCGGGATGGAGCCATCGACCCTGGGGCCGCGCTAGTCCTGGAGCGGATCGCCTTGCACGGGGATGCCCTGCTGTCAGGGGCGATAATCGTCAAGGAGTTCTTGGGGCAGCATATTACGCCGCTTCAGGCGCACTCGCGGCCCATGTGGGAGTACGAGGGCATGCAGAACCCGATGAGGTTGCATCCCGCTGGGCTGTAGCGTGCCGAATTTGAAGGTGCCATCGTGGCCCTGCTCAGCTCCATGCCCGGTGACCCTCCTGAGGCCGTGGGCCCTCATTACGGCCAGGACAACCGGGAGGATCTGGTTGCTCCCATGCCCATCTTCAATGAGTGGGGGCTCATGTCGAGCAGCAGCGAAGGGTCATGGGGGAACTCCCCCGCGCAAGCATCGTCCTCCGCCGAAGACAGCGGCAGCAAAGACTCCGAGGAGACCGTTAGGGAAGAGGAGGAGCAGGATGCCGGCCGGGGGCTACCGCCAAGCCACTACTGGTCCCTGCGCAGCTTCGAGGATGATGATGACGATGCCGCTGCGTCGCCTCAAGCAGCGCCCCCTCGGCCTTTCAGCCCGGTTGTGGCAGTGGGGGCCAGCTCCGTTGGCTCCCAAGCACCGGGTACCGGCGGGGCGGCAAATGCTCTCGGAGCCGCCGCTCTTCTTCAGGGATCGCACCGGATCCGCCAGGGATCGCACCGCGCGTTCTCCTGGCATCCCCCAAGGGGGTGCCTAAGAGCGGCCGGGCGCGCCTCCTGCCGCCGAGAAGAAGCGGAAGTGGGCCACCGAGGACGAGTAAGTGCCCGAGCTTGCGCTTACACCTTGCACCTGCGAACCTCTTGCTCACGCTCATTCTTCGTCCACGCAGGAGCCAAGGCGGCGGTGGGAAGAAGAAGAAATCTCACGCCGTGGCAAATGTGATGTGTGCCCCGAAGGCGATGTCGATGCTGGGCCGCAGCCTCAGGGGGCGCGCGGGAGCCCCGCACTAGGACGATGTCGCGCTAGGGCATGCAGGGGGCGTGGTGATGCCCAGCTTCTCTTCTACGCAACTGGGGGGGGAACGATCACTGAGGCTGTGGCGGGCCAGCCCCCGGCGTGCCCCGTCGTAGCCATAGTCCCTCAGGCGACAGAGTCAGAGCTGGTGTGATAGCTCCCTTCAAGCGCCCCTGCTCCCATAGCTGAGCATGGTGCAGGGAACGTCCAGGGCCGTCCCAAACCGAGCGTGCCTCTGGGGCCGAGGAAGCGGATGCAGCGGCGGTGCCCGATGCACCACGGGGGCCGGCTGCTGAGGAAAAGCTAGAGCCCCCGGTGCCCTAGGCAGGGAACACTGGGGCCCTTTCAACTGGGATGGCGACCAGCGTTGAAGTACTGGCGCCCCACCCGATTCTCGCGCTTGCGAGCCACCATGCCCCGCTCGGGCAAGAAGTCCTGTCCGGCGCACGATCCGTGCTCGATCGGTTTTTCGAGACCTCCCAGCATGCCGAAGCATGCCTCGCTGGGGAGCGCCTGCAGCTTGCCGCCTTGCTACAACGGCTCTATGCTGCCCTGGCGGAGAGCGAGAAGGCCGCCGCCGAAGCGCAAGCAGCCTGCGAGGGTGCCCTTGTCGAGAAAGCGGAGGCCACCAAACGCTGCGGGGAAGTAGAGGCCAACCTCAAGGCGCTTCGGGACGAGCAGGACGCGCGAGCGCAGGACCTCAAGCTGCAGGAAGGCAGCCTCGGGACTCGCGAAGCACGGCCGCCGATCACGACGCCGAGCTGGCGATTGTGGCGGCCAAGCAAGCCGCGGAACACGAGCACCTGGAGGCGTTGTAGTGCGTGGTGACCGAAGCCCAGGAAGCTCATGCGAAGCGCGTCTTTGAGGCGGACACCGCGCTGGACGCCAGGGAGAAGAAGATCCAAGCCGACGCTGATGCGAAGGCAGCGACGGACAGTGCTGCCTTTTCTTCTCTCGAGCTCCGGGCTCACAAATCCTTCCAATCCTTGTGTAGGGGAGGATTCGATGCCCCTATCGCCACCCGTGATGCCGGTCTCGTCGAGCTTTCTGCCAGGCTCGTGGGTGAGCTCGAGGATGCGGCGCGTAAGGTGGATGGCTTCCTGGAGGAAGAATACCGAAACATGTTCTCCGTGGAGGCGACCCAGGTCTTCTGCCATCTTCTTCTCCGCGATGTGAACTTCAATTTCTATGAGGTGACGGGCCCCATCCTTGAAGAGTCTCGCGACCGCCTGGAGGCAGCCGTGGAGGGCCATGTGAGCGCGCTGCTCGAGAAGCTCACCTGCAACAACTGCGACGACGGCAGTGCCGACCCTCCTTTCGCTCACCTGCAAGACTGAATACACCTCGCGGTAGTGTGAGACAATGCTTTTCTTATGTATTTGAACATGATGAGCTTGTAATGACCGCCAGCTATCCGCGGGATTTCCTTTCATGCCTGGTTTTCCTCGAGCTTGCATTTATGCTCTGCGTCGGCAGGGCCCAGTCCAGCGCATTTCTCAACCGTCGCTGGGCTGCGAGGTTGCGATGCCTAGACACGGCCATGAGGTGAGGGGCTTCGGGAACTGCTCCTGAGGCGCGATGCTCAGGAGCCCCCCCTTAATGTATGAGCGAGGCTTGCCTTTGTGCAGTGTGTCAGCAGGGCCCACTCCCGCCCAATTCTCGACCGTCGCTGGGCTATCAGGTCGCGATGCCTAGACAAGGCCAGGAGTTGAGGGGCTTCGGGAACTAGTGAAGGATCCCGAGGCGCGATTCTCAAGTGCCCCCCTTGACGTATGAGCGGCCTTCAAGAGGAAACACACGTTAGCCAGTTTGTGCCCGGGCGTTGCGTGAGGAGACTAGGCACCAAGGGCCTTAGTGGGGTGACGTGCATGGGGTAAGCCCGCGAGCCAGAGCCCTGTCCCTTGGGTTTTTCAGCGCTGATGGGACTAACCCGAGCACAAGCACCGTGCTAGCCCCCGCTCGCGCGAAGCACAGAGCATGGGGCTTCCACTGGGCGTGAGCATAGTCGTGGTTCGCCAGTCACTCTGCCAGCACGGAGCATGGGGCTTCCACTTGGGCATGGGCAGGAGCCCTCCTGAGGCCACGGGGCGGCGCTCCAGGGGGATCCGGGGCGTGTATAGCCCCAACCTCATTATTACGTGAGAGGGTCACGGGCAGCGATAAGGAGGGATCGGACATTCGAGGCACTAAGCTCAGGAATTCCTTCCTCCATCTTCAGGCATTTTGCGCCTAGTCCATTCAGGGTGGCTGCGCCCTTATGCAATCCTGGGATACGGGGGTGACGCGCATCAGGCGGTTGTCCTGAGGCCACCGTATGAAGGGGTTGGACACCGAGGACCTATTGAGGTGACGTGTGCAGGCCTGGCCCGCCACGCAGAGCTCTGTCATTCGGGTTTAGCGACGCTGCAGGGACGGACCCGAGCACAGATGCCATGTCAAGTTCCCTCATGCGATGATCAAAGGAGAAAACGCCTGAAGCGTGGCACCTGAGGTGGTGAAACACCTCACTAGCAGTTATGCAATATCGGGCCGCGCAATCGTTCGCGTCCCTTTGGTGGTTCCATGAGAAGGACGAGACACCAAGGACCATGTGAGGTGACGTGCACGGGGGGAAGCCCGCCAGACAGAGCTCGATCGTTTGGATTTTTCAACGCTGCAGGGACGAACCCGAGCACAGACGTCGTGTCCTGTCTCGATCATGAAACGGTCGGAAGGGGGGGGGGGTTGCGAGGGTGCGGCAAATGCAGACGGTGATGAGGCACCAGGCGCAAGACTTAAGCAAGCATCTCAAATTCATTAAAGGATGACCAAGTTCTCTACATGACCAAAAGGTTGCGGAGGCCACAGGGGGGAACCCTTGCCTGCTTGAGGGTAACGCAACCCGAAGGGCGCCCTCAATTTTAAACGACCAAAAATTCACCTGGCGAGTGTGTTATTGCAGGAGCGGCCGGCTGCTTGGCGAAGCGTGCCGCGGGAGTCCATCCCTCAGGGACCAGGTGGTTCCAGAGTCCTCGAGGGCCACCGAGGGGTTGGCGCCTCGCGAGGAAGCATTGCGAGCCACGTGTGTCTCTGGTAGGTTGCGCCGGCGTTCCTTAGGCCAAAGGGCACGTGTGCGCGGCCGCCGGCGTCGTCCCGGCCTCGCCCGGCCTAAGGAGGCAGGAAGAGGCCCCTTGAACTAGCGCCGTTGAGCCCCGCGATGTCGACGCACAAGCGCACCTTGACGTCATCCCCGGGAACTGATGCCGACCCGCTTGGCCGCGCCGATGAGGGCCTGCCGCGCATTGCTCGACCTTCCCGAAGCCTACCGATTTCTCGAGCGATGAACTCATGTGCCCCTGGTGCCTGGAGCTGCTCCCTTCGTCCGCGGGGGCACGCGTGGAAGCACGCCTCCAAGTGGTTCCCGAGCACCCCCCCTCGTCACACGGGTAAGGTTAGAGGCCCTCCATAAGGAAGCCCCCGAGCCTGGCCCGCGTGAGGTGCCAGGCGCGCCTTCCTATGCTGGAGGGAGGCGAGCGCCGGCGATGGGCGCAAGGTTCACGACGCTGCTGCTGGGCGCCGGACCCCTTGCCTCAGACTGGCCTTGGGCAGGCATTAGCTGCTTCTTCTTCAGGCGCACGGCCTCACGAGGCTTGGCATTTCCCTCATTGTCGGAATACCCGGCCGCAGGTGCTTTGTAGGCCAGCTCGAGGGAGCAGACCGCGTCCTTCTCGTCGCAGGCGATGGTGATGACACCGCCACAGCCTGACATCTTGAGGACATTGTAGCCGTGATGAGTCACTGCCATGAACTTGGCCAGCGCCGGGTAGCCCAGGATTGTGTTGTACGGAAGGCCGATGTGCGCCACGTCAAAGTCGATGAGCTCGGTGTGGTAGTTGTCATGCGAACCGAAGGTGACCGGGAGGCGGACCTGCCCCAGGGGGACGGTGGAGCCTTCGGTCACCCCCGAGAACGGCCTCGTCGGCGTCAACTGATCGTAAGGCACTTGGAGCGTCTCGAAGGTTTCCATGGAGAGCACGTTGAGGCCAGTGCCTCCATCGATGAGGGTCTTGGTGACCATGACATTGCTGATGGTGGGGGAGCACAACATCGGGAGCGCACCGGCGGCTGCTGTGGCCTTGAGGCCGTCCCTAGCGTCGAAGGAGATGGCGTACTACAACCACTTGAGGGGCCGAGTGGCCTCCAGCTTCGGGAGGGCCACGTTCACCTCGTGGGAGAACTGCCTGAACAGGCAGTTGGACGCTGGGGCATGGGATCCACCAAGGATGCAGGCTATCGCATGAGGCTCCTGGTAGCCCCTAGCCCCCTCGTCCCGCTGGGCGTCGTCGTTCCTTGTTGGTGGCGGGGGCAGCGGCGGGAGAGCCGTGCTGTCTCGAGGGCGTGCCTCGCGAGGTTGTTCGCGCTAGGTGTCATCGCGAGGCCGTCCATGCAAGTTGTCCTCGTGAGGCCGCTCGTGCCAGCCTTGGCGAGGGTTGCCGCCATGGCCATCCCACTTGCCTCTGCCGCGGCCTGCGCTGCGGTCACCGTGTTACAGGCGTCGCCCCACGCGCTCGTCGCGGAGGGACTTGAGTTCCTGGCAGTCCTCGGTGTTGTGCGTGTGCAAGTCGTGGTAGATGCAGAATGGGTGATGGTCCTTCTCGGGCGCGTTGCGGTCGCGACCATTCTTTTTCTCGGGCTCCGCTGCCAGAACGGTCGGGCCTTTGCGCTTCACCTCCTTGGCCTTTGTCTTGCCGTCATCTGGCACAGCGTCGGGGTCAGCGTGGATGAAGAGGCGACCCTCCTTAGCCTTGGAGCATTTGTCGGCGAGGTTGAAGAGCTCCAGAGCCGAGCTGAGTCCATCGTTGATGGCGAGCTTTTTGCACATCCGGACGTCCTTGACGCCACTGGTGAACGCAATGATGATAGCTTTGTCCATGGCGCACGGGATCTTGTTGCGCACCTGGCTGAAGCGTTGGATGTACTTGCGCAAGGTCTGTCTGGGGCGCTACTTCATGCGCCGCAGGTCGTTGACTGAGGGCGGACGGTCATGTGTGCTCTTGAAATTGGTGACGAACAGCTCACAAAGCTTGCTCCAAGAAGAGATTGACTCCTCGGGCAGGTTCATGAGCCAGGAACGCGCACCATCCTTGAGGGACATGGGGAACCAGTTCGCCATGAACTTGTCATCGCCGTTCGCCGCCTCGATGCTCAGCGCATAGAGCTGGAGATATTCCGTGGGGTCAGGGGCCCCATTGTAGCGTGGGGGCAGCTCAGGCTTGAACTTGACAGGCCAAACCACCCTCTGCAGCTAGCGAGTGAACGCTCGGCAGCCCACTATGTTGGTGGGGACGCCATGCGCAAGGGCGGCTCGATTCTGACATCCCGCGGCCGCGACCTCCTGGACGATCCTGTCTTGGTGCTAGCGCTGCTGCTCAAGAATCACCCACACATCCGGTGGCACGCGACAGACGATCTGGCAGCTCGCTTCATCCTGTGCCGGCGGAGGCGCTTCGCGGGGTGGGTCGCGCGGGCGCACGTCGCGCTGAGGCTCGGCCGGCTCATCGTGTAGTGGAGGTGGTGGCGGCGCCCCATGTGGCACGTCCCCGGGCGGCGACGGTGGGGGGCGGAGTGAGCGAGAGGGCGCTGGGGCTTCTCCGGCAGCGGTGACAAGCTCGGTGATGCGGCCCAGCCAGGCGTCATAGCCAGCGTCTGTCGGGCGGTAGCGGAGCAGTTCGCACGCCATGAGCAACGCGGCCTGCGCATTCACGTGCTCGAGGCGAGCGTGGGAGGAGGATGCTGTGGCGGTGCGGCCATCCCTCTGCATGGAAGGGTGGATGGAGGAGTCTTGCTGCTCGCGCACAGCGGGGTCGGTGGCGGCAGCTTCGGCGCCAGCGGAGTGGCGGCGGCCGTCACGGCCCGCGGGCGCGGTTTGTACAACGCGGGCTGCTCGGCGCTCAACATGCACTCGACGGGCTTCGGCCATGGGGTCGGCGAGGATGGGGCCGAGACGGAGCTGAAGAGCGGCGGCGCACCCCTACCTGGCGCGCCAAATGTTGGAACCGGGGCTCCGTGGACCCAAGAGAGGTTCGAACTCTAGGGTGCACCGGCTCATGAACCTCGCTCACTCTCCCTATCCTACGGCGATTCTCGAGCGTGCTTGAGCTTGGGGGAAGGAGCAAAGAACACACGATCAACACAGGTTCAGGCCACCTCGCGGTGTAAAACCCTACTCCTGTTTATCTGAAATTGCGTAGTGGTATCCAGGGAATACAATGTGTCTTCTATGATTGTTGCCCCCACCTTTTATACCTGGCCTCGGTGCTCTTCCACAAAAATATCTGACGGGAAGGGTTGCCACAAACGCCAGTTTGAAAGGGGCAGAACTGCGTTCTATCTTGACAAAAGTGGTCTTCGCCTGCCAAAGCCTCCCTTGGTGACGTGCTGGTGGGCACGGGGATGACCTCCGCCTTGGCGAGCCTCAGCTTTGACCGTCTAGCACAAAAAGGGAAACCTTTGGGGGCCGCTTCAGGAACCGACGAGCTGGCCCTGCTCCCTTAGCACCAAAGGGGAAAGCCTTCCTGCCGCGGACCCAGATGACGCTGGGTAGGGTGCGCACCGCCCCGGGGGCGGGTCAAGCCGCGCGCCCCCGCCGGGCCGCTGGGGACTTCCATCTCCCGGGGGCTCCTCTAGGGGCAGCCTCACGAGGCCTCCTACGGGAGCTTATAGGGGAGCCTCCAGTGGGTCGCCTCATGAGGTGGGCCCCCCATGAACTCCTTCTTCGCGGCGCCGTTGGGGTGAGTCGCTCCACGCCCGGGCCCCGTGTCGCGACGTGGGCCCCAGGCAGACGGGCCTAGGTACCCCCTGTCCTAATGGCCCGACACCTCCCACTCCCCCTCCCCTCACCTACACTAACACTACTCCGGGAGTCTCCATGCATGTCACCGCCTATCCCCGCGGCAACCACTTAGCTCGACTCCTGTCGCCGCCGCCGGGTGCCGCCGCCGCTGGCTGCCGCCAAACGCCACCGCATTTCGCCAGTGCCGCTTGCCGTGGCCTATCGACACTGACTTTCTCGACGTTGCTTGCTATCGACCCAGCTCGCCCGATTGGGGAATCTTCGATACTCGTTTTCCCCCATGAAGAAACAGGTAACTAATGTACTGAAATATTTCTGCTCATCACTTATCCCAGTCCGTCGCCCCCTTTTAATCATCCGTCTGAAATTGCTGTGGATTCATGTTTCTTCTAGCTGATTCGAGGGTTTTATGTCATAGAGTGTACAATGCAAGGACACATCAGGGCTATGCGGCCTCGGCCAAAAAACTGAGGAGTTCCATCTCACCGTACAAAATGACTTCACGAAGCGCACGGTATGTCAATCTCACACTACCTGAGTTGACATGCATGGCCTATACTTTTTCTGAACCTATACTATATATTGCTACATTTGGATAAAAGGTGCCACATGCAGCATTTACGTCAAATGTGATTTCTTCTTCTTATTATTCTTCTCCTTCTATATTAGGCAAATTAATGTTGTATTGTTCTTTCGTTTACTCTCATATATATTTGCACGACATCATGGTTACATTATCGGTTTACTTGTAATTTTTTTCCTTTCATATCAACTGATGTGCTGTTCTTTTAACTACTACTCCCATACTATCATGTTACCCTGTTCTTTAACAATCTTATCAATTCCTGCAGTACATCCCTTGCTTTGCAACGACAACTGTAGCGCTAAATCTTGGCCTTTACATAACTGAAGACTCCTAGGATGTCATATTGAGCTCAAACTGTTCCTACCTGTAAAACTTGATGAAGATTGTCACTCCTATTTTGAAGAAGGCCTTTGGGCAGAAATTTCTAAGTTTTATGCACTGAAAGCTGGCACTAAAATTACGCTGCACCTAAAAGAGCCTGACCATACGATAAATGCTAACTTCCCTGACGACATCACCCGTCCATACTTTGTTGGAAGTAAGTCTTCTTTCTAGTAACTGCATGTTGACTTGCATAGCAATATCAAAGTAACTATGTACTATTTCAGCAACCAATTGGGATTTCATTTTCTTTATCTGCTAAAACTGTTCCTACCTAGTAACTTGTAATTACCAATGCACTATTCTTCTGCCCTGATCTAGCTACATAATCACTATCCTCCCACTGCTCTACTCTTGACAGAAAGAGCCGCCACCGGCCATTCTCCGGAGGTGGAGGACGAGGTTGCCATCAAGCAGAGGTGGGCTGAGCCAAAAACACAAGCGCCTCCGATAGGCCTAGAATTCACCAGCAGCCTCCCCGACGATATGTTGAGAGTCATCATCTTCCTCCTCCCTATCGAAGATGGCGTGCACACAACCATCGTCTCCCGGCGGTGGTGCCCCTATGGCACTGCGCCCCTCTCGGACTCATCAGCGAGCACATGCTCTGCACTAGCTATCGCAAACGCTTGGATGCATTGTCCCAGATCCTCGGCACACACTGTGGCCCAATCAAAGGCCTTACTATGGGCAAGTTTCATTCCAATGGCGAGGACCGAGCCAAGCTTGAAGAGTGGTTCTTATCGACCGCCCTAGATCATCTCGAGGAGCTCACTTTTAATGATGGACATATGCGCCCACTACCACCCTCCGCGCTGCGCCTCGCGCCAATGCTGCGCATCGCCAGGTTCATGAACTGCCATTTCCCCCAGATTAACGCCAATCCCGCTCTTTTGCTACCTCGACTGAAGCACCTTGAGCTCGTCGCTGTCTGCATCCCCAACGATGACATGGAGTGCCTGCTCCGCGGCTGTACTGTGCTTGAGTACCTTCATCTTCAGGTGATCAATGGGTTGCGTAGCCTCCACATCACCTCCATGAGTCTCCGGACAATTTGCGTGTATTGCTGGTGCTGCAATAGGAGATCGCACAAGGTGAATCACCAAATGGTCATTGAGGACGTGCCTTTACTTGAGAGGTTACTTGTTGTTGATCAACAAGGCCCAACAAGAATCAGGGTCATTCATGCGCCAAAATTGACAGTGTTTGGCTACTCACCCGTCAACTTATCTGAACTTGTTTTTGGATCAATAACCGTCCAGGTACAACAGTCGCCCTTTTCTCATTCTTGAATTAACATTTTTTTCTCTATTCAAGATGTATGTTCGTCTGTCATCCAGAAAATTATATCGACAAGCTCGACCCCGTATCTGCGCACAGTGAAGGTCTTTGCAGTAGAATCTATCGGCCCCGACCTGGAGCAAGTTGTCAGATTCCTGAGATGTTTTCCGTGCCTGGAGAAGCTACGTATCGAGGTGATGCTCTTTCATGTTAAATTTTAACCACAAGGGAGTTCAATTTTTGAAACCCTGCAAATCATAAGAGGTCCCTTGTGTGCCCAAGCACTAATACATTCTCTTCTTTTGCAGATACGGTTAGGCCTGGTAGTGGATAATGTGATACAATATAACAATCCCATCGAATGCCTTGATCTCTGATACGTCTCCAACGTATCTATAATTTTTGATTGTTCCATGCTATTATATTATCTGTTTTGGATGTTTTATATGCATTAATATGCCATTTTATATTATTTTTGGGACTAACCTATTAATCTAGAGCCTAGTGCCAGTTTCTGTTTTTTCCTTGTTTTTGAGTATTGCAGATAAGGAATATTAAACGGAGTCCAAATGGAATAAAATTTTCGGGATGATTTTTCTTGGACCAGAAGAAAGCCAGCAGACTTGGAGATGAAGGCAGGAGAGCCGCCTTGTGGCGACAAGCCACAGGGGCGCGCCCTAGGGAGGGGGGGGGGGGGGCGCCCCTCTAGCTTGTGGCCCCATGGCAGCCTTCCTAACCCTATTCTTCGGCCTATAAATTCCCAAATATTCCCTGGATACCAAAGGGAGCCACGATAATACTTTTCCGCCGCTGGAAGCCTCTGTTCCCGTGAGATCCAATCTTGGAGCCTTTTCCGGTAATCTGCCGGAGGGGGATTCGATCACGGAGGGCATCTACATCAACTCCATTGCCCCTCGGATGATGCGTGAGTAGTTTACCACAGACCTTCGGGTCCATAGCTAGTAGCTAGATGGCTTCTTCTCTCTCTTTGCTCTTCAATACCATGTTCTTCGTGATCTTCATGGAGATCTATCCGATGTAATACTCTTTTGCGGTGTGTTTGTCGAGATACGATGAATTGTGGGTTTATGTTCAGATTATCTATGAATATTATTTGAATCTTCTCTGAATTCTTATATGCATGATTTCATATCTTTGCAAGTCTCTTCGAGTTATTGGTTTGGTTTGGCCAACTAGATTGGTAATTCTTGCAATGGGAGAAGTGCTTAGTTTTGGGTTCAATCTTGCGGTGTCCTCACCCAGTGACAAAGTAGGGGTAGCGAGGCACGTATTGTATTGTTGCCATTGAGGATAAAAAGATGGGGTTTTCATCATATTGCTTGAGTTTATCCCTCTACATCATGTCATCTTACCTAATGCGTTACTCTGTTCTTCATGAACTTAATACTCTAGATGCAGGCATGAGTCGGTCGATGTGTCGAGTAATAGTAGTAGATGCAGAATCGTTTCGGTCTACTTGACACGGACGTGATGCCTATATGCATAATCATTGCCTTGGATATCTTCATAATTATTCGCTTTTCTATCAATTGCTCGACAGTAATTTGTTCACCCACCGTATTATTTTCCTTCATGAGAGAAGCCTCTAGTGAAACCTATGGCCCCCGGGTCTATTTTCCATATTATATTTTCAGATCTATAAACCAAAAATACCAAAAATATCTTGCTGCAATCTTTTTACTTTTAGTTTACTTTTCGTTTTAGCAATCTTATCTATCTATCTCTATTAGATCTCATCCTTGCAAGTAGCCGTGAAGGGATTGACAACCCCTTTATAGCGTTGGGTGCAAGTGTTTGATTATTTGTTTAGGTACATCCATTGGTGACTTGCTTGTATCTCCTACTGGATTGATACCTTGGTTCTCAACAACTGAGGGAAATACTTATCTACTTTGCTGCATCACCCTTTCCTCTTCAAGGGAAAACCAACACATGCTCGAGAAGTAGCAAGAAGGATTTCTGGCGCCGTTGCCGGGGAGATCTACATCAAGCCTACCGAGTACCCATGACAAATTCATCTCTTGCATTTATATTAGTTGCCATTTGCCTCTCGTTTTCCTCTCCCCCACTTCTAAAACGATTTTCCAAAAAAGATTTGCCTTTTTATTCGCCCTCTTTTTCGTTTGCCTCTTTCCCGCTGGATCTCCCACTTATTGCTTTGTCTAGCGTTACTACTTCCCCTTTGTCACCAGATTTTGAAGTTATATACTTTAAACAAAAACAAGGGGAAAATTTAAAAGATGCCTGGTATAGGCTAATGGAATCTTATCGTATATCCAATCTAAAAGGAGACGCCAAAGTTTTGCTTATAAATTTTTACATTGGATTGGCTTTGCATCATAGAGAGCTTTTAGATTTTGC
Source organism: Elymus sibiricus (assembly GCA_039707655.1). NCBI lineage: Eukaryota > Viridiplantae > Streptophyta > Magnoliopsida > Poales > Poaceae > Elymus > Elymus sibiricus. The sequence goes on along the minus strand of CM077665.1, from coordinate 228,181,428 downwards.
CTCAAAAGGGAATTTTATTGAGCTAGATACGAACGCTGCTTATGAAGTTTTGGAGGGGATTTTGGGGGTTCCTCCACCCAACAAAGGGTTCGCTTTCTCACAAGAGGGAGTTCAAATTCTCGACAAACTGAGCGACTTACATAAGCACTTAGTCGAATTACAACAATATCACGAACCCCTTAAACATATTAGTGGGAACCTCAATCGCTTGAATACTTTGATTACCCTTTGCAATAAGCGCTTGGATATTTTGGATATTAAGATGGTTTCTCCCTCTACAAACCCGGGGAAGAGGAAAGAGCCCCCCCGGATTTGAGAAGGCCCTCACAAAAGTCGCCAATACCAAAGATGACAATACCTAGATCTATTGCGTTATGCCTAGCTAGGGGCGTTAAACAATAGCGCTTGTTGGGAGGCAACCCAATTTTATATTTATGCTTTTGTTTTTCGACTTTTTTTGAGTGTTTTGCACATTATTACCTCTGTAGTAATTGTGTTTTCTTGTTTAAATTAGTGTTTGAGCCAAGTAAGACCTTTGGGATGGTCTATGGTGTTTGTGATTTGATTTTGCTGAAAAACAGAAACTTTTGCTCTTAGTCCAGGAATTTTGTAAATTCACTGGAATGTGATTTTGATCTGAAATTTTTACACCAGATTGATATACAAATTTCCCTGATTTTCCTCATTTTTCAGAATTTTTGGAGTTACAGAAGTATTCGAAGTCTATAGATTGCTACAGACTGTTCTGTTTTAGACAGATTCTGTTTTCTTTGTGTTGTTTGCTTGTTTTGATGTATCTATGGGTTGTATCGGGGGGTATGAACCATGGAGAAGTTAGAATACAGTAGATATTACACATAAATAAATAAAGAATGAGTTCACAACAGTACCTAAAGTGGTGATTTATTTTTCTTATACTAACGGATCTCATGAGTTTTCTGTTGAGTTTTGTGTTGTGAAGTTTTGAAGTTTTGGGTAAAGATTTGATGGACTATGGAATAAGGAGTGGCAAGAGCCTAAGTTTGGGGATGCCCAAGGCACCCCAAGCCATATTCAAGGATACCAAAGAGCCTAAGCTTGGGGATTCCCCGGAAGGCATGCCCTCTTTCGTCTTCAATCCATCGGTAAATTTACTTGAGGCTATATTTTTATTGACCACATGATATGTGTTTTGCTTGGAGCGTATTGTATGATATGAGTCTTTGCTTTTTAGTTTGCCACAATCATCCTTGCTGCACACTTCTTTTGAGAGAGACACGCTGAATCGTGAATTTATTAGAATACTCTATGTGCTTCACTTACATCTTTTGAGCTAGGCAATGTTGTTGTAGTGCTTCACTTATATCTTTTTAGGGCACGGTGGTGTTTTATTTTATAGAAATTATTGAACTCTCGTACCTCACTTATATTATTTTGAGAGTCTTTAAAACAGCATGGTAATTGGTTTAGGTTGTGAATTTAGTCCTAATATAATGGGCATCCAAGAGGGATATAATAAAAACTTTCATACTAAGTGCATTGAATACTATGAGAAGTTTGATTCCTTGCATATAGTTTTGAGATATGAAGATGGTAATATGAGAGTCATGCTAGTGAGTAGTTGTGAATTGGATGAAATACTTGTGTTAAAGTTTGTGATTCCCGTAGCATGCACGTATGGTGAACCGTTATGTAACGAAGTCGGAGCATGATTTGTTTAATGATTGTCAACCTTTGTGTGAGGGTCGGGAGCGCGCGATGGTTAACTCCTACCAACCTCTCCCCTAGGAGCATGCATCTAATACTTTGCTTCGATAACTAATAGACTTTTGCAATAAGTATGTGAGTTCTTTATGACTAATGTTGAGTCCATGGATTACACGCACTCTCACCCTTCCACCCTTGCTAGCCTCTCTAGTACCGCACAACTTTCGCCGGTGCATTAAACCCACCTTCCTCAAAACAGCCACCATATACTTTCCTCAAAACAGCCACCATACCTACCTATTATGGCATTTCCATAGCCATTCCGAGATATATTGCCATGCAACTTCCACCGTTCCGTTTTTCATGACATGCATCATCACTTTCATATTGCATATAGAGTCATATTTTGTTTTAGGTATCGAGTTGTAAGTAAATAAAAGTGTGATGATTTCCATTATTAGAGCATTTGTCCCGTGTGAGAAAAGGATGATGGAAACTATGAATCCCTCATAAGTTGGGATGAGTCTCCAGACTTTACCAAAAATAAAAGAGGCCAGCGAAGCCCATAAAAAAAAAGAGGCCAAAGATGCCCACCAAAATAAAAAAAATAAAAAAAGAAAAAAATGAGAGAAAGAGAGAAGGGACAATGCTACTATCTTTTTCCACACTTGTGCTTCAAAGTAGCACCATGATCTTCATGATAGAGAGTCTCCTATTTTGTCACTTTCATATAACTAGTGGAATTTTTCATCATTTTGCACAACCACTTAGTTTTCTTTTTGAGCTTTCATACACTTATAGCTCTAGTGCATTTGTTGCATGGCAATCCCTACTCACTCACATAGATATCTATTGATGGGCATCTCCATAGCCCGTTGATATGCCTAGTCGATGTGAGACTATATTTTCCCTTTCCCTTGCAACCTCCACCATATTCTATTCCACCTATAGTGCTATATCCATGGCTCACGCTCATGTATTGCGTGAGAGTTGAAAAGGTTTGAGAACATAAAAAGTGTGAAACAATTGCTTGACTTGTCATCGGGGTTGTGCATGATTTAGATACTTTGTGTGGGGAAGATGGAGCATAGCCAGACCATATGATTTTGTAGGGATAACTTTCTAAGGCCATGTTATTTCGAAAGGACACAATTGCCTTGTTCATATGCTCGAAGTATTACTCTTTTTATGTCAATATTAGACTTTTGTTTTGAATCTTACAGATCTGAATATTCATGCCACAATAAAGAATATTATATGGATAAATATGTTAGGTTGCATTCCACATCAAAAATTCTGTTTTTATCATTTACCTACTCGAGGACGAGCAGGAATTAAGCTTGGGGATGCTTGATACGTCTCCAACGTATCTATAATTTTTGACTGTTCGATGCTATTATATTATCTGTTTTGGATGTTTTATATGCATTAATATGCCATTTTATATTATTTTTGGGACTAACCTATTAATCTAGAGCCTAGTGCTAGTTTCTGTTTTTTCCTTGTTTTTGAGTATTGCAGATAAGGAATATTAAACGGAGTCCGAATGGAATAAAATCTTCGGGATGATTTTTCTTGGACCAGAAGAAAGCCAGCAGACTTGGAGATGAAGGCAGGAGAGCCGCCGTGTGGCGACAAGCCACAGGGGTGCGCCCTAGGGAGGGGGGGGGGCGAGCCCCCCTGGCTTGTGGCCCCACGACAGCCCTCCTAACCCTATTCTTCGGCCTATAAATTCCCAAATATTCCCTGGATACCAAAGGGAGCCACGAAAATACTTTTCCGCCGCCGGAAGCCTCTGTTCCCGTGAGATCCAATCTTGGAGCCATTTCCGGTAATCTGCCGGAGGGGGATTCGATCACGGAGGGCATCTACATCAACTCCATTGCCCCTCCGATGATGCGTGAGTAGTTTACCATAGACCTTCGGGTCCATAGCTAGTAGCTAGATGGCTTCTTCTCTCTCTTTGCTCTTCAATACCATGTTCTTCATGATCTTCATGGAGATCTATCCGATGTAATACTCTTTTGCGGTGTGTTTGTCGAGATCCGATGAATTGTGGGTTTATGTTCAGATTATCTATGAATATTATTTGAATCTTCTCTGAATTCTTATATGCATGATTTCATATCTTTGCAAGTCTCTTCGAGTTATTGGTTTGGTTTGGCCAACTAGATTGGTAATTCTTGCAATGGGAGAAGTGCTTAGTTTTGGGTTCAATCTTGCGGTGTCCTCACCCAGTGAAAAAGTAGGGGTAGCGAGGCACGTATTGTATTGTTGCCATCGAGGATAAAAATATGGGGTTTTCATCATATTGCTTGAGTTTATCCCTCTACATCATGTCATCTTACCTAATGCGTTACTCTGTTCTTCATGAACTTAATACTCTAGATGCAGGCAGGAGTCGGTCGATGTGTCGAGTAATAGTAGTAGATGCAGAATCGTTTCGGTCTACTTGACACGGACGTGATGCCTATATGCATAATCATTGCCTTGGATATCTTCATAATTATTCGCTTTTCTATCAATTGCTCGACATTAATTTGTTCATCCACCGTATTATTTTCCTTCATGAGAGAAGTCTCTAGTGAAACCTATGGCCACCGGGTCTATTTTCCATATTATATTTTCAGATCTATAAACCAAAAATACCAAAAATATCTTGCTGCAATCTTTTTACTTTTAGTTTACTTTTCGTTTTAGCAATCTTATCTATCTATCTCTATCAGATCTCATCCTTGCAAGTAACCGTGAAGGGATTGACAACCCCTTTATAGCGTTGGGTGCAAGTGTTTGATTATTTGTGTAGGTACATCCATTGGCGACTTGCTTGTATCTCCTACTGGATTGATAGCTTGGTTCTCAACAACTGAGGGAAATACTTATCTACTTTGCTGCATCACCCTTTCCTCTTCAAGGGAAAACCAACGCATGCTCGAGAAGTAGCAATCTCCATCTCTCATAAATTAATTTGAACTCCTACCGAGGGACCTTACAGGAGATTATATTCGCCAGGTTCTTTGTTGTCAGAGCCATGGTGCAAAAGATAATGAGATTTTCCCTACATTTATTGCGCAAAAAAGAATGGTTTGCTGATCTGCTCCGGCGACTAGGACATAATGGAAAAGGCTCTGCAGAAGCTCAATTTCGTTTTGTAACTTCAGTTGACAGACTATTTGGAATTCCTTATGTCAAGCCCATAAATGACATGTCAGTGGCGGATCCCTTTGCAGAAATATTGAAGTTGCCAAACTAGTAGTAATATTAGTATGAACCTATCATATATGTTCATGTTCAGCAGATCGGCGCGGGCGTCTAGAGCTGCATGACAAAGTTTCTGCATAAGCTGAATTTCATATCTATTATTGGTTTGAACCTTGTAATTTTTGAATTTGAGCCTTATAATGCTGGAATTTGAACCTTTGTACTATTTCTGTCATTTGTGATACAACCATGCAAATGGCATCTTATGAGCGAGACTCGTATTTTGGTAGTACTATCTTTTCCTTAGTATGCAATGGACAATTAATATCCAGACATTAATATGCAATTTACGATTAATATCCAGACCTTAAGAAGCAGAATCACGACCGAGGGTATCCTGTGCGGCTCCAATGGCGCTCCCAGCGGCTGCCGACGATGAGCGCCAGTTCACCATGCATGTCGCAGTGGACACGCACAGAAGGTTCGCGGGGCTGTCGGTGGTGTACACCAAACATCCGATTTGGGTGGAGAACTCCAACATTATGGACCTGTTACTTGACGAGGACATGTACAAAGTGGTCTAGTTTGACTTCGCATCCCACCGCGTGCTCTGCTCTCGCGTCCCTCTGCTTGCTCTTCTCTCGCGCCCCTCCGCGCGCGCTCTGCCAGCGGTTGGGGCCGGCCCACGATCACGTCCGGGGCTCCATATGCATGCGGTTGCGCCACATGCGTCACCCCATGCAGTCACGTGCTCCACGACTAAATCACGCTTTGCAAAAACTACCATCCGGACATGCCGGTTTTCCAGGACGTCTGACCCCCATTTATACCCACGACCATTAAGCATTGTCTCTTCATGCTTTCGATCGCGCCCCACAACACAATAAGCACACCCTCGACGACGCATATAGAGAGGATGTCCAGCGGCGCTCCAATGGAGTTCGGCGTGCATCATGTGGAGACCCACATGAGGAAGATGGACCTCACGGTGGTGTAGACCAATGACCTGGGCATGGTGGAGGACTCCATCGACACTATGGAGCGGTTGCTTGATGCGGATGACAAGTACAAAGTGGTCGGCTTCGACCTTGCTTACACCGGCGGTAGTGTTGGGCATGATCAGAAGGTTGCCGTCGCCCAGTTGTGCATGCGCCATCACGTCCTCCTCTACCACTACTACCTGGCCATAGTTCCTTGCGAGCGTTTCACCAGGTTTGTCAACAACCCTGACTACATGTTCGCTACAGTGGACACCACCAATGATCAAAAGGTTCTCAAGACTTCGGGCTTGGCCTGCCAAAAGCTTGTCGACATCCGCGGCCACTACAAGGTCTGGGGAAGCAAGAAGAACATGGACTCCCATGTTTACCTGGCTGAGGCCATCATGTGAAGAAACTGGATGAATATCACCTCCAGACCGTGGCCAAGGAAGCGTACACATGCTACGAGATGTTCAGGCGGATCATTGACATGAGGAAGTGCCCCCTACCTGAGGACGACGAGGGATCGAGCCACAAGCAGAGCGGTGGCGGCAAGAGTCATAGGAAGTAGATGATTTGATGATCGTTTCTGATACTCCCTCTATGGAGAAATATTTTTAGTTTTAGAGGGATAAGTTTATTATGCATGTAATAGTTTATTGAGTTGTGCGCCAATGTTATGTGTGTATTTGGATGTTTAATTTGGTTATGCAATCATGTTCTTCTAAACAGAGCATACATGTTTGTGGGTAGATTGAGCAAATCACATCGCATACGTAATAAACAACCAAATCCGTCGGTGATGATTTCATCAGTCCCTGACAGTTATTTATCCGGAACCGTTTGCCCACAACACATCTGAGTGGCGTGCGTATGCTGTACATCGCACACATCTTGATGTGAGCAACCATTTGTGTTATTCTGCTTATCGCACACAGTTCATCCCAATGGCCTGTATGCTGTCTATCATACCCATCTTGATCTATGTAACCGTTTATGTTATTTTATCTCATCACAAACAGTTCATCCGAGTGACCTGTATGCCATCTATCGCATACATAATCATCTGGACAATCGTTTGTGTTCTGCTAGATCAGAGCAAACAGTTTATCAGGGTGAACTGTATGCCATAAATCGCGCACACTTGTATTTTTCTAACCGTTTGCGTTACAGTGTCCAATCCCAAACAGTTTATCTGGGCCAACTGTTTGCCACACATCGTACACGCAACTATTTTTTAGATCATATTTGATGGATCCACCACCGCACACAGTTCACATCATTAGCGACGGAGCTATAACTATACCGTTTGCGATTTGGTCATCGCACACAGTTTCGTCGAAGGGTCTCTGATTGATGTGTCGTCTTTGGACCATTCTGCAGTAGTGATCGTACATAGTACAGGTATCTACCACGAGGTTGTTGTATTGAATCTGAGATTGTCTATTGACTAGCCTGGCCTCGTCTTATATAATGTACCAGAGGCCTAGGGTTTAGAGGAGTCCTTGTCTTGTGCACCAAGTCTTGTGGAATCTCCCTTGTATGCATCATGGGCTACCTGAAGTGGCCCATTAGTGAACCGTCATGGGGGTCCTCGGCCCGACCCACTGGTCGGGAGACGATGTGGTGAGTACCCCCTAGTCCAGAATACCGTCAGTAGGTTCATATTCTTGTGTGTTCCTATTGCTGCTAAGCATGACAGGATCACAAGCTGACGGGATCGACTGGGAGAGCATGACCAACAAGGAGCTCCATGATAAATTTCAGCAAATTATGGGTGAACATGTGGTGACCAGCTTGGGAGAGGCAATGGAGAAGTTAGATCGTTTGGAGAAGACATTTGATACAAAGATGGACGCTAAGTTCAATGAGGTGCTTGCACGTCTACCACCAGCAGCTGCACCTGTCATACCTCTGTAACAAGAACAACAACAACATCGTCCGAATTTATCGGGACGAGTGCAACGCGTGCCTATCGACCAAGGCCAAAATTCTGGTGCCGTTGCTACTGCTACAGTTTTTTGTGTCTGTTGTTGCTATTGTCATTGAGCATAATGAGGATTATGATGGTGATTAAAATGATGAGGGAGAGGTTGCTCCAAATCAGCACTTGGGGTCATCACCACCACAAGCACCAGGTCGTCCTCTTGGATACAATCGCAATGGTAGGGCTGCACCACCCCCTCAGGTATGGGATCATGACCATCTCCCTAAACTTAAATTGAATATTCTGACAATTGAGGGTAGATACGTTCCTGATATACATCTTACTTGAGAGTTAGAAACAGAACAACACTTTACATGCTTACAATTTCCTGAGGATAGACTTGTTGCTGCTGCTGTTTGCGCATTCACTAGTTTTGCTTGTGTTTGGTGGTCTAAACATTGTACAATACATTATGATAATATCCCTACTACTTGGGATGCTTTGAAAACTTCTATGCGTAATCGTTGGGTTCCACCATATTATCAACGTGAATTGCTTCAAAATTTGCAGCGTTTAAGACAAGGAAAAATTCTGTAGAGTAATATTATCAGGAATCACAAACTTGCATGATTAGATGTGGTATTTTTGAGGAGAATGAATCTATGCTTGCATATCTTATGGGTGGATTAAATAGAGAGATTCAAACTATTCTAGAGTATAAGGAGTATAACACTATCACTCATTTATTCCATCTTGCTTGCTGATACGTCTCCAACGTATCTATAATTTTTGCTTGTTCCATGCTGTTATATTATCAATCTTGGATGTAATACAATCATTTTATAGCAACTTTATATCATTTTTTGGGACTAACCTATTGACATAGTGCGAAAGTGCCAGTTGCTGTTTTGCTTGTTTTTTACTACACAGAATATCAATTCCAAACGGAGTCCAATCGCGACGAAACTTTTTGGAGATTTTTTAGGCCAGAAGACATCCAGTGGGCCAAAGAAGTGACAGAGGGCAGGGTCAAGGAGACTACAACCCACCAGGGTGCGCCAGAGGCCCCGGGCACACCCTGATGGGTTGTGCCCTCCTCGGGACCCCTCTCCACCGCCTCTGACGCCTATAAATTCCCAAATATTCCAGAAACCCTAGAGGAGTCAACGAAAAACACATCCAGCCACCGCAAGTTCCAGAACCTCGAGATCCAATCTAACACCATCACGGAGGGGTTCATCATCCTCATTGGTGCCTCTCCGATGATGCATGCGTAGTCCACCATAGACCCACGGGTCCGTAGCCAGTAGCTAGATTACTTCCTCTCTCTCTTTTGATTCTCAATACAATGGTCTCTTGGAGATCTATTTGATGTAAACTTTTGCGGTGTGTTTGTTGGGATCCGATGAATTTTGAGTTCATGATCAGTTTCTATCCATGAATATTATTTGAGTCTTCTTTGATCTCTTATATGCATGATTACTTATAGCCTCATATTTCTTGTTCGAATCTTTGGTTTAGTTAGGCCAACTAGATCGATTTTTCTTGCCATGGGAAGTGGTGCTTTGTGATGTGTTTGATCTTGCGGTGTCCTCTCCTAGTGACAGAAGGGGCAGCGAGGCATGCATGTATCGTTGCTATTAAGGGTATCAAGATGGGGTCTATTCCTACATGAATAGATCTTGTCTACATCATGTCACCATTCTTATTGCATTACTCTATTTTCCCATGAACTTAATACACTAGATGCATGCTGGATAGCGGTCGATGTGTGGAGTAATAGTAGTAGATGCAGAATCATTTCGGTCTACTAATCTTGGACGTGATGCCTATGCAGTGATCATCGCCTTGGATATCGTCATGATTATTTGATCTTCTATCAATTGCCCAACAGTAAGTTGTTCACCCACCGTGTGCTATACTCATGAGAGAAGCCACTAGTGAAACCTACGGCGCCCGGGTCTACTTTTCCAACATGTTGCTTTCCGATCTATTTTTTTTCACTTTTTGTTTTCAGATCTATTATTCCAAAAACCCAAAAATACCTTGCTGCACTTTTTATTTGCCCTTTTTATTTTTTGTTCTTGAGAGATCTATCTCTCCAATCTATCACTACCTAATCTATCTTTTTACCGTAGAGAGATTGACAACCTCTCTTTCGCTTCGGGTTGCAAGTATTTGTTCTTTGTGAGCAGGTGCTGTTTACATAGTGGTGGTGATCCTCCTACTGGTTCGATACCTTGGTTTCATAACTGAGGGAAATACTTACCGTCGTTGTGCTGCATCATCCCCTCCTCTTTGGGGAAATACCGACGTAGTCTGAAGCCACGTCAAAGGAATTTCTGGCGCCGTTGCCGGGGAGGAAGCGGTCTCTTCTACGTGCCAATCTCTGGCGCCGAGGAGACACCATCATCATCTACCAGGTTCCTAATCAGAAATCTCATCTCCTTGCAATTGCATTATTTGCCATTTTCCTCTCGTTTTCCTCTCCCCCACTTCACCCAATTTGCCATTTTATTTGCCCTCTTTTTCGTTTGCCTTTTTCTCGTCAGATCTCTTGCTTGCTTGCAATCTTGTTTGCGTAGTCACGATGACTGAAGAAAACACCAAGTTGTGTGATTTTTCTAATACTAATAATAATGATTTTATTAGTACTCATATTGCTCCTACCGCCACTAGTGCGGAGTCTTGTGATATTAATGCCGCTTTGTTGAATCTTGTCATGAAAGATCAATTTACCGGTAATCCCAATGAGGATGCCGCGTCCCATCTAAACACATTCGTAGAATTGTGTGATATGCAAAAGAAAAAAGATGTGGACAATGATATAGTGAAGTTGAAATTATTTCCTTTCTCCTTGCGGGATCGTGCAAAAATTTGGTTTTCTTCTTTGCCTCGTAATAGTATCGATTCTTGGAATAAGTGCAGGGATGCTTTTATCACTAAGTATTTTCCGCCCGCGAAAATTATTTACCCTTAGGATGCAAATCATGAATTTTAAGCAACTTGAACATGAACATGTTGCACAATCTTGGGAAAGAATGAAATTGATGCTAAGAAATTGCCCTACTCATTGTTTAAATCTTTGGATGATCATACAATTTTTTTATGCAAGATTGAATTTTGTCTCTAGAAATCTATTAGATTCCGCCGCGGGTGGTACTTTTATGGAAATTACTTTGGGTGAAGCTACTAAATTGCTAGATAATATTATGGCAAATTATTCACAATGACATACTGAAAGAGCACCTACTAGTAAAAAGGTTAATTCGGTTGAAGAAATTAGTACTTTGAGTGACAAAGTTGATGCTTTGATGAAGTTGGTTACTAGTAAAAATGCTCCTATTGATCTTAATGATGTGCCTTTGTCTACCTTGATTGAGCAAACTAGTGATTCCGTAGATGTGAACTTCGTCTCGCGAAACAATTTCAGTAACAATGCTTATAGAGGTAATTTTAATCCTAGGCCTTTTCCTGGAAATTCCTCTAATAATTATGGTAATTCCTATGGTAATTCCTCTTACAATAATAATAGGAACACCGCTGATCTTGAGATTAATATTAAATAATTTATCAATGCGCAAAAGGTTTTCAATACTACGATAGAAGAAAAGTTGAATAAGATTGATCATATGTCTAGAAGCATTGATAGAATTTCTCATGATGTGGAAAATCTCAAGTTTAAAGCTTTTGCACCTAAGATTGATGAATCCATTAAATCTTTATATGTCTCTATGGATGAAAGTAAGAAAAGAACCGCTATGCTTAGAGCCAGGAGAGAATTCTTAGAAAAATCGTTTTCTAGTGATTGCTTTCAGAAAAATGATGAAGATCTTAAAGTGATTGGTGTTTATTCTATTGATTCCTTGTTTAGTAATATTAAAATTGATGATAAAGGGACTGAAGTAGAGTCAACTTTAGCTAGAAGGCATCCCAATAATTTGAAGGGTGAAAATCTTGATGAAATTTTTGATGAAAGTGGGTTTGAAGAGGTCAAAACTTTAACTAGTGATGTGCCCACCATTTTGGATTGCAAAGACTTTAATTATGATAGTTTCTCTTTGATTGAATGCATTTATCTGCTGCAATCCACGTTGAATTCACCCCATGCTTATGAACAAAATAAAGCTTTTACTAAAGTTATCGTTGATGCCATGATGAAATCTTTTGAAGAAAAGTTGGAATTGGAGATTTTTATTCCTAGAAAATTACATGATGAGTGGGAACCTACCATTAAGGTCAAGATTAAAATTATGAGTGCTTTTCTTTATGTGATTTGGGTGGTAGTGTTTCCACGATTCCGAAATCTTTATGTGATGTGCTTGGTCTCACCAATATTGAAGAATATTCTCTTAAGTTGCACTTGGCGGATTCTACTATTAAAAAGCCTTTGGGAAGAATTAATGATGTTCTTATTCTTGCAAATAGGAACTATTTGCCCATAGATTTTGTTGTTCTTGATATTGATTGCAATCCGTCTTGTCCCATTATACTTGGTAAACCGTTCTTACGCACTATATGTGTCGTCATTGATCTGAAAGAGGGCAAAATTAGATTTCAGTTTCCACTAAGAAAGGGTATGGAACACTTCCCTAGAACAAGAATTAATCCACAATATGAATCAATCATGAGAGCATCCTATGGATCAAAAACGAAAGATGACAAAACTTGAAACTATGCGTTATTCTAGCTAGGGGCATAAAACGATAGCGCTAGTTGGGAGGCAACCCAATGAATAAATTTATTTTCATATTTTTATTTCTGTTTTTGAGTGTTGACACAATTATGCCTCTGCTATGATTTTTTTATGTTTTATTTAGTGTTTGTGCCAAGTAGAGCCTTTAGGATGATTCATAATATGAGTAGAAATAATGCTGAATCTGAAGCAGAAACTTTGCCTCCAGTGTTCGAATTTTAGTTTTTTACTAGAGCGTGATATTGAGCTGAAATTTTAACACAGTATTTATATACAAATTCTTTACGTTTACTAATTTTTCAGAATTTTAAGAGCTACATAAGTATAGTTAGAGTACAGATTACTGCAGACTGTTCTGTTTAAGACATATTCTTTTTTCATTGCATTGTGTGCTTGTTTTGATGAATCTATGGGTTGTATTGAAGGGTATGAGCCAAGGTAAAGTGAAAATACAGTAGGTATAATACAATAATAAAATATGAATGGGTTTTCAACAGTACTTAAAGTAGTGATTTGCTTTATTATACTAACGGATCTCACGAAGATTTTGTTGAGTTTTGTGTGATTGAAGTTTTCAAGTTTTGGGTGAGATCATGATGGATGAAGGAATAAGGAGTGAAAAGAGCCTAAGCTTGGGGATGCTAAAGCACCCCCAAGATATATCCAAAGAGAAACAAGCAACTAAGCTTGGGGATGCCCCGAGTGGCATCCCGTCTTTCTTCTAACGACCATCGGTATTTTACTTGAAGCTATATTTTTATTCGTCACATATCATGAGTTTTGCTTGTAGAGTCTTGTGCTGTTTGAGTCTTTGCTTGCTTTGCTTTTTAGTTTGACACTTGTATCCTTTCTGGACACACCTATTTGAGAGAGCCAAAATTATGCTATGATTTGTTAGAATTGCTCTATATGCTTCACTTAAACTTTTTGAGCTATAGAATTGCTCTAGTGCTTCACTTATATCTTTTTGAGCATGGTGTGCTTGGAAATTTTTGTAGAAATACTCTCATGCTTCACTTATATTATTTTGAGAGATGGAACTTTTATGCTCATGTTCTTCACTTAAATGTGTTTGAGCTTGTAAAAAGCAATGGCAATATATGAAACTAGTCCCAAAGTGATAGATATCCAAGGAGGATATAATAAAAACCTTCATGAAGATCATTGGACAAATTAAACTTGATTCCTTGTAATAGTTTTGAGACATGATGATAGCAATATGTGAGTCATGTTAGTGAGTAATTATGCTTTAGTAGGAATATTGGTGTTAAGGTTTGTGATTCCCTATGCATGCACGAAAGTCAATAGTTATGCAATGAACTTACATCCTACTTATGGTGCATTATTCGGTGTTAGTTATGCTCAATGCTCGTTTATGTGAATTTTTGTTTCTTGGTTGGTTGCTTCTCAATCTATTTGCTAGCCTCCACTTGTACTAAGTAGAAATACTACCTGTGCATAAAAAATCCTTAAACCCAGTTTTGCCTTATGAGTCCACCATACCTACCTATGTGTGGTATTTCCATGCCATTCTAAGCAAATTTGTATGTGCCATCTCTACTTTTCAAAATAAATTTCCTTTTTGTGTGCTCGTACCGCTCATGAAACGGTAGGGGGTGTCCAATATTTTTCCATGCTAGATGTGTTATTCTCAAGATGAGTGTTTATTCACTTGTCATTGCATGAGACTACGGAGGTAATAGGGATGCCCAGTCTCGAAATAAAAAATAAAAAATTTACTTTATGTTGTCAAATAATAAATTCCTTGGAAAGTGTTGGTATGGAAGGCAACCGTGGATACGGCCAGCCATGGATTGTGAAAGAATGGTGGAAAAAGGAATAAAATTTATTTTCTGTTTGGGAACCGCCTATGATATATCTAGCATGGAAAGTATTGTGAACTACTTTGTCGTTTTCGTTGACAGGAAAGGCATGCCACTCAAAATATTTCTCCCTCTCAATTTAAACTTTGAGCTCTAGCACCTCTACAAATCCCTACTTCCCTCTGCGAAGGGCATATCTATTTACTTTATGCAATTTTTATTTTTACCTTGAGTCTCCATCTTCTCCTATAAAGCACCAACTAGGGGGCACTATGATCGTACTTGAGCATTGGGTGTAGCTAATATTTGAGTGTGTTTCATGAATGGATCAATGATTGAGCATGATGGGCTAGGGATAACTTTCTTCAGTGTTGATATTTTGAAAGACATGGTTGCTTGTTGGCATGCTTGAGTATTGAAGTCATTATGTTAAAACTAGACTATTGCTTTGAACCATCAAAAAGTCCAAATGTCCATGCTACAAAAGAAAAGATTATGTGATGAACATGTTAGGCAGCATTCCACATCAAAAATTCTATTTTTATCATTTACCTACTCGAGAATGAGTAGGAATTAAGCTTGGGGATGCTGATACGTCTCCAACGTATCTATAATGTTTGCTTGTTCCATGCTGTTATATTATCAATCTTGGTTGTTTTACAATCATTTTATAGCAACTTTATTTCATTTTTTGGGACTAACCTATTTACATAGTGCCAAAGTGCCAGTTGTTGTTTTTGCTTGTTTTTTACTTCGCAGAATATCAATACCAAACGGAGTCCGATCGCGACGAAACTTTTTGGAGATTTTTTTGGGCCAGAAGGCATCCGGTGGGCCAAAGAAGTGCAGAGGGGAGGGTCGAGGAGACCACAACCCACCAGGGCGCGCCAGAGGCTCCGAGCGCGCCCTGATGGGTTGTGCCCTTCTCGAGACCCCTCTCCAACGCCTCTAACGCCTATAAATTCCCAAATATTCCAGAAACCCTAGAGGAGTCGACGAAAAACACATCCAGCCGCCGCAAGTTCTAGAACCTCGAGATCCAATTTAACACCATCACGGAGGGGTTCATCATCCTCATTGGTGCCTCTCCGATGATGCGTGAGTAGTCCACCATAGACCTACGGGTCCGTAGCCAATAGCTAGATTACTTCCTCTCTCTCTTTTGATTCTCAATACAATGGTCTCTTGGAGATCTATCTGATGTAAACTTTTGCGGTGTGTTTGTTGGGATCCGATGAATTTTGAGTTCATGATCAGTTTCTATCCATGAATATTATTTGAGTCTTCTTTGATCTCTTATATGCATGATTACTTATAGCCTCGTATTTCTTATTCGAATCTATGGTTTAGTTAGGCCAACTAGATCGATTTTTCTTGCCATGGGAAGTGGTGCTTTGTGATGGGTTTGATCTTGCAGTGTCCTCTCCCAGTGACAGAAGGGGCAGCGAGGCACACTTGTATCGTTGCTATTAAGGATAACAAGATGGGGTCTATTGCTACATGAATAGATCTTGTCTTCATCATGTCACAGTTCTTATTGCATTACAACATTTTCCCATGAACTTAATACACTAGATGCATGTTGGACAACGGTCGATGTGTGGAGTAATAGTAGTAGATGCAGAATCGTTTCGGTCTACTAATCTTGGACGTGATGCCTATACAATGATCATCGCCTTGGATATCGTCATGATTATTTGATCTTCTATCAATTGCCCAACAGTAATTTGTTCACCCACCGTGTGCTATACTAATGAGAGAAGCCACTAGTGAAACCTACGGCCCCCGGGTCTACTTTTCCAACATATTGCTTTCCGATCTATCTTTTTGCACTTTTTGTTTTTAGATCTATTATTCCAAAAACACAAAAATACCTTGCTGCACTTTTTATTTGCCCTTTTTATTTTGTGTTCTTGAGAGATCTATCTCTCCAATCTATCACTACCTAATCTATGTTTTTACTGTAGAGAGATTGACAACCTCTCTTTCGCGTCAGGTTGCAAGTATTTGTTCCTTGTGTGCAGGTGCTATTTACGTAGTGGTGGTGATCCTCCTACTGGTTCGATACCTTGGTTTCATAACTGAGGGAAATACTTACTGTTGCTGTGATGCATCATCCCTTCCTCTTTGGGGAAATACCGACGCAGTCTCAAGCCACGTCACTTGCAAAGCTGAACGTGAAGTGCAGGATCGACACGCAATGGCGAGACCTAATTTTTCTGCAGGTCGAGCATCTTCATGGACACCACGTACAACATCTACTTCCACACGTCCTACTACAACACCACTTACTTCAGCCGCCAACTCCAAGAGGGATACAAGAAAACATGCACCGCCACCATCCTCCAGCAAGGGCACACCTTCGGGGCCTACACAGAGCTCTTCTTCATCCATGGCATCTACAGGTCAAACACACGAGGTTATTTGTCGTCATTGCAAGGGTGGAGGTCACTATGCGAGAGAATGCCTTTCCAAGCATGTGATGATTGTTACTGAGGATGGTGGATATGTGCCCGCTAGTGATTATGATGCGGAGACTTTGGCTCTTCTTCAAGTGAAGAACAAGGTACCGAGGATACCGAACAAGAGACACAATACATGGCTGCTAACTACGCTCACATGTATGAAAGTTTAGTTGCTCAACGTGTTTTGAGTGTGCAGGTTACACAGGCTGAGAAAAATCAGAGGCACAACTTGTTCAATACAAAGGGAGTTGTGAAGGAACGTTTTGTTCGTGTCATCATCGATGAAGGGAGTTGCAACAACTTGGCTAGCATGGAGATGGTGGAGAAGTTGTCTCTAGCCAACAGACCACATCCTCATCCATATTACATCCAGTGGTTCAACAACAATGGCAATGTTAAGGTAACACGTATTGTTCGTGTGCACTTTCGCATTGCTACATATTCTGATTATGTTGATTGTGATGTGGTATCCATGCAAGCATGCTCTGTTTTACTTGCTAGACCATGGCAATTTGATAAAAATTATGTACACCATGGTAGGACAAATCAGTATACTCTTGTTCATAAGGATAAAAATATAACTTTGCTTCCTATGTCTCCTGAACATATTATGAAGGATGACATTGCTAGAGCTAGTAAAGCAAAAAAGGAGCAAAGTAAGAGTGAAAATCATATCATGGCAAAGGAATTTGAGCAACATAATAAGCCTAATAAACCATCATCTAGTGTTGCATCTGAAATAAAACTGAAGAGTGGATGTTTAGATGCCACTAAATCTGATATTACTGTTTTGGATTTTACTATATCTGTTTGCTATGCTTTTGTGTGCAAAGATGCATTATTTTCATTTGAGGACGAGCCTCTCTCTTTGCCTCCTACTGTCACTAACATTTTGCAGGAGTTCGTTGACGTCTTTCCACAAGACGTGCCACCGGGGTTACCACCTATTAGAGGGATTGAGCATCAGATGGACTTAATTCCCGGTGCACCTCTACCCAACCGTGCGCCACACCGTACCAATCCAGAGGAGACGAAGGAGATTATGCGTCAAGTACATGATCTGCTGAACAAAGGTTATTTACGCGAATCCCATAGTCCTTGTGTTGTTCCTATTATTCTAGTACCAAAAAAGGATGGTACATCGCGTATGTGTGTTGATTGTAGAGGCATTAATAATATTACTTTTCATTATCGTCATCCTATTCCTAGGCTAGATGATATGCTTGATTAATTAAGTGGATCTATAATTTTCTCCAAAGTTGATTTGCGTAGTGGATACCATCAAATTCATATGAAATTGGGAGATGAATGGAAAACAACATTTAAAACTAAGTTTGGATTATATGAGTGGTTAGTCATGCCTTTTGGGTTAACTAATGCACCTAGTACTTTCATGAGATTAATGAATGAGGTTTTACGTGCTTTCATTGCACGATTTGTGGTAGTCTATTTTGATGATATACTGATTTATAGTAGATCTTTGGACGAACACTTGGAACATTTACGTGCTGTTTTTATTGATCTACGTGATGCACGTTTGTTTGGTAACCTTGGGAAGTGCACCTTTTGGACCGTCCGAGTATCTTTTCTTGGCTATGTTGTTACTCCACAAAGAATTGAAGTTGATGAAGCCAAGGTTGAAGCTATTGAGAGTTGGCCGCAGCCCAAAACGGCCACAGAAGTGATGAGTTTTCTTGGCCTCGCTGGTTTCTATAGGCGTTTTGTGAGAGATTTCAACACCATTCCTGCACCTCTCAATGAGCTTACAAAGAAGGATGTGCCTTTTATTTGGGGCACCGCACAGGAAGAGGCCTTCACGGTATTGAACGTTAAGTTAACACATGCTCCCTTACTCCAACTTCCTGATTTTACTAAGACTTTTGAGGTTGAATGTGATGCTAGTGGAATTGGATTAGGAGGTGTGTTATTACAAGATGGTAAACATGTTGCATACTTTTCTGAATGGGTTGAATAAATTGAAACTTTCCCTTATGTCATTAAACACAAGAAGGGTAAAGAAAATGTTATTGCTAAGGCATTGTGTCATCGTTATACTATGCTTTCACAACTTGACTTTAAAATATTTGGTTTGGAGACCATCAAAGATCAATATGTGCATGATGTTGAATTTAAAGATGTGTTGCAGAATTGTAAAGAAGGGAGAACATGGAACAAGTTCGTCTTTAATGAAGGATTTGTGTTCCGTGCTAACAAGCTATGCATTCCAGCTAGCTCCGTTTTTCTTTTGTTGTTGTAGGAGGCGCATGGAGGAGGATTAATGGGAAACTTTGGTGTGAAGAAGACGGAGGACGTACTTGCCACACATTTATTTTTGCCAAAGATGCGACGAGATGTTGAGCATTTTGTTGCCTTTGCCTTTACCTAGTGTTCCTTGGGAGGATATATGTATGGACTTTGTGTTATGTTTACCTCGAACAAAAAGGGGAGGGATAGCATATTTGTTGTCGTGGATAGATTTTCAAAAATGGCACACTTTATACCATGTCATAAAAGTGATGATGTTGCTAATGTTGCTGATTTGTTCTTTCGTGAAATTATTCGATTGCATGGTGTGCAAAATACAATTGTTTTAGATCGTGATGCTAAATTTCTTAGCCACTTTTGGAGATGTTTATGGGCTAAGTTGGGGACTAAGCTACCTTTTAGTGCTACATGTCACCCCCAAACTGATCATTGTCTACTATGCTTATGGTTGTTTTGAAGAATAACTTGAAAATGTGGGAAGAATGATTGCCTCATATTGAATTTTCTTATAATCGTTCATAGCATTCTACTACTAAGATGTGCCCTTTTGAAATTGTGTATGGTGTCATACCTCGTGCACCTATTGATTTGTTGCCCCTTCCGTCTTCGGAGAAGGTAAATTTTGATGCTAAACAACGTGCTGAATTGATCTTAAAAATGCATGAGGTAACTAAGGAAAACATTGACGTATGAATGCTAAATACAAACTTGCTGGAGATAATGGTAGAAAACATGTTGTTTTTGCACCTGGAGATCTTGTTTGGTTACATTTGCGTAAGCATAGATTTCCCGATTTGCGCAAGGCGAAGCTAATGCCACGTGAGGATGGTCCTTTTAAGGTGTTAGAGAAAATAAATGATAATGCATATAAACTTGAGCTGCCTGCAGAGTTTGGGGTTAGTCCCACTTTTAACATTGCAGATTTGAAGCCTTATTTGGGTGAGGAAGATGAGCTTCCATCGAGGACGACTTCATTTCAAGATGGGGAGGATGATGAGGACATCAATACCATTGTTACACCCACAGCCCCTGCTGCTATACATACTGGACCAACTACTAGAGCTCGAGCACGCCAATTGAATTACCAGGTACTTTTGTTTCTTGGAAATCCTTCTAATGTTCATGAACATATGATGCTGCCTAAATTAGATACTTTTGTTTTACTTATGAATGAAGGACCTAGCATGGACAAGAAGGATGGCCATTGGAGCGGGAACAAGCATGGAGAAGAAGGTGCGCACGCGGGAAAGAACAATGGAGCTTCCAGTGGTGATTTTCGCACTTTGAAGCCACCATAATGAGAGCATTAAGGCTTGGACGAAATATTCAAGATGCCACTTTATAAATTTCGTCCATAGACTATTATAGGTGATGCGCCACCTTATTTTTGGGCCTGGCCCATGTACTTTCGAAATACCACATTATAGGATGTTTTTAGAGTCCGTATGTGTGGGGGAACTGAGTTAGGGTTGGTTTCAGACATCTCCTGGAAGGGGCCACGAAACCCCCCTCTATTCCCACATATATACAACCCTTAGGGTGCCGCTTAGACTTGGGTTTTGTTTAGATTAAAAGTTCGCCATAGCTGCAACTTCGCGTCCTTCATTTGTCTTCCATGACCAGATCAAGACGTCATAGAACCCAACTTTCATCAATAAAACTTTCCTCTTATATTCGCAATATCAAGATTGCAATTTCAGTTTCTTGCTTGTTCTTCGCTTGCGTGCAGGAAATAGACCCTCATGGTCAGGTTGATCATGCTCCGGCGTGGCCAATAACTTTTGGGAGTTGGTTTAGCGATTGCTAAGGCGCGACGCCCTCACACGTTCGTAGTCGGATCGCAAAGTCTACTCCACCAAAAATGATAGTTACATCTCATCGAAAGACACGGACAACTTCGCCTCTATCACTCTGCCTCTGACCTAGAGTTCCTCTTGTCAAATTCCGACAACATCGACCCCCTCCCGATTAGGCAATGGCTTCATCGACAACCGAAGCTTGTCAGCACCGGCGTTGAAGTTCCGGCGATCCCGGTGAACATTTTCCCCCATCACCTTGTTCTTCAAGGTCGCCTCACTCACACGCGTCTTTTGATCCTTTTGGTTCATCCAGAGCCGCACCAGAACATCGTCTGTGTCATCAGTCGAAGAGCTCTGCCGCTGTTGCATATCCGCTGACCCTCTGTCGCATAGCTTTGTCGTCACTGAGCCTCACTAACGACACCATCGACCATGCCGTGCTCCAGCGCATCCATCTGTGCACCTAGTGCCGCCCGAGACCCACTAGAATGCCATCCGTGACAACCCCGAGGGCTAGCACGACCGTCCCCATCGTCTCCGGCTGTTTTCCGATGACCTAGCTCTAGTGAGGACCACCGTGATCTAATCTCATTCGTCCATCTGAGATCCGATGGCTCACACACACACACACTTTTTCTCTCTCTTTTAACTGAAACAATGATAGCCAATAGGAATCGGCCATGTCACCACCTTATCCAAAACCTTATCCACATAAATTTGCTTAATTAAATTTGCAATTTTGCAGAAAACCCAGTGGAACTTCAAACACTCACAAATTTTTATCGGTAAATCCTATTCGGATAGTTTAAAATTTAAATTCAAACATAATGAATTTGAATTTGAATATGGCATAAATTGTAAATTATAAATCAAATTGAAATGGTTCTTTTTGTAGAATAAACCTAGTGAATTGTAGATTCAACTTAGCCACCGTAGTCCAATTTTAGATAATTTAATGTTTTTGAATTTGGATATAGTTTAAATTGTAGCTATATTCAAATAATATTAAACCCAAAACTAGTTTAAACTTGAAATAGAAATGTTTGTTACAATAATTATTTTCCAACTAGGTTCAAAAACTTAAAATGAACGTTAGTAGTTATTTTTGGATTATTATTTGACTTTAGGGAACTAAATTAAATTCAAGCTTAGTTTGGAAATAACCTTGAAACCATAAGTTCAATTTGATTTTTTTTGCAATATGACTTAGTAATTTAAACGAAGCATAGTAAGTATTTTGGAGTTATAAATGACTTTAGGGAATTAAACTTAAATCGAATTTAGTCAGACTTAAGTAGAATTTGAAAAACTAATTGCCCTTAGTAAACGACTTTGGATCTAAACTTGACTTTAGTTCGAACTAGAATAAGGTCTAAATAATAACTATATGGGTGATTTTGGACTTATATTTGAATTTAGTTTAAACTTGTAATTAAATGTATTAACTTTAGCAGTCATATTGGATTTGTATTTGACTTTTGGGAAAGCATCAATTATTTTAAGTTGTACTGACATGATCAATTGTGAAACCTTTCATAATTCAAATGAACTTATTGGAACCAAACCAAGTTGTGAACTAAATTAAAATTGAAAAATATGAACCCTAATTCAAATCCAAATGGAATTGAAAGCCATACCAAATTATTATTTTAGATAACATTAGTGTATTCAATCTCATTGTAATAACCCGAGACCGACGCTCCAGATGATTCCCGTATTATTTCATTATCGTCATGTGATTTATTTGTTTGTTGCATTCATCATGGCATCATTCACATTGCATTAGCACTCCGCTGTCGTCATTTTTGACAACTTGTATCCATTCATAGTTGCTGCTTCTTTCCGTTGTCTTCGTCGATCGTTTCGAGACCAAACACACGCGCACGCACCCGCAACATTGTAAAAATATTGCTTTATAAGTGGGAACAAAATGTTCTCGAAATGGGTCAAAAGATGGCATGCGGTCGTAACATATTTTAGATAGACCACTTGCCAAATTTTATCATAGTTGGAGTTCGTTTGATACCCGAACCGTTAAACTATAGTGGCACTTACGCCGGTTAAAATTGTCAGACGTTTCGGTTTATAAAACTCTATTGCCGGGCTGCCATCTTCCCTCTCTTCTTAGACCAAACCCCCTACACAGCCCACTTACAACCACCAACCCTACTCCTCTGTTCGAACCGTCGGATCGAGATAGTACGGTCAGAAAATGGGCTAAACCCCCCTCTCCTAGCCTTCCCTGCCTATTTAAGCATGCCTTTCCCTACCAAATCGGCAAAACCCTAGCCCTCCTCATTTTTCGCACACCTCCACAGAGCCGCCGCCACTTGTCACCGCCCACCTCTCACTTCCACCGCGTCGGGACCGCCAGGCCCATCACGAGCCCGCTCGAGGCCGAAGCGCCATGGCCGCCGCCCACGAAGCCCATCTGCCTCGCTGCCTGGGAGCGTGTCTCCGCCGTGCTTCCATGCCCGCACCAGACCTCTGTCGACTTCGCCCCGCCGTTGGTGTCCAACAGGTCACCAGCGCCGCGCCTGTCCTCCTCCACACCCGTTCCCTGGTTCTCTCTCTAATCCCCGCCCCGTCGTCGGCCTGCAGGAACACCATGGCCGACCCAAGCTTTGGTCGTCACCTCGTCAATGGAAGCTCCGTCGCCACCTCGTCCCGGATCCGGTCAAAAACTGGACAAGAGCAACGCCGCCGCCCTAGATCCACCATTCCATGTGGCTGCCGGACCTCCTACGCCTTGCCGCCGTTGACATCGTCACTTCTAGCACGAGCCACTGCCATGGATGCCACGCTTGAGCGCGTTGACCCGCACACCCGCTTGCTCCGCGTCGCCCGCGCACGTGGGCCTCGCCTGAGCCGGACACAAGGCCCAACCGCCTCTAGAGCCTGCACCACCAGCCCGCGATGACCTTGCCAGATCCACGGGCCCATGGCCTTCCGGTGAGCACCGCCTCTTCAATACCTCACCCACATGCGCATTATTGTATCTAACGCCACCTAGTGTTGATGGGCTTGGCCCGTGTAATTTTCTGTGCCCGTAGGGGTCGTTTAGTATCTTGCGCTCGCGTCTCTTAGGCCCAACAGTGGAAATTCGGTCTGATCTATTTTTTTTGCACTAGATGATTTATGTATTTATTCCAGGACATGCATATTTACAGAATTGCCATTATTTCAAAATAAAACATGTCATATATGTAAAATGAGTAGAATTTCATGTAGCTTCACAATATCCAACTTTCATGCATGTTAAAAAGTTTAAAACCGTTGTTTGCACCATATAAATAACATGCTAAAATGTTTTATTTCATAACTAAATAACCGCAGCTCCAAATTAAATGAATTATATATTTAACCTGACTAGAAAAATGTGTAGAATAACATGGTGCATGAATTTTTCCTGTTTAACAATATTAAAATTGTGTTTAGGACAAAACAGTACCAAATTCCAAAATTACATATGGGATCATTTCAGAAATGCTATATGTTGTTTCCGGCCTCATTTAAATGTCTAGATAGGGTAGTTTACATATGATTCACCTCTTGCCATGTTAACAAACATTAAATTTGTCGAGAAAATAAATGAGAGTGAACTAATTAATTTGAATGTGGAGTTTCGTCAATATGCAACTCGTTGCATATTGAGCTTCACTTATTGTGTAGTATTTGTTTGTTGCATTTTTCCATGTCATTCCTATTTAAACCGGACATGCATCATACTTGGTTGTGCATCATGCTATGATTATGGTTATTTGTTTACCATGTGTTGTTTGCTTCTTTTCGGTTTCACTTCTTCTCGCTAGAGTTTCGATAACGTTTCGGAGTGTGAGGATTCATTCGACTATGCTTGTTCGACTAGTTCATGGACTCGATCTTCTTCCAAGTGGGATTCCAGGAAAGATGACCGTTACCTTTGGTAAAGAAGCCTTGGAGCGGCAACAGTTCATCGCCGAGGAGATAAAGAAGCTCGAAGCAGCTGGTTTCGTCACAGGAGTGTTGCATCCAACTTGGTTAGCCAACCCGGTAGTGGTGCTCAAGGCGAATGGGAAATGGAGGCTTTGCATTGATTTCACCGAGGCCCAAGGGAACCTAGCTAAAGATTCGGACCTTTGTACACTTGTACTCGCGTAGCAGCTCTCCCGAAGGCAACATTGCCGGGTTTGAGCACTGTGTGTGCTTCGTGTTCCCCCGATCAATCCACCAAAGCAGGAGTAGGGTTTTACGCTTCCCAGCGGCCCGAACCTGGGTAAAACACCAGCGTCTCGTCGTCGTGCTGCCTCACCACCTCTGCTCTTTGTGCAACATGACCTCACCCCTGCCGAACCACAAAGGGGACCGTGGCCCCATAGGTGATCGTGTGCATCATGACCCGACACCAAGATTACGGAAACCTTTGTCCCACCCGCCACCGAGGAATTCGCCATCATGGCAGAAACAACATACGTATTGACTGAGGCCTCGAAAAAGCACATCAATTCAGGCGAACCTTCCAAGGAACCATCACGAGAACCACCACCAATGACCGCCGATAAGACCGAGAGCCAAGCGATCGCCCCTACCCATGGAATCTACATGCTAGATTGCCCAAGGGTCCACTACGAACCTAATAATTCGGATTATTATACAGAGTCCAAGGAGAAATTAAGCCTCGGACCTAATGACTTTAATATACCCGAGGATCCACATAATGATCCTCGACTGCATGCCTTCCGACGATGATTTGTCAATGACGCCAAGAGGATGAGGCTGAAATCCAAAGAGCTTCGAGCCGAACATGATAGACTAATTGACAAATGGACCAAGGTCCTAAACGTCGAGAAAGAATTCAAACAACAAGCTAATGGCAACCAACAAGAGCATCCACCTGCTGGACATGCAAGGTACCTAGCCTGGACGGACAAATATGGTCGAGCATGCAACAGAAGGTGTAACGAAGAGGTAGCAACATGATCAGATATTCGACATGCTGCAGCTTGGATCCGAGGAGTAGCGCGTCGGTGTTTCACCGATGATGTGATGCGATATGTACTCCCGGACGGGTTTAAACCCATCAACATCGAGCCTTCTTATGGGACTATGGACCCAGATGCATGTCAAGAAAATTTCCTTATAAACATTACTATGGCCTAAGCCGATGAAATTCAGTCTGTCACATACATGCTTTTACAGCCGAAAGGGTTAGCCAGACAGTGGCTCAACAGCCTGCCCGAAAACTCCGTTCACATTTGGGAAGATCTCGAAAACGCTTTTTGAGCCAATTTCCAGGGGATTTGCCCCCATTAGCCAACTTCCGATGACCTCAGGTATATCGTGCAAAGGCCAGGGGTGCCAACCACGTTATTCTGGACAATGTAAGCTAGGAAGAATCAAATAGTGGAATGCCCGGATGTAACGACCCAGATTTGGTAGACTCCAAATCTCTGTGATTACTATGTTATCACTCAATCGTAGCTAGCACACACAATAATAAGAATGGATATTAGTAAGACATACATAATTTTACTACAATGATATATGCAGAGTTAAGAAAATACATCCCATTCGCATAGCTCAATCCTGGTACATAATACAGTGGAATAATACGTAGTCGCTAAGTTAGGGCTCCATCAACGCCACTGGGCTTTTTGAGCGTAAAATTCATAACCCTATCATCTCAGAATCTATCAGGATCTACACATGACAGGTGCAGATGAGTAAATGTAATATACTCGCAAGTTGCAAAGGATAGTAAACATAGTATATATGCATGGTAAGTATTGCTGGAGGATTTGTTTGCATAAAGACAAATTTTCCCTACACTAATTTTTTTTATAAACTTTCTTTCTAATACTTTTAGGTATAAAAGGTTGGAGTGAAACGTTGGAATATAAACCAAGCTCATTCTCCTATGTTTGAAATATTCATGCTATTAAGAAAGTCATTTTATTTCGACTCCATAATTTTGAATATGGTTTCAAAACATTTCATAGGAGTCGAAAAGAAGAAACCCAATTTTGAAAATTTGAAATAAGTCTCAAAAAAGTTTTAGTTTCCTCTGTTATTCATAACAACTCACTCAGTAATAAATTATCATTAACATTCCAAAATTTGGAAAATTTTGGGATGTTACAAACTACCACCCTTAAAAGAAATCTTGTCCTCTAGATTTGCAAAGGCTAGAAAGGAATGGGTTAGGGTAAAGGTTTCTTGGGTTACTTCCCATGGTTATTGCATGTCATAAGCAGGATTATAGTCTTGTCCTTCACTTCTGCCATGAGGTAATGTCTTTTGTTAACATAATTCCTAGTATTCTGGTTGTCCAGCATGCCTAAGTCCGAGACTCTTGGCGCCATTCTTGAGTCTTCACCGATTTGTCGTATGAGATGATAATCCTTCCAGGGTGTTCGAAAGCTACCACCTTAAAACAACTTGTGGGGATTCCACAATTTCTTCTCTCTTGATGGTACTTCATCGAGCTTCTGTGGTTTAGAACTGGGCTTTTCCTCAAAAGAGAAGTCTTTATCAAAAACCATATATTCCAAAACTACTACCAAAACCCTCATGATGGTCGAATTAAATAGTTTCTGATGGAATTCCCAAAAGATTCTTCATGTTTCATCCTCAACGTTCAACCTTCGTTAGGCACAAATGCCTGTCTATAAGGGTAATACGTCTTACCATTCTATGGTTTTAGCTTGTCATACCGACACTCCACTAGGGTTTCAAGTCTCTCCGATTTACCAATCAAAAATAAGAAGGTATATAATAGGAGTCTCCGGTAAGGGGGCCAATCCATCCCGTAATCAAATCATTACTTCATATGCAAGGTGAATCAGGTATTCTAACACTCGATCGTTCTCACTCCTCCTAAAGAGGTCTTCACCTACATAGCTAATAAAACATCTTTGGGTGGTGATTCTCCTACATAGGTTATGTTAAAACATGTATTCGTAAAATAATAGAATTTCCTTGCACCTTCACTTGTTTTGGATCTCGTATGACAAAACGAGATTGAAAGAGAAACTTCTTGAATTGTAACCCAGTAACCGCCCTTTTGGGGATGCATCGATGGCTATACACATCTCCCACCAAGTGTTAGCCTCTCGAATGAAATGCCGTTAAGCATATTTCACCTTCTTCTTTGGTTTTTCCTTGGCGTCTTTCATTACTCTTTCTATATTCTGAATCCATTCTTGTTCTCATGAAGGTGTCACTTGTCCCACCAAAATAATTCCGTCCATCTATGGGCTTTAAGATTTGGTCAGAGAGGAGATATATTTATAAATAGCGAGGAGGAAGAATACATATAAAATTTAAACAAGTCATATCTCATTGTTTTGTAGTGATTATAATAGGCTCGTTTACTAAGGTTTCGTCATGAAGTCTTCAATCATCCAGTTCTTGAAAGTCTTTAGTGCGTGATACTTCACCCGTTTGAAGGTCTTCTGGTAATCTTCCATAACTTGCACCTCTCAAGGTTGAATAAATGGTAAAAACTGATGAAGTTTGTATCCTAATAACGCAATATTTTAAATCACAACTCAAATGACGACAAAAATCAAATTAATGGCGAAGAATTCCAACAAAACTCCAAATTCACTCATAGATTTCAAACAGACAATTCGTATGGCAACCTCATCAACATGACTTGGCATGGTCTAGTACACTACTTGCACTGTTTCGTTTATTTCACAACTCTCATGCTGGGCTTGGATACTATTGGAATTACGTGGGATATTCCATGGTATTGGTAATCTTCAGCTTCTTCACAGCCATCAAGTGTATTCGGTTCTTCTTCAACCTCTTGGATGTAAATTCGGTATTGGAGATGCCTTTGCTTAGCATAATTTGCATCGAGTATCCTTTAGTGCTCTTGAAAATCCATATCACATATCAGTGTTAAGGTCATTGGAGTCTAAGAGGTTGGTCATCTAAGTTTTTGAAAGCAGACGATAACTTAGTAAAGAAAACAAGAATGCTTAATAGTACCACTGAAAATAAAAGTTGCTCCTATCAAGGTCTTCCTATTTCTAAACCATTTTCTAGGGTCACATCATACAATCAATGCATGCTCTGATACCACTTTGTAATGACCCGGATTTGCTATCCCTGGATTGTAGCTAGCACACATAGTAAGAAGAATGCATAGTCGTAAGACATACATCATTTTACTACAATGATAGATCCAGAGTTAAGAAAATACATACAACTCACACAGCTCAATCCTGGTACATAATACAACGGAATAATACGTAGTCGCTAAGTTAGGGCTCCATCAACACCACCGGGCTCGTTGACATTGGGTGCATAATAATATTCTGACAACACTTTTGAACTGCACGCTCAACGTGAGTGCACGACATTGTGAAGCAAAGAGTACTGCAATGCTAGGCGAGGCGAACTACTCGTTGTAGAAAAAACTGCACGCGGCTTTTTTGGCACTGTTTTTGATCCAGTTTTTAAACCGTTTGTTTGAACGAGGCGTATGATACGGTGTTGGAAAGCAATGGATTAGCCGCAACTTCTTCATATTGACCACTTTCCGAGGTTCCTCGCAGTTTAAGAGTAATTTTGTAAATGGTTGGCGCCTGACGAGTGACAGCGAGCGTATTTTCACGATTTTTGCTAAATCTCTCGTCAGAATGAAGCAAATGATACGGTGTTGGAAAGATATCGTTAAGACGCAACTTTTTTATGTAGAACACTCTCTAATTCCTCATGGTTTAAAAGTAATTTCAAAAATACTCAAACATAGAAATTCTATTTTTCGAATTTTGTGATTTGTTCGGTATGGTTTTCGCTACAGTTTTTTAACCGCTACGGCGTTGGAAAGCTATGGAATAGACACAACTTTCATATGTTGGGCATTTGCTGAGATTCCTCGCCGTTTTAAATAAATTTTGAAAATGGTGTGGCGCCCGACGAGTGGCAGCTAGCGTATTTTCGTGAACTTTTCCCTCCGCTCATCGGAATGATGCAAATGATATGGCGTTGGAAAGATATCGACGAGGCTCAACTTGTTCATGTAGAACACTCTCACTAATTCCTTACGGTTTAAGAGCAGTTTTGAAATTACTGAAATGCGGACATTCTGTTTTTCGTGACACCAAAATCGACGCGTGAACAGCATAAGACAGAAGAACACACTGCTTCGGAAGGAAAACCACACTGCATCGAACGGGCAAGTAAACTGCATGATTTCTTTTATCTTTTGTCTTTTGTTCTAACTTTTATGAACGAGAGTGGACCGCATAGATGAGGGCAGTGAACCACATCAAGGGGGAAGTGAACTGTGGCACGAGTCTAAGTGAATCACACTACTTTGTTATTTTTTCTAACTTTTTTTTTCTAGGCGGATGTGAACCACATGGTGAAGATTATTGAACTGCATCATTTTTTGTTTCTTTTTCTGACTTTATTAAATGTATCAGGACTGCGTGGTCTAGTCTAGAACTACATTTTTTTGTTAACAAAAGTGAACCGCCTAACCGAAACAAGTGAACTACATCCAAAGCAAAGCGAACTTCTCGCGATGTTTTTCTTGTTTCTTGATTATACAAAGTGAACCACATGAGTGCACTACAGAGTCAGATGCCACCCAACCTACGTCGCGGTAAGTGAACCGCTATAGGTGAACTGCACGGCCTGCAGGCAAAAATGCACACGCATTCCTTTGCGAACTGCACGGTGGACCGCGGTGATGTCTACTACGCAACTTTATTCTGGTAGACGTTGTTAGGCCTCCAAGTGTAGAGTTTTGTAGGACAACAAAAAATTTCCCTCAAGTGGATGACCTAAGGTTTATCAATCCGTGGGAGGTGTAGGATGAAGATGGTCTCTCTCAAACAACCCTGCAATCAAATACAAGAAATCTCTTGTGTCCCCAACACACCCAATATGATGGAAATTGTATATGTGCACTAGTTCGGCAAAGAGATGGTGATACAAGTGCAATATGGATGGTAGATATAGGTTTTTGTAATCTTAAAATATAAAAATAGCAAGGTAGCAATTGGCAAACAACGAGTAAAATGTTGTATAAATGCTTGGAAATAAGGCCTAGGGTTCATACTTTCACTAGTGCAATCTCTCAACAATGCTAACATAATTGAATCATATGATCATCCCTCAACGTGCAACACAAAATCAATCCAAAGTTCATAAGTAGCAGAGAACATAAGATGAAATTGGTCTAGGTAATAGAACCACCTCAAAGTTATTCTTTTCGATCAATCTTGTGAGCTATTCCTATAAGTGTCACAAAAAGCCCTAGAGTTCATAGTAAAATAACACCTATGATACATATCAATCAACCCTAAGGTCACCATATACTCCAATGTCACCTCAATTATCCGTGGGTTAATTATTCTACATGCATCAAACAATTTTAGATACATCACATTCAATCCAACATAAAGAAATTCAAAGAGTACCCCATAATTTCTATCGGAGAAAGTAGGATGAAAACGTGCAATCAACCCCTATGCATAGATCCCAAGGTCACCGGAATCCGCAAGTTGATGCCATAACATATGTCAAGTGAATCAATAGAATACCCCATTGTCACCATGGGTATCCACATGCAAGACATACATCAAGTGTTCTCAAACCCAAAATATTCAATCCAACATAACGAGATTTCAAAGGGAAAGATTCAATTCATTATAAGAAGATAGCAGGGGAAAAACATCATATGATCCAATTATATTAACAAAGTCCATGATACATCAAGATCGTGCCATCCCAAGAACATGAGAGATAGAGATTAAACACATAGCTACTGGTACATACCACTAGCCCCAAAGATGAACTACTCCCTCCTCGTCATGGCCACCGCCGAGATGATGAAGATGGCCACCAGTGATGATTTCCCCCTTCGGTAGGGTACCGGAAAGGCTCCAGATGGGGTTTTCTTCGATACACATATTTGCAGCGGTGGAGCGGAAGTTCTAGGTTAATTTTCGGGGGTTTCTGGATTTATAGGATTTTTCTGCATGGGAATCACGTTAATCGGAGCCACGAGGGGCCCACAAGCTAATAGGGCACGCCTAGGGGGTAGGCGTGCCCTTTTGGCTTGTGGCCAGCAGGTGGCCCCCTCCGGTGGTTCTTCGCTCCGGAATTTCTTATTTTCTCTAGAAAAAATCATAAACAAGTTTTGGGCGATTCCGAGAACTTTTATTTTCTAAAAAAAAAAACAACACCACGGTAATTCTACTGAAAACAACGTCACTCCAGGTTAGTTCAAATTAAATCATATAAAGTGCTTCAAAACCATATAAAAGTAATGTAAACATAGGCAAATATGGCATGCATACTTCATAAATTATCGATACGTTGAAGACGTATCAGCATCCCCAAGATTAATTCCTACTTCTCTAATTTTTTTGAAAAATTAGGAAAATGCAGAAATTTTGCATAGATAAACTGTGTAAAAATGTGAGATTTTTTTGACTCTAAAGTGAAATCATAGAAATTCTGCACTGGACGTAAAAGTTTATGTTTGTGCACAGAATCAAACTAACAAGTATCCACACAATCCCAAAGGCTTTACTTGGCACTTTATTAAAACAAAAGGCACAAAACATGATTAGTACATTAGCTTAATCATGTTAGCACACAAAAATAGAAATTATAATTATTTGGTTGTCTCCGAACAAGCGCTTTTCTTTAAAACCTTTTAGCTACGCATGATGATTTGAATGATGCTCACATTGGAATAGTATTTAAAACATGCAAAAGAGCATCATGGAGCACATGCCAAGCACGTTTAAGTCTAATTCACCTACTATGCATAGGTATTTTGCAAGTAAACAATTTATTGTAGCAAGAATCAACTTGCATAGGAAGACAGAACAAGCATGACTTCAAAACTTGGAATACATAGAGAGGAAACTTGATATTATTGCAATTCCTACAAGCATATATTCATCCCTCATAATAATTTTCAGTAGCATCATGAAGGAATTCCACAATATAACTATCACATAAAGCATTCTTTTCATGATTCACAAGCATAGAATTTTCAATACCCTCCATATAAGCAATTTTATTCTCATCATAGTAGTGGGAGCAAACTCACCAAAATAACTATCATGAGACTGTTGATTGACATAACCACTTTGCATATTAAAATCATGATGACAAGTTTCATGTTTACTATCACTCTTTATAGCATACATGTCATCACCTTAATCATCATAGATAGGAGGCATGCCATCATCATAATAAATTTACTCATCAAAACTTCGTGGACTAAAAATATCATCTTCATCAAACATACCATCCCCAAGCTTGTGGCTTTTCATATCATTAGCGTCATGGATATTCATAGAATTCATACTAACAATATTGCTATCATGCTCATCATTCAAGGATTTCACATTAAGCATTTTTATAAATTTTCCTCTCAAAATTGAGTACAATTTTCCGAACCATCATTTTCATGAAAGACATTAAAAAGACAAAGCAATTGAGGAAACCTAAACTCCATTTTTTTGTAGTTTTCTTTTATAAACCAAACTAGTGATAAACAAGAAACCGAAATATTTTACTGCAAGATCTAAAGATATACCTTCAAGAATTCATCTCCCCGGCAACGGCGCCAGAAAATAGCTTGATGGCTACTATGCAACTTTATTCTTGTAGAGTTGTTGGGCCTCCAAGTGAAGAGTTTTGTAGGACAACAACAAATTTCCCTCATGTGGATGACCTAAGGTTTATCAATCTGTGGGAGTTGTAGGATGAAGATGGTCTCTCTCAAACAACCCTGCAATCAAGTACAAGAAATCTCGTGTGTCCCCAACACACCCAATACGATGGCAAATTGTATAGGTGCACTAGTTCGTCAGAGAGATGGTGATACAAGTGCAATATGGATGGTAGATATAGGTTTTTGTAATCTGAAAATATAAAAACAGCAAGGTAGTGATACTTGTGATCTGCGTTGGGTTTTCCATGAAGAGGAACGGGTAATTGCAGCACAATACAGATAAGTATTTCCCTCAGTTAAGAACCAAGGTTTATCGAACCAATAGGAATATCAATCAACAACTGTCTTCAGTGTCCGCACACAAAAGAGCAAACACTTGCACCCAACGCGGGCAGGAGGGTTGTCAATCCCATTGGACTCGTTATTTGCAAGCAAATGAAGAGTGTAGATGACAGTAGATAATTATAAATTGCGAAATAAAATAAAAAGTAAATAATGCAAGCAAGGTAATGATAACTTTTGTAAATATATAAGTGAATAGACCTGGGGGCCATAGTTTTCCCTAGTGGCATCTCTCATGTATGCAACATACGGCGGGTAAACAAATTACTGTTGGGCAATTGATAGAAAAGCGCATAGTTATGTGATATTCACGACAATGATAATGCATATAGGCATCACGTCCATAAGCACATAGGCCTACTCCTGCCTAGAAAGCACATTTTCTGCCCTAGAGGTTTTGATAATTCATGAAAACCTACTTTGTCTCTTGGACTAATAGTTTTACCTAATTTATTTTAGATGAAGTCCACAGAGAAGATTGGACATGGAGTGTGTGGAGAATCCCCAAGGAGATAAGAAGAAGAAAGGATTGGCAAAATCAACAAGCTTGAAGACTTTACATTTTACTTTATGTGAGAAATCACTTTGAGTCCATAGGAAAGCCAATACTATTAAAAGGGGATGAGGTGTCTATGATGATCTGGTTGCTCAAGTGCTTAGAGATTAGCCACCAAAAATACACATGAAATTCTCCCACAAATATTCTATCCAAAACCAAATATCCAAAATCGGTGCCACCAACTATTTCCATTCGGCCCTACCGAGTTTTGCCTCATACAGATCCTAAGCCTAACCCTAGCATCTCGGTACCACCAAGTTTTGAGAATCGGAACAACCGAGTTTTGGACCAACTCTCTCCTCAGCCATTTTCAGGAATTGGTACCACCGAGTTTTGAGAATCGGACCAACCGAGTTTTTGGACCAACTCTCTGGTTAGACATTTTCAAGAATCGGTACCACCGTGATTTGTATATCGGTCTCACCGAAAAGCCAAAAGTTGCCACATTTTGCACTAGTCGGTACAACCGAGTTTTTGGACCGGTGTCACCGAGTTGGGCCATAATGTTGTAACGGTTAAATTTTTGTAGATGCCTATATATACCCCTCCACCTCCTCTCACTCGTACAGTAAGCACTCAGAACACACTTACACTTGCCCTATCCAGTTTTCTGAGAGAGAACCACCTGCTCATGTGTTGAGATCAAGACCTTCCACTCCAACCAATCATCCTCTTCTACCAATCCAAATCTGTGAGACAGTGATTGTGTGTTGAGGAGACTATCTTTTGAAGTACAAGAGCAAGGAATTCATCATTGTTACCACATCTATTACCTTTTGGAGGGTGGTGCCTCCTAGATTGGATAGATGTCGCTTGGGAGCCTCCTTCTTCGTGTTGTGGATTTGAACCAAGAAGTTTGTACTGGCGAGGAGATCGCCTACTTCGTGAAGATCTACCCATAGTGAGGCTAGTCCTTTGTGGACCGTAACGGGTGGAGCCCTTTATGGAATCTCGTGGCCACCCGTGGGTTGAAGTCTCCATCAGCGTGGACGTACGATAGCACCACCTATCGGAACCACGGGAAAAATCTTCGTGTCATCTATTGCGTTTGATCTTCCTATCTCTACTCCTTATTACATATGCTTGTCTTTACATTCCGCTGCCATACTTGTTGACTAGCATGTGTAGGGTGTACTAGACTTGTTAGAATTGCTAAAATCTGCCAACCATTAAAATTGGGAAAAGGTTAGATTTTAATTTGTCAAGTAGTCTATTCACCCCCCCCTCTAGACGTCCCTTCTCGATCCCACAATTGGTGTCAGAGATTTGGTCTCCATAGCCTTGGTTTTATCACCATTGGAGGAAGATGTATGTGTCTAGTTTGGGGAGTCTTAGTTGTAGAGTGCCCATTCTCGATGGGGAGTACTATAGTCAATGGAAATATGAGATGCTTAAGCTATTAAATGAATTCCTTTTGATCAAGTATGTTAAGAGCCCTTATGTGCCTCCCATTGGTCCTTTACATCCTTTACATGAAGAAGAAATTGACATGCTTCGTAATCTTAGAACTGTTAATCTTATCCTTAGAGGATTGCCAAAACTTGTGTATGATAAAATGAGAAACTTTGAGTGTGCTCATACTTTGTAGAGTGATTTAGAGAATAGATATCCAAATTACTCATTGAAAAATCTTGATGTCATTCTCCATAAAACTATTGCTTTTCAGAAAATGTAGCCTAGTGATCCAAATTTTGACGATTATCTATTTGAGCTTAGAGACCTCATGCGTACTAAAGGAGATGTCATAACTATCAACAACATCATTGTTGAAGCCATTCGCATTCATAATCTTGAACATTGGCATGATCACAACCATAACGAATCTCTTGTCTCTTATGACGAGGATACCTCACTTGATGATGACGATGTGGTTGGCTACTATGATGAAGATGAGTTGTTCGACATCGAGTATGAGAAGACTATGAAGCATCTAAGTCTCATGGTGAACTTAGGGATTACATATCCGGATGAAAAGAGTGGATTCTCGACGCTGGATGCACCGATCACATGACCGGAGATAGAGACATGTTTCAAGACATCCCACCAAACAATGGACCACAGAGGTATGTGACTTTTGGAGACAACTCCAAGGGTAAGGTATTTGGTCTTGGTAAGGTGGCCATATGTCGGGGCACGGATGCTCATGATCACCTATGGGACCAGAGATCCCTTGTGGTTCGGCAAGGGGGGTCACGTTGCACGAAGAGCGGAGAGCATGAGACAGCGCGATGATCAGGACATAGGCATTTTACCCAGGTTCGGGCCGCTGCTAAGCGTAAAACCCTACTCCTGCTTTTTGGTGGATTGATTGGAGGAACATGAAGAACGCACAGCGCCCAACCCCGGCAAGGACTGCTGTCGAGGAAAGAGCTGCTACGCGAGTACAAGTGTTTGGGGGTTCGAATTGACAACCTTGAGCTAGGTTCCCTTGGGCCTCCTTTTATAGTGCAAGGGGCTACCACAATGGCAAAACAGTCATTATCTATCGATTAGATAGCTAAGCAGAGCTATCATACCTAACTCTGGCATTTTGGACAAAATGCCATGACTACTTGCCTAGGTGGCGCTCGGGGGTGCATCCCCGGCAAGCTCTTGCCACCGCTTGGCCGGTCGTTGCTTATGGTCTTGACACGCTGCAGGGCGGGTGTCAACCGAGCGTAACTTGCATTCCGATGTGTCGCCATGTGCTTAGCGAGAGCTGATTAGCCGCCTGGGGGCTCGACACTGCATTGATAAGTGACAGGCGTAGCGATGCGGTGGAGCGGTGGCCGGTTGGCTCGCACCGGTCGGGGAGCGGCTTGCCAAGTCTTCTGGGAGGTGTGCATGTCTTGGTCCCCGGCAACCGTCGGGGACGTGCTTGGCGCGTTGCAGTGGATGCTTGGGCTGCCGCGTTGAGCTTGTTGAAGTCTTGTCTTGATCTTTCGTCGGGTTTTTGCTTTTACCGCCTATGCATAAGTCAGGGGCACTGGGTACCCCTGTACTAGTGCACGGACAGGAGCCCCCGGGACTGGCCCACACATGCTCGCCAAGTGTTGTTGGGTCAGGCCCAAGTTTCATGCATAGGCATGCAATGTGAGGGAGTAACTGCCAATTCATTGGTCAGCATTGACCCACCACCTCAGGCCGTTTCCGCCACGCGCGCCGCATGCATAGCGGGGGGTTAGCGATGGGCGCGCATGACTTAAAGCCCTGGTCATGGCAGAAACCGCAGCGCCATGGATTGGAGCGACGGGGCGGTTACCTGTTCGCCCGTGATCGTGGGCGATGGATTGGTGGAGACGGGCGGCGACCCTTGGAGTGGAGGAGAGCCATCCCCCGCGTCCTCCCCTATAAATTGGGGGTCATGAGGGGTGATGCTCATCCATCCTTTCTTCCTCCTTGAGTCCAAATCCACAGAGCTCTCCCTTGTGCTTCTTTGTCTTGAGCCACGCTCGCTCTCCCGATGCTCAGGGGGAGGGGCCGAGAGAGCGTGTTTGCAGAACCTTCCTTCCGGACCCCTGTTCAGTTCCCGTCATGGACAGACGGTTCTGAACTGAAGGCTGGTCTGGGAAGCCTTGGATGGGGGAGCGGGCAGCGTGGTGGCCGTATCGGGGACGGCTGCGGTGGTACGTCTGCCGACGCGTTGCCCGCTTCTTTAGTCTTGACGGAGCTCCATGCGGTTGACATCGAGTCGGGATCTATGTTGGAGGTGCAGCGTCGCGGCGGTCCGCGGTCCCCGCATTCCTTCTTCAAGGTGATGGAGAAAAAATGCCCACACGGCCACCACGGGCGTGCGTGTGGTTGCAGCCGCGCGTCGTCATTTACCGCGGTGAAGCTCTCCTCCCGCAACACTTTGGATGGAGCGTACGAGAGGGAGCTCTTCATCTTCGCGTGCTCTTCTAAGGCGGGGGATGGAATTCCCCGCCTTTGGCCACCGGGGACGACCATGCTCTTTGTGGGGTCCCCGGGTCGCCACGCCTGGAGCTTGGGTGATGGCGGGGGGCTTCTCCTCGGGCGGTGGCGATGAGGAAGACGATGGCGGTCGGGGATCTACGACGCATCAGGAGCACGGATGAGGTCTCCGACGCGTCGCGTTCCCCGGCAGCACCATAATCACCAGCTAGGCTCCGGCAACGCCACCATCTGCACCTACCCTCCGCCTTCTTTCCCCTTGTTGGTCTTGTCCGCTCCGTCGGCTTCGTCCGCCCCGCCTGGGGGCAGGGCCCTTCTGCTCGCCGGTCGCGTCCCTCTGGTCCTGGTTGGGAAGCATCGAATCCCGGCTAGGTGCTTCTTTTGCCCTCTGTTCCTTCTCCACCTAATCTCTAAGAGGAGAGGGACAAGAAAGGGATTACGGGGCACTTATCTTTTTTTATGTCAAAAGATGTAGGCGCTTGCCAAGTTTTAATTAATCATAATGTAATCTCTATCCATTTTGTATCAAAAATGAATGAGAATAAAGTGCCATTTTCTTCCTGCAAGTACTATCCTTTTCTTTCCATGTTTATGCTGTTTTGGGATGTTTGGTCCTTGCTACACGGAGCCACTTGCCGGATCACAACTTAACC
Source organism: Elymus sibiricus (assembly GCA_039707655.1). NCBI lineage: Eukaryota > Viridiplantae > Streptophyta > Magnoliopsida > Poales > Poaceae > Elymus > Elymus sibiricus. The sequence goes on along the minus strand of CM077665.1, from coordinate 228,142,444 downwards.
ATGAGTGCCAAGGGGAAACGAGCCCCCGGCAACAGGTTGGCGTTGTTCCCTGGTGGTGCTCCTTGCCGGTGTCGGCGCAGCTCCCCGTAGTTGTTGATCAAAAAACAGGGGGGCGGCTCGTCCCAGCAAGGGTTTTCACCACGTGGAGGACTCCACTACCCACAGCGAGGGAGATACTAAGGGTTTCCTTGAGAAATCGAGATGTGCTGAACTGGAAATGTGCGATATACTTATCTTTTCCGAGCAGTATCTTCTTTTCGAGCGTGATGGGCCGCCATCCTTATATCTTTGTTCCCCTTCCCTGTTTTCTTGATGGTAAAACATGTAGGGTGGGAACAATAACAAAGATTACGGTTTCATCAAATATTCTAGCAAATCGTTATAACTTAAAAGCAATAACATTGCAGTCATAAAAAATGCGTAACGAGCATGTAATGATGATGATATGATGCAATGCCTAGCTTTATTATTGTTGTACAGGGTCTGCGCCTGGCTTTGTACAAAGGGTTACATGCAACATCGACAAGGCTTGTAAAAAAGGTGGTTGCCGGGGACTGAGCCCGGCAGAAGTGCCTTACGGGTAGAACTTACGAAGATGCTCAATGTTCCATGAGTTCTGCACCTTGGTGCCATCTTCGGTCTCCAGACGTACTGCGCCAGGTTTGGTGACTCGTACTACCCGGTAACGGCCTTCCCACTTCGGCGTCAACTTTTTTGTACCCTTGGCGGACTGAACACGCCGAAGGACAAGTTCGCCTTCCTCAAGGCTCTGGGCGTGAACCCTGCGGCTATGGTAGTGGCGCAGAGCTTGCTGGTAGCGTGCTGCACGCACAGTAGCCCAGAGACGCTCTTCCTCGAGGAGCGTGGCATCGTCATGCCGCAGCTGCTGTTGCTCTACTTCATTGTAGGCAAGCACTCGAGGTAACCCGTATATGAGTTCTGTGGGGAGCACTGCTTCCGCCCTGTACACTAGGGAGAAGGGCGTCTAGCCGGTAGCTCGATTTGGTGTCGTCCGGAGGGACCAAAGAACCACCGACAGCTCATCTATCCAGCGCCTGCCACTCTTCCGCAACTTATCAAAAGTCCTTGTCTTGAGTCCTCGCAACACTTCAGCATTCATCCTCTTGACTTGCCCATTGCTTCTCGGGTGAGCAACAGAGGCGAAGGAGACCTTGCTTCCAAGGCTTTGGATATATTACATGAAGGTGGCTCGTGAACTGGGTGCCGTTGTTGGTGATCACTCTATTAGGTACTCCAAAGCGGCACACCAGTCCTTTCATGAACTTGATAGCTGCCTGTGCGGTCACCTTTCTCACTGGTTCCACCTCAGGCTACTTTGTGAACTTGTCGGTTTCCACGAACAAGAACTCAAAGCCCCCGACAGCACGGGGGAAGGTGCCCAGGATATTGAGCCCCCAGACCGAGAATGGCCACGATACAGGGATTGTTTGTAGGGCTTGTGCTGGTTGATGGATGTTCTTGGAATGGAACTGGCAGGCTTCACACTTGGTGACCAGCTCAGTAGCGTCCTGGTGGGCAGTGGGCCAATAGAAACCCTGTCGAAAAGCTTTCCCGGCAAGGGCCCTTGATCCAATGTGGGAACCACATACTCCTCCGTGAATCTCCGCCAACAGCCTCAGTCCATCCTCCCGGCAGATACACCTTAATTTCACACCGTTCGGTCATCTTCTATACAGGGTGTCATCGACAAACTGGTACATACTTGACCGACGGGCTACTCTTTCGGCTTTCTCTTGCTCTTCGGGGAGTTCTCCTGTTTGAGGGAAATGGACTATATGTTGCGCCCAGGTTGGAGCCTGTGGCTCGACAACAAGGACTAAAGGCATCTCTTCATCTCCGGGAGCGCTTGTCTCAACCGTTAGTCCCTGAGGTCCTGCGGGAGGGAGCTGCTCGTCAACCGGAGTGGGATTTTCCCCGGTAGCTTCTCTACCAGTGGCTTTGGCAAGCTCTGCCAGGAAATGCTTGCCGGAGTTCTGCTTTCTTCTCTTCTTGGACGTCGTTGATGGGGATACTGATGGTTGAGTGAGGCGGAGAACAAAGGTTCCTGGTTCCATAGGAAGTTTCTGCGCAGCACACTTTGATAGATGGTCAGCAATGCAGTTTTCTGCCTGTGGCACATGCTCTGTTTGCAGTCCATCAAAATGCTCCTCCAATTTCCTCACTTCTTCTACATATGCCTCCATCAGCGGGCTCTGGTAATCCTTGTTGACTTGCTTTATCACAAGCTGAGAATCTCTTCGGACGATCAGCCTCTTTATTCCCAACTCTACCGCGATTCTGAGTCCGGCAAGGAGCCCCTCGTACTCAGCGGTATTGTTGGTGGCTTCTTCCCAGGGAAAGTGCATCTGGACGACGTACTTGAGGTGTTCTCCGGTAGGGGCGATGAGAAGCACACCTGCTCCGACGCCTTGGAGTGACAAAGCACTATCAAAGTACATGATCCAATCCTTGGCTGTTTCTTTGCTGGGGAGGATTGTCTCTGGAGCTTCATCATCTGGCGTGGGTGTCCATTCTGCAATAAACTCCGCCAATGCCCTGCTTTGAATGGTGGAAGTGCTCTCATACTTTAATCTGAAACTTGACAATTCCAATGCCCACTCAACTATCCTGACAGTGGCTTTGGGGTTTCTCAATATGCGTTGCAACGGGAAACGGGTGACAACCATTATCTCATGGGCTTGGAAGTAGTGGCACAGCTTCCTCGATGCCATGATGAGGCCGAAGATCAGCTTTTGTACTCCAGAGTACCTTGATCTAGCACCCCTATAGGAGGGAACTAACAAAGTACACGGGCCGCTACACCATTTTCTTCTTTGCCACTTCTCTGGATCCGCTGTCAACCATTTGCTGAGATCCCCCTTGATCTGCGTCGGGTCCTGCCGCGGATGTTTCATTCCCGCTCCCGGCAGCATCATCAACGGCTGCTGAATCCCCATCCACTCCCCGCTGCACCACCAGCGCTGCACTAACCACTTGATTCATTGGTGCCAAATATAGCAGCAACGGCTCTTGCGGTTTAGGAGCGACCAAGGTGGGAGCAGAGGATAGGTCTTTCTTCAGGTCTTGTAGCGCTGCATCTGCATCCGGGGTCCACTTCATCGGGCCAGCCTTCTTCTGGATTTTGAAGAACGACAAGGGGTGCTCAGCGGACTTGGAGATGAACCTACTCAACGCGGCAACACATCCGGTAAGGTGTCTGATATCTTTGATGGTCCTGCGTGCCTGTATCTATTCGATCGCCTTGATCTTGTCGGGATTGGCTTCTATTCCTCGCTGAGATACGAAGAACCCAAGCAGCTTGATGGATGGGACACCGAACACACACTTTTTAGGGTTGAGCTTTAGGTTGATCTTGCGCAAGTTTGCGAAAGTTTCCTCCAGATCTTGTATGAGAGTGGCTTCATCCTTGGTCTTGACCATGATGTCATCCATGTAGGCTTCCACATTTCTGTGCAGTTGAGGTCCAAAACCAATTTGAACAGCCCTAGCGAAGGTCGAACCAGCACTCTTTAACCCGAAGGGCATACACACAAAGCAGTACGTGCCACGGGGAGTTATGATTGCGGTCTTCTCCTCATCTTCCTTGGTCATAAATATCTAGTGGTAGCCGGAGTAGGCATCCAAAAAGGAGAGCAAGTCACATCCGGAGGTGGAATGAACAATTTGATCTATGCGCGGCAAGGGGAAAGGGTCCTTCGGGCAAGCCTTGTTCAAGTTAGTGAAGTCTATGCAAAGCCTCCATTTCCCATTTGCCTTTCGTACCACCACCGGGTTTGCCAGCCAAGTTGGATGCAGCACCCCTCTGACCAAACTAGCTGCTTCAAGCTTCTTGCTTTCCTCGGCAATGAACTGCTGCCGCTCCAAGGCTTGTTTCCTAACCTTTTGCTTGACGGGTCGGGCATGAGGACACACAACAAGGTGGTTCTCAATTACCTCCCTGGGAACACCGGGGATGTCAGATGGTTGCCAGGCAAACACGTCGATATTCTCCCGCAGGAAGGTAACGATCGCGCTTTTCTATTTGTCAGTAAGGGTAGCGCTAATGGTGAAGGTACCACCTGTGCCATCCTCCCTTGACGGGACTTTCTTTGTCTCAGGATAGGTGACCCTGGTCTTCTTGGTAGCGGAACTCTCCGGCAGGTCATCGTCGGGTGCAGCGCACTCCGAAGAGGCGCGCTTCCCGGAGTCCTTGCCAGTGTTCTTGCTAGCCTTCTTCATTTTCTCTGTGTCCTTGGCAGGAGCTGGGATTTCTATGGCTTCAGCTGCTACCGTGTCATGATACATCTGGTCCACGCAGATAACTGCGTTCTTCTTGTCGGATGGGATGGAAATGACCCCAATGGGCCCTGGCATCTTTAAGGTATTGTAGGCATAGTGGGATGCTGCCATGAACTTTGCCAGAGTTGGGCGACCGAGGATTCCGTTGTAAGGCAGCGGGATTTCAGCGATGTCAAACACTATCCTCTCTGTCCGGAAGTTCAACTCCCCGCCAAATGTCACAGGCAGGGTGATCTTTCCCTTGGGTCGGCTCCTGCCGGGGTTGATTCCTTGGAATGTACCCGTAGCTTCGAGCTCTTCATCATGGATCTGCAGTTTCTTAGCCACTCTAGGGGAGATCAACTTCAATCCGGCCCCGCCGTCAACTAACATCTTAGACACCTTGAGGTTGCGGATTGTCGGGGAAACCAACAATGGCAAACATCCGACCATAGTGGTACGGTCGGGATGATCCTCTTCGTCAAAGATGATAGGTGTGCGGGACCATCTGAGTGGCTTCCTAGATTCTGAAGTAGGTTCCACAGTATTGACCTCGCGTGCCCACTGCTTGAGCTGGAGGCGAGATGAATGCAAGGATGCACCTCCGTCAACGCACATGGCTTCGGTTGCTTTCTGAAACTCCCTGTCGCTGGAATCCTCATCATCATCCTCATCTTCACTCATATCGTCTGTTTCCTTCTTCTCTCGGCCTCTGGCGGGTTTTTCCTTTTGCTGCGGGGTTTTGCCGCGGTGACCTCCTCTGCCGCCACGGCCTTTCCCGGCAGCACCGTCCTGGCCTTTTTCTTTGTCGCGCTTCTCATACTCAACCCTCTGTTTCTCAACAAGTTGCTCAACCTGTCGGCATTCTTGGAGATCATGGCCCTTGGTGCGGTGAATTTTTCAGTACGGCCCGTCGGACTTCCCGGTCTTCTCAGCGGCAGCAGCCTCCCGACAATGAGCGCACGCGGCAGCTCCCTTGTCGGGGGTTTTGGCTTTCGCCTTTTTGCCTGCACTGAGGTCTCCGGAGCTCTCGACAGCCAATACTGCTTTTCCCTTACGCTTCTTGTTGCGCTTCCTGCTCCTTCCCTTCGGGTCGGGGGCGTCGTCGTCATCATCAGAGTCCACTTCGACGCCCGCCTCCTCCCCGGGAAGTCACCTTCCTTCTTCAGCTCGAGCGCACTTATCAGCCAAGGTGTACAGCTCATTAACAGTCTTGGGGAGCTTGACATTCATCTTGGCTCGCATCCTCCTGTTGCGCACGTTCGAGTGGAACGCGGCAATCGCTGCTGCGGGATGGATCTCTAGGATGTTGCGGTGCACTCGGCTGAATCTTTGGATATACTTTCTCAAAGTTTCTCCCTCCTTTTGCGGGAGGACTTGGAGATCGCTGGGCTGGCTTGGCTCTTGATGACCCCGGTGAAGGCGCCAACGAACTCGTTGCATAGATCAGCCCAAGACGAAATGGAATTCTCTGGCAGGTGCATCAGCCATGATCTCACATTTGGCTTGAGTGCCAAAGGGAAATAGTTGGTGAGCACCTTTTCATCTCTTCCTCCCGCAGCTTGAACAACTATCGTATATATGCCCAAGAACTCCGCAGGGTTCAGCTTCCCGTCGTATTTCTCGGGCAGCTCAGGCTTGAAAGCTCGGGTCAACGGCCAGCGGACCCGTCACAGCTCGCTAGTGAAGGCAGGGCAACCAACCTCGTAAGGAAGGTACCCGCCATCATTGGGCGCGGGGTCGCCGACGTCTAGACCATTGCGCTTGTCGGATTGACGGTGCGCTTCCCGGCGTCGCTCGATGGTGATGCGCGCGTCCTCTTTCCGCCGGTCTTCAAGGACACGCCGTTGATCCTGGCGGTCGCACGGACCAAACGAGACTATGGACGCCTCGTCGCGCTCATCAGCATGCAAAGCTTGCTGTGGCTGCCTCTGGGCCTGTTGTCGCGGAGGGGACTGCACCGTTGGGGTGGCCCCTTCGACGCGCTCGCCGCCCTGGGCCGCTGCTGTTGTTCGCATACGTCGCAACGACTCTGCATGGTGGGTCTTGTTGGCTTCAACGAAAGAAATCAAACTCTGAATGGCGGCCCTCCATTCATCCATCTTATCTGCCACTGGCATGAAGTTGAGCAGCATTTGGACTCGTGCCATGGCCTCCTCTGCGGTGCTCGGCATAGCGAAAAAGGCTGACCGTGATGTCGCTCGACTCTTGGTAGGGCCAAGAGAAGCGTCGCCGCATCCTTGATGCCGCGCGCCACTCGCCGGAGCTTTCCGGTGGGCAGTGGGCCGATCCTGCGGGGTTGCGGCTCCGTTGGGCGCTCCGTCTCGTTCCGCACGAGGTGCACGCCCAATAATTTCGCTGGCGACGGGGGAGGTCGGAGGGTCACGGCTCGCATCAGTCCGGGCGCCGCTGAGGTGGCCTCGGCCATCCGCGCGGTGGGGAGGTGATGAAGGGTGGTTTCCCTCGCCCGTGGCGTCGGGGCCGAGATCGCCATGCTGTTGTTGTAGTTGCTCCTCTCGGGTGCCTCCTGCTCCATCTCCGGCCGCGAAGGACTGGACGGGGGCACCGCCTGTGGCGACCGCGTCGTCCACGATGCCCGCCTCGCCCGCAGCCGCCGCGGCGCCTACGGCACCGGCGACCGCGTGTGAGGGAGCCTTCGAAGTGGAGGGATGTGTGGCCGCACCGGATTTCTTCTTGTGAGCCATTGTTGAAGAAGATGACGATGGAGATCGATTCGCCGTTCACGAACTCGGGTTCGCGCAAATGATGCATGCACCCCCTACCTGGCGCGCCAAAGATGTTGGGGCACATATGCTCACGATCACCTATGGGACCAGACATCCCTTGTGGTTTGGCAAGGGGGGTCATGTTGCACGAAGAGCGGAGAGCATGAGACGGCGCGACGATCAGGACACAGGCATTTTACCCAGGTTCGGGCCGCTGCTAAGCGTAAAACCCTACGCCTACTTTTTGGTGGATTGATTGGAGGAACATGAAGAACGCACAACGCCTAACCCCGGCAAGGACTGCTGTCAGGGAAAGAGCTGCTACGCGAGAACAAGTGTTTGGGGGTTCGAATTGCCAACCTTGAGCTAGGTTGCCTTGGGCTTCCTTTTATAGTGCAAGGGGCTACCACAATGGCAAAACAGTCATTATCTATTGATTAGATAGCTAAGCAGAGCTATCATTCCTAACTCTGGCAATTAGGACAAAATGCCATGATTACCTGCCTAGGTGGCGCTCGGGGGTGCATCCTCGGCAAGCTCTTGCCACTGCTTGGCCGGTCGTTGCTTATGGTCTTGATACGCTGCAGGGCGGGTGTCAACCGAGCGTAACTTGCAATCCGATTTGTCGCCACGTGCTTAGCGAGAGCTGATTAGCTGCCTGAGGGCTCGACACCGCATCGATAAGTGGCAGGCATAGCGATGAGGTGGAGCGGTGTCCGGTTGGATCACACCTGCCGGGGAGTGGCTTGGCAGGTCTTCTAGGAGGTGTGCATGTCTTGGTCCCCGACAAGCGTCGGGGACATGCTTGGCGCGTTGTAGTCTAGGCTTGGGCTGCCGCGTTGAGCTTGTTGAAGTCTTGTCTTGATCTTTCGCCGGGTTTTTGCTTCTACCGCCTGTGCATAAGTCAGGGCACTGGGTACCCCTGTACTAGTGCACCGACACCATATCTTATGATAGCTCCATTCAAAATGTCATGCATGTTGAATCCCTTGGTTACAATCTTCTTTCCGTATCTAGACTAGCTGACTTCGGTTTCAATGTGCTATTTACTAAAGTTGATTGCCAAGTGTTTTGTCAAGACAATCATAGCATGGTCTTTACCGGTTTTCGTAGAGGTGATCTATACAATTTTGATCTCACTAAGATATCCAAACCTCGTACTTGTCTTATTGCAAAATATTCTAAAGGTGTGCATAACCTAGACAAGCTCGTCAAAGGTGATCATATACTTGGTGTTAAAGATGTTATCTTTCACTACTGGAATTCAGCAATTTGCCGTCAGCCAGCTCTATGCCGTCGGCTGGCAGACGGCAAAGAAAGTCTATGTCGTCAGGTGGGCAAGACCGGACGGCAAAGAGCAGGCTGACGGCAAAGACACCGTTTGCCATCTGCCAGGGCTTTGCCGTCAACCAGCTGACGGCAAAGAGCCCGAAGGCAGACGGCAAAGAATCCACCTGGGCCCCACAGGCCTTGTGGGGGGTGGCGGGCCGTATGCAGGCTCTTTGCCGTCTGCCTGGGGCTCTTTGCCGTCCGCCAGCAGACGGCAAAGGCGCCCTATACTTAACGGCGTCAACGGCCACCCCACCCCTCTGTCTTTCATTCTCTCTCTCTCCCTCTCACCCCCCGCTGCGCCGCCCCGCCCCACCGCTGCCCCACCGCCCCGCCGCCCCCGCCGCCTCTGCCCCTCGCCGCCGGCCGCCACCGCCGCCCTGACGACCCTATGCCCCTACCCACCGCCGTCACCGCAGCCCCGCCGCCCCTGCGCCCTTGCGCCCCTGCCCCCCACCGCCCGGCCGCCACTGCCACCCCTGCCCCCCCGGCCGGACGCCCCCGGCGACCCTGCCCCCTGCCGCCACGGCGCCCCCAACGCCCAGTGCCGCCGCGACGCCGCCGACGCCCCCCAACGCCTCTGCCACCCGTCGCCAGGCCGCCACCGCCGCCGCGGCGCCCCCGGCCGCCACAGCCACCCCCGGCGTCCCTGCGCCGCCCCCGTCCACCGCCGCCCACGCCGCCCCCACCGCCCCCCGCCGGTGAGTACCACTGCCGGCCGCCCCTTTTTTTTCATTTTTTCTGTTTTTTATTTCGGTTAATTTAGTTAGTTTATAATTAAGTTAGTTTTATTAGTTTATTAGGTTAGTTTATTAGGTTAATTAGGTTAGTATTATTTGTATATTAAGTTAGTTTATTAGGTCAATTAGGTTAGTTAGTTAGGTTAGAAGAAAAAAAGAAGAAAAGAAGAAGGAAAAAAATGAAAAAGAAAAAAAGGAAAAGAATAAGAAGAAGAAGAAGGAAAAGAAGAAGGAGAAGAAGAAGAAGAAGAAGAGGAGGAGGAGGAGGAGGAGAAAAAAGAAGAAGAAGAAGAAGAAGAAGAAGAAGAAGAATAAGAAAAAGAGGAGAGGAGGAGAAGAAGAAGAGGAAAAAGGGAAAGAAGAAGAAGAAGAAGAGGAGACGACCCCCGACCCCCGACGCCACTGACCCCCGACGCCACCGACCCCCGACGGCACTGACCCCACAGAACCCCGACGCCACTGAACCCCGACGCCACTGACCCCCGACCCCCGACCCCACCGACCCCCGACGCCACCGACCCCCAACGCCACCGACCCCCGACGCCACCGACCCCCGACGCCACTGACCCCCGACCCCCGACGCCACCAACCCCCGATGCCACTGACCCCCGACCCCCGATGCCACCGACCCCCGACGCCACTGACCCTCGACGGCACTGACTCCCGACCCCTGACACCTCTTCTGCCTCCTGTTGACGGGGTCATAGTTTTGTAAATTATGAATTAGGTCACATATTTTCCGATTTTGCTATAAAAAACATCATATTTGTGTTGATCGGGTGGATTTCAATGTGCAGTTGTTCGACGACCTCCCCGTGCGTTGGACGAGCTCCGCCCCTGCGTTCGTGGGTGAGCACAAATGACTTCTCCTCCTCCCCCTTTAATTTGCTCTGTTCCGGTCTTCGTGCCGATGAAACGTGCTAGCTGTAGGTGTCTTCAATCATCAGTATGCGTGACCAGTATGCGTCTCCCGTTCGAAAGGGCGACATCTATAAATATGCATGTCTTTGCATATTTATAACCGCCGTCCTTTCGAATTGTCCAACGTTATCCATGGACAGCCCGAGTATGTGTAGATTGGGTTCGTTTTCCCGTATGCTCTGCTCCGGATCCTATGCAGAATTTTGTCAGTGCCTCCCTATTGTTCTCCGGGTACACATCCTCTCTGCCTATTGCCGAGATGTGTATTAGGAGAACAGCGGGGAGGTGCTGTCGAAATTCTGCGTCGGATTCGGAGCAGTGCATGGGAAAACGAACCCAATCTACACATACTCGGGTGGGATTAGGACCTATCTTAACCTATTAGCGTGTAGGTTGCATGGACGTAATAAAACTGACAAACTTGATTAACCGATGAATATATATGCTGAATTATATATATATTTCTTGTGTGTCCAGTAGCTAGGCAAGATGACTGATCGTGCGTGGATGTACACCGGTCACACCAGTCAGGAAGACATGACCAAAGAATGGTTAACAAATACCAAGGGGTTTGTGAGAGCCGCATTTGCAAATGGCCAAAAAAAACATCGTGTCCCTGTCCCCGGTGCGACAACTTTAAAAGGCAGACAGAGGGTGAAATGGTTAAGCACCTACAGAAGTGGGGTTTTAAGCCTAATTATAGGGTGTGGACTTTTCATGATGAGTCTGCCCAACGTGCCAGAGCTGAGGGGGTTCGTCGTCGCATCGACGAGCATGGTACCGGGATCGAAGACATGGTGCAAGACTTTGATGATGCTCGGGATTCGGACGATGAGATGGAGGAATCTGCAAAGGCATTCTATGAAATGTTGGAGTCTTCAAAACGTCCTCTCCACGAGCACACTAAGCTTTGTCAGCTCGATGCCATCGCGCAAGTAATGGCTCTGAAGGCTCAATTCAACCTAGGCAGAGAATGCTACGACGCGATGATGACAATATTTGGACGCTTTCTTCCCAAAGGCCATGTACTGCCTGCAAACCTGTACCAGTCGGACAAAATCCTCCGTGTACTTAAGATGCCCTATGAGAAGATAGATGCATGTGAGAATGGATGTGCCTTATTTAGGCTTGAGTATGCGGACTTGAACTATTGTCCCATTTGCAAGTCTTCCAGGTATGTTGTCGTAGACAACGGTATGGGTGAGAAGATGCAAACAAAAATCCCTGTTAACATTCTTCTCTATATGCCAATCGTACCAAGACTTCAACGTCTTTTCATGGTCGAAGAGACGTCTAGACAAATGACATGGCACAAATTGGGCAAAAGAACCGAACTAGATGCAGATGGGAATCAGATGTTGGTACACACATCAGACGCTTTTGCGTGGAAGCATTTCGATGCATTACATAAGGATAAAGCGGCAGATCCAAGGCATCCTCGAGTCGCCATCAGCACGGATGGGTTCAATGTGTTCGGTATGACGGCAACCCAATACAGTTGTTGGCCTGTATTTGTCATTCCACTCAATCCCCCCCGAAGAGATTATGAAAAGAAAGAACATTTTCCTGACGTTGATAATTCCAGGGCCCAACTATCCGGGGAAGAATATGAATGTGTACATGCAGCCGCTTAAGGATGAATTGCAAGAAGCTTGGGATAATGGGTTCAAGACATATTACGCCGCTACCAAAAAAACTTCAAAATGCATGTGTGGTACATGTACTCGACGCATGACTTGCCGGCGTATGCCCTATTCATTGGCTGGTGTGTGCATGGAAGGTTCCCATGCCCCACATGCAAGGCAACTCTTGAGTTCTGTTGGCTGCAGGCGGGTCGCAAGTATTCTTGCTTCTACATGCATAGACATTTCCTGGATCCTCGCCATAAGTTCAGAAAAGACAAGAAGAATTTCTTCAAAGGTAGAGTTGTAAAAAACTCTGCACCACCCGCGTTGACAGGACACCAGATGTTGGATCAGTTAAACGCTCTCGAGCCGGATCCAAATTGTCCTAGGTATTTCAAAGGGTATAATACGGAACACGCATGGACTCACAAGTCATGCTTATGGGATCTGCCTTACTTCAAAGACCTCCTTTGCCCACACAACATCGACGTGATGCACACTGGAAAGAATATCACCGAGGGCATTTTTGGTACATTGTTCGGCATAGAGGGGAAGTCAAAGGATAATCCTAAGGCTAGAATCGATCAGGAGGCTCTATGTGACAGACCGTTACAAAACATGCGACAGGCGAAAGGAAAGCAGAACTGGACAAAGCCAAAGGCATGGTTCAATCTTCCAAGGTCGGCTATGAGGGAAATGATCTTGTGGGTGAAAATGCAGTCGATGTTCCCCGATGGTTATGCAACGAATCTAAAGAGGGGAGCGAGTCTTGACAAACTGAAGATATTTGGTCTCAAGAGTCATGATTGGCACATATGGCTTGAGCGGGTAATGCCAGTGATGCTGCGTGGCTTTATCCCTGAGGATGAATGGCTAGTATTGGCAGAGCTGAGCTATTTCTTCCGTTCTCTTTGTGCGAAAGAACTATCGCCTGGCGTGCTAGATGAAATGGAAGAGTTGGCGTCGGAGTTGATCTTCAAGTTAGAGAAGATCTTTCGACCGGGCTTCTTTAATCCAATGTAGCATTTGATTTTGCATCTCGCGAGCGAGGCAAGATTGGGGGGCCCGTGCAAAATCGTTGGTGCTTCGCAACTGAGAGGATGCAGAAGACGCTTCGAGCAAAATGTAAAAATAAACATAGAATTGAAGCATCGATGGCCGAGGAATTCATTACTGAGCAGACGTCAAACTTTGTGACAGCACACTACGAAGCCAAAAATCGTCATTTGCATAATCCGAAGCCTCGGTACAATGATGGCGACCCAAAAAAAAGTCGATCCAACCTCAGCCTATTCAAAGGGAAGCTCGCACCAACCGGTGCTTCTAAAGCAAAAGCGTTGGATTTCAATGAATGGCGGACCATTTCGTTGTATATCTTCAACAACCTAACAGAAGTGCGGCCGTACATCGAGTAAGTTGTCGGTACATTATTGTTTCACAACTTGTAATTCCTTAGAACAGCTCTTATTCCCGGATATTTGATATAGTCGATACATCGCCAAATTCTCGGATGGAGTGGTCATCCAAAAGGATTCTGTCGAAGAGTATGAGCACCTGGCGAAGCATGGAGGCGGCTATCCCGGTTTCATCTCTTGGTTCAAACAAATGGTAATTACCATTAATGGACCATTTCATTTCTTCGTCTTATTTGCGGCTAATGCAACAATCCTTTCGTATTAACCTTGTAGGCTAATTCAGAGTCTATGGACGCCGAGCTGAGACAAGTCGCTATTGGTTTTGACTATAAGGTCCGTTCATTTGACAGATACGACATCAACGGGTATCGCTTTCGTACCTTTGGCAAAGAGCTATCTATGCCCGACCTAAAGACTACAAATTGTTGTGTCTCTGCTATCGGCGAAGGAGGTACAGAGTACTATGGAAGAGTTGAAGCAATTTATGAACTTCTATTCTATGGTGAAAACCCACCTAACGTCGTAGTCTTCAAATGTCATTGGTTCCAGCCGAAGGAGACTAGAAGGACTCATGAACATATAGGGCTAGTCGAAATCAAACAAAGCACCCATTTAGATGTGCCCGATGTCTATATTACGGCTCAACAGGCGACCCAAGTTTTCTATCTACCGTGGGCCTGCCAAACTAATCCAAATCTGAAAGGTTGGGATGTCGTTTATGAAGTGCCACCACATTTTAGACCACCTCCCCTCAATGAAGAGGATTATGAACCTCACATTAACCAAGACACATATGAAGGAGAATTCTTCCAGGAAACACGTATTTCCAAAAAACGTTTCAAGAACCGCTCTACTTCACCCCGGAACATTGAAGTAGACAGCAACAATGAATCCGACTTAACCCTGAGCCGGAACAGGAAGAGCCGGAACAAGAAGAGGTTACTGATGCGGATGACCTGTCAATGCTTAACCGATTACATGAAGGAGGCCTTCCACACGTTGTTCCTGATAGTGATGATGATCATGCATTTATTGATGATAGTGATGATGATCATGCATTTATTGATCCCGGAGAATATATAGACGATCAAGATTATTATTAATTCATGTTAGGTAATCAACTTTTAGTTCATGTTAGGTATATGATAATACACTTAAATTATATACATTTTATTATTCATGTCGGTATTCAATTTTATGTTGTACTAATTTCGATTACTATTTGTCATGGCGGTTGTTGAAAGATGGTGGGAAAGGGTCGAGAGCACTCCGCGGCTCCTTCGTCAGAGGGTGGTGGGATGGGTACTTCCATTTCTGCCGACTCTCTCCGGAGAGCGTTGCTCTCTAGTCTGCATACACCGGTGGCCGCTTCTTCATCGACCCCCGTGAGGGGAGGTCGGGGGAAGAAGAGAGGTAGTAGAGGTGGGAGAGGAGGGAGAGGAGGCCGCGGCAAAGGTAGGGTGGCTGCTACGCCTTCCTTGCCGCTATCCCCAGCTGATTCACCTAAGCACAGGACTGCTAGGGTGGACCCGTCTGAGGACGAGGCTACGCGGACTCCGGTCCACGACCCTCGGGTCGACGAGCCTTCGACCTACAAGACTCCTGTCCCAGAGGCTTCATCCCACGAGACTCCGGAGCAGAGTATGGATGAGGGCACGTCCCGGCAGACCCCATGGGATACGTGGCCTGAGGAGCCTAGTGGCCATGCTGATGGTGGCGGGGATCGTTTTTCTGATAGCGACGAGGAGGTGGCTGAGGGGGCCACCGTCTACCAATGTGGTATGACACGGCTCCCGCCCGTGCCGGCGACCCGCGAGCTGAGGTGGTTGATTAGGCCTGATGGGGATAGGTAAGTGCATGTACTCTTTTTTAACCTTTTGCCTTCATGTTTTTTCAAATATCTAATGTGTTGGCTTTGTCATACTGCAGGGGTTGGCATCAACCCAAGGATGCCCGCAGGCCCAACAGCATCCTTGGTGTCCTTGTCAGGCAAAACTTCCTGGGGTTTGTCACGTTGCCCGGTGAGGGTCAGGTTCCAGAGTTAGGACTGACCTGGGAGCACTACTTGGCTGCACCGGCCCCGCCTGAGGAGAGGATCGACGGTGTTTTGTGCCACACAAGGACGGAGATGGTGATCAGACAGTTTTGGATAATTTCTCCTTTACACAATTAAAAATCAACAATAGCTAGTTATTGTACTAATAAGTGTTGTCTCGTTAGATTGCAGACCTTCTACAGGTGTCATAAGGGATATGAGGAGGCCGCGGCAAAGGTTATCGATCAGCAATGCAAGCGCCTACTGCAAAACTTTCGGCACGAGGCTCGGGTGCAGGCTGTTCGAGACTACTACGCCTCGCGGGGTATTAGGAAGGAGAAGTCGACGTGCCGCGGAAAGAAGATGGAGAAGGAGCATTACATGAAGGTAATTACGTATTCTTAAGGCCTTGTACTTAGTTTCCTTCATTTGATTCCTACGCGTAGCGCTCAAATATCTCTTTATTAACTTAGGTGCCCCCAAGATGGTGTGCGGATAAGATGGATTGTTGGGAGGCGTTGGTGGATGGGTGGTGCTCAGAACAATGGCTAGCCGTCCACAAAAATGCCAAGGACCGGCGTAACAAAATGGTTGGTGTGCCACACCATCAAGGGAGCGCCAACTTAAATCAGTTTGTTTAGAACTGGATATGTGGTTAGCTTCATGATTCATGCAATTCATTCTTGATTCTAGCTTGATCCCTTTACTAATACTTTGTTCCTCTCTCTCTCTTTTAGGCGCATCACAACAAAACGGAGGTGCCACAAATGTACGACCTCTATGCGATGGCCCATACTGCCTCGTACAAGAAGGTCAAGGCATTCTCTGAGTCTGACCTCGATCATCCCGAGAAGTTCACCAACATCTCCTCCCACAACAAGCTCGTGAGGTACAGAGATGAGGGGAAGGCAAGGAAAGGGGAGGACTTTAACCCGAGCCAGGGGCCTATTGATCCAGAGCTAGTGATGATAGCTGGCGGCGGGAGGCCCCATGGCTCGATTGCCATTGGAGATGGCCTTATACGTTGTCCTAGCACTCTCCGGCAGATCAAGGCGCGCCAAACGAGCTCCTGTCCTGAGATAAGGCCTCGTCCACGGCCAGTCAAGCTCGCCATCGAGGTTAGTTATACGGACTCAGATATCTTTCCTCATTACGTTGTGTGTGTGAACAAAGATGATTACAATGCTAACGAGAAGTTGTGTTGCAGGATGCTATTCAGAAAGAGAGAGAGGCAACATAGGCGCTTATGGCGGCGAAGGAGAAGGAGATGGAGGAGAGGACGGCTAGGTTGTTGGAGGAGGAGAGGGCACGGTCCGATGCGTCTTACCGGGCCATCTACTAGCTCTTCATGGTAAGATTCTTCTTCATATTTGTCAAATCTTGCATTTAATGTTCGTTTCATTAATAACGAATATCATTGACTTGTGAAAACCAAATGTGCAGACTATGAGCGAGAAGAACGGCCAGACCGCTCCGTCGATGCCAGTCATTACCACGGCTGCAACGGTGAGTTTCATTTCAATGCAATGATCTTTTCAGTGTCATCATGCTAACAAGACATTGCAAATCATCTTTGGTGCAGCATAACTCCGGAGTCGCATAGCACAACCCTTCTCCAGGGTAGCCTTCTCCAGGTGAAACCGGCCCGAGCAACCGTGGTGCCTCTCCTCCGTGATGATGAGGACGGTAACCCCCAATATGCCACTTACTTGGCTCATTTTCTCAAAGAAAGACAAACTTAGCACTTAGACAAACTTAGCTGCTTGTGAGAGTTACATGTCTCTTCTTGATGGAGGAATCCCGACTGTTGTCGCGGGGGTCATTTTTTCTTCTCCTTCTCTCGATATATACCTTGGTATATTGCGGGAGAGGAGAAGGGAAAACGACCATCACCAACTGTCGAAATATAAGTGGTAGGTATAGTGTCCACCAACATACACCACCATATAAGTGTGAGTGAGTGCGCACCATACACACCATGAGGCAAACCTCGAAAGACCTATCCTTCTTCCAATTTTGCCCGAATGACACAAATAAGCAATAAGAAGAAGAAAACAAGAGGAGAAAGAGAGAGAGAAGAAAAACGCTTCTGCATCTTCTTCTTCTTCTTCTTCTTCTAGTCTTCTTCATCTAACTTTCATATTTCCCATTTTGCAGATTAGAGTCACTTCACGGAAGCTTGCATTGATGGAGTGCTTGTGGTTCATGGAGTGCTTATGATTTTGTATCGATCAATAATTTTAAACTTGCTACATATGTGAAACTTGCTACTTGTTGTTGGATGATATTTGTGCTTGTTGTTGGATGATAGGATGATATTTGTGCTTGTTGTTGGATGAATTGTGCTTATTGTTGGATGATAGGATGATATTTGTGCTTGTTGTTGGATGAATTGTGCTTGTTGTTGGATGATAGGATGATATTTGTGCTTGTTGTTGGATGATATTAATTTGTGCTTGTTGGATGATCATCAGCATGGCAAGAATATTGTTATTGTGAAATATATACATATATAGCATATTTTGCCTGTGAAAATTGTTGGATATAAGAAAAAATTAAAAAAACAGTGGCATTATTGCCTCTTTGCCGTTTGCCACTGACGGCAAAGCCCCTTTGCCGTCTGCCCCCGACGGCAAAGGGGACACGTGTCACCCACCTGTGCAAACTGGGAGTGCCAGGCCTCGGGCCATTTGGTCACTATGCCGTCCGGGGGCAGACGGCAAAGGCGCGCGGGGCATGGCCGTCCGGGGGCAGACGACAAAGGCGCGCGGGGCATGGCCGTCAGGGGGCAGACGGCAAAGGCGCGCGGGGCATGGCCGTCAGGGGGCAGACGGCAAATTATTTACCGCTTTGCCATCGGTGGTAGACGGCAAAGGATGCCGTTAGCCACTAACGGGGCTAACTCCTGTTTTAGGCCATCTAGCCTCTTTGCCGTCCGCTGCCTGACGACAAAAACACTTTGTCGTCCGCTGAGTAAAGGCAGACGGCAAAGCACTCCTTTACCGGAGTTCACAGTGCCGGAAGTCTGGCCGTTTACTGTCGGACGGCAAAGCCTTTCCCGTCAGTGGTCCTACCCTTTGCCGTCCGCTATGGCAGACGGCAAAGTACCTGAGTCCTGTAGTGTTTGGGAAAGATAGACTTTGTAGTGCTTGCCAAGCTGGAAAGCTAGTAGGTGGAAGTCATCCCGTAAAGAATATCATGACTACTAGGAGACCACTCGAGTTGCTTCATATGGATCTCTTTGGTCCCAATGCTTACAAGAGCCTCGGTGGAAATTCCTTTGGTCTAGTTATAGTAGATGATTTTTCCAGATTTACGTGGGTATTCTTTCTTGATGATAAGTTTCAGGTGCAAAAGATCTTCAAGAACTTCGCTTGCAAGGCTCAAAATCAATTTGAAGTGAAGATCAAGAAAGTTCGGAGTGACAACGGATTGGAGTTCAAGAACACAAATGTGGACTCCTTTCTTGACGAAGAAGGGATTTTGCGTGAGTTCTCAAATATGTACACACCTCAACAAAATGGAGTCGTTGAGAGGAAGAACCGGACTCTTATAGAGATGGATAAAATGATGCTCGATGAATACAAGACACCAAGACACTTTTGGGCACAAGTCGTGGAAACAACTTGTCATGCTATGAACTAACTCTACCTTTACAAGCTTCTCGGTAAAATGGCATACGAGCTACTCACAGGTAACAAGCCCCAAGTTGGATACTTTTGGGTATTTGTCTCTAAGTGTTACATTCTTGATAAGCATCGTCGTTCTAAATTTGCTCCTAAGTGTCATGAAGGATATAAGGAACCTTGGTAAGCCATTCAAGACTTGTCCATCGACAATATTCGTCCCATGGAGGAGAAGGAAAGCACTTCATATACACAAGTGGAAGCACCAACCCTACATCAAGGTGAACCTTGAAATGACATGGAAGCATCCACAAGCGGTACAAGACAAGATGAAGAGGAGGAGGAAATTTATCATGATGATCCACCACAACTACCTTCACCACCACCTCAAGGAAACGACACCTTCAACAACAATGAAGATGATGAGGATGAGGAAGCTCTGCCATCCAACAAGCAAAAGCTACCACGAGTTCGAGCAAGAGTGAAAAAAAATCATCCCTTAGAGAAAATTTTCGGTGACATACAAACGGGAAGGATAACTCGCTCTAAAACTCGTTTGGCTTACTTCTGTGAGCATTACTCATTAATCTCTAGTATTGAGCCTATGAATGTGGAAGAAGCACTTGAGGACCCAGATTGCGTGAATGCCATGCACGAGGAGGTACACAACTTCGAGAGGAATGAAGTGTGGACACTAGTGGAGAAGCCCAAGAATGAGCAAAATATCGTCGGAGCCAAGTGGGTGTTTCAGAACAAGCAAGACGAAAATGGACAAGTGGTACGCAACAAGGCGTTTCTCGTGGCTCAAGGCTTCACCGAAGCCGAAGGTATGGACTATGGTGAGACCTATGTCCCCGTTGCTAGACTTGATGCTATTCGCATACTTCTTGCTTATGCTAATCACCATGATATCACTCTTTATAAAATGGATATCAAAAGTGCATTTTTAAATGGTGGAATTGAAGAAGAGGTCTATGTTAAACAACCACCTAGTTTTGTGAACCGTAAGAAACCTAATCATGTTTACAAGGTTAATAAAGCTCTCTATGGTCTTAAGCAAGCCCCACGAGCTTGGTACAAATGCTTAACAAAGTTTCTTATTGAAAAGGGTTTTGAAATTGGTAAAACTGACACAACCTTGTTCACTAAAAGAGTTAATGGTGAATTATTTGTGTGCCAAATTTATGTGGATGATATTATCTTTGGATCTACTAACCCACATTTTAGTGAGAAATTTGGAAGGTTGATGTCCGAGAAGTATGAGATGTCTATGATGTGTGAGCTGAATATTTTCCTTGGTTTGCAAATCAAGCAAACGAGAGAAGGAACATTCATCTCTCTAACCAAGTATACCAAGGACTTGATAAAGAAGTTCAACATGCAAGAGTGTAAAGGTATGAAAACTCATATGCCTACTAGTGGACATGTTGATCTCACCGAGGATAAACCGGTTGATCAAAAGGTTTATCGATAAATGATTGGTTCATTGAATCTATGTACCTCCTGACCCGATATCATGCTTAGTGTGTGCATGTGCGCTCGATATCAAGCCGATCCTAAAGAGTTTCATCTTAAGGCCGTGAAAAGAATTGTGAGATACTTTATACATAGACCAATCTTTGGCATTTGGTATCCCAAGGGATCTTCTTTTAACCTTGTTGGCTAATCTGACTCGGACTATGCCGGAGATAAGGCTGATAGAAAATCCACCTCGGGTAAATGTCAATTTATTGGTAGATCTCTTGTGTCTCTATCTACCGCCGAAGCGGAATACATTATCGTCGGATCGTGTTGTGCGCAATTACTATGGATGACTCAAACTCTTAAGGATTATGGAATCCATGTGAGACATGTTCCATTGTTGTGTGACAATGAGAGTGCTATTAAGATTGCTCATAATCCCGTGCAACATTCTCGAACTAAACATATTCAAGTTCTTCATTTCATTTGTGATCATGTTGCCATAGGGGACATTAATCTCAAACATGTTCGAACCAACAAGCAATTGGTCGATATCTTTACTAAGCCACCTGATCAGGAAGTGTTTTGTCACTTGAGGAGTGAATTGAACATCATTGATGCTTCAAACTTTAGCTAGACTCACTCGGATGCATGCAAGGGCATGAGCGTACATGACTATTCCTTGATACCTTTGACATAATATCTTATATCTTGGAAATCTATGCTCCCTTGTATTGCATCAAACCTTTTGTAAGTACTTGGAAGAACTACATGCCACAAGATTGCCAACAACTCAAATCAAAAGCAATCTTGTCATGACCAAGTATCAACAATTCCTTTGTTGTGATGGAGGAAGAAGACAACACCAAACATATCCTTGACCTGCATATGACGAAAATCAAATTCTTGTCATTTGGATATATTATGTTCATCCTTGCATGACTAACCCTTGTAGGAGGACCTAGCTTCAAAGAAAAGAAGGATTACTCCCAACCAAAGATGACCCTCATCAACTTCGAGCATCCACTACAAGCCCTACTACACGCAATGTAATCTTCATCATGCCAAGGTATGTGATCATATCCTTGAAGAAGCTTTACTCCAAGTCATGAACCAAAGCAATTCAAGTGATATGAATACATTTAAATGCTTAAACGAAAAATGGTAACCCCATTTTGAGCTTAACGATGAGTATGACCTATGATCAAGTATTCTTGCTTGGCTCCTAAGTCAATATACTCTAATATAGGTGACCTAGTCACCGACCATCATCTTGATGAAGTATCTTGTTTGGTTCATCTTATAGTTGCATGCTTTCTTGGAACCACTCAATCTTCATCTAGATGAAAATTCCTTGCAAATCTCTTGAAAATTCATTGCAAATTCTTTTATTTTATTTGAGACTTTCTGAAAAACTATTTTTGACATAATGGCAAATAACACCTGTGTCAAGTCTATTTTATGCTCTTCGGACCCTCCAGTCGAAGTCACTCGGTCTCACCGATATTGTCGATAAGCTGCACATATATACACACATCGGTGCCACCGGTTCACTTTGCCTCGGAGCCACCGATTTTGCCATGTTTTGTGTTATTTGTCAAACAAAATATCAAACGTTGAAGGATCCCTTTGTTAAATGGGGAGAAATCTTAAGGTTTTCAGATATCTGTAGGGAGAGAAATTATCTTCAAGGATCCATGTGTCTCAATGCTCTCTATGACCCTCACTTTCAATGACCCTTACTCTCAAGGATCGCTTCGCTCTCAATGATCCCTTTCCTCTGACCCTTTGTGACATCCTTTTTGGAAATTAATGCCAAAGGGGGAGAAATATCAAAAGCTTATGCTTACCTAAAGGGGGAGAAATAATTCAAGGGGGGAAATGTGAATGCTTATGCCGCAAAGGGAAATATCTATGAAGGGGGAGAACATTTACTAAGGAAAGAGACAAGACCACATTCTTACTATCATTTTAAGGAGAGAGTGCATACGATCTTGTGTTATACTTGTCTCACCCTACCTACTCCCAATATTTACATGCTAAGATTCAGGGGGAGAGGAAAACTAACAAATACATATTTAGGTGAGAAAGTTCTAAATGCCTTTGGAGACATATCAAGTTTTATGAACTTTATCTTCTATATGTCTTCCATATCTTGGTACTTTTGAACTCTTTTTGCATTTGGATGAGTACAATACTCTTCTGCTCCCTAACATTGTTTTCTCAAGTGTGTTTCTACTAGTAGAATGCTCAAGAACTTCAAGGTAAGTATATGCATCATATCCTTGGTCAAGATGATCTCTTGCTTCTTGCACATATTGTTTGCAAGAGTGAAGTCTTGAACATGGAAACATCTCATTCATATCTATTTGATGCATATAGCCAAGACTCACATGACTCATCATATCCCTTCTACTATGTGTGTGCTCAAGCATTCCAAAGCAACTATACTATAAGAGGGATTGCAGGGGGAGCATGTCTTAGTCATGTGTCTCTTAAAGCTTTCATATATTCTTGCATATATATATTTGAAGCTTTGATTGTATGTTGTCATCAATTACCAAAAGGGGGAGATTGAAAGCACATTTGCTCCCCTGGAGGTTTTGATAATTCATGACAACATACATTGTCTCTTGGACTAATAGTTTTACCTAGTTTATTTCAGATGAAGTCCATAGAGAAGATTGGCCATGGAGTGTGTGGAGAATCCCCAAGGAGAGAAGAAGAAGGAAGGATTGGCAAAACAACAAGCTTGAAGACCCTACATTTTACTTTATCTGAGAAATGACTTTGAGTCCATAGGAAAGCCTATACTATTAAAAGAGGATGAGTGTCTATGATGATCTGGTTGCTCAAGTGCTTAGAGATTAGCCACCAAAAATACACATGAAATTCTCCCACAAAAATTCTGTCCAAAACCAAATATCCAAAATCGGTGCCACCAACTATTTCCATTCGGCCCTACCGAGTTTTGCCCCAGACAGATCCTAAGCCAAACCCTAGCATTTCAGTACCAGCAAGTTTTGAGAATCGGACAAACCGAGTTTTGGACCATATCTCTGGTCAGCCAGTTTCAGGAATTGGCACCACCGAGTTTTAAGAATCAGACCAACCGAGTTTTTGGACCAACTCTCTGGTTAGACATTTTCAAGAATCGGTACCACCGAGATTTGTATATCGGTTTCACCGAAAAGCCAAAAATTGCCACATTTTTCACAGGTCGGTACAACCGAGTTTTTGGACCATTGTCACCGAGTTGAGAAATAATGTTGTAACGGTTGGATTTTTGGAGATGACTATATAGATGCCTCCACCTCCTCTCACTCGTAGAGGAATCACTTAGAACACTCTTACACTTGCCCTATCCATTTTTCTGAGAGAGAACCACCTGCTCATGTGTTGAGATCAAGACCTTCCACTCCAACCATATGAATCTTGATTTCTAGCCTCCCCAAGTTGCTTTCCACCCAATCATCCTCTTCTACCAAGCCAAATCTGTGAGAGAGTGATTGTGTGTTGAGGAGACTATCTTTTGAAGCACAAGAGCAAGGAGTTCATCATTGTTACCACATCTATTACCTTTTGGAGGGTGGTGCCTCCTAGATTGGTTAGGTGAGCCTCCTTCTTCCTGTTGTGGAGTTGAACCAAGAAGTTTGTACGGGCAAGGAGATCACCTACTTCGTGAATATCTACCCATAGTGAGGCTAGTCCTTCATGGACAGAAGCCGTGATGGAATAGACGAGGTTGCTACTTTGTGGACCCTAATGGGTGGAGCCCTCCGTGGACTCTCGCGAACGCTACCCTCCGTGGGTTTAAGTCTCCATCCGCATGGACGTACGATAGCACCACCTATCAGAATGACAGGAAAAATCTTCGTGTCATCTATTGCGTTTGATCTTACTATCTCTACTACTTCTTACATGTGCTTGTCTTTACTTTCCACTGCAATACTTGTTAACTAGCATGTGTAGGGTGAACTAGACTTGTTAGAATTGCTAAAATCTTCCAACCATTAAAATTGGGAAAAGGTTAGGTTTTAATTTGTCAAGTAGTCTATTCACCCCCTTCTAGACGTCCCTTCTCGACCCCACATGCCTGCACCTATTAGTATTACTCCACCCATCGACCGCTATCCAGCATGCATATAGAGTATTAAGTAAAAAAGAGTAATGCTTGGAGAACAATGACGTGATGTAGACAAAGAGAATACAATTAATATGAACTAACACCATCATTATCCTTAGTGGCAACAGTATGAAGACGTGTCTTATCCCCTTCTGTCACTGGGATATAAAGCACCGCCAGATTGAACCCACTACAACACACCCCTCTCACCGAAGAAGTATCAATCTAGTTGGCCAAACAATTTCAATAAATCGGAGAGGATTACAAAGCTATAAAAATCATGCAAATAAAATACCAGCAAGTATTCAATATCTTTTCATGAATAATCTGAACATAAACCCACAATTCATCGGATCCCAACAAACGCACCGTACAAAAGAGTTACATCGGACAGATCAAAGCGAAGATGCGATGATCATTGTATTGAAGATCAAAAGAGACTGAGAGCCATCGAGGTACTAACTACAGACCCGTAGGTCTATGGTGAACTACTCACACATCATCATGAGGACATCAAGGTTGATGAAGAAGCCCTCCGTGGTTGATCCCCCCTCCGGCAGGGCACCGGACCGGAGCTCCAGATGGGATCACGGCGGAACAGATACTTGCGACGGTGGAAAAATTATTTCAGGATGCCCTCTAGGTTTTTGGGAATATATGTGAATTTATAGCCAAGAGAATGGGGGTAGGAGGTCCAGCAGGGAGGGACAAGCCATCAGGGCGCACCTACCCCCTAGGCCCGCCTTGTTGTCTTGTGCCTCCCTCGTGTGGCCCCCGGTCTCCTCCCGAAGCTTCCAGGTCCTCTTTTGGTCCAGAAAAAATCATAAAAAAGTTTCGGGGCAATTGGACTTCGTTTGGTACTGCAAACCTGAAAAACCAAAAACATGTAGAAAACAGCAAGTGGCATTGGGCACTGGATAAATAGGTTAGTGCTCAAAAATAATATAAATTGGCAAATTAATACTCAAAAAGTATCCTAGAATGATAATATATCAACATGGAACAATCAAAAAGTATAGATACGTTGGAGACGTATCAGCATCCCCAAGCTTAATTCCTGCTCGTCCTCGAGTAGGTAAATGATAAAAACAGAATCTTTGATGTGACATGCTACCCAATATGTAATCTTTTGTGTGTATGCTCATTGAGAAACTATGAATTAACAAACATCAACATAGTAATATTTATAGGCACAAGCAACATAATCATCAATCTTTCAAAGTATACGATCCTAAAAGAATGTTTACCCCCATTCATTTTATCATATTAGTAAGGCATGGCTCCGTCTTCACCACATTAATACAAATATCAAGCACCACGGTATCCAAGTCAAACAATTGGATCGTACTTTTTCAGTGTGCATCAACTTTTTATTCTTCATGCAATACATGAGCGTGAACCATGGACATAGCATAAAGGTGGAATAGAATATGGTGGTAGATATCAAAGGGATAAAAGTGGAGAAGAAAGTCTCGCATAAACTAGGCGTATCAACAGGCTATGGAGATGCCCGTTGATAGATATCAATGCGGAAAGTAGGGATTGCCATGCAAATGATGCACTAGAGCTATAAGTGTATGAAAACTCAACTGAAGCTGGGTGTGCATCAAACTGGCTTGCTCATGAAGACCTCGGGCATTTGAAGAAGCCCGTCATCGGAATATACAAGCCAAGTTTTTAATAATGAAAATAATTCCCATTAACATATGAAAATGACATAACATGAGACTCTCTATATGAAGAACAAGGTGCCACTTTGAGGCACAAGTGTGGTAAAGGATAGTAGCAAATTCCCTTCTCTCTTTTTCTCTCATTTTTTTCTTACATTTTTTTAATGGTGGGCTCACTTGGCTTCTCCCATTTTTATTTCCTCACTAGGACAATGCTCTAAAAATGATCATCACACTTTTATTTACTTATAACTCAATATGAAAACTCAATATGAAGAACAATGAAACAATATGACTCAATATGATTGCCTCTGGTAGTGTACCAGGATGTGCAATGATCTAGCGTGACATGTATCAAAAATATGATTAATGGTGGCTTTTCCACAAATACTATGTTAGCTCTATATGATCACGCAAAGCAATATGATGATGAATGAACAAGTCATATGATGTAACGGTGGAATTTGCATAGCAATATATCTCAGAATGGCTATGGAAATTCCATAATAGGTAGGTATGGTGGCTCTTTTGAGGAAGATATAAGAAGGTTTATGTGTGACAGAGCGTATCATGTCACGCGGTTTAGATGCACTTGCAAAGTTCGGACCGATCCTCGAGGTGAGAATGGGCAATGCACGGTACCGAGAATGGGCAAGTCCACACCATCACTATTTATTAACTGTCAAACAAACATAAGTGAGGAACGAGAATGCAATTATTTCTATAAAATCTATACACCACCGTGCTCAAAAAGATATAAGTGAAGTACTAGAGCAACTACTAAGCTCAAAAGATATAAGTGAAGCACATAGAGTATTCTAATAAATTATGATGAATGTATGTCTCTCTCAAATAGGTGTGCCCAGAAAAACGATGATTGTGGCCAACTAAAAACAAAAGAAAAACATACAAAAGCAAACGGCGTTCCAAGCAAAACTCATATCATGTGACGAATAAAAATATAGCTCCAAGTGACATACCGATGGATTGAGATGAAAGAGGGGTTGCCTTACAGGGCATCCCCAAGCTTAGACACTTGAGTCTTCCTATAATATTACCTTGGGGTCCCTTGGGCATCCAAATGCATAGGCTCTTGCCGCTCCTTATTCCTTCGCCCATCGTGATAACACCCAAAACTTGAAAACTGTAATCACCCAAAACTCAACAAAACTTCATGAGATCCATTAGTATAAGCAACATATCAAATACTTTAGGTACTGTTATAACTTGATTCATATTTCATTATACCCCCCGATACAATCCATAGCATCAACAAAACAAGCAGACTATGCATGCAAAAACAGAATCTGTCTAAAACAGAACAGTCTATAAATATCTATAGAGAACATATACTTATGTAACTCTAAAAATTCTGAACAATAAGTAAAACCTGAAAATTTTGTATAGAAATACTATGTAAAAAAATCATATCAAAAAGACATTCCAGTAAAATCAGAGAAATTCTGCATTGGACGTTAAAGTTTCTATTTTTGCACCATATCGATTCTACTCATCTTGTGAGTCATCCCAAAGGCGTTATTTGGAACAAACACTAATTAAAACATAAAAAAATAATCATTATAGAGGCAATAATAATGTTATAAAAAACCAGAAAGTAAAGAAAAAATTAAAGATAACTATTGGGTTGCCTCCCAACTAGCGCTATTGTTTTATGCCCCTAGCTAGGCATAATGCATAGTTTCAAGTGTTGTCATCTTTGACACTCCACCCATAAGTATCTCTCATGATTGATTCATAAGGCTGTTTAATTATATTCCTAGGGAAGTGTTCCATCCCTTTCTTCAATGGAAATTGGAACCTTACGTTTCCCTCTTTCATATCAATAATTGCACCTATAGTTTGTAAGAAGGGTCTTCCAAGTATTATTGGACAAGTAGGATTGCAATCAATATCAAGCACAATAAAATCTACAGCCACATAATTTTTATTCGCAACAATGAGAACATCATTTTTTTCTACCTAAAGGTTTCTTGATGGTAGAATCTGCAAGATGCAAGTTAAGGGAACAATCTTCAATATTCCTTGAGACAAGGTACATCATATAGAGATTTAGGTATAGATGAAACACTAGTGATGACCCACAAGTATAGGGGGTAAATCATAGTCCTTTCGATAAGTAATAGTGTCGAACCCAATGAGGAGCAGACGGAAATGACAAGCGGTTTTCAGCAAGGTAATTTCTGGAAGCACTGAAATTGTAGGTAACATGTAGTTTGATAGCAAGATAATTGGTAACGAGCAAGTAACGGCAACGGTAAATAAAGTGCAGCAAGATAGCCCAATCCTTTTGTGGCAAAGGACATGCCAAAATGGTCTCTTATAATAAGCAAGCGTTCTTGAGGGTACACGAGAATTTTATCTAGTTACTTTCATCATGTTGGTTTCATTTGCGTTCGCTACCTTGATAATTTGATGTGTGGGTGGACCGGTGCTTGGGTGTTGTTCTTACTTGAACAAACCTCCCACTTATGATTAACCCCCTCGCAAGTATCCACAACTACGAGAAAAGTATTAAGATAAAATCTAACCATAACATTAAACATTTGGATCCAAATCATCCCCTTACAAAATAGCGCATAAACTAGGGATTAAGCTTCTGTCACTCTAGCAACCCATCATCTAATAACTACTCCACAATGCATTCCCGTAGACCCAAAGATGGTGAAGTGCCATGTAGTCGATGGTCACATGACACCACTAAAGGAATCACAACATTCATATCATCAAAATACGAACACATAGAAACTTCACATGATTACTTGCAACATGACTTCTCCCGTGACCTCAAGAACAAAAGTAACTACTCACAAATGATATTCATGCTCAAGATCAGAGGGGTATGAAATAGCATAATGGATCTGAACATAAAATATTCCACCAAATAAACCATATAGTAATCAACTATGAGATGTAATCAACACTACTAGTCACCCACATGTACCAATCTGAGGTTCCGGTACAAAGATTGAACACAAGAGATGAACTAGGGTTTGAGAGGAGATGGTGTTGTTGAAGATGTTGATGAAGATTGGCCTCCCAAAGATGAGAGGGTTGTTGGTGATGACAATGGCTTCGATTTTCCCCTCCGGGAGGGAAGTTCCCCCGGCGGAATCGCTCCGCCGGAGGGCAAAAGTGCTCATGCCCAAGTTCTGCCTCGAGACGGCGGCGTTCCATCCCGAAAGTCCCCTCTTGATTTTTTTTCTATGTCAAAAGACCTTAAGTACAAGAAGATGGGAACCGGAGGTGGGCCGGGCTGGCCACAACCCACCATGGCGTGCCTGGGGGGCCTGGGGCGCCCTGGTGTCTTGTGGTCACCAGGTGGCCCCCCTCTGGTAGTTATTTGCTCCAGTATTTTTTATATATTCCAAAATAATTCTCCGTGAAGTTTCAGCTTATTTGGACATGTGCAGAATAGGTGTCTCTGACATGCTTTTTCAGGTCCAGAATTCGAGCTGTCGGCATTCTCCCTCTTTGTGTAAACCTTGCATATTATGAGAGAAAAGGCATTAGAATTACTCCATAAAGCAGTAGTATGCATAAAAACTTTATAAATAATAGTAGGACATCATGATGCAAAATGGACGTATCAACTCCCCGAAGCTTAGACCTCGCTTGTCCCCAAGCGAAAGCCGATATCGAAAAACATGTCCACATCGTTTGAGAGAGAGGTGTCGATAAAAACAAAATACATACATAGTAGCATCATGCTTATTATCATAGCAGCAACAAACTTTGTCATAGGACTTTTTCATATAACTTTTATTACATAACTTCATCATATAACTTCTCATGAACAAGTAGCAATTCATCACAACATAGAAGTATAAAGCATAAACCTTATTGAAAACCAACAATATATGTTCTCAGTCAACTTTGCAACTACAATTCATCATATTTTCAGGAAGGGTCACGTGGCGGAGCCTTTTGGGAAGTCCACATACTCAACCATCATTTAATCTTCTATGATTGCTAACACTCAGAGCATACCCACGAGCAAAAAGTTTCAACCGGACACATAAAAAGATAGGGGCTTATAGTTTCGCATCCCAACGTATTCACCTCAAGGGTGATGTCAATAATAATAACTCATGCTCACTCATATCCAACTGGATATATGTGCATAGATCTTTCCTCATCACATAATGCTTGCAAAAAGAAAAAGTAAAAAGGAATAGAGAAGAATACTTTGACTCTTGAATAAAAGTAAATACATAAAAGTAAAAGATAGGCCCTTCGCGGAGGGAAGAAGAGGTTGTCATGCACTTTTTGGTTTGTAAGCCAAATCCCTTAATGCAAAAGAATGTCACGTTATATTGCCCCTTATGATAGCAACCTTTATTATGCAGTCCGTCGCTTTTATTACTTTGCCATCACAAGTTCGTACAACGCTTAATTTTCTCTTACACTAATTGATCAAACACATTTAGAAGCAATTGTTATTGCCTTAGTGCACCGATGACAACTTACTTGAAGGATCTTACTCAATCCATAGGTAGGTATGGTGGACTCTCAAAACATGAGTTTGGGTTTAGGGTTTTTGGATGCACCAGTAGTATCTCTACTTAGTGCGGAATTTTTGGCTAGCAAAGATATTGAGCAAGCACCACATGTTGAAGTATCTATGACAATATAACTTCTATGTGAATATGAACGAACATAAATCATTATGTTGTCTTCCTTGTCCAACGTTAACAATTTTGGCATATAATATTTAATGGGGGCTCACAATCATCAAAGATGTCCAAGATAGTGTATTTGCATGTGAATCTTCTCTTCCCTTATTAATTCTTTCATGAATTGCATCATTGACTAATTCTAGGTTTGTCAATCTCCAATAAATTTTACCACTTATACTTTTCCTTATGTGATGTCATTACTTACCATAAGATTAGCATATGATCCTTTTCATTTATTTCCTTTTTTATTTTGATTGCAACAAGAAAGTAAATAAGCAAAAGCTCAAATTAAACTTTATTATATAACTCTCACTCGATTACATATATAGATAGATCACGAAACTAGCATTCGAAAATATATCATACTAAACTTTTATTCAACTAGGTCACGAAAGAGCTAAGGATTGAACTAAAATAGGTAAAGGTAAATAAAAGTGATGGTGATACGATACCAGGGCATCTCCCCCAAGCTTGGCACAAGAAAAGGGGAGTGCCCATACCCGTGTACTCAAGTCTCCTTTGGTGGTGAAGATGATGAAGGTGGTGATGAAGTGGTAGCGTTCTTTTTCAGCTTACGCTTGAGGATGAAATTCTCCTCCTTCAAGCCATAGATATCCTGCTCAAGCTCTAATATCTTTTCGCATAATGCCTGCTTGTTTTCCTGCAGAAGATGGAAAGGGATAAAATGGATCTTAGGTTTCTTTGCTTTATTAGGGAGACTTGACTTCTTGAATTCCAAGTGCGTGTCCCCGGGTTGAGGTAGTGGGACTTCTTCATCATCAGAGCTTGTCTCTTCCTTTCCCTTCAAGTCATAATCTTCTTCTTCCTCCGAGGTTCAGCCGTGGCGCTCCACATCCCCACAGACCTTGGTGTCTGTGATGTCAGTGACATAGCTCTCACCATCCGAATGTTGAGACGACATATTTTCAGACCTGTCAGGAAAACAACACGAAACAAGAACAGGGGATTTTTCTGCGATGCGGTGGTCAAAACAGTCGGGGGTATATATAAAGATTTTTTTTATCTTGGGAAGCAAAAATATGGAAGGAAAATGGAGTTCGGAAGGTGCCCGAGGGGGGCACAACCCACCAGGGCGCGCCAGGGAGGGCAGGAGCGCCCTGGTGTATCGTGCTCACCTGAGTTGCTTTCCTATTTATTTGTTATTTTCCTAATTTTTGAAATATTCCCAAACTAATAGAAAATATTTTTGCGGATTTTTCGGAGTCTGTTTACTTACCGTATCACGTACCTCCTCTTTTTTAGGATTCTGGAGTGTTCCGGAAGGTTTCTTTTATGTGTTCCTCCGGTGTCATGGTTTGAATAATATTGCTTTCAACATTAATAGGCGTACCTGAGGTTTAGTGTTTAATTCTTTGTTCATTGACCACCTTCGGGTTTGTACCTTCGACATTATTAATCTTGATAGCTCCAGAACGATAAACCTCTTCAATAAAATATGGTCCTTCTCATTTGGAAAGAAGCTTTCCTGCAAAAAATCTAAAACGAGAGTTGTACAAAAGAAAATATTCCCCAACTTTGAATTCCCGCTTTTGGATTCTTTTGTCATGCCATCTTTTAACTTTTGCTTTGAACAGTTTGGCATTTTCATAAGCTTGGGTTCTCCATTCATCTAGTGAGCTAATATCAAATAACCTCTTTTCACCGACAAGTTTTAAATCATAATTGAGTTCTTTAATTGCCCAACATGCTTTATGTTCTAACTCTAGAGGCAAATGACAAGCTTTTTCATATACCATTTTGTATGGAGACAGACCCATAGGAATTTTATAAGCTGTTCTATAGGCCCAAAGTGCATCATCTAGCTTCTTAGACCAATTCTTTCGGGACCTATTGGAATTTTTTTGTAATATTAATTTTATTTCTCTATTGCTAAGTTCAACTTGACTACTAGATTGAGGATGATAGGGTGATGCAATTCTATGGTTAACATCATATTTAGCAAGCATTTTACGGAAAGCACCATAAATAAAGTGTGAACCACCATCAATCATTAAATATCTAGGGACTCCAAACCTTGGGAAAATAACTTCTTTAAGCATTTTAATGGAGGTGTTATGATCAGCAATACTAGTTGGAATAGCTTCTACCCATTTAGTAACATAATCAACAGCAACCAAAATATGAGTATACCCATTAGAGGAAGGAAAAGGTCCCATATAGTCAAAACCCCAAACATCAAATGGTTCAACAACAAGTGAATAATTCATAGGCATTTTCTGACGCTTATCGATATTACCAGTTCTTTGACATTCATCACTAGACAATACAAACTTATGGGCATCCTTGAAGAGAGTAGGCCAATAAAAACCAGATTGCAATACCTTGTGAGCAGTTCTATCTCCCGCATGATGTCCTCCATACCCTTCAGAATGACATTTCCATAGGATTTGTTCCTGTTCATGCTCAGGTACACAACGTCTAATAATACCATCTACCCCTTCTTTATAAAGTTGCGGGTCATCCCAAAAGTAATGTCTTAAATCATAGAAGAATATTTTCTTTTGTTGGTATGTGAAACTAGGTGGTATATATTTAGCAACAATGTAGTTAGCTGATACGTCCATTTTGCATTATGATTTCCTACTGTTATTTACTTTGTTTTTTTGAATAATAATGCTTTGGGGAGTGATTCTAATGCCTTTTCTCTCATAATATGCAAGGTTTACACAAGGAGGGAGAATACCGGCAGCTGGAATTCTGGACCCAAGAAAAGCACGTCAAAGATACCTATTCTGCACAACTCCAATGGAGCTGAATTTTACGGAGATTATTTTTACATTTAATAAAAAATACTGGAGCTTGAAACTATCGGAGGAGCCCCCCCCAGGTGGGCACAACCCACCAGGGCGCGCAAGGCCCCCGTGGGCGCGCCCTGATGCGTTGTGCTCAGCCTGGCCCACCACCAGCACCCATCTTTTGGTATAAGGTCTCTCTTGTCCTAGAAAAAAAATCAGAGGACGAAGCGCCGCCGCCTCGAGTCTGAACTTGGGCAGGAGCACTTTTGCCCTCTGGCGGAGCGATTCCGCCGGGGGAACATCCCTCCCGGAGGGGGAAATCGAAGCTATCGTCATCACCAACACCCCTCTCATCTTTGGGAGGCCAATCTTCATCAACATCTTCAACATCACCATCTCCTCTCAAACTCTAGTTCATCTCTTGTGTTCAATCTTTGTATCGGAACCTCAGATTGGTACCTGTGGCCATGGTTTTAAATAGCGGATAGCGGGCTGGTAGCGGATTGGGTTCCGCATAGCGAAATGCGGATAACGGGCGATATTGCGGGCTCTATGTCCGCATAGCGGACTTATAAAAACACTAGATTCTTGTTTATATCCCTAGAGCTTGAACAAAAATTAATGACATTTAATTTGAGTGATAGCGGTCGCTATTGTGCTAGCGCTATTGCGTACGCAATAGAGGACGCTATCTTCACTATTTAAAACTATGCCTGTGGGTGACTAGTAGTGTTGATTACCTTGCGTAGTTGATTACTATATGGTTTATTTGGTGGAAGATTATATGTTCAGATCCATTTTGCTATTTAATACTCGTCTAATCTTGAGCATGATTATTATTTGTGAGTAGTTACCTTTGTTCTTGAGGTCACGGGAGAAGTCATGTTGCGAGTAATCATGTGAATTTGATATGTGTTCGATATTTTGATGATATGTATGTTGTGATTCCCTTAGTGGTGTCATGTGAACGTCGACTACATGACACTTCACCATTCATGTACCTAAGGGAATGCATTTTGGATTAGTTATTAGATGATGGGTTGCTAGAGTGACAGAAGCTTAAACCCTAGTTTATGCGCTACTTCGTAAGGGGCTGATTTGGATCCACATGTATAATGCTATGGTTAGACTTTGTCTTAATACTTTTCTCGTAGTTGCGGATGCTTGCGAGGGGGTTAATCATAAGTAGGTTGTTAGTTCAAGTAAGAACAACACCTTAGCACCAGTCCACCCACATATCAAATTATTAAAGTAGCGAACACGAATCAAACCAACATGATAAAAGTGACTAGACGAAATTCCCGTGTACCCTCAAGAACACTTTGCCTATTACTAGTGATTGTTCTGGCCTGTCCTTTGCCTCAAAAGGATTGGGCTACCTTGCTGCACCTTGTTTACCGTTACTGTTACTTTCCCGTTACCAATTACCTTGCTATCAAACTATCTGTTACCAACAATTTTAGTGCTTGCAGAAATTACCTTGCTGAAAACCGCTTGTCATTTCCTTCTGCTCCTCGTTGGGTTCGACACTCTTACTTATCGAAAGGACTACGACTGATCCCCTATACTTGTGGGTCATCATTAGCATAATCACCATACCAAGGAGTATTTTGAGAAACATTTATTGCAGCTAACTGTTCATCAGGAAAACTATCATCAATAGGTAGTGGGCCATCAAGAATATTTTCTAACCTAGACAAGTTATCAGCTACGGTGGAGAACAATCCTTTGAGGGGTTTGTTCCGGGTATATTCACCTCGACTGGAACCACAATTATTTGCCCCTCAACCTACATCACCTACTGAAAATGTTACTTATGAAATTCCTTCCGGTATGCAACCTTATGCAGGAGACGGAACTGAACATCCTGATATGCACCTTTTATATGTGAACGAGATTTGTGGATTATTTAAGCTTGCAGGTTTACCCGGAGATGAAGTTAAGAAGAAGTTTTCCCTTTATCTTTGGAGGGAAAAGCATTGACATGGTATAGGCTATGTGATGATCTTGGATCGTGGAACTGGAATCGTTTGCAATTGGAATTTCACCAAAAGTTTTATCCCATGCATCTAGTTCATCATGATCGGAATTATATATATATTTTTTGGCCCCGTGAAGGAGAAAGTATCGCTCTATCTTGAGGGAGGCTTAAGTCAATGTTATATTCATGCCCCAATCATGACATTCCGAGGGAAGTTATCATTCAAGATTTTTATGCTCGGCTTTCTCATCATGATCAATCCATGCCCGATACTTCTTGTGCTGGTTCTTATATGATGAAGACTATTGAATTGAAGTGGTATCTCTTAGAAAGAATTAAACGCAACTCTGAAGATTGGGAACTCGATGAAGGTAATGAGTCAGGTATAAAGCTTGAATTTAATTGTGTTAAATCTTTTATGAATACCGATACTTTTCACAAGTCTAGCACTAAATATGGACTTGACTCTCAGATAGTAGCCTCTTTCCATGAAGCATTTGCTACTCGCGTTGATCTCCCTAAGAAGAAGTGGTTTAAATATCATCCCCCTATTAAGGAAGAAATTAAAGAACCGGTCATATCTAAAGAAGAAACCATCTTTTACAATGTTGATCCAGTTGTGCCTACCGCTTATATTGAAAAACCACCTTTCCCTGTTAGGATAAAGGAACATGCTAAGGTATCAACTGTGGTTCGTAAGAGTATTATAAGCGCACCTAAAACCCCTGAGCAAATTAAAGTAGAACCTAGTGTTTCTATGGTTAAAGATATCTTGGTAGAAAATATTGATGGGCATGTTATCTACTTTTGTGATGAAGCTGCTAGAATTGCTAAACCTGATGAAAAAGATAAACATAGACCCATAGAAGGCTTGCCTGTTGTCTCAGTTAAAATAGGAGATCATTGCTATCATGGATTATGTGATATAGGTGCTAGTGTGAGTGATATCCCTTTTAACTTATACCAAGAAATTATGGATGAAATAGCACATGCTGAAATGGAAGACATTGATGTCACTATTAAACTTGCTAATGGAGACACTATCACACCACTTGGAATTGATAGAGATGTTGAAGTCTTGTGTGGGAAAGTAAAATATCCTACTGATTTTCTAGTCCTTGGTTCCCCACAAGATGACTTTTGTCCCATTATCTTTGGTAGACCTTTCTTGAGCACCGTCAATGCTAAGATAGATTGTGAAAAACAAACTGTCGGTGTCAGTTTCGGTAATGTGTCTCATGAGTTTAATTTTTCCAAGTTTAGCAGACAACCTCGTGATAAAGCGTTACCTAGTAAGGATGAAATAATTGGTCTTGCTTCTATTTCCGTGCCTCCTACTGATCCATTAGAACCATATTTGCTCGACCATGAAAATGATATGCATTTGCGTGAAAGAAACGAAATATATCAAATTTTCTTCGAACAACAACCTCTCTTGAAACACAATTTTCCTATCAAAAATCTTGGAGGTCCTCCTACACCTAAAGGTGACCCTGTGTTTGAATTGAAACAATTGCCTGACACTTTGAACTATGCTTATCTTGATGAGAAAAAGATATATCATGTTATTATTAGTGCTAACCTTTCAGAACATGAAGAAGAAAGATTATTAAAAGTTCTAAGGAAGCACCGGGCTGCTATTGGATATACTCTTGATGATTTTAAAGGCATTAGTCCCACTCTATGTCAGCACAAGATCAATATGGAACCTAATGCTAAACCCGTTGTCGATCACCAACGGCGATTGAATCCTAAGATGAAAGACGTGGTTAGAACTGAAATATTAAAGCTTCTCGAAGCAGGTATAATCTATCCCATAGCTGATAGTAAATGGGTAAGTCCCATTCATCGTGTCCCTAAGAAAGGAGGTATTACCGTTGTTCCTAATGATAAGAATGAACTCATTCCACAAAGAATTGTTACTGGCTATAGAATTGTAATTGATTTTAGAAAATTAAATAAAGCTACTAGAAAAGACCATTACCCTCTACCTTTCATTGATCAAATGCTAGAGAGACTATCTAAGCACACACACTTTTGCTTCTTAGATGGATATTCTGGTTTCTCTCAAATACCCGTGTCACAATCTGATCAAGAGAAAACTACCTTTACTTGCCCTTTCGGAACCTATGCTTATAGACATATGCCTTTTGGTTTATGCAATGCACCTGCTACCATTCAAATATGTATGACTGCTATATTATTTGATTTTTGTGAAAAGATTGTGGAGGTTTTCATGGATGATTTTTCCGTTTACGGAACTTCTTTTGATGATTGCTTAAGCAACCTTGATCGAGTTTTGCAGAGATGTGAACAAACTAATCTTGTCTTGAATTGGGAGAAGTTCCACTTTATGGTTAATGAAGGCATTGTCTTGGGGCATAAAATATCTGAACAAGGTATTGAGGTGGATAAAGCTAAAGTTGATGCAATTGAGAAAATGCCATGCCCTAAAGATATCAAAGGTATTCGAAGTTTCCTTGGTCATGCTGGTTTTTATAGGAGGTTCATTAAAGACTTCTCTAAAATTTCCAGGCCTCTTACTAATCTTTTGCAAAAGGATATTCCTTTGTTTTCGATGATGATTGTGTGCAAGCCTTTGAAACACTCAAGAAAGCCTTAACCTCTGCACCTATCGTACAACCACCTGATTGGAACTTGCCTTTTGAAATTATGTGTGATGCTAGTGATTATGCTGTTGGTGCTGTCCTAGGACAAAGAGTTGATAAGAATTAGATGTTATCCATTATGCTAGTAAAAATCTAGACAGTGCCCAACAAAACTATGCTACTACTGAAAAAGAATTTTTAGCAGTTGTGTTTGCTTGTGCTAAATTTAGATCCTATATTGTTGACTCAAAAGTTATTGTTCACACCGATCATGCTGCTATAAAATACCTCATGGAAAAGAAAGATGCTAAACCTAGACTCATTAGGTGGGTTCTCTTGCTCCAAGAATTTGACTTACACATCGTTGATACGAAAGGAGTTGAGAACCCCGTAGCTGACAACTTCTCTAGGTTAGAAAATATTCTTGATGACCCACTACCTATTGATGATAGTTTCCCTGACGAACAACTAGCTGCAATAAGTGTTTCACAACACACACCTTGGTATGCTGATTATGCCAACTACATTGTCGCTAAATATATACCACCTAGCTTTACTTATCAACAAAAGAGAAAAATTTGCTATGACTTCAGACATTACTTTTGGGATGACCCACATCTTTATAAAGAAGGAGTAGATGGTACTATTAGACGTTGTGTACCTGAGCATGAACAGGAACAAATCCTACGGAAATGTCATTCCAAAGCTTATGGAGGACATCATGCGCGAGATAGAACTGCTCATAAGGTATTGCAATCTGGTTTTTATTGGCCTACTCTCTTCAAGGATGCTCGTAAGTTTGTCTTGTCTTGTGATGAATGTCAAAGAATTGATAATATCGGTAAGCGTCAGGAAATGCCTATGAATTATTCACTTGTTGTCGAACCATTTGACATTTGGGGTTTTGATTATATGGGGCCTTTTCCTTCCTCTAATGGGTACACTCATATTTTGGTTGCGGTTGATTATGTCACTAAGTGTGTAGAAGCTATTCCATCTAGTAGTGCTGATCACCACACCTCCATTAAAATGCTTAAAGAAGTTATGTTCCCAAGGTTTGGAGTCCCTAGATATTTAATGACCGATGGTGGTTCACATTTTATCCATGGTGCTTTCCGTAAGATGCTTGCCAAATATGATGTTAACCATAGAATTGCATCAACCTATCATCCTCAATCTAGTGGTCAAGTTGAACTTAGAAATAGAGAAATAAAATTAATATTACAAAAAACTGTCAATAGGTCTCGTAGGAATTGGTCTAAGAAATTAGATGATGCGCTTTGGGCCTGTAGAACAGCTTATAAAAATCCTATGGGTATGTCTCCATATAAAATGGTATATGGGAAAGCTTGTCATTTGCCTCTTCAACTAGAACACAAAGCATTTTGGGCAATTAAAGAACTCAACTATGATTTCAAACTTGCCGGTGAAAAGATGCTATTTGAAATTATCTCACTAGATGAATGGAGAACCCAAGCGTATGAAAATGCCAAGCTATTCAAAGAAAAGGTAAAAAGATGGCATGACAAAAGAATCCAAAAGCGAGAATTCAAAATAGGAGACTATGTTCTCTCGTTTAAGATTTTTTGCAGGAAAGCTTCTCTGAAAATGGGAAGGACCATATATTATCGAAGAGGTTTATCATTCTGGAGCTATCAAAATTAATAACGCCGAAGGTACTAACCCGAAGGTGGTCAATGGACAAAGAATGAAGCATTATATCTCAGGTACGCCTATTAACGTTGAAAGCAATGTTATCCAAACCATGACACCAGAGGAACACATGAAAGAAACCTTTCGGAACACCCCAGAATACTTAAAAATAGCAGGTATGTGATACGGTAAGTAAACGGACTCCGAAAAATACACAAAAATATTTTTGTCAGTTTTGGAATATTGTAGAATTTTGGAAATAAAAAAATAAACCGGAAGGTGATCGAGGTGAGCACGATATACCATGGCGCGCCAGGCACCCCTGAGCACGCCCTGGTGGGTTGTGCCCACCTCGGATGCCTTCCCGACTCCGTTTTCCTTCCAAATACTTGTTTCCCAAGAATAAAATTTCTCTATATATACCCCCGACTGTTTTGACGACCGCATTGTAGAAAAATCCTCTGTTCTTGTTTCGTGCTGTTTCCCTAGCAGATCTAGAAACATGCCGTCTCAGGAATCAGAGGGAGAGAGCCATGGTGATCCCTATGTTCTAGAACCGAAGATCTTTAGGGAAATTTACCCCTATCTATGGACCTCGGAGGAGGAAGAAGATGCTACCATGCAGGAAACAAAAGGTGACAACTCCGAGGAAGAGGATGATCCATTGCCTCAACCTGGAGATATGCATGTGGAATTCAAGAAATGAAGCCTCCCTAGAAGATACAAACCTAAGGTCCAATATATCCCGTCTTGTTTTCTGCAGGAGAGCAAGAATGCCCTATGCCAAAGGATATTAAAGCTTGAGTTGGAGAATGATGACCTAAGGGAGGAAAACTTTATGCTTAAATATAAGTTGAAGAAGAAGGCTTCATCAACACCTCCACCTTCTTCATCACCACCACCAAAGGAGACTTGAGAACACGAGGATGGGCACTCCCCTTGGCTTGAGCCAAACTTGGGGGAGATGCCCCGGTATCATATCACCACCACTTTTATTCACTTTTACCTATTCTAGTTTGATCTTTAGTTTCCCTTTGCTTTAGTTGAATAAAAGTTTAGCATGATCTGTTTTCGTGTGTTAGTTTCGTGGCCTATCTATCTATGCGATCGAGTGAAAGTTATAAAATAAAGTTTAGTTTGAGTTTTTGCCTCTCTACTTTCTTGTTGCAATCGAATAAAGGAAAAGAAACAAATGAAAAGAATCATATGCTAATCTTATGGTGAGTGATGACATCACATAAGAAAAAGTATAAGTAGTAAAATTTATTGGAGATTGACAAACATAGCATTGGTCAATGATGCAATTCATGAAAGAATTAATAAAGGAAGGGAAGATTCACATGCAAATACACTATCTTGGACATCTTTTATGATTGTGAGCCCCCATCAAATATTATATGTCAAAATTGTTGACGTTGGACAAGGAAGACAACGTAATGATTTATGTTTGTTCATATTTACATAGAAGTTATATTGTCATAGATCCTTTAACATGTGGTGCTTGCCCAATATCTTTGCTAGCCAAAAATTCCACACTAAGTAGAGATACTACTTGTGCATCCAAAAACCCAAACCAAAACTCTTTCTATGAGTGTCCACCATACCTACCTATGGATCGAGAAAGATCCTTCAAGTAAGTTGTCATCGGTGCAACAAGGCAATAAAACTTGCTTCTAAAAGTGTTTTGATCAATTAGTGTAAGAGAAAATTGAGCGTTATACGAACTTATGATGGCAAAGTAATAAAAGCAACAGATTGCATAATAAAGGTTGCTATCATAGGCGGCAATATAGCGTGACATTCTTTTACATTAAGGGATTGGGTATACAAACCAATAAGCGCATGACAACCTCTGCTTCCCTTTGCGAAGGGCCTATCTTTTACTTTTATGCACTTACTTTTATGCAAGAGTCAAAGTATTCTTCCCTATTCCTTTTTACTTTTTATTTTGCAAGCATCATGTGGTGAGGAAAGATCTAGGCACATATATCCAATTGGATATGGGTGGCCATGAGTTATTATTGTTGACATCACCCTTGAGGTGAGTGAGTTGGGAGGCAAAACTATAAGCCCCTATCTTCATTCGTGTCTGGTTGAAACTTTTTGTTCATGGGTATGCCGTGAGCTTTAGCAATCATAGAAGACTAAATGATGGTTGAGTATGTGGACTTGCCAAAAGGCTGCTACATGAGACCCTTCCTAAAAATATGATGAATTGTAGTTGCAAATTTTACTGAGAACATAGTTTGTTGGTTCCCAATAAGGTTTATGCTTCACACTTCTATGTTGTGATGAATTGTTACTTGTTCATGAGAAGCCTTATGATAAAAATGTATTGAAATAAGTTCTGATGTTAGAGTTTGTTGCTGCTATGTTAATAAGCATGATGCACTAGGGCACGCCAGGCACACCTGGGCGCGCCCTGGTGTGTTGTGACCACCTGGGATGCCTTCCCGACTCCGTTTTCCTTCCAAATACTTGTTTCCCAAGAATAAAATTTCTCTATAAATATGTCGTCTAGCTGATCTAGAAATATGTCGTCTCAGGATTCAGAGGGAGAGAGCCATGGTGATCCCTATGTTCCAGACCCAAAGATCTTTAGGGAAATTTACCCCTATCTATGGACCTCGGAGGAGCGATGCTACCATGCAGGAAACAAAAGATGACAGCTCTGAGGAAGAGGATGATCCATTGCCTCAACCTGGAGATATGCATGTGGAATTCAAGAAATCAAGCCTCCCTAGAAGATACAAACCTAAGGTCCAATATATCCCGTCTTGTTTTCTGCAGGAGAGCAAGAATTACCTATGCCAAAGCTTATTAATGCTTGAGTTGGAGAATGATGACCTAAGGGAGTAAAACGTTATGCTTAAATATAAGTTGAAGAAGAAGTCTTCATCAATACCTCCACCTTCTTCATCACCACCACCAAAGGAGACTTGAGCACACGGGTATGGGCACTCCCCTTGGCTTGAGGCAAGCTTGGGGGAGATGCCCCGGTATCATATCACCACCACTTTTATTCACCTTTACCTATTCTAGTTTGATCTTTAGTTTCCCTTTGCTTTAGTTGAATAAAAGTTTAGCATGATCTGTTTCCGTGTGTTAGTTTCGTGGCCTATCTATCTATGCGATCGAGTGAAAGTTATAAAATAAAGTTTAGTTTGAGTTTTTGCCTCTCTACTTTCTTGTTGCAATCGAATAAAGGAAAAGAAACAAATGAAAAGAATCATATGCTAATCTTATGGTGAGTGATGCCATCACATAAGAAAAAGTATAAGTAGTAAAATTTATTGGAGATTGACAAACATAGCATTGGTCAATGATGCAATTCATGAAAGAATTAATAAAGGAAGGGAAGATTCACATGCAAATACACTATCTTGGACATCTTTTATGATTGTGAGCCCCCATCAAATATTATATGTCAAAATTGTTGACGTTGGACAAGGAAGACAACGTAATGATTTATGTTTGTTCATATCCACATAGAAGTTATATTGTCATAGATCCTTTAACATGTGGTGCTTGCCAATATCTTTGCTAGCCAAAAATTCCACACTAAGTAGAGATACTACTTGTGCATCCAAAAACCCAAACCAAAACTCTTTCTATGAGTGTCCACCATACCTACCTATGGATCGAGAAAGATCCTTCAAGTAAGTTGTCATCGGTGTAACAAGGCAATAAAACTTGCTTCTAAAAGTGTTTTGATCAATTAGTGTAAGAGAAAATTGAGCGTTATACGAACTTATGATGGCAAAGTAATAAAAGCAACAGACTGCATAATAAAGGTTGCTATCATAGGCGGCAATATAGCGTGACATTCTTTTACATTAAGGGATTGGGCATACAAACCAATAAGCGCATGACAACCTCTGCTTCCCTTTGCGAAGGGCCTATCTTTTACTTTTATGCACTTACTTTTATGCAAGAGTCAAAGTATTCTTCCCTATTCCTTTTTACTTTTTCTTTTGCAAGCATCATGTGGTGAGGAAAGATCTAGGCACATATATCCAGTTGGATATGGGTGGCCATGAGTTATTATTGTTGACATCACCCTTGAGGTGAGTGAGTTGGGAGGCAAAACTATAAGCCCCTATCTTCCTTCGTGTCTGGTTGAAACTTTTTGTTCATGGGTATGCCGTGAGCGTTAGCAATCATAGAAGACTAAATGATGGTTGAGTATGTGGACTTGCCAAAAGGCTCCTACATGAGACCCTTCCTAAAAATATGATGAATTGTAGTTGCAAATTTTACTGAGAACATAGTTTGTTGGTTCCCAATAAGGTTTATGCTTCATACTTCTATGTTGTGATGAATTGTTACTTGTTCATGAGAAGCCTTATGACAAAAATGTATTAAATTAGATCTTATGTTAGAGTTTGTTGTTGCTATGTTAATAAGCATGATGCTTCTATGTCCGTATTTTGTTTTTATCGACACCTCTCTCTCAAACCATGTGGACATGCTTTTCAATATCGACTTTCGCTTGAGGACAAGCGAGGTCTAAGCTTGGGGGAGTTGATACGTCCAATTTGTATCATGATTTCCTACTATTATTTACTTTGTTTTTTTGAATAATAATGCTTTGGGGAGTGATTCTTATGCCTTTTCTCTCATAATATGCAATGTTTACACAAGGAGGGAGAATACTGGTAGATGGAATTCTGGACCCAAGAAAAGCATGTCAGAGATACCTATTATGCATAACTCCAATGAAGCTGAAATTTTACGAAGATTATTTTTACATTTAATAAAAAATACTGGAGCTGGAAACTACCGGAGGAGGCCCCCCAGGTGGACACAACCCACCAGGGCGCGCCAGGCCCCCCTGGGCACGCCCTGATGGGTTGTGCTCAGCCTGGCCCACCTCCGGTGCCCATCTTCCGGCATAAGGTCTCTCTTGACCTAGAAAAAATCATAGGAGGACTTTCGGGATGAAGCGCCGCCACCTCGAGGCGGAACTTGGGCAGGAGCACTTTTGCCCTCCGGCGGAGCGATTCCGCCAGGGGAACTTCCCTCCCGGAGGGGGAAATCGAACCTATCATCATCACCAACACCCCTCTCATCTTTGGGAGACCAATCTTCATCAACATATTCAACATCACCATCTCCTCTCAAACCCTAGTTCATCTCTTGTGTTCAATCTTTGTACCGGAACCTCAGATTGGTACCTGTGGGTGACTAGTAGTGTTGATTACCTTGCGTAGTTGATTACTATATGGTTTATTTGGTGGAAGATTATATGTTCAGATCCATTATGCTCTTTAATACTCCTTTGATCTTGAGCATGATTATTATTTGTGAGTAGTTACCT
Source organism: Elymus sibiricus (assembly GCA_039707655.1). NCBI lineage: Eukaryota > Viridiplantae > Streptophyta > Magnoliopsida > Poales > Poaceae > Elymus > Elymus sibiricus. The sequence continues at coordinate 228,097,476 of CM077665.1, read as the reverse complement.
TTGTTCTTGAGGTCACGGGAGAAGTCATGTTGCGAGTAATCATGTGAATTTGATATGTGTTCGATATTTTGATGATATGTATGTTGTGATTCCCTTAGTGGTGTCATTTGAACGTCGACTACATGACACTTCACCATTCATGGGCCTAAGGGAATGCATTGTGGAGTAGTTATTAGATGATGGGTTGTTACAGTGACAGAAGCTTAAACCATAGTTTATGCACTACTTCGTAAGGGGCTGATTTGGATCCACATGTTCAATGCTATGGTTAGACTTTGTCTTAATACCTTTCTCGTAGTTGCGGATGCTTGCGAGGGGGTTAATCATAAGTAGGTTGTTAGTTCAAGTAAGAACAACACCTTAGCACCGGTCCACCCACATATCAAATTATCAAAGTAGCGAACACGAATCAAACCAACATGATAAAATTGACCAGACGAAATTCCCGTGTACCCTCAAGAACACTTTGCCTATTACTAGTGATTGTTCTGGCCTGTCCTTTGCCTCAAAAGGATTGGGCTACCTTCCTGCACCTTGTTTACCGTTACCGTTACTTGCCCGTTACCAATTACCTTGCTATCAAACTATCTGTTACCTACAATTTCAGTGCTTGCAGAAATTACCTTGCTGAAAACCGCTTGTCATTTCCTTCTACTCCTCGTTGGGTTCGACACTCTTACTTATCGAAAGGACTACGATTGAGCCCCTATACTTGTGGGTCATCATTAGCATAATCAGCATACCAAGGAGTCTTTTGAGAAACATTTATTGCAGCTAACTGTTCATCAGGAAAACTATCATCAATACGTAGTGGGCCATCAAGAATATTTTCTAACCTAGACAAGTTATCAGCTACGGGGTTCTCAGTTCCTTTCCTATCAGTGATATGTAAATCAAATTGTTGAAGCAAGGGAACCCACCTAATGAGTCTAGGTTTAGCATCTTTCTTTTCCATAAGATATTTTATAGCAGCATGATCAGTGTGAACAATAACTTTGGAATCAATAATGTAAGATCTAAATTTATCACAAGCAAACACAACTGCTAAAAATTCTTTTTCAGTAGTAGCATAATTTCTTTGGGCACTGTTTAGGGTTTTGCTAGCATAATGGATAACATTTAATTTCTTATCAACTCTTTGTCCTAGAACAACACCAACAGCATAATCGCTAGCATCACACATAATTTCAAAAGGCAAGTTCCAATCAGGTGGTTGAACAATAGGTGCAAAAGCTAAGGCTTTCTTAAGTGTTTCAAAAGCTTCTACACAATCATCGTCAAAAACAAATGGAATATCCTTTTGTAAAAGATTAGTAAGAGGCCTAGAAATTTTAGAGAAGTCTTTAATAAACGTCCTATAGAAACCAGCATGACCAAGGAAACTCCGAATACCTTTAATATCACTAGGACATGGCATTTTCTCAATTGCATCTACTTTAGCTCTATCCACCTCAATACCTCGTTCAAATTTTTTATGCCCCAAGACAATACCTTCATTAACCATAAAGTGGCACTTCTCCCAATTCAAGACGAGATTAGTTTGTTCACATCTCTGCAAAACTCGATCAAGGTTGCTTAAGAAATCATCAAATGAAGTTCCGTAAACGGAAAAATCATCCATGAAAACCTCCACAATCTTTTCACAAAAATCAGAGAATATAGCAGTCATACATCCTTGAAAGGTAGAAGGTGCATTGCATAAACCAAAAGGCATACGTGTATAAGCATAGGTTCCAAAAGGACAAGTAAAGGTGGTTTACTCTTGATCAGGTTGTGATACAGGTATTTGAGAGAAACCAGAATATCCATCCAGAAAACAAAAGTGTGTGTGCTTAGATAATCTTTCTAGCATTTGATCAATGAAAGGCAGAGGGTAATGATCTTTTCTTGTAGCTTTATTTAATTTTCTAAAATTAATTACCATTCTATCGCCAGTGACAATTCTCTATGGGATAAGTTCATTTTTATCATTAGGAACAATAGTAATACCTCCCTTCTTAGGGACACAATGAACAGGACTTACCCATCTACTATCAGCTATGGGATAAATTATACCTCCTTCCAGAAGCTTTAATATTTCATTTCTTACCATCTTTCATCTTAGGATTCAGTCGTCGTTGGTGATCAACAACGAGTTTAGCATCAGGTTCCATATTGATCTTGTCCTGACAGAGAGTGGGATTGATGCCCTTAATATCTTCAAGAGTATATCCAATAGCAGCCCGGTGCTTCCTCTGAATTTTTACAAATCTTTCTTCTTCATGTTCTGAAAGGTTGGCACTAATAATAACAGGATATATCTTTTTCTCATCAAGATAAGCATACTTCAAAGTGTCAGGCAATTGTTTTAATTCAAACACAGGATCACCTTTAGGTAGAGGAGAACCTCCTAGAGTTTTAATAGGCAAATTGTGTTTTAGGAGAGGTTGTTGTTCAAAGAAAATTTTATCTATTTCATTTCTTTCATGCAAGTGCATATCATTTTCATGGTCTAGCAAATATTGCTCTAGTGGATCAGTAGGAGGAACGACAATAGAAGCATGACTAATTATTTCATCCTTACTAGATAATTCTTTATTACGTGGTTGTCTACCAAACTTGGAGAAATTAAACGCATGAGACACATCACCAAAACTAACACCGATAGTTTGTTTTTCACAATCTATCTTAGCATTGACGGTGTTCAAGAAAGGTCTTCCAAAGATAATGGGACAAAAGTCATCTTGTGGGTAACCAAGAACTAGAAAGTCAGTAGGATATTTTATTTTCCCACACAAGACTTCAACATCTCTAACAATCCCAAGTGGTGTGATGGTGTCTCGGTTTGCAAGTTTAATAGTAACATCAATGTCTTCTATTTCGGCGGGTGCTATATCATTCATAATTTCTTGGTATAAGGTAAAAGGAATAGAACTCACACTAGCACCCACATCACATAAACCATGATAGCAATGATCTCCTATTTTAACTGAGACAACATGCATGCGAACTACGGATCTATGTTTATCTTTTTCACCGGGTTTGACAATTCTAGCAGCTTCATCACAGAAGTAAATAACATGCCCATCAATATTTTCTACCAAGAGATCTTTAACCATAGCAACACTAGGGTCTACTTTAATTTGTTTAGAGGTCTTAGGTGCTTTCATATTACTTTTGCACACCACAGTTGATACCTTAGCATGTTCCTTTATCTTAACAGGGAAAGGCGTTTTTTTTAATGTAAGCAGTTGGCACAACTGGATCAACATTGTAAATGATAGTTTCATCTTTAGATTTTACCGGTTCTTTGATTTCTTCTTTAATAGGGGGATGATATTTAAACCACTTCTCCTTAGCGAGATCAACGTGAGTTGCAAATGATTCATAGAAAGAGGCTACTATCTCAGAGTCAAGTCCATATTTAGTTCTAAACTTGTGAAAAGCATCGGTATTCATAAAAGATTTTACACAATCAAACTTAAGCTTAATACCTAACTCATTACCTTTGTAGAGTTCCAATTCTTCAGAGTTGTGTTTAATTCTTTCTAAGAGATCCCACTTGAATTCAATAGGCTTCTTCATAAAGGAACCAGTACAAGAAGTATTGAGCATGGATCAATCATTATGAGAAAGCCGAGCATAAAAATTCTGAATAATAATTTCTCTCGAGAGCTCATGATTGGGGCATGAATATAACATTGACTTAAGCCTCCCCCAAGCTAGAGAGATGCTTTCTCCTTCACGAGGCCAAAAATTACATATATAATTCCGATCACAATGAACTAGATGCATAGGATAAAACTTTTGGTGCAATTCTAATTTCAATCGATTCCAGTTCCATGATCCAATATCATCACATAGACTATACCATGTCAATGATTTTACCTTCAAAGATAAAGGGAAAATATTCTTCTTAACTTCATCTCTGGGTAAACCTACAAGCTTAAATACTCCACAAATTTCATCCACGTCTATTAGATGCATATCAGGATGTTCAGTTCCGTCTCCTGCATAAGGATTAGCTAGCAGTTATTCTATCATACCCAAAGGAAGTTCATAACCAATATTTTCAGTAGGTGCAGTAGGTTGAGGGGCAACTAATTGTGGTTCCGGTCAAGATGAATATACCCCGAACAAACCCCTCAAAGGATTGTTTTCCATAGTAGAAAGTGTCAATAAATTTCAGCATGTAGTATAAATTTTTCCTTACTGATTTCCACTTACCAAGTGCTCTTCACTCCCCGGCAACGGCGTCAGAAAAGAGCCTTCATGACCCACAAGTATAGGATGGCAATCGTAGTCCTTTCGATAAGTAAGAGTGTGAAACCCAACGAGGAGCAGAAGGAAATGACAAGCGGTTTTCAGCAAGGTAATTTCTGCAAGCACTGAAATTTTAGGTAACAGGTTGTTTGATAGCAAGATAATTGGTAACGAGCAAGTAACGGTGATGGTAAATAAAGTGCAGAAAGATAGCCCAATAGTTTGGTGGCAAAGGACAGGCCAAAACGGTCTCTTATAATAAGCAAGCGTTCTTGAGGGTACACGGGAATTTCATCTAGTCACTTTCATCATGTTGGTTTGATTTGCGTTCGCTACTTTGATAATTTGATATGTGGGTGGACCGATGCTTGGGTGCTGTTCTTACTTGAACAAACCTCCCACTTATGATTAACCCCCTCGCAAGCATCCGCAACTACGAGAAAAGTATTAAGATAAAATCTAAACATAGCATTAAACATTTGGATCCAAATTAGCCCCTTACGAAATAGCGCATAAACTAGGGATTAAGCTTCTGTCTCTCTAGCAACCCAATATCTAATAACTAATCCACAATGCATCCCCTTAGGCCCAAAGTTGGTGAAGTGCCATGTAGTCGACGTTCACATGACACCACTAAGGGAATCACAACATTCATATCATCAAAATATCGAACACATATCAACTTCACATGATTACTTGCAACATGACTTCTCTCGTGACCTCAAGAACAAAGGTAACTAATCACAAATGATATTCATGCTCAAGATAAAAGGGATATTAAATAGAATAATGGATCTCAACATATAATCTTCCACCAAATAAACCATATAGTAATCAACTACGAGATGTAATCAACACTACTAGTCACCCACAGGTACCAATCTGAGGTTCCATACAAAGATTGAACACAAGATATGAACTAGGGTTTGATAGGAGATGGTCCCGTCGAAGATGTTGATGAATATTGGCATCCCAAAGATGAGAGGGTTGTTGGTGCTGACGATGGCTTCGATTTCCCCCTCCGGGAGGGAAGTTCCCCCGGCGGAATCGCTCCGCTGGAGGGCAAAAGTGCTCCTGCCAAAGTTCCGCCTCAAGATGGTGGCGTTCCGTCCCGAAAGTCCCCTATTGATTTTTTCTAGGTGAAAAGACCTTATGTACCAGAAGATGGGCACCGGAGGTGGGCCGGGCTGGCCACAACCCACCAGGGCGCGCCTGGGGGGCCTGGCGCGCCCTGGTGTCTTGTGGTCACCAGGTGCCCCCCCTCCGGTAGTTATTTGCTCCAGCATTTTTTATATATTCCAAAATAATTCTCTGTGAAGTTTCAGCTTATTTGGAGATGTGCAGAATAGGAGTCTCTGACATGCTTTTTCAGGTCCAGAATTCCAGCTGCCGGCATTCTCCCTCTTTGTGTAAACCTTGCATATTATGAGAGAAAAGGCATTAGAATTACTCCATAAAGCATTATTATGCATAAAAACATTATAAATAACAATAGGAAATCATGATGCAAAATGGACGTATCAACTAGCACCAAGGTCGCACAAAGCATTGCATTCATATTTATTTATCTTTATTTTAATAGTAGGTTCCCACTCATCATGCAATTTGCTAGGAATAGAAACTTCTAGTTCAAGTTTCTCATCATAAGCTTTTACCATCGCTTCTACTATATGTTGAGTAAAAGCTTTATTTTGTTCATAAGCATTGGGTGAGATAATAATGGTTTGCAACAAGGAAATACATTCTACTAAAGAGAAACTTCCATAGTTAAAGTCCTTTTAGTCCAAGATAGTGGGCACATCACTAGTTGAAGTTTTAACCTCTCCAAACCCACTTTTTCAATTTTATCATTAGAATCATCACTCACCAAGCAAACATGACTCCCTTTAGCTAGAGTTGGTTCAACTCCAGTTCCTTTATCATTTATATTCAGAGAAGTAAATAAAGATTCAATAGGAGAAGTACCAATCATTTTAAGATCTTCATCACGATTCTGGTAAAAACCGAGTGGAAGAGCCTTTTCTAAGAATTCCCGCTTAGATTTTAACTTAGCGGTCCTCTCCTTACTTTCATTAATAGAAATTTGGATAGATTTAGTAGTCTCATTAAAATCATGCTTGTGTGGAATTTTTTTATTTTTAAGAGTTTCAACATCAAGAGCTATTCTATCCATGTTTTTAGCCAAAGCTTCAATCGTATGCAACTTTTCTTCTACCATAGTATTGAATACCTTTTGAGAACTAATAAATTCTTTAATTGTGTTCTCACGATCAGGAAGTATCCTATTAGAATTTGTATAAGAATTTCCGTAAGAATTACCATAAGAGTTGCAATAATTATTTGAGGAGTTACCGGGATACGGTCTAGCCTTGAAATTCCCTCTATAGGCATTGTTGTTGAAATTGTTTCGTGAGATAAAGTTCAAATAAATAGTATCATTATTTTGATAAATAAAAGTAGACAAGGGCATATCACTTGGATCAACATGAGTATTTTTACTAGCAACCATATTCATAATAGCATCCACTTTTTCACTCAAAGTAGCGATTTCCTCAACAGAATTTACCTTCTTACCAGTTGGAGCTCTTTCGGTATGCCATTGAGAGTAGTTTGTCATGATGTTGTCCAGAAGTTTTGTGGCCTCTCCTAAGGTCACATCCATAAAGGTACCACCTGCAGTAGAATCTAGAAGATTTCTAGACATAAACTTTAGTCCAGCATAGAAGTTTTGGATAATCATCCACAAGTTTGAACCATGAGTAGGGCAATTTCTAATCATCAATTCCATCCTCTCCTAAGATTGCGCAACATGATCTTGATCATGTTGTTGAAAATTCATAATTTTATTTCTAAGGGAGATGATCTTAGCAGGAGGAAAATAATTGGCAACAACAACATATTTACACTTATCCCATGTTCCAATACTATTACATGCTAAAGATGAAAACCAAGCCTTAGCTTTATCTCTTAGTGAAAAAGGAAATAATTTTAATTTCACAACATTATTATCCATATCCTTTTTCTTTTGCATATCACAAAGTTCAATGAAAGTATTAAGATGAGGAGCGGGATCCTCATTAGGACTTCCCGAAAATTGATCTTTCATCACAAGATTCAACAATGCAGCATTAATATCAAAAGCATCCACACTAGTGGCGGGTGGTATAGGAGTACTAATAAAATCATTGTTATTATTATTTGAGAAGTCACACAACTTAGTGGTATCTTGAGACATGGTGACCGAGCAAGCAAAGTAACAAGCAAGACAAGTAAACTAGCAAGCAAAGAAGTAAACTAGTGACTAGCAAAGATAAATATTTTTGTATTTTTGATCTATTATATACTTAAAACGATAGAAAACGAAATGGCTATGATTTTACACTCTAAAAATAAGATGTATCAACGGTTAGGATCATGCAATGACATGTTCTATAATATTACATGTGCATGTTAGGCAAGAACACTTATTTCACGTAAAGACTTGGATTAGGCAAGGACATGTTAGAATTAAAAGGGTAGCGTTACAAATAAGTTGTCAGGTCATGTGTCACATACGAAGTATATAGATTATGCAAAATGTTTCCGATTGGGTCTCTCACGCTGTTCAATGTAGAAAAAAAGTCGGCCATGCTGCCAAAACAAGATACACGGACTATCAAGGAAAATAAGGTAAGAATCCAAATATGCCACGCACGCAGGATATCATTTTTGAGTAATATTTTTTTCAGAAATCACGCTGGCTAATCCAAGTCCCGTAGAGCAGATTGCATGCGTTGATTTCATTGATGACATCGGCCAATCCACAATCCTTTTAGGGAAAACAAGTTTTTTAATGAAAATCACGATTGTCTCGCTGTGTAAGTCTGACGTAGAACAGCTTTGCTCCAACGTACGTACGGAGGCATGTCAAAATCATTATGAGTTGAAGCTCTAATAAAAAACAAATTATGAGTTGAAAGGGGAGAGAAACGTAATGGTTCTCTAAATGGAAACAACATGCCCACACGGACACTAGGATGCTGAGAGTCCAGGACGTAATGATTCTCTAAACTGAAGCAACAAGCCAATGCATGTGACCACTTCATGATCAACGCAATCTCGCCGGCATGCCGGCGCAACACCGATGATGATGAGGCTGCTAGCACGCAAGCGGAAAAAAACAGAAGACATATTTGGTTGTGCACTTGGCCGACATGAGAAGGATCTGTTGGTGCAGTTGATTAAAGCATCATCAGTTTAGCTACTAGCTGTATGTTTATGATTGTAGAGTAAACCTGCGCGTTCACGATGGAAGTGGCAAAGTCCCATGTTGCGGGTTAGGAACACGTGGACGGTTGGTTGCTAACTCGCCGTCGTGGCCGCGCGATGAAAATGAGTCAATGGGCTAACACAATTAGAAGCTTCGGTCTAGCAGAACACACAAGTGCTTTCATCGATCACTCTCTCTCTCTCTCCCTCTCTCTCGCTCTCTCTCTTTCCTACGCACGGAAGATGATTAATTCACATAAGCTGATTGATTCTTCATAGGCACAACTACTATCGTATAATCAACCAGCTAGCCTAGAAATATCATATATGCAAACATGGTTTTTTTACATATATGCGTGTGTTTAAGAGATATTTTTCTCGGCGATATATGTATTTATTTTAATGTTTTAGATGGAACATGCATCATGCATGTTGTGAGATAACTAACTATTTTTCAAATGGATGACCAATGTTTTGGACTTTTTGTGATGGATTGCATTTGATTAAGAATCAACGATTATATGGCATTTAGATACAATTTCGAACATCTAATGATTATAATCTTCTATAACAAATGTCTACTTAATAAAATTCCTCATGTTTTGCTTTTATGCGATAATTTTTAGCATGTTTTCCTTTGCTCGGGTCTACCGATATTGTAAATTTCTATACATGGTCCACCAAATAGATGACATGCTGTTGGGGAGATTTTGTAGGATATATTTATTTTCTTAGCCAACAATGACTTTTAATGTATAATGGGTGGATGTACCGATGCTAATGAAGTGGCAAGCAAAGGCTTTTAATTTTGATGTAGGGGCAAACGATTAGTACACAACACTATGTCAAAGAAGACCTCACATGTTGTTTTATTGATTCAAGTTCTCACATACTATAGGCTCGCTTCCAAACATATTACTAATCCCTTGATGGACTATAAGGAAGAAATGTGTATTAGGTTAAATGGACAGAGAGAAGAGATTTCTAATTACCATAGGGCCACCGATTCGTACTGCAAAATCTCACCATGCGGCAAGTCCTTGAAAAAGTCCTTGGATGCAAAATCAAGCATATTGATATAGCAACGAACAGTTGTGACGCACCAACCTAAATTCCTGGAAGCAACAAATCATGCCAAATATGGATGAACAACATGTTTTGAGTAAGATCAACATGTATTGGAGCATATGGATGCGTGAAATCACACTAACCGAGTAACGTATATTAGCGAAGCCACTAATTATGGGATAGGTGGAGAAAAGATGAAATGTCTAGATGTAAGCCGAGGATATTTAATCAATGTTTTCCTTAAAATTTCTCTGCATATAAGTTTTGGTTAAAGTCAAACTTCATAAACTTTTACTAACTTTATAAGAAAAAATATCAACATCCATAATATGAAATCTATATCACTAGATGCATCATGACATTAATTTTCATAGCATATAGTTTTAGTATTGTAGATGTTGATATATTGTAATATAAATTTGGTCAAACTTTGCATTGATTGACTTTGACCAAATCTTATATGCAAACTAAAAAGAAACGGATGGAGTAATATTTAGAAGTAAAACTAATAATGTTTTATTCTTTGTGTAGTTTTTCATATAACTACAATTTATGATATTACAAATGCATATTCATGTGAAGTATTGGTCAAAATCATATCATCGAGAACATGTATAGATGAAGAGATGTATATATGGTAGTACATATTGAATCTGGCCGCGCAAATGCGCGGGTAACTCCGCTAGTTTTTATGAAGCAAACTAAATATAATAGCAAATAAAAAGAGGAACAAGTGAATGATAATTTGTGCGAAGTTACTTGATAGTTGGTGATGATATTCCCCGGCAATGGTGACAGAAATTCTTCCTGACACTTGTGATCTGCGTTGGGTTTTCCGTGAAGAGGATCGGGTAATTGTAGCACAATACAACTAAGTATTTCCCTCAGTTAAGAACCACATTTTATCGAACCAATAGGAATATAAATCAACAACCGTCTGCAGTGGCTGCACACAAAAGAGCAAAGACTTGCACCCAACGCGGGCAAGAGGGTTGTCAATCCCATTGGACTCGTTATTTGCAAGCAAATGAAGTGTGTAGATGATAGTAGATAATTGTTAATCGCAAAATAAAATAAAAAGTAAATAATGGCATCAAGGTAATGATAACTTTTGTAAATATATAAGTGAATAGACCCGGGGGGCCATAGTTTTCCCTAGTGGCATCTCTCATGTATGCAACATACGACGGGTAAGCAAATTACTGTTGGGCAATTAATAGAAAAGCGCATAGTTATGTGATATTCACGGAAATGATCATGCATATAGGCATCACATCCATACGCAAATAGGCTGACTCCTGCCTGCACCTATTACTATTACTCCACCCATCGATCGCTATCCAACATGCATTTAGAGTATTAAGTAAAACATAGTAATGCTTGGAGAACAATGACATGATGTAGACAAAGATAATTAAATTAATATGAACTAACCCCATCTTTTTAAGCTTACTGGCAATAATACAAAAACGTGTCTTGTCCCCTTCTATCACTGGGATATAGAGCACCACCAGATTGAACCCACTACAACGCACCCCTCTCACCGAAGAAGTATCAATCTAGTTGGCCAAACTATTTCAATAAATCCGAGAGGATTACGAAGCTATGACAATCATGCAAATAAAATATCAGAAAGTATTCAATATCTTTTCATGAATAATCTGAACATAAACCCACAATTCATCGGATCCCAACAAATGCACCGTACAAAAGAGTTACATCGGATAGATCAAAGTGAAGATGCGATGATCATTGTATTGAAGATCAAGATCAAGATCAAGATCAAGAGAGAGAGAGAGAGAGAGAGAGAGAGCCATCTAGTTACTAACTACGGACCCGTAGGTCTGTTGTGAACTACTCACACATCATCACGAGGGCATCAAGGTTGATGAAGAAGCCCTCCGTGATCGATCCCCCCTCCGGCAGGGCACCGAAATGGAGCTTCAGATGGGATCATGGCGAAACAGAGACTTGCGGCGGCGGAAAAAATATTTCGGGATGCCCTCTAGGGTTTTTGGAATATATTTGAATTTCTAGGCCAAAGAACAGGGGTAGGAGGTCCACCAGGGAGGGACAAGCTATCAGGGCGTGCCTACCCCCCCCCACGGCGTGCCCTATTGGCTTGTGCCTCCCCCCGAAGCTTCCAGGTCTTCTTTTGGTCCAGAAAAAATCATAAAAAAGTTTCGAGGCAATTGGACTTCGTTTGGTACTGAAACCCGAAAAACCAAAAACATGCAGAAAACATCAACTGGCACTGGGCACTGGATCAATAAGTTAGTGCTCAAAAATAATATAAATTGGTAAATTAATACTCAAAAAGTATTCTAGAATGATAATATATCAGCATGGAACAATTATAGATATGTTGGAGATGTATCAGGTAGCAAGTGGCAAACAGCGGGCAAAACGTTGTATAAATGCTTGGAAATAAGGCCTAGGGTTCATACTTTCACTAGTGCAATCTCTCAACAATGCTAACATAATTGAATCATATGATCATCCCTCAACGCGCAACAAAGAATCACTCCAAAGTTCATAAGTAGTGGAGAACATAAGATGAAATTGGTGTAGGTAGTAGAACCACCTCAAAGTTATTTTTTCTGATAAATCTTTTGAGCTATTCCTATAAGTGTCATCAACAGCCCTAGAGTTCATAGCAAAATAACACCTATGATACTTATCAATCAACCCTAATATCACCTAGATACTCCAATGTCACCTCAAGTATCCGTGGGTTAATTATTCGACATGCATCAAACAATTTTAGATTCATCATATTCAATCCAACACAAAGAAATTCAAAGAGTACCCCAAGATTTCTATCGGAGAAAGTAGGATGAAAGCATGCAATCAACCCCCTATGCATAGATCCCCAAGGTCACCGGAATTTGCAAGTTGATGCCATAACATATATTAAGTGAATCAATAGAATACCCCATTGTCACCAAGGGTATCCACATGCAAAACATACATCAAGTGTCCTCAATCCCAAAATATTCAATCCAACATAACGAGATCTCAAAGGGAAAGATTGAATTCATTAGAACAAGATAGCAAGGGAAGAACACCATATGATCCAACTATATTAACAAAGACCGCGATACATCAAGATCATGCCATGTCAAGAACACGAGAGAGAGAGAGAGAGACTAAAAACATAGCCCCGAGGGTGAACTATTCCCACCTCGTCATGGCCTCCGCCTCGATGATGAAGATGGACACCGGTGATTATTTCCCCCTCCGGCTGGGTATCGGAAAGGCTGTAGATGGGGTTTTCTTCCATACTGAGAGTTGCGGCGGCGGAGTGGAAGTTCTAGGTTAACTTTCGGAGGTTTCCGGATTTGTAGGATTTTTGAGCGTTGGATATCACGTCAACCGGAGCCATGAGGGGGCCACAAGCTAACAAGGCGCGCCTAGGGGGCGGGCGCGCCCTGTTGGCTTGTGGCCCACAGGTGGCTCCCCTCCGGTGGTTCTTCGCTCGGGTATTTCTTATTTTTCCCAGAAAAAATCATAAAAAAGTTTTTGTCGATTCTGATAACTTTTATTTTCTGCACAAAAAAACAACACCACGGTAATTCTACTGAAAACAACGCTAGTCTGGGTTATTTCTAATTAAATCATATAAGGTGCATCAAAAACATATAAAAGTATTGTGAACATAGGCAAATATGGAATGAATACTTCATTAATTATCGATACATTGAAGCCGTATCAGCATCCCCAAGCTAAATTCCTACTCGTCCTCGAGTAGGTAAATGATAAAAGAAGTAATTAATGAAGTGTGACTCCTAGCATAGTGTATAGTTTTGATCATTGGTAATTTCAGTCACTTTTCTAGCATCATATACATCAACTTTTTCTCATGAAAATCATCATGATAGAGTAGCAATCAATTCACATGTCATGGTTCAAATTATGCACTCTCTTGAAACTTAACAACCTATGTTCTTAGTCACCAGACAATTTCAATGCATCTTATTTTCAACAAAGACTAAGTAAGAGCTCCATATTCTCAATTATCACATAGTCTTCCATGATTGTTAATACTGAAATCATATTTTTAGAATAAACATGTGACGCCCCCATTCTCGACCGTACGCTAATCATGCACACAATGCGTACGACCAAGATTAGGGACTCACTGATTGATATCACAACACAACAAAAGACACAGATTAAAGTCATACAGCTTCATATTACAAGCCAGGGGCCTCGAGGGCTCAAATACAAAGCTTGACAAGCACGAGTCAGCAGAAGCAAATAATATCTGAGTACAGACATAAGTTAGACAAGTTTTGCCTTAAGGAGGCTAGCACAAACATAAGCAGCGGATCGAAAGAGGCGAGGCCTCCTGCCTGGGAACCTCCTAACTAGTCCTGAGCGTCGGCGTTCTCCACGTAGTAGTAGGCTCCAGCGGTGGTGTAATAGTCGTCTCCGGCGTACTCCATCTCCTGGGCTCCATCGTCTGAACGCGGAATCGTATCGAGGGGAAAAGAGAAAGCAAAGCAGCGGTGAGTACTCATCCAAAGTACTCGCAAGACTGACAACAGAACTATGCTAAGTATGCATCAGTATCAAGGGGAAGGGTTGTATCTGGACTGACTGCAGAAAGCAAGGATAGGGAGAAGGCCTAGTCCTATCGAAGACTAGCATCTTCCGCATCTTGCAGCATTAGAAGAGAGTAGACTGGTATCTCATAGATAGTCATATTGTTGTAGCAATTTTATTAAGTAACCACGCCCAGAGATCCTTCCTCGACTCCCTGCGAGGAAGCAATCCCGGAGCTACAATTCATTTCAAATTAAATCACAATTATAGTTGTATAAGGTCAAGGTACAACTCCAAGTCGTCCTGTTACCGTGGACACGGCTATTCGAATAGATTAATCATCCCTGCAGGGGTGCACCGCATCTCCAACACGCCTGATCACCTCCGGCCGGACACACTTTCCTGGGTCATGCCCGGCCTCGGGATAGCAGCACGTCGTCGCCCCACCTAGGCTCAACGAAGAGGCCAGCCCGCCGGTCTAAATCCTAAGCGCGCAGGTTCGTGGGCCCACTTGCCCTTGCACTCCTGCACGATGCGAACGCGGCCGGAAGCAGACCTAGTACACTCCAGTCCAAGAGCTGCACCGTCCAGTCCAATCTGTCCCGCGCCGCTCCATTGCTGACGTCCGAAGAGCTTCGGCTGATACAACGACGCTGAGTGCCCATAACTTTCCCACGTGATGGTTTGGTGCGCAATAAGGCCAACGACCAACTCAGATCAAATACCCAACCCATTAGCATTTTATTAATGCGGGGCAAGCGCGACCCTCAAAGTGCGGTCCCGTCACCCCATCTCGAGGATGTGTGGCAAGGGCCTCTCCTGCCCGTCCACGCCTCAACATAACCCGGATGACTTACCGGCGCATCCCACCACATCTCACACACGGGTACCCTTGGGGCCGACCCGTCTCAAGACTGTCGGAAACTCAGGTCCACCTCAACCAGGGTGGTACCGCCTGTCCCTCCAGTCTCGTCTTTCACATGTGAGCAAAGTCAAGTTAAAGTAACTGTGTGTCTATACACCAAGTGGATATCCGAGGAATCACCCTCGATGGATGCCACTCGAAGTATGTGTATGACAAGAGTCGCTAGCGATAAATGGGAAGGAGGAATCACCCTCGATACCCACGACCGATTAGCTACGCTACAGAATTAACATCGGGAGTGCTACGTGAGGTATCACCCTCGGCACCCGATAGTAGCTCTGCAGTGCCATACTTAAGGGGTGTGCGGTGATGTGAGGGGCCTGGCTCGTCGGTCGGTTGACCGAGTCTTCGGGTCTTCGATTCGTCGATGAAGAAGCAGGGGCAACTGGGACTAAGGGGGGGTTTCAGGGGATTCATTGATCAACCTATACTAAGCAGTTGATATGATTGCAGGTATAGTAACAGTTTATCAAAAACAGGCTATGCATCAGAATAGGAGCTAACTAATACAGTAGCAAAATCTAATGCAAGAATAAGAGGGAAAGGAATAGGCGATATCGGAATGCTCAAGGGGGGGGGGGTTGCTTGCCTTGCTGCTCTGCTGCAAAGGGCTAATCGTTAGTCACGTAGTCGTACCCGGCAGCACCGTCAGTCTCGAGGTCTACCGGTAAGAAGAGGGGGGAGAAACAATAAATATAAAGCAGACAAATGCATCACGATGCATGACATGGCAATATTCAGAGTTAGGCATGCACTAACGCAGTACTACACGTTGCAGACGGAGCGGGAGAATATCTGACGATATTTCCCGGGTCTTTGGATTTATCGGACATGCAATCCGGAGGGGAAAAGTTCCATGTTCAACATGCTAGGAGTATGTGACAGATGAGCGGACAGCGTATTCGAATTCGTGGGATTTTTCTGATCAACTTTCATGTATAAAACTTTTTCATCCGAGTTACGGTTTATTTTATATGAATTTTCAAAGTTTCAATCATTTTCTAAAATTAACAGATTTAATATTAATTCGAAAAATGCTTTATGACGTCAGCATGACAACATCACTGCATCAGCAGTTAACAGTGGGGCTGACTGGTCAAACCTGACATGTGGGGCCCCCTTGTCATAGACTCAGGGGCTAACCAGGGTTAATTTAATCTAATTACAGATTATTTAGCAAGTGGGGTCCATCTGTCATAGTCACATTAGTTTAACTAATTATCTTTATTAACCTAATTAACTATCTGACAGGGCTGGCCCACTGTCATACTCACAGGGGGGGTCTGGGACCCACCTATCATTGACTGGACCAGGTCCAGTCAACAGTTGACCTGGTCAACAGGTCAGCGGGGTCGGCCTGGCCCACTGGCCAGTGACCCTGACCGTGGCCCCGGCCTGGCCAGGTCTGCGGCGGCCGGCGACTCGCCGCCGGCGACCAAAAACCACGGCGGAGGCACGGGAGTGGCTCGGGTTTCCGCTACAGCGCACCAAATCGAGCGCGGTTTGGTCCTACGGGTTCCTGGCGACGAGCCGCAGCGAATGGGGGCAGCAGTTGGACCAGAGGTGGCCGGAGTCGAGCGCTACATCGACGTTGGCGGTGGCGGCGTTCGGGTCAGCTCGGGCAGGCGCAAACAGAGAGCAAACAGAGGGGCTTTTGCGCGGGGTGGGTTCAGGGGGGCAGCACGAGCTCGCTGGCCAGCTCAGAGTTGCTCGAGCGGCTCTGCGGTGAGCTCCACATCGGCCATGGCGGCAGCCGGAGCTCGGATACGGTGGGAGGTCGCTACGCTGGCCTACGGGAGCAACGAGAGGAAGAGGGGGATGCAGGGTAGCTCACAGCGTTGACGGGAAGGCTCGGGGAGGCCGGAGGAGCTCGGAGGGGGAAGAATCGACGGCGGCGAGCTTGTGGGTCCAAGGAGGAAGAAGGGAGAAAGCGGCGGCGTGACAGCTCTTGGGGCCCGCTCCAGAGCACGGGGAGGACGAGGGAAACGGTGCGGGGCTCCTGGACTTGTCGGAGCGAGGCGAGGAAGACTGTGGCCTTGGTTTCACCACGGCACGGCCATGGATCCGCTCGGGTAAGCTCGAGCGCGAGCAAGGAGAGGATCAGAGAGGGGGAACTAGGGGTCCTAGGGTTTGTGGGGGTGCGGGGGAGAGTGCCGGGTCCGTTCTTATCCTCCACGACACCAGGGGAGGCTCAGTGGCTGCGTGCGCGAGTCGGTCGCCATGGCGCGCCGGCCTTCTTCTGTTGCGGGCGAGAGCAAGGAGAAAGGCTGGCCGGATTGGGCCGGGCCAGCCTGTAGCACTTGGGCTACAGTGCCAGTAGCTCCTTTTCTTTTTCCATTTCTTTTTCTTTCTGTTTGTTTTATTCTTTTCTGTTTCCTTTTATTTACAGTACCCATTCACCTCTGAAAAATGTGAGACCTAGTCCAATAATTAAGTGGCAATATCCAGCACTGCCACAAAAAGTTTTACTCTTAGTTAAAACAGTTTGACATTTTAAATAATTACTAAAGTCATCAAATAATTGGTTTGGCTATTGTTTTTTTTGATGATAGAGTCATCTAGTGATTTTTAGTGATGTTGTTTTCCTTAACACAATTAGTTATGAATTATTTGCTATTTAATGAACATTTTAGTTTTCAAATTTGAACAACTTTTATTTTCACTTTAATTTGAATTTCAATTGAATTGGCATTTGAAAGGAGAAAAGATCCCAATGATGATTAAGCATTGCTAATCATGGTGACCTGGCATTATCATGTGGGATTACTGTAGATAACCACTGGGGGTGTTACAACTCTCCTCGTCTAACAAGAATTCTCGTCCCGAGAATTTAGAGGTAGAGTAAGGGGGAGAAAGTTTGGTCACGAAATTCTAACGAGTCTTCTTGTTCTTGTTGCTCTCATCGAAGAGGTTGATCCCCTTATGTTGAAGTCTTCAATTTTCTGTTCCAGGTCATCCTGATGAAGTCGTCATCCTTTCTTCGGGATCTTCATCGTCCTACCAATGCGATTAGAGGGAGAAACTCTGGTAGAACGTATCTCCACCAAGTTGGGCATCTGACAGTGAACTCAAGGAAGAAGACATGAATTATTTCTCGAGTTGTTACTCAGGGAATTCATTGAGAGCAATATGAGATGGTTCAAAAGTTTCAAACGGGTAGGCAATCATTCGATGCCTGATCAGAAGGTGAAAAGGGGTTCAGAGCAACGAAAATAATTATTGCGTCTGATATTAGAATAGATCATTCCCTTGGACGGTGGCTCGGGAATTACAAACGAAGCCAAGTGCAAAGGATACTTTGGAATCAAAGATGTACAGGAGAGTCAGGTTTCGATCCTGTGGAACTGAGGGTTATGGGCCGACCATGTGGTTAAGAGCAGGAAGAGCGGTGAGAGCTTGCACGGTCATGAAAGAAGACGTGTCAGAGGATAGCTGGTCAGGTATGTTGGCAACAACGTCGGTACCAAGGGCGGGGGACGAATAGAACCATTTTCCTGCTCGTAGAAACGAGGCGGACCAATAGGCAAAGTTCTCGTCCACCGGCGGCTTCCGGAATGTTATCAACAATAGTAACATGATCTTACTGACAGACTTGTTCACCGAGGTGTTTACCTAAGCAGAGAATTATTACTGCTTAGATCATATAATCTCATGAAAGGTTAAACAGACCAATGGAAAAGAAAATGTGATTATTAGATCAACCAAACCAATGGAAAGGAAAATGTGTTCAACACATTAAACAAACCAATGGAAAGGAAAATGTGTTTATACTCAACTTTTAGGAGTATATCTTTCCCAAGGAAAAACAAAGCATGATATACATGACAGAATAGCAAGTAGATAACCATTTAGGTAAAAGGGGCGAGGAAAAATCCATGACATGCCCAAGCAACGGGGTTTGAATAATTGATCAAGAAACAATTAACATTGAGCTTACATTATTCCTTTTGAAGATCGATATGCCACATTCATGCTTCGGGATAGCAATGATATGGTGTTTCGAGTAAAGGATGGAGTTTGGATACACAAGGATCCAGTAGGAACAACTTATAAAATAAGTCTTACAATTCCCTCATGGAAGAATGGCAACCCTAGCTGAACAAAGCATTATAACAATAGGTCATCCGGCCAGGTGTGCTAGCTACAACATCACCTTACCGAGTAATAAAGACCAAAGTTATAATTCTTGATAATGTTCCAACCCTCATATCTGTCCGAGATTCAGATCTGGTTGGTGTCAGGATACTTCAGACAAAGAAGGCCTGAGGAGAAAAGGATACAACACAGACCTACGAGATGATGTTGCAAGAATCTCGGAATGAACGACAGAAGCAAAACTTGAATCATTAGCCAGACTACAAGACATCTGAACACAAGGTCAAGATATTCGTGCCCACATGGAAGTTTCTAGAATGGAAAGCCATCAAGTCCTGATTGGGGACCATCATAGAGGATATCAAAGTTCGATGTGTAAGTCTGGATTAGGACAAATCAAATCAATCAGTGGCCTAACGTGCTAGGAAATTCATATGGAGTGAAGGTAGCAAATCTATCAAACCATAGAATACTTCGCACATGCATGAATGAATTGGAACGATTCCAGAGGAAGCGAGACAATTTTTCTCGTAATCACGGCGGTAAAATGCACGTGAACTTAGAGGAAACACTTCCTTTATCAAACATATTCTTCATGAGCTAGGCACAAAGATAATGCTTTCATGGTTTCCAACGCTAGCTTAAATGTTCATCATGAACCACAAGGAGGATGAGGATGTGGCTGACGGCCTTGGCAACAATTCGTCGAGATTCCCACAAAGAAGGATCTCCACGATTGAGTGAACAAAACCAAATGATATAATGAGGTATGCTCGAGGGAAACATCCACCATTAAACATTAATTGATAGGTGCACCCGAAATACAGACTAAGTAGCACGACCAATGTTAGAGTGCTGACTCAACAGTCAATACACTAAGAATGGACTTATTGTTCATTAACTCCAAGGTGATAGAGTTGGTATGCCATAAGTATTGAATTTACACATCACATTCCATTTGTCAGTATTCCGGTTAGAAACAACACGGGAACAAAGAAATGAAAGGGGATGGCAAGGAAGTTGCCAACGTCAACACCAATTGCCACGGACAAGGATGCAACACCTCATCATGAATTCAAATGATATTCTGGAAGAGCTCAGAATGTTGATGATGATCACGACACAATTGCCGAGAAGTCTCTTGAAGATGTAATCGATCAGCGACGACATCAAGCAAAGAAATGATGAAGCGAAGGGTGGTCGGGACCACAGTTTAGAGTGCTAGCTCAGAGTCGAAATTGCCTTCAAGACAACCAACATGATGTTGCAAACTCGATGTAAGCTTAGAGCACTGTTGGAATTGTGTTCCGGGGATGAAGGATATAAATAGCATGGTCAAGCCTTAGCATGACGATGATGATGTAGCCAAACAGCTTGGAAAGACATGATCGAGCACAACTCACAAGCAAGGAAGATTACTAAGAGTTGTTGAATCTCAATGCGGACTTGATTCAATTATCGGTGTCCTTGAGTGTCCAACAACTCAGAACACGAGGAAACTGGAATCAGTGAAGGAAAACATAGCTGATGAGGAGCTTATAATAAGCTATGTAGCTCCATGATTTTCTCGAGATACCAGGGGTAATACTCGGATGTAGACCAGAATTAAAGCTTGGACCGATGTATTGATCCGCAGAAGACAAGTGCTCAAACTGGTCTAAAAATGGGATCAAAGAAGAACATTCATGGTCGGAACCACAGTTGTAAAGGACAAGATCAAAGATATAATATCAAATCATACAATGAATGATTATGTGAAAGGAGAAGCTTGTATGATAAGATCAACATCGTTTCCATGGGCATGAACCCAAGGTTCAAGGTCGACTCCCACTTCACCAATGCATCACCTTCCATTTACACCTCGCCTTTGGTGAAATTATAGTTTTGAAAGATTATCTGGCAAAACACCAGAAAAGTGTGATTCGTGAAAACTGTCGGGTCCACACGGATTAAGGAAGGCATAGGTTCAACCCATTGGGGCATCTTAGGAACATATACCACAAGATTCAAGAGTAATTAACACATGCTTGACAACAGAGCATGGTCGACAAAAGCATAGGATACAACTTATCAGAGGGAGAAGACAAAATTTACCGATAGCATCATGTATCAGGGGAAAACCATCACAAGAATTTTGAATGTGAAGGATGCTAACGGATAATAACCCAACAATGGGTCTGGCGGTCCACAAAGGACCTAATGTGAGTATCGGTACCCAATCAGAGGGAGAAAGAATGCAGGGCATCAGTTTATAGAACATCGGAATAATTTTGATGCTTAATTACCAAAGGAAATAAGATTTCCAAATTGGTGTATCAAAAACAGATGTTCCGATCAAATACAAGTAAGATGAAAGGACGTAGATGGGCAATCAATCAAGGTTGATTTGTCGGGAACCTACTCATGTTTGGAAGATGTCTGAGCCGGACGGATAACTTATGATAAACAACTGATGACTGCGTGCATTCACACACAGGTTGCATCAAAAAAATCAAATGAAAACCACAAAGGATTTACTTAAAGTTGCTAGACACATGGAATTAACCATAATGCAAGCCGGCGAGAAAGGTCAAGAGCAAAAGGCTACTCAGGATTTCGGGAGATCGAATAGCAACTCGAAGGACTTGTGAAACCCAAGATAATTGAGGAGGAACGAATTCTCGATAAGATAATCCGATGTACCTTGTAACAACAAGTACAACTAGATATGAAAGCATGAGCGACAATTGTATGTAATCATCCATAGGGGTTGACGGAGGAAGGAAATCGCAAAGGCGATGAGCACAAGTTCTCGGGAGAACATCGGAGAGTATCTTCGGAGTCTCCTGATGAATCGAGCCAACGTCTGAAATGAGGGGCTCTCCGGGGGAAGCAGTTACGAGAACCTAGAGTTAGAGTTAATAAAATCTTTAACCCAAAAGAGAAGAGAGATCAGAACCCAGAGTATAGACGAGGAATAAAAGATCCTAATACCACCCGATTGAGATGTGGGCCCGTAAGCCACACAACTATGTTAGTAAAAGTTTTTCAAGTACTAGACTCAACTTTGGCCAAGGAGTTGGAAAGGGGGCTACCTACAGGCAGTCGGATCTGATACCAACTTGTGACGCCCCCATTCACGACCGTACGCTAATCATGCACACAATGCGTACGACCAAGATTAGGGACTCACTGATTGATATCACAACACAACAAAAGACACAAATTAAAGTCATACAGCTTCATATTACAAGCCAGGGGCCTCGAGGGCTCGAATACAAAGCTCGACAATCACGAGTCAGCAGAAGCAAATAATATCTGAGTACAGACATAAGTTAGACAAGTTTTGCCTTAAGAAGGCTAGCACAAACATAAGCAGCGGATCGAAAGAGGCGTGGCCTCCTGCCTGGGAACCTCCTAACTACTCCTGAGCGTCGGTGTTCTCCACGTAGTAGTAGGCTCCAGCGGTGGTGTAATAGTCGTCTCTGGCGTACTCCATCTCCTGGGCTCCATCGTCTGAACGCGGAATCGTATCGAGGGGAAAAGAGAAAGCAAAGCAGCGGTGAGTACTCATCCAAAGTACTCGCAAGACTGACATCAGAACTATGCTAAGTATGCATCAGTATCAAGGGGAAGGGTTGTATCTGGACTGACTGCAGAAAGCAAGGACAGGGAGAAGGCCTAGTCCTATCGAAGACTAGCATCTTCCGCATCTTGCAGCATTAGAAGAGAGTAGACTGGTATCTCATAGATAGTCATATTGTTGTAGCAATTTTATTAAGTAACCACGCCCAGAGATCCTTCCTCGACTCCCTGCGAGGAAGCAATCCCGGAGCCACAATTAATTTCAAATTAAATCACAATTATAGTTGTATAAGGTCAAGGTACAACTCCAAGTCGTCCTGTTGCCGTGGACACGGCTATTCGAATAGATTAATCATCCCTGCAGGGGTGCACCGCATCTCCAACACGCCTGATCACCTCCGGCCGGACACACTTTCCTGGGTCATGCCCGGCCTCGGGATAGCAGCACGTCGTCGCCCCACCTAGGCTCAACGAAGAGGCCAGCCCGCCGGTCTAAATCCTAAGCGCGCAGGTTCGTGGGCCCACATGCCCTTGCACTCCTGCACGATGCGAACGCGGCCGGAAGCAGACCTAGTACACTCCAGTCCAAGAGCTGCACCATCCAGTCCAATCCGTCGCGCGCCGCTCCATTGCTGACGTCCGAAGAGCTTCGGCTGATACAACGACGCTGAGTGCCCATAACTTTCCCACGTGATGGTTTGGTGCGCAATAAGGCCAACGACCAACTCAGATCAAATACCCAACCCATTAGCATTTTATTAATGCGGGGCAAGCGCGACCCTCAAAGTGCGGTCCCGTCACCCCGTCTCGAGGATGTGTGGCAAGGGCCTCTCCTGCCCGTCCATGCCTCAACATAACCCGGATGCCTTACCGGCGCATCCCTCCACATCTCACACACGGGTACCCTTGGGGCCGACCCGTCTCAAGACTGTCGGGAACTCAGGTCCACCTGAACCAGGGTGGTACCGCCTGTCCCTCCAATCCCGTCTTTCACATGTGAGCAAAGTCAAGTTAAAGTAACTGTGTGTCTATACACCAAGTGGATATCCGTGGAATCACCCTCGATGGATCCCACTCGAAGTATGTGTATGACAAGAGTCGCTAGCGATAAATGGGAAGGAGGAACCACCCTCGATACCCACGACCGATTAGCTACGCTACATAATTAAGATCGGGAGTGCTAAGTGAGGTATCACCCTCGGCACCCGATAGTAGCTCTGCAGTGCCATACTTAAGGGGTGTGCAGTGATGTGAGGGGCCTGGCTCGTCGGTCGGTTGACCGAGTCTTCGGGTCTTCGAGTGGTCGATGAAGAAGCAGGGGCAACTGGGACTAAGGGGGGGTTTCAGGGGATTCATTGATCAACCTATACTAAGCAGTTGATATGATTGCAGGTATAGTATCAGTTTATCAAAAACAGGCTATGCATCATAATAGGAGCTAACTAATACAGTAGCAAAATCTAATGCAAGAATAAGAGGGAAAGGAATAGGCGATATCGGAATGCTCAAGGGGGGGTTGCTTGCCTTGCTGCTCTGCTGCAAAGGGCTGATCGTCAGTCACGTAGTCGTACCCGGCAGCACCGTCAGTCTCGGGGTCTACCGGTAAGAAGAGGGGGGAGAAACAATAAATATAAAGCAGACAAATGCATCATGATGCATGACATGGCAATATTCAGAGTTAGGCATGCACTAACGCAAGACTACACGCTGCAGACGGAGCGGGAGAATATCTGACGATATTTCTCGGGTCTTTGGATTTATCGGACAGGCGATTCGGAGGGGAAAAGTTCCATGTTCAACATGCTAGGAGTATGTGACAGATGAGCGGACAGTGTATTCGGATTCGTGGGATTTTTCTGATCAACTTTCATGTATAAAACTTTTTCATCCGAGTTACGGTTTATTTTATATGAATTGTCAAAGTTTTAATCATTTTCTGAAATTAACAGTTTTAATATTAATTCGAAAAATGCTTTATGACGTCAGCATGACATCATCACTGCATCAGCAGTCAACAGTGGGGCTGACTGGTCAAACCTGACATGTGGGGCCCCCTTGTCATAGACTCAGGGGCTAACCAGGGTTAATTTAATCTAATTACAGATTATTTAGCAAGTGTGGTCCATCTGTCATAGTCACATTAGTTTAACTAATTATCTTTATTAACCTAATTAACTATCTGACAGGGCTGGCCCACTGTCATACTCACATGGGGGGGGGGGGTCTGGGACCCACCTGTCATTGACTGGACTAGGTCCAGTCAACAGTTGACCTGGTCAACAGGTTAGCGGGGTCGGCCTGGCCCACTGGCCAGTGACCCTGACCGTGGCCCCGGCCTGGCCAGGTCAGCGGCGGCCGGCGACTCGCCGCCGGCGACCAAAAACCACGGCGGAGGCACGGGAGTGACTCGGGTTTCCGCTACAGCGCACCAAATCGAGCGCGGTTTGGTCCTACGGGTTCCTGGCGACGAGCCGCAGCGAATGGGGGCAGCAGTTGGACCGGAGGTGGCCGGAGTCGAGCGCTACATCGACGTTGGCGGCGGCGGCGTTCGGGTCAGCTCGGGCAGGCGCAAACAGAGAGCAAACGGAGGGGCTTTTGCGCGGGGTGGGTTCAGGGGGGCAGCACAAGCTCGCTGGCCACCTCAGAGCTGCTCGAGCGGCTCTGCGGTGAGCTCCACATCGGCCATGGCGGCGGCCGGAGCTCGGATACGGTGGGAGCTCGCTACGCTGGCCTACGGGAGCAACGAGAGGAAGCGGGGGACGCGGGGTAGCTCACAGCGTTGACGGGAAGGCTCGGGGAGGCCGGAGGAGCTCGGAGGGGGAAGAATCGACGGCGGCGAGCTTGCGGGTCCGAGGAGGAAGAAGGGAGCAAGCGGCGGCGTGAAAGCTCTTGGGGCCCGCTCCAGAGCACGGGGAGGACGAGGGAAACGGTGCGGGGCTCCTGGACTTGTCGAAGCGAGGCGAGGAGGACTGTGGCCACGGTTTCACAACGGCGCGGCCATGGATCCGCTCGGGTGAGCGCGAGCGCGAGCAAGGAGAGGATCAGAGAGGGGGAACTAGGGGTCCTATGGTTTGTGGGGGTGCGGGTGAGAGCGCCGGGTCCGTTCTTATCCTCCACGACAGCAGGGGAGGCTCGGTGGCCGCGTGCGCGAGTCGGTCGCCATGGCGCGCCGGCCTTCTTCTGTTGCGGGCGAGAGGAAGGAGAAAGGCTGGCCAGATTGGGCCGGGCCAGCTTGTAGCACTTGGGCCACAGTGCCCAGTAGCTCCTTTTCTTTTTCCAGTTCTTTTTCTTTCTGTTTGTTTTATTCTTTTCTGTTTCCTTTTATTTATAGTACCCATTCACCTCTGAAAAATGTGAGACCTAGTCCAATAATTAAGTGGCAATATCCAGCACTGCCACAAAAAGATTTACTCTTAGTTAAAACAGTTTGACATTTTAAATAATTACTAAAGTCATCAAATAATTGGTTTGGCTACTGTTTTTTTCGATGATAGAGTCATCTAGTGATTTTTAGTGATGTTGTTTTCCTTAACACAATTAGTTATGAATTATTTTCTATTTAATGAACATTTTAGTTTTCAAATTTGAACAACTTTTATTTTCACTTTAATTTGAATTTCAATTGAATTGGAATTTGAAAGGAGAAAAGATCCCAATGATGATTAAGCATTGCTAATCATGGTGACCTGGCATTATGATGTGGGATTACTGTAGCTAACCACTGGGGGTGTTACAAAACAACATCCATCGAACACATAGAAAGATAGGGGCTTAATGTTTCGCCTCCCAACATACTTATCATGAAGATAAGTGTCAACAATAATGAATCATGATCAAATATATTTGACTGGATATAAATGTTTGGATATTTCTCCACCACATGATGCTTGCCAACTAATAGATTGAGGTTGGTATAATAAGTTGACTCAACATGAAAAGTAAATAACATGAACGTAAATAACATAAAAGTAAATAGATTGTCCCTTCGCAGAGGGAAGCAGGGATTTGCAGAGGTGCCAGAGCTCATTATTTTAAAACATAGATGAATGTGTAATTTTCAGTGGTATACTTTACCTGTCAACGTCACAACAAAGTTTTCAATATCTTCCATGCTAAACACTTTATTGGCGGTTCCCAAACAGAATTGAAATTATACTCTCCCTCCACCATTCAAACACATTCCATGGCTGACCGAATCCACGGGTGCCATCCTATCAAATCAACTTTCTAGGAGGAGTTTTTTTGTATTATGCAAGACTGGGCATCCTTTTTACCAACCTCTCTCGTGCAATGACAAGTGAATAAACACTCATCTTGAGAATAACCCGCTTAGCATGGAAGATAATGACCGCCCCGTCGCTCCATGAGCGGTAAGAGCACACAAAACAAATGTTTATTTGATGGTTTTAAAGGTGGCACATGTAAATTTACTTGTAATGGCAGTGAAATACCATATATCGGTAGGTATGGTGGACTCTCATGGAAGAAACTTGGCTCGAGGATTTGGATGTACATGTAGTATATCCACTTAGTATGAAGTTTTGGCTAGTAAAAGGTTTTAAACAAGCACCACATGTTGGAGGATCCATAACAATATACCTTCTATGCAATTATACCCGAACATAACCATTAGGTTGTCTTCCTTGTCCAACTTCAACAATTTGATCAAGGTTGAAAATAATCAATGGGTATTCACAATCATAAAATATGTCCAAGACAATATATTTGTATGTGAAAGTTCTCTTTCTTATACTAATCATTAATGAAATGCTTGTATGACCAATATTTTGATTGTAAAACTTCAATAGATTTTACTTTCTAAACCAAATGTGAACCTGCTACTAAGAACATAGCACATGGATAATTTCATATTTATGATATTTCATTCATTCACAATTTACTCTTAGGATATAAGTGAATCAAAAGAGTGAACATAAAACTACTCTCATAAAGATATAAGTGAAGATCAATGAATAGTAAAACAATTAAGTAGCTATCTGAGGAGACTCTCTCAATAAAGAATTTCAGACCTGAGAATTTTATTCAGATAGCAAACAAAACAAAAATGCACTCCAAGAATAGCACATATCATGTGGACAAATAAACGCTTAGGCTCAACATAGGCTAACCGATATTTGTTGACGGAGAGAGGTGGGATGTGTAGCATCCCCAAGCTTAGATTCTTGAGACTTCTTGTAATATTAACTTGGGGAGCGTTGGGCATCGCCAAGCATGAGCTTTTGTATCTCGTTCAATCCTCTCCTATCCTGGTTTCACCTAAATCTCAAGAACTTCATCCACACAAAACTTGAAAAGAACTCGTGAGATAGGTTAGCGTACATAGGAGTAAATAAACACTTAATGTACTACCAAGACAAGTTGGATAATAATTTTAAAACATTATGAAAATTTATATCTACCAATATAAGCCATGAAAACTCTAGGATAAGTAGATAACAAAACTATGACAACAATCTGCAAACAGAACAGTCCGTAGTAATCTATTTAAAAAGTGTACTTTTGTATCTCTAAAAAAATATGAAAATTTAGGACATGATAAAAAAATTATATGAAAATAATTTGTAAGAATTTCATAAACTTTCCACGTTCGAGTAAAATACGAAAATTCAAACACTATAGAAAAAGTTTAAGTTTTTACACAACACTCATCAAACATACAATTCAAGCATCCTAAAAGCAATTCTTGGAACTTTTTATTGAAAAACAAGATTATAAATAACAACAAGATAATTTTAACAAAATAAAATGATCCTCCCAGAAAAACTCATATTATGTGACGAATAAAAATATAGCACTAAGTAAGATATACCGATAATGTTGAAGACGAAAGAGGGGATGCATGCCTGCCGGGGCATCCCCAAGCTTAGACGCTTGAGTCTTCCTTGGATATTAACTTGGTGGTAACTTGGGAATCCCCTAGCTTAGGGACTTACCACTACTTGTTCTGCTCATATCGGTGTTTTACCCAAAACTGAAAACTTCAATCGCCGAAAACTTAACGAAACTTCGTGAGATTGGTTAGTGTAGTAAAGATAAATCATTCACTTAGGTACCGTCAAGACAAGATTCATAATTATTATCACATAATACCTACTGTATTTTATCATTCCCATAATTTATACCACTAAATATAAGATATGGAAACAGTAAAACAAGCAAACTATGCATCCAAAACAAAATCTGTCAAAAACAGAACACTCTGTGAAGATCTGAATGAAATCCATATTTACCTATCTATAAAAATTCTTAAAAATTTGGAAAACATAGAATATTTGCATAGAAAAATAGTGTAAAAATTTTAGAATTTTTTGACACTCCTATAAAATCAGAGAAATTCTGCACTGGACGTAAAAGTTTCTGTTTTTGCACAGAATCAAACTAACAAGTATCCACACTATCACAAAGGCTTTACTTGGCACTTTATTAAAACAAAAGGCAGAAAACATGATTTATACAGTAGCTTAATCATGTTAACACACAAAAACAGAAATTATAAATATTGGGTTGTCTGCCAACAAGCCCTTTTCTGTAAACCCTTTTAGCTAGGCATCATGATTTCAATGATGCTCACATAGGAATAGTATTTGAAACATGCAAAAGAGCATCATGGATCACATGACAAGCACATTTAAGTCTAACCCACTTCCTATGCATAGGGATTTTGAAAGAAAACAATTTATTGTAGCAAGAATCAACTTGCATAGGAAGACAAAACAAGCATGACTTCAAAACTTTGAATACATAGAGAGGAAACTTGATATTATTGCAATCCTACAAGCATATATTCCTCCCTCATAATAATTTTCAGTAGCATCATGAAGGAATTCCACAATATAACTATCACATAAATCATTCCTTTAATGATCCAGAAGCACATAATTTTCAATACTCTCACATAAGGAATTTTCTTCTCATTCATTGTAGTGGGAGCAAACTCAACAAAATAACTATCATGAGACTCTTGATTGAAATAACCACTTTGAATATTAAAATCATGATGACAAGTTTCATGGTTACTATCACTCAGCATACATGTCATCACCATAATCATCATAGATAGGAGGCATGCCATCATCATAATAAATTTTCTCATCAAAACAGGCGGGACTAAAAATATCATCTTCATCAAACATAGCATCCCCATGCTTGTTGCTTTGCATATCATTAGCGTCATGGATATTCAGAGAATTCATATATGAATATGTAATTTTGAGTGCTATACTTTTCATGTGAACGTCACAACAGATTTTTAAATATATTCCAAGCTAAACACATTATTGGCCATTCCCAAAAAGAATTAAAATTTTACTCCCCCTCCACCATCCAAACACATTCCATGGCTGACCGAATCGATGGGTGCCATCCAAACAGTCAACTTTCTAGGGGAATTCTTTTTTATATTTTTTGTATTATGCATGACTGGGCATCCTTTTTACCAGCCTCTCTCGTGCAATGACAAGTGAATAAACACTCATCTTGAGAATAACCCACTTAGAATGAAAGATAATGACCGCCCCATCGCTCCATGAGCGGTACGAGCACACAAAACATATGTTTATTTGAAGGTTTTAAAGGTGGCACATGCAAATTTACTTGGAATGGGAGTGAAATACCATATATAGGTATGTATGGTGAACTCTCATGAAAGACACATGGCTCTAGGATTTGGATGTACAAGTAGTATCTCCAGTTAGTACGAAGTTTTGGCTAGCAAAAGGTTCTAAACAAGCACTACATGTTGGAGGATCCATAACAATTTAAATTCTATGCAAATATACCCAAACATAACCATTACGTTGTCTTCCTTATCCAACTTCAGCAATTTGATCAAGGTTGAAAATAATTAATGGGTATTCACAATCATAAAAGTTGTCCAAGATAATATATTTGTATGTGAAAGTTCTCTTTCTTATACTAATCATTCATGAAATGCTTGTATGACTAATATTGCAATTTTCAAACTTCAATAGGTTTTACTTTCTAAACCAAATGTGAACCTGCTAACAAGAACATAGCACATTTATAATTTCATATTTATTATATTTCATTCATTCACAACTTACTCTTATAGGATATAGGTGAAGCCCAAGAGTGAACATAAAACTACTCTCATAAAGATATAAGTGAAAATTAATGAGTAGTCAAACAATTAAGTAGCTATCCGAGGAGACTCTCTCAATAAAGAATTTCAGACCTGAGAATTTTATTCAGATAGCAAACAAAACAAAAATGGACGCCAAGAATATCAAATATCATGTGGACAAATAAACACTTAGGCTCAACATGGGCTAACCGATATTTGTTGACGGAGAGAGGCTTTGATGCGTAGCATCCCCAAGCTTGGATTTTTGATACTTTTGGTAATATAGACATGGGGAGCCTTGGGCATCCCCAATATTGAGCTTTTGTATCTCTTTAAATCCTTGCTACTTCTCGAGCATGCATTGGTTTCCGTGAAGAGGAACAGATGATGCAGCAAAGTAGATAAGTATTTCCCTCAGTTGTTGAGAACCAAGGTATCAATCCAGTAGGAGATACAAGCAAGTCCCCAATAGATGTACCTACACAAAGAATCAAACACTTGCACCCAACGCTATAAAGGGGTTGTCAATCCCTTCACGGTTACTTGCAAGGACGAGATCTGATAGAGATAGATAGAATAGATTGCTTGAACGGAAAGTAAAACAAAAGTAAAAATAATGCAACAAGGTATTTTTGGTATTTTTGGTTTTAGATCTGAAAGTATAAGATGGAAAATAGACCCGGGGGCCATAGGTTTCACTAGAGGCTTCTCTCATGATGGCAAGTATTACGGTGGGTGAACAAATTACTGTCGAGCAATTGATAGAAAAGCGAATAATTATGAAGATATCCAAGGCAATGATTATGCATATAGGCATCACGTCCGTGTCAAGTAGACCGAAACGATTCTGCATCTACTACTATTACTCCACACATCGACCGACTCCTGCCTGCATCTAGAGTATTAAGTTCATGAAGAATAGAGTAACGCATTAGGTAAGATGACATGATGTAGAGGGATAAACTCAAGCAATATGATGAAAACCCCATCTTTTTATCCTCGATGGCAACAATACAATACGTGCCTCGCTACCCCTACTTTGTCACTGGGTGAGGACACCACAAGATTGAACCCAAAACTAAGCACTTCTCCCATTGCAAGAATTACCAATCTAGTTGGCCAAACCAAACCAATAACTCAAAGAGACTTGCAAAGATATGAAATCATGCATATAAGAATTCAGAAAAGACTCAAATAATATTCATAGATAATCTGAACATAAACCCACAATTCATCGGATCTCGACAAACACACCGCAAAAGAGTATTTCATCGGATAGATCTCCATGAAGATCATGAAGAACATGGTATTGAAGAGCAAAGAGAGAGAAGAAGCCATCTAGCTACTAGCTATGGACCCGAAGGTCTGTGGTGAACTACTCACGCATCATCGGAGGGGCAATGGAGTTGATGTAGATGCTCTCCGTGATCGAATCCCCCTCCGGCAGATTACCGGAAAAGGCTCCAAGATTGGATCTCACGGGAACCGAGGCTCCTGGCGGCGGAAAAGTGTTTTCGTGGCTCTTTTTGGTATCCAGGGAATATTTCTGAATTTATAGGCCGAAGAATAGGGTTGGGGGAGCTGCCGTGGGCCCACAAGCCAGGGGGGCGCGTCCTACCCCCCTGGGCGCGCCCCTGTGGCTTGTGGCCACACGGCGGCTCTCCCGCCTTGGTCTCCAAGCTTGGTAGATGTCATCTGGTCCAAGAAAAATTATTCGGAAGATTTTATTCCGTTTGGACTCCGTTTAATATTCCTTATCTACAATACTCAAAAACAAGGAAAAAAACAGAAACTGGCACTAGGCTCTAGATTAATAGGTTAGTCCCAAAAATAATATAAAATAGCATATTAATGCATATAAAACATCCAAAACAGATAATATAATAGCATGGAACAATCAAAAATTATAGATACGTTGGAGACGTATCAAGCATCCCCAAGCTTAATTCCTGCTCGTCCTTGAGTAGGTAAATGATAAAAACAGAATTTTTGATGTGGAATGCTACCTAACATATTTATCCATGTAATATTCTTTATTGTGGCATGAATATTCAGATCCGTAAGATTCAAAACAATAGTCTAATATTGACATAAAAACAGTAATACTTCGAGCAAACCAACAAGGCAATTGTGTCCTTCCGAAATAACATGGCCTTAGAAAGTTATCCCTACAAAATCATATGGTCTGGCTATGCTCCATCTTCCCCACACAAAGTATCTAAATCATGCACAACCCCGATGAACAAGTCAAGCAATTGTTTCACACTTTTGGTGTTCTCAAACCTTTTCAACTCTCATGCAATACATGAGCGTGAGCCATGGATATAGCACTATAGGTGGAATAGAATATGGTGGAGGTTGCAAGGAAAAAGGGAGAAGATAGTCTCACATCAACTAGGCATATCAACGGGCTATGGAGATGCCCATCGATAGATATCAATGTGAGTGATTAGGGATTGCCATGCAACAAATGCACTTAGAGCTATAAGTGTATGAAAGCTCAAAAATAAAACTAAGTGGTCGTGCAAGATGAAACTCCACTAGTTATATGAAAGTGACAAAATAGGAGACTCTCTATCATGAAGATCATGGTGCTACTTTGAAGCACAAGTGTGGAAAAATATAGTAGCAATTGTCCCTTCTCTCTTTCTCTCATTTTTTTTCTTTTTTTTTGGTGGGCATCTTTGGCCTCTTTTTTTCTTATTTGGGCTTCGCTGGCCTCTTTTATTTTTTTGTAAAGTCCGGATACTCATCCCAACTTGTGAGGGAGTCATGGCTTCCATCATCCTTTTCTCACACGGGACAATGCTCTAATAATGAAAATCATCACACTTTTATTTACTTACAACTCAAAAAGAAAATTACAACTCGATACCTATGACAAAATATGACTATATGCAAGATGAAAGTGATGGTGCATGTCATGAAAAGCGGAACGGTGGAAGTTGCATGGCAATATATCTCGGAATGGCTATGGAAATGCCATAATAGGTAGGTATGGTGGCTGTTTTGAGGAACATATATGGTGGCTGTTTTGAGGAAGGTGGGTTTGATGTACCGGCGAAAGTTGCGCGGTACTAGAGAGGCTAGCAAAGGTGGAAGGGTGAGAGTGCGTAAAATCCATGGACTCAACATTAGTCATAAAGAACTCACATACTTATTGCAAAAGTCTATTAGTTATCAAACAAAGCATTAGACGCATGCCCCTAGGGGAGAGGTTGGTAGGAGTTAACCATCGCGCGCTCCCGAGCCTCACACAAAGGTTGACAATCATTAAACAAATCATGCTCCGACTTCGTTACATAACGGTTCACCATACGTGCATGCTACGGGAATCACAAACTTCAACACAAGTATCTCTTCCAATTCACAACTACTCACTAGCATGACTCTCATATTACCATCTCCATTATCTCAAAACTATATTCAAGGAATCAAACTTCTCATAGTATCCAATGCACTTAACATGAAAGTTTTTATTATATCCCTCTTGGATGCCCATTATATTAGGACCAAAATCATAACCTAAAAAAATTACCATGCTGTTTTAAGAAACTCTCAAAATAATATAAGTGAGGTACGAGAGTTCAATAATTTCTATAAAATATAACACCACCGTGCTCTAAAAAGATATAAGTGAAGCACTAGAGCAACATTGCCTAGCTCAAAAGATATAAGTGAAGCACATAGAGTATTCTAATAAATTCACGATTCAGCGTGTCTCTCTCAAAAAGAGTGTGTGCAGCAAGGATGATTGTGGCAAACTAAAAAGCAAAGACTCATATCATACAAGACGCTCCAAGTAAAACACATATTATGTGGTGAATAAAAATATAGCCTCAAGTAAATTTACCGATGGATTGAAGACGAAAGAGGGGATGCCTTCCGGGGCATCCCCAAGCTTAGGATTTTTGGTATCCTTGAATATGGCTTGGGGTGCCTTGGGCATCCCCAAGCTTAGGCTCTTGCCACTCCTGATTCCATAGTCCATCAAATCTTTACCCAAAACTTGAAAACTTCACAACACAAAACTCAACAGAAAACTCATGAGATCCGTTAGTATAAGAAAAATAAATCACCACTTTAGGTACTATTGTGAACTCATTATTTATTTATATTGGTGTAATATATACTGTATTCTAATTTCTCCATGGTTCATACCCCCCGATACAACCCATAGATTCATCAAAATAAGCAAACAACACAAAGAAAACAGAATCTGTTAAAAACAGAACAGTCTGTAGCAATCTATAGACTTCGAATACTTCTGTAACTCCAAAAATTCTGAAAAATTAGGACAATCATGGAAATTTGTATATGAATCTTGTGTAAAAATTTCAGATAAAAATCACGTTCCAGTGAATTTACAAAATTCCTGGACTGAGAGCAAAAGTTTCTGTTTTTCAGCAAAATCAAATCAACCAACACCGTAGACCATCCCAAAGATCTTACTTGGCTCAAACACTAATTTAAACAAGAAAACACAATTATTACAGAAGTAATAATGTGTAAAACACACCAAAACAGAAACAAAAAACAGAAAGCAAAAATAAAATTGGGTTGCCTCCCAACAAGCGCTATTGTTTAACGCCCCTAGCTAGGCAAAACGCAATAGATCTAGGTCTTTTCATAATAGTAAGGGAGATCGTCCATGATCATCTCATACTCCCTTGTTTCAGCAGCAAGCTTCCTTTGTGGCAAGCAAAAATAATCAAAAGGGCTAAATTTAATAGGATATGGATCCTTGAGATCTAGTGAAGGAGGGATAGGTTCCTCCCTTGGCCCCATATATTGTATAATCAATTCATCGTTGTAAGATTTCCTTTGGTGGAAGGTCATAAGCCTATCTCTTAATATGAACTCTAATCCATTATTTTGTATAGCAAAATTATCATTGAGTTCAGAAATCTTATCAATCAAAACCTCGATAGGGACCCTCTTCCTTAAATTTTCATTATAAGCTACGTAATCCGGGGATTGCAATCTCATTATTTCTTCTTGATTAAAAAGGATCTCCCCTATAGGGGGACATCCACCATTAATTTTATAATGAGCGAAGATTTCACTAGCCTCTTTCATGATGAATCTAAACTCGTGGGCTAGAAATATAGTGGCGGCACGCTTAACGGAAGCAATCTGAATATTAGAGAACTCAAGAAAAATCCTTTGTATGCAAGGATGCATATGAACAAATTGCCTCTCAAGTTCAATTATTAATAGTGTTATGGCGTCCACAAGACTATTAGTTTTATTGAGGATAGACCCTCGTAAGGTGGGTAGCGTACCAACACATGTAAAGAAATCTTGAATAACACCTTTTCCAATGATATTACCGCTACCTATGCGAATATTTTTTGTATGCATGATAGTAGGTGCTTCATGAGAGTCATTTTTAGCAAGATTGTCAAGGTTCCCTTCAAGACTATTACTATCCTTTTCAATGAAAGCCTCCCCAGATTCAGACATAGTGGCAACGAAACGATCTATAACGCAAGCAAACAAAAAGCAAACAAAAAGACGAACGGAAGAAGGGCGAATAAAAAGGCAAATCTTTTTGGAAAGTCGTTTTAGAAGTGGGGGAGAGGAAAACGAGAGGCAAATGGCAAATAAAGTAAATGCAAGAGATGAGTTTGTGATGGGTAATTGGTAGGCTTGATGTAGATTTCTCCGACAACCACGTCAGAAATTGACAAGTTGACGGGAAAGTTCTTCTCTTGACTTGCTATGTATCTCCCCGGCAACGGCGCCAGAAATCCTTCTTGCTACTTCTCGAGCATGCGTTGGTTTCCATGAAGAGGAACGAATGATGCAGCAAAGTAGATAAGTATTTCCCTCAGTTGTTGAGAACCAAGGTATCAATCCTGTAGGAGATACAAGCAAGTCCCTAATAGATGTACCTACACAAAGAATCAAACACTTGCACCCAACGCTATAAAGGGGTTGTCAATCCCTTCACGGTTACTTGCAAGGATGAGATCTGATAGAAATAGATAGAATAGATTGCTTGAACGGAAAGTAAAACAAAAGTAAAAATAATGCAGCAAGGTATTTTTGGTATTTTTGGTTTTAGATCTGAAATTATAAGATGGAAAATAGACCCGGGGGCCATAGGTTTCACTAGAGGCTTCTCTCATGATGGCAAGTATTACGGTGGGTGAACAAATTACTGTCGAGCAATTGATAGAAAAGCGAATAATTATGAAGATATCCAAGGCAATGATTATGCATATAGGCATCACGTCCGTGTCAAGTAGACCAAAACGATTCTGCATCTACTACTATTACTCCACACATCGACCGACTCCTGCCTGCATCTAGAGTATTAAGTTCATGAAGAACAGAGTAACGCATTAGGTAAGATGACATGATGTAGAGGGATAAACTCAAGCAATATGATGAAAAACCCATCTTTTTATCCTCAATGGCAACAATACAATACGTGCCTCGCTACCCCTACTTTGTCACCGGGTGAGGACACCGCAAGATTGAACCCAAAACTAAGCACTTCTCCCATTGCAAGAATTACCAATCTAGTTGGCCAAACCAAACCAATAACTCGAAGAGACTTGCAAAGATATGAAATCATGCATATAAGAATTCAGAAAAGACTCAAATAATATTCATAGATAATCTGAACATAAACCCACAATTCATCGGATCTCGACAAACACACCACAAAAGAGTATTTCATCGGATAGATCTCCATGAAGATCATGAACAACATGGTATTGAAGAGCAAAGAGAGAGAAGAAGCCATCTAGCTACTAGCTATGGACCCTAAGGTCTGTGGTGAACTACTCACGCATCATCGGAGGTGCAATGGAGTTGATGTAGATGCCCTCCGTGATCGAATCCCCCTCCGGCAGATTACCGGAAAAGGCTCCAAGATTGGATCTCACGGGAACCGAGGCTCTTGGCGGTGGAAAAGTGTTTTCGTGGCTCTTTTTGGTATCCAGGGAATATTTCTGAATTTATAGGCCGAAGAATAGGGTTGGGGGAGCTGTCGTGGGCCCACAAGCCAGGGGGGCGCGCCCTACCCCCTGGGCGCGCCCCTGTGGCTTGTGGCCACACGGCGGCTCTCCTGCCTTGGTCTCCAAGCTTGGTAGATGTCTTCTGGTCCAAGAAAAATTATTTCGAAGATTTTATTCCATTTGGACTCCGTTTAATATTCCTTATCTGCAATACTCAAAAACAAGGAAAAAAACAGAAACTGGCACTAGGCTCTAGATTAATAGGTTAGTCCCAAAATAATATAAAATAGCATATTAATGCATATAAAACATCCAAAACAAATAATATAATAGCATGGAACAATAAAAAATTATAGATACGTTGGAGACGTATCAATCCTCTCATATCCAGGTTTCACCTAAATCTAAGAAACTTCATCCACACAAAACTTGAAAAGAACTCGTGAGATAGGTTAGTGCACATAGGAATAAATCAATGCTTAATGTACTGCCAAGACAAGTTTCATAATAATTTTAAAACATTAGGTATTGTATACTATCATTTCCACAATTTATATCTACCAATATAAGCCATGAAAACTCTAGGATCAGTAGATTACAAAACTATGACAGCAATCTGTCAAAACAGAATAGTTTTTAGCAATCTATTTAAAAAGTGTACTTCTGTATCTCTACAAATTATGAAAATTTTGGAAATGATATAAAATTTATATGAAAATAATTTTTTTAAATTTCAGAAACTTTCCACGTACCAGTAAAATACGAAAATTCGAACACTACAACAAAAGTTTCTGTTTTTACACA
The DNA here is from genome assembly GCA_039707655.1 of Elymus sibiricus. Classification (NCBI taxonomy): domain Eukaryota; kingdom Viridiplantae; phylum Streptophyta; class Magnoliopsida; order Poales; family Poaceae; genus Elymus; species Elymus sibiricus. The sequence goes on along the minus strand of CM077665.1, from coordinate 228,058,907 downwards.
GCATTCATCAAACATACAATTCAAGCATCCTAAAAGCAATTCTTGGAACTTTTTATTGAAAAACAAGATTATAAATAACATCAAGAAAATTAAAACAAAATAAAATGACGCTCCAAGAAAAACTCATATTATGTGACAAATAAAAATATTGCTCTAAGTAAGATATACTGATAGTGTTGAAGACGAAAGAGGGGATGCCTTGTGGGGCATACCCAAAACTTGAAAACTTCAATCACAGAAAACTTAAATAAATTTCATGAGATGGGTTAGTGTAGTAAAAATAGATCATTCACTTATGTACTGTCAAGACAAGATTCATAATTGTTCTCACATAATACCTAATGTATTTTATTATTCCTATAATTTATACCACTAAATATAAGATATGGAAGCACTAAAACAAGCAAACTATGCATGCAAAACAGAATCTTTCAAAAACAGAACAGTCTATGAAGATGTGAATGAAATCCATATTTACCTATCTCTAAAAATTCAGAAAATAAAGAAAAATTGCATATAAAAACTATGTAAAAATTTCTGAATTTTTTGACTCTCTTGTAAAATCGGAGAAATTATGCACTGGATGTAAAAGTTTCTGTTTTCGCACAGAATCAAACTATAAGTGTCAAAATAACACCTATGATACATATCAATAAACCCTAATGTCACCTAGATACTCCAATGTCACCTCAAGTATCCGTGGGTTAATTATTCGACATGCATCAAACAATTTCAGATTCATCATATTCAATCCAACACAAAGAACTTCAAAGAGTACCCCAAGATTTCTATCATAGAAAGTAGGATGAAAACGTGCAATCCAACCTATACATAGATCTCCAAGGTCACCGGAATCCGCAAGTTGTTGCTATAACATATATCAAGTGAATCAATAGAATACCCCATTGTCACCAAGGGTATCCACATGCAAGACATACATCAAGTATTCTCAAATCCAAAATATTCAATCCAACATAACGAGATCTCAAAGGGAAAGATTCAATTCATCACAACAAGATAGCAAGGGAAGACCACCATATGATCCAACTATATTAACAAAGCCTGCGATACATCAAGATCCTGCCATCTCAAGAACACGAGAGAGAGAGAGAGATTAAACAAATAGCTACTGGTACATACCCCCAACCTCGAGGTTGAACTACTCCCTCCTCATCATGGCCTTCCGCCGGGATGATGCAGATGGCCACAGGTGATGATTTCCCCCTCTAGAAGGGTACCGGAAAGGCTTCAGATGGGTTTTTCTTTGATATAGAGAGTTGCGGCGGTGGAGCGGAAGTTCTACATTAACTTTCAGGGGTTTCTAGATTTATAGAATTTTTTAGCGTTGGAATCACATCAACCGGAGCCACGAGGGGCCCACAAGCTAACAGGGCGCGCCCAGGGGGGTGGGCGCTCCATGTTGGCTTTTTGTCGATAGGTGGCCCCCCTGTAGTGGTTCTTTGCTATCGTATTTCTTATTTTCTATGGAAAATATCATAAAAAAGTTTCCGGCGATTCTGAGACTTTTATTTGCTGCACAAAAAACAACACCACGGTAATTCTGTTGAATACAATGTGAGTCCGGGTTAGTTCTAATTAAATCATATAAACTGCAACAAAACCATATAAAAGTATTGTAAACATAGGCAAATATGGCATGACTACTTCATAAATTATCGATACATTGAAGACGTATCAGCATCCCCAACCTTAATTCCAACTCGTCCTCAAGTGGGTAAACGATAAAAGAAGTAATTTACGAAGTGTGAATGCTAGCATAGTGAATAGTTTTGCTCATTGATAATTTCAATCACTTTTCTAGAATCATAACCAGCAACTTTTTCTCATAAAAATCATCATGATAGAGTACAATGAATTCACATGTCATGGTTCAAACAATTCATTCTTTTGAAACATAACAACCTATGTTCTTAGTCACCAAACAATTTCAATGCATCTTATTTTCAAAAAATTCCAAGTAAGAGCTCCACATACTCAATTGTCATCTAGTCTTCCATGATTACTAATACTGAGAGCATATTTTTAGAACAAACAATATCCATCGAACACATAGAAAGATAGGGGCATAATGTTTCGCCTCCCAACATACATATCATGAAGATAATTGTCAACAATAATGAATAATGATCAAATATATACTACCGGATATATGTGTTTGAATCTCTCCCCACCACATGATGCATGCCAACTAATAGATTGAGGTTGGAATAAGAAGTTGACTCATCGTGAAAAGTAAATAACATAAAAGTAAATATATTGTCCCTTCGCAGAGGGAAGCAGGGATTTGCAGAGGTGCCAGAGCTCATTGTTTTAACAAAAAGATGAATGTGTAATTTTGAGTGGTATACTTTTCCTGTGAACATCACAACATATTTTCAATATGTTCCAAGCTAAATAGATTATTGGCGGTTCCGAAACAAAATTGAAATTTTACTCCCCCTCCACCATTCAAAAACATTCTATGGCTTACCGAATCCACTGGGGCCATCCAAACAATCAACTTTCTAGGGGGAGTTCTGGTTTTTTTTGTATTTTGCAAGACTTTGCATCCTTTTTACCATCCTCTCTCATGCAATGACAAGTGAATAAATACTCATCTTGAGAATAACCCGATTAGCATGGAAGATAATGACTGCCCCGTTGCTCCATGAGCGGTACGAGCACAAACAACATATGTTTATTTGAAGGTTTTAAAGGTGGCACATGCAAATTTACTTGTAATGGCAATGAAATACCATATATAGGTAGGTATGGTGGACTCTCATGGAAGAAAGTTGGCTCGAGGATTTGGATGCACAGGTAGTATCTCTACTTAGTACGAAGTTTTGGCTAGCAAAAGGTCTTAAATAAGCACCACATGTTGGAGGATCCATAACAATATAATTTCTATGCAAATATACCCAAGCATAACCATTATGTTGTCTTCCTTGTCCAACTTCATCAATTTGATCAAGGTTGAAAATAATTAATGGGTATTCATAATCAGAAAAGATGTCCAAAATAATATATTTGTATGTGCAAGTTCACTTTCTTATACTAATCATTCATGAATTGCTTGTGTGACCAATATTGTGATTGTAAAACTTCAATATATTTTAGTTGCTAAACTAAATGTGAACCTCCTACTAAGAACATAGCACATTGATAATTTCATATTTATGATATTTTATTGATTCACAATTTACTCTTAGGATATAAGTGAAGCACAAGAGTGAACATCAAACTACTCTAAAAAAGATATAAGTGAGGATCAATGAGTAGTCAAACAATTAAATAGCTATGTGAGGACTCTCTCTCAATAAAGAATTTCAGATCTGTGAATTTTATTCAAACAGCAAACAAAACAAAAATGCACTCCAAGAGTAGCACATATCATGTGGACAAATAAACACTTAGGCTCAACATAGGCTAACAGATATTTGTTGACGGAGAGAGGTGGGATGTGTAGCATCCCCAAGCTTAGATTCTTGAGACTTCTTGTAATATTGACTTCGGGAGCCTTGGGCATCCCCAAGCTTGAGATTTTGTATCTCTTTCACTCCTCTCATATCCCGGTTTCACCTAAATCTCAAAAACTTCATCCACACAGAACTTGAAAAGAACTCGTGAGATAGGTTAGTGCACATAGGAATAAATCAACACTTCATAAATTGCCAAGACAAGTTGCATATAATTTTCAAACATTACGTACTGTCTACTATCATTTCCACAATTTTTATCTACCAATATAAGCCATGAAAACTCTAGGATAAGTAGATAACAAAACTATGACAACAATCTGTCGAAACAGAACAGTCTGTAACAATCTATTTAAAAAGTGTACTTCAATTTCTCTAGAAACTATGAAAAAATAGGAATAGATAAAACATATAAATGAAAATTATATGTAAAAATTACAGAAACTTTCCACGTTCCGGTAAAATATGAAAATTCAAACACTACAGCAAAACTTTCCGATTTTACACAATACTCATCAAACATGCAATTCATGCATCCTAAAAGAAATTCTTTGAACTTTTTTATTGAAAAACGATATTATAAATAACATCAAGAAAATTTAAACAAAATAAAATGACGCTCCAAGAAAAACTCATATTATGTGATGAATAAAAATGTAGCTCTAAGTAAGATATACTGATAGTGTTGAAGACGAAAGTGGGGATGCCTTCTGGGGCATCCCCAATCTTAGACGCTTGAATCTTCCTTGGATATTACCTTGGGGTGACTTTGGAATCCCCAAGATTAGGGACTTACCACTACTTGTTCTCCTCATATCGGTGTCTTACCCAAAACTTAAAAACTTCGATCATAGAAAACTTAACGAAACTTCGTGAGATGGGTTAGTGTAGTAAAGATAGATCCTTCACTTAGGCACTGTGAAGACAAGATTCATAATTATTCTCACATAATACCTACTTTATATCATTCTTGTAATTTATACCACTAAATATAAGATATGGAAACAATAAAAACAAGCAAACAATGCATGCATAACAGAATCTGTCAAAAACAGAACAGCATGTGAAGATCTGAATGAAATACATATTTACCTATCTCTAAAAATTCTGAACAATAAGCAAAGCGCAGAAAATTTGCATAGCCAAATCGTGTAAAACTTTCAGAATTGTTTGACTCTCCAGTAAAATCAGAGAAATTCTGCACGGGACGTAAAAGTTTCTGTTTTTGCACAGAATCGAACTAACAAAGTCCACACTATCCCAAAGGCTTTACTTGGCACTTTATTAAAATAAAAGGCATAAAACATGATTACTACAGTAGCTTAATCATGTTAACACACAAAAACAGAAAGTATAAATACTGGGTTGTCTCCCAACAAGCACTTTTCTTTGAAGCATTTTAGCTAGGCATGATGAATTCAATGATGCTCACATAGGAATAGTATCTGAAACATGCAGAAGAGCATCATGGATCACATCACAAGCACATTTATGTCTAACCCACATCCTTTGCATAGAGATTTTGCAAGCAAACAATTTACTGTAGCAAGAATCAACTTGCATAGGAAGACAAAACAAGTATGACTTCAAAATTTGAATACATACAGAGGAAACTTGATATTATTGCAATTCGTACAAGCATATATTCCTCCCTCATAATAATTTTCAGTAGAATCATGAAGGAATTCCACAATATAACTATCACATAAAGCATTCTTTTCATGATCCACAAGCATAGAATTTTCATTACTCTCCACATAAGCAATTTTCTTCTAATTCATAGTAGTGGGAGCAAACTCAACAAAATAACTATAATGAGACTCTTGATTGGATAACCACTTTGAATATTAAAATCATGATGACAAGTTTCATGGTTACTATCACTCTTTAGAGCATACATGTCAGCACCATAATCATCATAGATAGGAGGCATGCCAGCATCATGATAAATTTGCTCATCAAAACTTGGGGGACTAAAAATATCATCTTCATCAAACATAGGATCCCCAAGCTTGTGGCTTTGCATATCATTAGCGTCATGGACATTCAGAGAATTCATCCTAACAATATTGCTATCATGCTCATCATTCAAGGATTTCACATTAACCATTTTTATAAATTCTTCCTCTAACAATTGGGCACAATTTTCCGGACCATCATTTTCATAAAAGACATTAAAAATACGAAGCAATTGAGGAAACCTAAACTCCATTTTTTTGTAGTTTTCTTTCGTATACCTTCAAGCACTCACCTCCCCGGCAACGGCGCCATAAAATAGCTTGATGTCTACTACGCAACTTTTTTCTTGTAGACGTTGTTGGGCCTCCAAGTGTAGATTTTTGTAGGACATCAACAAACTTCCCTCAAGTGGATGACCTAAGGTTTATGAATCAGTGGGAGATGAAGGATGAAGATGATCACTCTCAAACAACTGTGCAATCAAATACAAGAAATCTCTTGTGTCCGCAACACACCCAATATGATGGCAAATTGTATAGGTGCACTAGTTCGGCGAAGAGATGGTGATAAAGGTGCAATATGGATGGCAGATATAGGTTTTGTAGAAAATATAAAAACAGCAAGGTAGCAAGTGGCAAATAGCAAGCAAAACATTGCATAAATGCTTGGAAATAAGGCCTAGGTTGCATACATTCATTAGTGCAATCTCTCAACAATGCTAACATAACTGAATCATATGATCATCCCTCAACGTGCAACAAAGTATCACTCCAAAGTTCATAAGTAGCAGAGAACATAAGATGAAATTGGTGTAGGTAGTAGAACCACATCAAAGTTTTTCTTTCTGATCAATCTTTTGGTATATTCCTATAAGTGTCACAAACAGCCCTAGAGTTCGTAGTAAAATAACACCTATGATACATATCAATCAACCCTAATATCACCTAGATACTCCAGTGTCACCCCAAGTATCCTTCGGTTCATTATTCGACATGTATCAAACAATTTTAGATACATCATATCCAAACCAACAAAAAAGAACTTCAAAGAGTTCCCCAAGATTTCTATCGGAGAAAGTAGGATGAAAACATGCAATCAACCCCTATGCATAGATCCCCAAGGTCACCGGCATCCACAAGTTGATGCCATAACTTATATCACGTGAATCAATAGAATACCCCATTGTCACCATGGGTATCCACATGCAATACATACATCAAGAACACGAGAGAGAGAGAGATTAAACACATAGCTAGTGGTACATACACCCAGCCCCGAGGGTGAACTACTCACTCCTCATCATGCCTCCGCCGGGATGATGAACATGGCAACCGGTGATGATTTCTCCCTCCGGTAGGGTACCAGAAAGGTTCCAGATGGGTTTTTCTTTGATACAGAGAGTTGCGGCGGCGGAGTGGAAGTTCTAGGTTAACAATCAGGGGTTTCTGGATTTATAGGCTTTTTCAGCGTTGGAATCACGTAAACCGGAGCCACGAGGGGCCCACAAGCTACCAGGGCATACCTAGGGGGGTGGGCGCTCCCTGTTGGCTTGTTGCCAGCTGGTGACCCCCCTCCGGTTTTTCTTTGCTCTGGTATTTCTTATTTGCTCCAGAAAAAATAAAAAAAGTTTTGGGTGATTATGAGAACTTTTTTTTTCTAAACAAAAAATAACACCACGGTAATTCTGCTGAAAACAGTGTCTGTCCGGGTTAGTTCTACATAAATCATATAAAGTCCATCAAAACCATATAAAAGTATTGTAAACATAGGCAAATACATTAATACTTCATAAATTATTGATACGTTGAAGATGTATCAGCATCCCCAAGCTTAATTCCTACTCGTCCTCGATACTAATTTATGAAGTGTGAATGCTAGCATAGTGAATAGTTTTGATCATTAATAATTTCAGTCACTTTTCTAGCATCATAACCATCAACTTTTTCTCATAAAAATCATCATGATAGAGTAGCAATCAATTCACATGTCATGGTTCAAACAATGCATTCGCATGAAACTTAACAACCTATGTTCTTAGTCACCAAACAATTTCAATCCATCTTATTTTCAACAAAGTCTAAGTAAGAGCTCCAGATACTCAATTATCATATATTCTTCCATGCTTGCTAATACTCAAAGCATATTTTTAGAACAAACAACATCCAAAAAACACATAGAAAGATAGGGGCTTAATGTTTCGCCTCCCAACATAATTATCATGAAGATAATTGTCAACAATAATGAATCATGATCAAATATATTTGACTGGATATATGTGTTTGGATCTTTCCCCACCACATGATGCTTGACAACTAATAGATTGAGGTTGGAATAAGAAGTTGACTCAACATGAAAAGTAAATAACATAAATTAAATAACATAAAAGTAAATAGATTTTCCCTTCGCAAAGGGAAGCAGGGATTTGCAGAGTTGTGAGAGCTCATTGTTTTAAAATAGAGATGGATGTGTAATTTTGAGTGGCATAATTTTCCAGTCAATTTCACAACAGAGTTTTCAATATCTTCCATGCTAAACACATTATTGACGGTTCCCAAAGAGAATTGAAATTTTACTCCAGCTCCACCATTCAAACACATTCCATGGCTGACCGAATCCATGGGTGCCATCCAAACAATCAACTTCCTAGGGGGAGTTCTTGTTAATTTATTTTTGTATTATGTAGGACTAGGCATCCTTTTTACTAGCCTCTCTCGTGCAATGACAAGTGAATAAACACTCATCTTGAGAATAACCCACTTAGCATGGAAGATAATCACCGCCCCATCGCTCCATGAGCAGTATGAGCACATAAAACAGATGTTTATTTGAAGGTTTTAAAGGTGGCACATGCAAATTTACATGGAATGTCAGTGAAATACCATATATAGGTAGTTATGATTGTGGGATTCAGGGCTCCGCAGACCCAAGAAGGTTCGAACTCTGGGGCGTGTGCGAAGATCCCAACCAGCTCAAGTCTCAAGCCTACATCTCCACAGCCAGACCTTGTCGAAGATGCGTGAGAGCGCAAGAAGATGGACACGAGAGATTTACCTAGGTTCGGGCCACCTTGCGGTATAAAACCCAACTCCTGCTTTGGTGGATTGGCCTCACGAGGAGGTTTGTGGACGAACCAGTACAGTGGTTGAGTGACCTCGCGAGGTCTCTCTGGTGTGGGTGGATCTGATCCTCTCTACGGTGGTGGCTAGTCCTATTTATAGCGGGCCTTGGTCCTCTTCCCTTACCGCACTGGCGGGAAGGGATCCCACATCGGCCAAATTTGAAAGGGGACAGGAGGTACAGCTTATCCTGACTAAAGGTGGTCTTCGCCTGCAAAGCTCCTGTCATGACGCAGAGGTGGGCTCGACGATGACATCCGTCTTGTTGAGCCAGTGGTCTTGGTCTTGTTGCACCAGAATGGAAACCTTTGGGGGGCTTCCTTGGGAACCCGTGTCTGTCCTTGCTTCCTTAGCACGAAAGAGGAATCTGTCTCTACTGCGCCCGCTGGCGCCCGCCTGCTTTGGTCGCCAGGCCGTACGGAGCCGTCGATGTGGGCCACGCGCTGGGCCACAGGCAGGCAGGTCTGGGTACCCCCGATCCCAGAATGCCGACAATAGCCCCCGGGCCCAAGGCGCTCTCGGGCTATCTTCGGGGCAAAGCCATGGAAGAGAGGCTGGAACGCCGCAGGCCGCAACCGCCTACATGCCAATCCGCGTGGCACGCGGCAGGACATGGGCGCTTTCGCCCCAGGTTGCCTTGGCAACTGCCCAGACCGACAAAAGCCGGGCGCCCGCTGCCAAGCCATTATTGTTCTCCTTCCTTGCGCCCTTGCTTCCTTGCTCAGATCCACATTCACTTGCGAGAACCTCCTCCAGATCTCAACGCTGCGCCGCCCTTCTTCTTGCTCTTTTCCCTTAGGGACTTTGCCGATGGCGCCTGCCGAGAAGTCAATGCCCGAGGCTCAAGCCTCATCCTCTTCTTCCCCTTCACCGGCGCTCTCGGCCTCCGCCATTGCCAAGGAAGGGGACCTCGACCCCGTGCTCCTGTTTACGGCGGGTGACACCAACGAGTGGGGGAGACCCTTGTCTGGTGCGGCTCCGTGGAGCCGCGCACCTTGGCGAAGACAGTGTACCCCTTCTTCCTTCACATCATCTTCTCCGGGCTTGTCCCGCCCTTCTCAGGGTCCTTCACCGCCATCCTCGAGCATTATGGGATCCATGCACTCCACCTTCAGCCCAACTCCATCCTTCTCTTGTCCGTCTTTGCCTTCTACTGCGAGGCCTTCGTGGGCGTGAGGCCCTCGGTGGCCCTCTTTTGCAACTACTTCACCATGTGGCTTCAGGACTGCACGCAGCGATGGGCGTGCGCCTCCTTCGTCGCGGTCCAGAGCAAGAACTCGCTCCTGAAGGCCGGGAAGATGGTGGAGGGCTTTAGGCACCGTTGGGTCTTCATGGATACTCGGGGCCTCAATTTGCGCCTGGAGCTCCCGACGGAGCTGCCCGAGAAAGCCCTCGCGTGGGGTTCCACGAAGCTCACCGATCCCCGGGTGAAGACCGTCTTGGAGCGGATCTCCCGGGACATGGAGGCCAAGCAATTGACCGGGGCGATGATAGTGAAGGAGTTCCTGACGCAGCGCTTGGCGCCATTCCAGGCGCACTCGAAGCCCATGTGGGAGTTCGATGGTGCAAGGGACACCATCAGGCTTCGGTCCGCTAGCCCGACCTGTGAGGTTTTGGGCAGGGCCGTGGTTACTCTGCTCCATGGCGACCCCGGGGATCTCCCCGAGGCCTACGCCCCGCTGTACCGCCGCGACGACAGGGGGAACTGGTTGCTGCCATGCCCGCCTTTGACGAGCGCGGGCTCACGCCTCCCGAGCGCCCCAACTGTCCGTGCCAGTGTCCTCCGGCAGCACCATCGACGAGGAAGACTCGGAGGAGACCGCGGATGACGGCTTGGAAGAGGCGTCTCCTCCATCGCAGACTGTGCTCCTCCGTAATCTCGAAGATGTTGACGATGCCGACGAGCCCCCGGCCGCGGGCTCTGTGCACTTCACCAGGGTCCTCAAGAAGCCAAGGCCTATCTCACAGGCAATGTCGGCACTCAGCCGGGCGACCCCTAAGAAACCCGTGGCCGCGGCTCCTCCGGCGGCTCCTCCGGCGGGTTCCCCTCGCTCCGGCACGACGCTCGAAGCGCCGGCCTCGTCCCCATCCGAGCCGCAGCCAAAACACGGGGTGGCCACCGCCGGGGCAGACGTGGCCCTTCCGGCCGTGGCCCCTCGGGGCGATGCTGCCACCCTTCCAGACGACCGCGCCATGCCAAAGAAAGGCGGGAGCATCCCGGCCCTCGACGACGCGGAAAGGAAGAGGAAGTGGGTCGTGGTCGGGGAGTAAGTAACTTGCCTCGCCTTGGTTGACTAAATTGCGCGCATGCTCACGGCCTCTTCTCTTTGGTGGCCAGGGTCATCGTAGAGCCGAAGAAGAGGAAAGCGGGCGCCGAGCCGAAGGAGCAACCTGCCCGGAAGGCGCCTTCGGCCTCCAGCCCCACCGCGCCCGACCTTGCGGGCATAATGCCTCCTCCTGGCGTTGTGGCAACGCCGACCGGAGGGCAGCCTCCGGAAGCGTGGAAGTTCACGAAGCGGCGCCCCTCGCCACAGCCATGGCGTTTCCAACGCAGATAGAGGGGGCGACCTCCTGCCCCCTCCTGACGAAGTCCACTCCTGAGAACGGCGCGGCACGGCCTCGGGAGGAGCCAGCCCCCGTGCGCCATCAGGCCGAGAAGTCGTCCGCTCTTGTCGTGCTCGAGGGGAGACCGGAGCCTGAAGCGTCCCAAGCCAACCGTGCCGCAGCTCCCTTGGATACACCGCATGTCGAGGTGCCGGCGTCGCCTCCTGGTCAGGCTCTCGTGCTCACGAGCAGCGCCCTCCGGTTGGGCCTGGCACCCTGGATGAGGCTTACACCGCGTTTGATCGGGTCCGGGCCGACCTCCAAGGCACCGACAGGCGCTCCTTTGTGGGGGAACGCCTGTAGCTTATCTCCGGGTGGCTCCAGGCCGACGAAGCCATTAGGACAGCCTGGGGCCGGGCTGAGGCTGCCGCCGCGAAGAGCAAGAAGGAGGCCGCCAAGGCTGTGGCAGCCCGCGACATGGCGCTGGCCAAGGCTGCAGCTGCCGCGGAGTGTTGCAGTGAGGCGGAAGCCAAACTGAAGGCCCTTTAGGAGGTGCAAGTCGCGCACACGTAACAACTTCACCAGCGGGAGGAAGACCTTAATGCCCGCGAGGCGAAGCTCGCCGATCGCGCCTCCGTACTGTCCCAGGTGGCCGACGACCAAGCTCCGGAGCGCGAGCTTCTGGCCAAGCAGAAGGATGAGGTAGCAGAGGCCCAGACATCTCACACCCGGCACGTCTCCGCCACGACAGCCCAGCTGGATGCTAGGGAGAAGACCCTTGCCGCTGCTGAGGAAAAGGCTGCCACAGAGCGCGATGCCTTCCCCTCCGTTGAGCTCAGGTTTCGCCGGGCTCTGAGCTTCATCTGCAGGGGAGGGTTCGGGGAGCCGCTAGCGGCTCCCGAGGGCGGTTACGCAGGTCTCTCCTCCAAACACGATGAGGCACTCGAAGGTGCGGTCGCCAAGGTGGACGCCATCCTGGAGAACGTGTGCCGCGGCCTTTTCTCTGCGGCCGCGACGCGTATCTTCAGCAACCTCTACCTCCGCAAACCAGGTTTTGATTTCAACGCGGTGATGGCCTCGATTGCCCGTGAGTTCCGCGCCTCCGCTGAGGCAGCTGTGAAGGATTCCATGGATACTCTGATGAAGAAGTTATGCTGCGTCCCCGACACCGAGCCCCCTGTGGTGGAGGCGAGCAGCAGCAACGAAGGCATCGACAGCGACATTGACAACGAGCTCGAAGTGACTGAGGCGATCGGCGGCGGCAGCCTTGGTGATGACATCCCCTCCTCTTAGAGTCCAACCTGCGACATTTACCGTGCCTCGTGGAGGCGTAAGACTTGTTTGAATTGCAAAACATCATGTGTTTGTAATAACTTGTTTGAATTATGTGATTTCCTTTTGCGCCTTGTTTCCTTCCTACTTGCTTTTGTGCTCTGCGTCGGCAAGGCCCAATCCCGCGCATACCTCGACCGCCGTTGGGGCGTCCGGATCACCAGGGCGAGACCAAGGGGCGAGGGGCTACGTGAGTAGTGAGGCCTCTGGGTCGCAATGCCCAGGGGTCCCCCTTGACGTGCGAGCAGCCCTCATGAAGGATACATGGCAACAACGGAGTCGAATTGGAGCACCTTGGTGCTCTGCGTCGACAGGGCCCAATCCCGCGCATACCTCGACCGCCGTTGGGGCGTCCGGATCACCAGGATGAGACCAAGGGGTGAGGGGCTACGTGATTAGTGAGCCCCCTGGGTCATGATGCCCAGGGGTCCCCCTTGACATATGAGCGGCTCCCATACCTTTCCTCGCTAGCTTTCGTCTCGGAGGGGCACGAGAAGACTAGGTACTAGGGACCTGGTGAGGCGGCACGCACCAGGCGTGGCCTGAGCGTAGCCCCTGTCCAGCCCCCTTGCGCGCGCATCCCAGGGAAATGCTGCGTGAAGGGGCCAAAGGGCCATCCTGAGGTTGGTGCAGCCGCTCGGGCGCCCTCAGTTGTTTATCCACCAGCGCAGAGCATGGGTCTTCCACCTTGCGTGGTCATAGTCATTGGGGGACCGTGTCGTCCGCCAGCGCGGAGCACGGGGCTTCCACTTGGGCGTGGGTGGGGGCCCCTCCGCGTCCTCGGGGGACCCCGGGCATATACAACCCACTCATTATTACGTGAGAGTGTCACAGGAGAACTGGAGGAGGTGTATCTGGGCACCCGTGAGCCAGACCTCAAGGCGGGTTGCGCCTGGGCCTTCTGGCGCGGGGCGCGCTTACAAAACCTGTGTGATGGGGACAACCTGCGCCGAATGAACCTCCAGAGGCCACCGCATGAGAAGGCCAAACACCAACGACCCCAGGAGGTGACGTCAACGTGGCCGGGCCGTCAGACAGAGCTCGGCCGTTGGGTTTATTGATGCTACAGGGACGGACCCAAGCACAGACGCCGTGCCCAGTCTTCTCATGCGATAGACCTATGGAAAATCACCCGGCGCACGGCTCCCGTGACGAAGAAACGCCAAACTGCGGTTATATGAACCGGGCCACGCGCCCTGACTCAGCCACTCCCGATTAGCTCACGCGAGGACGAAGCACCAAGGACCATGGGAGGTGATGTGCACGGGACCGTCCCGCGAGACAGAGCTCAGTCTCTTGGATTTAACAAAGCTGCAGGGACGGTCCCGACCACAGACGTCGTGCCAGCCCTTAATCATGAGGCGGTCGAGGGCTGTGTTGTTAGGGTGCGGGGACATTCATGGCGACGAAGCACCGGGCAGGCAATTTGAAATACTTGGAAAACCCATCAAATGTAAAGCCAGTTCTGATACATGCGCAAAACGATATGGCAGCGCGAGTCCTAACAGCCTGAGGATGATGCAGCCTAGTGGGCGCCCTCAAATGAACAAACTAAAAGGTCACCTGGTAGAGATGCTGCTGAAGCGTAGAGGTAGTCGTTGAAGCTCGATCCTCATGAGCCTGAAGAATCCGGAGGCCCGAGGACCCCGCGAGGCCCAGGTGCCTCGCGAAGGTCCAGGACCTCTTTAGGCACCGCGCAGCATCGGGCCTCGTGTGACGCAAACGCAGCCTGCGCGAGGCGCTGGTACGTGACGCCCACGTTCATGAGGCCGAAAGGCATGCAGACGTAGTTGCAGGGGTAGACCCCTCCACGGCCGATGCGCGATGGCCAGAAGAGGCCCTGGGACGCGGCCCTGTTGAGGCCCGGGACGTTGACGCAGACGCGCAACCTGCCGCCCTCCTCGGGGGCGGTAGCCGCGCTGGGTGGTGCGGGGCGGCGCTCGTCGCGCATAGCCAGTGCCTCCTGAAGCTCCTCGATCGCTTGGGTGACGAACTCTCGTGAGCCTGGCGCCTCGCGCCGTGCTTCTTGCTTGTGGGGGGCGTGCGTCAGTGCATGCCTCCAAGTGGTGCCTGAGCACCTCCCTCGTCACGACGGCCAGGTCAGAGACTCTCCAGGTGGAAGCCCCCGAGCCCGTCCTGAGGGAGGCGCCGGGCGCGCCTTCCTATGCAGGAGGGTGAGGCGCCCCAGCGACGGGCGCAGAGCCTGGGGTGCCGCTCTTGAGGGCCTCCGTCCCCTGATGTCCCTTAGGGAGGAGCTGCTTCTTCTTCTTGGGTGTGTCCTCGGGAGGCAGGATGCCGCACTCGTCGTTAGGGTTCTCAGCCGCCGCAGTCTGGTAGGCATGCTCAAGGGAGTAGACTGCATCCTTCTCATCACAAGGGACGGTGATGACACTGCCACTCCCTGGTATCTTGAGGACGTTGTAGCCGTGGTGGGTTGCCGCCATGAACTTGGCAAGGGCAGGGTACCCGAGGATGGCATTGTACGGGAGGTGGATGTGAGCGACGTCGAAGTCGATGAGCTCGGTGTGATAGTTATCACGCTTGCCGAAGGTGACTGGGAGGAGCACCTGCCCCAGGGGAGTGGTGGAGCCATCGGTCACTCCTGAGAAGGGCTTGGTCGGCATGAGCTGGTCGTAGGGCACCTGAAGCGTCTCAAACGTCTCGATGGAGAGGACATTGAGCCCAGCGCCGCCATCGATGAGGGTCTTGGTGACGAGGACGTTGCTGATGGTAGGTGTGCAGAGCATGGGGAGCATGCCTGCGGTTGTCGCACACTTGAGATGGTCCTTGGAGTCGAAGGTGATGGCGACCTGTGACCACTTGAGGGGACACGCAGCTTCGTGCTTCGCGAGGGCGGCGTTCACCTCATGAGAGAACTGCTTGAAGATGCGGTTGGAGGCAGGGGCCTAAGCATCGCCCAGGATGCAGGCGATCGCACGGGGTTCCTGGAAGCCCCCAACCCCGTCATCTCGCCGGTCACCGTCGTTCCTCCTTGGTGGCAGCGACAGTGGAGGGAGGCCAGCATTGCCCTGAGGGCGTGCCTCGCGAGGTTGATCGCGCCAGTCCTGGTATGGGTCGCGGTTGTCCCAGCGGCCTCCGCCGTGGCCTCCTCCACGGCTGTAGCTACGGTCGCCGCGCTCGGGGCGGCGGCCGAAGCATTCGTCGCGGAGCGTCCTAAGCTCCTGGCAGTCTTCAATGTTGTGGCTACTTGTGTAGTGGAAGATGCAGAACAGGCGGCTGCCCTTGGGGGGGCTCATCTTGGCCGCAACCGCGCTTTGTCTTGGGTTCGGCCGCCAGCACTGCTGGCCCGTTGCGTTTCGCCTCCTTAGCCTTGGCCTTCTTGTCCTCAGGGTTTGCCTTCGGAAGCTCGAGGAGGGAGAGACGACCCTCTTCGGCCCTTGCGCACTTGTTCACCAGGTTGAACATCTCTAGGGCCGTGCACAGTTCATCATGGATGGCGAGCTCCTCCTTCATCTTGATGTCCCTGATGCCATCGGTAAACGCCGAGATGATGGCCTCGTCCGACGCCTTCGGGATCTTGAGGCGCACGTTCGTGAAGCGTTGTATGTATTTGTGCAGAGTCTCGCCCGGCTATTGCTTCACGCGAATCTTGCTCAAATACTCTCAAATATTCTTTGGCTCCCCTTGTGTCGAATCTATAAATTTGGGTTGAATACTCTACCCTCGAAGATGCGTGAGAGCACAAGAAGATGGACACGAGAGATTTACCCAGGTTCGGGCAACCTTACGGTTTAAAACCCTACTCCTGCTTTGGTGGATTGGCCTCACGAGGAGGTTTGTGGATGAACCAGTACAGTGGTTAAGCGACCACACGAGGGCTCTCTGATACGTCTCCAACGTATCTATAATTTTTGATTGTTCCATGCTATTATATTATCTGTTTTGGATGTTTTATATGCATTATTATGTTATTTTATATTATTTTTGGGACTAACCTATTAATCTAGTGCCTAGTGCCAGTTTCTGTTTTTTCCTTGTTTTTGAGTATTGCAGATAAAGAATATTAAATGGAGTCCAAATGGAATAAAATCTTCGGAATGATTTTTCTTGGACCAGAAGAAACCTGCCAGACTTGGAGATGAAGGCAGAAGACCTGCCACGTGGCGACAAGCCACCAGGGCGCGCCCTAGGGGGGGCGCCCCCCTGGCTTGTGGCCCCACGGCAGACCTCCTAACCCTATTCTTCGGCCTATAAATTCCCAAATATTCCCCCAATACCAAAGGGAGCCACGAAAATACTTTTCCGCCGCCGGAACCCTCTGTTCCCGTGAGATCCAATCTTGGAGCCTTTTCCGGTAATCTGCCGGAGGGGGATTCGATCACGGAGGGCATCTACATCAACTCTATTGCCCTTTCGATCATGCATGAGTAGTCCACCACAGACCTTCGGGTCCATAGCTAGTAGCTAGATTACTTCTTCTCTCTCTTTGTTATTCAATACCATGTTCTTCATGATCTTCATGGAGATCTATCCGATGTAATACTCTTTTGCGGTGTGTTTGTCGAGATCCGATGAATTGTGGGTTTATGATCCGATTATCTATGAATATTATTTGAATCTTCTCTGAATTCTTATATGCATGACTTCATATCTTTTCAAGTCTCTTCAAGTTATTGGTTTGGTTTGGCCAACTAGATTGGTAATTCTTGCAATGGGAGAAGTGCTTGGTTTTGGGTTCAATCTTGCGGTGTCCTCACCCAGTGACAAAGTAGGGGTAGCGAGGCACGTATTTGTATTGGTGCCATCAAGGGTAAAAAGATGGGGTTTTCATCATATTGCTTGACTTTATCCCTCTACATCATGTCATCTTACCTAATGCGTTACTCTGTTCTTCATGAACTTAATACTCTAGATGTAGGCAGGAGTCGGTCGATGTGTGGAGTAATAGTAGTAGATGCAGAATCGTTTCGGTCTACTTGACACGGACGTGATGCCTATATTCATAATCATTGCCTTGGATATCGTCATAACTATGCGCTTTTCTATCAATTGCTTGACAGTAATTTGTTCACCCACCGTATTATTTTCCTTCAAGAGAGAAGCCTCTAGTGAAACCTATGGCCCCCGGGTCTATTTTTCATATTATATTTTCAGATCTATAAACCAAAATTACCAAAAATACTTTTCTGCAATCTTTTTACTTTTGATTTACTTTCCGTTCTAGTAATCTTCTATATCTATCTCTATCAGATCTCATCCTTGCAAATAACCGTGAAGGGATTGACAACCCCTTTATAGCGTTGGGTGCAAGTGTTTGATTATTTGTGTAGGTACATCTATTGGGGACTTGCTTGTATCTCCTACTGGATTGATACCTTGGTTCTCAACAACCAAGGGAAATACTTATTACTTTGTTGCATCACCCTTTCCTCTTCAAGGGAAAACCAACGCAAGCTCAAGAAGTAGCAAGAAGGATTTATGGCGCCGTTGCTGGGGAGATCTACATGAAGCCTACCAAGTACCCATCACAAACTCATCTCTTGCATTTACATTATTTGCCATTTGCCTCTCGTTTTCCTCTCCCCCACTTCTAAAACGATTTTCCAAAAAGATTTGCCTTTTTATTCGCCCTTCTTCCTTTTGTCTTTTCGTTGGCTTTTTGTTTGCTTGTGTGCTGGCTCGTTTCATTGCCATCATGTCTGAATCTAAGGAAGTTTTTATTGAAAAAGCTAGTAATAATCTTGAGGGGAATCTTAACGACCCTCAGGAAGAACCTACTATCATACATACAAAAACTTTCCACATAGGCAGCGGTAATATTATTGGAAAAGGTGTTATTCAAGATTTCTTTACTTGTGCTGGCACGCTACCTACTTTAGGAGGGTCTATTCTCTATAAAACTAATAGTCTTGTGGATGCGATAACACTGTTAATAATTGAACTTGAGAGGCAATTCGTTCATATGCATCCTTGCATACAAAGGATTTTTCTAGAGTTCTCTAATATTCAGCATTCTTCCGTTAAGCGTGCCGCCACTATATTTCTAGCCCACGAGTTTAGATTCATCATGAAAGAGGCTAGCGAAATTTTTGCTCATTATAAAATTAATGATGGATGCCCCCCTATAGAGGAGATCCTTTTTAATCAAGAAGAAATAATGAGATTGCAATCTCCGGATTATGTGGCTTATAATGAAAATTTGAGAAAAAGAGTTCCTACCGAGGTTTTGATTGATAAGATTTCTGAACTCAATGATAACTTTGCTATACAAAACAATGGATTAGATTTCATATTAAGAGATAGGCTTATGACTTTCCACCAAAGGAAAGCTTACAATGATGAATTGATTATACAATATAGGGGGCCGAAGGAGGAACCTATTCCTCACGCACTTGATCTTAAGGATCCTTATCCTATTAAATTTAGCCCTTTTGATTATTTTTTCTTGCCACAAAGGAAACTTGCCGCTGAAAGAAGGGAGTATGAGATGACAATGGATGATCTCCCTTACTATTATGACAATACCTAGATCTATTGCGTTATGCCTAGCTAGGTGCGTTAAACAATAGCGCTTGTTGGGAGGCAACCCAATTTTATTTTATGTTTCTGTTTTTTGCTTCTCTTCTTGAGTGTTTTGCACATTATTACCTCTGTAGTAATTGTGTTTTTTTATTTTAATTAGTGTTTGTGCCAAGTATGACCTTTGGGATGGTTTACGGTGATTGTTGATTTGGTTTTGCTGAAAAACAGAAACTTTTGCGCTCAGTCCAGGAATTTTATAAATTCACCAGAGCGTCAATTGGATCTGAATTTTTTACACAAGATTGATATACAAATTTCCCTGATTTTCCTAATTTTTCAGAATTTTGGAGTTACAGAAGTATTTGAAGTCTACAGATTGGTACAGACTGTTCTGTTTTTGACAGATTCTGTTTTCTTTGTGTTGTTTGCTTATTTTGATGTATCTATGGGTTGTATCGGGGGGTATGAACCATGGAGAAGTTAGAATACAGTAGATATTACACCAATATAAATAAATAATGAGTTCACAATAGTACCTAAAGTGGTAATTTATTTTTCTTATACTAACGGATCTCACGAGTTTTGTGTTGAGTTTTGTGTTGTGAAGTTTTCAAGTTTTGGGTAAAGATTTGATGGACTATGGAATAAGGAGTGGCAAGAGCCTAATCTTAGGGATGACCAAGGCACCCCAATCCATATTCAAGGATACCAAAGAGCCTAAGCTTTTGGATGCCCCGGAAGGCATCCCCTCTTTCGTCTTCAATCCATCGGTAAATTTACTTGAGGCTATATTTTTATTCACCACATGATATGTGTTTTGCTTGGAGCGTCTTGTATGATATGAGTCTTTGCTTTTTTAGTTTGCCACAATCATCCTGGCTGCACACATCTTTTGAGAGGGACATGCATTAATCGTGAATTTATTAGAATACTCTATGTGCTTCACTTATATCTTTTGAGCTAGGCAATGTTGCTCTAGTGCTTCACTTATATCTTTTTAGAGCACGGTGGTGTTTTATTTTATAGAAATAATTGAACTCTTGTACCTCACTTATATTATTTTGAGAGTCTCTTTAAACAGCATGGTAATTGGTTTAGGTTATGAATTTAGTCCTAATATAATGGGCATCCAAGAGGGATATAATAAAAACTTTCATATAAAGTGCATTGAATACTATGAGAAGTTGGATTCCTTGCATATAGTTTTGAGATATAAAGATGGTAATGTTAGAGTCATGCTAGTGAGTAATTGTGGAATGGTAAAAATACTTGTGTTAAAGTTTGTGACTCCCGTAGCATGCACGTATGGTGAACCGTTATGTAACGAAGTCGGAGCATGATTTGTTTAATGATTGTCATCCTTTGTGTGAGGGTCGGGAGTGCGCGATGGTTTACTCCTACCAACCTCTCCCCTAGGAGCATGCGTCTAACACTTTGCTTCGATAACTAATTGATTTTTGCAATAAGTATGTGAGTTCTTTATGACTAATGTGAGTCCATGGATTATACGCACTCTCACCCTTCCACCTTTGCTAGCCTCTCTAGTACCGCGCAACTTTCGCCGGTGCATTAAACTCACCTTCCTCAAAACAGCCACCATATACCTTCCTCAAAACAGCCACCCGACCTTCCTATTATGGCATTTCCATAGCCATTCCGAGATATATTGCCATGCAACGTCCACTGTTCCGTTTTTTATGACACGCACCATCATTGTCATATTGCTTTGCATGATCGTAAGACAGCTAGCATGATGTTTTCATGGCCTGTCCGTTTTTTGATGTCATTTGCTATGCTAGATCATTGCACATCCCGGTACACCACCGGAAGCATTCATATAGAGTCATATCTTGTTATAGGTATTGAGTTTTAAGTAAATAAAAGTGTGATGATCATCAGTATTAGAGCATTGTCCCATGTGAGGAAAGGATGATGGAAGCTATGATTCCCTCACAAGTAGGGATGAGTCTCCGGACTTTACAAATAATAAAAGAGGCCAATGAAGCCCAAATAAAAAAAAAGAGGCCAAAGATGCCCACCAAAATAAAAATAAAATAAAATAAATGAGAGAAAAGAGAGAAGGGACAATGTTACTATCTTTTTTTTTCCACACTTGTGCTTCAAAGTAGCACCTTGATCTTCATGATATAGAGTCTCCTATTTTGTCACTTTCATATACTAGTGGGAATTTTTTATTATATAACTTGGCTTGTATATTCCAATGATGGGCTTCGTCAAATTGCCCTAGGTCTTCGTGAGCAAGCAAGTTGGGTGCACACCCACTTAGTTTCTTTTTTGAGCTTTCATACACTTATAGCTCTAGTGCATCCGTTGCATGGCAATCCCTACTCACTCACATTGATATCTATTGATGGGCATCTCCATAGCCTGTTGATACGTCTAGTTGATGTGAGACTATCTTCTCCTTTTTCCATACAACCTCCACCATATTCTATTCCACCCATAGTGCTATATCCATGGCTCACGCTCATGTATTGCGTGAAAGTTGAAAAGGTTTGAGAACATAAAAGGGGTGAAACAATTGCTTGACTTGTCATCGGGGGTGCGCATGATTTAGATACTTTGTGTGGGGAAGATGGAGCATAGCCAGACTATATGATATTGTAGGGATAAACTTTCTAAGGCCATGTTATTTTGAAAGGACACAATTGTTTGTTAGTATGCTTGAAGTATTACTGTTTTTATGTCAATATTGAGCTTTTGTTTTGAATCTTATGGATCTGAATATTCATGCCACAATAAAGAATATTACATGGATAAATATGTTAGGTAGCATTCCACATCAAAAATTCTGTTTTTATCATTTACCTACTCGAGGACGAGCAGGAATTAAGCTTGGGGATGCTTGATACGTCTCCAACGTATCTATTATTTTTGATTGTTCCATGCTATTATATTATCTGTTTTGGATGTTCTATATGAATTACTATGCTATTTTATATTATTTTTGGGACTAACCTATTAATCTAGTGCCTAGTGTTACTTTATGTTTTTTCCTTGTTTTTGAGTATTGCAGATAAGGAATATTAAATGGAGTCCAAACGGAATAAAATCTTCGGAATGATATTTCTTGGACCAGAAGAAACTTGCCAGACTTGGAGATGAAGGCAGAAGACCTGCCGTGTGGCGACAAGCCACCAGGGTGCGCCCTAGGAGGGGGGGGGGTGCCCCCCTGGCTTGTGGCCCCATGGCAGACCTCCTAACCGTATTCTTCGGCCTATAAATTCCCAAATATTCCCCCAATACCAAAGGGAGCCACGAAAATACTTTTCCGCTGCCGGAACCCTCTGTTCCCGTGAGATCCAATCTTGGAGCCTTTTCCGGTAATCTGCCGGAGGGGGATTCGATCACGGAGGGCATCTACATCAACTCCATTGCCCTTCTGATGATGCGTGAGTAGTCCACCACAGACCTTCGGGTCCATAGCTAGTATCTAGATGGCTTCTTCTCGCTCTTTGTTCTTCAATACCATGTTCTTCATGATCTTCATGGAGATCTATCCGATGTAATACTCTTTTCCGGTGTATTTTTCAAGATCCGATGAATTGTGGGTTTATGATCAGATTATCTATGAATATTATTTGAATCTTCTCTGAATTCTTATATGCATGATTTCATATCTTTGCAAGTCTCTTCGAGTTATTGGTTTGGTTTGGCCAACTAGATTGGTAATTCTTGCAATGGGAGAAGTGCTTGGTTTCGGGTTCAATCTTGCGGTGTCCTCACCCAGTGACAAAGTAGGGGTAGCAAGGCACGTATTCTTTATCCCTCTACATCATGTCATCTTACCTAATGCGTTACTCTGTTCTTCATGAACTTAATACTCTAGATGCAGGCAGGAGTCGGTCGATGTGTGGAGTAATAGTAGTAGATGCAGAATTGTTTCGGTCTACTTGACACGGACGTGATGCCTATATGCATAATCATTGCCTTGTATATCGTCATAACTATGCGCTTTTCTAGCAATTGCTTGACAGTAATTTGTTCACCCACCGTATTATTTTCCTTCAAGAGAGAAGCCTCTAGTGAAACCTATGGCCCCCGGGTCTATTTTCCATATTATATTTTTAGATCTATAAACCAAAAATACCAAAAATACTTTGCTGCAATCTTTTTACTTTTGATTTACTTTCCATTCTAGTAATCTTCTATATCTATCTCTATCAGATCTCATCCTTGCAAATAACCGTGAAGGGATTGACAACCCCTTTATAGCGTTGGGTGCAAGTGTTTGATTATATGTGTAGGTACATCTATTGGGGATTTGCTTGTATCTCCTACTGGATTGATACCTTGGTTCTCAACAACTGAGGGAAATACTTATCTACTTTGCTGCATCACCCTTTCCTCTTCAAGGGAAAACCAACGCAAGCTCAAGAAGTAGCACTCTCTGGTGTGGGTGGATCCGATCCTCTCTACGGTTGTGGCTAGTCCCTATTTATAGAGGGCCTTGGTCCTCTTCCCTTATCGCACTGGCGGGAAGGGATCCCACAATGGCCAAATTTGAAAGGGGACAGGAGGTACAGCTTATCCTGACTAAAGGTGGTCTTCGCCTACAAAGCTCCTGGCATGACACAGAGGTGGGCTCGGCGATGACATCCGTCCTGCCGAGCCCGTGGTCTTGGTCTTGTTGCACCTGAATGGAAACCTTTGGGGGGCTTCCTTGGGAACCCGCGTCTGTCCTTGCTTCCTTAGCACAAAATAGGAAACTGTCTCTGTTGCGCCCACTGGCGCCCGCCTGCTTTGGTCGCCGTGGCTCACGTCATCGCAGCCTCCTGAGGCCGGGCACTGCATAGGAATCTCCACTCCTCGAGAGGCGGCCTGGGGAGACCGCTTCTCTGTTGGTCTTGGCATCGTTCCCCTCGTGAGGCCGGGCCCCAAGCGAGGGTCTTGTCCTGCGGGGTCCGTCGCCAGGCCGTACGGGGCCATCGATGTGGGCCACGCGCTTGGCCGCAGGCAGGCAGGTCTGGATACCCCCGATCCCAGAACGCCCACAATGGTGGACTCTCATGGAAGAAACTGGGCTCAAGGATTTTGATGTACAAGTAGTATCTCTACTTAGTACGAAGTTTTGGCTAGCAAAAGGTCCTAATAAGCACCAGATGTTGGAGGATCCATAACAATATAACTTCTATCAAATATAAACAAACATAACCATTATGTTGTCTTCCTTGTCCAACTTCAACAATTTGATCAAGGTTCAAAATAATTAATGAGTATTCACAATCATAAAAGATGTCCAAGATAATATATTTGTATGTGAAAGTTCTCTTTCTTATACTAATCATTCAGGAATTGCTTGTATGACCAATATTGTGATTGTCAAACTTCAATAGATTTTACTTTCTAAACCAAATATGAACCTGCTACTAAGACCATAAAACATTGATAATTTCATATTTATGATATTCCATTCATTCACAATTTACTCTTAGGATATAAGTGAAGCACAAGAGTGAATATTAAACTACTCTCAAAAAGATATAAGTGAAGATTAATGAGTTGTCAAACAATTAATTAGCTCTGTGAGGACTCTCCCTCAATAAATAATTTCAGACCTGAGAATTTTTTTTCAAACAACAAACAAAACAAAAATGCACTCCAAGAATAGCACATATCATGTGGACAATTAAACGCTTAGGATCAACATAGGCTAACCGATATTTTTTGACGGAGAGAGGTGGGATGCGTAGCATCCCCAAGCTTAGATGCTTGAGACTTCTTGTAATATTTACTTGGAGAGCCTTGGGAATCCCCAAGCTTGAGCTTTTGTATCTCTTTCAATCCTCTCATATCCCGGTTTCACCTAAATCTTAAAAACTTCATCCACACAAAACTTGAAAAGAACTAATGAGATAGGTTAGTGCACATAGGAATAAATCAATGATTAATTTAATGCCAAGACAAGTTGCATAATAATTTTCAAACATTAGGTACTGTAATTATCATTTCCACAATTTATATCTACCAATATAAGCCATGAAAACTCTAGGATAAGTAGATAACAAAACTATGACATCAATCGGTCCAAACAGAACAGTCCGTAGCAATCTATTTAAAAAGTGTACTTCTTTATCTATAGAAATTATGGAAGGACATGATAAAAATATTATATGAAAATGATGTGTAAAAATTTCAGAAACTTTCCACCTTCTAGTAAAATATGAAAATTCAAACACTACAGCAAAAGTTTAGTTTTTTACACAACACTCTTTAAACATGCAATTCAAGCATCCTAAAAGTAATTCTTGGAACTTTTATTGCAAAATAAGATTATAAATAACATCTAGCAAATTTTAATAAAATAAAATGACGCTCCAATTAAAACTCTTATTATATGATGAATAAAAATATAGCTCTAAGTAAGATATACCGATAGTGTTGAAGACCAAAGAGGGGATGCTTTCCGGGACATCCCCAAGCTTAGACGCTTGAGTCTTGCTTGGATATTAACTTGGGGGTGCCTTGGTCATCCCCAAGCTTAGGGACTTACCACTACTTGTTCTCCTCATATCGGTGTCTTACCCAAAACTTGAAAACTTCAATCACAGAAAACTTAACAAAACTTCGTGAGATGGCTAAGTGTAGTAAAGATAGATCTTTCACTTAGGTACTGTCAAGACAAGATTCATAATTGTTCTCACATAATACTTATTGTATTTTATCATTCCCATAATTTATACCACTCAATATAAGATATGGAAACACTAAAACAAGCAAACTATGCAATCATAACAAAATCTATCAAAAATAGAACAGTATGTGAAGATCTGAATGAAATCCATATTTACCTATCTCTAAAAATTCTGAACAATATGGAAAACGCAAAAAATTTGCATAGAAAAATGTTGTAAAAATTTGATTATTTTTTGACTGTCCAAAAAAATCAGAGAAATTCTGCACTGGACGTAAAAGTTTCTGTTTTTGAACAAAATCAAATTAACTAAGTCCATACTATCCTAAAGGCTTTACTTGGCACTTTATTAAAACAAAAGGCACAATACATGATTACAACACTATCTTAAAAATGTTAACAAACAAAAACAGAAAGTATAAATATTGGGTAGTCTCCCAACAAGCACTTTTTTGAAGCATTTTAGTTAGGCATGGTGATTTCAATGATGCTCACGTAGGAATAGTATCTGAAACATGCAAAAGAGCATCATGGATCACATGACAAGCACATTTAAGTCTAACCCACATCCTATGCATAGATATTTTGTAAGAAAACTATTCATTGTAGCAAGAATCAACTTGCATAGGAAGACAAAACAAGCATGACTTCAAAATTTTAATACATACAGAGGAAACTTGATATTATAGCAATTCCTACAAGCATATATTCTCCCTCATAATAATTTTCCTTAGCATCATGAAGGAATTCCACAATATAACTATGACATAAAGCATTCTTTTCATAATCCACAAGCATAGAATTTTCATTACTCTCCACATAAGCAATTTTCTTCTAATTCATAGTAGTGGGAGCAAACCCACCAAAATAACTATCATGAGACTCTTGATTAGCATAACCGCTTTTAATATTCAAATCATGATGATAAGTTTCATGGTTACTATCACTCTTTGTAGTGTACATTTCATCACCATAATCATCGTAGATATGAGGCATGCCATCATCATAATAAATTTGCTCATCAAAACTTGGGGGACTAAAAATATCATCTTCATCGAACATAGCATCTCCAAGCTTGTGGCTTTGCATATCATTAGCGTCATGGATATTTAGTGAATTCATACTAAAAATATTACTATCATGCTCGACATTCAGGGATTTCACATTAACCATTTTTATAAATTCTTCCTCTAACAAATGAGCACAATTTTCTGGACCATCATTTTCATGAAAGACATTAAAAAGACGAAGCAATTGAGGAAACCTAAACTCCATTTTTTGTAGTTTTCTTTTATAAACAAAACTAGTGATAAACAAGAAAATAAAATATTTTAGTGCAATATCTAAAGATATACCTTCAAGCATTCACCTCCCAGGCAACGGCGCTAGAAAATACCTTGATGTCTACTACGCAACTTTGTTCTTGTAGACGTTGTTGGGCCTCCAAGTGCAGAGTTTTGTAGGATAGCAACAAATTTCCCACAAGTGGATGGCCTAAGGTTTATCAATCAGTGGGAGATGAAGGTTTAAGATGGTATCTCTTAAACAACCCTGCAATCAAAAACAAGAAATCTCTTCTGTCCGCAACACACCCAATATGATGGCAAATTGTATAGGTGCACTAGTTCGGCGAAGAGATGGTGATACAAGTGCAATATGGATGGTAGATACAGTTTTTGTAATATGAAAATATAAAAAAAGCAAGGTAGCAAGTGGCAAACAGCGAGCAAAAGGTTGTATAAATGCTTGGAAATAAGGCCTAGGGTTCATATTAAAATAACAACTCAAAGTTATTCTTTTTGATCAATCTTTTGAGCTATTCCTATAAGTGTCACAAACAGCCCTAGAGTTCGTAGTAAAATAACACCTATGATACAAGTCAATCAACCCTAATGTCACCTAGATACTCCAATGTCACCTCAAGTATCTGTGGGCTAATTATTCGACATGCATCAAACAATTTCAGATTCATCATATTCAATCCAACACAAAGAACTTCAAAGAGTACCCCAAGATTTCTATCACAGAAAGTAGAATGAAAACGTGCAATCCACCCCTATGCACAGATCCCCAAGGTCACCGGAATCCGCAAGTTGATGCCATAACATATATCAAGTGAATCAATAGAATAGCCCATTGTCACCAAGGGTATCCACATGCAAGACATACATCAAGTATTCTCAAACCCAAAGTATTCAATCCAACATACCGAGATCTCAAAGGGAAAGATTCGATTCATGACAACAAGATAGCAAGGGAAGAACACCATATGATCCAACCATATTAACAAAGACCGCGATACATCAAGATCGTGTCATCTCAAGAACACGAGAGAGATAGAGAGAGAGAGAGAGAGATTAGAAACATAGCTATTGGTACATACCCCCAACCCCGAGGGTGAACTACTCCCTCCTCGTCATGACCTCCACCGGTATGTTGAAAAGATGGCCACCGGTGATGATTTCCCCCTCTGGCAGGGTACCAGAAAGGCTCCATATGGGTTTTTCTTCGATACAGAGAGTTGCGGCGGCGGAGCGGAAGTTCTAGGTTAACTTTTGGGGGTTTCCTGATTTATAGTTTAACTTGCGACAGTGTGGGTGTCTACATGATGCAGCATATTGATAGAGTACCTGTCGGCGTCCTGGGAACGGGGGTACCCAGACTTGCCTGCCTGCGGCCCAGGGCGTGGCCTACTTCGACAGCCAAGTACGGCCTAACGCGGCCTCACTCAAAACAAGGCCCTCGCGAGGGCCCTGTACTCGCGAGGGAGACAGTGACAAGACCCGTAGGGGAATAGGCCTCCCCAGGCCCCCTCCTGAGCGGCGAAGATCTCTATGCAATGCTCGACCTCGGGAGGCCAAGGATGATGCAAGGCGGGCCAGGCAGGCACCAACGCGCCAGGGGAGACAGTTTCCTCTTTCGTGCAAAGGAGGCAGGAGTGCACACAGGTTCCCAAAGCGCCCCCAAAGGTTTCCATTCCGGTGCAACAAGACCAAGACCCCGAGCTCCGTAGGATGAACGTCATCGCCGAGCCCACGTCTGCACCACCACCGGTTACTTTGCAGGCGAAGACCACCTTTCGTCAGGATAAGATGTACTCCTTGTTCCCCTTCAAATTTGGCCGTTGTGGGATCCCTTCCCGCCATTGGCGATAGGGGGAGAGGACCCGGGCCACTATAAATAGAGGCTAGTCTGCCCCGTAGCGGGGGAGGGAAAAACACCACCCAAACGCACTCGCGAGGCAACTCACCACTGTACTAGTTCATCCACAAACCTCCTCATGAGGCAATCCACCAAAGGCAGGAGTAGGGTTTTACGCTTCGCAGCGGCCCGAACCTGGGTAAATTCTCGTGTGCTATCTTCTTCCTCGCCATCGGGCAGGGTTACCGGGCTGTGAGATTTGGGGGGGGGGGTGAAGCAGTTGGAGATCTTCGCACACGCCCCCGAGTTCGAACTTCTTAGGGTTTTTGCGGAGCCCGAAATCCGACATTTGGCGTGCTAGGTAGGCGGCGTGTTGGAGCCTTTAGCAAGCTTCACTTCTTCTTCACCCCGTCGTGTCGATGGCCGACGCCCGACAAGCTCCCTTCGGCCCTGGCGGATCCGCCTTCACCAACCTCGCCGCTGCCGTCCAAGACCCACGCCCCGGCGGCGCGGTGCCGGGCGGTCGTTACCAGGCCACCAGCGTCGTTTCCACCACCGTCACTGCCCGTGCCGGCCAGGCGCGTGGCGGACGAGCGGCGCCCACGGGACCGACACCACACTCTTACCATGTGGGAGACCTCAACGTGCATGATGCACTGCTGATGGCGAGTGAGATGCTTCGCCACCACCCGACGCACGAGGGCTTCGACGCATGGGCCGACCACATCGCCGAGTTGGTCACCGTCGCGAGGAGGGCCTGGGTTCCTCACCCCTCTTCACGACCACTGGCGCTAGGCGCCGGGGGCTCGTTTCCCGTGCCCATCACCTCATCTGCTGACGACATGCCCGCTGTCGGATTTCGGGCTCTGCAAAACCCTAAGGAATTCGAACCCAGGGGCGTGTGCGAAGATTCCCCAACAGCTTCGCCCCTTCCAAGCTCACAACACGATAACCCCGCTCGATGGCGAGGGAGACAATGGCACACAAGAGTTTACCCAGGTTCAGGCCGCTGCGAAGCGTTAAACCCTACTCCTGCCTTTGGTGGATTGTCTCACGAGGAGGTTAGTGGATGAACTGGTACAATGGTGTGTTGCCTTGCAGGCGTGTTTGTTCGACCCCCTTCCACTAAGCAGCCTAGCCTCTATTTATAGCGGCCCGGGTCCTTTTCCCTTATCGCAATGGCGGGAAGGGATCCCACAACGGCCAAATTTGAAAGGGGACAGGAGGTACACCCTATACTGACGAAAGGTGGTCTTCGCCTGCAAAGTGGTCGACGGTGATGCAGTGGTGGGCTCGGTGATGACGTCCGTACTGCGGGGCTTGGGGTCTTGGTCTTGTTGCACCGAAGTGGAAACCTTTGGGAGGCGCTTTGGGAACTCGCGTGCGTCCCTGCCTCCTTTGGACCAAAGGGGAAACAGTCCCCTCTGGCGCACTGGCGCCCGCCAGGCCTGGCTGGCATCACCCTTGGCCTCCTGAGGTCATGTGTTGCATAGAAGTCCCTGCCGCTCAGGAGGGGGCCTGGGGAGGCCTATCCTCCCGTGGGTCTTGGCGCTGTTTCCCTCGCGAGATCGGGGCCTCGCGAGGGCCTTGTGTCGAGTCAGGCCACGCCGGGCCGTACTTGGTCGTTGAGGTGGGCCACGCCTTGGGCCGCAGGCAGACAAGTCTGGGTACCCTCGTATCCAGAACGCCGACACCCGCTTCACTCCCGGCGAACCCGGGCAGGGCCCACCGCAAGCCGTGCTTCTTCTCCTCAGGATCCCGGTGACCGACTTTGGAGCGCCGCCCGGCCCCGTCAGTGGTGCTTTTGAAGAAGGTGATGGGGCGCTCCGCGCATGCCTCGACGCGCACACTCATACCCCGGTGGATCATCAACAACCTGGGTCATCCCGAATGGAGCGTGCCAAGTGGCACAGGGTACAGGCAGCTCAGGCATCTGGGTAGGGAGGTAACCGTAATGGAGGTGTCGGCGTTCTGGGAACGGCAGTACCAAGACCTGCCTGCCTGTGGCCCAGGGCATGGCCCACTTTGTCAGCCAAGCACAACCAGACGCAGCCCCTCTCGAGGCAAGGCCCTCGCGAGGACCCTAGGCTCGCGAGGAGGAGCAGCATCAAGACCGACAAAGGATAGGCCTCCCCAGGCCCCCTCCGGAGCGGCGGAGATCTCTATGCAAGACCCGGCCTCAGGAGTCAAGGGTGACGCAAGGACGGACAGGCGGGCGCCAGCGCGCTAGGCGGTGCAGTTTCCCCTTTGGTGCAAAGGGGGCAAGGACGTACGCGGGTTCCCAAAGCACCCCCCAAAGGTTTCCATTCTGGTGCAACAAGACGACGACCACGAGCCCCGCGGGACGGATGTCCTCGCCGAGCCCACCTCTGCATCATCGATAGCTACTTTGTAGGTGAAGACCGCCTTTGGACAGGGCGGGATGTACTCCTGTCCCCCTTCAAATTTGGCCGTTGTGGGATCCCTTCTCGCCATTGCGATAAGGAAAGAGGACCCGTGCCACCGCTATATATAGAGGCTAGGCTGCACCGTAGAGACGGACCGAAGACCAGTCGATTCATCCAATCCACCGCAGAGCTAGCAGAGAGCCGAGAACACCTCGGGGACGCCCTCGCGATGCTCCTCAACCTTGTACTAGCTCATCCACCATACCTCCACGAGAGGCAATCCACCAAAGCAGAAGTAGGGTATTACACTTCGCAGCAGCCCGAACCTGGGTAAACCACCATGTTCATCTTCTTCCTCGTCATCGTGCGAGTTCGTCGTCTTAGCCATCGAGTAGTGAGCTGGGTAGGGAGAAGCTGCAGGGGAATCTTCGCACTCGCCCCTGCGTTCGAACCTTGAAGGTTTTGCGGAGCCCTAAATCCGACATTTGGTGCGCCAGGTTGGGGGCCTGTCGGAGTCTCTCTCAGGCATCGCCTCGCCTCCACTCGCCGCACTCATGGCAAAAGGACGCCGAGCCCGCGCTGAGCGGCGGGCTGCCCGCGTGGCGCGGGCGGTGCCAGCAGGCCCTGGCGCCTCGCGTCGTTCTGCCTCCCAGCCAGCGGGCACCGTCACCGGCCGGGCCCTCAACAGGCGCTGGGGGCTGCCGCCTTCACCAACCACACGGCGCGCCCCTGCCGCCCCGGCCCATCACCGCATTCGGGCCGCGCTGCCACTCCTTCGAGTCTGCCAAGACCAGACGCACAGACATGTCGCGCTCCTCGTGGCGCATGAGCTATAGCGCCAACACGCTGATTGCGACCACCGCAACGACGAGGCCACGCGCGCCCCCAGGCGCAGCACCGCCGCCGACGAGGCCCAGGTGTACCTCAGCAAGGCTTGCACCCGTGAACTCGCTCGACCGGCGGGCACAGCGCACGGGCCGCACGGGCGCCCTCGGGACATCCGCAGCGGCCCACGCTCACCGGGGGCCTGGCTCGAGTCGCCGGAGGCGCAGGAGCCGGCCGCAGGCGCCGGTAGAGAACGGTGGGCGGTGCTGGGCATGCGAGAGGGGCGCCGCCCCGCGCCTCT
This sequence comes from Elymus sibiricus, assembly GCA_039707655.1. Taxonomy (NCBI): domain Eukaryota; kingdom Viridiplantae; phylum Streptophyta; class Magnoliopsida; order Poales; family Poaceae; genus Elymus; species Elymus sibiricus. The sequence continues at coordinate 228,026,685 of CM077665.1, read as the reverse complement.
CGGCACGCCCTCCGGAACTAGGGAGGAGGACCAGAGGCTCGACTACGCCCGTGCCCGAGGGCTCGTGCAACTCTACAACGACCATGTTGATGTGCGCCCGAGCCATGAAGGAAGCAGCACCGGCTACCCCGACGATAGGAGGCGCATACGCGACTTTGCGGGCAGCTCCCGCGCGGGCTGGTATGCACAGCCTCGCGGTGGCGGCCTGCGGGACTGGCATCGTGAGGATGCCCGGCGTAGGCACCTTCACGAGGCACACCCGCTAGTAGGGAGCTGCCTTGAGCAGGCGTCTGGGTCTGGGGACCGGGGGTCACTTGCCTAGGAACGAAGGGTGGAACATCCGCCCACGTCCCCGGGCCGGATGGCCCCAGCTTGGAGACGGAGGGTGGAACACACGCCCATGTCTTCGGGCCAGATGATCCCAACGTGGAGTCGGAGGGTGGAACATACGCCCTTGTCTCCGGGGTGCGCGACGCCCGCTTGGAGACGGAGGGTGGAACATACGCCCATGTCTTCGGGTCGGGCTTCGTTCGATCACCAGCGGGCGATCATGTACTCGCCTATGTCCCCGGGCCCGGTTCGCCCGGCCTGGGGGCAGGGACTCGAGTACCTGCGTGGGGACCCCGAGCACCCTAGCGAGGCGCGTTGGGGCACCGGCCGGGGTGCCCAAGGCCCTTTTCCCAGGCGGGCCTTCCCATCGGAGGGCACGAGGGGCTCCCCCTACGCTCGAGGGCCCGTCCGGAGCCGACCCTACTTCGCCACGCCAAGCCTGGGGGCTGGGAGTGGGCTTCATGTCCGCGGGGCATGGAGCTCCCTACACACCCCCAGGACCAACCCATGACACTCTCACGTAATAATGAGTGGGCTGTATACGCCCGGAGGCCCCCGAGGAAGTGGAGGGGTTCCTTCCCACGCAACGTGGAAGCCACAGCTCCACGCTGGCGGACAATTCAACACTGCCCTCCAATGGCTATGCCCATGCAACGTGGATGCCCTACGCTCAGCGCTGTGGGAAGATGAAGACTAGCCTAGGGGCCGGATGCAGCAATTGCTTTCTTCTTTTTGGTGTTCGAATTGTCATTTTTTGGAATGAAGTTTGAGGATTTCGAAACTCTATATTTAAAAGAAAAAGGGGCGGGAACTTTTCTCTCTATGTTCTCTCGTTTTACCGGTCTTGAATTCTCTCTTTCTGGATTGGTGTTTCGCAAGGAGACGTGTGCTCCGGGCCTCCCTGAGGCACCTCGGGGCTTGATAACGAGGCCCTATCGCCTCAGGAGCATGCATCTTTTAGCCGCCGACCCCCGCTCGGGGGCTCCGACCGCAGCACGGCACTGAAGCATGGAGCCGCGGGAGGCCCCAGGGCCTCCTGAGGCAGCAGCTGGCAGGACGGAATGGGGGATCGCTCGAGCGTCAAGGGGGGCTCCTGAGCATTACGCCTCAGGAGCCTTACCGGTCATATAGCCCCTCGCCCCCTTTGATGTCGTCCTTGGTGATCCGGTCGGCATCAAGGGAGTTGAGGCCTGACCCCGTAGTTGCGTCCTTGGTGATCCGGTCATACCCTACGGTGGTCGGGAAATGTGCGGGACTAGGACCTGCCGACGTAGAGCGGCTTGAGCGTCAAAGGGGGGCTCCTGAGGAGCACGCCTCAGGAGCCTTACCGGTCATATAGCCACTCGCCCCCCTCGATGTCGTCCTTGGTGATCCGGTCGGCATCAAGGGTGTGGGGGCCTGACCCCGTAGTTGCGTCCTTGGTGATCCAGTCGTACGCTACGGTGGTCGGGAAATGTGCGGGACTGGGGCCTGCAGACACAGAGTGCGGAAAGGGCCCCCAAACCGTCCCACAAACAAGGAGGAAGCGTCCCAGACGGAGCCGCGGACAATCTGGATAGCCCAGTCACGCCGCGTGGCGCGCGCAAGATCGTCGCCACCCCACAAGCTAAGTACACTACCCAACCTAGCAGGAACCCCCTGATCTAATGATGACCCGAGGACGGGATAAGAGTTGTACGCGTTAATGTGGGAATGCAGGTACTGTGGGCCATCACGTGCGGCCACCGAGCCCCCTGAGGCCTGAGGCGCCAGGAAAAACGGCATGATGGAAGGAACCCAGCCGTGACGAGCAGCAAGGCCGCGGACCAGGGGAGCGGTGGCCACAAGCAGCACCACGTAAGAAGACACCTCACGAGGGCCCTGACGGCCACTGTCGCTAGGCCGCAGCGGCACTGACATCAAGCCCCGCACGAGGAAACTAAACCACGACTACGGCGAGATGGCAACCTGCAATTTAAGACGAGGAAGGACGCAAACCAAGGTAGTACGCAAGAGACTACCGCCCACGGGGGCAGAGTTCTTCTGCAAATATTGCAGGCATCAACAAAAGAAGACAGGGGATGCTTAGAGGGAGGAGTCACTGTCGCCACCCGCGCCGCCGGCTGCCTCGGCGTCGGAATCGTCGTCCCCGCCAGAGGCGGGCACCTGGACGAACCGCTCCACCAAGGACTCCACGTGGGGGCGCACCTCGTCCCGGAGGGGCCGCTCGAGCTCGTCAGGCACCCGCTCCACGACGCGCCGGATGTTGAGCTCCGGGGCATGGCGGCGCAAGTTGGAGAATATGAGCGTCAAGCCGAGGTCGAGGAGGTCGCGCGCATCGGACTCGTTGTCCGCGTTCACGCAGGAGACGCCGGTCTCCAGCGCCTCCACCACCTTCCGGAAGAAGTCAAGATAACCCCCGTCGCCGTGCATGCACGGCAACGCGGGGGCTTCCCCGACGAATCAGTTCACCGCGCCGGCCGCACGGTGGGCGATGTCTAGGTACTGCTTGGCGCGTTGGGATTCCAGCAGCCTGGCGTGCGCCGCCTCGTCCTGGGCGGCCTGCACGGCGTCAGCCGCCTCCTGGACCTGGGCTTGGAGGGACGCCAGCTCCGCCCTGGCCTCCGCTTCGCCCCTGAGGGCGGCTTGGAAGGCGGCCTCGGCGGTCGCCAGCCAGGCCCGCAGCGCCTACACTTCCTCCTGAAGTTCGCCAAGCCGGCGCTTCTTGGCAGCAGGCGCCCTGAAAGGAGGAAAGAGTCATGCCCGGCTCACTGGGCGGGACGACAAAGGAGGAGGGAGGCGGCGGAGTACTCACTCATCAATCATGGCCCAGCGCTGGCGAACTTGCGCCGGCCCCGAGGGCCCCCCACCGCTGGCTCCAGAGGAGGACGAGGGAGCCGGCAGTGCTACGCGTTTCCCCGCACCCGCAGCGCTTCCTCCAGATGCCATGGAAGACGAGAAGATGGGAAGAGGAGAGGGCTTTCTCGGTGGAGCGAAGGAAGCAGGAAGATGCCTCAAGACTGCAATGCCCATCCCCTGCCAAGGGCGGGGCGGATTTATAGGCGTAACTGCAGCCGCGAGGCGTCATTGGAGAGCAGGCGTCGTGCGCCTCTCGGGCGCCGTAGAGCGGTTCGATCGGCGCAGTACCGTTTGTGTCGCTTCTCCTGCCGATTGACGGGTCACATCCGCACGGCCCAAGGAGTAGAGGCTCGAAGCAGCAGCAGCATTCAAGGAAGGGCAATGATAGCCGGCACTGCACACGAGCATCGCATCAATTTGACTTGGAGCACTTCCTGACGCCCTCGGGGAGTGGGGGCGTCGCCGCCCCGGCGCTCGACACGTGTAAAGCCAGGCCTGCAGGCGTTTCGGGCCCGCGGCGCTTCGAGCCGCCCTCAAGGCTTCACCCGGAAGCCAGCTCCAGCGCGCCTTGGGCCCGAGGGCTACTGTCGGTGTTCTGGGAACGGGGGTACCGAGACCTGCCTGCGGCCCAGGGCATGGCCCACTTCGTCAGCCAAGCACAACCAGACGCAGCCCCTCTCGAGACAAAGCCCTCGCGAGAACCCTAGGCTCGCGAGGAGGAGCAGCATGAAGACCGACAAAGGATGGGCCTCCCCAGGCCCCCTCTGGAGCGGCGGAGATCTCTATGCAAGACCCGGCCTCAGGAGTCAAGGGTGACGCAAGGAAGGACAAGCGGGCGCCAGCGCGCCAGGCGGTGCAGTTTCCCATTTGCTGCAAAGGGGGCAAGGACGTACGCGGGTTCCCAAAGCACCCCCAAAGGTTTCCATTCCGGTGCAACAAGACCACGACCACGAGCCCCGCGTTACGGATGTCATCGTCGATCCCACCTTTGCATCATCGACAGCTACTTTGCAGGCGAACACCGCCTTTGGACAGGGTGGGATGTACTCCTGTCCCCCTTCAAATTTGGCCGTTGTGGGATCCCTTCCTGCCATTGCGATAAGGGAAGAGGACCCGTTCCACCGCTATATATAGAGGCTAGGCTGCACCGTAGAGACGGACCGAAGACCTGTCGATTCATCCGATCCACTGCAGAGCTAGCAGAGAGCCGATAACACCTCGGGGACGCCCTCGCGAGGCTTCTCAACCTTGTACTAGTTCATCCACCATACCTCCACGAGAGGCAATCCACCAAAGCAGGAGTAGGGTATTACGCTTCGCAGCGGCCCGAACCTGGGTGAACCACCGTGTTCGTCTTCTTCCTCGTCATCGTGCGAGTTCATCATCTTAGCCATCGAGTAGTGAGCTGGGTATGGCGAAGCTGCAGGGGAATCTTCGCACTCGCCCCTGCGTTCAAACCTTGAGGGTTTTGCGGAGCCCTAAATCCGACAGGAGGCACGGTGGATAACCAGGGAGGCAACCCATGTCAAGACACGCACGGCCAACCCCACGGCGGCGGCAGAAGTAAGCAACTTCGGGCGGAGGCTCGCCGCAGGAGGGTCTGTGGCCCGCGCGCCCAGTGCGGTGTCACCTCGCCACCCGGGGAGGCTGCCCTTGCTGAGCGCGGGGACGGTTCAGGAGGGGGCCAAGGCCTTTATACAGAGGCCTATGTTCCGAGCTACGTCACACCTGCGGATGGCGCGATGGATCAAGTGCCCCCCGCGGGTGCCAGCACCCTCCCGGAGTAGGGAGATGTCCCGGACGCCCTCCACAAGCCGGGCCTGGGGGCTTCCATTGAGGGAGTACTAGGCCAGGTTGATGTGAGCGGGGGGGGGGGGGGGGGGGGCAACCCGGGATACACGGGGGCGCGGCGCAGCCGCCGCCCTCGCGAGCAAGCCACACGCAGCCAAGCCCCCCGGGCCACAGGAGCGACCGCCTGGGGGGATCGGCAAGATACAAGCAGCGCGGGCCACCCGTGGCAACGGGTAGCCGGCACGGCCCTCGGGAGGCAGGGCCTCGCGAGGTCCTCAAGCCGCTGTCTTGCTGGCGTCCCGACACCTCACGAGGCGGCTTTACGGACCCAACACCCTTATGGCTGCGCTGGGTGCATTGTACTGATGTTATGGCCGCGGGAGCGCAATCCCGCGGCTACGCGGGGAACAATGCACTCAGGTTTGGGCTGTAGGGGCGCACAACCGCGCAGAAATGCGTGGGATGGCTCTTAACTGAGTTGAGAGCACCTGGGCCATGCGCCTGGGGGCTTGCCCAGCTACCTTCGGCCGTGACACTCTCACGTAATAATGAGGGGGCTGTATACGCCCGGAGCCCCCCGAGGACGCGGAGGGGTTCCATCCCATGCCCAAGTGGAAGCCCCATGCTCCGCACTGGCGGACAATACTGTCCTCCAATGACTATGCCCATGCAACGTGGATGCCCTATGCTCTGCGGTGGGGAAGACGAAGGCAAAGACTAGCCTAGGTGCCGGACGCGGCTGTTGCTTGCTTCTTTTTTGTATTCGAACTGCCACTCTTTGAAATGAAACTTGAAGATTTCGTAGCTCTATTTAAAAAGGGGGCGGGAAATTTTCTCTCTTTGCAATTCCTTTTTTCTGGTCTTGAAGTCTCGTTTTCTGAAATCAACACCTGTCGCTCTTTCCCCGGGCCCCGTTGCCTCAGAAGCTTCCATCTTTTAGCGATCAACCCTCACTCGGGGGCTCCAGCCACGGCCCGGCACGACAACACGGAGCCTCGGGAGGCCCAGGCGCTTCCCGGAGCAGCAACTAGCGGAAGGGTATGGGAGCCGCTCGAGCGTCAAGGGGGACTCCTGAGCAACGCGTCTCAGGAGACACACTGGTCACGTAGCCCCTCACCCCTTGGTCTCGTCCTGGTGATCCGGACGCCCCAACGGCGGTTGAGGTATGCGCTAGATTGGGCTCCGCCGACGCAGAGCGCCGCTTGAGCGTCAAGGGGGACTCCTGGGTAACGCGCCTCAGGAGCCTCACCGATCACGTAGCTCCGTGCCCCTTGGTCTCGTCCTGGTGATCCGGACGCCCCAACGGTGGCCTAGGCCTCGCCCTTTTGGTCTCGTCCTGGTGATCCGGACGCCCCAACAGTGGTCGAGGACTGCTCGGGATTGGGCCCCGCCGACGCAGAGTGCCGAAAGGGCTCTCGAACCATCCCACTCAGGAGGAAGAGGCCCTCCCTGGTGGGATCCTCGAGCTCCCTGGACGTCCCTGCTGCACCTCGCGACGGACGAGCTCGCCACGACCCGCCAAGCTAAGTGCGCCAACCGAACAGAGCAGAAACTTTATGATTAGATGATAGCCCGAATACAGGGTAGGAGGCGTGAGCGCTAACGTGAGAATGCAGGCGCTACGGTTCACTACGTGCTTCCATCAGGATTCTTGTAGCTCCAGGTACAAGGAATGGCGGCGCAAGGGAAGGAGTCCGGCCTCATTAGGCGATGTCACTAAAACCCTGGCCTTAGGGGCTGCACGCTCCTCCTCAGGAGGGCCCGCCTCGCGAGGCCCTAGTAGGCTGCCATCGCCGGGCATGGTGCGACACCCCCGCGGACCTCACAAAGGGGGGCCGGGCCGCACCAACGATGACACAAAGCTCAGCACAAGAGACAAAGTCGCGCCGCACAAGACAAGCAACCGGTGATTTAAAGGAAGGAGGAGGAAGATGAAGGTAAAACACAAAAGTTTAATGCCCTCAGGGGCCGATTGTTTCTTGACATGATAGGAACCAGAGAAAGAAAACAAGGGACGCTTAGACGGAGGAGCCGCTGTCGCCACCCGGACCATCGCCCGCCACGGCGCCGGAGTCGTCACTCTCGTCGGAGGAAGGCGTTTGGACGAACCGTTCCACCAGGGACTCCACGTGCGGGCGCACCTCGTCCCTGAGAGGCCTCTGGAGCTCCTCGGGCAATGGCTCCATGACGAGGGGGAGATCAAGCTCCGGGATGTGGCGACGCAGGTTGGAGAAGACGCGCTGTCGGATTTCAGGCTCCGCAAAACCCTAAGAAGTTCGAACCCAGGGGCGTGTGCGAAGATCCCCAACAGCTTCGCCCCCTCCAAGCTCACAACGCGATAACCCCGCTCGACGGCGAGGAATAAGATAACACTCGAGATTTTACCCAGGTTCGGGCTGCTGCGAAGCGTAAAACCCTACTCCTGCTTTTGGTGGATTGCCTCCCGAGGAGGTTTGTGGATGAACTAGTATAGTGGTGAGTTGCTTCACGATTGCAGTCTGTGGTCGTCGGCCCCCCCTCCTCCTACTGAGCAGCCTAGCTTCTATTTATAGCGGCCCGGGTCCTCTTCCCTTATCGCAACGGCAGGAAGGTATCCCACAACAGCCAAATTTGAAAGGGGACAGGAGGTACATCTTATCCTGACGAAAGTTGGTCTTCGCCTGCAAAGAAAGTGGTGGTGACACGGTGGTGGGCTCGCTGGTGACATCCGTCCTGCCGCGCCCGCTGGCCTGGTCCCGTTGCACCGGAATGGAAACCTTTGGCGGGGCGTCTTGGGAACCTGCGCTCGTCCTTGTCTCCTTTGCACCAAACAGGAAACTGTCCCCTCTGGCGCGCTGGCTCCCGCCTGGCCTGGCTGTCGTCACCCTTGGCCTCCTGAGGCTGAGTGTTGCAAAGATATCTCTGCCGCTCAGGAGGAGGCCTGGGGAGGCCCAAACCCTTGCGGGTCTTGGCGCTGTCTCCCTCGCGAGCTCGGGGTCTCGTGAGGGCCTTGTGTTGGGCGAGGCCGCGCTGGGCCATACTCGGTTGTCGAGGTGGGCCACGCCCTGGGCCGCAGGCAGGCAAGTCTGGGTACCCCGGTATCCAGAACGCCGACAGTAGCCCCCGGGCCCGAGGCGCGCTCGAGCTAGCTTCGGGGTGAGGCCACGGAGGATGGCCCGAAGCGCCGTGGGCCCCAACCGCCTGAGGGCCAACTTGACGCGTGTCGCACAATGAGACGCGGGTGCCTCGGCTCCCCAAGGACGTCGGGAACCGCCCTGAGCCGAGCCGACGCGAGGCCTGCACGTCTCCTCGTCCATCATTGCTCTTCTTTGAATGTGGCTGACCCCTTGTGTCCTCCCTCTCCTTGGGCCACGCGGATGTAACCCGACGGGAGCAGAGGAAGCGACGTGAGGTAGGGTAGCACGCCGGTCGAGTCTGGCACGCGTCGCTCGAGAAGTGCACGATGCCTCCGCTCCCCACGACGCCTCGGCAACCGCTCTGTCTGACCTTCAACCGGTGCACGTTGGGGGTCCATCATTACCCGGGATAGGGAAAACGCCAGTTGGCCTCCATCCAAATATAAATGGGCGGGGGGGAACAGAGCCCCCAGCCCATTCTTACTCCTTGCTCGCCCGCCTTAGTCCTTTGTCTTCCCCATTATGACGCCGGTGAGGAGGTTCTCCGCTGCCAAGAGGGGAAGGTCTGCCAGGGGGCACCGGACCAACAACCTCCCAAGAGGAGCAGGGGTCGCCCCCGCAAGTATGCTGGGGCGCTACCGGCGGTGCCCAGTGGGCGTGGGCGCCCCTCCGCGGGGTCCGGCGCTTCCACTGGCGCAGCCGGAGACGGTGGGCGCGATGGCCGTGGCAGGGGAGGGAAACCTGCAGTCGGTGCTCGGCCGCCGCGTCTGCAAGTGCGCACGGCCGACGCGGGCCTGGAGTTCCTCGTGCAGGTGGAGAGGCCGGCGAGCTCGTAGTTGCAGCTCCCGCGCTCCTTCGCGGAGACGTTGCCGGTTGTCGCGCCCGCAGGCCTGTGGCTGCAGGCCGACGGTTGTTGCAGCGGCACGTTGTGGGTGGAGGTTGAGGTTACCCCTGCATGCAATGCCATTTTGAGCCGCGGGTGGCTGACCTTCGCCCGCGCCCATGGCCTGGAGGGGAGGCCCATGCTCCACTTCAAGCACGGCGGCGCCGCAACGCTTTTCGTCTAGATCTTCGGTGTTGACGGTAGGCGCTTGGAGTGTTGCCCAGAGGGAGGTGGCAGCGGCGATCTTGGAGGTGAGCTTGCCCTTGGCGACGGCCGCCATGCTTCCAGCAGCAGCGATACCTCCTCCGAGGAGAGCCCGAGTGATGACAGCTACGACGCCAGCCGCGGCGGCGCCGCTCCCCCGCCCTGGAAGCGGCCACGCCGACGTGCCACCGCGGCGCCATCAAGGAGGAGGAGGACTCCGACTGGGCGCCAGCACACCGAGGCTGGGGCCTCATGAGCAGCGGCCCCCAGGGAGGGGGCTCTTTCGCCTTCTTTTCTTTTCTTCTGCCTGTAATCAAAATCTCAGGGGGCCCTTCCGGGTGTGTGACGAGCTTTGGCGCTTGCGCTCTTTTATTAGCACTTCTCGTTACGTATTACGGTCACTTTGTTACTGTTAACCGAGGCTTCGCTTTGATCGTGGTTCGAGTACTTAGCTTGATGCGTCCGCGGCGGGCTCCCGCGTCGTAGGGTTTGGCAGTGGCACCTAGTGAGCCAGTGGCACTTGGAGAGCTTGGGGAGGTTCCTCCTTCCTGCGAATGAGGCGGTTTGGGGAGGCCCCTGTCGGCACTCTACGTCTGCAGGGCCCGATCTTGTGCTTGCCCCGCCACCGTTGGGGCGTCCGGATCACCAGGACGAGACCAAAGAGGGCGAAGCCTCGACCGCCATTGGGGCGTCCGGATCACCAGGACGAGACCAAGGGCGAGCGAGGAGCCACGCGATCAGTGAGACTCCTGAGACGCAATGCTCAGGAGCCCCCCTTTAACGCTCAAGCGGCACTCTACGTCGGCGGGGCCTGATCTTGTGCATGCCTCGCCACTATTGGGGCATCTGGATCACCAGGACGAGACCAAAGAGGGCGAAGCCTCGACCGCCATTGGGGTGTCCTGATCACCAGGACGAGACCAAATACCGAGCGAGTAGCCACGCGATCAGTGAGGCTCCTGAGGCGCAATGCTCAAGAGCCTCCCTTGACATTCAAGCGGCGACCAATCCTTTCTGCCAGTTCTTGTCCCCAGGGGGCGTGAGCCTCCAGGGTTTTTTAAGACAGCGCACCGAGCCGCGGTGGAGCCACCGAGTGAGGGTGAGGCAGCGCGCACCTGCTAGCTTGCTCGAGAGTGCCACGCAAGGACCAGGCGCCAAGGCTACGCGGGGACCAGGACACCAAGGCCTTGGCGAGGTGTGCGCACCGTGCCAGTAGCCCCCGCTCGCGGGGCGCGGGAGGGAGAGGCTAGCAGGCGTTATCTCAGAGAAAGAAATTTCAAGAAAGAGCACTGCAAGAAGAAAAATTCCCGCCCCCTTTTCCTTTAAATAGTCAATAAAGAACCTCGGACTTCGTTCCAGGAAAAATGGCAAATTCGAATACAGGAAAAGCAAGGAACAGCCGTGTCCGGCACCTAGGGTAGTCTTCGTCTTCCCCCACCGCGGAACATACGGCATCCACGTTGCGTGGGCATAGTCATTGGAGGACAGTGTTGTCCACCAGCGCGGAGCATGGGGCTTCCACTTGGGCATGGTTGGGAACCCCTCCGCGTCCTCGGGGGGCTCCGGGCATATAAAGCTCACTCATTATTACGTGAGAGTGTCACGGGTAGAACTTGCAGAGGTGCTGGATGTTCCAGGCGTTCTGGATGGGGACCCCGTCCTGAGTCTCCAGATGCACGGTGCCAGGTCTGGATAGGCGGGTAACCTTGAATGGGCCTTCCCACATGGGCGAAAGCTTGTGCAAGCCTTCCATGGAAAGGACCCACCTCAGGACGAGGTCTCCGACTTCGAGGGTCCTGGATCAGATGTTACAGTAATGGTAACGCCGCAGTGCCTGCTGGTACCTCGCAGCTCGGAGTGAGGTTTGACGACGGACATCCTCCCTGAGCACGAGGTCCGTCCCCCGCGAGGCATCCTGACGCTCCTCGTCAAATGCCAAAACCCGTGGGGATCGGTGCTTGACTTCATGTGGGACGACGGCTTCGGCTCCGTAGACGAGGAAGAACGGGGTCTCGACGGTGGGCTTAGTCGCGGTGGTGCGGATAGACCACAACACAGACTGAAGCTCATCGACCCAACCCTTGCAGCAGGCCTCAAGCTTCTTCTTAAAGCTCCTTGCCTTGAGGCCCCATAGGACCTTCACGTTGGCGCGCTCTGCCTGACCGTTGCTCCGCGGGTGTGCCACTGAGGCGTAGCATATCTGCGTTCCAAGGTTAGCGCAATAGGTTCTGAAGAAGTTACTTGTGAACTGCGAACCGTTATCGGTGATGATGCTGTTGGGAACGTCGAAGCGGCTCACGAGGCCCTTGATGAACTTGACGGCCGATCCAGCGGGGATGGTGTGGACGGGCTCCACCTCCGCCCACTTGGTGAACTTGTCGATGGTGACGTAGAGGTAGCGGTACCGGCCTGCTGCTCGCGGAAAGGGCCCCAGTATATCCAGCCGCCAGACTGCAAAGGGCCAGGAAAGCGGAATGGTCTGGAGGCCTTACGTGGGCTGAATAATCTACTTGGCATGGAACTGGCAGGCCTCACAGGACCGGACCAGCTCGGTGGCGTCGTTGAGCGCCGTGGGCCAGTAGAAGCCAGTGCGGAACGCCTTCCCTACAAGGGTGCGTGACGAGGAGTGATGCCGTAGTCTCCTCCATGGATGTTGGCCAGTAGCTCGCACCCCTGATCTCTGGATACGCACCACAATGCGACGTCGTTCGGGCGCCTGCGGTACAGCTCGCCGTCCCGCAGACAATAAGCTGTGGCCTGTCGTACCACACGTTCCGCGTCTTCTTCCTTTTCGGGTAAGGTGCCATGAAGGAGGTACGCCTTGAACTCCTGTGTCCAGTCGTCGACTTGGGGCTCCAGCGCAAGGAGCAGTCGGGCTCCCGAGGCCAGACCACAAGTTGGAGCCCCTGAGCGTGGCGCCGGGGATAGTTCTTCATTCTGCGGCGCCTGATCCCCAAATGGTGGTGCCGCGGATGGCCTGAAGAGCCGCTCCTCGAAGACGCCCGGCTCCTAAGGCTCGCGGCGCGATGCCCTCTTGGCGATGTCATCGGCCTCCTTGTTCGCGCCACGCGGGATGTGCTGCAATTCCAAGCCCTGGAAACGTTTTTCAATCTTGCGTACCTCAGCCAAGTATGCCTCCATATGCTCATCCTTAGGCGTATACTCCTTTTTGGAGAAATTGATGAGGAGCTGGGAGTCGCCCTTGATGGTGAGGAGTTGAATCCCCAAGGTGGCTGCGGCCCGGAGGCCGGCGATCAGGCCCTCATATTCCGTGAGGTTGTTGGAGACCTTCTCACCATGCTGGAAGCATAGTTGCACGGCGTAGTAGAGCTTGTCCCCGGTCGGGGAGACGAGTACTACTCCGGCCCCTGCCCCCTTGCGCGCGAAGGCCCCATCGAAATGCATGATCCAATCCTTAGGCGCCTCGTCGCCGGGGGCAAGGGACCGGCCCTCATCCATCCCCCGGTCGGGAGCGTCTGTCCATTCGGCTACAAAGTCCGCCAGGGCTGCCCCCTTGATGACCCTGGTCATGCTGAACTCTATATTGAAGGCCTGCAGCTCGATGTTCCATTCTGCCACCCTCCCTGCTGCGTTGGGGTTGCGCAGCACTTTCTCCAAGGGGTACGCAGAGACGACCCTGATGGGATGCCCCTAGAAATAATGGTGCAGTTTCCTTGAGGCAACAAGGAGTGCGAGCAAGAGCTTTTGCTGCATAGGGTAGTGCGAGCGTGTGTCCCGCAGCACGGTACTGACGTAGTACACCGGATGCTCGACGAGGGAGAGGCCTTCTGTGCCGCCTCTCTCCGCTGCGGGCTCTTGAGGCCCGGGTGCCTCGGGGGTCGCCGGGGCGGTCGTGGCCTCGGGAGCATTGTCTTGAGGGGATGAAGGCTCCTTGGCGTCCTGTGAATCGCCTTGCTTCCTGTTCGGGGGCCCGCCCGTGCCGGAAGGCGTAGCGCGCGTGCCAGCACGCTCTTCCCTGACCGCCACAAGCGTGGCGCTGGCGGAGTGCGGGGTGGCAGCCAGGTACAGCACCAGGGGCTCCCGGGGGCGAGGTGCCACCATTACTGGTGGGCTCGTGAGGTACTGCTTGAGGTCCTCGAATGCCGCGTCTGCCTCCGGAGTCCATTCGAAGGGGCCCTTCCTCTTCATGAGCTTGAAGAACGGCAGGGCCCGCTCGCCGAGCTTCGAGATGAAGCGCCCCAAGGAGGTCCCGCAGCCGGCTAGCTTCTGTATTTCCTTGAGGGTCTGAGGCGGGGTCATCTTGCTTATAGCCTTGACCTTCTCTGGGTTCGCCTCGATCCCTCGGTGCGACACCAAGAAACCTAGCAGTTTGCCCGACGGGACCGCAAAGAAACACTTCTCCAGGTTGAGCCTCAGGTTCACTCGCCTCAGGCTGGCAAACGTCTCCTCCAGGTCTTCGATCAAGGTCTTGGCTTCTCGCGATTTGACCACGATGTCGTCGATGTAGGCCTCCACGTTCCTCCCGAGTTGCTGCCCCAGGGTGATGTGCATCAGCCGCTGGAAGGTTGCGCCAGTGTTCCGCAGCCCGAAGGGCATGCACGTGTAGCAGAACACACCGCACGTGGTGAGGAAGGCTGTCTTCTCAACGTTATCCACCACCATCTTGATCTGATGGTAGCCCGAGAAAGTATCCAGGAAGCATAAACGTCGCACTCGGCGGTGGAGTCCACGATCTAGTCGATGCGCGGCAGTGGGAATGGGTCCTGGGGGCAGGCCTTGTTGAGGTTCATGAAGTCGACACACATGCGCTCCTTCCCAAACTTCTTCGGAACGACTACCGGGTTGCCGAGCCACTCTGGGTACTGCACCTCCCGGATAACTCCGGCTGTTGGAGATATGCCCTAGAGGCAATAATGTGATGATTTCGTTTCCTATGTATTCATGAGTATTTTGTATTGTCCTTGAACATCATCAGTGATATGTATCAATAAGTATGTGACTTATTTGTGAGACTATATATATTATGATGATTGTTCTAATAGTCCCTAGTTGTTAAGGTTATGCGGACACATATCCTTTAATAGTATACGATTCAGTTGATGACTACGTTTCACAAGTCATGTGCATAGAGATGCTAAACTGATAGTATGGACTCGGGGATTGAGAGCACTGAGTCGGACAGACCCACTTTGAGACATAGCGAGATAATGTCATCTTCTAGTCTCAAGCACAATGTATATGCCATGTCCTAGACCTGAGGTCATCGCATGTTCTCGCGATGAGGATTGACTTACTTAGGGTCTATCAAACGCTACTCCGTAACTGGGTTGTCACGCCCAAGATGCGACCCTATCCTTATTTTGGCACGAGGGCCTCGACAGGGATAGAAGCTCATCTCGTCGTTTCGCAAGAATGGATATCATTACAAGTACATGTAAAGAAGAGATGAGTATATGGAATTGGCCTACACTCGCCACAAGCTACATCAATATCACATCAATACAACAACACATCCAAACATCATACAGAAGAGCAGGGTCCGACTACGGACGAAAACAAACGATAAAATGACATCCATCCTATGATCGATGAAGAAGAGGAAGAAGAAGAACTCCAAATCAAACAAAGCATCGCGCTCATGTCATATCATCGCATTACCTGTACTTGCAACTGTTGTTGTAGTAATCTGTGAGCCACGGGGACTCAGCAATCTCATTTCCAAGGGTATCAAGACTATTAAAGCTTAATGGGTGAGGTATGGTTAAGTGGTGAGGCTGTAGCAAGCACTAAGCATTTATTTAAGTGGCTAGCTTACCAGTACAAGAATAAAGGGGGATGATTGTCGCATAAACGGACGTGATCTAGTAATGATCTCTAAGAGATCCTGAACACCTACTTACGTCAAACATAACCCCACCATGTTCTCTCTCGGATAAGGACTCACGAGAAGAGACAGTCACGGTTATGCACACAGTTGGTGTATTTTATTTGAGTTTACTTCAAGTTTGCTATGACCGGGTGTTAAACAAAGTTTCCAAGTTGCCACGTAACCGCGGGCACGGCTTTCTGACAGATTTAACCCTGCAGGGGTGCTCCAACTCATCCATCACAAATTAACCACAGGCCTCGGGAATAACCTCGACCACGAATCTCATGATCTTCCTAGGCAATTCCACTTGAAAACCGCAACCTCGAGATAGCCCGAAGTATTATCGGAATTCCTCGCACAAGACGTTCGAGAAAGGTCAAACAAGTCCAGCAAGACCGCCCGGCGTGTCGACGAACCCGATAGGAGCCGCGTATCTCGTTCTCGGGACACGACCAGATGAGCGCAGCGTACGGTGGCCTGATAGACATCTCCCGAGTTGCCCCGGGTTGGCCCCGCACACGACTCTAGTTTGGACCAACACTCATGAGGAGCACTGGCCCGGGTTGTCGAATAATTATCCGCGGGTGCCGGCGGGTCCCTATGCAATTTTAGTTGTTATTAGGCAAATGTAGTACCAATGTTGGGCCTTGCCAGACAAGTTTTATCCTAAAATGAAAATCAAGGGGTCCCCATAACAACCCCGAGCATGTTAGGAGTGCTCAATTATGTAACATAACACCGTTACACCAGTAACTAGGGGCGGCAAGAGTGGAACAAAACACCGAGCAAAAGGCTAACCTTCCACCCTCTACCAAGTATATATGTGCATTAAATTAAATAGCAATAATATTGTGATATAACAAATATATCCATGTTGGCACATGGGAACATTGCACCTGCAACTAGCAACGCTATAAGAATGGCTGAGCAAGCAGTAACATAGCCAGACAATGTTTTCTGGGACGTGGAGGGGTTAGAGGCTTTTCATGGCAATTTGGGAGGCTTGACATACAAGTGGTAGGTAGCGAGACAGCGATAGAAACAAGACATCTAGCATGGCAATGAGAGTAATGGTATCCAGGGAAATGGTCATCTTGCCTGAGATCCCGCTTGGAAGAAGATCGAGTCCATGAAGAAGACGAACCAACGTAGTCGAACGAATCCTCACACTCCGAACGCTTCCGGAACTCTATCGAGAAGAAGCAATCCGGAACAAACAATCAACACACGAGAACACCACAACATATGCATGACATGATGTGCAATCGAATATGATGCATGTCCATTTAAATATGCAAGGCATGGCAATCACAACAACGATACTACACATTAAGTGAAGCTCAATATGCAACGAGTTGCATATTGACAAAACTCCACATTCGAATATTTAGTTCACTCTCGTTTAGGTACACGACAATATTAAATGTGGTTAAACATGGCAAGAGGTGAAGCATAATGAAACTACACTATCTAGGCATCTTAAATGAGGCCGGAAACAACATATAGTATTTCCGAAACGACCCCATATGTTAATTTCGAAATTGGTCCAGATCTGATCTAATCATGTTTTATATTTATTAAACAGGAAAATAAAGTATACCATGCAATTCGACATGTCATTCTAGTCGATTTACATATATGGAACATCTCTAAGAGATATGACCTTCACAAGATGAACATGACATGAATGCGAAATGCATGAAAATGACAACCACAAACGTTTCAAATCATGAATGCAGCAAGATATTATGATACTACATGAAATTCTAGTCAAGTTACATATGCAACATGTACAAAACGGAGCTACGGTTCAACCACAACAACCAACACATGTTTTAGTGCAAATCTGTCCAAAACAGCAACATGGCATATTGCACACATGAAAACAACAAGTTACAACATTCTAAAATGCACAAACTAAGCATGGGGCAATAGCATATAACACACACTTCATTTCATCTTCACATATTGTTGGGGATATAACCCCGTGGTAAGACCCGCCCAGGAGGGGCCGGGTCATACCAGGCGGCTCATAGCCAAGACCCTTAAGGTGGGCCGGAAGATGAAGGCTAGGCCGCATGGCGGCTTACCAGACGGGCCAAGACGAAGGCCCAGAGACAGAAGATGGTGAGAGACCTGGGCGGTTAAGCCGCCCGGATACGGCTTGCCCAAGGTGGCCAGGCGGCTTAGAGGCAGGGTCGATTACGTTGTATGAGTCGGTTTTGGACTCGTGTAACCCAGGGCCTCGACCTCCTATATAAAGGTGAGACCCTGGGGCGGCTTAGACAAGAAACCAATCAATCAAGAACTAGGTCAAGCAAATCCGCTCCCTTGTAATCAATACACCAATCAATACAACACAAGCAGGACGTAGGCTTTTACCTCTTCTTTAGGGGCTGAACCTGGGTAAACTCGTGTCCCTCGTCTCGACCAACCCCTTTGAGTCCACCGCCTCAGCGATGGCCTCAAACCTAAGTCTTCGGACATCTGCCGTGACAAAACCACGACAGTTGGTGCCAACCATGGGGATACCGCTCGGTGGTGTTGACTTCTCAAAGGGTTCACTCCCTGGGATCGAGGGGTACGCCGTTGGCAGGATGACCAAGAGTCGCCGCGGCAAGCTCTACATCGACGACGCCGGCTGGGGCCCCGAGGCCGACTCAATCGAGTACGGGTTCCGGGTCCCCTTCGGCGGAATCCACGTCTTCATCGGCAAGATCGGCGGATCTGAACCCGGGCCGGACGTCTGCACCAACATCGTCGAGCCGGCCCGGCGCGTGCAACCCGCCCGACGCGTGCAACCCGCCCGGTGTGTGCGACCCGCCCGTGTTAACCCGGGCAGGAAGCATGTCTTCGTCGGCTTCACCCAAGGCATGGAGCTTGAAGGTTCTATGTCACAGGAAGATACCCTCATCTGCTCAGAGGATGGATCCTCGAGCGGAGAGACGGAGTCAATCTATCAGCTTCACAATGGTGGGCTTGGGGGCTACGTCGAGCATTACCCCGAGTCAGAATATCATGAGCCGGAGGAATATGAGCCGCCGAACCGCGCTGCCGTCTTCATGGCGGGTTCAGCGCCGGCCCCTAGCAGCACAGCCGCCGGTGCAACCGGGTCTGGAGCTGGCAGGCCGCCGGCTCCGGTTCTTTTGGATCTGATGAACGAGCTCACAACCCTGATGGAAACTGAGGTCACTGCTAAAAACCAAGCAGCCCGCAATGCGGAAATCACGAGGTTGAAGAACCAGATGGCCGGAGTCCAACAGGAAATCAACGCGCTGAAGGCTCAGATGGATGCTGAGGCGGAGCGCCTTAGGACGGATGCTTTCCGCCTTGAGCTAGAACAGCAGTGTGCAGCGGCGGTTCATCAGATGAGGCATCAATCCCGCCTGCCGGATCAGTATGAAGCCAGAAATATTTTTAACACGCCAGGGACGGGACGGAATGTGCCTTTGACCGTAACCCGGACGGCGGAAGTACCTGGAAGCCGGGCGGCGGTTCAGCATCAGCAGCCAGACCCACCCCGCCGGAACCAGATCCCACCACAGTCTTTTCCGATGCCACCGGGTCATTATTCTAACCTGGCGGAGAACATGGTGGCAGCGGCGACCAGGCTTGGTACAATTCCCATCCCCGATGAGGCGCCCTTCGCAAAGGAGGTGCGGAATGCCATAGTATACCTGCAGACGGCGGTGGACCAGCAGGAGAAATATACTTAAAGCCGGAGCCGCGTGCATTCAACCCCCATCCCCAGCCGCAGCTACAGCCGGCGTTATGAGTCGCCGACGGTTTCCAGTAGTGACCGACATCGGAACCCGCCACGAGTTGATCGGGCGGCTTTGGATGCTCAGGTGCTGGTGGATCGGGCAAGAGCACAGCGAGAGGCGGCGGCTCTGGCGGCTGCGGCGGCTCATCAGGAACCCACGGTTGCACCTTCCGTTTCAGTAGGAGCCGGAGTAAACTCCAGGGCTGTTGGAGTGCCGTGCTTGGTGCCGGCTTTGCAGAATGAGCGCCTGCCGAAGGATTTTAAAGGTCCCCGCAAGGTGCCCAATTATACAGCTGACCTGCCCCCGGAGGCTTGGATTGAAAGCTATGAGCTAGCCATGGAGATGTTAGACGTCAGCGATGCAGTATGTGCCAAGTACTTCATCATGATGCTGGAAGGGCCGGCTCGCACATGGTTGAAGGGTCTGCCACCCAACACCATCAATTCCTGGGCTGAGTTAAAGGCGAAGTTCATCAAAAAAATTCAAGGAACGTGCAAGCAGCCTATGACGATTGTGGATTTGGACCATTGAATACAGCGTGAGGATGAGTCGGCTCATCACTGGGTCCGGCGGGTTTCAACAATTATCCACTCTTCCGAACACATTATGGCGGCTCAAGCGGTCCTGATTCTAGAGAAGAATTGCCACTTTACGCCCTTGAAGCAGAATCTTGGCCGGCTCAAGCGCTCGTGCCAAGATATGGGGGAGCTCATGGCGGCTCTCACCAAGTATGCAGACTCCGATAACACGAAAGACCCAGGCTCTGATGATAAGAAATCGGGTCAGGGTAAGAAAAATAACAGTGGCAAGGGTCAACAGCAAAACGCGGCTGGAAACAGCAACCTTGGCAAGCGGAAGAACCCGGACGGCGGGTCGGAATTGGTGGCGAACACCAGCGCTGGGAACAATCGTGCTAAGGGTAACGGGAATTTTAGGCAGCCCTTTAATAAGGGTAAAACTCCTTTCAACCTGGAAGAGATGCTCAACAAACCTTGTCCAGAGCACAGCCGGCCCGATAAGCCGGCAGGCCATACATGGAGGGATTGCAGTATTATGCGGCAGTTTCGGGATTACAGCCTTCAACAGCATTGTAATAACGGTAATGGTCCGTTCGGTGGCTCAGGGCCGGGCGGTTCAGGAGCCGGCTTTGAAGCCAGCGGCTCAGGATCCGGTTACCAGGGTTAAGGCAACCATGGAGGTCATAATCAACAGTCTGGCGGTGGAGGCCAGCAGCAGAATAACCAATCGGGGTACCAGAGTAACCCAAAGCAGCTCAGCGGGGATCAGTATCATGTTTTTACAACCAGCCTTGACAAGCGTGACCGGAAGGTGCGCAAGCGGGCGGTTAATGCAGTCATGCCGGCTCTCCCGCGGTATTTGAAGTGGTCTGAGTATGACATAACTTGGAGCAGGGAGGATCACCCGCCGCGTGTTGATAACCCGGGGCAGCTGGCTTTGGTAGTTGCCCCCCAAGTGGGAGGATACGTGTTCACTAAAGTACTTATGGATGGCGGCAGCTGCATCAACATCCTGTACTATGACACTTTCCGCCGGATGAATTTGCTTGACAAGGATCTTAAGCCCTCTTCAACAGTTTTTCACGGTGTGGTGCCCGGAAAGTCGGCTTATCTAGTGGGAAAGATTTCTTTGTAGGTAGCTTTTGGTGATGAATTCAACTACAGGGTGGAGTCTTTGTGGTTTGAAGTGGTCAAAATCAAAAGCCCATATCACGCTCTGTTTGGACGGCCGGCTTACGCCAAGTTCATGGCTCGACCTTGCTATGTTTACTTACAGCTCAAGATGCCCGGGTTGAATGGGACGATTACCGTGCATGGTGATCGGAAGACGGCTCTTGAGTGTGAGGAAGGTGATGCAGCTTACGCAGAGTCAAGTTGTGCTGAAGCGGAGCTCAATTTTTATAAGGAAAATGTTGACCCGGCAGATATGACCCCACTGAAGAAACCCAACACAGAATCTGAGCCGCCCCTCAAGTTTGTGGCAGAAGATACCAAATTGGTGGACTTTACGCCGGGCGACTCATCACAGCAGTTCACTATCGGGGCTAACATGGACCCCGCATAGGAAAGCGCGCTCATTGAATTCATCCGTGAGAATCGGGACATCTTTGCATGGAAGCCTTCTGACATGCCGAGTGTATCGAGAGAATTCGCTAAGCACCACCTTAATGTGGATCCTAAGTTTAAGCCAATCAAACAGTTCCTCCGGCGATTCAATGAGGAGAGGCGCAAGGCTATTGGAGAAGAGGTGGCCCGGCTCTTGGCAGCAGGGTTCATCGTTGAAGTTTTTCACCTGGAGTGGCTCGCTAACCCGGTGTTAGTGCTTAAGAAGAACGGCACGTGGCGTATGTGTGTGGATTACACAGATCTTAACAAGGCCTATCCAGTTGACCCGTTTGCTCTCCCCCGTATCGACCAGATTATTGATGCAACGGCGGGTTGTGAGAGTTTATGCTTCCTGGATGCTTATTCAGGGTATCACCAGATCAAAATGGCAGTTAAAGACCAAGAGAAGACAGCATTCATTACGCCTTTTGGTGCTTTTTGCTATGTGTCCATGCCTTTCGGGCTCAAGAGTGCCCAGGCGACTTACCAGCATTGTGTGCATAACTGTCTTCATGGTCAAATTGGGCGCAATGTTCATTCCTATGTGGATGATATTGTGGTCAAGTCCAGGAAGAAGGAGACTCTACTTGATGACCTGAAAGAAACGTTCGATAACTTACGGGTCTACAAGATGATGCTTAACCCGGCCAAGTGCGTCTTTGGAGTTCCTGCAGGCAAGCTCCTGGGATTTCTAGTCTCTGAGCATGGCATTGAAGCTAATCCGGACAAGATAAAGGCTATTACTTCCCTGTCTGAGCCGGCATGCATCAATGACGTTCAGCGCCTGGCGGGTCGAATCGCTGCGTTAAGCCGGTTCATAAGCCGCCTGGGTGAGAAGGCTGTTCCTCTGTATCAGATGATGAAGAAAACAGACATCTTTGTCTGGAGTAAGGCGACAGGTGAGGCGCTTGAGGCGCTCAAAAAGCAGCTGGTTGAGCCGCCGGTCTTGGCCGCTCCGGTTGAGAAGGAACCTTTGCTCCTCTACGTGGCGGCTAACAACAGGGCAGTCAGCGCCACGATTGTTGTGGAGCATAAGGAGGCAGGGAAAGAATACCCGGTTCAGAGGCCGGTTTACTACGTCAGTGAAGTCCTGATAGAATCCAAGCAAAGATACCCACATTGGCAGAAGCTGATATATGGGGTGTTCATGGCAAATCCTAAGTTGAAGCATTACTTCCTGGGACACCAGATCACCATGGTCAGTTCTGCCCCATTGGGAGACATAATTCAAAATAGAGAAGCCACTGGCAGGATTGCTAAGTGGGCATTGGAGCTTGGGCCTCTTAATCTGAAATATGTGCCTCGCACGGCTGTCAAGTCTCAGGCCCTGGTAGACTTTATAAACGACTGGACAGAGTGTCAGTCGCCTGAGGAGAAGCCGGATAATACTTATTGAACAATTCACTTTGATGGATCCAGACAATTGGAAGGGTCAGGGGCTAGAGTTGTCTTAACTTCCCCTAGAGGTGACAAGTTCTGTTATGTGCTAAGGCTGATGTTTCCTTGTACTAACAATGCAGCTGAGTATGAGGCTTTACTTCATGGCCTCCGTGTGGCTAAGGAGATGAACCTAAGCCAGGTTAGATGCCTCGGCGACTCAGACCTCGTGGCTCAGCAAGTTTCAGGCAGGTGGGATTCCAAAGACCCACGGATGGCGGCTTACCGTAAGGCGGTGGACATCATTGGTGGTAACTTCAAGGGGTATCAGGTGGATCATATTGACCGTCGCAAGAACGAAGCGGCTGATGCGTTGTCAAGGCTGGGTTCTCAGCATAAGCCGGTGCCGCCTAACATTTTCTTGGATGTGTTATATCACCCGTCTGTTCAGCTACCTTCAGAGGAGGATCTGGCTATACCTGACCCGGAGGGGCAGATGGTGGCGGCTCTGCATGCTACCCCTAATTGGACGTTGCCTTACCTAGTGTACCTGACTCGTGGCGAGTTGCCCGAAGACGAGAACTCGGCGAGACAAATCGTACGGCGATCTAAATCCATGACTATCATCAATGGCGAGTTACATAAGCGCAGCGTCACGGGCATTTTTCAGCGTTGTGTTTCTCCTGAAGAGGGTAAGGAGATCTTGGATGAAATTCACGCCGGTGATTGCGGTCATCACGCCGGCTCAAAATCTTTGGTGGCCAAGGCTTTCCGATATGGTTTCTTCTGGTTAACGGCTCATAAGGATGCAGATGACTTGGTCACCAAGTGTGATGGATGTCAGAAGTTCGGGCGATGTGCTCACGTGCCAGCTCAGGAATTGCGGATGATTCCAATCACCTGGCCGTTTGCGGTCTGGGGGCTTGATATGGTCGGGCCCTTCAAGAGATCTATAGACAAGAAGACCCACCTTTTGGTGGCAGTGGATAAGTTTACCAAGCGGGTTGAGGCTGAGCCGGTCAGCAAATGTGACGCGGCTACGGCGGTTCAGTTTGTCAAAAAATTGATCTACCGTTTTGGTTAACCTCATAGTATCATCACGGACAATGGCACAAACCTATCCAAGGGGGCTATGAAGGCATTCTGTGACAGTGAGCACATCCGGCTTGACGTTTCTGCTGTTGCCCATCCACAATCCAATGGTTAGGCAGAGCATGCTAACTAGGAGGTCTTGAGAGGTATCAAGCCCCGGCTTATGGTTCCTCTGCAGCGAACGCCGGGTTGTTGGGTAGAGGAGTTACCGTCAGTTCTCTGGAGCATCAGAACTACCCCCAACAGGTCAACAGGCTATACGCCCTTCTTTATGGTCTATGGTGCGAAAGCCGTGTTACCAAGTGATATACGTCATGACTCGCCGCGGGTGGCGGCTTACGTTGAAACAGATAATGAGACAGCGCGTCAGGACGCGTTAGATGCTTTGGATGAAGAGCGTGATCTTGCAGCAGCTTGATCGGCGATTTATCAACAAGACCTGCGTCGCTATCATAGCCGCAGAGTTAAGACCCGGACGTTTCAGGAAGGCGACTTGGTGTTGCGTTTGATTCAAGATCAGACGGATGCGCATAAGCTATCTCCCCCATCGGAAGGGCCTTTTGTAGTCAGCAGAAACCTCAACAATGGGTCCCATTATCTCATTGATGTACGAGACGAGTCACGCACTTGAGGGCAGGAGACCCACCGGCCGTGGAATATCGTTCATCTCCGGCCTTACTATACTTGAGTCATCAACTCCCATCATTGTACACCCATCATTGTACATATCTTTGTTATATATATATATATAACAAAGTTGGCATCCATGCAAGCCGGGGCCTCTGCCTTTTATATATTTCAAATTGTGCAAAGGTGGACATAACCACAAGGTCATTTGGGGGCTTCCAACCCGCCAGGGTTTCGCTTACACACCCTCTTGATCGGCTCTTCAGCCACCGTAAGGCCGGGTTATATACCCAAAAAGTTGACTCCGTCAACAAGGTCATTTGGGGGCTTCCAACCCACCGGGTTTAGCTTACACACCCTCTTGATCGGCTCTTCAGCCACCGCAAGTTCGAGTTAAACCTGCCTGTATGCTGCTGCTGCTCCGCTAGGTGACCCGCCGAACTCTTACCAGTTAATCTCGACTAGAGACCCTGAGCTGTCCAAGTATTTGATAGTCACTCTCATTAGAGACCCTGTACTGGTCAAGGTTAAACCGGCGGCTCTTGTCACGTGAGGGCCGGCTTACGGAAAGCGAGGATAAACTCACCTATCTCCTGCATACTCTCCGCTATGTGGCCCGTTCGTACTCTTAAACATTTACTCTTTTAAAGACCCTGCACTGTTTAAGGTTCAAACGACGGATTTATGTCACGTGAGAAGTAGCTTATGGGCCCTGGGGGTACTCATGCCCTGCTGCGCCTCTTTATGGTTTGTTGTTGCTCTTACCAGTTAATCTCGCCTAGAGACCCTGAGCCGTTCAAAGGAGTTGACGGTCACTCTCACTAGAGACCCTGTACTGTTAAGAGTTCAAACAACAAATTCATGCCATAAGAGCCGGCATATGAGTTTTCGAAAGATTTCACAAGCAAGGTCGTAAAAGATTTAACATCTCCGGGTTGTGCTTTTCAATCCGCCCTCACAGCAATACAGAACATACTCTGTCTTGTTTTTTTTTGCAGGTCTTATTTCCTAAGATGAGCCGCCGTAAAGTATGACGAAAGATGTTTGCGGGCAGCATACAAGGCAGATAAAAGTGCATTAAGTGGCACGGCTGAGGCAACCAAGTTTTTCTACGCCTATTACAAAGCTCTCTAGGGAGCCCAAAATGCAACGGATTTAAAGTTTTTTACACACTTCCGGCGGCTCAGAAAGCCGGGTTATCAGGAGCAACGTGTTTAGCTCGACGGCGGGTCATCCTGCGTTGGGTCTTCGACCTCTTCGATCTGAAGATTGTCCACATCCCAGTTGTAGTTTGTTAAAGCTTCAAACTGGGCCTCGTCAAAGAGGGGAGATGGGTCACTTTCAGGAGCAAAGAGTGGCTTACGGCGTGCAGGAGTTAAGTCCCTCGCTTCAAAAGTTGGGCAGCGCACTCGTTTGCTGTCCTCGCCGTTAGCCGCCTGGTATGAAGTCAGATCAATTTCATTGACAAGCGTTGATGCGAGTACTCGGGAGGCCTTCATACATTTGGCATAGTCAGCTTCCGTAAAGTCTGAGCCGTCATCTTTCTTGGATGGAAAGCCATCCATCATTTCTTCTCCAGTCAGTTCAGGGGCAAAGGCCAGAGACCGGCTTAGCATGGACATTGCTCCCTTTCTGGCGGCTGATCGTTTGAGTTCATCAATTTCCTTGGGCAGAGTCGACAAGAGCTCTATTACTCCCTTCATGAGTTTGGGGATGCTTTTTTCAGTCAACATCGCTTTGATGGTGCAAAGGGTCCCGCAGTATAGCTGTTCTGTCAAGGTGTATATTGCTTTCAACTTCAATAAGCTGTCAGAAGATAATTGGCGGCTTCTTTGACCTGCAAGAAAAGTTAAGCGTTATAAGCCGCTCGCGCAGTATTTCAACAAGGCAAGGAAATTTTCTAAGTATTCAGTACTTACCAAAGATAGCAGAAGTCATCCTGGATATATGACGCTTGAGGGTTTGTAGCTCTTCTGACACAAGCTTGAGCCGCTGGTCAGCATCGTCTGCGCGCTTGGTCAGGGCGGTTTGTTTAGACTCAGCAGTCTTTTTGAAGGCAGTAAAGTCAACTTGAAACTTCTCAAGCTCTTTAACGGCAACCCGCCATTTTTCTTCCGCCTCAGACCGGGCGGTTTGTTGCGAAGCAACATTTTCCTTTAGCCTGGTCAGATCAGACTCGGCCGTATCCAAAGCTTCCTGCATCGTACAAAAACAAAAAGTTCAGGAGGTCTAAGTCGCCAAGATGAGACATTAGTGGACGATTGATGAAGCTGTTATGATACAAGTCTCAAGCAGATTGCAAGCAATATACTTGACACTTGGGGGCTAATGTCTGTGTTTTCTCTCACAATTTGTCAACAAGTTCCGGCTCATCTTCATAAAGTTAAGCCGGCACTTGGGGGCTACACACGGTGCTTTTCAAACAATGAAGTTTTCTCCGACTCATTTTAGCAGTGAAGTTCCGGCTCATCATCATTATAAAGACCCGGACTTGGGGGCTACACTTGGATCTAGTTTTCAAGTAATTACCGGCTTATTATTTATATTAACCCGATACTTTGGGGCTACAAGCTAAGCTATCTGGAGAATGACAAAGATTGGAAGACCCGGTCTACTATTTGCAATACTAAACCAGCTCTTGGGGGCTACATAAGGGTATAAGGAAAAAACAAGAGAAGAGGAGTACCTCATATTTTTTCTTCATTAGTCCAACAAGCTTGGACTCCATGGTGCGGCTGGTAGAGAGGCGATTCAGATAACCAGCATGTAACTCGTCCGCAGTCAGTTTTTCCAACACGGGGAATTCAAAATCAAGTTTTTCAGGTGAGAATGCTTCAGCCTTGCTGGTGTGCTTTGTCAGTACATGAGGTTCAGGAGAGTGATAACCCGTCCCAGTGACGATAACTTCTAGATGAGCTGTGTCTTCGGCGGCTGTTGAAGAGCTGGGCGGTTTAGGATCAGACTTTGGCGGACTCTCAGGGGTGGCCATGTTATCGTCAGCCGGCTCAGAGGGCTGAGGAGCATCTTCAGGTGCATCTTTCCTAACCTCAGTAGGCTCAGCATAAGTTGCAGGGGAGTCTGGCTTAGCAGTCTCCGGCTCTTGGGCAGCAAGAGCAGCGGTAGACCCGCCTGTCTTCCTTCGTTTTGCTTGAGCCCTGGAAACAAAAAGATTGTCACATAGAGGACAAGGATGGTAAAAAGGTATGGTGCAAATACAAAGGTACGCACTCTGGGTTGATCTTCAGAGGAGGCAGCTTGGATGCACAGGAATGACCAGACGAAGGGGGCGTCTCCTGAAAAAGTTAAGACGATAAAAAACAGAGTAAGGTTACAATGCAAGACTGTTAAAAATTGGACTTGGTTAAAAGAGTACCTCAGCAGGCCATTTCTGAGGAGCCGGAGAGTTTGGTAAGCTGGTCAAAAGCTCTTCAGAGCTGGTGCTCCGGGTCTGACGTCTGGAGTTGTGCTGTTGCTTTTTCAAAAGAAAGTTGGGGTCTAAATAAGCAAGAGGATGAGAAAATGGAACTTTCCGGATGACCCGCCGTGTTTTCTCTTGTGGAAAGTTTTCTAAATCAGAGGAAATGTAAGTTACTTGAGGGGCGTCCGCGTGGCTTGTCTCCATTTCCTCCTGTGAATAATTGTTGTCAATAAGTTGCATAAAGAGACGGCCAAGGGAGTCAAGTTCTACCTTCGAGTCGTCAGGCTCAGGCAGTTCCTGAGCAGAAGTTTTCTTCTTATGGGCGCGGGTTTTACCCGCCTTAGGCCTCCTCACAGGAGGATTATATTTCTTCTTCCAGAAAGTAGAGTCGGCCTGTGCATAAGCCTACAAAAAAGGTTAAAAGGAGGAAGGCAAAAGGTCAAGACAAGAATGACCAGTTTTGTGGAAAAGGGTTTCTTACAGCTGGAGCCGGGTTCTTGACGCAAAAAGGTTTCAGCCCAATTTTGTTGCAAGTCTCTTGTTTTTCGCCAAGAAGTGATTTGACGGAAGAGTTGATGTCTTGTTCTGTCAGAGGGGTGGTGTTTGTCACGCCCAAGATGCGGTCCTATCCCTATTAAGGCTTGTGGCCTCGATGGGAATAGAAGCGCATCTCGTCGTTCGCAAGCACAGTAAACATTGCAATACATGTAGGAAGAGATGAGTATATAAGTTGGCTTACACTCGCCACAAGCTAAATTACAAGTTCACACAATTATTCAATACATCAGCCAGAAGACAGGGTCCGGCTACGGACGAAAACAAACGATAAAAGATGCAATGAAGACTGCCTTGCTATCCCAGGATCACCACCAAGAAGCTCCCTACTCGTCCGGATACGTAACATACATACGTCTACTCTCCTCGTCGTACTCCCACTGGAGCTGAGTCACATCATCTGGCACGCTCTCATCAACACCTGTACCTGTATTGTTGTAATCTGTGAGCCACAGGGACTCAGCAATCTCATAACCCGGGTACCGAAACTATGTAAGCCAGTGGGTAAGGAATTGGTTAAGTGGTGAGGCTGCAGCAAGCGCTAAGCATATGTTTGGTGGCTAACTTGCGAGAACATGAATGTAAATATGGTGGCACACGTATGACGATCGTGAAATAGCATGATCACTAAGTAATCCTGAACACCTACTTACGTCAATCATAACCCCACCGTGTTCTCTCTCGGATCATGTTCACGAGCAGAGACGATCACGGTTACGCACACAGTTGGTGTATTTTATTGGAGTTTACTTCAAGTTAACTATTACCGGGTGTTAAACAAATTTCCAAGTTGCCACATAACCGCGGGCGCGGCTTCTCGAAAAGATTAAACCCTGCAGGGGTGCTCCAACTCATCCATCACAAACTAACCACACTTCGCGAGAATAACCTCGACCACGAATCTCGTGATCGTCCTAGGCCATTCCACTGGAAAACCGCAACCTCGAGATAGCCCAAAGAAAAACCGGAATTCCTCGCGCAAGACATTCGAGAAAGGTAAAACAAGTCCAGCAAGACCGCCCGACGTGTCGACGAACCCGATAAGAGCCGCGTATCTCGTTCTCAGGACACGATCAGATGAGCGCAGCGTACGGTGGCCTGATAGAGATCTCCCGAGTTGCCCCGGGTTGGCCCCGCACACGACTCTGGTTTGGACCAACACTCATGAGGAGCACTGGCCCGGGGGTTGATTAAGTTATCCACGGGGTAGCTAAGCCCTATGCAATTTTATTAAGTTGTTTAGCAAATGTAGTACCAATGTTGGGTCTTGCCAGACAAGTTTTAATCTAAGACGAATGATCAAGGGGGTCCCCATAACAACCCCGAGCATGTTAGGAGCGCAAAATATGGAATATAACACCGGAACTCGGAACTAGTGCGGCAAAAGCGGAACCAAACACTGAGCAAAAGGCCAAGCCTTCCACCGTTGCCAGATATATATGTGCATTAATTTAGATAACAGTAAATAGAGTGATATAAACAAAAACCATGTTGACACATGGGAAACTTGCACCTGCAACTAGCAACGCTATAAGATAGGGCTGAGCAGCGGTAACATAGCCAATCAAGGTTTGCTAGGTAGTGGAAAGGTTAGAGGCTTTCATGGCAATTTGGAGGCTGACAGTTTAAGTGGTAGGTAACGTAACATAACGATAAAAGCGAGACATCTAGCAAGGCAAAAATAGTGTCGGGATCCGGGTATGATCATCTTGCCTGTTGGATCTTCAGAGGGACAAGGAGCTGGGTCCTCGTAGTTGTACTCTCCGGAATCCTCGTACTCAGGCTCAACACTCGCGTCTACCCAAAGAGAACAGCACCAAATAAACAAACAGCAAGGTGCAATGCACAAACAAGATGATGCATGGTCATATTAAGGAATGTAGCATGGCAATCCTATGCTAGTCATGTTTCACATGCATTTATTAAGTTATTTAGTATTCTGGACAGAACCTCAATATTACTTATTTGGACATGCATGATCATGGAAAATATGGATGCTTCATGCAAAAACGATGCAAATGCATATGTAGAACGTTGCAAACGGAGTAACGTAGCTCACGGTACGCTCACGGCAAGGTACGAACGTTAACGGAGACAAAACACAAGATGAGGCAATCTCTGGGCTATACCTTGGTGTTCCAAGGATGCCACTGGATAGGTAACGAAAATCTAACAAGAATAGAGCTAAAGATCTAGCAAAACAATGGAGTATAGCTCCCACAAGTCACAAAACAATCCAACACACATTCTGTTCCAAAACAGCAACATGGCATCTTGTCACACACATAGCCAGAGCTACAGCAGGTCTTAAATCAAATCCAAGGCATGTACAGAAACCTAGCAGCATGCTTAACAATTAATATATCTACACAAACTTGAAAGGAAGCATAGATCAATAGCAATGAAGATCACAAGATGGCATGTTGAAACAGATTTTTAGGACTTAGTGAAAATTCCAGTTTTCTGGAATCTGAGTTAACCAGATGGCATATTGACAGCATGGTTTACATATGCTACAGCAACTTTCATGCCATGAAAAATAACAGGATAGTAGAGGGCAACCTCTACAACAAAACACTAGCACTGAGCATGAGCTATAACACCACAGATCACTTTGTAGCATCCACTCTTCATGGCATAAAAATATTAACAGATTCTCAGATTTAGAAATATTTAGCAAGGGTAAAACTGGGCACATGTTAACAGAATAGCAACTTGACAGCAGGTTTTAAATATGATGCAAGAGCTTAATGCTCAAGTTTTTAGCACAATTTAGTAGAGTATGCTGGGCACAACAAAACATGTTCATGCCCCAAACTCAAAGGACCAACACATCCAAGGGAACCATCATCTAAACATAGCAAGAAAAAATAACAGATCCAACACTTAGCAATATTTTGAGACATGCAACCAGGGTTATTATCTTAGCATGTAAACAGCAAGGAACCCACTTATCCACAAGTTTATGATGCCAAACAAAAATACCAGGGTCTAGTACCCACAAAACACTAGCATATTCATGTTGACAAGTTTCACATATATTGCATAGAATAAATCATATGAAAATGACAAAATGGCATGTTGGGACAAAATGACATTTTTGCAAACTTGCTCAAATGACAAAACAAATAACACCATTGGATTCCTTGGGAAATTCTACCCCAAAACCATATATCATACTCATATGTTTGCATTTGTAAAATGCCCAAAACCTGAATCGAAAATACACACATGCACTTATAAGTTATTGCCTACCCTATTTGGACATGGTCAAAAATGGCAGTGGCCTGAAATGGCAACAGCCCCAAAACGGATAAAAACAACCAGAGAATACAACACCAAAAAAAATAAATAAATAAAAGGGAGGGGACCCACTGGCATAGACACCAGGGCCCTTCTGAGGATGACAAGTGGGGCCAGGGCCCACTGTCATACTCACACACACACACACACACACAAATCAGAGAGCACACACACACAAACCCACAGAGTCACATACGCAGCCACACGGGATCCATGTTGACACACCGGATCCACACACGCCGGCCACAGAAACAACACACACCTACAGAACAGTAAAAATTAAAAGGGCTCGGGGGGGGGATCGAACCCGAGACCTCCAGTGTACGCAGCGGTCGGTCGACCACTACGCCACTCGCGCGCGACTGAACATAAAGGGGCCTTGCTCGTTAAATGCAGACAAAGAGCGCGGTTTTCCCTTCTTCCCGAACCAGAGAAAGAGGCGACGGCGAAACGACGACCAGGACGCGACTAGGCGGCTACGCGCGATAAAGAGAGGGGGAAGGAGGAGCTGATGCTCACTGCGGGCTGCTCGAGGACGCGGCGAGGCGAGGACGACGAAGCTGGCGCTGCCTGACGACGCGCAGCTCCAACCACGCGACGTGACGACGGGAAGACGACACGGGGACGCTCCGGCCTCCCTAGCGCCGGGAACGGGACGCCGAATGCACCAGAAACCCCGCGGACATCTCGGATGCCACGGCGATGCCACCGGCGATGAAGGAGACGACGAAATCGACGGCGGCTCTCTGCTCTCTCTGACGAAACTGAACTTCTCTCTTTCTCTCTTCTCAGCAGAACCAGGAGGAAGAAGGGGAAGGGAAGAAGGTGGCGGCGGCGAGGAGGAGAAGGGGAAACCCTAGGGAGAGGCACGGACGCCGAGGGCTTCTTATAGGCCCTGGAGGCACGCCCTAGCCTCGCCACCTCGGCCACGGCGGGGCCCTGCTCGCTCTCGCTCTGAGAGGGAGCTGGAAAGGGGGAGGACGACGATGACGACTACGGGCGCCGACAGGTGGGCCGCACAGCGCCAGGGTGGACAGCGAGCGAACGGGTGAGCGGTCTGCGGAGGCTGCTGGGCTGCGGCTGTGGAGGCCCAAAGGACCTCCCTCTCTCTCGCAGGAAAACAAAACATTTCTAATTAAAAAAAAAACCAGAGAAGCAAAAAAAATCACAGAGGCCAGAGAGAAAAGTTTTTAAAGAGAAGAAATACATTTTTGGGATCACAAAAATGCATACTATTTTATAAAAATAAAAATGGCATTTTTAGAACCACAAAATAAAATCATGTTTTTTAATAGAATGCAATCTGTTTTTGATGCTTTAGGGTGTAAAAACTTCAAGAAGGAACAGGAGCTGGTTTAGAATTCAATTTAGAATATTTCAGAAATGATCAACATTTTTAACAGGTGAAAACAGCAAGTAATTATTTGACATGGGGATATTTTGAATAAGAAGAAGAGGGGATAGTTTATTAGATGGGAGGGAGTAGCACTCCAAACAAAGAAACACATGCACTCACTCCACATCACATACACTCCCAACAACACCACCTCACATCACAACAACACAACCACAAGCATGGCAATAATTAATATGCATTTGGTATGGTGAGCATGATGCATGATGCATGAAATGACCATGAGGCAAGGTTGATGATCAACACAATGGCAAAACATGAAGGTCCACATGAGAATGATTACAAATAAGGCAAGAATTACACTTGGGCTGTTACAACTCTCCCCCACTACATGAGGATCTCGTCCCGAGATCTAGGAACGGAAGAATTCGGGAAATTCGGAACGGAGATGGTCCTCTCGTTCCCAAGTGGCTTCTTTGTCGGAGTGATGTGACCACTTCACCTTTAGAAACTTGATTGACTTGTTGCGAGTCTTACGCTCAGTTTCTTCAAGGATAGCAACTGGATGCTCATGATAGGATAGGTCTTCTTGGAGATCAATTTGTTGGAGATCAACGGTGCGCTCGGGAGTCTTGAAACACTTCCGGAGCTGAGAGACATGAAACACATCATGCACATTGGAGAAATTGGGAGGAAGCTCGAGTTGGTAGGCAAGGTCACCCCTCTTGCCCACAATCTTGAAAGGACCCACAAAGCGTGGAGCAAGCTTCCCTTTGATGCCAAAGCGTTGAGTGCCCTTCATGGGAGACACTCTGAGATAGACAAAATCATCGATCTGGAAGGTCATGTCACGATGCTTGCTATCATAATAACTCTTCTGGCGGGACTGAGCTGCTTTGAGATTGGCACGAATGACACGGCACATTTCTTCTGCTTCAGTGATCATGTCATTACCAAGGATTTGACGCTCACCGGTTTCAGACCAATTGAGCGGGGTACGGCACTTTCTGCCATAGAGAATCTCGAAAGGAGCTTTGCCGGAACTTGCTTGGAAGCTATTGTTGTATGAGAACTCAGCAAACGGGAGGCAATCTTCCCACTTCATGCCAAAAGAAATCACACAAGCTCTGAGCATATCTTCGAGGATTTGATTGACTCTCTCAACTTGACCACTAGTCTGAGGATGGAAAGCTGTGCTGAAACGGAGATTAGTCCCCATTGCAGTCTGGAAGGAATCCCAAAACTTGGAAGTGAAGATGCTTCCACGATCTGAGGATATGAGCTTAGGAACACCGTGCAAAGAAACTATCCTTGACGTATACAACTCTGCTAGCTGAGTTGCCGAGATAGATTCTTTGACCGGAAGGAAGTGGGCAACTTTGGTGAGCTTGTCGATGACCACGAAGATGGCATCGTTCCCTCTCTTGGACTTAGGAAACCCAGTGACGAAATCCATTTCAACATGATCGAATTTCCACTCTGGGATAGGCAAAGGCTGAAGGAGACCTGCTGGACGTTGATGTTCCGCCTTCACTCTGCGACAAACATCACACTCGTTCACGAACTGAGCAATCTCGCGCTTCATGCGAGTCCACCAGAAGGTTTGCTTGAGGTCTTGATACATTTTGGAACTGCCTGGATGAATCGAGAAGAGGGAATTATGTGCTTCATCCATGATAACTTTCCTGAGATCACCTTTCGGAACCACCAGACGGTCCTCGAAGAACAGGGTGTCTTTGTCATCAACACGGAAACACTTATACTTGGGAATGCTCTTGGCCACACCTTTCTTCACTTTCTTCACCATAGCATCAAGAAGCTGAGCTTGGTGAACCTGATCTTCTAGAGTCGGAGAGACTTGAAGATTGGCAAGGAAACCTTGAGGAATCATTTGGAGATTGAGCTTGCGGAAAGCTTCACAAAGCTCGGGCTGAAGAGGCTTGAGGATAAGACTGTTGCAGTACGCTTTTCTGCTCAGCGCGTCTGCAATGACATTAGCTTTCCCAGGAGTATATTCAATACTTGGATTGAAGTCCTCGATCATCTCCACTCAACGAGACTGCCGAAGATTGAGGTTGGGTTGGGTGAAGATATACTTCAAGCTTTTGTGGTCGGTGAACACCTCAACTGGTCTTCCCAACAACAGATGTCTCCACGTCATCAGAGCATGCACTACTGCCGCCAGCTCAAGATCATGAGTGGGGTAGTTCTTCTCAGCAGGCTTCAACTGCCTCGAGGTATAAGCCACAACTTTCTTATCTTGCATGAGAACGCCACCGAGACCTTGGAGAGAAGCATCACAAAATACTTGGAAAGGCTTGGATTGCTCGGGAGGAACAAGAACTGGAGTCGAAGTCAGCTTATGTTTGAGTGTATTGAACGCCACGTCACACTCAGGAGACCACAGAAACTTGACATTCTTCTGAAGGAGGTTGGACAGAGGCTTAGCAATCTGAGAGAAGTTTTCGACAAATCTTCTGCAATAGCTTGCAAGGCCGAGGAAGCTACGAAGCTGCTTGACATTTTGAGGAGGCTCCCAGTTCACAATTGCTTCAACTTTCTCGGGGTGCACTTTAATGCCCTCGGCAGAGATGACATGCCCGAGGTACACCACTTCATTGAGCCAAAACTCGCACTTCGAGAACTTAGCATAAAACCGATGTTCCCTAAGCTTGTCAAGCACAAGTCTGAGATGCTCTGCATGCTCTTCTTCAGTCTCCGAGAACACGAGAATATCATCCAAATAGACCAAGACGAACTCATTCTTGAAAGGAGAGAATATATAGTTCATCATTCTAGAGAAGGTCGGAGGCGCATTTGCTAGACCAAAAGACATGACGGTGTACTCATAGGAGCCAAAACTCGTCCTGAAAGCTGTCTTTGGAATATCTTCTTCACGAATGCGGATTTGATGATAGCCCATACGGAGATCTAACTTCGAGAAAACCTTGGCACCTTTCAATTGCTCAAACAGCTCATTGATGTTGGGAAGCGGATACTTGTTCCTGATTGTCTTCTTATTCAATGGACGGTAATCGACACATAGTCGGTCCGTGCCATCCTTCTTCTTGACAAACAGAACACCACAACCCCAAGGAGAAGAACTTGGTCTGATCAGACCCAGACGCTCTTGTTCATCTAGCTGTTTCTTCAACTCTTTCAGCTCTTCGGGGCCAAGCTTATAAGGACGCTTGCACACCGGTTCAGTTCCAGGCTCGAGATCAATCACAAACTCAACTGGCCTGTGAGGTGGCATTCCTGGCAACTCTTCTGGAAAGACATCTTCATACTCCGAGACAACGGGAATTTGAGAAATGGCAGAGATCTCGCCCTTCTCATTGAGAGAGAATAGACGAATTGTGTCATCGCGAGCAGCGAAAATGATCACGTCTTCAGAAGGATGAGTCAATTGAACTTCTTTAGCTTTGCAATCAACATAAGCCTTGTTCATCGCCAGGAAATCCATGCCAAGAATAAGATCAATATCGGAATTGCCGAGCACAATAGGAGAGGCCAGAAAGGAATACTTGCCCATCTTGATAGAGACACCCGGAACAATGCGGTTGGAGTTCAACATTTTACCAGGAGAAACAACAGACAAGGACCTAGGCAATTCTTTATAATCGAACTCATGCTTGACGAAAAATGGCTTTGACATGAAACAATGCGATGCACCAGTGTCAAACAAAACTTTTGCAGTAATAGAATTAACCAAGAGATTACCCATGATCACTTGAGAAGAATCCTCTGCTTCAGCTGCATTCACCATGTTCACTCTTGCATGCTTGGGATTGTGCTTCACCATAGCACTGCCTGGGGGTCTGATAGGAGGAGGAGGCGGAAGACGCCGCTGGTTGATGCACTTGTTGGAGTAGTGGCCCTTCTGACCACACTTGTGACAAGTAACCTCTGAGAGCGGACGGAAGTTGCCTGGAGGAGGAGCATTTGCTGACTTGGGAGCCTGAGGCCTCTGCTGAAAACCTGAGTTGGGTGGGTGGGAAGGACCACGACCACCGTGCTGTCTCTGCTGCTGAGGGGGACGAAACGGAGGAGGAGGAGGAACCCAATACTTCTGCTGCTTAGGAACAATCTGAGAGCTGGAAGAAGAAGAGTTGGTATCTCTGAATCGCTTCCTGGAATTCTCCAACCTGAGCTGAGATGCCTCGACCTTTAGAGCCATGTTGTAGAACTGATCAAACTCAGGAGGCTCTTGCAGGACTAGACCCGGCTGAAGATCATCCCTGAGACCACCTCTGAACTGGTAAATCATTGCCTTATCATTGGGAACATCTTGCTTAGCATAGCGGGCCAGATTCTGGAAGTCGATGTTATACTGATAGACAGACTTGCTCCCCTGCTTCAAATTCCTGAACTTCTCACGCATCTCCTCGACAAAGCTCGTCGGGATGTGATGAGCTCTGAAGTCACGACAGAAATCATCCCAGCTGATAACACGATCACCTCTGGAATCCTTGTACTGCTACCACCAATCTGCTGCCTGACCCTTGAGCTGGAAAGTCGCAAACTTGACATAGTCCGCTGTTCTGACATTGCTGCACTCAAAATGCTTGTTCATGTCACGGAGCCAATCATCCGCATCGAAAGGCTGCTCACAACAGGTGAAGGACTTGGGCTGATTTGCGAGGAACTGGTTCAGAGTTGCGAACTGAGGCTGATTCTGAAAATTCCCTTGATAACCTTGCTGTCCCTGCTCTCTTTCCTGCAGCAACCTGAGCAACATCTGAGTGTTCGCATTGGTTGCGGCCATCACTGCTTGCCAAGCCTCCGGAGGTGGAGGTGGTGGTGGGGGTGGTGGAGGATCAGACGGCTCTCCATCACGACCTTGGTTCCCACGAGTTGCTGGCGCCATCCTGAAGATGGACAGAATATCAGCACACCATTGACAAAGATGATTGAAATAAGCTGAATCAACGGCTTGAACGAAATTGCAACGGAATATCATCAATTGCATTCAAACTGCAAATAGTAAGAACGCTTTCTGCAGGATCTTGAAAACATCATTAGAACATGAAGCCACTTGAAATTAACACAACAAGTATTGAGCTAAGGTTGCTCGGAACAAATGTACAACCATTATACATCTGCCGGAAGATGAACCTAAGAACTACTGGAATTCCCACCTAAGAATTTCCGAAGTCTTTCTTGTTTATGCGATTCGGGTTGCGGGCCCAGGAACGTACCCAAGGTAATCAGCTACAACTGCACCCGCAACCTTCCACACCATAATTCAAGAAAACTCCGCAAACTCGTCTACCACAGACACTCGTAATCACAACGATACTAAGTATGGCAGTACATCCGAACTCTCTCCACCAGTACTGGGGATGCCGGACTCCTCTCGCCACTACTAGTATTGAAGCAATTTCGAACATCCTCCGTCCTGAGATACTAAGGAAACTGAATGATAACGATGT
This sequence comes from Elymus sibiricus, assembly GCA_039707655.1. Taxonomy (NCBI): domain Eukaryota; kingdom Viridiplantae; phylum Streptophyta; class Magnoliopsida; order Poales; family Poaceae; genus Elymus; species Elymus sibiricus. Next base: position 227,988,645 of record CM077665.1, on the reverse strand, counting down.
GTCAAGAATCCCCTGGAGCTCAACTCCCCGGAAGAAATCAAGTCAGACAGGAGGCACCAAGACAGAACTCTGTCACATCGGCATCATATAGTTTCCAAAATACCCGCGTGATCCTAAAAAAAAATTTTGAGCGAGAAGAGGAGTAGAATGAAAATTCCTAAGTCGAATACCTCACCAGAGTATAGAAGAGGAGTAAAAGAATCCTACTCTCCGATATAACTAGACTCAAAATAGTTTTTCACTAGACTCGACTCGGCCAAGTTCGATCAAGCAAGGGGCTCCTATGGTCGGTATGGCTCTGAATACCAACTTGTCACGCCCAAGATGCGGTCCTATCCCTATTAAGGCTTGTGGCCTCGATGGGAATAGAAGCGCATCTCGTCGTTCGCAAGCACAGTAAACATTGCAATACATGTAGGAAGAGATGAGTATATAAGTTGGCTTACACTCGCCACAAGCTAAATTACAAGTTCACACAATTATTCAATACATCAGCCAGAAGACAGGGTCCGGCTACGGACGAAAACAAACGATAAAAGATGCAATGAAGACTGCCTTGCTATCCCAGGATCACCACCAAGAAGCTCCCTACTCGTCCGGATACGTAACATACATACGTCTACTCTCCTCGTCGTACTCCCACTGGAGCTGAGTCACATCATCTGGCACGCTCTCATCAACACCTGTACCTGTATTGTTGTAATCTGTGAGCCACAGGGACTCAGCAATCTCATAACCCGGGTACCGAAACTATGTAAGCCAGTGGGTAAGGAATTGGTTAAGTGGTGAGGCTGCAGCAAGCGCTAAGCATATGTTTGGTGGCTAACTTGCGAGAACATGAATGTAAATATGGTGGCACACGTATGACGATCGTGAAATAGCATGATCACTAAGTAATCCTGAACACCTACTTACGTCAATCATAACCCCACCGTGTTCTCTCTCGGATCATGTTCACGAGCAGAGACGATCACGGTTACGCACACAGTTGGTGTATTTTATTGGAGTTTACTTCAAGTTAACTATTACCGGGTGTTAAACAAATTTCCAAGTTGCCACATAACCGCGGGCGCGGCTTCTCGAAAAGATTAAACCCTGCAGGGGTGCTCCAACTCATCCATCACAAACTAACCACACTTCGCGAGAATAACCTCGACCACGAATCTCGTGATCGTCCTAGGCCATTCCACTGGAAAACCGCAACCTCGAGATAGCCCAAAGAAAAACCGGAATTCCTCGCGCAAGACATTCGAGAAAGGTAAAACAAGTCCAGCAAGACCGCCCGACGTGTCGACGAACCCGATAAGAGCCGCGTATCTCGTTCTCAGGACACGATCAGATGAGCGCAGCGTACGGTGGCCTGATAGAGATCTCCCGAGTTGCCCCGGGTTGGCCCCGCACACGACTCTGGTTTGGACCAACACTCATGAGGAGCACTGGCCCGGGGGTTGATTAAGTTATCCACGGGGTAGCTAAGCCCTATGCAATTTTATTAAGTTGTTTAGCAAATGTAGTACCAATGTTGGGTCTTGCCAGACAAGTTTTAATCTAAGACGAATGATCAAGGGGGTCCCCATAACAACCCCGAGCATGTTAGGAGCGCAAAATATGGAATATAACACCGGAACTCGGAACTAGTGCGGCAAAAGCGGAACCAAACACTGAGCAAAAGGCCAAGCCTTCCACCGTTGCCAGATATATATGTGCATTAATTTAGATAACAGTAAATAGAGTGATATAAACAAAAACCATGTTGACACATGGGAAACTTGCACCTGCAACTAGCAACGCTATAAGATAGGGCTGAGCAGCGGTAACATAGCCAATCAAGGTTTGCTAGGTAGTGGAAAGGTTAGAGGCTTTCATGGCAATTTGGAGGCTGACAGTTTAAGTGGTAGGTAACGTAACATAACGATAAAAGCGAGACATCTAGCAAGGCAAAAATAGTGTCGGGATCCGGGTATGATCATCTTGCCTGTTGGATCTTCAGAGGGACAAGGAGCTGGGTCCTCGTAGTTGTACTCTCCGGAATCCTCGTACTCAGGCTCAACACTCGCGTCTACCCAAAGAGAACAGCACCAAATAAACAAACAGCAAGGTGCAATGCACAAACAAGATGATGCATGGTCATATTAAGGAATGTAGCATGGCAATCCTATGCTAGTCATGTTTCACATGCATTTATTAAGTTATTTAGTATTCTGGACAGAACCTCAATATTACTTATTTGGACATGCATGATCATGGCAAATATGGATGCTTCATGCAAAAACGATGCAAATGCATATGTAGAACGTTGCAAACGGAGTAACGTAGCTCACGGTACGCTCACGGCAAGGTACGAACGTTAACGGAGACAAAACACAAGATGAGGCAATCTCTGGGCTATACCTTGGTGTTCCAAGGATGCCACTGGATAGGTAACGAAAATCTAACAAGAATAGAGCTAAAGATCTAGCAAAACAATGGAGTATAGCTCCCACAAGTCACAAAACAATCCAACACACATTCTGTTCCAAAACAGCAACATGGCATCTTGTCACACACATAGCCAGAGCTACAGCAGGTCTTAAATCAAATCCAAGGCATGTACAGAAACCTAGCAGCATGCTTAACAATTAATATATCTACACAAACTTGAAAGGAAGCATAGATCAATAGCAATGAAGATCACAAGATGGCATGTTGAAACAGATTTTTAGGACTTAGTGAAAATTCCAGTTTTCTGGAATCTGAGTTAACCAGATGGCATATTGACAGCATGGTTTACATATGCTACAGCAACTTTCATGCCATGAAAAATAACAGGATAGTAGAGGGCAACCTCTACAACAAAACACTAGCACTGAGCATGAGCTATAACACCACAGATCACTTTGTAGCATCCACTCTTCATGGCATAAAAATATTAACAGATTCTCAGATTTAGAAATATTTAGCAAGGGTAAAACTGGGCACATGTTAACAGAATAGCAACTTGACAGCAGGTTTTAAATATGATGCAAGAGCTTAATGCTCAAGTTTTTAGCACAATTTAGTAGAGTATGCTGGGCACAACAAAACATGTTCATGCCCCAAACTCAAAGGACCAACACATCCAAGGGAACCATCATCTAAACATAGCAAGAAAAAATAACAGATCCAACACTTAGCAATATTTTGAGACATGCAACCAGGGTTATTATCTTAGCATGTAAACAGCAAGGAACCCACTTATCCACAAGTTTATGATGCCAAACAAAAATACCAGGGTCTAGTACCCACAAAACACTAGCATATTCATGTTGACAAGTTTCACATATATTGCATAGAATAAATCATATGAAAATGACAAAATGGCATGTTGGGACAAAATGACATTTTTGCAAACTTGCTCAAATGACAAAACAAATAACACCATTGGATTCCTTGGGAAATTCTACCCCAAAACCATATATCATACTCATATGTTTGCATTTGTAAAATGCCCAAAACCTGAATCGAAAATACACACATGCACTTATAAGTTATTGCCTACCCTATTTGGACATGGTCAAAAATGGCAGTGGCCTGAAATGGCAACAGCCCCAAAACGGATAAAAACAACCAGAGAATACAACACCAAAAAAAATAAATAAATAAAAGGGAGGGGACCCACTGGCATAGACACCAGGGCCCTTCTGAGGATGACAAGTGGGGCCAGGGCCCACTGTCAGACTCACACACACACACACACACACAAATCAGAGAGCACACACACACAAACCCACAGAGTCACATACGCAGCCACACGGGATCCATGTTGACACACCGGATCCACACACGCCGGCCACAGAAACAACACACACCTACAGAACAGTAAAAATTAAAAGGGCTCGGGGGGGGGATCGAACCCGAGACCTCCAGTGTACGCAGCGGTCGGTCGACCACTACGCCACTCGCGCGCGACTGAACATAAAGGGGCCTTGCTCGTTAAATGCAGACAAAGAGCGCGGTTTTCCCTTCTTCCCGAACCAGAGAAAGAGGCGACGGCGAAACGACGACCAGGACGCGACTAGGCGGCTACGCGCGATAAAGAGAGGGGGAAGGAGGAGCTGATGCTCACTGCGGGCTGCTCGAGGACGCGGCGAGGCGAGGACGACGAAGCTGGCGCTGCCTGACGACGCGCAGCTCCAACCACGCGACGTGACGACGGGAAGACGACGCGGGGACGCTCCGGCCTCCCTAGCGCCGGGAACGGGACGCCGAATGCACCAGAAACCCCGCGGACATCTCGGATGCCACGGCGATGCCACCGGCGATGAAGGAGACGACGAAATCGACGGCGGCTCTCTGCTCTCTCTGACGAAACTGAACTTCTCTCTTTCTCTCTTCTCAGCAGAACCAGGAGGAAGAAGGGGAAGGGAAGAAGGTGGCGGCGGCGAGGAGGAGAAGGGGAAACCCTAGGGAGAGGCACGGACGCCGAGGGCTTCTTATAGGCCCTGGAGGCACGCCCTAGCCTCGCCACCTCGGCCACGGCGGGGCCCTGCTCGCTCTCGCTCTGAGAGGGAGCTGGAAAGGGGGAGGACGACGATGACGACTACGGGCGCCGACAGGTGGGCCGCACAGCGCCAGGGTGGACAGCGAGCGAACGGGTGAGCGGTCTGCGGAGGCTGCTGGGCTGCGGCTGTGGAGGCCCAAAGGACCTCCCTCTCTCTCGCAGGAAAACAAAACATTTCTAATTAAAAAAAAACCAGAGAAGCAAAAAAAATCACAGAGGCCAGAGAGAAAAGTTTTTAAAGAGAAGAAATACATTTTTGGGATCACAAAAATGCATACTATTTTATAAAAATAAAAATGGCATTTTTAGAACCACAAAATAAAATCATGTTTTTTAATAGAATGCAATCTGTTTTTGATGCTTTAGGGTGTAAAAACTTCAAGAAGGAACAGGAGCTGGTTTAGAATTCAATTTAGAATATTTCAGAAATGATCAACATTTTTAACAGGTGAAAACAGCAAGTAATTATTTGACATGGGGATATTTTGAATAAGAAAGAAGAGGGGATAGTTTATTAGATGGGAGGGAGTAGCACTCCAAACAAAGAAACACATGCACTCACTCCACATCACATACACTCCCAACAACACCACCTCACATCACAACAACACAACCACAAGCATGGCAATAATTAATATGCATTTGGTATGGTGAGCATGATGCATGATGCATGAAATGACCATGAGGCAAGGTTGATGATCAACACAATGGCAAAACATGAAGGTCCACATGAGAATGATTACAAATAAGGCAAGAATTACACTTGGGCTGTTACAGTGTTGAAACAGAGAGGGTCATTTCGCTCACCCGTAAATTCGCACATGAGTCGGTCACGCCGGCTTAGTGGCAAGATTTTCCAAGTAACCCAGCAACGGGTTAAGTCGACACCAGTCAAGCCGTTCGCCATTAAAGCCCTGATCTTCGCGTAGGCCGGAGCATATTTTGCTCGCTCTGCGGCGGACATCCGGTCTGGGAGTTCTCCGGAGGTGCAATGCCGGGTAGGACGGTAACCCGGCAGCGGATTTTCTTCTTTGGAAGAAGTATCCTTGCCATAAAACTAGGTCTTGTTCCAATCTTTGGGGTGACTTGGTAAGACGGCTGCTGGGTAGGGCAAATATCTCCGTCTCTGGATAGATACGCCGCCAAGCTCCAAACTTGGTCCAGCCGCCACTTCAGTTTGGCGGTTGACGTAAAAGTAGTCACGGAAGAGGTCAACAGACGGCTCTTCTTGCAGGTAAACTTCACATAAGACTTGAAACTCACACATATTGGTGGCAGCGTTTGGTCCTATATCTTGAGGGTGAAGCTTGAAGGAGTGAAGAACGTCCCGGGAATTTTTTGACCCGGGCGGGCTAAAACTACGGAGGAGGTGATCAGTGAATACGACAACCTCTCCTTCCTGAGGAGTAGGTCCTATTTCTAGCCCTGGAACCCGCCAATGTATGACATCCTGAGCCGGCAAGATACCCGATTCTACAAAGTCAAGCAGAAGCAGCTCGGTGACTCCGGAGCCAACCCAATCGCAAGACGCGGGTGCTCTTGACATGGTGGCGGGTTAAACTGTGAGAAGGTGCAAAATATGGCGGGTTAGAAAAAACGTCAAATAAATTACGACAGTCGGTTATGGTCAATATGATGATGAGGCGTTAAGCCGCCGACATATGTTGTCAGAAAGCCGGCAATGCAATGGCGGGTTAAGTGGACAAGGCGGTACTAGAAATAGTGTTAAGTATGGATAAACAGGTTTCACATATTGCAACTGTGGCAGCAAGATCTACGGGCGGAGATAAATGAAATATATTCAAAACCTAAAAAGGGGAGAGGAAGAACAGGCGGACAACACGCAAAGAAGATTGGTATGCAGATCTAAAACAAGCAGACATTGACATTAAAAGGACGACCGCAACGGATAGACAGCGCTATGAGATTCAAGGGGATACTTGGTTGTCTGCACTACGAAGAACACTCTGACGAACAGCGAAGAACACTAGAGAAACCCGATGAACTTGGGGAGATCCTAATCGGGATGAATACAGATTCAACAAAGGTTGAGAATGGTACCTTGCGGATGCGGACGGGCTGGCGAGTTTCTGGTCCGAATCAGGTTGATGCAGCGGCCGGTGTTGGGGACGACAGTGAGGTCCGGTCGGTGTGGCGGAGCTCTGGAGGCGCGGGTCTGAAGGAGGAAGAAGAAGACAACGGCGGCAGAGAAAGGAAAGAGGGCACCTCGAATCCCTATTTATGAGATGGGATGGCAACAGTGCGCGCAAAAATCGAAGAGGTGCAGTGATGATTGACCGGAGGGGGCGCCTCGATTTTCGGGCCGACCGTTTAATAAGAGGATCCGTTGCGAACGTCACAGAATCTTTTTAGCATATTCGACGTGACGTCACAGCGAGTTATGAGTTTTCTTTTTCAGGTGATAAAATGTGAGACTCGCCGCCAAGTGAGTTTGAAGATTGACATGAGCAGGCTCAAATCAATCTGGGGCCTAATGTTGGGGATATAACCCCATGGTAAGACCCGCCCAGGAGGGGCCGGGTCATACCAGGCGGCTCATAGCCAAGACCCTTAAGGTGGGCCGGAAGATGAAGGCCAGGCCACATGGCGGCTTACCAGACGGGCCAAGACGAAGGCCCAGAGACAGAAGATGGTGAGAGACCCGGGCGGTTAAGCCGCCCGGAGACGGCTTGCCCCAGGTGGCCAAGTGGCTTAGAGGCAGCGTCAATTACGTTGTATGAGTCGGTTTGGGACTCGTGTAACCCAGGGCCTCGACCTCCTATATAAAGGTGAGACCCTGGGGCGGCTTAGACAAGAAACCAATCAATCGAGAACTAGGGAAAGCGAATCCGCTCCCTTGTAATCGATACACCAATCAATACAACACAAGCAGGACGTAGGCTTTTACCTCTTCTTGAGGGGCTGAACCTGGGTAAACTCGTGTCCCTCGTCTCGACCAACCCCTTTGAGTCCACCGCCTCAGCGATAGCCTCGAACCTAAGTCTTCGAACATCTGCCGTGACAAAACCACAACACATATCATACTCAAAAGAGTCATGGATCACATGGTACGAAGCTCACAACATGGCAACAAACATAACAGATTAGGACTTAGTGGAATTTAGCTATCTCCCAAAAACTGCAGTACTGACTAGGCATGTTGACCTGGCAATAACAATAGCATAACGACCCTCTATGAGCATGGCAAGGACACTAACAACAAGTATACATGACACACTTCAAATCATTCCATTGGCACAATTGCATAGGATGCATGGTTTGCGTAATATGATGCTCGCAAAACGGAACTCATCGTTAACAGATTTCAGTTTTAACGCGGTAGCAACTTTAGAGCAACAAACAAACATGATAATTAAGTCCTACCTAGCAACCAGAGGCATGGCATGAAAATATACATCACATAGAGCAATACTCATGAAGGCACCACATGCAAAAGACCTACGGGTGAGATGCAACCATCCGCGCAACATCGAATAAAATAAGAGATTATCGCACTACGACGGGATGCACTTTTGCAACAGATTTATGGGCATGCAAATCAGTCCTAATGCACAAGCAAATGGCACCATCATGTAGATCACGAAAAGTAGATCATTTAACATGTTAAAATCATTGCAATCCGACGCACGGTTTAAAAACTACAAGCACCTAAACATGGCTATATGATGCTAAACGAGCAGATCTCAGGGGACTTAGAAAAAAAAGGACCTCAGCAAAGTGGACGACGAGGTTCCACGGGGGTTTGGTTTGGCGGGCGGCGGGATCCAGGGACGGGCTCGTCCCGGCGGAGCTTGGAGGAGGCCGAGCCGACGTCGCCGGCGAGGACGACGGCGGGCTCCTTTTGATATCATGAACAACTTAGAATCGAGAATTTGATATCATGAACAACTCTGGAAGAAGGATTGAAATCATGTTGATAAAGCAAGAATAAGGATTATGTTATGCTTATCCTTCATCAAGCTAAATTGATGACAAGCAACAGATTATGCATACTACTTATTCTTCTTGAGATTGAATTGAGAGACATTGGCACAAACTTGAAGAAATCTTCAACGAAACACCGGTGAGAATTTGGAACGAATGAGAATACTTCGAATTAATGGAGATGCATGAGAATGAAGAGATCAAGATTGCCTAATAGAAACTTGAACAAGGCACCGGAATAATTGAGATACGAATGAGAGACAACAATTGATAAGAATTTGAGAACGAAAGCTGAAAGCTGAGAACGAAGAAATCTTCTGAAATTATGGCCTTCGGAGGATCGAGAAATGAAACAACACTGAAATGCTCCGGATAGATATGAGGGAATTACTCATGATCGAAAACAATTGGAGAGGAAGACAACAAGCTAGAAACACAACATTTCATGAGAACGGATAAAGATTAAAGAGGCACTCTCATTCGGTCTTCAATACAAGAATGATGATGAGAAACAATACCAAGAATTACCTGAGGCACTCCAGAACAACGAGGAATAGAAGGTTGAGCCGACGATGAAAATGATTTAGAAGCGATCTTAGAGAAGGCATATGACTGATGGAATCCATTCTTACGTCATATTGAAAAGAACTTGAGGACACCTCCGGAAAAGATTAGAAGAGCCATGTAAGATCCTGGGAAAAAAACATGTGGGTTATGAGCCCACTCAAAAGAAACCACCGTTGAAATGACTGCTTACAAACATATTGCACTGGTACAAATTGAAAACATGATGAGGTGAGAACCTCGGAATAATTTTAAAGGAATTGAATGAAAACACGAATCTTCTAAGATATCTTGCCACTCCGGATAGAATAGAGAGATGAATAAGCAAGAGAGTCTTGGAAGAAAATTTCTAACACGGAAAAGCCTTTGGAGAATGAAAAGGATATGATGAGCACCAAAAACTTGAATTGAATCCACCGGAGAAGAAACAAGAATGAAGAATGAAGTGATGAACTTGAGCACATGGGATCTTCACAATGAATCACCGGATACGATACGGAAGAAAAGATAGCGGAAGCATGAATGAAAATAAAATCACCTGGATGAGAATTTAATCCTTGAAGAAAAGGGGGGGAGGGCGGTGAAAAACAAAGACAACTTGATACCGATGAGATGAACTCCGGAAAGAAATACGAGGATTAATCTTGCCAATATTAGAGATGAATGAATTATCTTGAAGAGAAGCACAAAGGTTAGGAAAGAAATTTGACGTGACAACTTGATTGAGCAAAAGAATTAGAAATATGAGAACACATCTTAGGAAAGATATGAAATCACCACTTGACATCGAAGCACCACGAATTACCATATTCCAACAAAACAAAAGATGGGGCTTGAGGATTAAACCGGAAACAAATACATAACCCATTTGCATTTGTTGGAAGGATACACCTAGGTAACTACATGAATTCCCACCTAAGAATTTCCGAAGTCTTTCTTGTTTATGCGAATCGGGTTGCGGACCCAGGAACGTACCCAAGGTAATCAGCTACAACTGCACCCACAACCTTCCACACCATAATCCAAGAAACTCGTCTACCTCGGACACTCGAAAACACAACGATACTAAACATGGCAGTACCCTGGACGCTCTCCCCAGTATTGGGTGACTCCAAACTTATCTCGCCACGAAAAGTATTGAAGCAATTTCGAACATCCTCCGTCCTGAGATACTAAGGAAACTGAATGATAACGATGTGCCAAAATCCCTCGGAGCTCTACCCCTTGATAACAGGAGGCACCAAGATAGAATTCCTTCACATCGGCATCATATAGTTTCCAAAATACCCGCGTGATCCTAAAAAAAAATTTGAGCGAGAAGAGGAGTAGAATTAAAATTCCTAAGTCGTAATTCCTCACTAGCGCATAGAAGAGGAGTAAAAAGAATCCTACTCTCCGATATAACTAGACTCAAAACAGTTTTTCACTAGACTCGACTCGGCCAAAGTTCGATCAATCAAGGGGGCTCCTAGGTCGGTACAGGCTCTGATACCAACTTGTCACGCCCAAGATGCGACCATATCCTTATTTTGGCACGAGGGCCTCGACAGGGATAGAATTGCATCTCGTCGTTTTGCAAGAAAGGATATCATTACAAGTACATGTAAAGAAGTGATGAGTATATGGAATTGGCTTACACTCGCCACAAGCTACATCAATATCACATCAATACAACAACACATCCAAACATCATACAGAATAGCAGGGTCCGACTACGGACGAAAACAAACGATAAAATGACATCCATCCTATGATCGATGAAGAAGAGGAAGAAGAAGAACTCCAAATCAAACAAAGCATCGCGCTCACGTCATATCATCGCATTACCTGTACCTGCAACTATTGTTGTAGTAATCTGTGTGCCACAGGGACTCAGCAATCTCATTTCCAAGGGTATCAAGACTATTAAAGCTTAATGGGTGAGGTATGGTTAAGTGGTGTAGCTGAAGCAAGCATTAAGCATTTATTTAAGTGGCTAACTTACGACTACAAGAATAAAGGGGGATGATTGTCGCATAAACGGACGTGATCTAGTAATGATCTCTAAGAGATCCTGAACACCTACTTACGTCAAACATAACCCCACCATGTTCTCTCTCGGATAAGGACTCACGAGAAGAGACAGTCACGGTTACGCACACAGTTGGTGTATTTTATTTGAGTTTCCTTCAAGTTTGCTATGACCGGGTGTTAAACAAAGTTTCCAAGTTGCCACGTAACCATGGGCACGGCTTTCCGAAAGATTTAACCCTGCAGGGGTGCTCCAACTCATCCATCACAAATTAACCACACGCCGCGGGAATAACCTTGACCATGAATCTCGTGATCTTCCTAGGCAATTCCACTGGAAAACCGCAACCTCGAGATAGCCCGAAGTATTATCAGAATTCCTCGCACAAGACGTTCGAGAAAGGTAAAACAAGTCCAGCAAGACCGCCCGGGACACGACCAGATGAGCGCAGCGTACGGTGGCCTGATAGACATCTCCCGAGTTGCCCTGGGTTGGCCCCGCACATGACTCTAGTTTGGACCAACACTCATGAGGAGCACTGGCCCGGGTTGTCGAATAATTATCCGCGGGAGCCGGCGGGTCCCTATGCAATTTTAGTTGTTATTACGCAAATGTAATACCAATGTTGGGCCTTGCCAGACAAGTTTTATCCTAAAACGAAAATCAAGGGGGTCCCCATAACAACCCCGAGCATGTTAGGAGCGCTCAATTATGGAACATAACACCGGTACACAAGTAACTAGGGGCGGCAAGAGTGGAACAAAACACCGAGCAAAAGGCCAAGCCTTCCAGCCTTTACCAAGTATATATGTGCATTAAATTAAATAGCAATAATATTGTGATATAACAAAAACATCCATGTTGGCACATGGGAACATTGCACCTACAACTGGCAACGCTATAAGAACGGCTGAGCAAGCAGTAACATAGCCAAACAATGTTTGCTGGGACGTGGAGGGGTTAGAGGCTTTTCATGGCAATTTGGGAGGCTTGACATACAAGTGGTAGGTAGCGAGACAGCGATAGAAACGAGACATCTAGCATGGCAATGATAGTAATGGTATCTAGGGAAATGATCATCTTGCCTGAGATCCCGCTTGGAAGAAGATCGAGTCCATGAAGAAGAAGAACCAACGTAGTCGAACGAATCCTCACACTCCGAACGCTTTCGGAACTCTATCGAGAAGAAGCAATCCAGAACAAGCAATCAACACACGAGAACCCCACAACATATGCATGACATGATGCGCAATCCAATATGATGCATGTCCATTTAAATATGCAAGGCATGGCAATCACAACAACAATACTACACATTAAGTGAAGCTCAGTATGCAACGAGTTGCATATTGACAAAACTCCACATTCGAATATTTAGTTCACTCTCGTTTAGGTATACGACAATATTAAATGTTGTTAAACATGGCAAGAGGTGAAGCATAATGAAACTACACTATCTAGGCATCTTAAATGAGGCCGGAAACAACATATAGTATTTCCGAAACGACCCCATATGTTAATTTCGAAATTGGTCCAGATCTGATCTAATCATGTTTTATATTTAATAAATAGGAAAATAAAGTATACCATGCAATTCTACACGTCATTCTAGTCGATTTACATATATGGAACATCTCAAACGGAGCTACGGTCTAAAACATATGACCTTCACAAGATGAACATGACATGAATGCGAAATGCATGAAAATGACAACCACAAATGTTTCAAATCATGAATGCAGCAAGATATTATGATACTACATGAAATTCTAGTCAAGTTACATATGCAACATGTACAAAACGGAGCTACGGTTCAACCACAATAACCAACACAAGTTTTAGTGCAAATCTGTCCAAAACAGCAACATGGCATATTGCAGACATGAAAACAACAAGTTACAATATTCTAAAATGCACAAACTAAGCATGGGGCAATAGCATATAACACACACTTCATTTCATCTTCACATATCATACTCAAAAGAGTCATGGATCACATGGTACGAAGCTCACAACATGGCAACAAACAAAGCAGATTAGGACTTGGTGGAATTTAGCAATCTCCCAAAAACTGCAGTATTGACTAGGCATGTTGACATGGCAATAACAATAGCATAACGACCCTCTATGAGCATGGCAAGGATACTAACAGCAAGTATACATGACACACTACAAATCATTCCATTGGCACAATTGCATAGGATGCATGGTTTGCGTAATATGATGCTCGCAAAACGGAACTCATCGTTAACAGATTTCAGTTTTAACGCGGTAGCAACTTTAGAGCATCAAACAAACATGATAATGAAGTCCTACCTAGCAACGAGAGGCATGGCATGAAAATATACATCACATAGAGCAATACTCATGAAGGCACCACATGCAAAAGACCTACGGGTGAGATGGAACCATCCGCGCAACATTGAATAAAATAACAGATTATCGCACTATGACGGGATGCACTTTTGCAACAGATTTATGGGCATGCAAATCATTTCTAATGCACAAGCAAATGGCACCATCATGTAGAGCACGAAAAGTAGATCATTTAACATGTTAAATCATTGCAATCCGACGCACGGTTTAAAAACTACAAGCACCAAAACATGGCTATATGATGCTAAACGAGCAGATCTCAGGGGACTTAGAAAAAAAAGGACCTCAGCAAAGTGGACGACGAGGTTCCACGGGGGTTTGGTTCGGCGGGCGGCGGGATCCAGGGACGGGCTCGTCCCGGCGGAGCTTGGAGGAGGCCGAGGCGACGTCGCCGGCGAGGACGACGGCGGGCTCCGGCGGTTGACGTGCCGGCAGGCCACGACGATGCAGATCCGGGCGAGGCGGGGTCGAAGGCAGCCGGATCCAGCCGTGAGGCCACCGGATCTGGCCCGAGGAGCAACTGGCGGCGGTGGCGGCGAGTGCTGCAGGCGGTGGGGAGGCGCAGCGATGGGCGAGCGAAGGCCGGCGGCGGCGGGGCACAGGCGATGGGAGCGTTCCCGGGCGGCGCTAGGGTTGCGGGACGCGGGGCGAGCGGCGGGCTGGTGCGCGGGCGCGCTCGGGCCCGAGCGGGCCGCGGCGGGGCCCAGCGGGCCACGGGCGCGGGAGGCGCTGGAGGGGACAGGTAGCGCGCGCTGAGGAGTTGGAGGGCGGCGGCTACGGCGGCTGTGCGGCGGCGCTCCTGCCAAGTGGCGGCGGCGGGGACGCCCGGCGCTGAAAACGAGGCAAGGCTGGTGGCTGTGAGGTGGAAGGCGGCTGGGACAGGCGTCCTCGATTCTAGGGTTTGACTGCTATATAAGTAGGTAGGTTAGGTTAGGGTCTATTTGGATCCTCCGATTAGATCGGACGGTCGATATAAATAGGTTAGGGAGTCCTATTGAAGAACCGATGACGGTTAGGGTATTACGGGGTTAATCCGGACCCAACGGTCATGACCGTACGTTTCGGGTCCGGGGGAGTTATCAGGCGCGCGCGAGGGTGCGTGCACTATGCTGAGGGCTAAGCATTTAGAAGAGAGGGAAGATGGGCAGCCCGGCATTAGTTTTGAAAATCGAAACACGTCTACGATTTGACCGGCTATAGTGCTGTTATAGGTTTAACGGTTCGGGTATTTTGGACTCTGAACGCGACGAAATTTGGCAGGCGGTCTACCTACAATATAACAAGACCACATGCCAAGTTTCGACCCAATCCAAAACTATGTAATACGCACTTTTGAAAACAATATTTATCGATGCAGCGGGCGCGTGCGTGTGTGGTTGGTCTCAAAATGGTCGACGACATGAACAGAGAGAACCGGCAACTAAGAACGGATGCAAGTATTCAAAATGACGGCAACGGAGTGCCGATGCAATGCGGATGAAGCGAATGATGCGATGATGAATGCGACAACCACACGAATCACACGATGAGAACGGAATAAAAACAGGAATCTTCTGGAGCGTCGGTCTCGGGCTATTACATGGGTAGTTATAAAGGTTGCTTTCGGGTGAGTCGTGAGACATGCCGCGAGACATGGTTAACCAAGATGGGATTTGCCCCTTTGTGAGGAGAGATATTCTCTGTGCCCTCTCGTGTTATCAGATTCAGAAAGCATGGCCATGCGACATGGGTTAAGTGTTAACCCAGTTCCGGAATCTGCATCACGGTTTCGAGAAGAGATGTTGAGCTACCACAAGGGTGACAAGTACTCGCCTTGAGGTCTACAACCTATATCATGAGGCAAAAGCAATGTAGTATATGACACATTGTCGAGGTTCGTCTAATGACTTTGCACACACATGGGAGTTGGCACGTTCTGCTAGGAGCCGTTACGGACTATTGACTCGGGTCGTGTCCATGTGTACGTGAACCTATAGGGTCGCACACTTAAGAGATTGCAGCCCATTCGGATTGGATCCGAATGGAAAATGGGACTAGACTCGTCGTGGGCCTCTAGTGTTGAGCCCACTTCGGAGGTCTATATAAAGGGGAGTGGGCACACCTTTCAGGGTTGATCTTTTCCTCCCTTTGACAGCCACCGCCACTCCCCATGCCACCATGCCGTGCGATCGGATCTAGCAGTCCGCCGCCCGACGCTGCCCCCGTACGTGTGGATACCTTGGAGGCATCGCATCTGCGGTGTTTGGACGAACCATTTGAGGGATCCATGAGGAACTGTTCGAGGGATCCGCAAGGAGCTGTTCGTGGGAGATCGGCTACACGAGGAGGAGACGAATTGGCTGATCGACTACACGCATAACCAACTCTACTTCCGCTGCGGTGACTGCGCGTCTAGTGGTAAACCCGATCCCATGATCTATTTCCAGCAGCATGTTCTTTGGTGCGCGGTAGAAAATTTTATTTGGCGCTAGTGTAGCGTACTGCGTGTTCCAACAGTGGTATCAGAGCCTCTGCTGTGTGGTGATAGATTCAGTGATTTGCATATGAGATATGTAGATCGGTTCAGGTGCGAGTCGATGAGATCGGCCGTGCACGTTAGTGTTGACGGTTGGTTTCGTGATCTTGGTTCCGTGATCGTGGTGCAGAGGTCGTGACACGAATTACCCCTACCGGTCGGTTTCCGCCATCGGGGTAGACAGTGGAACGTAAATCCAGATGCAGCACGCGAAGATCAATGAGATTGATCGAACCGGAGCAAAGATCGACACCGTGGAAATGTGATTTCCGCAGTGCTGAAATCTGTTGGAGGGGTCACAGTAAAACGGGCATAACTTTTGCATACGAACTCCGTTTTCGCTCCACGACCTGTCAAACTAAAGGGCACGAGAAGATGCATTTGACCTTCAACTGCTTTGCCATTTTCGGCGATATTTTCGAGGTCAAAATCCTCTTGGAAAATAGAGTTTTGGACAATTTTATTTTCGGCGGTAGAACGTCTGACTTGTTTTTGCAGGGAATGCTTGTGATTTGGTATAGCCCATGAATGTTGCTTGTAAATTATTAAATCATGACCTACGTGTCATGAGTGCGGCAACCGGCTGGAGCCATATCGTTTTCCCATTATTGTATTAATGACCTGCGTGTCAACATTAGATGCCTTGTAATGTAATTTACTCTCATAGCTATTAGTTTGTAATAGCATAGTATCTTATGTAACACTTGGCGGTTGACACCATGTGTGGAGATGGAGATGACCACAAGGGCAACCATGCATGGAGATGGAGATGGAGCTCGCCATGGGCATGCAGCGCACGTGGAGATGGAGATCACCATGCGTTAATGAAAGGGGCTATACCATATCACACATATATAAACTGCATGTGAAAGTTTATCCCTTTTATGCGCCCTTCTTTTGCATGATAGATGTTATTAAGTAGGGTGAGCCCTCAAAGAATGTCAAGTAAAATTGCCTCCCCAATTGCTGCAACATCACATGTTAAGTATTTTTAGTGGTGGGCCTATAAAATTAGGGTGCTGCTAATTCTCCTTAACGTGGTGTGTTTGTGTCAGACACTTACGAGCGAAGCATTGGTTAACTTGTCGTGGCTATCAAAATAGTTTTGGGCCTCGAGGCATAAGAGTTGGTGTGGCATGAGATGTCCCCAACAAACAAGAGTCGTGTAGAGATAACGATTAGCAAGTGTTGCTTACCGAGTGATCTAGTCTTCTAGCGGTGATGCAAAAGCTCACTAGTTGACATGTGGATCTTGGATCTTGAATCACTAAGAATCAACGGAGGGATGTTGATTTTAGTGGGAGTAATGTTCTTATTAAAACGTTTAATTTGAATTACTCTTTATGAATACATGTCTTAGTGTTTTGCATATTTCTGTTGTAGATCAATGGCACCACCTGCTCAACCCAGTTTTTCGTTGAAATCAATCCTAGAAAAGGATAAACTGAATGGAACAAACTTTACCACATGGTATATAAATCTAAGAATTGTTCTCAAGCATGATAAAAAGGAACATGTTCTAGAGGAACCCCTTCCAGAGGAACCTGCCGAGAATGCTAATGCCACAGCCAGGAATGCCCACCAGAAACTTGTTGATGAGTCAAACGAGATCAGTTGTCTCATGCTGGCTTCTATGGAGCCCGATCTGCAGCAACATTTCGAAAACATTGAGGCTTTCAATATGATCGAGAACCTCAAGAGCATGTTTCAGATGCAGGCAAGGACAGAAAGGTTCAACGTCTGGCGATCCTTGATGGATTGTAAGCTGAAAGAGGGTGATCCACTGAGCCCGCATGTGATTAAGATGATCGGATACATGCAAGCTTTGGATCGGTTAGGCTTCCCACTTGGGGACGAATTGTCCACGGATACAATTCTGGCTTCTCTTCCGACTAGCTATGGGGCGTTCATCTCGAACTTCCATATGCACCGCATGGAAAAGAAGCTCACTGAATTGCATGGTATGCTAAAAGTGGCAGAGCAGGATATCAAGAAAGGCACGCATCAAGTGTTGATGGTGCAGAACACGGCAAAGTTCAAGAAGAGCTGGTCCAAGAAAAAGACTAAGGCAAAGGGCAAGGAGGCAACTCCTACTGTCGCCGCCGCGCCCAAGTCCGGACCAAACACGGGGACCGTTTGCTTTCACTGCAAGGAAACCGGTCACTGGAAGAGGAACTGCAGCAAGTGGCTTGCCCAGATAGGCAAGAAGACTGGAAGTGTGACTTCTTCTTCAGGTACACTTGTTGTATATGTTATAGACATTTTTCTTGCTGATATTTCTAGTAGCTCTTGGGTATATGATACCGGATCGGTTGTTCACATATGGAACTCGATGCAGGGGCTAAGAAGGACTAGGAATGTTGCAAGAGGAGAAGTTGACATACGCGTCGGGAATAAAGCAAGAGTTGCTGCATTAGCCGTCGGCACCATGCAACTTAATTTACCTTCAGGATTTGTAATGGAACTTGATAATTATTATTATGTTCCTGCATTGAGTTGAAACATTATTTCGGCCTCATGTTTGATGAGGCAAGGTTATGAATTCAGTATTAAGGACAATGGTTGTTCTATTTACTTGAATGAAATGTTTTATGGCTTTGCACCTGTTAAGAATGGGTTATTTATATTAGATCTTGAAGGTGAATCGGTCTATAACATAAATGTCAAGAGGCATAAGCCTAACGAGATAAATCCGACTTACATCTGGCATTGTCGACTAGGACACATTAGTCAAAAGCGCATGAAGAAGCTCCATGATGATGGAATTCTGACTTCATTTGATTTTGAGACATGTGAGTCCTGCCTACTCGGCAAGATGACTAAGGCTCCTTTTGCAAAGAGTTGTGAGAGGGCATCTAAGCTATTGGAACTTATACATAGTGATGTATGTGGACCAATGAGCACGACAGCTAGAGGTCGTTTCCAATACTTCGTGACTTTTACCGACGACTTTAGTAGATATGGATATGTCTACTTGATGAGGCACAAGTTAGAAACTTTTGAAAAGTTCAAGGAGTTTCAGAACGAAGTGGAAAATCAACTCGGCAAGACAATCAAGCTTCTACGATCTGATCGTGGCGGTGAGTATATGAGCCAGGAGTTTGATGATCATCTAAAGAACCGTGGAATAGTTCCACAACTCACTCCTCCAGGTACGCCACTGAGGAATGGTGTGTCGGAACGGAGGAATCGGACTTTGTTAGCCATGGTCCGATCGATGATGAGTCAGTCAGATTTACCCTTGTCACACTAAACAGGGTACCATCAAAGTCCGTAGATAAGACACCATATGAGATATGGACTGCAAAGAGTCATAGCTTGTCTTTTCTAAAGATTTGGGGTTGTGAAGCATATGTCAAGTGACTCCAGTCGGACAAGCTCACACCCAAGTCGAATAAGTGCATATTCGTGGGATATCCTAGGGAAACCTTGGAATATTACTTCTACAACCGTGAAGAGGGCAAAGTGTTTGTCGCTCCACATGGAGTTTTCCTTGAGAAAGAGTTTCTCAATCGGAAGGCTAGTGGGAGGTCGGTCCGACTCGAAGAAATTCGAGAGCCACACGGGGACGTTTCGACAGGTGATTCAATCACACCGGAGTTAGTCAGGGAACCCGTAGTGGAATCGGCGCCGGTTCCACGTAGGTCGGAGAGGTTGCGCAATATGCACGACTGCAATGTGTTGTTCTTGGAGAACAATGAACCGACCACATATGCGGAAGCGATGGTGAGCCCTGATTCTGAGTTATGGCTTGATGCCATGAGATCCGAATTAAAGTCCATGGATGACAATCAAGTTTGGAACTTGGTTGATTCACCAGATGGCGTTCGAGCCATTGAGTGCAAATGGATCTTTAAGAGGAAAACTGATATGGATGGAAATGTTACTGTCCATAACGCTCGACTTGTCGCTAAAGGTTATCGACAAGTTCAAGGAGTTGACTACGGTGAGACTTATTCAACGGTAGCGGTGCCTAAATCAATTCGGATCATTCTTGCTATAGCTGCATATTTCGACTATAAGATATGGCAGATGGATGTCCAAACGGCTTTCCTTCATGGAAATTTAAATGAGGACGTGTATATGACACATCCCGAGGGTTTTGTCGATTCAAAGAATGCGGGCATGGTATGCAAGCTTCAGAGATCCATTTATGAATTAAGGCAAGCATCTCGGAATTGGAACATTCGTTTTAATGAAGCGGTCAAAGAGTTTGGCTTCATCAAGAACGACTATGATCATTGTGTATTCAAGAAGGTCAGTGGGAGCTCAGTTGCATTTCTGATCCTGTATGTGGATGGCATCTTATTGATTGGAAATGACGTTCAAATGCTTGAATCTGTCAAGGACTCATTGAAAAATAGTTTTTCGATGAAAGACTTGGGAGAAGCAGCTTATATTCTGGGAATCAAGATCTATAGAAATAGATCGAGAAGGCTTATTGGATTAAGCGAAAGTACGTATATAGACAAGGTGTTGAAGCGGTTCAACATGCAAGATACCAAGAAAGGGTTCTTGCCCATGTCACATGGCATTAGTCTTAGCAAGACTCAGAGTCCTTCTACTCTTGATGAGCGAAGACGCATGGATGGGATTCTGTATGCTTTGGCTGTCGGGTCCATCATGTATGCTATGGTATGTACTCGTCCCGATGTTCGCTTTGCTCTAAGCGTAGTAGGCAGATACCAGGCTGATCCAGGTGAGAGTCACTGGACAGCGGTAAAGAATATCCTTAAATACTTGAGAAGGACAAATGATATGTTCCTGGTGTATGGAGGTGAGGATGAGCTCATTGTAAAGAGTTACACGAATGCATGTTTCCAAACCGATAGGGATGATAGTTGATCGCAATCTGGGTTTGTGTTCATCCTGAATAGAGGAGCAGTGAGCTGGAGGAGTTCCATGCAAGATACGGTAGCTGATTCTACAACGGAGGCTGAGTACATTGCGGCTTCTGAAGCTGCAAAAGTTGGTGTTTGGGTGAAGAATTTTTTTTTTGATCTTGGAGTGGTTCAGGACTCGTCCAATCCGTTGGACCTCTATTGTGATAATAGTGGTGCTATTGCACAAGTCAAGGAACCACGGAACCATCATAAAACCTAACACATACTCAGGCGTTTTAACCTCATTCGCGACATTGTCGAGAGAGGCGATCTAAACATATGGAAGATACACACGGATGCAAATGTTGCTGATCCATTAACGAAGCCTCTCCCGCAGTCCAAGCATGAGATGCACATGAGGTCCATGGGCATACGATGCCTAGATGATTGACTCTAGTGCAAGTGGGAGACTGTTGGAGATATGCCCTAGAGGCAATCATGTGATGATTTCGTTTCCTATGTATTCATGAGTATTTTGTATTGTCCTTGAACATCATCAGTGATATGTATCAATAAGTATGTCACTTATTTATGAGACTATATATAGTATGATGATTGTTCTAATAGTCCCTAGTTGTTAAGGTTATGCGGACACATATCCTTTAGTAGTATACGATTCAGTTGATGACTACGTTTCACAAGTCATGTGCATAGAGATGCTAAACTGATAGTATGGACTCGGGGATTGAGATCACCGAGTCGGACAGACCCACTTTGAGACACAGCGAGATAATGTCATCTGTTAGTCTCAAGCACAATGTATACGCCATGTCCTAGACCTGAGGTCATCACATGTTCTCGGGATGATGATCGACTTACTTAGGGTCTATCAAACGCTACTCCGTAACTGGGTAGTTATAAAGGTAGCTTTCGGGTGAGTCGTGAGATATGCCGCGAGACATGGTTAACCAAGATGGGATTTTCCCCTCCGTGAGGAGAGATATTCTCTGGGCCCTCTCGTTTGATCAGATTCAGAAAGCATGGCCATGCGACATGGGTTAAGTGTTAACCCAGTTCCGGAATCTGCATCACGGTTTCGAGAAGAGATGTTGAGCTACCACAAGGGTGACAAGTACTCGCCTTGAGGTCTACAACCTATATCATGAGGCAAAAGGAATGTAGTATATGACACATTGTCGAGGTTCGTCTAACGATTTTGTGCACACATGGGAGTTGGCACGTTCTGCTAGGAGCCGCTACCAACTATCGACTGGGGTCGTGTCCATGTGTGCGTGAACCTATAGGGTCGCACACTTAAGGGATTGCAGCCCATTCGGATTGGATCCGAATGGAAAATGGGACTAGACTCATCGTGGGCCTCAAGTGTTGAGCCAACTTCGGAGGTCTATATAAAGGGGAGTGGGCGCACCTTTCAGGGTTGATCTTTTCCTCCCGTTGATAGTCACCGCCACTCACCACGCCACCATGTCGTGCGATCGGATCTAGCAGTCCGCTGCCCGACGCTGCCCCCGTATGTGTGGATACCTTGGAGGCATCGCATCTGCGGTGTTTGGACGAACCGTTCGAGGGATCCGCGAGGAGCTGTTCGTGGGAGATCGGCTACACGAGGAGGAGACGAATTGGCTGATCGACTACACGCATCACCAACTCTACTTCCGCTGCGGTGACTACGCGTCTAGTGGTAAACCCGATCCCATGATCTATTTCCAGCTGCATGTTCTTGGGTGCGAGGTAGAAAATTTTATTTGGCGCTAGTGTAGCGTACCGCGTGTTCCAACACCGGCCTCCTTCAGCTTGCCAACCTCTTGGGCGATGAATGCCTGCTTCTCTTGAGCCTGCCTCCTCGCCTTTTGCTTCACTGGGCGTGCATTGGGACACACCATGAGGTGGTGTTCGATCACATCCCTCGGGACCCCCACCAAGTCAGAGGCGTTCCACGTGAACGTGTCCTTGTTCGCGCGGAGGAAGGCTACCAGCGCCTCCTCCTGCTCCCGAGGCAAGCCAGCGTAGATAGTGAAGGTAAGACCAGGATTCTCATCGTCCACGAGCACCTGCTTCGTCTCAGCCCGGTTTTGAGAGAACAACTGCTTCTTCTTCACTGGCGCAATGTTGGCGACGTCCCCAGCGCCCTCCGAGGCCTGCGTGGCGTCCCCAACGCTGGGGAGCGCCGCGGCCGCCGCTTTGTAGGTGAGCTTGAGCATGTGGGCTGCGTCCTTGGCGTCTCCGGCGACAGAGAGGATGCCGCCGCTCCCAGGCATCTTGATGACGTTGTAGCCCGGGTGTGTTGCTACCATGAATTGGGCGAGAGCGGGGTAGCCAAGTATCGCATTGTAAGGGAGGAGGATGTGGGCGACGTCAAAGTCGATCTGCTCAGTGCGGTAGTTGGAGCGGGTGCCGAAGGTGACGGGGAGGCACACCCACCCCAAGGGGGCGACGGAGCCCCCGGCCACCCTAGAGAAAGGCCTTGAAGGTGCGAGCTGGCCTTGGGGCACCTGTAGTGCGTTGAAGGTCTCCACAGAGAGGACGTTGAGGCCGGCCCCGCCATCTATGAGGGTCCTGGTGATGGCCACGTTGTTTATGGTTGGTGTGCACAGCATGGGGAGCGCACCGGCGGCGGCCGTTGTTCTGGGGTGATCATCGGGGCCGAAGGTGATGTCAATCTCCGGCCATGTCTGATGCTGTGGGGCCTCGGACCATGGACGAATCGCGCTTGCCTTGCAGAGGAAACACTTGACTTGGCGGCTAGAGGCGGGTGCCTACGATCCGCCAAGGATGCAAGCGACCTGCGGGCCGACCCTGCGAGCCGAGGCGCCACCGTGCGCCAAGGGCTGCCCGGCCCCGGGGGTCGCGTCGGACATGGAACCGGTGAACCGGGGCCCGACTGCCGTTGCAAATGGGGAAGCTTCGACACGCCCCTGCCTGGCGTGCCAAATGTTGGATTTCGGGCTCCCCAAAACCCTAAGAAGTTCGAACCCAGGGGCGTGTGCGAAGATGCCCAACAGCTTCGCCCCCTACAAGCTTACAACGTGATAACCCCGCTCGACGGTGAGGAACAAGATAACACTCCAGAGTTTACCAAGGTTCGGGCCGCTGCGAAGCGTAAAACCCTACTCCTGCTTTTGGTGGATTGCCTCCCGAGGAGGTTTGTGGATGAACTAGTACAGTGGTGAGTTGCTTCACGATTGCACTCTGTGGTCGTCGCCCCCCGTCCTCCTACCGAGCAGCCTAGCCTCTATTTATAGCGGCCCGGGTCCTCTTCCCTTATCGCAACGGCGGGAAGGGATCCCACAACGGCCAAATTTGAAAGGGGACAGGAGGTACATCTTATCCTGACGAAAGGTGGTCTTCGCCTGCAAAGTAGGTGGTGGTGACGCGGTGGTGGGCTCGCTGATGACATCCGTCCTGCCGCGCCCGCTGGCCCGGTCCCACTGCACCGGAATGGAAACCTTTGGCGGGGCGCCTTGGGAACCTGCGCTCGTCCTTGTCTCCTTTGCACCAAAGAGGAAATTGTCCCCTCTGGCGCGCTGGCGCCCACCTGGCCTGGCTGTTGTCACCCTTGGCCTCGTGAGGCTGAGCGTTGCATAGATATCTCCGCCGCTCGGGAGGAGGCCTCGAGAGTCCCAATCCCCTGCGGGTCTTGGCGCTGTCTCCCTCGCGAGCTCGGGGTCTCGCGAGGGCCTTGTGTTGGGCGAGGCCGCGCTGGGCCGTACTCGGTTGTCGAGGTGGGTCACGCCCTAGGCCGCAGGCAGGCTAGTCTGGTTACCCCGGTATCCAGAAGACCGACACGCGCGTCAGCGCGATGTCCAGGAGGTCACGCGCGCTGGACGCGTTGTCCTCGTCCACTCGGGAGACGCTGGTCTCTAGCGCCTCCACCACCTTGCCGAAGAAGTTGAGGTAGCCCCCGTCGCCGTGGGCGCACGGCAGCGCGGGGGCTTCCCCGACGAACCGGCTCACTGCACCAACCGCCCGGTGGGCGATCACCATGTACTGCTTGGCACGCTACGCCTCCAGCATCTTCGCGTGCGCCGCCTCGTCCTGCGCGGCCTGCACGGCATCGGCCGCCCCCTTGACCTGGGTCTGGAGGGAGCCAGCTCCGCCTGGGCCTCCGCTTCACCCCTGAGCGCGGCCTCGGCGTCCGCCAGTTGGGCCCGCAGCGCATCCGCTTCCTCCTGGAGCTCGTCGAGCTTGCGCCTCTTGGGCGTGGGCATCCTAGGAGAAGGGGGCAATCAGGTCCCGCGTGTCGGGCCCGATTGCAAGAGAAGGGGGCTGGTGACGGAACGCTTACTCATGGACGATGGCCCAGCACCGGCGGGCGTGAGCCGGCCTCGAAGGCCCCCCACCGCTGCCTCCAGAGGCCGACGATGGAGCCAGAGACCCCGCGCACTTCCCCACACCCGCTGCACTCCGCCTGACTCCATGGAAGAACAAAGGGAAAGAGGAGGACGTGGAAGATATCTTGGAAGGATGGGAAGCAAGAGGGCGCGTCAGGATGGAAAAACCCGCCCGGGCAGGGCGGGTTTATAGGCGCAACCGCTGCCCATGGGGCGTCGTGGGGAGTGGAGGCGCCGTGCAATCCTCGAGCGTCGCGTGCCAGACTCGGTCGGCGTGCTACCCTGCCTCACGTCGCTTCATCTGCTCTCGTCGGGTCACATCCACATGGCCCGATGGGGGGAGGACACAAGGAGACAACCGCATTCAAGGAATGGCAATGATGGCCGTCGCGACGCGCAGGCTTCGCGTCAGCTTGACTCGGAGCGGTTCCCGGCGTCTCCGAGAAACTGAGACGCCCGCGTCTCGTCGTGAACCACGCGCCAGGTTGGGCCCGCAGGCAATTGGGGCTCGCGGCGCTCGGGACGGCTTCTTCGGCTTCGCCCCTAAGCCAACTCGAGCGCGCCTTGGGCCCGGGGGCTACTGTTGGCGTCCTGGGAATGGGGGTACCCACACTTGCCTGCGTGCGGCCCGGGGCGTGGCCCACTTCGACAGCCAAGTACGGCCCAACGCGGCCTCACTCGAGACAAGGCCCTCGTGAGGACCCTGTACTCGCTAGGGAGACAGCGCCAAGACCCGTAGGGGAATAGGCCTCCCCAGGCCCCCTCCTGAGCGGCGGAGATCTCTATGCAATGCTGGACCTCGGGAGGCCAAGGATGACGCAAGGCGGGCAAGGAAGGCACCAGCGCGCCAGGGGAGATAGTTTCCTCTTTCGTGCAAAGAGGCAGGAGCGCACGCAGGTTCCCAAAGCGCCCCCCAAAGGTTTCCATTCTAGTGGAACAAGACCAAGACTCCGAGCTCCGGAGGACGGACGTCATCGCCGAGCCCACCTCTGCACCACCACCGGTTACTTTGCAGGCGAAGACCACCTTTCGTCAGGATAAGATGTACTCCTTGTCCCCCTTCAAATTTGGCCGTTGTGGGATCCCTTCCCGCCATTGGCGATAGGGGGAGAGGACCCGGGCCACTATAAATAGAGGCTAGGCTGCCCCGTAGCGGGGGAGGGAAAAACGCCACCCGAACGCACTCGCGAGGCAACTCACCACTGTACTAGTTCATCCACAAACCTCCTCGTGAGGCAATCCACCAAAGGCAGGAGTAGGGTTTTATGCTTCACAGCGGCCCGAACCTGGGTAAATTCTCGTGTGCTATCTTCTTCCTCGCCATCGAGCGGGGTTACCGGGCTTTGAGCTTTGGGGGGGGAGGGTGAAGCAGTTGGAGATCTTCACACACGGCCCCGACTTCGAACTTCTTAGGGTTTTTGCGGAGCCCGAAATCCGACAGTACCCCCTGATCATCTTGTCATCACCTGGTTTTGGCATCAAGGTATGCCTCATAATGGTGTTGGTGGTGGGTACTCCTGCTTGCAAGAAATACTCTGAGCTAAATTTGTGTGTCTTCACATATGTTCTGGGAATAGGGTTATACATGTTGGCCACGGAATTGTGGTTCATCTTGGCCTCAGCATAAACATCAAGATCTCCTTCCGTGCTATACCTAATCACATGCATTCCCTGCAAAAAACAAGTCAGACGTTCTACTGCCGAAAATAAAACCATCCAAAACTATATTTTCCAAGAGGCAAAGCGGCTAAAGGTCAAATGCATCTTTTTGTTCCCTTTAGTTTGACAGGACATGGAGCGAAAACGGAGTTCGTATGCAGAAGTTATGCCTGTTTTACGGAGACCGCTCCAACAGGTTTCAACACTGCGGATATCACATGTCCACTATGTCGGTCCATGTTCCGGTTCGATCAATCTCATTGATCTTCGTGTGCTGCATCTGGATTTACATTCCACTATCTACCCCGATGGCGGAAACCGACTGGTAGGGGTAATTCGTCTCACGAGCTCTGCATCACGATCACGAAAGCAAGAGCACGAAACCAACCTTCAACACTGACGTGCACGGACGATCTCATCGACCCACACCTGAACCAATCTACATATCTCATATGCAAATCACCGAATCTATTACCACACAGCAGATGCTCTCATACCACTGTTGGAACACGTGGTACGCTACGCTAGTGCCAAATTAAAATTTCTACCGCGCACCCAAGAACATGCTGCTGGAAATAGATCACGGGATCGGGTTTACCACTAGACGTGCAGTCACCACAGCGGAAGTTGAGTTGGTGATGAGTGTAGTCGATCAGTCAATTCGTCTCCTCTTCCTCCTACAGTAGTGATCTCCCACAAGCAGTGATCTCCCACGAACAGCTCCTCGTGGATCCCTCGAACGGTTCGTCCAAGCACCGCAGATGCGATGCCTCTAAGGCATCCACACGTACGGGGGCAGCGTCGGACGGCAGACTACTAGGTCTGATCACACGGCATAGTGGCATGGGGAGTGGCGGTGACTGTCAAAGGGAGAAAAGGATAAACCCTGAAAGGTGCACCCACTCCCCTTTATATAGACCTCTGAGGTGGGCTCAACACTTGAGGCCCACGACGAGTCTAGTCCCATTTTCCATTCGGATCCAATCTGAATGGGCTGTAATCCCTTAAGTGTGCAACCCTATAGGTTCATGTACACACGAACATGACCAGAGTCGATAGTCGGTAGCGGCTCCTAGCAGAACGTGCCAACTCCCATGTGTGCGCAAATTTGTTAGACAAACCTCGACAATGTGTCATATGCAACATTCCTTTTGCATCATGATACAGGTTGTCGAGCCCAAGCTATCGGTGCACTAGGACAGGGGTATCCAGTGCCCCTGACTTACGCACAGGCAGTAGTAGCAAAACCCATCAACACAAGCCACTACACCACCAAGCAAGCATCCAAGACCCAGACTCCGGTAGCAGAAACCTACAAAAGGCCAAGCAACGCCGGCAAGACCAACGCGACAGCCCAGGATGGGCGCGGAGCACGCCAAGCACATCCCCGGTGCCTGCCGGGGACCGAGGCATGTGCACCTTCAGGAAGACCTGGCAAGCCATCTTCCGGCAAGCGCGAGACGATCGGCACCGCTCCACCGCATCACAACGCTAGTCACTTGTCGATGCGGTGTTGAGCCCCCAGGTGTCTAAGTGGCTCTCACTAAGCACATGGCGGCATGCTGGAAGATAGATTATGCCCCCTTGACACCCGTCCATGGGCGTGTCAAGCTGTGGTGTGATAGTTAGCTAGAGCGGTGGTAGAAGCCTGCCGGGGATGCACCCCCGCACGCCACCTAGACTGCATTTATGGCATTTTGTCGTAAGTGCCAGAGTTAGCTATGATAGCTCTGTTAGCTATCTAATCATCAGACAATATCTGTTTTGCCATTGTGGTTGCCCCTTTAGCTATAAAATAAAGCCCAGGGCAACCTAGCTCAAGATTTGGACCTTTGGACGCTTGTACTCACGTAGCAGCTCTCCCCGACGGCAACCCTTGCCGGGATTGAGCGATGCGTGTTCTTCATGTTCCTTTGATCAATCCACCAAAAGCAGGAGTAGGGTTTTACACTTCACAGTGGCCCGAACCTGGGTAAAAACACCAGCGTCCCGATTGTCTTGCTGCCTCATGGTCTCCGCTCTTTGTGCAACGTGACCTCCCCTTGTCGAACCACAAAGGGGCCTCTGGTCCCATAGGTGATCGTGTGCATCCGTGCCCCGACATCTTTGGCGCGCCAGGTAGGGGAGCGTCATTTGTGCGAACCCGAGTTCGTGAGCAGCGACTCGATCTTCATCATCGTCTTCTTCATCCATGGCTACCAAGAAGAAGTCCTGCGCGACCGTGCATCCCTCCACCTCAAAGGCTCCCTGACATGCAGCCGCGGGCGCCATTGGCACCGCGGCGGCTGCGAGTGAGGCGGGCATCGTGTGCAACGCGGCTGGCACAGGCGGTGCCACCGTCGTACCACCGCGGTTGAGGTTGTAGCGGTGAGCGCCGGAGAGGAGGAACAATTGCAACATCCTGGCGAGCATGCCCCTAGTACCACGGGCGGAGGAAACGACCAGTCCCCACCTCCCCGCCGCGCGGATGGCCGTGGCCGCCACAGCGGCGCTCAATCCGGGCAAGCCGTGATCCCCCATCTGCGCCCGTCACTAGCGCGACTATTGGGCGCACACCTCGTCCAGAACAAGACTGAGCGCTGAGCGGAGCCGCGAACCAGCGGGCTCAGCCTCCCCCACAACAGACCGCCCCCGCGTGCAGCGCACGGCGACAGGGACGCGGCGACGCCCCTCTTGGTTCCACCAGGAGCCGGGCGACGTCGCCGTCTGCCTCTTTCGCCATGCCAGACACGGCATCGGAAGCAATGGCGCGAGCCCAGCTGCTGCTAAACTTCCCACCGGCGACTGATAAGATGGATAAGTGGAGAGCTACCATCCAGAGTTTGATATCCTTCGTCGAAGCTAACAAATCTCAACATGCAGAGCCGTCGCGACGCACGCATACGGCAATGGCGGCCCGAGCCGACAATCGTGTCGAGGGGGCCACACCAACGGTGCAGTCCCCTCCGCGACAACAGACCCAAGAGCAGACATGGCGAGCTACACATGCTGATGAACTCGACGAGGCATCTATGGCCTCGTCCGGTCCGTGCGATCGCCGGGACCAGCGGCGTGTCCTGGAAGATCGGCGGAAAGAAGACGCAGGCATCACCATAGAGTGGCGCCGAGAAGCACACCGTCAGTCTGACAAGTGCAATGATCCAGGTGCTGGTGACCCTGTGCCCAGTGCTGGCGGGTACCTGCCTTACGAAGTTGGGTGCCCTGCCTTCACTCACGAGCTGCGGCAGGTCCGCTAGCCATCGCCCGAGCTTTCAAGCCAGTGCTGATGGAGAAGTACGATGGAAAACTAAACCCGGCAGAATTCCTGGGCATCTACACGATAGCCGTTCAAGCTGTGGGAGGAAGAGATGAGAAGGTGCTCGCCAACTACTTTCCTTTGGCACTCAAGCCAAACATGAGATCGTGGCTGATGCACCTGCCGGAGAACTCCATTTCATCATCGACTGACTTGTGCAACGAGTTCGTTGGCGCCTTCACAGGTGGCCACCAGGAGCCAGGGCAGCCAAGCGACCTACAAGTCCTTCCACAAAAGGAGGGAGAGACTTTGCAGAAATACATCCAGAGATTCAGTCAAGTGCACCGCAACATTCCAGAGATACACCCCGCTGCCATGATTGCGGTGTTCCATTCGAACGTGCGCAACAGGAGAATGCGGGCCAAGATGAACGTCAGACTCCCCAAGACCGTCAATGAGCTGTACACATTGGCGGACAAATGTGCTCGTGCTGAGGTAGGAAGGTGACTACCCGGAGAGGAGGCTGGCATCGAAGTCGATTCAGATGACGACGACGATGCCCCTGGCCTGAAGGGAAAGAACCAAAGGCGCAACTAGAAGTGTAAGGGAAAAGCAGTGTTGGCCGTTGAGGGCTCCGGTGATCTCAGTACCGGCAAGAGGGCCAAAGCCGACGCCCCCGGCAAGGGATCTCCCGTGTGCGCTGATTGCCAGGAGACCGCTGAGAAAATTGGAAAGTCCGACGGGGCATACTGCAAAATCCACCGCACTAAAGGTCATGTTCTCCAAGAATGTCGCCAAGTTGAGCAGCTTGTCGAGAATCAGAAGGCCGAGTACGAGAAGCGTGACAAAGAGAAAGGCCAAGACGGCGCTGCCGGGAAGGGCCGTGGCGGCAGAGGAGGCTGCCACGGCAAAGCTCCGCAGCAGAAGGAAAGGGCGGCCAGGGGCCGTGAGAAGAAAGAAGCAAAGGACATGAGTGAGGATGAACATGACAAGGAGGATTCCAGTGATAGATAATTCCAGAAAGCAACCGAAGCCATGTATGTTGATGGGGGTGCATCCTTGCATTCCTCGCACTGACAGCTCAAATAGTGGGTGCGCGAGGTCAACGCTGTGGACCCAGCTGCAGAGTCCAAAAGGCCACTCAAATGGTCCCGCACACCTATCATCTTCGATGAAGAGGACCATTCTGATCGCACCACTGTGGTCGGATGTTTGTAGTTGTTGGTCTCCCCAACAATCCTCAACCTCAAAGTCACCAAGATGTTAGTTGACGGCAGGGCAGGATTAAACTTAATCTCCCCCAAAGTGGTTGAAAGGCTGCAGATCCTTGATGGAGAGCTCAAGGCTACGGGTACATTCCAAGGAGTCAACCCCGGCAGAAGCCGACCCAAGGGAAAGATCACTTTGCCTGTAACGTTTGGCGGGGAGTTGAACAACCAGACCGAGAAGGTGGTGTTTGATGTGGTTGAGCTCCCCTTGCCTTACAACGGAATTCTTGGTCGCCCAACCCTGGCAAAGTTCATGGCAGCATACCACTATGCTTATAACACTCTGAAAATGCCGGGCCCCATTGGAATCATCTCCATCCCATCTGACAAAAAGGACATGGTCATATCCGTGGACAAGATGTATCGAGACGCTGTAGCAGATGAGGCTGAAGAAATCCCAGCTCCCGCTAAGGAATCGAAGAAACCAAAGAAGCCTAGCGTGAATGCCGGCAAGGACTCCGGGAAGGACGCCTCTTCGGAGTGCGCTGCACCTGATGATGACCTGCTGGAGAGTTCCGCTGGAAAGAAGTCCAGGGTTACTTATCCTGAGACGAAGAAGATCCCAGCAGGGCTGGATGGCACGGGTGGCACATTCACCATCAGCGTCACCCTTACTGACAAATAGGAAAGCACGCTTGTTGCCTTCCTGTGGGCGAATGTCGATGTGTTTGCTTGGCAACCATCAGACATCCCCGGTGTTCCCAGGGAGGTGATTGAGCACCACCTTGCTGTCTGCCCTCATGCCAGGCCCATCAAGCAAAAAGTTAGGAAGCAAGCCTTGGAGCAGCAGCAGTTCATTGCCGAGGAAATCAAGAAATTTGAAGCAGCTGGTTTGGTCAGAGGAGTGTTGCACCCAACTTGGCTAGCCAACCCGATAGTGGTGCGCAAGTCGAATGGGAAATGGAGGCTCTGCATAGATTTCACTGACTTGAACAAAGCATGCCCAAAGGACCCTTTCCCCTTGCCGCGCATCGACCAGATTGTTGATTCCACTTCCGGGTGTGACTTGCTTTCCTTCTTGGACGCTTACTCCGGATAACACCAGATTGTCATGGCTAAGGAAGATGAGGAAAAAAACCGTGTTCATAACTCCGTCCGGCACGTACTGCTTTGTACGGATGCCCTTCAGGTTAAAGAGCGCTGGTTCTACGTTTGCCAGAGCCGTGCAGATTTGATTTGGACCAGAGTTGCACAGAAACGTGGAAGCTTACATGGATGACATAGTCGTCAAGACCAAGGATGAAGCGACTCTCATACAAATCTTGGAAGTAACTTTTGCATAACTGCGCAAGATCAATTTGAATCTCAACCCTGAGAAGTGTGTGTTTGGCGTCCCATCTGGCAAGCTACTTGGGTTCTTTGTATCTCGCGAGGAATACAAGGCGTGCTCCTCGTCGCCCCCACCTGAGAGCACCTGAAGTATGTGGTACAGATGCACTTTCCCCGGGAGGAAGACACCAACAACACCGCTGAATACGAGGGACTCCTTGCCGGACTCAGAATCGCGGTGGAGTTAGGAATCAAGAAACTGATCATACGAGGAGATTCTCAGCTCGTGGTGAAAAAAGTCAACAAAGATTATCAGAGCCCATTGATGGAAGCATACGTGAAAGACATGAGGAAACTGGAGGAATGCTTTGACGGGTTACAAATAGAGCACGTGCCGCGTGTGGAAAACAGCTTTGCTGATCATCTGTCAAAGTGCGCTGCGCAAAAGCTCCCTATGGAACCAGGAACCTTTATCCTCCACCTCCCTCAACCATCAGTATCCTCGTCAGCGATGGCTAGGAAAAGAAGAAAGCTGAACTCCGACAAGCATTTCCCGGTAGAGCTTCCCGAAGCCGCTAATAGAGAGGCTGCCGGGGGAAGTCCCATTTTGGTTGGTGAGCAGCTCCCTCCCGCAGAACCTCGAGCTCTTGCGGTCGAGGCAAGTGCTCCCACGAACGAGGAGATGCCTTTAGTCCTCGTTGTCGAGCCGCAGGCTCCAACCTGGGCACGGCATATAGTCCACTTCCTCCAAAGGGGAGAACTTCCCGAAGAGCAAGAAGAGGCCGAAAAAGTAGCCCGTAAGTCAAGTATGTACCAGTTTGTCGATGATACCTTGTACAGAAGACGACCGAACGGTGTGAAATTGCGGTGCATCTGCCGAGAGGATGGACTGAAGCTGTTGGCGCAGATTCACGGAGGCGTATGTGGCTCTCACATTGGATCTAGGGCTCTTGGCAGAAAATCCTGTCGGCAGGGTTTCAATCGACCCACTTCCCTCCAAGATGCAACTGAGTTGGTCACCAAGTGTGAAGCCTACCAGTTCCATTCCAAGAACATCCATCAACCAACGCAAGCTCTCCAGATGATCCCTTTATCATGGCCATTCTCGGTCTGGGGGATCGATATTTTGGGCCCCTTTCCCCGCGCTGTCGGGGGCTTTGAGTTCTTGTTCGTAGAAATCGACATGTTCACAAAGTGACCTGAGGTAGAGCCAGTGAGGAAGGTCACCGCGCAGTCAGCTATCAAGTTCATGAAAGGACTGGTGTGCTGTCTTGGAGTGCCCAAAAGAGTGATCACCGACAATGACACCCAGTTCACGAGCTGCGCCTTCATGCAATACATCCAAAGCCTTGGAAGCAAGGTCTCCTTCGCCTCTGTTGCCCATCCAAGAAGCAACTGGCAAGTCGAGAGGATGAATGCGGAAGTGCGGCGAGGGCTCAAGACAAGGACTTTCGGTAGACTGCGGAGAAGCGGCAAGTGCTGGTTAGATGAGCTGCCGGGGGTTCTTTGGTCCCTCAGAACGACACCGAATTGAGCTACCGACCAGACGCCCTTCTCCCTAGTGTATGGGGCGGAAGTAGTGCTCCCCACGGAACTCATAAATGGGCCACCTCGAGTATTTGCCTACGATGAAGTAGAGCAAGAGCATCTACGACATGTCGATATCATGCTTCTCGAGGAAGATCGTCTCCGGGCTGCTGTGCGTGCTGCACGCTACTAGCAAGCCCTGCGCCACTATCATTGCCGCAAGGTCCATGCCCGGAGCCTTGAGGAAGGCAACCTTGTCCTTAGGCGTGTTCAGTCCGCCAAGTGTACCAACAAGTTGACGCCGAAGTGGGAAGGCCCTTACCGGGTAGCACGAGTAACCAGACCTGGCGCAGTCCGTCTGGAGACCGAAGATGGCACCAAGGTGCTTAACTCATGGAATATTGAGCATCTTCGTAAGTTCTACCCACCTTTTGTACAAGCCTTGCCGAAGTTGCATGTAACGCTTTGTACAAAGCCAGGCGCAGACCCTTTGCAACAATAATAAAGCTAGGCATTGCATCATATCATTGCATTGCATATTCAATTATGCATTTTTATGATTGCAATGTCATCGCCTTTTCAAATTCTATAGGTTTGCTAGAGTACTTGTTCAGCCTATAATCCTTGTTGTCGCATTCTCTCTTCAAGAGATAGCGGCCTCTTGCCCTACGTGTTTGACCACAAGGAAAACATAGAAGGAGGGCGAAGGAACAAGGACGGTGGCCTAGCATACTCCAGAAAGGGATACTGCCTAAAAAGATAAGTCTAATCGCATATCCCAAGTTTTATGATTGTTTGCTCCCTTAAAGGAAACCCTTGCTGTCTTTTCGAATGTTTTCGGTGGAGTCCCCCACGTGGTGAAAACCCTTGTCGGGACGAGCCGTTCCCCAGCTCCTGATACTTATCAGCTCTGGGGGGCCGCGCGGATACCAACAAGGAGCCCTGCCGGGGAACAGCACCAGCCTTCTACCAGGGGCTCGCTACCCTTTTGGCACTCGTGGTTAGTAGTGACCTGGTAAGCGGTTCCGTGCGGCAAGGACAAACATACTGACATAGTTGAAAGAAAGGAAAAAAAGGGATAGTACTCAGGGAAGAGAAATAACATTCACTCATTCATTTGTTGATACAAATTGGATAAGAATTACATTATGAGTCGCTAAAACTTGGCAAGCGCCTACATCTTTTGACTTATAAAAAGATAAGTGCCCCGTAATGCCTTTCTTGTCCCTCTCGTCCTAGAAATTAGGTGGAGAAGAAACAGAGGGCGAAAGGAGCGCCTGGCTGGGATTCGGTGCTTCCTCGCCAGGACCAGAGGGACGTGTCGGAAGAGCGGAAGGCCCCTGTACCCAGGCAGGGCGGACGAAGCCGACGGAGCAGACAAGGACGACAAGGGGGAAGAAGGCGGAGGGCAGGTGCAGATGGTGGCGCTGCCGGGCCGGGGCCCAGCTGGTGATGATGGTGCTGCCGGCGAGCGCGACGCGTCGGAGCCGTCATCCACGCTCCTGAAGCATCGTGGGTATCCAATCGCCATCGTCTTCCTCATCGCCACCGCTCAAGGGAACGCCTCCACAGTCATCCAAATTCTCGACGCGGCAGCCAAGGAACCCCACAGAGAGCATGGTCTCCCCTGGTGGCCAAATGCGGGGAATCTCCCCTGCCCATAAGAAGTACGCGCGAGTAAAAGGTTCCCACCGATGCGCACTATACATAACGCCATGGGTGGAGAACTCTAACGCGATAAATGACGAACTGCGGCTGCAACCACTCGCGCGCGACCGGCGGACATACGATCGAGTTTTCTCCATCACCTTGAAGAAGGAGCACAGGGACCACGGTCCACCACGGAGCTGCGTTTCCATTATGGACTCTAGCACGGTGTCGACCGCACGGCGTTCCATCAAGACTAAAGCAACGGGCGACGCAGCGGCACGTGTGCCGCCGCAGCTTTCCCAAGCGCGACCACTGTGCCGCCCGCTCCCCCATCCGGGGCTCCTCCGGCCAGCTCTCTGCCCAGGGCCGTCGACCCAGAGCGGGAGCTGAGCATGGACACAAAAAGAAGGCCTTGAGATGGCAAACACTCTCGCCAGGCCCTCCCCCCTGACCTTCAAGAGGGAAGGGGAGGCTCGAAGACGAACCAGAAGAGGAGGACAAGCAACAAGGACTTGGGAATAATGAGGAGATGGAGATGGATGAGAATCGCCGCCGCGACCCCCTAATTTATAGGGGAGGGCACGGGGGCTGGCTCTCTTCCGCTCCAGAGCGGTCGCCCATCTCCACCAATCCCACTACCCATGATTCACGGGCAAATAGGTAACCGCCCCATTGCTCCAATCCGTGGCGCTACCGTTTCTGCCACGCCCAGGCCTTTAAGTCACGAGCACCCACCGCGAGCTCCCCACAATGCATGCGGCACGCGTGGCGGGAATGGCCTGAGGTAGTGGGTCAGTGCTGACTCGTAAATTGGCGGTTACTCCCCCACATTGCGCGCCTATGCATAAATTTTGGGCCTGACCCAATGGCACCGGGCAAGCGCGTGTGGGCCAGACCTGGGGGCTCTTGTCGGTGCACTAGGACAGGGGTATCTAGTGCCCTTGACTTATGCATAGGCAGTAGTAGCAAAACCCATCAACACAAGCCACCACACCACCAAGCAAGCATCCAAGACCCAGACTCCGGTAGCAGCAACCTACAAAAGGCCAAGCAATGCTGGCAAGACCAACGCGACAGCCCAGGACGGGCGCGGAGCTCGCCAAGCACATCCCCGGTGCCTGCCGGGGACCGAGGCGCGTGCACCTTCAGGAAGACCCGGCAAGCCATCCCCCGGCAAGCGTGAGCCAATCGGCCACCGCATCACAACGCCAGTCACTTGTCGATGCGGTGTCGAGCCCACAGGTGGCTAAGTGGATCTCTCTAAGCACATGGTGGCACGCTGGAAGACATATTATGCCACCTTGACACCCGTCCATGGGCATGTCAAGCTGTGGTGCGATAGTTAGCTAGAGCGGTGGTAGAAGCCTGCCGGGGATGCACCCCCGCACGCCACTGTCAGATTTCAGGCTCCGCAAAACCCTATGGTATTCGAACCCAGGGGCGTGTGTGAAGATTCCCCAACAGCTTTGCTCCCTCCAAGTTCACAACACAGTACCCCCGCTCGATGGCGAGGAAGACGATGGCACACAAGAGTTTACCCAGGCTCGGGCCGCTTCAAAGCATAAAACCCTACTCCTGCCTTTGGTGGATTGCCTCACGAGGAGGTTTGTGGATGAACTAGTACAGAGGTGTCTTGCCTTGCGGGTGTGTTTGCGGGGTAGTTCCACTCCCTACTGGGCAGCCTTGCCTCTATTTATAGTTGCCCGGGTCCTCTTCCCTTATCGTAATGGCGGGAAGGGATCCCAAAACGGCCAAATTCGAAAGGGGACAAGAGGTACACCCTATCCTGACGAAAGGTGGTCTTCGCGTGCAGAATGGTCGATGGTGATGCAGTAGTGGGCTCGGCGATGACGTCCGTCCTTCGGGGTTTGGGCTCCTTGGTCTTGTTGCACCGAAGTGGAAACCTTTGGGGGGCGCTTTGGGAACTCGCGTGCGCCCCCTGCCTCCTTTGCACCAAAGGGGAAATTGTCCCCTCTGGCGCACTGGCGCCCGCCTGGCCTGGCTGGCATCAGCTCTGGCCTCCCGAGGTCGGGTGTTGCATAGGAGTCTCCGCCACTCGGGAGGAGGCCTGGGGAGGCCTACCTCCCCGCGGGTCTGGGCGCTATTTCCCTCGTGAGCTCGGGGCCTCGCAAGGGTCTTGTATGGAGTGAGGCCGCGTCGGTCCGTACTTGGCCGTTGAGGTGGGCCACGCTTTGGGCTGCAGGCAGGCAAGTCTGGGTACCCTGGTATCCAGAACACCTATAGTAGCCACCGGGCCCGTGGCGCGCTTGAGCTAGCTTCGGGGCGAAGCCACGGAGGGAGGGCCGAAGCGCCGTGGGCCACAATCGCCTGCGGCCCCAACACGACGCATGGCGCACCACGAGGCGTAGGCGTCTCGGCTCCCCGAAGAGTCGGGAACCGCCTTGACTCAAGTTGACGTTCGGTCTACGTGCCTCCTTGGCCATCATTACCCTCCTTTGAATGCTGCTGACCCCATACGTCCTCCCCCGCCTCGGGCCATGCGGATGTGACCCGACGGGGCAGGGGAAGCGACGTGAGGCAGGATGGCACGTCGGTCGATTTTGGCATGCGCCGCTCGAGGTGCCCGGTAACTCCACTTCCCACGATGCCCCGCGTGCAGCGGTTGCGCCTATAAACCCGCCCCGCTCGGGGTGCCTTGCCATCTCGTCGCACCCTCTCGCTTTTCTTCCTTCCAAGTTATCATCCTCATCTTCCTCCCTTACTTTGCTCTCCCATGGCGTCCGTTGGAAGCGCGGCAGGTGCGGGTAGGCGCTCGGAGCCCCTGGCTCCACCGGCGGCCTCCTGAGGCAGCGGTGGGGGGCCTTCAAGGCCGGCCCAGGTCCGCCGGCGCTGGGCTATCGTCGATGAGTAAGTTCCTTGTCTCCCGCGTCCTTCTCCCATAATCGTAACTGCAGCTCCGGTCTTGATCGTTCCTTCCTCCCAGGGCGCCCGCGCCCAAGAGGCGCCGGCTCGAGGAACTCCAAGAGGAGGCCGACGTGATGAGGGTCCAGCTCGCGGGCGCCGAGGCTGCCCTCCAAGCCGCTCTCAGGGGCGAGGCGGAGGCTCGCGCGGAGCTGGCATCGCTCCAGACCCAGGTCCAGGGGGCCGTGGACGCCGTGCAGGCCGCCCAGGACGAGGCGGCCCATGCCAAGCTGCTGGAGGCGCAGCGCGCCAAGCAGTATCGGGACATCGCCCTCCGCGCAGTCGGCGCGGTGAGCCGATTCGTTGGGGATGCCCCCGCGCTGCCGTGTGTGCATGGCGATGGGGGCTACCTCAACTTCTTCGACAAGGTGGTGGAGGCGCTGGAAACCGGCGTCTCCCGGGTCGACGAGGACAACGCGTCCAGCACGCGCGACCTCCTGGACCTCGCGCTGACCCGGGTCTTCTCCAATCTTCGCCGCCTCGTCCCGGAGCTCGACCTCCTTCGCGTCATGGAGCCGGTGCATGAGGAGCTCCAGAGGCCCCTCAGGGACGAGACGCGCCCCCATTTGGAGTCCCTGGTAGAGCGGTTCATCCAGGAGCCCCTCCCCGTCGAGGGTGACGACTCCGTCGCTGCGGCGCGACGGTCCGGACGGCGACAGCGGCTCCTCCGCCTAGTCCTCCCCTGTTTTCTTTTCGCAGTTCATGTCATGTCATGCAACAGCTGGCCCTTGGGGGCGTTAACTTTTGTGTTTTTACCTCTGTACTCCTTCTCTTTTTGAGCTGTCGATCGTTTGTTTTGCGTGGCGCATCCCCGCTTCTCCTGCGGGGCCTTGCGTCATTGCCGATGTGCCGCGGCGCCCCCTGAAAAGCCCGTGAGGGTATTGCACTAAGACCAGCGCTGGCGTCCGGTCGGGTCCTCGCGGGACAGGCCCTCCTGAGGGGGAGCGCCCCGCCCCCGAGGACAGACCCTTAGCCTTACCGCCTAGAGTGGCCGGACTCCTTCCCTTGCGCTGCTCTCCCTTGCTCCTGGAACCACAAGAATCCCGAAGGAGTCGCGTAGCGGACCATAGTGCCTGCATTTTCACGTTAGCGCTCATGCCACTTGCCCGGCATTGGGGTCATTAACTAATTAGAAGGTGCATTTTTAGGCATGTGTACTTAGATCATTGGGTCGTGGCGGGCTCGAGCGGAGGGAAGCGTAGGCAGAGCGTCCAGGGAGGTCAAGGATCCCGCCTGGGAGAGCTTCTTCCTTGCTTTCGGGTGGTCCGGGAGCCCTTTCCGCACTCTGCGTCGCCGGGGCCCGATCCTGAGCAGGCTCGACCACCGTCGGAATGACCGGATCACCAGGACGAAACCAAGGGGCGAGGCCTCGGCCACAATTGGGTCGTCCGGATCACCAGGACGAGACCAAGGGGCGCGGAGCTATATGATCGGTGAGGTTCTCGAGACGTGCTGCCTAGGAACCCCCCCCCCCTTTAACGCTCAAGTGATGCTCTGCGTCAGCAGGGCCCGATCGCGAGTAGACCTCGACCGCCGTTGGGGTGTCCGATCACCAGACGAGACCAAAGGGAGCAAGGCCTCAGCCACAATTGGTGCGTCCGGATCACTAGGACGCGACCAAGGGGCACGGAGCTACATGATCGGTGAGGTTCTCGACACGTGCTGCCTGGGAACCCCCCCTTTAATGCTCAAGTGGCGCTTTGCGTCGGCAGGGCCCGATCGCGAGCAGACCTCGACCGCCGTTGGGGCATCCGAATCACCGAACGAGACCAAAGGGAGCGAGGCCTCGGCCACAATTGGAGCGTCCGGATCACCAGGACGTGACCAAGGGGCGCAGAGCTACACGATTGGTGAGGCTCCTGAGGCGTATTGCTCAGGAGTCCCCCTTGACGCCCAAGCGACTTCCTTACCTTTTCGCGGGCCACCATACCGGGAGGCGCCTGGGCCTCCCGATGTTTCGTGAGGTCGTGCCGGGCTATGACCGGAGCCCCCGAGCGGGAGCCGACCGTTTTAGGCGATGGGCACCACCGAGGTGACAGGTCCTTGTCGGCCTGCTCTGAGAGGCCACAGGGGGGGGGGCAAAGGGCGTGGGCCGTGCTTGGCGAGGTGTCAGTCCAAATAGAAATAAGACTTCCAGGCCAGAAAGAAGAATCGCGAAGAGATAAATGTTCCCGCCCCCTTTTGCAATAGAATCATGAAACCTTCAACTTCATCGTAAAAAGTGGCAATTCGAATCACAAAAAGAAGCAAGCAACCGCCGCGTCCGGCACCTAGGCTAGTCTTCGCTTTGGTCTTCCCCCAGCGCAGAGAGTAGGGCATCCACATTGCATGGGCATAGCCATTGGAGGGCAGTGTTGTCTGCCAGCGCGGAGCATGGGGCTTCCACTTGGGCGTGGGATGGAACCCCTCCGCGTCCTCGGGGGGCTCCGGGCGTATACAGCCCACTCGTTGTTACGTGAGAGTGTCACGGGTTGGGCCTAGGGGTGCACTGAGAACCCCATACTTCCCTGGCATGGGCCCCGCTCCCACCCCCCAAGCATGATGCGGCGACGTGGCGTGGGTCCTGAACGGGCCTTCGAGCGTGGAGTGAGCCCCCCACGCTCCTCGCAGGGAGAGCCCATTCTGGGGCAGGGCCCCAGGCTCTCCAAAGCCCGGGGACAGATGTCTTCGTTGCAGCGGCGCCGCAGCCCCCTGCGCCGCGAGCGGGGCTCGGCGCAGGGGCCCTTCGTCGCGTGCGGGGCGGTCGCCCAAGGCGGTGCCCGGGATTCCCGCGTAGGTACCCCACCGCCCGTCCCCAGGCAGGTCGAACCAGGCCCGGAGAGATGGGTGAGTAGGTGAGCCCCCGCCACTGGTCGGGCGAAACCCGGCCCGGAGACATGGGCGTATGTTCCACCCTCCGTCTCTGGGTAGGAGTCGCCCTGCCAGGGGACATGGGCGTGTGTTCCACCCTCCGTCTCCTGGCTGGGGGCGCCCGGCCTGGAGACATGGGCGTGTGTTCCACCCTCCGTCTCCAGGTTGGAAACACCTGGCCTGGCGACATGGGCGTGTGTTCCACCCTCCGTCTCCTGGCTGGCGTCGCCCTGCCTAGGGACATGGGCATGTGTTCCACCCTTCGTTCCCAGGCAGGCGACCCCCGGTCCGCAGACCCAAGCGTTTGCCAAGGGTAGCCCCCTACCAGCGGGCGCGCCTCACGAGGCTGCCAGCGCCTGGCATCCTCGCGAGGTCGGCCCTGCCAGTAGACCTCACGAGGTTATACGCGCCAGCCCCGATGAGAGCCGCTGTAGGGATCGCATACGCTCTTCACGTTGTCGTGGTAGCCGGCGCCGCTCCCCTCGTGGCCCGGGCGCTCGTCGATGTGGTCGTGGTAGAGTCGCGCGAGCCCCCAGGTGTTGGTGCAGATGAGTCACCGGACGCCGTGCCTCGATCCGCCGGGGGTGCCGAGGGGTGTGTTATGGCGCCTACCCCCCGCGGCTGGCAGCTCCCGTCGGCCCCCGCCTGCGCCAAGGGCCAACTCCCGCGTGCCCGGCGAGCCGGGCCGCAGTTCTGGTCGGTGCGGTTCGCGACGCATGTCACCGGTGCGTCCGCGCGCCCTCGGCGCCTCGACGGCCGATTGAGCGACCCCATGGGCGCGAGCCCGCTCCTGGGCCGTCCCATGGGGAAGCGCCCCTGCCTCGCCTGTCGGGGTGGCGCGTATGTCCCTGCGGCATATCCAACTGTCATAGCGTCCGTGAGTAAAGCGGAAATGCTGCAGCTCACGGGCTACGAGGAGTGCGATCCGCCCACACGCCGGGTCGCGGCGAGCCCGGGTAGATGATGCCACGACATGGACGCTAGGGAGGTTTAGGGCGGTGAGGGCTCGTCGCGCGGTTGATGAGGGCGATAGCCCCTGGTGCCTATCCAAGGCCGGGCTGGAGATGGCGCCTTTCGTCGGAAAACTGAGGCAGTGCTGGATGCCGAGGTCTGGCAGCGTCGCCCGAGCGATGCAGGCAGCCCGTTGTTCGGCGCGGGCTCGGCGTCCCTCGGTCATGGATGCACCGAGCGGAGGTGAGGAGAAGTTTCAGTGAGGATTCCGACACGCCCCCTACCTGGCGTGCCAAAGTTGGATTTCGGGCTCTGCAAAACTCAAAGGAATTCGAACCCAGGGGCGTGTGCGAAGATTCCCCAACAGCTTCGCCCTCTCCAAGTTCACAACACAGTACCCCCGCTCGATGGCGAGGAAGATGATGGCACACAAGAGTTTACCCAGGTTCGGGCCGCTGCGAAGCATAAAACCCTACTCCTGCCTTTGTTGGATTGCCTTACGAGGAGGTTTGTGGATGAACTAGTACAGAGGTGTCTTGCCTTGCGGGTGTGTTTGCGGGGTGGTTCCACTCCCTACTGGGCAGCCTTTCCTCTATTTATAGCGGCCCGGGTCCTCTTCCCTTATCGTAATGGCGGGAAGGGATCCCACAACGGCCAAATAAAAAAGTGGACAAGAGGTACGCCCTATCCTGACGAAAGGTGGTCTTCGCCTGCAAAGTGGTTGATGGTGATGCAGTAGTGGGCTCGGCGATGACGTCCATCCTGCGGGGCTTGGGGTCTTAGTCTTGTTGCACTGAAGTGGAAACCTTTGGGGCCTCTTTGGGAACTCGCGTGCGCCCCCTGCCTCCTTTTCACCAAAGGGGAAACTGTCCCCTCTAGTGCACTGGTGCCCGCCTGGCCTGGCTGGCCTCACCCCTGGCCTCCCGATGTCGGGTGTTGCATAGGAGTGTCCGCCGCTCGGGAGGAGGCCTAGGGAGGCCTACCTCCCCGCGGGTCTGGGCGCTATTTCCCTCGTGAGCTCGGGGCCTCGCGAGGGTCTTGTATGGAGTGAGGCTACGCGGGGCCATACTTGGCCGTTGAGGTGGGCCACGCTTTGGGCCGCAGGTAGGCAAGTCTGGGAACCCTGGTATCCAGAACACCGACAGCCACCTAGACTGCATTTATGGCATTTTGTCCTAAGTGCCAGAGTTAGGTATGATAGCTCTGTTAGCTGTCTAATCATCAGACAATGTCTGTTTTGCCATTGTGGTTGCCCCTTTAGCTATAAAAGGAGGCCCAGGGCAACCTAGCTCAATATTCGGACCTTTGGACACTTGTACTCACGTAGCAGCTCTCCCCGACAGCAACCCTTGCCGGGATTGAGCACTGTGTGTTCTTCGTGTTCCTCTAATCAATGCACCAAAAGCAGGAGTAGGGTT
This sequence comes from Elymus sibiricus, assembly GCA_039707655.1. NCBI lineage: Eukaryota > Viridiplantae > Streptophyta > Magnoliopsida > Poales > Poaceae > Elymus > Elymus sibiricus. The sequence goes on along the minus strand of CM077665.1, from coordinate 227,944,791 downwards.
TTAAGCTTCACAACGGCCTGAACCTGGGTAAAAACACCAGTGTCCCGATCGTCGTGCTGCCTCATGGTCTTCGCTCTTTGTGCAACGTGACCTCCTCTTGCCGAACGACAAAGGGGCCTCTGGTCCCATAGGTGATCGTGTGCATCCATGCCCCGACACAAGGAGAGTTCTTGTCACCCTTGTGGTAGCTCGACATCCCTTCTCGAAACCGTGATGCAGATTCCCGAATGGGGTTAACACTTTACCAATGTCACAGGGCCATGCTTTCTGAATCTGATCACTCGAGAGGGCCCAGAGAATATCTTTCCTTACGGAGGGGAAAATCCCATCTTGGTCAACCATGTCTCGCGGCTGATAGGTCTCCGTCGTATCTACTTTTCCTCACACTTTTGCCCATGTTTTGGAATCTAATTTGCATGATTTGAATGAAACTAACCCAGACTGATGCTGTTTTCAGCAAAACTACCATGGTGTTGGTTTTTCTGCAAAAATAAGAGTTCTCAAAACTGGACGAAACTTTTTGGAGACTTATTTTACAATAAATAAAAAATACTGGAGCCAAGAACTACCAGAGGGGGAGCCATGGCTGGGCACGATACACCAGGGCGCGCCAGCCCCCCCAGGCGCGCCCTAGTGGTTTGTTCCCACCTCGGGGCCCCACTGACCCTAATTCTGACGCTATAAAATCCTATTTTTGGACAAAAAAATCAGTGAGAAATTTTCATCGCATTTTACGATACGGAGCCGCGGCCACCTCAAGTTCTTCATCGGGAGGCCAGATCTGGAGCCCGTTTGAGTCTCCGGAGAGGGGAATCTTCGGTCTTCGTCATCGTCAACCCTTATCCATCGCCAATTCCATGATGCTCCCCACCGGGAATGAGTAATTCCTTTGTAGGCTTGCTGGTCGGTAAGGAGTTGGATGAGATTCATCATGTAATCGAGTTAGTTTTGTTAGGGCTTGATCCCTAGTATCCACTGTGTTATGAGATTGATATTGCTATGACTTTGCCATGCTTAATGCTTCTTACTAGGGCCCGAGTGCCATGATTTAAGATCTGAATCGTTTATGTTATCACCATTATATCTATGTTCTTGATCCGATCTTGCTAGTCATACGCACCTATTATGTGTTATGATCCGTAAACCCCGGAGTGACAATAGTCGGGATACTTTCTAGTGATGACCGTAGTTTGAGGAGTTCATGTATTCACCATGTGTTAATGCTTTGTTCCGGTTCTCTATTAAATGGAGGCCTTAATATCCCTTAGTTTCCTTATGGACCCCGCTGCCACGGGAGGGTAGGACAAAAGATGTCATGCAAGTTCTTTTCCATAAGCACGTATGACTATTTACGGAATACATGCCTACATTACATTTATGAACTGGAGCTAGTTCTGTAACGCCCTAGGTTATGACTGTTATATGATGAATATCATTGAACGAGTTCACTGATCCAGTGCCTATGAGTTTTCCACATACTGTTCTTGCTAAGTTACTACTGCTGCTGCTACTGTTACACTTGCTACAAAACTATTGTGCTATCGCTGCTACTGTTACCGCTAATGGTACTACTGTTATCCAAACTATCATACTACTATGCTACTGATCACTCCGCTGCAGATATTTAATCTCCAGGTGTGGTTGAATTGACAACGCAGCTGCTAATACTCTCAAATATTCTTTGGCTCCCCTTGTGTCGAATCTATAAATTTGGGTTGAATACTCTACCCTCGCAGATGCGTGAGAGCGCAAGAAGATGGACACGAGAGATTTACCCAGGTTCGGGTCACCTTGCCGTGTAAAACCCTACTCCTGCTTTGGTGGATTGGCCTCATGAGGAGGTTTGTGGATGAACCAGTACAGTGGTTGAGCGACCTCGCGAGGGCTCTCTGGTGTGGGTGGATCCGATCCTCTCTACGGTGGTGGCTAGTCCCTAATTATAGCGGGCCTTGGTCCTCTTCCCTTATCGCACTAGCGAGAAGGGATCCCACAACGGCCAAATTTGAAAGGGCACAGGAGGTACAACTTATCCTGACTAAAGGTGGTCTTCGCCTACAAAGCTCCTAGCATGACGCAGAGGTGGGCTCGGCGATGACATCCGTCCTGCCGAGCCCGTGGTCTTGGTCTTGTTTCACCGGAATGGAAACCTTTGGGGGGCTTCCTTGGGAACCCGCGTCTGTCCTTGCTTCCTTAGCACGAAAGAGGAAACTGTTTCTGCTGCGCCTGCTGGTGCCCGCCTACTTTGGTCGTCGTGGCTCACGTCATCGCAGCCTCCTGAGGCCGGGCACTGCATAGGAATCTCCGCTCCTCGGGAGGTGGCCTGGGAAGACCGCTCCTTTGGAGGTCTTGGCATCGTTCCCCTCGCGAGGCCGGGCCCCTCACGAGGTTCTTGTCTTGCGGGGTCCGTCGCCAGGCCGTACGGGGCCGTCGATGTGGGCCACGCGCTGGGCCGCAGGCAGGCAGGTCTGGGTACCCCCGATCCCAGAACGCCAACAATGATTGACTTTCATGGAAGAAACTGGGCTCAAGGATTTGGATGTACAAGTAGTATCTCTACATACTACGAAGTTTTGGCTAGCAAAAGGTTCTAAATAAGCACCACATGTTGGAGGATCCATAACAATATAACTTCTATCAAATATAAACAAACATAACCACTATGTTGTCTTCCTTGTCCAACTTCAGCAATTTGATCAAGGTTCAAAATAATTAATGAGTATTCACAATCATAAGAGTAGTCCGAGATAATATATTTGTATGTGAGAGTTCTCTTTCTTATACTAATCATTCAAGAATTGCTTGTATGACCAATATTGTGATTGTCAAACTTCAATAGATTTTACTTTCTAAACTTAATGTGAACCTGCTACTAAGACCATAACACATTGATAATTTCATATTTATGATATTCCATTCATTCACAATTTACTCTTAGGATATAAGTGAAGCACAAGAGTGAATATTAAACTACTCTCAAAAAGATATAAGTGAAGATTAATGAGTTGTCAAACAATTAATTAGCTATGTGAGGACTCTCCCTCAATAAATAATTTCAGATCTGTGAATTTTTTTCAAACAACAAACAAAACAATAATGCACTCCAAGAATAGCACATATCATGTGGACAAATAAACACTTAGGCTCAACATAGGCTAACCGATATTTTTTGACGGTGAGAGGTGGGATGCGTAGCATCCCCAAGCTTAGATGCTTGAGACTTCTTGTAATATTGACTTGGGGAGCCTTGGGCAACCCCAATCTTGAGATTTTGTACCTCTTTCAATCCTCTCATATCCCGGTTTCACCTAAATCTTAAAAACTTCATCCACACAAAACTTGAAAAGAACTCATGAGATAGGTTAGTGCACATAGGAATAAATCAACGCTTAATGTACTGCCAAGACAAGTTGCATAATAATTTTCAAACATTAGGTACTATTGAAAGATCGTGGATGTCGCCTAGAGGGGGGGGTGAATAGGCGCTTTAAAATAATTACGGTTTAGGCTTGAACAAATGCGGAATAAACCTAGCGGTTAATTTGACAAGCACAAAACCTAAATCGACTAGGCTCACCTATGTGCACCAACAACTTATGCTAAGCAAGATAAACAACTAAGTGATAGCAAGATATATAACAAGAAACAATATGGCTATCACAAAGTAAAGTGCATAAGTAAAGGGGTCGGGTAAGAGATAACCGAGGCACGCGGAGACGACGATGTATCCCGAAGTTCACACCCTTGCGGATGCTAATCTCCGTTTGGAGCGGTGTGGAGGCACAATGCTCCCCAACAATGCCACTAGGGCCACCGTATTCTCCTCACGCCCTCGCACAATGCAAGGTGCCGTGATTCCACTAAGGGACCCTTGAGGGCGGTCACCGAACCCGTACAAATGGGACCCTTGAGGGCGGTCACCGAACCCGTACACTTTGGCAACCCTTGGGGGCGGTCACCGGTACCCGTCAAATTGCTCGGGGCGATCTCCACAACCTAATTGGAGACCCCGACGCTTGCCCGGAGCTTTACACCACAATGATTGAGCTCCGAGCACCACCAAGACACCAAGCCGTCTAGGGTGCCAAGGCACCCAAGAGGAAAGCTCTAGGGTGCCCAAACACCCAAGAGTAATAAGCTACTCAACTTCACAACTTCCACGTATCACCGTGGAGAACTCAAACCGATGGAACTAATGCAATGGCAAGAACACACGAAGTGGACAAGTCCCTCACTCCCAAATCCCACCAAAGCAACAAAAGCTATGGATGAATATGAGAGGAAGAACAAGGAGAACACCAAGAACTCCAAGATCTAGATCCAAGGGGTTCCCCTCACTTAGAGGAGAAAGTGATTGGTGGAAATGTGGATCTAGATCTCCTCTCTCTATTCCCTCAAGAACTAGCAAGAATCATTGGAGGGATTGAGAGTTAGGCAAGCTCAAGAAGGTCAACAATGGGGGGAGAAATGAGCTCAAAAGATAAGAAAACCGTTGGGGAAGAAGACCCCTTTTATAGGGCCACCCCAAATCCAACCGTTACCCGTGCAGGACGCGCACAAGCGGTACTACCGCTCTTGCGAGCGGTACTACCGCTCGTGCGGTAGTAATTCAAAAACAGCAGGCAATCAACAAGGAACTGGAGCGGTAGTGCCGCACTAAGCGGTACTACCGTTCCGACCAAGCGGTACTACCGCTTAGGAAAACTGGGCAACAGAACAAAGCACGGCAGTGGCACGGTAGTAGGGGGCGGTAGTGCCGCACCAAGCGGTACTACCGCTCTACTACCGCTCAACTACCGCTTAGCGAAAAATAACACCAGAAGAAAACACGGTAGTGCAGCGGTAGTAGGGGCGGTAGTACCGTGTCAAGCGGTACTACCGTGGTCCCGAGCGGTACTACCGCTTTGGTGACAGGTAAACTGCCCAGACAAACAATAAACCCTGAACTGCCATAACTTCTGCAAATGAGCTCCGAATTGAGCAAACTCAAGCTTGTTGGATAGAGGACGACAAATACTATCCGGCAGTAGAGAAAATACCAATGATATAGAGATGAGAAACCTCTATGAATGAAGAACCGGCATAAACTCCAACATCGAAAACATCATAGAAGATGCATATATGAACTCCGTTTTCGATGACCTCGAGCTTGTCATGAAGATGACCAAAAGCTCAAAGACTCACAAAGAGAAACACCAAACACAAACCAAGAAATATGATGCAAGGATGCAATGGTTTGAGCTCTCTACGAAGATATGATAAAGCTACTCACTTGAGAGCCCCCCTTGATAGTACGGCTATCGATCCTATAACCCGGTCTCCCAACTACTACCATGAGACCGGTAAAATAGAAAACCTATCAAGGGCAAACCTTTGCCTTGCGCAAAGTCCACTTGAGCTAGATGATGACGATCTTGACCTCCTCAAGTTGGACCACCTTTCTTGATTGCGCCGGCTCGATGAAGACTAGCTGATTGCTCCCCCATACTCCACTATGGGTGAGCCACTCTTCGGCACATCTTCACAAGTCCATTATCACTTGAACTTGCACACCGCATCTTGATGACGATCACCACTTGATGTCATCCTCCATGGGTTGAATGAGATCTTCCTCTTGACGCAAGCCCATGAAAACATACCTAACCCCACATAGAACTCTCGCATAGAACATGGGTTAGTACACAAAGCGTAATGGACAATGCTTACCATACCATGAGATCACTTGATCTCGCTCGGTACATCTTCTACGCTTTGTGTGTTGATCAATTTGAATCACTCTTCATATTTAGTCTTGATCAACCTTGAATCTTTCCAACTCTCTTCATTAGGATGATGTCTTGAAGGTAAACATGAATGTTCACACAATCTCCTTCTTCAAGACATGCTTGCAATAGGCTCATCTCTTACATGACCAATCTTTGGATAACTCCATGAATAACCTTGGTCAATACATATTCTTCTTCAAATCACCTTGAGACCAACAAATGGTCTACAAGCAAAGCCTATGGACAAACCCTTCAAATATAACTCAAGGCAACCATTAGTCCATAGAGATTGTCATCAATTACCAAAACCAAACATGGGGGCAGCACATGTTCTTTCAACTATAACTATCATTTCCACAATTTATATCTACCAATATAAGCCATGAAAACTCTAGGATAAGTAGATAACAAAACTATGACAGCAATCTGTCCAAACAGAATAGTCTGTAGCAATCTATTTTAAAAGTGTACTTCTTTGTCTATAAAAATTATGAAAGGACATGATAACAAAATTATATGAAAATGATGTGTAAAAATTTCAGAAACTATCCACCTTCTAGTAAAATATGAAAATTCAAACACTACAGCAAAAGTTTAGTTTTTTACACAACACTCACCAAACATGCAATTCAAGCATCCTAAAAGCAATTCGTGGAACTTTTTATTGCAAAATAAGATTATAAATAAAAAACATCAAGCAAATTTTAAAAAAAATAAATTGACGCTCCAAGCAAAACTCATATTATGTGATGAATAAAAATATAGCTCTAAGTAAGATATACCGATAGTGTTGAAAACCAAAGAGGGGATGCATTCTGGGGCATCCCCAGGCTTAGACGCTTGAGTCTTCGTTGGATATTAACTTGGGGGTGCCTTGGTCATCCCCAAGCTTAGGGACTTACCACTACTTGTTCTCCTCATATCGGTGTCTTACCCAAAACTTGAAAACTTTAATCACAGAAAACTTAACAAAACTTCGTGAGATGGCTAAGTGTAGTAAAGATAGATCTTTCACTTAGGTACTGTAAAGACAAGATTCATAATTGTTCTCACATAATACTTATTGTATTTTATCGTTCCCATAATTTATACCACTCAATATAAGATATGGAAACACTAAAACAAGCAAACTATGCATGCATAACAAAATCTATCAAAAATAGAACAGTATGTGAAGATCTGAATGAAATCCATATTTACCTATCTCTAAAAATTCTGACAATAAGGAAAACGCAGAAAATTTGCATAGCAAAAATTTGTAAATTTTTTTGAATTTTTCAATTGTCCAGAAAAATCAGAGAAATTCTGCACTGGACGTAAAAGTTTCTGTTTTTGAACAGAATCAAACTAACTAAGTCCATACTATCCCAAAGGCTTTACTTGGCACTTTATTAAAACATAATGCACAATACATGATGACTACACTATCTTAAAAATGTTAGCACACAAAAACAGAAAGTATAAATATTGGGTTGTCTCCCTACAAGCACTTTTTTTGAAGCATTTTACCTAGGCATGATGATTTCAATGATGCTCACATAGGAATAGTATCTAAAATATGCAAAAGAGCATCATGGATCACATGAAAAGCACATTTAAGTCTAACCCACATCCTATGCATAGAGATTTTGCAAGCAAACAATTCATTGTAGCAAGAATCAACTTGCATAGGAAGACAAAACAAGCATGACTTCAAAATTTTAATACATACACAGGAAACTTGATATTATAGCAATACCTACAATCATATATTCTCCCTCATAATAATTTTCAGTAGCATCATGAAGGAATTCCTCAATATAACTATGACATAAAGCATTCTTTTCATGATCCATAAGCATAGAATTTTCATTACTCTCCACATAAGCAATTTTCTTCTAATTCATAGTAGTGGGAGAAAACTCAACAATATAACTATCATGAGACTCTTGATTGGCATAACCGCTTTGAATATTCAAATCATGATGATAAGTTTCATGGTTACTATCACTCTTTGTAGTGTACATGTCATCACCATAATCATCATAGATATGAGGCATGCCATCATCATAATAAACTTGCTCATCAAAACTTGGGGGATTAAAAATATCATCTTCATCGAACATAGCATCTCCAAGCTTGTGGCTTTGCACATCATTAGCGTCATGGATATTTAGTGAATTCATACTAACAATATTACTATCATGCTCAACATTCAGGGATTTCACATTAACCATTTTTATAAATTTTTCCTCTAACATATGAGCACAATTTTCTGGACCATCATTTTCATGAAAGACATTAAAAAGACGAAGCAATTGAGGAAACCTAAACTCCATTTTTTGTAGTTTACTTTTATAAACAAAACTAGTGATAAACAAGAAACTAAAATACTTTATTGCAATATCTAAAGATATACCTTCAAGCATTCTCCTCCCAGGCAACGGCGCTAGAAAATAGCTTGATGTCTACTACGCAACTTTGTTCTTGTAGACGTTGTTGGGCCTCCAAGTGCAGAGTTTTGTAGGACAGCAACAAATTTCCCACAAGTGTATGACCTAAGGTTTATCAATCAGTGGGATATGAAGGATTAAGATGGTCTCTCTTATACAAACCTGCAATCAAAAACAAGAAATCTCTTCTGTCCGCAGTACACCCAATATGATGGCAAATTGTATAGGTGCACTAGTTCGGCGAAGAGGTGGTGATACAAGTGCAATATGGATGGTAGATATAGTTTTTGTAATCTGAAAATATAAAAAAAGCAAGGTAGCAAGTGGCAAACAGTGAGCAAAAGGTTGTATAAATGCTTGGAAATAAGGCCTAGGGTTCATATGAAAATAACACCTCAAAGTAATTCTTTTTGATCAATCTTTTGAGCTATTCCTATAAGTGTCACAAACATCCCTAGAGTTCATAGTAAAATAACACCTATGATACATGTTAATCAACCCTGATGTCACCTAGATACTCCAATGTCACCTCAAGTATCTGTGGGCTAATAATTCGACATGCATCAAACAATTTCAGATTCATCATATTCAATCCAACACAAAGAACTTCAAAGAGTACCCCAAGACTTCTATCATAGAAAGTAGGATGAAAACGTGCGATCCACCCCTATGCACAGATCCCCAAGGTCACCGGAATCCACAAGTTGATGCCATAACATATATCAAGTGAATCAATAGAATACCACATTCTCACCAAGGGTATCCACATGCAAGACATACATCAAGTATTCTCAAACCCAAAATATTCAATCCAACATAACGAGATATCAAAGGGAAAGATTCAATTCATGACAACAAGATAGCAAGGGAAGAACACCATATGATCCAACTATATTAACAAAGACCGCGATACATCAAGAGCGTGTCATCTCAAGAACACGAGAGAGAGAGAGAGAGAGAGAGAGATTAAACACATAGCTATAGGTACATACCCCCAACCCCGAGGGTGAACTACTCCCTCCTCGTCATGACCTATGCCGGTATGTTGAAGATGGTCACCGGTGATGATTTCCCCCTCCGGTAGGGTACCAGAAAGGCTCCATATGGGTTTTTCTTTGATACAGAGAGTTGCGGCGGCGGAGCGGAAGTTCTAGGTTAACTTTTGGGGGTTTCCTGATATATAGGTTAACTTGCGACGGTGTGGGTGTCTACATGATGAAGCATATTGATAGAGTACCCCCTGATCATCTTGTCATCACCTGGTTTTGGCATCAAGGTATGCCTCATAATGGTGTTGGTCGTGGGTGGTCCCGCTTGCAAGAAATACTCTGAGCTAAATTTGTATGTCTTCACATATGTTCTGGGAACAGGGTTATACATGTTGTCCATGGAATTGTGATTCATCTTGGCCTCAGCATAAACATCAAGATCTCCTTCTGTGCTATACCAAATCACAAGCATTCCCTGCAAAAAACAAGTTAGACGTTCTACCGCCAAAAATAAAACCATCCAAAACACTATTTTCCAAGAGGATTTTGACCTCGAAAAGTTCACCGAAAGCGGCAAAGCGGCTAAAGGTCAAATGCATCTTTTTGTTCCCTTTAGTTTGACAGGATATGGAGCAAAAACGGAGTTCGTATGCAGAAGTTATGCCCGTTTTACGGAGACCGCTCCAACAGGTTTCAACACTGCGGAAATCACATTTCCACTGTGTCGATCCATGTTCCAGTTCGATCAATATCATTGATCTTCGTGTGCTGCATCTGGATATACGTTCCATTTCTACCCCGATGGCGGAAACCGACTGGTAGGGGTAGTTCATCTCACGACCTCTGCATCACGATCACGGAAGCAAGAGCACGAAACCAACCTTCAACACTGACATGCACGGACGATCTCATCGAACCACACCTGAACCAATCTACATATCTCATATGCAAATCACCGAATCTATTACCACACAGCAGATGCTCTCATACCACTGTTGGAACATGCGGTACGCTACGCTAGCGCCAAATTAAAGTATCTACCGCGCACCCAAGAACATGCTGCTGGAAATAGATCACGGGATCGGGTATACCACTAGAGGTGCAGTCACCATAGCGGAAGTATAGTTGGTGATGCGTGTAGTCGATCACCCAATTCGTCTCCTCCTCCTGCAGTAGTGATCTCCCACGAGTAGTGATCTCCCACGAACTGCTCCTCGCGGATCCTCGAACGGTTCGTCCAAGCACCGCAGATGCGATGCCTCTAAGGCATCCACACGTACGGGGGCAGCATCGGACGTTAGACTACTAGGTCTGATCACACGGCATGGTGGCATGGGGAGTGGTGGCGACTATCAAAGGGAGAAAAGGATAAACCCTAAAAGGTGCACCCACTCCCCTTTATATAGACCTCTGAGGTGGGCTCAACACTTGAGGCCCATGATGAGTCTAATCCCATTTTCCATTTGGATCCAATCTGAATAGGCTGTAATCCCTTAAGTGTGCAACCCTATAGGTTCATGTACACACGGACACGACCAGAGTCGATAGTCGGTAGCGGCTCCTAGCAGAACGTGCCAACTCCCATGTGTGCGCAAATTCGTTAGACAAACCTCGACAATGTGTCATATGCAACATTCCTTTTGCCTCATGATACAGGTTCTCGAGCTCAAGGTGTCGGTGCACTAGGACAGGGGTATCCAGTGCCCTTGACTTATGCACAGGCAGTAGTAGCAAAACCCATCAACACAAGCCACCACACCACCAAGCAAGCATCCAAGACCCAGACTCCGGCAACAGCAACCTACAAAAGGCCAAGCAACGCCGGCAAGACCAACGCGACATCCCAGGACGGGCGTGGAGCACGCCAAGCACATCCCCGGTGCCTGCCGGGGGCCGAGGCGCGTGCACCTGTAGGAAGACCCGGCAAGCCATCCCTCGGCAAGCACGAGCCGATCGGCCACCGCTCCACCGCATCACAACGCCAGTCACTTGTCAATGCTGTGTCGAGCCCCCAGGTGGCTAAGTGGCTCTCACTAAGCACGTGGCGGCACGCTAGAAGACAGATTATGCCCCCTTGACACCCGTCCATGGGCGTGTCAAGCTGTGGTGCGATAGTTAGCTAGAGCGGTGGTAGAAGCCTGCCGGGGATGCACCCCCACACGCCACCTATACTGCATTTATGGCATTTTGTCCTAAGTGCCAAAGTTAGGTATGATAGCTCTGTTAGCTATCTAATCATCAGACAATGTCTATTTTGCCATTGTGGTTGCCCCTTTAGCTATAAAAGGAGTCCCAGGGCAACCTAGCTCAAGATTCGAACCTTTGGACGCTTGTACTTACTTCTCGAGCATGCGTTGGTTTCCGTGAAGAGGAACAGATGATGCAGCAATGTAGATAAGTATTTCCCTCAGTTGTTGAGAACCAAGGTATCAATCCAGTAGGAGATACAAGCAAGTCGCCAATAGATGTACCTACACAAAGAATCAAACACTTGCACCCAACGCTATAAAGGGGTTGTCAATCCCTTCACGGTTACTTGCAAGGATGAGATCTGATAGAGATAGATAGAATAGATTGCTTGAACGGAAAGTAAAACAAAAGTAAAAATAATGCAGCAAGGTATTTTTGGTATTTTTGGTTTTAGATCTGAAAGTATAAGATGGAAAATAGACCCAGGGGCCATAGGTTTCACTAGAGGCTTCTCTCATGATGGCAAGTATTACGGTGGGTGAACAAATTACTTTCGAGCAATTGATAGAAAAGCGAATAATTATGAAGATATCCAAGGCAATGATTATGCATATAGGCATCACGTCCGTGTCAAGTAGACCAAAACGATTCTTCATCTACTACTATTACTCCACACATCGACCGACTCCTGCCTGCATCTAGAGTATTAAGTTCATGAAGAACAGAGTAACGCATTAGGTAAGATGACATGATGTAGAGGGATAAACTCAAGCAATATGATGAAAACCCCATCTTTTTATCCTCGATGGCAACAATACAATACGTGCCTCGCTACCCCTACTATGTCACTGGGTAAGGACACCGCAAGATTGAACCCAAAACTAAGCACTTCTCCCATTGCAAGAATTACCAATCTAGTTGGCCAAACCAAACCAATAACTCGAAGAGACTTCCAAAGATATGAAATCATGCATATAAGAATTCAGAAAAGACTCAAATAATATTCATAGATAATCTGAACATAAACCCACAATTCATCGGATCTCGACAAACACACCGCAAAAGAGTATTACATCGGAGAGATCTCCATGAAGATCATGAAGAACATGGTATTGAAGAGCAAAGAGAGAGAAGAAGACATCTAGCTACTAGCTATGGACCCGAAGGTCTGTGGTGGACTACTCACGCATCATCGGAGGGGCAATGGAGTTGATGTAGATGCCCTCCGTGATCGAATCCCCCTCCGGCAGATTACCGGAAAAGGCTCCAAGATTGGATCTCACGGGAACGGAGGCTCCTGGCGGCGGAAAAGTGTTTTCGTGGCTCCTTTTGGTATCCAGGGAATATTTCAGAATTTATAGGCCGAAGAATAGGGTTGGAGGAGTTGCCGTGGGGCCACAAGCCAGGGGGGCGCCCCCCCCTAAGGCGCGCCCCTGTGACTTGTCGCCACACGGTGGCTCCCCTGCCTTGGTCTCCAAGTCCTCTGGGTTGCTTCTGGTCCAAGAAAAATCATTCGGAAGATTTTATTCCGTTTGGACTCCGTTTAATATTCCTTATCTGCAATACTCAAAAACAAGGAAAAAACAGAAACTGGCACTAGGCTCTAGATTAATAGGTTAGTTCCAAAAATAATATAAAATAGCATATTAATGCATATAAAACATCCAAAACAGATAATATAATAGCATGGAACAATCAAAAATTATAGATACGTTGGAGAGGTATCAAGCATCACCAAGCTTAATTCCTGCTCGTCCTAACATATTTATCCATGTAATATTCTTTATTGTGGCATGAATATTCAGATCCATAAAAACAGAATTTTTGATGTGGAATGCTACCTAACATATTTATCCATGTAATATTCTTTATTGTGGCATGAATATTCAGATCCGTAAGATTCAAAACAATAGTCTAATATTGACATAAAAATAGTAATACTTGGAGCACACCAACAAGGCAATTGTGTCCTTTCGAAATAACATGGCCTTAGAAAGTTATCCCTACAAAATCATATGGTCTGGCTATGCTCCATCTTCCCCACACAAAGTATCTAAATCATGCACAACCCCGATGAACAAGTCAAGCAATTGTTTCACACTTTTGGTGTTCTCAAACCTTTTCATCTCTCACGCAATACATGAGCGTGAGCCATGGATATAGCACTATAGGTGGAATAGAATATGGTGGAGGTTGCAAGGAAAAAGGGAGAAGATAGTCTCACATCAACTAGGCGTATCAACGGGCTATGGAGATGCCCATCGATAGATATCAATGTGAGTGAGTAGGGATTGCCATGCAACAAATGCACTTAGAGCTATAAGTGTATGAAAGCTCAAAAAGAAAACTAAGTGGTCGTGCAAGATGAAACTCCACTAGTTATATGAAAGTGACAAAATAGGAGACTCTCTATCATGAAGATCATGGTGCTACTTTGAAGCACAAGTGTGGAAAAATATAGTAGCAATTGTCCCTTCTCTCTTTCTCTCATTTTTTTCTTCTTTTTTTTTGGTGGGCATCTTTGGCCTCTTTTTTTTTTGGGCTTCGCTGGCCTCTTTTATTTTTTTGTAAAGTCTGGATACTCATCCCAACTTGTGAGGGAGTCATGGCTTCCATCATCCTTTTCTCACACGAGACAATGCTCTAATAATGAAAATCATCACACTTTTATTTACTTACAACTCAAAAAGAAAATTACAACTCGATACCTATGACAAAATATGACTCTATATGCAAGATGAAAGTGATGGTGCTTGTTATGAAAAGCGGAACGGTGGAAGTTGCATGGCAATATATCTCGGAATGGCTATGGAAATGCCATAATAGGTAGGTATGGTGGCTGTTTTGAGGAACATATATGGTGGCTGTTTTGAGGAAGGTGGGTTTGATGTACCGGCGAAAGTTGCGCGGTACTAGAGAGGCTAGCAAAAGTGGAAGGGTGAGAGTGCGTATAATCCATGGACTCAACATTAGTCATAAAGAACTCACATACTTATTGCAAAAGTCTATTAGTTATCAAACAAAGCATTAGACGCATGCCCCTAGGGGAGAGGTTGGTAGGAGTTAACCATCGCGCGCTCCCGACCCTCACACAAAGGTTGACAATCATTAAACAAATCATGCTCCGACTTCGTTACATAACGGTTCACCATACGTGCATGCTACGGGAATCACAAACTTCAACACAAGTATCTCTTCCAATTCACAACTACTCACTAGCACTACAGGAATCAGCCACTTTGCCATCTGCCATGGCAGATGGCAAAGGCATGGTCGGCGGATGGCAAAGGCTTTGCCATCTGCCAGCAGACGGCAAACAGTTTGGCTGAAACCCAGCCGGGAAAGGCTACTTTGCCGTCTGCTGGCAGATGGCAAAGAGCCTGCAGCCTTTGCCATCAGCTGGCAGATGGCAAAGCCTCTGAACAGGGTTAGCCACGTTAGAAGGCTAACGGCGTGCTTTGCCGTCTGCCAGCAGATGGCAAAGATTCTGGCCTTTGCCATCTGCTGGCAGATGGCAAAGAGACCAAATAGGCCCTTCCCCGTTCGGACAGGTAGCTGACACGTGGCCTCTTTGCCATCTGCCAGCAGATGGCAAAGGCTAGAATCTTTGCCATCTGCTGGCTGATGGCAAAGGCTGCAGGCTCTTTGCCATCTGCCAGCAGATGGCAAAGATTCTGCAGCCTTTGCCATCTGCCAGCAGATGGCAAAGAGACCAAATAGGCCCTTCCCCGTTCGGGCAGGTAGCTGACACGTGGCCTCTTTGCCATCTGCCAGCAGATGGCAAAGCTCTTTGCCATCTGCTAGCAGATGGCAAAGTGCCTATATTGCCCCATTTAATTTTGTTTTTTCTTATATCAATTCATCTTCACAGAAAATCAAACACACATATATATATAACCAATATAGCATATTCAACACATATTACCAATAGTCATGAACACATATATATCCAACACATCCATGAACACATATCCAACACATGTTACCAATAGTAGCAAGTTTCATCCATACATATACATAGTTTCATCAATATTACACAGTTTCATCCACAGGTAGCAAGTTTCACAAAGTCAAAACAAAAACTAAAGACAAGCACTCCATCAACCCAAGCTTCCGTGATCTAGAGCAAATCTGCAAAATGGGAAAGAAGAAAGTTAGAAGAAAAAGACTAGAAGAAGAAGATTATGATGATGCAACTAAAATGTGAAGACTATTATGATGCAACTTATATCTGTAAAATATGTCATTTTGGAGCTAAGTATGATTATTATGTCATTTTTGAGCTAGCTAAGCATACTAAGTCATTTTGGTGTAAAAAATGCTAAGTAAGGTCATTTTGGAGCTAAGTAAGGTTATTATGTCATTTTGGAGCTAACTAAGCATATGAAGTCATTTAGGAGCTAAAATATGTCATTTCTTAAGCATATTATGTCATTTTAGAGCTAGCTAAGCATATTAAGTCATTTTGGAGGAAAAGATGCTAAGTATAGGTCATTTTAGAGCTATCCTAGGTTAAATAGGTCATTTTTAAGCTAGCTAAGCATATTAAGTCATTTTGGAGGAAAAATGCTAAGTATAGGTCATTTTAGAGCTATCCTAGGTTAAATAGGTCATTTTGGAGCTAATTAAGCTTATTATGTCATTTTTGAGCTAGCTAAGCATATTGAGTCATTTTGGAGGAAAAAATGCTAAGTATAGGTCATTTTAGACCTATCCTAGGTTAAATAGGTCATTTTGGAGCTAAGTAAGGTTATTATGTCATTTTGAAGCTAGCTAAGCATATGAAGTCATTTAGAACCCGGGCCGACATGACTAGTCATAGAACCAAGGTGGCGCAAACGTACAGGGACAGGCATACATGACCCAGCAATGCACGTGTCGGTCATCAGCGAGTGCAACCAAGTCGTAGCAAGCTACAAGGACTTCGGTGATACACCGCATGACATTTCCCCGTAGGGACAGACACAGGAGCAAAGAAGGACACATGCCGGTCAATCCATGTGTTCCGGAGCAGTAGCGAACTACCATGGCTCAGTGGAAGCACTAGGAGGCATTTCCCTGTATGGAAGGCTACCAAAGGCACACGACTAGGTGTCGAATCCCACACATACAATGCATTTCAAACATACACACATTATGCACGATATGTGTAGATACAACATGGCATCACAACAAAACTATATTAAGCAAAACACTTGGGAAAACTTACCGTCATCACGGAGGTGTATGTGTAGGTGTAGGACCGGTCGCGCCAGTGGTAGACGGAGAAGGATCGGTCGATGCTTGTCGGGAGTTATGCTGCACCAAAGATTATTTCCAATGTATCGTTAGCATGATGCAACTCAAATGTGAAGACTAGTAAGTAATCTCCATTCAAATGAAACTCACCGTGTCCGCCGGAGCAATGACTGGCATCGGCGCAGGGGTCTGACCGTTGCCCTGGCACATGGTCTGCACATTTGGTTTTCACGAGTCAGTCATATTAGTTAGTAATGAAAGGAACATTACGTGCATGATTTGGCTAATATGCAGAAGAAACTTACCACGAAGAGCTCGTATAAGGCCCGGTTCTGCGCGTCATTCCGGTTCCTCTCCTCCTCCAACAGCTTAGCCGTCCTGTCCTCCATCTCCCTCTCCCTCTCCGCCAGAAGCTCCTCGGTCTTCGCTCTCTCTTTCTCAATAGCAGTCTGCAACACCACTCCTCGTTAGCATTGTAATCATCGACGGCCGCACACATAATGTAATGGAGGAAAGGTATCTGAGTCCGTATAACTAACCTGGAATTCGAGCTCCATTGGCCGTGCACGAGGCCTTATCTCAGGATCGGAGCTGGTCTGGCGCTTCTTGATCTGCGGGAGAGTGTTAGTACAATGTATCAGTCCATCCCCAATGGCTAACGAGCCATGGTGCCTCCCGCCACCAGATATCATCACCAGCTCTGGATCAAGAGGTTGCTGGCTCGGGTTAAAGTCCGGCCCTTTCCTCGCCTTCCCCTCGTCTCTGTACCTCACAAGCTTGTGGTGGGAGGCGGGGTTGCGGAATTTCTCTGGATCATCGAGGTCAGACTCAGAGAATGACTTGGCCTTCTTGTACGAGGCAGTATTGGACATGGCATAGAGGTCGAACAGCTCTGGCACTGGAGCCTTGTTGTGTCGCGCCTAAAAGAGAGGAACAGAGTATTAGTTAAGGGCTCAAGCTAGCATGAAGAATGAATTTGCATGAATCATGAAGCAAAACACATACCCAGTTTTCCCCGAACTGACGTAGGTTGACGCTGCCTAGATGGTGTGGGACACCTTTCATTTTGGCACGCTTGTCCTTTGCAGTGTCGTGGACGGAGCGCCATTGGGTAGTGCACCACTCATCCACCAACGCCTCCCAACAGTCCATCCTATCCGCACACCATCTCGGGGGCACCTAAGTTAAGCAAGAGAAATTTGAGCGCTACGCCTATGAATCAAATCAAGGAACTAAGTACAAGGCCTTAAGAATAGGTAATTACCTTCATGTACTTCTCCTTACTGAGATACTTGACGCGGCACTTCTCTTTTTTCCTCCTAATACCAGTCGAGGCGAAGTAGTCTCGAACAGCCTGTGTCCGAGCCTCGTGCCGAAAAGCACCTTTTCGGTCAACAGGAGGCCGAAGAGGTGTCGGGTGTCGGGGGTGTCGGGGGTGTCGTGGTGTCAAAAGGACAAAGATAAATTCTATCCGGCAAATGTGGACTGTAAAGAAAAGCGTGCTACATGATCCTCAAAACATCTATAAGCATATCCTAAATCTTGGCTGCATGCATGTGTTTTTCGAAGTCTAAGGCTGTGTTTGGTTGAGCTGCAAATTCTGTAAAAGCTGCTGTGAGCTGTGAAAAAGCTGCTGTGAACTTTCAGCTGTGGAGAAGCTGGAAGCTGTTTGGCTGAAACAGCTGTGAAACTGTAGATTTGACTGTGAATTGTCTGTAATGACCCTAGGTAATGAGTCAAAAAAATTGTTTGTAATGACCATAGCAGTGGCGCACCTAGGTGTGGTGCGCCATTACTATTTTTAAATTTGTTTGAATTTTGAAGGCGGGAAAATAGTAGTGGCATCGTAACGTTTTTTAATTTTTTTATTTTTTTGCCTCCAGATCTTAAAAGCATCGTAACTTTTTTTTCTGTTAGGTTTTTGAGGATTCTAAAAAATCAATAACAGGCGCCGGTAAAAAGGTTCAACCGCCCACGAGCACCACTTGCCGCGATTAACGCTGCAGGTTGCACCCTGCACCCCCTCACAGAACGCGCTGCACAAAGCTTTACGAAAACGAGCGTGGCACTGGGGACCATATCGCTACAGACAGTAAGCGCGAACTGTTTATAGCGGCAATAAAAGGCGACGTGGCTGGTGCCGCTAGTTGGGCGCACTCGCTCCTCTTTTATTAGTAGAAACTAGGTTTCGTCGGTGCTCTTATACCATCCAGACAGCGGCTGAGATCAGGACACGGCGGGGAGCAGAAACGAATCGGACGGGAACTAGGGCACATGGGCTGGGAAGCCTCCATTTCCCAGCCAAATCAAGAATTGAGATCTGCGCGAGGGAGGAGGCCTCGTATGGCCGGGTAACCCAGGACCTTTTACTAGTTAGATACTCCTAACTAGCAAATGAAAAAATAGAAAGGCAACCACATCTGATGTTTTTATCAGGATGTACGCTAACATCGTTCTTCCAAGAATTTCTCTCTGCTCTGTTTAGAAACCAAAAGGTCGGGACCTCATTTTCAGATACTGCAAAGAAAACAAGTAGATATTTCCAGCTAAACAAACAAGTAGGCAGTCACAAACAAACTGCAATCTATGGTACCTGCAAATCTGGGTCCAATTTCAAGTATTGCTGTGAAACTCTTTGAAAATCATTTTACAGATTATAAATTCACAAGACACACAATAAGAATCTTCAGGACCTATGTGCTAACCATAGTACACTCTCAATTAACAGATATTAGCATTTACATTTCAAGTAGTCAAATCTGGGTCCAATTTCAAGTTAGGAGTCAATACTCAGGACCGGTCCGATCTTCCCTGATGGACTCTTGCTGTGACTATAAACAATTCTAAAACAAAAAATCAAGTTATCTGATTGATGCTGAATATCAATACTGTGTGTGTTTGGGGGAGGGGGGGGTAATATTTCTTGAAAAACAGAATTAAAAAGGAACTTAATTGTATAGAAGTTGGTGCACAACCATAGGCTATAAACAAGGGAGAAAGTTGAAGGCTCTATACTCTAGAAATAGCACCATTACCCATTCATGTTTCATGCACAATGATGTTGCACTTATTTTATAAGCTGCTGCTCATACTAACAAAATTTAAAGCAAGCTTCTAAATTTGTTCCATGATCATATAGTAAAAGTGTAAATTTAGCTCTCATAAACTTCAGTAAAACAATACATAACTCACCCGAACGCTATGCTGATAGTCGATAAATTTCTTTGATTGTTGTTGCAGAATTCCACAGATGTAGAGCAGCACGAACACCTAGCAGCTTAGCCCATCGTCCATGTGCGGCATCACATGCAGCAAAAACTGCTTATGTGCTTTCTCTCAACACATCAACTCTGAAGAAGATGCAAATGTTCAAAAGCAAATCTTTTTTTGCATCATCACACATAATTAAGGTATGCAACTTATGAGATACTGGATTCGCTATGACTGAACTTGCCAAACATTTTTTATTGAATTTGTCCTGGACATATCATTTGCTTTTCCTTGAAACACTGGAAGCTTAGTAGTACTACGTGTAACAGTATTTAAGACCCGTGAAGTAAAACCATAGTCATTCAGCTCCACTGGAAGAGTACATCTCCACCGTCATGATACAGGACGCCACCTACTAGCTTTCAGGAGGCCACCATCATGATGGACGGAGAAGACGACCGCGACGAAGAGGCGACCGATGGTGGTGCGGCTGACGGAGAACTGGACCCAGCCACAAGGGTCACCCATGTACTCTGATCCGTGGTAGTGTCGCCACCTCTTGTAGCTCGAGGGGGTGATCTGAATGGGGCTTAGATAGAACTGATGCTGCGGCTTCTTTGTTGTCCTGCAAATATAACGAGAGCATGTAAGCAAACTGAATAAAGTAATTATCAAACATGAAGGGATAAACTCTCTAGAGAATAGCAAATCCATACTAGATAAAATAGTATCATATTCATACTGCACGCAGCGGCGACCGAATACACCCGAGAATCATGAGCTATTTTGAATGTGTATATAACCTATCTACAATAATTTTGGATTGATTAAAAAAACAATTATCAATCAAGTTTAGTGGTACATAGCATGACATTCAGAGCTCTCATTGATGCAATGTAACCCACACTCATAGTCCATTCGAGATACAAGGATTATCAAGTAGAGAGGTTAATGGAGTAGCATCACAGAGAAGAGCAGCATGCAACTGAGCTCTAGGCCACACCACATGGTACAAAATGCAATCTGGATAACTGGATACAAACACGTTGTCTACATTCAGAGAACATTTTCCTAGAACAATAACATTACATAGCTAGGTTAATCTAACCATGAACATTAGCACAATATTGTTCTGGAAATCATTCTTGGAAGTACACATACACATATTTTCTGCTACAAGACCACACATACATCTAATTTCTGTAGTAACAAAGTTCATAGAAAATTTGCTACAGATTAATAATTAAACCATCAATTATTGCTTTAGGTCACGAAGCAATCAGCCATAATGTTCACAAGTATGAGAAAACTACAACCAGAAAAGATTCATACCTGCATCAACAGCCAGGGGCATGGTGATTGGGCGGTGCTGCAGGTCGCAAGGGAGGTGGGGCTCGTGGATCTAGGGCCTAGGGTGCTGGATCCGGCGAGGCTAGGCATCTGTCGGCGAGGAAGACCTCTTGGGCATTAAGCCTGGGCACTGAGCTCATGTACAGGGAAGGGGAGGCGGGTGAGAAGAGAAGGAAGGATGGGGGAGAGGGGCCGGCCGGTGGCACACTCATGGGATTACCGGAGAGAACGACGACGACGCGTGAAACCCGGATGGCGGCAGCTCGGGGTAGGACGGGCGGAGGCAGACGGGAACGAGCTCCTGCTCGGGAGCGAGCAAGCAGGCGCGGGTGTAGGGGCATGCCTTCCTCAGCTTCCAGGTGTGCTCCGGTTGGTTCCAACAGAGGAGCAAGAGCAAGACGGCGGCCGTGCAGCAGAGAGGGACGAGACGGTGACGCGGCGGGGGGAGGGCAGGAGTTGGGAACGGATAAGATGATAGGGGCGGCGGTGGAGGAGAAAGAGTGGGGGGGCGGGGAGGATGGAGCCGGTACGCCGGCCAGCCGGCGGTGCTCCGCCCAGCCAAGCAGAGAAGAAGGGGAGGAGGTAGAGACGAAGGGGAGGAGGGAGGAACGAAGGGGAGGAGAGTATTACCTGCGACGGGCGGCGGGAATGGATCTCCGGGCGGCGGGGATGGAGCTCCGGGCGACGGCGGTGGCTGGAAGGTCGCCGGAGTCCGGCTGCAGGAGCTGGCGGCGGCGAACCCTAGCGAGGAGAGCCGGCGGCCGGCTGCTGCTCTCGATTGGGTTCGGTGGCGGGCTGGGAGAGAGAGGGAGAGAGAGAGAGGGGTGGGGCCGGGCTGGGAGAGAGAGGGAGAGAGAGAGGGGTGGGGCCGGGCTGGGAGAGAGAGGGAGAGAGAGAGAGGGGTGGGGCCGGGCTGGGAGAGAGGGGAGATAGCCCCACCTCTTTGCCATCAGCCAGCAGATGGCAAAGTTCTTTGCCATCTGCTGGCTGATGGCAAAGAGGTGGGGCTTTGCCATCTGCTGGCTGATGGCAAAAAGGTGGGGCTTTGCCATCTGCTGGCTGATGGAAAAGAGGTGGGCCTAGTGCGCCGTTACAACGCCGTCGTCCGCTGGACCCCACCAACCTCTTTGCCGTCTGCCAGCAGACGGCAAAGATTCTTTGCCATCTGCTGGCAGATGGCAAAGAATTGGCTGATGGCAACCAGGTTCTTTGCCATCTGTCAGTTCTTTGCCATCTGTTTTTTGTAAGCAGATGGCAAAGACGTTCTTTGCCATCCGCTGGCAGACGGCAAAGAGCTGACTGATGGCAAATTCCCTGTTTCCAGTAGTGTAGCATGACTCTCATATTACCATCTTCATTATCTCAAAACTATATGCAAGGAATCAAACTTCTCATAGGATCCAATGCACTTAATATGAAAGTTTTTATTATATCCCTCTTGGATGTCCATTATATTAGGACTAAAATCATAACCTAAACAAATTACCATGCTGTTTTAAGAAACTCTCAAAATAATATAAGTGAGGTACGAGAGTTCAATAATTTCTATAAAATATAACACCACCATGCTCTAAAAAGATATAAGTGAAGCACTAGAGCAACATTGCCTAGCTCAAAAGATATAAGTGAAGCACATAGAGTATTCTAATAAATTCACGATTCAGCGTGTCTATCTCAAAAAGAGTGTGTGCAGCAAGTATGATTGTGGCAAACTAAAAAGCAAAGACTCATATCATACAAGACGCTCCAAGCAAAACACATATCATGTGGTGAATAAAAATATAGCCTCAAGTAAATTTACCGATGGATTGAAGACGAAAGAGGGGATGCCTTCCGGGGCATCCCCAAGCTTAGGCTTTTTGGTATCCTTGAATATGGCTTGGGGTGCCTTGGGCATCCCCAAGCTTAGGCTATTGCCACTCCTTATTCCATAGTCCATCAAATCTTTACCCAAAACTTGAAAACTTCACAACACAAAACTCAACAGAAAACTCATGAGGTCCGTTAGTATAAGAAAAATAAATCACCACTTTAGGTACTGTTGTGAACTCATTCTTTATTTATATTGGTGTAATATCTACTGTATTCTAACTTCTCCATGGTTCATACCCCCCGATACAACTCATAGATTCATCAAAATAAGCAAACAACACAAAGAAAACAGAATCTGTTAAAAACAGAACAGTCTGTAGCAATCTATAGACTTTGAATACTTCTGTAACTCGAAATATTTCTGAAAAATTAGGACAATCAGGAAAATTCTTATATCAATCTTGTGTAAAAATTTCAGATCAAAAGCACGTTCCAGTGAATTTACAAAATTCCTGGACTGAGAGCAAAAGTTTCTGTTTTTCAGCAAAATCAAATCAACAAACACCGTAGACCATCCCAAAGGTCTTACTTGGCTCAAACACTAATTTAAACAAGAAAACACAATTATTACAGAAGTAATAATGTGCAAAACACACCAGAGCAGAAACAAAAAAACAGAAAGCAAAAATAAAATTGGGTTGCCTGCCAACAAGCGCTATTGTTTAACGCCCCTAGCTAGGCAAAACGCAATAGATCTAGGTATTGTCATCTTTGGTATGCAACTCATAAGAAGCTCTCATAATAGATTCATAAGGTAATTTTATTTTCTTTCTAGGAAAGTGCTCCATGCCTTTCCTCAATGGAAATTGGAATCTAATATTTCCTTCCTTCATATCAATAATTGTACCAATCGTTCTAAGGAAAGGTCTACCAAGAATAATAGGACATGTAGAATTGCAATCTATATCAAGAACAAAGAAATCTATAGGCACATAATTCCTATTTGCAACAATAAGAACATCATTAATCCTTCCCATAGGTTTCTTTATAGTGGAATCCGCAAGATGCAAATTTAAGTAACAATCATCAAATTCACGGAAACCTAGCACATCACATAAAGTTTTTGGAATCGTGGAAACGCTAGCACCCAAATCACACAAAGCATGGCACTCATAATCTTTAATATTAATCTTAATAGTAGGTTCCCACTCATCATAAAGCTTTCTAGGTATAGAAACTTCCAACTCAAGTTTTTCTTCAAAAGATTTCATCATAGCATCAACAATATGTTTAGTAGAAGCTTTGTTTTGATTATAAGCATGAGGAGAATTCAACATGGATTGCAACAAGGAAACACAATCAATCAAAGAGCAACTATCATAATTAAAGACCTTGAAATCCAAAAGAGTGGGTTCATTGCTATTTAAAGTTTTGACCTCTTCAATCCCACTTTTATCAATCTTAGCGTTAAGATCTATAAATTCCAAATCATTGGGACGCCTTTTAACTAAAGTTGACTCATCTCTAGTCCCATCTTTATCAAGATTTACATTAGAAAACAAAGATTCAATAGGAGTCACATCAATCACTTTAAGATCTTCATCAATATTATCACGAGAACACACTTTTTCAAGCCATTCACGCTTAGCACGTATTCTAGCGGTTCTTTCCTTACACTCATCAATAGAGATTCTCATAGCTTTTAAAGACTCATTAATATCATGCTTGGGTGGAATAGATCTAATTTTCAAAGAATCAATCTCAAGAGAAATTCTATCAACGTTCCTAGCCAAATCATCAATCTTGAGCAATTTTTCTTCAATCATAGCATTGAAACCCTTTTGCGAACTAATAAATTCTTTAATATTATTCTCAAGATCAGAGGGCATCTTATTATAATTTCCATAAGAGTTGTTGTAGGAATTACCATTATTTTTAGAGGAATTACTAGGAAACGGCCTAGCATTGAAACTACCTCTATACGCGTTATTACCAAAATTGTTCCTACCGACAAAATTCACATCCATAGATTCATTATTATTTCCAATCAAAGAAGACAAAGGCATATCATTAGGATCAATAGGAGCACTCTTGCTAGCAAACAATTTCACCAATTCATCCATCTTTTCACTCAAAGTATTAATTTCTTCAATAGCATGCACCTTTTTACTAGTAGGAGATCTTTCGGTATGCCATTGAGAGTAATTAGCCATAATATTATCTAGGAGTTTAGTAGCTTCTCCTAATGTGATTTCCATAAAAGTACCACCCGCGGCGGAATCTAAGAGATTCCTAGAAGCAAAATTCAATCCAGCATAGAAAATTTGAATAATCATCTATAAACTCAAACCATGCGCGGGGCAATTTCTAATCATTAGTTTCATCCTCTCCCAAGATTGTGTAACATGCTCATGATCAAGTTGCTTAAAATTCATTATATCGTTCCTAAGGGAGATGATCTTAGCGGGCAGAAAGTACTTGGAAATAAAAAGCATCTTTACAATTATTCCATGAATCAATACTATTTTTAGGCAAAGATGAAAACCAAGTTTTAGCACGATCTCGTAGTGAGAACGGAAATAGCTTCAATTTAACAATATCATTATCCACATCTTTCTTCTTTTGCATATCACACAACTCAACGAAAGTATTTAGATGGGATGCGGCATCTTCATTAGCAAGGCCGGAAAATTGTTCTTTCATAACAAGATTTAGCAAGGCAGCATTTATTTTATAAGATTCCGCACTAGTGGCGGGAGCCATCGGAGTACTAATAAAATCATTATTATTAGTATTGGAAAAGTCACACAACTTGGTATTCTCTTGAGTCATCGTGACGAAGAAAACAAGCAAGCACACAAGCAAACGAAAAGAGGAACGAAAGAAAGGCGAATAAAAAGGCAAATCTTTTTGGAAAATCGTTTTAGAAGTGGGGGAGAGGAAAACGAGAGGCAAATGGCAAATAAAGTAAATGCAAGAGATGAGTTTGTGATGGGTACTTGGTAGGCTTGATGTAGATCTCTCCGGCAACCACGTCAGAAATTGACAAGTTGACGGGAAAGTTCTTCTCTTGACTTGCTATGTATCTCCCCGGCAACGGCGCCAGAAATCCTTCTTCCTACTTCTCGAGCATGCGTTGGTTTCCGTGAAGAGGAACGGATGATGCAGCAAAGTAGATAAGTATTTCCCTCAGTTGTTGAGAACCAAGGTATCAATCCAGTAGGAGATACAAGCAAGTCCCCAATAGATGTACCTACACAAAGAATCAAACACTTGCACCCAACGCTATAAAGGGGTTGTTAATCCCTTCACGGTTACTTGCAAGGATGAGATCTGATAGAGATAGATAGAATAGATTTCTTGAACGGAAAGCAAAACAAAAGTAAAAATAATGCAGCAAGGTATTTTTGGTATTTTTGGTTTTAGATCTGAAAGTATAAGATGGAAAATAGACCTGGGGGCCATAGGTTTCACTAGAGGCTTCTCTCATGATGGCAAGTATTACGGTGGGTGAACAAATTACTGTCGAGCAATTGATAGAAAAGCGAATAATTATGAAGATATCCAAGGCAATGATTATGCATATAGGCATCATGTCCGTGTCAAGTAGACCGAAACGATTCTACATCTACTACTATTACTCCACACATCGACCGACTCCTGCCTGCATCTAGAGTATTAAGTTCATGAAGAACAGAGTAACGCATTAGGTAAGATGACATGATGTAGAGGGATAAACTCAAGCAATATGATGAAAACCCCATCTTTTTATCCTCGATGGCAACAATACAATATGTGCCTCGCTACCCCTACTATGTCACTGGGTAAGGACACCGCAAGATTGAACCCAAAACTAAGCACTTCTCCCATTGCAAGAATTACCAATCTAGTTGGCCAAACCAAACCAATAACTCGAAGAGACTTGCAAAGATATGAAATCATGCATATAAGAATTCAGAAAAGACTCAAATAATATTCATAGATAATCTGAACATAAACCCAAAATTCATCGGATCTCGACAAACACACCGCAAAAGAGTATTACATCGGATAGATCTCCATGAAGATCATGAAGAACATGTTATTGAAGAGCAAAGAGAGATAAGAAGCCATCTAGCTACTAGCTATGGACCCGAAGGTCTGTGGTGGACTACTCACGCATCATCGGAGAGGTAATGGAGTTGATGTAGATGCCCTCCGTGATCGAATCCCCCTCCGGCAGATTACCAGAAAAGGCTCCAAGATTGGAGCTCACGGGAACCGAGGCTCCTGGCGGCAGAAAAGTGTTTTCGTGGCTCCTTTTGGTATCCAGGGAATATTTCTGAATTTATAGGCCAAAGAATAGGGTTGGAGGAGTTGCCGTGGGGCCACAAGCGAGGGGGGCGCCCCCCTAGGGCGCGCCCCTGTGGCTTGTCGCCACACGGTGGCTCCCCTGCCTTGGTCTCCAAGTCCTCTGGGTTGCTTCTGGTCCAAGAAAAATTATTCCGAAGATTTTATTCCGTTTTTACTCCGTTTAATATTCCTTATCTGCAATACTCAAAAACAAGGAAAAAACAGAAACTGGCACTAGGCTCTAGATTAATAGATTAGTCCCAAAAATAATATAAAATAGCATATTAATGCATATAAAACATCCAAAACAGATAATATAATAGCATGGAACAATCAAAAATTATAGATACGTTGGAGACGTATCAGTACTCACGTAGCAGCTCTCCCCAACGGCAACCCTTGCCGGGATTGAGCGCTGCGTGTTCTTCATGTTCCTCTGATCAATCCACCAAAAGCAGGAGTAGGGTTTTACGTTTCACTGCGGCCCGAACCTTGGTAAAAACACCAGCGTACCGATTGTCGTGCTGCCTCATGGTCTCCGCTCTTTGTGTAACATGACCTCCCCTTGTCGAACCACAAAGGGGCCTCTAGTCCCATAGGTGATCGTGTGCATCTGTGCCCCGACATCTTTGGCACGCCGGGTAGGGGAGCGACATTTGTGCGAACCCGAGTTCATGAGTAGCGAGTCAATCTTCATCATCGTCTTCTTCATCCATGGCTCCCAATAAGAAGTCCGGTGTGACCGTGCATCCCTCCACCTCAAAGGCTCCCTCACATGCAGCCGCGGGCACCATTGGCACCGTGGAGGCTGCGAGTGAGGTGGGCGTCGTGGGCGACGCGGCTGGCGCAGGCGGCACCATCGTCGTATCCCCCGCTGCTGAGGTTGGAGTAGGGAGCGCCGGAGAGGAGGAATAACAGCAACATCCTGGCGAGCACGTCCCTGGTACCGCGGGCGGAGGAAACGACCAGGCTCCACCTCCCCACCGCGCGGATGGCTGTGGCCGCCACGGCGGCGCTCAATCCGGAGCAAGCCGTGATCCCCCATCTGCACCCGTCACTAGCGCGGCTACTGGGCGCACACCTCATCCAGAACAAGACGGAGCGCCGAGCGGAGCCGCGAACCCACGGGCTCGGCCTCCCCCACAACAAACCGCACCGGCGAGCGGCGCACGGCGACAGGGACGTGGCAACGCTCCTCTTGGTTCCAGTAGGAATCGGGTGACGTCGCGGTCCACCTCTTTCGCCATGCCGGACATGGCATCGGAAGCAATGGCGCGAGCCCAGCTGCTGCTAAACTTCCCGCTGGCGACTGATAAGATGGATGAGTGGAGAGCTACCATCCAGAGTTTGATATCCTTCGTCGAAGCCAACAAATCTCATCATGCAGAGCCGTCGCGATGCACGCGTACGGCAACGGCGGCCCGGGCCGGCAATCGTGTCGAGGGGGGCACACCAACGGTGCAGTCCGCTCCGCGACAACAGACACAGGAGCAGCCACGGCGAGCTACACATCCTGACGAGCTCGACGAGGCATCCATGGCCTCGTCCAGTCCGTGCGATCGCCGGAACCAGCGGCGTGTCCTGGAAGATCGGCGGAAAGAAGATGCACGCATCACCATAGAGCGGCGCCGAGAAGCACACCGTGAGTCTGACAAGCGCAACGGCCCAGGTGCTGGAGACCCCACGCCCAGTGCTGGTGGGTACCTGCCTTACGAGGTTGGGTGCCCTCCCTTCATTCGCGAGCTGTGGCAGGTCCGCTGGCCATCGGCCCAAGCTTTCAAGCCAGAGCTAACGGAGAAGTACGACGGAAAACTAAACCCGGCAGAATTCCTGGGCATCTACACGATAGCCATTCAAGCTGCCGGAGGAAGAGATGAGAAGGTGCTCGCCAACTACTTTCCTTTGGCACTCAAGCCAAACGTGAGATCGTGGCTGATGCACCTGCCGGAGAACTCCATTTATTCATGGGCTGACTTGTGCAACGAGTTCGTTGGCGCCTTCACAGGTGACCACCCGGAGCCAGGGCAGCCCAGCGACCTGCACGTCCTTACGCAAAAGGAGGTAGAGACTTTGCGGAAGTACATCCAGAGATTCAGTTGAGTGCACCGCAACATTCCAGAGATACACCCCACTGCCGTGATTGCCGCGTTCCATTCGAATATGCGCAACAGGAGAATGCAGGCCAAGATGAACGTCAGACTCCCCAATACCGTCAATGAGCTGTACACATTGGTGGAAAAATTTGCTCGTGCTGAGGAAGGAAGTCGACTACCCGGAGAGGAGGCTGGCGTCAAAGTCGATTTAGATGACGACGACGATGCCCCTGGCCTGAAGGGGAAGAACTGAAAGTGCAACTAGAAGCATAAGGGAAAAGCAGTGTTGGCCGTTGAGGGCTCCGGTGATCTCAATACCAGAAAGAAGGCCAAAGCCGACGCCCCCGGCAAGCGAGCTGCCGCGTGCGCTGATTGCCGGGAGGCCGCTGCCGCTGAGAAAACTGGAAAGTCCGACGGGCCATACTGCATAATCCACCGCACTAAAGGCCATGATCTCCAAGAATGCCGCCAAGTTGAGCAGCTTGTCGAGAAGCAGAAGTCCAAGTACGAGAAGCATGACAAGGAGAAAGGCCAAGATGGCGCTGCCGGGAAGGGCCGTGGCGGCAGAGGAGGACGCCGCGGCAAAGCTCCGTAGCAGAAGGAAAGGCCGGCCGGGGGCCGTAAGAAGAAAGAAGCAGAGGACATGAGTGAGGATGAAGATGACGAGGACGATTCCAGTGATCGAGAAATCCAAAAAGCAACCGAAGCCATATGTGTTGACGGGGGTGCATCCTTGTATTCCTCTCACCGATAGCTCAAACAGTGGGCGCGCGAGGTCAACGATGTGGAACCAGCTTCAGAGTCCAAAAGGACACTCAAATGGTCCCGCACGCCTATCATCTTCGATGAAGAGGACCATCCTGATCGCACCACTGCAGTCGGATGTTTGCCGTTGTTGGTCTCCCCAACAATCCGCAACCTCAAAGTCACCAAGATGTTAGTTGACGGTGGGGCGGGATTAAACCTAATCTTCCCCAAAGTGGTTGAAATGCTGCAGATCCCTGATGGAGAGGACCATCCTGATTGGACCACTGCGGTCGGATGTTTGCCGTTGTTGGTCTCCCCAACAATCCGCAACCTCAAAGTCACCAAGATGTTAGTTGACGGCGGGGCGGGATTAAACTTAATCTCCCCCAAAGTGGTTGAAAGTCTGCAGATCCCTGATGGAGAGCTCAAGGCTACAGGCACATTCCAAGGAGTCAACCCCGACAGAAGCCGACCCAAGGGAAAGATCACTTTGCCTGTAACGTTTGGAGGGGAGTGAAATACCGGACCGAGAAGGTGGTGTTTGATGTGGTTGAGCTCCCCCTACCTTACAACGGAATTCTTGGTCGCCCAGCCCCGGCAAAGTTCATGGCATCATCCCACTATGCTTATAACACTCTAAAAATGCCGGT
The DNA here is from genome assembly GCA_039707655.1 of Elymus sibiricus. NCBI lineage: Eukaryota > Viridiplantae > Streptophyta > Magnoliopsida > Poales > Poaceae > Elymus > Elymus sibiricus. The sequence continues at coordinate 227,913,986 of CM077665.1, read as the reverse complement.
CCCCATTGGAATCATCTCCATCCCATCTGACAAAAAGGACACGGTCATATGCGTGGACAAGATGTATCGAGACGCGGTAGCAGCTGAGGCTGAAGAAATCCCAGCTCCCGCCAAGGAATCAAAGAAAGCAAAGAAGCCTAGCGTGAACACCGGCAAGGATTCCGGGTTACCTATCCTGAGACGAAGAAGATCCTGGCAGGGCTAGATGGCACAGGTGGCATGTTCCCCTGGCAAGAAGTCCAGGGTGGCACGTTGTCTGCCCTCTTGGCAGGCCTGTCAAGCAAAAGGTTAGGAAGCAAGCCTTGGAGCGGCAGCAGTTCATTACCGAGGAAATCAAGAAACTTGAAGCAGCTGGTTTGGTCAGAGGAGTGTTGCACCCAACTTGACTAGCCAACCCGGTAGTGGTGCGCAAGGCGAATGGGAAATGGAGGCTCTGCATAGATTTCACTGACTTGAACAAAGCATGCCCAAAGGACCCTTTCCCCTTGCCGCGCGTTGACCAGATTGTTGATTCCAATTCCGGGTGTGAGTTGCTTTCCTTCTTGGACGCTTACTCCGGATACCACCAGATTTTCATGGCTAAGGAAGATGAGGAAAAAAAACGCGTTCATAACTCCGTGCGGCACGTACTGCTTTGTACGGATGCCCTTCGAGTTAAAGAGCACTAGTTCTACCTTTGCCAGAGCCGTGTAGATTTGATTTGGACCACAGTTGAGCAGAAATGTGGAAGCTTACATGGATGACATAGTCGTCAAGACCAAGGATGAAGCGACTCTCATACAACACTTGGAAGAAACTTTTGCAAACCTGTGCAAGATCAATTTGAATCTCAACCCTGAGATGTGTGTGTTTGGCGTCCCATCTGGCAAGCTACTTGGGTTCTTTGTATCTCAGCGAGGAATACAAGGCGTGCTCCTCGTCGCCCCCACCTGAGCGCACCTCAAGTATGTGGTTCAGATGCACTTTCCTCGGGAGGAAGCCACCAACAACACCGCTGAATACGAGGGACTCCTTGCCGGACTCAGAATCGCGGTGGAGTTAGGAATCAAGAAACTGATCATCCGAGGAGATTCTCAGCTCGTGGTGAAACAAGTCAACAAAGATTATCAGAGCCCATTGATGGAAGCATACGTGAAAGAAGTGAGGAAACTGGGAGGGCGCTTTGACGGGTTACAAACAGAGCACGTGTCGCGTGCGGAAAACAGCATTGCTGATCATGTGTCAAAGTGCGCTGCTCAAAAGCTCCATGTGGAACCAGGAACCTTTATCCTCCGCCTCACTCAACCATCAGTATCCCCGTCAGCGATGGCTAGGAAAAGAAGAAAGCTGAACACCGACAAGCATGTCCCGGCAGAGCTTCCCGAAGTCGCTGGTAGAGAGGCTGCCAGGGGAAGTCCCGTTTTGGTTGGTGAGGAGCTCCCTCCCGCAGAACCTTAGGCTCCCACGAACGAGGAGATGCCTTTAGTCCTCGTTGTCGAGCCGCAGGCTCCAACCTGGGCACATCATATAGTCCACTTCCTCCAAATGGGAGAACTTCCCGAAGAGAGGCCGAAAAAGTAGCCCGTTAGTCAAGTATGTACCAGTTTATTGATGACACCTTGTACAGAAGACGACCGAACGGTGTGAATTTGCGGTGCATCTGCCGGGAGGATGGACTGATGCTGTTGGCGGAGATTCACGGAGGCGTATGTGGCTCTCACATTGGATCTAGGGCTCTTGCCGGAAAAGCCTTCCGGCAGGGTTTCTATCGGTCCACTGCCCTCCAAGATGCAACTGAGTTGGTCACCAAGTGTGAAGCCTGCCAGTTCCATTCGAAGAACATCCATCAACCAACGCAAGCTCTCCAGATGATCCCTTTATCCTGGCCATTCTCGGTCTGGGGGCTCGATATTTTGGGCCCCTTTCCTCGCGCTGTCGGGGGCTTTGAGTTCTTGTTCGGAGCAATCGACAAGTTCACAAAGTGGCCTGAGGTAGAGCCAGTGAGGAAGGTCACCACGCAGTCAGCTATCAAGTTCATGAAAGGACTGGTGTGCCGTTTTGGAGTTTGCAACAGAGTGATCACCGACAATGGCACCCAGTTCACGAGCCGCGCCTTCATGCAATACATCCAAAGACTTGCAAGCAAGGTCTCCTTCGCCTCTGTTGCCCATCCAAGAAGCAACGGGCAAGTCGAGAGGATGAATGCTGAAGTGCTGCAAGGGCTCAAGACAAGGACTTTCGATAGACTGCGGAGAAGCGGCAAGCGCTTGATAGATGAGCTGCCGGGGGTTCTTTGGTCCCTTAGAATGACACCGAATCGAGCTACCGGTTAGACGCCCTTCCCCCTAGTGTATGGGGTGGAAGCAGTGGTCCCCACGGAACTCATAGACGGGTCACCTCGAGTACTTGCCTACGATGAAGTAGAGCAAGAGCATCTATGGCATGACGATGCCATGCTCCTCGAGGAAGATCGTCTCCGGGCTGCTGTGCGTGCCTCCAGCAAGCCCTGCACCACTATCATAGCCCCAGGGTTCACGCCCGGAGCCTTGAGGAAGGCGACCTTGTCCTTAGGCGCGTTCAGTCCGCCAAGGGTACCAACAAGTTGGCACCGAAGTGGGAAGGCCCTTACCGGGTAGCACGAGTCACCAGACCTGGCGCAGTCTGTCTGGAGACCGAAGATGGCACCAAGGTGCTTAACTCATGGAATATTCAGCATCTTCTTAAGTTCTACCCTTAAGGTGCGGCTGCCGGGCTCAGTCCCCAGCAGCCACCTTTTGTACAAGCCTTGCCGAAGTTGCATGTAACCCTTTGTACAAAGCCAGGCGCAGACCCTGTGCAACAATAATAAAGCAATATTGCATCATATCATTTCATTGCATGTTCGATTATGCATTTTTATGATTGCAATGTCATCGCCTTTTCAAATTCTAGAGGTTTGCTAGAGTACTTGTTCAGCCTATAATCCTTGTTGCTGCATTCTCTCTTCAAGAGATAGAGGCCTCTTGCCCTACGTGTTTGACCACCAGGAAAACATAGAAGGAGGGCGAAGGAACAAGGACGGTGGCCCAGCGTACTCCAGAAAAGGATACTGCCTAAAAAGATAAGTCTAATCACATATCCCAAGTTTTATGATTGTTTGCTCCTTTAAAGGAAACCCTTGCTCCCTTTTTGAATGTGTTCGGTGGAGACCCCCACGTGGTGAAAACCCTTGTCGGGATGAGCCGTTCCCTAGCTCCTGATACTTATCAGCTCTGAGGGGCCGCGCCGATACCGACAAGGAGCCCTGCCGGGGAACAGCACTAGCCTGTTGCCAAGGGCTCGCTCCCCATTTGGCGCTCGTGGTTAGTAGTGACCCGGCAACCGGTTCCGTGCCGCAAGGACAAACATACTGACACAGTAGAAAGAAAGGAAAAAAAGGCATAGTACTCAGGGAAGAGAAATAACAATCATTCATTCATTTGTTGATACAAATTGGATAAGAATTACATTATGAGTAGCTAAAACTTGGCAAGCGTCTACATCTTTTGACTTATAAAAAGATAAGTGCCCCGTAATGCCTTTCTTGTCCCTCTCCTCCTAGGAATTAGGTGGAGAAGAAATAGAGGGCGAAAGGAGCGCCTGGCTGGGATTCGGCGCTTCCTCGCCAGGACCAGAGGGACGCATCCGAAGAGCGGAAGGCCCCTATCCCTAGGCAGGGCAGACAAAGCCGATGGAGCAGACAAGGCCGACAAGGGGGAAGAACGCGGAGGGCAGGTGCAGATGGTGGCGCTGCCAGGGCCCAGTTGGTGATGATGGTGCTGCCGGTGAGCGTGACGCGTCGGAGCCGTCATCCACGCTCCTGAAGCGTCGTGGGTCGCCAACCGCCATCGTCTTCCTCATCGCCACCGCTCGAGGGGACACCTCCACCGTCATCCAAATTCGACGCGGCAGCCGATGAACCCCATCGAGAGGATGGTCGCCCCTGGTGGCCAAAGGCGGGGCATCTCCCCTGCCCTTAAGAAGTACATGGGAGGAGAACTCTACCGCGATAAATGACGAACTACGGATGCAACCACTCGCGCGCGACCGGCAGCCATACGGTCGAGTTTCATCCATCACCTTGAAGAAGGAGCGCAAGGACCGCGGTCCACCACGACGCTGCGTTTCCATTATGGACTCCAGCATGGTGTCGACCGCACGGCGTTCCGTCAAGACTAAAGCAGCGGGTGACGCAGCGGCAGGTGTGCCGCCGCAGCTGTCCCTAGCGCGACCACCGCGCCGCCCGCTCCCCCATCCGGGGCTCCTCCAGCCAGCTCTCAGCCCAGGGCCATCGACCCGGAGCGGGAGCTGAGCATGGACAAAAGAAGAAGGCCTTGCGTTGGCAAACACGCTCGCTAGGCCCTTCCCCCTGACCATCAGGAGGGAATGGGCGGCTCGAAGACGAACCAGAAGAGGAGGACAAGACACATGGACATGGGAATAAGGAGGAGATGGATATGGATGAGCATCGATGCCGTGACCCCCTAATTTATTGGGGAGGGCACGGGGGCTAGCTCTCCTCCGCTCCAGAGCAGCCGCCCATCTCCACCAATCCCACTACCCATGATTCACGGGCGAACAGGTAACCGCCCCATTGCTCCAATCCATGGCGCTGCTGTTTTTGCCACGCCCAGGCCTTTAACTCACGAGCACCCATCGTGAGCTCCCTGCAATGCATGCGGCGCGCGTTGCGGGAACGGCCTCAGGTAGTGGGTCAGTGCTGACTTGTAAATTGGCGGTTACTCCCCCACATTGCGCGCCTATGCATAAATTTTGGGCCTGACCCAACGGCACCGGGCAAGCGCGTGTGGGCCAAACCCGGGGGCTCTTGTTGGTGCACAAGGCCAGGGGTATCCAGTGCCCCTGACTTATGCACAGGCAGTAGTAGCAAAACCCATCAACACAAGCCACTACACCACCAAGCAAGCATCCAAGACCCAGACTCCGGCAATAGCAACCTACAAAAGGCCAAGCAATGCCGGCAAGACCAACGCGACATCCCAGGACGGGCGTGGAGCACGCCAAGCACATCCCCGGTGCCTGCCGGGGACCGAGGCGCGTGCACCTTCAGGAAGACCCGGAAAGCCATCCCCCGGCAAGCGCGAGCCGATCGGCCACCGCTCCACCGCATCATAACGCCAGTCACTTGTCGATGCAGTGTCGAGCCCCCAGGTGGATAAGTTGCTCTTGCTAAGCACGTGGCGACATGCTGGAAGACAGATTATGCCCCCTTGACACCCGTCCATGGGCGTGTCAAGCTATGGTGCGATAGTTAGCTAGAGAAGTGGTAGAAGCATGCCGGGGATGCACCCCCGCACGCCACCTAGACTGCATTTATGGCATTTTGTCCTAAGTGCCAGAGTTAGGTATGACAGCTCTGTTAGCTGTCTAATCATCAGACAATGTCTATTTTTCCATTGCGGTTGCCCCTTTAGCTATAAAAGGAGGCCCACGGTAACCTAGCTTTAGATTCGGACCTTTGGATGCTTGTACTCACGTAGCAGCTCTGCCTGACGGCAACCCTTGCCGGGATTGAGCGCTGGGTGTTCTTCGTGTTCCTCTGATCAATCCACCAAAAGCAGGAGTAGGGTTTTACGCTTCACAGCGGCCCGAACCTGGGTGAAAACACGAGCGTCCCGATCGTCGTGCTACCTCATGGTCTCCGCTTTTTGTGCAACGTGACCTCCCCTTGCCGAACCACAAAGGGGCCTCTGGTCCCATAGGTGATCGTGTGGATCCGTGCCCCGACACAAGGAGAGTTCTTGTCACCCTTGTGGTAGCTTGACATCACTTCTCGAAACCGTGATGCAGATTCGCGAATGGGGTTAACACTTAACCAATGTCCAATGGCCATGCTTTTTGAATCTGATCACTCGACAGGACCTAGAGAATATCTTTCCTCACGGAGGGGCAAATCCCATCTTGGTCAACCATGTCTCGCGACTGATACGTCTCCGTCGTATCTACTTTTCCTCACACTTTTGCCGTTGTTTTGGACTCTAATTTGCATGATTTGAATGAAACTAACCCGGACTGACGATGTTTTCAGCAGAACTACCATGGTGTTGGTTTTTGTGTAGAAATAAAAGTTCTCGAAACTGGACGAAACTTTTTGGAGACTTATTTTACAATAAATAAAAAATACTGGAGCCAAGAACTACCAGAGGGGGGCCCTGGCTGGGCACGATATACCAGGGTGCGCCAGCCCCCCAGGCGCACCCTGGTGGGTTGTGCCAACCTCGGGGCCCCACTGACCCTAATTCCGACGCTATAAAATCCTATTTTTGGAGAAAAACATTAGAGAGAAAGTTTCATCACGTTTTACGATATGGAGCCGCCGCCACCTCCTGTTCTTCATCAGGAGGCCAGATCTGGAGGCCGTTTGGGGCTCCGTAGAGGGGAATCTTTGGTCTTCGTCATCATCAACCCTTCTCCATCGCCAATTCCATGATGCTCCCCACCGGGAGTGAGTAATTCCTTCGTAGGCTTGCAGGTTGGTGAGGAGTTGGATGAGATTCATCATATAATCGAGTTAGTTTTGTGAGGGCTTGATCCCTAGTATCCACTATGTTCTGAGATTGATGTTGCTATGACTTTGCCATGCTTAATGCTTGTCACTAGGGCCAGAGTGCCATGATTTCAAACTTGAACTGTTTATGTTATCACCATTATATCTATGTTCTTGATCCGATCTTGCTAGTCATACGCACCTATTACGTGTTATGATCCGTAAACCCCGGAGTGACAATAGTCGGGATACTTTCCGATGATGACCATAGTTTGAGGAGTTCAAATATTCACCATGTGTTAATGCTTTGTTGAGGTTCTCTATTAAAAGGAGGCCTTAATATCCCTTAGTTTCCTTATGAACCCCGCTGCCATGGGAGGGTAGGACAAAAGATGCCATGCAAGTTCTTTTCCATAACCACGTATGACTATTTACGGAATACATGCCTACATTACATTTATGAACTAGAGCTAGTTCTGTATCGCTCTAGGTTATGACTGTTATACGATGAATATAATCCAACGAGTTCACCGATCCAGTGCCTACGAGCTTTCCACATATTGTTCTTTCTAAGTTACTACTGCAGCTGCTACTGTTACACTTGCTACAAAACTATTATGCTATCGCTGCTACTGTTATCGCTATTGCTACTACTGCTATCCAAACTATCATACTATTGTGCTACTGATCACTCAGCTACAGATATTTAATCTCCAGGCGTGGTTGAATTGACAACTCAGCTGCTAATACTTTGAAATATTCTTTGGCTCCCCTTGTGTCGAATCTATAAATTTGGGTTGAATACTCTACCCTCGAAAACTGTTGCGATCCCCTATACTTGTGGGTTATCAGGACCTTTTTTGGCGCCGTTGCAGGGGAGCATAGCTATATTTGTTGAGTCACTTGCGATTTATATCAGTTGATCACTATGAAGAATCTTAAGGATCCAAAAACCAAGATTTTTCCCTCTAAGACGAGGGGAGGTAAGGAACTGCCATCTAGCTCTGCACTTGATTCGCCTTCGGTTATGAGTAAGCTTGCAACACCACCACGTGCTATTAATCCTGATATGTCGCAAGTTATTGATGATGCTACTTTTGCTATGATTGATGCTTATGATGATGCTAGTACCATTCTTGATGATAATGTGCCACTAGGTGAATTTCTTGATGAACATATTGCTAGAGCTAAAGAGCATGAAATTATTGAAACTGATGAGATTGCTGAAACTGATGAAGCTCTTGAAACTGATGATTATGAAACACCTATGAGAGCTGGCTCTCCTAGATTTGAAATGCCTAAGATACCTGAAGGTTATGTTATGGATGAGGAGAAAACTAGGGAAATTCTTTCTTGTAAGGATAGAAATGATCTTAAGAAATTACTACGCAAGTATAAGGAAAAGACTTTGAACGCTAGAATTGAATGTGATCCTAAGTTTGCTACTTCACCTATCTTTGTTACCTATAAGGATTATGACTTCTCTGTCGACCCAGAGTTAATTATTTTGCTTTAATCTGATCCTTTCCATGGCTACGAAACTGAAACTGTAGTGGCACATCTTACTAAGCTGAACGATATACCCATCCTTTTTGCTCATGATGAGAAGATTCGCTACTACTATATTCTCAAATTATTTCCGTTCTCATTAAAGGGTGCTAAGACATGGTACAATACTCTTGCTCCTAGTTGTGTGCGTAGTCCCCTGGATATGATTTAATACTTATCTGAAAAATATTTTCCAGCACATAAGAAACAAGCTGCCTTAGAGGAAATATTTAACTTTGTGCAAATTGAAGAAGAGAGTCTCCCACAAGCTTGGGGGAGGCTTCTCCAATTGCTTAATGCTTTGCCTGATCACCCTCTCAAGAAAAATGAAATAATTAATATCTTCTATAATGGACTAACTAAGGATTCTAGGGACTTCCTACATACTTGTGCTGGTTGTGTTTTCAGGGAACGAACTGTTGAACAAGCTGAGGAATTATTGAATAATATACTGAAGAATTATGATGATTGGACTCTCCCTGAACCACCACTTAAACCCACTCTGAAGAAGAGGGGTATCTTATTTCTCAGTCCTGAAGATATGCAAGAGGCAAAGAAATCTATGAAGGAAAAGGTATTAAAGCTGAGGATGTTAAGAATTTACCACCTGTTGAAGAAATACATGGCCTTGACACACCACCACCTCCATAGGTGGTAGAGGTAAATTATTTATTAAAGTTTGATGAAAGTGATATCCCTTACAATAAACATCCTAGTCAATGCTTATATGAGTTTGATAACTACATTATGAAGCAAGATCATTTCAATGCACATGTTCTGAAACAATTGAAATATAATTCTGATATGATTGCCCGCTTGAGTGACTTGTTATTTAGAATCAGTAATGATGTTAGAGGTGTAGGAAAGCATGCCCCTATGGTTCAAACTCATTTAGAACAAGTTGCTAAATCTCAAAAGGAATTTCTTGATGAAATGAATAATAATATGAATGATTTTGCTGCTAGAGTAGTAACTAGAGGAGGTAGAATGACCCAAGAGCCACTCTATCCTGAAGGTCATCCTAAAAGAATTGAACAAGACTCTCAGAGAATTAATACTGATGCACCTAATCCTTCTAAAAAGAAAAAGAAAATGAAAAATTATAGGACTATGCATACCTCTAGTGAACCTGAGATACGAAAACCTCTTGATAATAATGGTGTCTCTATTTCTGATGCTGAAAATCAATCTGGTAATGAACATTCACCTAGTGATAATGAAAATGATAATGATGATGTTCATGAGGATACTCAACCGAACAATGATAAAGAACGAGATAATGATGTTGAAATAGAGCCTGCTGCTGATCTTGACAACCCACAACTTAAAAATAAATGATATGATAAAATAGACTTTGTGGCTAGAAAACATGGTAAAGAAAGAGAGCCATGGGTTCAGAAACCCATGCCTTTTCCACCTAAACCATCTAAGAAAAAGGATGATGAAGAATTTGAACGCTTTGCTGAAATGATTAGGCCAGTCTTTCTGCGCACCCGCTTAACTGATATTTTATATATGGTCCCTTATGCAAAATAAATGAAAGACATCATCATTAATAAATGAAAGATACCTGAAGCCCAAATCTCCATCATGCTTGCTAATTATTCTTTTAAGGATGGAGTACCTAAAAAACTTGGAGATCCGGGAATACCAACTATACCTTGCTCCATTAAAAGAAATTATGTCAAAACTACTTTGTGTGATTTGGGAGCTGGTGTTAGTGTTATGCCTTTCTCCTTATATAAGATACTTGATTTGAATAAACTCACACGTACTGAAATATCATTGCAAATGGCTGACAAATCAACTGCCATACCTATCGGTATTTGTGAGGATGTGCCTGTTGTTGTTGCAAATGTTACTATCTTAACGGACTTTGTTATTCTTGAGATGCCCGGGGACGACAACATGTCGATTATCCTTGGTAGACCCTTTTTGAATACTGCAGGGGCTGTTATTGATTGCAATAAAAGCAAAGTCACTTTTCATATAAATGGTAATGAGCATACGGTGCACTTTCTGAAGAAACAATTCCAAGTGAATGGTATAAATGTTATTGAACAATCTCCGACAATCACTATTGGAAGTTTTCAACTACCTCTACCTACTACCAAAAATAAATATGATATACTTATTGTTGGGGATATGCATATCCCCATTGAGGTAACTTGTTGTTTTACGAAAGTTCTTCGGTTTCATGCTAATCGGAAGTGGTTGTTAATAAGACTTGATCAACCTTATTAATGCATCATTTTTGAGAGGTATGAACTTGATGAATCTAGTAGGCACAACCTTCTACTCCCACCTTTTATTTTTTGTTTTACTTAGTCAAATAAAATAAAATACCATGTTTACCTTGTTTTCTGTTTTCTCCGTGCAATAAAAAATGACCCCAAAAATAGAATTTCTCATAATGTCCTAAAAATTTGATACAATTTTTTTCTGAATATTTCTGAATTTCTGGTGCAAATAATATCAGAGGGGGGGGGGGTGCACCTGGTGCCCACAAGACACCAGGGCGCGCCAGCAACCCCAGCCGCGCCCTGGTGGGATGTGGCCCCCACGTGGGCCCCCTCACTTATCCCTTTAGCCCATGTCATCCCCTACCACCAGAAAAAATCACCATAGCTTCTATTCCCGTGTTCTTGCTCTCAAACCCACGGATTTCGTTCTCTTTGCTCGAAGCTCCATTTCCGAAACTATTTGGGGGAATTTCTACTTGGTATGTGACTCCTCCATTGCTCCAATTAGTTTTTGATTTGGTGGGTTATTCTTAGAGTAATTAGCTACTCTTGGTGCTATTGTAGATGAGCTTGCATGTTGAATTCTTAGAGCTCTAAGTAGTTTGAATGCTTGATACGGCCTCTAGGCACCCTTAGGAGTAGTTGCTATCAATCTTACAAAGTTTTGTTGACAAAAAATTTATGGACTAAAATTTTTAGAATTTTTATTATAATAATAAGATGGATTTCTTTAGGAAGTTTCCTCCAAGAAAAAGGCCAAAGGAGTCATTGGGGAATCATCAGACAATGACCTTCACACCCCGAGACCGGTGGAGGTGCGGCCGGTCGAATGGCCGCATGGTGCCTTCATGGAGGAGGCCGGGTTCCATCAAGAGTTTGCTCAATTTGTTGCAAATGCTGGGCTGACCGAGTTCCTCGCAGCTAAGTGTGACCAACACCACATCCTTACAAATTCCTTTGTGCAATGTTTTCATTTTCTGTGTAGGAATAATCCTCCTGAGGTGTAGTTTAAGCTATACGCTGAAACTCACAAGATACCGCTCGCTGACTTTGCGACATATACTTGATCCCTTCTGATGGGGAATTAAGAGAGCCTAGACTAGGAGAGTTTGAGGATTTTCTCCTCACTTTAACAGTGGGTGAAGATAGAGGCGTGTCAAAAGCCACTGCTACCAATTTGCAGTTTCCTTCTGTGAAGTACTTTTCTTTATTCATCGCGAAGTGTTTAACCGCTAGGGAGAAGGTTGGCGCACTCAGTGCCCCCGACTTCGCCATTTCCCGCCGTGCACTTTACAACGATCACACCTTTAGCATGGGGGCTATTATTGCACGCCGCTTACACCTTAATAGGACTAAGGGAAAGATACATGGTGGTATTTATGCTACTCACTTAGCGAGACACTTTAATGTTCAGATTCGCCCACATGATTATCTCTTGTCCCAAGTTTTTCTAGATCACAAGGCGTTGCAGGATCACCAATTTATTGAGGCAACTGATTCTTTCCATAACATTCGTTACAACTTAGTATTCAGTGTCGAAACCCGTGATGTTATTCCGTTGCCTGCACCTGCTCTGTTTGATTCTATTGCCAGGAACGGATACAGGATCATGCCAGATGACATTACAGCCTATCAGAACAACCTAGCCACTGCTGAGGAGGAGTCCCAGGAGTGGGACGCTCAGGTGCCGCCTCCACCTCACTTCGACATAGGACCAGATGGCTACTATGGGTGGTGATTACCAAGCTAGGACAAAAGCCTAAGCTTGTGGGAGTACGTATTTCCACCGACATTATATTCATGTTCACACTTTTCATTCCAATTGTCGGTGTCTATACTCTTTCATTGTATTATCCATGCTAGATTTATTTTCTTGCTTTCTTCTTGTGTGTTTGAAAAACTTTGAGAAAACCCAAAAATATTTCCTACTTCTTTCCGGTTTTTCTTTCTAGCTTAAATTAATTGTAGTATTAAAAGAAAACCAAAAAATATTTCTCATTTCTTCTTCTACTTGTTGGGAGCTTTCTCGTGTAAATAGTTTTTCTCATTTTTGTTTTTCCCTCTTTAATTTGCTTTCTTCCTGAAAAACCAAAAACTCCAAAAATATTTCTGTGTGTTTCTCTAAAATTCTTTTCCTTTTATTTGAGTCGTAACAAGGAGAAAACCACGATGAAAATGTTGAGTGGCTCTCATATGCACTATTGTTTATCTAACAAAGAGCTCATGTTACTTTGTCTTTTCCTCTTGAATAAAATGTTTGTAGATTCCAGCTTAGTCCACGGCACTCTTGCACTATTATTCTTTTCATATCATTCGGCGGTGCAAGTGAAAGACAATAATGACGATATTTGATGAAGTGACTGTGGCAGAGAAATGCGGGTATGAACTCAACTTGTTTTTGTTTTTGTAAATATTTTTAGCCTAGTATCCTTGATTCAGCATATTATGATCAAACATGTTTGCAATGACGATTAGAGGTTATAGTTGTTCATGCCATGCTTGAGTAGCTAGGAATGGATAATGATTTATCTTGGAAGTCAACATGCACTAAAATGGTTGTGATGTGGTATGATGATATGGTATCCTCCTCTACATGTTTCAAGTGGCTTGACTTGGCGCATGTTCACGCATGTAGTTGAGTGAAAACCAACATAGCCTTCATGATATTTATGTCCCACGGCGTAATCGAGTCCATGTAGCTTGCTATGACTCGTCTACACACGCTGATGACCGACACCTGCATTGTTGGGTTACGTATGTCTGTCCCTGTACGGTTGTGCCACTTGGGTCTATAACTAGTCATGTCGACCCGGGTTCTTTGACGTGTGAATGCTAGCGACATGTTCATATCCGTGAGCCAAAAGGCGCAAACGGTCCCGCCCAAGGTAAGGTGGCAGCCGTGGGTTACCGTGCGTGAGGCTGCAAAGTGGTGTGACATGTTACAGGATGGATTCATATGGTTTAGGATCGGGATCCTGACACGTGTCATCAAAAACCGCAAAAGGGAGGTGGAGTCGATCAAAAGACATATACCCTGCATGCAGCCAAAATATATGTATGGGTGGTGTGATGTATTCAAATCCCCAATTCACAACTTTGTTGTGGCACCTGCTGCCTCACACCGAACATCGTACCCCCCAGGAAGCCAGGTTCAAGAAATAGGGTGCCGGTTCCACCACATCGAAACGGCGGGAGGGAATCCAATGCATGTGTAACTGAATTTGGTATGACCTGCCACAATGACCTATCGTAACACGGACCAAGAGAAACCCGTCATGGTAAAAGGGATAGACCGCGTGGGCCCACAAATCTCATGTGGTGTAAAGTTGCATGATGGGGTTGGCTTATAAGACCACATACTAACGCCAAATATATATACACATAAGCATATGATAGGTTGTGTGTTGGGTAAATAGCCAATGAAACTTAATTTGATATGGCACTGCCTCACAGAAACAGACTGCCGAGGAAAGCTATGGTTAAGGACGCAAGGTGCCGAAGTATGTTGAAATAAATAAATTTCATTTTCAATTTTTTCAAAAGAACAAATGGAAAACCTTATTGAAATCAACAAAAAAGCACATTATATGTTGAAATAGCAAATTTTTAGTGTGACAATTATTGAAACAACAAATAACAAAAATCCATTCTCCAAATTTTCAAAACAAGGATCTTGAGGTTTATTTAACCGACCTGACAAATAACTGTGTACATTTAGATATCTATAAATGTTTACAGTGACCTATCCAATCATTTAAATGAAACTCAAGATATAGAAACTTTCCACCCGGTCACCAATCCTTAGACTTCTCTAGCCACAACACGCTTAACCTATGTTTTCTATTCGAATCATCCAGCGGAAGGGAAGGTGCACCTTGCTGATAAGAGTTGCCTCCTCGCATTTAAGGTGCGTCCTGATGGTCACCGTGTGGGACCTACTCCCTATCACACACATTGGTGCTTTTAGAAAATGATTAGGACATGAATACCATTGTTACACCCATAGCCCCTCCTGATATACATACTGGAACAATTACTAGAGCTCGCGCATGCCAATTGAATTACCAGGTACTTTCGTTTCTTGGAAATATCCTATGTTCATGAACATATGATGCTTCCTAGATTAGATACTTTTGTTTTACTTATAAATGAAGGACCTATCATGGACAAGAAGGATGGCCATTGGAGCGGGAACAAGCATGGAGAAGAAGGTGCGCGTGCAGGAAAGAACAATGGAGCTTCCAGAGGTGATTTTTGCACTTTAAAACCACCATAATGAGAGCATGAAGGCTTGGATGATATATTCAAGATGCCACTTCATAAATTTTGTCCATAGGCTATTATAGGTGTTGCGCCACCTTATTTTTGGGACAGGCCCATGTAATTTCGAAATACCACATTTTAGGTTGTTTTTATAGTCCGTATGTGTGGGGAAACTGAGTTAGGGTTGGTTTCGGGCCCCTCCTCCAAGGTGTCAGGAAATCCCCCTCTGTTACCCCATATATACAGCCCTTAGGGTGCCATTTAGACTTGGGTTTTGTTTAGATTACATGTTCGCCATAGCTGCAACTTCGCATCCTTCGTTTGTGTTCCACGACCAGACCGAGACGTCATGGAACCCCACTTTCATCAATAAAGATTTCCTCTTATATTCGCAATATCCATATTGCAATTTCAGTTCCTTGCTCGTTCTTTGTTTGCGTGCAGGAAATATACCCTCGTGGTCAGGTTGATCGTGCTCTGGCGTGGACAATAACCTCTGGGAGTTGGTTTAGCGATTGTTAAGGTGTGACGTCCTCGCACGTACGTAGTCGAATCGTCAAAGTCTACTCCACCAAAAACGATAGCCACCATCTCATCGAAAGACGGGACACCTTCGCCTCTATCAAGTGGTATCAGATTTCCAGATTTTTCAGTGAGATTTTACCCATTTTTCGTAGTTTAGATTGCATCTGTTCTTCATACCTACAGTCCATGAAAAAGCCAAAGAAAAAAATTAGGGCTAGTTCATCCTATCCGAACCAAGCTGAGCCTTTTTCAATTTTCTGTTCGGTGTTTTTCTTTGTTGAATTTGCGGTTGCATCCTCGTGTCGAGTTGCTGGTCTTAGCATCTAGTCCTTTAGAGTTTTGAGTTCTGTTCACAGGTTGTCACGCTGCTGTCGCACCATCTTATTCGCTGGCATATACCACCACCACACCAGATACATCACCGCTGCCATATACCAAGACGACATCAGATACATCACCGCTTCCATATGCCACCACCGCATATCTTCCACTAATCTGAGTCCATATATACCACCACATATCCTCCATCACGCCAATCCGCGTCCACCTTCATCACAGATTCGCCACCAGTCTGTGTTCCACCGCCCCAACATATATTCGCCACTAGTCCGAGTTCCACCTGATTCATATCCGCCACCAATCCTTGTCCAAGTCTAGTATTTGCTGCTTTGTTGTTGATTTTCAGATCACACCATACTACGTGCCGTGCTCAAGTTAGACTCCCTAACTTTCGTGTTGCCCGCAGTAGAGAAATAGTTCCAGTTTCAAAAAAACAAAGTCTGGAAAATTCTGGCTAGGCAGCTTTTGGACCATTCTAAAAAAAAATTGAAAAAATTGTTCCTGAGCAAAAAAAAGAGAGGAAAAAAGTGAAAATAAAATAAAAAAGGGGAGATAAAAAGATTCAGAGTGTGCTTTTCTCTAGTTCGGACTAGCCTAGGACCCGCACGGTACCGTCATTGAGCGTCTTTTCAACTTTGCGTCTCCAAACTTATTATTGCTGACCCTGTTTGCTACCATATTATAAGCATTCCCAGATCCACAAATATCTACTTCGTGCATTTGACAACACCTGGCAATCGCTCTATCCAAGCTTTGAGGGTATTTTACTACAACGGTTGCCGATCACCGTCTGCTGCTGGGTAATAACTGGTAAGAATTTGAGATTTTCTTGACCGATTTGTGACACACCACCACCACTACCACTTCCTAGTAGTCTATAGGTTCGTATTCTAGTGTGTTCCTATTGCTGCTAAGCATGCCAGGATCACAAGCTGACGAGATCGATCGGGAGAGCATGACGAACAAGGATCTCCATGATAAATTTCAACAAATGATGGATGAACAGGTGCAAGACTTGGTGACGAGCCTTGGAGAGGCCATGGAGAAGCTAGATGGTTTGGAGAAGATGTTCGACACCAAGATGGATGCTAAGTTCAATGAGGTGCTTGTATGTTTACCACTACCAGATGCACATGTCGTACCTCGGCAAAAACAATAGTAACATCACCCGAATTTTGCGGGACAAGCGCAATGTGTGACTATAGAGAAAGGCCAAAATTTTGGTGCCATTGCAAATGTTGCGGCTTCTATGACTGCTGCTGCTACTACGGTTGAGCAGAATGAGGACTAGGATGGTGATTACGCTGATGAGGGAGAGGTTGCTCCAAATCAGAATCAGGGGCAATCACCAGCACAAGCACCAGGTCATACACATGGATACAATCGCAATGGTAGGGATGCATCACCTCCTCAGGTACAGGATAATGACCATCTCCCTAAACTTAAATTGAATATTCCAACATTTGAGGGTAGATATGTTCCGGATATATATCTTACTTGGGAGTTAGAACCAGAACAATGTTTTACATGCTTACAATTTCCTGAGGATAGATGTGGTGCTGCAGCTGCTGTTTGTGCCACTAGTTTTACATGTGTTTGGTGGTCTGGTCATTGTAGAATACATCATGTTAATATCCCTGCTACTTGGGCTGCTTTGAAAACTACTATGCGTAATCGTTGGGTGCCACCATATTATCTACGTGAATTACTTCAAAATTTGCAGCGTTTAAGACAAGAAAATAATTATGTAGAGGAATATTATCAGGAATTACAAAATGGCATGATTAGATGTGGTATTGTTGAGTATAATGAAGCTATGCTTGCATGTTTTATGGGTGGGTTAAATATAGATATTCAGACTATCTCAGAGAATTAGGAGTATAACACTGTCACTCGTTTATTGCAACTTGCCTGCAAAGTTGAACGTGAAGTGCGGGATCAACAGGAAATGGCGAGAACTAATTTTTCAGCAGGTCAAGCTTCATCATGGACACCACATACATCATCTACTTCCACACGTCCTGCTACATCACCACTTACTTCAGCCGCCAACTCCAATGGAGATACAAGAAAACAGGCACCGCCACTAGCCTCCACCAAAGGCACACCTTCGGGGGATGCACAGAGCTCTTCTTCATCCATGGCATCTACAGGGCAAACACATTAGGTTATTTGTCGTTATTGCATGGGTGGAGGTTACTGTGCGAGAGGTTGCCCTTCCAAGCGTGTGATGATTGTTACTGAGGATGGTGGATGTTGGTGTACTAAAGAACGGGGCCCTTAGTACCCTAACTTGTGCACCAAACGACAGTGGCCTCCGGACCGGCAAGGCCCTACCGGGCTGGATATGGATGCCAAGCTTCTTCGTATGAGGGCCCGAGCGAACCGGCAAGCCCTCCTGCCGGAGGACTCGACTATTGAGGCACCCGCCAAGGCCTCCGCTCGCCAAGCCATCGCTCCGCGTCACCAGGTTGGATGTCTACATCGCTTGGGTGTCCAGCGGGCAGCGTTTTGATGGAGCTGGTCGGGGTGCATGGCTGTGGGATCACTAGAAGGGATGTGTAGAGGGGGGTCAATAGACTACTTGAAAAATTTAAACCTAACCTTTTCCCAAGTTAATTGGTTGGCAGATTTTAGAAATTCTAACGAGTCTAGTGCACCCTACACATGCTAGTCAACAAGTATGGCAGCGGAGAGTAAAGACAAGCATATGTAAGAGAGTAGAGATAGGAAGATCAAACGCAATATGGAGACACGAAGATTTTTTCCCGTGGTTCCGATAGGTGGTGCTATTGTACGTCCACGTTTATGGAGACTTTAACCCACGGAGGGTAACGGTCGCAAGAGTCCATGGAGGGCTCCACCCACGAAGGGTACATGAAGTAGCAACCTCGTCTATTCCATGATGGTCTACGTCCACGGAGGACTAGCCTTACTCGGGGTAGATCTTCACGAAGTAGGCGATCTCCTTGCCCTTAGAAACTCTTGGTTCAACTCCACAATCACGAAGAAGGAGGCTCCCAAGCGACACCTAACCAATCTAGGAGGCACCACCCTCCAAAAGGTAATAGATGTGGTAGTATGATGAACTCCTTGCTCTTGTGTTTCAAAAGATAGTCTCCTCAACACTCAATCACTCTTTCACATATTTGGCATGTGTCGAAGAGATTGATTGGATGGAAAGCAACTTGGGGAGGCTAGAAATCAAGATCCATATGGTTGGAATGGATGATCTTGACCTCAACACAAGGGTAGGTGGTTCTCTCTCAGAAAATTGGATAATGCAAGTGGGTGTATGTTCTGAGTGCTTCTCTTGAGAGTGAGTGGGGGTGGAGGGGTATTGTCGGCGTTCTGGGAACGTGGGTACCCACACCTGCCTGCCTGCGGCCCAGGGCATGGCCCACCTCGTCAGCCAAGCACGGCCCGGCGCGGCACCTCTCAAGACAAGGCCCTCGCGAGGATCCGGGCTCGTGAGGGAGGCGGCTCCAAGACCAGCAGGGAGTGGGCCTCCTCAGGCCCCCTCCGGAGCAGCGGAGATCTCTATGCAGAACTGGGCCTCAGAAGTCAAGGATGACGCAAGGAGGGACAGGCGAGCGCCAGCGCGCCAGGCGGTGCAGTTTCCCCTTTAGTGCAAAGGGAGCAAGGACATACGTGGGTTCCCAAAAGCACCCCCCAAAGGTTTCCATTCCGGTGCAACAAGACCACGACCACAAGCCCCGCAGGACGGATGTCATCGCCGAGCCCACCTCTGCATCATCGATAGCTACTTTGCAGGCGAAGACCGCCTTTGGACCGGGTGGGATGTACTCCTGTCCCCCTTCAAATTTGGCCATTGTGGTATCCCTTCCCGCCATTGCGATAAGGGAAGAGGACCCGTGCCACCGCTATATATAGAGGCTAGGCTGCACCATAGAGCGGGACGGAAAACCAGTCGATCCATCCGATCCACCGCAGAGTTAGCAGAGAGCCGAGAACACCTCGGGGACGCCCTCGCGAGGCTCCTCAACCTTGTACTAGTTCATCCACCATACCTCCATGAGAGGCAATCCACCAAAGCAGGAGTAGGGTATTACGGTTCGCAGCGGCCCGAACCAGGGTAAACCACTGTGTTCATCTTCTTCCTCGTCATCGAGCGAGTTCGTCGTGTTAGCCATCGAGTAGTGGGCTGGGTAGGGCGAAGCTGCATGGGAATCTTCGCACATGCCCCTGTGTTCGAACCTTAAGGGTTTTACGGAGCCCGAAATCTGACATTTGGCGCGCCAGGTAGGGGGCGTGTCGTAGTCTTCTTCAAGCTTCGCTCTTTCCCCGCGTCGCCGCTCCAATGGCCGGTGCCCAGCAGGCTTCCCCCGGCCACAACGGATTTGCCTCCACTGATCCCACCGCTGCCGCCAGAGACCCACGCCCCAGCGGCCTGGCGCTGGGCGGTCAGTATCAAGCCACCAGCGTCGTCTCCACCGTCGTCGCATCTCACACCGTCCAAGCACATGGCGGACGGGCGGCGCCCTCGGCACCGGCGTCGCGCCGCACCTACGTGGGAGACCTCGACGCGCACGATGCGCTACTAATGGCAAGGGAGATGCTCCACCACCGCCCGACGCACGGCTGCCTCGAAGCATGGGCCGACCACGTCGCAGAGCTGGTCAACGTCGCGCGGAGGGCCACGGCTCCTCACTCTTCTTCAAGGCCGCAGGCGTCAGGGGATGGGGGCTCGTTCGCCGCGCCTCCCGCCGAGCCCGCTGGCGGCGTCCCCCCTCAACCACCGGGCGAGCCCGAGCGTGGCCCGCCACGCGCCGTGCTCCTTCTCCTCCGAATTCCGGTAACTGGTTTCGGGGGGCAGCCCGACCCCGACGATGGAGCGCATGGAAGAAACAACAGGGCACCACACGCACGCACCGACACGCGCCCCCGTGACCCTGCAGATCATCAACAGCCTGGGTTAACCAGGCGGGAACGCGCTATCCTGCGCAAGGAGCAGGCGGTGGAGGCATCTAGACAAGCAAGCAACCACGGCGAAGGCGCGTCGGATCGCCAAGGCAACAATCCACGCCAGAAAGCACGCGGCCCACCCAGCGGCGGTGGCAGAGGTAAGCAACTTCGATCTGAAGCTCGTCGCAGGAGGGTCTGCTGGATGCGCGCACAGGGTGGCGCCCCGCCGCCGCCCGGAGGGGCCGTCCTCGGGCGCCCCCCTCGGACGGCACAAGAGGAGAGCCGGGATCTTATGTGGAGCCCTATGTACCATGCTACGTCGTACCTACGGACGGTGGGGTGGATCAGGCGCCTGCAGCGGGCGCCAACACCCCCGACGAGTAGGGAGTACCCAGGGTGTCCTCCTCGAGCCGGGCCTGGTGGCTTCCTCGCGAGCAAACAACGCCGCGTCAAGCCCCGAAACCTCAGGAGAGATGGCCTGGGGGGAACGGCAAGACACAAGCCGCGCGGGCCACCCGCGGCAACTGAAGCGCCGGCGCGGCCTCGGGAGGCTGGGCCTCACGAGGCCCTCAAGACTTTAACAGGCCAGCGCCCTGGCGCCTGACAAGGCGGCTTCGTCGACAAAACACCTTCATGACTGCACTGGATGCGTTGTGCTCATGTTTTTGGGCCACGGGAGCGCAATCCTGCGGCTACGCGGGGAACAATGCATCCGGGTTTGGGTCATGGAGGCGCGCAACCGAGCAGAAATGCACGGGATGGCTATTGATAGAGTTGGGAGCAACCAGGCCATGCGCCTGGGGGCTTGCCCAACTATCCACGACCGTGACACTCTCACGTAATAATGAGGGGGCTGTATACGCCCGGAGCCCCCCGAGGACGCGGAGGGGTTCCTTCCCATGCAATGTGGATGCCCTATGCTCAGCGCTGGGGGAAGACGAAGACCGTGACACTCTCATGTAATAATGAGCGGGCTGTATACGCCCCGAGCCCCCCGAGGACGCGGAGGGGTTCCTTCCCATGCAAGTTGGATGCCCTATGCTCAGCGCTGGGGGAAGACGAAGACCGTGACACTCTCACATAATAATGAGCGGGCTGTATACGCCCGGAGCCCCCCGAGGACGCGGAGGGGTTCCTTCCCATGCAACGTGGATGCCCTACGCTCAGCGCTAGGGGAAGACGAAGACTAGTCTAGGCGCCGGACGCGGCTGTTATTTGCTCTTCTGATGTTCGAATTTGCCAACTTTTCTGGAACAAAGCTTGGAGTTTTTCTTCAACCATATTAAAAAAAGGGGCAGGGATTTTTCTCTCATCGTTCTCTCGTTTTACCGGTCTTGAATTCTCTCTTTCTGGATTGGTGTTTCGCAAGGAGCCGTGCGCTCCGGGCCTCCCCGAGGCACCTCGGGGCTGGATAACGAGGCCCTGTCGCCTCAGGAGCACGCATCTTTTAGCAGTCGACCCCCGCTCGGGGGCTCCGACCGCAGCACGACACTAAAGCATGGAGCCGCGGGAGGCCCTAGGGCCTCCTAAGGCAGCAGCCGGCAAGACGGAATGGGGGATCGCTCGAGCGTCAAGGGGGGCTCCTGAGCATTATGCCTCAGGAGCCTTACCGGTCATATAGCCCCTCACCCCCTTGATGTCGTCCTTGGTGATCCGGTCGGCATCAAGGGTGTCGAGGCCTGACCCCGTAGTTGCGTCCTTGGTGATCCAGTCGTGCGCTACGGTGGTCGGGAAATGTGCGGGACTGGGACCTGCCGATGTAGAGCGGCTTGAGCGTCAAAGGGGGGCTCCTGAGCAGCACCTCTCAGGAGCCTTACTGGTCATATAGCCACTCGCCCCCCTTGATGTCATCCTTGGTAATCCGGTCGGTATCAAGGGTGTCGGGACCTGACCCCGTAGTTGCGTCTTTGGTGATCCAGTCGTACGCTACGGTGGTCGAGAAATGTGCGGGACTGGGGCCTGCAGACACAGAGTGCCGAAAGGGCCCCCAAACCGTCCCACAAACAAGAAGGAAGCGTCCCAGACGGAGCCACGGACTATCTGGATAGCACGGTCACACCTCGCGGCGCGCGCAAGATCGTCGCCACCCCACAAGCTAAGTACACTACCCAACCAAGCAGGAACCCCCTGATCTAATGACGACCCGAGGACGGGATAAGAGTTGTGCGCATTAATGTGGGAATGCAGGTACTGCGGGCCATCACGTGTGGCCACCGAGCCCCCTGAGGCCTGAGGCGCCAGAAAAAACGGCACGAGGGAAGGAACCCAGCCGTGATGAGCAGCAAGGCCGCCGACCAGGGAGCGGTGGCCACAAGCAGCACCTCGTAAGAAGAGACCTCGCGAGGGCCCTATCGGCCGCTGTCGCCAGGCCGCAGCGGCACTGGCATCAAGCCCCGCACGAGGAAACTAAACCATGACAATGGCTAGATGGCAACCAGCAATTTAAGAGGAGGAGGGACGCAAACCAAGGTAGTACACAAAAGACTAACGCCCACGGGGGCAGGGTTCTTCTTCAAATATTACAGGCACCAAGAAATGAAGACAGGGGATGCTTAGAGGGAGGAGTCGCTGTCGCCACCCGCGCCGCTGGCACTCTCGGCGTCGGACGTCCTCCCCACCAGAGGCGGGCACCTGGACGAACCGCTCCACCAAGGACTCCACGTGGGGGCGCACCTCGTCCCGGAGGGGTCGCTCGAGCTCGTCGGGCACCCGCTCCACGACGCGCCGGATGTCGAGCTCCGGGGCGTGGCGGCGCAGGTTGGAGAAGACGAGCGTCAAGGCGAGGTCGAGGAGGTCGCGCGCGTCGGACTCGTTGTCCGCGTTCATGCGGGAGACGCCGGTCTCCAGCGCCTCGACCAGCTTCCGGAAGAAGTCAAGATAGCCCCCGTCGCCGTGCACGCACGGCAACGCGGGGGCTTCCCCGACGAATCGGTTCACCGTGCCGGCCGCATGGTGGGTGATGTCCAGGTACTGCTTGGCGCGTTGGGATTCCAGCAGCCTGCCGTGCGCCGCCTCGTCCTGGGCGGCCTGCACGGCGTCAGCCGCCACCTGGACCTGGGCCTGGAGGGACGTCAGCTTTGCCCTGGCCTCCGCTTCGCCCCTGAGGGCGGCTTGGAAGGCAGCCTCAGCGGTCGCCAGCCGGGCCCGCAGCGCCTCCACTTCCTCCTGAAGTTCGCCAAGCCGGCGCTTCTTGGCCGCAGGCGCCCTGAAAGGAGGAAAGAGTCATGGCCGGATCACTGGGCGGGACGACAAAGGAGGAGGGAGGCGGCGGAGTACTCACTCATCGACCATGGCCCAGCGCCGGCGAACTTGCGCCGGCCCCGAGGGCCCCCCACCGCTGCCTCCGGAGGAGGACGAGGGAGCAGGCGGTGCCACACGTTTCCCCGCACCCGCAACACTTCCTCCAGACGCCATGGAAGACGAGAAGATGGGAAGAAGAGAGGGCTTTCTCGGCGGAGCAAAGGAAGCAGGAAGATGCCTCAAGACTGCAATGCCCCTCCCCTGCCAGGGTCGGGGCGAATTTGTAGGCGTATCTACAGCCGTGAAGCGTCGTGGGAGGGCAGGTGTCGTGCGCCCCTCGAGCGCCGCGGGGCGGTTCGACCGGCGCAGCCCCATCCGCGTCGCCTCGCCTGCCGGTTGTCCGGTCACATCCGCGTGGCCCGAAGAGCAGAAGCCCGAGGGAGCATCAGCATTCAAGGAAGGGTAATGATGTCCGGCGCTGCACACGGGTGTCGCATCAGTTTGACTTGGGGGGTTCCTGACACCCTCGGGGAGCGGGGGCGACGCCGCCTAGGAGCACTACATCAACTGCACGACGCGCGCCAGTCCTGGCCCGCAGGCGTTTGCGGCCCGCGGCGCTTCGGGCCACCCTCAAGACTTCACCCGGAAGCCAGCTTGATCGCGCCTTGGGCCCGGGGTCTACTGTCGGTGTTCTGGGAACGGGGGTACCCAGACCTGCCTGCCTGCGGCCTAGGGCATAGCCCACCTCGTCAGCCAAGCACGGCCCGGCACGGCTCCTCTCAAGACAAGGCCCTCACGAGGACCCGGGCTCGCGAGGGAGGCGGCTCCCAGACCAGCAGGGAGTGGGCCTCCTCAGTCCCCCTCCGGAGCGGTGGAGATCTCTATGCAGAACCCGGCCTCAGGAGTCAAGGATGACGCAAGGACGGACAGGCGGGCGCCAGCCCGCCAGGCGGTGCAGTTTCCCCTTTAGTGCAAAGGGAGAAAGGACGTACGCGGGTTCCCAAAAGCACCCCCCAAAGGTTTCCATTCCGGTGCAACAAGACCATGAGCACAAGCCCCGCAGGACAGATGTCATCGCCGAGCCCACCTCTGCATCATCGACAGCTACATTGCAAGCGAAGACCGCCTTTGGACAGGGCGGGATGTACTCCTGTCCCCCTTCAAATTTGGCCGTTGTGGGATCCCTTCCTGCCATTGCGATAAGGGAAGAGGACCCGTGCCACCGCTATATATAGAGGCTAGGCTGCACCATAGATCGGGACGGAAAACTAGTCGATCCATCCGATCCACCGTAGAGCTAGCAGAGAGCCGAGAACACCTCGGGGACGCCCTCGCGAGGCTCCTCAACCTTGTACTAGTTCATCCACCATACCTCCACGAGAGGCAATCCACCAAAGCAGGAGTAGGGTATTATGCTTCGCAGCGGCCCGAACCTGGGTAAACCACCATGTTCATCTTCTTCCTCGTCATCGAGCGAGTTCGTCATCTTAGCCATCGAGTAGTGGGCTGGGTAGGGCAAAGCTGCAGGGGAATCTTCGCACACACCCCTGTGTTCGAACCTTGAGGGTTTTGCTGAGCCCGAAATCCGACAGGTATATATAGGCATCTCCAAAAATCTAACCGTTACAACATTATTGCCCAACTCGGTGAAACCAAAGTGAAACTCGGTTGCACCGACTAGTTCAAAATGTGGTAACTTTGGCGTTTTTGGTGAGACCGATATATAAATCTCGGTGGTACCGATATGGGTGACCTAGGCAGTTACCAAATCTCGGTGAGACCGACTCCTCAAACCACCGGTGGGACCGATTTCAAGAAATTGGTTAATAGACAGTTGGTCCAACACTCGGTGAGACCGATTCTCAAAACTCGGTGGGACCGATTCTTGAAAATGGCTAACAGAGAGTTGGTCACTGGTTTCGGTGGCATCGAAAGGAATGTTGGTAGTACTGAGATGTTAGGATTTGGTTTTGCTTCTGTCTTCGGTAAACTCGGTGGATCAGAATGGGAAGTTGGTGTCGCCGAATTTTGACTTTTGGCTTTGGACAGAAGATATGTGTGGGAAAGTGGGTGAGTATTTTTGGTGTCTAATCTCTAAGCACTTGAGCAACCAGATCATCATATTTACCGCATCCCCTTTTAATAGTATTGGCTTTCCTATGGACTCAAAAGCGATTTCTCACAAAATGTAAAATGTAGAGTCCTCATTCTTGAAGCATGGCCAATCCTATTCCTTCCTTTCCTTGGTGAGGTTCTCCACACAATCCTTTAGCCAATCCTCTTTGTGGACTAAACCTAAAATAAGCTAGATAGAACTATAAGTCCAAGAGATAATGTATGTTGTCATGAATTATCAAAACCACCATGGGAGCATATGTGCTTTGAATGGAGACTCACCAGGATTACAACAGAGCTTTAATTACACCCGTCCTACGACGTGGCGAAAGAATAAGAGGTTGCTAGGCGAACGACACAGAAGGAGAGGCAATCCTTGCCGGGAGACGTAACCAGCGCACCACGTCATGACGCATTCAATGCGCCTGTCCTAGTCCGTTAGAGTTAGGTATTTCCCAATATCGCTGTTGCGAGCGATTTTAGCAGAGGGATATGCATTCTTTTCTATGTGTAAAGACCATTTTAGCCACTTTGGTAGCCTCTTGGATTATAAAAGGAGCTCCATGGCTACCTTTAGAAAGGTCGACACTCCGTTCATTTCACGTATAGCGACGCTCTCCGTGCGTCCTTGCCTGGTAGTGACGCTCCTGTACTATGAATCCGAATAATCCACAACCACACAGGACGTACGGTATTACGATCCGACGGCCCGAACCTATTTAAACCCTCGCACGTGCATGGCCCGGTGATGCTCTTTGTGTTATAGGATTTCCCTTGCCGAACCACGAAAGGGGCCTTGTTGGCCCCTTAGACCGACGTACGCCGACATCTTTGGTGCGCCAGGTAGGGGGCACCTTCACATGAATCTTCATCGACTCCTACGCGTCGTCGTCGAAAGCTTCCCCAACAACCATGCCTCTCGAGAAGACCAAGGGCGAAGCAACGCCCGCTCTGTCTGCGTCTAATCTGTCCTCGCAAGTGGTCGCCAGCGACACCGACGGAGGCGGTCCCCACGTTCACCGCACCGGCGAACGCAGCTACAACACTGCGCAGAGTTCCGTGAGCCGCGATCCAGACCCCATTGTCACGGAGACGCGGATCGCGCCTGCAGCGACCGGAGTCGACACCGCGGGAACAACGGGCACGGCGGCGGCTGCAGCAGCAACAATAGCGGCGACGCAGCACCTCCGCTGCGACCTTCGCAAGACAGCCACGACCAGCGCCCTCAGGGTGGTGACCCTGGGCGGCGCATAGACAAGACCCATGCGCGTCCTTCCCAAGACACGGAGGGCCAAGCTAGACAGCAACCTCCTGGAGAGCATGAGGAATGCGCGACGATGCGGGCCAACGCTCCTCCTAGCACAACCGGGAGTAAGAGCGCCACCCACGCTTCACACCGCTCCATCCCCAAGACTCCGAGAGTAGCTCTGGCGTAGGCCCAGCTATTCTGAACTTCCTGCCCGTGCCAGAGAAGATAGAGGACTGGAGAACGACCATCCAGAGCCTGCTGAGTTTTGCGAACCGCGACAGGCCGGAGGGAGCAGGCCCGTCGTGCGCCCTCCAAGCGGCTCCGGGGGCTCCCACCGCCGGACGCAATGCTGGCGGAGCGCCTATGGTGCAGTCTCCCCCGCAATAGCAGCAACCGACCCGCCGAACCGATGTTCACCCACGGATGAGTAAAGATCAATGACATGTCTTGAAGAACAGGCGCAAGGAGGACACCCGCACCACCGCCGACAAACGAGCCACCAATCCGGTGGCCATGAGGACCCAGCCGTCGACGCGCCCACGCCGGGGGCGCCCAGCAGATTGCCCTACGAAGTAGGCTTCCTGGCATTCACCCACGAGATGTGGCGAGTCTGCTGGTCCTCCAGCAGACCCTTCAAGCCTGATCTGCCCGACAAATATGACGGCAAGATCAGTCCTTCTGAGTTCCTTGGCATCTACACCATAGACGTGCAAGCTGCTGGGGGCGCGTTGAAAAGGTGTTCGCCAACTACTTCCCATTGGCACTGAAGCCCAATGTGAGGAGTTTGTTGATGAACTTGCTGGAAGGTTCCATCTCCTCTTGGGATGATCTGACAACCAGTTCGTTGGCGAATACCATGGAGGCCATAAGCTTCCAGGGCAGCCCAGTGATTGACATTTATTCCTCAGAGAGACGGCGAAACCCTCCGCAAGTACATCTAGAGGTTCAGCCGTGTGCACCACAACATCCCAGACGTCCACCCAGCCACGGTGATCGCTCCGTTCCATACGAACGTACGCAATCACCGGATGCACGAAGAGATGAGCATCAACAAGGTGCGGGATGTCGCCAAGCTCTATGCTCTGGCTGACAAGTGTGCACAGGCCGAGGAAGGAAGGAGGCTCCCAAGGGAAGACGCTGGCATGGAGGTCGACTCAGATGACAACAGTACGCTCGCCTCCACGAAAAAGGAAAGCAAGCGCAAGGGAAAAGCAGTGATGGCTGTCGAGGGGAATGACAACGCTGACTCCGGCAAGAAGGCCAAGTCCGAGGGATCCGGCAAGGATACCACGGCATGTTCCGGAGAGGACATGGCTGCAGCCGGAGAGAAGACCAGCAGGCCATACCGCAAGATCGACCTCACCAAGAGACACGATATCACTGAGTGCCACCAAGTAGAACAACTTGCTGAGAAGCTGAAGCAAGAGTACGAAAGGCATGACAAAGAGAAGGGCCAAGACGGTGCAGGTGGTTCTGGCAAGAAGAACGGCGGTGGCCGTGGTGGCCGCCGTGGCAAGGCCAAGCAGCCCAAGGAGAAGCCTGCTCGAGGCCGAGACCAAAAGTCTGATGATGAAGACGATGATGATGACGGCGATGAAGAAGGGTCTGAAGGCCAGCAATTCCAGAAAGCTATCGATGCCATGTGCGTTGACGGAGGCACATCTTTGTCGGATTTCGGGCTTCACAGAACCCAAAGAGGTTCGAACTCAGGGGCGTGTGCGAAGATCTCCACCAGCTTCGACCTCAAGCTCACGGCTCCATGGCCCAGTCAAATCGAACTCACTCAACCGCGGGGAAGAAGAACACACAGATTTACCAAGGTTCGGGCCGCTGCGAAGCGTAATACCCTACTCCTGCTTTTGGTGGATTGCCTCACGAGGAGGTTTTTGGATGAACTAGTACAGTGGCAAGCAACCTCGCGAGGGCGCTTGAGTGGTGTTGTATCCCCCCTTTTCTACGGCGCAACCTTGCCTCTATTTATAATGGCCCCGGGTCCTCTTCCCTTATCGCATTGGCGGGAAGGGATCCCACAATGTCCAAATTCGAAAGGGGACTGGAGGTAGATCTTATCTAGATGAAGGTGGTCTTCGCCTGCAAAGTAGCTGGCAGTGACGCGGAGGTGGGCTCGGTGGTGACATCTGTCCTGCTGAGCCCATTGGCCTAGTCTTGTTGCACTAGAATGGAAACCTCTAGTGGGACGCCTCGGGAACTCGCGTACGCCCTTGTCTCCTTTGCACCAAAGAGGAAAATGTCTTCTCTGTGCGCGCTGGTGCTCGCCTGCACCCGCCTGGCCAGGCTGGTGTCACCTCAGCCTCCCGAGGCCAAGCGCTGCATAGAGATCTCCGCCCCTCTGGAGGGGGCCTGGAGAGGCCTCCTCCCTCCGGGGGCCTTGGCGTCGTGCCCCTCGCGAGGGCGGGGCTCTCGCGGGGGCTTTGTCTTGAGTGATGCCGCACCGGGCCGTGCCGGGCCGTCGAAGTGGGCCACGCCTTGGCCCGCAGGCAGGCAGGTCTGGGTACCCCCATTCCCAGAGCGCCGACAGTAGCTCCCGGGCCCAAGGCGCGCTGGATTTGGCTTTGGGGCGAAGCCGGAGCAGCCAGCCCGACTGACGCGGGCCCCAATTGCCTGCGGGCCCAGCCTGATGCGTGGCGCGTAACGAGACGCGGATGCCGCCACTTCCCGAAGACCTTGGGAACCGCCTTGAGTCGAGCTGACACGAAGCCCGCGCGCAGCGGCGGCCATGATTGCCCTTCCTTGAAGGCAGTTGAGTCCCTGTGTCTTCTCTCTCCTCGACCCATGCAGACGTGACCCGACGGGGGCAGAAGAGGTGACGTGAAGTTGGGCCATCGTTACCCGGAATGTGGAGGGGCATCGGTTGGCCTCCACCCGGCTATAAATAGGCAGAGGGGGCGGAGCCCCCATCCCATATCGATTTCTTGTTTCCTTGCTCAAGGCCTCCGCCCTCTCAACCATGACGCCGGTGAGGAGGTTTTCCTCCGCCGAGAAGTGGAAGGCCCGCCAGGAGGGGCCGGACCAATAGCCATCCAAGAGGGGCCATGGCCGTCCCCGCAAGTACATCGTGGTGTCAACGGCGGTGCCCCGAGGGCACGGCCGCACCCCCGCCAGGGCAGTCGCCCCCTCCGGCGCAAGCGGAGGCGGCAGGCATGGCGACCGTGGCCAAGGAGGGAGTCCCTCAGCGGGCGCCCGACCACCATGCCCATGGTCCCACAGTGCCGATGTAGCCCAGGGGT
Organism: Elymus sibiricus; assembly: GCA_039707655.1. Taxonomy (NCBI): domain Eukaryota; kingdom Viridiplantae; phylum Streptophyta; class Magnoliopsida; order Poales; family Poaceae; genus Elymus; species Elymus sibiricus. Next base: position 227,883,785 of record CM077665.1, on the reverse strand, counting down.
TCGTGGTGTGGGTGGAGAGACCGTCGATCACCTGGCTGCATCTCCCGCGCTTCTTCGCGGAGACGTTGCAGGCCAGCGAGCCCGCGGTCCTGTGGCTCCAAGCCGATGGTTGTTGTAGCGGCTCATTGTGGGTGGAGATCGAGGCTACCCCCGCAGGTTACGCCTTCTTGAGCCGCGGGTGGCAGACCTTCACCCGCGCGCGCGGCCTGGAGGAGAGGCTCACGCTCCACTTCAAGTACGACGGCGCGGTGACGCTCTTCGTCAGGATCTTTGGGGAGGATGGCAGGCACTTGGGGTGCTGCCCGGAGGGTGACGACGATGGCAGCGATCGCCTACCAGCAAGTGGCAGCCCTTGCAGCGGCGGAGCTTTTGGAGGTGAGCTTGTCCTTGGCGACGGCTGTCATGCTTCCAGTGGCAGTGACACCTCCTCTGAGGAGAGTCCGAGTGATGACTCCTACAACACACCACCACGTCGGCACGCTCGGACCTCGGGGGGACAGACCGTGACGGCGCTGTACTCCTGCCCAAGAAGCGGCCACGCTGGCGCGCCACCACGGGCCTGTCAAGGAGAAAGAGGACTCTGATTGATCGCGGCCGCGCCGAGCCTGGGCCTCAGGAGTGGCAGCCCTTGAGGGGGTCACCTTTCGCCTTCTCCTTCTTTTATTTCCCTGCAATCAAGAATCCTGGAGGGCCCTGCGGGGCATGTAAAATTATGGCGCTTGCGCCTTTAGCATTTGCGTCGCACATCCGGATCCTTACATCACAGTTAATTGAGACTTCTTGTTGGTCGTGATTAGGGTACTTAGCTTGATGCGTCCGCAGCGGGCCTCTATGCCATGAGGTCTGGTAGTGGCACCTGGGGAGCTTGGGGGTCTTGCCAGGGTTTTTTTTTTCTTGCGAGCGAGGCAGTTTGGGAGCCTTCTTAGCGCTCTACGTCGGCAGGGCCCAATCCCGCATGTACCTCGACCGCCGTTGGGGCGTCCGGATCACCAGGACGAGACCAAGGGGCGAGGGGCTACGTGACCAGTGAGGCTCCTGAGTCACGTTATTCAGGAGTCCGCCTTGACGCTCGAGCGGCTCCCATACCGTTCCTTGCCCCTCCCGGGGCTCCATGATGACGCGCCAGGCCGTGGCAGGAGCCCCTGAGCGAGGGTGAGGCAACACGCGCCTGCTGGCTCACTCGAGAGCGCTATGCGAGGACCAGGATGCCAAGGCCTTGGCAAGGCGTGCGCACCGTCCCGCAGCCCCCGCTTGCGGGGCGCGAGAGGGAGAGGCTGGCAGGTGTTGACTTAGAAAAAGAAACTTCAAGACAAAGAACTGCAAGGAGAAAAAATTCCCACCCCTTTTTTCAAATAAGGTTGAAAAGCCTCTAGTTTCATTCCAGAAAATGGCAAATTCGAGTACAGAAAAAGGCAAAGAACAACCACGTCCGGCACCTAGGCTAGTCTTCGTCTTCCCCCAGCGCGGATGATAGGGCATCCACTATGCGTGGGCATAGTCATTGGAGGACAGTGTTTTTCGCCAGCGCAGAGCATGGGGCTTCTACTTGGACGTGGGTGGGAACCCCTCCGTGTCCTCAGGGGGCTCCAGGCATATACAGCCCACTCATTATTACGTGAGAGTGTCACGGGTAGAACTTGCGGAGATGCTGGATGTTCCAGGCATTCTGGATGGGGACCCCGTCCTGAGTCTCCAGGCGCACGGCGCCAAGCCTGGAGATGCGGGCGACCCTGAACGGGCCCTCCCACACGGGCGAGAGCTTGTGCAAGCTCTCCCTGGAAAGTACCCGCCTCAGGACGAGGTCTTCGACTTCGAGGGTCCTGGAGCGGACGCTACGGCAATGGTAACGCCGCAGCGCCTGCTGGTACCTCACAGCTCGGAGCGAGGCTTGGCGACGGGCCTCCTCCCCAAGCACGAGGTCTATCCCCCGCGAGGCATCCTGATGCTCCTCGTCAGATGCCAAGATCCATGGGGATCGATGCATGACCTCATGTGGGAGGACGGCTTCAGCTCCGTAGACGAGGAAGAACGGGGTCTCGCCGGTGGGCTTAGTCGTAGTGGTGCGGATGGACCACAACAGGGACTAAAGCTCATCGAGCCAACCCCTGCCGCAGGCCTCAACCTTCTTCTTGAGGCTTCTTGCCTTGAGGCCTCATAGGACCTCCGCGTTGGAGCGCTCGGCCTGGCCGTTGCTTCGTGGGTGCGGCACCGAAGCGTAGCATATCTGCGTTCCAAGGTTAGTATAGTATGTCCTGAAAAGGTTGCTTGTGAACTGCGAACCATTGTCGGTGATGATGCGGTTGGGGACGCCGAAGCGGCTCACGAGGCCCTTGATGAACTTGACGGCCGAGCCGGCGGGGCTGGTGCGGACGGGCTCCACCTCCGCCCACTTGGTGAACTTGTCGATGGGGACGTAGAGGTAGCGGTATCCGCCGGCCGCTTTCGTAAAGGGCCCTAGTATATCCAGGCCCCAGACCGCGAAGGGCCAGGAGAGCGGGATGGTCTGGAGGCCCTGCGCGGTCTAATGAATCTTGTTGGCGTGGAACTGCCAAGCCTCATAGGACCGGACCAGCTCGGTGGCGTTCTTGAGCGTTGTATGCCAGTAGAAGCCACTGCGGAACACCTTCCCTACAAGGGTGCGGAACAAGGAGTGGTGTCCGCAGTCTCCTCCGTGGATGTCGGCTAGCAGCTCGTGCCCCTGTTCTTCGGATACGCACTGCAGTGTGACGCCTTTTGGACGCCTGCGGTATAGCTCGCCGTCCTGCAAACAATAAGCTGTGGCCTGACGAACCACACGCTCTGCGTCTTCCTCCTTTCTTGGTAGGGTGCTGTGGAGCAGGTACGCCTTGAACTCCTGTGTCCAGTCATCGGCCTGAGGCTCCAGCGCCAGGAGCAGTCGGGCTCCTGAGGCCGGGCCACAGGTTGGAGCTCCCGAGGGCGACGCTGGGGGTAGCTCGTCACACAGCAGCGCCTGGTCCACGGTTGGAGGTGCCGCGGACGGCTTGAAGAGCCTTTCGTCGAAGACGCCTGGCTCCTGAGGCTCGCAACGCGACGCCCTCTTGGCGATGTCAACGGCCTCCTTGTTCGGGCCGCGCGGGATGTGCTGCAATTCCAATCCCTGGAAACGCTTTTCAATCTTACGTACCTCTTCCAAGTATGCCTCCATGTGATTGTCCTTCGGCGTATACTCCTTGTTGGAGAAGTTGACGAGGAGCTGGGAGTCGCCCTTGATGGTGAGGCGCTTAACCCCCAAGGCCGCCGCGGCCTTGAGGCCAGCAATCAAACCCTCATACTCCGCGATGTTGTTGGAGACCTTATTGCCATGCTGGAAGCAAAGCTGTACGACATAGTAGAGCTTGTCCCCGGTCAGGGAGATTAGCACAACTCCGGCCCCCGCACCCTGGCACGCGAAGGCCCCATCGAAGTTCATGACCCAACCATCACGCGCCTCGTCACCAGGGGTGAGGGGCTGGCCCTCATCCAGCCCTCGATCGGGAGCGTCTGTCTACTCGGCCACGAAGTCCGCAAGGGCTGCTCCCTTGATGATCCTGGTTGTACTGAATTCCAATTCGAAGACCTGCAGCTCGATGTTCCACTCTGCGACCCTCCCCGCGGTGTTGGGGTTGCGCAACACCTTCTCCAAGGGATACGCAGAGACGACCTTGATGGGGTGGGACTGAAAGTAATGGCGCAGTTTCTTGAAGCGACAAGAAGCGCGAGCAGGAGCTTCTGCTGCATAGGGTAACGCGAGCGTGCGTCCTGCAGTATGGTACTGATGTAGTACACGGGGTGCTCGACGAGGGACAAGCCATCCGCGCCGCCCTGCTCCGCAGCGGGCACACGAGATCCTGGTGCTTCATGGGTCGCCGGGGCGGCTGAGGCCTCAGGAGTGCCATCTTGAGGAGGTGAGGGCTTCGGGGCATCCCATGAGTCACCTTGCTCCGTGCCTGGGGACTCGCCGATGCCTGGGAGTGTTGCACGCGCACCGGCACGTTCCTCCCTGATCGCCACGAGCGCAGCACTAGCGGAGTGTGGGGTGGTAGCCAGGTATAGCACCAGAAGCTCACGAAGGCGAGGCGCCACCGTCACCGGTGGGCTAGTGAGGTACCGCTCGAGGACCTCGAATGCCGCATCCGCCTCCGGAGTCCACTCAAAGGGGCCCTTCCTCTTCATGATCTTGAAGAACGGGAGGGCGCTCTCGCCAAGCTTGGAGATGAAACGCCCCAAGGAGGTCACGCAGCCCGCCAGCTTCTGCATTTCCTTGAGGGTCTGAGGCGGGCTCATCTTGCTTATAGCCTTGATATTCTCTGAGTTTGCCTCGATCCCCCGGTGCGACACCAGGAAACCAAGTAGTCTACCCGATGGGACCCCGAAGACACACTTCTCGGTGTTCAGCCTCAGGTTCACCCGCCGCAGGCTGGCGAATGTCTCCTCCAGGTCCTCGATCAAGGTCCTGGCCTCTCGCGACTTGACCACGATGTCGTCGACGTAGGCCTCTGCGTTCCTTCCGAGCTACCGCCCCAGGGCGATGTGCATCAACCGCTGGAAGGTTGCGCCAGTGTTCCGCAGCCCGAAGGGCATGCAAGTGTAGCAGAACACACCGCTCGTGGTGAGGAAGGCCGTCTTCTCGACGTCCTCCACCGCCATCTTGATCTGATGGTAGCCAGAGAAGGCGTCCAGGAAGCATAGGAGGTCACACTCGGCGGTGGAGTCCACGATCTGGTCGATGTGCAGTAGTGGGAATGGGTCGCTCCTTCCCGCACTTCTTCGGGACGACCACTTGGTTGGTCAGCCACTCCGGGTATCGCACCTCTCGGATAACCCCGGCTTCCTTCAGCTTGCCGACCTCTTGGGTGATGAACGCGTGCTTCTCATGGGCCTGTCTCCTCGCCTTTTGCTTTACCGGACGTGCGTTGGGGCACACTATGAGGTGGTGCTCAATCGCATCCCTCGGGACCCCCACCAGGCCGGTGACGTTCCATGCAAACGCATCCTTGTTTGCGCTCAGAAAGGCCACCAACGCCTCCTCCTGCTCCGGAGGAAGGCCGGCACCGATGGTGAAGGTGGGGCCAGAGTCCCCATCGCCTACGGGCACCTGCTTCATCTCATCCCGGTTCCGAGAGAATAGCTGCTTCTACTTCACTGGCGCGGCGCCCCCGGCGTCCCCAGCGTCCTCCGGAGCCTGCGCAGCGTCCCCAACTTCGGGGCGCGCCGCAGCCGCGGCCTTGTAGGTGAGCTTGAGTGCTTGGCCAGCGTCCCTGGCGTCCCCGACGACGGAGATGATACCGTTGCTCATAGGCATCTTGATGACATTGTAGCCTGGGTGCGTTGCCGCCATGAACTTGGCGAGGGCGGGGCAGCCGAGGATCGCGTTGTAAGGGAGGTGGATGTGGGTGACGTCGAAGTCGATCTGCTCGGTGCGGTAGTTGTAGCGGGTGCCGAAGGTGACAGGGAGGCGCACCCGCCCCAGCGAGGCGACGGAGCCCCTGGCTACCCCAGGGAGGGGCCATGAGGGTGCGAGCTGGTCGTAGGGCACCTGAAGCGTGTTGAAGGTCTCCATGGAGAGGACGTCGAGGCCGGCGCCGCCGTCGATGAGGGTCTTGGTGACGGCCACGTTGCTTATGGTCGGTGTGCACAGCATCGGGAGCGTACCGGCGACGACCGTCGTTCTGGGGTGGTCGTCGGGGCCGAAGGTGATGTCGACCTCCGGCCACGCCCGGGGCTGCGGGGCCTCGAGCAGTGGCTGAACCGCGCCCGCCTGGCGGAGGAACCGCTTGACATGGCGGCTGGAAGCGGGCGCCTGTGATCCACCGAGGATGCATGCGACCTCAGGATTGGCTAGGCAAGCTTCGGCGCCCCCGCACGCCATGGGCTGCCTGACCTCGGAGGCGACGCCGGCCATGGAGCTGACGAGTCGAGGCCTGACTGCAGCCGCGGATGGAGAGGCTTCGACACACCCCTACCTGGCACGCCAAAGGTCGGATTTCGGGCTCCGCAAAACCCAAAGAGGTTCGAACTCAGAGGCTTGTACGAAGATCTCCACCAGCTTCGACCTCAAGGTCACGGCTGCACGGCCGAGTCAGATCGAACTCACTCAACCACGGGGAAGAAGACGAACACACAGATTTACCCTGGTTCGGGCCGCTGCGAAGTGTAAAACCCTACTCCTGCTATTGGTGGATTACCTCATGAGGAGGTTTTTGGATGAACTAGTATAGTGGTGAGAAACCTCGCGAGGGCGCTTGAGTGGTGTTGGATCCCCCCTTTTCTACGGCGCAACCTTGCCTCTATTTATAATGGCCCCGGGTCCTCTTCCCTTATCGCATTGGCGGGAAGGGATCCCACAACGGCCAATTCGAAAGGGGACAGGAGGTACATCTTATCCTGACGAAAGGTGGTCTTCGCCTGCAAAGTAGTTGGTAGTGACGCGGAGGTGGGCTCGGTGGTGACATCCATCTTGCTGAGCCCGTTGGCCTGGTCTTGTTGACCCAGAATGGAAACCTTTGGTGGAACGCCTCGGGAACCCACGTACGCCCTTTTCTCCTTTGCACCAAAGAGGAAACTGTCTTCTCTGCGCGTGCTGGTGCTCGCCTGCACCCGTCTAGCCTGGCTGGCATCACCTCAGCCTCCCGAGGCCAAGCGCAGCATAGAGATCTTGACCCATCGGGAAGGGGCCTGGAGAGGCCTCCTCCCTCCGGGGGTTTGGCGTCATCCCCCTCGCGAGGGCGGGGCTCTCATGGGGGCTTTGTCTTGAGTGATGACGCACCGGGCCATGCCGGGCCGTCGAAGTGGGCCACGCCCTGGCCCGCAGGCAGGCAGGTCTGGGTACCCCCGTTCCCAGAGCACCAACAATCTTTGCACTCCTCTCAACCACAGCTGAAGTAATGGGCCCGTGAGATCAACTGCGGCAGAGCTAGCGGCATAGGCGAGGAAGCCCCTCAAGTGGTCCAACACTCCCATCATCTTCGACGCCGGGGATCACCCTGACCGCATCACTTTCGTCGGGTGTGTGCCGTTGTTGGTTTACCCAACAATACACAATCTCAAGGTCATGAAGATGTTGGTCGATAGTGGGGCTGGGTTGAAGTTGATCTCACCCGACGTGATCAAACGGCTGCATATTCCTGACATGGATCTCAAGTCGGCAAGGCTCCTGGGGGGAGAACAAGAACAAGGACCCTGGCGAGTCTCGTAAGGACTCCGGGAAGCGCGCTAAAAAGTGCAGCACGCCCGTCGAGCACTTACCTGAGACCTTTGTGGCCAGGAGCAAGAAAGATAAGGTGACCATTCCTAAGACGAAACAAGTGGCTGCATAGGAGAACGGCAAGGGCGGAAGTTTCACCATAAGTGCCACCCTCGACAGCAAATAGGAAAGCGCACTTGTCACCTTCGTGTGGGCGAATGTTGATGTGTTTGCTTGGCAACTATCTGACATCCCCGGTGTTCCCAGGGAGCTGATTGAGCACCACCTTGTCGTTTGTCCCCACGCGCGCCCTGTCAAGCAGAAGGTCCGAAAGCAAGCCCTTGAATGGAAAGAGTTTATTGCCGAAGAAATCAAGAAACTAGAAGCAGCAGGTCTAATCAGAGGCGTTATCCATCCAACTTGGCTGGTGAATCATGTGGTAGTGCGCAAGGCGAATGGGAAATGGAGGCTTTGCATCGACTTCACTGATGTCAATAAAGCTTTCCCGAAGGACCCATTTCCCCTGCCGCACATTGACCAGATAGTGGACTCGACTGCTAGCTGTGATCTCCTATCCTTCCTTGACGCGTACTCTGGGTATCACCGGATCTTCATGGCTAGGGAAGATGAGGAGAAAACGGCGTTCATTACCCCTTGCGGCGCGTTCTGCTTCAGGCGCCTGGCATTCGGGTTGAAAAGCGTCGGTTCAACATTCGCAATAGCATTTCAGATTGGGTTGGGGCCTCAACTACACAGGAACGTGGAAGCTTACATGGATGACATAGTGTTCAAGACTAAGGACAAGGACACACTGATCCAAGACCTGGAAGAAACCTTTGCGAACCTGCGCAAGATCAATTTGAAGCTTAATCCCGAGAAGTGTGTGTTTGGAGTCCCCTCCGGCAAGCTCCCCGGGTTCTTTGTGTCACAGCACGGGGTCAAAGCCAACCCCGCCAAGATCGAAGCGATTGAACAGCTAGAGGCGCCGAAGCACATCAAGGACGTACGTCGTCTGGCAGGCTGCATCACCGCCCTCAACAGGTTCATTTCCAAGTCTGCAGAGCGCGCCTTGCCGTTTTTAAAGACTATGAAGAAGGCGGGCCCAATGACATGGACCCCAAAAACAGAGGCAGCACTGCAAGACTTGAAGAAATACGTGTCCTCTACGCCAGTCCTAGTCGCGCCCAAACCGGAGGAGCCGTTGCTACTATATCAGGTGGCAACGAACCAAGTGGTTAGTGCTGCACTAGTGGCAGAGAGGGCAGCTGAGGAGGATGAGGCAAAAACCATAGAATCTGCGGCCGGCGAGCCAGAGCCAGCCACGGCAAGCCAAGGGACACGACAACAAATTGTGGAGATGAAGAAAGTGGTACAGCGACCAGTGTATTTTGTTAGCTCCCTCCTGCAGGGGGCTAGGTCAAGATACTCTGGGATGCAGAAGATGCTCTTTGGCATCCTTATGGCCTCCTGGAAGCTGCGCCACTACTTCCAAGCACACCACATCACCATCGTCACTCGGTTTCTGCTGCAACGTATCTTGAGAAATCCAGAGGCAACTAGCAGGATCGTCGAGTGGGCATTGGAGTTGGCCAGCTTTGAATTGAGATTTTACAGCACGGCGACAATCCAGAGCAGAGACTTGGCAGAATTCATTGCAGAATGGACTCCAACGCCAGACGAAGAAATTCCAGAAACAACCCTTCACGAGAAAGAAACACCTCGGGAATGGATCATGTACTTTGACGTAGCTTTCTCGCTGCAAGGCGCAGGTGCCGGAGTGCTACTAGCAGCACCCACCGGAGAGCACCTCAGGTATGTGATCCATATGCATTTCCCAAGGGAGGAATCAACAAACAATACGGCTGAGTACGAAGGTTTGCTTGCCGGATTACGGATAGCAGCTGATCACGGCATCAGGAAACTGATAGCCCGAGGAGATTCATAGCTGGTTGTGCGTCAAGTGAACAAAGATTACCAGAGTCACCTGATGGAGGCATATGTTGACGAAATATGGAAATTGGAGGTGTGCTTTGACGGGTTGCAAATGGAGCATGTTCCACGTGCCAAGAATAGCATTGCCGACGACCTGTCAAACAGAGCTGCCCAAAAGTTGCATGTGGAGTCGGGCACATTTGTAGTCCGATTGACCCAACCTTCGGTCACCCCGTCAGCACGGCAGAACAAGAAGAGAAAAGTCAATTCCGGCGACTATTTTCCGTTAGAGCCACTAGTGGCCGCCAAGAAAATTTTCGGGAATGACAAGTTCCCTGTGGAGGGACCCCAAGCTCCGGCAGACCCGATGGTCCTTGTCGTAGAAGCTAGGGCCCCCATGGCGGAAGAAACGCCTTTAGTCCTTGTCGTCGAGCCACAGGTTCTGGCATGGGCACAACAGATAGTCCAGTACCTCCAGACCGGAGATCTTCCCGAGGAACCAAAAGAAGCTGAAAGAGTAGCCCGACGATCGAGCATGTACCGGTTTGTGGACAACATCTTATACAAAAAAGAGACCGAATGGTGTGAAATTGAAATGCATCTCCCGGGAAGAAGGATGTCAGCTATTGGCAGAAATACACGATGGGATCTACAGCTCCCACATCAGGTCACGGGCCCTTGTCGGAAAAGGATTCTGTCAAGGTTTCTATTGGCAGACGGCCCTTCAAGACTCATTGGTAGTGGTGATGACGTGCGAAGCATGCCAGTACCATGCCAAGCAAACACATCAACCAGCACAAGCCCTTCAGACCATACCACTCTCCTGGCCCTTTTCAGTCTGGAGGCTCAACATCGTCGGGCCCTTCCCCCATGCTACTGGGGGCTTCGAGTTTTGTTTGTTGAAATCGACAAATTAACGAAGTGGAGTGAAGTGGAGCCGGTGAGAAAGGTAACGGCGCAGGCGGCGGTCAAGTTCCTCAGAGGGATAGTTTGCCGTTTTGGTGTCCCCAACAGGATCATCACCGATAAAGGCATGGAATTCACCAGTAACAACATCATGTAGTATTGCCAAGACATTGGCACCAAAGTATGTTTTGCATCGGTTGCTCACACCAGGAGCAACGGGCATGTAGAAAGGGCAAATGCTGAAGTGTTGTGGGGCCTCAAGACAAGAACTTTTGACAAGTGGAACAAGCACGAAAGGCGCTGGATTGATGAACTCCTAGCGGTTCTTTGGTCGATCAGGACGACACCAAATTGAGCCATCGGCGAGGCCTTTGATGAGGACCGGCAAGAGCAAGAACGGCAAGATGTTGCCACGCTCCTAGAGGAAGATCGTCTCCAGGCCATGTTGCGTGCCACTCGGTACCAGCAGTCCCTGCGCTGCTATCACAGCCGCAGGGTGCACGCCAAGAGTGTTGAGGAAGGCGACCTTGTTCTTCAACGGATTCAGTCCGCGAAGGGATCAAACAAGTTGACGTCGAAGTGGGAAGGCCCTTACCGGGTAGTATGAGTCACCAGGCCTGGCGCAGTCCGCCTGGAGACCGAGGATGGCACCCCGGTGCAAAACTCATGGAATATCGAGCATCTTCGCAAGTTCTAACCATGAGGCGCGGTTGCTGGGCCACCTGGTAACCCATTTTGTGCAAGTTCGCTGGCAAGAAGTGTAATCCTTTGTACAAAGCCAGGCGGTGACCCTGTGCATAGCCAATAAAGTTAAGTGTTCTACAAATCTTTGTCGAAGTACATATTTATCTTATGTATCTTATGTGAGATGTTGTGATCACTTTTCACTTGCATAAGGTGACTATAGAACCGTTAGGTTCCTACTCTACGCTATTTCTCTTCTTTCTTTTTCTCAAAAGGGAGAAGGGAGGATCCCGCGTGAAAGCCTTCCCTAGGGGAGAGACAACATGGACACCTACAGACGCGTTCAAGGGCGATTGCCTTGCGGCAAGAAACGCAACGAGAAAAAGATAAGTTGCAAAAACTTTCTGAACCTTTCGAGCCTTCCCTCTGACATACTGGTACTTGTGCAAGAAAACCTCCATGCTAGGGGCCCCTGTTGGAATCGTTGCGCGCTTAGGTGTTGGAAGCATGCCCAACATCTTAAGTGGCCACGGCAAAAATGACGGGATGGCTTGTCAGGAGCTGCACCACCGGAAGGGTGCTCGGCATTTATCCTTAGAAGCGCCCCCGGTAGGAACATGCGCACTGACAAGCATCAATGATCAAGAAAATGCACGTGCACAGTCTTGTCCCGTAAAGGGACACGGACTTTCATAGACACATGATGAAGCTTTGATGTTTTAAAGATACCCAACATTTTCTCTTTGTTTCCTCGTAGGGTTACACTGGGTACGATCTAAACACAAAAGGAGATCTGCCACTACGATGTGGCGATTGATCCGGAAACGAGGTCTCATTGATGGAGCCTCGTTCCCGCATCAATTCTAAGCCCTAGCTACGGCACCGCACGCGTCTAGTCGGAGTCCTCCTGCTCGATGACGAAGGTGTTGTCGTCGTCGTTGCTGTCGCTGGAGGAGTCATAGTCACTGTTGCTCGAGCTCTTCGTGCAGCACTCCTGGCAGACACTAGCCACCTCGAAGATCTTCACGAAAAGGGTGGCGGAGCCATCGAACTTGAATTGGAGGAGATGCTCGGGTCCCAGACCACGGGAGCGAGCGAAAGACTTCCATCCCCGCATCAGGAACATAGAGCTCCCGGTGGAGAGGTCAGCGCCCACCCAAGCAAACCCGTTGCAGTAGCGATCCACCCGAAGCCAAAAGCCTCAAGGACGACTGCTCTCCATGGACCGCGCGAAAGGGTTGGGGAGGCGTGGTATGTCTCCAACGTATCTATAATTTTTGATTGTTCCATGCTGATATATTATCATTCTAGGATATTTTTTGGGTCTTTATTTACCAATTTATAATATTTTTGAGAACTAACCTATTGACCCAGTGCCCAGTGCCAGTTGCTGTTTTCTGCATGTTTTTGGCTTTTCAGGTTTACAGTACCAAACGAAGTCCAATTGCCACGAAACTTTTTGATGATTTTTTCTGGACCAAAACAAGACCTGGAAGCTTGGGAAGGAGGTCGGGAGGCACACGAGGGCCCCACCACATATTAGGACGTGCCCTAGGGGGGTCACACCCTGTTATGTGGTGGCCCCCTCGTGGCTCTCCCGACGTCCCTCTCTGGCCTATAAATTCTCTAATATTGCAAACACACTGGAGGCAGTCCCAAAACCCTTTTCTCGCCGCCGCAAGTCTCTATTCCGTCGCGAGGACATCTGGAGCTCAGGTCCAGCACCCTGCCGGAGGGTGGATCGATCACGGAGGGCCTCTTCACCAACCTTGATGCCCTTATGATGATGTGTGAGTAGTTCACCACAGACCTACGGGTTCATAGCTAGTACCTAGATAGAAATATCTCTATCTCTTGATCTTCAATACAATGATCATCGCATCTTTGCTGTGATCTATCCGATGTAATCCTATTGTGCGATGTGTTTGTTGGGATCCGATGAATTGTGGGTTTATGTTCAGATTATTCATGAAAAGTATTTGAGATACCTCTGATATATATTGTCTCTTAATTGCATGATCATTATAGCTTAGTAATGCTCTCCGATCTATTGATGTGCTTTGTCCAAGTAGATTGATATTTCATCGGCGGGAGTGGTGCGTTGTGGTAGGTTCAACCTGGCGAGTTTCTATATCCGAGTGACAAAGTAGGTGACAAGATGCGTCTTTGTGTTGTTGCTACTAAGGATAACACGATGGGGTTCATTCATATTGCTTGAGTTTACTTTGTCTACAGCATGTCATCGTTCTCCATGCATTACTCTATTTTACTTAATACTCTAGATGCATGCTGGATAGCGGTCAATGAGTGGAGTACTAGTAATAGGTGCAGATATAGGAGTCGGCCTATTTTAATATGGACGTGATGCCTATATACACATGATCATTGTCGTGAAAATCGCATAACTATCCGCTTTTCTATCAATTACCCAATAGTAATTTGTTACCCGTCGTATGCTGCCTACATGAGAGATGCCCTTAGGGAAAACTATGGCCCTCGGGTCTATTCAATTATATATTTACAAATGCTACAATTACCTTGTTGCCTTTATTTATCTTTTATTTTCAATTTATATTTATCAACAATTATCTACACAACTCATTTGCTTGCAATTAACAAGATCAATTGGATTGACAACCCTCTTGCCCGCGTTGGGTGCAAGTTGTTTGTTCATTTGTGTGCAGCCGCTGAAGACGGTTGAGAATTGATATTCCTATTGGTTCGATAAACCTTGGTTTCATAACTGAGGGAAATACTTACCCACTTTGTGCTGCAATTACCCGTTCCTCTTCACGCAAAACCCAACACAGATCACAACTATCAAGGCGAAGCCACCTCTGATGTCACCGGGTGATCGCCACGACGAACTCCTGCACCTACTCCTACGCATGGATCCCTGCATGGGGCTGCAGGAGGGGTGCGCTGCTGTGGCCACCGCGGGTGGACAGAGCCGTTCCCCCACAGCCCCGGGACACCGCCCTTCCATGGCCCTGGACGCATCCTTCCAAGGGAACTGGAGCCAGCCCCCGCCACTATCACCACGATCCGCATCGGGCTCCGGGGGGTGCCCCTCGTTGCGGCACCAGACCCACGAGCGCGACCATGGCCCCTCGTCATACCTAAAATTGCGTGCTAGAGAAGATGGCGGAGAAAGAGAGGAGAAGGCACTGGACGGTGTGCTAGAGCAAAAGGGCACGGATGAGAACCGCTCCGCCTCACCCCCTTCCTATTTATAGGAACGGGGAAGAGGAGGGGTTGGCTCTTCACGAACACGGGGCGAGCGCGCACTGGCACGTAGCCAGCACTAGCGGTTGCCCCTCCCAGCCAATGCCAGACCCCGTGTGTGACACGCGTCGCGTGGGATGCAGTAAAAGAGGGGAAGATAGAGCGAGATGGGCAAAGGAGCTCAAGCGTTGCTGAACGGTTCGAAGGCTGACTACTCGATGGCGAGCGTGCTGCCTGGGTAACTGCCTCTCTCCCCCAATGCTGAGCTTCATGTGGGAACCAACGGCGCGGCTTTTGCAGGCACAACCCCTCGAACCAATATCCTCGCTCCGCCATTCCCACGGCCTGCAGTCAATGCAAATCATGGGCGAAGCAGAAAATCAACACAACCGCGGGTAATTGCGGTCGCGTGTGCATGTGCACTGTTTTTGGGCCTAGCCCAACAAACGCACAAATGCAAGTGTTGCCCAAGCCCGGAGGCTCTTGTCGGTGTACTAAAGAACGGGGCCCTTAGTACCCTGACTTGTGCACTAGACGACAGCGGCCTCTGGACCGGCAAGTCCCTGCCAGGCTGGATCTGGACGCCAAGCTTTTTCGTACGAGGGCCCGACCGCACCGGCAAGCCCTCCTTGCCGGAGGACTCAACTATTGAGGCACCCGCCAAGCCATCGCTCCGCGTCGCCAGGCTGGATGTCTACATCTCCTAGGTGTCGAGCGGGCATGCGTTTAGGTGGAGCTAGTTGGGGTGCATGGCGACTCACCAGGATTACAGCAGAGCTTTAATGACACCCGTCCTACAACATGATGAAAGAATAAGAGGTAGATGGGCGAACAGCACAGGAGGAGAGGCAATCCTTGCCGGGAAACATCGTGAGCGCGCCAGCTCACGGCATATTCAATGCGCTTGTCCTAGTCCGTCAAAGTTAGGTATTTCCCACTATCGCTGTTGCCAGCGATTTTAGCAGAGGGGTATGCATTCTTTACTCTGTGTAAAGTCCATTTTAGCCACTATGGTAGCCCCTGGGATTATAAAAGGAGGTCCATGGCTACCTTAGAAAGGTCGACACTCCGTTCATTTACACCCGTAGAGACGCTCTCTGTGCATCCTTGCCGGGTAGCGACGCTCCTGTACTGTGAACCTGAATAATCCACAACCACACAGAACGTAGGGTATTACGCCACGGCAGCCCGAACCTGTCTAAACCCTCGCACGTGCATGGCCCGGTGATGCTCTTTGTGATATAGGATCCCGAACGATGAATGGGGCCTTGCTGGCCCCATAGATCGTCGTACGCCGACAATGGATATGCGTCCGCTAGTGATTATGATGAAAAGACTTGGGCTCTAATTGCAAGTGAAGAACAGGGTGCCGAGGATACTGAACAAGAGACACACTACATGGCTGCTAACTACTCGCACAACTATGAAAGTTTAGTTGCTCAACGTGTTTTGAGTGTGTAGGTAACACAGGCTAAGCAAAATTAGAGGTACATCTTGTTCCACACAAAGGGTGTTGTGAAGGAGCGTTTGTGGGTGTCAAAACCGGCGGATCTTGAGTAGGGGGTCCCGAGCTATGGACCTTGGATCAATGGGGAACAGGGAATGTTGAAACGGTGTTTACCCAGGTTCGGGCCCTCTCGAAGAGGTAAAACGCTACGTCCTGCTTTGATTGTATTGATGAGTATATGACGATTACAGAGTCGATCTACCACGAGATCAGGTGAACTAAACCCTAGATGTGTCAAAGTAATGGTTCTTGCCTCTACAAGCTAAACCCTCTAGTTTATATAGACACCAGGGGTACCTAGGGTTACACATGATCGGTTATCATCAGAATATAAAAACACCGATCTTGTTATCTTGTCTTGGAGGACACCCCAAGACACCGACGCTTTCCTTCCCGAACACGAGGTTGACTTGTAGTTCGGCCTCCATGCATTGGGTACAGAGTGGCCCACCTGCCCAGCCTATGAGAAATAGGTCGGCGGCCCGAGGACCCCTTAGTCTCGGACTCCCTCAGTAGCCCTTGAACTAGCCTCAGCTGAGGTTCCTGATCCTCAGATGTCCTGCAAACGTCTTCGGCTTGCGGGGTGAGTTCTCATCGCCCTCTATGTTCGGCTGCAACAATCCGGTGACTGATGACTTCCCGATTTTCGAAGCATCACGGAGGCCATGGAATTGACTTTTTTGCCCGAGATTAATGGCATCTTTCGATTCCCACGTGTCACCACGAGGGTTAACAGCCCAACAATCTTTTACAGAATTGCCCCTGTGAGGCGTGGAAGGAGAAAAACGCCTATTTAAACATGCCAATAATGCTATGAACAACGCATCTTGTTACCCCAACCGTTGAGAGAAGAGAAGATCCAAGAGACCAGAGACATGGCTAGTGTCCCAGGCTCATCCTCGCGCACTCATGGCAACCTCCCGGGTGACTGGGCAAGCTGCGCGGTTTCAAGGCATCGATTGTGCATCCTCGACACACAGGGATATCTTCCTGCCTCAGATCTAGCGCCCACCCGTTACGATTTAACTTCTGCGAACGGTGAGGACTTTGCCGAAAACTTCCCCTCCCCTCGCAAGGAGGAGCGGGTATGCTTCGTGGCCGTCCTTTTATGAGGCCTCGGCTTCCCTATTCACGCCTTCCTAAGGGGTCAGCTGGAATTCTACGGGATTGAACTCCACCATCTTACTCCCAGATCCATCCTGCACATCTCGGGTTTTGTCGCCCTTTGTGAGATGTTCCTTGGCTACGAGGCCCATTTCGAGCTATGGAGAAAGTACTTCTGCCTCGTTCCCTGCTCTTGGGGGGAGACAATGCTTGAATTAGGTGGAGCAGAAGTGTGGCGTATAGCCGAGACGAGGTACTCCATAGGGACTCCGAAGAAGGATCCCGAGTTTTGGAGCTCGAAATGGTTTTATATCAAAGACGTTCCCCTCTTCGATCCAGCTCGGAGGGGACTGCCCGAGTACTCGGATATTCCTCCATAGAAAAGGTTCAATTCGCGACCAAAGAGTCTATCCCAGGAGGAAATCGAAGAAGTGAGGCGTCTGGCCGCCCGTGTGCAGTTGTTGGCCCACCATAAGCAAACCATCATTGATGTGATGGCCGCTGCCATAAATCGATGTGTCCAACCTCTACAATAGAGGATACATCCTCTATGACAGTATAACGGGGCAAACGACACGAGCCGCTATAAGCGGCAAGGGCCTGCTAACCCATCGGCTTTCGCGGCCATATTGTCCGACCTCTACAAGGGAGAAGAAGAAGAGTTCGCTCACCTGAGTACCAGGGACGGCTACTCGAGCTATAATCCCATTGAATGGGTAAATTCCACTATGTTTCCATAGTTCGTGTATAATGCCTGTTTTTGCTGACCGAACCCCTCAATCTTCCGAACAGGAATGGAGGGGTTGGATCAAGACAGTCAGTTCCCCCTCCCTTCAATAGGAGAATTATTCTTGTGACAATGAACCGGGGTTCCACGAAGATCTAGAGACGACGCTTAGTGTTGAGGACGACGTGTTTTACCAGGAGAGCCTTGATCGCTCTTTGGTGGCGCTCATGGCCGACCACCTTGGCACCCTCCCTTCCTCCGCAATAAGTAAGAAGAAGGCGTCTTCCCTAAAGGGGCGTTCGTCCCGCGCCGTTCTGACTGTGTCAACCTCTATCCCCAAGGGCCATCGGACCACGCGTCGAACGTCGGCGAGGGCGGCAACAGCCATACCCGCACCAAATGATGGTGGAGCTTCCAACCGTGCGGGGTGCTCAGGAACTACCTCGGCCGCACCCCCATCAAAGAGGTAATACTTTAATAGTTCAGCTTCTGTCATTGCCACAAAGAGCACTTACGACCTTTAACACACTTTGTAGGAGACGGGTGCAACCGTCTTCGTCTGATGACATCCGGGAAGTGTACGGTGGCTGCCCCGTCCCCAGGTCATCGACAAAGGACGGAGTTAGTGCGGAGGTATCTGAAGCTGACCATCTTCCCGAAGAGGTCTCATGTACCAATTCCGAATTTGAAAGTGTCATGAGTCGCCGACGGAGGAAGAAGTTCCTGCGCCATCCCGCGTTCTCCGTTCAAGAGTTCAATACTCTTAACTAGGTAGACCATATCTTGGAGCGGCCAGGAATAGTCTTGAGGGAGCTACCAATCTTTTGTCAGCCAGTTTGTAGGTGAGTATTCGGTTTCGATTATCTGAACATAAACTCTAAACCAGTAATCCCCGACCCTTAAGTTGGTCGGGGCGTCCGAGTTAAGGGTCTGAATAATGCTGAGATGTGATGTAGGCCTCAAGGGAACAAAACTAGAAGTTGTCCGAAGACCTGGAGTTGAACCGAACAGAACTAGCGGCCGTGAAGGACGAGTAAGAGGATGTCAAGAAGTTCACCCGGGAGGCACACGGTGAGTAAAAAGTCGAATTATGCAAAACTGTTTTCGACATCTTTTCTAATGAAAGATTTTCTTATAGAAGCCGAGTCCATAGGCCAGCTACAGAAAGATCTTGAGAAGGCCAAGGAAGCTCAGAGGTATGCCGCACGAGGCCGGCAGCCGAGTGCTAAAACATTGTCATGAAGACAAGGGTACTCTCAAAGAGGCAAACCGGCAGCAGGCTGAAGAAATCGAGAGTTTAAAAACTCAGCTAGCACAAACCCAGGAGGAGAACCAAAGATTGAAAGATGGAATGTTCGGTAAGATGAAATTTCAATTTGAATTTCCTTGTGGTGCACATAATTTGTTGATATGAAAAACATCCGCTTATCTTTCTAATTTCTCCTCACCGGGCGTCTCGATGAAGAGGGTCGCTCATTTGGAGGGAATATGATTAAGGAACTCTACATTGTGCACGAGCGGGCAAGGAGGGCCATGAAGAACATGGTCAAGGCGTTATGGCCAACAGAGATGCCTCCGGAAGGGATGGCCGAGCTAGCAGATCGATTCGAGGGAGCTCGGCACCGATTTGAGCTATGGAAGACATCAGCTTGTCAAGAGGGAGCGCGAGAGGCATGGGCGATGGTGAAGACCCGCTTTACCCAACTTGACCTAGAGCATTTAGCTCGGGTTGGGCCGGTAGGGCCAGATGGTCAAGAGGTGCCGCTGCATTTGTTATATGACCAACTAATGTCAGCCGCTCGCATTTCCTAGGAAGATTGCGCCTTAGATACCATAATAGATAATCTTGACAAGTAGCTTTTGTTTTGATTCTATGTAACTATGTACTGTACATCAAAATTCACTATCCGCGTTGTAAACGGTGTCTAAACTGGCCTTCGGCTTCCGCCTCCCCTGCTAGTAACCGGGGAGTGTTCCATACTAAGTGATCCGATGTATTAGGGAATCACTGGAAGGAACCAGGCAATCCGGCCATGTGGTGTGAACAGATATAACATACGCGGAGAGCTATGCTATATTACTACTTAATTTAAGAAGCATCTTCCGAAGAAAATTGTTCCTTTATAGGTTCCTTTCTTTGGGTTTCTACGCCAGCCGTAGACGTCATAACCGAATACCCAAGGTATGCGGGTGTTGATTATTTCGGAAAAAATGACCCCCGGTCTTGGTAATGACTACCGATTATTTTCACTTCCCTCGTGGACGACCAATTATATTATTAAGATGGTAGCTTTCGGCTTTACCCGTCTGAGGTGCGTGCCCGGGTGACCCGGTCGCAACAATCGCAGAGGTGCTCCCTTTACCCTCTAGCCGAATAATCGGGAACGTAGAGGGTAAGCATAGGAGCAAGGCAACCCAGCTTGGCCAAATATTAAGTTGTATTGATGCATATAATGACGTGAAAAAACGATATAGGAAGGGTGCATACACGATAAATATGAATAAATGCACAAATAGATTGGTCGGTCTTCGTTAACGAAGCCCTCAGGTGAGGTCGGGTAATACATTTGAAGATGAATACCAAAAGTAAACCTGACCTAGCTCGGTTTAGCCGAATATGTCTTGGGAGAAACTAACCGTTCTAAGAGAAGGCGAAAGAGGAAAAAAAAAGGAAAAAGTAACAGAAAAAGGATTAGCGAGGGTAACGACACCGGTCTACTGTAGAAGCATCGAAGACAAGCTGCGTTCCATGGGTTCAGTTCGAGGCGATTGTGTGGTGGGTTGCGAAGGCGATATGCTCGTCTTGCAAGCACTTCATAGATTATAAAAGGGCCCTCCCACTTGGGCGTGAGTTTCTGCTTCTGCTTGTCCGGCAGGCGGAGAACAAGTTCGCCCACATTATAGGCCTTTGCTTGAACCTCCCTGCTCTCATAGCGTCAGGCATGCTGTTGATAAAAAGTAGAGCGGGCCCGTGCTATGTCCCACTCTTCTTCCAAGGCATCGAGGTCATCCTGCCGATCTAACTCGGCCTCCTTTTCTTCGTACATGCGCACACTAGGTGCGTCATGGATAAGATCACAAGGAAGTACTGCTTCTGCCCCATACACCTTAAAGGACGGTGTGTATCCCGTTCACGCAAGCCCCATAGGACGGAGTCGATCTCCTCGACCCAATGGCAGTCAAATTCTGTTAGACAACGGACCAATCGGGGTTTAGTTCCACTCATAATTAGACCGTTGGCCTGCTCGATCTTTCCATTGGTCTGTGGGTGGTATACTGAGGCATAATCAAGCTTGATACCCATGTTAGCGCACCAGTCTTTTACCTCCCGGGCTGTGAAATTGGATCCATTGTCCGTTATTATATAGTGGGGGACACCGTAACGGTGAACCATGCCGGAGATAAACTCGATGATGGTCCGGACTTAGCTGATGTTACTGGCTTTGCTTCAATCCACTTTGTGAACTTGTCTACCATAACAAGAAAGCTATTTATTTTTCTTGGTCCCCCCTTTAAGTGGTCCGACCATGTCCAACCCCCAGACCGCGAAGGGCCAAGTGGTCGGAATCATCCAAAGAGCTATTGGGGGCATGTGGCTTTGATTTACAAAGAGTTGACAGCCAACACAATGTTTAACAAGTGTGTGAGCGTCTTTGAGGGGAGTAGACGAGAAGAATCCGTCTCGAAAAGCCTTACTTACCAAAGCCCGAGCTGCTGCGTCGTGGCTACCCATGCCTACATGTATTTTTGCCAAGAGTTGCGTCCCTTCTTCTTCGAATATGCATCGTTGGAGGACTCCTGTGGTGCTTTTCTTGTATAGCTCTCCCTCATGGACCTTGTAGGCTTTGGAGCGCCGCATTATGCACCTTGCCTCGGTCTGGTCATCGGGAAGTTCTTGGCGGAGTAGGTAGGCGAGGTGTAACAGCCCGAGACCGACGTTTCAGATGCCTGATACGTCCATTTTGCATCATGATTTTCTAATGTTATTTATTATGTTTTGTTGAATAATAATTCTTTAGGGAGTGATTCTAATGCCTTTTCTCTCATAATATGCAAGGTTTACACAAAGAGGGAGAATACCGGCAGCTGGAATTCTGAACCTGAAAAAGCACATGAGAGATACCTATTCTGCACATCTCCAATGAAGCTGAAACTTTACGGAGAATATTTCTAGATTTAATAAAAAAATACCAGAGCAAAGAACTACCGGAGGGGGCCACCCTGGTGGGCACAAGATACTAGGGCGCGCCAGGCCCCCCAGGCGCGCCCTGGTGGGTTGTGCCCTCCTCGGCCCACCTCCGGTGCCCATCTTCTGCTATATAGGCTCTTTTGACCTAGAAAAATAAGGAGAGGACTTTCGGGACGGAGCACCGCTGTCTCGAGGCGGAACTTGGGCAGGAGAACTTTTGCCCTCCGGCGGAGCGATTCCGCCGGGGGAACTTCCCTCCCGTAGGGGGGAAATCGAAGCCATCGTCATCACCAACACTCCTCTCATCTTTGGGAGGCCAATCTTCATCAACATCTTCAACAGCACCATCTCCTCTCAAACCCTAGTTCATCTCTTGTGTTCAATCTTTGTACCGGAACCTCAGATTGGTACCTGTGGGTGACTAGTAGTGTTGATTACATATTGTAGTTGATTACTATATGGTTTATTAGGTGGAAGATTATATGTTCAGAGCCATTATGCTGTTCAATACCCCTCTGATCTTGAGCATGAATATTATTTTTGAGTAGTTACCTTTGTTCTTGAGGTCACGGGAGAAGTCATGTTGCAAGTAATCATGTGAATTTTATATGTGTTCGATATTTTGATGATATGTATGTTGTGATTCCCTTAGTGGTGTCATGTGAACGTTGACTACATGACACTTCACCATCCTTGGGCCTAAGGGAATGCATTGTGAAGTAGTTATTGGATGATGGGTTGCTAGAGTGACAGAAGCTTAAACCCTAGTTTATGCGCTACTTCATAAGGGGCTGATTTGGATCCAAACGTTTAATGCTATGGTTAGATTTTATCTTAATACTTTTCTCGTAGTTGCGGATGCTTGCGAGGGGGTTAATTATAAGTGGGAGGTTGTTCAAGTAAGAACAGCATGCAAGTACCGGTCCACCCACATATCAAATTATCAATGTAGCAAACACGAATCAAACCAACATGATAAAAGTGACTAGATGAAATTCCCGTGTACCCTCAAGAACAATTTGCCTATTATAAGAAACTGTTCTGGCCTGTCCTTTGCCACAAAAGGATTAGGCTACCATGCTGCACTTTATTTACCATTACCGTTATTTGCTTGTTACCAATTATCTTGCTATCAAACTATTTGTTACCTACAATTTCAGTGCTTGCAGAAATTACCTTGCTGAAAACCGCTTGTCATTTCCTTCTGCTCCTCGTTGGGTTCGACACTCTTACTTATCGAAAGGACTACGATTGATCCTCTATACTTGTGGGTCATCAAGACTCTTTTCTAGCGCCGTTGCTGGGGAGTGAAGCGCTCTTGGTAAGTGGAAATCGGTAAGGAAAAACTTATACTACGTGCTGAAATTTACTCTTACTTGCTACTATGGAAAACAATCTTTTGAGGGGTTTGTTCGGGGTATCTTCACCTCGACCGGAACCACGATTAGTTGCCCCTCAACCTACTACACCTACTGAAAATTTTGGTTATGAAATTCCTTCGGGTATGGTAGAACAACTGCTTGCTAAACCTTGTGCGGGAGATGGATCTGAACATCCTGATATGCACCTCTTATATGTGAACAAAATTTGTGGATTATTTAAGCTTGCAGGTTTACCCGGAGATGAAGCTAACAAGAAGGTTTTCCCTTTATCTTTGAAGGGAAAAGCATTGACATGGTATAGGCTATGTGATGATATTGGATCATGGAACTGGAATCGATTGCAATTGGAATTCCATCAAAAGTTTTATCCCATGCATCTAGTTCATCGTGATCGGAATTATATATATAATTTTTGGCCTCGTGAAGGAGAAATCATCGCTCTAGGTTGGGGGAGGCATAATTTAATGTTATATTCATGCCCCAATCATGATATCCCGAGAGAAGTTATTATTCAGAATTTTTATGCTCGGCTTTCTCATAATGATCAATCCATGCTCGATACTTCTTGTGCTGGTTCTTTTATGAAGAAGACTATTGATTTCAAGTGGGATCTCTTAGAAAGAATTAAACGCAACTCTGAAGATTGGGAACTCGATGAAGGTAATGAGTCAGGTATAAAGCTTGAGTTTGATTGTGTTAAATCTTTTATGAATACCGATACTTTTCACATGTTTAGCACTAAATATGGACTTGACTCTGAGATAGTAGCCTCTTACTGTGAAGCATTTGCTACTCACGTTGATCTCCCTAAGGAGAAGTGGTTTAAATCATCCCCCTATTAAAGAAGAAATTAAAGAACCGGTCATAGCTAAAGATGAAACCATCATTTACAATGTTGATCCAGTTGTGCCTACCGCTTATATTGAAAAACCGCCTTTCCCTGTTAGGATAAAGGAACATGCTAAGGTATCAACTGTGGTTTGCAAGAGTAATATTAAAGCACCTAAGTCCCCTGAGCAAATTAAAGTAGAACCTAGTGTTGCTATGGTTAAAGATCTCTTGGTAGAAAATATTGATGGGCATGTTATCTACTTATGTGATGAAGCTGCTAGAATTGCCAAACCTGATGAAAAAGATAAACATAGACCCATGGTGGGCATGCCTATTATCTCAGTCAAAATAGGAGAATCATTGCTATCATGGTTTATGTGATTTGGGTGCTAGTGTGAGTGCTATCCCTTTTACCTTATACCAAGAAATTATGAATGAAATAGCACCTGCTGAAATAGAAGACATTGATGTTACTATTAAACTTGCTAATAGAGACACCATCACACCACATGGGATTGTTAGAGATGTTGAAGTCTTGTGTGGGAAAGTAAAATATCCTACTGATTTTCTAGTTCTTGGTTCCCCACAAGATAACTTTTGTCCCAATATCTTTGGTAGACATTTCTTGAACACCGTTAATGCTAAGATAGATTGCAAAAAACAAATTGTCAGTGTCAGTTTTTGTGGTGTGTCTCATGAGTTTAATTTTTCCAAGTTTAGTAGACAACCCCATGATAGAGCATCATCTAGTAAGGATGAAATAATTGGTCTTGCTTCTATTGCCGTGCCTCCTACGGATCCATTAGAACAATATTTGCTTGACCATGAAAATGATATGCACTTGCGTGAAAGAAATGAAATAGATTAAATTTTCTTTGAACAACAACCTCTCCTGAAACACAATTTGGCTATTGAAACTCTTGGAGGTCCTCCTCCACCTAAAGGTGATCCTGTGTTTGAATTAAAGCAATTGCCTGACACTTTGAAGTATGCTCATCTTGATGAGCAAAAGATATATCCTCTTATTATTAGTGCTAACCTTTCAGAACATGAAGAAGAAAGTTTATTAAAAGTTCTAAGGAAGCACCGGGCTGCTATTGGATATAATCTTGATGATCTTAAGGGCATTAGTCACACTCTATGTCAGCACAAGATTAATATGGAACCTGATGCTAAACCCATTGTTGATCATCAACGGCAATTAAAACCTAAGATGAAAGAAGTGGTAAGAACTGAAATATTAAAGATTCTGGAAGCAGGTATAATATATCCCATAGGTGATAGTAGATGGGTAAGTCCCGTTCATTGTGTCCCTAAGAAAGGAGGTATTACCATTGTCCCTAATGATAAAATTGAACTCATTCCACAAAGAATTGTTACTGGCTATAGGATGGTAATTGATTTTAGGAAATTAAATAAAGCTACTAGAAAAGATCATTACCCTCTGCCTTTCATTGATCAAATGCTAGAAAGATTATCCAAGGACACACACTTTTGTTTCCTGGATGGATATTCTGGTTTCTCTCAAATACCTGTGTCACAATCTGATCAAGAGAAAACCACCTTTACTTGCCCTTTTGGAACCTATGCTTATAGACATATGCCTTTTGGTTTATGCAGTGCACCTGCTACCTTTCAAAGATGTATGACTGCTATATTCTCTGATTTTTGTGAGAAGATTGTGGAGGTTTTCATGGATGATTTTTTCGTTTACGGGACTTCTTTTGATGATTGCTTAAGCAACCTTGATCGAGTTTTGTAGAGATGTGAACAAAAAAATCTCGTCTTGAATTGGGGGAAGTGCCACTTTATGGTTAATGAAGGTATTGTATTAGGGCATAAAATATCTGAACGAGGTATTGAGGTGGATGAAGCTAAAGTTGATGCAATTGAGAAAATGCCGTGTCCTAAAGATATTAAAGGTATTCGAAGTTTTCTTGGTCATGCTAATTTCTATAGGAGGTTCATTAAAGACTTCTCTAAAATTTCTAGGCCTCTTACTAATCTTTTGTAAAAGGATATCCCTTTTGTTTTTGATGATGATTGTGTGGAAGCATTTGAAACACTCAAGAAAGCCTTAACCTCTGCACCTATCGTTCAACCACCTAATTGGAACTTGCCTTTTGAAATTATGTGTGATGCTAGTGATTATGCTGTTGGTGCTGTTCTAGGACAAAGAGTTGATAAGAAATTGAATGTTATCCATTATGCTAGCAAAACTATACACAGTGCCCAATGAAATTATGCTACTACTGAAAAAGAATTTTTACCAGTTGTGTTTGCTTGTGATAAATTTGGATCCTATATTGTTGACTCCAAAGTTATTGTTCACACCGATCATGCTGCTATAAAATATCTCATGGAAAATAAAGATGCTAAACCTAGACTCATTAGGTGGGTTCTCTTGTTTCAAGAATTTGACTTACATATCGTTGATAGGAAGGGAGCTAAGAACCCCATAGCCGACAACTTGTCTAGGTTAGAAAATATTCTTGATGACCCACTACCTATTGATGATAGTTTCCCTGATGAACAGTTAGCTGCAATAAGTGTTTCTCAAAACACCCCTTGGTACGCTGATTATGCTAATTATATTGTCGCTAAATATATGTCACCTAGCTTCACATACCAACAAAAGAAAAAATTCTTCTATGATTTGAGACATTACTTTTGGGATGACCCACATCTTTATAAAGAAGGAGTAGATGGTATTATTAGTTGTTGTGTACCTGAGCATGAACAGGAACAAATCCTACACAAATGTCATTTCGAAGCTTATGTAGGACATCATGCGGGAGATAGAACTGCTCACAAGGTATTGCAATCTGGTTTTTATTGGCCTACTCTCTTCAAGGATGCCCGTAAGTTTGTCTTGTCTTGTGATGAATGTCAAAGAATTGGTAATATCGGTAAGCGCCAGGAAATGCCTATGAATTATTCACTTGTTGTCGAACCATTTGATGTTTGGGGTTATGATTATATGGGACCTTCTCCTTCCTCTAACGGGTACACTCATATTTTGGTTGCTGTTGATTATGTCACTAAGTGGGTAGAAGCTATTCCAACCAGTAGTGTTGATCACAACACCACCATTAAAATGCTTAAAGAGGTTATCTTCCCGAGGTTTCGAGTCCCTAGATACTTAATGACTGATGGTGGTTCACACTTTATCCATGGTGCTTTCCCTAAGATGCTTGCTAAATATGATGTTAACGATAGAATTGCATCACCCTATCATCCTCAATCTAGTGGTCAAGTTGAACTTAGCAATAGAGAAATAAAATTGATATTACAAAAAACTATCAATAAGTCTCGAAAGAATTGGTCTAAGAAACTAGATGATGCACTTTGGGCCTATAGAACAGCTTATAAAAATCCTATGGGTACGTCTCCATGCAAAATGGTATATGGAAAAGCTTTTCATTTGCCTCTAGAATTAGAACATAAAGCATTTTGGGCAATTAAAGAACTCAACTATGATTTCAAACTTGCCGGTGAGGAGAGGCTATTTGATATTAGCTCACTGGATGAATGGAGAACCCAAGCCTATGAAAATGCCAAACTATTCAAAGAAAAACTAAAAAGATGGCATGACAAAAGAATCCAAAAGCGGGAATTCAAAATAGGAGATTATGTTCTTTTGTTCAACTCTCGTTTAAGATTTTTTGTAGGTAAGCTTCTCTCCAAATGGGAAGGACCATATATTATCTAAGAGGTTTATCGTTCTGGAGCTATCAAGATTAATAATGCCGAAGGTACTAACCCGAAGGTGGTCAATGGACAAAGAATTAAGCACTATATATCAGGTACGCCTATTAACGTTGAAAGCAATGTTATCCAAACCATGAAACCGGAGGAACACACAAAAGAAACCTTCCGGAACACTCCAGAATTCTGAAAAATAGGAGGTACGTGATACGGTAAGTAAACGGACACCGAAAAATCCGCAAAAATACTTTTTGTCAGTTTTGGAATATTAGAAAATTTTGGAAATTAAGAAATAAATCGGAAGGCGATCGAGGTGAGCATGATACACCAGGGCGCGCCAGCCCTGCCACGCGCGCCCTGGTGGTTTGTGCCCACCTCGGACACCTTCCCGACTCCATTTTCCTTCCATATGCTTGCTTTCCAAGAATAAAAATTCTCTATATATACCCCCGGCTGTTTTGACGACCGCATCGCAGAAAAATCCTCTGTTTTTGTTTTGTGTTGTTTTCTCGTTAGATCTAGATCTCCATGGCTCCACCAAGCTCCTCCAAGGACAAGTTCTTCGAGAAGGTCATCAACCCGTACTTGCCAGAGGTGATGAAGCACCCTGAAGCTATTGAGATGCGTGAGGGGGTGCTCCACATCCGCGATGTTCAGGGACCCAAGAAGACCGGAAGCGTGGAGGCTAGGCTCGAGGCGGTGTAACAAGACATCTTCAAGTGCCAAAGGATGGTGGAGCGTGGACTTAGTGCGAATGACTCCATGATCATAGAATTCACCCGTGATCAGATGGTGGATGGCCAGTCTGTGAAGGACACCATCTCCACCCTCAACAAGCAAATCAATTTTCTTCAAAGCCAAGTTTATGATCTTCAAAACCAAGTTTTTGAATATGAAGCAAGATTTAAAGGTATGAGTTTAGCTGCCAGTTGCAAGACTCAGGGGACTCTTGCGTCAACTTTTGATGGGGAGCCCTTGCCCTGGAAGTTGGACAACAAGCTAACCACATAATCACCATTGCCTTCTTGATCACCACCACCAAAGGAGACTTTAGCACATGGGTATGGGCACTCCCCTTGGCTTGAGCCAAGCTTGGGGGAGGTGCCCCGGTATCGTATCACCATCACTTTTATTCACCTTTACCTATCCTTTTGATTTAGTTGAATAAAAGTTTAGCATGATCTATTTTCGTCTGTTAGTTTCGTGGCATATCTATCTATGTAATCGAGTGAGAGATATATAATAAAGTTTAGTTTGAGTTTTTGTCTCTCTACTCTCTTGTTGCAATCAAAATAAAAGGAAAGAGAAATAAATGAAAAGGATCATATGCTAATCTTATGGTGAGTGATGAAATCACATAAAAAAAGTATAAGTACTAAAATTTATTGGAGATTGACAAACACGGCATTGGTCAATGATGCAATTCATGACAGAATTAATAAGGGAAGATAAGATTCACATGCAAATACACTCTCTTGGACATCTTTTATGATTGTGAGCCCCCATTAAATATTATATGTCAAAAAAATTGACGTTGGACAAGGAAGACAACATAATGATTTATGTTTGTTCATATCCACATAGAAGTTATATTGTCATAGATCCTTCAACATGTGGTGCTTGCTCAATATCTTTGCTAGCCAAAAATTCCGCACTAAGTAGAGATACTACTTGTGCATCCAAAAACCCAAACCGAAATTCATTCTTTGAGAGTCCACCATACCTACCTACCGATCGAGTAAGATCCTTCAAGTAAGTTGTCTTCGATGAAATAAGGCAATAAAAATTGCTTCTAAATGCGTTCTGATCAATTAGTGTAAGAGAAAATTGAGCGCTATACGAACTTATGATGGCAAAGTAATAAAAGTGACGGACTGCATAATAAAGGTTGCTATCATAGGGGGCAATATAGCGTGACGTTCTTTTACATTAAGGGATTGGGCATACAAACCAAAAAGTGCATGACAACCTGTCGGAGTAAACAAACAGGGGTGTTCATTTCCCCTGACTTGTACATGGACAGACAACCACCAGTGTCCGGCAGCTACAACCTGTAGAAGGGCAAACCAACCCGGCCAACAATCGAGACCAAGACTCCAGAAGCTAAACGTGGCAGCCCAAGCCTGGACTGCGACGCACTAAGCACGTCCCTGATGCTTGCCGGGGACCAAGACATGCACACCTCCCTGAAGACCCGGCAAGCCACTCACCGGCAGGCGTGAGCCATCCAGCAACCGCTCCACCGCATCGCTATGCCTGTCACTTATCGATGTGGTGTCGAGCCCTCAGGCGGCTAATCAGCTCTCGGTAAGCACGTGGCGACACATTGGAAGGCAAGTTACGCTCGGCTGGCACTCGCCCTGCAGTGTGTCAAGATCTTAAGCAACGACCGGCCAAGCGGTGGCAAGAGCTTGTCGGGGATGCACCCCCAAGTAGGGGGCGTGCATCATTTGCGCAAACCCGAGTTCGTGAAAGGCGAATCGATCTTCATCATCGTCTTCTTCAACAATGGCTCCGAAGAAGAAATCTAGCACCGCCGCGCATCTTTCCACTTCAAGGACTCCCTCACGCGCAGCCACGAGCGCGGCAGGCGTCGCGGCGGCCACGAATGGGGAAGGTGCCGTGAGCAACACAACTGGCGCAGGCGGCACCGCTGTCGCGTTCTCCGTGGCCGAGACCGGAGCGAAGAACGCTGGAAAGAAATGGGTCCGCTCGACCCTAGGGAGATATGGCGTAATCCATCAGGTCAAGGGGAGAAAGAGGTACCAGGCCATATCTTTCTCCCTACTCCTTCCCCACCTATGGTTAGCTCTGCACAGGCGACGACGTTGTCAGTGTCGATAAGCTCGCATGAGGTTCGGTCTTGTCCCACCAAGGGACGAGTCCTGAACCAAGTGCTAGAGTATATCTGCTGGTAGACGCTCCCAGCAGGTGAACCATGGCAAGGTCCCGTACACCCATCGCGGGACGCCACGGGACCGTTGGGTGCGAAGAAAAAAGGGGAGAGAAGAGATGGCCGTACCCTCTTCCTTTCTTTTTCCATTCCCGAATTAATCATGAATATCGCATTAACCCGGCAGGCCCCTGCCGTGGACCATATGCATGACTAACAGATCTTCAAGTATCCCTGTCTTGCTCTTCTCTACATTCCTTCTCTTCCAGGGCTGCGGTGAGCACATGCTTGCGCGCATACCATAGGGGGCACGGGAGAAAGGAGACACCAGGGTGACATGAAAGGCCATGACAAAAAGCTAAGTTGACTTAATAGTCGATTTCCATTAAGACATACGTCTATATGTCCCTTTGTCGAACCAAAAGGTTTCGTATGCTGAACCTTGCGTGTGACAGAACCTTACTGTGTTCGTTCGCGCCCGTATTTTGTTTCGAGCCTGCTCAACAAAACACGCGGCAGCTTCAACACTGCCAGAGGTAATCCTGCCGGCAGCGTGCTTTTATCAGCAAAAAGCTAAGGACCTGTTCTTCAAAGCAATTCGCGGCATCACGTCGTTGGCGGGTAACTAGAAATGCGCAATGGTGAATATCATATGAACACCGGAAGGGAAACGAAGGGCATAGTATGCGATTACATAGAAACATCAGTTCAGCAAACGATAAAATAAAGAGAGTTCACGCCCTAATACGAGATACCTACTGTGTCTTCAGTACAGGGCAACATGGCGACAAGGAAGATATAAAGCTAACTCCGGTGGCTCCCCTGGGTCCTTGGAACTTTGAGGATCCTGTCGGCAAGAGGACCAGCCTTCTCCGCGGCAGCCGAAGTGTCGGCGCCCGACGGCAGCTTCTTGAAACCATCGGAAAGATCGAGATCTGGATGGAAGAAGGCGAGGTTGCTCAAGACCAGAAACAGGGCATCGCGCACTAGCTTCCTGGATTCATCGGCGAAGGAGGCGGCCCTATCTTCTTCATAGGTCTTCAGCCCCTCAATCAGACCGTCGAAGAAGTTTGTCAGCTTGACGCTGGGGGCTTCATGCTTACCGGCGGAATAGGCCCAGCTCTTCATGTCCATTTTGGCAATCTGGACAGTGAGGCGCCCGGCGATATCGACCGTCCTCTTGACCCAGAGGTCACGCTGCTCAACCCCGTTATCCAGGTTCTCTTTGGTGTCCTTCTGAAGGGTCTGAGCGTGGGTCACATCCGTCAGCAACAGCTTCTCACGGGCCTCGGCAGATTCAAGATTGCTCTCCAAGGAAGCAAGCCTGGATTTCATCTAGGAGATGGTACCGTTGGCGGCATCAAGATCCTAGCCCTTGGAGGAAAGTAATTGCACCTCTTCCATAGTCGCGACTGCCTTACATGCTTCCTCCTTGAGGGCCTCGATCTCCTTGGTGCTCCCAGCAAGATCCTCTGTCAATTTGGTCAGTTGGGCTTCAAGTTCGGCCTTCGCAGCAGAAGCAGCAGCCAAGTCATCAGTCACCTCCTTCAGCCGAGCAGCAGATTCCGAGGAAAGTGCATCAAGAGCAATCTTGTGGCCGTTTTCCAGCTCCTTGGTACACTGTCGGACGCGGTCCTCCAGCTCATCATCCTTGGCACAGAGGGTGGCCTCGAGGTTCTCTTCCCGGATAGAGATGCCATCCTCTCTGGCGTCTAGAAGCGCGTTGCGCTCTGCCAGACGGACCTTCTGGGTGGTAACGTCCTCGTTAGCCATGGATAGCATTTCGTGCTGCCTCCTGAGGGAATGGACCTGCCGATTGTACCAGTCCCGCAGTTCGCTCCCTTTGCTCCTCAACTGCTGGTCCACAAGCTCGGTCGAATCTCGTTGCTCCTTGACCGCCTGCCATTGGAGGTTGTACCTGCTCTGCACATCCTTAAACCCTGCTGTTATGGACTCCAGAAAAGCCAAGTCCTTGACAGCATCAGCAGTGCCGTGAGTCCCTTCGATCCTCTAGGATAGTGGCGCCAGGATCTTGTTAATCTCTTCGTCAATGTCTATACCCACTGAGAAGGGCAAACTAAGAGTTGTGTGGCTTAACGGAGCAGTGATCAATGCTAGATGACTCTGCGGGAATTGCAGGGCCGATGCTAGGGGATAGCTGGACGAAGAAGGCATCATGGCTTGAAGGGGAGTCTTCTCTTCAACCCCTGAGCTCAGGACGGGCACACTGCCGGGATTTTGTTCCATTCTCTTCGGGGACCCATGAATATCCCCAGCAGCCGAGCCATGTTCTTCTGCGACAGCGATCTTCATCGCTTCCGCGGCAGAGTCTTTCCCAATAACATCGACCTCCTCCAGCAGTTCGATCTCTTCAAAAAGTGGGACTGCTGAGTAGAACAACAAAACAGAGGTATGAAAATCAGAAATCAACTAAGAACGTAAGGAAAAGATACAGGGGAAACAAGAACACCGGCAAGAGGGATACCCGATGGAGAATGCTGTGGAAGGACGTCTCCTTCCCCAGCAACCTCAGTTGCCGGTGTGACATCTATCGCCACCCCTTCGGCGATGACCTTTGCGCAAGCAGATTCCTCGGAAGAGGCCCTTGCCGGCGAATCCCCCTCACAGGCAATGATTGATGGGGAATCTTGGAGAAGGAGATCCCTTGGGTGGACCTCCCTCCGATCTTCCTCTCCTATTTCCCTGACGGGAGAAGGAAGGCGCCCTTCCTCATCCCCGCCAGCGGACGAGACCTTCGATTGGGTTTCGCGAAGAGGACTGGGCTGGGGGCTAGACACGGGATTCCCTTCCGCGTCTCCTTCAGAGCCTCCGCCTGTTACAAGGTCCGAAGCCGCTGCGGATTTGGCCCTTTTGACCCTATGCGCAAGAGTCTCATCATCTTCGTCCCTGTCAAAGTCAACCACGCATGATCAGTTAGGAAGATTAAAGATTGAAAGCCTCCTGACGGAAGCTAAGATCAGCAAAACTTACTCCGAGGCAAGGAGCATTGAGCCCTGCTCGTACGACGCAGGCGGTGAAGTCGCTCAGCTCTTGTTCAGAGTTGGAGGGGCGGGCTTGGCGGAGAGGCCAGGACTGCCGGCAAGGGCGAGCCTGGCGGAGGAGTTGGACTTGACGGGGGGGCTGGGATCCACCCCATGCACCTTCCGTCGCATGGTGGGGGATGCCTTGGTCTGAGCAAGGCGAGAGGATTGGCGATGTGCTACTTCGCACCTGCCGCCCTTGGCAGTCACCCGCGCCCGCAGTTTGGCTGGGCCACCCTGGCCGGCTGGGCCGGCTTTGCTTGACGATTTGGCCCAAAGGGCACAGTGCCCATTTTTCTTTTTCTTTTTTGTTTATTTTTCCAGAAATTCCTCTGGCTAAAATAAAAATCCAAATCCAGTGATTCCAACTCCACAAATCTTGTAATATTATGTGCTATTTAATGATGCCACTTGTGCCAATTTTTGAAAACTTTTTATGTACTGTCTTATTTTAAATCCCCTTTTTAAGCACTTTTAGATTCTGTTAAAATGCTTTTCACTACTTTTTACTCTTCAAAACCAGAAGCTAATATTTTTAGCATTCCTAGTTTTCACCCTAGTATTTTACAAAAGTGGTTTGACATTTTTAGGAGTGATTTATTTTCCCTGTTTTTGCCGTGCTCTTATTTTTGCCGTTAATAGTGCGACGATAGATTGCGTTGTTGACGAGGGAGGTAGACCAGAAGACTTTGAAGACCCCGGGGACTTTGTTGAGCCAGGAAAGCATCCCTTGACCATGTTCAAAGAAACCATTTTTATTTCATGGCATATAGCACTTTACTTTTGATATGTTGATCATGATGTTAAGGTGACCACCTCTATGGGTTGCCTCCGATGTTTTTATCCGTTGATACTTGCATGACATGAATCTACTTTCTACTTAGAGTTCTGCGGGTGGGATGTAGTTAGGATGCTAAGTAGTTGCTACGCAAGTGGGATGGGATAACGCCTGGTGTCGGAAAGGAAATGTTTTTAAAGAATTTTCAAAAACCCCATCGGGTGCCACTAATGCCAGAGGGAGATGATGTCGAGCTAGGTAACCACTTGACACAGAAGGGGTGTACCGAGGCAAGTGAGAGTGTGTGCTGTTTTTCGAAAACCGAGAGATTTAAGATCTGCTGACCATCCCAACCTTACATGTACAACCACGATACCCCTTATGGACGGGGCTTTGTTGATTACTTTGGTCGGTACTAGCATTGAACCCGCATTACTAATGGCGGGAGTGAAGTGGTCACTCTCGATACGGGGTGGTGCCTGAAAGGACAACCATGGGCTGTTTTAACAGACACTGGGCACACCGTTGCGTGCCCCCGTGGATGATACTTGTGATGTACATCATGGGGGATGCACGAACGAGTGGACTCTTTGTTAGTATCGTCAGGAGAAAGGCATTGTTCGGGTACTTACCTCGGGTATGAAGAATACCGCGAGTCGTGGCTTGACACAGAAGTTTCCCGAGTCTCGTGGGTAAAGTGTGCAACCTCTGCAGAGTGTGAAACTATTTGAATAGCCGTGTCCACGGTCATGGACAGTTGGAGTTCGTGCTTAAACTACGTCCGATTTATTCACAAACTTGGTGTGTGTGTGTGTGTGTGTGTGTGTGGGAGAAAAATGGAATACTCGAGTTAAGTCGGATGACTTGACATGATGATAGAACATGAGATGTTCAAACCTTGTTTATACTGATATCTGTAACCTGTTCATACGGATACTCGTGACCTATTGACGCATGGTCTTACAAGTTGATTGATCATGTCATTAAACACAAAATTAGCTTTCCACAAATTACCTACTCGGTTGATGAGGATATATTCTATGAATACGATGATTCTAATTGTCTCAGCTGGAAGGAAATATTAAGCCTAGCCAATGATGAACAACAGGTGAATTCTCTCTTAGTTGATAATGCCAATTATTTTGATGAGAGCTTTATACTGCCTAAATCCTTGTGTGTATGTGTCACTAGGTACATTGGAGAGGAAGGCATGGCGCAAGGAGCAACTTGGGGCAAGAAGGAGAGCAAGGAGGCAATGCAGCTGAGCTGGGAGGAGGCTTCTGCAACTCCCAGGGCGGTAGTACCGCCCCACCCCAGCGGTAGTACCGCTTGAGGCGGTACTACCGCCCCTACTACCGTAAAAACTACTGGTATCTTTTCGAGCTAACCGGTAGTAGAGCGGAACTTAAGCGGTAGTACCGCTTGGAGCGGTAGTACCGCATGACATCAGCGGTACTACCGTGCTGCCTGCGCGTAGAGTTTCGGGCTGACAGCCCATGTACCCCTTCGATCTATCTTAGGATATAAATACTCTTCCTTAGGGTTAGTTAGAGTTAGACCACGTTTAAGATAAACCCTAGTTCATGAGATTGCTTGTAAGCATTCATCTTGAATCCTCATCACCAATTCGTATCGATCTGGTGATTATATACTGCAAGTCAAGTGTGATCTGCTGTTCCATTGGGAATTAGTATATTGCAATTCTAACCGTTCGTGGTCGACGGCTGCGTGCGCAAGTGTGTGACGTTGTGAATATCCAAAGGGTTGAGACCTTTTGCATTGGCATCAGGGATCAAGCGAGGGAGAGTTCATCGGCGACATACAAGTTATCCTACACCATCATCATCACCACCGCCGCTTACTGAGAAGATCGGGACACCCCATATCATCTTGGTATCATCTTGGTATCAGATATCCAGCGTTTCCTCGGTAAGCATCCACCAAATCATCCGTAGATTAGTTCTGTGTTTCATCCTATCCAGAAAAAGCCTCACAAAAAGATTAGGGTTAGGGTTTTTGCCATCGCCTAGATTGCATCGTTTCCAAGTTTTAGTTGCTGGTCGTTGTGTCTTTCTTTTTGCGTCACTTTGTCATCCGTGTCATCTAGTCGGTGTCTAGGGTTTTGTTCTGATCCGCGTCTTTTTGTTCTTGTGTTCGTCGGCGTCTTTTTGTTCTTGTGTTCGTCGGCGTCTTTTTGTTCTTGTGTTCGTCGGAATCGCGTCTAGGATTTTCCTTTAGCGTTTTCTTTCCGGTTTCCTTTTTCCAATCCGAGTTAAATCGAGTCTTTCCTTTTGTGAGCCATAGACAAGCCCATCTTTCCTTTGCGTAGCACTTTCCTATTGAGACTAGCATATCCTTATGCTCTACGGGCTGCTCATCTAGGTTTTTGGTAAGTGCATCTTTGCGATTGGCAAGATCAGATTTGTTGTTTGTTGCTCAAGTCTCAAAAAAAAAAAAAGGAAAAAAAAAAAATCCCGTGGTACTGTTCACGTTACTGTTCACGTGACCTGCTGTGAAAAAAAAAAAAAAAAAAGAGAGAGAGAAAAAAAAAAAAAACAGAGAGACAAAAAGAAACGAGAGAAACAGTGGCCGGAAGTTGTTGCTATCTATTGCAGTGCTGTATTTATTATCTTGCTGTTTGCACTTGTAGAATTGAGCAATCTTGTGCCCTGTTTTTGAGCTTTTTGCTAGCGTCTCTCCCTGTGCATTGCAACACGAGCATTCCTCCGACACATACAGCTCATTTTCAGAGTTGCAATTGCCCCATTTATCTCCACCGTGTGAGTTTCCGTGGGTCTTTTTGTATCACACGATCAGCACTAGGATTTGTGAATTGGTGTTGTTAGGTATCCCAACCAAGCTCCACCATATACCCTGGTTTGTCGTGTGATTGCTCTCATACCCGGATATTCACTTCATCACATCTGTGCACTAGTCTTCCATCCGAACGGGTACGCATTGCTATTCACTTTGGAACGGTAAGATTTCCTTTTCTTGTCAGTTTTTGAGTGAGTTGTGAGAGTACACCATATACATCTGCTATACTTTTTATGTACTAATAATGGTGAATCCTCTCAAGGACAAGCCATTACCATTACAGTTTTTGTGCAGTGATGCATTCTGGGAGGAGGAAGATCTTGGTGTACATCCTGATTCAGGTTTGTTCCACTTTACTGCAGACATCGAAGGTAGACCTGCTGCAGTGATCCTTGATAATTATTCTCTCACAAACTTGGTCAGTATTGATGTTGTTAACAAGCTACAGTTGCGTAAATATACCAAACTTGTGCCATATACGTTAGCTGCTTATGATGAGGCATTTCCAATTACTCATCGTGCTTATGTTCCTATCACCATTTATGGCTACACTGTTAGCATGCGCTGTGATGTCCTTCCTAGAACACTTAATTGTTGTCACGTTTTGTTGGGAAAACCTTGGTGTGATAAGCATAAGGTTAAATTTGATAGTGCTCAGACCGATCCTGTATTCTTTTGGAATAATAAGAACACTTGGTTAGCACATACACGACTTAAGGATTTTCAGAAGGTTAGACGTCAAAATCTCTGTCCACCTGTTATTCCCATAGTTAATAATGAGCATTTGCGTGATCACACAATCTTGGGAGTACATGTTAATGAGACAAGTCAGGTTTCACCTAACGTAATCATGTCTACTCCTAGTGTTGTTTCTTGTGATATCCAGGTTGCTTTTGAAGGAAGGGAGCCATCTGTTGTACAACCTATGCTCCCAATTGCTCCTAGTGTTGTGTCTTCTGATGTGCAGGTTGTTTTTGAAGAAAGGGAGCAGCATGTCGTACAACCTGAATCACCACTTGCGCAAGATTTTCTAGTACCTGCTACATCTCAGGAGATTGACATTGATACTAGTACTAATTTTGAGCTGCAACCAGCCAATGAGGCAATCAGTGAGTCTATTCCTTTGCTGGTTGATTCTTGTGCGTTGATCAGTCCAAATATTTCAGCACCATGTGATACTTTGCTAAATTCAAATTCTGATCATGTGGTACTGATAACACATAACGAACTACTTACTAGAATACCACCCGTTGATATTGTGTATTCCATCCTGCTCAATGAACCTATTAGTTTGCGTAGTGCTATGAAGACGATTTCTGAAATTTCACATCTAAATTCTAGCACATATGCCTATAGTTTCACTTTTAATTTAATTGGTGAATATAGCATGACTGATAATTTTCTGGTGGATCACATATGCATTACCTGTGATAGGATTGCTGATTTGACACTTGCTGTTTTGCATCCTATATGCTATGTGACAAAATCATTGTGTTGTGGGACGGTCGCTCATTTTCATGAGAATATGAAATATCATTATGTTCTAGTTGATTTCTTGCGGCCAACAAAAATTTCAGCTATGTTGGGTTGTTCTGATCTTGCTATAACCGAATGTAATCCATTGTGGTTGTCCCAACACCTGTTGCATTTATATGCTACTGCTATAGACTTCACTTTTATTTGCAAACTGAGTTGCATCTTACCCGCTGCGTGTAGTGCTCGTGAACATACCTACGTTTGTTCTATATATCAGCGTGGCACAGTTGAAGCATGGTATCCAATATATGTACCTTTGCATATTTTGGACTGGTTTGACCTTGCTTATAGCACATTTGATCATCGATCTTCTGTGAGGACTTTGGACTTAATACTAAACAATAAGACATTGTACATGTGTGTTCCTCATTCTGGTCATGACTATATGAACTTCACTTATACTTGCAATTTAAGTTGCATATTGCATACTGGGCATCTTTTTCATGACAACAAAAATGATACAACACGTTATCTATACATATATTATGCGTCCACGTTGTTCTTTTTGTTTCTGCCATTTTCAGCTTACCCAAAGCCGAGGACGGCTTTTCTTGAAGAAAGGGAGGATGATGAGGATATATTCTATGAATACGATGATTCTAATTGTCTCAGCTGGAAGGAAATATTAAGCCTAGCCAATGATGAACAACAGGTGAATTCTCTCTTAGTTGATAATGCCAATTATTTTGATGAGAGCTTTATACTGCCTAAATCCTTGTGTGTATGTGTCACTAGGTACATTGGAGAGGAAGGCATGGCGCAAGGAGCAACTTGGGGCAAGAAGGAGAGCAAGGAGGCAATGCAGCTGAGCTGGGAGGAGGCTTCTGCAACTCCCAGGGCGGTAGTACCGCCCCACCCCAGCGGTAGTACCGCTTGAGGCGGTACTACCGCCCCTACTACCGTAAAAACTACTGGTATCTTTTCGAGCTAACCGGTAGTAGAGCGGAACTTAAGCGGTAGTACCGCTTGGAGCGGTAGTACCGCATGACATCAGCGGTACTACCGTGCTGCCTGCGCGCAGAGTTTCGGGCTGACAGCCCATGTACCCCTTCGATCTATCTTAGGATATAAATACTCTTCCTTAGGGTTAGTTAGAGTTAGACCACGTTTAAGATAAACCCTAGTTCATGAGATTGCTTGTAAGCATTCATCTTGAATCCTCATCACCAATTCGTATCGATCTGGTGATTATATACTGCAAGTCAAGTGTGATCTGCTGTTCCATTGGGAATTAGTATATTGCAATTCTAACCGTTCGTGGTCGACGGCTGCGTGCGCAAGTGTGTGACGTTGTGAATATCCAAAGGGTTGAGACCTTTTGCATTGGCATCAGGGATCAAGCGAGGGAGAGTTCATCGGCGACATACAAGTTATCCTACACCATCATCATCACCACCGCCGCTTACTGAGAAGATCGGGACACCCCATATCATCGGTTCTATATCATGCATTGTCATACATTGTTCCAAAACATGGGTTGCTTGCGAGTACATTCAAAGTACTCATTGGCTTGCCACTGGTTATTTAATTGGCATGGCATGGAAGAGCAGGAGTATGGTGAACAATTCGTTTGTGACGAACAGGCGAATTAGGACGCTTCCCAGTCAGAATGCCTGTAGGGTTAAGGCAGATGGCATGGGTCTATGCTACCTTTCAAGATTTCCGCTACGAGTTTATGTTTGTTATTTGGCCTTCATGGCCCTATCAATGTAAGACTTGACCTCGATGGTCTTTATTTGTGTAAGATGGTATGTATGGATGTAAGACTCTT
This sequence comes from Elymus sibiricus, assembly GCA_039707655.1. NCBI lineage: Eukaryota > Viridiplantae > Streptophyta > Magnoliopsida > Poales > Poaceae > Elymus > Elymus sibiricus. The sequence continues at coordinate 227,843,571 of CM077665.1, read as the reverse complement.
GTTATTCAGCTTCTGTGTGTTCAGTGAGAATTGATCTCTGGGATCACTGTACACGTGCATTCGGTTATCACGACTTATGAGTTGCGGTCCCCACAAAATGTACTGTCATAATTAGTATCGTTGTGATTATGAAGGTCTGAGGTTGACGAGTTTGCGGAGTTCCTCGGATTATGTTGTGGAAGGTTGCGGGTGCAGTTATAGCTGATTACCTTGGGTACGTTCCTGGGTCTGCAACCCGAATCGCATAACCAAGAAAGTTCGGAAGTTCTCAGGTGGGAATTCAAGTAGTTACCTAGGATTATCCTTCCAACAAATGCATAATGGGTTATGAATTTGTTTCCGGCTTAATTGCAAGACTCATCCTTTTTTTTGTTGGAGTATGGTAATTAGAGTTGCTTCGATGTCAAGTGGTGATTTCATATCTTTTGTAAGTGGTGTTCTCATATTTCTATGGGAATGCTAATCCTTTTGCTCAATCAAATTGTCCTGTTAGTTCCTTTCCAACAGGTGTGCTTATCTTCAAGCTCATTCAATCTTATTTCAATATTCGCGAGATCTATCCTCTTATTTTATCCCGGAGCTCGATTCATTCGTCCTAAGTGGTCATCTTGATACGGGGACCCAAGGGTGGCCCGATCTTCAGGAATTGGAGGTGGATTCGAGGAATAACACGAAGAACACGAAGAACACAAGGGGAAAATGTGGAGAAATAAAAGGGGAAAACACTCTATTGGACAAGATCCACAGCAAGTAATCCTCAAATCACAATCAATACACGGGATGCATCAAGATCCAAGAAAAACAATGGAAATAAATATACATGGGTAGTTCATCCAAATCTCTAGGAGAGATGGGCCTTGAAATCCGTAGACGGATTTTCCCTTGCAAGGGGCCTTGACATCCTCTATGGATCTTCTCCGGTGGAGGTCTCGATCTCCATGGGAGAGGTAGAGGAAGGAGAAAAGCTGAACTATGAATGAGCTATCACTTTTCTAACCCTAGAATGGAGGTGGGAGAAGAGTATATATAGTGCAAGCCACGAAGGGGTAAGTGAGGGGAAAAAAAGGTACACGGGCTGCGGCCCAAGTCTCTGCTCGCAGACAGGGCTGGAAGTTCTGGGCTCCGGAGGTTCTAGGCAAGGTCCGGGCTGGTTCCGGGCTACCCAGAGAGTTGGCACAATCTCAGCTGTGCTGGGCGCTGGAGGCCGGAAGTTCCGGGACGGCCGGACGTTCCGGGGGCCAAAAGTTCCAGGATGGTGGCCGGAAGTTCCGGGCTTTCCTGAAGCTTCTCCTCGCTTCTTCTTCCTTCTCTTCCAAGCTTCCCTCGCGTATGGTGTAGGCATACACTTGCGCTTGCGCCTTGTCGTCATCAGTGGTGCTCCGATAATACCTATGCATGCACACGAGAGGAGTGTCAAGTAGTATACCATCCTTGAAGGGGTCAAATGAACACATGTAAAGGAGATGATTCACCTTTATGTATGTGAAGTAGAGCTCGCACGTGTCACTTGCCAAACAGACTCTTGACATGGTGATGTCCGTAGGATGCTCCGCATCATCCCCTCCCCCTTGAGAAATATCCGTCCTTGGATCAAAATCCAAATCGCCATGGGAAAGAGATGGTGTCGCCGTGTACAAGTGGACGATCACCAAGCACTCATGATCATCAAACTCGAAAGGGGCACTCTCCAATGTCGCACCGTCTAGTAATTCCTGCAAAAGGAGCAAAGACGACACACACTTGGAAAAAAAATGTGGTTAGTGTTACTGCAAAACCAAGCATTCAAGTGGTTATTCACCGAACAAGTGTCATCATCATGCATAGCATATGGTGTGACAAGGGATTGTGTCATGCCATGTAAGCATATAAATTGAGCGCAAGCAATGTAATCATGGGGACAAGTATGCAAAGTTGAGGTAGGTATGCTAAAATGTGTGACAATAGAACAAGCATCTACCTCAAGGTCATAGAAGACATGCACAAATCAATCAACAAAATGTCTATGATATGCATAGGAATCATTCACAACACCAAATAAAGTGAAGTGTCCAAAAAGATGGGGCAATCCGAAGTGCAAGGCAATCCAAGCATAATGTGCATATGGTGTAGTGAAGATAGTGTGGCACTCAAAACAATATAAAGAGAAATTGGTCATCATGTGTGAGGCAATCAAGTCAAGCATGTAGCAAGCTCTCGAATGTTTCAATTGTGAAGAAATGACATTGCTGCAACCAAACATATCATAGGAGCAATTAATCCACAAGTTGGATGCAACACACAAGGTATATATGTCATGAGGCATGGCAATGTGGCAATCATGAGTATAAGTAATATCACAAACATGCGTGCAAATAAGTGGTCCAAGATGACCAATATGTGTCATGTTACAAGTAACACAAATAGGATGATCCACAATATCCATGCTCAAGAAGGATGTCACCTTGAAAACTTATCCTGGTGCTTCCTTCACAATGTCAATGTGCAAGCAAGTGCAATGTAGAATCTTGTGGGTGTAGCATGGCTCGCTCTCAAGAGCTCGAATGGTCAACTCATGTGAAGTGGAAGTTGACATGTAGTCGAAGTATCCTACACATACACACTGTTAAGGAAACAATGTATGTGCATGGTAGACAAACACATCATCCATCATCTCTTGCACATAACAATTAGAAGCAAAAGTGCATGAATAATATTATGCAACAATGTCTATATTCATGGCACTAGGCACATGGTGCAAAGAAGGAAGGCAAGCATGCTTCGCATGAAAGATGTCAAAAGCTCCAATAATATGAGAGAAAGCTATGGGGGCAATCTCATTAGTAAATTTAATAGCATCAGTGCACTCAATGCATCAAAAATCATCTAGCATGAGAGAGGCAACACATGGAGACATATGACAACAAGCAATTGCAATCATGTGCGAAGTATGGCAATGGTTGTCATCAACCGCATAAAAGGAGCACATCGGTGATGCAACACAAGCAAGCCTAGTGATCATGTCTTGAAAACTAGTAGTGCGAAGATGCAACATACTAGAAGAAACCATGGCAATCATGTCATATGAGCAAATAGTAGGCATAGAAAATGCACATGACATATCGCAAGCACGGAAACAAAACATGAAAAATGTATCATTATAGGCATGGGGCACAAAGAAAACATGGCAATAGCAATCAATATCTCCACCAAGCTTGCAAATACACATATAGGTCATAGAATCAAGTGTCATGTGAGATGCAAGGCATGGGTCACAATTGCATGGCAAGGGCATAGAAATGTGCATATCATGCAAAGTGAACATGGCAATATGGGCATAATAAGTGTAATGAGCAAGAAACTATAGCCATGTGAGAGCCATGTAGAAGAAATGCGCAAAGTATTTGCACAAAGAGGGTGGGTGGAGGGTAAGCACTCCATGGTGGCGCAGGTCTTTGTTTCTCTCTAGAGCTCTTTTCGTCAACTCGTGCGCTTGTGAGGTTGACGAAGAATCATGTGTACCTACACAGAAAGGAGACACACAAAACAAAGTATGTGCATGGTAAATGTACACATCATCCATCATGATGTGTATGTGCACATGAGAGTTAGCACAAGATAAGCAATGCTCAAAGAAATTTGAGGCATGGTATATGAATACGTCATCCATCATGCAATGATAGTTATTATGCTCAACATTATTGGGACGCAAATTGTAGCAAGTATGTGGCACAAGCATATCATTCATATCAATGGCAAGCATATTGTGCACACAATTATGGGAATCATGCAATGTATGGGATGGGTCAAAATCTCCTAATAGGTATGAGGAAACTATGGGGGTCTCGTCATGTGCAATACCGGAAGCATAATATGGAGAATATGCACAACATCCAAAACAATGCACATCCAAAGCTAGGTGGTCATGGCATGTCATATGTGGGCAATTGCGCAAATGATGCAAAGGGAGCATGGTAATATCATCACAAGAAAAGCAAATGCCAATAACCATGGGTTTGTCATCTATGCCATATGTGCAAATTGGGTTTATTTTAATGGCATATGCATAGTTACTACGAGGAGATTGTAAGGATGCAATATGGGTGATCTCATGCATAGCATATGACAAGTCAAGCGGATTGTCAAACATGATGTGACCTATAGAGTTCTCACAAGGTATCCTATGCAACATGGCATCATAACTAATAGACTCCACATGAGAATCGTCAAACTCATCATAAATGGGTAATTCATCACATTGGGAAGTCACACAATCATGAATCATGGCAATAGGGCGATCATCATCATGCAAGCAATCAATGTCCACTAGAGGGAGAAGAGCGTCACCTTCACCTAAGTTACCTTTTCCATTCCACTCATGTGGTGTAGGTGAGGTTGCATAGACCAACTTGTGGTGATCTTCATCGTGATGGAACCATGTGGGGTTGCAACATATACCACCATGGCCATCGTCTTGGCCAAGGTGAGGATGAAGTCGTCAAGGATCGACGCGTCATCGAATATGGGACCTAGAACCAAAGTAGAAGACACAATAGAGGAAGAGGTTAAGTTGTTAGAAATCGAAATGGCCTCACACGCCTCATCAACTACCTCACTCTCTCTATGTGGTGGCTCACACACTCCCTCAAGATAGTTGCACTCAAACTCACATATGGTGGAGTCACTCATGTCACTCAAGTGGTGGGGTTTGTGGTTCTCCTCACATGGGAATTGAGGCAACTCATCATATATGGAGCTAGTGGTGAAGTCACTCTCACTCTTAATATGGTGGCATAAGTCTCTCAACTCATCACCAAACGCCGCCGCAGTCGAAGGGAAAATCCCATTCTCAACCAACTCGTCACCGTCGCCCTGGATGAAGGCCAAAGATGGCACATCATCACTCTCGCCTCCAAAGATGGAAGCTTCATCCTTGCTCGCCACCTTGTCGCTTGCCTCCAAAGCATGTTCCTTGAGTGGCTCCATAGTCGTGGTCGTCTCAGCGCCGTCTTGAAAAAGATTCATGGTAGACTCGCCATTGTCAATGCCACAAATAGGGATGGCGGTTAAGTCGGACTTGGGAGCGTCGTCTTGCGGCTCGTTGGGCTTGGACATCTTGGTGGTACCATCCTCATGCTCGTCGTCGTGGAGCATGGTTTTCGCCAAGTGTGCTCGGGGTCAAGTAGCCTTGGCCTTGAGTGCTTGCTCCGCCTTGAGAGCACCAACGTAGATGTCGTAGAGAGACTCGTAGTTGTTGTGGAAGATAGTCTTGGCGATGCCGTTGTTCAATCCCATCATGAATGGAAATTCATCCAAATGGGGTCGTCCACACCGGCTCGTCGCAAGGCTTTCTTCATCTTCATGAAGTACTCATCGAGGGACCTAGATCCTTGTATGGTGTCCTCCAATTGGCGTTGAAGATGTTCCGTGTATGTAGAAGGCACAAACTCTCGCCGCAATGCTTTCTTCGTCTTGGACCAACTCATGTCTAAGCTCTTCGAAGGTGTGTGAAGCCACCATGTTGACGCGTAGTCGTGCAAGTTTCTTGTGGCGCACTTCACTTGATCTTTGGAAGGGACTTGAAGTAGCTTGAGGTAGGTGTCCATCTTGCGCTCCCACTCGAGGTACTCTTCGGGGTCATGAGTCCCATAGAATGGAATGTCGAAGTCATAGTAGCTCGTGGAAGTCGCGGTCTTGAGCTTGGGGAGCTTCTCTTGAGGTGCTTGTCGGGGCAGATGCCGCATATCCAAAGGCGAAGATGCCTTGAAGTCGCTTGGAGAAGATGCCAAGGTAGGTGGTGAAGTTATTGAGCGGTGGCTGGTGTCGAGCTCGTGATATTCACACTTGTTCTTTGTTGGACGCCTTGATGTTGGCATCGTTATTTCTACATGTCTTTGATGGTGTCGATGCTGATGAGATCTTGCCGGAGATGGTAGCTCGGAAGCATGAGCACTGGAGCGTCTTCACGAAAATGAGGAAGACCTCTTGTCGGTGTTGATGATGACCTTGATCTCTTCCATTTGAGCATCTATCTTGGCGTCGATGAAGTTCTTCATGGCATCGAACTTGTCGTTGTGGGCGTAGACCGAAGTAGATGTGCCGTCCCTATCCATAGAAGCACTCGAGAAGTTGTGAGAATGAGATGGAATGAACATACCAAAGTTACCTCTTTCCGAAGTTGTAGATGGATCTCAAAGACCACAATGTATGCAAGGAAAACAATGCACTTGACTAAAAACCTTGTCCAATTCTCACAACCTACACAAATGGCTTATAGTGGAGCTCGATGGGGTTAGTGGCACAAATTCATGCAAATTGAAGTCCAAGATATTGTAAATGTTGAAATAAATCCAAAGGACTCAAAATGCAAAGCAAGTGATCACAAATATAAAGGAGGGTGAATAGAGAAACACACACGGTGGGATAATGGGGCTTGTGCAACTATAGGGATGAGCAATACAAAATTGCCTAACGAAGACTAAGTTCGTGTTGCACAAACACATGGAGAGACACTAGCTTGATTGCACGTTTGGGCACGATTCACCACTTGGCACCAATCCTATTCATGCAAGCAAAACTTTTCCTATTCCATGTATCCTCATGCACAAGTATCTCTTTTCATGCAAAACTCTTTGCTTATAAGCTTATGATCTTTCTTTTACTTGCTTAGAAGCTTTTTTTTACTCTTCTCTTCCTTTCCACTATTCTTATTGAGCCTCAACCAAATATATGAGATAAGTATCACAAGATATGCACGGGAGCAAGCAATTGCACTATATGATATTTCACATGATGCAACAATATGATATCGTATCACCCTGTTGCACAAGTTTTCGCGAAGCCCGGCAATACTCGGATAGCTAGTCTCAGTAGGTATGAAGGTAATCGAAAAGATGGTGGGGCTATCAAGGTGTAATGGCAAGGAAGGAAAAGTTTGTGATGGAATGGATACCTTCGTTACACTTAACCTTTCACGAAGTCGGGGTAAGCCGGCCTTGCTTCCGGTTGAAGATGGTCTCAAAGGATGGATGGTCGTCGTCGATGTCGATCGTCGGTGGTTGATGTAGTCGATGGCACCATACAAGTTACCGGTGGTTGATGAAGGAGTAACCGTCCCTGAGGGATCAATAGAAGTGTGTCTAGAGGGGGGTGAATAGACTACTAGCAGGAATTTAAGACCTAACCTTTTCCCAAGTTAATAGGTTGGCAGATTTTAACAATTATAGCAAGTCTAGCACACCGTACACATGCATGTCAACAAGTATGGCAGCAGAAAGTAAAGACATTGCACATGGAAGTAAGTGGTTGAGATAGAGAGATCAAATGCATGAGGGACACGAAGATTTTTCCCATGGTTCCGATAGGTGGTGCTATCGTACGTCCACGTTTATGGAGTCTTCAACCCACGAAGGGTAACGGTCGCGAGAGTCCACGGAGGGCTCCACCCATAAGGGTCCACGAAGTAGCAACCTTGACTATTCCATCACGGCTTCCATCCATGAAGGACTAGCCTCACTATGTGATGCGGAGCATCCCACCATCACCCCCATGGACTCTACACCATCACATCAAGCTACAAAGGGACCCATGACTAGAGCCCGGGCACGTGCCATTGAACACGAGGTGACATCTCTCCTATATGATTCTCTCTTTGATATTCATGGAACTTGGATGCTACCTCAATCGGAGATCCTTTGCATGATCAGGTACAATGGACATGGAGAAGATGCTCAGAGCGGAGGACGTCAAGCTTGGAAGGAAAAGGGTGAAGCTGTGGACAAGGCCCGACTCTCGGACGTCCGGACAGCCTCGGACGTCCGACGCCTGAAGACCGACCTCGCCAGGAAACTCCAGGACGCTCCAGCGCTCAGACGACCGACCACGCCCGGACATCCGACACGCCCCAGCACCCGGACGACCGGACCCGTCCAGAAATCCGACGCCCCGGCACCCGCACCGAATCCTCGGAAGTCCGAAGACCTCCGGATGACCGGGCCCCGGACGTCCGACGCGCCACGGAAATCCGAAGACCCCGATCCAGAGCCGAAACCTCGGACGACCGGCCACCTCCGGACGTCCGGACCGCCGTGATGCCTCGGACGTCCGACCGCGTCCGGACGTTCGGACCTTGTCTGCGCAGAGGCCCGCGGGCTTTGGCCCATGTACCCCTTCGTTTCGCCTACGACTATATAAACTCCTTCCCCACCTCTTCCTAGGGTCAGCTTAGGTTTAGCAAATACACTTGTTGAGCTTAGCTCCATTATCTCCCTTCCCTCGTGGAGTGATTCCCCTCTATGTGAAAAGATCCGGAGTGATGCCAAGGCCCCTCTAAGGGAAGATCCCCTCGGTATTCAAGACCTCCTCCTCCGGAGTGAGAAGACTACCGTTACGTGTATCCTTTGGTTGTTTGTGGACCGTGATACTCATGTACTCGTGTGATTCTAGTGGATGTGTGATCGGAGTTTGTCCTTGAGTGTTTTCCTCTTGTGATTTTCCCCTCGTGTTCTTCGTGTTCTTCGTGTTCAATCAGAAATCCACCTCCAATTCGTGAAAGATCGACGCACACGGGCGTGCCCCGTATCATATTGGTATCAAGAACCAAGGTTTCTCATGAATTTGGAGTCTCCCCCACCGTTTTCTAGCCAATTTTGTTTTGTTTTGACCTAATTTTGAAAATCCCCACAAAAAATAGCCATACCCAAATTTCTTGGATCCGTTGGATTTGAGAAGATTTTCTTGATTTTGATCCATGGATTTCGTTGTGAACAAGTGGATCTACCTTTCCCGCATCTTCCCCATCAATTCCACCCACAAAATCGCCGCAATTTTGCCGAAATTTTTCTTGGGTTCGTGTTCATCCCGTGGAACACGCAGGTTCCGGACGACCGAGACCAACCGGACGACCGGACGCCGGACGACTGACCCGGTCCGGACGTCCGAGCAACTCTGACGAAACTGAATTTCCCCCCCAAATATTTCTTTCTCCGCCATTTCTTCCGCATTGTTCCTCCACCATTTCTTCCGCAACCTTTTTGCATTTGAGATTTTGAGCAGCGAGCCTCGCCACTTCCTAAGGTGTTTCGGCTTATTAGGAGTGGTTCTTCATCGACATCGCCGCTCATCATCGCCCCGGATTGTCGCAAGCACCTCTTCGTTCAAACAACACCGTAAGCAAGGACGGTAACCGCGACAACTCTCTCTTCCGCTATGTACCCTTGCCATTGCATTGTTACCTCGAGCCTATTTGTGTTACCTGCCTATCGAGACTAGCCTTTGAGTATTGCCGGGCTACGCTACTTGTGCAATTTAGTGATACATACTCCGCATAGCTTCATTTGCGTGCATATATCTTAGTATCATCTTTTGTGTTACAAATACCCGCAAACATAATTGCTATCTCGGTGTGCATGTCCCGCATTGTGACCCTACTAAACATCTTTGCAAAAGAAAAGAAAAGCGAAGCTTTTAAGCAAGAGCAAAAGAGCAATAGCATCACAAGATTCGCATAGCATACTTGATCATCTTGGATCAGTTGAGCGAGTGACACGTGCCGCATACACACATAGCAAGTCGGGCATAGGAAGACGACACTTTTGGTTCATTTTAGGGTGTGCACAAGTGCGTATCATTCCCAGTGGAGCAATCGTGCTACCGTCTCTCTTGTGTTGTGCAACAAGAGCATTATCCGTGGATTCCACATTTTGGCTCATCCTTGGTTGCATGACCCCAATTTTCTTCCGTGCGTGTGTTTGCGTGTATACCCATTGCTATTGATCTACATTGTCTCATTTGCGAATTCTACGAATCTCTTTCAACATTATTGAATCTTATCTTTCGAATTGCTTGAAATTTGTGCCACTATCCTAACCAAGCTACTCCATAAGCCTTATTTGTGTAGGTGTGAGAAGGATGATCTTCGGTACCAATTCTACTATTTTCATACTTGCACATTGAGTGATCTTGATCCACTTTCAACTTTTGGAACGGTAATTGGTATTGTCTTCTCACTCTTCCACTTATATCTTGTTGAGTGCTATGGATAGGAACATCATGTCAAACCCAGCCTTCGAGGAGAATGAAGACGACATGAACAACCACGTCACCAAGTTGCACTTCTTCAGTGCACACAAGGCAATTACTCAAGCTCAAGATCTCTTGAATGACCGCATCGACCACCTCGCCTCCAATCTGCGTGAATCTGAATTGCGCACAAGGGAATTCCTCGAAACCAAGCTCTCAAGCCAAATGGAGGAGCTCCAGTCCTTGATGGTCACTCGCGCACCTTCCACATCTACATCGACAAGGATTCGTCAGACAAGTCGCAACTCATCGACGCACTCTTCCGACGCAAGTCCACAAGCGCGTCATCACCATCGCGACGAACACTCTGGCCCAAGTTCTCCACAAGGTCGTCACCGTCTAGACAATCCATTTCATGGCAATGGATTGCAAGATCGTGTTCGCGCTCGAGAACGTCGTCGTCAACAAGATGAAGATGCGTTGGAGCACGAACAACAACGCCAAGACCAAGAACAACAGCGCCGAGAAGACGAATAACATCGCCGCCATGAGGGAGCGCTTGAGGCACATCGCGCTTTGCAAGAGGCTACTCATGCCTTGGAGGAGCGCAACCTCCAAGCTCATCATGAGCAAGAAGCACTTCGCCAAGCACAACAAGAAGAACATCATCGACAACGACAAGAAGAAGCTCATCGCCAAGAGGAACGCCAAGAAAGGCGCAACCAAGTGCATCCATGTCGTCGCCATCCTCAAGATCATCGCGACGAACCCGACCATGAAGATGAGCAAGGACAAGATCAACGTCGACACGCGCAAGGCAATGTCAATGAGGATCCACCTCCAAGACAAGGACTTTGGCATCCCAACCACAATGATGAACAACGCTTCGGCAAGCTCAAGTTCACAATGCCAAAGTTTTCCGGAAGCAATGATCCCGAAGACTACTTGTCATGGGCCCTCAAGGTTGACAAGATCTTTCACCTACACAACTATGATGAAGAGAAGAAGATCACCATGGCTTCACTCGAGTTCCAAGACTACGTCCTAATTTTGTGGGAACAAGTGATTGAGTGGAGAAGAGAAAGAGGCGAACCTCCTATCAACACTTGGGCCCAAATGAAGGACCTCATGCGAGCCCGTTTTGTGCCTACACACTACAACCGGGATCTCTTCAAGAAGCTCCAACAATTCAAGCAAGGCACCAAGTCGGTAGAAGAGTACTATCAAGAGATGGAGATTGCTATGATCCGAGCCAATGTCAAGGAAGATGACGAGCAAACAATGGCACGCTTCTTGAATGGCCTCAACTACCAAGTCAAGAAAATTGTTGATTTCCAACCATACTCCAACCTTCTCGAACTTGTGCATCAAGCAACCAAGGCGGAACGGCAAGTGCAAGATGACTACAAGTACTCCAAGTTCTCCTCCAAGACCTACGGCTCAAGTGCTCAAGCTACTACGACAACGACACCTTCAACTTCGAAATCTACAACACCTACCGGCGACAAGTCAAGCTACAAGGACAAGACGACTTTGTCAAGCCGACCAACTTCAAACACCTACAAGCCAAGGGCTTCATCCTCTACCCCAACACCGGATGCTACCGCCATGACAAGCACCATCAAGTGTTTCACGTGCCAAGGGCGAGGCCACAAGACCTTCGAATGTCCAACCAAACGCAACATGATCCTCCTAGACGATGGCACCTATGACTCTATGAGTGATGACGAGATGCAAGCTTTGGAGCAAGTGTCCATACATAGCCAAGTGAATGAAGATAAAGATTCGCAAATCTTTTGCGACAATGATTCGAGCCCCGCTCTCGTTGTCTCCAAAGTTTTGACGCTCCAACAACAAGAAGACGACGACCAATGTTGCCACATCTTCCACACCAAGGCGGGCGACCAAGGAAAGTCCGTCAAGGTCATCATCGACGGAGGGAGTTGCTACAACTTGGCAAGTGAAGACCTTTTTTCCAAGCTACAATTGGTCAAGAAAAAGCACCCTCGTCTCTACAAGGTCGAATGGCTTAGTGATTCCGGAACCCTACAAGTTGATCACACCATGGAAGTTTCCTTCAAGATAGGTGCTTATGAAGACACTTTGGAGTGTGATGTGGTTCCAATGTCCGTTTGCCATCTCCTACTTGGTAGACCTTGGCAATTCGACCGTGGCGTCACACACAATGATCGGACAAATCAATATAGCTTGAAGATGAAGGGCAAGCAATATGTGCTCTGACCAATGACTCCAAATCAAGTCATCGCCGACAAACAAGCTTCATACCATCATGGAGATAAAAGTGAGAGAGTGATCCACCTCAAAGAGAGTGAGTGCCACAAGCCAAAAATGAGCGACTCCATGATGAGGGACATGAGAGATATAGTTCTTTTAGCCACCAAACGAGATTTGAGGGATGTGAGTGAGAGCCTATCGACCATTCTTCACTATGTACTTGTGTGCAAAGATGACGTCGTTTAGACTAACCCTTCACAAAATCTTCCTCTTGTGTTATCTAAGTTGTTGCAGGAATTCAAGGATGTTTTCCCCGATGAGCTACCTCCGGGACAACCACCAAAACGAGGGATCGAACACCGCATCGACCTCATCCTCGAAGCACCGCTTCCTAACAAGGCTCCCTACCGCGTCAACCCCGACGAAACAAAGGAAATACAAAGGCAAGTCCAAAAACTCCTAGATAAAGGACATGTATGTGAGAGTTTGAGTCCTTGTGCGGTTCCGGTGATACTAGTGCCTAAGCAAGATGGTAGTATGCGAATGTATTCCGATTGCCGTCCTATCCATGCTATCACCATTCGATATCGTCATCCCATTCCTCGCTTAGATGGTATGCTAGATGAACTTACTGCTGCCACTATATTTTCTAAGATTGACTTAAAAAGTGGTTACTACCAAATTCGCATACCAGAGGGTGACGAGTGGAAAACCGCATTCAAGACTAAATTTGGTCTCTATGAATGGTTGGTTATGCCCATGGGCTTATCCGAAGCACCGGGTACTTTCATGCGTGTTATGCACTATGTTTTGCAACCCCTCATAGGATATTGTGTTGTGGTCTACTTTGATGATATTCTTGTCTTTAGCAAGTCTCTTGAGGAGCATGTTACACATGTTCGTGATGTTTTGCAAATCCTTAGAAAGGAACAACTCTATGCAAACATGGAGAAATGCACATTTGGTGTTGAGAAAGTAGTTTTCTTAGGTTTTGTAGTATCTTCTAAGGGCGTTCATGTAGATGAAACTAAGATTGATGCTATTAAAACTTGGCCCACACCAACGAATCTACAACAAGTGTGTAGCTTCCTAGGACTAGCGGGTTTCTACCGCCGTTTTGTGAAAGACTTTAGCACTATTGCATCTCCTCTCCATGCTTTGAGCAAGAAGAATGCACCATTCCTTTGGGGTCCTACACAAGACACCGCTTTCCATGAACTTAAAAATTTGCTCACTCATGCACCTTTGCTTGCTTTGACCAACTTTGATAAAACATTTGAAGTGCATTGTGATGCTAGTGGTAATGGAATAGGTGGTGTGCTTATGCAAGAGAAGCGTCCAATTGCGTACTTTAGCGAGAAACTTTCCGGCGCACAACTTAACTACCCCATATATGACAAAGAATTGTATGCTTTGGTGAGAGTTTTACATGTGTGGGAACATTATTTGTGCCCGCATGAGTTTGTTATTGATACCGACCATGAAACGCTCAAGTATTTAAAGGGTCAAACCAAGTTGAACAAACGGCATGCTAAATGGAGTGAATTTAATGAGTCCTTCCCTTATGTCATCAAATATATTAAGGGTGAGGAAAATGTTGTGGCGGATGCCCTTTCCCACAAATGCATGCTAGTTACTCAACTTGAATTGAATGTTGTTGGTTTTGAGCACATCAAAGACTTGTATGAGCATGATGCTTATTTTGCTAATCCTTACGCTATGTGCCAAGTGAAAACTTGTTGGGTGAACTATTATATGAAAGATGGCTACCTTATGCGTGCTAACAAACTTTGTATACCCGAGTCTTCTCTTCGTTTGTTGCTTTTGCAAGAGGCTCATGGTGGAGGACTTATGGGCCATTTCGGACGTGAAAAGATGTATGCCATGCTATCCAACAAGTATTTTTGGCCCAAGATGTTTCGTGATGTTGCACGCTTCACCAACCGATGCTCAACATGCCGCCAAGCTAAGTCCAAAGCTCAATCCCATGGTCTTTACATGCCTCTACCTATACCTTTCCAACCTTAGGAAGACATTAGTATGGATTTTGTGCTTGGCTTGCCACGAACAAAAAATGGCCATGATTCCGTTTTTGTCGTTGTGGACCGCTTTTCCAAGATGGCTCATTTCATTCCATGTCACAAGATAGATGATGCTTCACATATTGCCAATCTCTTTTGTAGGGAACTCTTGCGACTACATGGCGTCCCCAAGACCATTGTCTCGGATCGCGACGTCAAGTTTTTGAGCTACTTTTGGAAGACCCTATGCGCCAAGCTTGGAACCAAGCTTCTTTTCTCTTTGGCATACCATCCTCAAACCGATGGAAAAACGGAGGTGACGAACCAGACACTTTCTACCCTACTTCGCGTGTTGATCAAGAAGAACATCAAGGAATGGGAAGATTGCCTCCCCATCGCCGAGTACGCCTACAACCGTGCAAGTCACTCCACCACCGGCAAGTCTCCGTTCGAAGTGGTTTACGGCTTCAATCCGTTGTCCCCATTGGACATCCTATCTCTACCTCTACAAGAGCGCGTCAACATGGACACAAGTGCAAGGGCAAGCTACATCAAGCGGATGCATGAAGATACAAGGCGCACGATTGAACGACAAGTGGAACGCGTCACCCACAAGCGCAACCTCAACAAGCACCCCATGGTGTTCAAGCCCGGTGATCTTGTGTGGCTACACCTTCTCAAGGACCGCTTCACCAACGAACACAAATCGAAGCTACTACCTCGCGCCGACATACCACGCGAAAAGTACAACGTGAGTGACACTTTCAATGTCACGGATCTATCCCCTTACCATGGTGATGAAGATCTTGATCCAAGGACGGATCTTCCCCAAGGGTGGGGGGAGATGATGCGGAGCATCCCACCATCATCCCCATGGACTCTACACCATCACATCAAGCTACAAAGGGACCCATGACTAGAGCCCGGGCACGTGCCATTGAACACGAGGTGACATCTCTCATATATGATTCTCTCTTTGATATTCATGGAACTTGGATGCTACCTCAATCGGAGATCCTTTGCATGATCAGGTACAATGGACATGGAGAAGATGCTCCGAGCGGAGGACGTCAAGCTTTGAAGGAAAAGGGAGAAGCTGTGGACAAGGCCCAGCTCTCGGACGCCGGACAGCCTCGGACGTCCAATGCCTGAAGACCGACCTCGCCAGGAAACTCCAGGACGCTCCAGCACTCGGACGACTGACCACGCCCGGACGTCTGACACAGCCCAGCACCCGGACGACCAGACCCGTCCAGAAATCCGACGCCCCAGCACCCGCACCGAATCCTCAGAAGTCTGAAGACCTCCGTACGACCGGGCCCCAGACGTCCGACGCGCCATGGAAATCCGAAGACCCCGATCCAGAGCCGAAACCTCAAACGACCGGCCACCTCCGGACGTCAGGACCGCCGTGAAGCCTCGGACGTCCGACCGCGTCCGGACGTCTGGACCCTATCTGCGCACAGGCCCGCGGGCTTTTCCCATGTACCCCTTCGTTTCGCCTAGGACTATATAAACTCCTTCCCCTCCTCTTCCTAGGGTCAGCTTAGGTTTAGCAAATACACTTGTTGACCTTAGCTCCATTATCTCCATTCCCTCGTGGAGTGATTCCCCTCTACGTGAGAAGATCCGGAGTGATGCCAAGGCCCCTCTAAGGGAAGATCCCCTCAGGATTCAATACCTCCTCCTCCAGAGCGAGAAGACTACCGTTACGTGTATCCTTTGGTTGTTTGTGGACCGTGATACTCATGTACTCGTGTGATTCTAGTGG
The DNA here is from genome assembly GCA_039707655.1 of Elymus sibiricus. NCBI lineage: Eukaryota > Viridiplantae > Streptophyta > Magnoliopsida > Poales > Poaceae > Elymus > Elymus sibiricus. Next base: position 227,827,548 of record CM077665.1, on the reverse strand, counting down.
ATGTGTGATCAGAGTTTGTCCTTGACTGTTTTCCTCTTGTGATTTTCCCCTCGTGTTCTTCATATTCTTTGTGTTCAATCACAAATCCACCACCAATTTGTGAATGATCGACGCACACGGGCGTGCCCCGTATCACTATGGGTAGATTTTCACGAAGTAGGCGATCTCCTTGCCCATACAAACTTCTTGGTTCAACTCCACAACACGAAGTAGGAGGCTCCCAAGTTACACCTAACCAATCTAGGAGGCACCACCCTCCAAAAGGTAATAGGCTCGGCAATGTCGATGAACTCCTTTCTCTTGTGCTTCAAGATGATAGACTCCTCAACATACAATCACTCTCTCACAGATTTGGCTATGGTGGAAGAGATTGATTTGGTGGAAAGCAACTTGGGGAGGCTAGAGATCAAGATTCATATGGTAGGAATGGAATAGCTTGATCTCAACACATGAGTAGGTGGCCCTCTCTCAGAAAATATGATGGGGCAAGTATGGAATAGTTCTGAGTGCTTCTCTTTCGAGTGGGTGGTGGTGAAGGGGTATATATAGGCATCCCCAAAAATCCAAGCATTACACCTAAAGTAACCAACTCGGTGACACTGATGTGTGAATCTCGGTGGTACCGAAGTGATCAAAAGGCAGTAACTTTTGAATCTCGGTGAGATCGATATATAAATCTCGGTGGTACCGATTAGGTGACCAACGGTCAGATTGCACAACTCGGTGACGCCGATTCTCACATCTCGATGGTACCGATTCTTGACCATGGCTTACCAGAGAGTCGGTCCAGAAACTCGGTGGTGCCGATTCACAATTCTCGGTGGTACCGATTCTTGTGAATGGCTATCCAGAGAATTGGTCCAAAAACTCAGTGAGACCGATTGGCAAAACTCAGTGGTACCGAAGACTGAAAATGACTAAATAGAAAGTTGGCAACCCAAACTCGGTGGCACCGATGCAGAATCGGTTGCACCAACTGGCTAGGGTTTGGCATGGGTCTGTCTGAGTTTGGGAATCGGTGGGACCGAGTGGAAATTGTTGGTTGCACCAATTTTGGATATTTGCTTGGACAGACTTTTGTGGAAGAGCTTGTGGGTGTTTTTGGTGACTATCTATTGTGCATGTGGAGCATCTTGTTCACCAACAGTACCTTACACCCTTTTAATAGTATTGGCTTTCCTATGGACTCAAAGTGATTTCTCACAAAGTAAAATGTAGAGTCTTCTTGCTTGAAGCTTTGCCAATCCATTTCCTTGCATCTTGGGGTATCTCCACAATCCTTTTGCCAACCCATCTCTGTGGACTTCATCTGAAATACACTAGGTAGAAGTATTAGTCCAAGAGACAATGTATGTTGTCATGAATTATCAAAACCACCAAGGGAGCATATTGCGCTTTCAATCTCCCCCTTTTGTAATTGATGACAACATACCATCAAAGCTTCAAATAAAGATATGCATGGATATAATGAAGACTTTGAGAGACACATGACTTAGACTTGTTCCCCCTAAATGTGTGCAATCCCATTAAAGGATAGTTGCTTTGGAATGCATGTACACACATATAGTAGAAGGGATAATATGAGTCATGTGTATCTTGGCTATATGCATCAAATATATATGAATGAGATATATCCTTGTTCAAGACTTCACTCTTGCAAACAATATGTGCAAGAAGCAAGAGATCATTTTGATCAAGGATATGATGCATATACTTACCTTGAGTTCTTGAGGATTCTAGTAGTAGAAATACACTTGAGAAAACAATGTTAGGAAACACAAGAGTATTCTACTAATCAAAAAGCAATAGAGCTCAAAAGTACCAAGATATGGAGAACTTATAGAAGGTAGTATTTCTTAAGATTGATATGTCTCCAAGATCATTTAGAACTTTCTCCCCTTGGATATGAAAATGGTAGATCATCCTGTCCCCCTGAATCTTAGCATGTAGATATTGGGATTGGATAAGGTGAGAAATTCTAACATGAGAGGTCAAATAATAAAATAAGCACATTTTTCTTCTAAACATATTTTTCTCCCCCTACTTTGGTATTCTCCCCTTGTCTACATAAGTATAATCTCTGATATTCTCCTCTCCCCCTTGATTATACCTCTCCCTTTTGCATAAGCATGTATCTCCCCCTTTAGCATTGAAGCTTTGGTGTTTCTCCCCCTTCAGCATTAATTTCCAAAAAGGTCATACACAGGGTCAGATACAGGGATCATTGATTAAGAAGGGATCCTTGAGAACAAGGGTCATAGAATGTAAAATTTCTCCCCCATTTTTTTATAAAGGGATCATCGAAGAAATGAAAATATCACCATAGGATCACTAAGGAAACAAGAATTTACTGACATGAACACAGACTGGAGAAGATATCAAACCGGTAGCTCCAAGACAAACAAGTCGGTGGAACCGATATGTTGTTATGCAGCTCATCTGCTAATTCGGTAGAACCGAGTAATTTGTATCGGAGGCTCCGTGGCTTGAACAGAAACTTGGCAATGTTTGAGACACATGCAAATTAATTTTGAAAATTTTGTAACAAGGTGTCAGAAAGATTTTTAAAGGAAATGCAAAAGACTTTACAAAAAGATATCAACTAGAGAAGATTTGAGTGGTTCCAAGGAATCTTGCAAATTGAGAATGAACCAAACAAGGTACTTAAACTAGATGATGGGCGGTGACTAGGTCACCTATATCAGAGTATATTGACTTAGGCGCCAAGCAAGAATGCTTGATCATAGGTCATACTCATCGTTAAGCTCAAAATGGGGTTACCATTTTTCGATTAAACATTTTAATGCTTTCATATCACTTGAGTTGCTTTAACTCATGACTTGGAGTAAAGCTTTTTCAAGGATATGAGTACATGCCTTTGAGTGATGTTGATGACGTGACTTGTAGGTGAACTTGTTGAGGATGCTCGAGGCTGATGAAGATCATCTTGAGTTGGGAGCAATCCTTCTCGTTTTAGTACACTTGTCACCTACATAGGTTAGTCAAGCAAGGAAGAACATGATATGACACGATACCAATTGTGAAGTTCAACTATGTGTCAAGGATATGTTTTTGTTGTCTTCTTCCTTCCATCACCAAGAGAGGTTGTGGATACTTGGTCATGACAAGATTGCTTGTGATTAGAGTTGATGGCAATCTTGTGGAATAAAGTTCTTCCAAGTACCTGCAAAATGTTAGTTGCAATACAAGGGAGCATAGGATTTCAAGATATATGATTCATGATAAAGATAGCATGGAATGGTCAATAAAGCTCATCCCCTTGCATGCATCCGAGTGAGCTTAGCTCAAGTTTGAAGCATCAATGATGCTCAACTCACTCCTCAAGTAACAAAACACTTTTTCATCAAGTGGCTTAGTAAAGATGTCGGCCAATTGTTTGTTAGTGCGAACATGCTTAGGATCAATATCTCCTTTGGCAACATGATCACGAATGAAATGATGTTGAACTTGAATGTGCTTAGTTCGAGAATGTTGCATAGGATTATGACCAATTTTAATAGCACTTTCATTGTCACAAAGTAATGGAACATTTTTAACATGGATTCCATAATCCTTAAGCGTTTGTGTCATCCATAGTAATTGTGCACAACATGATCCGGCGGCTATATACTCAGCTTCAGCAGTAGATAGAGATACCGAGTTTTGTTTCTTGGAAGACCAAGACACAAGAGATCTACCAAGAAATTGACAGGTACCCGAGGTGGATTTTCTATCAACCTTGTCACCGGCATACTCCGAATCGGAATAGCCAACAAGGTTAAAGGAAGATCCCTTGGGATACCAAATGCCAAAGTTGGTGTTTGTATCAAATATCTCACAACACATTTCACGGCCAAAAGATTACACTCTTTAGGTGCAGCTTGATATCTAGCACACATGCAAACACTAAGCATAATATCGGGACGGGAGGCACATAGATATAGCAATGAACCAATCATAGATCGATAAACCTTTTGATCAACCGGTTCATCCTCCTTGGTAAGATCAACATGTCCACTAGTAGGCATAGGAGTTTTCATACCTTTACACTCTTGCATGTTGAACTTCTTGATCAAGTCCTTGGTATACTTGGTTTGAGAGATGAAAGTTCCTTCTCTAGTTTGCTTGATTTGCAAACCAAGAAAGAATTTTAGCTCACACATCATGGACATCTCATACTTCTCGGACATCAACCTTCCAAATCTTTCATTTGGACTTGCGTATATCCTTGGGCTACGAGACGTGCCTTGTTGCGTACGACTTGACCGTGTTCATCTTGCTTGTCCCGAAACACCCATTTGGTTCCGATGATGTTGTGCTCGTCCTTGGGCTTCTCCACGAGTGTCCACACTTCGTTCCTCTCGAAGTTGTGAAGCTCTTCATCCATTGCATTCACCCAATCCGGGTCTTCAAGAGCTTGTTCTACCTTCAAGGGTTCAATGCTAGAGATGAAAGAATAATGCTCACAAAAATTAGCTAAGCGAGTTTTAGAGCGAGTGATTCTCCCAGTTTGTATGTCACCAAAGATTTGGTTTAGAGGATGGTTCTTGGTCACTATTGCTCGAACTCGGGGTAGCTTTGGCTTGTTGGATGGTGGAGCTTCTTCATCATCATCTTCTTCATCTTCGTTGTTGTTGAAGGTGTCGTTTCCTTGAGGTGGCGGTGAAGGATGTTGTGGTGGATCTTCATGATGTACTTCCTAATCTTCATCTTGGTGTGTACCGCTTGTGGATGCCTCCATGTCATGTTGAGATTCACCGTGACATGCATTAGGGGCTTCCACTTGAGTTTATGAAGTACTTTCCTTCAACTCCATGGGACGAATCTTGCCGATAGACAAGTCTTGGATAGCTTCCGAAGGATCTTTATCTCCTACATCATTTGGCAATTGTTCGACTTGCGAACAATTAGATTCATCAAACTTCACATCTACCGTCTCTTCAACTTTTTGAGTGAAGTTGTTGTAGACACAGTAAGTGTGAGAGTTCGATCCGTAACCGAGTAGGAATCCTTCATGAGATTTAGGAGCAAATTTAGTATGACGATGCTTATCAAGAATGTAGCACTTTGAGCCGAATACCCGAAAGTATCCAACTTGGGGTTTCTAACCGGTGAGTAGCTCGTATGTCGTTTTACCGAGAAGCTTGTGCAAGTAGAGTCGGTTTGTGGCATGACATGTTGTTTCCATGGCTTCTGCCCAAAAGTGTCTTGGCGTCTTGTATTCGTCAAGCATCGTTCTTGCCATCTCAATAAGAGTCCGGTTCTTCCTTTCAACAACTCCATTTTGTTGAGGCGTGTACGTAGCCGAGAACTCATGTGAAACACCTTCTTCCTCAAGAAAGGTATCTACATGGGTGTTCTTGAACTCCGATCCGTTATCGCTTTGAACCTTCTTGATCTTCACTTCAAACTGATTTTGCGCTTTGCGAACGAAGATCTTGAAGATCTTTTGTACCTGCGACTTATCATCAAGAAAGAATACCCACGTAAATCTAGAAAAATCATCAACTATAACAAGACCACAGGAATTTCCACCGAGGCTCTTATAAGCATTGGGACCAAAAAGATCCATGTGAAGTAACTTGAGGGGTCTCCTAGTAGTCATGATATTCTTAACGGGATGACTTCCACCTACTTGCTTTCTGGCTTGACAAGCACTACAAATTCTATCTTTGTCAAAGATAACATCTTTAACACCAAGTATATGAGCACCTTTGATAAGCTTGTCTAGATTACGCATGCCAACATGTCCTAGTCTTCTATGCCAAAGCCAACCTTTACGGAAACCGGTAAAGACCATGTTATGATTATCTTGACGAAACACTTGGCAATCTACTTTCGTGAATAGCACATTAAAACCAAAGTCGGCAAGTCTAGATACGGAAAGAAGATTGTAACTAAGGGATTCAACAAGCATGACGTTTTGAATAGAGCTATCATGGGATATGGCCACCTTACCAAGACCAAGTACATTACCATTGGAATTGTCTCCAAACGTTACTTACCTTTGCGGTCCATGGTTTGGTGTGATCTCTTCAAACATTTCTCTATCTCCGGTCATATGATCGGTGCATCCACTATCGAGAATCCACTCTTTTCCTCCGGACATGTAATCCTTGAAGTTTTCCATGAGACTTAGATTCTTCAAGATCTTCTCATGCTCGATGTCGAACAACTCATCTTCATCATAGTAGCCATGTTCCACATTGTCATCATCAATTGGGAAATCCTCGTCACAAGGAACAAAAGATTTGTTAGGGTTGTGATCATGACAATGTTCAAATTTATGAATTCGAATGGCTTCTACAATGATGTTGTTGATAATTATGACATCTCCTTTAGCACGCATGAGGTCTCTAAGCTCAAATAGATAGTCATCAAACTTGGGATCACTAGGCGTCATTTTGTGAAAGGCAATAGTTTTATGAAGAATTTCATCAAGATGACTCAATGAATAACTTGGATATCGTTTCTCCAAGTCATTCCACAAAGTATAAGCACATTCAAAATTCTTCATTTGATTAAGCACAGTCCTAGGCAATTTTCTAACGATAAGATTTACAGTTCTAAGATTGCATAGCATATCAATTTCCTCTTCGTGTGTGGGATGTAAAGGATCAATGGGAGGTACATAGGGGTTCTTAACATACTTGCTTAAATGAAATTCATTAAATAGCTCAAGCATCATATGTTTCCATTGACTATAGTACTCCCCATCAAGAATAGGCACTCTACAACTCAAACTCCCTATACTAGACACATCCATCTTCCTCCACGGTGATTAAACCGAAATAATGGAGACCAAAGCTCTGATACCAATTGAGGGATCACTAGAAGTGTGTCTAGAGGGGGGTGAATAGACTACTAGCAGGAATTTAAAACCTAACCTTTTCCCAAGTTGATAGGTTGGCAGATTTTAATGATTATAGCAAGTCTAGCACACCCTACACATGCATGTCAACAAGTATGGCAGCGGAAAGTAAAGACATTGCACATGGAAGTAAGTAGTTGAGATAGGGAGATCAAACGAATGAGGGACACGAAGATTTTTCCCGTGGTTCCGATAGGTGGTGCTATCGTACTTCCCGTGCTTCAAGATGATAGACTCCTCAACACACAATCACTCTCTCACAGATTTGGCTATGGTGGAAGAGATTGATTTGGTGGAAAGCAACTTGGGGAGGCTAGAGATCAATCTTCATATGGTAGGAATGGAATAGCTTGATCTCAACACATGAGTAGGTGGCCCTCTCTCAGAAAATATGATGGGGCAAGTATGGAATAGTTCTTAGTGCTTCTCTTTCGAGTGGGTGGTGGTGAAGGGGTATATAAAGGCATCCCCAAAAATCCAACCATTACACCTAAAGTGACCAACTCGGTGACACCGATGTGTGAATCTCGGTGGTACCGAAGTGATCAAAAGGCAGTAACTTTTGAATCTCGATGAGATCGATATATAAATCTCGGTGGTACCTATTAGGTGACCAACGGTCAGATTGCATAACTCGGTGACGCCGATTCTCACATCTCGGTGGTACCGATTCTTGACCATGGCTTACCAGAGAGTTGGTCCAGAAACTCGGTGGCGCCGATTCACAATTCTCGGTGGTACCGATTCTTGTGAATGGCTATCCAGAGAGTTGGTCCAAAAACTCGGTGAGACCGATTGGCAAAACTCGGTGGTACCGAAGACTGAAAATGGCTAAACTGAAAGTTGGCAACCCAAACTCGGTGGCACCAATGCAGAATCGGTGGCACCGACTGGCTAGGGTTTTGCATTGGTCTGTCTGAGTTTGGGAATCGGTGGGACTGAGTGGAAATTGTTCGTTGCACCGATTTTGGATATTTGGCTTGGACAAACTTTTGTGGAAGAGCTTGTGGGTGTTTTTGGTGACTATCTCTTGTGCACGTAGATCATCTTGTTCACCAACAGTACCTTACCCCCTTTTAATAGTATTGGCTTTCCTATGGACTCAAAGTGATTTCTCACAAAGTAAAATGTAGAGTCTTCTTGCTTGAAGCTTTGCCAATCCATTTCCTTGCATCTTGGGGTATCTCCACAATCCTTTTGCCAACCCATCTCTGTGGACTTCATCTGAAATACACTAGGTAGAAGTATTAGTCCAAGAGACAATGTATGTTGTCATGAATTATCAAAACCACCAATGGAGCATATTGTGCTTTCAGTCCCTAAGTAGCCAAAACACCTTAGGAGACTCAAATCACAACTCAAACACCCACAAATGCACTGGGAACCAAAATGGGTTAGGTTGCGGAAGACTATGGTGGTGGTGCGGATGATATGGTGGAGGGCCTAGGCAAAGATGCCGAGTATCTGAAAATTTCATGGATTCAAATTCTTATGGAATTAATTTTTTGGGATCGGGGAAGTCAATAGCTATCCAGCGAGCTCAAGAACGTCAAAATCGGACTCCGGATGAATTACTTATGGCCAAAATGGTAAAATGGTTGATGCTGAAATTTCAGGGAATCTTTCTGGTTAGGCCGAAAGTTCCGGGCATAGGGCCGGAAGTTCCAGGGGTGTACCGGAAGTTCCGGGGGTTACGGGAAAAGTCAGGGGTGACTGGGTTTTTTTTGGTGGAAACTTTCTGTTTAGCCCGGAAGTTCCGGGGGTAGGACGGAAGTTCCGGGGTCTGGAAGTTCCGGGAGTGCCCGGAAGTTCCGGGGGTCGTGCAAATTCATCCAGGACGAACCCTAATTTCTAGATCTGAGAACGGGGGCGCAAAAATTCAATTTCTAGGGAAAAATTCAAGGGGTAAAAGGTGAAATTGGGGCTTGGGAACGCCAATGGAGGTAGATCCACTTGCCAAACACTAGATCCACGGATCAAAATTAACAAAAACTCACTAGAACAACAAATCACAAGAAATTTTTTGGGGCTATTTTTGGGGTAAATTTTTGAAATAGGCAAGAAAAATTCAAACTAAGGGATAGAAAGTGGGGGGTAGGGCTCCAAATTTGTGGCAACGTTGTCGGATTTTGGGCTCCGCAAAACCCACAAGGTTCGAACACAGGGGCGTGTGCGAAGATCCCCTGCAGCTTCGCCCTACTTAGCTCGCTACTCGATGGTTACTACCTCGAACTCGCACGATGACGAGGAAGAAGATGAACATGGTGGTTTACCCAGGTTCGGGCCGCTGCGAAGCGTAATACCCTACTCCTGCTTTGGTGGATTGCCTCTCGGGGAGGTGTGGTGGATGAACTAGTACAATGGTGAGGAGCCTCGTGAGGGCGCTTGAGTGGTGTTCTTGGCCTTCTGCTAGCCTTGTGGTCGAGTCCCTCTCTACGGTGCAACCTAGCCTCTATATATAGTAGTGGCCCGTGTCCTCTTCCCTTATCGCAATGGCGGGAAGGGATCCCACAACGGCCAAATTTGAAGGGGGACATGAGTACATCCCCACCCTATACAAAGGTGGTCTTCGCCTGCAAAGTAGCTGTCGATGATGCAGAGGTGGGCTCGGCGATGACATCTGCCCTGCGGGGCTCGTGGTCGTGGTCTTGTTGCACCGGAATGGAAACCTTTGGGAGGCGCTTTGGGGACCCGCGTACGTCCCTGCCCCCTTTGCACCAAAGGGGAAACTGCACCGCCTGGCACGCTGGTGCCCGCCTGTCCTTTCTTGCGTCATCCTTGACTCCTGAGGCCGGGTTCTGCATAGAGATCTCCGCCGCTAAGGAGGGGATCTAAGGAGGCCCACCCCCTGCTGATCTTGGTGCTGTTTCCCTCGCGAGCTCGGGTCCTCGCGAGGGCCTTGCCTTGAGTGGGGTTGCGCCTAGTCGTACCGGCCGGCGGAATGGGCCGCACCCCGGGGCACAGGCTGGCAGGTCTGGGTACCCCCATTCCTAGAACGCCGACAGTAGCCCCCGGGCCCAAGGCGCGCCCGAGTTGGCTTCTAGGCGAAGCTGCTGAAGGTGGCCCGAAGCGCCGTGGTCCCCAATCGCCTGTGGGCCGGGCTTGTCACGCGGCAATCTCCGAGAGGCCGTCGCCTCTTCTTCTTCATGCCGGTTCGGCAATTTGTCAGATTTGTCAAATTGCTTGGTGCACACCAGCAGCCGTCTTTGTTTCCCATCACTCTCGCCATCTGTTCCCCCCTCTTCTGCGGCTCTCGCCCTTTCCGTTAAATCCCTGTGCGCGCACCGCCTCGCCCCCTTGCCATGGCCCCCAAGAAGGGAGAAGGCGAGGGCTTGAGCGCGCCGATGACCACGCCGGCACCGGAGCCTGCGCTGGGCCGGTCCTTGGTGGTGAATCTTGAGGGGTTGGAGAAGGTCCAGCTGGTGGTCGCCGCCAGTTCCAATGAATGGGGGGCAACCAAGATCTGGCTGGGCTCGCGGCCTCGGAGCGAGCTCAAGACCTCCGCCATCCCCCTTCATCTCCATGCCCTTCTCTCGGACTTGCTGCTGGCCTTCTCGGGCTTCCTCTCCGCCGTGCTCTCGCATTAAAGGATCCACGTGCTTCACCTCGACCCCGGCTCCCTTGTCCTCCTCTCGGCCTTCGCGCGTTTCTGTGCGAGGCCTTCGTTGGTGTCTCTCCCTCCATGGCCTTGTTGCGCCACTTCTTCTCCCTTGAGCTGACCTTAGGGGAAGAGTGCTCTGGGTGTGTGTCCCTGAGGGCAGCAGACGCATCCGTTGTGGGGCCCCTCGATGCAGGACTCTATCCGGAGGCCGAAGGGTTCCGGCGGCAGTGGGTCTATGTCAATGCCGCTGAGGCCGGCCCCCTGTTCCAAGCTCCGCTGGCCCCCGCCATGCCGAATCCCGGGTGGAGGCATGAGGAGCTTGCCGACCTGCGGCTTGCGCAGGTCCTAGCCAGGCCGGCGAGGCTGAAGAAGGCAGGCGTGACGATGGCGATGGTGGTGCGGGAGTTCACAAGCCGACAAATTGCTCCCCTTCAGCGCCATTCCCGCCCGATGTGGGCCTTCACTGGTCCTCTCGATCCCATGAGGATTCAGGTCCTGTCTCTTTCCCCCGGCGTGCTGCGCGAGCTGCTCCGCCGCCTGACCGGCGGTGAACCTGACGAGCTTCCCCGGGACGGCCTCCCCTTGTACAACTACAAGGACCGGGAAGCCCTCGTCCTGAAGATGCCGTGTTTTGATGAGCGGGGACTCCTTCCTCTGGAGGAAGCGTGTCCCCAAGGCGCCCCCTTCGCGGGGGCCCCAATCCCCGGGAACCCTGAAGCCACGGCCCCTCCCATGGCTGAGGTGGGGTGCCCTTCGTCAACCGCTCCCCTGGCTCCCGCTTCGGGTCGGCCCGGGGTCAAGGGTGACACCCCGTCGTTGATGGATGCCGCCGTCTCCGCCACTGGGTGCCAGGCGCCGGTCGTCGGTTCCTTGTCCCCCGGCCTCCGCGCTGGTCGGAAGAGGAAGGCACCCAGGGGCAGCCGCTCCTCGGCGCTGCGGGCGCCGGTGAAGAGGAAGTGGATCGCCGTGGATGAGTAAGTGCCTGCGTCCCCTCACCCTTCCCTTTTGCGCTCCCCTCCTGAGTTCCTGTCCCGCAGGCTCCCCACCAGTGAAGGAGGAGCCGGGCCGATGCCGCCCACTCCTACGGCCTCCGAGCTCCTTAACGCCGCGTCCTCCGTCAGCTCAAGGTTCTGGCTGCCAAGGCGCCCTTACTCGAGCCTGCTCAGCCCCCAGGAGGCCTCGAGCGAGAGCCTCCTGCGATCTTCTCCGCCCGCGGCCTCCAGCTCCCCGAGGCAGGGCCGCGCCCCCCGCTGGCGGCCTTCTTCTGGGTCCTCGGGCCCCCTTCGCTCGTTGATGTGGGGTCTCATGTGGCGCGTCCTTCTTCTGGGTCGGTCAGGCGGGAGCCCCCAGCCCCCGGGCATTCGCCCGGGCTGGGCGCCCCCCTGCATGCCTCCTCCGTCCATCCTGGGGAAGGCGGAGACCCTGGCTGGGCCCTTGAGCTCGCAGGTGACCGGAGCGCCATGCGGTGGGGTTTGCTCCAGACTGCGGCGGAAGTGATAGGATGCCTGGGGGTGGAGTTCGCCAACAACGATGCCCGCTTGGAGATGGAGCGCCAGTGCCACGCGCGGGAATGACATCGTCTCGAAGTCGTCGTGAATTTCGGCCGCCTGCAGCGCGAGCGCGCCCGTGCAAAGGCCGAGGAGTCCCTTGCCGTGGCGGTGGAGGCCCGCGAGTGCGCCTTTGCTAAGGCTCAGGAAGCCGACTGCTGGCGCAGGGCTTCCGAGGAACGCCTCGAGGAGCTTCAAGCCCTCAACGCCGCCCTTGAGCGGCAGGTCCAAGCACAGAGGGCCACACTTGATGGCCCGAAAATCGAGTCCCTCGCCGCTGGTGCAAGCCCCCGCGTGCCCGTTGATGCGTTAGCGATGGAGGCGCTGGAGCAGAGCCTGGAGCAGGAGAGGCTGGAGGTGAGGGAGCGCCAGGCGTTGCTTGCTGAGGAGTCCCTTGCCTGCCGCGAGGCGAGGTTCCAAGAGGAGGTTGAGAACAATGTGGTAGAGGCTTGGTGTTCCCTTCTCCGGGATTATCGCGCGAAGCTGAAGCTCCAGGAGTCCCGTTACTGCAAGTGACGTGACCACCTGAAAGGCGAGGTTGATGTCCTCAAGAAAAGGTTAGACCAAGAGGAAGGACGCCGGCGAGCCGCGATGGACGCCTAGGCCGCTGCCGAGGCCGAGCTAGCTTTTCTCTATAAACAAGTAAAGGGCGTTGCTTCCCTGGTGGAGAAGGCTTCGGACGAGGCAGACCGTGCTCGCGGCCTCCAGTACACGTGCTCCCAGATGTTCCAGTCTCTCGAGGGGATGGCCAACCGGGCCTTGAGCAACATCAAGGGGCGAGTGGCTATATGACCGGTAAGGCTCCTGCGGTGCGAGCGTCTCGAGCCCCTTGGTTCCAGACGACGCTGGGTACCTGGGGTTCTTTTCCATGGTCGTGGAGTGCCTTGAGGGGGGTGCGGAGAAGATCCGCGTGCTTGTGGAGGAGAAGCGCCGCGACCTCCTCGCGCGGGCGGCCTCGAACGTCTTCAGCCACCTCCTTCGTCTCGACCTGCACTTCGATTTCGGGGCGGTCCTTGGTCCCGTGCCTGAAGTGCCTCGCCGAGTGGGTCAAGGACCATGTGGAAGACCTGATAGCGGAGCTTTCTTCCGACGAAGCCGAGGGCCATGCTGGAGCCGGGAAGCACGAGGCCGCCGGTGGCGGTGATGATGAGAGTGGCGGCGACTACATGTCCCCTTGAGCAGCCTTCTTGTTTTCCTGGCAGGGTTATGCATGTGGCCTAGTGGAAACCCTAATGTATTTTGGAAAATACCCTTGAATGTGCTCCCGAATGACGAGGTGTGTTGCGCCGCGCTTCCTTTTGCCCGGGGTCGCTGCCAATCCGATCGGCACGCTCGCGGTAGCCTTCTGCGTCAGGGAGGTTAAGCAGTGGCGCTTGGGGGGGGGGGTCCGGACATCCTGAGGGTTTCTCTTTCTTACGAGTGAGGCAAGTTGGGAGCCCTTTCGGCACTCTGTGTCTGCAGGCCCCAGTCCCGCACATTTCTCGACCACCGTAGTGTACGACCGGATCAGCAGGATGCAACTACGAGGTGAGGCCTCGACACCCTTGATGCCGACCGGATCACCAAGGACGACATCAAGAGGCGAGTGGCTATATGACCGGTAAGGCTCCTGAGGCGCGTTGCTCAGGAGCCCCCCTTGATGCTCAAGCAGCTCTACGTCGGCAGGTCCCAGTCCCGCACATTTCTCGACCACCGTAATGTATGACCGGATCACCAAGGACGCAACTACGAGGTGAGACCTCGACACCCTTGATCCCGACCGGATCACCAAGGACGACATCAAGGGGCGAGTGGCTATATGACCGGTAAGGCTCCTGAGGCGCGTTGCTCAGGAGCCCCCCTTGACGCTCAAGCAGCTCCCAAAAAATTTCATTTCCTGCCCCGGGAGGTGCGAGCCCCCAGGGGCTCTTGATATGACGCGTTGGGCCGTAGGTGGGGCCTCCGAGCGAGCGAAAAACGGCACACGCCTGCTGACCCTCTCGGGATTACCACGAGAAGACCCGGGCGCCAAAGCCTTGGCGAGGTGCGGGCACCGTCCCTACAGAAGAAAAATGCAAGAACACCCCTTCCCTACAGAAGAAAAATGCAAGAACACCAAGTTCCATTCCAAAAGGCGGCAAGTTCGAGTACAAAAAGGATTCTCAAAGGCGGCGACTTTGAATACAAAAAGGAGCGAGAAACGGCCGCGTCCGGCTCTTAGGGTAGTCTTCGTCTTCGTCTTCCCCCAGCGCCGAGCATAGGGCATCCAAGTTGCATGGGCATAGCCATTGGAGGGCAGTGTTGTCCGCCAGCGGGGAGCATGGGGCTTCCACATTGCATGGGAAGGAACCCCTCCGCGTCCTCGGGGGGCTCCGGGCGTATACAGCCCACTCATTATTACGTGAGAGTGTCACAGGTTGGTCCTGGGGATGTACAGGGAGCTCCATGCCTCGCGGACATGAAGCCCACTCCCAGCCCCCAGGCTTGGCGTGGTGAAGTAGGGTCGGCTCCGGACGGGCCCTCGAGCATAGGGGGAGCCCCTCGCGCTCTCCGACGGGAGGGCCCGCCTCGGAAAAGGGCCTTGGGCACCCCAGAGCCCATGGCCGGGTGCCGTCGTCGTGGTGATGGCGCAACCCTCTGCGCCGCGGGTCGGGTCCAGTGGTGCCCTTCCGTTGCGTGAGAGGCCGGCACCCCGGGTAGTGCCCCAGCGCGCCTCGCTGGGGTGCCCGGGGTCCCCACGCAGGTACTCGAGGCCCTGCCCCCAGGCTAGGCTAGTTGGGCCTGGGGACATGGGCGAGTACATGATCGCCCGCTGGTGATCGAATGAAACACGACCCGGAGACATGGGCGTATGTTCCACCCTCCGTCTCCAAGCGGGCGTCGCGTGCCCCGGAGACATGGGCGTGTGTTCCACCCTCCGTCTCCAGGATGGGATCATCTGGCCTGAAGACATGGGCGTGTGTTCCACCCTCCATCTCCAAGCTGGGGCCATTCGACCCGGGGACGTGGGCGCACGTTCCACCCTCCGTTCCCAGGAAAGTGACCCCCGGTCCCCAGACCCAGATGCCTGCTCAAGGAAGCTCCCTACCAGTGGGTGCGCCTCGCGAAGCTGCCTACGCCGGGCATCCTCGCGAGGCCAACCCCGCAAGCCGCCCTCGCGAGGCTGTGCATACCAGCCCGTGCAAGAGCCGTTCGCGAAGTCGCGTACGCGCCTCCTGTCGCCGTGGGAGCCGGCGTTGCTTCCTTCGCGGCCCAGGCGCTCGTCAACATGGTCGTTGTAGAGTTGCTCGAGCCCCCGGGCGCCGGCGCAGTCAAGCCTCTGGTCCTCCTCCCTGGTTCTGGTGGGCGCGCTGAGGGGCGCGGGGCGATGCCCCTCTCGCGTGGCTAGCACCTCCCACCGGTCTCTGCCGGCGCCTGCGGCCAGCTCCTGCGCCCCCAGCGACTCGAGCCAGGCCCCCGGCGAGAGCGGGTCGCCGCGGATGTCCCGAGCGCGCCCGTGCGGCCCAGGCGCCGTGCCATCCGGTTGAGCGAGTTCACAGGCACGAGCCCCGCTGAGGTACACCTGGGTCTCGTCGGTGGCGGTGACGCGTCTGGGGGAACGCCTGGCCCAGTCGTTGCGGCGATCGCGCGCAACGTGTTGGCGCTGTAGCTCGTGCACCACGAGGAGCGCGACATGTCTGTGCGTCGGGTCGTGGCAGACCCGAAAGGGCGGCGGCGTGGCCCGGGTGCGGGGAAGGGCCGGGGCGGCAAGGCCGTGCCGTGTGGTTGGTGAAGGCGGCAACCACCGGCGCCTGTTGAGGGCCCGGCCGGTGATGGCGCCCGCCGACGGGGAGGCAGAACAACGCGGGGTGCCAAGGCCCGCCGGCGCCGCCGGCGCCACGCGGGCAGCCCGCCGCTCAGCACGGGCTAGACGTCCTTTTGCCATGAGTGCGGTGAGCGGAGGGGAGGCGAGGCCTAAGGAAGACTTCAACCCGCCCCCTACCTGGCGCGCCAAATGTCGGATTTCGGGCTCCGCAAAACCCTCAGTGTTCGAACACAGGGGCGTGTGTGAATATCCCCTGCAGCTTCGCCCTACTTAGCTCGCTACTCGATGGTTACTACCGGCCTCGCGAGGGCCTTGCCTTGAGTGGGTCTGCGCCTGGTCATACCGGCCGGCGGAATGGGCCGCGCCCCGAGCCACAGGCTGGCAGGTCTGGGTACCCCCGTTCCCAGATCACCGACAAACGTGGCTCTTGATACCAATATGATACGGGGCAAACCCGAGGGTGGATTCGAGGAAGAACACGAAGAACATGAGGGGAAAACGTGGAGAAATCAAAGAGGAAAACACTCTATTGGACAAGATCCACACCAAGTACTCCTCAAATCACAAGCAATACACGGGATGCATCATGATCCAAGAACAACAATGGAAATAAAGATACATGGGTAGTTCATCCAAATCTCTAGGAGAGATGGGCCTTAAAATCTGTAGACGGATCTTCCCTTGGAAGGGGCCTTGACATCCTCTATGGATCTTCTCTGGTGGAGGTCTCGATCTCCATGGGAGAGGTAGAGGAAGGAGCAAAGCTCAACTATGAATGAGCTATAACTTTTCTAACCCTAGAATGGTGGTGGGAGAAGAGTATATATAGTGCAAGCCACGAAAGGGTAAGTGAGGGGCAAAATAGGTACACGGGCTGCAGCCCAAGTCTCTGCGCGCAGACAGGGCCGGAGGTTTCGGGCTCCGGAGGTTCCGGACAAGGTCTGGGCTGGTTTCGGGCTACCAACAGAGTTGGCACACTCTCCGCTGTGCTGGGTGCCGGAGGCCGGAAGTTCTGGGACGGCCGGATGTTTTGGGCGCCGGAAGTTCTGGTCTGGTGGCCGGAAGTTCTGGGCTTTCCTGAAGCTTCTCCTCGCTTCTTCTTCCTTCTCTTCCTTCTCTTCCCTCGCGGATGGTGTAGGCGTAAACTTGCGCTTGCGCTCCTCCTTGTCATCCGTGGTGCTCTGATAATACCTATGCATGCACACGAGAGGAGTGTCAAGTAGTATACCATCCTCGAAGGGGTCAAATGAACACATGTAAAGGAGATGATTCACCTTTATGTATGTGAAGTAGAGGTCGCACGTGTCACTTGCCAAACGGAGTCTTGACATGGTGATGTCCGTAGGATGCTCCGCATCACATCTCCCCCCCCCCGCCCTTTTCGTATCGATTAAATTCTCATCCAGGTGCCTTTCTTTTCATTGATATTTCCGCTATCTTTTCTTCCGTATTGTATCCGGTGATTCATTGTGAAGATGCTTAAGTGCTAAGTTCATCATTCTTCGTTCTTGTTTTCTTCTCCGGTGGTTTCAATTCAAGATTTCGGTGTTCATCATATCCTTTTCATTCATTAAATGCTTTCCCATGTTAGTAATTCTTATCCAAGCATTTCTTGTTTATTCACCTCTTTCTATTCTTCTCCGGAATTTTCAACATATCTCCAAATATTCCTGTTTCCGTTCAAAATCTTTTCAAATTATTTCGAGGTTCTCACCTCATCAAGTTTTCAACTTGTACCAGTGCAATCTCTCCTTGTAAGAAATCATTTCAACGGAGTTTTCCTTTGAGTGGGCCCATAACCCACAGGTCTTTCTCAGGATCTTACCTGGCTCTTTTAATCTCTTCCGATGATCTCATGTTCTTTTCAAATGTGACGTAGGAATGATTTTCATCAGTCATATTCCTTCTTCAACATCGCTTCGAATTATTATTTTCATCGTGGCTCAATATTTCTTTATTCATTGTTCTGGAGTATCTCAGCAATTCATGGTATTGTTTCTTGTCATCCTTCTCGGCTTTGAAGACCAAAGGAGAGTTTCTCTTAAATCTTGGTCCGTTCTTGGAGATTCATTATTCCAGCTTCGTGCTATCCTCCCAAAAAATTTCAATCATGAGAAATTCCTTCCATATTGATCTGAAGCATTTCAGTGTTGTGCTCGTTTCTCAATTCTCCGAAGGCCATCCTTCCAGAAGATTTCTTTGTTCTTAGCTTTGAGCTTTCGTTCTCAAATTCTTCTTAATTGTTGTCTCTTCGTTCGTATCTCAATTATTTCGGTCCCTTGTTTAAGTTTTCTGCTAGACGGATCATGATCTCTTCATTCTCATGTATTCCCATTAGTTTGCAAATTCTTATCGGTGTTCTCATTCAATACTTCTTCAAGTTTGCAATATCTCTCTTCAATCTTTTCAAGAAGAATAAGCAGTATGCTAAATCCATTGCTTGTCATCAAATTAACTTGATGAAGGATAAGCATAACATAATTCTTATTCTTGTTCATCAAGTTGTTTTCAATCCTTTTCCGGAGTTGTTCATGATATCAAATTCTCGATTCTATGTTGTTCATCTTTTCTTTTCTGGAGTTTCCATTTTTCTGAAGTATCTCTTCGCGAAGTTTCATCTAAACCATGGCAAGGCCTCAATCTTGTTCTTTTTGCAACCTTCAATTCTTTTCTGTCATCCTTCATTTCGGTGTTCTCCAAGAGGTCCTTCATGGTGGTTCGTCAAGAATTTAATTCATTCTCGAAGTGTTCTTCAAGATTCTTGTGGTAGTACCTCAAGTATTCTTTATCTTGCATTTCAAAGTGCAATTCATTCTACCTTATCTTTTGAGAGTGTTTTATAGCATTCTTGATTCATGAGGAGTCTCAAAGAGAAGTTATCAAGAATGAAATATTTAAACCCACCAATTTCTTCTCTCATGATATCTTTTCAACCCATCATTTCTTCATTGGGGCTCTCCTGGATTAGATTCCACATAAAGTATTTCCTAAGGATTGTTGCTATCATGGTGTTTGTCAATGAACAAAGTTTTCTCTTATCCTCTCGGTGAAAGAAATTTTGCATATCTTGTTCCTTCCAAGCAATCTTCGTTTCCAGTAGTGGCTGGTTGTCACCTCATAATTTTGAGATGTTTTCGATAAGCCCACAACAAGCCTTTGTTTTCATTGTTTATGTTCCAACAACTCCATTATGTCCTTCCTTGTAAGGATGCTTTTCTAATTCAATTTTGGTAGAAATTGTCATTTTCTTCTCCGTTCTTTTCTTCCCAACAATCTAGCTTCTATTCTTTTGTTCCGAAGGCATTGTTATGTTGCTCTCTGCAACCCATCATCTCGTTTTATCAAGATCATGTTTTTTCCTTGCCTATCCATTTAACTGGAGTGTTGTGTCTTGTTTTCAAGTTCTTTTCATCTTATCAATTTTTGCTTCTCTTTTCAATCGTAGTGCCTCCCGAATTTGTTCTTTCTAATTCTCGCCTAGCTCTTTTCAACCGGAGTGATTTCAAATTCTTCCTTCTTCCTCGTGCAATTATTCATATCTTTCCAACCTCCAAATTTCTTGGCATGCATCTTCTTCCTCTTTTCTGCCGGAGTGATGTCCAATTCTTTATTTCTCATTCCCTTTCTGTCTCGTTTCAACCAAAGTGGTTTCAACTCTTTCTTTCCCGTATGTTCTTTCATCTCTTCGCAACCTCCAAGATTTGTTGGTTTCACCCGTTTGTCAAAGAAGCGACTAAGTTTTACCTCTTACTTTCCTCTTCCTCTTCCTCTTATCATTCTAAGATCTCGGGTCGAGATCTCTTGTTAGTGAAGGAGAGTTGTAACAGCCCGAGACCGACGCTTCAGATGCCTTCCATTTATTTTGAGTTTCGCCATGTGTTACATTTGATTGTCGCATTCATCATCAAATCATTCACACCATTCGCATTGCATTGGCACTCCAATGCCGTCATTTTTTCAAATCTGGCATCCATTCATAGTTGTTGGTTCTCTCTTTTGACGTTGTTGACCGTTTTGAGACCAACCACACACGCACGCACCCGTGGGATCGTTAAAATGTTGTTTTTAAAAGTGCGTATAAAATATTCTCAAATTGGGTTGAAAGTTGTCTTACGATCTTAATATATTGCAGGTAGAGCGCTTGCCAAATTTCGTCGCATTCATAGGTCGTTTGATACCCCAACGGTTAAACCTATAGCGGCACTATAGCCGGTTAAATCATCGGACGTTTTCGGTGTTTAAAACTGTTGTCGGGCTGCGCGCGTCTTTCCTCTCTTCTAATGACTAGCCCCTCTACACAGTGCACAGACCCTCGCGCGCGTCCGATAACTTCCCCGAACCCGAAACATACGGTCATGGCCGTTGGGTTCGGATCAACCCCGTAATACCCCAGACCATCATCCGTTTTTTATATGAACCCCCTAACTTAATTTTCTTGACCATCCGATCGAATCGGAGGGTCTAAAACTATCCAAGGCAACCCCTAGATCAAACCCTACCTATTTAATCAGTCAACCCTAAATTTTAGGCATCCTGTCCCATCCTCCACCCGTCACCGCCACTCTCTCTCGGGATCCCACCAAATCCACTATCTTCCTCCTTGCCTCGTTTTCCTAGCCGCACAAACCAGCGCCCGATCCAGGGGCTTGTCTCGTGCCTGGACGCGTCCGTGCCCGCAAGGAGCCCGAGCCTCCCTGTCTGCCTGCCTAGAGCACCACCTTGCCTAGCCTGCTCCTCTCGTGCACATCGCCTTCTCCCTCCGTGCCTCGTCGCCGTTGTTGGACTGGCCGCCGTCGAATGACCGAACCAAGCCAGTTGCACCACCCCTCATCTTCTTCTTCTTCTTCTACTTCTTCTTCTTCTCTCTCTCTCTCGCCCCTTGAAAACACAATATGCTCCCTTGGTGGTTTTGATAATTCATGACAACATACATTGTCTCTTGGACTAATACTCTTATCTAGTGCATTTCAGATAAAGTCCACAGAGAGTGCTGGCTAAGGAGTGTGAGGAGCATCCCCAAGCAGAAGAAGGAGAAGGAATAGGATTGGCAAAGCTTCAAGCAAGAAGACTCTACATTTTACTTTGTGAGAAATCACTTTGAGTCTATAGGAAAGCCAATACTATTAAAAGGGGGTAAGGTATTGATGGTGAACAAATGCTCCACGTGCACAAGTGATAGTCACCAAAAACACACACAAGCTCTTCCACAAAAGCATGTCAAAGCCTATCATGCAAAATCGGTGCCACCAATATTCCCCACTCGGCCCTACCGATTTTCACCTCAGACAGATCCCAGCCAAACCCTAGATCTTCGGTACAGCTGATTCTGCATCGGTGCCACCGAGTTCATGTTGCCAACTTTCTGTTGCCCGTTTTCTTCAATTTGGAATTTTCGAGTTGTTTGGATCGGTGCCACCAAGATTTGCAATCTGACCGTTGGTCACCTAATCGGTACTGCCGAGATTTATATATCGGTCTCACTGAGATTCGAAAGTTGCTACCTTTTGAGAAACTCGGTACCACCGAGTTTTACACTTTGGTGTCACCGAGTTGGTCATTATAGGTGTAACGGTTGGATTTTTGGAGATGCCTATATATACCCCTTCACCACCACCCACTCGAAAGTGAAGCACTCAGAACTATTCCATACTTGCCCCATCCAATTTTCTGAGAGAGAGCCACCTACTCATGTGTTGAGATCAAGCCATTCCATTCCAACCATATGAATCTTGATTTCTAGCCTCCTCAAGTTGCTTTCCACCCAATCAATCTGTTCCACCAAAGCCAAATCTGTGAGAGAGTGATTGTGTGTTGAGGAGTCTATCATCTTGAAGCACAAGAGCAAGGAGTTCATCGTTACTATCGAGCTTATTACCTTTTGGAGGGTGGTGCCTCCTAAATTGGTTAGGTGTCGCTTGGGAGCCTTCTACTTCGTGTTGTGGAGTTGAACCAAGAAGTATGTAAGGGCAAGGAGATCGCCTACTTCGTGAAGATCTACCCATAGTGAGGATAGTCCTTCGTGGATGGAAGCCGTTATGGAATAGTCAAGGTTGCTACTTCGTGGACCCTTATGGGTGGAGCCCTCCGTGGACTCCCGCGACCGTTACCCTCTGTGGGTTTAAGACTCCATAAACGTGGATGTACGATAGTGCCACCTATCGGAACCACGGGAAAAATCCTTGCGTCTTCAAATTGCGTTTGATCTTCCTATCCCTACTCTCTCTTACTTTTGCATGTCTTACTTTCTGCTGCCATGATTGTTGACTAGCATATGTAGGGTGCATTAGACTTGTGATAATTGCTAAAACTGCCCACCAATTAACTTGGGAAAAGGTTAGGTTTTAATTTATGCGAGTATTCTATTCACCCCCCCTCTAGACACATACTTCTCGTGATCCTACAAGTGGTATCAGAGCATTGGTCTCCATCGCATCGGTTTCATCACCGTGGAGGAAGATGGATGTGTCTAGTTTGGAGAGTTTGACTTGTAGAGTGCCTATTCTTGATGGGGAGTACTATAGTCAATGGAAATATAAGATGCTTGAACTATTCAATGAATTTCATTTGAGCAAGTATGTTAATAGCCCCTATGTACCTCCCATTGATCCTTTACATCCCACACGAAGGGGAAATTGATATGCTATGCAATCTTAGAACTATTAATCTCATCATTAGAGGATTGCCTAGAATTGTGCTTAAACAAATGAAGAATTTTGAATGTGCTTATACTTTGTGGAATGATTTGGAGAAACGATATCCAAGTTATTCATTGAGTAATCTTGATGAAATTCTTCATAAAACTATTGTTGTTCACCAAATTATGCCTAGTGACCCCAAGTTTCATGACTATCTATTTGAGCTTAGAGACCTCATGTGTGCTAAGGGAGATGTCATAACTATCAACAATATCATTATAGAAGCCATTCACATTCATAATCTTGAACATTGTCATGATCACAACCCTAACGAATCTCTCGTTTCTTATGACGAGGATTTCCCACTTGATGATGACAATGTGGAACATGGCTACTATGATGAAGATGAGTTGTTCGACATCGAGCATGAGAAGATCATGAAGAATCTAAGTCTCATGGCAAACTTCAAGGATTACATGTCCGGTGGAAAAGAGTGGATACTCGATAGTGGATGCACCGATCATATGACCGGAGATGGAGACATGTTTGAAGAGATCACACCAAACCATGGACCGCGAAGGTATGTAACTTTTGGAGACAACACCAAGGGTAAGGTATTTGGTCTTGGTAAGGTGGCCCTATCCCATGATAGCTCTATTCAAAACGTCATGCTTGTTGAATCCCTTCGCTCGCAAAGCGCAAAATCAGTTTGAGGTGAAGATCAAGAAGGTTCGGAGCGATAACGGATCGGAGTTCAAGAACACCCATGTATATACCTTTCTTGATGAAGAAGGTGTTTCACATGAGTTCTCGGCTACATACACGCCTCAACAAAATGGAGTTGTTGAGAGGAAGAACCGAACTCTTATTGAGATGGCAAGAACGATGATTGACGAATACAAGACGCCAAGACACTTTTGGGCAGAAGCCGTGGAAACAACATGTCATGCCACAAACCTACTCTACTTGCACAAGCTTCTCGGTAAAATGGCATACGAGCTACTCACCGGTAACAAACTCCAAGTTGGATACTTTTGGGTATTCGGCTCAAAGTGCTACATTCTTGATAAGCATTGTCGTACTAAATTTGCTCCTAAATCTCATGAAGGATTCCTACTTGGTTACGGTTCGAACTCTCACACTTACCGTGTCTACAACAACTTCACTCGAAAAATTGAAGAGACGTAGATGTGAAGTTTGATGAATCTAATGGTTCGCAAGTCGAACAATTGCCAAATGATGTAGGAGACAAGGATCCTTCAAAAGCTATCGAAGACTTGTCCATCGGCAAGATTCGTCCCATGGAGGTGAAGGAAATTACTTCGTCAACTCAAGTGGAAGCCCTACTTCACGTCAAGGTGAACCTCAACAGGACATGGAGGTATCCACAAGCGGTACACGACAAGATGAAGAGGAGGAAGTACATCATGAAGATCCACCACAACCTCCTTCACCACCACCTCAAGGAAACGACACCTTCAACAACAACGAAGATGAAGGAGATGATGATGATGAAGAAGCTCCACCATCCAACAAGCCAAAACTACCCCGAGTTCGAGCAAGAGTACCAAAAACCATCCTCTAAACCAAATCTTCGGTGACATACAAACCGGGAGAATCACTCGCTCCAAAACTCGCTTAGCAAATTTTTGTGAGCATTATTCTTTCATCTCTAGCATTGAACCCTTGAAGGTTAAACAAGCACTTGAAGACCCGGATTGGGTGAACGCTATGAATGAAGAGCTTCACAACTTTGAGAGGAACGAAGTGTGGACACTCGTGGAGAAGCCCAAGGACGAGCACAACATCATCGGCAAAAAATGGGTGTTTCGAAACAAGAAAGATGAAGACGGTCAAGTTGTACGCAACAAGGTGCGTCTCGTAGCCCAAGGATATACGCAAGTCGAAGGTATGGACTACGGTGAGACCTACGCACCCGTTGCTAGACTTGAAGCTATTCGCATTCTTCTTGCTTATGCTAATCACCATGATATCACGCTTTATCAAATGGACATTAAAAGTGCATTTTTAAATGGTGAGATTGAAGAAGAGGTCTATGTTAAACAACCCCCTGGTTTTGTGAATCCTAAGAAACCTAATCATGTCTATAAGCTTCGTAAAGCTCTTTATGGTCTTAAGCAAGCCCCACGTGCTTGGTATAAATGCTTAACGAAGTTTCTCATTGAAAAGTGTTTTGAAATTGGTAAAATTGAGGAAACCTTATTCACTAAGAGAGTTAATGGTGAATTATTTGTGTGCCAAATCTATGTGGATGATATTATCAATGGATATACTAACCCACAATTTAGTGAAATATTTGGAAGGTTGATGTCCGAGAAGTATGAGATGTCCATGATGTGTGAGCTGAAATTTTTCCTTGGTTTGCAAATCAAGCAAACGAGAGAAGGAACTTTCATCTATCAAACCAAGTATACCAAGGACTTGATCAAAAAGTTCAAAATGCAAGAGTGTAAAGGTATGAAAACTCCTATGCCTACTAGTGGACATGTTGATCTAACCAAGGAAGATGAACCGGTTGATCAAAAGGTTTATCGATCTATGATTGGTTCATTGTTATATCTATGTGCCTCCCGTCCCGATATTATG
The DNA here is from genome assembly GCA_039707655.1 of Elymus sibiricus. Lineage (NCBI taxonomy): Eukaryota > Viridiplantae > Streptophyta > Magnoliopsida > Poales > Poaceae > Elymus > Elymus sibiricus. Next base: position 227,802,503 of record CM077665.1, on the reverse strand, counting down.
CTTAGTCTTTGCATGTGTGCTAGATATCAAGCTGCACCTAAAGAGTGTCATCTTTTGGCCGTGAAATGTATTGTGAGATATTTGATACAAACACCAAACTTTGGCATTTGGTATCCTAAGGGATCTTCTTTTAACCTTGTTGTCTATTCCGATTCGGACTATGCCGGTCACAAGGTTGATAGAAAATCCACTTCGGGTACATGTCAATTTCTTGGGAGATCTCTTGTGTCTTGGTCCTCCAAGAAACAAAACTCAGTATCTCTATCTACCGCCGAAGCCGAGTATATTGCCGCCGGATCGTGTTGTGCACAATTACTATGGATGACACAGACGCTTAAGGATTATGGAATCCACGTGAAAAATGTTCCATTACTTTGTGACAATGAGAGTGCTATTAAGATTGGTCATAATCCCATGCAACATTCTCGAAGTAAGCATATTCAAGTTCGACATCATTTCATTCGTGATCATGTTGCCAAAGGAGATATTAATCTTAAGCATGTTCGCACTAACAAGCAATTGGCCGATATCTTTACTACGCCACTTGATGAGAAAGTGCTTTGTTACTTGAGGAGTGAGTTGAACATCATTGATGCTTCAAACTTGAGCTAGACTCACTCGGTTGCATGCAAGGGGATGAGCTTCCTTGACCATTCCATGCTATCATTACCATGAATCTCATATAACTTGGAATTCTATGCTCCCTTGTATTGCATCTAACCCTTTTGTAGGTACTTGGAAGAGCAACACTCCACAGGATTGCCATCAACTCATATCTTAAGCAATCTTGTCATGGCCAAGTATCCACAACCCCTCTTGATGATGGAAGGAAGAGAACAACAAAAACATATCCTTGACTTACATATGATGAAAATATCACTCTTGTCATTTGGATATATCATGTTCTTCCTTGCATGAAAAACCTATGTAGGTGATAAGTGAACCAAAACAAGAAGGATTGCTCCCAACTCAAGATGAACTTCATCAACCTCGAGCATCCTCATCAACTTCACCTACAAGCCACGTAATCAACATGACTCAAAGGTATGTACTCATATCCTTGATATAGCCTTACTCCAAGTCATGGGATAAAGCAACTCAAGTGATATGAAAACATTAAAATGCTTAATCGAAAAATGGTAACCCCATTTCGAGCTTAATGATGAGTATGACCTATGATCAAGTATTCTTGCTTGAATCCTTAAGTCAATGTACTCTAACATAGGTGACCTAGTCATTGCCCATCATCTAGTTATAAGAATTGAATGGAGAATTTTTTGTTTTGTTGATCATTGACATTCCAATTCAACTCCAACCTAGATGAAAATTCATTGCAAACTTTTCTGAAAATTCATTGCAAATTCTTCTGAAAATTCATTACAAATCTTTCTGAGAATTCATTGAAAATCTTTGTGATCTGTTTGAGACTTTCTGAAAAACTGCATTTGACAAAATAGCCATGAACAACTTTGCCAAGTTTCTGTTTCTCAACTCCGAGCCTCCAACCAAAGAATCCCGGTCTCACCGATGAAGGAGTTATGTTGCACAATCACTCATCGGTGCTACCAAAGGGGGAGATACAATACTTAAATGGGAAAATATCTAAGCATTCATGCTTCAGGGGGAGAGATAATCATGAAAAGAAGAAGTGTACATTTAACAAAGATAAAGGGGGAGAAATATCAAGGATCCCTTAACTCAGAAACACTTCTTCAGGAGAAGAGAGCAGAATAAATATGATTGAATTTAATTCTTATCTGCTTTAGACTTTTCTCAGCCCTACCTACTCCCAATATCTAAATGCTAAGAATCAGGGGGAGAGGATGGCCTACAAATTTCACTCTAGGGGAGAAAGTTCTAAATGTTCTTGGAGACATATCAATCTTAAGGAATACTATCTTCTATATGTTCTCCACATCTTGGTACTATTGAGCTCTATTGCTTTTTATTGGTAGAATACTCTTGTGTTTCCTAACATTGTTTTCTCAAGTGTGTTTCTACTACTAGAATGCTCAAGAACTCAAGGTAAGTATATGCATCATATCCTTGATCAAGATGATCTCTTGCTTCTTGCACATATTGTTTGCAAGAGTGAAGTCTTGAACAAGGATGTAACTCATTCACATATATATGATGCATATGGCCAAGATACACATGACTCATTTTATCCTTTCTACTATGTGTGTGTCTATGCATTCCAAGGCAACTATCCTTTAAAGGGATTGCACACATTTAGGGGGAGCAAGTTTTTGTCATGTGTCTCTCAATGTCTTCATTATATCTATGCATATCTTTATTTGAAGCTTTGATTGTATGTTGTCATCAATTACCAAAAAGGGGGAGATTGAAAGCACAATATGCTCCCTTGGTGGTTTTGATAATTCATGAAACATACATTGTCTCTTGGACTAATACTCTTATCTAGTGCATTTCAGATAAAGTCCACAGAGAGTGCTGGCTAAGGAGTGTGAGGAGCATCCCCAAGAAGAAGAAGGAGAAGGAATAGGATTGGCAAAGCTTCAAGCAAGAAGAGTCTACATTTTACTTTATGAGAAATCACTTTGAGTCTATAGGAAAGCCAATACTATTAAAAGGGGGTAAGGTATTGATGGTGAACAAAATGCTCCACGTGCACAAGTGATAGTCACCAAAAAGCCCACAAGCTCTTCCACAAAAGTCTATCAAAGCCTATCATGCAAAATCGGTGCCACCAATATTCCCCACTTGGCCCTACCGATTTTCACCTCAAACAGATCCCATCCAAACCCTAGATCTTTGGTACAGCCGATTCTGCATCGGTGCCACCGAGTTCAGGTTGGCAACTTTCTGTTGCCCGTTTTCTTCAATTTGGAATTTCTGAGTTGTTTGGATCGGTGCCACCGAGATTTGCAATCTGACCGTTGGTCACCTAATCGGTACTGCCGAGATTTATATATCGTTCTCACCGAGATTCGAAAGTTGCTACCTTTTGAGCAACTCGGTACCACCGAGTTTTACACTTCGGTGACACCGAGTTGGTCATTATAGGTGTAACGGTTGGATTTTTGGAGATGCCTATATATACCCCTTCACCACCAACCACTCGAAAGGGAAGCACTCAGAACTTTTCCATACTTGCCCCATCCAATTTCCTGAGAGAGAGCCACCTACTCATGTGTTGAGATCAAGCCATTCCATTCCAACCATATGAATCTTGATTTCTAGCCTCCTCAAGTTGCTTTCCACCAAATCAATCTCTTTCACCAAAGCCAAATCTGTGAGAGAGTGATTGTGTGTTGAGGAGTCTATCATCTTGAAGCACAAGAGCAAGGAGTTCATCGTTACTATCGAGCCTATTACCTTTTGGAGGGTGGTGCCTCCTAGATTGGTTAGGTGTCGCTTGGGAGCCTCCTACTTCGTGTTGTGGAGTTGAACCAAGAAGTTTGTAAGGGCAAGGAGATCGCCCACTTCGTGAAGATCTACACATAGTGAGGCTAGTCCTTCATGGACGGAAGAAGTTATGGAATAGTTAAGGTTGCTACTTCGTGGACCCTTATGGGTGGAGCCCTCCATGGACTCTCGCGACCGTTACCCTCCATGGGTTGAAGACTCCATAAACGTGGATGTACGATAGCGCCACCTATCGGAACCACGGGAAAAATCCTTGCGTCTTCAAATTGCATTTGATCTTCCTATCCCTACTCTCTCTTACATGTGGTTGCCTTACTTTCCACTGCCATACTTGTTGACTAGCATATGTAGGGTGCATTAGACTTGTTATAATTGCTAAAACTGCCCACCAATTAACTTGGGAAAAGGTTAGGTTTTAATTTATGCAAGTAGTCTATTCACACCCCCTCTAGATACATACTTCTAGTGATCCTACACCCCTCTGTATCTCTATTCGAGCAGGAGCCCCACGACATCGCCATGGATGACTGCAGCCCGAGATCGCATCCGTCGTCGCAACAGAGCCAGCGCGTCCATGCGCTAACCCAAGCCCCACATCGTGTTGTCCCTCTCCTCTGGCCACCTCCCTCGATCTGCTACCTCCCAGCCGCGCCAGCGAGCGCAACGCCACAGCACCGCAGGTCCCGCGACATGCCCATGTCTCTCTCTTCTCCTCCCTCTGTTCTCTTCTCTCAGTTCTCTCATCTCTCTCACCTGTTTTCGCTAGGGACTCCGCCGGCCATGGAACACCCCCGTCTCGGCCATACCCATAGAGCCGGAGCTCCCTTCCTCCAGGAATGGGTCCGCGGCCTATGGATTTGTGGGATCCGCCGCTTCCCGGTCGTGCCACCGGATGACATCGTCGCCACCTTCCCGATCGTCGCTGGTGAGGAGCACCACGTCATGGCCGAAAGGCTTCTATTTTTTCGTAGATCCGTTCTAGCACATATGTTCTTTAACAATGCCATTGTTTTTCTTTCACAATGTCGTGCTACCTGAGTTGGTAATCGCCGCGTGCCCTGAACCAAGGGGTCTGGGGTTTGAATCCCAAGTGCCCCTATTTACTATTTTGTTATGTTATTGGTTCACGCTGGCTCGTTATCTAGATTCATATAGGGCAAAACCCATGTTTATTCACAGTCTCTTCATAAGCTAGCTGGTCGGTGCATTCGACCCCATCTAGGAGGTCCTGGGTTCAATCCCAGCGCCCTCACTTGTTTATTTTGGTTTCCTATTTTGCGGTTGACCTGTCCTCATTAACTGGGTTGACTGGCCTCCTGGCCCCGCTTGTCATTGACAGTGCCTGGCACAGTCTTTGTCCCTTGCTGTTGTCTTTTCTTTTCGCATGTAATAGGAAAACTGCGCAGTTTTGCAATTAGTCCATAAAATCATGCATCTAATAACTTCACAACCGTGCATCAGATTAAAACAATGTATATATGTAAAATGCTTAGAATTTTGTGTAGAATCACAATAACCAACTTTCATCCATGTTCTAAAATGTTTAAACTCTATGTTTGTTTAAATTTGCACAAACGTCATGCCAAAACAGGTTTTATCATAACTAAATAACCGCAACTCCGATGAAAATGTTCTATATATTTAACTTACCTAGAAAAATGTGTAGAATCACATGGTGCACTTTATTTGCCTATTTAATAAATTTAAAATATGATTAGGATAGATCTGGAACAAATTCGAAATTTGCATATGGGGCCGTTTCGAAAATGCTATATGTTGTTTCCGGCCTCATTTAAAATGCCTAGTTGATGTAGTTGTTTATGCTTCACCTCTTGTCATGTTTAACAACGTTTAAGCTTGTCGTGTAATTAAATGAGAATGAACTAAATAATTCAAACGTGAAGTTTTGTCAATATGCAACTCATTTCATATTGAACTTCACTTAATTTGTAGTCTTTGATATTTGCATCTTGCCATGCCTTGCATATTTAAACTTGACATGCATCATTATTGTTTGCGCATCATGTCATGAATATGTTGTGGTGTTTACCATGTCATTTGCTTGTTTCTGGATTGCATCTTCTCGATAGAGTTTCAAAAGCATTCGGAGTGTGAGGATTCGTTCGACTACGTCCCGTTCGTCTACTTCACGGATTTGTTCTTCTTCCAAGCGGGATGCCAGGCAAGATGATCATTTACCTGGATACCACTACTATCATTGCCATGCTAGTTGTCTCGTTTCTATCGCTATGTCAAGCTACCTACCACTTGTTTGTCAAGCCTCCCAAAATGCCATGATAAGCCTCTAATCCTCCACATCCCAGCAAACCATTGTTTGGCTATGTTACCGCTTGCTCAACCCTTCTTATAGCATTGCTAGTAGAAGGTGCAGGTTGTTTCCATGTGACAACATGGATATCTTGAGATATCACGATATTATCGCTATTTAGTTTAATGCACATATATACTGGGTAAAAGGTGGAAGTCTTGCCCTTTTGCTCGGTGTTTTGTTCCACCTTTGCCGCCCTAGTTACTTGTGTACCGGTGTTATGTTCCATATTGAGCACTCCTAACATGCTTGGGGTTGTTATGGGGACCCCCTTGATTTTCATTTTGGGATAAAACTCTTCTAGCAAGGCCCAACATTGGTACTGCATTTGCCTAATAACTAATAAAATTGCATAGGGACCCGCCGGCACCCGCGGATAATTAATCAACCCCTGGGCTAGTGCTCCTCATGAGTGTTGGTCCAAACTAGCGCATGGTGCGGGGCCACCCCAGGGCAACTTGGGTGATTTCTATCAGGCCACCGTATGCGTCGCTTATCCATCATGTCCTAAGACCGAGATACGCGGCTCCTATCAGGTTCGTCGACACGTCGGGTGGTCTTGCTGGATTTGTTTTACCTTTCTCGAATGTTTGGTGCAGGGTTAATGTTGGATTTCGGGCTCCGCAAAACCCTAAGGAATTCGAACCCAGGGGCGTGTGCGAAGATTCCCCAACAGCTTCGCCCCCTCCAAGTTCACAACACAGTACCCCTGCTCGATGGCGAGGAAGACGATGTCACACAAGAGTTTACCCAGGTTCGGGCCGCTGCGAAGCGTAAAACCCTACTCCTGCCTTTGGTGGATTCCCTCACAAGGAGGTTTGTGGATGAACTAGTACAGAGGTGTCTTGCCTTGCGGGTGAGTTTGCGGGGTGGTTCCACCCCCTACTGGGCAGCCTTGCCTCTATTTATAGCGGCTCGGGTCCTCTTCCCTTATCGTAATGGCGGGAAGGGATCCCACAACGGCCAAATTTGAAAGGGGACAAGAGGTACACCCTATCCTGACGAAAGGTGGACTTCGCCTGCAAAGTGGTCGATGGTGATGCAGTAGTGGGCTCGGCGATGACGTCCGTCTTGCGGGGCTTGGGGTCTTGGTCTTGTTGCACTGAAGTGGAAACCTTTGGGGGCGCTTTGGGAACTCGCGTGCACCCCTCCCTCCTTTGCACCAAAGGGGAAACTGTCCCCTCTGGCGCACTGGCGCCCGCCTGGCCTGGCTGGCGTCACCCCTGGCCTCCCGAGGTCGGGTGTTGCATAGGAGTCTCCGTCGCTCGGGAGGAGGCCTGGGGAGGCTCACCTCCACGCGGGTCTGGGATCTGTTTCCCTCGTGAGCTCGGGGCCTCGCGAGGGTCTTGTATGGAGTGAGGCCGCGCCGGGCCGTACTTGGCTGTTGAGGTGGGCCACGCTTTGGGCCGCAGGGAGGCAAGTCTGGGTACCCTGGTATCCAGAACGCCAACAGTAGCCCCCGGGCCCGTGGCGCGCTTGAGCTAGCTTCGGGGCGAAGCCACGGAGGGAAGGCCGGAGCGCCGTGGGCCCCAATTGCCTGCGTCCCCGACACGACGCGTGGCGCACCACGAGGCATAGGCGTCTCGGCTCCCCGAAGAGTTGGGAACCGCCTTTAGTCAAATTGACGCCCGGTCTGCACGCCTCCTTTGCCATCATTACCCTCCTTTGAATGCTGCTGACCCCTTGCGTCCTCCCCTGCCTCGGGCCATGCGGATGTGACCCGACGGGGCAAGGGGAAGCGACGTGAGGCAGGATGGCACGCCGGTCGAGTCTGGCATGCGCCGCTCGAGGTGCCCGGCGATTCCACTTCCCACGATGCCCCGTGTGCAGTTGTTGCGCCTATAAACCCACCCCGCTCGGGGGGCCTTGCCATCTCGTCGCGCCCTCTTGCTTTTCTTCCTTCCAAGTTATCCTCCCCGTCTTCCTCCCTTCATTTGCTCTCCCATGGCGTCCGGTGGAAGCGCGGCAGGTGCGGGGAGGCGCTCAGAGCCCCCGGCTCCACCGGCGGCCTGCGGAGGCAGCGGTGGGGGGCCTTCAAGGCCGGCCCAGGTCCGCCGGCGCTGGGCTATCGTCGATGAGTAAGTTCCTTGTCTCCCGCGTCCTTCTCCCATAATCGCAACTGCTGCTCCGGTCTTGATTGTTCCTTCCTCCCAGGGCGCCCGCGCCCAAGAGGCGCCGGCTCGAGGAACTCCAGGAGGAGGCCGACGCGCTGAGGGTCCAGCTCGCGGGCGCCGAGGCCGCCCTCCAGGCCGCTCTCAGGGGCGAGGCAGAGGATCGCGCGGAGCTGGCGTCGCTCTAGACCCAAGTCCAGGTGGCCGTGGACGCCGTGCAGGCCGCCCAGGACGAGGCGGCCCACGCCAAGCTGTTGGAGGCATAGCGCGCCAAGCAGTATCGGGACATCGCCCTCTGCGCAGTCGGCGCGGTGAGCCGGTTCGTTGGGGATGCCCCCGCGCTGCCGTGTGTGCACGGCGACGGGGCCTTCCTCAACTTCTTCGACAAGGTGGTGGAGGCGCTGGAAACTGGCGTCTCCCGGGTCGACGAGGACAACGCGTCCAGCGCGCGCGACCACTTGGACCTCGCGCTGACCCGAGTCTTCTCCAATCTTCGCCGCCTCGTCCCGGAGCTCGACCTCCTCCGCGTCATGGAGCCATTGCCGGAGGAGCTCCAGAGGCCCCTCAGGGACAAGACGCGCCCCCACGTGGAGTCCCTGGTGGAGCGGTTCATCCAGGAGCCCCTCCCCGATGAGGGCGACGACTCCAGCGCTGCGGCGGGCGATGGTCCGGACGGCGACAGCGGCTCCTCCGCCTAGTCCTTCCCTGTTTTATTTTCGCAGTTCCTATCATGTCATGCAACAGCTGGCCCCTGTGGGCAATAACTTTTGTGTTTTTACCTCCGTACTCCTTCTCTTTTGGAGCTGTCGATCGTTTGTTTTGCGTGGCGCGTCCCCGCTTCTCCTGCGGGGCCTTGCATCATTGCCGATGTGTTGCGGCGCCCCCTGAAAAGCCAGCGAGGGTATTGCGCTAAGACTAGCGCCGGCGTCCGGTCGGGTCCTCGCGGGACAGGCCCTCCTGAGGGGGAGCGAGCCGCCCCCGAGGACGGACCCTTAGCCCTACCACCTAGAGTGGCCGGACTCCTTCCCTTGCGCTGCTCTCCCTTGCTCCTGGAACCACAAGAATCCCGAAGGGGTCGCGAAGCAGACCGTAGTGCCTGCATTTTCACGTTAGCGCTCATGCCTCTTGCCCGACATTGGGGTCATTAACTGATTAGAAGGTGCATTTGTTAGGCGTGCGTACTAAGCTCATTGGGTCGTGCGGGCTCGAGCAGAGGGAAGCGTAGGCAGAGCGTCCAGGGAGGTCAAGCATCCTGCCTGGGAGAGCTTCTTCCTTGCTTTCGGGTGGTCCGGGAGCCCTTTCTGCACTCTGCGTCGCCGGGGCCCGATCCTGAGTAGACCTCGACCACCGTGGGAATGACCGGATCACCAGGACGAAACCAAGGGGCGAGGCCTCGGCCACAATTGGGTCGTTCGGATCAGCAGGACGAGACCAAGGGGCGCGGAGCTACACGATCTGTGAGGTTCTCGAGACGTGCTGCCTGGGAACCCCCCCCCCTTTAACGCTCAAGTGGTGCTCTGTGTCGGCAGGGCCCGATCGCGAGCAGACCTCGACCGCCGTTGGGGCGTCCGAATCACCGGACAAGACCAAAGGGAGCGAGGCCTCGGCCACAATTGGAGCGTCTGGATCACCAGGACGCGACCAAGGGGTGCGGAGCTACACGATCGGTGAGGTTCTCGAGACGTGCTGCCTGGGACCCCCCCCCTTTAACACTCAAGTGGGGCTCTGCGTCGGCAGGGCCTGATCGCAAGCAGACCTTGACCACCGTTGGGGCGTCCGAATCGCCGGACGAGACCAAAGGGAGCGAGGCCTCAGCCACAATTGGTGCGTCCGGATCACCAGGACGTGACCAAGGGGCGCGGAGCTGCGCGATCGGTGAGGCTCCTAAGGCGTATTGCTTAGGAGTCACCCTTCACGCCCAAGCGACTTCCTTACCTTTCCGCGGGCCACTGCACCGGGAGGCGCCTGGGCCTCCCGAGGTTTCGTGAGGTCGTGCCGGGCCGTGAGCGGAGCCCCCGAGCGGGAGCCGACCGTTTTAGGCGATGGGCACCCCCGAGGTGACAGGTCCTTGCCGGCCTACTCCGAGAGGCCATGGGGGGGCCAAAGGGCGCGGGCCGTGCTTGGCGAGGTGTCAGTCCAAATAGAAATAAGACTTCAAGGCCAGAAAGAAGAATCGCGTAGAGATAAAAGTTCCCGCCCCCATTTGAAATAGAATCATGAAACCTTCAACTTCATCGTAAAAAGTGGCAATTCAAATCACAAAAAGAAGCAAGCAACCGCCGCGTCCGGCACTTAGGCTAGTCTTCGCTTTGGTCTTCCCCCAGCGCGGAGCGTAGGGCATCCACGTTGCGTGGGCATAGCCATTGGAGGGCAGTGTTGTCCGCTAGCGCGGAGCATGGGGCTTCCACTTGGGCGTGGGATGGAACCCCTCTGCATCCTCGGGGGGCTCCAGGCGTATACAGCCCAATCATTGTTACGTGAGAGTGTCACGGGTTGGGCCTGGGGGTGCGCTGAGAGCCCCATACTTCCCTAGCATGGGGCCCGCTCCCACCCCCCCAAGCATGATGCGGCGATGTGGCGTGGGTCCTGAACGGGCCTTCGAGCATGGAGCGAGCCCCCCACGCTCCTCGCAGGGAGAGCCCATTCCGGGGCAGGGCCCGGGGCTCTCCAAAGCCATGGGACAGATGTCTTCGTTGCAGCGGCGCCGCAGCCAACTGCGCCGCGAGCGGGGCTCGGCGTAGGGGCCCTTCATCGCGTGCGGGGTGGTCGCCCAAGGCGGTGCCCCAGCGCGCCTCGCTAGGGTGCCTGGGAGTTTCCGCTTAGGTACCCCACCGCCCGTCCCCGGGCGGGTCGAACCAGGCCCGGAGAGATGGGTGAGTAAGTGAGCCCCCGCCACTGGTCGGGCGAAACCCGGCACGGAGACATGGGCGTATGTTCCACCCTCCGTCTCTGGGTAGGAGTCGCCCTGCTAGGGGACATGGGCGTGTGTTCCACCCTCCATCTCCTGGCTGGGGGTGCCCGGCCTGGAGACATGGGCGTGTGTTCCACCCTCCATCTCCAGGTTGGAAACACCTGGCCTGGCGACATGGGCGTGTGTTCCACCCTCCGTCTCCAGGTTGGAAACACCTGGCCTGGCGACATGGGTGTGTGTTCCACCCTCCGTCTCCTGGCTGGCGTCGCCCTGCCTGGCGACATGGGCGTGTGTTCCACCCTCCGTTCCCAGGCAGGCGACCCCCGGTCCGCAGACCCAAGCATTTGCCAAGGGTAGCCCCCTACCAGTGGGCGCGCCTCACGAGGCTGCCAGCGCCTGGCATCCTCGCGAGGGCGGCCCTGCCAGCCGCCCTCACGAGGCTGTATGCGCCAGCCTAGACGAGAGCCGTTGTAGGGATCGCATACGCTCTTCCCGTTGTCGTGGTAGCCGGCGCTACTCCCATCGTGGCCCGGGCTCTCGTCGACGTGGTCGTGGTAGAGTCGCGCGAGCCCCCAGGTGTTGGTGCAGATGAGTCGCCGGACGCCCTGCCTCGATCCGCCGGTGGTGCCGAGGGGCGTGTTATGGCGCCTACCCCCCGCGGCTGGCAGCTCCCGTCGGCCCCCGCCTGCGCCAGGGACCAACACCCGCGTGCCCGGCGAGCCGAGCCGCACTTCCGGTCGGTGCGGTTCGCGACGCATATCACCGGTGCGTCCGCGCGCCCTCGGCGCCTCGGCGGCCGGTTGAGCGACCCCACCGGCACGAGCCCGCTCCTGGGCCGTCCCATGGGGAAGCGCCCCTGCCTCGCCTGTCGGGGTGACGCGTATGGCCCTGTGGCATATCCAACTGTCATAGCGTCCGTGAGTAACGCGGAAATGCTGCAGCTCATGGGCTACGAGGAGCGCGATCCGCCCGCGCGCCGGGTCGCGGCGAGCCCGGGTAGATGATGCCGCGACGTGGATGCTAGGGAGGTTCAGGGTAGTGAGGGCTCGTCGTGCGGTTCACGAGGGTGATAGCCCCTGGTGCCCGTCCAAGGCCGGGCTGGAGATGGCGCCTTTCATCAGAAAACCGAGGCAGCGCTGGATGCCGAGGTCTTGCGGCGTCGCCCGAGCAACGCAGGCAGCCCATCGTTCGGCGCGGTCTCGGCGTCCCTCGTTCATGGATGCACCGAGCGGAGGCGAGGTGAAGTTTCAGCGAGGATTCCGACACATCCCCTACCTGGCGCGCCAAATGTCAGATTTCGGGCTCCGCAAAACCCTAAGGAATTCGAACCTAGGGGCGTGTGCGAAGATTCTCCAACAGCTTCGCCCCCTCCAAGTTCACAACACAGTACCCCCGCTCGATGGCGAGGAAGATGATGGCACACAACAGTTTACCCAGGTTCGGGCCGCTGCGAAGCGTAAAACCCTACTCCTGCCTTTGGTGGATTGCCTCACGAGGAGGTTTGTGGATGAACTAGTACAGAGGTGTCTTGCCTTGCGGGTGTGTTTGCGGGGTGGTTCCACCCCCTACTGGGCAGCCTTGCCTCTATTTATAGCGGCCCGGGTCCTCTTCCCTTATCGTAATGGCGGGAAGGGATCCCACAACGACCAAATTCGAAAGGGGACAAGAGGTACACCCTATCCTGATGAAAGGTGGTCTTCGCCTGTAAAGTGGTCGATGGTGATGCAGTAGTGGGCTTAGCGATGACGTCCGTCCTGCGGGGCATGGGGTCTTGGTCTTGTTGCACCGAAGTGGAAACCTTTGGGGGCGCTTTGGGAACTCGCGTGCGCCCCCTGCCTCCTTTGCACCAAAGGGAAACTGTCCCCTCTGGCGCACTGGCGTCCGCGTGGCCTGGCTGGCGTCACCCCTGGCCTCCCAAGGTCGGGTGTTGCATAGGAGTCTCCGCCGCTCGGGAGGAGGCCTGGGGAGGCCTACCTCCCCGCGGGTCTGGGCGTTGTTTCCCTCGTGAGCTCGGGGCCTCGCGAGGGTCTTGTATGGAGTGAGGCCGCACCGGGCCGTACTTGGCTGTTGAGGTGGGCCATGCTTTGGGCCGCAGGCAGGCAAGTCTGGGTACCCTGGTATCCAGAACGCCGACAGTTAAATCTTTTCGGAAAGACGTGCCCACGGTTATGTGGCAACTTGGAAATTTCTTTAACACCCGGTCATAGAAAACTTGAAGTAAACTCAAATAAAATACACCAATCGTGTGCGTAACCGTGACTGTCTCTACTCTTGAGTTCTGAACCGAGAGAGAACACGGTGGGGTTATGATTCACTCGTAGGTAGGTGTTCAGGATCACTTCTTGATCATTACTAGTTCACATCTGATTATGCGTAGATCACCCTTCTTATTCTTGTATTCGTAAGTTATCCACTCAAATAAATGCTTAGTGCTTGCTGCAGCCTCACCACTTAACCATACCTTACCCATTAAGCTTTGCTAGTCTTGATACCCTTGGAAATGAGATTGTTGAGTCCCCGTGGCTCACAGATAACTACAACAACAGTTGCAGGTACAGGTAATGCGATGCTTTGACGTGAGAGCGATGCTTGTTTGATTTGGAGTTCTTCTTCTTCATCATCGGTCATAGGATGGGTTCCAGGTCGGCAGCCTGGGACATCAAGGATGGATGTCGCTTTTATCATTTGATTTCGTCCGTAGTTGGACCCTGCTCTTCTGTATGGTCATTGAATGTATTGTTGTATTTGAGATGATCATGATTTAGCTTGTGGCGAGTGCAGGCCAATTCCATATACTCATCTCCTCTTTACATGTACTTGTAACAATATCCATTCTTGCGAAACGATGAGATGCGCTTCTATCCCTATCGAGGTCCTCGAGCCAAAATAAGGATAGGACCGCATCTTGGGCGTTACACGAGGTATGGTTCGGTCCATGGCGCGATTACTGCCATGACTTTATGGGCCGAAGGTGTTTCTTTGAGCGTCGAGCCGCCGATGATATGTTCGTCCGGTTCGATGACAGGAGGAGCGATCTACTCTGAACCATAGGCTCCAGTGTTGTTGTCCTCATCCTGCCATACCACGAATGGCCTGAAAAGCCATTCGTGAGTACTTCTGAAACATAGTATACTAGCTTCTATACCCGGAGCTTGTGACCCTCAGCCTCTCGCTCCACAACGAGAACCGTGCTAACCACATGGTTTGTGGCTGAGATCTATAACAACATTGGTTCAACCACGCGTGGTGCCGTTAGTATGGGGTTGCTAGCCAGTAATGTTTTGATTTCCTCCAATGTTGTCATTGCCTCGTTGGTCCACTCAAAGTTTTTGGTCCATTTTAGCAGTCTATAGAGTGGGAGTGCCTTCTCACCAAGGTGGGAGATAAAGTGGATCAAAGCCACGCAGCCTGCCAGTTTTTGGACGTGCTTCAGCTCCCTGGGATTGCTAATTGGGATAGAGCTCGGATTTTTTTGGGTTGTCTTCTATTCCTCTATGGGAGACTATGAAGCCGAGCAGTTTGCCGACAGGAACTCCGAACACGCATTTCTCTGGATCGAGCCATATACCATAGGCTCGTAAATTTTCGAAGGTTTGCCGGAGGTTGGCCACCAGGTGGCTGGCGTGCTTGGTCTTGATGACCACATCGTCCATGTATGCCTTGACCGTTTTGCCGATCTGTTTCTCCAGGCATGTCTGAATTATGTGCTAGTATGTGGCGGCTGCGTTTTTTCACCCGAAGGGCATTGTGTTGAAGCAGAATGGACCGTAGGGGGTGATAAATGTGGTTGCGGCCTGGTCTGACTCTTTCATTTTGATCTGATGATATCCGGAGTAAACATCGAGGAAACAAAGTGAGTCATGCCCGGTGGTGGCATCAGTGATCTGGTCAATGCGGGGTAAGGGGAAGGGATCCTTAGGGCAGACTTTCTTCAGGTCCCGGAAGTCGGCACATAGCCTCCAAGATGTGTCCTACTTCGGCAACATGACCACGTTTTCCAACCACTTAGGGTGTTTGATTTCCCTGATGAATCCTGCTTCTAGCAGCTTTGCTAGTTCTTCACCCATAGCCCGACGCTTGCGTTCGGAAAATCGGCGCAGCGTCTGTTTGACTAGCTTGAAGCTTGGTATTATGTTCAAGCTATGTTATGCCCATCTTTGTGGGAGTCCCGGCATGTCTAAAGGATGCTTGGCGAATATGTCCCAATTTTCGTTCAAAATTACGCAATGCTTTGTCCACCGTGGGGTCCAGCTGAGGTCCGATGGACGTCGTTTTATTAGGGTCCGTTGGATGCACTTGGATCTTGATGATTTCGTCTACTGGTTTGAAGGACGTGGATTTGGACCTATTACTAAGGGTTACATCGTCCTTGTCCACCGTGGATAGGAGCGTGATTAACTCTTCTGCCGTGAGAGTCCCGGACAATACCTCAAGGAAAACCGAAGCTGTTTTTTTCTCGGCCTAAAGGGCTCTATTTGGGTAACTTAGAACTGTGATCATGCCATTTGGCCCTGGCCTCTTGAGCTTCATATACTTGTAATGCGGTATGGCTTGAAATCTCATAAAATAGTCACGTCCCAATAGGGTGTGGTAACCGCTGTGAAAGGGTACGACGTCAAAGGAGAGCTCTTCGGACCTGTAGTTTTTGTCGGCGTTCTGGGATCGGGGGTACCCAAATCTGCCTGCATGCGGCCCAGTGCGTGGCCCACCTCAACGGCCCAGTATGGCCTGGCAGCAAACCCCCCAAGACAAGACCCTCGTGAGGGCCCGGCCTCGCGAGGCAAACAATGCCAAGACCTCCAGAGGAGAGGCCTCCCCAGGCTGCCTCCCGAGGAGCAGACATTTCTATGTAGGTACCGGGCCTCAGGAGGCTGCGATGACATGAGCCATGACGACCAAGGAATTCCCCAAAGGTTTCCATTCCGGTGCAACATGACCAAGACCACGAGCTCGGCAGGACGGATGTCATCGCCGAGCCCACCTCTGCGTCATGCCCAGAAACTTTCCAGGCGAAGACCACCTCTTGGGCGGCGGCGAGTCTGGTCCCTCTAGGCGGGCCTTCCCTTTCTCGGCAGCACAGAATCTCCTCACTGACGCCATGGCCGTGGAAGCGGCGGCTTGGAGTGAGGAGGCAAGAAGATAAATATGGGCTAGGGGCTTTGTCTCCCTCGCCCACTTATAGTTGATCGGAGGCCAACCAGCGTCCCTCCGCATTATGGGCAATGATTGCCCCGCGGCACGCGCCAGCCTTTGTTGGTCAGGGCGGTTGCTGAGGAGATGTGGGGAAGTGGAGATGTCTATGTCCCGTCGTGCACCAAGGGTTGAGCCTGGCCCGCAGGTGATTGGGGCCCACGGCGCTTCGGCCTTCCTTCCTTGGCTTTGCCTCGAAGCCAACCCGAGCGCGCCTTGGGCCCGGGGGTTACTGTCGGCGTTCTGGGATCGGGGGTACCCAGATCTGCCTGCCTGCGGCCCAGCGCGTGGCCCACGTCGACGGCCCGGTACGGCATGGCAGCACACCCCCCAAGACAAGACCCTTGTGAGGGCCCCGGCCTCGTCAGGCAAACAACGCCAAGACCTCCAGAGGAGTGGCCTCCCCAGGCTACCTCCCGAGGAGCGAAGATTTCTATGCAGGTACCCGGCCTCAGGAGGCTGCGATGACCTGAGCCATGACGACCAAGGCCAGGCGGGCGCCAGCGGGCACAAAGGGGACAGTTTTCTCTTTTGTGCTAAGGAGGCAAGTACGTACGCGGATTCCCAAGGAATCCCCCAAAGGTTTCCGTTTCGGTGCAACAGGACCAAGACCACGAGCTCAGCAGGACGGATCTCATCGTCGAGCCAACCTCTGCGTCACGCCCAGAAGCTTTGCAGGCGAAGACCGCTTTCCGTCAGGATAAGATGTACCTCTTGTCCCCTTTCAAAATTGGCCATTGTGGGGTCCCTTCCCGCCGGTGCAATAAGGGAAGAGGACTAAGGCCACTATAAATAGGGACGAGCCTCCACCGTAGGAGGGATCGATCCATCCTCAACTCAGAGCCCTCGCGAGGTCGCTCAACCACTGTACTAGTTCATCCCCATCCTCCTCGTGAGGCCAATCCACCAAAAGAAGGAGTAGGTTCTTACACCTGAAGTGCCGTCACCATCGCCGTTTCCACCGCCGGTAACCGAGAAGCGTCGCCGACGATTCGCTCCGCTCAGGCCACCTCCGACCTCGCCGTCGCCTCCATCTGCACCGTGGTGAGCCACTGATGCGCCTCCCCCTCTCCCCGTGGTTCCTCGCGTTCCCTAGCTAGGCCCTTGCTAGAGCCGAGAGGTGCTCGCCGCCGGCCATGGCGTAGCGATGGCCACAGCAGTTGCCGCCCGTGTCCGAGCACGGAAACGCGCTCTGCACCTCTCCAGGAGGCCGTACCCACCCCAGCTCGCCCTCCCTTGCCCCTAGCCTCGAGCCCGTGCTGATCCGAGCTCCGGCCGCCGCAAGGTTCGTCGCCAGCGCCTGCTCCGGCCACCCAAGCTCCTCCTGCTGCCCCTGTCGGATGCGGTGTTTCGCTAGCTCACCGTAGGACCAAGCCGCGCCTCAAACCATGCTCTGTAGCGCCATTTCAGAGAACTCCGGCGAACTTCCGCCGCAGTTCTGGTCGGCGCCGGCCCCGCTCCGGTGGATGCTGACGTGGCCGGCCATTAGGGCCTAATTACCCTGCTAACCACCCCCCCTAGCCACTGACAGTGGGCCCTGGGGTGGGTCAAACCCCTGGTCAGCGCGGGTTTAACCCCTGGTTCACTGACCAGTGGACCCCACTGGTCAGGTTGACCTGGGACTGGCCCGGTTGACTCGCTGACGCCAGCATGACGCATTGCTGACGCAATAAATATTTTCTGTTCTAAAATAATTCCAGAAAATAGCGAAAACTTCTAAAAAATCATATAAAATAATCTGTAAGTCAGATTAAAATAATTTATATATGAAAAATTATCAGAAAAATGCAAGGAATCTGATGGAACCATTTTCATGCATATTAGAGCAAGCTAAATAGGCAAACATGGACAATTTGTTCAAATCACAATATGCCTTTTCACTTATGGAGTTGATTTTGAACCTTGAGTTCAAACCATCTTCATTTAACATGTTGATAGGTGCATTAGCTCAAACCAGCATCATTTTGACATGTCATACTCATGCATCATTGTGAAGCATTTGCCGAGCTTAAATTATACCTTGTTTGTCTTTGTGGATAGACTTGCGAGACGTAGTTGTCGACGACATTGAAGAACAGTTGAGTTCTTCCGATAAACAGGCAAGCAACCCCCCCTTGAGCATATTCGATACAATCCCACTCTCTCACTCTTGCTCTCATTTCAATGCATTAGGACAATGCGATTCAACTGCTACTTGTGTTGCGGTAGATGAACCCACTCCTTTGCATGACCTGTCATTGTCATAGTAAATAGCTGAACCAAGCAACCTAGCATACCTGGTAGATGCTTGAGCCATGTTGTGCTATCATCCTGTTATGCTTTGCTATGCTTAGAGTTGTGTCAGGTCTGATTCATCTAGGTGATGAACCGGAGTGAAACGATTGTGTCCTGATGATGAGGGTTAAGTGTTGAACCTATTTTGGTAAAGGTAGCGATGAGAGGCCATGTAGGAGTACATGGTGGGTTATCTCATTGAAGCCGCTCATAGGAACTGAGTTCTGTGTTTGTGTTCCAAGACTAGCTACTACCGCACATTGGGCTCCGGTAACTCGAGCTCTCTCGGCCTATTAACCTACCATGTTCTCTGTCCAGGAGTCGCACTAGTTCAAAACGTTGATAGGATGTGGCCGGGCCTGCGAAGTGAATGAACGGCCCAATCGGGACCGGCTTGGGGCCCTGTACACAACTTCTGAGTCCGAATCGTGAAACACGACCGGATTCTCGATTGTGGTGACCAACTCAGTTAGGCGACCGCCTTGGGCTAGAGTCGTTGTAAGTTAACATCCGTGGTCGACTCCCTTGCTGGGCTTTCGCTTGAAGGTTGCCGAGGTGCCTTTTTACGCGCACTTGGCGGTAAGTGGCGGGAGCATGTGTGACGAAGTACACCCCTGCAGGGTAAACAATCTATTCGAATAGCCGCGTCCGTGGATATGGACTACTTGGAGACTTGCATTGTTCATAGATAATTTAAATGGATACTCTAAAATACTCCAGATAAGTGTGAATGTTATGGATGGCTTCTCGTAGGAAGACGAGAGAGGATCCATAGTGGTGTATTTATATGGTGAACATGTGGACTCGCGTGTGCTCTCTCGTAGGGAGACGAGAGAGTAGTGATACGTTGGATACCTTGTCATAATTCAGTCTAGCCAAAGGTCAAAGCTGGCATTCTGAAGTAAACCCCACAAACCCGTTCCTTGATACATGATGCATATGTAGTTAGTTCTGATGTAAGACTTGCTGAGTACATTCGTACTCACTGTTGCTTATTCATGTTTTTGCAGAGTTAGACGTTGTCCTCTTTATGTTCCTTCTGACGTTGACATCGACGGATTAGCTTAGTAACCCAGACAGGAGCCTGGCTCCTTTGGTAGGGTCATTGTAGCTTTTCAGGCTCTTCCAGCCGCTTTTAGTAGATGTCTGTACTCAGACATGTAACTTTCGCTTGTTGTTTGTATGCTCTGAATGTTGGGTCATGTGACCCACCCTGCTTGTAACATTATACTATGTTGGCTCTTCGGAGCCTTCTAAATAAATGTTATGTTGTAGAGTTTTGTTGTGATGCCATGTTGTATCTACACATATTGTGCATATTGCGTGTATGTTTGAAATGCATTGGTATGTGTGGGATTCGACACCTAGCTGTATACCTTTACGGGGAAATGCCTCTTTGTGCTTCCACCGAGCCTTGGTAGCTTGCTACTGCTCCGGACACATAGATTGACCGGCGTGTATCCTTCTTTGCTGCTGTGTCTGTCCCTACGGGGAAATGTCACGCGGTGTAATGGAGTCCATGTAGCTTGCTACGACTCGTCTACACACGCTGATGACCGACACCTGCATTGTTGGGTTACGTATGTCTGTCCTTGTACGGTTGTGCCACTTGGGTCAATAACTAGTCATGTCGACCCGGGTTCTTTGACATGTGAATGCTAGCGACATGTTCATATCCGTGAGCCAAAAGGCGCAAACGGTCCCGGCCAAGGTAAGGTGGCAGCCTTGGGTTACCGTGCATGAGGCCGCAAAGTGGTGTGACATGTTACAGGCTGGATTCATATGGCTTAGGATCGGGGTCCTAACAGAGGGCCACACCATCAAGGTCGTCTCTGCGTACCCCCTGGAGAAAGTGCTGTGCATCCCCAACGCTGCCAGAAGGGTTGCAGAGTGGAACATCCAGCTGCAGGCCTTCCAGCTAGAGTTCTGCACAACCAGGGTCATCAAGGGCGCGGCCCTCGCTGACTTCGTGGCGGAGTGGACGGACGCTCCCGACCAGGGGCTGGATGAGGGCCAGTTCCTCACGCCTGGCGATGAAGCGCCCGACGGCTGGGTCATGCACTTTGACGGAGCCTTCACACGGCAGGGCGCGAGGGCTGGAGTTGTACTCATCTCCCTGACCAAGGACAAGCTTTACTACGCCGTGCGGCTTTGCTTCCAACATGGCGAGAAAGTCTCCAACAACATCACGGAATACGAGGGCTTGATCACTGGCCTCAGGGCCACCGCCGCCCTGGGGGTCAAGCGCCTCACCATCAATGGCGACTCCCAGCTCCTCGTCAACTTTTCCAACAAGGAGTACAAGACGAAGGACGAGCACATGGAGGCGTACTTGGAAGAGGTACGTCAAATTGAAAAGCGTTTTCTAGGCTAGGAATAGCAGCACGTCCCGCGCGGCACGAACAAGGAAGTAGACGACATCGCCAAGAGGGCATCGCGTCGCGAGCCTCAGGAGCCTGGTGTCTTCGAGGAGAGGCTCTTCAAGCCATCGGCAGCACCCCCGGCAGCAGGCCCGGCGTCGCTTCCGGAAGAGCTGCCACCGGCCCCGCTCTCAGGAGCCCCGGCCTGTGGTCCGACCTCAAGAGCCCGACTGCTCCTGGCGCTGGAACCTCAGGCCGGTGACTGGACCGAGGAGTTCAAGGCATACCTGCTCCGCGGCGCCTTGCCGAAGAAGGAGGAGTACGCGGAGTGCATGGTTCGCCGGGCCACTGCTTATTGTTTGCAGGATGGCGAGCTGTACCACACGTGCCCCAACGACGTCTCGCTGCGGTGCATATCCGAGGAGCACGGGCACGAGTTGTTGGCCGACATCCACGGCGGCAATTGCGGGCACCACTCCTCGTCTGGCACCCTCGTGGGGAAGGTGTTCCGCAGCGGCTTCTATTGGCCCACGGCGCTCCACGAGGCCACCGAGCTGGTCCGATCCTGCGAGGCCTACCAATTTCACGCCAAGCAGATTCATCAGCCCACGCACGGTCTCCAGACCATCCTGCTCTCCTGGCCTTTCGCGGTCTGGGGGCTGGATATACTGGGGCCTTTCCCTCGGGCAGCCGACGGTTACCGCTACCTCTACGTCGCCGTCGACAAGTTCACCAAGTGGGCGGAGGTGGAGCCCGTGCGCACCATCCCTACCGGCTCAGCCATCAAGTTTATAAAGGGTCTCGTGAGCTGCTTCGGTGTCCCCAACCGTATTATTACCGACAATGGCTCATAGTTCACAAGCAACCTCTTTAGGACATATTGTGCTAACCTTGGAACGAAGATATGCTACGCTTCGGTGGCGCACCAACGGAGCAACGACCAGCCTGAGCGCGCCAATGCGGAGGTCCTGAGGGGCCTCAAGACGAGGAGCTTCAAGAAGAAGCTTAAGGCCTGCGGCAGGGGTTGGCTCGGTGAGCTTCAATCCGTGTTGTGGTCCATCCGCACCACCGTGACTAATCCCACTGACGAGACCCCGTTCTTCCTCGTCTACGGGGCTGAGGCGGTCCTCCCGCACGAGGTCAAGCATCGCTCCCCACGAGTCTTGGCATTCGATGGGGAAGAAATCTCATGCTCGGGGAGGAGGCCTGCCGCCAAGCCTCACTTCGCGCAGCGAGGTACCAGCAGGCGCTGCGGCGCTACCACTACCGCAGCATCCGCTCCAGGATCCTCAAAGTTGGTGACCTCGTCCTGAGGCGGGTCCTCTCCAAGGAGGGCTTGCACAAGCTCTCACCCATGTGGGAGGGACCGTTCAGGGTCGCTCGCATCTCCAGGCCTGGCGCCGTACGCCGGGAGACGCAGGACGGGGCCCCCATCCAGAATGCATGGAACATCCAGCATCTCCGCAAGTTCTACCCATGACACTCTCACGTAATATTGAGTGGGCTGTACACGCCCTGAGCCCCCCGAGGAGTGCCGTACGAAGTCGCAGAGGGGCTCCCACCCACGCCCAAGTGGAAGCCCCTTGCTCTGTGCTGGCGGACGACACGGTCTTACAATGACTATGCCCATGCCTAGTGGAAGCCCCATGCTCCGCGCTGGCGGACGACACGGTCTTACAACGACTATGCCCACGCCTAGTGGAAGCCCCATGCTCCCCGCTGGCGGACAACATGGTCTTACAATGACTATGCCCACGCCTAGTGGAGGCCCCATGCTCCGCGCTGGTGGGAAGACTAGCTTAGGTGCCGGACGCGGCTGTTCTTTGCTCTCTTTTGTAACCAAATTTGCAACTTTTTGGAATGAAACTTGAAGTTTTCGCGTCTTTATTCGAGAAAGGGGTAGCAATTTTTCTCCTTGCAGCATTTCCTGTTTTGAAGTCTCGTTTTTAAGAGGTTTGGCACCTGCCAGTTTATTCTCTCTCGCGCGCCCCGCGAGCGGGGGCTGGACACGGTGTGCACCTCGCCAAAACTTTGGCGTCCTAATCCTCGCGTGACACTCTCGAGCGAGCCAGCAGGCGCATGTTGCCTTAGGCCCCCGGCCTCAGGAGCGCTCATCTCCTGGCCTTGCCGGGATTGCGACCCGGCATACCAGTGACGATCGACCCTCGCTCGGGGCTCCAAGAAAAAATGGTTGTCAGGAGAAGGATGACCGGGGAAAGAGCTGCCACGGTTTGTCTCATTATCGAGGAACCCTACGTAAAGCGCGTTTCGGTGCCTTTGCGGGATGTGGTGCCTCGAGGAGGCACCTCCGGAGGCCCTGACTCCTCGCAAACCGCCCAAGGGCCTCGCGAGCAGCGGGCACCTCTCGAGGCTCCGAAGCCGTCCGGTCCGCAAGGAAGAAGCCCCCCCCCCGGCAAGATCTCTAAGCTGCCCCGGTGCCCCAGCTGCACCTCATGACGTAGCAACCCGCCACGAGTACACCAAGCTAAGTTATCCTAATCTCGATGGGCAAACTTTTGATTAGTTGCAATATAAATACTAGAGTATGAGATGAAAAACGCTAACATAAAGGCACAAGCGCCATAGTTCATTACACACCCCCGCGGGGCCCTCCATGGTTCTTAATGGATGAAGTAAAAAAACAAAAGGCGGCCTCCTGAGGACCGCCACTCCTGAGGCCTGGCTCCGGCACCGCCCACGCTCAGTCGGAGTCCTCCTCCTCCTTGACGGGGGCACGACGGCAAGGCGGCTCGACGACCTCCTGGGCAGGGGCACGGCGCTGCGGCAGCTCGCCGTCCTCCTTGGTCCGGGCGCGCCGACGTGGCGGCTCGTCATAGTCATTGTCGCTCGAGCTTCCCCTGGAGGAGGCGCCGCTGCTACTGGAGGTGCTGCAGCCGTCGCCAAGGGCAAGTTCACCTCCGAGGACGCCGCCGCTACGATGGCTGTCATCGGCGGAGTGGTGGTCACTGTCACCGCCGTCGCCCTCCGGGCAGCACCCCAAGCGCCTGCCGTCTTCCTCGAAGAATTTGACAAAGTGTGTTGCCGCCCCGGCATGCTTGAAGTGGAGGGTACGCCTCCCCTGCAGGCCGCGAGCGTGGGCGAACGTCTGCCACCCGCGGTTCAGGAACACATAGCCCACGGGAGTGACCTCAACCTCCACCCACGAGTCCTCACTACAGCAGCCATCGGCCTGCAGCCATAGGCCAGCAGGCCCTCCGGCTGGCAGCGCCTCCTCGAAGAAGCGCGGGAGCTGGAGCCAGGTGATTGCCGGCCTCTCCTCCCACACCACAAACTCCTGGGCCGCGTCGGCCGAGTGGGATAATGGGCGGGGCGGCCGGGCGCCCGCCACAAGCTTCCCCCCTTGGCCACGGGCGCCACGGCTACCGTAGCCGCCTGCGCGGGAGGGATCCTTCCTATGGCTGCCGGAGGTAGCGCCGGTCTTCACGGGAGTGCGCCCGCGCCCTCAGGGGACCACCGTTGGCGTCGCGGTGTACTTACAGGGACGACCGCGGCCCCTCTTGGGCGGCGGCGAGTCTGGTCCCTCCAGGCGGGCCTTCCCTTTCTCGGCAGCACAGAATCTCCTCACTGACGCCATGGCCGTGGAAGCAGCGGCTTGGATTGAGGAGGCAAGAAGATAAAGATGGGCTAGGGGCTTTGTCTCCCTCGCCCACTTATAGTTGATCGGAGGCCAACCGGCGTCCCTCCGCATTATGGGCAATGATTGCCCCGCGGCACGCGCCAGCCTTTGTTGGTCAGGGCGGTTGCCGAGGCGATGTGGGGAAGTGGAGATGTCTGTGTCCCGTCGTGCACCAAGGGTTGAGCCTGGCCCGCAGGTGATTGGGGCCCACGGCGCTTCGGCCATCCTTCATTGGCTTTGCCCCGAAGCCAACCCGAGCGCGCCTTGGGCCCGGGGGTTACTGTTGGCGTTCTGGGATTGGGGGTACCCAGATCTGCCTGCCTGCGGCCCAGCGCGTGGCCCACGTCGACGGCCCGGTACGGCATGGCAGCAAACCCCCCAAGACAAGACCCTTGTGAGGGCCCCGGCCTCGTCAGGCAAACAACGCCAAGACCTCCAGAGGAGTGGCCTCCCCAGGCTACCTCCCGAGGAGCGAAGATTTCTATGCAGGTACCCAGCCTCAGGAGGCTGCGATGACCCGAGCCACGACGACCAAGGCCAGGCGGGCGCCAGCGGGCACACAGGGGACAGTTTTCTCTTTTGTGCTAAGGAGGCAAGTACGTACGCGGATTCCCAAGGAATCCCCCAAAGGTTTCCGTTTCGGTGCAACAGGACCAAGACCACGAGCTCAGCAGGACGGATGTCATCGTCGAGCCAACCTCTGCGTCACGCCCAGAAGCTTTGCAGGCGAAGACCGCTTTCCGTCAGGATAAGATGTACCTCTTGTCCCCTTTCAAAATTGGCCATTGTGGGATCCCTTCCCGCCGGTGCAATAAGGGAAGAGGACAATGGCCACTATAAATAGGGACGAGCCTCCGCCGTAGGAGGGATCGATCCATCCTCACCTCAGAGCCCTCGTGAGGTCGCTTAACCACTGTACTAGTTCATCCCCATCCTCCTCATGAGGCCAATCCACCAAAAGTAGGAGTAGGGTCTTGCACCGCAAGGTGGCCCGAACCAGGGTAAATCTCTATGTCCATCTTCTTGTTCGCTCACACGTATTCTACGAGGCTTGGCTGCGTGGTGGTGAGCTTGAGGCTAGAACTGGTTGAGATCCTCGCACATGCCCCAGAGTTCAAACCTTCTTGAGTCTGCGGAGCCCCGATTCCGATAGTTTTCGGGAGTATCGAACAACACATCGAGAGTAACTTGTCTGGTGTAGCATGCCTCTCTTCCGAGGATGATTCCCCGAAAGGTGGTATTCCTTTGTTCGATGCGAGATCTGTCGAATTGCATTTTGTCTAATGTATCCTAGTAAACGAGGTTTATGTCGGCGTCCTGGGAACGGGGGTACCCAGACTTGCCTGCCTGCGGCCCAGGGCGTGGCCCACTTCGACAGCCAAGTACGGCCCAGCGCGGTCTCACTCAGCACAAGGCCCTCGCAAGAGCCCCGAGCTCGTGAGGGAAACAACGCCAAGACCCGTGGGAGAATAGGCCTCCCCAGGCCCCCTCCCGAGCGGCGGAGATCTCTATGCAATGCTCGACCTTGGGAGGCCAAGGATGACGCAAGGCGGGCCAGGCAGGCACCAGCGCGCCAAGGGAGACAGTTTCCTCTTTCGTGCAAAGGAGGCAGGAGCGCACGCAGGTTCCCAAAGTGCACCCCAAAGGTTTCCATTCAGGTGCAACAAGACCAAGACCCCGAGCTCCACAAGACGGACATCATCGCCGAGCCCACCTCTGCACCACCACCGGTTACTTTGCAGGCGAAGACGAACTTTCATCAGGATAAGATGTAATCCTTGCCCCCCTTCAAATTTGGCCATTGTGGGATCCCTTCCCACCATTTGTGATAGGGGGAGAGGTCCCGGGCCACTATAAATAGAGGCTAGGCTGCCCCGTAGCGGAGAGAGGAAAAAAAGGCACCCGAACGCACTCGCGAGGCAACTCACCACTGTACTAGTTCATCCACAAAACTCCTCGTGAGGCAATCCGCCAAAGGCATGAGTAGGGTTTTATGATTCGCAGCGGCCTAAACCTGGGTAAATTCTCGTGTGCTATCTTCTTCCTCGCCATCGAGCGGGGTTACCGGGCTGTGAGCTTTGGGGGGGTGAAGCAGTTGGAGATCTTCGCACACGCCCCCGAGTTGAAACTTCTTAGGGTTTTTGTGGAGCCCGAAATCTGACAATTGGTGCGCCAGGTAGGGGGTGTGTCGGAGCCTTTAGCAAGCTTCGCTTCTTCTTCACCCCGTCGTGTCGATGGCCGACGCCCGACAAGCTCCCTTCAGCCCCAGCCGATCCGCCTTCACCAACCTCGCCGCTGCCGTCCAAGACCCACGCCCCGGCGGCGCTGTGCTGGGCGGTCTTTACCAGGACACCAGCATCGTTTCCATCACCGTCGCTGCCCGTGCCGGCCAGGCGCATGGCGGACGAGCGGCGCCCATGGGACCGACACCACTCTGTACCAACGTGGGAGACCTCAACGCGCATGATGCACTGGTGATGGCGAGTGAGATGCTTCGCCAACGCCCGTCGCACGGGAGCTTCGACACCTGGGCCGACCACATCGCCAAGTTGGTCACCGTCGCGAGGAGGGCCTGGGTTCCTCACCCCTCTTCGCGACCATCAGCGCTGGGCGCCGGGGGCTCGTTCGCCGTGCCCATCACCTCATCTGCAGACGACGTGCCCGCTTCACTCCCGGGCTAACCCGGGCAGGGCCCGCCGCACACCGTGCTTCTTCTCCTCCGGATCCCGGTGACCGGCTTCGGAGCGCCGCCCGGCCCCGTCAGTGGTGCCTTTGAATAAGGTGATGGGGCGCTCCGCGCATGCCTCGACGCGCGCACTCATACCCCGGTGGATCATCAATAGCCTGGGTCATCCCGGCGGGAGTGTGCCAACCGGTGCAGGGAACAGGTGGCTCAGGCTTCTAGGCAGGCATGTAACCGTAACGGAGGCACGGTGGATAACCAGGGAGGCAACCCATGTCAAGACACGTGCAGCCAACCCCACGGCGGCGGCAGAGGTAAGCAACTTCGGGCGGAGGCTCGCCGCAGGAGGGTCTGTGGCTCGCGCGCCCAGGGCGGTGTCACCTCGCCACCCGGGGAGGCTGCCCTTGGTGTGCGCGGGGACGGTTCAGGAGGGGGCCAAGGCCTTTATACAGAGGCCTATGTTCCGAGCTACGTCACACCTACGGATGGCGCGATGGATCAAGCGCCCCCCGTGGGTGCCAGCACCCTCCCGGCATAGGGAGATGTCCCGGACGCCCTCCCCAAGCCGGGCCTGGGGGCTTCCATTGAGGGAGTACCACGCCAGGTTGATGCGAGCGAGGGGGGGCGTCCCGGTATACACGGGGGCGCGGCGCAGCCACCGCCCTCGCGAGCAAGCGACACACAGCCAAGCCTCTCGAGCCACAGGAGCGACCGCCTGGTGGGATCGGCAGGATATAAGAAGCGCGGGCCACCCGTGGCAACAGGGGCATCGGCGCGGCCCTCGGGAGGCAGGGCCTTGCGAGGTCCTCAAGCCACGGTCTGGCCGGCGCCCCGATGCCTCACGAGGCGGCATCACCGACACAACACCTCTATGGCTGCGCTGGGTGCATTGTGCTCATGTTTGGGACACGGGAGCGCAATCCCGCGGCTACGCGGGGAACAATGCACTCAGGTTTGGGCTGTAGGGGCGCGCAACCATGCAGAAATGCGTGGGATGGCTCTTAACCAAGTTGGGAGCACCTGGGCCATGCGCCTGGGGGCTTGCCCAGCTATCTTCGGCTGTGACACTCTCACGTAATAATAAGGGGGCTGTATACGCCCGGAGCCCCCCGAGGACGCGGAGGGGTTCCATCCCATGCCCAAGTGGAAGCCCCATGCTCCGCGCTGGCGGACAATACTGTCCTTCAATGACTATGCCCACACAACGTGGATGCCGTACGCTCCGCCCTGGGGGACGACGAAGGCGAAGACTAGCCTAGGTGCCAGACGCAGCTGTTGCTTGCTTCTTTTTTGTGTTCGGATTGCCACTCTTTTAAGTGAAATTTGAAGATTTCATAACTCTATTTGAAAAGGGGCGGGAATTTTTCTCTCTCCGCAATTCCTTTTTCTAGCCTTGGAGTCTCTTTTCTCTGAATTGGCACCTTGCCAAGGACCGCGCACTTTGCCCCCCCCCCCCGTGGCACCTCAGAGAAGGCCAGTAAGGACCTGTTGCCTCGGAAGCATACATCTTTTAACGGTCGACTACTGCTCGGGGGCTCCGGCCACGGCCCGGCATGACAGCACGGAGCCTCGAGAGGCTCAGGCGCTTCCCGGAGCAGCAACCGGTGGAAGGTTATGGGAGCAGCTCGAGCGTTAAGGGGGACTCCTGAGCAACACGCCTCAGGAGCCACACTGGTCACGTAGCCCCTCGCCCCTTGGTCTCGTCCTGGTGATCTGGACGCCCCAACGGCGGTTGAGGTATGCACGGGATTGGGATCCGCCGACGCAGAGCGCCGCTTGAGCGTCAAAGGGGGTTCCCAAGAAACGCGCCTCGGGAACCTGACCGATCATGTAGCTCCGCACCCCTTGGTCTCGTCCTGGTGATCCGGACGCCCCAACGGTGGCCGAGGCCTCGCCCCTTTGGTCTCGTCCTCGTGATCCGGACGCCCCAACGGCGGTCGAGGCCTGCTCGGGATTGGGCCCCGCTGACGCAGAGTGCCGAAAGGGCTCCCGAACCATCCCGCACACGATGAAGAAGCCCTCCCTAGTGGGATCCTCGAAGCTCCCTGGACGTTCTAGTTGCACCTAACGACGCACGAGCTCGCCACGGCCTGATAAGCTAAGTACACCCACCGAACAGAGAAAAAGCTTTCTGATCAGATGATAGCCCGAATGCAGGGTAGGAGGTGTGAGCGCTAACGTGGGGATGCAGGTGCTACGGTTCACTACGTGCTTCCATCAGGATTCTTGTGGTCCCAGGAACAAGGGGGCATGGTGCAAGGAGAGGAGTCCGGCCTCATGAAGCGACAACTCTGAGATACCGGCCTTGGGGGCGACACACTCCTCCTCAGGAGGGCGCGCCTCGCGAGGTCCCAGCAGGCCACCATCGCCGGGCACGGTGCGACACCCTCGCGGACCAGGGGGCGGGCCGCATCGACGATGACACAAAGCTCCACGCAAGAGATGAAGTCGCGTCACAGAAAGCAGGCAACCGGCGATTTAAAGGAAGGAGGAAGATGAAGGTAAAACACAAAAGTTTAACGCCCTCAGGGGCCGAGTGTTTCTTGACATGACAGGAACCAGAGAAAGAAAACAAGGGAAGCCTAGGCAGAGGAGCCGCTGTCGCCACCCGGGCCGTCGCCCGCCACGGCGCCAGAGTCGTCACTCTCGTCGGAGGAGGGCATTTGGACGAACTGCTCCACCAGGGACTCCTCGTGCGGGCGCACCTCGTCCCTGAGTGGCCTCTGGAGCTCCTCAGGCACCGGCTCCACGACGCGTGGGAGATCAAGCTCCGGGACGTGGCGACGCAGGTTGGAGAAGACGCGCGTCAGCGCGATGTCCAGGAGGTCACGCGCGTTGGACACGTTGTCCTCGTCCACCCGGGAGACGCCGGTCTCCAGCGCCTCCACCACCTTGTCGAAGAAGTTGAGGTAGCCTCCGTCGCCGTGGGCGCACGGCAGCGCGGGGGCTTCCCCGACGAACAGGCTCACCACACCAACCGCGCGATGGGCGATCTCTAGGTACTGCTTGGCACGCTGCGCCTCCAGCATCTTCGCGTGCGCCGCCTCGTCCTGGGTGGCCAGCACGGCGTCAGCTGCCCCCTTGACCTGGGTCTAGAGGGACGCCAGCTCCGCCTCGCCCTTGAGCATGGCCTGGAGGGTGGCCTCGGCGTCCCCCAGCTGGGCCCTCAGCACGACCGCTTCCTCCTGGTGCTCGTCGAGCCTGCGCCTCTTGGGCGCGGGCACCCTGGGAGAAGGGGGTAATCAGGTCCGGCCTGTCGGGCGCGATCGTAAGAGATGGGGGGAGACGGAACGCTTACTCGTCGACAATGGCCCAGTGCCGGCGGGCGTGAGCCGGCTTCGAAGGCCCCCCACCGCTGCCTCCAGAGGCCGACGGTGGAGCTGGAGACCCCGTACTTCTTCCCGCGCCCGCTGCACTCCCCCCGGACGCCATTGAAGAGCAAAGGGAAAGAGGAGGACAAGGAAGATAACATGGAAGGATGGGAAGCAAGAGGGCGCGTCAGGATGGCAAGACCCCCCGAGCGGGGCGGGTTTATAGGTGTAACCACAGCCCATGGGGCGTCGTGGGGAGTGGAGGCGCCATGCACTCCTCGGGCGACACGTGCCAAACTCGATCGGCGTGCTACCCTGCCTCACGTTGCTTCACCTGCTTCCGTCGGGTCACATCCGCGTGGCCCGAAATGGGGAGGAGGACACAAGGAGACAGCCGCATTTATGGAAGAGCAATGATGGCTGGGGAGGCGCGCAGACTTCGCATCAGCTTGAACCAGGGCAGTTCCCAACGTCTTCGGGGAGCTCAGACGGCCACGTCTCATTATGCGCCACGCGTCAGGTTGGGCCCGCAGGCGGTTGGGGCCCACGGCACTTTGGGCCATCTTCCATGGCTTCGCCCAGAAGCTAGCTCGAGCACGCCTCAGGCCCGGGGGCAATTGTCGGTGTCCTGGGAACGGGGGTACCCAGACTTGCCTGCCTGCAGCCCAGGGCGTGGCCCACTTTGACAGCCAAGTACGGCCCAGCGCGGTCTCACTCAGCACAAGGCCCTCGCGAGAGCCCCGAGCTCGCGAGGGAAACAATGCCAAGACCCGCGGGGGAAAAGGCCTCCCCAGGCCCCCTCCTGAGCGGCGGAGATCTCTATGCAATGCTCGACCTCTGGAGGCCAAGGATGACGCAAGGCGGGCTAGGCAGGCACTAGCGCGCCAGGGGAGACAGTTTCCACTTTCGTGCAAAGGAGGCAGGAGCGCACGCAGGTTCCCAAAGCGGCCCCCAAAGGTTTCCATTCCGGTGCAACAATACCAAGACCCCGAGCTCCGTAGGACGGACGTCATCGCCGAGCCCACCTCTGCACCACCACCGGTTACTTTGCAGGCGAAGACCACCTTTCGCCAGGATAAGATGTACTCCTTGTCCCCCTTCAAATTTGGCCATTGTGGGATCCCTTCCCACCATTTGCGATAGGGGGAGAGGACCTGGGCCACTATAAATAGAGGCTAGGCTGCCCTGTAGCGGAGAGAGGAAAAAACGCCACCCGAATGCACTCGCGAGGCACCTCACCACTGTACTAGTTCATCCACAAACCTCCTTGTGAGGCAATCCACCAAAGGCAGGAGTAGGGTTTTACGCTTCGCAGCGGCCCGAACCTGGGTAAATTCTCGTGTGCTATCTTCTTCCTCGCCATCGAGCGGGGTTACCGGGCTGTGAGCTTTGGGGGGTGAAGCAGTTGGAGATCTTCGCACATGCCCCCGAGTTCGAACTTCTTAGGGTTTTTGCGGAGCCCGAAATCCGACAGTTTAGGCCACTGGCGCCATTCATCAGCACCTTGTGGAGTCTGAAGTTATCAACAATGGGGTCAAGAACAAAGGCGGCAGGTGTTCAGTCGAGGTGTGTTCGTGGCTGGTCTTCCTCATCGAAGGTGATGGGAGTGTTTGTCCTTGAGTTCGTCGCTTCAACTTGTTGTATTTGATCGATCTCTCGAAGTGCTCTTTTCCTCTGGTTGTTTGAAGGAAACGTCTCGTAGATTGTTAGGATCTCAACGTTGTTGTCCGGTGGTGTTGGCGATCGTATGCTTGAGGGTGAGGTCCAGAGGATACTCTCTCTACTCTTTGCGACTTGCCTGTCGACCCAGCAAGCTCGAAGGTTGTGTGTCGGGTTCGTGTTTAGTAGGACAGAGTTTATTGGGCATGGCTTGTCCAATAGGTCGTCCAAGACTATTTTAGGTCATGTCGAAGACTTGTTCTTTTTCTCGGCGGGCTCATCCTCGGTTGGTCGTCGTGAGGGTATGTGCCTCCGGCGAATCCTTCTGGGTTCATCAAATAGGACCACGTGCATCTGTTGATCCTGCCAGGTACTTTCCATGGCGTAGTACTTCTGCTCTAGGTTCGATAATTCGTTGAAGTTTTGGACGTGGCGACGGGTGAGAGTGTTCAGGACTCCTTGGTCACGGCAATTATACAGGAAGGCTGATATAATGTCATGATCGCTACATTTTTCCATCATGTTCTTGCCAAGGAGGAATCTAGCCCAGAAGTGGTGGACAGTTTCCCCTGGCTGTTTTTCAATGTATAATAGGTCCCATATGTCAGGTATTCCAGAATTACTTGGAGAGTACCATACATGGAGGGGGAGGGGAAACATTTTGCGTCCCCGTAGAGTGCGAGTTTGAAGTATTGACGGTCGCGCCTTGTGCCATAGCAAGATCTGGCACGGCGGGTTCAGGGTCCGGGCTATTATCCTTACTTAGCCGCATATACTCCGAACGGGTGTCGAATCGGGATTCGGGTCCGAACTCTTCTCGGGGACAGATCCGGATTCTGGGCTAGCGGATTGATCCTGATGATCGGTAACCCTGACATAGACTGTCCTTAGTTCCGGAGGCTGCGAGGGCGAACCATCGGTTGAATCCTTGACGGTTGCGACCAAGTGTGTAATGGGTGGTATACGAATTTCCCTGTCATCGTGTTTAAGCCGGATTCGATCATAGATCGAGGGTTGACTGTTGGCTATACCCATGGCTTGTATCCTGCCGAGTAGCTCATCTAACGACGAGACATCTGTGGGGTCCATGCTCTTGGAGTACATAGGGTCGATCCATAGTATTGTCTCTCCGGGGGTTTTCAACACCGCGTGTGCACAATGCTCGGTTGGAGACGATCTGGGTGTCTCGATTGTATCGGGGTTTGGGGCCGGATCCAATGTGGAAGCCGCCTCGACGGCAGGGTTCACAACTTCTGACATTAAGGCGTCAGGGCCTGCGGGCTCCTCGTGGGGGGCCAAGAGCTTAGCCAGAAAGAGATCTCCCCACGAGTCAGCAACAAACTCGAGGATTACGAACCGGATCTCCTGATTGGGGGACAAACTTTCAATCCACCAAGACGGCCAGTCGAACTGGCATGCAGCACGATGCTGTCAAACGCAAAAAGCTGTCCAGGGACGAAGACGTCCCCGTTACAGAAGTTGTTGCTAATGAATAAGCATGCCATCAATCCTTTTGGCGATCCGACAATGGAACTCTCAATGAAAGCACCAATGTCGGTGTAAAAACGGGTGGATCTTGGGTAGGGGGTCCCGAGTTGTGGATCTTGGATCAATTGGGAATAGGGAACGTAGAGATGGAGGGAGTTGTAACAACTTGGCTAGCATAGAGATGGTGGAAAAGCTCTCTCTCATAACCACACCACATCCTCATCCTTAGTACTTCCATTGGTTCAACAAAAGTGGCAAGGTTAAGGTAACATGTGTTGGAAATATGCCCTAGAGGCAATACTAAAGTGATTATTATTATATTTCCTTGTTCTGATATTCGTTTATGGTCCATGCTATAATTGTATTTATTGGAAACTCAAATACATGTGTGGATACATAGACAACAACGTGTCCCTAGTGAGCTTCTACAGGACTAGCTCGTTGATCAAAGATGGTCAAGGTTTCCTGGCCATAGACATGAGTTGTCATTTGATAACGGGATTACATCATTTGGAGAATGATGTGATGGACAAGACCCAAACTATGAACGTAGCATATGATCGTGTCAAGTTTAGTGCTATTGTTTTCTACATGTCAAGTATTTGTTCATATGACCATGAGATCATGCAACTCACTGAAACCGGAGGAATACTTTGTGTGTATCAAACGTCGCAACGTAACTGGGTGACTATAAAGATGCTCTACAGGTATCTCCAAGGGTGTCTGTTGAGTTGGCATGGATCAAGACTAGGATTTGTTACTTCGTGTGACAGAGAGGTATCTCAGGGCCCACTCGGTAATACAACATCATAATGAGCTTGCAAGCGAAGTGACTAAAGAGTTAGCCATAGGATCTTGTATTACGGAACGAGTAAAGAGACTTGCCGGTAATGAGATTGAACTAGGTATGGGGATACCGACGATCGAATCTCGGGCAAGTAACATACCGATGAACAAAGGGAACTGCATACGGGATTGACTGAATCCTTGACATCAAGGTTCGACCGATAAAAGATCTTCGTAGAATATGTAGGAACCAATATGGGCATCCAGGTCCCGCTATTGGTTATTAACCGTAGAGGTGTCTCAGTCATGTCTGCATAGTTCTCGAACCCGTAGGGTCTGCACACTTAACGTTTGGTGACGATTTGGTATTGTTGAGATGAATATGTTGGTGACCGAAGGTTGTTCGGAGTCTCGGATGAGATCCCGGACGTCACGAGGAGTTCCGGAATAGTCCGGAGGTAAATATTGATGTATGGGAAGTACCATGTTGGTCACCAGAAAGAGTTCGGGCGTCACCAGCAGTGTACTGGGAGTGCTGAAGGGTTCCGAGGGTCCACCGGAAGGGGCCCACATGCCCTGGAGGTCTCCATGGGCTGTGAGAGGGGCCGCACCAGCCCCTGGTGGGCTGGCTGCCCCTCCCACATAGGC
Organism: Elymus sibiricus; assembly: GCA_039707655.1. Classification (NCBI taxonomy): domain Eukaryota; kingdom Viridiplantae; phylum Streptophyta; class Magnoliopsida; order Poales; family Poaceae; genus Elymus; species Elymus sibiricus. The sequence goes on along the minus strand of CM077665.1, from coordinate 227,767,726 downwards.
CCATGCGGCTGGAGGGTGGGGGCCAAGCCCAAAGGGGCCCGCCGGCCCTTGCCTTGGGTGGCAAGGCACCCCCCTTGGCCGACGTAGCAAACCCTAGGGGAAATTCTAGGGCGGCCGGCCTCCTCCTATCCCCCTATATATATATGTGAGGGGAGGGAGGGCTGCATCACCCCAAGCCATGGCGCAGCCTTTCCCTCCGTCATAGATCGTTTTTCTCCTCTAGATTTATTCCGGTAGTGCTTGGCAAAGCCCTGCCGGAACGGTTCCACCACCACGTCATCATGCTTCCGGAGATCTCATCGACCTCTCGGCCCTCGCTTGCTGGATCAAGGAGGCAGAGAACGTCATCGAGCTATACATGTGCTGAACATGGAGGTGCCATCCGTTCGGCACTTGATCGGGAGTTCGTGAGACGGATCATGATTGGATCGCGAAGACGTTCGACTACATCAACTGCGTTTCTTAATGCTTCCGCTTAGCGATCTACAAGGGTATGTAGATGCAATCTCTCCTCTCGTAGATGGTCATCTCCTAGATTGATCTGGGTGAAGCATAGGAAATTTTTTGTTTCCGAAGCAACGTTCCCCAACAGTGGCATCATGAGCTAGGTCTATGGGTAGATGACATCACTAGTAGAACACAAAGGAGTTTGTGGGCGTCGATATTCAGATTGCTTCCTTCCTTGGTCTTTTCTTGATTCAGCGGTATTCTGGGATGAAGCGACCGGACCAACTTTACATGTCCATGTACATGAGACCGGTTCCATTGACTCACATGTAACTTTGTTGCATAAGATGGCTGGCGGGTGTCTGTCTCTCCCACCTAAGTTGAATCAGATTCGACAATGGTGGTCCTTGTAGAAGGTTAAATAGCAACTTGTATATCACCGTTGTGGTTTTGTGTAGGTAAGAATCATTATTGCTAGATACCCATAGCAGCCACGTAAAACATGCAACAACAAATTAGAGGACGTCTAACTTTTTTTTGCACGGTATGTTGTGATATGATATGGCAAAATACATGATGATATATGTTTGATGTATGAGATGATCATGTTTTGTAATAGTTTATATCAACTTGAATGTTGATACGGCAACCGGCAGGAGCCATAGGGTTGTCTTTAATTATTATGTGGCCTGCGTGTCACTCATTAAGCTCTATGTAATGCTTTACTTTATCGCTAAGCGGTAGCAATAGTAGTTGAAGCATGGTTGGCGCGACAACCCCTATGGCAACACGATGATGGAGATCATGATGATGGAGATCATGGTGTCATGCCGGTGACGATGGAGATCATGCTGGTGCTTTGGAGATGGAGATCAAAAGCACAAGTTCATGGCCATATCATGTCACTTATGATTTGCATGTGATGTTAATCCTTTTATGCATCTTTTTTTTTGAGGAAAAGCCGACGTGGCGACTTTATTGATTTTCAAACATAGTTACATCGTCCACTAGGCAAGATACAATAAAAGCCGGAGGATCTCCCGTCCAGACACAACTCTGGGATCCCCCTACATGGGCAGCTAACAAATGAGCTACAATATTCCTCTCTCTCGGACAATGTTCTATGATTACATGAGAATAATTCCTAGCTAAGAACACACACTCTTCATATATTGCCGAAGCTTTTGTCGCTGAAAAACCTCCATCATGCATAGTTTGGACTACTTCCAGACAGTCCGAGTTGATAATTATCTTTTCGCATGAAACTTGACCTGCCAGGATGAGCTCGTCTTTGAACGCTCTAGCTTCAGCAGTAGTTGCCGAGCTTACATGTTCAATTCTGCTATTACTTGCCGCCACAAATTATCCATGGTCATCTCTGATCACAGCTCCAGTAGCCCCCTTCTCCTCCTGAAGACAGAAAGCAGCATCGATATTCATTTTCACATAGCCCTCGGGAGGTTTCGACCAACCTCGTTTCTTGATGCACTTCTTCCTATCCATAGCCTTTACGTGGTTTGAAGTGAAAGCAGTGATTGATAAAGCTATCTGAGTAGGAGACAGAATCGCCTCCCCATGCTTAACCTGCCTCCTCTGCCACAATGTGTACCAAAGAGTAGAGGCCAACAGCTCACCATATCCCAACTGAGGCAGGATAGGAATCTTTCGCGTCGGCCCTTGAAGAAGTTCCTGTAATACGATTGATCCTGATCTGTCCACTTGAAATGCCTTGATAATATCCTCCAGCTTGCCTAGGTTTTCCCACACCTCTCTAACCCGTGGACATCCAAAACAAGCATGTTTAATATCCTCACAATCAATTTTACAGATCGGACAAGTAGCAGGTACTCGGATGTGTCGGTTAGCTAGAACACTATTAGTCGGTAAAGTCCCATGCAGTGTTCTCCAACAATGTATTTTAACTTGTGTTGGAACCTGAAGATCCCACAATATTTTCCACACAGGGCTATCTGTAGATGATGAACTATCACTTTTCCTCATTAATTTATGACCATGCTGATGCCACAACTCCGTATGATAGGCCGATTTCACAGAAAAGATCTCGTTCTTTATTCCGCCCCAAACGATAAAATCTTCCATCATACCTAACGCAAGCAGAATATTCAAGATCCTATTTGCATCAATAGGCCAAAAAAATTGTCTAACCTTCGTCTCATTCCAGGTTCTACTTTCTTGGTCAATTAGCTCGGAGACTCTTGACACGCCAATATTTCCTCTCATAGTGATAATTCTCCTGTTTGGGCTACTAAGAATCCAAGGATCGTTCCAAATATCAATATTAGACCCATCACCAACTCTCTAAATGTGGCCCCTTTTAAAAGTTTGTACCCCTGCCCATATGCTCTGCCAGGTAAAAGAAGCTCCTTTTTTTAGAGGGGTTGAAAGCAGGTCCCCATCTGGATAGTACTTGGCACGCAATACCTGTGCACACAGTGAATCAGGCTCAGCCAATAAGCGTCAACACTGTCTAGCCAACATAGCCAGATTAAAACAATGGAGATCTCTAAATCCCATCCCACCCTTTTTCTTCGGAATGCACATTTTCCACCAGGCAAACCAGTGAATATGCTTCTATTGGTCGTCATCCCCCCCACCAGTATTGGGATATAGCTGTAGTTATCCCTCGACATACTTGTTTTGGGAGTTTGAAAACCTACATGGCATACACAGGGACCGCCTGAGAAACTGCCTTCAGGAGAACCTGATGGGGATATGTACCTAGGGTAGGGTCATAGGCCTGACCTACATACCCTACCTAAGGACACTACTTTGGAGGACTTAAAGATTACAAAGAAGACTCCGACTGAAATCACCAGGGCACATGAGTCACTCGACAATACATCCACTCGGAGGTTTCTCCCTCCACTCGACAGTTGCCTTACACTCGGAAGAGCCAGAAGTCACTCGACCGCAGAAGGCCAGAAGCCGCTTCAGGGAGGCCAACGGGCAGGCGTTCGACTAGACACCATAAGTAGCGTTTATTACATACGTTATCAGTAACGTATGCCTTAATTACCACGATTGGACCCTTGGTTGCCGGGTATTCATGAGGGGCAGCGCACTCTATATAAGCCACCCCTCCCCTCTGGCACAAGGGTTCACACCCCCTGTAACTCACACATTACACTCGACAGATAAGTAAAGCCTCTCCGGAGCACGAGACGTAGGGCTGTTATCTTCGTCGTGAGAGGCCCGAACTCGCTAAAACTACCGTGTCACCCATTTGTATCTCGATAGATCATGCTCCTTTACACTACCCCTCTCTATTGTCGGAATCGTTCCCACGACAGTTGGCGCCCACCGTGGGGCCTGGCGTCTATCGAGCCATGATGCAGATGGTTATTTCTTCAACCACCAGTGGCAGATCGATTCCCGCTGGTGCCCTCTATTCGGTTTCATCTTCATGCTTTAACACATTTTAGTATTGTTCATTCATCTTCTCGACGAGCAAAGCATCGCAAGCAGAAGGGAAATAGACATCTATCCAAGCACATACAAGGAGAACCATCGACCTTCAGGAAACCGACTGCCCCTCCGCACGCGGCGGCCGGTGTCGTCCGCCTCACCGACGTCTCCGACCTCGGAGCTGCAGACTGCACTTCGTCTGCGATGTCGTCGTGCGGCCCTCACGCGCGGCCACTGGCGCCGTCCGCCTCATCATCGCCATGCTTGGCCGTAGGAGCCGTCCGCCTCATCATCGCCACGCGTGGCCACCGGTGCCGTTTGTCTCATCATCGTCGCGCACAGCCGCCGGTGCCGTTCGCCTCATTGTCGTCTGCAACCTCGTCGCTGAGCCCCCACGCACGGTCGTCGACGCCGTTTGTGCCGTCACTCTACTGGACGCGTCGTCATCACTCGGCAGCTCCGCGCATCACCACTCGGCGAGACACATCTTCGTAACTCGGCAACTCCGCGCATCGCCACTCAGCCGGACGTGTCTACTTCGCTCGACCGCCCCGCGCGTCGTCAGACAGCTAAGTCATTCTTCACAGACTGCATTCAATTAAATAGTTATTTCCACATTATCGAGTGGCACGTAAGTCGCCCATGATGTCCACTCGGAGGTCACGCCACCGTGTATACCTCTGCGCTCGGTTGTTTATTTTCATGTCGGAACACTACACTTCCGCTTCATTTGGGTCCAATACTCAAAACAAGTTCAATCGGATCCTTCACTTTCACAAGTTCAGTCGGATCCTTCACTCTTTTTGACTATTGCTGGTTCCATACCAGCAAGAACATGGCACACCCAGTGGGTGTCTAGGGGTGTAGTTTACACAAATCATTTCAACAAACATCAAATTACTTCGAGAATTTTTTATGTTGGCTTGTGCTATTTTTCATACACATGTTACACGGTCACTCGATGCCCCGCGCGTCGCCACTCCGCTGGACGCGTCCACATCACTCGACCGCCCCGCGCGTCGCCACTCCAACGGATGCGTCTTCATCACTCGACCGCCCCGCGCGTCACCACTCCGCTGGATGCGTCTTCATCACTCGACCGCCCCGCGCGTCGCCATTCCGCTGGATGCGTCTTCATCACTCGGCCGCCCCGCGCGTCGCCACTCCGACGGATGCGTCTTCATCACTCGACCGCCCCGCGCGTCGCCACCCCGCTGGATGCGTCTTCATCACTCGACCGCCCCGCGCGTCGTCATTCCGCTGGATGTGTCTTCATCACTCGGCCGCCCCGCGCGTCGCCACTCCGACGGATGCGTCTACATCACTCGGCCGCCCCGCGCGTCGCCACTCCGACGGATGCGTCTTCATCACTCGACCGCCCCGCGCGTCGCCATTCCACTGGATGCGTCTTCATCACTGGGCCGCCCCGCGCGTCACCACTCCGCTAGATGCGTCCTCATCACCCGACCGCCCCGCGCGTCGCCATTCAGCCAGACGCGTCTACTTCATTCGGATGCCCCGCGTATCGCCACTCCGTGCGTCCCGTCTTCATCACCCGGCCGCTCTGCGCGCCATCGCTCAGCTGGACACATATACAACGTAACCCTCAGTGGGTGACTTAGCCGCGAACCTGATTTTGCCTAAGTTCAAAACTACTCCGAGTGAGGACATCATCCACACTCGGGGGCTTAGCTGTGATTCCGTACCACCTAAGTTAAAAACCACTCCGAGTGAGGACATCACCCACACTCGGGGGCTTAACTGTGATTCCGTATCACCTAAGTTAAAAACCACTCCGTGTGAGGACATCATCCACACTCGGGGGCTTAGCCGTGATTCCGTATCACCTAAGTTAAAAACCACTCCGAGTGAGGACATCATCCACACTCGGGGGCTTAGCTGTGATTCCGTATCATCTAAGTTAAAAACCACTCCGAGTGAGGACATCATCCACACTCGAGGGCTTAGCAGTGATTCCGTATCACCTAAGTTAAAAACCACTCCGAGTGAGGACATCATCCACACTCGGGGGCTTAGCCGTGATTCCGTATCACCTAAGTTAAAAACCACTCCGAGTGAGGACATCATCCACACTCGGGGGCTTAGCTGCGATTCCGTATCGCCTAAGTTAAAAACCACTTCGAGTGAGGACATCATCCACACTCGGGGGCTTAGCCGTGATCCGTATCACCTAAGTTAAAAACCACTCCGAGTGAGCACATCATCCACACTCGGGGGCTTAGCTGTGATTCCGTATCACCTAAGTTAAAAACCACTCCGAGTCAGGACATCATCTACACTCGGGGGCTTAGCTGCGATTCCGTATCGCCTAAGTTAAAAACTACTCCGAGTAAGGACATCATCCACACTCGAGGGCTTAGCTGTGATTCCGTATCACCTAAGTTGAAAACTCTTCCGAGTGACGAGCGCTCCTCTTACTCGGAGGCTTAGCCGCGAACAAGTTTTTGCCTAAATTAAAAACCCTTCCGAGTGAATAGCATCCCATTCACTCGGAAACTTAGCTGCGAACCAGTCTTCGTCTAAGTTAGAAAACTCTCCCGAGTGACGAGCACTCCTCTCACTCGGGGACTTAGCCGCGAGTCAGACCTCGCTTAAGTTAAAGGTTGTTCCGAGTGACAGGCAACACTTTCACTCGGAAACTTAGTTGCGAACCAATTTTTGCCTAAGTTCAAAATTCTTCCGAGTAATGAGCATCCATCTCACTCAGAAACCAGACAAACTTATCCAAGCAAAGGATTGGAAAGCGAACATGCAAACATTGTCTCTATCAGACCCCCGCCGATGCAAGCACTCGACGGCGGTCTCGGGGACTTCACCCAGTGGGTGCACTCAGCGTGCCCCCACTGGACCTACTATCACTCGACCAGGTCCGGCCTGTCGAGTGACAAGAGACTATCAAAACAAATCTAAGACCCCTGCCGATGTCACCGCCATTCGATAGCGGTCTCGGGGACTACACCCAGTGGGTGCACTCAGCTTGCCCCCACTGGACCAGAAACCACTCGACTTAGACCTGATCTACTCGAGGGGAAAACAAGCAAGTATACGCCAAAAGAAAATGCATATCAAGACAGAATCGATCAGGGTGAATGACAAAGATTCCAATCGACGCAGACTTCCTTGAAGCCCTAAAATGCACTCGGAATTTTTGTGTCTTATCAGAACCTGCATCGATCCCTTTTCATTCGAACCCCGATCCATTCGGGGGCTAATGATGGGGATATGTACTTAGGGTAGGGTCATAGGCCTGACCTACATACCCTACCTAAGGACACTACTTTGGAGGACTTAAAGATTACAAAGAAGACTCCGACTGAAATCACCAGGGCACATGAGTCACTCGACAATACATCCACTCGGAGGTTTCTCCCTCCACTCAACAGTTGCCTTACACTCGGAAGAGCCAGAAGTCACTCGACCGCAGAAGGCCAGAAGCCGCTCCAGGGAGGCCAACGGGCAGGCGTTCGACTAGACACCATAAGTAGCGTTTATTACATACGTTATCAGTAACGTATGCCTTAATTACCACGATCGGACCCTTGGTTGCCGGGTATTCATGAGGGGCAGCGCACTCTATATAAGACACCCCTCCCCTCTGGCACAAGGGTTCGCACTCCTGTAACTCACACATTCCACTCGACAGATAAGTAAAGCCTCTCCGGAGCACGAGACGTAGGGCTGTTATCTCCGCCGTGAGAGGCCCAAACTCGCTAAAACTACCATGTCACCCATTTGTATCTCGATAGATCATGCTCCTTTACACTACCCCTCTCTATTGTCGGAATCGTTCCCACGACAGAACCTCCTTACCGCCAAAAGATAAGATTTTCTCTTTCCAACCACTTAGAATTTCACACACACGATCAATAAGATGTTGAAAATTGTCTGATCTATCTGCACCAACAATAGGGGGGAGGCCGAGATACTTATCTGTAATTGCTTCCGTCATAATATTCATTGTGACACAAACATCCTCCCTAGCTTCCGCCGATGTACACAGAATGAAAAAGATAGAGGACTTGTCCTCGCTGACCAACTGACCCGAGGACGCATAATATAAATCCAGCAGTTGCTTTAGAGCCACTACATTCTGGTTATCCATCTTCATTAAAATCAATGAATCATCAGCCAACAAAAGATTAGTTATTGCCGGTGCAGTTCTACAAATCTTGACCCCTTGTATCTGCTCATTCTCCTCAGCATGAGACAATAATGTTGTTAGTCCTTTCACACACAATAACAAATAGGGGGACAAAGGGTCTCTCTGGCAGAGGCCCCTGGTGGGGATAAAGCCCTTTGTTTCCTGGAAATTCAATTTGATCTAATAAGTCACTGAACGCACACAAGCCATGATCAGCTCCACCCAACCAGCATCAAACCCCAACCGTAGCATCATATTCTCCAAAAAATTCTACTCTACCCGATCATATGCCTTATGCATATCAAGCTTAATGGCACACATGTCGTACTTTCCTTTTGTTTTCTTTTTAATTGTATGATAACTCTCATATGCCAATAGAAAATTATCAGTTATAAGTCTACCTGGAACAAAAGCGCTCTGAGTAGGAGAAATCACCTCAGGCAATAGAATCTTCAGCCGATTTGTAAGCATCTTTGAAATGATTTTGTAAACCACATTACACAGACTAATGGGTCTAACTTGAGTTATCTTTTCTGGACTTGTTACCTTTGGAATCAAGACAATTGTGGTGTTATTCCACCCTTCCGGTACTTTTCTTCAATTGACTGCATTAAGAACCTCTGTAGTTAAGTCCTCTCCTAGAATATGCGAGAACCTTTTATAAAAGATTGCATGTAACCCATCTACTCCGGGAGCCTTAAGATCCCCAATACTGAACAGGGCCTTTTTCACCTCCTCCACGGTGAAAGGTGCCAACAGAATTTCATTCATCTATGGGGTAACTCGATTTTTTTACTTTTTCCAGAACTTCAATTCCCGGTTGAACAATTTCTGTGGAAAAAATACCCGAGAAATAATTAGTGATATGATTATTCAAATCATTTATACCATCGACTAGTACACCATTATCATCCTTTAACTTTTTTATGAGATTTCTTTTCTTCCGAGCCGATGCTGCGCCATGGTAAAAACTAGTATATCTATCTCCATGCCGTAGCAGGTTAGTACGTGCCCACTGGACCCAAATGATTTCCTCCTGCTCTAATAAATTCTCAATGATTAGTCGAAGCTCCTTCTTTTTTTTGCGGGATAAAGCAAGAGATATATTAAAGCCACAGACTTACAGCCAGGTCCAACAAGAAATAGAAATTACAAACGAGTCCAGTTGACCCCGAAGAATAAGACGACCTCGATGCCGCCGGTCGCGCGCCGCCGCAACTGCATCCCTCAAAGACCTGGTACAGTGGGCACCTGCAACGTGCGCTGCGCAAGTCCCGGTGCCAACCCGGATGCTACACCTTTATCACATGCAGTGCGAATCACCTCCTCAACTGCTTCATCAAACAACCACCTTGCCTCAAACTATTTTTTTGACCGAGCTTGTATTAACCCATCATTGTATGTTGTGTCCAGCAATACTGGTCTATGATCTGACTTTGAAAACTCCTCATTGATGACTGCAGCTTATGGGAACAGCTCAGCCCAGCCCGCTGTACAAACTACACGGTCTAGTCTCTCTTTAATATTTCCTCGACACCAAGTGAAGATATCACCGATGTAACCCATGTCTTGCAGATTGCAATTTACAAGAGTATCGCGGAACATCTGCATGCATCTTTGTGGTTTCAGATTACCTCCCTCCTTCTCGTGACTATATAAAATCTCATTAAAATCGCCTACAATTATCCATGGCAAATCGATAATACCTTTCAAAGACTGAATATAATCCCATGACAAGTGTTTCCTGTCGCCACTAGGCTCCCCATAGAAGCCCGTAAAGCACCATCCCAATTCACTCTATTCATCCACGCGAACATCAATATAGTTGTTTTAAAGGACAGAGGTTACATGTAGCTCTTTATGCCAACAAAGGAGCAAACCCCCACCACGTCCATCACTTTCCACAACTTCCACTCTATCCATCTTAAGTCGTCATTTCAACTTTTCTGCCTTAGCCTTGCCAAGATGCGTTTCAGACAGAAAAACTGCATCCGGTTGTGTGCGACCCTGGATATCCATCAGCGCACGAGTCGCCGATGAGCTAGACATCCCTCGGCAGTTCCAACATAGGAACTTCATTGTCTCCGATCAATCCCAATTCCTGAAGCAACCAAATTCTTCTCCGTCTAGGCACCAAACAGAGACAGCCTTTACGCCAAAACGGCCGAGCAACAACCAGTAAAACTAGAAGCCAAACCTCAGTACTCAGCGCACAGGCGCCAAAGAAAATGCCCCGATTAGACGATGCAATCAATCGCCAGGGCGGATCAAACAAAAAACTCCACGCCGGCTTAACGGCGGGAGGAGCAAACCCTACAAGAGGGGAGTTGAGGACGACACCCTGTAGCAGAGCGTAGGGGTCGGAAGAAATAGTGGCGGCAACGCCGCCGCCAAAGGGACAGCGGGCGGCGGCCGCTAACCTAGGTCGCCTCGCGACTCGCCAGAGCTTTTTTCCCTTATTCGAGTTAGAGTTAGTTTAGGAGTAGTTCTCTAATCCTTTTATGCATCTTATTTTGCTGAGGATGACGATAGCATTATAAGGTTACCCCTCACTAAAATTTCAAGATAAAATTGTGTTCTCCCCGAGTGTGCACCGTTGCGAAAGTTCATCATTTCGAAGCAGCATGTGATGATCGGGTGTGATAGACTCTATGTTCGCATACAACGGCTGCAAGCCAGTGTGGCACATGCGGAACAGTCAGGTTAGACTTGACAAGCCTAGCATGTACAAACATGGCCTCGGAACACAAGAGACCGAAAGATCGAAAACGAGTCATATAGTAGATATGATCAACATGGAGATGTTCACCACTGAAACCACCTCATCTCACGTGATGATTGGACTTGGGTTGGTGAATTTGGATCATGTAGCACTCGAATGACCAGAGGGATGCCAATTTGAGTGGGAGTTTTAAGTAATATGATTAACTAAACTCATTATCTTGAACAATAGTCTAAGTAATATTTGCAAAATTTATGTTGTAGATCAATGGCTCGCGCAGTAACTCCCCTGAATTTCAATGCGTTCCTAGAGAAAGCCAAGCTGAAAGATGATGGAAGTAACTTTGTAGACTGGGCCCGTAATCTGAGGATTATCCTTACGGCTTCCCAAAAGGCTTATGTCCTTGATGCACCGCTCGGTGCGCCACCCGCTCCAGTATCGTCTGCAGACGTTGCGAATGCCTGGCAGGCGCGTTCTGGTGACTACTCAATAGTTCAATGTGCTATGTTGTATGGCTTAGAACCGGGACTTCAAAGACACTTTGAACGTCATGGAGCATATGAGATGGAGTTGAAGCTTATTTTTGAGAAAAATGCCCAGATCGAGAGGTATTAGACCTCAGATAAGTTCTATGCTTAAAAGATGGAGGAGAACGGGTCTGTCAGTGAGCACATACTCAGAATGTCTGGGTATTCCAACCGTCTGGCTGACTTTGGAATTACTCTCCCGCCAGAGGCGATCACTGACAGAGTTCTTCAATCACTGCCACCTAGCTACAAAAGCTTTGTGTTGAACTATAACATGCAAGGGATGAACAAATCAGTCGCCGAGCTGTTTGCGATGCAGAAAGTCACTGAGTCAGAAATCCAAAAGGAGCATCAAGTGTTGATGGTCAATAAAACCACTAGTTTCAAGAAGAATGGCAAGGGCAAGAAGGGTAACTCCAAGAAGAGTGGCAAAGCAGTTGCCCCTCCCGTGAAGAAACCCAAGGCTAGACCTAAGCTAGAAACTGAGTGCTTTCATTGCAAGGGAACTGGCCACTGGAAGCGGAATTGCCCCAAGTATCTGGCCGACAAGAAGGCGGCCAACACCAAACAAGGTATATATGATATACATGTTATTGATGTGTACCTTATGAACTCTCGTTGTAGTGCGTGGGTATTTGATACCGGTTCGGTTGCTCACATTTGCAACTCAAAGCAGGAACTATGGAATAGATGGAGGCTGGCAAAGGACAAAGTGACGATGCGCGTGGGAAATGGTTCCAAGGTTGATGTGATCGCCGTCGGCACGCTCACTCTTCGATTACCATCGGGATTAGTGATGAACCTAAATAATTGTTATTTAGTGCCTGCGTTGAGCATGAACATTATATCTGGATCTTGTTTAATGCGACACGGTTACTCATTTAAATCACAAAATAATGGTTGTTCTATTTATATGGGTAATATCTTTTATAGTCATGCACCCAATGTGAGGGGTTTATTCTTATTGAGTCTCGATAGTGATGATACACGTGTTCTTAACATTGATGCCAAAAGGTGTAGAGTTGATAATGATAGTACCACTTTCTTGTGGCACTGCCGCTTAGGTCATATTTGCGTAAAATGCATGAAGAAACTCCATGCTGATGGACTTTTGGAGTCACTAGATTTTGAATCACTTGACACTTGTGAACCATGCCTCATGGGAAAGATGACTAAGACCCCGTTCTCTGGAACAATGGAACGGGCAAGTGACTTGTTGGAAATCGTACATACTAATGTGTGCGGTCCGATGAGCATTGAGGCGCGCGGTGGATATCGTTACTTTCTCACCTTCACTGATGACTTAAGTAGATATGGGTATATTTACTTAATGAAACACAAGTCTGAAACGTTTGAAAAGTTCAAGCAATTTCAGAGTGAAGTCGAGAATCATCGTAACAAGAAGATTAAATTCCTACGATCTGATTGAGGAGGAGAATATCTGAGTTGTGAGTTTGGCAATCACTTAAGACAATGTGGAATTGTTTCACAGTTGACGCCACCTGGAACACCATAGCGTAATGGTCTGTCTGAACGTCGTAATCGAATCTTATTGGATATGGAGCCTTCTATGATGTCTCTTGTCGATTTGCCACTATCATTTTGGGGTTATGTGTTAGAGACAACTGCATTCACTTTAAATAGGGCACAATCTAAATCCGTTGAGACGACGCCGTATGAACTGTGGTTTGGCAAGAAATCAAAGTTGTCGTTTCTTAAAGTTTGGGGATGCGATGCTTATGTCAAAAGGCATCAGCCAGAAAAGCTCGAACCCAAAGAGGACAAATGCGTCTTCATAGGACACCCAAAAGAGACAGTTGGGTACACCTTATATCTCACATCCGAAGGCAAAGTGTTTGTCGCTAAGAACGGGTCATTTCTCGAGAAAGAGTTTCTCTCAAAAGAATTGAGTGGGAGGAAAATAGAACTTGATGAGTTTGTTGAACATGTGCTTCAACCAGAGAGTAGCGCAGCGCAGAAAGATGTTTCTGTGGAGCCTACATCAGTTGAAGAGGAAGCTAATGATGGTGATCATGAAGCTTCGGATCAAGTTACTATCGAACCTCGTAGGTCGACAAGGACACGTACTGCTCCTGAATGGTACGGTAACCCTATCTTGGAGGTCATGTTGTTGGACAACGATGAACCTACTAGCTATGGAGAAGCAACGGTGGGCCCGGATTCTGACAAATGGTTAGAGGCCATGAAATCTGAGATAGGATCCATGTATGAAAACAAAGTGTGGACTTTGGAAGTATTACCTGAAGGGCGAAAGGCCATTCAGAATAAATGGATCTTTAAGAAGAAGATAGACGCGGACGATAATGTCACCGTCTATAAAGCTCGACTTGTGGCAAAGGGTTTTTCACAAGTTCCAGGAGTTTACTACGATGAGACTTTCTCACCCGTAGCGATGCTTAAGTCCGTCAGAATCATGTTAGCAATAGCTGCATTTTTCGATTATGAAATTTGGCAGATGGATGTCAAAACGACATTCCTTAACGATTTCCTTAAGGAAGAGTTGTATATGATGTAATCAGAAGGTTTTGTCAATCCAGAGAATGCTGACAAAGTTTGCAAACTCTTGCGATCCATTTATGGGATGGTGCAAGCCTCTCGGAGTTGGAATCTTTGCTTTGATGAGGTGATCAAAGCGTTTGGGTTTATACAAGTTTACGGAGAAGCTTGTATTTACAAGAAAGTTAGTGGGAGCTCTATAGCATTTCTAATATTATATGTGGATGACATATTGCTGATTGGAAACAATATAGAATTTTTGGAAAGCGTGAAGGAATATTTTAACAAGAGTTTTTCAATGAAGTACCTAGGAGAAGCTGCTGTCATATTAGGTATCAGGATCTATAGAGATAGATCAAGACGGTTAATAGGACTTTCACAGAGCACATACCTTGATAAAGTTTTGAAGAAGTTCAAAATGGATTAGTCCAAGAAGGGGTTCTTGCCTGTATTACAAGGTGTGAAGTTGAGTAAGAATCAATGCCCAGTAACTGCAGAGGATAGAGAAAAGATGAGTGTCATCCCCTATGCTTCTGCCATAGGCTCTATCATGTATGCAATGTTGTGCACAAGACCAGATGTCAACCTTGCCATAAGTATGGCCGGAAGGTTTCAAAGTGATCCAGGAGTGGAACACTGGACGGCGGTCAAGAATATCCTTAAGTACCTGAAAAGGACTAAGGAAATGTTTCTCGTTTATGGAGGTGATCAAGAGCTCGTCGTAAAGGGTTACGTCGATGCAAGCTTTGACACTGATCCGGATGACTCTAAGTCTCAAACCGGATACGTATTTATTTTCAATGGGGGAGCGGTAAGCTAGTGCAGTTCCAAGCAAAGTGTGGTAGCTGATTCTACATGCGAAGCGGAGTACATAGCTGCCATGGAGGCAGCAAAGGAAGGTGTCTGGATGAAGCAGTTCATGACAGATCTTGGTGTTGTGCCTAGTGCACTGGACCCAATGACTCTGTTCTATGATAACACTGGTGCCATTGCTCTAGCCAAGGAACCAAGGTTTCACAAGAAGACCAGACACATAAAGCGATGCTTCAATTCCATCCATGATTATATCAAAGAGGAGGACATAAATATTTGCAAAGTGCACACGGATCTGAATGTTGCAGACCCGTTGACTAAGCCTCTTCCACGAGCAAAACATGATAAACACCAGAACTGTATGGGTGTTAGATTCATTACAGTGTAAGTCACATAGTGATGTGAGCTAGATTATTGACTCTAGTAAAAGTGGGAGACTGCTGGAAATATGCCCTAGAGGCAATAATAAACTGATTATTATTATATTTCCTTGTTCGTGATAATCGTTTATGGTCCATTCTATAATTGTATTTATTGGAAACTCAAATACATGTGTGGATACATAGACAACACCGTGTCCCTAGTGAGCCTCTACAGGACTAGTTCATTGATCAAAGATGGTCAAGGTTTCCTAGCCATAGACATGAGTTGTCATTTGATAACGGGATCACATCATTAGGAGAATGATGTGATAGACAAGACCCAAGCTATGAACGTAGCATATGATCGTGTCAAGTTTAGTTCTATTGTTTTCTTCATGTCAAGTATCTGTTCCCATGACCATGAGATCATGCAACTCACTTACACCGGAGGAATACTTTATGTGAATCAAACATCGCAACATAACTGGGTGACTATAAAGATGCTCTACCGGTATCTCCAAGGGTGTCTGTTGAGTTGGCATGGATCGAGCCTGGGATTTTTTACTCCGTATGACGGAGAATCTCAGGGCCCACTCAGTAATACACCATCATAATGAGCTTGCTAGCAAAGTGACTGAAGAGTTAGCCACAGGATCTTGTATTACGGAACGAGTAAAGAGACTTGCCGGTAACGCGATTGAACTAGGTATGGGGATACCGACGATCGAATCTTGGGCAAGTAACATACCGATGAACAAAGGGAATTGCATAGGGGATTGACTGAATCCTTGACATCAAGGTTCGACCGATAAAAGATCTTCGCAGAATATGTAGGAAACAAGATGGCCACCCAGGTCCCGCTATTGGTTGTTGACCGTAGAGGTGTCTCGGTCACGTATGCATAGTTCTCGAACCCGTAGGGTCTGCACACTTAATGTTCGGTGACGATTTGGTATTGTTGAGATGAATATGTTGGTGATCGAAGGTTGTTCAGAGTCCCGGATGAGATCCCGGACGTCACGAGGAGTTCCGGAATGGTTCGGAGGTAAAGATTGATGTATGGGAAGTACCGTGTTGGTCACCGGAAAGAGTTCGGGCGTCACCAGTAGGGTACCGGGAGTGCCGAAGGGTTACGAGGGTCCACCGGAAGGGGCCCACATGCCCCGGAGGGCTCCATGGGTTGTGAGAGGGGGCGCACCAGCCCCTGGTGGGCTGGCCGCCCCTCCCAGATAGGCCCATGCGGCTAGAGGGTGGGGGCCAGGCCCAAAGTGGGTTGTCGGCCCTTGCCTTGGGTGGCAAGGCACCTCCCTTGGCCACTGCACCAAACTCTATGGGAAACCCTAGGGTGGCCAGCCCCCTCCTCTCTATATATATGTGAGGGGAGGTAGGGCTGCAGCACCCCAAGCCACGGCACAACCTCTCCCTCCCTCATAGATCATTTTCTCCTCCAGATTGATTCCGGTAGTGCTTGGCGAAGCCCTGCCGGAACGGTTCCAACACCACCACCACCAGGCCTTCGTGCTGCCAGAGATCTCATCTAGCTCTCTACCCTTGCTTGCTGGATCAAGGAGGTGGAGAACGTCATTGAGCTGTACGTGTGCTGAACGAGGAGGTGTCGTCCGTTCGGCACTTGATCGGGAGTTCGCGGGACGGATCGTGATTTGATCGCGAAGATGTTCGCCTACATCAACCGTGTTTCTTAACGCTTCTGCTTAGCGATCTACAAGGGTATGTAGATGCAATCTCTCCTATCGTAGATGGTCATCTCCTAGACTAATCTTGGTGAAGCGTAGGAAAATTTTTGTTTCCCATGCAACGTTCCCCAACAACACGTACTGTTCTTGTGCATTTTAGCATTGCTACATATTCTGATTATGTTGATTTTGATGTGGTACCCATGCAAGCATGCTCCGTTTACTTGACAGACCATTGCAATTTGACAAACAATTTGTACACTATGGTAGGAAAAATCAGTATACTCTTGTTCATAAGGATAAAAATATAACATTTCTTCCTATGTCTCCTGAACACATTATGAAAGATGACATTTCTAGAGCTAGTAGAGCAAAACATGAGCAAATTAAGAGTGCAAATCATATTGTGGCAAAGTACGTTGAGAAACAGAATAAGAAAAATAAACCATCATCTAGTGTTGCATCTGAAATAAAATTGAAGATTGGATGTTTACTTGCCACTAAATCTGATATTACTGATCTTGATGTTACTACATCTGTTTGCTATGCTTTTATATGCAAATAGGTATTATTTTCATTCGAGAACGTGCCTCCCTGTTTGCCTCCTACTGTCACTAACATTTTGTATGAGTTTGCTGACGTCTTTCCACAAGACGTGCCACCGGGATTACCACCTTGTCGGTGCACTAGGACTAGGGTACCCAGTGCCCCTGACTTATGCAGAGGCAGTTGTAGCGGAACCCATCAACATGCATACAGTCAGGACCAAGACTCCGGCAGAAGCAACCTACGTTGGCCAAAGCAACGCCAGCAAGGTCAATGCAACGGCCCAAGACCGGCCTGAACCACGCCAGTCACGTCCCCGGTGCCTACCGGGGACCAAGGCGTGCACATCTTCAGGAAGACCCGGCAAGCCGTCCCCCAACAGGCGCGAGCCGATCGGCCACCGATCCACCGCATCGCAACACCAGTCATTTTTCGATGCGGTGTCGAGCCCTCCGGTGGCTAAGTGGCTCTCGCTAAGTACGTGGTGGCGCATCGGAAGGCAGATTACGCCCATTTGACACCCGTCCATAGGCGTGTCAAGATACTAAGCAACAGTTAGCCAAAGCGGTGGTAGAAGCTTGCCGAGGATGAATCCCCACACGCCACCTAGACTAGCATTTATGGCATTTTGTCCTGGATGCCAGAGTTAGGTATGATAGCACTGTTAGCTATCTAATCAATAGATAATGTCTGTTTTGCCACTGTGGTTGCCCCTTAAGCTATAAAAGGAGGCCCAGAGAAACCTAGCTAAAGATTCGGACTTTTGTACACTTGTACTCGCGTAGTAGCTCTCCGGAAGGCAACCTTGTCGGGTTTGAGCTCTGTGTGTGCTTCGTGCTCCCCCGATCAATCCACCAAAGCAGGAGTAGGGTTTTACGCTTCCCAGCAGCCCAAACCTGGGTAAAAACACCACCGTCTCGTCGTCGTGCTGTCTCACCACCTCTGCTCTTTATGCAACATGACCTCACCCCCGCGGAACCACAAAGGGGCCGATGGCCCCATAGGTGACCATGTGCATCGTGACCCGACACACCTATTCGAGGGATTGAGCATCAGATTGACTTAATTCCCCATACAATGCTACCCAACCATGCGCCATACCATACCAATCCAGAGGAGACGAAGGAGATTATGCATCAAGTATAGGAGCTTCTCGACAAAGGTTATATACGTAATCCCTTAGTCCTTGTGTTGTTCCTATTATTCTAGTGCAGAAAAAGGATGGTACATTGTGTATGTGTGTTGATTGTAGAGGCATTTATAATATTTCTATTCAGTATCGTCATCCTATTCCTAGCCTAGATGATATGCTTGATGAATTAAGTGGCTCTACAATTTTCTCCAAAGTTGATTTGCGTAGTGGATACCATCAAATTGATATAAAACTAGGAGATGGATGGAAAACTGCATTTAAAACTAAGTTTGGATTATATGAGTGGTTAGTCATGGCTTTTGGGTTAACTAATGCACCTAGCACTTACATGAGATTAATGAACGAGGTTTTATGTGTTTTCATTGGACAATTTGTGGTAGTCTATTTTGATTGTATACTGATTGATCGTAGATCTTTGGATGAACACTTGGAACATTTATGTGTTGTTTTTATTGCTCTATGTGATGCACGTCTGTTTAGTAACCTTGGGAAGTGCACTTTTTGCACCGACAAAGTATCTTTTCTTGTCTATGTTGTTACTCGACAGGGAAATGAAGTTGATAAAGCCAAGATTGAAGCTATTGAGAGTTGGATGCATCCCAAAATGGTCACATAAGTGAGGAATTTTCTTGGCCTTGCTGGTTTCTATAGGCGTTTTGTGAGCGATTTCAGCACCATTGGTGCACCTCTCAACGAGCTTACAAAGAAGGATGTGCCTTTCATTTGGGGTACCACACAGGAACAAGCCTTCATAGTATGGAAAGATAAGTTAACAGATGCTCCTTCACTTAGACTTCCTGATTTTAATAAGACTTTTCAGCTTGAATGTGATGCTAGTGGAATTGGATTAGGAGGTGTGTTATTACAAGATGGTAAACCAAGTTGCATACTTTTCTGAAAAATTGAGTGGGCCTAGTCTGAATTATTCTACTTATGATAAGGAGTTATATGCTCTTGTTCGGACTTTAGAAACATGCAACATTATTTATGGCCCAAAGAATTTTTTATACATTTTGATCATTAAAATTTGAAACATATTAAAAGTCAAGCAAAACTGAACAATAGACATCCTAAATGGGTTGTATTCATTGAGACTTTCCCTTATGTCATTAAACATAACAAGGGTAAATAAAATGTTATTGCTGGTGCATTGTCTCATCGCTATACTACGCTTTCACAACTTGACTTTAAAATATTTGGTTTGGAGACCATCAAAGAATAATATGTGCATGATGCTGAATTTAAAGATGTGTTGGAGAATTGTAAAGAAGGGAGAACATGGAACAATTTCATCGTTAATGATGGATTTCTGTTCCGTGCTAACAAGCTATGCATTCTAGTTAGATATGTTTGTCTTTTATTGTTGCAGGGGGCGCATGGAGGAGGATTAATGGGACACTTTGGCGTGTAGAAGATAGAGGGTGTACTTGCTACACAATTAGTTTGGCCAAAGATGAAACGGGATGTTGAGCATTTTGTTGATAACTGCACTACATGTCAAAAAGCTAAGTCATGACTCAAGCCTCATGGTTTATATATGCCTTTGCATGTGCCTAGTATTCCATGGGAGGATATATCTTTGGAATTTGCCTTAGGTTTACCTCGAACAAAGAAGGGGAGGGATAGTATATTTGTTGTCGTGGATAGATTTTTGAAAATGGCACACTTTATACCATGTCATAAAAGTGATGATGGAGCTAATGTTGCTGATTTGTTCTTTCGGGAAATTATTCGCTTGCATGGTGTGCCAAATACAATTGTTTCAGATCGTGATACTAAATTTCTTAGCCATTTTTGGAGATGTTTATGGGCTAAGTTGGGGACTAAACTGCTTTTTAGTACTACATGTCACCCCCAAACTGATGGAGAAACTGAACTAGTCAATAGATCTTTGTCTACTATGCTTAAGGTTGTTTTGAAGAATAACTCAAAAATGTGTGAAGAATGCTTGCCTCATATCGAATTTGCTTATAATCATTCGTTGCATTCTACTACTAAGATGTGTAATTTTGAAGTTGTGTATGGCTTCCTGCCTCGTGCACCTCTTGATTTGTTGCCTCTTCCATCTTGGCAGAAAGTTAATTTTGATGCTAAACAACACGCTGAAATGATCTTAAAGATGCATGAGCTAACTAAGGAAAACATTGGGCGTATCAATGCTAAATATAAACTTGCCGGAGATAAGGGTAGAAAACATGTTGTCTTTGCACCTGGAGATCTTGTTTGGTTCCATTTGTGTAAGGATAAGTTTCCTGATATGCGCAAGTGAAAGCTCATGCCACGTGTTTACGGTCCTTTTAAGGTGTTAGAGAAAATAAATGATAATGCATATAAGCTTGAGTTGCCTGTAGATTTTTGGGTTAGTCCCACTTTTAACATTTCATATTTGAAGCCTTATTTCGGTGAGGAAGTTGAGCTTCCGTCGAGGACGACTTCGTTTCAAGAAGGGGAGGATGATGAGGACATCAATACCATTGTTACACCCACAGCCCCTGCTGCTATACATAACGGACCAATTACTAGAGCTCGTGCACGCCAATTTAATTACCAGGTCCTTTCCTTTCTTGGAGATCCTTCCAATGTTCATGAACATATGATGCTGCCTAAATTAGATACTTTTGTTTTACTTATGAATGAAGGACCTAGCACGGACAAGAAGGATGGCCATTGGAGCAGGAACAAGCATGGAGAAGAAGGTGTGTGCGCGCGAAAGAACAATGGAGCTTCCATAGGTGATTTTCGCACTTTGTAGCCACCATAATGAGAGCATGAAGGCTTGGACAAAATATTCAAGATGACACTTCATAAATTTCGTCCATAGGCTATTATAGGTGTTGCACCAACTTATTTTTGGGCCTAGCCCATGTAATTTCAAAATACCACATTTTAGGTTGTTTTTAGAGTCCGTATGTGTGGGGAAACTGAGTTAGGGTTGGTTTCTGGATGGGTCACGAAGTCCTCCTCTATTCCCCCATATATATAGCCCTTAGGGCGTCATTTAGACTTGGGTTTTGTTTATATTAAAAGTTCGCCATAGCTGTGTGGGGACCCCGACTCATAAGTCGTGATCACCGAATGCACGTGTACAGTGATCCCAGAGATCAATGCTCACTGAACACACATAAGTTGAATAACAAGAGTCTTACATCCATAGATACCGTCTTACACAAATAAAGACCATCAAGGTCAAGTCTTACATAGATTAGGCCATGAAGGCCAAATAGCAAACATAAATTCGCAGCGGAAATCTTGAAAGATAGCGTAGATCCATGACATCTGCCTTAACCCTACATGCATTCTCACTGGGAAGCGTCCTAATTCGCATGTTCGTCACTAACCAATTCTTCACCATATTCCTGCTCTTCCATGCCTGGCCAATTAAATAACCAGTGGCAAGCCAATGAGTACTTTGAATGTACTCGCAAGCAACCCATGTTTTGGAACAAGGTATAACAATGCATGATATAGCACTAAGTAGGTAAGTTGTGGTAAGCTAATTTTGAGTGCAATGACATGATCAAATGACTTGGAGTAGCATGCATCATGAGAATACAAGTATTCGTATGAACAGGTTACAGATATCAATATTAATCAAGGTTTGAACATCTCGTGTTCGATCATCACGTCAAATCATCATGACTCAACTCAAGTACCATCTTTGTCTCAAGCACCCATACATGCCAAGTTTTTGTAAATAATGGACGTAGCCCAAGAGCGGTCATCCAACTGTCCTTGACCGTGGACATGGCTATTCGAATAGTTTTACACTCTGTAGAGGTTGCACACTTTACCCACAAGACTCGGGACTTGCGTGTCAAGCCACGACTCGCGTTATTCTTATCATACCCGAGGTAAGTACCCGAAAAATGTCTTTCCCTTGATGATACTAACAAAGAGTCCACTCATTGGCACACAGCCCGCATGATGTACATCACAAGTATCATCCATGAAGGGACCAACGGTGTGCCCGGTGTCTGTAAAAACAGCCCATGATAGTCCTTTCCGGCACGACCCCGTATCGAGAGCGACCACGTCACTCCCGCCACTAGTGTAGGACCGAAAGTATGTCTTGAGGGGGGGTGATTAGATTACTTGACCAAATAAAAATTCTACCTTTTCCCAATTTTATGTGTTGGCAGATTTTAGCAATGATAGCAAGTCAAGTACACCCTACACATGCATGTCTAAGAGTATAGCAGCGGAAAGTAACAACAAGCATGTATAGTAGAGGGTAGGGAGGAAGATCAAACGCAATTTGTAGACACGAAGATTTTTCCCGTGGTTCCGATAGGTGGTGCTATCGTACGTCCACGTTTATGGAGTCTTCAACCTATT
The DNA here is from genome assembly GCA_039707655.1 of Elymus sibiricus. Taxonomy (NCBI): domain Eukaryota; kingdom Viridiplantae; phylum Streptophyta; class Magnoliopsida; order Poales; family Poaceae; genus Elymus; species Elymus sibiricus. The sequence goes on along the minus strand of CM077665.1, from coordinate 227,745,022 downwards.
GAGGGTAATAGTCGCGAGAGTCCACGGAGGGCTCCACCCATAAGGTTCCACGAAGTAGCAACCTTGACTATTCCATAACGGCTTCCGTCCACGAAGGACTAGCCTCACTATGGGTAGATCTTCACGAAGTAGGCGATCTCCTTGCCCATACAAACTTCTTGGTTAAACTCCACAACACGAAGTAGGAGGCTCCAAAGCGACACCTAACCAATCTAGGAGGCACCACCCTCCAAAAGGTAATAGGCTCGGCAATGTTGATGAACTCCTTGCTTTTGTGCTTCAAGATGATAGACTCCTCAACACACAATCACTCTCTCATAGATTTGGCTATGCTGGAAGAGATTGAATTGGTGGAAAGCAGCTTGGGGAGGCTAGAGATCAAGATTCATATGGTTGGAGTGGAATGACTTGATCTCAACACAAGGGTAGGTGGCTCTCTCTCAGAAAATAGGATGGGGCAAGTATGGAATAGTTCTGAGTGCTTCTCTTTCGAGTGGGTGGTGGTGAAGGGGTATATATAGGCATACCAAAAAATCCAACCGTTACACCAAAAGTGACCAACTCGGTGACACCGATGTGTGAATCTCGGTGGTACCAAAGTGACCAAAAGGCAGTAACTTTTGAATCTCGATGAGACCGATACATAACTTTCGGTGGTACCGATTAGGTGACCAATGGTCAGATTGCACAACTCGGTGACGCCGATATTCACATCTCGGTGGTACCGATTCTTGACCATGGCTTACCAGAGAGTTGGTCCAGAAACTCGGTGGCACCGATTCACAATTCTTGGTGGTACCGATTCTTGTGAATGGCTATCCAGAGAGTTGGTCCAAAAACTCGGTGAGACCGACTGGCAAAACTCGGTGGTACCGAAGACTGAAAATAGCTAAACAGAAAGTTGGCAATCCAAACTCGGTGGCACCAAAGTGGAATCGGTTGCACTGATGTGCTAGGGTTTGGCATGGGTCTGTCTGACTTTGGGAATCGGTGGGACCGAGTGTGAATGTTGGTTGCACAGATTTTGGATATTTGGCTTTGGACAGACTTTTGTGGAAGAGCCTGTGGGTGTTTTTGGTGACTATCTCTTGTGCACGTGGAGCATCTTGTTCACCAATAGTACCTTACCCCCTTTTAATAGTATTGGCTTTCCTATGGACTCAAAGTGATTTCTCACAAAGTAAAATGTAGAGTCCTCTTGCTTGAAGCTTTGCCAATCCATTTCCTTGCATCTTGGGGTTTCTCCACAATCCTTTTGCCATCCCTATCATTGAACTTTTCCTGAAATATACTTAGTGGAAACATTAGTTCAATGACATATATGTTGTTATTAATTACCAAAACCACCAAGGGAGCAAATGTGCTTTCAATCTCCCCCTTTTTGTTAATTGATGACAACATATAGATCAAAGCTTTGACATATGATATAATCAATGAATATAATCGTCGCTTTGAGAAGTATGTGATACGCAAGAGCTCCCCCTAAATTTGTGCATTATTTTAAATTTGCGTTTGAGTGCAAATGCACAATCGATTAGGTACATGGGACACTCTTTCATGTCACATACAACTTGGTGGTATGCGAGAATAATATGAATGAACATCATAGCACAACACAAGCAAGTAAAGGTGAATGATCATCTCATAATCATCAAAAGGATAGGAAGTAGTAGCAATACACATCAAGTGTTTGATCAAACACCAACAAAGTTTAACACAAGCAAACCAAAAGATCAAATGTTGTGTAAAGCGATAAAAAACCAAACGCTCTCTCTCTCTCTCGAAGCCTAAAGATCTATATACATCTTCTCCCCCTTTGGCAACAAGTTACCAAAAAGATCAAAGGTATATAGCTAATCGTTCTTCTGGGGCTGATCTCCTCTGGTAGCTGGTGAAGGAGTCGAGAGAACTGCGTCGGCGAAGACTTCAGCAGACATCATGGATGGAGTTGGAGTAGCCACTGGAGGTATTGGAGGAGTTGATGGAGCTGAAGAGGCTGTAGCAGGTGCTAGCGAAGAAGCCCTCAACTCTGGAGCTGGCACTGTGGCTGATCTGGCCTGAGTTGTGAACTGAGTGCCTGGCCTGAGAGGAGAGTCATCCTCATCATCTATAGTGTCGGGACTGGGCACGCTATCAACTTCCTTCTTGAGCTCGTTCACGGTCTTGGTCAGCCCATCCACCTTGTCATTGAGTGTCTTGATCCTATTTTCCATGATCCTCACAAGACTATGCTGATTCGCCAATATGTCCTTGATATCCTTCTGCATGCCCTGAACGGTATTGATCAAGAGATCCATTTGCTCGTTCCTGGATCTAGGGAATTGAGCACTAGTAGCTCTAGCTGCCTCTACCTCTGCCTGTGCTGGAGCTGAGGTGGGATGATCTGGGTTCATCACCACAATGTTGTCCTCAAGATCTGGATGTAGGGGCAAATGTGGCCTGTCAAGAGCAAAGATGTGCTTCTCCAGCTTGGAGTTGATGAGCATGTGAATGTAGGGTGCATAGCAGCATGAGCGCTTCTGATCAGCAGCAACCCTCTTCACAGTCTCTACTATCAAGTCCATCACTCTTATCCTGGTGTGTCTATCAAGATGGATCAGCATGTTGATGGAGTAGCCTCTTATCATCTTGTCATCTCCAGACTTAGGCATCAAGGTGTGCCTCAAGATGGTGTTGATGGTTCGAAGACCTGCCTGGAGGAAGTAAATAGATCCTAGCTTGTGAGACTTCACATGTGCAGCAGGGATCTCATTGTACATATTAGCCATAGCATTGTGGCTCTCCTTGGATTCAGAATAGACATCCAGATCTCCTTCTTCCACCTTTGGGACTCCTAAGATGGTAGCCCATTCCTCAACAGTGGATTCATACCTTGCTCCCTCAGTCATCCATACAATTCTACCATCTCCATAGAAGTGAGCAGTGGAGTAGAATTGCATGATCATCTCATCGTTCCATGCAGTGAATTCCTTGCCAACAAATTCATCTAGGCCAATGCAGTGAAAGTTGTCTTGAACACTTGGGAAGTAATCTTGATTGGCCTTGATATACTTCCAATCAACATATCTCATGTCACTTACAGCTGGGCTCTTATCAAGAAAGATAGTCTCGTAGAAATCTTGTTGCTCCTTGGTATAAAATCTATGGTCCACAGCTGTTTTCCTCCTTTGGGGATATGGATCAATAGCTCTCCATTCCCTCAAACCTGAGTCCTTCCTCTTCTTCATGTCCTTAGCAAGCAAATGGCTGCCATTGTGCTCTGGAAGGTGTGGTCTGAGCTTCATCAAAGCAGTGATATCATCATCATGCTCAGCTTCCCTAAAAGTGGAGGTCTTGTTCTTGCTGGAAGCTGGTATCTCTCTGGAGAACCTCTTAGGTTTTTCAGCAGCAGCAGCCTTCTTAGGTGCAGTCTTGGTGCTCTTAGATGTGTTAGTTTTGGGCATTGCATCTGCCAAAAGCTTCTTCTTCTTCTTCTTAGGAGGAGCCTTGACAACTGGCTCTTCCTCCTCCTCTTCAGCAGCAGCCTTTGCTGGGTCCTCAAACATTGAGGTTTTTCTACCAATGACATGGATGATCCTCTTTCTGCTTTTCTTCTTCTCCCCTGCCTTCTTAGGCATAGACTTCTTGGGAGGCTCAATTGCCATAGTTTCCCTGGAGCTCTCTGGTGCTCTCACTATCTCTGAGCTAGCATACTCCTTCCTAATGGCTTTCTTCTTCATGGATGAAGAAGCAGCAGTGGTGTTCTTGGCAGCATCTTCCTTCTTGGACAGCTCCTCAGGAATAAAGTCCTCATCCTCCTCATCTGAGTTGAGCTTCCTCCTTGTCCTTGTAGCATCCTTAGGCAAATCAGGAGAACTAGGAACATCATCATAGCTCCCCTCAGGACTAGTGCGTGAGCTCATGTCAACACTCTACTCTCTGAAATCATTCTTACTGTCATCTGAAGCAGACATCTCTGACCCTGTGAATCGATTATAGAAGAGTGGAAGGGGATGAGCCATCACAAAATGCAGACATTTTCAAAAGGTTGAACTAAGATTTCTCAAGTTTTGCATTTTGTCAGATGAATATCAATACAACCGAGGCAAATTTTTCGGACCCACCGAGACAGACAACCTACTTTCCAAGAACTTGGCACCATTTTCAGTCACACCAAAAATTGGCACTCGGTTCCACCGAGGTGTTCTCAGTTTGCCAGAAAAGGAGAATCGGTGCTACCGATTCTTTTCCATCAGTTCCACCGAGATTCATGTGGCGGACGGCAAAATCTAAAAAATCATTCGTTCGCTAATCTACTAGAGTTTCTCATGGATGAATCAATCTCAAACTGTGGCTTATCGATGGAGAAGCCCTAATGCGCAAGAATCGGAGGTTGGAGCGCATGAGGGGGTGAAATCGTACCCTAGCTTGGTGACGACTTCGCTATGGCAGTGACGGGGGAGAGGATTCCGTCAACGGCGGAGACTTCCAACGGTGGAGGCGCTCGGGAAGACGAAGGCGATGACCAGGGGCCTTGGTTCGGCAGCAAGGGTTTCGGAGGGGGCGACGGTTGAAGAATAGATTTCGAAAGTCGGGTGCGCCTCTATATAAACCCATAGCTGTCGGTGACACCGGTTCTAACTTTTCGGTGTCACCGAGTTCCTCAACTGTCAGCTGACAGGGAAATCCGGTGTAGTCGAGAAGATGGAATCGGTGGTACCGAGATAGAAAACCAGATCAACCCTAGGCATTCAGTGAGACCGAGATTTTGGGTTGGTTCCACCGAGATGCACTTGGGAGGTTTTAATGGTCAGTCCTTTGTCGATACGGAACTCCGAGTGCTCCTCACACAGAGAGATCGAAAAGTCCTTGTTCAAATTTTGTGATGCAACAAGAATAGAATCTGAGGTAAGAAAGCATAGATAGCTAGAGAGTGGTCCTAGGCATTATTGTCCATCCAATTGGCAAAAGAAAAATCAAAAGCCAAAGAGCAACAATTGGATGTCCTCGAATGGATAAATAAATACAGACCAACATGCTTGCACATTAAGATGTCAAATGAAATCATGGCAAACATGCACATACATACTAGCATCTATCAAGCATTTTGGCGATGACGGAGTCATCTATATATGAGTATATTGACTTAGGAGCCAAGTAAGAATACTTGATCATAGGTCATACTCATCGTTTAAGCACAAGTGGGGTTACCACTTTTACATAAAGCATTTAATGTTGTCACATACTATGAGATGCTTTAACTCAAGTCTTAGCATAAAGCTCCCCCTTGATGTGACACCCCCCGATATGAGGGATAAACTAACCTTGGGTTTTGTCGATGAAGACTTCATGTTGGTGAGGTAGTGGTGGATGCTCAAGGTTGATGAAGATCACCAAGAGTTGGGAGCATCCTTGTTGTTTCCTTACTCTTCTCACCTACATGGGTTAGTCCCAACACACAAGAGAAAAAAACAAGGATATCTATGGACATGGAGTGCAAAGCATATGTGATGATGTCCATGGATTTGTTGATTACCTTGTCCCTTGCTTACCTTTGAGGGAATGTGTGACTCCTTAAACTATTGCATGATGTTGACGTTGATTGCAACTAGTTCTTGCCAATAATGAATGTGAGTGAATTTCATTGGCGGAGTCACCCCTCAAGAACTTCTCTAGTTCTTCTTCTTGGGGACCCACATCAACTTGATGGGGATCCTTGGTGTTGAAGTGGCCCTTGTAGAAGTTGAGCTTGAAGTAGCCTTGGGAACCCATTCCACCAAAGCTTGGGATTCATCTTCATATGATTCAATGTCCTCTTGAACCTTGTTCTTGCCCTGGAGCTTGTGGTCTTGTGGTGGAAGGTCATCTTGAAAGCTTGTTCCCTTGGGGAGAGTATGTTCATACTTCTCCTTTTGAGGAACAAACTTGGGCTTGGGGTATTGACCTTCTTCCCATTCAACTCCATTAGCGTTGAAGTAGCCAATGCCATGGTTCTTCCGGTATCCTCCGTGCTTGCGTACAATTTCCTCAAATTGCTTACATCCGGCTAGACTCTTGTAGATACCTTTCTCTGTAATTCCTTTCAATAAAGCGTTTTCTTGCTGAAGTGTAACTTGGCTAAGAGAATCATCATTAGTGGAATCAATAGAACTACTAGAAGCAACATCATTAGATTTAGCATTTTTATTCTTGCTACTAGATGAAGAACCTTTCTTGCCTTTGTTACTAGTTTGTCTGGATTTAACTTGCGGCATGAAAATAGATAGGAGTAATCGTTTGGCTAGATAAGATGAAGTCTTCTTTCGAAGATTGTCATTGATATGTTTAAGAAACTCATGCTCTTGCTCCAAGTTGAGCTTCTCGAAGCGTAGCTTCTCATGAGTCCTTACAAGCTCTCTATGATCTTCTAGAGTAGATTCATGGGCTAACTTAAGAGTGTTTAGTTCTTTAGTTAGTTCTTCTATTTTCATCTTATCATCATCAAACGACTTATCTTGGCTAGCATGAGAATTATCAAGTTCATTTTGACTAACATCACTAGTATTATCAAAGTGCAGTCATCATCACAAAGTAAGTCATCTTCATCACTATTGAAATCAAGATACTCGGGGTGTGATACCTTGGGGCCTTTAGCCATGAAGCAACTTCCACTCCCTTCATTTGGTGAATCAAATAGATCATAGGAGTTGGTAGTCACTAGTGCAAGTCCGGCAACACCTTCATCTTGACTATAGTCGGAGTTGGAGTGATAGCTTCTCTCGGAGTTGTTGTCGGAGTCGGAGCCGGAAACCCATTCACCAACATGAGCGTGATGTCTTCTTCTTGTGTAGCTCTTGCTGTACTTGTCCTTCTTCTCCGAGTCCCTACTTCTCCTTGAGGGTCTTCGTTCATAACGATCATCTCTACTCCTTCTCTCTCTTTGACGTGATTCATTCCTTGAGCTTGGTCTTCTAGGTGACTCTTCTCTTCGTTTGTAAGGAGTTGTGCACTCATTGGAGTAGTGTCCGGGCTTCCCACAATTGTAGCAGTTTCGGTCACGACTTGACGAACGCTTCTCTTCATATCTTGAGTTGGAGCTTCGTTCTTTGCCTTTATTCTTGTAGAACTTGTTGAATTTCTTGACCATGAGGCTTATCTCTTCATTGGTGACAAGTTTGTCGCGTGAAGTTGTGGGAGCATCACTTGTGGCTTTGTAAGCACTGCTAGACTTGTTGTGAAGCTCTTCTTTGTCCTTGAGTGTCATCTCATGAGCAACAATCCTTCCAATGACTTCCGTAGGCTTGAGATCTTTGTAGTTGGGCATCATTTGGATCAATGTGCACACGGTGTCGTATCTCTCATCCAAAGCTCGAAGTATCTTCTTGATGATGAATTTGTCGTTCATTTCTTCGCTTCCTAAGCCGGCAATCTCATTGGTGATGAGAGCTAGCCTAGAGTACATCTCTGCGACTCCTTAACCATCCTTCATCTTGAACTTGTCAAGCTGACTTTGAAGAACGTCCAACTTGGATTCTCTCACGGATTCGGTACCTTCGTGCATATCAATCAAAGTATCCCAAATCTCTTTTGCATTCTCAAGACAGCTGATTTTGTTGAATTCTTCGGGGCATAGGCAGTTGAAGAGAATGTCACATGTTTGAGCGTTGTATTGCAACATCTTCAACTCATCCGCAGTCGCATCACGATCCGGTTCCTTTCCATCACCAAAGAATTCACCTTCCAAGCCAACACGAACAACAGCCCAAACGGCGGGGTTATGACCAAGAAAATGCATTTTCATTTTGTGCTTCCAACTAGCAAAATTTGCGCCATCAAAGTACGGACCTCTACGGTGATAATTTCCCTCACTAGACGCCATACTCTCCAAGGTTGTGAGACCAATGCAATGGAGATCAAAGCTCTGATACCACTTGTAGGACCGAAAGTATGTCTTGAGGGGGGGTGATTAGACTACATGACCAAATAAAAATTCTACCTTTTTCCAATTTTAAGTGTTGGCAGATTTTAGCAATGATAGCAAGTCAAGTACACCATACACATGCATGTCTAAGGGTATAGCAGTGGAAAGTAACAACAAGCATGTATAGTAGAGGGTAGGGAGGAAGATCAAACGCAATTTGTAGACACGAAGATTTTTCCCGTGGTTCCGATAGGTGGTGCTATCGTACGTCCACGTTTATGGAGTCTTCAACCCACGGAGGGTAACGGTCGCAAGAGTCCACGGAGGGCTCCACCCATAAGGGTCCACGAAGTAGCAACCTTGACTATTCCATAACGGCTTCCGTCCACGAAGCACTAGCCTCACTATGGGTAGATCTTCACGAAGTAGGCGATCTCCTTGCCCGTACAAACTTCTTGGTTAAACTCCACAACACGAAGTAGGAGGCTCCCAAGCGACACCTAACCAATCTAGGAGGCACCACCCTCCAAAAGGTAATAGGCTCGGCAATGTCGATGAACTCCTTGCTCTTGTGCTTCAAGATGATAGACTCCTCAACACACAATCACTCTCTCACAGATTTGGATATGGTGGAAGAGATTGAATTGGTGGAAAGCAACTTGGGGAGGCTAGAGATCAAGATTCATATGGTTGGAGTGGAATGACTTGATCTCAACACAAGTGTAGGTGGCTCTCTCTCAGAAAATAGGATGGGGCAAGTAAGGAATAGTTCTGAGTGCTTCTCTTTCGAGTGGGTGGTGGTGAAGGGGTATATATACGCATACCAAAAAATCCAACCGTTACACCAAAATTGACCAACTCGGTGACACCGATGTGTGAATCTCGGTGGTACCAAAGTGACCAAAAGGCAGTAACTTTTGAATCTCGATGAGACCGATACATAACTTTCGGTGGTACCGATTAGGTGACCAATGGTCAGATTGCACAACTCGGTGACGCCGATATTCATATCTCGGTGGTACCGATTCTTGACCATGGCTTACCAGAGAGTTGGTCCAGAAACTCGGTGGCACCGATTCACAATTCCTGGTGGTACCGATTCTTGTGAATGGCTATCCAGAGAGTTGGTCCAAAAACTCGGTGAGACCGACTGGCAAAACTCGGTGGTACCGAAGACTAAAAATAGCTAAACAAAGAGTTGGCAATCCAAACTCGGTGGCACCAAAGTGGAATCGGTTGCACTGATGTGCTAGGGTTTGGCATGGGTCTGTCTGACTTTGGGAATCGGTGGGACCGAGTGGGAATGTTGGTTGCACCGATTTTGGATATTTGGCTTTGGACAGACTTTTGTGGAAGAGCCTGTGGGTGTTTTTGGTGACTATCTCTTGTGCACGTGGAGCATCTTGTTCACCAATAGTACCTTACCCCCTTTTAATAGTATTGGCTTTCCTATGGACTCAAAGTGATTTCTCACAAAGTAAAATGTAGAGTCCTCTTGCTTGAAGCTTTGCCAATCCATTTCCTTGCATCTTGGGGTTTCTCCACAATCCTTTTGCCATCCCTATCATTGAACTTTTCCTGAAATATGCTTAGTGGAAACATTAGTTCAATGACATATATGTTGTTATTAATTACCAAAACCACCAAGGGAGCAAATGTGCTTTCAATCTCCCCCTTTTTGTTAATTGATGACAACTTATAGATCAAAGCTTTGACATATGATATAATCAATGAATATAATCGTCGCTTTGAGAAGTATGTGATACGCAAGAGCTCCCCCTAAATTTGTGCATTATTTTAAATTTGCGTTTGAGTGCAAATGCACAATCGATTAGGTACATGGGACACTCTTTCATGTCACATACAACTTGGTGGTATGCGAGAATAATATGAATGAACATCATAGCACAACACAAGCAAGTAAAGGTGAATGATCATCTCATAATCATCAAAAGGATAGGAAGTAGTAGCAATACACATCAAGTGTTTGATCAAACACCAACAAAGTTTAACACAAGCAAACCAAAAGATCAAATGTTGTGTAAAGCGATAAAAAACCAAACGCTCTCTCTCTCTCTCGAAGCCTAAAGATCTATATACATCTTCTCCCCCTTTGGCAACAAGTTACCAAAAAGATCAAAGGTATATAGCTAATCGTTCTTCTGGGGCTGATCTCCTCTGGTAGCTGGTGAAGGAGTCGAGAGAACTGCGTCGGCGAAGACTTCAGCAGACATCATGGATGGAGTTGGAGTAGCCACTGGAGGTATTGGAGGAGTTGATGGAGCTGAAGAGGCTGTAGCAGGTGCTAGCGAAGAAGCCCTCAACTCTGGAGCTGGCACTGTGGCTGATCTGGCCTGAGTTGTGAACTGAGTGCCTGGCCTGAGAGGAGAGTCATCCTCATCATCTATAGTGTCGGGACTGGGCACGCTATCAACTTCCTTCTTGAGCTCGTTCACGGTCTTGGTCAGCCCATCCACCTTGTCATTGAGTGTCTTGATCCTATTTTCCATGATCCTCACAAGACTATGCTGATTCGCCAATATGTCCTTGATATCCTTCTGCATGCCCTGAACGGTATTGATCAAGAGATCCATTTGCTCGTTCCTGGATCTAGGGAATTGAGCACTAGTAGCTCTAGCTGCCTCTACCTCTGCCTGTGCTGGAGCTGAGGTGGGATGATCTGGGTTCATCACCACAATGTTGTCCTCAAGATCTGGATGTAGGGGCAAATGTGGCCTGTCAAGAGCAAAGATGTGCTTCTCCAGCTTGGAGTTGATGAGCATGTGAATGTAGGGTGCATAGCAGCATGAGCGCTTCTGATCAGCAGCAACCCTCTTCACAGTCTCTACTATCAAGTCCATCACTCTTATCCTGGTGTGTCTATCAAGATGGATCAGCATGTTGATGGAGTAGCCTCTTATCATCTTGTCATCTCCAGACTTAGGCATCAAGGTGTGCCTCAAGATGGTGTTGATGGTTCGCAGACCTGCCTGGAGGAAGTAAATAGATCCTAGCTTGTGAGACTTCACATGTGCAGCAGGGATCTCATTGTACATATTAGCCATAGCATTGTGGCTCTCCTTGGATTCAGAATAGACATCCAGATCTCCTTCTTCCACCTTTGGGACTCCTAAGATGGTAGCCCATTCCTCAACAGTGGATTCATACCTTGCTCCCTCAGTCATCCATACAATTCTACCATCTCCATAGAAGTGAGCAGTGGAGTAGAATTGCATGATCATCTCATCGTTCCATGCAGTGAATTCCTTGCCAACAAATTCATCTAGGCCAATGCAGTGAAAGTTGTCTTGAACACTTGGGAAGTAATCTTGATTGGCCTTGATATACTTCCAATCAACATATCTCATGTCACTTACAGCTGGGCTCTTATCAAGAAAGATTGTCTCGTAGAAATCTTGTTGCTCCTTGGTATAAAATCTATGGTCCACAGCTGTTTTCCTCCTTTGGGGATATGGATCAATAGCTCTCCATTCCCTCAAACCTGAGTCCTTCCTCTTCTTCATGTCCTTAGCAAGCAAATGGCTGCCATTGTGCTCTGGAAGGTGTGGTCTGAGCTTCATCAAAGCAGTGATATCATCATCATGCTCAGCTTCCCTAAAAGTGGAGGTCTTGTTCTTGCTGGAAGCTGGTATCTCTCTGGAGAACCTCTTAGGTTTTTCAGCAGCAGCATCCTTCTTAGGTGCAGTCTTGGTGCTCTTAGATGTGTTAGTTTTGGGCATTGCATCTGCCAAAAGCTTCTTCTTCTTCTTAGGAGGAGCCTTGACAACTGGCTCTTCCTCCTCCTCTTCAGCAGCAGCCTTTGTTGGGTCCTCAAACATTGAGGTTTTTCTACCAATGACATGGATGATCCTCTTTCTGCTTTTCTTCTTCTCCCCTGCCTTCTTAGGCATAGACTTCTTGGGAGGCTCAATTGCCATAGTTTCCCTGGAGCTCTCTGGTGCTCTCACTGTCTCTGAGCTAGCATACTCCTTCCTAATGGCTTTCTTCTTCATGGATGAAGAAGCAGCAGTGGTGTTCTTGGCAGCATCTTCCTTCTTGGACAGCTCCTCAGGAATAAAGTCCTCATCCTCCTCATCTGAGTTGAGCTTCCTCCTTGTCCTTGTAGCATCCTTGGGCAAATCAGGAGAACTAGGAACATCATCATAGCTCCCCTCAGGACTAGTGCCTGAGCTCATGTCAACACTCTGCTCTCTGAAATCATTCTTACTGTCATCTGAAGCAGACATCTCTGACCCTGTGAATCGATTATAGAAGAGTGGAAGGGGATGAGCCATCACAAAATGCAGACATTTTCAAAAGGTTGAACTAAGATTTCTCAAGTTTTGCATTTTGTCAGATGAATATCAGTACAACCGAGGCAAATTTTTCGGACCCACCGAGACAGACAACCTACTTTCCAGGAACTTGGCACCATTTTCAGTCACACCAAAAATTGGCACTCGGTTCCACCGAGGTGTTCTCAGTTTGCCAGAAAAGGAGAATCGGTGCTACCGATTCTTTTCCATCGGTTCCATCGAGATTCATGTGGCGGACGGCAAAATCTAAAAAATCGTTCGTTCGCTAATCTACTAGAGTTTCTCATGGATGAATCAATCTCAAACTGTGGCTTATCGATGGAGAAGCCCTAATGCGCAAGAATCAGAGGTTGGAGCGCATGAGGGGGTGAAATCGTACCCTAGCTTGGTGACGACTTCGCTATGGCAGCGACGGGGGAGAGGATTCCGTCAACGGCGGAGACTTCCAACGGTGGAGGCGCTCGGGAAGACGAAGGCGATGACCAGGGGCCTTGGTTCGGCAGCAAGGGTTTCGGAGGGGGCGACGGTTGAAGAATAGATTTCGAAAGTCGGGTGCGCCTCTATATAAACCCATAGCTATCGGTGACACCGGTTCTAACTTTTCGGTGTCACCGAGTTCCTCAACTGTCAGCTGACAGGGAAATCTGGTGTAATCGAGAAGATGGAATCGGTGGTACCGAGATAGAAAACCAGATCAACCCTAGGCATTCAGTGAGACCGAGATTTTGGGTTGGTTCCACCGAGATGCACTTGGGAGGTTTTAATGGTCAGTCCTTTGTCGATACGGAACTCCGAGTGCTCCTCACACAGAGAGATCGAAAAGTCCTTGTTCAAATTTTGTGATGCAACAAGAATAGAATCTGAGGTAAGAAAGCATAGATAGCTAGAGAGTGGTCCTAGGCATTATTGTCCATCCAATTGGCAAAAGAAAAATCAAAAGCCAAAGAGCAACAATTGGATGTCCTCGAATGGATAAATAAATGCAGACCAACATGCTCGCACATTAAGATGTCAAATGAAATCATGGCAAACATGCACATACATACTAGCATCTATCAAGCATTTTGGCGATGACGGAGTCATCTATATATGAGTATATTGACTTAGGAGCCAAGTAAGAATACTTGATCATAGGTCATACTCATCGTTTAAGCACAAGTGGGGTTACCACTTTTACATAAAGCATTTAATGTTGTCACATACTATGAGATGCTTTAACTCAAGTCTTAGAGTAAAGCTCCCCCTTGATGTGACACCCCCCGATAGGAGGGATAAACTAACCTTGGGTTTTGTCGATGAAGACTTCATGTTGGTGAGGTAGTGGTGGATGCTCAAGGTTGATGAAGATCACCAAGAGTTGGGAGCATCCTTGTTGTTTCCTTACTCTTCTCACCTACATGGGTTAGTCCCAACACACAAGAGACAAAAACAAGGATATCTATGGACATGGAGTGCAAAGCATATGTGATGATGTCCATGGATTTGTTGATTACCTTGTCCCTTGCTTACCTTTGAGGGAATGTGTGACTCCTTAAACTATTGCATGATGTTGACGTTGATTGCAACTAGTTCTTGCCAATAATGAATGTGAGTGAATTTCATTGGCGGAGTCACCCCTCAAGAACTTCTCTAGTTCTTCTTCTTGGGGACCCACATCAACTTGATGGGGATCCTTGGTGTTGAAGTGGCCCTTGTAGAAGTTGAGCTTGAAGTAGCCTTGGGAACCCATTCCACCAAAGCTTGGGATTCATCTTCATATGATTCAATGTCCTCTTGAACCTTGTTCTTGCCCTGGAGCTTGTGGTCTTGTGGTGGAAGGTCATCTTGAAAGCTTGTTCCCTTGGGGAGAGTATGTTCATACTTCTCCTTTTGAGGAACAAACTTGGGCTTGGGGTATTGACCTTCTTCCCATTCAACTCCATTAGCGTTGAAGTAGCCAATGCCATGGTTCTTCCGGTATCCTCCGTGCTTGCGTACAATTTCCTCAAATTGCTTACATCCGGCTAGACTCTTGTAGATACCTTTCTCTGTAATTCCTTTCAATAAAGCGTTTTCTTGCTGAAGTGTAACTTGGCTAAGAGAATCATCATTAGTGGAATCAATAGAACTACTAGAAGCAACATCATTAGATTTAGCATTTTTATTCTTGCTACTAGATGAAGAACCTTTCTTGCCTTTGTTACTAGTTTGTATGGATTTAACTTGCGGCATGAAAATAGACAAGATTAATCGTTTGGCTAGATAAGATGAAGTCTTCTTTCGAAGATTGTCATTGATATGTTTAAGAAACTCATGCTCTTGCTCCAAGTTGAGCTTCTCGAAGCGTAGCTTCTCATGAGTCCTTACAAGCTCTCTATGATCTTCTAGAGTAGATTCATGGGCTAACTTAAGAGTGTTTAGTTCTTTAGTTAGTTGTTCTATTTTCATCTTATCATCATCAAACGACTTATCTTGGCTAGCAAGAGAATTATCAAGTTCATTTTGACTAACATCACTAGTATTATCAAAGTGCAGTCATCATCACAAAGTAAGTCATCTTCATCACTATTGAAATCAAGATACTCGGGGTGTGATACCTTGGGGCCTTTAGCCATGAAGCAACTTCCACTCCCTTCATTTGGTGAATCAAATAGATCATAGGAGTTGGTAGTCACTAGTGCAAGTCCGGCAACACCTTCATCTTGACTATAGTCGGAGTTGGAGTGATAGCTTCTCTCGGAGTTGTTGTCGGAGTCGGAGCCGGAAACCCATTCACCAACATGAGCGTGATGTCTTCTTCTTGTGTAGCTCTTGCTGTACTTGTCCTTCTTCTCCGAGTCCCTACTTCTCCTTGAGGGTCTTCGTTCATAACGATCATCTCTACTCCTTCTCTCTCTTTGACGTGATTCATTCCTTGAGCTTGGTCTTCTAGGTGACTCTTCTCTTCGTTTGTAAGGAGTTGTGCACTCATTGGAGTAGTGTCCGGGCTTCCCACAATTGTAGCCGTTTCGGTCACGACTTGACGAACGCTTCTCTTCATATCTTGAGTTGGAGCTTCGTTCTTTGCCTATATTCTTGTAGAACTTGTTGAATTTCTTGACCATGAGGCTTATCTCTTCATTGGTGACAAGGTTGTCGCGTGAAGTTGTGGGAGCATCACTTGTGGCTTTGTAAGCACTGCTAGACTTGTTGTGAAGCTCTTCTTTGTCCTTGAGTGTCATCTCATGAGCAACAATCCTTCCAATGACTTCCGTAGGCTTGAGATCTTTGTAGTTGGGCATCATTTGGATCAATGTGCACACGGTGTCGTATCTCTCATCCAAAGCTCGAAGTATCTTCTTGATGATGAATTTGTCATTCATTTCTTCGCTTCCTAAGCCGGCAATCTCATTGGTGATGAGAGCTAGCCTAGAGTACCTCTCTGCGACTCCTTCACCATCCTTCATCTTGAACTTGTCAAGCTGACTTTGAAGAACGTCCAACTTGGATTCTCTCACGGATTCGGTACCTTCGTGCATATCAACCAAAGTATCCCAAATCTCTTTTGCATTCTCAAGACAGCTGATTTTGTTGAATTCTTCGGGGCATAGGCAGTTGAAGAGAATGTCACATGTTTGAGCGTTGTATTGCAACATCTTCAACTCATCCGCAGTCGCATCACGATCCGGTTCCTTTCCATCACCAAAGAATTCACCTTCCAAGCCAACACGAACAACAGCCCAAACGGCGGGGTTATGACCAAGAATATGCATTTTCATTTTGTGCTTCCAACTAGCAAAATTTGCGCCATCAAAGTACGGACCTCTACGGTGATAATTTCCCTCACTAGACGCCATACTCTCCAAGGTTGTGAGACCAATGCAATGGAGATCAAAGCTCTGATACCACTTGTAGGACCGAAAGTATGTCTTGAGGGGGGGTGATTAGACTACTTGACCAAATAAAAATTCTACCTTTTTCCAATTTTAAGTGTTGGCAGATTTTAGCAATGATAGCAAGTCAAGTACACCATACACATGCATGTCTAAGGGTATAGCAGTGGAAAGTAACAACAAGCATGTATAGTAGAGGGTAGGGAGGAAGATCAAACGCAATTTGTAGACACGAAGATTTTTCCTGTGGTTCCGATAGGTGGTGCTATCGTACGTCCACGTTTATGGAGTCTTCAACCCACGGAGGGTAACGGTCGCAAGAGTCCACGGAGGGCTCCACCCATAAGGGTCCACGAAGTAGCAACCTTGACTATTCCATAACGGCTTCCGTCCACGAAGCACTAGCCTCACTATGGGTAGATCTTCACGAAGTAGGCGATCTCCTTGCCCGTACAAACTTCTTGGTTCAACTCCACAACACGAAGTAGGAGGCTCCCAAGCGACACCTAACCAATCTAGGAGGCACCACCCTCCAAAAGGTAATAGGCTCGGCAATGTCGATGAACTCCTTGCTCTTGTGCTTCAAGATGATAGACTCCTCAACACACAATCACTCTCTCACAGATTTGGATATGGTGGAAGAGATTGAATTGGTGGAAAGCAACTTGGGGAGGCTAGAGATCAAGATTCATATGGTTGGAGTGGAATGACTTGATCGCAACACAAGGGTAGGTGGCTCACTCTCAGAAAATAGGATGGGCCAAGTATGGAATAGTTCTGAGTGCTTCTCTTTCGAGTGGGTGGTGGTGAAGGGGTATATATATGCATCCCCAAAAATCCAACCGTTACACCTAAAGTGACCAACTCGGTGACACCAATGTGTGAATCTCGGTGGTATCGAAGTGACCAAAAGGCAGTAACTTTTGAATCTCGGTGAGGCCGATACATAACTTTCGGTGGCACCGATTATGTGACCAACAGTCAGATTGCACAACTCGGTGACGCCGATATTCACATCTCGGTGGTACCGATTCTTGACCATGGCTTACCAGAGAGTTGGTCCAGAAACTCGGTGGCGCCGATTCACAATTCTCGGTGGTACCGATTCTTGTGAATGGCTATCCAGAGAGTTGGTCCAAAAACTCGGTGAGACCGACTGGCAAAACTCGATGGTACCGAAGACTGAAAATAGCTAAACAGAAAGTTGGCAATCCAAACTTGGTGGCACCGAAGTGGAATTAGTTGCACCGATGTGCTAGGGTTTGGCATGGGTCTGTCTGACTTTGGGAATCGGTGGGACCGAGTGGGAATGTTGGTTGCACCGATTTTGGATATTTGGCTTTGGACAGACTTTTGTGGAAGAGCTTGTGGGTGTTTTTGGTGACTATCTCTTGTGCACGTGGAGCATCTTGGTTACCAACAGTACCTTACCCCCTTTTAATAGCATTGGCTTTCTTATGGACTCAAAGTGATTTCTCACAAAGTAAAATGTAGAGTCCTCTTGCTTGAAGCTTTGCCAATCCATTTCCTTGCATCTTGGGGTTTCTCCATAATCATTTTGCCATCCCTATCATTGAACTTTTCCTGAAATATGCTTAGTGGAAACATTAGTTCAATGACATATATGTTGTTATTAATTACCAAAACCACCAAGGGAGCAAATGTGCTTTCAACTAGTAATGCGGGCTCTCTGCTAGTACCCACCAAAGTAATCAACACAGCCCCGTCCCATAAGGGGTATCGTGCTTGTACATGTAAGGTTGGAATAACGGTCGCAACTTACACCAATCCATTTCTGAAAAACCAACACACTCACTTGCCTCGGTACACCACTTCTTTATCACGTGGTTACCTAGCTCAACATCATCTCCCTCGGGCACTAGTGGCACCCGACGAGGTTTTCGAAAAAGTCTTTGATAACACTTTTGTTTCTATCACCATGCATAATCCCGTCCCATTTGCGTAGCACTACTGAGAATCCTATCTACTTCCCACCCACACAACTCTAAGTGTAAATAGAGTTATGGCATGCAAGTATCAACGAGGAAAGTAACGGGGCAACCCATATAGGTGGTCACCATATTCATCATGATCAACACAACAACAGTAAAGTGCTATATGCCATGCAATAAATGGTTCTTTAAACTTGGTCAAGGGGCTGCTTGCCTGGCTCAACAAATTCTCCGAGGTATTCAAAGTCTTCTGATCCAACACCCTCGTCAACAATGCAATCCATCGTCGCAATATTAACGTGCAAAAATAATAGCACGACAAAATCAGAGAAGATAAAATACCCCTAAAATGTGAAACAATCTTGTAAAATAGTAGTTTGAATATTAAAAATATCAGTTTCTGTTTTTGACAAAAAAAGGTTGTAAAATCATTTTAGCATTGGCTTTAAATACTCAAAACTAGGTTTTAAATAAAACCAGTAGAGAAAACATTTCCAAAAAAATTTGCAAGTGACATCAATAAATACTGCATGATATTACAAGAATTTTGGTGGATGAATTTTTGGATTTGGATTATTATTTTAGCTAAAGGAATTTCTGGAAAATTATATAGAAAAGAAAAGAAAATTGGCACTGTGCCCATTGGGCCAAATGGCCAGCCGTACCTAGCCCAACTGGCCAGGCCGACCCAGCTGATCTGCAGGCGCGCACGCAACCAGGTTCAAACCTGATGCGCGGGCCCCAGCGTCAACAAGAGGGGGAGAGGAGAGAGGGGTGTGGGGATGACAAGGGGTCCCACCTGTCATCTCCCCCCTCGGGACAGAGCGGAGGCGGATCTCACCGCCGACGGTGTGGGGCTCGAGGGGACGAGCTGCTGCCACCATCGTGCTCAGGGCGTCGCCGCCAACCGGACGGTGGTGGAGAGGGGCATCGGGGACCTCTCGTTTGCCGGCGACGTGGAGGTCCAGCGGCGGTGCTTCGGGAGGTGGTCGGAGTCGACGCCTCCGGCTGCAAATCGCACGAGGAAGGAGGGGAAAAGGGTCCGGGGGTTGATGTGGTTCTAGATCGAATGAGAATGGGGCCGGAGGAGGCTTCTCACCGCGTGGACGCCGGAGACCAGCGGTGGCGGGGCTCGGGTCCGATCCAGGCACCAGGGGCTCAGGAGAAAGATTTGGTGGCAGAGGGGGCGATTGGGAGGAGTAGATAGAGATCAGAGGGGAAAGAGAGCTCGGGGAGGGCCATTTATAGAGGGGGCGACGGTCCACCGAACGCGGGTGTGCCGGCGAGCTCGTGGCCGAGGCCACAGGCCACGGGGGCTCGCGGAAATGGGTCAGGGGCCGCTGTTCCTGGGCGTCCTCTAGGACCAGGGGAAGGCAGAGAAATAGCGGAGGGAGGGTCTGACGCCCGCGCGTGTGAGCTCGCGCGTTGGCCAGCTTGGGCGTCATCGGGCACGCATGGCCACGGGCGAGAGAGAGCGAGGAAGGAGGGAGCCGACAGGGAGCCGTGTCCCGGACGTCGAGGGCATCTCAGGGGACACGAGGGGGAGGCCCAAGGCTGTCGGGGGAGGTGACTGGGGGCGGCTACAATGCGGGTGCGCACTGTAGCATGCTCCAGAGCGCACGTATGGCATGCCACGGCATGCCAACGGCGTTTTGTGTGCGCCCACTAGTGTCTCGGGGTTCTAGGAGGGAGTAAGCAAGTTGGGGAATGCATTGGATGCTCTGGAGGCTCACTAGAATAAGAGGGGAGTGGAGAGAAGGGTAGATTCTTGCTGTTCAGGGGGTAAAATGAGAGTTTTACCACCTCAATCAGTGACCTGAGGCCATGGGGTTTTTACTGGAGGTAGAAGGTAACTAGGGGGGGCTGTGGTAAAAAGGGGGAGTCAAGGAGAACAAGTTAAAAGGTGAAACCAGTAACTTTAGGTTTTAACCAGAAGGTGTTTGATGATGGTTTGGGCAAGTAAAAGGAGTTTGCTTGCCATGATATTTACCAGGATCAAAGAGAAGGTAGAAATAAGGTTGATCACCAAGTTTGAGCTTATTTTTGGAAAGTTGGCAATGTAAACTTTGTAAACCCTAGAAATTAACAGAATCAGATTTCTGTAGATCTAGGCATGCAAATCCATTCTCCTTAATTCAAGATGGGAATGGGCCGACCCGGACCTGCCCTTGGACCCGCCCCTGGCCCCAAGGTCAATATGCGGGGCCATGGGTCGGCCCATTTCATCAAACAATTATGGCCCCATCGACCCATTGGGTACATGAGGCCAACCCAAGATCAAGATGAAAAATCCATGAATCTACTGAGCACATTTATAAGACCGGGAAGGCCAATGGGACAACAAGCTGGGGATGGCGACCTCAACAGCGACTGGAACGGCCAGCTCAACGGTGACCGAGACGAACGAGAGGCTGGTTGTTTCTGCATGCATGTACTACTTTATGTAAGAATCAATCCAGTTATAGTCTGCGTGCTTCTTATATAGGGACGTCTCCAACCGAATGGATCCAGTTTGGTCAGCTTCGCATAACACAGATGTTCTTGTGTACATGATTCAATTTGTGTACAGGGGCGGCCAGCAGCAGCTACTATATAGTGTGTAGTGATTCGATTGGGTCGACCCGTCTGACCCATCGGGTCGCATGGTGCTGGCTTCACTGACCCATACACTGGTACCGTTAGATGCTATACAAATGGTTTTTAACCCCATTTCGCGACGTAGTATAAAACTGTCGCCTTGCATGTGTGGGCGATAGGGGGGGTCCATCCCACACAACACGGAAACATCGTTTGTGATGGTGCGAGCGCCTGCTGACCATTTGCCTAACGTAAACGTATGCGAAGTCATAGCCTATCCCACACGCCACACTTTGATGCTACGTTTGTGGTCAAGCACACATCCGAGACGATGGCACATATATATTCGTGTGCGATACTTTTTCGGATTGCACACGCGAAACGTAGGTCAAACGTCTCTTGATCGTCCTACATTACACACGCACGCAGGTTAGTAACCATTTGTGCTATTAACGACAAGCACACACAGTTACGGCATGCAAACGCGTGTGTGACAGTGCGCGCATCCCACAAGCGCAAAATATGCGACCCTGTGTTGTAAAGCTGACAATCACACACACTATTATTCAAACAATCGTGTGTGACATATGACACCATCGCACATGGTTTAATCGTTCTAGCTGTGTGCGCTGTAATTTAGTACCTAATAGCTTATTTTTGTTAATTTATTATTAGATTTGGAAATTTCAAAATTTTAATTATGAAATGTGGATTTCACATCCATCAATACATACCCTGATTACATTGGTTCAACAGCCAATGCATAAATCAAAAGCTCAGTACATGTTCCATGGTTACATAGTTCGGTAGAAGATTAAATATCATGAACCACAATATATAGTACTAGAGGCGGTAAAGGTGAAGAGAGAATTGTAAATGCTTTTGGCTGTCGATGGTGTTGAAGAAGCGGAATACGCATAATGTGCCCTCCTCCATGCCAAAGGTGCGCACAACTTTTGTCCAACCCCTTGTGATGATCGCTCGTCCATCCTTCACCGCCTTCAGGAAGACTTCTAGACAGTTATCATGGTAGCATGAATTATATACTATAACCTTCATTGCCTCCACATCGGTCAGGTAGTTTGCTAGGTAATCTTGAGTAAATTCCTTTGGAAACCACTGAAAAGAGACAACTTTTAGGTATTCATGTCTAATAGAGTAACTTGTTCTGGGCTGGAAAAGAAGGCAACAGATTACTTACCATCCTAAAGCTCACTGATGTCTTGGGTAAAGTATAAATGAAGAGTTTAATTCCAATCAGATGTCTCTTCTGCCTAACATTTTTTCTTAGTTTCCTCACTTGATGTTTGTTCATGGTTATCTCATTGCCCCATATGCAAAGGGGGTCGAAGCCTGAATCAGTACCGCTGATATATGTACCTACAAGCAACAAATCAATGTTAGAACACAAGCTGCAATTGCACAGACGATGTAAAATATTATAAGAAAATGGGAGGTGACTAACCTCGATGGTAAACAACAGCATCGCGCATCGTAGCCCTACATAAGCACATAGAAAGGCATGTTAAATACAACAGGGTTAACATCCACCAAAAATAGCAAATGTTAACTAAACGACAATATCTCCGGTGATATTTTCATTGCAAGGAGTAGCGCGGTAATAAAGGGACAGGTATTGGTTAAATTAAACTGGATGTGTTAACTTCAGAGTTCAGACAACCTTACATAGTCATTAAAACTTGTACCAGTGAAACAGAAATTGATACATTTAAACATCATGAGCCAGTTCATACTTGGTAAATCCCGAGGGGTAGTTGATGGGGTACTTCAACTCGGCCAGAGCCCGCACAAAGTCGGTGGCTAGGTGTTCCTGCTGGTCGCAGCGTGGATCAGTACCGCTAACATATGTACCTACAAGCAACAAGTAAATGTTAGAAGCTAAATTGCAACTGAACAAATGATGTAAAGTACTATAAGATATTGTGATGTGACTAACCTCGAGGGTAAACAACATCGTCGTGCATTATGGAACTGCGTAGGTACAAGGAAAGGCATGTCAACTACAAAAGGGTTAACATGCACCAAAAATATATAATCGTAATTGAAGGACATCATCTCCAGTGATATCTTCTTTGCGAAGAGTAGCACGGTACTGAATGGTCAGCGTAAATAATGGATATAACTGTTCACTACAGCAGGCTTAACAGAAACCTAGCATAGGCATTGTAAGTTTGTAACTGGTATTGGTAAAATTGAACTGGACATTTCATACTTGAACAACACACAGCGCATAACTGAAATGAACAACGGAAACCTAACATGGCAATCTAAACATGTACTGTTGAAACTGAAATTGACACGGTTAAACATTGCTATACTGGTATTCGTAAAAATGAACTGGACAGTTCATACTTGGTAGGTCCCGGGGGGTAGTTGCTTGGGGATTTCATCAAGGCCAGAGCCCGCACCACATTGGCGGCGTCGGCGGCGAGGTGTTCCTCCGGGTCAGCACGCATAGCGTTCACCGCGTCATCGACCGTCATGACCAACTCCTCGACCTCCGCGTGATATGCCGTTGGGCTTATGTGGGGATGCTTGGCGATAGGGGGTGGGGATGTGGACGCGTGAGGGTGGTTCGCATGCTCCATCTGAGCTATCGAGCCGGGGCGGAGATGGAGATCGGAGGTTACCTCACTAGATCGACGAGCGAGACTGGTGCAGAATGTAGATTTGGTTGCGGCGGCGGCGGCGGCGGTTTGGGCTATAGTTAGAGCAGGGGAGAGGGGGAGCGGTGGGGATATAGGGTGGAAATGTTATGGGTTGATATGGGGTGGGAGGAATAACTACTGAAATCGCGAGCCTATTGAAAATTTGGCGGCGAAACTCGAACCTTACGGGGGGAACACGCAATGATGACGAAGCGCATCAAATACCCATGTGCGATAAAAGAGAAAATTGGTGATCCCGGGTCGGAAAAAATTCAAGTCTTCTCTCTCTCTCGTGCCATGGACGCTTTGCAAACGGTTTGTTGTAAGAAAATGTTTTCCATTAAACATGTATTAAAAACATAAAAGGCCTAGAACATACACAAAAAAGGGACTAAATACGATAAACGAGCCTGAAAATTGTGAAATTTGGACATGGTGCATTCTAGTGGGTATGTTGATCGTAGAAAATAAATCAAGTTGAAAGGACCAAGAAAATATGGGTTCTCCTTGAAAACATGGCGATTTTCGCTCCCGGAACCATGAAACTCCATAGGTGATGATCTGGTTTATGAAGAGTGTCTATCACGACATTATCCATACCTCCTCAATTTTTTACCGAATCATATTGTGGTCATGCCCGGGCACCACACGAGATAACATGTTCTTCAAGCATGTTTTCCATTTTTCTAGAGATGCAAAATAAATAAACGACACATCTCTGGTTGCCTCTTCCCACACATATCCTTTAAAATTGTATTAGTTTCCTACAAAATACATGAAAACTTATCCAACGACACAATTACGAATTTTCGAGTCCTTTTTTAACGCATTTTCATGTACAGAACGTTCTAACCTGAATTATAAGCACAAATGACCTAGAAAGTACAAAAAAGGGACCAAATACGATGAACGAGCATGAGTATTGTGAAATTTGGACATGGTGCATTCTAGTGGGCATGTTGATCATATAAAATAAATCTAGTTGGAAGGACCAAGGAAAAATATGGGTTCCCCTTGAAAACATGGCGAGTCCGCTACTGCAATCCATGAGGACTTTGCACAGTCGGACCTCGTTGATCGCGGGATTGAGAACCAGCGCCTGCCGCCCGGGGGGTCGGTATGTGGGCTGGTTGATCCGACTGATCAAAGGTGATGGGCGTTTTCGCCCAATCATAATACTTGGTGACCGTCGGAACTGTCATGTTAACCTCCCGATTGATAACTTTCAATCGGCTCTTACTCTCAATGTCTGCGAAGATCATAAGGACCTTCTCGACGTGGGGGTACCCGGAGGCATCTTCCCCCTCAGCGTCGTCGCCGTCCTTGTCCTCATAAGGTTCTCCTCGCATCTCTTGTTTGAGCAAGCGACTGTCCCGAGTGGAATGCTTAGGGAAGATGGGGTTGCCATCCTCATACTTCTTAGTGTGAATCTGAAAGGGCTAATGCAAGATGTCGCCCTTGGGCTCGCTCTTCTTCTTGGTGACCCAGTCTTTCTTCTGCTTTTGCTTTGGCTTGTTCTTGCTCTACCCGGGGATGGCAGCAGCTTCTGCCTTGCCAGCTGGCTCGGCCTTCCACTTATGTTTCTTACTCGCATTGCCCCTCGAGTGAGGGGCTTCGCTTGTGCGGCCCTTTCCGCTACTAAGGCAGTCTTCTTCTTCGTTGTTGGCATACCGACTAGCAATCACCATCACCCGACTAAGGGACAGATCACCAGTCCGGCCAAACTTCAAGATGAGTTCGCGATACCGGATGCCTGTCTTGAAGGCACAAACGGCCTGATGCTCGATTACGTTTTCCACCATGTTATGCAGGGTGGTCCAACGCTGGATGTACTCTCGGAGAGTCTCATTGCTCTTCTGCACATAGTGCTGCAGCTCAGTCAATCCACCCGGGCGCTTGTACGTGCCCTCGAATGTCTTGACGAACACTTGGGCTAGGTCCTCCCAACTATAAATACAACCGGCGGGCAGTTGATTCAGCCAAGCCCTCGCCGACCCTTCCAACATGAGAGGCAAGTACTTCATCGCGACGAGGTCATTTTTGCCGCCAATCTGGACGGCCACTCGGTAATCCTCCAGCCAAGTCTCCGGCTTGGATTCGTTGTTGAACTTGTTGATCCCTGTCGCCAACCTATAGCTGGCGGGTATCTCTGCTTCTCGAATGTATCTGCTGAAACACTCGAGGCATGTGGTGCCCAAGCCACTTGGCCGCTCTCTGCTTTCCCTCGCCCTGTCGACCACGCCCTGAGAGATGATGGACATTGCATTGAGCGGGGGGCGCTCTGAAGTCTTCATCCCCATAACCCCTAGTGCAGAATGGGGCTACGCCTTCAGTCGTCCTCATAAGGCCGTCTGTAGTCGTAGGAACGCTGGCCCTACGAGCTGCCCCTTGGAGGGGGTGACTGACTGCGATAGCGGTCCTCACGCCTCCGATCTTCGTACTAGCCTCTCGGAGGAGGATATCGCCGATGTCTTCCTGCTGCGAGTGGGCTATGGCCGACTCCATCGTGTCCGCCCGGATGAACTTGTTGTGGATGCGGTTGTGTGACTGTGACTCCACAGAATTTTGCTCTAGAGCAGTCTTTAGGAGCGTATGGATCTGTCGAATGCCCTCCGCGGCCGCAGAATTAGATGGCTGAAATGAATCAGTGATCTGAGTGGCCGCAGCCAAGTTCTGAAGTGGGGTACTCATCACATTGTAATTACGCGGACAGTCGTTCAGAAACAACTGCCTACGGTTTTGGCTGGAGCTGGGTTGCTCCCGAGCTGCGCGGTAGTCGAGTGACTTCTGGAGCCACTCAAGCTGCTCACGTTCAGCCAAGGTGGCTTGGCGCGTGGCCTCCAGGGCCATCTCCTCCGAGGTCGTCCCGGTGATGGGGCTGAGCAGTGCGTGCTCATTCCTCTGCCTAAGCTCTTCCCGTTGCTCCTGATTGAGACGCTGGGGAACATAGATGTCTTCAGCGCCGCCGTCACGGCCGTCTGCGTCTCGCCCATGGGAATTTCCCGTGGAGTACCCAGGTGGTCCTCTGGCTGGGCCGGCCATCAGAACTTCTGCAGATGACTCGCTGCTCTCGCAGTCGGACTTGTCGAAGGAGCCGTCATATGAGGAGGGGAACAAGTCGAGGGTGGGCTCGTCGGGGTCGACTGTGGCCACCTGCTCCGCCGTGGCCTGAACTGCCACATCATGCCTTATCCACCACTGGAGTTGTGAGCGCTCGGAGCGCTTGCAACGGAGCACGACAGAGTGAAGGGTTGTCGTGCAGTACGGAACCGACGGTTGCCAGAGTAAAACTCCGAACGACGATGCATGGAAGTGCGCTGCACCGCGGGCGGTCAACGTGTCTGTGTCAAGCGGATCTTCCTGCAGCCACGCCGAATCATCAGCGATGAAGTTGAGGGAACCGAAGAGAATCTTTCCACCGAGTGTCATCATGATGACTGGGAAAAAATCCACCTGTGTGGGAATTTGCTAAATGCGCAGCCCCACGGTGGGCACCAACTGTCATGGGAGTGATCCTGGCAATAGTACCAGGGGTACGAATGAGTGGGTGAAGCCTAGCTATGGCGCATGTGTAACACTCAGATTTTACAAGTTCAGGCCCCTCACGGAAGAGGTACGACCCTACGTCTCGTGCCCGGAGGCTAGTTTTTTCTTTGGGGGTGTGATTACAATGGAATGTTTAACCCTTCTCCAGGAGCTCGAGGGCGGCTTATATAGAGTGTGCCATGACCGGCCGAGCGCCATCACAATGGAATTAAATGAGAGTAACTACGGGAGTTATCGATAACTGCAGCTCTAACTATCGACGTTGCAGGTAACAGTAGTCATAACTATGCTTTATGTACAATGCTAAGTCCTCGGCCGTTGGAGCTCCCACGTCGTCCACGCCTTTTCTCTATCCGAGTGATGGATTCTAAACAACTAGTGTGGGAACGCCCGAGTGACCTGATGGATCCGAGTGAATCCTGGTCTGTCATCCAAGTGCATCCATGGTCTTGAGACTTCACCATCCGTGTGTAGCCCTATGTGGGCCTAGGATGTCCACTCAGTGACCCTACCACTCATAGGTCACCTCATCAGTTGGCGCTTTGCCTGATTGGCATGCTTGGAATGGTATACAGCAGTTTAGCTTGTGTGTTGCTGCCTAGCCTTTTAAGCCCACTAACAGTGGTGGAGGGAAAGCAATTGGGGCAGGGGTGAGAAACGGTAGTGGGTTTTGATATTTAACACCATTAATATGGAAAACTTATGAAAGAAGGAAGCACGAGCTAGCATGACGCGTGCGCACACAATGCTTACCCACGGGTGCCAGACAGTTGACCAACACTGCTTTAAATTATTCATAGTATGTTTGGCCCTTTTTATAGATTAATTGAGTTTTCTAGGCATTTGATGGTATGCATGCAAGCAATCTTCCGTGCAAGCTCGACGAGATGCGTGCGACCAGTCCGCCATGCAGGCTCAGCGGGACGGGTGCGTGCAGTCTGCTGTGCTGGCTCACTGGTGACCCACAAGTATAGGGGATCAATCGTAGTCCTTTCGATAAGTAAGAGTGTTGAACCCTACGAGGAGAAGAAGGAAATGATAAGCGGATTTCAGCAAGGTATACTCTGCAAGTGCTATAAGTAAAGATAGTAGATAGTTTTGTAGCGAGATAAATCTTAACAAGTGACAAGTAACAATAGTTGCAAAGGTGCAGCAAGGTAGTCCAATCCTTTTTGTAGCAAAGGACAGGCCTGAAAGTACTCTTATATTAAGCAAGCGCTCCCAAGGACCGGTGCTGATTCGTGTTCGCTACTTTGATAATTTGATATGTGGGTGGACCGGTGCTAACGTGTTGTTCTTACCTGAACTAACAACCTACTTATGATTACCCCCTCTCGCAAGCATCCGTAACTACGAAAGAAGAATTAAGATGAATCTAACGAGAGCATGAAACATGTGGATCCAAATCAACCCGTTATGAAGCAACGCATAAACTGGGGTTTAAGCTTCTGTCACTCTAGCAACCCATCATCTACTTGTTACTCCATAATGACTTCCCTTAGGCCCATAGCATGGTGAAGTGTCATGTAGTCGATGTTCACATGACACCACTAAGAGAAGTAACAACATACATATCATCAAAATATCGAACCAATACCAACTTAACATGATAACTTATAACAAGACTTCTCCCATGTCCTCAGGAACAATAGTAACTACGCACACCTTATCAACATGTTCAAGATCAGAGTTGCAATAATAATAATTAAGGATCTGAACATAATTTCTTCCACCAAGTAATCCAACAAGCATCAACTACAAGATGTAATCAACACAACAAATAACCCACAGGTACCAATTTCAGGTTTTGAGACAAAGACTAAATACAAGAGATGAACTACGGTTGGAGATAAGACGGTGCTGGTGAAGGTGTTGATGAGGATTGGTCCTCCCTCGAAGGAGGAGGCATTGGTGATGACAGAGAGGAATTTCCCCGGCAGAATCTGACCGCCGGAGTGCAAAAGGGCCTCTACCCAGGTTTCCGCCTCAAGACGGAGGCGCTTCATCCCGAAAGGTTTCTTGTGATTTTTTCTAGGGTAAAACACACCATATAGGAGAAGACGGGCGTCGGGAGGCCAGCCAGGGCCCCACCACACATCAGGGCGCGGCCTGGGGGGAGCCTTGATGGCTTGTGCCTGGCTGGTGGCCCCCCTCTGGTATATTTTTGGCCCATTAATTCACATATATTCAATAAAAATTCCTCGTGAAGTTTCAGGTCATTTGGAGTCTGGTGATTTTTTTGCCTTTTTCTCGGTTTTCCGGTCCAGAATTCCAGTTTCCAAATAATTCCCTCTTTGTGATGTACCTTGCACATTCATAGAGAAAAGGGCATAAGAATTGTATGATAATAGGGAATAATGGACAAGAATAGCATAAATATGAATAGGAAATCATTATGCAAAATGGACGTATCAACTCCCCCAAGCTTAGACCTCGCTTGTCCTCAAGCGAAGCCGAACTCGAGAGTAATGACCACATAATTTGAGAGAGAGGTGTCGATAAAAACAGAATACGGACATGAGAGCATCATGGATATCATTATAGCAGCAAGCATTTCATCATATAACTTATTGAGAACCAACAAACGATGCCTTTAGTCATGGTCATAATCACAATTCATCATATTCAAGAGAAGAGTCTATATAAGAGCTTTTATTGTAGCAAACCCACATACTCAACTATCATTTAGTCATCTATGATTGTTGACACTCATTGCATATTTCTGGAGCTAATGTTTTTGCCGGACACATAGGAAGATAGGGGCTTCATTTGCCACCCAACTCATTTAGCTCAAGGCTAATGTCACCAATAATGAATAATGGTTTCTTACATTCAACTGGATATATATACCTGGATCTTACCTTAACATGTGATGCTTACCACTAAGAGAGTTTATAAGTTAGAAGAAGATAAGATAGTGATGACTCTTGAATAAAAGCAAGAACTTTATGAAAGTGAAAGATAGGCCCTTTGAAGAGGGAAGGAGAGGTTGTCATGCGCTTTTATTTGATTAGATGTGCAATCTCTTAATGCAAAGGAACTTCACTTTATATTGCCCCTTGTGATAGCGAACTTTATTATGCACTCCGTCGATTTTATTTCTTCACCATCACAAGATCGTACAAAGCTTAATTTCCCTTTCAATAAATAATCACACATGATTAAGGCAATTTTTATTGCTTATGCACCGATGACAACTTACTTGAAGTATCTTATTCAATCCATAGGTAGGTAAAGTGGACTCTTACAAAAAGAAACTAGGTTCAAGGGGTTATGGATGCACAAGTAGTATCTCTACTTGGTGCGGAAATTTTGGCTAGCAAAAGTTCTAAAGGAAGCATTACATTTTCAAGGATCCATGCCTATATAACTTCTATGCAAATGTAAGCAATCATGACCATTAGGTTGTCTTCCATGTCCAAATATCAACACTTGATCATTATTTAATATTTGGTGAGGGTTCGTAATCATAGATGATGTCCAAGATAGTATATTTGTATGTGAATCTTCTCCTCTCTATCATAATCTTGCATAGATTATAACAAGGACTAAGGCTATGTTTGTTCTATTCCCAACAATTTTCATAGTTCATACTTTCTTTTTATGTGAAGTCATTACTTCCCATCGGATAAGCATATGATCTTTACTATTCTTTTTATTGTCATGCTATGGTCATTGGTGCAAGAGAGTAAAGCACACGAACTCAACTAATCTTTATTATATAACTTTCACACTCGATTACAAGGATAGGTAGGACTCAAAGAAAAATCCTAAGCAAAGCAAATCTGAAACTTTATTTCTCTAAACCACGAAATAGCTAAAGATCAAACTAAAATAAAAGATGACAGTGGAAAGTGATGGTGATATGATACCGGGGCACCTCCCCCAAGCTTGGAACAAGCTAGGGGTTGTGTCCATACCCATGTACTCAAGTGTTCTTCCGTGATGGTGGTGGTGTTGGAGTAGTTGTGCCCTTCTTCTCCAGCTTGCGCATGAGGATAAAGTTTTCCTCCCTTAAATCATCCTTTTCTTGTACAAGCTTCAAAACCCTTTTGCATAAGTTTGCCTTGCCTTCTTGTAGAAAACGAGACAGGATAAATTGGATCTTAGACTTGTTTACTCCATCGGGGAGGCTTGACTTCTTGAAGTCCACATGCATATCTCCAGGTTGAGGAAACAGATATTCATCTTCATCCAAACTAGCGTCTGGACCGGCATCTTCCATCTCCTCCAGATCGGAATCTCCCTCCTCTTCTGTGGACCATAAGTAGGGGTAGATGTCCCCAAAGATCTTTGGGT
Organism: Elymus sibiricus; assembly: GCA_039707655.1. Classification (NCBI taxonomy): domain Eukaryota; kingdom Viridiplantae; phylum Streptophyta; class Magnoliopsida; order Poales; family Poaceae; genus Elymus; species Elymus sibiricus. The sequence continues at coordinate 227,713,933 of CM077665.1, read as the reverse complement.
CCGCCACATAGTTAGACACATAGCTCTCTCCATCCGAATCTTGAGATGACATATTCTCAGTTCTGCCAGAAAAACAGCTTGAAACAAGAACAGAGGAGAAACACGGGATGCGGTTGTCAAAACATACGGGAGTATATATAATGATTTTTTCTAGGTCATAATATGTGTTCGGGAAGAAATCGCAGTCGGGGAGGCACACAAGGGACGCACAAGCCATCACGGTGCACCCCAGGGGGGTCGCGCCTTGTTGGCTTGTGCCTCCCTCGTGGGTCCCCCTGACTCCGTTTTATTTTTTTAATTTTTCTAAAATAGTAAAACCAACAGAAATTATTTGTTTGGAATTTTTGGAGTCGGTTTACTTACCATACCACATACCTTCCTCTTTTTCAGGTTTCTGGAGTGTTCCGGAAGGCTTCCCGTATGTGTTCTTCCGGTGTTATTACTTGAATAACATTAGTCTCTTCATTAATGGGCATACCTGAAATGTAATGCTTGATTCTTTGCCCATTCACCACTCTCGGATTTTTGCCTTCGAAGTTATGAATTTTTAAAGCAGCGGAGCGGTAGACCTCTTCGACAATGTATGGACCTTCCCATTTGGATAGGAGTTTTCCTGCAAAAAATCTGAAACAAGAATTGTACAAAAGCACAAGGTCTCCTACATTGAATTCCCATTTTTGAATCCTTTTGTCATGCCATCTTTTAACCTTCTCTTTAAATAACTTAGCAATATCATAGTCTTGTGTCCTCCATTCATCTAGTGAGCTAATATCAAATAACCTCTTTTCACCGGGAAGTTTAAAATGATAAGTGAGTTCTTTAATTGCCCAATAAGCCTTATGTTCTAATTCAAGAGGCAAATGAGAAGCTTTAACATACACCATTTTATATGGGGACATCACATGGGGTTTTTATAGGCAGTTTTGTAAGCCCACGGAGCATCATCTAATTTCTTAGACCAATTCTTCCTAGATCTATTGACAGTCTTCTGCAAGATTAATTTTAGTTCTCTATTGCTCAATTAAACTTGGCCACTAGACTGAGGATGATATGATGATGCAATTCTATGGTTAACATCATATTTAGCTAGAAGTTTATGGAAAGCACCATGAATAAGATGTGAACCACCATCAGTCGTTAAGTATCTAGGGACTCCAATCCTCGGTAAAATAATTTCCTTAAGCATTTTAATAGAGGTGTTATGATTGGCACTACTAGTTGGGATAGCCTCTACCCACTTAGTAACGTAATCAATAGCAACTAAAATATGAGTGTACCCATTTAAGGAAGGAAAAGGTCTCATAAAGTCAAAAACCCAAACATCGAATGGTTCAATGGCAAGTGAATAATTCATAGGCATTTCATGACGTTGACCAATGTTACTAACCCTTTGACATTCATTGCATGAAAGGACATACTTACGAGCATCTTTGAAAAGAGTAGGCCAATAAAAACCAGATTGTAATACCTTGTGTGCAGTTCTGTCACCAGCATGGTGTCCTCCGTAAGGTTCAGAATGACACTTCCTTAAGATTTGTTCATGTTCATGCTCAGGTATACAACGTCTAATAATACCATCTACTCCTTCTTTATAAATATGTGGTTCATCCCAAAAGTAATGTCATAAATCATAAAAGATTTTTTTCTTTTGTTAATAGGTGAAACTAGGTGGGATATATTTAGCAACAATGTAATTAACATAATCAGCATACCAAGGAGTACTACGTGAAGTATTTCTAGCAACAAGTTGTTCATCGGGAAAATTATATTCAATAGGCAGTGGGTCATCAAGAACATTTTCCATTCTAGACAGGTTATCTGCTATGGGGTTTTCAGCTCCCTATCTATCAATAATATGCAAATCAAATTCTTGAAGAAAAAGCACCCACCGAATAAGTCTAGGATTAGCATCTTTCTTTTCCATAAGGTATTTAATAGCACCATGATCCGTGTGAATAGTTACTTTGGAATCGACAATATAAGGTCTAAACTTATCACATGCAAGGACACCTGCGAAAAATTCCTTTTCAGTGGTGGCATAATTTCTTTGAGCAGCATCTAGGGTTTTACTAGCATAATGCATAACATTCAATTTCCTGTCTACTCTTTGCCCTAAAACAGCACCAACAGCATAATCACTAGCATCACACATAATCTCAAATGGTAGGTTCTAATCAGGTGGTTGAACAATAGGTGCAGAAATTAAAGCTTTCTGAAGTATTTCAAAAGCTTCTACACGATCATCATCAAAAACAAAAGGAATTTCTTTTTGAAGAAGATTTGTTAGCGGCCTAGAAATCTTTGAAAAAGCTTTAATGAAACACCTATAAAAACCAGCATGACCAAGGAAACTTCTTATACCTTTGATATCTTTGGTGCATGGCATCTTCTCAATGGTGTCAACTTTAGCTTTGTCCACTTCAATACCCCGTTCAGAAATTTTATGCCCAAGCACTATACCTTCATTTACCATAAAATGGCACTTCTCCCAATTCAAAACAAGATTAGTTTCTTCACATCTATGCAAAACTTGATCAAGGTTGCTCAAGCAATCATCAAAAGAAGTTCCATAAACGGAATAATCATCCATGAAAACCTCAACAATCTTTTCACAAAAATCCGAGAATATAGCCATCATACATCTTTGAAAGGAAGCAGGTGCATTGCATAAACCAAAAGGCATACGTCTATAAGCATACGTTCCAAAAGGGCAAGTGAAAGTAGTTTTCTCTTGATCCTCTTTTGACACAGGTATTTGAGAAAAAACGGAGTATCCATCAAGTAAGCAAAAGTGGGTGTGCTTAGATACTCTTTCTAGCATTTGATCGATAAAAGGTAAAGGATAATGATATTTCCTAGTAGCTTTGTTTAATTTTCTGAAATCAATCACCATCCTATAACCAGTTACTATTCTTTGTGGGATAAGTTCATTTTTATCATTAGGGACAACAGTTATACCTCCTTTCTTAGGAACACAATGAACAAGACTTACCCATCTATTATCAGCGATAGGATAAATTATACCTGCCTCCAGAAGCTTTAATATTTCAGTGCTTACCAATTCCTTCATCTTAGGGTTTAAGCGGCGTTGATGATCAACGACAGGTTTAGCATCTGGTTCCATATTAATCTTGTGCTGACATAGAGTGGGACTAATGCCTTTAAGATCATTGAGAGTATATCCAATAGCAGCCCGGTGCTTCTTTAGAGTTTTAAGTAATCTCTTTTCTTCATGCTCTGAAAGGTTAGCACTGATAATAATAGGATATATCTTCTTTTCATCAAGGTAAGCATATTTCAAAATATCGGGTAAAGTCTTTAACTCAAACACGGGATCTCCCTTGGGTGGAGGGGGATCCCCTAAAATATCAACCGGTAAGTTGTGTTTAAGAATAGGCATTTGTTTCAGAAATATGTCATCTATTTCATTCTCTCATTCATATGCATATCGTTTTCATGGTCTAGTAAATATGGTTCTCACGGATCGCTAGGAGGTATGACAATAGAGGCTAGACCAATAATCTCATGTTTGCTTGGTAATTCTTTCTCATGCGGTTGTTTACTAAACTTAGAGAAATCAAATTCATGAGACACACAGCCAAAGCTTATGTCGGTGCACTAAGGATTGGGTCCTTTAGTACCCCGTACTTGTACACGGACAGTTGTAGCCACACCTGCGGCCAGGCCTGTCGGGGAACAACCGAATGCAAGTTCATAAAGTCAAGGAGGCATCCAAGACAAGGCAATAATCAGAAGATAGAAGACCGAAGGCTGGAGCCCTGACAAGATCTTGTCGGGATGGCTCGTAGCCCCGGCAAGGCTCGCACCCGGCAAGCCTTCGCTGCCCTGTCATCGCTCCAGTGCGGTCATCAGCTTGTCCTTTAGCTGTTGTCCTCTTGGTAACGTGTCAGGCGCTAGCGGTGGATGGGCTTAAGCGGTGCTGATGGGACGGCCCCTTTTCCCGTCCCCAAGACGCTAAGGGACACCTCAACGGAGCATTTAATGTTCTTGTCCTAAACCGTCAGTGTTAGGTATGATAACACTGTAGACACTTTACACCTCATGTATGCACTGTGCGCCACTGTTGGTGACCCCTTCGAACGTATAAAAGGAGGCCCAAGGCGTAGCTACAGGGGGATCGGATCTTCTCTAGCCCATTCTGCATGAGTAGCGACTGAGTACTGTAGCGCTCCCAGAACTTGAGCTAGAACACATCTAAAACAACCAAGCAGGAGTAGGGTTTTACGCATCTTTGCGGCCCGAACCTGGGTAAAATTCCCGCGTGTTGATCATCAGATCTGCTCTCTGTACAAACCCTTCCCCTTGCCGAATTGTAAAGGGATCCTCGCGATCCCATAGGTGTCATTTCTCCGACATCTTTGGCGCGCCAGGTAGGGGGAAAGAGGTTGTGCGGACCTGATCTGGTGACTAGCACGCCAGTTCTTCATCATCTTCGTCGCCATGGCCCCCAAGAGGAAGGGTTTCATGGCGGTTGGACCATCCACGTCCGCTGCGCCTGTGCTTACACGCATGGGCGACGGTGTCGACGTGGGTGGAGGAGGTAGAGATCCAGAGCTTCCACGACGCTCTAGTGATCGTAGCCAGGCGAGCGGCGTCGTTCGCGCCGCTGGATCTAGGGATGGAGCTGTGCTGCCGGCAGGCGGTGCAGCGAACTCCAGAGACGGAAGGGCGCCTTCCAAGACACCCACACCGGCGCACGCGCCGCGACCTTCTCAGGGCGCGCGTGATGAATGTCGCCGTGATGTTGGTGGGTCCGGGCATCCCCATGGAAAGTCCCCTGAGCATCAACCTCGGGATGTGCGAAACCGGCATGCACGTCCACATGCTGGTGGAAGCGGTGTATGGTCGCGGGACCGTGATCTAGCTCCTTCCAACATAGTTGGCATGTGAACAGCTGCTTCTGAACTTCCCTCCTGCTGCAGACAAGCTCGACGAATGGAGAGCTGCCATTCAGAGCCTCGTCGGCCTCGCCAACGAACATAAGTTGGAGCAGGCGGAGCCCTTGCGGCGGCAGTCAATCGAGCTGGCACGCGTCGGTGGTGAGAAGACTGTGGGCGGTACAACTACGGTGTACTCACCCCCACAGCGGCAGCAGTGGACGCTGACTCGACGGGTCGACACCCGTGATGATGATTCCACGGCGTCGTCCGATCCGCGAACTCGCCGCGATCAACGTCAAGTTCTTCGGGAGCGAGGCAAGGAAGACGCTCGAACTACCATCGAGCGGCGGCGGGAAGCGCGCTATCAATCTGACAAGCGCACAGGACCTACTGTAGACAAGCCAGCGCCAGGGTATCCTGTCGATCTACCTTACGAGGTGGGTTGTCCAGCGTTTACCCGTGAGCTGCGGCGAGTCCAGTGGTCAAATTCCCGCACGTTCAAGCCGGAGGTCCTGGAGAAATATGACGGCAAGACCCACCCGTCAGAGTTCCTGAGCATCTACACCATTGTGGTGCAGGCTGCCGGGGCTCACGACGACAAGATACTCGCCAACTACTTCCCGTTGGTGCTTAAGCCCAACGTCAGGTCGTGGTTGATGCACCTGCCGAAGAATTCCATTTCTTCTTGGGCAGATTTGTGCCATGAGTTTGTTGGCGCCTTCACTGGAGGCCACCAAGCTCCTGGCCAGGAAAGCGATCTGCATCTCATCCCCCAGAAGGAAGGCGAGACTTTGCGCAAGTACATCCAAAGGTTCAGCCGCATACATCACAACATTCCAGACGTTCATCCTGTCGCTGTTATCAGTGCATTCCATCAGAACGTGCGCAACCGCAGGATGCGGGAAGAGCTGGCGATGAACAAGATCAGGGATGTTGCCGAGCTTTATGCTCTGGCAGATAAGTGTGCTCGAGCTGAAGAAGGGAGGAGACTCCCCGGCGAAGATGCTGGTGCAGGGGTCGACTCTAGTGATGAGGACACCGCCGTTCCGGCAAAGAAGGGTCGGCGTCGTAACAGGAAGCACAAGGGCAAGGCCGTGCTTGCCGTTGAGGGATCCAGCAACCCCGGTACCGTCAAGAAGGCCAAGGTTGATGACCCCGGCAAGGATGTTGCCGGGTGTGCCTCCTGCCAGGCCTTGGCGGCTGCCGACAAGCCAGACGGTTCCGGCAAGCAGTACTGCAAGATCCTTCGCACCAAGGGCCATGATCTCCAAGACTGCCGGCAAGTTGAGCAACTTGTCGAGAAGCAGAAAGCCGAATACGAGAGGCGAGACAAGGAGAAGGCCCAGGATGGCGCGGAGGGGTCCGGCAAGAAGCGTGGTGACCGAGGAGGTCGCCGCGGCAAGGCCAAGCAACAGAAGGACCGGCCCGCTCGAGGCCACGACAAGCAAGAGGGGGGTGATTATCACATTGAGGAGGACGACGAGTCCAACAAGCAAGAGTTCCAGAAAGCTACAGACACCATGTGCGTTGACGGAGGTGCCTCGTTGCATTCTTCCCACCGCCAACTTAAACAGTGGGCGCGTGAGGTTAATGCGACCGAGCCATCTGTCGACGCCCGGAAGCCTTTAAAATGGTCCAACACGCCTATCATTTTCGACGTTGAGGATCACCCTGATCGTGTAACTGCGGTTGGGTGTTTGCCGTTGTTGGTCTCACCAACGATTCGCAACCTCAAGGTGACGAAGATGTTAGTTGACGGTGGGGCCGGTTTGAACTTGATCTCGCCCGAAGTAATCAAGAGATTGCAAATTCCTGATGGAGATCTCGAGGAAACGGGCTCGTTTCAAGGGGTCAATCCAGGAAGGAGCCAGCCAAAGGGAAAGATCACGCTACCAGTGACATTTGGCAGTGACCTGAATTTCAGGACAGAGAAGATTGTATTCGACGTCGCCAAGATTCCGTTGCCATATAATGGGATCCTTGGCCGTCCAGCACTGGCCAAGTTCATGGCGGCATCACATTACGCCTACAATGTGCTGAAGATGCCCGGGCCGATGAGCGTTATCACTGTCAGTTCCGACAAGAAAGACGCGCTTATCTGCACCGATCAACTCTACCGAGAGGCAGTTGCAGCATCTGCCGCCAAGGCACTTGCTCCTGCCGCTGAAACTCCCGGGGGGAAGCGGACTGGCATGACCTCCCACACACACTCCGGCATGCGCACCTCCTCGGAGTGCTGCGCTCCTGTTGAGGATGTGCCAGAGAGTTCCACCGGCAAGAGCAAGAAGTCCAAGGCTGCTCTGCCAGAGACCAAGAAGGTGCCCGCCAAGGAAGATGGCTCGGGAGGAACTTTCACCATAAGTTCCACCCTCGACAGCAAATAGGAAAGCGCGCTCGTTGCCTTCCTGCGGGCGAATGTCGATGTGTTTGCATGGCAACCATCTGATATCCCCGGTGTTCCCAGGGAGGTGATTGAGCACCACCTTGCCGTCTATCCACACGCGCGGCCCGTCAAGCAGAAAGTCAGGAAGCAAGCTTTGGAGCGGCAACTGTTTATTGCCGAAGAAATTAAGAAGTTAGAAGCGGCAGGCTTGGTTAGAGGAGTACTTCATCCAACATGGTTGGCCAATCCAGTTGTAGTGCGCAAGGCGAATGGAAAATGGAGGCTGTGTATTGATTATACAGATATCAATAAAGCCTGTCCAAAAGATCCTTTTCCCTTGCCGCGCATCGACCAGATTGTGGACTCCACTGCCGGTTGTGACTTGCTGTCATTCCTTGACGCCTATTCAGGCTATCACCAGATTTTTATGGCCAAGGAAGACGAAGAGAAGACCGCATTTATCACCCCATGTTGTACGTATTGCTTTTTGCGTATGCCTTTCTGGCTGAAAAGTGCTGGTTCTACATTCGCAAGAGCGGTCCAGATGGGTTTTGAGCCCCAGCTACATAGAAATATGGAAGCTTATATGGATGACATAGTGGTCAAAAGCAAGGACAAGGCAACGCTCATATCAGATTTAGAAGAAACATTTGCCAATCTGCACAAGATCAATTTAAAGCTCAACCCTGAGAAGTGTGTGTTTGGTGTCCCGTCCGGCAAGCTTCTCGTGTTCTTTGTATCTCAACGTGGAATTGAAGCAAATCCCGACAAGATCAAGGCAATCGAGCAAATTGAAGCGCCAAGACGTGTCAAGGATGTGCGTCGCCTTGCCGGCTGCGTCGCGGCTCTGAGTAGGTTCATCTCAAAATCTGCTGAGCGCGCCTTGCCCTTTTTCAAAATATTGAAGAAGGCTGGTCCAATGAAGTGGACTCCGGAGGCGGAGGCAGCGCTGCAGGATTTGAAGAAGTACCTCTCCTCTCCGCCAATCCTAGTCACGCCAAAACCACAAGAGCCGTTGCTGCTATATTTAGCAAAAACAAATCAAGTGGTGAGTGCCGCGCTAGTGGCAGAGAGAGAAGTTGATGAAGAAGCAGCGGCAACGGCAGGACCGCCAAGCGACAAGCCGGGATCCTCCCCGGCAGGGTCTAGTGCTGACAAAGCAGGATCTGTGCAGCCAAATGAATCAATTCAGAAGAACAATATGGTTCAGCGCCCGGTCTATTTTGGCAGCTCCCTTTTGCAGGGGGCTAGGTCAAGATATTCCGGTGTGCAGAAGTTGCTCTTCGGCCTCCTCATGGCCTCGAGCAAGCTGCGCCATTACTTCCAAGCACACGAGATCACCGTTGTCACTCGCTTTCCGTTGCAGCAGATTTTGCGGAACCAAGATGCTACCGGCAGGATTGTGGAGTGGGCTTTGGAGCTGTCAAGTTTTGGTCTCAAGTTCAAAAGTACTTCGACCATCCAGAGTAGAGCCTTGACGGAGTTCATTGCAGAATGGACCCCAACGCCAGATGAAGAGGTTCCAGGGTCAACTCTCCCCGGCAAGGAAACAAATCAAGAGTGGATTATGTATTTTGATGGGGCTTTCTCGCTGCAAGGTGCCGGTGCTGGCGTGCTGCTTGTCGCACCCACCGAAGAGCACCTCAAATACGTGATTCAGATGCATTTTCCCCGGGAGAGGTCAACGAACAATACTGCGGAGTATGAAGGGTTGCTTGCCGGTCTCAGGATCGCGGCAGACCTTGGAATCCAGAAGCTTATTGTCAGAGGTGATTCTCAACTTGTCATCAAGCAAGTCAATAAACATTATCAGAGCCCGTTGATGGAAGCTTATGTAGATGAAGTAAGGAAGTTGGAAGAGCATTTTGACGGTCTGCAAATGGAGCACGTTCCTCGTGCAGAAAACAGCATTGCTGATGGCCTGTCAAAATGCACTGCTCTCAAGTTACCTGTGGAACCAGGGACTTTTGTGCTTCGACTGACTCAACCATCCGTGACACCATCAATGGAACAAGAGAAGAGAAGAAAGTTGAGTTCCGGCAAGTACTTCCCGGCAGAGCTCCCAGAAGCTGCCGGCAAAGAAGTTGCCGGGAACGACACCAAGCTTGCCGGAGAGCGACAGGCTCCGGCAGAGCCTCAAGCTCTTGCCGTTGAGACAAACGCTCCCGCCAAGCTTGCCGGGGAACAGCAAGCTCCGACAGGGTCTTAGGCCCTTGCTGTCGAGACGATTGCTCCCGCGGCAGAAGATATGCCTTTAGTCCTTGCTGTCGAGCCCCAAGCTCCAGCATGGGCACAGCAAATCGTCCATTTCCTTCAAACAGGAGAACTCCCTGAGGAACAGGAAGAAGCGGAAAAAGTAGCCCGGCGGTCGAACATGTACCAGTTCGTGGACAATGTCCTGTACAGAAAGAGGCCGAACGGTGTGAAATTGAAGTGCATTTCTCGGGAAGATGGACTGGAGCTGTTGGCAAAGATACATGGAGGCATATGTGGCTCCCACATAGGATCAAGAGCACTTGCCGGTAAGGCATTCCGGCAAGGTTTCTTTTGGCCCACTGCTCACCAGGATGCAACTGCGCTAGTAACCAAGTGTGAAGCATGCCAGTTTCATTCAAAGAAATTGCATCAACCAGCTCAAGCTCTTCAGACAATCCCTCTCTCCTGGCCATTTTCGGTCTGGGGGCTCGACATCTTGGGCCCTTTTCCCCGTGCTACCGGGGGCTTTGAGTACTTGTACGTAGCAATCGACAAGTTCACAAAGTGGCCGGAAGTGGAAGCAGTGAGGAAGGTGACCGCACAGTCAGCCGTCAAGTTCTTCAAAGGAATAGTTTTCCGTTTTGGTGTACCGAACAGGATCATCACCGACAACGGCACACAGATCATGAGCCGCACCTTCATACAGTATGTCCAAGACCTTGGCGGCAAGATTTGTTTTGCTTCTGTTGCCCACCCGAGGAGCAACGGCCAGGCGGAAAGGGCTAGTGCTGCGAGGCCTCAAGACGAGGACTTTCGACAAGCTGCGCAAGTGCGGAAGGCGCTGGATTGATGAGTTGCCGGTGGTTCTTTGGTCAATCAGGACGACACCGAATCGAGCCACCGGCCAGACACCCTTCTCCCTAGTATATGGGGCGGAAGCAGTTCTCCCCACGGAACTCACATACGGGTCACCTCGAGTGCTTGCTTATGATGAGCTTGAGCAAGAGCAGCCGCGGCAAGATGACGCTACGCTCCTTGAGGAAGATCGTCTTCAGGTTGCTGTGCGAGCTGCACGCTACCAGCAAGCTTTGCGCCGCTATCATAGCCGCAAGGTTCATGCCCGAAGTCTTGAGGAAGGCGACCTTGTTCTTCGGCGCGTTCAGTCCGCCAAGAATTCCAACAAGTTGACGCCAAAGTGGGAAGGCCCTTATCGGGTAGTGCGAGTCACCAGGCCTGGCGCAGTCCGCCTGGAGACCGAAGATGGCGTCCCAATGAGCAACTCCTGGAATATCGAGCATCTTCGTAAGTTCTACCCATGAGGCGCGGTTGCCGGGTCTCCCGGCAACCCCTTTTGTACAAGTCTTGCCGCTGAAGCATGTAATCCTTTGTACAAAGCCAGGCGCAGACCCTGTGCATAGTTGAATAAAGCTAAGTGTTTTGCAAATCTTGTTGATGTTCATGTTTACTTATGTGCATGTTTATCTGAGATATTGTATTACACTTATCTCCAGCAAGTGCTAACGAACCGCCAAGGTTCCATATCTCTATTTTCTCTTCTTTCTTTTTCTCAAAGGACAGAAGGTTCCCTCGCATGCAAGTATGCCGGGGGGAAAGGATGGTATGGATACCGACAGGCGACGTTCAAGGTTGACATCTTGCCGGAAGAAGTACAAGCGGAAAAGCTAAGTTGCTAAGTTGCAGAAACTTTAAACAAAATTTTCTGTTTTTGTTATTCTCCTTGAACGATTTCAACTCTTGTATGGAAAACCTGCACGCGAAGGAACCTTGTTGTGATTGGTTGCGCCCTTATCCTGTTTCGAGTCCGCTCAACAGTTTAGGTGGCTGCACTGAAAACACCAAGGTCTCCTACCGGTAGAGGCACCGCCAGCAGGCTACTAAAGTCCCGCACCTAGCGCTCGCGGCAAGGGTGCGCGCGCCGGCAAGTTTCCAATCAAGCGTAGGGCGAATACATACAGAAAGAAATTAAACAAGGGGAATAGCATAGCATTCGTCCAGGACATATCAAGTTATATTACAATAATGGCTGCCACAGTTCTAACATAAGATTAAATTGTCTTGACATGGAATGGTGGCGCCAACAAGAAGCAAAGTAGTTAATCCCGGCGGTCGCCCTCAACCCTCTTGACTTGGCTTACCCTGTCAACGATGGGCGCGACAAGCTCCTCAAGTGCCTTGACGTCCACATCCTTCGGCAGGCGGTCGAAGATGCTGAGGTTGATGCCGGAGTTTTTATGCACCATTTTGACAAGCACCTTGCGGAGGACAGCCTGGCAGAGCTTGCGTGATTCGCTGGCCAGATGGGTTGTTCGGTCAGACTGGAGCTGCTTCAGGGCGTAAATCATTCCATCGAAGAACATGGTCAGCTTGGCGCTCGGGGACACCCTGTCGTCAGAAGAGTACCTGAAGACTTGCAGGCCCATGGTGGACAATTGTGCGGCAAGCTTCTTCGCAACATCGACAAGCTTTTCAGTCCAGATTTGCACTCCTGACACATAGTCGTTGTGAGCGGCGGCAGCGCTCTTGAGCAGCTCCTGCTCATTTCGGAGATCTTTGACGAAGGCCTTCTCTCGAGCCCTGTTGCCCTCAAGAGTCTCCTCCAGCGTGGCCAGTTTCATTTTCAGATCTTCGATGGAGTCAGTGGCTGAAGAGAGCTGTTTGGTCTTGTCGGATATGGTGACCTGCATCTCCATCAGGCTGTGGAGTGCTTTGTCTCTTTCAGCTTCGAGTGTTGAGATCTTCTTGCCGTGGTCCTCGAGATCTGCCTCCAGCTTCTTCACCCTCTCCTCCAGCAAGTTCTTGGCGGCCTCTGCCGCTCCTGAAACATCGATGGCCTCCTTTAGCTTGCCGGCATGGTCTGTGGTCAGGGCCTCAAGTGTCTCTCTGTGCTTCAGCTCCAGATCCTGGGTCCGCTGCGCGACAAGCCTTTCAATCTCCTCATCCTTGGCGCGGAGCTTGTCGGCAAGTGCCTTCTCGCGAGCGGTCAGGTCGTCATCACGAGCCTCAAGCCCGACACGGAGCACTCTTAGGCGTGCTTCCTCTGTGGCGGCCTGTTGTTTGGCATCTTCCTGTGCCTGCTCAATGTCGGACTGCTTCATGAGGAGCTCGTCCCACCTTCGGCTCAGTTGCTCTTGGCCTGCCCTCAACTCCTGAAAAGCTTCGGCAAACCAGGCTTGCGTCTCCTCAACGCGTTTCTGGAGATCTGCTACAACCTTGTCGACAACCGCGGCCCTGGAGTCTAGTTTCTCCTTCCGGGCACGGTGGAGTGCTTGGAGCTTCTGGTAGTTGTCGCGCATGGCCTTGAGGAGCTTCTCTTCTTCAGATTTGCTGCTACTGGCGCTTGGTTCATCAACGACCTCGAGCCCAGTAGCGGCAATGGCGTCTTCATCAAAGACTTCCCCTTCAGTTGGCGCCCTAGTGCTTGCCGTGCCTGGGATGCTGACGAACAAGTTGTCGCCAATCTTGAGGTACTTGCTTGACGAGGGAGCTTCAGATATTGATGGCTGTTCCTCAACAGCCGCTTCCCCGGCAGCTGGGGGCTCTATGTCCGGCATAGCGCCTAGCGCTCCTGCGGCAGGGATGCCGTTAGTATGGTCACTAGCCTCCTCGCCGGCCCTCTCGGCGGATTCCTTGGCGGCCTCTTCCTGCGCAGCCCTGGCAGCTTCGGCACTGCCATCCTTGGCGGCCTCGGCGGCAGCGTTCTTGGCGGCTTCGGCAGCTTCGGCGGCAGCATTCTTGGTAGCCTCGTCAGCGGAAATCCTGTCAGCCTCGGCGGCAGCATCCCTGGCGGTCTCCTCGGTGACAGTATCGACATCCATATGCTCCACCGAGGGAATGTCTGGGGGCCAAGAAAACAAATCAAGATGAGATTGAGATGGAAGTTCAAGAAGACAAAAAAGAAGGAAAACAAAATAACAAATACCTGTGCCAACATTGGTTGCCGGCGTAGAGCTGCCGGTGCCCATGCTTGCCGGCTCTTCCTCATCGTGATAAAGCACGCTAGAGGAAGTCCTTGCCGGAGATCCATCTCTGGGCGGCGTAGCTGACAGAGGCGGCACGACAGGGGTGGCCTCCGATGGATCTCCTTGTCGTTGCTCTCCTCCTGCATGCCTGGTGATGTCAGCAGTGAAGATACACACCCCGGCACTTGCCAGTGGAAAGTGAGTAACGGACTCACGCTGGGGGCTGCGCCGGGGGCTGTGTTGAGGGCTGCGTCGTGGGCTTGACTCCGGGCTGACGTTGATCGTCTCGGGCGCACCTGAGGTGCTTGCCGGCGGTTCGTCACCCGTCGAGGTCCTTGCCCTCTTCGCTACCCTTTGTGCCAATGTTTCTGTATCATCTCTGCAGGAGCAAATCAAAGCAAAACAAATGAGATAAGAAAAACCAAAAACTCAGAAAGTAAAAGACGCGGCAAGATCCTTACTCTTCTTCTTCTCCCGAGCTAAAGGCAGAGAGGTCGAAGTCGACTTCCGCCATGGGATGAGGTGGAGGGGTGCTCCTAGGCCGCTTGGCTGCGGCGGGCGTGGGTTGCTGATGAGCCCCTTGCCGCTGCGTGGCCTTGCTGGCTGCCCCTTGCCGGGGGCTCCACCGCTCGAGGAAGGCTGGTGGACTGCGGTGCCAGAGGCGGCTCTCCGAAGAACGTGCTTCTTCCTCACTTCGAGAGCTGGGGCCTCCTCGTGCAGCTCTTCCTCGGCTGTATCTTCGGCAGAAGGCCCCCCGGTAGATCCGCCACCCTGCTCTTCGGCAGTCTCGCCCTGCCCGGCAAGATTCTCGTCCGGCAGCGTTTCCTGTCCCGTCAAGGCTGTGGGCGTCAAACGCCGGCATCATGGCAATGATTGAAGTCAAAGCGGAGTTGTTGCACAAAGGAACTATGCCTGCCGGCAATTTGCACACCACATCACCCCTGAACAGTTTCTGGTAGAGGGTTGCGTGCTGCATAAGCGTTAAGTTATGGTTCAGGCTAGGGCACAGCCTCATGATGTCTGCCGCGTTCCGGAATTCCCAAGCTGGCCTCCCCTTGTTCTACAGAGGGGCGATGTGCCGGCGAAGGAAATCGGCGCCTATCATCTCTATTGTGAGCCCGGCAGCTCTGATGCGGTGAATCCTGGTAGTAGCGACTGTGAGCTTCTTATCGTAAGGATCGAGGGCACTCCAGTCGTTGCTGCGCACTATCTTCGTCTGCCGCGGCAAGCAGAAGGGCTGGAGTTTTGTCTCCTTAATCCAAGACCACTTGGCCCGCCATTTATCCCACTTCTCGCGATAGGCCCCCTCTGGGTAAACCTCCTTGGTTCCTGGCCATGGAATCCAACAGATGGAACCGGAAAGGGCCTCGCCCTTTTGGATGCGAGGAATAAAGTAATGGCGGAAAAGGGCGGTGCTAGGGACTACTCCGGCGAAGTTTTCGCAAAGGTGAGCGAAAACTGACATGCATGTCATAGCGTTCGGCGTGAAATCCAAAAGCTGGAAGCCGTATGTGAGCATGATATCGTTGAAGAAATCAGAGAAAGGAGGACAGAGCCCGCAGTAGAAGTAATCGGCAAAGAAGTGATACTTATTTGGGCCGCCTCTGGAAGAACCTGGACTCACGAGGGTGGCGGGGTGCGCTGTCGTCTCCGCCTTCCACACGCACTGGTATCGATCCCTCAGGGCGGCCGCGTCGAGCGCCGGAGGGAAGACGACGTGCTCCTTCCGCATCTTCGCCAGCTTGTTCTCCGAGACAGCGGCGTCCACCTCCTTGCCCTTGCTTGCTTTGGGCGGCATGGCGGCTGTGGAGGCTGAGGACGGGGAGGGAGTGGAGGCGCGGATGGATGAGAGGGGCTCTGTTTCGACTCGAGGAAGAAGACGACGACGGTTCCCAGATTGGAAAAGACAAGAGGTAAATGAGCGGCGCCTCTGCGGATTCCTTCTTATGGGGAGGACGCGAGGCCACCTCTTTATTACAATAATATTGAAACGCTTCGCAAGCGCGCTGCTGTAACAGCCGTGCTGCGCACGTCCCTCACGTCCCGCATTCAATGGGCGTCGTGGGCGACGCTGTAAATGGAATGATTACGGTGGATAACTCCTGCCACGCGTGCCCGTGCACTGTTTGGGCCTGGCCCAACAACGCCTCGCACCCGTGTATGGCCCAGGCCCGGGGGCTCCTGTCGGTGCACTAAGGATTGGGTCCTTTAGTACCCCGTACTTGTGCACGGACAGTTGTAGCCACACCTGCGGCCAGGCCTGTCGGGGAACAACCGAATGCAAGTTCATAAAGTCATGGAGGCATCCAAGACAAGGCAATAATCAGAAGATAGAAGACCGAAGGCTGGAGCCCCGGCAAGATCTTGCCGGGATGGCTCGTAGCCCCGGCAAGGCTCGCACCCGGCAAGCTTTCGCTGCCCTGTCATCGCTCCAGTGCGGTCATCAGCTTGTCCTTTAGCTGTTATCCTCCTGGTAAGGTGTCAGGCGCTAGCGGTGGATGGGCTTAAGTGGTGCTGATGGGATGGCCCCTTTTCCCGTCCCCAAGACGCTAAGGGACACCTCAACGGAGCATTTAATGTTCTTGTCCTAAACCGTCAGTGTTAGGTATGATAACACTGTAGACACTTTACACCTCATGTATGCACTGTGTGCCACTGTTGGGGGATCGGATCTTCTCTAGCCCATTCTTCATGAGTAGCGGCTGAGTACTGTAGCACTCCCAGAACTTGAGCTAGAACACATCTAATACAACCAAGCAGGAGTAGGGTTTTACGCATCTTTGCGGCCCGAACTTGGGTAAAATTCCTGCGTGTTGATCATCAAATCTGCTCTCTGTACAAACCCTTCCCCTTGCCGAATCGTAAAGGGATCCTCGCGATCCCATAGGTGTCGTTTCTACGACAGCTTACTTTAACCTTCTCAGTAACACAATTAATTTCAGCATTAACAGTATTCAAGAAAGGTCTACCAAATATAATGGGGCAAAAGTTATCTTGTTCTGAACAATGTACTAGAAAATCAGTGGGGTACTTAACCTTTCCACACAAGACCTCAACATCTCTAACAATCCCAAGTTGTGTAATAGTGTCTCTGTTTGCAAGTTTAATAGTAACATCAATGTCCTCAAGCTCAGTTGGTGCTATGTCGTTCATAATTTCTTGATATAAGGTAAAAGGTATGGTGCTAACACTAGCACCAATATCGCACAAGCCATGATAACAATGATCTCCAATTTTAACTAAAACCACAGGCATGCCAACAACTGGTTTATGTTTATCTAGTTTATCTTGCGTGTTTCTAGAGAGTTTTGCAATTCTAGCGGCCTCACCACAGAAATAAATAACTTGACCATCAATATTATCAACTAGAAGATCTTTAACCGTAGCAACTTTAGGCTCAACATTTATTTGTTCAGGAGGTGTAGGTGTCCTAGCATGACTTTTATTAACCACAGTTATAGCTTTAGCATGTTCCTTAATTCTAACAGGGAAAGGTGGCTTCTCAATGTAAGCAGTAGGAACAATTGGATCAACATGGCTAACAATTATTTCATCCATCTCAATTTTAATAGGTTTCTCTAATTGCTTTTCAATGGGTGGATGGTATTTAAACCACTTCTCCTTAGGGATATCAACATGAGTAGCAAATGATTCACAAAAGTAAGCTACTATCTCAGAGTCAAGGCCATATTTATTACTCAACTTATGGCATGCATCAGTTTCCATAAAAGATTGAACACAATCGAACTTAAGCTTTATACCTGACTCTTTACCTTTGTCGAGTTCCCAATCTTCGGAGTTGCATTAATTCTTTCCACAAGATCCCATTTGAATTCAATAGTCCTCTTCATGAAGGAACCAGTAGAAGAAGAATCGAGTAATGCTTGATCATCATGAGAAAGCCGAGCATAATTTTTTACATAATAGTATTTCTCACAATCTCATGGTTAGGGCAGGTGTGCATCATAGATTTAAGCCTCCCCCAAGCTTGAGAGATACTTTCTCCTTCACAAGGCCAACAATTATAAATAAAGTTCCGATCACGATGAACTAGATGCATAGAATAAAACTTCTGATGAAATTCCAGCTTCAAACGATTCCAGTCCCGTGATCCAATATCTCCCAATAGCATGTACCACATTAATGCCTTTCCCTCCAAAGATAAAGTGAAGACTTTCTTATTAACTTTGTCTCCAGACAACCCTGCAAGCTGAAATAATCCACAAACTTCATCAACAAATATCAATTGATAATCAGGATGAGTCGTTCCATCATATGGGTGTGATAAGAGTTTTTCAAGCATACCAGAAGGAATATCATAATAAATATTTTCAGTAGGTTCAGTAGGTTGGGGAACAATTTCCTCATCTTCAGTTCGGGGCAAAGATGCCCCAAACAAGCCACTCAAAGGGTGACCATTCATAGCGACAAGCAACTGTAAATTTCAGCACGTATAGAAAATGTTTCCTTACCAATTCCACTTACCAAAGGCACTTCACTCCCCGGCAACGGCGCCAGAAAAGAGTCTTGATGAACCACAAGTATAGGGAATCAATCGTGGTCCTTTCGATAAGTAAGAGTGTCGAACCCAACGAGGAGCAGAAGGAAATGATAAGCGGTTTTCAGCAAGGTATTCTCTGCAAGTGTTGTAAGTAACGATAGTAGATAGTTTTGTAGCGGGATAAATCATAACAAGGGACAAGTAACAATAGTAGCAAAGGTGCAGCAAGGTATCCCAATCCTTTTTCTAGCAAAGGACAGGACTGAAAGTACTCTTATATTAAGCAAGCGCTCCCAAGGACACATGGGAATTATGTCTAGTCATGTTCATCATGTTGAGTTGATTCACGTTCGCTACTTTGATAATTTCATATGTGGGTAGACCGATGCTAAGGTGTTGTTCTTACTTGAACTAACAACCTACTTATGATTACCCCCTCTCGCAAGCATCCGCAAATTCGAAAGAAGAATTAAGATGAATCTAACCATAGCATGAAACATGTGGATCCAAATCAGCCCCTTATGAAGCAACGCATCAACTGGGGTTTAAGCTTCTGTCACTCTAACAACCCATCATCTACTTGTTACTCCACAATGACTTCCCTTAGGCCCATAGCATGGTGAAGTGTCATGTAATCGACGTTCACATGACACCACTAAGAGGAGTAACAACATACATATCATCAAAATATCGAACAAATACCAACTTCACATGATAACTTATAACAAGACTTCTCCCATGTCCTCAGGAACAATAGTAACTACTCACACCTTATCAACATGTTCAAGATCAGAGGTGCAATAATAAAAATTAAGGATCTGAACATAATTTCTTCCACCAAGTAATCCAACAAGCATCAACTACAAGATGTAATCAACACAACTAGTAACCTATAGGTACCAATCTGAGGTTTTGAGACAAAGATTGAATACAAGAGATGAACTAGGGTTGGAGGTGAGACGGTGGTGGTGAAGGTGTTGATGAGGATTGGTCCTCCCACGAAGGAGGAAGCATTGGTGATGACGATGGCTTCGATCTCCCCCTCCTGGAGAGGAATTTCCCCGGCAGAATCTGACTGCCGGAGTGCAAAAGGACCTCTGTCCAGGTTTCTGCCTCGAGACGGCGGCACTTCTCCCCAAAAGGTTGCTTATGATTTTTTCTAGGGTAAAACACACCATACAGGAGAAGATGGGCGTCGGGAGGCCAGCCAGGGCCCCACCACACATCAGGGCGCGGCGTGGGGGGGGCGCCCTGATGGCTTGTGCCAGGCTGGTGGCCCCCCTCTGGTATATTTTTGGCCCACAAATTCACATATATTCAATAAATTTTCCTCGTGCAGTTTCAGGTCATTTGGAGTTTGGTGATGTTTCTACCTTTTTCTTGGTTTTCCGGTCCAGAATTCCAGTTTCCAAATAATTCACTCTTTGTGATGTACCTTGCACATTCAGAGAGAAAGGGCATAAGAATTGTATGATAATAGGGAATAATGAACAAGAATAATGTAAATATGAATTGGAAATCATGATGCAAAATGACGTATCACTCACCAGGAAAAGCGAGCCATTTGGCCTCCACCCACCACCCGCGTTGCTCCCAACTTCTCCATTAATGATGGCCAAGCCGCTGTTTATCAAGCGGTTAATGCACCTGGACGGAAGGAGTAGGTTGATGCACCTGGACGAAAGGAGTAGTTTGCTTGTCATCCAATGGCCTGAGAACGTGACTGTTAACCTGTTTTTTACTCGTATACATGTACCTACGAACGAAATAATATGATGACAAATTGACAATGGCAATGTATAAGAATTGTCTTACATATTGATTATAATTTAAAATGCCATATGCGACAATGCCCGAAAGATTCAGGTTCAAAAGAAGAAGGAAGACACAAAAGAAGGAAGACAAAGACAACGATCTGGGTCGTTTCTCTCTACTTCTTAATGGATTGCTAGGCGCGGAGTTCCTCCATCTCCTTCTTCATCATCTCCACGACCTTCATCTCCTCTCGCCTCTCCTAGGCCATCTACCACGTTGCGTCACGCAGGATTTCTTGTGGCGAGCATCGATGCTCTCCTTCACATCCTCATGACTTTGCTTGACAGCAGTCAAAGATCCCTCCACCAGAAGCTCGTGCTCGATGCGGAGTTTCGCCAAGTCATCCATAAGTTCCTTGACGATGGCTTTCGGCTTCTTCCACGAGGCACTACTCTACTCGTGTAGCTTCTACCAGCCATCGGTTCGCTCCTTCTAGTCGCGCTCATTGCGGAGCTTCGCCTTGTCACCTATAAGTTGCACAATGATGTCAGCCGCCTTCTTAAACAAGGCATTGCTCTCCTCTAGCAGGTTAACCAGGTCGGTGATCACCTCCTCCATATTGAGCTGGCTAAGGAATTCAACACTGCCAGCTCGTCCAGTTCGCCTCTGGAGCGAATGCACTTGTGAGAGCCATCGACTCTCCATGAGAGATCGTTAGAGGCCTCCACGGTGCCACTGGACATCTTTGCTGCAGGTAACACGGAGCGGCGGTACCTCTCTATTTCTTCCGCGGCGGTACCTCTCTATTTCTTCCACGGATTTTTGCCATGGTCGGTATGACGAGTTATATCTCGGCCCATAACTCCTCATACCGACCATGGCAAATGCAAGGAACAACTTACAAGAAAGACATCTTTTTTTGGTGATGAGGAGAGGAATGTGTACTAATTTTTCGAGTAGGTTGTTTTTATAGCCTACTTGTAAATAGCTTCTAAGTGGGAACATGTTTAGGTTTTGTAGGTGTGAACAGATTTGTAATTAATTATAGTGTGGTAATTTGGAATTTGATGGGAAACAAGCTCAAAATTTATTGATAGTTTTTGTTTCGAAGCCCGTAATGATTCCCGGATGGCGTACGTGGGCATGTGTTCTCGGATGTGTACGTGTTTGCCCACTATCACACACGGTCCACATATCATTATCGCACCCGAAGGATGGGACGTCGTGCCTCCCACGGGTGCCAGATGGTTGACCAAAACTGGCTTTATAAAAGACCAAAATTCTCAAACAAACGATGGTACTTCCTATCAATTGGGGCCAAACAAATTTTGGCTTTATAAAAAACATAAATGGTCAAATAAATGTTGAACCGCAACATCGTCATTCCTTAGGAAGCTGTGAGCTCACATTCATTGGCTTGTGGCTGACTATTCCATGTGTGTTCAATTGCTATATGCGGGTGGTTCCTCGTGGTCGAGGCGGCCTCACCATGCTCTACTCGCGTCCCTCCGCACACTCTGGTCTCACATTCCTTCGGGCGCTCTACTCTTGCATCCCTCCATGTGCTCTGCTCTCTTGCCCCTCCACGCACGCTCTGTCAGTAGTTGGGGCCAGCACACGATCATGATCGGCGTGCCATATGCATGCTATTGCGCCACGCATCGACACGATGCAATGAGGTGTGCCACGATGGAGTAACACACTGCAAAAACTGCCATCCGGACATGCCGATATCCTAGGTCGTCTGACCCCCATTTATTCCTGTGACCAGTCACCTTAGTATCTTCAACCTTTCAATCATGCTCCACAACACAATAAGCACACTCACGACGACACATACAGAGAGGATATCTAACAGTATGTAGGATCAAAAGTATGTCTAGAGGAGGGGTGATTAGACTACCTGACCAAAATTAAAAAACTAACCTTTTCCCAATTTTATAGGTTGGCAAGTTTTAGCGATTTTACAAAGTCTAGCACACGCTACACATGCAAGTCTATGAGTATAGCAGCGGAAAGTAATGACATCGCAAGTGTAAGTAAAGGAAAGGATAGGAAGATCAAACACAATGAAGACTGTGGCACCCTGGCTCAGAGCAACCGGTTTACCTTGCATTGCCAGCCCAAAGATCAAGTCTTGTGGCAACACACAATAACTTGGCACAGAAAATAACCATTTTATTGATCTCTTGCGGATACAAAGGTTTAACATTACATGATAAACGAGGTCAATCGGCACACATGGTGCGGCTGCACTTCTGTACATTATTTGGTAGACAACTCATGGGCCTCAAAGATACGGAAAGCAACTACGCGGCAGCGGAACAACGAAGTAGTGGGACTCTATTCCACAAGGACACTGCTGGTACCCGGTACTAGATAGCGCCAAATCGATCGACATCAATGCCTTGCACAACTTCTCCTGCATCTGGCATGATAAGATAGGTGAGTACTTTGAATATACTCGCAAGCTCACATCAAAAAAAGCAAATACGACAAACAATAACAAGGCATTGAACAGGTTAATGCATGGAGATGGACATGGTTCTATCATATTTGCGGTGCACGTGGATATGATCTCGGTCCCTCGGACCAACTTACCATCTCGGGGTTACCTCGTAACCACCGTCAACAACATACTATCGTGATCCTCAACGATCACCTTCTTACATCTTAGAATGGTTAAGTGTGCCAGTTATTTATTACGGTTGATCCACAGTGTGACCTACTACGAACTGTGCCCATAACCGAGGACGTGGCTATCGATAGATTAAACACTCTGCAGAGGTTAGTACACTGTACCCACACCACAGAACTCATAGCATCGTGCTCCCATTCTGGTGGACCAATGACATTCCGACAAAACCAATCCATTACATGACACTCTCCTAGCCACTTTGACAAACTCTCCTTTGGGCTATCTCATGGGTGAGCCTGATGCCAACTCGTGACATCCGCCACCTTTGTGGCCGCCACTGTCGTGGAAAAACAAACTCGTCCCAAACAGGGACATCGGTACCATACAACTACGGGTACACAAGGTTATGCTTGTCGACCGGGCCATGGTAGCGCAAGAACATAACCTTCCCTAGTTGGAGGCACCGGCAAGAGGCATTACAATAGACCGCATTAGGGGGCCCCATTTAGGCTTGTGTGGTTGCACTGGTGAGCTCGATTAGATGGCACCATGACTCGATCAACAGATTGTTCAAGTTGGATTATCATCATGTTTAACTTGAAAGTAAAGTGATGTGAGCCATGGCATGAACTGAGGTGCACGGGTCATGATGAAATTACAATCATCTTAATCAAAACTATATGAATGTAAGTGACTAATGCATCAATATAAACATGGCATGGATCGTGATTACTACATGACTATCATACCAATGTGACATGAAATGAGTGAAGCA
The DNA here is from genome assembly GCA_039707655.1 of Elymus sibiricus. Taxonomy (NCBI): domain Eukaryota; kingdom Viridiplantae; phylum Streptophyta; class Magnoliopsida; order Poales; family Poaceae; genus Elymus; species Elymus sibiricus. The sequence goes on along the minus strand of CM077665.1, from coordinate 227,690,804 downwards.
TATTTAGCATAATAAAATAAGTTATTTAATAATTATGCATATGAAATGATCTTTTAATTCAAATAAACCATTGCCATTGCAATTCCTTCCTTGCAAATGAATGTTGTGGCTTGCCTTGGTTCAGAGGAGTGTCACAATACTCCTCGTCCTTTCCAAGGCAATTATTTTCTTCTGAAAAATAATTTAAACATAAAAAGAAAATGTCACATAAAGCATTTTATTGCACCAGAAATACTAGAGAGCAGAGAAGATTCTAAAATTTGACAGGCAGAAAGTTAAGCTCAAGACAAAACTAATGCAAAAAGATTCAACTCAATTGGACTTATGGTTTGAAAGTTAAAGCTAGTCAAAGTCTGTTCAAATTATTTGAATTCAAACAAAAAATCAGAAAATCCAGAGGCGGCCACGTCCAAGGCGTATTTCGACCAGGCGCCTCCACTTGTACCGCTTCGAGCGAGAGAGAGAGAGGCTGACATTGGGGTCCCACTGTCAGGGTTAAAGAGAGAGAGAGAGGGAACAGAGCGCAGAGGCTCTGTCGGCGGTGCTTCTTTGGCAAGGAGGCCATGTCGATCACCAGAGAGATGGGGAATGGGTCCAGCACGTCATGATGGTCACGTACATACCTGAAGTGATGGCTGAGGTGCACTGACGGCGTCAGAACGATCCTCTCCAGAGACGGCGGGCAGCAGAGCTCGTCGGAGTTGGAGAAGAAAGCACCAATCCGTTTAATTGGCGACACCGTCGTGCTCAGAGCATCACCATGAGCTCGGCTGAGGAGGGGAATGAAGGAGAAAAGCAATAGAGCGAGTGGACAGCTGAGGGGGATCCGCGGCCAACTCCGATGAGGATCAGAGGTTGGAGGACCTCCCGGCCTTGCCCCGAGCTACGGTGGTCGATTTGTGGCCAGGTGAGAAGATGTGGATGGCTAGAACGGCTCGGGAGTGGCTCTATTTATAAGCGACGAAGTGGCCGAGCTCGGGCTCCGCCGGAGATGAACTGCAGGGGCAAAGAGAGAGATAAAGGGTCCAGGCATAGTTTGGAGACAATGAGGGCGACGCCAAGCACAGTGCAAGCGTGCAGGCAAAGCTGCAGCGCACTAAGGGAGGCAGGTGACGCATGCACGCACACTGTTCCTCCTTGTAGCGCCTCAGCCGTGTCCGGCATGCGGCCTGTCGGCGTCGGGCAGGGTGAGGGAGGTGCTAGGTTGACGTAAGGGAGGGTGTTGAGTGGCACGGGCAAGCAATGGTGGCGCGAGGAGGGCGGACAGGCATTCAGAGCGCGCCGATTGCATGTCGAACACCTTCAATCTGCGTGGTCACCGCGTGCATTGGCACACGCGGGACTTTTGGCCATGCCAGACCGTTTTTAGGGTGTAGTCCCTTCAACGCGGTACTGCATGATGCCCTCAGCTCGACACATAGCTCCATGGACATGACAGTAGCATGCTGGAAAGTTTCTGGACAGAAACTTTGTCAGCAAGCTAGGGAAAAAAGTTCTAGGAGTTAAGTGGTGAAATTTGGTGGTTAAGCATCTCCTGGGAAGGTAGTCATGTGGTAAAAAAATCAGCTCAAGCAGATCAAGGAAAAATATACTTGCTTCACAAAGTGCCATTTCTGACCAGAAGCAAGAATATTTTCCTTAGCTGAAATTTTCCAAATGACCATGGGATATTTCTGCATGGGGATGTGAGGCATGATTCAAAGAATATTGGGGAATTTATTTGCAATTTTCTGAGCAAGATAAATGAAGGTTGCTTCATAGCATAAAGAGAAAATGTTCATTTTCAAAGAGGAAAATGAATATTTTCCTATTATGAAAAATTATGCCATGGCAAGATTTGGGAGAGAGATGAGGTTTTGGAAGGTTTTCAAGATGCTACGGATCACTTAGAAGAAAATCGAAAATAAATCCAAGTGACAAGTCCAAAAGAGTTGATAGAAAATCCAATTTCCAAATAAAATCTTTTGATAAATCCAAATAAAAAGGAAAATGAAAACCAGGGTGTCACAAACCTCCCCCCCCCTTAGGATAAATCTCGTCCTCGAGATTTGATTGCTCAAAAAAATATGGATATGTTGTCCTCAAGTAATCCTCTCTTTCTCAGGTGGCTTCATCTTCGATGTGACATTCCAACTGTACTTTGTAAAACTTTATAACCTTGCTACGAGTGACCCTATCCATTTCATCCAAGATCCTTAAGGGTCCTTCCTCATAAGTCAAATCTTTAGCGAGCTCTAGTCCTATCATGTCTGTTTGCTTTGCAGGGGGTGCGATGCATTTCTGTAGCTGAGACACGTGGAAAACATCATGCACCTCAGATAGTTCTGACGGTAGCTCCAGCTGATATAACACTTCGCTAACTCTTCTCATAAGTAGAAATGGGCCGATGTATCATGGTGCTAGCTTTCCTCGAGTGTGAAACCTCTTAATTCCGTTCATAGGGGTACCTCGGAGATAAGCGTATTCACCGGGCTCAAAGCTTATCTGCATGTGCTTGGGGTTGTAGTAGCTTTTCTGACGGGCTTTGGCTACCTGCAGTCTGTCCTGAATTTCCTTGACTTGGCCTTCTGCTTCCAACATTAGATCAGTCCCAAAGATTCAATTGTCTCCGGTTTGACACCAGTTTACTGCGGTGCGGCACTCCCGTCCATATAATGCCCCAAAATGTGACATCTTGAGACTGGTTTGATAGCCATTGTTGTAGGAAAACTCGGCGTAGGGCAGACTGTCTTCCCACTTGGGGCCATAGACCAGAACACAGGCTGGCGGCATATCTTCCAAGATTTGGTTAACCCTTTCTGTCTATCCATCGGTCTGTGGGTGATATGTTGTGTTGTGCTTCAAGGCGGTCCCCAAGGCCTTGTGAAGTTGCGACCAGAATGCCGAGGTATCAAGGACCATCGATCGGCGGTGATAGTCCTGGGTACCCCATGAAGACTGACAATCCTGGACATGTATAATTGAGCAAGCTGGTTGGCACGGTAGGTGGTCCATACTGGAATGGAGTGAGCCACCTTTGTAAGCATGTCGACCACGACCCATATAGCATCATTCCCTCGTTGTGTCTTAGGCAATCCCATGATGAAGTCCATACAAATGTCGTCTCATTTCCATTGTGGTACTATCAAGGGTTGGAGTAAATCGGCGGGTTTCTCATATTCGACATTCACCTTGTTGCATATATGTGGGGACCCCGACTCATAAGTCGTGATCACCGAATGTACGTGCACAGTGATCCCAGAGATCAATGCTCACTGAACACACAGAAACTGAATAACAAGAGCCTTACATCCATTACATACCATTTTACTCGAATATGGCCCTTCAGGACTAGTCTTCATAAACTTGCAACGAAAATCTTCAATGGTAGTGTGAACCCATGCCATCTGCTTTAACCCTACAGGCATTCTGACTAGGAAGCGTCCTAGCTTGCATGTTCGTCACCACGGTATTCTTCATCACAACATGGTCTTTCATGCCTGGCCAATAAAATAACCAGTTGCAAGCCAATGAGTACTTTGAATGTACTCGCAAGCAACCCATGTTTGGAACAAGGTATAACAATGCATGATTATAACACTAAGTAGGTATGTTTTGCAGAAAGCTAGTTTTAATTGCAATGACATGATCAAGTAACGTAAGTAAGCATGCATCAATAGTTGACAACTATTCATATGAACAAGACACAGTTATCATCATAAGCAGGGGTTGAACATCTCATGTTTATCATCATGCCAAGTCATCGGACTTAGCTCAAGTACCATCTTTCTCATCAACACACACACACACACCAGGTTTGTGAAAACATCGGACGTACTTTAAGCAGGACCTCCAACTGTCCATGACCGTGGACATGGCTATTCGAATAGTTTTACACTCTGCAGTGGTTGCACACTTTACCCACAAGACTCGGGAGACTTCCGTGTCAACCACGACTCGCGCTATTGTCCATACCCGAGGTAAGTACCCGAACATTGTCTTTCCCCTGACAATACTAAACAAAGAGTCCACTCGATTGGTAGCCAGCCCACATGATGTACATCACAAGTAACATCCATGTAGGGACCAACGGTGTGTCCGGTGCCTGTGAAGACAGCGCATGATCGTTCTTACCGGCACGACCCCGTATCGAGAGTGAACACGTCACTCCCGCCACTAGTAATGCGGGCTCTATGCTAGTACCCAACAAAGTAATCAACAAAGCCCCGTCCCATAAGGGGTATCGTGGTTGTACATGTAAGGTTGGGATGGTCAGCAAATCTTAATTCTCTCCGTTTTCGAAAACACACACACACACACAACCTGCTCCGGTACACCACTTCTTTCTCAAGTGGTTACCTAACACAACATCATCTCCCTCGGGCATTAGTGGCACCCGACGGGGTTTTCGAAAAGTCTTTGAAATCATTTTGTTTACATCACCATGCATATTCCCGTCCCACTTGCGTAGCATCTACGAGCAACCTATCTACTCCCACCCGCACAACCCTCATAAGAAGGTAGGGTCATGCATGATGCAAGTATCAACAAGGAAGTATCGGAGGCATCCCACCGAAGCGGTCACCACATCACATGATCAACATCACGAAATAAAGTGCTATATGCCATGCAATAAAAGGTTTCATAGTCATGGTCAAAGGGCTGCTTGCCTGGCTTAGCAACATCTTCGAGGTCTTCATATGCTTCTCGTCCAACTCCGAGTACTCCCCCACTTCACCAATTTTCCCGTTTTATTCGACCTCTTTTTCGTTTGCCTTTTTCTCGTCAGATCTCTAGCTTGCTTGCAATCTTGTTTGCGTAGTCACGATGACTCAAGAAAACACCAAGTTGTGTGATTTTTCCAATACTAATAACAATGATTTTATTAGTACTCCGATTGCTCCTCCCGCCACTAGTGCGGAGTCTTGTGATATTAATGCCGCTTTGTTGAATCTTGTCATGAAAGATCAATTTGCCGGTACTCCTAATGAGGATGTCGCATCTCATCTAAACACATTCTTAGAATTGTGTGATATGCAACAGAAAAAAGATGTAAACAATTATATAGTGAAGTTGAAATTATTTCCTTTTTCCTTGAGGGATCGTGCAAAAATTTGGTTTTCCTCTTAACCTCGCAATAGTATCGATTCTTGGAATAAGAGCAAGGATGCTTTTATCACTAAGTATTTTCCGCCCACGAAAATTATTTCCCTTAGGACACAAATTATGAATTTTAAGCAACTTGAGCATGAACATGTTGCACAACCTTGGGAAAGAATGAAATTGATGCTAAGAAATTGTCCTACTCATGGTTAAAATCTTTGGATGATCATACAAATTTTTTATGCGGGATTGAATTTTGTATCTAGAAATCTTTTAGATTCCGCCGCGGGTGGTACTTTTATGGAAATTACTTTGGGGAAGCTACTAAATTGCTAGATAATATTATGGCAAATTAGTCACAATGGCATACCGAAAGAGCACCGACTAGTAAAAAAGTTAATTCGGTTGAAGAAATTAGTACGTTGAGTGATAAGGTTGATGCTTTGATGAAATTGGTTGCTAGTAAAAATGCTCCTATTGATCCTAATGATGTGCCTTTGTCTACCTTGATTGAGCAAAATAGTGATTCCGTAGATGTGAACTCTGTCTCGCGAAACAATTTCGATAACAATGCTTATAGAGGTAATTTTAATCCTAGGCCTTTTCCTGGAAATTCCTCTAACAATTATGGTAATTCCTATGGCAATTCCTCTTACAATAATAATAGGAACAACTCTGATCTTGATAGTAATATTAAGAATTTATCAATGTGCAAAAGGCTTTCAATACTACAATAGAAGAAAAGTTGGATAAGATTGATGATATGTCTAGAAGCATTGATAGAATTTCTCATGATGTGGAAAATCTCAAGTTGAAAGCTTTTGTGCCTAAAATTGATGAATCAATGAAAGCTTTATATGTATCTATGGATGACAGTAAGAAAAGAACCGCTATGCTTAGAGCTAAAAGAGAATTATTAGAAAACTCGTTTTCTAGTGACTGCCTTCATAAAAATGATGAAATCTTAAAGTGATTGGTGTTTCTTCTATTGATTCCTTGTTTAGTAATATTAATATTGATGATAAAGGGACTGGAGTGGAGTAAACTTTAGCTAGAAGGCATCCCAATAATTTGGAGGGTGAAAATCTTGATGAAAAATTTGATGAAAGTGGGTTTGAAGAGGTCAAAACTTTAACTAGTGATGTGCCCACTATTTTGGATTGCAAAGACTTTAATTATGATAGTTGCTCTTTGATTGAATATATTTCTTTGCTGCAATCCATGTTGAATTCACCCCATGCTTATGAGCAAAATAAAGTTTTCACTAAACATATCTTTAAAGCCATGATGAAATCTTTTGAAGAAAAGTTGGAGTTGGAGATTTCTATTCCTAGAAAATTACATGATGAGTGGGAACATACCATTAAGGTCAAGATTAAAAATTATGAGTGCTTTGCTTTATGTGATTTCGGTGCTAGTGTTTCCACGATTCTGAAATCTTTATGTGATGTGCTTGGTCTCACCAATATTGAAGAATGCTCTCTTAATTTGCACTTGGCGGATTCTACTATTAAAAAGCCATTGGGAAGAATTAATGATGTTCTTATTCTTGCAATGTGGGGACCCCGACTCATAAGTCGTGATCACCGAATGTACCTGCATAGTGATCCCAGAGATCAATGCTCACTAAACACACAGATACTGAATAACAAGAGTCTTGCATCCATTACATACCGTTTGTACTAAAAAATGGCCTTTATGGCCAAGTCTTCATAAACTTGCAGCAGAAATGTTCAACGATAGCGTGAACCCATGCCATCTGCCTTAACCCTACAGGCATTCTCAGTGGGAAGCGTCCTAGCTCGCACATTCGTCACCAAGGTAATCTTCATCATAACCTGATTTCTCCTGCCTGGCTAATAAAATAACCAGTGGCAAGCCAATGAGTACTTTGAATGTACTCGCAAGCAACCCAAAGTTTTGGAATAAGGTATAACAATGCATGATATAGCACTAAGTAGGTAAGTTTTGCAGAAAGCTAGTTTTAAGTGCAATGCATGATCAAGTAACTTAAGTAAGCATGCATCAACAGTTGATAGGCATTCATGTCAACAAATCACAGTTATCATCATAAACAGGGGTTGAACATCTCATGTTCAGTCATCATGTCAAGTCATCCAACTTAACTCAAGTACCATCCTTGACACCAACACACACACACACACACACCAATCTTTTTAAGAAAACATCTGGACGTAGTTTAAGCAGGACCTCCAACTGTCCATGACCCTGGACACGGCTATTCGAATAGTTTTACACTCTACAGAGGTTACACACTATACCCACACGACTAGGGAGACTTCCGTGTCAACCACGACTCGCGGTATTGTCCATACCCGAGGTAAGTACCCGAACATTGTCTTTCCCCTAACGATAATAAACAAAGAGTCCACTCGATTGGTACCCAGCCCTCATGATGTACATCATACGAGCCTCGCTCTAGATCGTACCATCCATGAAGGGACCAATGGTGTGCCCGGTGCCTGTGAAGACAGCGCATGGTCGTCCTACCAGGCACGACCCCGTATCGAGAGTGACCACGTCACTCCCGCCACTAGTAATGCGGGATCTCTGTCAGCACCGACCAAAGTAATCAACAAAGCCCCGTCCCATAAGGGGTATCATGGTTGTGCATGTAAGGTTGGGATGGTCAGCAAATCTTAAATCTCTCCATTTTCGAAAACACACACACACAACCTGCTCTGGTACACCACTTCTTTCTCAAGTGGCTACCTAGCACAACATCATCTCCCTCGGGCATTAGTGGCACCCGACCGGGTTTTCGAAAAGTCTTTGAAGTCATTTTGTTTCCATCACCATGCATATTCCCGTCCCACTTGCGTAGCAACTACTAGCAACCTATCTACTCCCACCCGCACAACCCTCATAAGAAGGTAGGGTCATGCATGATGCAAGTATCAACAAGGAAGTATCGGAGGCATCCCACCGAAGTGGTCACCACATCACATGATCAACATCATGAAATAAAGTGCTATATGCCATGCAATAAGAGGAGTTTTATTTTTCTCGGACGCCTCTGGTTATGAGAAAAATAACCGAGGAGGTTTTATTGGATGTGGGTCAAGGGGGAGTCTTGAATGGTGGAAATGAAGGAAATTATGGTCTTATAAGGTGTCCGCAGAAAATATTATTGTAAAAATGAGTGAATGCACCTATTAAATAGGGCATGATTTTAGAAGGTTTTAGAAAGTGGTTTCACTGGATTTGGGGTAGGGATGAATTTCCTAGGGATTTGCAAAGTGGATCATACATGAAGAAATGGTCCAAAAATTGGCATAGCAGAATAAGTGTAAGGAAAAATGTTCACATCCTAAGACATGATTTTAGATGCTCTTAGGAACTTGAATCACTCCATTTGGAGCTACAATGAATGCCCTAGAGATTTTACAAGTGGGGCATTCGTTACTTCAAATTCAAATTTGAATTTAAACCCTACAGAAAACTCTGCAGAAAAATGTGTAAACCACATTTTTGGATAGATCATGATTTTAGGAATCTGTAGGAATTTGAATCACCAAATTTGGATTTGCTATGAATTTTGTATGAATATTTCTTTCTCTCTGAAAAAGAAAATGGAAAAAAGAATTTACCCAGTGAAAAAATATTGACTAAACTGCGCTCTGGGCGCAGGATAGCGTCTGTGCCGGCCCAGTGGCACGGCCGTTTGAGTAGGGTCCCATGCCGAAGGAGGCTGTCTCCACTTATGCGCGGGCCCGGCCGCTGGGGTCGCTTACAGGCGGGCCCCGCCGGGCTCCTTCTCTCTTTGTCCCCTTCTTCTTCCTCCCGATAGGAGAGAGAGAGGGGGGCGCCGGGCGCCGTGGCTACGGCTGCTCCACGGCACCTGGCATCGAGCCGGCGGTCCAGGCAGATGCCCCAGTCCGTTCCGAGCCCGGGGGCGGTCGCGGGGGCGACGGGGACGTTCGGAGTGACCGGCCCGTCGGCAGGGGCGGACGGCGGCGCCGGCATCACTATGGAGCACATCACGGCCGTGGAGAGGGGTTCCTGTGGTGTCAGGGAAGATGGAGTCGGCGAGGGGGTCCCTCTGGAGGTAGAGGTGGAGGCGTGGGAGGGTTGGCTCGCTCCAATTTGGGCGGAGCCGACCGGCGGTAGTGGCCGTCGTGGGGGGAGGATGAGGGCACAGGGCAGGAGTGTCCAGTCTGGGGGCACCTTAGGGGGAAATGGGGTGGCCTAGGGGCACCGGAGAGCTCGGGGAGGCGCTGAAGTAGGGGGGCGATGGAGAGGGAGCTCGGGAGCACCGCGGATGCTCTCGGCGTGGGGAGCATGCGTGCCAGAGCTGCGTTGGAGCTATCCTAGCATCTGGGAGGGGCGTGGGAGGTAAAGGGGAATCCCCTGGCATGCGTGGGCATCTTGCCGCAGCCGAACACGAGCTACAAGATGACGACAAGTGGCAGAGCGCCGGTTTTGTATGTCGGATGCGTGGTCACCACGCTAAGGTATGTCCAGGGTGACTTTTTGGTCGGCCAAGGATGTCTGGCATGCAAGGCATGCGTGCTAGAGTGCACTGGTGAGGTTTGAAAGTATATGGAGCTATGCAGGAGGGGTATTGACAAGGAGTAAGTTTCCAGCAGGAAACTTGGGGCTTAAGCAACTGGTTTTTACTGCATGGAATTTGTGCCAAAAATATGTCTGGGTGGCTTAGGTATGAAAGGACTACATTACCACCAAATTTCACCTCTGGGAGATGAGTCTACATGGTACTTGCAGTTCAAGGCTGTATTGGCTGCCATAAACTAAGTTCAGATGATTTGCTCATATTTTCCATATGAGCATGCCATCTTTGGGTTTGGCAAGATGCATTAGCATACTAGAGGTGCAGTGGAAGGATTTGGGGGCATTTGCATGATCAGAAGAATGGGAGAGAGAAAGAAGAGGCCTTGCCATGGTAAAAAGAGAGGGGAAATGAGGGACTCACCCCCCCCCCCCCAATAATTGATTAGAGGCCATGACAAAGCTAATGGAGGTAGGAGGTGGGTTATAATATGTTGTGGAAAAAAGTTGGAGACAAGGAGAATCTTTTTGGGCCCACTTTGCTTGTCCACAAGCTTATGGCTGAAGGTGTTTGTGCTGTGATTGGGCTAGGTAGAGGAATCCTATGGCCTTGATATTTACCAGGGTTAAATGACAAGTCTATTTGGTGGTGATCACAAGTTTTGAGCCCAAATGAAGAATGTTGATAACACAAACTTGGTAAACCCTAGAAATTAATAGAATTAGATTTCTGTAGATCTAGGCATGCTAAACTAATCTCCTAAATGCACCACTTGGTGTAGTAGCATTATTTGGGGATTAGAACATGTCCACAAAGTTTGGGGGCAATAGGAGAAACTTCACAATGTAAAGTTGCTCAAATTTGATTCTGCACATAGAGGGTTTTGGAATATATTGGTGAAGCAAAACAATTGGGATTGAGATGAAACTTTGCAAGATCATCACATATAGCATGTGTGACTTGCTGCAATTTCCTGGATTTTATTAGGAATATTTCTTATAGAAATATTTCAAATGTTTCAAATAGGCAGAAATGGTTTTGAAGGGTTTTGTCCAATATTTTGAACATGACCATGTGTTTAAACTCTTATATATGGACAATATATGTCCACTGAGTTTTCCTAAATTTTCTCAAATATTTAGAAAGCATAAGAATATTTTTTTCTAATAAAAGACCATTTCTGGCCTTAAGAAAAAGCCTTTAAATAAAATAAGAAAATAATCTTTAAAAATAATATTTTGTGGTTTTGGGAAGTTATATATATAGTAGGTTCCAAATAAATCCTTTGGGGCAAAATATTCCACCCAATTTGACGACTTGTAGTACAAACCTCATTTCAGGGGTTTTTGAAAACCTAAATTGAATAAATGCTTTTTGGCCAAAATAATATTTGATAAAAATATTTTTAGGTCCTATACACATGGTATGATCATTGGATAACAGTTTAGATCAAGGAAAAGAGTTTTGAGAGTAGGAGGTACTTTTATGAATATAGAGCACCAGCAAGCAATCAAACAAGCAAGCAAATAGCACACCAGTCAAACATTCATAGGCATTCAAAAAGTTTTAATTGGCCCTAATTTTTGAGTCATGTTAACTTAGTCATGAGGCAAAACACAGGGTGTGAAAATATATCGCAATAAGCGACATAATGGGCTATAGCCTGATAAATACCCTGCCGCCGGAATATTTGCTTCAGATCCAGGTACATTTTAGTGCCTCCGGTATGAATAGAATATGCAGATTCATGGGCTTCTCTCAAAATCTGTTGTTTCAATTCCTCGTGGGTAGGCACACAAATAAGACCCTGAAATCGGAGGGTATCTTCAGCATCTATGTTGAAGTCTTGTGTTTTGTCTTCTCGCACTTGGGCCATTATCTGAAGTAATGATGAGTCATCATGTTGAGCCTTCCGGATATCGTCTTCTAGTTTGGGAGTGATTTCCAAAGTAGTTGTAGCCTCACAAACAATCATGTTCAGCTGCGTTATCTCATCTTTAAGGGATGGGTGAAAGGTCTCGATTAAAGAGTTCACGGGGGCCGGTTTGCGACTAAGAGCGTCGGCGACCACATTAGCTTTCCCTGGGTGAGTTGATACCAATGGCATAGTATTTGACTAACTCCATCCATCTTCTTTGGCAAAGATTTAAGTCCGGCTGGGTGAATATGTACTTGAGACTCTTGCGCTCGGTGTAGATTTGACATCTCTTTCCAATGATGTATAATGTCTCCATATATTTAGGGCATGCACTACGGCTGCCATATCCAAGTCATGTGTCAGATAGTTCTCCTCGTGCGACCGTAGATGTCGGGATGGGTCGGAATCGGGGGGGGGGGGGGGCAAGAGAGGTTTGAACACTAGGGTGTGCCTTGTCCACTGTAACACCCTGGTTTTCGCTCCCTGTTTTTTTTCCTTGCGGGACTTGACTCCCGTCTTTTTTTTCTCGGTGTTATCGGATTTCTCTAGCTCTTGGGTACATGAAGATGGTCATTCAGCCTTGCCTTCCTATCCAACCAGAGATTCTCTCCGGTCCAACCATGCCACCCAAGATCCATTCTCCGGACTTTGCCATCGGAACCCTACCTTCCGAGTTGCCGGAAGGGAAACCCTGATTCCTTCCGTTACGTAGGAACCCCAATTTCCTTTGATCTGCTGACTCCCAAACTTTTTCCAGTGATAATCCTTCATCTATAAATCCTGGATATGCAAAAATATTGCCAAGTCATTTGCAATATTTTTCATCTATAATTAATTCCTTTTTCTGCCAGTTAAAGGAATTAAATCTAGGAAAATATCTATCCATCTCCAGAGTTCATGAAAACTTGTGGAAATATTCTTTGTGATCATTTTGAGCTCCCACAAAAATATTGGCCATAATTAAATAAGGAAAATTGTCTTTTCCTATTTAATGCCAATATTGCATTTTGGGCACTTTCTAAAGGAACTACCATTTTGGTAGCCAGGAAAAATCCCAAATAATTTGTGGAGCTTCTCATGTCCATATCTTCCCCATTTCCATCAAGATCCCAAGTTCCATAGTTCAAATTTTGAGCACCACATCAATTTGCAAATTCTGTCCAGTTTTACAAATTGCAAAGGAAGTGCTCTATTCCTTAATCTATTTTAGCTGAAATTTTTCATGGTGATTAGCACTGCTAAATCACCAATGGATACCAAAAGTCAGCTCAATTCATCTATCCATTTTCGCACCGCAATTTTTCCAAGTTCCTGTCCGTTTGAAAGCACTATGAAGGAAGTACCATTTTGGTGTACCCAAATGGTATGAAATTGTACCAGTGCCTTCATACTCCTAAATAATGACTCTCCACCAAATGTCAACTCATTTCATCCAGCCATTTGAGCACAGCTCCAAGTTCTAGTTTCTGGACCAATTCTTGGTTTGTGAAGGAAGTGTATGCAAATGAGGTCTAAATGACTTCAAATTTTGCAAGCATATACTCCTTCCTACCCTATCTCATTGTGACAAAGATCCAGCTCCTCTCCTTCATCCATTTCTCAAGAAACAACCACAAACAGTATGCTGCCAAATCCTGTTTCAGTAAGTTTCTTTCCCCCAGAGCTTTCCAGTGGATTCCAGCCACACCTAGGATCTATTTGACCTTTGAGTCACGCAATGGACAAGGTGTTGGGTCAAGTCGTGCTGCAGAGCACGTTTTGGCATGGTGACCGCGTGAACTGCACGCAGAAACAGCGCTCTGCGCATCCATCGCGTCGGGCAAGCCAGCTCATGCTGCTATGGCGTGTCCTAGCATGCCGACCTGACTCTCTGTTGTCCTCACCCTCCTCTCCGGTCATTTCCCCCTCCGTCCTCTTCTTCGCCGCACCGTGACCGGCCTCGCCGCGGTCCTGTATGCCCGTGACTCACCGGCGTCGCCTTCCTCTTTGTCTCCTTCCTCCCCGAGTCGTCCCGAAGCCTCTGCTAGCTCCTCCACTCCTCTGAGAAGTTCCTCGACGCCGCTAGCGGCCAGCCACGACATCCCCGAGCGCCTGGACGGTGATAAGAATGCCACGGCGGCCAAGCTCACCCACTCGCCGTCGAGCGCCTATATATAGGCCACCCCAGAGCTCCTCGTGCTCATGACCAGCCTCACCCCAGTCCCAGCAACCTCCCCGACCTCTTCCCCGAGCTCGAGCCGTCCTCCTCGCCTAAATTGCTCGCCATGGCCGCCGCCCTCTCCGGCCTAAATCCGTGCAATGTCGAGCCCCTCCCTCCCTCCTGTCACCACCACAGCACCATCCGGAGCCTGGCGATCCTCCCCCTCCTCTCCGTTCGCCGCCGGGATACTTGTGGCCACGCATCCGAGGCCGTCGCCGCCGTCAGCCTCACTGCCGGTGTGCTGCTCGCCTCCGGCTGTCCCCGTGGCCGGCGAGACCTTCTACGGGCGCGGCATGGAGAAGAGCACCCGCCCCGGTCCTCGGCTGGGCTCCTCGTGCGGCGGAACGGCCGAGCCGCGACGGCTGGCGCCCTCTGCCTCCTCCCCGTCGCGAGGTAGAAGAGGAGCTGAGGAGGTGAGAGAGAGAGCTAGCGGGTCCCACCCGTCAGCGACCGCAACCCTGGGCCCGTGCGGTTAAGTGAAAGCATATTCTGTAGAATTCATTTTCCCTCCAGGAAAACGTATTTTTCTACTACTTCGGCAGGAAATGTGCTTTCAGTTTGCAGAAAGCGTATTTGGTGGAATTACGTTTTCTGTCTAACCCCGCCGGCCGAAACGGCTATATTGCGGACGTTCACTGGTTAGTGGCTGAAATGGATAGTTTTTATTCATTTCCCCGCATAACGAATGAACTGCCACTACTTTTCGCTCGTAGCTCGGATCGAGGGGAAACCAACGCTCACATATTCGTCTCGTCGAGCCCGTTCCGATGGTATCATTTTCACAATGTGTTCACACTGTGAAAATGACCATTTTGCCCTTGCCCTTCTATCAGCCCTCTCCGAGAGAGAACGGTTTCAGGCGATCCCTTCCGCGGACTCTCCGCACTTCTTCCGGAGTATTCCTCCGACCCCTAGGCAAGTGGACCATCTGATATATGCCCTAAAGCATTGCTCTGTGTTATTCTTGCGTGTTTAATGATTATGTCTGTGATAGAAATAATTACCCTTCTGTTAGATTGCACTTACTGTATACAGTACTTTCGTTCACTTGCTATATAATAATTCATAGTAAATAATTTAAATGCATAGTTGCTGCCCTCATGAGTTATTGTGATGAACCACATGCTTACTTAATTAAACCTAGTCGGTTGATCTAGAGTCACCTGTCCGGGCTTATCCGTGCAGCCACATTTGCCGGTATGGGACGGCCTTGACTTGGCCTAACCCCGTGCTCTTTCACCGGTACCTCCAAAGAGGGAGGGTTATGCGCGCGTGCTACCCTGATCAGGTAGGCGGCGATAACCCTGTGAGCCCAGTTGAGTATTGTGCCGGCGTCCCCGTTTGGGACAGTTTAGTTTGGCCACGACGGTGGCAGGTGTCATGAGGACACAGGGGCCACCCAGGGCAGGCCTCCGGGGGAGGATGAATGCCGGTGGTACGATGAGAGAGTCACGGGTCAGGCCAGTTTCGTTGAAGCGATGCTGGTCCACCCAATTGGGATCGCGAGGCCAGGTGCTTAATGGTGTGGGTAAAGTGCGCAACCTCTGCAGAGTGAAAAATCTATTCGAATAGCCGCGTCCACGGTATTGGACAGCCCGTCCAGACCTCACTAGGTGGTCAACCGTAACAGTGATAATAATGATGGAAGAACTCATCTTGTGCACACATCAGATGATGCCAGGAATATGATAGGTTAGCCATGGGATGGCTATGAGATGAGTGGTCGGATGACCACATGATTTGGATTGGATTTGGATCAGATTCAGATTGGATCCTGAGAATGTTCGGAGTATGGACTATTTACTTGCCATGCTTTACTTTACTCTAGTAATATCACACTGGATAATCCTGTTACAACATGATAATTAATATTGCTAGATAATCCTGTTACGCCATGACGATTAATATTGCTCTAATAACAAATGCATGCTTGAATGCCATGGATTGCTTTGCTTGGTGTATATGTTAGTCTGGTTTGCTTGCGAGTACATTCAAAAGTACTCAGCGGCCTTTAACATGGCCAGGTTCACATAAGGATCCGTCATCCGTCGTCGAGAAGCTGGAGCGTTCGCGGGCTAGAAGAGTAACCTAGTCAGATCCCTATGGATTGGAGCCGCACCAAGACTATGTTGCCTTAGATAGAGCTTTTCCGCTGCCATCACCCTTGTATTATACCCCATGTAAGACTCATATATCCATTAATAGAAAAGCCTGTGTTCATGATACTTGTTGTAAACGTGCATGCCAGAGTGATTTTCCTGGGCTGGTATGCGTGGCGACCGTCTGGCTACAGTGGTAATCAGGCGGGGCGCCACAAACAATGGTATCAGAGCCAGGCTGACTATAGGTTACCCTAGCCAAACTTCACTATCTTGTGTTCAGTAGAGAGCCCACATGGATTTCAGCCATCTTTGCCACCTGGCACGGCTACTACTGATCATAAGGCAACCCCATAGGTCTTTGGCTCCATCAGACCCCAACTCTCATGGCCCTTGCCTCCGGTGTGAAACACTCGCACCGAGCAACGACCCGTGAGCCCTGAAACCCCTAGGTAAACCAGATATCCTTACCCTGCTTGCTAACCATGGCATTTCTCTTCTCACTCTAGTTTCCTTTGGGAAACGCTTATAAATTCTATCTCTCCTCGACAACCTTAGGAACGTTAACTAAGCCACTTTGGCGATGGTCCTGCATCGAGTGCGATGTTCTCTAAGGAAGTAGTAGGAGCTTGACACCAATTGCTACCAGGAGCATTGTGTGGTTTCGCTTCTAAATCCTTAGAGGTACATCGAGTGCGCTATACTAGTTATACTAGTGGATCCTTGGCCACGTGTGTAAGGTCCGCAACACTTGAGCTTTATTTGCTTTTTGGTTTTTCGCGGTTCTTGTTTCTTTTGTCGATTCTGTCTCTCCGCTCTGACTGGATCCATCCGCAAGAGTTGCCTAAGAAGACCAGCATACAACTTGGATAATACCCAATAATACAGATTCAGCAAGAGTCAAGCCATGCCAACTGCCTGATATTCAGAACATTACCACCGGATCTGTCAAGAATGAAGAATGGGTCAGAAGCAGAATCCGTGTGCAACAGACAAGGCCAGAATATACCTGACAGAGTTGGCCTCAGAACCATTCATATACGAGGAGCAGTCAGATGAGCTACCAAGAATAAACACCAGTAGGAACAAATGATTCCGTCCTCGACACAAAGATTATTTCAGTCAGTGGGGTGAACCTTGAGTCTTTTGTGAGTAGAACCAAGAATCATTTATCACCCACCGAGGACATATTTCAAGAATGTGAATGAGCCAAAAGCAGCAACACCACTCCGGTACGTTGGTACAAATTTCAAAGCATATTTTGAAGTTCACCGATGCAAATACAAAATTTTCTGGGCACTGTGAACAAGGTCTGCAAGGGATATGGATAAGTTTGCGATTGCTAGAATCAATGAGAACTTCACATGCTTGGAAGCTCAGTTGAACCAAATGGAATTATCTGTCAACTGCTTATTATCGGCAACACTTGGTTTGAATGCAAAGGTTATTCCGAATTAATTACCAACATGAAGTCTGCATCAGTCATGCAACCTTTGCAGCAGCAATGATCAAACCAGCAGAAGGACAAGTAATGTGAGTGACCATCGGAATATCTTCAGTCAAGGTATGGCCTATAACAAGTTTGGCTCCGCTATGGGTAAAATTCCAGATACTTCGGAAGGAAGCCAGAATCGGCCATAGATCCGACTGTATACACAAGGCTTTTGGAATAAGCAACCCAGCCTTCCTCCGCAAGCTACCGAGAAGAGCTTACGATACCAGACTGCCAATCTTCCTCGGTACGCCACTTGGTGAGAAAATCTTCTGGGGTACGACACTCCCATCTCCCATAGTGTGCTGTCGCGGAAAACTTCCGGCATAAGGCACCCGACCTTCCGCAGTAAGCCACATGAAGGAATACTTTTAAGGCACGATACCCAGCCTTCTTCAGCACGCTACCTTGGCAGAAGCTTCGAGCATAAGGAATTCAGTCTTCTTCCACACGCCATCGTGCCTACAACAAGCTTGTCAGAAGCCAGAACTAGTCTGTACACACGTCCGCTTCAGAACTCAGTGGTTATGAAAGGAATTATCATATCCCTGCATGTATTGTGAGCATGCAATTCAGTGGATCAGTTCATGTGAGCCACTCGTACACGAGTATGACTGTGATTAGAGAAACATTGGCCCATGTTTAAAAGAAGAATATGAGCTCATCAACCCTTACGAGGTATGCAAGAGTAAGTTCTGAGAACAAGCCCGACAAGCCGGGAAAGCAATCAAGGAGCCGTATTGGCAGGTCATTACAGGTCCATCAAAGGAACCCTCAAGAACAAAGAAGTGGTGGACAAACAACATCCATGACGGTGAGCAAGATACAGTTAAACAGACAGGGTATTATAACCAATCCTTGTCAGACTCTTGCATATACGGTCACAACAATGCAGTTAGTATATCATACTCATCATAAATATGGGCCTTCAACCAAGACAAGAGGCTATGCTCCGAAAGATACACCGGATGATAGCGATACAATGATTAGCCCAGTGGTCATAGCAAGGACTACAGAAGCTATATATAACAGAATCCTCTCCACGAGCGACAGAGTTTGGAACAAGGCATTCAGATAGAACGACTCAAAGCACATCAGCATCAATAGCTCGTAAATATCATTGGAATAAGAGATTACTGTCTATGATTATTTTGTGATCATGCCTAACATTTCAGTTGAAGATATAGTAGCCATAGTTCAGTCATGTTGATTCCTTGAATTACGGGTCACCTAAGGACAAGGCCAGGATGCCGAAGACAAAAGGAACTTACAACCATACTGAGCACCCTGACACGGCAAAAGAAAGCCACTCCCATTCACTCGAGGCCATACGAGCACGTGAGCCTGGTACCAGGAAAGGATGTATTACCCATGACAGTCAGGGTACGAAGCATTACAATAAAACCCGAAGCAGATACTTCCAGGCCCTGGAAATCGAGTTGTTTGCTTGTATCACCCGCTACCCCATCCAGCAACAAATTACCGGGACCAGAGGTATGCCTGACAAGAAAGAGAAGGATTCAAGGAGGCTATGTGCAAAGACAACCCATGGTCCACCAGAAGAGGCAGTTAAGGGTCAGTAAACCAACGAAGACAAGACTGCTGATGGATCCAAGTCGCACACAGGTAAGTCCCCCTTCACCGGGAGGTAAGCCCGGAAATCTCGAGGACGAGATTTTCTTAAGGGGGGGTAGGTTTGTAACACCCTGGTTTTCGCTCCCTGTTTTTTTCCTTGCGGGACTTGACTCCCGTCTTTTTTTTCTCGGTGTTATCGGATTTCTCTAGCTCTTGGGTACATGAAGATGGTCATTCAGCCTTGCCTTCCTATCCAACCAGTAATTCTCTCCGGTCCAACCTTGCCACCCAAGATCCATTCTCCGGACTTTGCCATCGGAACCCTACCTTCCGAGTAGCCGGAAGGGAAACCCTGATTCCTTCCGTTACATAGGAACCCCAATTTCCTTTGATCTGCTGACTCCCAAACTTTTTCCAGTGATCATCCTTCATCTATAAACCCTGGATATGCAAAAATATTGCCAAGTCATTTGCAATATTTTTCATCTATAATTAATTCCTTTTTCTGCCAGTTAAAGGAATTAAATCCAGGAAAATATCTATCCATCTACAGAGTTCATGAAAACTTGTGGAGACATTCTTTGTGGTCATTTTGAGCTCCCACAAAAATATTGGCCATAATTAAATAAGGAAAATTGTCTTTTCCTATTTAATGCCAATATTGCATTTTGGGCACTTTCTAAAGGAACTACCATTTTGGTAGCCAGGAAAAATCCCAAATAATTTGTGGAGCTTCTCATGTCCATATCTTCCCCATTTCAATCAAGATCCCAAGTTCCATAGTTCAAATTTTGAGCACCACATCAATTTGCAAATTATGTCCAGTTTTGCAAATTGCAAAGGAAGTGCTCTATTCCTTTATTTATTTGAGCTGAAATTTTTCATGGTGATTAGCATTGGTAAATCACCCAAGGATACCAAAAATCAGCTCAATTTATCTATCCATTTTCCCACAGCAATTTTTCCAAGTTCCTGTCCATTTGAAAGCACTGTGAAGGAAGTACCATTTTTGTGTACCCAAATGGTATGAAATTTTACCAGTGCCTTCATACTCCTAAATAATGACTCTCCACCAAATTTCAACTCATTTCATCCAGCCATTTGAGCAGACCTCCAAGTTCTAGTTTCTGGACCAGTTCTTGGCTTGTGAAGGAAGTGTATGCAAATGAGGTCTAAATGACTTCAAATTTTGCAAGCATATACTCCTTCCTACCCTATCTCATTGTGACAAAGATCCAGCTCCTCTCCTTCATCCATTTCTCAAGAAACAACCACAAATAGTATGCTGCCAAATCCTGTTTCAGTAAGTTTCTTTCCCCCAGAGCTTTCCAGTGGATTCCAGCCACACCTAGGATCTATTTGACCTTTGAGTCACGCAATGGACAAGGTGTTGGGTCAAGTCGTGCTGCAGAGCACGTTTTGGCGTGGTGACCGCGTGAACTGCACGCAGAAATAACGCTCTGCGCATCCATCGCGTCGGGCAAGGCAGCTCATGCTGCTATGGCGTGTCCTAGCATGCCGACCTGACTCTCCGTTGTCCTCACCCTCCTCTCCGGTCATTTCCCCTTCCCTCCTCTTCTTCACCGCACCGTGACAGGCCTCGCTGCGGTCCTGTACGCCCGTGACTTGACGGCGTCGCCTTCCTCTTTGTCTCCTTCCTCCCCGAGTCCTCCCGAAGCCTCTGCTAGCTCCTCCACTCCTCTGAGAAGTTCCTCGACGCCACTAGCGGCTAGCCACGCCATCCCCGAGCGCCAGGACAGCGATAAGAACATCACAGCGGCCAAGCTCATCCGCTCGCCGTCGACCGCCTATATATAGGCCACCCCGGAGCTCCTCGTGCTCATGACCAGCCTCACCCCACTCCCAGCAACCTCCCCAACCTCTTCCCCGAGCTCGAGCCGTCCTCCTCGCCTCAATTGCTCGCCATGGCCGCCGCCCTCTCCGGCCTAAATCCGTGCAATGTCGAGCCCCTCCGTCCCTCCTCTCACCACCACAGCACCATCCGGAGCCTGGCGATCCTCCCCCTCCTCTCCGTTCGCTGCCGGGATGCTTGTGGCCACGCATCCGAGGCCGTCGCTGCCGTCAGCCTCGCTGCCGATGTGCTGCTCGCCTCCGGCTGTCCCCGTGGCCGACGAGACCTCCTACGGGCACGGCATGGAGTGGAGCACCTGCCCCGGTCCTCGGCTGGGCTCCTCATGCGGCGGAACGGCCGAGCCGTGACGGCCGGCGCCCTCTGCCTCCTCCCCGTCGCGACGTAGAAGAGGAGCTGAGGAGGAGAGAGAGAGCTGGCGGGTCCCACCCGTCAGCGACCGCAGCCCTGGGCCCATGCGGTTAAGTGAAAGCGCATTCTGTAGAATTCGTTTTCCCTCCAGGAAAACGTATTTTTCTACTGCTTCGGTAGGAAATGTGCTTTCAGTTTGCAGAAAGCGTATTTGGTGGAATTACATTTTATGTCTAACCCCGCCGGCCGAAACGGCTATATTGCGGACGTTCACTGGTTAGCTGCTGAAATGGATAGTTTTTATTCATTTCCCCGCTTAACGAATGAACGGCCACAACTTTTCGCTCGTAGCTCGGATCGAGGTGAAACCAACGCTCACATCTTCGTCTCGTCGAGCCCGTTCCGATGGTATCATGTTCACAATGTGTTCACGCCGTGAAGATGACCATTTTGCCCTTGCTGTTCTATCAGCCCTCTCCGAGAGAGAATGGTTTTCGGCAATCCCTTCCATGGACTCTCCCTACTTCTTCTGGAATATTCCTTCGACCCCCAGGCAAGCCGACCATCTGATATATGCCCTAAAGCATTGCCCTGTGTTATTCTTGCGTGTTTAATGATTATGTCTGTGATAGAAATAATTACCCTTCTGTTAGATTGCACTTACTGTATACAGTACTTTTGTTCACTTGCTATATAATAATTCATAGTAAATAATTTAAATGCCTAGTTGCTGCCCTCGTGAGTTATTTTGATGAACCACATGCTTACTTAATTAAACCTAGTCGGTTGATCTAGAGTCACCTGTCCGGGCTTATCCGTGCAGCCACATTTGCCGGTATGGGACGGCCTTGACTTGGCCTAACCGCGTGCTCTTTCAACGGTACCTCCAAAGAGGGAGGGTTATGCGCGCGTGCTACCCTGATCAGGTAGGCGGCGATAACCCTGTGAGCCCAGTTGAGTATTGTGCCGGCGTCCCCGTTTGGGAGAGTTTAGTTTGGCCACGACGGTGGCAGTTGTCATGAGGACACAGGGGCCACCCAGGGCAGGCCTCCGGGGGAGGATGAATGCCGGTGGTACGATGAGAGAGTCACGGGTCAGGCCAGTTTCGTTGAAGCGATGCTGGTCCACCCAATTGGGATCGCGAGGCCAGGTGCTTAATGGTGTGGGTAAAGTGCGCAACCTCTGCAGAGTGAAAAATCTATTCGAATAGCCGCGTCCACGGTATTGGACAGCCCGTCCAGACCTCACTAGGTGGTCAACCGTAACAGTGATAATAATGATGGAAGAACTCGTCTTGTGCACACATCAGATGATGCCAGGAATATGATAGGTTAGCCATGGGATGGCTATGAGATGAGTGGTCGGATGACCACATGATTTGGATTGGATTTGGATCAGATTCAGATTGGATCCTGAGAATGTTCGGAGTATGGACTATTTACTTGCCATGCTTTACTTTACTCTAGTAATATCACACTGGATAATCCTGTTACAACATGATAATTAATATTGCTAGATAATCCTGTTATGCCATGATGATTAATATTGCTCTAATAACAAATGCATGCTTGAATGCCATGGATTGCTTTGCTTGGTGTATATGTTAGTATGGTTTGCTTGCGAGTACATTCAAAAGTACTCAGCGGCCTTTAACATGGCCTGGTTCACATAAGGATCCGTCGTCCGTCGTCGAGAAGCCGGAGCATTCGCGGGCTAGAACAGTAACCTAGTCAGATCCCTATGGATTGGAGCCGCACCAAGACTATGCTGCCTTAGATAGAGCTTTTCCGCTGCCATCACCCTTTTATTATACCCCATGTAAGACTCATATATCCATTAATAGAAAATCCTGTGTTCATGATACTTGTCGTAAACGCGCATGCCTGAGTGATTTTCCTGGGCTGGTATGCATGGCGACTGTCTGGCTACAGTGGTAATCAGGCGGGGCGCCACATCCACCGGCCCTACTCTACCTCGCGAATCTACGGTCGTGCTCCGGCGAGCTCAAGATGGAAGGAAGAACAAAGACACAGCCGTTACCCAGGTTCAGGCCACCTCGGTGTGTATTACCCTACTCCTGCTTATCAGGATTGCTTGGGGAGAGTAATCGGTTACAGAGGTGGGTTCTTGCGCCCTTGTGGTCGATGGGGGGGGGGAAATGAGCTCTCCCCTCTCCGGTGGTGCCCTAGCTACTTTTATACCGGCTTTGGTCCTCTTCCCTGAAAATACAAGGCAGGAAGGGTTGCCACAATCGCCGATTTGAAAGGGGACAGGACTGCAACCTATCCTGACAAATGTGCTCTTCGCCTGCTAAATCCTCCGGCCATGACGCGTCGGCGGGCTCGGTGCTGCCCTCCGTCCTGGCGAGCACCCACTCCAGTCCTCTTGCACCAAACTGGAAACCGTTGAACCTTGCTTTGGGGACCGGCGAGCTGGCCTTGCTCCCTTAGCACCGAAGAGGAAATCCTCCTCATCCGTGCTTGCTGGCACGGCTCTGAGCACCGCTGGACATGGCGTGTGTCACCCACGTGATGGCGCAGAGTCGCTAGACCCCGCTTGGACCAACCCCGACCAATCCGCCTCGCGAGGGCCTCAGGAGGTGGCCTCACGCAGGGGCCTGGGGAGATCCTTGTTGATGTAGCAGCCGTCCTCCTCGCGAGGAGTGACCCTCGAGAGGCCGTTCCTCCAAGGGGTGTTGATGGGCCCTGCTTGCACTTTAGACCCAGCGCCGCATCCTGGCCCGCAGGCAGACGGACCTGGGTACCCCCAGTCCCAAAGGCCCGACAGTAGCCCCCGGGCTCGCGGTGTGAATGACTCCGCCGGTTGGAGGGGATGAAACGACGCGTCATGCGTGTCATGCGACACGCGACCGTACGTTGGGTCACCCCACTCCCCGCGGTGCCTCGGCAACCGGGCGAGCTGACATAAAGCATGTGCGTGGTCGGAGGGGCCATCATTGCTTTCCCGCAGCCCGCACCCATCTCTCCTCGTCTACCTTCTCGCGTAAGATTGCCCCCCTGTGTCGGGTCTCCGGCCATTTCCACCTCGATCTGCTGTGATGACTCCCCCGGCCAAGTGGAATAGAGCGGTGGCGGGCTCTGCTTTGGTGCCGGAGCCTACCCTTGGCAGATCCACGGTGTGCAACCGTGAGGGGCTCGTCAAGGTCATCCCGGTGACCGCGTCTAGCTTCAACGAAAGGGGAGCCACCGAGATCTAGGCGGCATCGACGCACCACTCCGAGCTGGGCGGCTCCACTGTCTCCATCCACCTCCCAGCGCCCTTCTCCGACCTCCTGCCTCCATTTTCAGATTTCTTCTATGCCGTGCTGGCCCACTACCAGGTCCACCGAAGTCCATCCTCCTTCTTTCGGTCTTCGCCTTCCTATGCGAGGCGTTCCTGGGCATAGCCCCCTCTATGGACTTGCTCCGCCACTTCTTCTGCCTCCAACTCTCTGCGGTTGACCAGTGCTCTGGGTGCGTGTCGCTCCAGGCCGTGGGGGCGACGGCTTGTGAATGCATCAGTATGGAGGTTCGTCGCGGAGCAAATGGCTTCAGGAGACAATGGGTGTTCGTGGGTGCCGCCCAGTACACACCTTTACTATTGACCCCTACGTCCCCGGCGGTACCAAACTACGGGTGGAGACACGAACGGCTCGACGATCCGAAAATGTCGCTGGTTACGAAAAGGATGGAGGCCCTGAAGGCGGAGCGGGTGACAATGGCGGTGATCGTGAGGGAATTCCTCCACAAGTGAATCGCCCCTCTACAGCGCCACTCTTGCCCAGTGTGGACCTTCTTCGGTCCCTCGGACACTATGCGACTCAGCGCGGACTGCCTGCTGCCGGTGGTGCTAGTTGAGGTGCTCAAAACCTTGACCGGTGAAGCCCCCAGTGGGCTCCCCGGGCGAGCACTTCCTTTGTACAACTACAAAGACAGGGCGGCCCTGACCAGGGAAATGCCTCGCTTCGACCAATGGGGGCTCCTCCCCGAGGTCCATGAGAGGCAGCGGGGCAATCCCCCCGTGGCAAGCCTCGAGCTAGAGTTCCCGCGGGGCCAAGAAGCCCCCACCGGGGTTGAGGGCAGCTCTAGCGTGCTGGCAGGAGCGTTGAGGAAGTGGAAATGGACCGCCAGACATGAGTAAGTGTACCGCCCCTTCCTCGTTCATCACCCGGCCCTTAGATGCCTGACTTTCTCTTCCCGCAGGGCCCTTCCAAGCAGGAAAGTTCAGGAGCCTCGCGACCCTGCGCCGGCTCCCCTTCCACCAGCCGTGGACCGAGGGCACGCGGAGGGCATGCCCAGCCAAAGCTCAGCCGAGCCAAAGGGGGACACCCCGCCACCCACCAAGGCCCCAAGGCGAGAGGCAGATGAATCTCCCTCGCCCGCCGAGAGGGGCCCGGCTACGGGTCACCACACTGGCCTCAGCGCGCCCGCGGCCAATGCAGGCTTTGGCATAGCGGGGGCAGAGCTGCCCCTTCCCCCGGGAGCTCAGGTCGGCACTGGGACCATGCCCGGGAGCCTGGGCACCCCGAAGGGAGGTCCGGAACCACAGCGCGCGGCGATTGGGACGGGGAACACGGAGCCAGCGGCCTCCAAGCCTCAGCCCCCTGCCTCTGACGCCGAAGGCACGAGGTTCGAGACGGATCGGGCCCTGGCACTGGTGAATTCCCAGACCGCGATTCGTCCCGGCCTCTGGCAGAGCGCCGCGGACATGCTGAACCAACTCGGCACGGAGCTCCGGAGTGCCGAAGGGCGCTTTGCCGGGGAACGGCTACGCCTGGTGCTAGGGTGGCATCAGTTGGAAGTTGCCACCAATCTGAACCACCGCCAGCATGAGGCGGCGCGTGCAAGGCTCGAAGCATACGCCGCAGAGGCGGAGGTGGCGTGCGGTCGCTCCTTTCAAGAAGTTGCCGAGGCCGACCTACGCCGCGAGGCGGCAGAGGCTCGCAAGCTTGAGCTTTTGGCCTCAAGTGCTAACCTGGAACGTAAGGTCCAAGAGCTGAAGGGCGACCTCACCTCCGGGGGTGGAGACCTGGTCGCACGAGAGGCAAACATTCTGGCCCGCGAGCGTGACCTGGCTCTGACGTCTTCCGAACAGAGCTTGGAGAGCGAGCGGCTAGAAACGTTGGACCGTGATGTGACCGCCGCCCTGGCTTCTTACGAGCAGTGGAAGGCGAAGGCCAATGCCAAGATGGCGGCTAAAGAGAAGGAGATCTGGGAGGATGCTGATCTGAGGATCGAGCGAGCCCTGAAGGCCGTTGCCAAGGAGTATAGCGACAAGCTGGCGAGGTAGGAGGGCCGCTTCAAAACACGGTGTGGGGGACTTGCAGCGTGAAATTGAGGGTCTTCAGGAGGTGCTGGCCAGGGCAGAAGAGCGTCGGGCGGCCGCGCTGAGGGCCAAAGCCAATGCCGAGGTGGAACTGGTGTCGCTCCACGCACAGGTGGGCGACGCCGCGTCTCTCGCAGAGTGGGCAGCAGAGGAAGCGAACCGGGCCCAGGGACAGCAGCACTTGCGTTCCCAGATGTTCCGCGACCTGGAGAAGCATGCCCATCGTGCCCTTGGCTCCGTCTGCATGGAGAGCGTCCCCAACCCCCTTGTGTCTGATGAAGCCGGCTATCTCCTCTTCTTCACCAAGATCATAGAGTGCCATGAAGTAGGCTCAAAAAGTGTGGACGCGGTCATTGGGGAGGAATGTCGCGCCCTCCTTAACCAGGCGCTAACGCGCGTCTTTAGCCATCTGCTCCTTGCCAACCCCAGCTTCGATTTCGAGGTCCTGATGGCTCCAGTGCCCGAGGAATTCCACGGCCCTCTTACGGAGGCGGTGGAAGACTATGTGGACGCGCTGAGTGTGCAGTTCGTCCCCGACGATCGTGAAGGCCAAGGGGGGCCGATGTACCTGGAGGCATCGATGGTGACGAGGACAACGCGACTCCTAGCCTTTTCCTTTTTGCTTCTTCCACCTATCTCTGCTTACAGCTTTGCCGGGGTGCGTAGCCCGCGACCCTTGTCCAGGTGTTTGGCCACTGCGTGGTGCTTTTGTACTTTTATAGTGGTTGGGTCCCCCCCTGACGTCTTTTCCCGCCGGGCTTGCTTTTTATTCTGCCGTTGCTAAAACCTTGGACCTTTTGCGATGCCCGGCCACTATCAGAGAGTAGGGTTCCTGAATTTAAGTTTTTCAAGACCGACCCGCCTTCATTGATTCGCTCGTGTGAGCCACGTGAGGTGACCGTGGTGCATCGCACACAAGAGCAGGCTTTCGGACTGCCTTTGGTCATAGTGCAAGCACCATGCCCCAGCCCCCACTCGCGCGGCGTATAAGAGCGTGCCAATGAGGGCGCGGTTCGCAAAATGTACTTCAACGAAATATCATGAGGTCTGGGAAGGTTCGGGCTTTTAGCCGAAGAAGGTAATGAGTCTGCTTACAAGCGAGGTGTCACGCCCAAGATGCGATCCTATCCTTATTTTGGCACGAGGGCCTCGACAGGGATAGAAGTGCATCTCGTCGTTTCGCAAGAATGGATATCATTACAAGTACATGTACAGAAGAGATGAGAATATGGAATTGGCTTACACTCGCCACAAGCTACATCAAGATCACATCAATTCAACAACATATTCAAACATCATACAGGAGAGCAGGGTCCGACACCGGACGAAATCAAACCATAAAATGACATCCATCCTTGCTATCCCAGGCTGCCGCCTGGAACCCATCTTATGATCGATGAAGAAGAAGAAGAACTCCAAATCAAACAAGCATCGCGCTCACGTCAAATCATCGCATTACATGTACCTGTAACTATTGTTGTAGTAAACTGTGAGCCACAGGGACTCAGCAATCTCATTTCCAAGGGTATCAAGACTATTAAAGCTTAATGGGTGAGATATGGTTAAGTGGTGAGGCTGCAGCAAGCACTAAGCATTTATTTGAGTGGCTAACTTACGAGTACAAGAATAAAGGGGGATGATTGTCGAATAAACGGATGTGAACTAGTAATGATCTCTAAGAGATCCTGAACACCTACTTACGTCAATCATAACCCCACCGTGTTCTCTCTCGGATCAGAAATTCACGAGGAGAGACAGTCACGGTTACGCACATAGTTCGTGTATTTTATTTGAGTTTACTTCAAGTTTGCTATGACCGGGTGTTAAACAAAGTTTCCAAGTTGCCACATAACCACGGGCACGGCTTTCCGAAAGATTTAACCCTACAGGGGTGCTCCAACTCATCCATCACAAACAAACCACAAGCTGCGTTGGGATTCCTCAACCGCGGAATCACCCGTAGTATTTGCGGAATCCCAATGGAAAATCTCAACTTCGAGATAGCCCGAAGTGTCATCGAAATCCCACGCACAAGACGTTCGAGAAAGGTAAAACAAATCCAGCAAGGCCGCCCGACGTGCCGACAATCCCGATAGGAGCCGCGTATCTCGTTATCAGGGCACAACCGGATGGGTCACACTATGAGTCAAACCAAACATCGAGTTTCCCCGTGGTGGCCCCGCAGTCTGCCCGTTTTGGACCAACACCATCAGCACTGGCCCCCCTGTATTATGTTGATTAATCCGCGGGTAGCGCTAACTCCCTATGCATTACTAACGGTGTTCAGTATTATTATGTTGAGCAAATGTAGTACCAATGTTGGGCCTTGCCAGACAAGTTTTATCCTAAAACGAAAATCAAGGGGGTCCCCATAACAACCCCGAGCATGTTAGGAGCGCTCAATTATGGAACATAACACCGGTTCACAAGTAACTAGGGGCGGCAAGAGTGGAACAAAATACTGAGCAAAAGGCCAAGCCTTCCACCCTTTACCAAGTATATATGTGCATTAAATTAAATAGCAATAATATTGTGATATATCAAAAATATCCATGTTGGCACATGGAACAATTTGCACCTGCAACTAGCAACGCTATAAGAAAGGCTAAGCAAGCAGTAACATAGCCAAACAATGTTTGCTGGGATGTGGAGGGGTTAGAGGCTTTTCATGGCAATTTGGGAGGCTTGACATAGAAGTGGTAGGTAGCAAGACAGCGATAGAAACGAGACATCTAGCATGGTAATGATAGTAATGGTATCCAGGGAAATGATCATCTTTCCTGAGATCCCGCTTGGAAGAAGAACGAATCCATGAAGAAGACGAGCCAACATAGTCGAACGGATCCTCACACTCCGAAGCGGTTTCGGAACTCTATCGAGAAGAAGCAATCCGAAACAACAATCAACACACGATACACCACAACATATGCATGACATGATGCTCTTCAAATATGATGCATGTTATGCATGACATGGCAAGCACAACAATCAACTTCTACACATTAAGTGAAGCTCAATATGCAACGAGTTGCATATTGACGAAACTCCACATTCGAATATTTAGTTCACTCTCATTTAGGTACACGACAATATTAAATGTTATTAAACATGGCAAGAGGTGAAGCATAAGTAAACTAGGTATCTAGGCATATTAAATGAGGCCGGAAACAACATATAGCATTTCCAAAACGACCCCATATGTTAATTTTGAAATTGGTCCAGATCTGAACTAATCATGTTTTATATTTATTAAACAGGGAAATAAGATGCACAATGAGATTCTACTCATCATTCTAGTCGATTTACATATATAGATCATCTCAAACGGAGCTACGGTTTAAAAGATATGACCCTCACAAGATGAACATGACATGAATGCAAAATGCATGAAAATGACAACCACAAACATTTCAAATCATGAATGCAGCAAGATATTATGATACTACATGAAAATCTAAGAAAGTTTCATATATGGCATGTCCAAAACGGAGCTACGGTTCAACCACAACAACCAACACAAGTTTTTATTTGAAATATGCCCAAAACAGCAACATGGCACATTGCACGCATGAAAACAACAAGCTACAAGATTCTAAAATGCACAAACTAAGCATGGGGCAGTAGCATATAACACACACTTCATTTTATCTTCACATATCATACTCAAAAGAGTCATAGATCACATGGTAGGAAGCTCACAACATGGCAACAAAATATAGCAGATTAGGACTTAGTGAAAATCACAGTTTTTAGCCTAGCAGATTTTCACGAAGGCATATTGGCAGCAATAAAACTATATGCTACAGGGCATATATGGGCATGAAACTTAACAGCATGGTAGTAGACATGTGCACTACAATTCATTCCATGGCGGCAAGGTCTAATTATGCATAGAATCATGGCTAGCAGCATCACAACATGGCATTTTGAAGAAAACAGATTCTCGGACTTAGTGAAAATTAGACTAGACATGAGCAGCAGTTTTTAACAGATTGACATAATGGACAACAGAATTAATTATTAAGCTAAACCTATTCATGCAAACTATTGGCACAACATGATAGGCAACAACATGCTTAACAAAAGACTCCTTGGTGGCAACCACAAAAGACTCCTAGATCAATAGCAAATCACATGACAACACGGCAACAAAATAACAGTTTCAGACTTGGTGAAATTTAGCTATCTCCCAAAACTGCAGTATTGACTAGGACGGTTGACATGGAAAAAACAGCAGCATAGCAATCACTTATGAGCATGGCAAGGACACTAACAACAAGTAGACATGACACACTTCAAATCATAGCATTGGCAAAATTACATAGGATGCATGGTTTGCTTAATATGATGCTTGCAAAATGGAACTCATCGTTAACAGATTTCAGTTTTAATGCGATGGCTACTTGAGAGCAACAAATTGACATGTTAATGAGGTGCTACATGGAAACCAGAGGTATGGCATGAAAGTAGACGTATCCTAGAGCAATACTCATGAAGGCACCACATGCAAAAGACCTACGGTTGAGATGCAACCATCCACGCAAGTTTGAATAAAATAAATAAAAGATTAGCACCTAACGACACGATGCACTTTTGCAATAGAGATTTGCACCCTAGATGATTCTTATAATGCATGAATGTGATGCTAACATGTAGAGCACGACAAATAGATGCATTTTGATATAAGGTTTATCAAAAACAAAAACGGATAGACGAGCACCAAATTATGGCCATCGGGAGGAGGCCGGGGCAGACGGGGCGCTCGCGGGCGGCTCAGGCCCGCTTCGGCCCGAGGCAGGCTGGCGATGGGCCTCGGCGGGCCACGGGCGGCGGAGGCCGCTGGGGCGGGCGACGTGGCTGGCTGCGACTGGCTCGGGCGGCAGCTGGCGGCGGTTGCGGCCCGTGGCTGCACGCCACGTGGCGCTGGAGGGCTGGCCGATGCAAATTTTGAGGTGGGCGGCGGCGGCTGCAAGGTGGGGGCACGGATTTCGAGGTGGGAGGTTAGGGAAGGTCCAAATTTGTAGGGTTGGGGTTCTATTTATAGCAGGGGATGCTAGGGTTAGAGGATTTTTGCCCGAT
This sequence comes from Elymus sibiricus, assembly GCA_039707655.1. Taxonomy (NCBI): domain Eukaryota; kingdom Viridiplantae; phylum Streptophyta; class Magnoliopsida; order Poales; family Poaceae; genus Elymus; species Elymus sibiricus. The sequence goes on along the minus strand of CM077665.1, from coordinate 227,659,282 downwards.
TCGAGCCGTTCGATCTCGATCGGACGGCTCCAGACGCGGGAGTGGTGTAGGTGGGCTGGTGGCTGTGGAGAGGGGTGTGGGCTGAGAAGAGAGGGAGATTTGAGCCCGTGACATGAGTTTTAAAACCCAGAAAATGTTCGATAATAAAAACCGATGACTGCGCTACTACGGTTGACCGTTCGGGTATCAAACGACCTCTGATTGCGACGAAACTTGGCAGGAGGTCTATCCACAATATAACAAGACCGCATGCCAACTTTCGACCTGATCCGAGAAAGTTTTATACACACTTTTGCAAACAATATTTTAATGATGCCGTGGACGCGTGCATGTGTGGTTGGTCTCGAAACGCTCAACGGGGAGAATCGACACTACAAACGAATGCAAGTTTTGAAAATGATGACAACGAAGTGTCGATGCTATGCAGATGATGCGAATGATGCGATGATGAATGCGACAACCAGACGAAACACACAAAGACAATCGAAAAAAGGGAATCTTCTGGAGCGTCGGTCTCGGGCTGTTACACGAGGAGAAATCGATCTTGCACCCAGCGCGAAGCATGGGGCTTCCACTTGGACGTGGGAATAGTCGTGGTTCGACAGTATTCCGCCAGCGCGAAGCATGTGGATTCCACTTGGGCGTGGGCAGAGTTACGGTTCAACAGTATTCCGCCAGCGCGGAGCACGTGGCTTCCACTTGGGCGTGGGCATAGTCGCGGTTCGACAGTATTCCGCCGACGCGGAGCATGGGGCTTCCACTTGTGCGTGGGTTGGAGCCCCCCTCGAGGCCAAGGCATGGCGCTTCGGGAGGCCCCGGGGCGTGTACAGCCCAACTCATTCTTACGTGAGAGTGTCACGGGTAGAACTTGCGGAGGTGCTGGATGTTCCATGCTTTCTGCACAGGAACACCGTCCTCCGTCTCCAGGTGCGCGGCGCCTGGCTGGAGACGTGAGTGACCCTGAAGGGGCCATCCCACATGGGGGAGAGCTTGTGGAGGCCGTACCATGTGAGTGACCCTGGAGAGGATCCGTCGCAGGACGAGGTCCCCAACCTCGAGTGTGCGGGGATGGATGTTGCGGCCGTGGTAGCGCCACAAGGCCTGCTGATACCTTGCGGCGCAGAGGGCCGCCTGGCGTCGGGCCCCCTCCAGGAGAAAAAGATCGGCCTCCCGCGAGTCGTCCTGATGCGCCTCGCCGAACGCTAGGACCCGCGGGGAACCATGCTTAAGTTACAGAGGGAGGACCGCCTCAGCCCTGTAGATGAGGAAGAAGGGGGTCTTGTCGGTGGGCTTAGTCGCAGTGGTGCGGATTGACCACAACACGGACTGTAGCTCATCCAGCCACCCCCTCGCGTAGGCCTCGAGCTTCTTCTTGAAGCTCCTTGTCTTGAGCCCCTTGAGGACCTCTGCGTTAGCCCGCTCGGCTTGGCCATTGCTCCGTGGGTGTGCCACGGAGGCATAGCATATATGTGTACCAAGGTTAGCGCAAAATGATTTGAAAAGCCCACTCGTGAATTGGGAGCCGTTGTCGGCGATGATGCGGTTGGGAACACCGAACCGGCACAAGAGGCCTTTGATGAACTTGACGGATGAGCCGGCCAGGATGGTGCGGACGGGCTCAACCTCAACCCATTTAGTGAACTTGTCGATGGCGACGTAGAGGTACCAGTATCCGCCCACCGCACATGGGAAAGGGCCCAACCCCCACACTACGAAGGGCCAGGAGAGCGGGGTCGTCTGAAGCCCATGCGCTAGCTAATGGATCTGCTTGGCATGGAACTGACATGCCTCGCATGACCGGACCAGCTCGGCAGCATCATGAAGCACAGTGGGCCAGTAGAAGCCGTTGCGGAACACTTTACCGGCGAGGGTTCGTGACGAGGAGTGGTGTACGCAGTCCCCTCTATGGATGTCGGCGAGCATCTCACGCCCTTGCTCCTCCGAGATGCACCGTAGTGCGACGTTGTTAGGTTCCGGCGGTATAGCTCCCCGTCCCGCAGGCAGTAGGCGGTAGCCTGTCGGGCGACGCGTTCAGCCTTTGCATCTTCCTCGGGGAGGTCGCCTCGGAGCAGGCAAGCCTTGAATTTGCTGACCCAACCGCTCTCCTGAGGTTCCAGGGCTCGCAGCAGGTGAACTACCGAGGGGAGGCCGCTCTTCATGCGGCAACATGGTGTCATCAGAGGGTGGCACGGCCGATGGCTTGTGCAGCCGCTCTTCGAAAACGTCAGGGCTTTGGGGCTCCCGCCGCGACGCCCGCTTGGCGATGTCATCGGCCTCCTTGTTCGCGCCATGTGGGATATGCTGCAGTTCCAAGCCAAGGAAGCGTTTTTCAAGCTTGCGTACCTCCTCTAGGTAAGCCGCCATGTGCTCGTCCTTGGGCTTGGACTTTTTGTTGGAAAAGTCGATGAGGAGCTGAGAGTCGCCCTTGATGACGAGATGCTTGATCCCGAGGCCGGAGGTGGCTTTGAAGCGTGTAATGAGCAAGCACCAGCCACCGTTCCCATCCTGGAGAAGGTGTCATCGAAGCGTAAAACCCAGCCGTCAGGCGCGTCATCCCCGGGCAGGAGCAACTTGTCATCTTGCGGTTCCTCCCTGTGAGAGTCCGTCCACTCCGCTACGAAGTCAGCCAGGGCCGCGCCCTTGATGAACCTGGTGGTGCAGAATTCGAGTTGGAAGGCTTATAGCTCGATGTTCCACTCGGCGACCCTGCCGGCAGAGTTGGTTCTGCGCAAGATCTGCTCCAAGGGGTAGGCGGATGATGACCCACAAATATAGGGGGTCAATCGTAGTCCTTTCGATAAGTAAGAGTGTCGAACCCAACGAGGAGCAGAAGGAAATGACAAGCGGTTTTAAGCAAGGTAATTTCTACAAGCACTAAAATTGTAGGTAATAGATAGTTTGATAGCAAGATAATTGGTAACGAGAAAGTAGCGGTAACGGTAAATAAAGTGCAGCAAGGTAGCACAATCCTTTTGTGGCAAAGGACAGGCCAGAACAGTCTCTTATAATAGGCAAAGTGTTCTTGAGGGTACACGGGAATTTCATCTAGTCACTTTTATCATGTTGGTTTGATTTGCGTTCGCTACTTTGATAATTTGATATGTGGGTGGACCGGTGCTTGTGTGTTGTTCTTACTTGAACAAACCTCCCACTTATGATTGACCCCCTCGCAAGCATTTGCAACTACGAGAAAGTATTAAGATAAAATCTAACCATAGCATTAAACATTTGGATCCAAATCAGCCACGTACGAATTAGCGCTAAACTAGGGTTTAAGCTTCTGTCACTCTAGCAACCCATCATCTAATAACTACTCCACAATGCATTCCCTTAGGCCCAAAGATGGTGAAGTTTCATGTAGTTGATGTTCACATGACACCACTAAGGGAATCACAACATACATATCATCAAAATATCGAACTCATATCAAATTCACATGATTACTTGCAACATGACTTCTCCCGTGACCTCAAGAACAAAGGTAACTATTCACAAATAATATTCATGCTCAAGATCAGAGGGGTATTAAATAGCATAATGGATCTGAACATATAATCTTCCACCAAATAAACCATATAGTAATCAACTACAAGATGTAATCAACACTACTAGTCACACACAGGTACCAATCTGAGGTTCCCGTACAAAGATTGAACACAAGAGATGAACTAGGGTTTGAGAGGAGATGGTGTTGTTGACGATGTTGATGAAGATTGGCCTCCCAAATATGAGAGGGGTGTTTGTGATGACGATGGCTTCGATTTCGCCCTCCGGGAGGGAAGTTCCCCCGGCGGAATCGCTCCGCCGCGGGGCAAAAGTGCTCATGCCCAAGTTCCGCCTCGAGACGGCGGCGTTCCGTCCCGAAAGTCCTCTCCTTATTTTTTCTAGTTCAAAAGACCTTAAGTACCAGAAGACGGGCACCGGAGGTGGGCTGGGCCGAGCGCAACCCACCAGGGCGCGCCTGGGGGGCCTGGCGCGCCCTGGTGTCTTGTGCTCACCAGGTGGCCCCCCTCAGGTAGTTATTTGCTCCAGTTTTTCATATATTCCGAAATAATTCTCCGTGAAGTTTCAGCTTATTTGGAGATGTGTAGAATAGGTATCTCTGATATACTCTTTCAGGTCCAGAATTCCAGCTGCCGGTATTCTCCCTCTTTGTGTAAACCTTGCATGTTATGAGAGAAAAGGCATTAGAATCACTCCCTAAAGCATTATTATGCATAAAAAAATTATAAATAACAGTAGGAAATCAGGATGTAAAATGGACGTATTAACTCCCCCAAGCTTAGACCTCGCTTGTCCTCAAGCGAAAGCCGATATCGAGAAACATGTCCACATGGTTTGAGAGAGAGGTGTCGATAAAAATAAAATACAGACATAGTAGCATCATACTTATTATCATAGCAGCAACAAACTTTATCATAGAACTTATTCATATAACTTTTATTATATAACTTCATCATATAACTTCTCATGAACAAGTAACAATTCATCACAACATAGAAGTATAAAGCATAAACCTTTGTTGAAAACTAACAAATTATGTTCTCAGTCAACCTTGCAACTACAATTCATCATATTTTCAAGAAGGGTCTCATGTCGGAGCCTTTTGGCAAGTCCACATACTCAACCACCATTTAGTCTTCTATGATTGCTAACTCACAGCATACCCATGAGCAAAAAGTTTCAACCGGACACATAGAAGGATAGGGGCTTATAGCTTCGCCTCCCAACGTATTCACCTCAAGGGTGATGTCAACAATAATAAATCATGCTCACTCATATCCAACTGGATATATGTGCCTAGATCTTTCCTCACCACATGATGCTTGCAAAAAGAAAAATTAAAAAGGAATAGGGAAGAATACTTTGACTCTTGCATAAAAGTAAATACATAAAAGTAAAAGATAGGCCCTTCGCAGAGGGAAGCAGAGGTTGTCATGCACTTTTTGGATTGTATGCCAAATACCTTAATGTAAAAGAACGGCACACTATATTGCCCCCTATGATAGCATACTTTATTATGTAGTTCGTCGCTTTTATTACTTTGCCAACATAAGTTCGTACAACGCTCAATTTTCTCTTACACTAATTGATCAAACACATTTAGAAGCAATTTTTATTTCCTTAGTGCACCGATGACAACTTACTTGAAGGATCTTACTCGATCCGTAGGTAGGTATGGTGGACTCTCAAAACATGAGTTTGGGTTTAGGGTTTTTGGATGCACAAGTAGTATCTTTACTTAGTGCGGACTTTTTGGCTAGCAAAGATATTGAGCAAGCACCACATGTTGAAGGATCTATGAAAACATAACTTCTATGTGAATATGAACAAACATAAATCATTATGTTGTCTTCCTTGTCCAATGTCAACAATTTTGGCAAGATAATCTTTCTAGCATTTGATCAATGAAAGGCAGAGGGTAATTATCTTTTCTAGTAGCTTTATTTAACTCTCTAAAATCAATTACCATTCTATAGCCAGTGACAATTCTTTGTGGAATGAGTTCATTTTTATCATTAGGAACAACGGTTATACCTCCTTTCTTAGGGACACAATGAACATAACTTACCCATCTACTATCAGCTATGGGATAGATTATACCTGCTTCCAGAAGCTTTAATATTTCAGTTCTTACCACTTCTTTCATCTTAGGATTCAATCACCGTTGATGATCAACAACGGGTTTAGCATCAGGTTCCATATTAATCTTGTACTGACATAGAGTGGGACTCATGCCCTTAAGATCATCAAGAGTATATCCAATAGCAGCCCGGTGCTTCCTTTGAACTTTTAATAATCTTTCTTCTTCATGTTCTGAAAGGTTAGCACTAATAATAACAGGATATATCTTTTTCTCATCAAGATAAGCATACTTCAAAGTGTCAGGCAATTGCTTTAATTCAAACACAGGATCACCTTTAGGTGGAGGAGGACCTCCAAGAGTTTCAATAGGCAAATTGTGTTTCACGAGAGGTTGTTGTTTCATTTCTTTCACGCAAGTGCATATCATTTTCATAGTGAAGCAAGTATTGTTCTAATGGATCAGTAGGAGGCACAGTAATAGAAGCAAGACGAATTATTTCATCCTTACTGGATAACGCTTTATCACGAGGTTGTCTACTAAACTGTGAAAAATTAAACTCGTGAGACACACCACCAAAACTGACACCGATAGTTTGTTTTTCACAATCTATCTTAGCGTTGATGGTGCCCAAGAAAGGTCTACCAAAGATAATGGGACAAAAGTCATCTTGTGGGGAACCTAGGACTAGAAAATCAGTAGGGTATTTTACTTTCCCACACAAGACTTCAACATCTCTAACAATCCCAAGTGGTGTGATGGTGTCTCTATTAGAAAGTTTAATAGTAACATCAATGTCTTCTATTTCAGTAGGTGCTATTTCATCCATAATTTCTTGGTATAGAGTAAAAGGGATAACACTCACACTAGCACCCAAATCACATATATCTTGATAGAAATGATCTCCTATTTTAACTGAGACAACATGCATGCCTTCTATGGGTCTATGTTTATCTTTTTCATCGGGTTTAGCAATTCTAGCAGCTTCATCACAGAAGTAGATAACATGCCCATCAATATTTTATACCAAGAGATCTTTAACCATAGCAACACTAGGTTCTACTTTAATTTGTTCAGGGGGCTTAGGTGCTCTTATATTACTCTTACGAACCACAGTTGATACCTTAGCATGTTCCTTTATCCTAACAGGGAAAGGTTATTTTTCAATATAAGCGGTAGGCACAACTGGATCGACATTGTAAATGATGGTTTCATATTTAGCTATCACCGGTTCTTTAATTTCTTCTTTAATAGGGGGATGATATTTAAACCACTTCTCCTTAGGGAGATCAACATGAGTAGCAAATGCTTCACAGAAAGAGGCTACTATCTTAGAGTCAAGTCCATATTTAGTGCTAAACTAATGAAAAGTATCGGTATTCATAAAACATTTAACACAATCAAACTCAAGCTTTATACCTGACTCATTACCTTCGTCGAGTTCCCAATCTTCAGAGTTGCGTTTAATTCTTTCTAAGAGATCCGACTTGAATTCAATAGTTTTCTTCATATAAGAACCAGCACAAGAAGTATCGAGCATCGATTGATTATTATGAGAAATCCGAGCATAAAAATTCTAAATGATAACTTCTCTCGGGATGTCATGATTGGGGCATGAATATAACATTGACTTAAGCCTCCCCCAAGCTAGAGCGATGCTTTCTCCTTCACGAGGCCAAAAATTATATATATAATTCTGATCACGATGAACTAGATGCATGGGATAAAACTTTTGGTGGAATTCCAATTGCAAACGATTCCAGTTCCACGATCCAATATCATCACATAGCCTATACCATGCCAATTATTTTCCCTTCAAAGATAAAGGGAAAACCTTCTTCTTAACTTCATCTCCGGGTAAACCTACAAGCTTAAATAATCCACAAATTTCGTTCACATATAAGAGGTGCATATCAGGATGTTCAGTTCCGTCTCCTGCATAAGGTTTAGCAAGCAGTTGTTCTACCATACCCAAAGGAATTTCATAGCCAATATTTTCAGTAGGTGCACTAGGTTGAGGGGCAACTAATTGTGGTTCCGGTCGAGGTGAAGATACCCCGAACAAACCCCTCAAAGGATTGTTTTCCATAGTAGCAAGTAGCAATAAATTTCAGCACGTAGTATACGTTTTTCCTTACCAATTTCCACTTACCAAGAGAGCTTCACTCCCCGGAAACGACGCCAGAAAAGAGTCTTGATGACCCACAAGTATAGGGGATCAATCGTAGTTCTTTCGATAAGTAAGAGTGTCGAACCCAACGAGGAGCAGAAGAAAATGACAAGCGGATTTCAGCAAGGTAATTTCTGCAAGCACTGAAAGTGTAGGTAACAGATAGTTTGATAGCAAGATAATTGGTAACGAGCAAGTAACGGTAACGGTAAATAATGTGCAGAAAGGTATCCCAATCCTTTTGTGCAAAGGACAGGCCAGAACAGTCTCTAGTAATAGGCAAAGTGGTTTGATTCGTGTTCGCTACTTTGATAATTTGATATGTGGGTGGACCGGTGCTTGGGGGCTGTTCTTACTTGAACAACCTCCCACTTATGATTAACCCCCTCGCAAGCATCCGTAATTACGAGAAAAGTATTAAGATAAAATCTGACCATAGCATTAAACGTTAGGATCCAAATCAGCCCCTTACGAAGTAGCGCATAAACTAGGGTTTAAGCTTCTGTCACTCTAGCAACCCATCATATAATAACTACTCCAGAATGCATTCCCTTAGGCCCATGAATTGTGAAGTGTCATGTAGTCGACGTTCACATGACACCACTAAGGGAATCACAACATACATATCATCAAAATATCGAACACATATCAAATTCACATGATTACTTGCAACGTGACTTCTCCCGTGACCTCAAGAACAAAGGTGGCTACTCACAAATAATAAGCATGCTCAAGATTAGAGGGGTATTGAATATCATAATGGATATGAACATATAATCTTCCACCAAATAAACCATATAGTAATCAACTACGCAAGGTAATCAACACTACTAGTCACCGACAGGTACCAATCTGAGGTTCCGGTACAAAGATTGAACACAAGAGATGAACTAGGGTTTGAGAGGAGATGGTTCTGTTGAAGATGTTGATGAAGATTGGCCTCCCAAAGATGAGAGGGGTGTTGGTGATGACGATGGCTTCGATTTCCCCCTCCGGGAGGGAAGTTCCCCCGACGGAATCGCTCCGCCGGAGGGCAAAAGTGCTCCTGCCCAAGTTCTGCCTCGAGGCAGCAGCGCTTCGTCCCGAAAGTCCTCCTCTTATGTTTTGTAGGTCAAAAGTGATTTTATACTAGAAGATGGGCACCGGAGGTGGGCCTAGGAGGGCATAACCCACCAGGGCACACCCAGGGGGGCTTGGCGCGCCCTGGTGTCTTGTGCCCACCAGGGTGGCCCCCTCTAGTAGTTCTTTTCTCCAGTAGTTTTATTAATTCCAAAAATAATATCCTTAAAGTTTCAGCTACATTGGAGTTGTGCAGAATAGGTATCTCTTATGTGCTTTTTTCAGGTCCAGAATTCCAGTTGCCGGTATTCTCCCTCTTTGTGTAAACCTTGCATATTATGAGAGAAAAGGCATTAGAATCTCTCCCTAAATCATTATTATTCAACAAAACATAATAAATAACGGTAGGAAATCATGATGCAAAATGGACGTATCAGGTATTCAAAACATCACACAACACCTCCGTACATATGTTAGGGCAGCATGGAGGCGGTTGTTGTCCTCGGACACCGCCCCCCTCGCACAATTATCAGGGTCACTCCCATGTGTGGCCTCACGTATTTTTGTACCACAATGAGAGAGGTTTATTATTGTGGATTCTTTTTTGGTCGATGTTTGCGGTAGGCCATGGGTGTGAGATTACATGGTATAATTTGAGTGCACGTAGTGTACGCATGAATGTCTCTCCCATCGGATCTAATGGGGGGGGTATATATATACTACGTGTCATGAACCTCGCTTTCCATGTGGACTTTAAGATTCCCGAGAAAGGTGTGCCACGCCAAAGTTTGTGTGCTGGGTATGTAAATTAACATCACACAACACTTCCATACATATGTTTGATCCACGCTTAAATGGTGATTGTCTTTGGATACTCCTTCTTGTGGTTGTCGTTGGAAAGCCCATTCGTGGGCCCGCGTGGACGTCCATCACGTTGGCTAACAACGAGAGAGAGGTTACCATGGTGGATTCTTCAATTGGTTTGTGTTATGGTATATATTATATAGGTCATTTGAGTTTCCTTACCCAAGTCTGAGCGCACGCGTGCGTACGCGTGAATCGTTCCCATCGATGCTCGGCTTACTAGTTGTACGCGTCATGAACACTCGCTCTGGGGGGGGGGGGGGATTTCCGGTTCCAAAGCATGTGCCACATCAAAGTTGCACTTGAGGTATATATATTAATGAATTCAAACGCAACACAACATTTCCGTACATATGTTTGCACCACCTACAGGTGATGGCTATCTTCAACACTCCACCGCGGAGTTATCGGTGTCACGCCCATTCCTGGGCCTCGGTGGACGTCCATCCTTTCGACCGACAGCAGGAGAGGTTTGACCAAAATGTTGATTCTTTGGTCGGGATGTCCGTGTTGCGAGGCGCATGGGCCATAGTCCACCATTGACCGGAAGAGAGATGGGGTGGTTTGACCATGCTGGATTCATGTATATGTTTCATTTTCGTGTTACGTCATGGGTGAGATGCGAGACCTGTTTGGTGGCATGTATTCGTAGCTAGGATTCCCCCTCCCACCAACACGAAGTGGCGATGGAGGAGACATGTCCCACATCAAAGTTGCGCATTGGGTATTTTGAACGATCAAACCACCCTGTGCATACATATTTTTGTTCCACATGCAGGCGTGTATGTGTTCTGTCCCCCTTCCCGCATTTTTTGGCGAAATGCTCCTATTTATTATTATTCTAGGAGTAAATAGCAAACGATTCGAATGTCACAACCGTCTGCGATTGTACACTCAACAGACACCATTCCCTCCTACGCTAGCACATCAGCGCGGTCCACTGGTTGGCACCGGACACGATTGGGCTCCACGAGACTTCCCTCGCAAAAATATCTACCGCCTTGAGCCAGTTGAAAAATGGTGTTTCAACGGGTTTTTCCTATTTGATAGCACACTCTTATTATGTTTCTACTGTGTGCGATGTTTGTTGCTCCCGCGCTGGCCGCGCCACTTCAATCCCGTAATCTAAATTTTCAGTAGCCCCGGCATCCTAGCATTTCACTCCCGCCTAGTAAAAATTTTAGTAGCCGCACGACATTTCCTCAAACACCACCTGGCCCCCTCCCCACCACAAAACCTCTACTCAGATTACCTAAACAAGGAAAACCTCCGCTCCCGCACACACCACTCCTCTCCCTCGCTCGAACCCTAGCTAGCCCACCGTCGCCGCCCCCGACTCCATCGTCATCCTTTGCAGGCCTTCCTATGACTATCTCAAAGTCCTCATGAAGATCCATCACAAGGGGGTTGGACTAGAGTCGTCCGTGCAATCGATAGTAGTGCTCCTCCATGTCGAATGCACGCACAACTATGGTCCACCTCGTAGTGTCGGCATGCGAAGCACCCTCTTTCCCGCAGATCCCCATCCCCATCCTCACCCACACTCCAGAGCGTCGCAGCCTCAGCCAGGCTATGTTTCCCAGGGAGCTGGAGGAGTGAATGGCCAAAAAGAGGTATATCGAGGCCTGTCTGCTGGACGACGGCGACGTGGCCGCCGAGGCCCCCCGGGGAAGCTCACTACGATGACAGGCCCGGGGCATTTAATAAGCGGGCTTGCGCATGTCTGTATGTCCCGACAGCCGGCTATGACATCGAGCTCGTCGACAGCGATGGCTTGACGTGGGCTATGCCACAGGTTAAGTGACGCACCCCCACCCCTTCGGGTTCAACCTCCTTGGATCTCCTCCATGCCCCCCACTGCTGATCTACTCTGCTTCGCTGTCAGGATTTTGTCTTCATCGCCATCGAGACCCTTTTGTCATTTCTGAAGGTCGCGTTCTATATATGTGGCGGTGGCTCGGCATCGTCAGCTGCCAAGTCAGACCTCATTGACGACGACAATGATGACAAGGGCACCCTATCCGTCTCTTCCAAGGGGAAATAGCCCATCCACGGCATCAGGGACGTCAACCTGCAGACGTGCTCTTCCGAAGGGAAGGAGCTCAGCTGCCACAACAGGGAGCGCATGGTGCACACCCCCAGTCCAGGCACTTTTGAGGGGTATGAATTGTAATGTTCAAAAGTGCAATTTGATATGCTGGAGTATGAATTGTTCAGCTCAATTTCAGTGCATATGTTTTGTTGTCTATAGCGAACATATACCTTGTTTACCATGATATGTGGTTGTTTGTAGTGGACATATGTCCAGTTTCATTGCTAGATTTGGTTGTTCAATCATACAATTGGTTCCCGTTAAAGCTGGTGTATTTAACACGCCCTTGTTTATTTCAGTTTTGTCACAATGTGATGTTGAATCATACAATTTGATGTTTAAGCAGATGGTGCGTTCTATCTTCTATGCAATTTCAACAATACTGATATGAATGACTGTTTGGTTGTTGTTAAGTCTGTTGTAGTGAGCATATGCTTCCTTTAAAGGTTTTTGGTTGTTTGTGGTTAGCATTTGCCCAATTTCAATTGCTATATTTTGTTGTAGTATGCCTCTGATCTACTCTGCTTTGCTGTCAGGAATTTGCTATACTGGAGTATGAATTGTAATGTTCAAAAGTGTAATTTGATATGCTCTAGTATGAATTGTTCAGTTCAATTTCACTGCCTATGTTTGGTTGTCTGTAGTGAGCATATACCTATATTTGGTTGTTTGTAGTATGCCTCCTATCTACTCTACTTTGCTGCCAGGAATTTGCCTTCATCACCAAATGAGACCCTTTTGTCATTTATGAAAGTCGTGTTCTATGGCGGTGTTTTGGCTTCGTCAGCTGCCAAGTCAGGCCTCATTGACGACGACAACTTGTCGTCGACAAGTGCGCCCTACGCTGGAGTATGAATTGTTCAGTTCAATTTCACGAACGCCTATGTTTGGTTGTCTGTAGTGAGCATATACCTTGTTTAGCTGTTTTTGGTTGGTTGTAATGAACATATGTCCAACTTCAATTGCTAAATTTGGTTGTTCAATCATACAATTGGTTCCTGTTAAAGCCGGTGTAGTTAACACACCCTTGTTTATTTCAGTTTTCTCACAATGTGATGTTCAATCATAGAATTTGATGTTTAAGCACATGGTACGTTCTATGCAATTTCAACAATACCGATATGAATGACTATTTGGTTGCTGTACTATGCCTTGTTTGTTTAGTTATTCACAATGTGTAGTACAATTTGATTAATACCAGTTCAATGGCCATATTTGTTTCCTGTTAAGCCTGGTGTAGGTAATACAACCCCTGTTTTTTTCACTCTGTGATGTTCAATTATATAATTTGATGTTTAAGTGCAAGCTTTGTTCTATGCAAATTCAACAATACCATTATGAATGACTTTATTTGGTTGTTGTTACGCCTGATGTAATGAGCATATGCCTATTTTAATGGTTTTTGGTTCACATGGCTATATTTGTTTCCCATGTTATACTCCCTCCGCCCCATAATATAAGACGCTAATACATACAATATGTTAGTACATTGGATGTAATTAGATCTTATATAGTGGGACGGAGAGAGCATCATGTGAGGTAACTAATAAACATTGTTAGTACAATGGGACAAAATGTGGCAATTAAACTATTTATTTACAGTTTGTCAAAGACAACAGTGATATGCAGTATATTAACTCAGAAGTCTGTACCCTTTTTACTGCAGATAATGAGTTGTTACATGACAATTTTTGTATCTTTTTCCTTTGCAGTGGTTCCCAACGCAGTCTACCTAAGATCACCTCTCAGACTACATGATTGTTGGACATGCAAATGTACATGTATTTCTACCAGAATAGAATGACTATCTGGAAGTCATGAAGATATTGAAGGATGGGCGGTCAGCCATCACAAGGGATTGGGCTAGAGTCGTGTGTGCATTCGACATGGAGGAGGGCACACTACGGGCATTCCACATCACCTTTTACAGCAACCAGAATATATTTTGCCTCTTTCTTTGTCGTCTTTAATACAAGTATTCAACTGTCGTTCATCATTCTTTATTTGGTGCTTATGTAATTCTTTCGTTGACTTAATTCTTGAACGTATGTACTTGTGAATGGAATAATGCATTGGTTGATGAACCTATCTATGTATATGTACAAATCTATTCCCTACTTTCAAATTCAAATTCTGTACAATTTTAAATTGTAGCGATTAAAAAAAATGCTCTGCGGGTCATTACGCCGCACACGGTTTGTAAGTTCGTTTGTGATATACCTCATGATCCGACCCGTTTCACAGATAGAAAACATGTGCGACCATGCACACAGTTGCCGTTTGTAAACCGTCTGTGATTTCAGACAATATCACAAACGGCGCAACCGAATTCAACGTTGGTGATAGAATCTCTGTCGCACACAGTTTAAACAGAATAGCGCGTGCGATAGCTATCCTGTCGGACGCGTCTATGACATTCAGACGTTTCTTAAGCTTATCTGATACTTGTACGACGGTTAAATTATCGTCTTAGTTAAATATCGCAAACAGTTCGGACAATATAAGTGTGCGTGATATACGGCTTATCTTACATGCTTTGCAATTATGAACTGTTTGCGATTCGGCGCACATCGTAAACGATGCACTACAGAATAGCGTGTGCGATGTTATCCTGATCTCACACGAGTTGCAAGGATGAGCCGTATGGGAAGGATGCCATATCTAAAACAGTTGATCGGTGACTCTCGTTTGTGATAGATGCGGACATCCCATACGCTTAGTTTCGCCAAACGTTTGCGTTCGTTGGCCACCATCGCCGACGATTTTTCTGTGTCCTGTGGGATGGACCCCCTATCGCCCACACAGGCAAGGCGACGGTTTAAAACTACGTCGTGGAAAGTGGTTAAAAACCGTTTGTATAGCACGTCGTTGCACCAGTGTATCAAAATCAATAATGCCAAAGGCACACATCCGAGAGTGGTTAATGGGCAAAGAATTAAGTGATGACACCGGAGGAACACATAAGAGAGACCTTCCGGAACACTCCAAAAACCTGCAAAAGGAATAGGTATGTGATATGGTAAGTAAACCGACTAATTTTTTTCGTAAAAATATGTTCTGTTGGTTTTGGTATTTTGGAAAAATTACAAAAATAAAAACGAGTTAGGGGGACCCACGAGGGAGCCACAAGCCAACAGGGCACGCCCTGATAGCTTGTGGGCCTCTCGTGTGCCTCCCGGACTCGGTTTTCTTCCTGAACACATATTCTAACCTAGAAAAAAATCATTATATACACTCCCATGTGTTTTGACCACCGCATCACAAGTTTCTCCTCTCTTCTTGTTTCAGGCTCTTTTTCTGACAGATTTAGAAGCAACATGTCATCACAAGATTCAGAGGGAGAGAGATATGTTTCAGATCTCATTGCCAACCCCCAAGTTTATGGGGATGTGGATTCTTATGGGTGGTCAACGGAGGAAGAGGTGGAGGCTGACCGAAAAAGGATCGAGCCTTCAAGTGATGAAGAAAAAGAGGAAGTCCCTCTACCTCAACCTGGAGATATGTAAACACCACCGCTGCCTCAGCCGGCGAAACACATCCTTTGATGGAAGGAGCGATGATCGTCACCAACAAACTCCGCAAGGAGAATGTAGACCTTAAGCGAGAAGTTGATAAGCTCAATGAGGAGATCTGTATCCTAAGGGGCATCATTGCTAAGAGGATTACATCATCACTACCGTCACCCAAGAAGGACGCTTGAGTACATTGGTATGGGCACCACCCTTAGCTTGTTCCAAGCTTGGGGGAGGTGCCCCGGTATCGTATCACCATCACTTTTACAGTTATCATATATCTTAGTTCGATCCTTAGTGTTTCGTGATTTAGAGGAATAAAATTTAGTTTTGCTTCGGTTAGAGTGTTTGCTTTGCGGTCTTCCTATCTTTGTAATCGAGTGTGAGTGTTATATAATAAAGATTAGTTGAGTTTGTTTGCTTTACTCTCATACATCCATCATCATAGCAATGAAATAAAATAAATAAAAGTAAAAATCATTTGCTAATCCCATGGGGAGTAATGACTTCACATAGAAAAAGTATGATTGATAAAAGTTGTTTGGAGTTTAAAAATATAGTGATAGTCATTGATACAATCCATGAAAAATTATGATATGGGAGAGGAGATTCACATGCAAATACACTATCTTGGACATCTTCTATGATTGTGAGCCCCCATCAAATATTATATAATGATCAAATTATTGATGTTGTGCAAGGATGACATCGTAATGAGTTATGTTTGTTTACATCCACGTAGAAGTTATATTGTCATGGATCCTTTAACATGTGGTCCTTGCTTTAGATCTTTTGCTAGCCAAAAAATTTCCGCACCAAGTAGAGATATTACTTGTGCATCCATAACCCTTAAACCAGTTTCTTGCCATGAGAATCCACCATACCTACCTATGGATTGAATAAGATCCTTCAAGTAACTTGCCATCGTTGCACAAAGAAATTAAAATTTCTCTTAAATATGTATGAACTTTTATTGTAAGGGAAAATAAGTTTTGAACGATCTTGGGATGACAAAGAAATAAAAGCGAAGAACTGCATAATAAAGTTTGTTATCACAAGGGGCAATATAAACTGACGTTCCTTTACATTAAGAGTTTGGACATCCAAAATAAAAAGCGCATGACAACCTCTGCTTTCCTCTGCGAAGGGCCTATCTTTTACTTATATGAATTTACCTTTCAAGTACTTACTTTCATCCAAGAGTCAAGTTTATCTTTACTCAAGTCTATTAACTCTTTAGCAGCAAGCATCATGTGTTCCTTCCCTTATATCGGACACTTGGAGTCGGCATGCTTTGCTAGAGGCCGCTACCGACTAGTCGAGTCGGATGTCTCTGACTCGCGACCAAAGTGAACGAGAACCTAAGGGGTCGCGCGCTTAAGGGAAGGAACATATGGGCTTTAGGATCCGTGTGAGGCCCAAGAGTTGAGCCCGCGCCGGATGCCTATATATAGTGGAGGTGCGGCACACCTATCTTGTTGATCGCTTCGGCACCGTCATTAGGGCTTTGCATGTGTTGCAACTAGCCACCTCCACTTGCCGCTGCCGACTGTGTGATCAGACCTAGCAGTCTGCCGCACGGTGTTCCTCCCACACGCACGGATACCGTTAGAGGCGGTGCACTAGCGCCGCTCCGGCAAACCTGTACGTGGGATCCGGCAACCGGCTGCACGAGGGAGATTGGATTGGCTGTTCGAGGGAGATCGAATGAGGAGGAGACAGACCACGCGAACGCGCTGCCCCAACTCTACTTCCGCTGCACGGCACTGCGCGTCTAGTGGTAACGAACTGTGATCCATCTCCGTAGCATGTTCTTGGATGTTCTGCGCGTAGGAAATTTTTAATTTGCATGCGATGCACCTACGGTAGAACCCAACAGTGGTATCAGAGCCTCTGCTATAGGATTTGGATTCATATCGGATGCGTATTTGATATGTGAAGGCGGCGGATGAGATCTGTCGTCATTCATGAGATCGGCTATGTGCACGGTTAATGAGATCAACTGCACATCAGGGTCATTGAGGCTATATTTTCTGTCCATCAGAATCGATGAGGTCGTGACACACCCTACCCCTACCGGTCGGTATCCTCCATCGGGATTAACAGTGAAACGTAAATCCGAATCGGGTTCACGATGATCGATGAGATCGGTCAGATCAAAAAATCCGGTGTGATCGGGACCGGCGTGTGCGTAGTGTCTTGTATTTCGTACATGATACACAAACCGGTAGAATGCGATTCTATGCATAACTTTGTTTTGCAGGTTTGATGTGAATAGTATGTCTCATGTGTATGTGATGCATGTGTGTAACTTAACATGACCTGCGTGTCATGATTGTCAGCCGGCAGGAGCCAAAGTGCTGTCATTATATTGTATAATGACCTGCGTGTCGACTTTTGATTCTTTGTAAATTCGTTACTAGTTGTAGAAGTTGGAGAATTGAGATCAAGTTCGAGGCTTTGGTGTCTCGGTGTGACGAACAAGATGGAGTTCCGCCTTGGCCATCGCAGTTGGAGCCGGCCTGGAAGGACATCCATGAAGGAGCCATACTATTTCACATATTTATGTTGATATGTGATTGATATTGCTTCTTGTTTTCTATGCATGTTATTATGGTAGAAAGATCCCTCATTAATATCAAGCACATTGCCATTCCGGGTGTTGCACCTTCGCACGTCAAGTACGTCTAGTGGTGGGCTCATAAAATTGAGGTGCTACTAGGTGTCCTTGAACTGGAGGGTTCGTGTCAGACACGGACATGCACTGCATCAGGTTAACTTGACAAGGCTATCAAAACGGTTTTCGGCCTTGTGGCAAAGAAGGTTGGGAGCCGGGGTATAAGATACCTACCCGATCGACAGGAGTCATATAGAGATACGATTAGCAAGGAGTTGCTTACCGAATAGGCAAGTTGGCTAGCAGTGATGCTAAAGCTCACTAGTCGCTCGCGCTAGACGGGTCCTGAATCACTGAGAGTTCACGGAGGGATGCTGACTTCAGTGGGAGTAGTTCCGTTTAAGGCTTGAATTACTCTACATAAACACATTGCTTAGTGATTGCATATTTTCTATTGTAGATCAATGGCACCACCTGCTCAACCCAACTTTGCATTGAAATCAATTCTGGAAAAGGATAAACTGAATGGAACAAACTTTACCACCTGGTATAGAAATTTGAGAGTTGTTCTCAAGCACGATAAAAAGGAACATGTTCTAGAGGATCCACTTCTAGAGGAACCTGCCGAGAATGCTAGTGCCACAACCAAGAATGCCCATTAGAAACTCGTTGATGAATCAAACAAGATCAGCTGCCTCATGCTGGCTTGTATGGAGCCCGATTTGCAACAGCATTTCGAGAAAGTTGATGCTTTCGATATGATCGAGAGTCTCAACAGCATGTTTCAGGTGCAGGCTAGGACCAAAAAGTTCAACGTCTGGCAATCATTGACGGATTGTAAGCTGAAAGAGGGTGGTCCACTAAGACCGCATGTGATCAAGATGATCGGGTACGTGCAAGCTTTGGATCGGTTAGGGTTCCCACTTGGGGACGAGCTGTCCACTGACGCAATTCTGGGTTCTCTTCCACCTAGCTATGGGACGTTCGTCTGGAACTATCATATGCACGGCATGGATAAGAAGCTCACTGAATTGCATGGGATGCTTAAGGTGGCAGAGCAAGATATTAAGGAAGGAACACATCAAGTGTTGATGGTGCAGAATTCGGCTAAGTTCAAGAAGAGTTGGTCCAAGGAAAAGGGTAAGGCAAAGGGCATGGGGAAGGTTGTCTCTGCCGCTGCGCCGAAGCTGGGGCCGGACTCAAAGACCGTGTGCTTTCATTGCAAGGAAACTGGTCACTGGAAGAGGAACTGTAGCAAGTGACTTGCTGAGCATGGCAAGAAGGCCGGAAATGCTTCTTCGGGCAAAGGTACACTTGTTACATATGTTATAGACATTTACCTTACTGACATACCTAGTAGCTCTTGGGTATTTGATACCGAATCGGTTGTTCATATATGCAACAAGATGCAGGGGCTGATAAGAACTAGGCGTGTGGCACAAGGGGAAATTGACATCAGGGTCGGCAACAAACCAAGAGTTGCTGCGTTAGAAGTCGGCACGATGCAGCTTCAGCTTCCTTCTGGATTCATTTTGGAATTGAATAATTGTTATTACATTCCTGCACTTAGTCGGAACATTATTTCTGCCTCATGTTTGATGAGTCAAGGTTATGAATTCAATATAAAGGACAATGGTTGTTCATTTTATTTGAATGGAATGTTCCATGGCTATGCACCCATTGTAGATGGGCTATTTATTTTGAATCTGGAAACGGAACCAGTCTATAACGTGAATGTCAAGAGGCATAAGCCTAATGAGATAAATCGGACTTACTTCTGGCATTGCCGGCTTGGACATATTAGCCTGAAACGCATGAAGAAGCTCCATGATGATGGACTCCTAACATCGTCCGACTTTGGGTCGTTCGAGACATGCGAATCATGCTTGCTAGGCAAAATGACTAAGTCTCCTTTTGCAAAGAGTTGTGAAAGGGCATCCGAGCTGTTGGAGCTTATACACAGTGATGTGTGTGTGGTCCAATGAGCACAACGGCCAGAGGTGGCTATCAGTACTTCATGACTTTTACCGACGACTTGAGTAGATATGGATATATCTATTTGATGAGGCACAAGTTGGAAACTTTTGAAAAGTTCAAAGAGTTTCAGAACGAGGTTGAAAATCAGCTTGGCAAGACGATAAAGCTTCTGTGATCGGATCGTGGAGGTGAGTACATGAGCCAGGAGTTTGATGATCATCTGAAAAGCCGAGGTATAGTACCTCAGCTCACACCTCCAGGAACGCCACAGAGAAACGGCGTGTCAGAACGGAGAAATCGAACCTTGTTGGACATGGTCCGATCGATGATGAGCAAATCAGATTTACCCTTGTCATTTTGGGGATACGCTCTAGAAACTGCAGTGTTCACACTAAACATGGTACCATCAAAATCCGTAGATAAGACACCACATGAGATGTGGACTGGGAAGAGTCCTAGTTTGTCTTTTCTAAAGTTTTGGGGTTGTGAAGCATTCGTCAAACGACTCATGTCGGACAAGCTTACACCCAAGTCGGATAAATGCATATTCGTGGGGTATCCGAGGGAAACCTTGGGATACAGCTTCTACAACCGAGAAGAGAACAAAGTGTTTGTTGCTCGGAACGTGGTTTTCCTAGAGAAAGAGTTTCTCAGTCGGGAAGCCAGTGGGAGAACAGTACCACTCGAAGAAGTTCGAGAGCCACTCGGGGACAACTCGGCTAGTGATGAGATCATACCGGAGTTGTTCAGGGAACCCGTAGTGGAATCGGCACCGGAGCCACGGAGGTCGGAAAGATTGCGTAGAGTGCGTGATGTGTTACTCCTAGAAAGCGACGAGCCGGCCACGTATGCAGAAGCGATGGTGAGTCCAGATTTCGAGGCATGGCTGGAGGCCATGAGATCCGAGTTAAAGTCCATGGATGATAATCAAGTCTGGGACTTGGTTGATCCGCCACCTGGTGTAATTGCCATTGGTTGCAAATGGGTCTTTAAGAAGAAAACCGATGTGGATGGAAATGTTCAGATCCACAAAGCTCGGCTTGTCGCTAAAGGTTATGGACAAGTTCAAGGAATTGACTACGACGAGACCTATTCGCCGGTAGCGATGCTAAAGTCGGTGAGGATCATACTAGCTATAGCTGCATATTTCGATTATGAGATATGGCAAATGGATGTCAAAACGGCTTTCCTTCATGGAAATTTAAAGGAGGATGTATACATGATACAACCTGAAGGTTTTGTCGATCCAAATAATGCTAGTAAAATATGCAATCTCAAGAGATCCATTTATGGATTGAAGCAAGCAGCTCGGAGTTGGAACAGTCGTTTTGATGAAGTCATCATTGACCTTGGTTTCATCACGAACGAAGAGGACTATTCTTTATACAAGAAGTCTAGTGGGAGCTCGGTAGTATTTTGATCCTGTATGTGGATGACATACTGGTGATCGAAAATGATGTTTCGATGCTGAACTCAGTCAAGGAATCATTGAATGGCAAGTTTTCGATGAAAGACCTTGGAGAGGCAGTGTACATTTTAGGCATCAAGATCTATAGAGATAGATCGAGGAGGCTGCTCGGCTTAAGCCAGAGCACGTACATAGACAAAGTGTTGAAGCGGTTCAACATGAGTGAGGCCAAGAAAGGGTTCTTGCCCATCTCACATGGTATAAGGCTAAGCATGACTCAGAGTCCTATGACTTCTGATGAGCGAAACAGAATGAGTAGGATTCCGCATGCTTCGGCAATAGGATCCATCATGTATGCCATGCTATGTACTCGGCCTAATGTTGCCTATGCAAGAACCTTAACAAGCAGATACTAGGCCGACCCAGGTGAGAGTCACTGGGCAGCGGTGAAAACTATCCTGAAGTACCTGAAAAGGACTAAAGAGATGTTCCTAGTTTATGGAGGTGAGGAGGAGCTCTGCATAAAGGGTTACGCTGATGCTAGTTTCCAAACCGACAGGGATGATTGTCGATCGCAAACTGGATTCGTGTATGTCATGAATGGAGGAGCAGTGAGCTGGACGAGTTCCAAGCAAGATACGGTGGCCGACTCCACAACAGAGGCCGAATACATTGCGGCTTGTGAAGCCACAAAGGAAGGTGTTTGGATGCGGAAGTTCCTGGAGGATCTTGGTGTGTTCCCGGGCTGGGCAAAACCGTTGGACCTGTATTGCGACAATTCAGGTGCCATCGCACAGGCCAAGGAGCCGAGACAACACCACAAGACCAGGCACATAGACCGAAAGTACCACCTGATACGAAAGCTCGTAAAGAATGGTGATACTAATTTATGCAAGATTCATACGGATGAAAATGTTGCAGATCCGTTGACTAAGCCGCTTCCACAACCCAAGCATGAGGGGCACGTTAGAGCTATGGGCATTCGATGTCTATTTGATTGACTCTAGTGCAAGTGGGAGACTGTTGGAGATATGCCCTAGAGGCAATCATGTATGATGATATTTCCTATGTGTTTATGAATAAAGATAGTCCTTGGACATTATCAGTAATGTGTATTAACAAGTACATGACTTGTTTGTGAGACTATGCATTGTATGATGACTGTCCTAAATGGTCCCTAGTCGGAAAGGCTGTGTGGACACTCAGCCAGTTAGACTAGCATATGACATGGTGGATGGTTCGGTTTCACTAACCATGTAGCATTGGATGCTAGCCAGATAATATGGACTCAGAAAGATCTGGTCGGATTCGACGTAGTCGAATCCGAGTTGAGATAAGGTCTGAGTTGGACAGACCCAACTATGAGACGCAGTGATAGGTCATCTAAAAGTCTCTAGTACAACATACGTTCTGTGTCCTAAGACCTGACCTGGCGCATGTACTCGGGATGGTGACAGACTTGCTTTGGACCGACCAAATGCTACTCCGTGACAAGGTAGTTATAAAGGTATGTTTCGGGCTTGTCCAGACTCATGCTGCGAGACGTGGTCAAGCAAGATGGGATTTGCCCCTCCGATAAGGAGAGATATACTCTGGGCCCCTCGGGTGATCTGACCTGGATAAGCATGGCCATGCGATAAGGATTATGAGATAATTCGAAGTGTTGGTCGGATTCACCGGAACGAGAAAGAGGTCGTGCCGGAACAAGGATGACCATGTCGCCTTGAGCACGACAACATATATCGTGTTGCAAAGGGAACGAAAGTGTGATGTACAGGTTCGCCTAACCAGCTTCATCGGACACTTGGAGTCGGCATGGTTTGCTAGAGGCCGCTACCGACTAGTCGAGTCGGATGTGTTCTGACTTGCGACCAAAGTGAACGAGAACCTAAGGGGTCGCGTGCTTAAGGGAAGGAACACGTGGGCTTTAGGATCCGTGCGAGGCCCAAGAGTTGAGCCCGCGCCGGATGCCTATATATAGTGGAGGTGCGGCATACCTATCTGGTTGATCGCTTCAGCGCCGTCATTAGGGCTTTGCATGTGTTGCAACTAGCCACCTCCACTTGCCGCCGCCGACTGTGTGATTGGACCTTGCAGTCTGCCGCACGGTGTTCCTCCCACACGCGCGGATACCATTAGAGGCGGTGCACTTGCGCCACTCCGGCGAACCTGTACGTGGGATCCGGCGACCGGCTATACAAGGGAGACTGGATCGGCTGTTTGAGGGAGATCGAACGAGGAGGAGATGGACCACGCGAAATCGCTGCCCCAACTCTACTTCCGCTGCACGGCACTGCGCGTCTAGTGGTAACGAAATGTGATCCATCTCCGTAGCATGTTCTTGGATGTTCTGTGCGTAGGAAATTTTTAATTTGCATGCGATGCACCTACGGTAGAACCCAACACTGCCGAGCCCCCTGTCTTGGTCCTCTTGCATAAGAAAGGAAACCTTTGGGGATTTCTTCGGGCGCCCGCGAGCTGGCATTGCTCCTCTATCACCAAAGAGGAAACCCTCTCTGTCCGCGCCAGCTGGTGCGACCCTGGGGGCTTCCCTGTGCGGGCCGCGTCAGCCACGTGAAGGGGCAGGGCTGTGTGATCCTGCCGCACCGTCCTTGGCCAATATGCCCTGCGTAGGCTCCCGTGGATAGCCTCAAGAGAGGATCCCACGATGAGGCTCCGGGAGGCAATCTCATGGGTGAACTCCACCTGCCTCCTGACGGCACTCGCAGGCATGCACCTTGCGAGAAGGGGACCCTCACGAGGGCCTGATTCCCGAGGCTTGGTGGGGAAATTCTCCGGGCCCGAGACACGTGCCGCGCCTTGGGCCGCAGGTAGACGGGCCTGGGTACCCCCAGTCCCATGGGCCTCACTATAGCCCCTGAGCCCGTGGCTTGCACGACCCGGCCGACAGTGGGTAAAGCGGTGCAGGCTCCAAACGCCTGCGAGCCAGGCTCGACGCGTGGCGCGTGGTGAGGCGCGGGACGCCCGACCTCCCCACGACGCCTCGGCTATTGCCCGGGCTAACATAAAGCGGGCACGCGAGGTGGAGCTATCATTGCCATTATTTGCGTTGCATCCATCTCCCTACACCTTCCCCCTCCGCACGGAACCGCTCCAGATCCAACCTCTCTCGAGGTACCTCCTTTGCTCAGATGGCGCCCGCCGGCAACAAGGGGAAGGCCACGGCCTCCGCCGCAAGTCCTGCCGCCGTCGGGCCGGCTCTCTTGCCCTCCACCGTCTCTAGGGAGGAGGACTTGGGCCCAGAGCTCCCGCTGGTGGCCGGCGGTCTGAACGAGGGGCAGGCGACTGGAATCTGGCCGGGCTCTACAGCGCCGAGCGGCCTGCCAAAGTCCGCCCACCCCTTCTCCTTCCACAGCATCTACGCCGGGCTGGTACTGCCATTGTCCAAGTTTTTCTATGCCATCCTCTCCCATTACCAGATCCACGCCTTGCACCTTCAGCCCAACTCCATCCTCCTCCTGGCCATCTTCACCTTCTATTGCGAGGCTTTCGTGGACGTGAGGCCCTCGGTGGCGCTCTTTCGCCACTTCTTCAGCCTGCGGTACACCGCCCCGGACCAGCACTCCGCGTGCGTCTCCTTTGTTGACACGTGCGCGAGCATCCGCCTGAAGGTCGGGAAGAAGGTCGAGGGCTACCGGCAGCGTTGGGTCATCATGAACGCATGCCGGGTCAACTCGCTCCTGACGGCCCCCACGGGCCAGCCCACGTAGATTCCCGGGTGGTGCCACGAGAAGCTCACCGACCCGAGGGTGGAGCCCGTCCTGGAGCGCATCGCCGCGCACGGGGATGCCCATCTGACGGGGGCGATGGTCATTAAGGAATTCTTGGGGCAGCGTATCGCACCGCTCCAGGCACGCTCGCGGCCCCTGTGGGAGTTCACTGGCGGGAGTGACCCACTGAGGCTGCACGTCAGCGGCATGACGTGCGATGAGCTGGATGGGGCCTTGGGGGCTTTACTCGGCTATGACCCCGAGGACCTTCCGTAGGCAGCGCCGACATGGAGGAGTTGGTCGCGGAGATGCCCATCTTCGAGGAGTGGGGGCTCGTTGGGTCGTGCGGGAACCCCTCCATTGCGGTGACATCCTCTGGCGAGGGTGATGGCGACAAGGACTCGGAGGCAATGATAGGAGAGGGGAACTTCGACCGGGTGCTATCTCCCAGTCTCCACATGTCCTTGCGCAGCCTCGGGGATGATGGCAACGCCGTAGACGAGCAGCGCCAGGAAACTCCCCCTAGGCCCGCAGTTGAGGAAGACGGAGCGGGGTCTGACCCGCGGCCACTCCTGCGCCAGTGACGGGGGCCCACGTCGAAGGTGCGGTGCCCATCCAAGCGGCGGCCGCACCCCCTCAGGAGGCCTCCCTGGCCCCCAAGAAAGGCGGAACTAGGCCGAACCTGCCGAGGGCCGCACCGAGCGCCCTCCAGGCGATGTCGAGACGACATGCGAGGGCGGCGAGGGCACGCCATCCGCCACCGCGAAGAAGAGGAAGTGGGCCGCCGAGGACGAGTAAGTGCCTCAATCCATTCCCACGCTAGGTGTCTGTGACTGGTTTGCTCAAGCTAATCCTCTCATCGGCGCAGGTGTTCCGGCGACGGTGGGGAGAAGAAGAAGAAGTCAAACACTGGGGCGAAGGTACTTCCCGTCCAGAAGGCGGACTCAACCCTCGGCCGAAGCATCGGCGGGCGCGGGGGCGGTTTGCACCAGTCTGGGCTGTGCTTTGTCGGGCGGGCGCCGTGGCGGCGCCCAGCGTCTCACCGACGCAGCGAGGGGGCCTGTGCCAGGGCCGCGACTGTCCAGCCCCCGGCACCGCCTGCCAGGGCCGTGGCGGTCAGGCCTCAGGCGCCACCTGCTGAGGCCATGGCTGCTCAGCCCCCGGCGCCACCTGCCGAGGCTGCAGCTTCTCAGCCCGCGGGGAAGGGAGGGGCGCCTCAACCTTCGCCGACCGTCCTGGCCCCCGTAGCCAGCCATGGCGTGGGGCGCGACTCAGGCCGCCCACAAGCGGTGGTCACCCCGAGGGCCCCAGAGGTCAGCGTGGCAGCCTTTCCAGGCGAACCGCGGGAGCCAAGCTTGGGGGAGGACCCAGAGCCCCCGACATCTCAAGCGAAGGGCGCCAGGGCCCTTCTTGTTACGACAACAGCAAGTGCCGGAGTGCCGGTCCCCAGGCAAGCTCTCGCCTTGATAGACCAGAGCGCCTTGCTTAGGTGCGGGGCTCTGACCGACGCCCAGGACGCGCTCGACCGGCTTGGGGCAGGCTTCCGAAGCGCGCTCGACCTGCTCAGGGTGGACTTTCGAGACGCCAAGGCACGCCTCTTCGCCGAGCGCTTGACGCTCGCCATGGGGTGGCATCAGCTTGACTCCTCCGCTAGAGAGGCTCACAGCAAGGCCGAGGCTATCCTTGCGGAAGGCAAGAAGGAGGTCGCCGAGGCGAAGGCCGCTTGCGAGAGCACTCTTGTCGAGAAAATGGCGCTTGTGAAGTGCGTCAAGGAAGCGGAAGCTGGCTTGAAGGCGCTTCGGGAATAGGCCGCGCAAGCGCAGAAACTGCAGCTGCGGGAAGAAGACGTCAGGGCCCACGAGGCGAGGCTCGCAGACCGCGACTCTCAGCTTGCAATGGTGACGACCGAGCAGGCCACGGAGCGCGGGCGCTTGGAGACGCTGCAGCGCGAGGTGGACGAGGCCCAAGAAGCTCACGCCAAGAAGGTCTCCGAAGCCAATGCCAAGCTGGATGCCCGGGAGAAGGAGATTCAAGCCGCTGCCGATGCGAGGGCGGCCTCGGACCACGCCGCGCTTTCCTCCCTCGAGCACAGGGCCTGCAAGGCCTTGGGCTCTATCTGCAAGTTGAGTTTCGAGACTACTCTCGTCCCTCAGGGCGCCAGCTACGCCGAGCTCTCCTCCAAGCTCATGAGGGAACTTGACGGTGCGGCCCAGGAGGTGGATGGCATCCTGGAAGAGGAGAGCCGCAATCTCTTCTCCGTGGCGGCGACCCGCGTCTTCAGCCATCTCCTCCTTCGCGATCCCAACTTTAAATTCGACGAGGTGACGGGCCCCGTGCCCGAAGAATCTCGCGGCGACCTGGCGGCAGCTGTGGGGGGCCACGTGAGCGTGTTGCTTGAGAAGTTCTTCTGCAACGATGACGGCGAAGAGTCTAGCGGCAAGCCTCCTATTACCGTCCTGCAATAAATTGAATCCGCCTCGAGGAGGCATAAGATGACAGTTTAAATCGCGAGGAATATTTTGAACTTTGCAATAACTGTTTGTGATCTGTGATTTCCCTTCCTTGGCTTGGTTTTTCTCTTGCTAGCCTTTGTGCTCTGCGTCGGCACGGCCCAACCCCACGCGTACCTCAGCCGTCGCTGGAACGCCAAGTTCCGTTGCCTGAACTGAACCAGGAGGTGAGGGGCTACGGGGACTAGTGAAGCCTCCTGAGGCGCGATGCTCAAGAGCCCCCCTTTGACGCGCAAGCGACCCGCTCGAGAATCCTCGTGCTTTGAGTCGGCAGGGCCCAGCCCCGCGCGTACCTCAGCCATCGCTGGAACGCCAGGTCACGATGCCTGAACTGAACCAGGAGGTGAGGGGCTACGGGCGCTAGTGAAGGCTCCTGAGGCGCGATGCTCAAGAGCCCCCCTTTGACGCGCAAGGAGCCCACGTGATGAAGAATCCTGCGCACAAGAAACCATGCTTGGAGCATCACATGCTTGCCGGTTTACACTTGGGTGTCGCGCGGGGAGACTAGACACCAAGGTCCTTGGTGGGGTGACGTGCGCGGAGGTAGAGCCGCGAGCCAGAGCCCGGTCCGTTGGGTTTCTCACGCTGGTGGGACTAACCCGAGCACAGGCACCATGTCCAGTCCCCGCTCGCGCAAGGTACAAGGGGAAACTGGTGAGCGTGGAGCTCAGTCAATCCTTCACCAGCGCCGAGCATGGGGCTTCCACTTGGGCGTGGGCATAGTCGCAGTTCGACAGTATCTCCGCTAGCGCGGAGCATGGGGCTTCCACTTGGGCGTGGGCGGGAGTCCTCCCGAGGCCAAGGGGTGGCCCTGTGGGAGGCTCCGGGGCGTGTACAACCCCAACCTCATTATTACGTGAGAGGGTCACGGGCAGCGATTAAAGAGGTGTCGGACGCTCCAGGCACATGGCTCAGGAGCTCCTTCCTCAGTCTTCAGGCGGGTTGCACCTCACTCTTCACACAGCTGCATGCGCATGAAACCTGTGACATGGGGGCGACGCGCGTCGGGTGGCCGTCCCGAGGCCACCGCACGAAGAGGTTCAACACCGAGGACCACAGGAGGTGACGTGTACGGGGGCAACCCGTGAGACAGAGCTCAGTCACTCGGGTTTAGCGACGCTGCAGGGACGGACCCAAGCACAGACGCCATGTCGGGTTCCTTCATGGGATGAACAGGGGAAAGCCACCCGATGCATGGCGCCCAAGGTGACGAAACACCAAACTAGCAGTCATACATATTGAGCCGCGCCCTTACTCACCTCAAGAGGCTACGTGCACAGGAGCAAGCCCGCGAGACAGAGCTCGATCGCTTGGATTTATCAACGCTGCAGGGACGGACCCGAGCACAGACGCCGTGTCCAACACCAGCCAAGGGACATTCGAAAGATGGGTCGTGGGGGCGCGGCGATTTCAAACGGTGGCCAGAGACCGAATGCGAGGCTGGCAATTGTGATGCTGCGGAAGCGTCTGGCCTCCCAACAGAGCGTGCCGCGGAGGTTCGCTCCTCAGGGGCCGGCCGGCTCCTGAGGTCCTGGAGGCTCGCAGGGCCTCGGCGCCGCGTGAGGCACCATCGTGAACTGCGTCAGCCTTTGGAAGGCGACACTGGCGCTCACCAAGCCAAAGAGCATGCAGACGTAGCTAGTGGTGAGGTGTGGTTGGAAGAGCCCTTGGGATCCGGCTCTGTTAAGGCCCGCGATGTCGACGCACATGCGCTCCCCGCCGCTCCTCCTGGCGGTGACAGCATGGCTACCGGGGCGCTCCGGGCGACGTTGCTCCCGCAGCTCGCCGATTTCTTGGTCGATGAACTCCTGTGACGCTAGCGCCCGGCGCCACGCTCCTTCCTTGTAGGATCGCGCGATGAAGCACACTTCCAAGTGGTGCCCGAGCACCTCCCTCGTCATACCGGCCAAGTCAGATGCTTTCCAGGTGGTAGCCCCCGAGCCTAGCCCGAGGGAGGCACCGGGCGCGCCTTCCTATGCCGGGAGGTAACCAACACCGGCAACAGGCACAGGTCTCGCGTCGTCGGCGTCAGGCGCTACTTTCTTCGTCTTGGCGATACCGGGACGGGCAGCAGCCGCTTGTTCCTTGGGGGTGCGGCCTCGCAAGGCCCAGCATCCCCTGCGTCATCGGAATGCTCCGTTGCGGCAAGCTTGTAGGTGCGCTCAAGGGACCAGACCGCGTCCTTCTCGTCGCAGGCGATGGTGATGACGCCACTGCATCCTGGCATCTTGAGGACGTTGTAGCCATGGTGTGTTGTTGGCATAAACTTGGCCAGCGCTGGGTATCCCAAGATGGCGTTGTACGTGAGGCCGATGTGCGCCACAACAAAATCGATGAGCTCGGTGTGGTAGTTGTCGCACGTGCCAAATGTGACAGGGAGGCGGATCTTCCCCAGCGGAGTGGTGGAGCCGTCGGTCACCTCAGAGAACGGCCTGGTCGGCATCAGTTGGTCGTAGGGCACCTGGAACGTCTCAAAGATCTTCACAGAGATCACGTTGAGGCCCGCGCCTCCGTTGATGAGGGTCTTGGTGACGGCGACATTGCTGATGGTGGTGGTGCACATCATGGGGAGTGCGCCCGCGGTGGCCGTGGACTTGAGGCTGTCCCTGGTGTCGAAGGAGATGGCATAGTAGGACCACTTGAAGGGCCTCACGGCTTCTGGCCTTGGGAGGGAGGCGTTCACCTCATGAGATAGTTGCTTGAACCGGCGGTTCGACGAAGGGGTGTGGGCTCCGCCAAGGATGCAAGCCACCGCTCGGGGCTCTTGGTAGCCCCCGACCCCCTCGTCGTGCTGGCCGTCGTCGTTCCTCATCGGTGGTGGCGATAGTGGTGGGAGCGCAGCGTTGTACCGAGGGCACACCTCACGAGGCTGATCGCGCCGGCCATTCTCACGGGGATGCTCATGCCAGCCCTGGCGAGGGTTGCCGCCATGGTTATCCCACCTGCCGCCGCTATGGCCGCCGCCGCCTCCGCGGCCAGCGCCACGGTCATTGCGTTCCGGGCGTCGGCCAACACGCTCGTCTCGGAGGATCCTGAGTTCTTGGTAGTCTTTAGTGCTGTGGGTATGCACGTCATGGTAGATGCAGAACGGGCGACAGTCCTTCTCGGGCACGCCATGGTCGCGGCCGCACTTCTGCTCAGGCTCCGCCGCGAGTACGGTGGGGCCCTTACGCTTGACCTCCTTACCATTGGCCTTGCCATCGTCCGGCACGGCGTCAGGGTCGTCACAGACAAACAGGCGGCCCTCCTCAGGCTTGGTGCATTTGTCAGTGATGTTGAACAACTCCAAGGCCGAGCTCAGGTTATCGTTGATGGTGAGCTTTTCACACATCTTGAGGTCCTTGATGCCGTTGGTGAACGCCATGATGACGGCTTCAACCGTAGCGCGCGGGGTCTTGTTGCGCACCTGGCTGAACCATTGGATGTACTTGCGCATGTTTTCCCCAGTGCGCTGCTTCACGCGTCGCAGGTCGTTGACAGAGAGGGGGCGGTCGTGCATGCCTTTGAAGTTGGCAATGAACAACTCGCAGAGTTCGCTCCACTCCATGAAGAGACCGAACCTCGGTCAGGTTTAGGAGCCAGGATCATGCGCCATCCTTGAGGGCCATCGGGAACCAGTTCGCCATGACCTTGTCATCGCCGCCCGCTGCCTCAACGCTTAGTGCATAGAGCTGGAGGAACTCCATGGGGTCGAGGGTGCCGTCGTAGCGCGGGGACAGCTCGGGCTTGAATTTGACAGGCCAAGTCACCCTACAAAGCTCGCGGGTGAAGGCCCGACAGCCCAGAGTGCTCGAAGGACCGCCGCGCGTGAGGGCGGCCCGATTTTGGCGCCTGGCCACTGCCACATCCTGGACGACCCGGTCCTGGCACTGGCGCTGCTGCTCAAGGATCACACGGGCATCGGGCGGTGCGCGACGGATGATCTGGCAGCTAGCCTCGTCGTGGTCCCACGGGGACGCTTCATGGGGCTGGTCGCAGGGGCGCGCGTCGCGCCGGGGCTCGACCGGAGCACCATGCAGGGGAGGGGGCGGAGGCGCTTCATGGGACACATCCCGTGCGTGAGAGGGCGGGGGGCGAAGCGAACGAGAGGGCGCCGGGGCCTCCCCGGCGGCGGTGACAAGCTCGGTGATGCGGCCCAGCCATGCATCGTAGCCTGCGTCCGTGGGGCGGTAGCGAAGCAACTCACGTGCCATGAGCAGTGCCGCTTGCACGTTCACCCGCTCGAGGCGAGCATGGGAAGAGGAAGCCGTGGTGGTGGAGCCCTCCCTCTGCACTGAGGGGTGCGGGGAGGAGTCCTGCTGCTCGCGGGCAGCGGGGTCGGTGGCCGCTGTGACCTCGGTGCCAGCGGAGTGGCGATGACCACCTTGGCCAACAGGGGCGGTCTGAACGACCCGGGCCGCCATGCGCTCAGCGCGCACATGGCAAGCGTCGGCCATGGGGTTGGTGAAGCCGGAGCCGAAACGGAGCTGGAGAACGTCGACGCACCCCTACCTGGCGCACCAAATGTCAGAATCGGGGCTCCGGGGACCCAAAAAGGTTCGAACTCTAGGGTGCACTCGCTCTCCTGCCCTACTCTGCCTCACAACCTCACGGCGACCTTCTGGAGACTCGAACTAAGGAAGACGAACAAAGGACACATAGTTTACCCAGGTTTAGGCCACCTCGCGGTGTAAGACCCTACTCCTCCTTGTCTGGATTGCTTGAGGATGAAGATGAGTACAAGGTGTGTTCTTTCCTGTCCAGGGTTCGATGCCCTCTATGGTGGTTGGTTCCCTACTCTTATATTGGCCTTGGTCCTCTTCCCCCCGAAAACACAAGGCGGGAAGGGTTGCCACAACGGCCAGTTTGAAGGGGGACAAGAGTGCAGCCTATCCTAACAAAAGTGGTCTTCGCCTGCCAAAGCTCCTCGTCGTGACGTTCTCGTGGGCTCGGGGGTGACCTCCGTCCTGCCGACCCCCGGTCTTGGTCATCTTGCACAAAGTGCACCCTGTATTTTTCACGTCTCTAATCTTCGACGTGTTGTTCCCCCGCGGCCTTGTGCAGTAAACCCCTTACGGGCGGTCCCCCGTCGTCGCAAAGTAGTAAAGGTCCCCGTGAAGCTTTCGGGAAGAAATCTTCTCCGGGTGATCAAGTTTCTTTTTCGGTCTGGGCCAAAAGGAAACCTTTGGGGATTGCTTTGGGGGCCTGCGAGCTGGCGTTGCTCATCTATCACCAAAGAGGAAACCCTCTCTATCCGCGCCAGCTGGTGCGACCCTGGGGGCTGCCCTATGCGGGCCGCGTCAGCCACATGAAGGGGCAGGGCTGCATGATCCCGCCGCGCCGTCCTTGGCCAATATGCCCCGCGTAGGCTCCCGTGGACAGCCTCAGGTGAGGATCCCATGATGAGGCTCCGGGAGGCGACCTCAAGAGTGAACGCCACCTGCCTCCTGACGGCACTCGCCGGCGTGCACCTCGCGAGGAGGGGACCCTCACGAAGGCCTGATTCCCGAGGCTTGGCGGGGAAACTCTCCGGGCCCGAGACACATGTCATGCCTTTGGCCGCAGGTAGACGGGCCTGGGTACCCCCAGTCCCATGGGCCTGACACCAGTACTATAAATTCACAATTACGGAGAAAAAATCAAGAATAAACTTTCGGGACGAAGTGCCGCCGTCTCGAGGTAGAAATCTGGGCAGAGGCCCTTTTGCACTCCAGCAGGGAGATTCTGCCGGGGAAATCACTCTCTGGGAAGGGGAGATCGAAGCCATCATCATCGCCAATGCTCCCTCCTTCATGGGAGGACCAATCTTCATCAACATCTTCACCAGCACCATCTCATCTCAAACCTTACACCGGTGCAGCGACATGCTATACAAACGGTTTTTAACACCTTTCCGCGATGTAGTTTTAAACCATCGCCTTGCATGTGTGGGCGATAGGGGGTCCATCCCACACGACACAAAAAAATCATTGGCGATGGTCACCGATGAACGCAAACGTTTTGCAAAACTAAGCATGTGCGATATAGGAACATATCTCACACACAATATTTTGGATGTACGTGTGGGATTAGGGATCAATCACACACGTCTATCACGAGTCAAACACGTCTAATTTCTCAAGGGAAATAAACAGTGTTTGACCTTTAACCGTTTGCAAAACATTACCTAATCCACACGGGCCATTATAGAAACTGTGTGTGATAACTGCATCAGCACACACGAGTTTTCTCTGGCAAGCGTCTGCCATGCATGATATCATCGCACACGTTTCATGAACAATTTATGCGTGGGATCGTCTTTGCAACGAACACGGTTTTCTGTTGGCTCACGTGTGAGATAAGGTGCTATCGCAAACGATTGAGTAGCTCCTACGCATACGTAGAAGTGCCGCAAATTATCCGCGATTTCTTATGTATCACCAACATTTCAGTTTATATCTCGTGTGCTTTTCCTGTAGATCATAGGCGGTTGCGGTATGAGTTACGTGCGCTTTCCGTTCTTGATCGCACACGCTTTGTTGCTTGAACCGTGTGCACTGAAATGGCTAGGTTATTGTAAAATATCACATTTGAATCACCCTGCGAATAGCAAATTCGCCACAATATGCAATCGAACAAATAGTGTCCACATGAAGAACATTCATCATAATTCGCCACAATATGCAATTGAACAAATAGTGTCCACAATAAGAACATTCATCAAAATTCACCACAATATGCAATTGAACAAATAGTGTTCACAGAAAGAACATTCATCATAATTCGCGACAATATGCAATTGAACAAATGCTAACTGAATTACACAGATGTACGGACATATGCAGTACATAATCATAGTGTATGAAATACGAAGACATTATCACATGGAAACAATGCATTCATGCATATATGTTTAGCTGATAAAACTATATGAATGCATACTTATTATTGGGAGGTAGTAATGCTGAAATCTTCACAGCCTGGACTAGGCTTGATATAGTGTTTCACAAAGATGGTGTAGATAACTTCCCTAACAGACAACAATTCATCTACGGCTAGCGTTTAAGAGGTCATCGGTCCAAAGATCAACTGCGGGATTTTTTTATCAGAATGTGACATACATGTGGAGTGGAAGATAGTAATTAAGAAAAAGACTTACTGGTTCTATTGTGTCAGCATCGACACCACATTCAACATGTTTGCATAGGTTCATCATGTGTGCGCAAATGTAGTATCCACATAGGTTGGTCGCTTGTTGTTGTTGAGGGCACTAAATTTTTTTGTACAATTTTAGTCATGTATTTGCCCTGTTAGGAACAACCTAACTGGTGTAAGTTGTTTCTTTTTTTTTTGGAGAGAAATAGAAAGAGGTTTACTTAGAAGCTTGAACATCTGACTAGCATTTTCTCAAAATAACGTATTTCAGTGTCTTACCGGAGAAACGATCTCGTGATCCAGAGGTAGTTTGCGGTTGAACTGACATCCTCCTGAAGTTATGTACCTTGACAATACACTGCAAATGAAGATGAAATTTCACATACTCAGTTCTTGAACCAGATATGAACACAACATATTAACATCAAAGAATTCAATAACTATCTATGAAATCTTGAAGATGATTCAGATCCTGAGGTGACACTCTGAGAGAATCCAGGTAGTAAACTGTGTTGTGCTTTGGAACAATGACCACCAAGATCCAGTGATTGCTACAGTTTAAGAAAACCTTGAACTTACGAACTATGTCGAAAACTGAAAGATGATCAATGTATGCGTGGTTGTATATTTAACTTACCCTTCATGATATGGCCACATGAAGAATTCTCCTACCTGTAACCGGACCAAGATATTGGCGACATGATTCAATGGAAGCCTTGCGTATAACATTATTACGTAACGAAATGTCATTTGCTAAATCAGGATCTATGAAATATGCATGCACCCTCATTGATCTCTGCGCTGTCAATTCCCTAAGAGGAATACAATACAGTTAGCTTTTTTTCATTTACAGCCTTGTATGGAGAAGTTGTTCAGAGTTTGTGAAGTACTTACAACATCAAGCATTTGATAAGAATGACAGCAAGCACATCGAAATTGAAGAAGAGATGAAAGTCCTCGAATTCCACATTGATGGTACCCGGAAGGTGATTGAAATGTGTACTGTCATAGTGCACTTCCAGAATGTTAGTATCTTCTCCTTCTGTCATTATGTTCATGCAATATATATGTAACATGCGATAAGTGGAACTGCACTCCTCAAAGTATTCACCAACAAGAAATGGCTGGCCATGCTTGTACTTCCGTGCTTCAAATGGGTCTGCTTTATTCTTAGATAGAGTCATGTCAATTTCTTCATCGGCCATGGCATGGTTCTTCTCGAAGAGTCTTTGTAGTAGGATGCTCTGGTTCTCATGCCTCCTCTGTTCCTGTCATGTGAAATAATAAATTGCTAATTTTACGAGGAAGCTAAATATAAATGCAACAGTCTTTATAGTACAGGATGCACATCGACAGTGTGCGAATGAGATCAAATTAACAGTGAGAGGTATGTACATGAACAAATTTTATAACATATTACTACTAATATCAATTAAAATGGCACTCACAATCATAGAATTGTGGCAGGGCCTTAATCACATTCAGAATCAAATAGCACACGGGAAGTGTCTGCATCACACCTAGTATAACAAATGATTTCTAACAAAGACAATTAGGCTAACCTTCTTTGCACGTTGATACGTCTCCAAAATATCTATAATTTTTGCTTGTTCCATGCTATTATATTATCATTCTTGGATGTTTTACAATCATTTTATAGAAACTTTATATCATTTTTTGGGACTAACCTATTGACATAGTGCCAAAGTGCTAATTGCTGTTTTTGCTTGTTTTTTACTTCGCAGAATATTAGTACCAAACGGAGTCCAATCATGACGAAACTTTTTGGAGATTTTTTTTGGACCAGAAGAAGGCCAGTGGGCCAAATAAGTTACCAGGAGGGAGCTC
Source organism: Elymus sibiricus (assembly GCA_039707655.1). Taxonomy (NCBI): domain Eukaryota; kingdom Viridiplantae; phylum Streptophyta; class Magnoliopsida; order Poales; family Poaceae; genus Elymus; species Elymus sibiricus. Next base: position 227,622,797 of record CM077665.1, on the reverse strand, counting down.
AGGCCGCCCACAACCCACCAGGGCGCGTCAGGGGCCCCGGGCGCGCCCTGATGGGTTGTGGCCGCCTCGGGAGTCCCCTCCACCGCCTCTGATGCCTATAAATTCCCAAATATTCTAGAAACCCTAAGGGAGTCGATGAAAAACACATCCAGCCGCCGCAAGTTCCAGAACCGCGAGATCCAATCTAACACTATCACGGAGGGGTTCATCATCCTCATTGGTGCCTCTCTGATGATGTGTGAGTAGTCCACCATAGACCTACGGGTCCATAGGCAGTAGCTAGATGGCTTCCCCTCTCTCTTTTGATTCTCAATACAATGGTCTCTTGGAGATCTATTTGATGTAAACTTTTGTGGTGTGTTTGTTGGGATCCGATGAATTTTGAGTTCATGATCAGTTTCTATCCATGAATATTATTTGAGTCTTCTTTGATCTCCTATATGCATGATTACTCATAGCCTCGTATTTCTTCTTCGAATCTTTGGTTTAGTTAGGCAAACTAGATCGATTTTTCTTGCCATGGGAAGAGGTGCTTTGTAATGGGTTCCATCTTGCGGTGTCCTCTCCCAGTGACAGAAGGGGCGGCGAGGCACGCATTTGTCGTTGCTATTAAGTATAACAAGATGGGGTCTATTCCTACATGAATATATCTTGTCTACATCATGTCACCGTTCTTATTGCATTTACTCCGTTTTTCCATGATCTTAATATACTAGATGCATGCTGGATAGCGGTTGATGTGTGGAGTAATAGTAGTAGATGCAGAATCGTTTCGGTCTACTAATCTTGATCATGATGCCTATATAATGATCTTCGCCTTGGATATCATCATGATTATTTGATCTTCTATCAATTGCCCAACAGTAATCTGTTCATCCACCGTGTGCTATACTCATGATAGAAGCCACTAGTGAAACCTACGCCCCCCGGGTCTACTTTTCCAACATATTTCTTTCCGATCTATCTTTTTGCCGCTTTTGTTTTCAGATCTATTATTCCAAAAACCAAAAAATACCTTGCTGCACTTTTTATTTGCCTCTTTTATTTTGTGTTCTTGAGAGATCTATCTATCCAATCTATCATATCCTAATCTATCTTTTTACCGTAGAGAGATTGACAACCTCTCTTTCGCGTCGGGTTGCAAGTATTTGTTCTTTGTGTGCAGGTGTCGTTTACGTAGTGTTGGTGATCCTCCTATTGGTTCGATACCTTGGTTTCAAAACTAAGGGAAATACTTACCGTCGCTGTGCTGCATCATCCCTTCCTCTTTGGGGAAATACCGACGCGGTCTCAAGACACGTCAAAGGAATTTCTGGCGCCATTTCCGGGGAGGAAGCGGTCTCTTCTACGTGCCAATCTCTGGTGCCGAGGAGACACCATCATCATCTACCAGGTTCCTAATCACAAATCTCTTCTCCTTGAAATTACATTATTTGCCATTTGCCTCTCGTTTTCCTCTCCCCCAGTTCACCAAATTTGTCATTTTATTCGCCCTCTTTTTTGTTTGCCTTTTTCTCGTCAGATCTCTTGTTCGCCTACCTTGTTTTTATGGCTAGTTCTTCCTCTATTGCGTGTACTCCCGAGAATGAAGTTCTTAATTTTAAGCAAAGGGGAGGGGAGAACCTAAAAGATGCTTGGTATAGGATTTGCAATGCTCACAATAGATCTATTCATAAGCAATCTACCATTGTTATCCTTCGTAGTTTTTATGTGGGCATTACCACTTGGTATAGATTCATCCTTGATACGATTACCGGTGGGAATTTCTTGATGTGTCCTTCTTTGGACGCTTTTAATGCTATGGGAAGTTTAGTGGGATCGCCATCTCTTACGATCAATGAAACAACTTTAACCTTCGAACATGTTATAGAGAGGCTAGATGCTATTGAAAAGAAGATGATTACCAAAGAACATCTTGAAAATTTGGATAAGAAAATGCATAATCTTGCTAATAAAATTGGGTCAAAAGCGGGAGATGCCTTTAAATTGTTAAAGGAAAAAGAAACCGTAGTTAATAAAAGGATAGAAGAGAGTCCTTACCGGATTGATAAGTTGGAAGAAATTTTTAGTAACTTGGGTTCGGCTTTTTCATCTGTTAAAACTATTGAAAAAACTCCCATAAAAATTTGCAAGACCACGCAAGTCACTAAGAACAAAGGTGCTACGCCTAGTAGCCACAAGGGATATCTTAAAATGATTAGTATTCATCCCAATTTTGTCAAAATAGTAAAAGACCGTATTTACAAGAATGAATTTTTTGGTCTTATTCCTAGACGTGTTTTCATTGAGAGTATGCATGCTAAATTCTTGAAGAAATATAGTTGTGTGATTGAGGAGTTTAAAACCAAAGATGACAATACTTTAATCTATGCCTTATGCCTAGCTAGGGGTGTAAAACGATAGCGCTTGTTGGGAGGCAACCCAATGAATAAATTTATTTTCATCTTTTTGTTTCTTTTTTTGAGTGTTGACACAATTATGCCTCTTTTATGGTTGTTTTTTTTATGTTTTTTAGTGTTTGTGACAAGTAAAGCCTTTAGGATGATTCATGAGATGAGTAGAAACAATGCTGAATCTGAAACAGAAACTTTGCCTCCAGTGTGCGAATTTTCATTTTTTACTGGAGCGTGATATTGAGACGAAATTTTAACACAATATTTCTATACAAAATTCTTTACGTTGTCCTAATCTTTCAGAATTTTTAGAGTTACAGAAGTATGGTTAGAGTACAGATTACTACAGACTGTTCTGTTTAAGACAGATTCTGTTTTCGTTGCATTGTGTGCTTGTTTTGATGAATCTATGGGTTGTATTGAAGGTTATAAGCTATGGTAAAGTTGAAATACAGTAGTTATAATGAATAATAAAATTTGAATGGGTTTTAAACAATACTTAAAGTGGTGATTTGCTTTATTATACTAACGGATCTCATGATGGTTTTGTTGAGTTTTGTGTGATTGGAGTTTTCAAGTTTTGGGTGAAATCACGATGGATGAAGGAATAAGGAGTGAATAGAGCCTAAGCTTGGGTATGCTACAACACCCCCAAGATATATCGAAAGAGAAACAAGCAACTAAGCTTGGGAATGCCCCGAGTGGCATCCCCTCTTTCTTCTAACGACCATCAATATTTTACTTGGAGCTATATTTTTATTCGTCACATATCATGAGTTTTGCTTGGAGCATCTTGTATCGTTTGAGTCTTTGCTTGCTTTGCTTTTTAGTTTGTGACTAGTATCCTTTCTGGAAACACCTATTTGATAGTGCCAAAATTATGCTAAGATTTGTTAGAATGGCTCTATATGCATCACTTAAACTTTTTGACCTATGGAATTGCTCTAGTGCTTCACTTATATCTTTTTGAGCACGGTGTGATTGGAAACTTTTGAAGAAACACTCTCATGCTTCACTTAGATTAATTTGAGAGTTAGTAAATTTTGAAGAAATCCTCTCATGCTTCACTTATACTATTTTGAGAGATGAAATCTCTATGCTCATGTTCTTCACTTAAATTTGTTTGAGCTTGTCAAAAGCAATGGCAATATATGAAACTAGTCCCAAAGTGATAGATATTCAAGGAGGATATAATAAAAACTTTCATGAAGATCATGGGACAAATTAAACTTGATTCCTTGTAATAGTTTTGAGACATGATGATAGTAATATGTGAGTCATGTTAGTGAGTAATTATGCTTTAGTAAGAATATTGGTGTTAAGGTTTGTGATTCCCTATGCAAGTACGAAAGTCAAGAGTTATGCAATGAAATTACATCCTAGTTATGCTGCATTATTCGGTGTTAGTTATGCTCAATGCTCGTTTATGTGAATTTTCGTTTCTTGGTTGGTTGCTTCTCAATCTATTTGCTAGCCTCCACTTGTACTAAGTAGAAATACTACTTGTGCATCCAAAATCCTTAAACCCAATTTTGCCTTATGAGTCTACCATACCTACCTATATGCGGTATTTCCATGCCGTTCTAAGAAAATTTGTATGTGCCATCTCTAATTTTCAAAATAAATTTCCTTTTTGTGTGCTCGTACCGCTCATGAAACGGTAGGGGGTGTCCAATATTTTTTCATGCTAGATGTGTTATTCTCAAGATGAGTGTTTATTAACTTGTCATTGCACGCGAGTACGACGGTAATAGGGATGCCCAGTCCCGAAATGATTTTTTTACTTTATGTTGTCAAATAATAAATTCCTTGGAAAGTGTTGGTATGGAAGGCAACCGTGGATACGGCCAGCCATGGATTGTGAAAGAATGGTGGAAAAAGGAATAAACTTTACTTTATGTTTGGGAACCGCCTATGATATATCTAGCATGGAAAGTATTGAGAACTACTTTGTCGTTTTCATTGATAGGAAAGGCATGCCACTCAAAATATTTTTCTCTCTCAATTTAAACTTTGAGCTCTGGCACCTCTACAAATCCCTACTTCCCTCTGCGAAGGGCCTACCTGTTTACTTTATGCAATTTATTTTTATTTTTTATTTGAGTCTCCATCTTCTCTTATAAAGCAGCAACTAGGGGGCACTATGATCATACTTGAGCATTGGGTGTAGTTAATATTTGAGTGCGTTTCATGAATGGATCAATGATTGAGCATGATGGGATAGGGATAACTTTATTTAGTGTTGATATTTTGAAAGACATGGTTGCTTGTTGGCATGCTTGAGTATTAAAGTCTTTATGTCAAAACTAGGCTATTGCTTTGAACAATCTAAAAGTTCAAATGTCCATGCTACAAAAAGAAAAGAATATGTGATGAACATGTTAGGCAGCATTCCACATCAAAAATTCTGTTTTTATCATTTACCTACTCGAGGACGAGTAGGAATTAAGCTTGGGGATGGTGATACGTCTCCAACGTATCTATAATTTTTGCTTGTTCCATGCTGTTATATTACGATTCTTGGATGTTTTACAATCATTTTATAGCAACTTTATATCATTTTTTGGGACTAACCTATTGACATAGTGCCAAGTGCCAGTTGCCGTTTTTGCTTGTTTTTTACTTCGTAGAATATCAATACCAAACGGAGACCAATCGCGACGAAACTTGGACCAGAAGAAGGACAATGGGCCAAAGAAGTTACCAAGAGGGAGCCCAGGCCACCCACAACCCACCAGGGCGCGCCAGGGGCCCCGGGCACGCCCTGATGGGTTGTGGCCGCCTCGGGAGTCCCCTCCACCGCCTTTGATGCCTATAAATTCCCAAATATTCCAGAAACCCTAAGGGAGTCAACAAAAAACACATCCAGCCGCCGCAAGTTCCAGAACCGCAAGATCCAATCTAACACCATCACGGAGGACTTCATCATCCTCATTGGTGCCTCTCCGATGATGTGTGAGTAGTCCACAATAGACCTACGGGTCCGTAGGCAGTAGATAGATGGCTTCCTCTCTCTCTTTTGATTCTCAATACAATGGTCTCTTGGAGATCTATTTGATGTAAACTTTTGCGGTGTGTTTATTGGGATCCGATGAATTTTGAGTTCATGATCAGTTTATATCCATGAATATTATTTGAGTCTTCTTTGATCTCTTATATGCATGATTACTTATAGGCTCGTATTTCTTCTTCGAATCTTTGGTTTAGTTAGGCCAACTAGATCGATTTTTCTTGCCATGGGAAGAGGTGCTTTGTGATGGGTTCGATCTTGCAGTGTCCTCTCCCAGTGTCAGAAGGGGCAGCGAGGCACACATGTATCGTTGCTATTAAGGATAACAAGATGGGGGTGTATTCCTACATGAATATATCTTGTCTACATCATGTCACCATTCTTATTGCATTACTCCATTTTTCCATGAACTTAATACACTAGATGCATGCTGGATAGCGGTCGATGTGTGGAGTAATAGTAGTAGATTGAGAATTGTTTCGGTCTACTTATCTTGGATGTGATGCCCATATAATGATCATCGCCCTGGATATCGTCATGATTATTTGATCTTCTATCAATTTCCCAATAGTAATTTGTTCACCCACCGTGTGCTATACTCATGAGAGAAGCCACTAGTGAAACCTACGGCCCCCGGGTCTACTTTTCCAACATATTGCTTTCCGATCTATCTTTTTGCTGCTTCTATTTTCAGATCTATTATTTCAAAAACCCAAAAATACCTTGCTGCACTTTTTATTTGCCTCTTTTATTTTCTGTTCTTGAGAGATCTATCTATCTAATCTATCCTATCCTAATCTATCTTTTTACCGTAGAGAGATTGACAACCTCTCTTTCGCGTCGGTTTGCAAGTATTTGTTCTTAGTGTGCAGGTGTTCATTACGTAGTGTTGGTGATCCTCCTACTGGTTCGATACCTTGGTTTCATAACTGAGGGAAATACTTATCGTTTCTGTGCTGCATCATCCCTTCCTCTTTGGGGAAATACCGACACAGTCTCAAGCCACATCACACGTCCCACAAACTTCCTCCCACTGTACCCAGATTCAAAAGCTCGTAACTTCACGGATGGAAATTGATGTTGACCATGAACAGGAAGGTCTTCAGCTACCCGCTCCATTCCTTGGAAGTGATTGTCCTAGGTAGCTACAAGACAAAGAAATGGCTCAAATCGTCCCGCCGCTTTAAAATCCCCAATTCCAAACCAAAATCCCAAGCCTAGTTGAGCTAAAGAGAAGAGAGAGGGATACCTAGCTGGTGAAAGATTCGCCGTCGGAGGAGATACCGCTTGAGGGGTCATTTTATGAGACCATGTCATTCGTGGCGGCCGGATGCGAGTGGGAGAGATGTGGCGGTGGGGGGAGGGGGTGGTAACACGGGAAATGTGGCCCTTGGGGGGAGCAGATATTTTGGCGGCCGGCGAAATTTTTCGCTAGGTGCAGGGAAAGTTGGTGCGCAAAGATTCATCATACACGGTTTTTCCGCTTTTAGCGTGTGCGATGATATAGAACTTACAAAATTTCGCCCCTCCCCACATATTCCCTGGTTATAGTGCACATCCACATCATTGCATAATTTAACATGAACTGCTAACTTGGGTATACAAATTAGCGGACACATAGCTGGTAGTTACTAAACCGAGCAAGTTCACTAAATAATCTAGCTGCTTGAACAAGACATAGCTCTAACACAAGACAAACTCTCTAAACAAAGGCTATTAGTAATATGCATAATATTAGCAAAGACGCCGATGAGCCGCCGCCCTATGCTTCGCTAATGTTCGATGAGATGTCGATGACTTGTCCGGGCGACATTCCGCCAGTGCTGGACTCCGCGTACCCCAGGATGAATTCGACCACGGCGACGTCCTCGTCCTCGGCGTTTCCCTCGTCATCGGTGTCGCCCTCATCGTTGTACTACTTGTAGTAGTGGCGCCGCCAGAGCTAGCATTGATACTCCACCGTAGGTTCCTCGATGAACCGACGCTTCTCGACCTCCTCCTGAGCCACGCGCAACTCCTCCCAGCGCTCATCGCTCTCGTAAGGCTCCCGCATCTCCAGCTCTCACTCGAAGATCTTGTGGGGGAGGGGCTCCATGGCCTCCGCCGCCGCATCATCGGCATGCATCTCGGCATCCGCAGCAGCTGCCTCTTCGGACCTGTGATGCATGCTGGATTCCGAGGAAGCCTAGAGTATCTTGGCGTGGGCCTTCTCGATATTGGCTTGGATGGCCTCGACCCGGGCCAGGGAGACCTCTGCGGCATGGTACGCTGCTCGAGCGCTCTTGGCGTTTGCAGCCACCGTCGCAACAGCTGCAGTTGCCGTCTCCGCGGCTACAAATGCCCTTTCAGCCGCCGCGGAGGCCCAGTCGGCCATCGCAGAGGCCCTTTCGGCAGATGCGGCCACGCTCTTGGCAGAGGCGGGAGCGTTCGGGGCCGAGGGGGCGGTCGTACGCACCCTTACGAAGCGTTCCCACGGCGTCATTCTTTGCAGAAAGGGTTTGTTGGGGAATGGGGATCGAGGGTGAATGGAATCTGAGCTAGATGAAGCCGACCAAGCTTCCTGCGTAAGCCATAAATAGGTCTGTGAATTTTCATCACAAACGGTTCCTATATAGAACCGTGTGTATGCAGCTCACTTTTTGTATTGAATTGTAAAACTATTTTGGGGTACATCGGTAACGGATATTGTTTTAATTATAAGGAAAAGATCCCTACCATGACAATGCACGAACGACATCCCAAAATTTGGAAATTTTCGGGGTTCAATTCGCATTTTTATATATTAAATTAGTTTCTAGAAATTTAATGGCCATAATTTAAAACAGAAACACATGAACATGCAAGATGTAGCAAAAACTCCTGGAAAAATCATATTTATGTACTTCTTGCTTCCGTATATATGCCACGTGCAATAAATTTGAAGGAGTTCCAAACATCTTGAGTAATGGTTTGGACACAAGCATTGAGAATCTAGGTTTTTAAATTCAAAAAATTGAAAAACTACTCTGAAGTACATGAAAATCTGCATGATTTCCCGACATGGGCCCAGGATGTCGTGGCTAAAGTAACGGCTTATTCGAGATAAGCTTTGACACATGTCTCTCACAAACCGGAGCATCACACGAAGGCTCGTGGTTGAAGAGGGAACATGGAGCCTTGTTTGATGACGAACCGCTAGTCGCTGCCTCAGCCGCCCGTTTTTTCATCGTTACAATGCACGAATACGACCGTCCTAAAATTTCGAAAATATCGGGGTCCAGTTGGCATTTTTATACATGAAGTTAGTTTCTTGAAATTTAATGGCCATAATTCAAAACTGAAACACATGAACATGCAAGATGAAGCAAAAACGGCTGGAAAAAATCTTATTTATGTACTACTTGCTTCTATATATATGCCACCTACAATAAATTTGAAGGAGTTCCAAACATCTTGAGTAACGGTTTGGACACAAGTAATGGGAATGTAGGTTTTTAAATTCAAAAAATGAATAAAATGCTCTGAAGAACATGAAAATCTGCATGATTTTCCAACATGGGGCCAAGATGTCGTGGTTGAAGTAACGACTTGTTCGAGATAAGATTTGACACATGCCTCTCACAAACCGGAGCATCACACGAAGGGTCGTTATTCCGAGAGGGAATGTGGGGCCTTGTTTCATGACGAACCGCTAGTCGCTGCCTCATTCGGCCTACCTTATTTTTCATCATTACAATGCACGAATATGACCGACATCCTAAAAATTGGACATTTTCAGGGTTCAATTGGCATTTTATACATGAAGTTAGTTTCTAGAAATTTAATGGCCATAATTCAAAACTAAAACACATGGACATGCAACATGAAGCAAAAACTGCTGGCAAAAATCATATTTATGTACTACTTGCTTCCGTGTATATGCCACATGTAATAAATTTGAAGGAGTTCCAAACAACTTGAGTAACGGTTTAAACACAAGCATTCAGAATCTAGGTTTTTAAATTCAAAAAATTAAAAAAATGCTCTGAAGTACATGAAAATCTGCATGATTTCTCGACATGGGGCCAAGATGACATGGTCAAAGTAACGACTTGTTTGAGATAAGCTTTTACACACCCCTCACAAACCGGAGCATCATACGAACGCTCGTGGTTCAGAAAGGGAACGTGGGGCCTTGTGTGATGACGAACCATCAATTGCTGCCTCATTCGGCCTAGTTTTTTTTATCGTTACAATGCACGAATACGATCGACATCCTAAAATTTGAAAAATTTCGGCGTTCTATTGGCATTTTTACACATTAAATTAGTTTCTAGAAATTTAATGGCCATATTTCAAAACTAAAACATATGAACATGCAAGATGAAGCAAAAATTGCTGGAAAAATCATATTTATGTACTACTTGCTTCCGTATATATGCCACCTGCAATAAATTTGAAGGAGTTCGAAACATCTTGAGTAACACTTTGGACACAAGCAATGGGAATCTAGGTTTCTAAATTCAAAAAAATGAAAAAATGCTCTGAAGTACATGAAAATCTGCATGATTCCCGACATGGGGCCAAGATGTCGTGGTTAAAGTACTACATTTGCGTCTCCAACACAACAATCATATTAAATAATATAGGTTTTCAAATTCGAGATAATAGGAAATTATGTGAAATACATGGCACCAAGATGACATGGCTTTTTTTGTTCATATTCGAGTCACACAAAAGTATTTATTTATTAGATTATGCAATATTATCAGAGTATAGTAAGTTATTAGTAACACAAATGGCACGCATGCATTACATTTGGATAGAAATTGTAAATATTTGGCAAGACAACTGGGTCCCACATGATTGGCACTCTTATTCGCGTTTCGAGTTTTGGAAACCAATTTTCGCGGGCTATTAACCCCACGAGGTCATGCATTGGGAATCATCGGTGATCTTAATTCACACACGGTAGTTAACTCATCAATCATCTGCAATCGAGGCCATTGAATTCCGGCGAGCGGCGCGTCCGTTGCAGTCTCTCCCCCTCCCGCTGCCCCCCCCCCCCCCCCCCCGTTTTTTTGCTGGTGTCGATCAAGATTTTGGCCGCCTATAAATGTCATTCGTTGAGACGTCCTCCCACCTGCATTCTCTTGTATCTCTCCCTCACCCCTTGAACAAAACTCTGCCATGGCGTGACCGGTCTATGCACAAGCAGAGGAGGAGGCACCACCCCGCGAGGACAAGGCGTAGTGCAGCGATGAGGAGGACCCTGATAGGTCCATTTTGCATCATGATTTCCTACTGTTATTTACTATGTTTTGTTGAATAATAATTCTTTAGGCGGTGATTCTAATGCCTTTTCTCTCATAACATGCAAGGTTTACACAAAGAGGGAGAATACCGGCAACTGGAATTCTGGTCCCAAGAAAAGCACAACAGAGATACCAATTCTGCACATCTCCAATGAAGCTGAAATTTTACAGAGATTATTTTTGTATTTAATAAAAAATACTGGAGCAGAAAACTATCGGAGTGGGCCAGCCAGGTGGGCACAACCCACCAGGGCACGCCAGACCCCCCTGGCCGCGCCCTGGTGTATGGTGGCCACCTCGGCCCACCTCCGGAGCCCATCTTCTGGTATATAGTCACATTTGACATAGAAAAAATCAGAGGAGGACTTTCGGGACGAAGCGCCGCCGCCTCGAGGCGGAACTTGGGCAGGAGCACTTTTGCCCTCCGGCGGAGCGATTCCACCGGGGGAACTTCCCTCCCGGAGGGGGAAATCGAAACCATCGTCATCACCAACACCCCTCTCATCTTTGGGAGGACAATCTTCATCAACATCTTCAACAGCACCATCTCCTCTCAAACCCTAGTTCATCTCTTGTGTTCAATCTTTGTACCGGAACCTCAGATTGGTACATGTGGGTGACTAGTAGTGTAGATTACCTTGCGTAGTTGATTACTATATGGTTTATTTGGTGGAAGATTATATGTTCAGATCCATTATGCTATTTAATACCCCTCTGATCTTGAGCATGATTATTAGTCGTGAGTAGTTACCTTTGTTCTTGAGGTCACGGGAGAAGTCATGTTGCAAGTAATCATGTGAATTTGATATGTGTTCGATATTTTGATGATATGTATGTTGTGATTCCCTTAGTGGTGTCATGTGAACGTCGACTACATGACACTTCACCATTCATGGGCCTAAGGGAATGCATTGTGGAGTAGTTATTAGATGATGGGTTGCTTGAGTGACAGAAGCTTAAACCATAGTTTATGCGCTACTTCGTAAGGGGCTGATTTGGATCCAAACGTTTAGTGCTATGGTTATATTTTATCTTAATACTTTTCTCGTAGTTGCGGATGCTTGCGAGGGGGTTAATCATAAGTGGGAGGTTGTTCAAGTAAGAACAGCACCCAAGCACCGGTCCACCCACATATCAAATTATCAAAGTAGTGAACACGAATCAAACCAACATGATAAAAGTGACTAGATGAAATTCCCGTGTACCCTCAAGAACACTTTGCCTATTACTAGAGATTGTTCTGGCCTGTCCTTTGCCACAAAAGGATTGGTCTACCTTGCTGCACCTTGTTTACCGTTATCGTTACTTGCTTGTTACCAACTATCTTGCTATCAAACTATCTGTTACCTACAATTTCAGTGCTTGCAGAAATTACCTTTCTGAAAATCGCTTGTCATTTCCTATACTTGTGGGTCATCAAGACTCTTTTCGGGCGCCGTTGTCGGGGAGTGAAGCGCTCTTGGTAAGTGGAAATCGGTAAGGAAAAACTTATACTACATGCTGAAATTTATTGCTACTTGCTAATATGGAAAACAATCCTTTGAGGTGTTTGTTCGGGGTATCTTCACCTCGACCAGAACCACAACTAGTTTCCCCTGAACCTGCAACACCTACTGAAAATATTGCCTATGAAATTCCTTCGGGTATGTTAGAACAACTGCTTGCTAAACCTTATGCAGGAGATGGAACTGAACATCCTGATATGCACCTCTTATATGTGAACGAAATTTGTGGATTATTTAAGCTTGCAGGTTTACCCGGAGATGAAGTTAAGAAGAAGGTTTTCCCTTTATCTTTGAAGGGAAAAACATTGACATGGTATAGGCTATGTGATGATCTTGGATCATGGAACTGGAATCGTTTGCAATTGGAATTCCATCAAAAGTTTTATCCCATGCATCTAGTTCATCGTGATCGGAATTATATATATAATTTTTGGCCTCGTGAAGGAGAAAGCATCGCTCTAGCTTGGGGGAGGCTTAAGTCAATGTTATATTCATGCCCCAATCATGACATTCCAAGAGAAGTTATCATTCAGAATTTTTATGCTCGGCTTTCTCATAATGATCAATCCATGCTCGATACTTCTTGTGTTGGTTCTTATATGAAGAAGACTATTGAATTTAAGTGGGATCTCTTAGAAAGAATTAAACGCAACTCTGAAGATTGGGAACTCGACGAAGGTAATGAGTAGTCTTGTGTGGGAAAATAAAATATCCTACTGACTTTCTAGTCCTTGGTTACCCACAAGATGACTTTTGTCCCATTATCTTTGGAAGACCTTTCTTGAACACCGTCAATGCTAAGATAGATTGTGAAAAACAAACTATCGGTGTTAGTTTTGGTGATGTGTCTCATGCGTTTAATTTCTCCAAGTTTGGTAGACAACCACGTAATAAGGATGAAATAATTAGTCATGCTTCTATTGTCGTTCCTCCTACTGATCCACTAGAGCAATATTTGCTAGACCATGAAAATGATATGCACTTGCGTGAAAGAAATGAAATAGATCAAATTTTCTTTGAACAACAACCTCTCCTGAAACACAATTTGCCTATTGAAACTCTTGGAGGTCCTCCTCCACCTAAAGGTGATCCTATGTTTGAATTGAAACAATTGCCTGACACTTTGAAGTATGCTTATCTTGACAAGAAAAAGATATATCCTGTTATTTTTAGTGCTAACCTTTCAGAACATGAAGAAGAAAGATTATTAAAATTTCTAAGGAAGCACCGGGCTGCTATTGGATATACTCTTGATGATCTTAAGGGCATTAGCCCCACTCTATGTCAGCACAAGATTAATATGGAACCTGATGCTAAACCCGTTGTTGATCACGAACGGTGTTTGAATCCTAAGATGAAGGAAGTGGTAAGAACGGAAATATTAACGCTTCTGGAAGCAGGTATAATCTATCCCATAGCTGATAGTAGATGGGTAAGTCCCGTTCATTGTGTCCCTAAGAAAGGAGGTATTACCGTTGTTCCTAATGATAAGAATGAACTCATTCCACAAAGAATTGTCACTGGCTATAGAATGGTAATTGATTTTAGAAAATTAAATAAAGCTACTAGGAAAGATCATTACCCTCTGATTTTCATTGATCAAATGCTAGAAAGACTATCTAAGCACACACACTTTTGTTTCCTAGATGGATATTTTGGTTTCTCTCAAATACCTATGTCACAATCCGATCAAGAGAAAACTACATTTACTTGTCCTTTTGGAACCTATGCTTATAGACGTATCCCTTTTGGTTTATGCAATGCACCTGCTACCTTTCAAAGATGTATGACTGCTATATTCTCTGATTTTTGTGAAAAGATTGTGGAGGTTTTCATGGATGATTTTTCCGTTTACGGAACTTCTTTTGATGATTGCTTAAGCAACCTTGATCGAGTTTTGCAGAGATGTGAACAAACTAATCTCGTCTTGAATTGGGAGAAGTGCCACTTTATGGTTAATGAAGGCATTGTCTTGGGGCATAAAATATCTGAATGAGGTATTGAGGTGGATAAAGCTAAAGTTGATGCAATTGAGAAAATGCCATGTCCTAAAGATATTAAAGGTATTCGAAGTTTCCTTGGTCATGCTGGTTTTTATAGGAGGTTCATTAAAGACTTCTCTAAAATTTCTAGACCTCTCACTAATCTTTTGCAAAGGGATATTCCTTTTGTTTTTGATGATGATTATGTGGAAGCCTTTGAAACACTCAAGAAAGCCTTAACCTCTGCACCTATCGTACAACCACCTGATTGGAACTTGCCTTTTGAAATTATGTGTGATGCTAGTAATTATGCTGTTGCTGCTGTTCTAGGACAAAGAGTTGATAAGAAATTGAATGTTATCCATTATGCTAGCAAAACTCTAGACAATGCCCAACGAAATTATGCCACCACTGAAAAAGAATTTTTAGCACTTGTGTTTGCTTGTGATAAATTTAGATCCTATATTTTTTATTCCAAAGTTATTGTTCACACCGATCATGCTTCTATAAAATACCTTATGGAAAAGAAAGATGCTAAACCTAGACTAATTAGGTGGATTCTCTTGCTTCAAGAATTTGACTTACACATTGTTGATAAGAAGGGAGCTGAGAACCCCGTAGCTGATAACTTGTCTAGGTTAGAAAATATTCTTGATGACCCACTACCTATTGATGATAGTTTCCCTGACGAACATTTAGCTGCAATAAATGTTTCTCAAAACACACCTTGGTATGCTGATTATGCTAACTACATTGTCCCTAAATATATACCACCTAGCTTCACGTACCAACAAAAGAGAAAAAAAAATTATGACTTGAGACATTACTTTTGGGATGACCCACATCTTTATAAGGGAGTAGATGGTATTATTAGACGTTGTGTACCTGAGCATGAACAGGAACAAATCCTACGGAAGTGTCATTCCGAAGATTATGGAAGACATCATGCGGGAGATAGAACTGCTCACAAGGTATTGCAATCCGGTTTTTATTGGCCTACTCTCTTCAAGGATGCACATAAGTTGTCTTGTCTTGTGATGAATGTCAAAGGATTGGTAATATCGGTAAGCGTCAAGAAATGCCTACGAATTATTCACTTGTTGTTGAACCATTTGACGTTTGGGGTTTTGATTATATGGGGCATTTTCCTTCCTCCAACGGGTACACTCATATTCTGGTTGCTGTTGATTATGTCACTAAGTGGGTAGAAGCTATTCCAACTAGTAGTGCTGATCACCACACCTCCATCAAAATGCTTAAAGAGGTTATCTTTTCGAGGTTTGGAGTCCCTAGATATTTAATGACCGATGGTGGTTCACACTTTATCCATGGTGCTTTCCGTAAGATGCTTGCTAAATATGATGTTAACCATAGAATTGCATCACCCTATCATCCTCAATCTAGTGGTCAAGTAGAACTTAGCAATAGAGAAATAAAATTAATATTACAAAAAACGGTCAATAGGTCTCGTAAGAATTGGTCTAAGAAATTAGATGATGCACTTTGGGCCTATAGAACACCTTATAAAAATCCTATGGGTATGTCTCCATACAAAATGGTATATGGAAAAGCATGTCATTTGCCTCTAGAATTAGAACATAAAGCATATTGGGCAATTAAAGGACTCAACTATGATTTCAAACTTGAAGGTGAGAAGAGGCTATTTGATATTATCTCATTAGATGAATGGAGAACCCAAGCCTATGAAAATGCCAAACTATTCAAAGAAAAAGTGAAAAGATGGCATGACAAAAGAATCCAAAAGCGGGAATTCAAAATAGGATACTATGTTCTTTTGTTTAACTCTCGTTTAAGATTTTTTGCAGGTAAGCTTCTCTCCAAATGGGAAGGACCTTATATTATCGAAGAGGTTTATCGTTCTGGAGCTATCAAGATTCATAACACCGAAGGTACTAACCCAAAGGTGGTCAATGGACAAAGAATTAAGCATTATATCTCAGGTATGCCTATTAACATTGAAAGCAATGTTATCCAAACCATGACACCGGAGGAACACATAAAAGAAACCTTCTGGAACACTCCAGAATTCTGAAAAAATAGGAGGTATGTGATACGGTAAGTAAACGGACTCCGAAAAATCCGCAAAAATAGTTTTTGTCAGTTTTGGAATATTAGAAAATTTTGGAAATAAAAAAAATAAACCGGAAGGTGATCGACGTGAGCACAATACACCAGGGCGCGCCAGGCACCCCTGGGCGCGCCCTGGTGGGTTGTGCCCACCTCGGACGCCTTCCCTATTCCGTTTTCCTTCCATATGCTTGTTTCCCAAGAATAAAAATTCTCTATATATACCCCCGACTGTTTTGACGACCGCATCGCAGAAAAATCCTCTGTTCTTGTTTCTTATTGTTTTCTCATCAGATCTAGATCTCCATGGCTCCACCAAGCTCCTCCAAGGACAAGTTCTTCGAGAAGATCATCAACCCGTACTTGCCGGAGGTGATGAAGCACCCTCAAGCCATTGAGATGTTTAGGGGGTGCTCCACATCTGTGATGTTCAAGGACCCAAGAAGACCGGAAGCGTGGAGGCTAGGCTCGAGGCGGTGGAATAGGAAATCTTCAAGTGCCGGAAGATGGTTGAGCGCGGAGTTAGTGCCAATCACTCCATGATTACGGAATTCACCCGTGATCAGATGGTGGATGGCTGGTCTGTGAAGGACATCATCTCGACCCTCAACGAGCAAATTAATTTTCTGCAGAGCCAAGTTTATGATCTTCAAAACCAAGTCTTCGAATATGAAGCAAGATTTAAAGGTATGAGTTTAGCTGCCAGTTGCAGGACTCAGGGGACTCTCGCGTCAACCTTTGATGGGGAGCCCTTGCCCTGGAACCTGGAGGACAAGCCTACTACATCATCACCACCACCTTCTTCATCATCCCCACCAAAGGAGACTTGAGTACACGGGTATGGGCACTCCCCTTGGCTTGAGCCAAGCTTGGGGGAGGTGCCCCGGTATCGTATCACCACCACTTTTCTTCACCTTTACCTATTTAGTTCGATCTTTAGTTTCCCTTTGCTTTAGTTGAATAAAAGTTTAGCATGATCTATTTTTGTGAGTTAGTTTCGTGGCCTATGTATCTATGTAATCGAGTGAGAGTTATATAATAAAGTTTAGTTTGAGTTCTTGCCTCTCTACTTTCTTGTTGCAATCAAAATAAAGAAAAAGAAAAACAAATGAAAAGAATCATATGCTAATCTTATGGTGAGTAATGACATCACATAAGGAAAAGTATAAGTAGTAAAATTTATTGGAGATTGACAGACATAGCATTGGTCAAGGATGCAATTCATGAAAGAATTAATAAGGGAAGAGAAGATTCGCATGCAAATACACTATCTTTGACATCTTTTGTGATTGTGAGCCCCCATCAAATATTATATGTCAAAATTGTTGACGTTGGACAAGGAAGACAACGTAATGATTTATGCTTGTTCATATCCACATAGAAGTTATATTGTCATAGATCCTTCAACATGTGGTGCTTGCTCAATATCTTTGCTAGCCAAAAATTCCGCACTAAGTAGAAATACTACTTGTGCATCCAGAAACCCAAACCCAAATTCATTCTTTGAGTGTCCACCATATCTACCTATGGATCGAGAAAGATCCTTCATGTAAGTTGTCATCGGTACAATAAGGCAATAAAAATTGCTTCTAAAAGTGTTTGATCAATTAGTGTAAGAGAAAATTGAGCGCTATACGAACTTATGATGGCAAAGTAATAAAAGCGATGGACTGCATAATAAAGGTTGCTATCATAGGGGGCAATATAGCGTGACGTTCTTTTACATTAAGGGATTGGGCATACAAACCAATAAGCGCATGACAACCTCTGCTTCCCTCTGCGAAGGGCCTATCTTTTACTTTCATGTATTTACTTTTATGCAAGAGTCAAAGTATTCTCCCCTATTCCTTTTTACTTTTTCTTTTTGCAATCATCATGTGGTGAGGAAAGATCTAGGCACATATATCCAGTTGGATATGAGTGGGCATGAGTTATTATTATTGACATCACCCTTGAGGTGAATATGTTGGGAGGCGAAACTATAAGCCCCTATCTTCCTATGTGTCTGGTTGAAACTTTTTGTTCATGGGTATGCCGTGAGTGTTAGCAATCATAGAAGACTAAATGATGGTTGAGTATGTGGACTTGCCAAAAGGCTCCGACATGAGACCCTTCCTGAAAAATATGATGAATTGTTCTTGCAAAGTTGACTAAGAACATAGTTTGTTGGTTTTCAATAAGGTTTATGCTTCATACTTCTATGTTGTGATGAATTGTACTTGTTCATAAGAAGCTATATGAAAAAAATGTGTTGAATAAATTTTATATTAGAGTTTGTTGTTGTTATATTAATAAGCATGATGCTTCTATGTCCATATTTTGTTTTTATCGACACCTCTCTCTCAAACCATGTGGACATGCTTTTCGATATCGGCTTTCGCTTGAGGACAAGCGAGGTCTAAGCTTAGGGGAGTTGATACGTCCATTTTGCATCATGATTTCCTACTGTTATTTACTATATTTTGTTGAATAATAATGCTTTAGGGAGTGATTCTAATGCCTTTTCTCTCATAATATGCAAGGTTTACACAAAGAGGGAGAATACCGGCAGCTGGAATTTTGGACCCAAGAAAAGCACATCAGAGATACCTATTCTGCACAACTCCAATGAAGCTGAAATTTTACGGAGATTATTTTGTATTAAATAAAAAATACTGGAGCAGAAAACTACCGGAGGGGGAAAACCAGGTGGGCACAACCCACCAGGGCGTGCTAGACCCCCTGGGCGCGCCCTGGTGTATGGTGGCCACCTCGACCCACCTCCGGAGCCCATCTTCTGGTATATAGTCATATTTGACATAGAAAAAATCAGAGGAGGACTTTCGGGACGAAGCGCCGCCGCCTCGAGGCGGAACTTTGGCAGGAGCACTTTTGCCCTTCGGCGGAGCGATTCCACCGGGGGAACTTCCCTCCCAGAGGGGGAAATCGAAGCCATCGTCATCACCAACACCCCTCTCATCTTTGGGAGGCCAATCTTCATCAACATCTTCAACATCACCATCTCCTCTCAAACCCTAGTTCATCTCTTGTGTTCAATCTCTGTACCGGAACCTCAGATTGGTACCTGTGGGTGACTAGTAGTGCTGATTACCTTGCGTAGTTGATTACTATATGGTTTATTTGGTGGAAGATTATATGTTCAGATCCATTATGCTATTTAATACCCCTCTGATCTTGAGCATGATTATTATTCATGAGTATTTACCTTTGTTCTTGAGGTCACGGGAGAAGTCATGTTGCAAGTAATCATGTGAATTTGATATGTGTTCGATATTTTGATGATATGTATGTTGTGATTCCGTTAGTGGTGTCATGTGAACGTCGACTACATGAAACTTCACCATTCATGGGCCTAAGGGAATGCATTGTGGAGTAGTTATTAGATGATGGGTTGCTAGAGTGACATAAGCTTAAACCCTAGTTTATGTGCTACTTCGTAAGGGGCTGATTTGGATCCAAACGTTTAATGCTATGTTTAGATTTTATCTTAATACTTTTCTCATAGTTGCGGATGCTTGCGAGGGGGTTAATCATAAGTGGGAGGTTGTTCAAGTAAGAACAGCACCCAAGCACCGGTCCACCCACATATCAAATTATCAAAGTAGCGAACACGAATCAAACCAACATGATAAAAGTGACTAGATGAAATTCCCGTGTACCCTCAAGAACACTTTGCCTATTACTAGAGATTGTTCTGGCCTGTCCTTTGCCACAAAAGGATTGGGCTACCTTGCTGCACCTTGTTTACCGTTACCGTTACTTTCTTGTTACCAACTATCTTGCTATCAAACTATCTGTTACCTACAATTTCAGTGCTTTCAGAAACTACCTTGCTGAAAACCGCTTGTCATTTCCTTCTGCTCCTCGTTGGGTTCGACACTCTTACTTATCGAAAGGAATACGATTGATCCCTATACTTTTGGGTCATCAGACCCCTTCGCGCCCCCAGACGAGGTCGCGCCAGACCCCCAATTGAAGATTGGTTTTGGGGCCAGTACTATCTGGCTTTATGGAAGGCACTGCCGCCGGCTGAGAGAGCCAGGCAGGTGGCATTCAAGAAGGAGCGGGCTCAGCAGCGCGCCAGGGACCACGCGGCCTGGAATGCCCATAGTGCCACATCGGCAAAGGAGGAGCTGGAGCTTTGGTGGCGGGCGCGTCGATGATCGGAGGAGGTGTACGAGGACGGCCGGTACCACACAAGGAAAGCCAGAGGAGCTAGGCGCCTCACCGCTACGTGGGCGTGGACCGATAAGCTCGAGCATGCCACCGCGAAAGAGCTCCGATGGGCGCCAAGTGAAATGTCCTGCATGGTGTCGCGCCTCCGCCAGTTAGAGGCTGATCGGCACGTCGAGCGCTGCGAGGCGGAGGAGGTGGCAAACTCCTCCGCGTTGGAAAGCCGCCACACACCAGGGAGCTACTGGCGAGAGCCTGCCACTTTACCGCTCCCCTCTCAAGGAGGGGTTATTATTAGTTTAGTTTTTATTCATTGTACGTATTAGTTAAATACTATCATCTCGTATATGTGATGATATATGTATGATGTCTGCAATGAGCTATTGAACAATTAATATATATTATTAGTTTCAAATTTCTATCTGCTTTCGTATTCATTTTCTGGTTGTAGATGTTACACATATTGAAACATAACAATAGAACATAAATCATTCACACATCAAAACATATAAATTATTATGATTGTTGTGCAGACATTGGGATCGACATGAAAATGATTCAACAAAATAAAACGTGTCCATGACTATTGACCTAACCTATGGTAGCTCTTGGCTCTGCCTGAACTCTGTCAGGCGTTCGTCCATGCGGTTACCACACTCGCGGTACAGCTGGAGCGCGATCTCGAGCTCCAAGCTAGCTATTTCGTCGGAGTTACCATGTCGAGGATGCGACAACCATTTTGTTGTACTGCTCCCCACTGGACACCTGGGCCAAGGAGGCACTCGAGCCTACCGACTAGCCCGTTGGCATCATCGGCGTCCGGTTCGGTCGGGCTCTGGTGCAAGTACGGCGCAGATGTCCGCTGCCCATTCCTGGCGAGAAATTGGGCTGCTGACATGCCGTCGGCATTGCTGCAGCATCATGTCGGGTGGGACAACAGGAAAGCAGGGATGGAAACGCTCTTGCTCTGCCGTGCGCCACGCCTCTCACTCTGCGCCCCTCCATCGGTCTTGCTATGCGGCGCCCCTTGCCCTCTCGGCACAGACGCACATATTTTGCTCTACGGAGCACCACCGATGATCTTCTTGTGCAGCGCGCTGCAACCTCTTGGCGGTGAGGCGGCTACGTTGCTCGGCGGTGCTGCCACGCCCTGCGCCAACGGTCCACTCAACCCTTGCGATGACGCGTAGCACAACGTTGTCCGACGCGTCGCCGGGCACGCCATTGGCCTCGACGGGACGTTGCACCTGCAACAGATTGTTTTCGTCATCGAGGAGGTTGATGGCAAAGGCGACGCTTGGTCGGGTTGGCATGCTTAGTGGAAGGGCTATCCGCTGCACTAGGTGTGCATCTGCATGTGTCGCACTTCGGCCCTTATGCTCATTGGCTTGTGGTGGGAAACCGATGGGGAAGCTTGCGTGGGAACCTGCGCGGTTCCGCGCGGGAACGTGGCCAAAAGAAATGCATGTGCGGTGCCAAAGCATGCACTGGATTCCTCGGGCGGCAACGCGGTGACAATACGGGACAGAGGAGGAAGAAATGGTATGTTCAGAAATGCGATTATTATTAATAATAAAATGTCTGCATTGCACGAACCATTCACGTGCCGTCGTGCGTCCCCCTTATTTTATTGGCTAGGAGGTGTTATGGGTGCAAGTTTGATTAGATGGGATGCGTGCGAGCAGTCCACCATGCAGGCTCCGAGGGACGCGTGCGAGGAGTCCGCCACGCAGGCGCAGCTGGCTCACCGGGAATCGAGCCCTTCGTCCTCCACCCACAGCCCGCCTCGCTCCCAAGTTCACCATTAATAATTCTCCACGTTCTCCTCCGTTCATCTATAAGGGCCACCGCCAAGGATCGCCTCCTTTTCCGATGGAGGACGAGGCAGACAACAAGCGGGGGCGGGTCGAGGCTGAACCACAAGAGCCTCTGGCGAGCGTGGACTTCATCAGCAACATCCCCGACAAGATGTTGGTAACCATCATGTCACTCCTCCCCGTCAAATCTGCCATGTAGACCACCATCCTCTCCAGGCTGTGGTGCACCCTATGGAACTCCACCCTCCTTGACCTCCTCGACGACGACGAGCTCTGCAGCAAGGATCGCAAACGCTTGGATGCATCATCACACATCCTCGCCATGCACACTGTGCCAATCAGACACCTTGCCATCGACAAGTTCTGTTCCAACTGCAAGGTCGAACCCAAGTTTACGAGTGGTTCTTATCCCTCGCCCTAGATCAGCTCGAGGAGCTCAGTTTTACAGCTGGACATGGGCTCCCGCTGCCTCCGTTCGTGCTCCGCCTCGCGCCCACGCTGCACCTCGCTATTTTTAGGGAGTGCTTTTCCCCCCAGATTAATGCCGCGCACGCTCTTCATCTCCCTGAACTGAAGGACCTCGAGCTCATTGCTGTCAGCATCTCGAAGGAGGATTTGGAACTCCTGCTCCGTGGTTGTACTGCACTCGAGTACCTTCGTCTTCTTGTGATGTTTGGGTTCAGTAGCCTCCACATCGCTACGACGAATGCCCGTACCATTTATGTGCATGGCTGGTGCCGCAACATGCTGTCAGTTGAGGTGTTTCACAATATGGTCACTGAGAATGCGCCTTTCCTTGAGAGATTATTTGTACTTGCTAAAGGAGGTCCAACAACAATCAGGGTCATCGACGCACAAAAATTGAAAGTGTTGGACTATTCGTGTGTTAAATTCTCCGAACTTGTTACAGCTGGATCCATACCTGTTCAGGTAGAACATTCTTCTTCTCCTTCTTATTATTGTACATCACATTTTATCTAATTTTTGTTAACCTATGTTTTGTCTGTCATGCAGAAATTGACTCCGACGGGCTTCACCCTGTCTATGTGCACAGTGAAGATCCTTGCACTACTGTCTATCGGCCCCAATCTGGATGAAATTGTTAGATTCCTTAATTGCTTTCCGTGCACGAAGAAGCTATACATCAAGGTGATGCTCCTTTCCTGTTAATTGTTAACCATAATTGACTTCAATTTTTTGGTACTTTACCCATCATTACAATGACAAATGTACAATGAGTTCTAAAGGACATTTGTAGGATTCCAATACATAGTTTTGAGATGTTAATCATGAATGATTGAGGATCACATCTCAATAGGTATTTGTGTACTTTAGGAATCCTGCAAATTAGAGATGCACATAGTGTACAAAACTACACCTAGGCACAGATATGTTGTCTTCATTTGCGGATACAAGCATGCCCGAAAGTGGAAAATGTGGCGGAATATAACAATCCCATCGAGTGACTTGATTTCCATCTCAAAGAAATTACTTTCAGCCAGCACCGAGGCACCAAACTAGAGATTCAATTAGCCAGGTTCTTTGTTCAGAAAGCAAGGGTGCTCAAGGTAATGAGGTTTGACCTATATTTAGTGCGCCGAAATGAATGGTTTGCTGATCAGCGAAGGCTTGTACAACTGAATGGAAAAGCCTTGTAGAACCTGCAGAAGCCGAAATTCAGTTTGGAACTTCAAATGACAGATTATTTGGAAGTCACTGTATCAAGCCGATATATGACTTCTCGGTGGCGGATCCATTCGTAGAAATATTGCATGACTCAGATTCCGAAGAAGATGAATTTGATTTTTAATATCAGTTTGAACCTTGTAATCTTTGAATTTGGGCCTTGTAAAGGTGGAATTTGAACCTTGTACTTTTTCTTGTATTTGTGATACAATATTTGAAATGACATTGTGTTCTTTTTTGGTTATGCAATCATGTTCTTATAATTACATATGTTTTTGTTCCGTATACACAACATATAGATGTTGTGCAAACAGAGCAAATCACATCTCATACGATTAAATTAAGGAACACGTCGGCAATGATTTCGACAATCGCAGACAATTGTTTTCCAGCCACCGTCTGCTCACAACACACACAGTTTGTCAGGATGACACGTCTCTGTTATTATCGGTCTTCCCACACGACTCTGAGTGTTGACCTGTTTGTTGCATATCACACACACCTTCTTACGCTAAATCGTGTGTGCTTTGCCGTATCATCGCACACAATTTTTCATAGTGAATAGTGTGCCCTCTATCACACACATTTGGATCTTTATAACCATTTGTGTTATTTTAGCTAATCGCAAACAGTTCGTACGGAAAAACTGTATGGCACACATCGCACACGTAAGTCCTTTCCGAATCGTGCTTGATGGATCCACCATCACACACAGTTTGCATTATTGGCGACAGAGCTAGAACTATACTGTTTGCGATTCACGCATCACACACAGTTTAATCGAAGGGTCTCTGATTGATGTGTCGTCTTTGGACGCTCTTCCTGTAGTTCTAGTTCATCTCTTGTACTCAATCTTTTTCTCAAAACCTCAGATTGGTACCTGTGGGTTGCTAGTAGTGTTGATTACATCTTGTGTTTGATGCTTGTTGGTTTATTTGGTGGAAAATATTATGTTCAGACTTGATCACCATTATTACACCTCTGATCTTGAACATGTTGATGATTTGTGAGTAGTTACTTTTGTTCCCGTGGACATGGGAGAATTCTTGTTATAAGTAATCATGTGAAGTTGGTAATCGTTCGATATTTTGATGATATGCATGTTGTTCCTTCCTTTAGTGGTGTCGTGTGAATGTCGACTACATGACACTTCACCATCTAATGGGCCTAAGGGAAGGCATTGTGGGGTAAAAAGTAGATGATGGGCTGCTAGAGTGAAAGAACCTTAAACCCTAGTTTATGTGTTACTTCGTAAGGGGCTGATTTGGATCCATATGTTTCATGCTATGGTTAGATTTATCTTAATTCTTCTTTCGTAGTTGCGGATGCTTGCGAGAGGGGGTAATCATTAGTGGGTTGCTTGTTCAAGTAAGAACAACACCTTAGCAGCGGTCCACCCACATATCAAATTATCAAAGTAATGAAAGTGAGTCAACAAAACATGATGAACATGACTAGATGGAAATTCCCATGTATCCTCGGGAGCACTTTGCTTTATATAGGAGTTCCTTTAGGCCTGTCCTTTGCTATAAAAAGGATTGGACTATCTTGTTGCACACTTGCTACTATTTTTACTTGTCACTTGTTACGAATTATCTTGCTACAAAGCTATCTATTGCTATTACTCACAACACTTGGAGAGAATATCTTGTTGAAAACTACTTATCATCTCCTTCTGCTCCTTGTTGGGTTCGAAACTCTTACTTATCGAAAGGACAACGATTGATCCCCTATACTTGTGGGTCATCACACCACCACTGCGTCCTCGCTTGCTCGGCACGACCCACTGGCTCTGCAGGCCGCGTTGCTCAGGCACGCGAACTACCGCGTTACCGTCCCACCGAGGCCGGGTACGACGCCTGGCTTGCATGCATCACCGAGCTCGTCAACGCCGCTGGGACGCCCTGACGCCTTCTCGCTCCTTGTTGCCTCCGTTATCGCATGGTGCGCAGGAAGAACATGGTGCTCCTCCTCCGCCTCCTCCAACCAATGATGACGCGAGACCTCGCTGCAACGCGCATGCCGGAGTCGTCCCGCGGCGCGTCCTCGCCACACCACACCGATGCTAGCTGCCAGATCATCCAGCGCGTGTAGCCAGACGCGAGTGTGATCCTCGAATAGCAGTGCGACCACCAGAACCGCACCATCAAGGATGTCACGGCGGCCGGGCGCCAGAACCACGCCACCCTCGCTGGTGGCATCGCCTCGTACGGCGGGGGCTGCCTGGCCTTCACTTGCGAGCTACGCCGCGTGGTATGGCCCGTGAAGTTCTAGTTCGAGCTTCCTCCTCGCAACGACGACACCCCCAACCCTGTGGAGTTCCTGCAACTCTACACCGTGAGCATCCAGGCTGCGAGCGGCGATGACAAGGTCATGGCGAATTGGCTCCCCATGGCCATCAAGGACGTCACACGCTCGTGGCTGATGAACCTTCCTGAGGCTTCCATCTCCTTGTGGTCTGAACTATGCCGGCAGTTCGTCGCCATCTTCAAGGGCATGCATGAGCGCCCTCTCACGCTCAACGACCTACACACTGTGCACTAGCCCCCTGGCGATACCCTCCACAAGTACATCCAGTGCTTCGGTCAAGTGTGGAACAAGATCCCACCCGCCTCCGATGCCCCTATTGTTAGAGTCTAGGATCTGCGTCTAGAACTTCTCCGTGAATAAGATTCGAAAACTCAGGGGCTTGGCTTAGCTACCTACAACTTGATGACGAATGTAAGAGGATCAATGACGAGCTCGCTGCTGCTCGCCAGACATGACAGGGACAAACGAGCTACCCAGGTTTGGGCTACCGAGCGGTGTAATACCCTACTCCTACTTTCTGTTGGATTGCTCTGTGAGGGAGAGCTGTGTTCGAGGTACACGATGTCTTGGGGAGAGAAAAATGGCTCAATCTCCTTACATGGAGGTGTCACTGCTCCCTTTGTAGTGCCTTGGTCCTCTTCCCCAAAATATCGGCGGGAAAGGGTGGCCACAGGGCGGCAACTCGAAGGGGGACAGGAACCTAGTCCTATCCTGACAAAAGGTGGTATTCGCCAGATAAAGTAGTTTTCATGGCATGCCGGTGGGCCCGGTGATGACCTCCGTCCTGCACCGCCGATCCGTCCTGATCCTCTTGCTTCAAAGGGGAAACACTTTGGACTTGCTTTGGGGGAGGCGGGCCCCATTGCCTCCCTTATCACCAGAATTGGAACTGTCCTACCTTCCCCCTTTGTCCTCGCCATGGCATCAGGGGAAACACCTTTGGGGAGGGGGCCGCGCCATGCGGCTGTGTCACACCCTGTGTTTGTATCACTTTGCTATGCCATGGTTCTATAAAATTTGGACCCATTTAAAAGTTTTTGAATGTTTGTGCTTGTTGGATTGTTTGCTACTTGCTTGTTTGGATGATTGTGATTAGTTCTACCAAACTCTTCTTCTCTCTAAAACTCTTCTACTCGATCCAAACCCTCTGCCCAATGATCATGCCATGTGTATAGTGCCTAAAACTATTTTTATCCAATATTATTTTTGCCAAAAATCGTTTATTCAAATTAGCTTTATAAAACCCCTGAATTGAGATTTGTACTGCAAGTCCTCAAATTGGGTGGAATGTTTTGCACCAAAGAGTTTATTTGGAACCTACTATATATAAGACTTCCCAAAACCACCAAATATTATTTTTAAAGATTATTTTCTTATTTATTTAAAGGCTTTTTCTTAAGGCCAGAAATGGTCTTTCATAGGGAAAAATTATTTGTATGCTTTAAAAATATTTGAGAAAATTTAGGGAAAATCAGTGGACATATATTTTCTATATGTATGAGTTTCAACACATGGTCATGTTCAAAATATTGGACAAAACCTTCCAAAACCCTTTCTGTCTGTTTTAAGCTTTTGAAATATTTCTATAACAAATGTTCTCAAATAAATCCAGGAAAATTCTAGCAAGTCACACATGCTATATGTGATGATCCTGCAAAGTTTCATCTCAAGCCCAATTGTTTTGCTTCACCAAAATATCCCAAAACCATTCCTGTCCAGATCCAAATTTGAGCAACTATACATTGCCAACTCACTCCTATTGACCCCAAACTTTGTGGACATGTTCTAATCCCCAAATAATGCTACTACACCAAGTGGTGCATTTAGGAGAATGAATTTTCATGCCTAGATCTACAAAAACCTGATTCTGTTAATTTCTAGGGTTTACAAAGTTTACACTGCCAACTTTTCTCAAATAAGCTCAAACTTGGTGATCAACCTTATTTCTACATTCTCTTTGATCCTGGTAAATATCATGGCAAGCAAACTCCTTTTACTTGCCCAAATAATTATCAAACACCTTCTGGGTAAAACCTAAAGTTACTGGTTTCACCTTTTAACTTGTTCTCCTGGACTCCCCCTTTTTACCACAGTCCCCCCTAGTTACCTTCTACCTCCAGTTAAAACCTCATGGCCTCAGGTCACTGATTGAGATGGTAAAACCCTCATTTTACCCCCTGGACAGCAAGAATATACCCTTCTCTCCACTCCCCTTTTATTCTAATGAGCCTCCAGAGCATCCAATGCATTCCCCAACTTGTTTACTCCCTCCTAGTACCCCTAGACACTAGTGGCCACGCACAAAACACCATTGGCATGTCATACGCACGCTCTGGAGCGCGCTACAGTGCGCACCCGCACTGTAGCCGCCCCCAATCACCTCCCCCGACAGCCTTGGGCCTCCCCCTCGTGTCCCCGGAGAAGCCCTCGACGTCCGGGACACGGCTCCCTGTCGGCCCCCTCCTTCCTCGCTCTCTCTCGCCCCTGGCCACGTGTGCCCGATGCCACCCGAGCCGGCCAACGCGAGAGCTCACACGCGCGGGCGTCAGAGCCTCCCTCTGCTCTTTCTCTCCCTTCCCCTGGTCCTAGGTGACGCCCAGGAACGCCCCTGGCCCATTTCGCGAGCCCCCATGGCATCTGGCCTCTGCCATGAGCTCGCCGGCGCACCCGCGTTTGGTGGACCGTCGCCCCCTCTATAAATGGCCCTCCCTGAGGTCCCTTTCCCCTCTGATCTCTCTATACTCCTCCCAATCGCCCCCCCTTTGCCACCAAATCTTCCTCCCAAGCCCCCGGTGCCTGGATAGGACCCGAGCCCCGCCTCCACTGGTCTCCGGCGTCCACGCGGTGAGATGCCTCCTCCGGCCCCGTTCACGTTTGATCTAGAACCACATCAACACCCTGACCCTTTTCCCCTCCTTCCACATGCGATTTGCAGCCAGAAGCGTCGACTCCGACCACCTCACGAAGCACCGCCACAGGACCTCCACATCGCCGGCAAACGATAGCTCCCAGAGGCCCCTCTCCACCACCGTCCGGTTGGCGGTGACACCCTGAGCATGACGGTGGCACCAACTCCTCCCCTCGAGTCCCTCACCACCGGCGGTGAGCTCCGCCACCCCTCTGTCCTGAGGTGGGAGATGACAGGTGGGACCCCCTGTCATCCCCACACCCCTGTCTCCTCTCCCCCTCTTGCTAACGCTGGGGCCCGCGCATCAGGTTTGAACCTGGCAACGCGCGCGCCCGCAGCTCAGCTGGGTCGGCCTGGCCAGTTGGGCCAGGTACGACTGGCCATTTGGCCCAATGGGCACAGTGCCCATTTCCTTTTTCTTTTCTGTTTAATTTTTCCAGAAATTTCCCTGGCTAAAATAATAATCCAAATCCAAAAATTCTTCCACCAAAATTCTTGTAATATTATGTAGTATTTATTGATGTCACTTGCAATTTTTTTTGGAAATGTTTTCTGTACTGGTTTTATTTAAAACCTAGTTTTGATTATTTAAAGCCACTTCTAAAATGATTTTTACAACCTTTTTGCTATCAAAAATAGAAACTGGTATTTTTAATATTCAAACTACTATTTTACAAGATTTCTTAACATTTTAGGGGCATTTTATCTTCTATGTTTTTGTCGTGCTCTTATTTTTGCCCGTTAGTATTGCGATGATAGATTGCGTTGTTGACGAGGGTGTTGGATCAGAAGACTTTGAAGACCCCGGAGAATTTGTTGAGCCAGGCAAGTAGCCCCTTGACCATGTTTAAAGAAACCATTTTATTGCATGGCATATAGCACTTTACTGTTGTTGTGTTGATCATGATGAATATGGTGACCACCTCTATGGGTTGCCCCGTTACTTTCCTCATTGATACTTGCATGACATAACTCTATTTACACTTAGAGTTGTGTGGGTGGGAAGTAGATAGGATGCTCAGTAGTACTACGCAAATGGGACGGGATTATGCATGGTGATGGAAACAAAAGTGTTTTCAAAGACTTTTCGAAAACCCCGTCGGGTGCGACTAATGCCCGAGGGAGGTGATGTTGAGCTAGGTAACCACTTGATAAAGAAGTGGTATACCGGAGTAAGTGAGTGCGTTGTTTTTCAAAAATGAATTGGTGTAAGTTGTGACCGTTACTCCAACCTTACATGTACAACCATGATACCCCTTATGGGACGGGGCTTTGTTCATTACTTTGGTTGTTGCTAGCAGAGAGCTCGTATTACTAGTGGCGGGAGTGGCGTGGTCACTCTCGATACGGGGTCGTACCGAAATGGACGATCACGGGCTGTTTTCACAGACACCGGGCACACCGTTGAGTGCCCTCATGGATGATACGTGTGATGTATATCATGAGGGATGTCACCAACGAGTGGACTCTTTGTTTAGTGTCGTCAAGGGAAAGGCATTGTTCGGGTGCTTACCTCAGGTATGTAATATACCGCGAGTCATGGATGACACGGAAGTTCCCCGAGTCTTGTGGGTAAAGTGTGCAACCTCTACAGAGTGTAAAACTATTCGAATAGCCATGTCCATGGTCAAGGACAATTGGATAACCGCTCTTGGGCTACACCCATTATTCACAAAAACTTGGCGTGTGTGGGTGTGTGAGACAAAGATGGTACTTGAGTTGAGTCATGATGATTTGACGTGATGATCGAACACGAGATGTTCAAACCTTGATTCATATTGATATTTGTAACCTGTTCATACGGGTACTTGTATCCTCATGATGCATGCTACTCCAAGTCAATTGATCATGTCATTGCACTCAAAACCAGCTTTCCGCAAATTACCTACTTAGTGCTATATCATGCATTGTTACACCTTGTTCCAAAACATGGGTTGCTTGCGAGTACATTCAAAGTACTCATTCGCTTGCCACTGGTTATTTAATTGGCCAAGCATGGAAGAGGAGGAATATGGTGAAGAATTCGTTGGTGACGAACATGCGAACTAGGATGATTCCCAGTCAGAATGCCTGTAGGGTTAAGGCAGATGGCATGGGTCTACGCTATCTTTCAAGAATTCCGCTGCGAGTTTATGTTTGCTATTTGGCCTTCATGGCCCTATCTATGTAAGACTTGACCTTGATGGTCTTCATTTGTGTAAGACGGTATGTATGGATGTAAGACTCTTGTTATTCAGCTTCTGTGTGTTTAGTGAGCATTAATCTCTAGGATCACTGTACACGTGTATTCGGTGATCACGACTTATGAGTCAGGGTCCCCACAGAGCTGGTATCAGAGCCATCCTGACAGTAGGAAGCCTTAGTTAGCATGGACGTTACTTAGGACAAAACCTTTTTCAAAACTGTACCTAGTACCTATACTTAGGAGTTTCTGCACTTCTTATCTCTTCTAAATCTTCTCTCAACACTCTACTGAATCTCCTCCCTTCAAACCCTTGTAGATGGTCGTCGTACCCGAAGCCCTGCTAGCATCCGGCTTTCCCCTACTCCTGAGGATAGCCTGGAGAAGTGCCAGTATCACCGACCACCCGTTTTCCTCTACGACGAGCACTGGGTCAATGCCATCACGAAGGAGTACCACGTTGATGTGTTCGTGAAGGCAAACGACTCCCCGACGAGTTGGTTCTTTGAAGGACCACAAATGGAGACCCTGGCAATCGTAGTCAAAACGGCAGCACGCAAGGTACTTATCCACCTTCGAGACATCATTCCGGAGATGACTGACGAGCCAGCTACTTGCTACCTACCCTTCAGAAAGGACGACATTGGCGAGAGTCATACATTGGTTCCATCCAAGGAGGATGGCATACCCCTCAGATTCCAGACTTACTTCAGCCTCTCCGTTGACAGTCTGGCTCACAATCCGATTAAGGATTCCGTGAAGCTCCGCCAGGAACTTCACCACACCCACGAGCTAATTCGCCAAACCATTGACATCTTAACCCAAGGCTGGGTAGCGACCTCTAGATTTCCGTCACATGTTTCAGGTGTGGCGAACATGGGCATCATGCCAGAAGGAGTCCCAACAAGCAACCGAGTCTTCTATCCTCTTGGACAAGAAGGAGAGCACTCCACCACCTGAGTCCGAGAACCCCTAGGGTAGGACAAGTTGTGTATCCCATATGCGAAGTCGAGTCCGTGTAATCGTTCATATGAAACCATGTGTGCTTGTTGTTTGCTTTTGTTGCTTGTGCTCCGATGCAAGTCGCACTTTTACCATAAGCAACATGTAAGCAACTCCAACGTCTATCTTATCTTAATATATGTGTTCGGTCTTTCGACCTCTGTTTGATCACACTTGCACTATACCAACCCCCTTAGGCGCGCTTTCTCTATTGCTGCTTTTCCCTCTCGTCTATCCCAGTTGTTTGACTTGGCTGCCCCAAACAGGATGATGACTACAACCCGCAACAGCTCCTTCACGAACCCTGAAGCCGACAACTCTAGCCAGCAACAGGGAGCTGGTGGGACTGCTCAGGCTGGAGAACACCGGGAGCAGCCACATGGCGACATTACCCCGCCGCCACCTCCACCAGAGAACATGACCATAGTTCAGTTTCTCCAAGTTCTCCGGGAGGAACGCCAAGCCAACACTGCCGCTATCCAGCAGTTGGCTCAAGTCCTTGTGAACAACCAGCAGCAAGGCAGGAACGACAATGGCCGCTCCACCCTGTCTGAGTTCATGAGGAATTCGCCCCCAACCTTCACTGAGACTGCTGAACCTCTGGATGCCGATGACTGGATCCACACCATTGAGGACCTCCTTGCACTGGTCAACTGCAAGGAGGATCGTGAGAAGGTGCTTTATGCCTCTCACTGCCTCGGAGGTACCGCCAGAGCTTGGTGGGATGAATTCAAGGTCATGCAAGGCGACCGTGTGATCACCTGGGCTGACTTCAAGGAAGGATTCCGCACCACCCACATTCCTTATGGGATTATTGCTATCAAGAAGAGAGAATTCCGAGTGCTGAAGCAAGGAAGTGGTTCTGTCAAGGAGTATATGCAGATGTTGAACCTCCTGTCGAGGTATGCCCCCGAAGATGTCAGCACTGAGGCCGCTAAGATGGAACGCTTCATGGAAGGACTCCAGCAAGCCCTGCAGTATCAGCTCATCGTCTGCGACTGTCAGACCTTCTTCGACCTGGTGAACAAGGCCCTAATGCTCGAAGACAAGCGCCATGCCATGGAAGACACTCGCAAGTGCAAGATGATCTGCAAGGGTAGTTCCAGTAACCAGAAGCCTCGCCCCTGGCAGTCAACCCCAGCCAAGCCAACCTATCAGCCTCAGCAGGCTAGGCCTCCCGCACCTCGTCCGAGCTACCAGCCTCAGCTGTATGCCAATCCCAGGCCAGCTTACAACAACCCCAATAACAACAATGGCGGTAGGAACAACAACACCAACAACTCTGGTCAGATCACGTGCTTTGGATGTGGTCAGCCTGGACACATCTCTAAGTTGTGCCCCAGCAAGAAGCCAGATGCACCACGCCCCAATGTGCCAAATCGAGGTCAAGGCCGTGGTGCGCCACCAAGGAACCAAGCTCCCTGCAACTAGCCCAACAATGGCAAGGGTCGTGTGAATCACGTCACCACTGAGGAAGCCCAGGAAGACCCGAACATCATATTGGGTACGTTAATCGTAAACTCAACTCAAGCAACCGTTCTGTTTGATTGTGGAGCTTTGCATTCTTTTGTCACCCAGAAGTTTGCACTAGAGAGTGGTATGAAGCCTACACCCCTGGGTAGTCATATGTTGGTACAAACCCCGGGATCGGTTATGAGAACCAAGATAGGATGTAAAGGAGTTGGGATTGTCATCAATGGAGTAGAATTCCTAGAAGACCTTATCATCTTGAAGTCGCAAGGCTTGGATGTGACTGTCGGCATGGACTGGTTAACCAAGCACCAAGGCTTGTTAGACTGTGCCAAGAGGACTGTTACCATGACCAATAGCCAAGGAGTTGAAGTCAAGTATGTTCCCAACCCTACCTCCGCTCAAGCCCCTCAGGCTAATTGTCTGTCAGGAATTGAGTTGGATCAAGTGCCTGTGGTATGTGAATACCCGGATGTTTTTCCTGATGAGCTGCCCAGAATGCCTCCTGGCCACGACATTGAGTTCATCATTGAGCTAATGCCCGCGGCAGGACCCATCTATAAGAAGCCCTATAGGATGGGATATGCATAGTTGGCTGAACTGAAGGAGCAACTAGCTCAGCATCTTAGAAAGGGATTTATTCGCCCTGGTGCCTCTCCTTGGGGATCTCCTGTTCTATTTGTGTCAAAGAGGGACATGATTATCCGACTCTGTGTCGATTATCGTTCTCTCAATGAGGTCACAATAAAGAACAATTACCCACTCCCCAAGATTGAAGACCTGTTCAATCAGCTAAATGGTGCCAAGGTGTTTTCCAAGATCGATCTCAGGTCCGGGTACTACCAGTTGAAGATCAGACCCCAAGACATCCCGAAGACGGCATTTGTGACCCGGTATGGCCTGTATGAATACACGGTCTTGTCATTTGGGTTAACCAATGCCCCAGCCTACTTCATGTACCTCATGAACAAAGTCTTCATGGAGTATTTGGACAAGTTTGTCTTTGTCTTCATCGACGACATACTCGTCCTCTCCAAGTCTGAAGAAGAGCATGCGCGACACATGAGATTGGTCCTAGACAAGCTTCGAGAGTACCAATTGTATGCCAAGTTCAGCAAGTGCGAATTCTGGCTGCATGAAGTTGGATTCTTGGGTCATGTGTTGACTGCAGAAGGATTGTCAGTGGATCCCGCCAAGATCGAAGCCCTGACTGAATGTCAATCCCCAAGCAATGTGAAGGATGTCAGAAGCTTCCTCAGACTCGCGGGATATTACCGCAAGTTCGTCAAAGGGTTCTCCAGCATTGCTAGACCCATGACTCAGGTCTTGAAGAAGGACAAGAGGTTCGAATGGACAGCGAAGTGCGAAGAAAGCTTCCAAGAGCTCAAGAGGAGATTGACAACAACCCCAGTTTTGGCCACCCCTGTTATTCACAAGGAGTTTGTGATATATTATGATGCATCAAGAACCGGGCTTGGTGGCGTTCTGATGCAAGAAGGCAGAGTCGTAGCATATCTATCCAGACAGCTATGTCCTCATGAAGAGAAGTACGCTACTCACAATCTTGAGTTGGCAGTTGTAGTTCATGCCTTGAAGACGTGGCAACATTACCTTCTAGGAAAGCGATGTGAGATATACACAGACCACAAGAGTTTGTAGTATATTTTCACTCAAAGGGAGTTGAACATGAGGCAACGAAGATGGTTGGAGTTGATCAAGGACTACGACCTCAGTGTTCAATACCACCCTAGAAAGGATAATGTGGTAGTAGACGCCTTAAGCAGAAAGGCTTGTTCCTTCAATGCTATGATTAAGGAAAGGCTACCCGACCTGTACAAAGAGCTTGAAAGCTTTGGCTTGGAACTAGTTGCACCTGGTTTCCAAGCCAACCTCGAAGCAAGGCCTACCTTGATGGATGCTATTAAGGAGGCTCAGAAGGGTCATGAAAACATTGAAGGTATCAAGAGGAAGATTAAGAAAGGTAAGGCCCTAGGATTCTCATAGGATGAGGAAGGAGTTGTATGGTTTGGGACTCGCATCTGCGTGCCCAACAAAGTTGAGCTCAAGAATTTGATCTTGCAAGAAGCTCATGACACTCCATATTCCATCCATCCTGGAGGAACCAAGATGTACAAGGACCTCAAAGCAAGATTCTTGTGGCATGGCATGAAAAGAGAGATAGCCACTTTCGTCGCTAAGTGTGACATATGCCAGATAGTCAAAGTTGAACATCAGCGACCCGCTGGATTGTTACAACCTCTCAAGGTGCCTGAATGGAAGTGGGACAAAGTTGGGATGGACTTCATCATCGGATTGCCCAGGTCAAGCAAGGGACATGATTCCATTTGGGTCACTATCGATCACCTGACCAAGGTAGCCCACTTCATTCCAGTCAAGACCACCTACAATGGGAACTAGCTAGCCAACCTCTACATCAACCGTATTGTGAGCCTCCATGGAGTTCCAAAGGAGATCATGTCAGACCGAGGAACCCAGTTCACCACAAGATTCTGGAATAGATTCCAGGAAGCCTTGGGAACCAAGTTATCCTTCAGCACTAATTTTCACCCTCAGTCCGGAGGCCAGACGGAATGAGTAAATTAGATACTCGAAGATATGCTTCGTGCCTGTGTTTTGGCATATGGAGCCAAGTGGGAAGATTGCCTACCATTTGCCGAGTTCTCCTACAACAAAAGCTACTAGTCAAGTCTCCAGATGGCACCATTTGAGGTGTTGTATGGACTCAAGTGCCGCACTCCCCTCAACTGGTCAGAAACCGGAGAAGGATTAGTCTTTGGACCGGATATTCTCCGCGAAGCAGAAGAGCAAGTTCAACTCGTCAGAGAGTGTTTAGAGACCGCCAAGTCAAGACAGAAGAACTACGCTGACTCACACTGCCAAGACATGAGTTTCCGTGTTGGGGACTATGTTTATCTCCGAGTCACGCTTCTCAAAGGAACCAAGCGTTTCCACGTCAAGGGAAAGCTTGCACCAAGATACATCGGCCCCTTCAAGATCACTGACAGATGAGGAGAAGTTGCCTACCAACTGGAGCTGCCTTCCGAGCTATTCGATGTGCATAACGTTTTCCACGTGTCACAACTTCGGAAGTGTCTCCATGTTCCCAACCGCCCCGACCTCTACAAGCACATCGACCATAAACCATCGACCTTCAGCCAGACCTCACTTATCGTGAGAGGCCAGTTCGCATTTTGGATGAAGCTGCATGATGCACCCGAAGCCACACCATCAAGTACTTCAAGGTCCAATGGAGCAACCGCACTGAAGCTGAAGCAACCTGTGAGCGTGAAGACTATCTTAGATCTGAGTTCCCTTATCTTTTTAGCGCTTAGCCTAGGAATCTCAGGGATGAGATTCTTGTAAGGGGGTAGGTCTGTCACACCCTGTGTTTGTATCACTTTGCTATGCCATGGTTCAATAAAATTTGGACCCATTTAAAACTTTTTGAATGTTTGTGCTTGTTGGATTGTTTGCTACTTGCTTGTTTGGATGATTGTGATTAGTTCTACCAAACTCTTCTTCTCTCTAAAACTCTTCTACTTGATCCAAACCCTCTGTCCAATGATCATGCCATGTGTATAGTGCCTAAAACTATTTTTATCCAATATTATTTTGGCCAAAACTCATTTATTCAAAATAGGCTTTATAAAACCCCTGAATTAAGGTTTGTACTACAAGTCCTCAAATTGGGTGGAATGTTTTGCACCAAAGAGTTTATTTGGAACCTACTATATATAAGACTTCCCAAAACCACCAAATACTATTTTTAAAGATTATTTTCCTATTTTATTTAAAGGCTTTTTCTTAAGTCCAAAATGGTCTTTCATAGGGAAAATTTATTTTTATGCTTTAAAAATATTTGAGAAAATTTTGGGAAAATCAGTGGACATATATTTTCCATATATATGAGTTTCAACACATGGTCATGTTCAAAATATTGGACAAAACCTTCCAAAACCCTTTCTGTCTGTTTTAAGCTTTTGAAATATTTCTATAACCAATGTTCTCAAATAAATCCAGGAAAATTCTAGCAAGTCACACATGCTATATGTGATGATCTTGCAAAGTTTCATATCAAGCCCAATTGTTTTGCTTCACCAAAATATCCCAAAACCATTCCTGTCCAGATCCAAATTTGAGCAACTCTACATTGCCAACTCACTCCTATTGACCCCAAACTTTGTGGACAAGTTCTAATCCCCAAATGATGCTACTACACCAAGTGGTGCATTAAGGAGAATGAATTTGCATGCCTAGATCTACAGAAACCTGATTCTGTTAATTTCTAGGGTTTACAAAGTTTACATTGCCAACATTCCTCGAATAAGCTCAAACTTGGTGATCAACCTTATTTCTACCTTATCGTTGATCCTGGTAAATATCATGGCAATCAAACTCCTTTTACTTTCCCAAATCATCATCAAACACCTTCTGGTTAAAACCTAAAGTTATTGGTTTCACCTTTTAACTTGTTCTCCTTGACTCACCCTTTTTACCAGAGTCCCCCCTAGTTACCTTCTATCTCCAGTAAAAACCCCATGGCCTCAGGTCACTGATTTAGATGGTAAAACCCTCATTTTACCCCCTGGACAACAAGAATCTACCCTTCTCTCCACTCCCCTCTTATTCTAGTGAGCCTCCAGAGCATCCAATGCATTCCCCAACTTGTTTACTCCCTCCTAGTACCCCTAGACACTAGTGGCCGCACAAAACGCCGTTGGCATGCCATACGCGCGCTCTGGAGCGCGCTACAGTGCGCACCCGCACTGTATCCGCCACCAAATCACCTCCCCCCGAAAGCCTTGGGCCTCCCCCTCCTGTCCCCCGAGACGCCCTCGACGTCTGGGACACGGCTCCCTGTCGGCCCCCTCCTTCCTCTCTCTCTCTCTCTCTTGCCCCTGGCCACGAGTGCTCGACACCGCCCAAGCCGGGGAACGCGCAAGCTCACACGCGCGGGCGTCACAGCCTCCCTTCGCTCTTTCTCTCCCTTCCCCTGGTCCTAGACGATGCCCAGGAACGCCCCTGACCCATTTCTGCGAGCCCCCGTGGCCTCTGGCCTCGACCACGAGCTCGCCGGCGCACCCTCGTTTGGTGGACCGTCGCCCCCTCTATAAATGGCCCTCCCCGAGCTCCCTTTCCCCTCTGATCTCTCTATACTCCTCCCAATCGCCCCCTTTGCCACCAAATCTTCCTCCCAAGCCCCCGGTGCCAGGATCGGACCCGAGCCCCACCTCCACTGGTCTCCGGCGTCCACGCGGTGAGAAGCCTCCTCCGTCCCCGTTCTCGTTCGATCTAGAACCACATCAACCCCCTGACCCTTTTCCCCTCCTTCCCCGTGCGATTTGCAGCGAGAGGCGTCGACTCCGACCACCTCCCGAAGCACCGCCACCGAACCTCCACGTCGCCGGCAAACGAGAGCTCCCCGATGCCCCTCTCCACCACCGTCCGGTTGGCGGTGACGCCTGATATGTGTCCAACGTATCTATAATTTTTGCTTGTTCCATGCTGTTATATTATCATTCTTGGATGTTTTACAATCATTTTATAACAACTTTATATCATTTTTGGGACTAACCTATTGACATAGTGCCAAAGCGCCAGTTGCTGTTTTTGCTTGTTTTTTACTTCAGAGAAAATCAATACCAAACGGAGTCCAATCGCGACGAAACTTTTTGGAGATTTTTTCTGGACCAGAAGACACCCAGTGGGCCAAATAAGAGCCAGGAAGGCGGGCTGTGGAGAGCACAACCCACCAGGGTGCGCCAGGGGGCCCCCAGCGCGCCCTAATGGGTTGTGCCCGCCACGGGGCCCCTACGCACTGCCTCTGATGCCTATAAATTCCCAAATATTCCAAAAACCCTAGGGGAGTCAACAAAACACAATTCCAGCCGCCGCAAGTTCCAGAACCGCGAGATCCAATCTAAACACCATCACGGAGGGGTTCATCTTCCTCATAGGTGCCTCTCCGATGATGCGTGAGTAGTCCACCATAGACCTACGGGTCCGTAGGTGATAACCCACAAGTATAGGGAATCGCAACAATTTTCGAGGGTAGAGTATTCAACCCAAATTTATTGATTCGACACAAGGGGAGCCAAAGAATATTCTCGAGTATTAGCAGCTAAGTTGTCAATTCAACCACACTTGAAAGACTTAATATCTGCAGCAAAGTATTTAGTAGCAAAGTAGTATGGAAGTAACAGTAACGGTGTCAAACGTGACATTAGCAGTTTTGTAGTGATTGTAATAGTAGCAACGGAAAAGAAACTTAGCAAGATCAATATGTGAAAAGCTCGTAGGCAATGGATCAGTGATGGATAATTATGTCAAATGGCATTCATCATGCAACGGTTATAACATAGGGTGACACAGAACTAGCTCCAATTCATCAATGTAATGTAGGCATGTATTCCATATATAGTCATACGTGCTTATGGAAAAGAACTTGCATGACATCTTTTGTCCAACCCTCCCGTGGCAGCGGGGTCCTAATGGAAACTAAGGGATATTAAGGCCTCCTTTTAATAGAGAACCGGACCAAAGCATTATCACTTAGTGAATACATGAACTCCTCAAACTACGGTAATCACCGGAAAGAATCCCAGTTATTGTCACCCTGGGGGATGCGGATCATAACTTTTAATAGGTGTCTACAACTTGCAAGATAGGATCAAGAACACATATATATTCATGAAAACATAATAGGTTCAGATCTGAAATCATGGCACTCGGGCCCTAGTGACAAGCATTAAGCATAGCAAAGTCATAGCAACATCAATCTCAGAACATAGTGGATACTAGGGATCAAACCCTAACAAAACTAACTCGATTACATGATAAATCTCATCCAACACATCACCGTCCAGCAAGCCTACGATGGAATTACTCACGAACGGCGGAGAGCATCATGAAATTGGTGACGAAGGATGGTTGGTGATGACGACGGCGTCGATTTCCCCTCTCCGGAGCCCAAAACAGACTCCAGATCTGTCCTCCCGAGGAAGAACAGGAGGTGGCGGCGGCTCCGTATCGTAAAACGCGATGAACTCTTCTCTCTGATTTTTTCTCCCCGAATAGGAATATATAGAGTTGGAATTGGGGTCGGAGGAGCTCCAGGGGGCCCACAAGCCTGCAGGGCGCGCCCTAGGGGGGGGGCGCCCCCTGGCTTGTGGCCAATGGGTGGGCCCCCTCATGTTGATTCTTTCGCCAGTATTTTTTATTAATTCCAAAAATATTCTCCGTAAATTTTTAGGTCAATCTGAGAACTTTTATTTCTGCACAAAAATAACACCAAGGCAATTCTGCTGAAAACAACGTCAGTGCGGGTTAGTTTCATTCAAATCATGCAAATTAGAGTCCAAAACAAGGGCAAAAGAGTTTGGAAAAGTAGATACGATGGAGACGTATCAACTCCCCCAAGCTTAACCCATTGCTTGTCCTCAAGCAATTCAGTTGACAAACTGAAAGTGACAAAGAAAAACTTTTACAAACTCTGTTTGATCTTGTTGCTGTAAATATGTCTAACTGATGTTCAGATTTTCAGCAAAGATTATAGACTAACCACATTCACAATATCATTTAGGTCTCATATTTACTCATATCAATGGCATAA
Organism: Elymus sibiricus; assembly: GCA_039707655.1. Classification (NCBI taxonomy): domain Eukaryota; kingdom Viridiplantae; phylum Streptophyta; class Magnoliopsida; order Poales; family Poaceae; genus Elymus; species Elymus sibiricus. Next base: position 227,581,365 of record CM077665.1, on the reverse strand, counting down.
TCAACTAGCGAGCAATAATAATAAATCTCGGATGACAACAATTTTATCAAAATAATCATGATACAATATGATATAATGTTATCTCGCTAGCCCATTATGAGACCGCAAAACATAAATGCAGAGCACCTCTGAAGAACAAGGACTGACTAGACATTGTAATTCATGGTAAACGAGATCCAGTCACAATCATACTCAATATCAATTAATAGCAAAGCATACAAATGACGGTGGTGCTCTCTAACTGGTGCTTTTTATAAGAGGAGGATGACTCAACAGTAAAGTAAAATAGATAGGCCCTTCGCAGAGGGAAGCATTGATTTGCAGAGATGCCAGAGCTCGAGCTTTTAAAACAGGGATGAATAATAATAATTTTGAGCGGTATGCTTTCATTGTCAACATAACAACCAAGAGATCTCGGTATCTTCCATGCTAGATACATTATAGGCGGTTCCCAAACAGAATAGTAAAGTTTTTACTCCCCCTCCACCAATCAATCACACTCCACGGCGAGTCGAATCCACGGGTACTGTCCATACAAACAACAATCCTGGGGGAGTTTTGTTTCATTATATTTTGATTTGATTTTTGAGCATGGAACTGGGCATCCCGAATACCAGCCACTTTCTCGTGAATGATAGTGAATCAACACATATCGTGAGAATAACCCACCTAGCATGGAAGATACTGACAGCCCCTAGTCACTACATAAGCGATTCGGGCATACAAAACAGAATATTATTTGAAGGTTTAGAGTTTGGCACATGCAAATTTACTTGGAACGGCAGGTAAATACCGCATATAGGTAGGTATGGTGGACTCATATGGAACAACTTTGGGTTTATGGAAATGGATGCACAAGCAGTATTCCCGCTTAGTACAGGTGAAGGCTAGCAAGAGACTGGGAAGCGACCAACTAGAGAGCGACAACAGTCATAAACATGCATTGAGATTAACCAACATTGAATGCAAGCATGAGTAGGGTATAAATCACCATGAACATAAATATCGTGGAGGCTATGTTGATTTTGTTTCAACTACATGCGTGAACATGTGCCAAGTCAAGCCACTTGAATCATTCAGAGGAGGATACCATTCTATCATACTACATCACAACCATTTTAAAATGCATGTTGGCACTCAAGACAAACCATTATACACTCTTAGCTAATTAAGCATGGCATGAGTAACTATAATCTCTAATTGTCATTGCAAACATGTTTCATCCATAATGAGCTGAATCCAGAACGATGAGCTAATCATATTTACAAAAACAAAATAGGTCGAGTTCATACCAGCTTTTCTTCATCTCAATCACTTCATCATATATCGTCATTATTGCCTTTCACTTGCACGACCGAACGGTGTGAATAATAATAAGAGTGCACGTGCATTGGACTAAGCTGGAATCTGCAAACAATAACTCAAAGGAGAAGGCAAGGTGATATGGGCTCTCTATAAGATAAACAATAATGCATATGAGAGCCACTCAACATTTTCATTGTGGTCTTCTCCTTACGACCCAAAGAAAAGAAAACTATTTAAAAACAAGAACGAGAAAAACTATTTACACGGGAAAGCTCCCAACAAGCAAAAGAAGAACGAGAAATCTTTTTGGGTTCTCTTTTAATGATACAACTAAACAAACTAAAAGGTAAAGCTAGAACTAATTTTTTTGGTTTTTCTCAAGGTTAATTAAACACTCAAGAAGAAACCGGGAAAAGAAATAAACTACCATGGATGATACAATGAAAAAGTATAAGCACCGACTACTAAGATGAGTGTGTGAACATGAATGTAATGTCGGTGAGAAATACGTACTCCCCCAAGCTTAGGCTTTTGGCCTAAGTTGGTCTAGTGCCATGGCTGAAAATAACCATCTCCTGGATACTCCGGAGGGTCCTGAGGGTTCCACTGGTTGGGGAGCTCCTGTGGCTCCCACTGAAAAACTGGATCCTGATCCGGATCAAGAGCAGGTGCCGGCTCAGGTGCTGGGGGTTGCGACAGACCCCAATATCGGTAGATGTCCTCGGGCATAATAGTGTACCTGCCTGAATGGATATCGAACAAAGAAGAAGCAGGCAGAGCAATAATCTCACAAGTACCCTGACTAAATACTAAGTTGTAAAGCAGCCTCCTATCATTATCCTTCCTAATAAAATCATGTGCTACCATACTGTCATAGTCTAAATATCTTGTAGGTAGCAGCATTTCCTCTTCCTCGTCAAGCCTAATGGGTATCTTAAAGTGTTTGGCTAGACGAGAAGCATAGATACCTCCGAATATGGGGCCCTTCGAACGGTTTAAGTTCAACCGTTGGGCCACCATAGCGCCCAGACTAAAAGTTCTATCAGCAAGTAAAGCGTGGCGCAGAATGGCGAGGTCGGGAGCACTAAGGCTTCCACTCTCCCCACGACCAACTAAACATCTCCCCGCGAATAATGAATAATAGCGTAGAACAGGAAAATGTAAACTAGCTGCTCTTGCCTTTGACACCCCTCTCTCTCCCCCCATAGTGATTGCGGCAATAAAGTCCTCCATGTCTCTAGGACGTGGTTCACTGATGCTGCCCTCATAAGGTATTTTGCAAACATTGCAAAAATCGTAAAGTTTCATCTCCTTAGGCACATCATATATGTAAAACTCCACCATGGGAGGATTCTTCCTAGGATAAAAGTGAAAGTTTTGCACGAAGATATTAGTGAGTAGGAGGTACTGGTCACACTTATCGTTGAGGAAGTCGGTGATGCCTGCGTTCTCCGCCAAATAATAAAAATCTTCATAAATTCCGGCCGCCCTCAAGAATGCATCACTTGGCCATTCACATGGCCGAACATTCGTGACGCGAGGAAGATTGTATTTGGGCTTCTTCTTCAACTCATTTTCATCTTCTTTAGAGCCCCGGCTTGAAGAGCCTCTTAACAATCTCCTCATCATTTTTTCTTTTCTGAAAAATTTCTGAAATTTTTAGTGACTCAAAATAAAGGTGAACAAAACTCAACAAAACTTATAGCAACTACTCCCACAAGTGCCTAGAGGCTATATCATGCATCAAAACTACTTGGGACCACACAAATTTAACATGCAAGCTTAAGAACAAGGTCACCACAGCAGCAAAAATTTGCAATATATAAAGCACTAGAACAAAAACTAATTGGACCATTGTAGGAGTCACATACCGAAGAACAATTCCCCAAAACAGTTTTGCAAATGGAGCTTTGCACAAGGAGATCGAAAATGGCAGCAAAATGAGCTAGAACATGGGTTTGAGCAATGGTGGGATTTTTTCTGGAGGAAGACGAAGTGGATGGGTGCTGGAATAAGTGAGGGGGGCCTACGAGGGACCCACAAGCCAGGGGTGCGCGCCCAGGGGGGTGGGCGCACCCTGTAGGCTTGTGGCCCACTGGTGCAGCCCCCTGATGTGTTCTCAGTGCCAGAAATTCTTAAATATTCCAGAAAAAATCATACTACATTTTCATGGCATTTGGAGAACTTTTATTTCAGGTCATTTTTTATTGCACGGACAATTCAGTAAACAAAAGTATAATAGTAGTTTCACTTTATTTAAATCTAAAGACAGAAAGTAAAAGTTGGGTATAGAAGGTTGTGCGTTCTAAATTCATCCATCTCATGCCCGTCAAAAAGAATCCATCAATAAGGTTGATCAAGTCTTATTGACAAACTTTTTTCGAATGACACGGAACCGGAGAATTTTCGAATAACACTAGGTTACCTCAATGGGGATATGCATGTCCCCAACAATAAGTATATCATATTTCTTTTTGGCAATAGGGAGAGGGAATTCAAAATCTCCAATAATAATCGTTGAAATTTTTCCAATGGAGTTGATACTATGAACTTGAGGTTGTTTCTTCGGAAAGTGTACCGTATGCTCATTACCATTAACATGAAAAGTGACATTGCCCTTGTTGCAATCAATAACAGCCCCTGCAGTATTCAAAAAGGTTCTACCAAGGATGATCGACATACTGTCGTCCTCGGGAATATCAAGAATAACAAAGTCCGTTAGGATAGTAACATTTGCAACTACGACAGGCACATCCTCACAAATACCGATGGGTAAAGCAGTTGATTTATCAGCCATTTGCAAAGAGATTTCAGTAGGTGTCAACTTATTCAAATCAAGTCTACGTTACAAAGAGAAAGGCATAACACTAACACCAGCTCCAAGGTCACATAAAGCAGTTTTAACATAATTTCTTTTAATGGAGCATGGTATAGTAGGTACTCCGGGATCTCCTAATTTCTTTGGTACTCCACCCTTAAAGGTATAATTAGCAAGCATGGTGGAAATCTTAGCTTTCGGTATCTTTCTTTTATTTGTCACAATATCTTTCATATACTTAGCATAAGGAGACATTTTCAGAATATCAGTCAAAAGCATACGCAAAAAGACAGGTCTAAGCATTTCAACAAAGCGCTCAAAATCCTCATCATCCTTTTTCTTGGATAGTTTAGGAGGAAAGGGCATGGGTTTCTGAACCCAAGGTTCTCTTTCTTTACCATGCTTCCTAGCAACGAAGTCTCTTTTATCATATCTTTTATTCTTAGGTTGTGGGTTATCAAGATCAACAGCAGGTTCAATCTCCACATCATTATCATTACTAGGTTGAGCATCATCATTAATGTTATCACTAGGCCCATGTTCATTACCAGATTGTGTCTCAGCATCAGAAATAGAAATATCATTTGGATTTTCATGTGTATCTATAACAGGTTCACTAGCAGCATGCAAGGTCCTATCGTCATTCTTTTTCCTTTTATTACTGGGACGACTCGGTGCATCAGTATTAATTCTCTAAGAATCTTGCTCAATTCTCTTAGGATGACCCTCAGGATACAAAGGTTCCTGAGTCATTTTACCACCTCTAGTCACAACTCTAACAGAATGATCATTGTTCTTACCATTCATCTCATTAAGCAAATCATTTTGTGCCTTAAGTACCTGTTCTACTTGAGTAGTTACCATGGAAGCATGTTTACTAATAAGCTTAAGATCATTGATAGTTATACTCATAAAATCACCTAAGCGATCAAGCCTGTAAGCATTATGTCTCAATTGTCTACAAACATAAGCATTGAAATTTTCTTGCTTAACAATAAAGTTATCAAACTCATCCAAGCATTGGCTAGCAGACTTATTATAAGGAATATCACATTCATCAAATATACGGAGAGAATTTACCTCTACTACCTGTGTCGGGTTATCAAGACCATGTATCTCTTCAATAGGTGGTAGATTCTTAACATCTTCAGCTTTAATACCTTTTTCTTTCATAGATTTCTTTGCCTCTTGCATATCTTCAGGACTGAGAAACAGAATACCTCTTTTCTTCGGAGTTGGCTTTGGAGGTGGTTCGGGAATAGTCCAATCATTATCATTGCTCAATATATTATTCAATAGTAGTTCAGCTTGTTCAACAGTTCATTCCCTGAAAACACAACCAGCACAACTATCTAGGTGGTCCCTAGAAGCATCGGTTAGTCCATTATAAAAGATATCAAGTATTTCATTTTTCTTGAGAGGATGATCAGGCAAAGCATTAAGTAATTGGAGAAGCCTCCCCCAAGCTTGTGGGAGACTCTCTTCTTCAATTTGCACAAAGTTAAATATTTCCTGCAAGGCAGCTTGTTTCTTATGGGCAGGAAAATATTTTTCAGAGAAGTAATATATCATATCCTGGGGACTACGAACACAACCAGGAGCAAGAGAATTAAACCATATCTTAGCATCACCCTTTAATGAGAAAGGAAACAACTTAAGAATATAGTAATAACGAATTTTTTCATCATGAGTAAATAGGGTGGCTATATCATTCAATTTAGTAAGATGTGCCACAACAGTTTCAGATTCATAACCATGGAAAGGATCAGATTCAACCAAAGTAATTAACTCAGGTTCAACAGAGAATTCATAATCCTTATCAGTAACAAAGATAGGTGAAGTAGCAAACTTAGGATCATATTGCATTCTAGCATTCAAAGATTTTTCCTTCCACTTGCATAGCAATTTCTTAAGATCATCTCTATCCTTACAAGCAAGAAAGTCCCTAGCTACCTCTCCCTCCATAACATAACCCTTAGGTATATTAGGCAATTCATATCTAGGAGAGCTAGGTCTAGCAGGTGTCTCATAGTGTTCAGTTTCAATAATTTCATCAGTTTCAGCATTGACTCTAGCAATTTGTTCATCAAGAAATGCACCCAGTGGCATAGTATTATCAAGCAGAGTATCATCATAAGCATCATGCATAGCAGAAGTGGCATCATCAATTACTTGCGACATATCAGAATAAATAGCAGGTGGTGGTGTCGCAAATTTACTCATAACAGAAGGTGAATCAAGTGCAGAGCTAGATGGCGGTTCCTTACCTCCCCTCGTAGTAGAGGGATAGATCTTGGTTTTTGGGTCTTTCAGATTCTTCACAGTGATCAACAGATATAAATCCCAAGTGACTCAGAGAATAGAGCTATGCTCCCCGGCAACGGCGCCAGAAAAAGGTCTTGATAACCCACAAGTATAGGGGATCGCAACAGTTTTTGAGGGTAGAGTATTCAACCCAAATTTATTGATTCGACACAAGGGGAGCCAAAGAATATTCTCGAGTATTAGCAGCTGAGTTGTCAATTCAACCACACCTTAAAGCCTTAATATCTGCAGCAAAGTATTTAGTAGCAAAGTAGTATGGAAGTAACAGTAACGGTGGCAAACGTGACAGTAGCAGTTTTGTAGTGATTGTAACAGTAGCAACGGAAAAGTAACTTAGCAAGATCAATATGTGAAAAGCTCGTAGGCAATGGATCAGTGATGGATAATTATGTCGGATGGCATTCATCATGCAACGGTTATAACATAGGGTGACACAGAACTAGCTCCAATTCATCAATGTAATGTAGGCATGTATTCCATATATAGTCATACGTGCTTATGGAAAAGAACTTGCATGACATCTTTTGTCCTACCCTCCCGTGGCAGCGGGGTCCTAATGGAAACTAAGGGATATTAAGGCCTCCTTTTAATAGAGAATCGGACCAAAGCATTAGCACTTAGTGAATACATGAACTCCTCAAACTACGGTAATCACCGGAAAGAATCCTAGTTATTGTCACCCTGGGGGATGCGGATCATAACTCGTAATAGGTGTCTACAACTTGCATTAGGATCAAGAACACATCTATATTCATGAAAACATAATAGGTTCAGATCTGAAATCATGGCACTCGGGCCCTAGTGACAAGCATTAAGCATAGCCAAGTCATAGCAACATCAATCTCAGAACATAGTGGATACTAGGGATCAAACCCTAACGAAACTAACTCGATTACATGATAAATCTCATCCAACACATCACCGTCCAGCAAGCCTACGATGGAATTACTCACGAACGGCGGAGAGCATCATGAAATTGGTGATGAAGGATGGTTGGTGATGACGACGGCGTCGATTTCCCCTCTCCGGAGCCCAAAACAGACTCCAGATCTGTCCTCCCGAGGAAGAACAGGAGGTGGCAGCGGCTCCGTATCGTAAAACGCAATGAACTCTTCTCTCTGATTTTTCTCTCCCCGAATAGGAATATATAGAGTTGGAATTGAGGTCGGAGGAGCTCCAGCGGGCCCACAAGCCTGCAGGGCGCGCCCTAGGGGGGGACGCCCCCTGGCTTGTGGCCAATGGGTGGGCCCCCTCCGGTTGATTCTTTCTCCAGTATTTTTTATTAATTCCAAAAATATTCTCCGTAAATTTTCAGGTCAATCCGAGAACTTTTATTTCTGCACAAAAAAAACACCATGGCAATTCTGCTGAAAACAGCGTCAGTCCGGGTTCGTTTCATTCAAATCATGCAAATTAGAGTCCAAAACACGGGCAAAAGAGTTTGGAAAAGTAGATACGATGGAGACGTATCAGTAGGCAGTAGCTAGATGGCTTCCTCTCTCTCTCTCTCTCTTATGATTCTCAATACAATGGTCTCTTGGAGATCTATTTGATGTAAACTTTTGCGGTGTGTTTGTTGGGATCCGATGAATTTTGAGTTCATGATCAGTTTCTATCCATGAATATTATTTGAGTCTTCTTTGATCTCTTATATGCATGATTACTTATAGCCTCGTATTTCTTCTCCGAATCTTTGGTTTTGTTAGGCCGACTAGATCGATTTTTCTTGCCATGGGAAGAGGTGCTTTGTGATGGGTTCGATCTTGCGGTGTTCTTTCCCAGTGATAGAAGGGGCAGCAAGACACGCATGTATCGTTGTTATTAAGGATAACAAGATGGGGTCTATTCCTACATGAATAGATCTTGTCTACATCATGTCATCGTTCTTATTGCATTACTCTGTTTTTCCATGAACTTAATACACTAGATGCATGCTGGATAGCGGTCGATGTGTGGAGTAATAGAGGTAGATGCAGGCAGGAGTCGGTCTATCTATCTTGGACGTGATGCCTATATAATAATCATCGCCTTGGATATCGTCATGACTATTCGATTTTCTATCAATTGCCCAACAGTAATTTGTTCACCCACCGTGCACTATACTCATGAGAGAAGCCACTAGTGAACCCTACGGCCCCCGGGTCTACTTTTCCATCATATTGCTTTCCGATCTACGTTTTTGCACTCTTTGTTTTCAGATCTACAAAACCAAAAACCCAAAAATATATTGCTGCATATTTACTCTTTTTATTTGTGTTCTTGAGAGATCTATCTCTCCTATCTATCACTACCTAATCTATCTTTTTACCGTAGAGAGATTGACAACCTCTCTTTCACATCGGGTTGCAAGTATTTGTTGTTTGTGTGCAGGTGTTGCTTATTGGGTGGTGGTGATCCTCCTACTGGTTCAATAACCTTGGTTTCCTAACTGAGGGAAATACTTACCGTCGTTGTGCTACATCATTCCTTCCTCTTTGGGGAAATACCGACGCAATCTCAAGCCACGTCAACGCCCTGAGCATGATGGCGGCACCAGCTCCTACCGTCGAGCCCCACACCGCCGGCGGTGAGCTCCGCCTCCCCTCTGTCCTGAGGTGGGAGATGACAGGTGGGACCCCTGTCATCCCCACACCCCTCTCTCATCTCCCCCTCTAGCTGACGATGGGGCCCACGCGTCAAGTTTGAACCTGGCTGCGCGCGCGCCCGCAACTCAGCTGGGTCGGCCTGGCCAGTTGGGCCAGGTACGGCTGGCCATTTGGCCCAATGGGCACAGTGCCCATTTCCTTTTTCTTTTCTATTTAGTTTTCCAGAAATTCCTCTGGCTAAAATAATAATCCAAATCCAAAAATTCTTCCACCAGAATTCTTGTAATAGTATGTAGTATTTATTGATGTCACTTGCAAATTTTTTTGGAAATGTTTTCTGTAATGGTTTTATTCAAAACCTAGTTTTGACTATTTAAAGCCACTGCTAAAATGATTTTTACAACCTTTTTGTTGTCAAAAACAGAAACTGATATTTTTAATATTCAAACTACTATTTTACAAGATTGTTTAACATTTTAGGGGTATTTTATCTTCTCTGTTTTTGCCGTGCTCTTATTTTTGCCCGTTAATATTGCGACGATAGACTACGTTGTTGATGAGGGTGTTGGATCAGAAGACTTGGAAGACCCCGGAGAATTTGTTGAGCCAGGCAAGCAGCCCCTTGACCATGTTTAAAGAAACCATTTTATTGCATGGCATACAGCACTTTACTGTTGTTGTGTTGATCATGATGAATATGGTGACCACCTCTATGGGTTGCCCCATTACTTTCCTCATTGATACTTGCATGACATAACTCTATTTACACTTCGAGTTGTGTGGGTGGGAAGTAGATAGGATGCTCAGTAGTGCTACACAAATGGGACGGGATTATGCATGGTGACGGAAACAAAAGTGTTTTCAAAGACTTTTCGAAAACCCCGTCGGGTGCCACTAATGCCCGAGGGAGGTGATGTTGAGCTAGGTAACCACTTGATAAAGAAGTGGTGAATCGGAGCAAGTGAGTGTGTTGTTTTTCAAAAACGGATTGGTGTAAGTTGTGACCGTTACTCCAACCTTACATGTACAACCACGATACCCCTTATGGGACAGTGCTTTGTTGATTACTTTGGTTGTTGCTAGCAGAGAGCCCGCATTACTAGTGGCGGGAGTGGCGTGGTCACTCTCGATACGGGGTCGTACCAGAATGGACGATCATGGGCTGTTTTCACAGACACCGGGCACACTGTTGCATGCCCTCATGGATGATATGTGTGATGTATATCATGACGGATGTCACCAATGAGTGGACTCTTTGGTTAGTGTCTTGAAGGGAAAGGCTTTGTTCGGGTGCTTACCTCAGGTATGTAATATACCGCGAGTCGTGGATGACACGGAAGTTCCCAAGTCTTGTGGGTAAAGTGTGCAACCTCTGCATAGTGTAAAACTATTCGAATAGCCGTGTCCACGGTCAAGGACAGTTGGATAACTGCACTTGGGCTACGTCCATTATTCACAAAAACTTGGCGTGTGTGGGTGTGTGAGACAAAGATGGTACTTGAGTTGAGTCATGATGATTGGACATGATGATCGAACACGAGATGTTCAAACCTTGATTCATATTGATATCTGTAACCTGTTCATATGGGTACTTGTATCCACATGATGCATGCTACTCCAAGTCAATTGATCATGTCATTGCACTCAAAACCAGCTTTCCGCAAATTACCTACTTAGTCTTATATCATGCATTGTTATACCTTGTTCCAAAACATGGGTTGCTTGCGAGTACATTCAAAGTACTCATTGGCTTGCCACTGGTTATTTAATTGGCCAGGGATGGATGGGCAGGAATATGGTGAAGAATTCGTCGGTGACGAACATGCGAACTAGGACACTTCCCAGTCAGAATGCCTGTAGGGTTAAGGCATATGGCATGGGTCTACGCTATCTTTCAAGAATTTCGCTGCGAGTTTATGTTTGCTATTTGGTCTTCATGGCCCTATCTATGTTAGACTTGACCTTGATGGTCTTCATTTGTGTAAGATGGTATGTATGGAGGTAAGATACTCTTGTTATTTAGCTTCTGTGTGTTCAGTGAGCATTGATCTCTGGGATCACTGTACACGTGCTTTCTGTGATCCTGACTTATGAGTCGGGGTCCCCACAAGCTGGTCACATATAAATTGTCTCGCGAGGCAACCTTGCGAGGGAGGCCTCACGACGCGCTTGCGCCCGCCAGGTTGCCTCGGCAGGGGTTTGCCTCGCATAAGGGGTCCTGACTATTGCGAAGCAAATCTCTCGGGAGAGGAAAGATGGGGTTCAACCCTCTTGGGCCGGCCCAGCGTCACCTCTTGACTCGGCCGGTAGACGGGCTATGGTACCTCTGGTCCCACTGGGCCGACAGTATCCCCCGGGGTCGTGGTAGGAATATTCTGCGGAGGTGAAACGACGCGGACCGAAGCGCCGCGGGTCCTGACGAACAGGCAGACCGGGTGGCGACGTGGGTCAGGCGAGATGGGACGTGGGTTAGCCGCGATGGGATGTGACGCTCCCACTTCCCCATGATGCCTCGGGGACTACGCTCCTGCCTAGAAAACCACCGTGCGCGCTGAGCGAAGCCATCATTGCTCGCCTTCTCCCGCACGCTTCCCTTTTGCGCCGCTCCACCTTCCTTACGCACACGTTGTCTTCCTCTCCTCCTCCATCTCTGCTCGCCATGGCGCTGAAGAAGAGCACCACGGGCGTCGGAGCGCGGGCGGGGCCTTCGGCACCGCTCTCCTCCCCTGGAAGCGGCGAAAGTCGACACCCAAGGCCGACCCAGACGCGGCGGCGCTGGGCCGCAGACGACGAGTAAGTGCATCGGCCTCCTCACTTTCCTCTTGCTTGCCGTACTTAGGGCCAGTGAACCTGATCGCTGATCTCTTTAGGGCGGCCGCGCACAAAAGGTAGAGGGGTGCCTTGCCTGTGGCGCCCTCTCATATGCTGCTTGCCGGGGAGGCCTCAGCCCCCGGGGCCAGCTCGGCAGTGCCTGGAGGGGCTGCTCGCTAGCTCGATGCTGTGGCTGAGCTCTGGGAGTGCGCGGTCGCCACTGCCACGCACGCTCCCCAGGACGCCGCCCGCGAGGCGGAGTTGGCTCGAAGGGAGAAGGACGTTGCCGGGCGGGAGGCAGACGTGGACTTCCGTGAACAGGAGGCCGACCGAACCGCCTTTGCCCAGGAGGTGGAGCACGAGCGCCTCGTGACCCTGGAGGGTCAGGTCCTTGCTGACAGGGCCGTCTTCGAGGTGATGCGCAACGAGGTCCTTGCCCAACTCGAGAGGAGGGAGACATCGGGTAGCGCCGACGCTCACACGAGGGTTGCTCGGGAGAGGGAGGCTGCTCTAGAGGAGTACCACGGCAAGTTGGCGCAACAGGAAACCCGCTTCCGGCTCTGACGCGATGCGCTCCAGAAGGAGGTCGATGAGCTCAAGGCCCAGCTGTGGGATGTTGAGGCCGACCTCTAGGCTGCCCTCGAGGAAAAGGGGGGCGTTGAGGCGGAGCTGGCATCGTTGGAAGCTCAGGTTGGCGAAGCTGCCGACGCCGTGCAGAGGGACAGGGACGACGAAGCGCTGGCGTGGATGATGGAGGCACAGCGTGCAAGGTAGTTCTTGGACCTTTCCGCACGCACCGGTGGCGCGCTCTGCTGCTTCGTCAAGGACGTCCCGGAGCTGCCTCACGCACACAATGACGGGGGCTACCTTGACTTCTTCCTCAAGGTGGTGGAGGCGTGGGAGTCGGGCGTCTCCAAGGTGGACGAGGACATCGAGTCGGGCGCCCGCGACCTCCTGGACTGCGCGTTGACGTGCATCTTCTCCAACCTCTACTGCCTTGACTCTGCTTTCGACTTCTCCCGCGTGGTGGAGCTGGTGCCTGCGGAGCTCTGGGGCCCCCTCAGGGACGAAATGCGCGAGCACGTGGAGACTTTGGTCGAGCGGTTCGCTCAAGTTGCTTCCTCTGAGGAGAGCGTCAACCTTGGCGCGGATCTCCCCAGCAGCCACGGCGAAGACAGCGCCTCCTCCGATTGAGTTTTTATCGTTTCTTTCCTGCTGCATCATGAACCACCTAGCCCCGCGAGGGCGTAAAGACATTTGTGGAGTACTTTTGCTTTAAGTGGTTGACGCTTATTATATTTGATGCGTTTCCTTTTGCTCCTCTCGCGAGGCCCTCGTCTTTCCCTTGTATTGCCCTCGTGCCCTGCGTCGCTGGGACCCAGCCCCCTGGTGAACTACACCGTCGCTGGTGTGCCTGGAGCACGTGCTCCGCAGGGCCAAAGGGTGTAGGGCTCTTAGGGCGGGTAGGAGCCCCCGAGGCGCGATGCTCAGGGACCCCCCTTGACGCACAGGCAGCTCGCGCCGGGAAAATTAAGGCGCCTCGAGAGGGGAACAGGGGGAAGAAAGCCCGAGGGATGTTCTTAGACTTAGTTGCTTCGAGGTGTACGGCTCGGGGTGAATTTTCTGCCAGAGGTGGTTCGTGAGGCTCGGTCCCTCATGAAGCCCCCTTTGTCACAAGGCGCCCTCGTGAGGCCCCCCTAGGAAGGCCTCCTGTGTCTTGTACCATGAAAGAAAACATAGTCGAGTGGCACCATGGGGCGCGCTTAGGGGGTTGCCTGTGGATGTCACATGAGGAGACGAAGGCACCAAGGACCTAGTGAGGTGACGTGCACGGGAGCAGGCCCGCGAGACAGAGCTCGGTCGCTTGGGTTTTGTAGTGCTGCAGGGACAGACCCGAGCACAGACACCGTGCCCAGGAAGCAAAGGCACTAAGGACCTAGTGAGGTGACGTACACGGGAGCAGGCCCGCGAGACAAAGCTCGGTCACTTCGATTTTGCAGTGCTGCAGGGATGGACCAAAGCACAGACACCGTGCCCAGCCCCCGCTCACGTGATAGACATGAGGGAGACCATGAGGCCACGCCCCTCTTGAGGAGCGCTCAGCTGTGAGGACGCAGGAATATTTTTTTGGAGAAAAACAGCTTTACTGATGCATCAAACAAGTTCATTACCCAACAGAAAGGTACATGCTGCCATTTTTGAAATAGACCATCTTGAGGTTGCGGCCGATAGGCGCCCCTAAAGAATGATAGAAAATGCTGCCATGACGGACACGTGACAGCCTAAGGTTGGTCGTGCTGAAAAGCACCCTCATTGTCAAAATCCACGAGCACGGAGGATGGGGCTTCCACGAGAGTGGGAAGGGACTCTCACGTGTCATGGGAAGCGTGGGTAGAGAGAGGCCCGGAGCGTGTAAAGCTCTGTCTCGCTCGTATCCGTGAAAATGGACAGAACTTACGGTGATGGTGGGCGTTCCATGTGTTTGGCACCGGAACACCCACTACCGTCATTTGCGGTGCCGCATGGGGCTGGAGATTGGTCGAGGACCACTTCCGCATGCCTTGCGGCACGGGACCCTAGACTCGTGCGCATTAGCCTCTCGTAGGTGGCTGCATCCCATTTCAAGCCGAAAGGCTTGCACATGAGCGGAGGTGGAGAGAAAGGCCTCACAAGGCGAGCCTGGTTGATGGAGATGTACTCGATGCACATGCGCCACTCGGAGACGGTGGTGGGGTTGACGGTCAGTTTGAAGCCGCGAGCCTCACGGGCGCCTACCGCATCCGGAGCTTGTTGTCCTCCTGCGCCCAAGACGGTTGAGACCCCTCCTCGCGTTTGACGATGCGGGCGCGCCAGCGCGCGGCCAAACGATGCTCGATTGCCTCCCTCTGCAGGCCGGATTCGCCTCATGTCATCTGTGCCGACGCACCAGAGCTGGCCCAGAGGGAGACGTGGAGCGCGCCTTCCTATTTGGGAGAAGGTCCACCTCCGGTGGCGAGGGTGGTGCCAGTACCACACCCGTCCGACGAGGCCCTCTTAAGCTCGGCCTGCTCCTTGGGAAGCATGGGCTTCTTCCTCGCGGGTGACTCCTCAGCAAGCCTAAAGATGTCCTTGTCGATAGGGTGCTCGACGGAGGCCACCTGGTAGGTGTGCTCGAGGGTGTGGATCACTTCCCTCTTGTCGCAGCGGATGATGAGGGTGCCACTGCAACCGGGCATCTTGACAAGTCCGTAGGCATGGTGGGTCCTCGCCATGAACTTGGCGAGCACTGGATAGGCCAGGATGGCGTTGTAGGGCAGACCGATGTGGGCCATGTCGAAGACAATGAACTCCGTGCAGTAGTTCTTCCGGGTGCCAAAGGTGACGGGGAGGCGCACCTCACCGATGGGGTGGGTGGAGCCGTCAGTGACACCCAAGAAGGGCCTGGTGGGCATCAGATGCTCGTAGGGCACTTGAAGTGTCTCGAAGGTCTCTATGGAGAGCACGTTGAGGCCCGCCCCGCTGACGATGAGAGTCTTGGTGATAGCCATGTTGCTGATGGTGGGTGTGCACAGCAGGGGAATGACACCCACGACCCAGGTGGACTCGGGATGGTCGCTGGCGTCAAAGGCGATGGGGAACTCCGACCACCGGAGGCGGCTGGCGGCCTCAGGTGGCGCTAGAAGGAGGGCCACGTTTACCTCGCGAGAGAATTTCTTGAAGGGACTGTTGGAAGGAGGGGCCTGGGCCCTGCCCAGCATGCAGGCCACCCTGCGGGGATCCTGGTAGCACCCGTCGTTCTCGGCTTGAGGGGGGTCGTTAGGTCGAGCCGGTGGAGCGCTGGCTCGAGGGTCCTCCTGCCTTGGCTGGCCCTGTCAGCCCTGGTGACTGCTTCCGACGGCGGCGTTGTTGTTGCTGTCGTCACCCCAGCAGCCGCATGTGCTGCCTCCGGCGCGGGCCCTGCCGCGCGCGGGTGGTCAACACGGCCCTCACGGAGCTGCCTGAGCTCGTAGCAGTTCTCATTGTTGTGGGTGTTCACGTCGTGGTAGACACACAAATGGCGACCTTCCTTCTTGGCCTCCATGCCGCCGCCACCGCGCTTGTCGTCTGGATCTGCCGCGAGCATGGTGGAGCTCTTGCGCTTGAGATCCTTGCTCTTGGACTTGGTGGCGCCAGACTCAGCGTCAGGCTCGCCCTGGAGGGAGAGGCGCCCTTCCTCAGCCTTGGCACAGCGGTCGGCAAGGAGGAACAGTTCCGCTAGAGAGTCGAGCTCGTCTGTGACGGAGAGCTTGTTGCACATCTTCACGTCCGTGACGCCGTTGGTGAAGGCGGAGACGATTGCAGCGTCGGAGTCCTTCGGGATCCTATTGCTCACTTGGCTGAAATGTTGGACGAACTTGCGAAGGGACTCACCTAGGAGTTGGCGCACGACCCGTAGGTCATTGAGCGTGATGGGGCGGTTGCTCGTGCCCGCGAAGTTGGCGATGAACTACTTGCGCAGTTCGTCCCACGAGGAGATGGACACCTCGAGGAGGTTCTTGAGCCACGAGTGCGTGGCGTCCTTGAGGGCCATGGGGAACCAGTTCGCCATGACCTGCTCATCTCCCCTTGTGACCTGGATGTTGAGGGTGTAGAGCAGGAGGAACTCTGCAGGGTTGGTGCTGCCGTCGTAGCGGGGAGGGAGCTCCGGCTTGAACTTGTTGGGCTACATCACACGGCGCAGCTCAGGCGTGAGAGCCAGGTAGCCCCCGGTGGAGGGAGCGCCACCTTCGGGGGCCACACGGCCGTGGCGCCCCACTGGAGCTACGTCCTGGCAGTTGGGCGGCTTCTCGGGGGTCGTGCACGTGTCTGGGGGCGCGCGGCGGACGTTCTGGCAGCTGTCGCCGTTGCCGACGACCGCAGACGGTTCGTGGGACGGAGCCGGAACCTCACACTCCTGTAAAAATTGAAAATTCCTGTACTCGAGTCAAAAGTTTCTGTTTTGGTTCAGCATCAATTCTACTCATCTTGTGAGCCATCCCAACGGCTTTACTTGGCACTTTATTGAAATAAAAGACACAAAAAATGATTACTACAATATCTTAATCATGTGAACACTCAAAAACAGAAAGTAAAAGTGTTGGGTTGTCTGCCAACAAGCGCTTTTGTTTAAAGCCTTTTAGCTAGGCATGATGATTTCAATGATGCTCACATAGGAATAGTAATTGAAACATGCAAGAGAGCATCATGAATCTCATGACAAGCACATTTAAGTCTAACACACTTCCTATTCATAGGGATTTTGTGAGCAAACAATTTATGGGAACAAGAATCAACTAGCATAGGAAGGCAAAACAAGAATAACTTCAAAACTTTGAACACATAGAGAGGAAACTTGATATTATTGCAATTCCTACAAGCATATGTTCCACCCTCATAATAATTTTTAGTAGCATCATGAAGGAATTAAAAAATATAACTATCACATAAAGCATTCTTTTCATGATGCACAGGCATAAAATTTTCATTACTCTCCACATAAGCATATTCCTTTTCATCCATGGTAGTGGGAGCAAAATCAACAAAATAACTATCACGAGATACATGATTGACATAACCAAATTGAAAATTAAAATCATGATGACAAGTTTCATAGTTATAATTATTCTTTATAGAATACATTTCATCAGCATAATCATCATACAAAGGAGGCATGCCATCATCATAATAAACTTGCTCATCAAAACTTGGGGGACTAAAAATATCATCTTCATCAAACATAGCATCCCCAAGCATGTGGCTTTGCATATCATTAGCATCATGGATATTCAGAGAATTCATACTAAAAATATTGCTATCATGCTCATCATTCAAGGAATTCTCATCAAGTATTTTCATAATTTCTTCCTCTCCCAATTGAGCACAATTTTCTGAATCCTTATTTTCACAAAAGACATTATAAAGACGATACAAATGATACAACCTAAACTCCATTTTTTTGTAGTTTTCTTTTATAAAACCAAACTTGTGAAAAACAAGAAACTAAAAGATTTAATTGCAATATCTAAATATATACCTTCAAGAACTCACCTCCCCGGCAACGGCGCCAGAAAAGAGCTTGATGTCTACTACACAACTTGTTCTTGTAGACTCGTTTTGGGCCTCCAAGCACAAAGTTTTGTAGGACAGTAGCAAATTTCCCTCAAGTGGATGACCTAAGGTTTATCAATCCATGGGAGGCGTAGGATGAAGATGGTCTCTCTCAAATAACCCTGCAACCAAATAATAAAAAGTCTCTTGTGTCCCCAACACACCAAATACAATGGTAAATTGTATACGTGCACTAGTTCGGCGAAGAGATGGTGATACAAGTGTAGTAATGATAGTAGATATTGATTTTTGTAATAGTAACAATAAAAAACAGCAAGGTAGCAAGTAACAAAAGTAAGCACAAATGGTATTGCCATGCTTGGAAACAAGGCCTAGGATCCGTACTTTCGCTAGTGCAATCTCTCAACAATGTTAATATAATTGGATCACATAACCATCCCTCAACGTGCAATGAAGAATCACTACAAAGTTCTTATCTAGCGGAGAACATAGGAAGAAATGTTTGTAGGGTATGAAACCACCTTAAACTTATCCTTCCCAATCGATCTATCCAAGAGTTCGTACTAAAATAGCACCAAGGTATCCTTTTCGATCAATCTATCTAAGAGTTCGTACTAAAATAACACCATATGATACGCATCAACCAACTCTACTGTCACCTAGATACTCCAATGTCACCACAAGTATCCATGAGTTAATTATACGATACGCATCAAACAATTTCAGATTCATAATACTCAATCCATCACAAAGAACCTCAAAGAGTGCCCCAAGATTTCTATTGGAGAACGTAGGACAAGAACATGCATCAACCCCTATGCATAGATTACCCCAATGTCACCTCGGGAATTCGCAAGTTGAGTACCAAAACATACATCAAGTGAATCAATAGAACACGCCATTGTCACCATGGGTATCCATATGCAAGACATATATCAAGTGTTCACAAATTCAATATTCAATCCAACATAACGATATCTCGAAAGGAAAGATTCAAATCGTCACAACATGATAGCAAGGGAATAACATCATATGATCCGATATATTAACAAAGCCCGTGATACATCAAGATCGTGCCATCTCAAGAACACGAGAGAGAGAGAGAGAGAGATTGAACACATAGCTACTGGTACATACCCTCGGCTCCGAGGGTGGATTACTCCCTCCTCGTCACGGCCTCCGCGGGATGAAGATGGCCACCGAAGATGATCTACCCTCTCCGGCGGGGTACTGGAACGCCTCCAGATTGGTTTTTCGTCAATACAGAGAGTTGCGACGGCGGAACATCTCGTCTAGGGTTATTTCTTGTTTTTTTTTGAATATATAGGATTTTTGGGCGTCGGTTTCATGCGAAGATGGGCCACGAGTGGACCACAAGACACCAGGGCGCGCCGAAGGGCCCTGGCGCGCCCTGATGGGTTGTGCCCACCTCGTGGATCTTCTGGCTCTCCAACGAAGCTTCTAGTTCTTCTTTTGTTCCAAAAAAAATGTCAAAAATTTTGTTGCATTTGGAGAACTTTGATTTCTGCACAAAAAACAACACCACGGTAGTTCTGCTAAAAACAACGTCAGTCCAGGTTAGTTCTAAATAAATCATGCAAAGTGCATAAAAACCATATAAAAGTATTGTAAACATAGGTGGGTATGGCATGAATACTTCATAAATTATCGATACGTTGGAAACGTATCACCTTGCAGCAAGAAAGCTCCGTCAAAGTACATGATCCATTCCTGAGGTGTTTCCCTGCCGTGAAGGGTTGTTTCCGGAATCTCTTCGTCTGGCGTTGGAGTCCATTCTGCTATGAATTCTACCAAGGCTCTGCTCTGTATTGTCGCCATGCTTTCAAAACTCAAGTCAAAGCTGGCCAACTCCAACGCCCACTCAACGATCCTGCCGATTGCCTCTGGATTTCTCAAGATGCGTTGCAGCGGAAACCGAGTGACGATGGTGATGTGGTGTGCTTGGAAGTAGTGGTGCAGTTCCGGGAGGCCATACGGAGGCCAAAGAGAATATTCTGCATCCCAGAGTATCTTGACCTAGCCCCCTGCAGGAGGGAGCTGTCAAAATATACCGGTCGCTATACCATTTTCTTCCACTTCACAATTTGTTGTTCTGCCCCTCGGCTTTCCACGACTGGCTCTGGCTCACCGGCCGCAGACTCTGTGGTTTTTGCCTCATGCTCCTCGGCTTCCCTCTCTGCCACTAGTGCAGCACTAACCACTTGGTTTGTTG
The DNA here is from genome assembly GCA_039707655.1 of Elymus sibiricus. Lineage (NCBI taxonomy): Eukaryota > Viridiplantae > Streptophyta > Magnoliopsida > Poales > Poaceae > Elymus > Elymus sibiricus. The sequence continues at coordinate 227,561,222 of CM077665.1, read as the reverse complement.
TCGCCAGAAATAGCAGCAATGGCTCCTCTGGTCTTGGCGCGACTAGGACTAGCATGGAGGACGGGTATTTCTTCAAGTCTTGCAGTGCTGCCTCTACTTCCGGGGTCCCTGTCATTGGGCATGCCTTCTTCAGGATCTTGAAAAACGGCAAGGCGCACTCTGCAGACTTGGGCAAGAACCTGCTGAGGGCAGTGTTGCATCCCACCAGACGATGCACGTCCTTGATGCGCTTCAGCGCCTCCAGCTGTTCAATCGCTTCAATCTTGGCGGGGTTGGCTTCGATCCCGCGCTATGACACAAAGAACCTGAGGAACTTGCTGGAGGGGACTCCAAACATGCACTTCTCGGGATTAAGCTTCAAATTGATCTTGGGAAGGTTCGCAAAGGTCTCTTCCAGGTCTTGGATCAGCGTGTCCTTGTCCTTAGTCTTGACTACTATATCATCCATGTAAGCTTCCATGTTCCAATGTAGTTGTGGTCCCAACCCAATCAGAACCGCTCTTGCGAATGTTGAACCAACGCTCTTCAACCCGAACGGCATGCGCTTGAAGCAGTACGTGTCGCAAGGGGTAATGAACGCCGTTTTCTCTTCATCTTCCTCGGCCATGAAGATCTGGTGATAACCGGAGTAGGCATCAAGGAAGGATAGGAGATCACAGCCAGACGTCGAGTCCACTATCTGATCGATGCGTGGCAGGGGAAATGGGTCCTTCGGGCAAGCTTTATTGGCATCGATGAAGTCAACGCAAAGCCTCCATCTCCCATTCGCCTTGCACACTACCACAGGATTCGCTATCCAAGTTGGGTGGATCACGTCTTTGATCAGACCTGCTGCTTCTAGTTTCTTGATTTTTTCGGCAATAAACTCTTGCCGTTCTAGAGCTTGCTTTCGAACCTTCTGCTTGACGGGGCGCGCGTGGGGACAAACGGTAAAGTGGTGCTCAATCACCTTCCTGGGAACACCGGGGATGTCGGATGGTTGCCAGGCAAACACATCGACACTCGCCCGCAGGAATGTGACGAGCGCGCTTTCCTATTTGCTGTCGAGGGTGGCACTTATGGTGAAAGTGCCGCCCTCGCCGTTCTACCGCCCAGCCACTTGTTTCATCTTAGGAATGGTCACCTTATCTTTCTTGTTCCTGGTGGCAGAGGTCTCAGGTAAGTCCTCGATGGGCGTGCTGCACTTTTTAGCGTGCTTCCCGGAGTCCTTATGAGATTCACCAGCGTTCTTGTTCTTGTTCGTCCCCCCGGGGGCTTTGCTGGCAGGAGCGAGTGCCTCGTCGGCAGATGCTGCCACTGCCTCCCGAAAGAGCTTGTCGACGCAGAGGATTGCATCCTTGTTGTCAGCGCAGACAGTGATGAAGCTCATTGGCCCTGGCATCTTGAGAGTGTTGTAGGCGTGGTGTGTTGCCGCCATGAACTTCGCCAGCGCCGGCCGGCCCAGGATCCCATTGTACGACAGCGACATCTTCGCGCCGTCGAAGACTACTCTTTCTATCCTGAAGTTGAGCTTGATGTCGAACGTCACCGGCAGACTGATCTTCCCCTTGGGTTGAGATCTTCCCGGGTTGACTCCTTGGAAGGACCTTGTCGGCTTGAGATCCATGTCAGGAATCTGCAGCCGCTTGATCATGTCGGGCGAGATCAAGTTCAACCCATCCCCACTGTCGACCAACATCTTCGTGACCTTGAGATTGCGTATTGTTGGGGAAACCAACAATAGCACACACCCGACGACAGTGATGCGGTTAGGGTGATCCCCGACGTCGAAGATGATGGGAGTGTTGGAGCACTTGAGGGGCTTCCTCGCCTCTGCCACTGGCTCTGCCGCTTTGATCTCATGGGCCCATTGCTTGAGCTGCCGGTGAGAAGAGTGCAAAGATGTGCCTCCATCAACGGACATGGCATCGATAGCTTTCTAGAACTCCTAGCTTTCAGACTCTTCTTCATCTCCGGCATCATCATCGTCTTCATCATTAGACTTTTTGTCTCGGCCTAGAGGAAGCTTCTCCTTGCGCTGCTTGGCCTTGCCGCGGCGGCCACCACGACCACCACCGTTCTTCTTGCCGGAACCACCCGCACTGTGTTGGCCCTTCTCTTTGTCACGCCTTTCGTACTCTTGCTTCTGTTTCTCAGCAAGTTGTTCTACTTGGCGGCATTCAGTGATATCGTGGCTCTTGGTGAGGTGGATCTTGCAGTACGGCCTGCTGGTCTTCTCTCCGGCTGCAGCCTCGTCCTCTCCGAAACACGCCGTGGTATCCTTGACGGATCCCTCGGACTTGGCCTTCTTGTGAGAGTCGGCATTGCCGTTCCCCTCGACAGCCATCACTGCTTTTCCCTTGCGCTTCCGGTTGCGCTTCCATCCCTTTTTCTAGAGGCGGACGCACTGTCGTCATCTGAGTCGACCTCTGCACCAGTGTCCTCCCCTGGGAGCCTTCTTCCTTCCTCGCCCCGTGCACACTTGTCAGCCAAAGCATAGAGCTCGGTGACATCCCGCACCTTATTGATGCTCAACTCCTTGTGCATCCGGAGATTGCGTACGTTCGTATGGAACGCGGTGATCATCGTGGCTGGGTGGACGTCTGGGATGTTGTGGTGCACGCGGCTGAACCTCTGGATGTACTTGCAAAGGATCTCGCCATCTCTCCGAGGAATCACATGCAAATCACTGGGCTGCCCTGGAAGTTTATGGCCTCCATGGTATCCGCCAACGAACCGGTTTGACAGATCCGCCCAAGAGGAGATGGAACCTTCTGGCAAGTTCATCAACCAACTCCTCACATTGGGCTTCAGTGCCAATGGGAAGTATTTGGCGAACACCTTTTCATCACGCCCCCCGGCGGCTTGCAAGTATATGGTGTAGATGCCAAGGAACTTAGAAGGACTGATCTTGCCGTCATATTTGGGAGGCAACTCAGGCTTGAAGGGTCCGCTGGAGGTCCAGAGGACATGCCGTAGCTCGTGGGTGAATGCCGGGCAGCCTACCTCATAGGGCAGGCTGCCTGGCGCCCCCCGCGTGGGCGCGTCGATGGCTGGGTCTACGCGCCCATCGGACTCCTAGCGCGTTTGACGCCGCCTTGCGATGGTGGTGCAGGCGTCCTCCTTGCGCCTGTCCTTTAAGACCTGGCATTGATCTTTACTCATCCGTGGATACGTCGCGGCGTAGGATGCCTCATCCCGTGTGTCGGTCTGGCGGGTCGGTTGCTGGTGTTGTGGGGGAGACTACAGCGTGGGCGCTCCGACAGCGTTGCGTCCTGCGGTGGGAGCCCCCGGAGCCGTTTGGCAGGCGCACGACGGGCCTACTCCCTCCAGCCTGTCGCGGTTCGCGAAACTCAGCATGCTTTGGATGGTCGCTCTCCAGTCCTCCATCTTCTCTGGCACGGGCGGGAAGTTCAGAAACAACTGGGCCTGCGCCAGAGCCTCTCCCGGAGTCTTGGGCATGGAGCGGTGCGAGACGTGGGTGGCGCTCTCACTCCCGGCTGTGCCAGGAGGAGCGTTCGCCCGCGTCGTAGCGCGCTGCTCATGCTCTCTAGGAGGTTCCTATCGAGCTCGTCCCTGTGTGTCTTGGGAAGGACGCACAGGGGTCTTGTCCACGCGCCGCACAGGGTTTCTACCCTGAATGCGCTGGTTGCGATTGTCTTGCGAAGGTGTTGTCGCCGCCAATGTTGCTGCTGCTGCAGCCGCCGCCGCCGCCGTTCACACGGCGTCGACTCCGGTCGCCGCAGGCGCGTTCCGCGTCTCCATGACAACGGGGTCTGGATCGTGGCTCGCGGTGCTCCGCACGGTGTTGTGGCTGCATTTGCCGATGCGGTGAACGTGGGGACCGCCTCCATCGGCGTCGCTGGCGACCACTTGTGAGGGCAGCTTGGTTGCGGACGGAGCAGGCATTGCTGCGCCCTTGATCTTCTTGGGAGGCATGGTCGTCGGGGAAGCTATCGACGACGATGCGCAGGAGTCAGTGAAGGTTCATGTGAAGGAGCCCCTACCTGGTGCGCCAAAGATGTCGGCGTACGAAGATCCATGGGGCCGGCAAGGCCCCTTTCGCGGTTCGGCAAGGGAAATCCTATAACGCAAAGAGCATCACCGGGCCATGCACGTGCGAGGGTTTAGACAGGTTCGGGCCATTGGAGCGTAATACCCTACGTCCTGTGTGGTTGTGGATTATTCGAGTTCACAGTACAGGAGCGTCGCTGCTTGGCAAGGATGCACGGAGAGCGTCGCTACGCGTGTAAAATGAATGGAGTGTCGACCTCTCTAAAGGTAGCCATGGACCTCCTTTTATAATTCAAGGGGCTACCACGGTGGCTAAAATGGTCTTTACACAGAGTAAAGAATGCATATACCTCTGCTAAAATCGCTGGCAACAACGATAGTGGGAAATACCTAACTCTGACAGACTAGGACAGGCGCACTGAATGCATCGTGAGGTGGCGTGCTGGCGACGTGTCCTGGCAAGGATTGCCTTTCCTTTTGTGGTGTTCGCCAAACTACCTCTTATTATATTGCCATGCCATAGGACGGGTGTCATTAAAGCTCTTCTGTAATCCTGGTGGTCGCCACATACCCCGACCAGCTCTACCTAAATGCCTGCCCGCTCGACACCTAGGCAATGTAGACAACCAGCCTGGCGATGCGGAGCGATGGCTTGGCGGGCGAAGGTCTTGGCAGGTGCCTTATCAGTCGAGTCCTTCGGCAAGGAGGGCTTGCCGGTTCACTCGGGCCCTCGTATGAAGAGGCTTGGCGTCTAGATCCAGTCCGGCAGGGCCTTGCCGGTCCAGAGGCCACTGTCGTTTGGTGCGCAAGTCAGGGTACTAAGGACCCCATTCTTTAGTGCACCAATACACGTCATGCATCTGTTGCAAGGATAATCCTAGGTAAACTACTTGAATTCCCATCTAAGAACTCCTGAAATATTTGGTTACGCAATCGGGTCCATGGATACACGGAGTAAAATCCATCACTCAAATCCTTGCATGATACTACTCTCCAATGTATCACATCCATCAACACATACCAAAGGTCTCGGAAACTCATCTACCTAAGACCCTTGTAACCACAATAATACTAAACATGGCAGTACGTTTGGACGCTCTCCCCGGTACTAGGTGATGCCAAACTCCTCTCGCCACGAATAGTATTCGAGCGACTTCAAACATCTTCGTCCTGAGATACTAAGGAAACTGAACGATAGATGTGGGACAAGAATCCCCTAGAGCTCAAATCCCCGGAAAAAAGTCAATTCAGACAGGAGGCGCCAAGAATAAAATTCCGATCACACCGACATCATAGAGGTTCCAAAGTACCCAAGTGATCCTAAAAAAATGAGTGAGAAGATGAGTAGAATTAAAATTGCTACATCGTGAATCCTCACCAGAGCGACGAAGGGAAGAGGAGTAAAAAGAATTCCTACTCTCCGATATATAACTAGACTCAAAATATAGTTTTTTCACTAGACACGACTCGGCCAAGTTCCGATCAAGCAAGGGGGCTCCTACGGTCGGTACTGCTGTGATACCAACTTGTCACACCTAAAATGCAGTACAATCCTAATGAAGGCATGAGGGCCATGATAAGGATTGAAGCACATTTCTGGTTGCTTCGCAAGAATGAATATCATCACAATACATGTAAAGAGGAGAAGAGTATATGGAGTTGGCTTACACTCGCCACATGCTGCAACATTAAATATTCAAGTACAAGCATCATCCAGAAGAACAGGGTCCGACTACGGACGAAATCAAACGAAAAAGATGACATTCATGAAGCATATCCCAGGCTGTCGACCAAAGCATCCCTCTCTACTCGTCAGGGTAAGTCACGTACATGCGACCATGTTCCTCATCATACTCCCATTGGAGTGCGGTGGCATCATCATCGACAAGAGCATTTGTACCTGTACCTGTGGTGTTGTAGTAATATGTGTGTCACGGGACTCAGCAATCATATTACCCAGGGTACCGACTGTTGATGTACTAAAGAATGGGGCCCTTAGTACCCGGACTTGTGCACACACGACCGTGGCCTCCAGGCCGGCAAGACCTTTGTAACGCCCAAGATGCGGCCCTATCCTTATTTTGGCTCGAGGGCCTCGACAAGGATAGAAGCGCATCTCGTCGTTTCGCAAGAATGGATATCATTACAAGTACATGTAAAGAAGAGATGAGTATATGGAATTGGATTACACTCGCCACAAGCTACATCAAGATCACATCAATACAACAACATATACAATCATCATACAGAAGAGCAGGGTCCGACTACGGACGGAAACAAACGATAAAATGACATCCATCCTTGCTATCCCAGGCTGCCGGCCTGGAACCCATCCTATGATCGATGAAAAAGAAGAAGAACTCCAAATCAAATAAGCATCGCGCTCACGTCAAATCAACGCATTACCTGTACCTGCAACTGTTGTTGTACTAATCTGTGAGCCACAGGGACTCATCAATCTCATTTCCAAGGGTATCAAGACTATTAAAGCTTAATGGGTGAGATATGGTTAAGTGGTGAGGCTGCAACAAGCACTAAGCATTTATTTGAGTGGCTAACTTACGAGTACAAGAATAAAGGGGGATGATCATCACATAAACGGACGTGAACTAGTAATGATCTCTAAGAGCTCCTGAACACCTACTTACGAACAAACATAACCCTACCATGTTCTCTCTCGGTTCAGAAATTCACGAGAAGAGACAGTCACGGTTACGCACACAGTTGGTGTATTTTATTTGAGTTTACTTTAAGTTTGCTATGACCGGGTGTTAAACAAAGTTTCCAAGTTGCCACGTAACCGCGGGAACGGCTTTCCGAAAGATTTAACCCGGCAGGGGTGCTCCAACTCATCCATCACAAACTAACCACAAGCTGCGTTGGAATTCCTCAACCGCAGGATAACCCGTAGTATTTGCGGAATCCCGATGGAAAATCTCAACCTCGAGATAGCCCGATGTGTCGTCAAAATCCCGCACACAAGACGTTCGAGAAAGGTAAAACAAATCCAGCAAGGCCGCCCGGCGTGTCGACAAACCCGATAGGAGCCGCGTATCTCGTTCTCAGGACACGACGGATGGGTCACACTATGAGTCAAACCAAACCTCGAGTTTCCCCGCGGTGGCCCCGCAGTCTGCCCGTTTGGGACCAACACCATCAGCACTGGCCCCCCTATATTATATTGAATAACGAACCTCGGGTAGCGCTAACTCCCTATGCGTCAAATTAATTATCCGTATTATTATGTTGGGCAAATGTAGTACCAATGTTGGGCCTTACCAGATAAGTTTTATCCTAAAACGAAAATCAAGGGGGTCCCCATAACAACCCCGAGCATGTTAGGAGCGCTCAATATGGAACATAACACATGTTCACAAGTAACTAGGGCGGCAAGAGTGGAACAAAACACCGAGCAAAAGGCCAAGCCTTCCACCCTTACCAAGTATATATGTGTATTAAATTAAATAGCAATAATATTGTGATAGCTCAAAAACATCCATGTTGCACATGGAAACATTGCACCTGCAACTAGCAAGGCTATAAGAAGGGCTGAGCAAGCGGTAACATAGCCAAACAATGATTTGCTAGGATGTGGAGGGGTTAGAGGCTTATCATGGCATTTGGGAGGCTGACAAACAAGTGATAGGTAGCATGACAAGTGGTAGAAACGAGACATCTAGCATGGCAATGATAGTAATGGTATCCAGGGAAATGGTCATCTTGCCTGAGATCCCGCTTGGAAGAAGAACGAATCCATGAAGAAGACGATCTGTGAAGTAGACGAATGGGTCGTAGTCGAACGAATCCTCACACTCCGAATTCTTTCGGAACTCTATCGAGAAGAAGCAATCCAGAACAATAAACAACACATAATAAACACCACAACATATGCATGACATGATGCGCAAATGAATATGATGCATGTCCGGTTTAATTATGCAAGGCATGACAATCGCAACAATCAAATACTACAGATTAAGAGAAGCTCAATATGCAACGAGTTGCATATTGACGAAACTCCACATTCGAATTATTTAGTTCTCTCTCGTTAGGTACACGACAATATTAAATGTTATTATACATGGCAAGAGGTGAAGCATGAACAACTACATCATCTAGCCATTTTAAGTGAGGTCGGAAACAACTTATAGTATTTTCAAAATGACCCCACATGCAAATTATTAATTTGGTCCAGATCTGTCCTAAGCATATTTTATGTTTATTAAACAGCAAAATAAAGCATGTCATGAGATTCTACATGTTTTTCTAGTCAAGTTACATATGTGGAACATTTTTATCGGAGCTACGGTTTTGTAGTTATGAAATAAATCATTTTAACATGGCATTTACGCAAATTTAATCAAACAACAAGTTGAAACATTTTTAACATGGTTGAAAGTTAGAAATTATGAATCTACACAAAATTCTAATCATTTTACACATATATATCATTTTAATCCACACGGTTATTTAGTTATAGACATTTCAAATGTGATGGCATTGGTGCACTTATGCATGATTTGATAAATTGCTAAATTTGTTGAGACATTAAAAAAAACTACATGGACCGAAAGCACTGCACTGGGCAAGCCCAGTCGGAGATCTAGCCCAAACGGCTGTGCGTGTGCATGCATGAATTTAAAAGAGAGAGACAACAACAAAGGAAAAGGGGAAAAAAGGAGAACCTGGGATAAGAAACTGAAAGACAAAACAGAGTATGTAAAAATAGGGGCGGCTGGGATTCGAACCCCAGACCCACCGAATTACTGCGCGCGTCAGTGACCAACTCGGCTAGCAAGGCATTTGCGAAACAATTGGTACCCCGGTCCTTTTGAACATAGATTAAAAAGCACGAGCTTTGTCCATGGAGTTTCGGCGATGCTAGCCGGCCAGGACGGAGAGCAAAACGACGACGGTTCCAACAACTAGACCAAGGCGGGCGTGCGGGAATGCCAGGGGAGGGTCCTTACCTAGCTGGGATGGCTCGACGGTCCAAGGCGAGGCGCACGGTCGAGTCAGAGGCGACGTCCTCCTCTGCCCAAACTGCTACTGCTCGATGCCGCGAAGGAGGCCGACGGAATTTGGGCGCTGGAGGTCAGGGATGGGGCGCGCATGGCGGGATCAGGCGGCTCCGGGCGCGGGACGACGTTCCCTGGCGAGGAGACGAGTTGAGACGTCCATGCGGCAGCGGGAGCTTATGAAGATGTCCATGGCGGGGCTGCTCTATCCTTGTCGTAACAAAAACAGAGGAAGATGCGAGAAGAATGAGAAGAGAAACAGAGGAAGGAGAGAGGCGGGGGCTAGGTCGGCCTGCACCTGCGAGGCGGGCTGGAGGAGCTCCGGTGGCCGGGGTAGGTCGCAGGCAGGGACTCATGATCGGGACGGCCGGCGCGAGGGGTGAGCCAGGTGCGTGCAATGAGGTCTGGCAACCTGGCTGGCCGGCGGGGCAACGGGGACGCGGCTGGAGTCAACGGGCCTCGGGCATGGAGGAGGCCGTCGTCCATGTCAGGGAAATCTCCCCTGGATCACTCAAACACACGCGATCTCGTGGACTCGAAGAACACGAACGCACGCGAACACAGGAGACGAACACAGCGGTTTTGCGACGCGCACAGCTTGCGTCTTTTCTGTATTTTTCTTCCCTTATTCTCCCAGGCAGCACGTCCAACAGATCGTGGCCTGTTACAAGCGCAAATGCCTCCTCACGATCCTATTTTCCCGTGCCATCCCACGGAGGATCGCTAGGAGGCTGACCAAGTAATCTACGACTCGATCTAATCCTGTGCATGCACATACACGTGACAGGTCCTATTTATTTTCAACATGAAAACTGGAAAGGGAAACTACCGCACATGTGACAACACCACAACGTGCCAGCCTACTGAAAGTAGATTTCCATCGTGACAGAAATTAAAACACAACAAGGTTAATTATATGACATTCTCTCCCTTAACCTTGTTGCTCCTGCTCCAACGCTTTCATCCCTATCCTCTCCTTCATCTCAAGGAATTTCACTCTTCCCAAAGACTTTGTAAGGATGTCAGCTAGCTGGTCCTCAGTTCTCACATGCTCAACATTGATCTTGCCAGATTCAACACAGTCCCGTATGAAATGATAGCGAAGATCTATGTGCTTACTTCTATCATGATGGACATGATTCTTACTCAAAGAAATTGCAGATTGATTGTCCACCTTGAGCACCACTTGAACTGACTCTTCACCGAGTAAATCACCAAGCAAGCGCCCAAGCCATATGCCCTGACATGTTGCAGACGCCGCTGCGATATACTCAGCTTCACATGAGGAGATGGCCACAAATTTTTGCTTTTGTGAAACCCAGCTGATTGGATTTGAACCAAGGTAGAAGATGACACCCGATGTACTTTTTCTGTCATCAACATCACCTCCATGATCGCTATCACTATACCCCACAAATTTCAGCTGGTTCCTCTCCTCTCTTCCATAAAAACAACCATGATTCAGAGTGCCTCACACATATCTCAATATGTGCCTTACCGCTGTCATGTGTTCTTGAGTCGGCTGCTCCATATACCTGCTGACAATTCCAACGGCATAACATATATCCGGACGAGTATGAACCAAATATCTCAGACTTCCTACGATGCTGCGATAGTAAGTTGAGTCTACCAAAGGGGAGTCACTTACTTTGCTTAGTTTCAGTCTTGCCTCCAATGGTGTTCGAGTTGCATTGCAATCTCCCATACCACACTTGTCCAGAATTTTTGCTGCATACCCGGCTTGACACAAAGAGATACCTTGAGGTGTCTGCTTCACTTCAATCCCAAGATAATAGCTGAGCAGGCCCAAGTCACTCATACTGAACATGTTCTTCATTTGGGTCTTGAAGCTTTCTATCTCTGTTGTCCTATCTCCGGTAATGATCAAGTCATCAACATAGACTCCGACAATTAAACTTGCATCATTTCCCTTCCTCTTGTACACAGCATGTTCATATGGACATTTTTCAAAACCCAAGTCCACTAGGGTCTTGTCGAATTTTGCATTCCACGCCCGCGGTGCTTGACGTAGGCCATACAACGCCTTGTTGAGCTTCAAAACTTTGTCTTCTTTACCTTTCTTGACAAATCCAGTAGGTTGCTGTACATAGACTGTTTCTTCCAAATCACCATTCAAGAAGGCCGATTTCACATCCATATGATGAACTTTCCATGCCCTCTGAGCTGCCATGGCCACAAGCAAACGCACGGTCTCAATGCGAGCTACCGGCGCAAACACTTCATCGAAGTTAATACCTTGTCACTGCACATACCCTTTCGCAACAAGTCATGCTTTGTGCTTTACCACAGCACCTCCGGAGTCCTTCTTCACTTTATAGACCCACTTCAATCCAATGGCCTTGTGTTCCTTTGGTAAATCAGTCAACACCCATGTACTGTTCTCTTCAATAGAGTTCATCTCTTCTTGCATAGCTCGCTGCCAACACCACTCCTTTTCTGCCTCATGATAATTTGCAGGCTCTTCCATACCGAACAAACACAAGTTCGAGTACTGCATGTTTACCTCGGTTGTTTCATCGTATAGCTCCTCAAGAAGCCTCTTTCCTTGTGGGCCAACCGAGGCACTCCATGGTGAAGCAGGCTCTGCCGTGCCTGCTGGCTGCTGCTCAAGCGCTGCAGTGACAGGTGTTTTAGGAGACCCAGCTGATTGGGGCACTGCTGCAGGAATATGTGCCATGACAGGCGTTTTGGGGGGCTGAGAAGCAGCCATGGCAGCATTTTCTTCTGCCGTGGCAGCAGTTCTGGAGGCTGTAGGAGTTGCTGCACCTGTTGGCTCTCCGCTGACCGTTGCTGCTTGTGCAACCTCAAACACAAAGCTTGGTGAGATGTGCTGCTCTTGGGACTCACCTTGGCCCCACTCCCATTTCCTTTCTTCCTCGAACACAGCGTCACGTGTCACATGAAGCTTCCTCTCAGCTGGGTCATACATTCTGTATGCTTTTGAGGGTGTCTCATACCCTATGAACACCATTTGAGAGCTGCGATCTTCAAGCTTTGTGAGATGCTTGCCCACCTTCTTGACATGAGAGACACAACCGAAGGTTCTCAAGTGTTCTACATTCGGTTTCTTTCCGTGCCAAGCCTCATATGGTGTCTTGCTTGTTACACTTTTGGTCTCAGCCCGGTTCAGCAAATAAACTGCCGTGGACACAGCCTCTCCCCAAAATTTGCCCGGGACTGACATACTCTTCAGCAAACTTCTAGCCATGCCAACAACCGTTTGGTTTCGCCTCTCGACGACGCCATTCTGCTGAGGGGAATACGGCGCCGTCAAGTGATGGTTTATGCCCAGCTGATCGCAATATTGAGCAAACTGATTTGAGGTAAACTCTCCTCCTCTATCTGTCCTCAATACCTTTAACTTGTGCCCGGATTCAAGCTCGGCTGCTGCCTGAAACTTTGTCACTGCCTGGAACGCCTCGTCTTTGCTTTTCAGAAGCGTAATCCACATCTAACGTGACATGTCATCGACCATCAATAAGAAGTACTTTTTTCCACCATGTGTGGCTGGTGTTATGGGTCCACACAGGTCACCGTGGACCAGCTGTAGCGGCTCACTTGCTCGGAATCTTGCCACTGATGGGAACGGAAGTCGGCGCTGCTTTGCCAACATGCAGCAATCACACACTTGGTCTACGTGATCGATGAGAGGCATGCCCTGCACCATGCCTTCATGGGAGAGCCTCTTCAACACACGGAAATTTACGTGTCCGTAGCGCTTATGCCACAACCAAGGCTCACTGTGACAAGCCATCAAACACACCGGTTCAGCATCCTCAACATTCAGAACGTACAACCGGCTTCTAGTTCTCAAGACACGTGCAATCAGCTTCCTCTCTTGATCCCATATTTGCATCACCCCATTTTCAGCAGAATACTTGCAGCCACTCTCATCTAGCTGCCCCAAACTGATGATGTTGCTTCTCAAACGAGGTATAAAGTATACATTCATGAGCAAACGATGACCACCAGAGAGACACTTCATCAGTACACAACCTCTCCCACATATCTCCACTGTAGAGCCATCTCCAAACCTCACCTTGCCTGATACGGTGCGGTCCAACTCACTGAATTTTTCGGAGCAGCCTGTCATATGATTGCTAGCGCCAGTGTCTAAGTACCAACAAGTGTTCTGACTACCTGAAAACTTCGGCAATACTTTCTCCTCATGCAGCAAAACAATCTCACCAGTCGCTTCATCAGATTGCACTAGCTCATGTGTCTCCATCATCAGCAGACCTGGCCCAACATCATTGTCTTGGGCAAGATTCGGCTTCTCCTTCTTTGGCTCTGGGCATTCAGACTTGACGTGACCAAGTTCATCACAATTGAAACACCGTACCTTGTTCTTGTTGAACTTTCGATGCTTCTTGGGCTTGTTCTCAGAGTGCTCACCACGCTCTCCGCGCCGGCCGCGTCCACCGCCGTGTCCGGACTGCCCTCGCCCGCGGCCACCGCGGCCGCCGGTGCCGCTGCTGCTAGAGCCCTCACCACTCAGCTTCTGTTTGCCGAGCAGGTTCTCCAACGCCTTGGTCACGAGCATCAGCTGCTCATTCTTGTCGCCGCGATCACCACGACGCCCGATCTCATTCTCCTCGAACGCGCGCAGCCGGCCAACTGCCTCGGCAACCGACATGGTCTTCATGTCACCCCACTGCTCGATCGTCCCGATGATCTGTGAAAACCGATCAGGGAGAGCAGCAAACAGCCACTTGACGACCGTCTTCTCCGGGAGCTCCTCTCCTAGTGCACGGATCTCGCTAACGAGCGCATTCAGCCGGCGAGAGAATGCAGAGATCGTCTCGCCGTCATCCATCAGCATGCGGTCAAACTTCCGCATCAGCTGATTTATGCGCGCCTCTGTCACGCGCGCCTCGCTGATCCGCATCGTGCGAATCGCATCCCATGCCTCTTTCGCCGTCTTGTACTCGACGAGCGCCATCATCACATCATCAGGAACAGACTGGGATATCGCCGCCATCGCGCCCATATCTCGTTCCTCGTCATACTCGGCGTCGGCCTCGACCGCCGACCACACGCCCAATGGATGCATGATGATCTTCGTCTTGGCCGCCCAGAGATGGTAGTTCGATTCCGTGAGCTGCGAATATTGCATGGGGATGTTGGGGATCCTCGCGGCGCTCCGGACGACCACGGCGCCTTCCTCCGAGGTGCCGTCGCCCGTGCGCTTCCCCGGCGGCTGGTACTTTCCCGCCGCCAGCGCTGCCTTCTGCGTGTCCTCGTCCCCTATCGCTTCCGATCACCGCCGCCACTCTCCACCACGCTCGCTGCTGCCGCAAGATCACCTCCCGTGAACCAAGGCTCTGATACCAATTGTCAGGGAAATCTCCCCTGGATCACTCAAACACACGCGATCTCATGGACTCGAACAACACGAACGCACGCGAACACAGGAGACGAACACATCGGTTTTGCGACGCGCACAGCTTGCGTCTTTTCTGTATTTTTCTTCCCTTATTCTCCCAGGCAGCACGTCCAACAGATCGTGGCCTGTTACAAGCGCAAATGCCTCCTCACGATTCTATTTTCCCGTGCCATCCCACGGAGCATCCCTAGGAGGCTGACCAAGTAATCTACGACTCGATCTAATCCTGTGCGTGCACATACACGTGACAGGTCCATTTTATTTTCTACATGAAAACTGCAAAGGGAAACCACAGCACATGTGACAACACCACAACGTGCCAGCCTACTGAAAGTAGATTTCCATCATGACAGAAATTAAAACACAACAAGGTTAATTATATGACAGTCCATGGCATTTGTGCAGCTTGCTCGGGCGCTGGATGCTGCTACTGCACGGAGACGAAGGGAGCTTCGGGCAGGCGGACATGTCCAGGAGGCTACAGCGGCCGCAAGCATGGGGGAGCACGGACGAGATGGGGTTGGTTGGTGGCTATGGATCGGGAGGAGATCCCGAGGTGGAAGAGACAAGGGTGGAGGCGGTGGAGGGACAAACCTCCTAGGTTTTAGGGTTAGGCTAGATTAGGTATGAGGTTGGTCTATATATAGGGAAAGGTTGGGGGTGTGAGATGATCTGGACCCTAGGGTTTAAATCGGACGGTCGAGGCAAAATGGTTAGAGAGTCCAATTAAGAAACCGATGATGGTTTGGGGTATTTCGGGGTTGATCCGGATCCAACGGTTATGACTCGGCGATTCAGGTTCGGGGAAGCTATCGCACACATGCAAGGGGTTCGTGCACTGTGTAGAGGGGCTAGGCATAGGAGAGAAGGAAAATGCAAGCAGCCCTGCAATCTTTACCTATTTTATTTAATAATAAAGCACGGATAACTTCTGGTCGTACGTCGTTGCGTTTTTGCAAAAAGGCCCCTGTAGTTTTAGGTAATTAACCCGCAATACTATTTTAAGTAAAAACGTTTCGTTTTGCATTTTAGCCCCTCAAAAAGTGCCATATCAACCCGCAGTCCATTGGATTGTCCCTGTCGTCCGCTGTCCTCCCAACCCCCATCTCTCGCTCCCTCTCCCGACCAACATCTCTCTCGCGAACTAGGGTTAGGCGTCGCCGCCGTCTTCCTGGTCGACGGCGAGCTCACGCGTCTCCTACGGCCACGCCCATCCGCGCCTTCCTATCTCCCAACAGGAGCTCGATCTCGACGCCCTCTCCCTCGATGGTCCTATCCGATGCCGCCGCCAACCGCCTGGACGCCGCGCTGGAGGCCCTCGCGGCCGCCGGGGCCGGGACGCATTCCTCCACAAAGCCGTGATCTGGGGCTTCGCCGACACAGGCCTCCATGCTGACCGTCGTCGCGCACGCCGGCCGCTTCACCTTCCCGATCTAGAAAACCAGCGTTGCCGCTCCCCATCTCTTTATATGGAGGTGGAGAATGAGGAAGAGGAGTTGTGTCAGGCCCATCTCAAGGTAGATGAAGAAGAGGAGGCCAGAAAAGAGAATCAGCAAGGCAGAAGCCTTTTGATCTCAAGGCACAATTCTGCAGGTTGGACGAGCTGCTGACAAAGACACATCTGTATTCTGAATTTCTACTTGAAAAGATGGACCATCAGGTACATATTATGTTGGCTAAACTCTCACTGGTTGCTGACAACTTTTTACTTATTGTCATCTTGGTTGTTGGCATTGGTGGTGTTGTCTTTTGGTTCAACAGAAAGTTGTTCAAATGAAAAATTCAGAGGAACATTTGGAAGATCTGAACAAAGTACATGGCATAAAAAGGAAAGCAGAGCCTAAACAGTAAAGTGATGCAGGTTCAGATTTCATATCTTGTCTTCCCTGCCTCATGAATATTGCTCCTTTGGTACGTTGGTCTATCCAGCCATAAGAGATTTGTTTTTGCATCAAGTTGTAGGACATCTGTTTGATAAAATGTCCACAAGAAATTTTCATGTGTAACAACGCTGCAGCCCCATCTCTCTCTATCATACAGTATGCTCTGTTTTGCAAGTTTGTGCTAGCCATCTATTTGTTAACATGCTTCTCAAGGTCTAAAATATTTTGACAGATTTCTCACACATTGTACGAGGGATAGTGAATAAATTTTAAAAGAGCGGAATTACATATCCAAAAGGCCAATTCATAGAGTCAATGAGCTACTGAACGTTGCTAATAATGATGCTACTATTTTTCAGAATAAACCCGAACCTACAAGAACATAATAGTAGTGGTGAAAGTTTGGATAGTGGTAAACAACTTTTGTATTTTTCTTATTCAGATTAAAGGGAGCTAATTCCCCCAGCTATTTGACAAAAAATAAAATGTATACATGTGCCACTGAAGTTCAAAAATTAATCCTCGGGTGGGTTCAAATATTTTGTCATGAGAAGTCAGGATGTTCGGTTTTGGGAAAGTATACCTCCCCCTCTGAAAGAACAGGGGAAAGACCATCTCATTGACGGTGAGGTCACCCTGATGCTGATCACCAGCGCGCGCTGGCAGTGTCATGCCTGCCTAGCCGGTGCTGCAACTACACGGTTAAGCATGAGGTAGGTGAGGTCAAGCCATGGCTGCATGGACATGACAGCGGCCATGGCTGCATGGACATGACAGCGGCCATGTAGCCGCGTGTTGATTTTTGTGTGTGTAGGTTTTTTCTGGTAGTGACACCTATGAAGAAAGTTAGGCGATCAAGTACATGTGGTTGTGGTGCTTCATCTTCCTTGCCTACAGTTTATATCTTAAGCTTCCCTTGCTGTGTGTAATATGGCTAGGTAAAGTCTGCATATGACGAGATACGCATATCAATGGATAAGCTATTGACATTACTTGCCAATCAATTGATGTTTGCAAATTCATCCTGATATAACTTCTGTCTCAATCTTAATTGTTCAAGAATCAACGTTTGCACATGGAAGTGTATTCGTTGATTTTTTTGTAATATGTTCTTGCAGATTAGTTTCTGACAAATAACCCAGCCACCTACATTTGGCTTGACCATCTATGTTTGATTAATGTTTAATGAAACGGTCCATGTTCCAGCGGATCTTTGCAGTTTGTGGCACCTACAATATTTGGAACTGCAACCCGAGGGGCATGGGAGACGGCGGTGGGGCTGGAGCAGGTGCATCGTGTGTTTTGGGTGAGACGCACATAGCATTGTCTGTTCGTTTGTGTTTCTGGTGGTGTGCCTACAATGGCTACTACCTGCTGCTCTCCAATCTATACACAACAAAGCAGCAGTACTCTGAAGCAACTTTGTTGAGGAACGAGGCCAAGATTAGGAAACTGATGAAAACACCAGGGTGTACTCTAATTGAGATAGGTGACTCATCTTCAGTCTCCGGTGTATTTGGCTAGCCTCACTTACGAATTAGTAGTATTGCTCAACTTCCTGGCCACACTACTTGATATGAGCTTAGCTTTTCATATTGAAAACTTCACTGGATTAAAACTATAACTGGTTTCTGACCATTCGTCGGTAGATCAAAGGTAATGGCTCTCAGCAGTAAAACCAACACGCATCAGGTTCTTAAGACGTCACTACATTTCTTACAAAATGTGTTTTGCTTATTCACAACACTTGTCATTAGTTTGCTAATGTCAACACAGATCGGAAGATCCAATCAACCAACATACATAGCTAACTGAAGCAAAGTCACTCTGTCTTCATCATGCCAGTAGCCTAATGTGGCCGGAAATTAGATAATAGAGGAAAGTTAGCAAGTCATCAACTCTGAAAGCACACAAAATGTTTCAGTTTTTAGGCCACTACTTGGTTTTAAAGAGCTATTTATGTGAACTTTTTCTATAGTGTAGGACTACAATTTTTCGGATAACACTGCGTAGGCACCAATTATTATTTTTACTTCGCTACATTCGGTTGTTGAGCATGACAACTGAGTAGCATATGTTGATATGAACTTTCAAAATTAGGAAAGAAGTTTCCGTACGACATAGTCAACTCCTGAGAAGTAATAAACAATAAACATTAGCTTTCTTCCACTAAGGACATGAGTGTGGCTTCTTGAGCTCTAGGATCCATGGTTCGGACAACCTGTAGCATCACACGGGATCCATCGACATCGGCACTGCATATATAGT
The DNA here is from genome assembly GCA_039707655.1 of Elymus sibiricus. Lineage (NCBI taxonomy): Eukaryota > Viridiplantae > Streptophyta > Magnoliopsida > Poales > Poaceae > Elymus > Elymus sibiricus. The sequence goes on along the minus strand of CM077665.1, from coordinate 227,542,653 downwards.
TTCCTCGATGTCCATGATCTAAGAGCATGATTTTTTTTCTCCCGTTGCAACGCACGGGCATGATCTTATTATTAGTATCATCCATCTGACATACGTATCTGTGTTGCATTCTCTCTTTATTTTGAATAGGTAGGTTTATTTTGATTTATGAACCAGCAGTGAAGTTTGTCTATTTCTGGATTCTGAATGCTATCTGTGGTGATCATGTGTCGTTCATGTATTGCAATTGATGCAAAATTTTATTTCTAAGTTTTATTTAGTAGTTACATATACTATAGTGAATTCCACTGATAGGTGAATAGAAAGAGTAGACCTAGAGATAATTTAAAATAGATTCTGATTACTGGTTATACACTGTACGTATGCCCTTTGTTCAGTTGGGATCAATTTTGTCAGTTCACTTGCTCTGTTAGAGACCAAACCCAGTGTGTATGCTACAACCAGTGAAAGAAGCACATCTCATATGTCAAGAACCACACACATCGCAGGAGATGTTGTTTCAGTGTGTACCATGTGATCTTCTGCCGTCATATTTATTTTATTTGATTTCCTTCAGTGACTCGAAGGTATCTTCACAAGTGCTATGGTAACTTGCATTAAGTACCTGAGCGCTCTACAAAAGCCTGCTATTTTTCTAATCTCAGTTTGTCAGGTTCAGTGAAAAAACTTTCAAGAAGGGATGATGTAATCTTGTACTTAATCCGGAAGCTCACCCTTTTCATTGTTAAGATCGCCAGACCCACTGTTTCCTATATATATTACGCAGCTACACATATGATTGCATTTATCCCTTTATTCAAGACAAACATGCAACAAGACACTTAATTATAAACAGAGCAAATACCACACATGCTTTACTTTTCAGGACAGGCTATAGTATTTCAGAGATGGGATGCATGTGAGATGTTGATACAGAAAACAGTTGGATTTGTGAGTTCAGTCATTTCAGTTTTAGGTTCTGGTACTTGATACTGAACTATGAAAACGGAAGATTGTGCTTCATAGATTTGACAGTGAGTTCAAAATTACTTAGTTTTCCTTTGGAATCCCCTGCTGGAATGTTAATCTATGTGAAACTTAGAGTGCCTCTACTTTATATATATCATTTAGCTCTTTGAATAATGCACATACGGCATGATGTATCCTAACAAGCTGTTTTGTGTCAACCAGGGAGTTGCGGGGTGACACTTTGGTAAATCTTGCTACCATTCTGTCTCAACTCTTTCTGGGCGAGTTCCGAAAGAAATGCATCTTTTTTTAATTGGAATGGGCATTCATATCTTTTTCTAATAAAACCTGAACAGAGTGTCTCTGCTTTGGGTGTTTGCATTGAAAGCAATTGTAGTAAGTGTCTCTGCCGCGGGTGTGTGCTGGGTGAGCGATTATAGCCAGTGTCTCTGCCGCGGGTGTTTGCTGGGCGAGCGGCAATGCCAGAGCAAGAAGCGACGAGCATATTGTCTTGATGACTACCTTGCCATAAAGTGATGTATGTTAATTGTGTTTAGCGCATTCTTAATTTCTTTGGCATGGGACGGATGTTGTTAATATCAGTGTTGTAACATGCCTAAATGTCATATTATGCTCCCCCTTCTGTCCTTTTGTTTGCTTTGCCAGTTTTGCGACAGTGCTATCACATGCATCCAGATTGCACGTAATCTGGTACAAACTCGGATCTTTCTACTGAACTGAGAGATAGGTAAATCCATATCATTTTTTCAAAAGGAAGGGCAAGCTCCTAGGAGGATAAAAAAAATCACATGATCCGTTATTCTTCTACATGGCAATAATTCACGAAATTCAGGTCATTTGGACCACGGTTGGGTATGGCTGGTTATGTGACATCACTTCTTATCTGTTTCATGCTATTTGGATTGTTTACAGAATACATTGTACAAAATTCTCCATGGCCTAAAATAAAATAAAAATCAACCGTAGCAACGCATGGGCAAATTTAATTGTTGTGTTATTCAGTGTGAAAAAAGAAATTGTTTGTAATTTATACTCATGTCGGACTCGGCAAGCGTCGATGGAAGTAGTTAGTTTTTATTTAAATTTATGTGATACATCCTATGTATGAACCAATTTTATATTTTCATTTTTTCACTTATTTATTGTCATTCTTTAATATTTAGTATGCTTGATTTTCGTCTTTTTTAAAGATTACAACAATATTCATCCCGTTGCAACGCACGGGCACCTTTACTAGTAATAATAAAGGGGGTATTGCTTCTGACGGTCCGTCATTAAAATTGCCCCCAAAGTTGTAAAATATTACCCACCAATGCCATCTATAAGTGATAAAAAAATGTTTCACACAGGATAATCCCTACCTGGGCCGGCCCATGCAGTAGAAATCTTCTATACTGCGCTTTGCGCGCTGGGAGAAGACACAAGCGCGCCTGTTTGGGCCTGGACCATGTACGGGCGACCTGTTTTATTAATTGCGGTTTTTTATTTTTACTTTCTATTCCGTTTTTGTTTTTTTGCACTTTAAATAATTTGAGCCTTCCAAAAATTTATGTCATTTAAAAAAACAGAGAATTTTGAAATAAAATGTTCAAGAAAACATAAATTGTTTGTGAATTCAAAAAATGTTCGGGATTTTTCTAAAAATATTCGGGATTTTTCTAAAAATGTTCGCATATTCAAAAAATGTTCGCAGTTCTGAAAAAAATGTTCGTAAAAGCAGAAAAAGTCTGTGGTTAAAAAATTGTTAATGAAATTGAACAAAATGTTTGCTAATTCAAAAAATGCTCATGAATTTTAAAAAATGTCCTAAAATTTTTAAAACCTTGCGTGAATTACAAAAGAGTTTATTGATTCAGAAAGTGTTTGCTGATTCAAAAAATGTTCATGCATTTCAGAAAATGTTCGTTAATTTAAAAAAAATCCACAAATTTCGAAAAAAACGTTCGTGTATTCTAGAATTGTTTGTCGATTCAAAAGAAAATGCTTAAAAATTATTCAAAATTATAAAAAAATGTTTACAAATAGAAAAAATATTCATGATTTTTAGTAATTTCTCAAATTTGTAAAAATGTTCACGAATGATCGAAGGTATGAGATGTGAACGAAATGTGGTCATAGCCATTGGAGATTATATTTTTTTTTCTCCCGTTGCAACGCACGGGCCCTTTTGCTAGTAGGTTTTAAAATACGAAAACGTCTAACAATTGGACCGACTATAGTGCCGCTATAGGTTATCCGTTGGGGTATCAAACGACCTCTAAATGCGACGAAATTCGGCAGGCGGTCTACCTACAATATATAACAACCGCTCGCCAAGTTTTGACCCATTCCGAGAAAGTTTTATACACACTTTTAAAAACAATATTTTAGAGATGCCGCGGGAGCGTGCGTGTGTGGTTGGTCTTGAAACGGTCGACGACACGAACGGAGAGAACCGGCAACTACGAACGGATGCAAGTTTGAAAAAAAATGACGGCAACGGAGTGTCGATGCAATGCATATGATGTGAATGATGCGATGAAGAATGCGACAATCAACGAATCACACGTCGAGAACGGAAATAAAAGGGGAATCTTCTGGAGTGTCGGTCTCGGGCTGTTACAACCTTGCCGGGCGACTCCAGTCTCCAAAGCAACGCCAGGCAAGGACCAAAGCAACCGACAAGCTTCCTTGCCGATGGAGAAGACCTGAATGCGAGCGCACCCGTCAAGATCTCCGCCATCAAGCCATCGCTCCACGTCGCCTGGTTGATTATCTACATTAGCTAGGTGTCGAGTGGGCAGGCGATTGCGTAGAGCTTGTCGGGACGCGTGTCAGCTCAGTGGATTTACATCAACTTTAATGACACCCGTCCCATGGCATGGTAGAGGAATAAGAGGTAGCTGGGCGAACAACACAGAAGGAGAGTTGATCCTTGCCGAGAAGCGTCGCCAACGTGACACCTCACGGCGCATTGAATGTGCGTGTCCCAGTCCATTAGAGCTAGGTATTTCCCACTATAGCTCCTGCCAGTAGTTTTGGCAGCTATAGCCTACACTGTTTACTCTATGTAATGACCATTCTAGCCACCGTGGTAGCCCCTAAGCCTATAAAAGGAGGCCCATGGCTACCTTTACAAAGGTCGATACTTTGTTCATTTGCACGCGTAGATGCACTCCTCAAGCATTCCTTGCCAGGCCATAGCGCTCTTGTACTTGGAATCTACATAATCCACAAAACACAGGACGTAGGGTTTTACGCTCCCGAGCGGCCCGAACCTATCTAAACCCCCGAGTGCGCATGGATTGGTGATGCTCTTTTTGCCCGAGGATCCCCATAGTTGAACCGCAAATGGGCCCCGTAGGTCCCATAGATTGTCGTACCTCAACATCTTTGGAGTGCCAAGTAGGGGATCCCATGCGCGAAACTTCACCAATTTCTGTGTGTCATCACCAACGATGTCTCTGATGCCATGGATCCCAACAAAGCCAAGGGCATGTTGTCTCCCGTTCCGTCTTCATCCAAGCTTCCCTGGCAGGCAGCTACCAGCGAAGCAGTCGGAGGTGACCCCCGCGCTCATCGAACTGGCGAGCGCAGCAACAACACTGCGCGGAGCTCCACGAGCCGCGACCCGGACGGGGAGGAGCAGCAGGTCGCCGGCGACGAGGTCCCGTGGCAGAGAGGCCTCGGGTGGTGGTTGCCGTTGACGTTCCCGACCGCAAAACGATCGGGGAGGAAGGGGGAAGGAGGCAGGGGCTCTCTGTGGTCTCAATGGAGAAGGAAAGAAGGCCGGAGCGGGCCGGTATCCCGAGATAGATGAAGCCCCGACCCAGCGGTGCCTCGGTCGATCCCGAGCACTGGTGCTCCGGGTGGTCACTTGGGTGGTTCAGGGGGTCGATTAGGAGTGGAAGGGGGCCAGAGGAGGAGAGAGGGGGGCTTGGGGAACCCTTTTATAGCCGGGACGCGAGTCCACCGTGGACCCGTGCGCCGGCGAGGTCGGGCTGGTCGCTGGAGGGGGAGGGAGCACACATGGCTTGCCCTGGGGTGTTCATGGGGTTGGTCTACGACGAGCGGGAGCAAGAGAGAGAGAGAGAGGAGCGCGCACGTGTGGAGCTGCGGGTTGGCCGAGCCGGGCGGCGTCGGGCACGCGCGGTCAGGTGCGAGAGAGAGCGAGGAAGGAGGGGGCCGAAAGCTTGGAGGGACGCGGACGTCGAGGGCATCTCGGGGGACACAAGGGAGAGGCCCAAGGCTGTCCGGAGCAGCCATTGGCTGACGGCTACAGTGCGGGAGCGCACTGTAGCGTGCTCCAGAGCGCCGTTTTGGCATGCCATGGCATGCCTTTGGCGGCTTCTGCGTGGCCTCCCGTGTCTAGGGGATCTAGGGGGAGTAAACAAGCAAGGTTGAGGCATTGGATGCCTTGGAGAGTCAAGGGAGAAGGAGAGAGGCCAAGGAAGAGAGAGAAAGGGGCTGTCCAGAGGAGTAAAATGGATTTTACCTCTCTTAAGCATTGAGCCTTGGCCATAGAAAGTTACTGGAGGTGAGGTGCAATGCTGGCAAGCTGTGGTAAAAATTTGGAGTGAAGGAGAATAGCAGAAGGGGGTCAAACCTGGCTTTTACCAATAGGGCAAAAAGTGTTTGATGAAGGTTTAGGCAAGCAAATGGGGTTTGCTTAACTTGAGACTTGGCAGGGTCAAAGGGTGGTTAGAAATAGGGTTAATCACCAAGTGTGAGCTTGATTGAAGAAAGTTCCCAATGTAACTTTGTGAAACCCTACAAATCAACAGAATCAGATTTCTAGATCTAGGCATGCATCTCAAATCCACCACTTGGTGTGGTGTCATTATTTGGGGTTTAGCACATGCCCACAAAGTTTGGGGTCAAGGGAAGGAACTTCACAATGTAAAGTTGTTCAAATTTAGCTCTAGACAGGAATGGTTTTGGAATATTTTGATGAAGCAAATCAATTAGGATTGAGATGAAACTTGGCAAGATCATCACATATGACAATTGTGACTTGCTGGAATTTTTTTTGGAATTTATTGAGAATATTTCTTATAGAAATATTTCAAAAGCTTGATTTAAGCAGATAGGGTTTTGAGGGGTTTTGCCCATGATTTTGAACATGACCATGTGTTGAAACTCATATATATATGGAAAATATATGTCCACTGAGTTTCCCTAAATTTTCTCAAATATTTTAAAGCATTTAAGTAATTTTTCTCTATAAAAGACCATTTCTGGCCTTAAGAAAAAGCCTTTAAATAAAATAGTAAAATAATCTTTAAAATTAATATTTGGTGGTTTTGGGAAGTCATATATATAGTAGGTTCCAAGTAAAGTCTTTGGGGAAAAAGGAACCACCCAATTTGAGGACTTGTAGTACAAACCTCAATTCAGGGGCTTTTGAAAACCTAATTTGAATAAATCCTTTTGGGCCAAAATAATATTTGATAAAAATAGTTTTGGGTACTATTCACATGGCATGATCATTGGGCAAGAAGTTTGGATCAAGGAAGATGAATATGGATAGGAGTATAACCTAAGAGTGCCAAACGTAAACAACCAAACAATCAAACAAGCAACAATTCAAACAAGCATGCACTCAAAAAGTTTTAATTGGTTCCAAATTTTGTAAATCCATCATAGCAAAGTGATACAAACACAGGGTGTGACAGACCTACCCCCCTTACAAGAATCTCGTCCCCGAGATTCCTAGGCTAAGCGCTAAAAACATAAGGGAACTCCGATCTAAGATAGTCTTCACGCTCCCAGGTTGCTTCTGCTTCTGTGTGGTTGCTCCATTGAACCTTGAAGTACTTGATGGTGCGGCTTCGGGTGCAACGCTCCGCTTCATCCAGAATGCGAACTGGCCTCTCACGATAAGTGAGGTCTGGTTGAAGGTCGATGGCTTGATGGTCGATGTCCTTGTAGAGGTCGGGGCGGTTGGGAACTTGAAGACACTTCCGGAGTTGCGACACGTGGAACACATTGTGCACATCTGATAGCTTGGAAGGTAGTTCTAGTTGATAGGCAACTTCTCCTCTTCTGTCGGTGACCTTGAAGGGGCCGATGTATCTTGGTGCAAGTTTTCCCTTGACGTGGAAACGCTTGGTCCCTTTGAGAGGCACGACTCGGAGGTAAACATGGTCTCCAACACGGAAACTCATGTCCCGACGGCGAGAGTCGGCGTAGCTCTTCTATCGGGTCTTGGCGGTCTTGAGACGTTCTTGGACGAGTTGAACTTGCTCTTCCGCTTCGCGGAGGATATCTGGTCCAAAGACCAATCCTTCTCCGGTTTCTGACCAGTTGAGGGGAGTACGACACTTGCGTCCATACAGCTCCTCAAATGGTGCCATCTGAAGACTCGACTGATAGCTGTTGTTGTAGGAGAACTCGGCGAATGGTAGGCAATCTTCCCACTTGGCTCCATACGCCAATACACAGGCACGGAGCATATCCTCGAGTATCTGATTTACTCACTCTGTCTGCCCCCCGGTCTGGGGGTGAAAAGCAGTGCTGAAGGAAAGCTTAGTTCCCAAGGCTTCTTGGAACCTATTCCATAACCTTGAGGTGAACTGGGTTCCTCGGTCTGAGACAATCTCCTTTGGAACTCCGTGAAGACTCACGACCGGTTGATGTAGAGGTTGGCCAGCTGGTTCCCATTATAGGTGGTCTTGACGGGAATGAAGTGGGCTACCTTGGTCAGGTGATCGACAATGACCCAGATGGAATCATCTCCTTTGCTTGACCTAGGTAATCCGGTGATGAAGTCCATCCCGACTTTGTCCCACTTCCATTCAGGCACTTTGAGAGGTTGCAACAGTCCAGCGGGTCGCTAATGCTCATCTTTGACTCTCTGGCATATGTCACACTTGGCAACAAGGGTGCCTATCTCCCGTTTCATGCCATGCCACCAGAATCTTGCCTTGAGGTCTTGGTACATCTTGGTTCCTCCAGGATGGATGGAATATGGAGTGTCATGAGCTTCTTGCAAGATCAAGTTCTTGAGCTCTTCTTTGTTGGGTACGCATATGCGATTCCCGAACCATATGACTCCTTGCTCATCCACTGAGAATCCTGGAGCCTTGCCTGCCTTGATCTTCCTCTTGATGCCTTCAATGCTCTCGTGTCCCTTCTGAGCTTCCTTGATATCATCCATCAAGGTAGGCTTTGCTTCGAGGTTGGCAAGGAATCCGGGTGCAACTAGTTCCAAGCCGAAGCTTTCAAGTACTTCATACAGGGCGGGTAGCCTTTCCTTAATCATAGCATTCAAGGAACAAGTCTTTCTGCTTAAGGAATCAGCTACCACGTTAGCCTTTCCAGGGTGGTATTGAACACTGAGGTCATAGTCCTTGATCAACTCCAACCATCTTCGCTGCCTCATGTTCAATTCCCTCTGAGTGAAAATATACTTCAAACTCTTGTGGTCTGTGTATATCTCACATCGCTTCCCTAGAAGGTAATGTCGCCATGTCTTCAAGGCATGAACTACGGCTGCCAACTCAAGATCATGGGTAGCGTAGCTCTCTTCATGAGGACGTAGCTGTCTGGATAGATATGCTACGACTCTGCCTTCTTGCATCAGAACACCTCCAAGCCCGGTTCTCGATGCATCACAATATATCACAAACTCCTTGTGAATATCGGGGGTGGCCAAAACTGCGGCTGTGGTCAATCTCTTCTTGAGCTCTTGGAAGCTTTCTTCGCACTTTGGCGTCCATTCGAACTTCTTGTCCTTCTTCAAAAGCTGAGTCATGGGTCGGGCAATGCTTGAAAATCCTTCGACAAACTTGCGGTAATACCCCGCGAGTCCGAGGAAGCTTCTGACTTCCTTCACATTGGTTGGGGATTGCCATTCAGTCACGGCTTCAATCTTGGTAGGATCCACTGACAATCCCTCCGCAGTCAACACATGACCGAAGAATCCAACTTCATGCAGCCAAAATTCACACTTGCTGAATTTGGCGTAAAGCTGGTGCTCTCGAAGTTTGTCTAGGACCAATCTCAAGTGTTGCTCATGGTCTTCTTCAGACTTGGAGAAGACGAGTATGTCATCAATGAAGACGACAACAAACTTGTCCAAGTATTCCATGAAGACCTTGTTCATGAGGTACATGAAGTAGGCAGGGGCATTGGTCAACCCAAATGACATGACCGTGTATTCATATAGGCCATACCGGGTTACAAACGCCGTCTTCGGAATGTCTTGGGGCCGGATCTTCAACTGGTAGTACCCTGACCTGAGGTCGATCTTGGAAAACACCTTGGCTCCGTTCAGCTGATCGAACAGGTCTTCGATCTTGGGGAGGGGGTACTCGTTCTTTATCGTGACTTCATTGAGAGAACAGTAATCGACACAGAGTCGGATAGTTTCGTCCCTCTTTGACAGAAATAGAACAGGTGATCCCCAAGGAGAGGCACTAGGGCGAATGAATCCTTTCCTGAGCTGCTCCGCCAGTTGCTTCTTCAATTCAGCCAACTCTTCGGATCCCATTCTATAGGGCTTCTTATAGATGGGTCCAGCTCCAGGCATTAGCTCAATGATGAACTCAATGTCGCGGTCAGGAGGCATTCCGGGCAGCTCATCAGGAAAAACATCGGGGTATTCGCATACCACTGGCACTTGATCCAACCCAATTCCCGACAGACAATTAACCTGAGGGGCTCGAGTGGAGGCAGGGTTGGGAACATACTTGACTTCTACTCCTGGGCTATTGGTTATGGTAACGATCCTCTTGGCACAGTCCAAGTAGCCTTGGTTCTTGGTCAACCAATTCATGCCAAGGATGACGTCCAAGCCTGGCGAATCCAGAACTATAAGGTCTGCTAGGAAGTCTACCCCGTTGAGGATAATCTCAACTCCCTTACATCCTATCTTGGACTTCATAACTGAACCCGGGGTTTGTATCAACATATGACTACCCAGGGGTGTAGGCTTCATGCCACTCTCTAGTGCAAACTTTTGGGTGACAAAAGAATGCGAAGCTCCACAATCAAATAGTACTGTTGCTGGGGTTGAGTTAACGAGGAACGTACCCAGTATGACGTCTGGGTCTTCCTGGGCTTCCTCATCGGTGACATGATTCACACGACCCTTGCCATTGTTGGGCTGGTTGCGGGGAGCTTGGTTCCTTGGTGGTGCTCCACGGCCTTGACCTTGGTTGGGTGCATTGGGGCGCGGTGCATCTGGCTTCTTGTTGGGGCACTGCTTAGAGATGTGTCCAGGCTGACCACACCCAAAGCAAGTGACCTGACCATAGTTGTTGTTGTTCCTGCCGCCGTTGTTGTTATTGGGGTTGTTGTAAGCTGGCCTGGGATTGGCATACTGCTGAGGCTGGTAGCTCGGACGAGGTGCAGGAGGTCTATCCTTCTGTGGCTGATAGGTTGGCTTGGCTGGGGCTGGCTGCCAGGGGCTAGGCTTCTGGTTGCTGGAACTACCCTTGCTGATCATCTTGCGCTTGCGAGTGTCGTCTATGGCACGACGCTTGTCTTCCAGCATGAGAGCCTTGTTCACCAGGTCGAAGAAGGTCCGACAGTCACAGACTATGAGCTGATACTGCAGGGTCTGCTGAAGTCCTTCCATGAAGCGTTCCATCTTAGCAGCCTCCATGTTGACATCTTCAGGTGCATACCTTGACAGCAGGTTGAACTTCTGCATGTACTCCTTGACAGAGCCACTTCCTTGCTTTAGCGCTCGGAATTCTCTCTTCTTGATAGCCATGATCCCAGAAGGAATGTGGGCGGTGCGGAATCCTTCCTTGAAGTTATCCCAGGTGATCACACGATCGCCTTGCATGACCTTGAATCCATCCCACCAAGCTCTGGTGGTACCTCCGAGGCAGTGAGAGGCATACATCAGCTTCTCACGATCCTCATTGCAATTGACCAGTGCAAGGAGGTCCTCGATGGTGCGGATCCAGTCATCGGCATCCAGTGGTTCAGCAGTCTCGGTGAAGGTTGGGGGCGAATTCCTCATGAACTCAGACAGAGTGAAGCGGCCATTGCCGTTCCTGCCTTGCTGCTGGTTGTTCACAAGGACTTGGGCCATCTGCTGGATGGCAGCAGTGTTGGCTTGGCGTTCCTCCCGGAGAACTTGGAGAAACTGAGCTATGGTCATGTTCTCCGGTGGAGGTGGTGGCGGGGGAATATCGCCTTGTGGCTGCTCCTGGTGTCCTTCAGCCTGAGCAGTCCCACCAGCTCCCTGTTGCTGGCTGGAGTTGCCGGCTTCAGGGTTGGTGAAGAAGCTGTTGCGGGTTGCAGTCACCATCCTGTTTGGAGCAGCCAAGTCAAATAACTGGGATAAACGAGAGGGAAAGCAGTACTGGAGAAAGCGCGCCTAAGGGGGTTGGTATAGTGCAAGTGTGGTAAAACGAAGGTCGAAAGACCGATACATATATTAAGATAAGATAGACGATTGAGTCGCTTACACGTTGCCTAAGGAGAAAGCGCGACTTGCATCGGAACACAAACAACAAGCACACATGGTTTCATATGAACCATTACACGGACTCGACTTCGCATGAGGGGTACATGACTGATCCTACCCTAGGGGTTCTTGGACTCAGGTGGTGGAGTGCTCGGTCTCATAGCCACGCTCCTCTGGGTCTTCCTCCTGTTCATCATCTGAACGGGCATCGTTCCCGGTCGAAGGGGTCAGATAACGAGGAGGTCCATCCCGACGATGCTTCGTCGGTGGGTCAGTGAAGAGCTCACGGTACTCCTTCACGCTCATGCGACGGCGACGTGTGGGTGCATCTCTAGCTGGGGGTACTCCTCCTCTGTAAGCGACAGCTGGTCGTCCCTCAGGGGCTCCATCCTTCTTGATCCTGTCTGGCTTCGTCTTGGCTTGACGAAGTAGCTCTCGGGTGCGGTGGAGTTCCTTGCGGAGCTTCATGGACTCCTTAATCAGGTTGTGAACCAGACTATCAGCAGAGAGGCTGAAGTAGGTCTGGAACCTGAGTGGTGTGCCATCCTCCTTGGATGGAATCAACGTCCAACTCTCACCAAGATCATCCTTTCTGAAAGGTAGGTAGCGAGTAGCTGGCTCGTCAGCCATCTCTGGAATGATATCTCGAAGGTGTAGGAGTGCCTTGCGTGCAGCTGTCTCGACTACGAGTGCCATGGTCTCCATCTGTGGTCCTTCAAAGAACCAACTAGTCGGGGAGTCGTTTGCCTTCACGACCACATCCACGTGGTACTCCTTCATGACGGCATCAACCCAGTGCTCATGGTAGAGGAAAACGGGTGGTTGGCGAAACTGGCACTTCTCCAGGCTATCCTCAAGGAGTAGGGGAAAGCCGGATGTCAGGAAGGCTTCGGGTACGACGGCCATCTACAAAGGTTTGAAGGGAGGAGAGTCAGTAGAGTGCTGTGTGAAGAATAGAAGAGGTAATAAGTGCAGAAACTCCTAAGTATAGGTGCTAGGTGTAGTTTTGAAAATAGTTTCATCCTAACTAACGTCCATGCTAACTAAGGGCTTCCTACAGCCAGGATGGCTCTGATACCAGCTCTGTGGGGACCTCGACTCATAAGTCGTGATCACCGAATGCACGTGTACAGTGATCCCAGAGATCAATGCTCACTGAACACACAGAAGCTGAATAACAAGAGTCTTACATCCACATTTAGCGTCTTACACAAATAAAAACCATGAAGGTCTAGTCTTACATAGATAGGGCCACAAGGGCCAAACACTTAAACATAACAAGCAGCGGAAATCTTGAACGAAAGCGTGAACCCATGCCATCTGCATTAAACCTACAGGCATTCTGACTAGGAAGCGTCCTAGTTCGCATGTTCGTCACCAACGAACTCTTCGCCATATTCCTGCTCTTCCATACCTGGCCAATTAAATAACCAGTGGCAAGCCAGTGAGTACTTTGAATGTACTCGCAAGCAACCCAAGTTGTGGGACAAGGTATAACAATGCACGATATAGCACTATGTAGGTAAGTTTTGCAGAAAGCTAATTTTGAAATGCAATGATATGATCAAGTAACTTGAGTAAGCATGCATCAATTGTTAACGGGTACTCATGTGAACAAGTCTCAGTTATCATTATAAGCAGGGGTTGAACATCTCATGCTCATCATCATACCAAGTCATCGGACTTAGCTCAAGTATCACCTTTATCACCGACACGCAAACACACCAGTTTGTGAAAACATTTGGACGTAGCACAAGAGTGGTCATCCAACTGTCCTTGACCGTGGACACGGCTATTCGAATAGTTTTACACTCTGCAGAGGTTGCACACTTTACCCACAAGACTCGGGGAACTTCCGTGTCATCCACGACTCGCGGTATATTACATACCCGAGGTAAGCACATGAACAATGCCTTTCCCCTAGCGATACTAAAGAAAGAGACCACTCGTTGGTCCATGTCTTCATGATGTACAAACACGAGCCTTGCTCTACACAGTACCATCCATGAAGGAACACAACGGTGTTCCCGGTGCCTGTAAAGACAGCGCATGGTCGCCTTACCAGGCACGACCCCGTATCGAGAGTGACCACGCCACTCCCGCCACTAGTAATGCGGGCTCTATTCTAGTACCCACCAAGGTAATCAACAAAGCCCCGTCCCATAAGGGGTATCGTGGTCGTACATGTAAGGTTGGAATAACGGTTGCAACTTACACCAATCCGTTTTCGAAAACCACACACACTCACTTGCTCCGGTGCACCACTTCTTTATCAAGTGGCCACCTAGCTCATCATCATCTCCCTCGGGCATTAGTGGCACCCGACGGGGTTTTCGAAAAGTCTTTGAAATCATTTTGTTTCCATCACCATGCATATTCCCATCCCACCTGCGTAGCACTAATAGCAACCTAACTACTCCCACCCGCAGAACCCTCATAAGAAGGTAGGGTCATGCACAATGCAAGTATCAATAAGAAAGTATCGGAGGCATCCCACCGAAGGGGGGGGGGGGTACCTTATCAACATGATCAATTCATCGGAACAACAAGTGCTATATGACATGCATGAAAAGTTTCTTAACATGGTCAAGGGGCTGCTTGCCTGGCTCAACAAAGTCTTCGGGGTCTTCAAAGTCTTAGTGTCCAATCCCCTCGTCAACAACGAAATCTATCGTCGCGGAATAAACGGGCAAAAATAAGCATCACACAAAACAGAGCACAATCCTTACTTCTAAAATGTTACACTACTCTGATAAATACTACAAGCTATTCTAAAAATGTTTGTCTAAGGTTTTGTTGTGAAAAACATTTTGAAAACTATTTAAACAGAGGCTAAAAATATTAAAAACTAGATTTTAATTAAAACCACTTTGTAAAACATTTACACAAAAATGCACAAGTGGCACTGTTAAATTCTATAGATTATTCTAAGATTTATGGTGGAAAAATATTGGGCATTGGATTTTTATTTGGAGTTGTGGGATTTTTGGAAAACTAATAGAAAAGGAAAAAGAAAAAGGGCACTGTGCCCTGGGCCAGATCTGGCCGCAACTGGGCCGGCCCAGAGCAAATCAGCCCCAGGCGAACCGGTGCGCCCGCGCTCGCTAGGTTCAAACCTGACGGGCGGGGCCCGGGCGCCAGTGAGAGAGAGAGAGCGAGAGGCGGGCGAGACAGAGGCCGACAGGTGGGGGCCACCTGTCGGGTTTGTCTCCCTCCTCTGGACAGAGGGAGGCAGGGATCACCGGCGATGCTGCGGGGCATGGTAGGGCTTGGCGATGGGGGGAATGGAACCAGGACGTCGCCGCCTGTCGGTCGGTGGAGGAGGCGGACGGGGAGGAGCAGCAGGTCGCCGATGACGAGGTCCCGTGGCGGAGAGGCCTCGGGTGGTGGTCGCCGTTGACGTTCCCGACCGCAAAACGATCGGGGAGGAAGGGAGAACGAGGTAGGGGCTCTCTGTGGTCTCAATGGAGAAGGAAAGAAGGCCAGAGCGGGCCGGTATCCCAAGATCGACGAAGCCCCGACGCGGCGGTGCCTCGGTCGATCCCGAGCACTGGTGCTCCGGGTGGTCACTTGGGTGGTTCAGGGGGTCGATTGGGAGTGGAAGGGGGCCAGAGGAGGAGAGAGGGGGGCTCGGGGAACCCTTTTATAGCCGGGACGCGAGTCCACCGCGGACCCGTGCGCCGGCGAGGTCGGGTTGGTCGCTGGAGGGGGAGGGAGCACACATGGCTTGCCCTGGGGTGTTCCTGGGGTTGGTCTACGACGAGCGGGAGCAAGAGAGAGAGAGAGAGAGGAGCGCGCGCATGTGGAGCTGCGGGTTGGCCGAGCCGGGTGGCGTCGGGCACGCGCGGTCAGGGGCGAGAGAGAGTGAGGAAGGAGGGGGCCGACAGCTTGGAGGGACGCGGATGTCGAGGGCATCTTGGGGGACACAAGGGAGAGGCCCAAGGCTGTCGGGAGCAGCCATTGGCTGGTGGCTACAGTGCGGGAGCGCACTGTAGCGTGCTCCAGAGCGCCTTTTTGGCATGCCATGGCATGCCTTTGGCGGCTTCTGCGTGGCCTCCCGTGTCTAGGGGATCTAGGGGGAGTAAACAAGCAAGGTTGAGGCATTGGATGCCCTGGAGAGTCAAGGGAGAAGGAGAGAGGCCAAGGAAGAGAGAGAAAGGGTCTGTCCAGAGGAGTAAAATGGGTTTTTACCTCTCTTAAGCATTTAGCCTTGGCCATAGAAAGTTACTGGAGGTGAGGTGCAATGCTGGCAAGCTGTGGTAAAAATTTGGAGTGAAGGAGAATAGCAGAAGGGGGTCAAACCTGGCTTTTACCAATAGGGCAAAAAGTGTTTGATGAAGGTTTAGGCAAGCAAATGGGGTTTGCTTAACTTGAGACTTGGCAGGGTCAAAGGGTGGTTAAAAATAGGGTTAATCACCAAGTGTGAGCTTGATTGAAGAAAGTTCCCAATGTAACTTTGTGAAACCCTAGAAATCAACAGAATTAGATTTCTATAGATCTAGGCATGCATCTCACTTCCCACAAATCCACCACTTGGTGTGGTGTCATTATTTGGGGTTTAGCACATGCCTACAAAGTTTGGGGTCAAGGGAAGGAACTTCACAATGTAAAGTTGTTCAAATTTGGCTCAGGACAGGAATGGTTTTGGAATATTTTGATGAAGCAAATCAATTGGGATTGAGATTAAACTTGGCAAGATCATCACATATGACAATTGTGACTTGCTGGAATTTTTTTTGGAATTTATTGAGAATATTTCTTACAGAAATATTTCAAAAGCTTGATTTAAGAAGAAAGGGTTTTGAGGGGTTTTGCCCATGATTTTGAACATGACCATGTGTTGAAACTCATATATATGGAAAATATATGTCCACTGAGTTTCCTTAAATTTTCTCAAATATTTTTAAAGCATTTAAGTATTTTTTTCTCTATAAAAGACCATTTCTGGCCTTAAGAAAAAGCCTTTAAATAAAATAGTAAAATAATCTTTAAAATTAATATTTGGTGGTTTTGGGAAGTCATATATATAGTAGGTTCCAAGTAAAGTCTTTGGGGAAAAAGGAACCACCCAATTTGAGGACTTGTAGTACAAACCTCAATTCAAGGGCTTTTGAAAACCTAATTTGAATAAATCCTTTTTGGCTAAAATAATATTTGATAAAAATAGTTTTGGGTACTATTCACATGGCATGATCATTGGGCAAGAAGTTTGGATCAAGGAAGTTGAATATGGATAGGAGTAGAACCTAAGAGTGCCAAACATAAACAACCAAACAATCAAACAAGCAACAATTCAAACAAACATGCACTCAAAAAGTTTTAATTGGTTCCAAATTTGTAAATCCATCATAGCAAAGTGATACAAACTCAGGGTGTGACACCCGAAGACTTCGGGAATCGCCCCGAGTCAAGCTGACACGAAGCCTGCACGCGGCGCGAGCCATCATTGCCCATCCTTGAATGTAGCCGCCCCTTGTGTCTTCTCTTCCCTCGAGCCACGCGGACGTGACCCGACGAGGGTAGGCGAGGCGATGTGAAGTAGGGCTATCATTACCCGAGATGTGGAGGGACGCCGGTTGCCCTCCACACGGCTATAAATAGGCGGAGGGGGCAGAGCCCCCAACCCATCTCCACTTCTCGCTTCCCTGCTCAAGGCCTCCGCCTCGTCAACCATGACGCCGGTGAGGAGGTTTTCAGCTGCCGAGAAGGGGAAGGCCCGCCAGGAGGGACGGACCAACAGCCACCCAAGAGGGACCGGGGCTGTCCCCGTAAGTATACCGCGGTGTCAATGGCGGGGCCTCGGGGGTGCGGGCACACCCCCGTGAGGGCAGGTGCCTCCTCCGGCGCAGGCGGAGGCGGCGGGCGTGGCGACCGTGGCCAAGGAGGGAGGCCCGCAGCGGGTGCCCGGCCACCGCGCCCGCGGTCCCACACGGTCGATGAGGGCCAGCAGTTCATGGCATGGGTGGAGAGACAGGCGATCACTTGGCTGCAGCTCCCACGCTTCTTCGCGGAGAGTTTGCGGGCCAGCGGGCCCGCGGGCCTGTGGCTGCAAGCCGATGGTTGTTGTAGCGGCGCGTCGTGGGTGGAGATCGAGGTTGCCCCTGCAGGTTACGCCTTCTTGAGTCGCGGGTGGCAGACCTTCGCCCGCGCTCACGGCCTGGAGGGGAGGCTCACACTCCACTTCAAGCATGACGGCGCGGCGACGCTCTTCGTCAGGATCTTCGGGGAGGATGGCAGGCGCCTGGGGTGCTGCCCGGAGGGTGATGGCGGTGGCAGTGATCACCCTCCCGCAACTGACAACCTTCGCGGCGGCGGCGCCCTTGGAGGTGAGCTTGCCCTTGGCGACGGACGTTATGCTTCCAGCGGCAGTGACACCTCCTCCGAGGAGGGCCCGAGTGATGACACCTACGAAGCGCCACCGCGTCGGCGTGCATGGACATTGGGGGGTAGCCGAACGCGACGGCGCCGTACTTCCGCCCAAGACGCAGCCACGCCGGCGCGCCGCCACTGGCCCGTCAAGGAGGAGGAGGACTCCGCCTGAGCGCGGTTGTGCCGGAGCCCGGGGCCTCAGGAGTGGCAGCCCTTGAGGGGGCCACCTTTCGCCTTCTTCTTCTTTTCCTTTCCCTGCAATCAAGAATCATGGAGGGCCCCACAGGGCATGTAATGAATTATGGCGCTTGCGCCTTTACTTTAGCATTTTCGTCGCACATCCTGATTCCCGTATTACTGCCAATTGAGACTTCCCACCCGTCGTGGTTAGGGTACTTAGCTCGATGCGTCCGCGGCGGGCCTCTGCGTCGTGAGGTTCGGCCGTGGCACCTGGGGAGCTTAGGGATCTTGCCAGTAGGGTCTTCTTTCTTGCGAGCGAGGCGGTCTGGGAGCTCTCTTGGCGCTCTACCTCGGCAGGGCCCAATCCCGTGCATACCTCGTCCGCCGTTGGGGCGTCCGGATCACCAGGATGAGACCAAGGGGCAAGGGGCTACATGACCAGTGAGGCTCCTGAGTCGCGTTGCTCAGGAGTTCCCGTTGACGCTCGAGCGGCTCGCATACCTTTCCTTGCCAGTTCCTGCCTCGAGAGGTGCCCGAGTCTCCCGAGGCTTCATGATGGCGCGCCAGGCCGCGGCTGGAGCCCCCGAGCAAGGGTCGACCGCCAGGAGATTGATGCCTCTGAGGCAACATGTGCCTGCTGGCTTACCCGAGAGCGCCGCGCAAGGACTAGGATGCCAAGGTCTTGGCGAGGTGTGCACACCGTGCCCAGCCCCCGCTCGCGGGGCGCGTGAGGGGGAGACCGACAGGTGTCGATTCAGAAAACAAAACTTCAAGACAGAAAAAACTGCAAGGAGAAAAATTCCCACCCCTTTTTGCAATAAAGTTGCGAAACTTCGGGATTCATTTCAGAAAATGGCAATTTCGAATACAAAAAGAAGCAAAGAACTGTCGCGTCCGGCCCCTAGGCTAGTCTTCGTCTTCCCCCAGCGCGGAGCATAGGGCCTCCACTAGGCGTGGGCATAGTCATTGGAGGATAGTGTTGTCCGCCAGCGCGGAGCATGGGGCTTCCACTTGGGTGTGGGTGGGAACCCCTCTGCGTCCTCGGGGGGCTCCGAGCGTATACAACCCACTCATTATTACGTGAGAGTGTCATGGGTAGAACTTGCGGAGATGCTAGATGTTCCAGGCATTCTGGATGGGGACCCCGTCCTGAGTCTCCAGGCGCACCATGCCAGGCCTGGAGATGCGGGCGACCATGAACGGGCCCTCCAACATGTGCGAGAGCTTGTGCAAGCCCTCCCTGGAAAGGACCCACCTCAGGATGAGGTCTCCGACTTCGAGGGTCTTGGAGAGGAAGCTACGGCAATGGTAACGCCGCAACGCCTGTTGGTACCTTGCAGCTCAGAGCGAGGCTTGGCGACGGGCCTCCTCCCCAAGCACGAGGTCTATTCCCCGCGAGGCATCCTGACGCTCCTCGTCGAATGCCAAGACCCGTGGGGACCAATGCTTGACCTCGTGTGGGAGGACGGCTTTGGCTCCGTAGACGAGGAAGAACGGGGTCTCGCCGGTGGGCTTAGTCGCAGTGGTGCGGATGGACCACATCATGGACTGAAGCTCATCGAGCCAACCCCTGCCGCAGGCCTCAAGATTCTTCATGAAGCTCCTTGTCTTGAGACCCCGCAGGACCTCCCCGTTGGCGCGCCCGGCCTGGCCGTTGCTTCGCGGGTGCGCCACCGAAGCGTAGCATATCTGCGTTCCAAGGTTAGTACAGTATGTCCTAAAAAGGTTGCTTGTGAACTGTGAACCATTTTCAGTGATAATGCGGTTGGGGACGCCGAAGCGGCTCACGAGGCCCTTGATGAACTTAACGGCCGAGCCGGCGGGGATGGTACGGACGGGCTCCACCTCCGCCCACTTGGTGAACTTGTCGATGGCGACGTAGAGGTAGCGGTATCCGCCGGCCGCTCGGGGAAAGGGCCCCAGTATATCCAGCCCCCAGACCGCGAAGGGCCAGGAGAGCGGGATAGTCTAGAGGCCTTGCGCGGGCTGATGAATCTGCTTGGCGTGGAACTGGCAAGCCTCGCAGGACCGGACTAGCTCGGTGGCGTCGTTGAGCGCCGTGGGCCAGTAGATGCCACTACGGAACACCTTCCCCACAAGGGTGCGGGACGAGGAGTGGTGTCCGCAGTCTCCTCCGTGGATGTCGCCCAGCAGCTTGCGCCCCTGTTCTTCCGATACGCACCGCAGCGCGACGCCGTTCTGACGCATGCGGTATAGTTCGCCGTCCTGCAAACAATAGGTTGTGGCCTGACGAACTACACGCTCTGCGCCCTCATCCTTTCCTGGCAGGGTGCCGTGGAGCAGGTACACCTTGAACTCCTGTGTCCAGTCGTCAGCCTGAGGCTCCAGCGCCAGGAGCAGTCGAGCTCCAGAGGCCGGGCCACAAGTTGGGGCTCCCGAGGGTGGCGCTGGGGGTAGTTCTTCATGTAGTGGCGCCTGGTCCTCGGCAGGCGGTGCCGCGGACGGCTTGAAGAGCCTTTCCTCGAAGACGCCCGGCTCCTGAGGCTCACGACGCGACGCCCTCTTGGCGATATCATCTGCCTCCTTGTTCGCGCTGCGCGGGATGTGCTACAATTCTAAGCCTAGGAAACGCTTCTCGATTTTACGTAGCTCTTCCAGGATGCCTCCATGTGCTCATCTTTCGGCTTGTATTCCTTGTTGGAGAAGTTCACGAGGAGCTGGGAGTCGCCCTTGATGGTGAGGCGCTTGATCCCCAAGGCCGCCACGGCCTTGGGGCTAGCGATCAAGCCCTCGTACTCCGCGATGTTGTTGGAGACCTTCTCACCATGCTGGAAGCAAAGCTGTACGGCGTAGTAGAGCTTGTCCCCGGTTGGGGAGGTGAGCACAACTCCAGCCCCCATGCCCGGACGCGCGAAGGCCCCGTCGAAATGCATGACCCAGCCATCGCCGGGGGTGAGGGACTGGCCCTCTTCCAGCCCCCGGCCAGGAGCGTCCGTCCATTCGGCCATGAAGTCCGCCAGGGCGGCTCCTTTGAAGACCCTGGCTGTACTGAATTCCAACTCGAAGGCCTGCAGCTCGATGTTCCACTCTGCGACCCTCCCCGCGGCGTTGGGGTTGCGCAGCACCTTCTCCAAGGGATACGCGGAGACGACCTTGATGGGGTCGCACTGAAAGTAATGGCGCAGCTTCCTTGAGGCGACGAGGGTGCAAGAAGGAGCTTCTGCTGCATAGGGTAGCGGGAGCGCGCGTCCCATAGTACGGTACTGACGTAGTACACCAGGTGCTCGACGAGGGACAAGCCATCCGCGCTGCCCCGCTCCGCAGCGGGCACATGAGATCCTGGTGTTTCATTGGTCGTCGAGGCAGCTGATGCCTCAGGAATGCCATCTTGAGGGGGCGAGGCCTGCGGGGCATCCTGTGAGTCACCTTGCTTCATCCCCGGGGATCAGCCGGCTCCTGGGGGTGTTGCGCGCGCGCCGGCACGTTCCTCCCTGACCGCCACAAGCGCAGCACTGGCAGAGTGTGGGGTGGCAGCCAGGTATAGCACCAGGGGCTCATGAAGGCGGGGCGCCACCATCACCGGTGGGCTCGTGAGGTATCGCTTGAGGTGTTCGAATGCCGCATCCGCCTCCGGAGTCCACTCGAAGGGGCCCTTCCTCTTCCTGAGCTTGAAGAACGGGAGGGTGCGCTTGCCAAGCTTGGAGATGAAACGCCCCAGGGAGGTCACGCAGCCCGCCAGCTTCTGTATTTCCTTGAGGGTCTGAGGCGGGCACATCTTTCTTATAGCCTTGATCTTCTCCGGGTTTGCCTCGATCCCCCGGTGCGACATCAGGAAACCGAGTAGTTTACCCGACGGGACCCCGAAGACACACTTCTCGGGGTTCAGCCTCAGGTTCACCCGCCGCAGGCTGGCAAACGTCTCCTCCAGGTCCTCAATCAAGGTCTTCGCCTCTCGCGACTTGACCACGATGTCGTTGACGTAGGCCTCCGCGTTCCTTCCGAGCTGCTGCCCCAGGGCGATGTGCATCAACCGCTGGAAGGTTGCGCCAGCGTCCCATAGCCCGAAGGGCATGCAGGTGTAGCAGAACACGCCGCATGTGGTAAGGAAGGCTGTCTTCTCGACGTCCTCCACCGCCATCTTGATCTGATGGTACCCAGAGAAGGCGTCCAGGAAGCACAGGAGGTCGCACTTGGCGGTGGAGCCCACGATCTGGTCGAAGCGCGGCAGCGGGAATGGGTCTTGGGGGCAAGCCTTGTTGAGGTTCGTGAAATCGACGCACATGCGCTCCTTCCCGCACTTCTTTGGGACGACCACCGGGTTGGCCAGCCAATCCGGGTACCCCACCTCCCGAATAACCCCGACTTTCTTCAGCTTGCCGACCTCTTGGGTGATGAACGTTTGCTTCTCCTGAGCCTGTCTCCTCGCATTTTGCTTCACCGGACATGCGTTGGGGCACACCATGACGTGGTGCTCAATCACCTCCCTCGGGACCCCCACCAGGTCGGATGCCTTCCACGCAAACGCGTCCTTGTTCGTGCGAAGAAAGGCCACCAGCGCCTCCTCCTGCTCTGGAGGAAGGCCGACGCCGATGGTGAAGGTGGGGCCAGGGTTCCTGTCGTCTACGGGGACCTGCTTCATCTCAGCCTGGTCCTGAGAGAACAACTTCTTCTTCTTCACTGGCGTGGCCTCCGGAGCCTGCGCGGCGTCCCCAACGTCAGGGCGCGCCGTAGTCGAGGACTTGTAGGCGAGCTTCAGTGCTTGGACCGCGTCCTTGGTATCCCCGACGATGGAGATGATGCCGCTACTCCCAGGCATCTTGATGACGTTGTAGCCTGGGTGCGTTGCTGCCATGAACTTGGCGAGGGCGGGGTACCTAAGGATTGCATTGTAAGGGAGGTGGATGTGGGCGACGTCGAAGTCGATCTGCTCGGTGCGGTAGTCGTAGCGGGTGTCGAAGGTGACGGGGAGGCGCACCCGCCCCAGCGGGGCGACGGAGCCCCCGGCCACTCCAGAGAAGGGCCTCAAAGGTGCGAGCTAGTCATAGGGCACCTAAAGCGTGTTAAAGGTCTCCACGGAGAGGACTTTGAGGCCGACGCCGCCTTCGATGAGGGTCTTGGTGACCGCCACGTTGCTTATGGTCGGTGTGCACAACATGGGGAGCGAACCGGCGGTGACCGTCGTCCTGGGGTGGTCGCCAGAGTCGAAGGTGATGTCGACCTCCGGCCACGCCCGAGGCTGCAGGGCCTCGAGCCGTGGTTGAACCACGCCCGCCTGGCGGAGGAACTGCTTGACATGGCGGCCGGAAGAAGGTGCCTGCGATCCGCCAATGATGCATGCGACTGTAGGCTTGGCCAGGCAAGCCGCGGCGTTCCCGCATGCCATGGGCTGCCCGACCTCGGGGGCGACGCTGGCCATGGAGCCGATGAGTCGAAGCCGGGTCACCACCGTAGAGGGAGAGGCTTCAACACGCCCCTACCTGGTGCGCCAAATGTCAGATTTCGGGCTCTGCAAAACCCAAAGAGTTTCGAACTCAGGGGCGTGTGCGAAGATCTCAACCGGCTTCGGCCTCAAGCTCACAGCTCCACAGCCTTGGCAAATCAAACTCTCTCACTCGCGGGGGACAAGGCTAACATGCGGATTTACCCAGGTTCGAGCCGCTGCGAAGCGCAAAACTCTACTCCTGCTTTTGGTGGATTGCCTCACGGGGAGGTTTGCAGATAAACTGGTACTGTGGTGAGCCACCTCGCGAGGGCGCTCGGGTGGTTTTGGATCCGCCCCCCTCTACGGCGTAGCCTAGTCTCTATTTATAATGGCCCGGGTCCTCTTCCCTTATTGCACTGGCAGGAAGGGATCCCACAATGGCCAAATTCGAAAGGGGACAGGAGGTACATCTTATCCCGACGAAAGGTGGTCTTCGCCTGCAAAGTAGCTGGTGGTGACGCGGAGGTGGGCTCGGCGGTGACATCCGTCCTGCCGAGCTCGTAGGCTTGGTCTTGTTACACCAGAATGGAAACCTTTGGTGGGACGCCTCGGGAACCTGCGTATGCCTTTTCCTCCTTTGCACCAAAGAGGAAATTGTCTCTTCTGTGCCCGCTGGCGCCTGCCTGGCCCGGCTCGCGTCATCCCCAACCTCACGACGCTGGGCGCTGCATAGAGATCTCCGCCCCTCGGGTGGCAACCTGGGGAGGCCTCCTCCCTCCGGGGGTCTTGGCGTCGTCCTCCTCGCGAGGGTGGGGCTCTCACGAGGTCCTTGTCTTGAGTGATGTCGCGCCAGGCCGTACTGGCTGTCGAAGTGGGCCACGCCATGGGCCGCATGCAGGCATGTCTAGGTACCCCCGTTCCCAGGACGCCGACAAAGCCTGCTGAGCTTCACAAATCACGACAAGCCAGACGTGGCGGGTCCCTCGCGCGCACACCATGCGGCCCTTGCGAGGCCCTCCAACAGACGCGACGTTGGCGGGGCACACATGGTGTTGTCGCCCCCACATAAGCAACAACCTTCCCGCCGGACCGGAGTGCAGGACAAAGTGTCTTACGCATCGACAAACCTGTGGCAGAAACGAGACGAGCGCCAAGTCTTGGACGATAGGCGCAAGGAGGACGCCCGTACCACAATCGAGAGGCCGTGAGAGATGCGTCGCCGATTGTCGAGTCACGATACACACGATCACCTATGGGGCCATGGGCCCCTTTGTGGTTCGGCAGGGGTGAGGTCACGTTGCACAAAGAGCAGAGTTGGTAAGGCAGCATGATGACGAGACACTGGTGTTTTACCCAGGTTTGGGCCGCTGAGAAGCGTAAAACCCTACTCCTGCTTTGGTGGATTGATCGGGGGAACACGAAGCTCACGCAGTGCTCAAACCCGGCAAGGTTGCCTTCGGGAGAGCTACTACGAGAGTACAAGTGTCCAAAGGTGCAAATCTTTAGCTAGGTTGCCTTGGGCCTCCTTTTATAGCTCAAGGGGCGACCATAGTGGCAAAACAGACATTATCTAGTGATTAGATAGCTAACAGTGCTATCATACCTAACCCTCGCATTTAGGACAAAATGCCATAAATTCTAGCCTAGGTGGCGTGCGGGGACGCATCCCCGGCAGGCTTTTACCACCGCTTTGGCTAACTATTGCTTATTGCTTAGTATCTTAACACGCCTCTGGACGGGTGTCAAACGGGCATAATCTGCCTCCCAGCGAGCTGCCACGTGCTTAGCAAGAGCCACTTAGTCACCTGAGGGCTCGACACCGCATCGACAAATGATTGGCGCTGCGATGCGGTGGAGCGGTGGCCGATCGGCCCGTGCCTGCCGGGGGATGGCTTGCCGGGTCTTCCTGAAGATGTGCGCCTTGGTCCCCGGCAGGCACCGGGGACATGATTGGGGCGGTTCGGGCCTGTTCTGGGCCGCTGCATCGACCTTCCCGGCATTGTTTGGCCAGCGTAGGTTGCTTCTGCTGGAGTCTTGGTCTTGAATGTTGGTTTCGTGTTCTTGATGCGCTCCTTGATCTCACGTAAAGTGGCGTCTCTGGTTTGGACTGGTTTTGACTATATCCATGTTGATGGGTTCTGCTACTTCTGCCTGTGCATAAGTCAGGGGCACTGGGTACCCCAGTCCTAGTGCACCGACAGGAGCCCCCGGGTCTAGCCCAAATGCACTCGCCCAGCGCCGTTGGGTCAGGCCCAAAATTTATGCACAGGCACGCAATATGAGGGAGTAACTGCCGACTTTCAAGCCAGCACTTACTTACTACCTCAGGCCGTTTCCGCCACGCGCGCCGCATGCATTGCGGGGAGTTTGCGGTGGATGCGCATGGCTCAAAGGCATTGGAGTGGCAGAAACTGCATCACCAGGGATTGGAGCAATGGGGCAGTTACATGTTCGCCCGTGATCATGGGTAGTGGGATTGGTGGAGATGGCCGGCCGCCTTGGGGCGGAGGAGAGCCAGCCCCCGTGCCCTTCCCTATAAATTGGGGGGTCACAACGGGCGATGCTCATCCATTCTCTTCTCCTCCTCGATCTCAAGTTCACATAGCTTGCCCTTTTTCTCCGCCTTTGGATGCACCAGTCACCACCATGACGAGGGGGCGAGGACGACTCCCAGCTTCCGCCATGGCGACGAGAGCTTCCCTTCGGGATCATGCCGCTGCTTCAGCCGCGATGGCGGGAGGCGGTTCCAGAGCGCGGGGTGGGAGCGCTGGAAGAGGCCGGGGCCGGCACGGGGCTCATGGTCGGGGGAGGTGGAGGGCCGCACCCGATCCTCCTCCGTCGGCGGCTCCTCCCCTAGCGATGGGACATACTGAAGGTACGACGCTGGAGTTCGTCGTCAGGCCGCGTGGCCCTTTCCATAGCCGTTTGTGATTCCCTCGCCCTTTCGCCAGGGTGATGGAGGTTGGCAAGCCGCACGCGATGTGGTTGTGCATGCACGACTGCTGTAATGGTGCCGTGCAGGCTGTCGTCGAGTTTCCGACGCCCCGCGTCATGTTCCTCAGGTGCGGGTGGAAAACCTTCGCACGTGCCCATAACTTCATTAGTGGGTACGTCCTCCGCTTCAAGCTGGTGGAGGCCGACATGCTCTCTATCAAGATCTATGGGCATTCGGGCATTCGTCTTGGCTGCTGCAAAGAGAGCTTGAGCGACGATGAAAGCTCCTCCTCGAGCGACAGTGATGAGGAGGACAGTGTCTGTGAAGACGGTGACAACGAGTCCCTGGTCGCCAAGACGGAGGACGACGACTCGGACTCCAGCTGACCGCCGGTCACACCGTCACCGTTAGCTAGCCCTCCGGCAGTGCGATTTGCCGGGGGTACTCGACTTGGGCGCCGCCACCTCCCCCAGCTGGACCCTGGCAGGCTCATGGACTCCGGCTTCATCTTTCCTGCCGGTGGTCCTGCCGGTGGTCCTGCCGGGCCGCGCCCTGCCAGTCCTGACGGGGTAAGGCTGGGCTTCTGCTTAGGCCCTCCTTTCGTCCTTTCTCCTTTTTGTAGCTTGCCCCTAGGGGAGAAACTCTAATAAAGAGTTATTTATGGGGCGTCCTCTAATGTATCTCTATCCATTTTGTACCAAAAATGAATGAAAGAACGCTATTTCTCTTCCTTAAGTACTATCCCTTTCTCCCCTTGTTTATACTATGTCAGCATGTTTGTCCTTGCCGCATGGAACTATTTGCCGGGTCAGTACTAACCGCGAGCGCCAAGGGGGAGCGAGCCCCCGGCAGCAGGCTGGTATCATTTCCCGGCAAGGCTCCTTGTCGGTATCGGCGCGGCCCCCCAGAGCTGATAAGCGACGGGAGCTGGGGGACGGCTCGTCCCGACAAGGGTTTCCATTGCGTCAAGCACTCCATGGTACACAGTCAAAAAGGGTAGCAAGGCTTTCCTTAAGGGAGCAAATGGCTCCGAGGTTAGAATATGTGATTAGACTTATCTTTCCAGGCAGTATCCCTTTCTGGAGTATGACGGGCCGCCGTCCTTGTTTCTTTGCCCTTCCTCCTTGTTTTCCTGACGGTCAAACCTGTAGGGCAAGAGGCCTCTGTCCTCTGGGGAGAGAGAATGTAGTAACAAGGATCACATGCTCATCAAATACTCTAGCAAATTTCTAAAATTTAAAAGCGGTAACATTGCAACATAAAAAATGTATAGTAAACATGCAGTTTGATGGTATGATGCAATGCCTAGCTTTATTATTGCATGCACAGGGTCTGCGTCTGGCTTTGTACAAAGGGTTACATGCACTGCGGCAAGGCTTGTACAAAAGGTGGTTGCCGGGGACTGAGCCTTATGGGTAGAACTTACGAAGATGCTCAATATTCCATGAGTTAAGCATTTTGATGCCATCTTCGGTCTCTAGACGGACTGCGCCAGGTCTGGTGACTCATGCTACCCGGTAAGGGCCTTCCCACTTGGGCGTCAACTTGTTGGTACCCTTGGAGGACTGAACGCGCCTAAGGACAAGGTCGCCTTCCTCCAGGCTCTGGGCATGGACCCTGCGGCTATGATAGCGGCGCAGGGCTTGCTGGTAGCGTGCAGAACGCACTGTGACCCGAAGATGATCTTCCTCGAGGAGCATGGCATCGTCATGCCGTAGCTGCTCTTGCTCTACTTCATCGTACGCAAGTACACGAGGTGACCCGTATATGAGTTCCGTGGGGAGAACTGCTTCCGGTCCATATACTAGGGAGAAGGGCGTCTGGCCGGTAGCTCGATTTGGTGTCGTTTTGAGGGACCAAAGAACCACCGGGAGCTCATCTATCCAGCGCTTACCGCTTCTTCGCAGTCTATCGAAAGTTCTTGTCTTGAGCCCACGCAACACTTCAACATTCATCCTCTTGACTTGCCCGTTGCTTCTCGGGTGGGCAACAGAGGCGAAGGAGACCTTGCTTCCAAGGCTTTGGATGTATTGCATAAAGGTGCGGCTCGTGAACTGGGTGCCATTATCGGTGATCACCCTGTTGGGCACTCCAAAATGGCACACTAGTCCTTTCAGGAACTTGACAGCTGACTGCGCGGTCACCTTTCTCACTGGTTCCACCTCAAGCCACTTTGTAAACTTGTAGATTGCTACAAACAAGAATTCAAAACCCCGATGGCGCGGGGAAAGGGGCCCAAAATATCGAGCCCCCAGACCGAGAATGGCCAGGATAGAGGGATCATCTGGAGAGCTTGCGCTGGTTGATGAATGTTCTTGGAATGGAACAGGCAGGCTTCACACTTGGTGACTAGCTCAGTTGCGTCCTGGAGGGCAGTGGGCCAATAGAAACCCTGCCAGAAGGCTTTTCCGGCAAGGGACCTTGATCCAATGTGAGACCCACACATGCCTCCGTTAATCTCTGCCAACAGCTTCAGTCCATCTGGCGAATGCACCTCAATTTCACACCGTTTGGTCTTTTTCTGTACAGAGTGTCATCGACAAACTGGTACATACTTGACTGACGGGCTACTTTTCCGGCTTCTTCCTGCTCTTCGGGAAGTTCTCCTAATTGAAGCAAGTGGACTCTATGCTGACCCGGGGTTCTGCAGGAGGGAGCTGCTCACCAACTGAAACGAGACTGTCCCCGGCAGCCTCTCTACCAGCGGCTTCAGGAAGCTCTGCCGGGAAATGCTTGTAGGAGTTCAGCTTTCTCCTTTTCCAGGTCATTGTTGACGGGGATACTGATGGCTGAGTGAGGTGGAGGACAAAAGTTCCTGGTTCCACAGGAAGCTTTTGCGCGGCGCACTTTGATAGATGATCAACGACGCTATTTTCTGCACGTCGTACATGCTGTGTTTGCAATACATCAAAGTGCTCCTCCAGCTTCCTCACCTCTTCCACGTATGCTTCCATCAACGGACTCTGATAATCTTTGTTGACTTGTTTTACCTTGAGTTGACAATCTCCTCGGATGATCAGTTTCTTGATTCCCAAGTCCACCGCAATTCTGAGTCCGGCAAGGAGCCCCTCATACTCAGCGGTGTTGTTGGTGGCCTCCACCCAGGAAAAGTGCATTTGAACCACATATTTGAGATGCTCTCCGGTGGGGGTGATGAGGAGCATGCCTGCTCTGGCGCCCTAAAGCGAGAAAGCACCGTCAAAATACATGATCCATTCCTTAGGCGCTTCTTTGCCGGGGAGAATTGTCTCTAGAACCACTTCTTCTGGCGTGGGCGTCCATTCCGCAATGAATTCCGCCAACGCCCTGTTCTGAATTGTGGAAGTGCTCTCATACTTGAAACCAAAACTTGACAGCTCTAGCGCCCACTCAACTATCCTGCCAGTGGCTTCGGGGTTCCTCAATATATGCTGCAACGGAAAACGGGTGACAACTGTGATCTCATGGCCTTAGAAGTAGTGGCGCAGTTTCCTCGTGGCCATGATAAGGCCGAAGATCATCTTTTGCACTCCAAAGTACCTTGACCTAGCCCCTTGTAACAAGGAGCTGACAAAGTATACTGGTCGCTGCACCACTTTCTTCTTTGCCACTTCCTTGAAACTGCCTTCGTTTGCTTCCTTAGGTTCTCCTTGTTGGGTTCTACCGTAGGTGCATCGCATGCCAATTAAAATTTTCCTATGCGCAGAACATCCAAGAACATGCTACGGAGATGGATCACAGTTCGTTACCACTAGACGCGCAGTGCCGTGCAATGGAAGTAGAGTTGGGGCAGCGCGTTCGCGTGGTCCGTCACCTCCTCGTCCGATCTCCCTTGAACGGCCGGTCTGATCTCCCTCGAACAGCCGGTCGCCGAATCCCACGTGCAGGTTCGCCGGAGCGGCGCAAGTGCACCGCCTCTAATGGTATCCGCGCGTGCAGGAGGAACACCGTGCGGCGGACTGCTAGGTCCGATCAAACAGTCGGTGGCGGCAAGTAGAGGTGGCTAGCTGCAACACATGCAAAGCCCTAATGACGGCGCCGAAGCGATCAACCAGATAGGTGTGCCGCACCTCCACTATATATAGGCATCCGGGGCGGGCTCAACTCTTGGGCCTCGCACGGATCCTAAAGCCCACGTTTAGTTCCTTCCCTTAAGCGCGCGACCCCTTAGGTTCTCGTTCACTTGGTCGCGAGTCTGATCATATCAGACTCGGCTAGTCGGTAGTGGCCTCTAGCAAAGCATGCCAACTCCAAGTGTCCGCTGAAGCTGGTTAGGCGAACCTGTACGTCACACTTCTGTTCCCTTTGCCACACGATATATGTTGTCGGGCTCAAAGCGAGTCTGTCATCCTTGTGCTAGCCCGACCTCTTTCTCGTTCCAGTGATACCGACCACAAACTGGATTATCTCATAGTCCTTGTCACATGGCCATGCTTATCTTGGTCGTATCAAACGAGGGGCCCAGAACATATCTCTCATAACCGGAGGGATAAATCCCATCTTGCTCGACCATGTCTTGCAGCATGGGTCTGGACAAGCCCGAAACCTACCTTTGTAACTACCCTATCACGGAGTAGCGTTTCGTCGGCCCAAAGCAAGTCTGTCACCATCCCGAGTACATGCGCCAGCTCAGGTCTTAGGACATAGAACGTATGTTGTACTAGAGACTCACAGATGACCTATCGCTGCGTCTCATAGTTGGGTCTGTCCAACTCAGACCTTATCTCGACTCGGATCCGACCACATCGAATCCGATCAGATCTTTTTGAGTCCATATTATTCGGCTAGCATCCAATGCTACATGGTCAGTGAGACCGAACCATCCACCGTGTCATATGCTAGTCTAACTGGCTGAGCATCCACACAACTCTTTCGACTAGGGACCATTTAGGACAGTCATCATACAATGTATAGTCTCACAAACAAGTCACGTACTTGTTAATACACATCACTGATAATGTCCAAGGACTATCTTTATTCATAAACACATAGGAAATATCATCATACATGATTGCCTCTAGGGCATATCTCCAACACTCCTCGGTTCGAATCAGGTCCTGCCGCGAATGCTTCGGTTCAACCCCTGGTGAAATCAGTCGCAGTGGCTGCATCTTCACCCACTTCTCGCTGCGCCACCAGCGCTGCACTAACTACTTGCGTTGCTGCCAAGTATAGTAGCAACGGTTCTTGCGATTTAGGCGGGACTAAGGTGGGAGCGGAAGAAAGGTAAGCTTTTAGATCTTGCAGCGCTACTTCTGCTTCCAGGGTCCACTTCATCGAGCCGGCCTTTTTCAGAATATTGAAAAATGGCAGGGTGCGTTTAGCGGATTTGGAGATGAACCTACTCAACACGGCAATACATCCGGCCAAGCGTCTTACGTCCTTGATGGACCTGGGTGCTTGTATCTGCTCGATTGCTTTGATCTTGTCGGGATTGGCTTCTATTCCCCGCTGATATACAAAGAACCCAAGCAGCTTGCCGGATGGGACACCAAACACACACTTCTCGGGTTGAGCTTCAAATTTATCTTGCGCAAGTTCATAAAAGTTTCTTCCAAGTCTTTTATGAGGGTTGCTTCATCTCTGGTTTTGACTACTATGTCATCCATGCAAGCTTCCACGTTCCTATGCAACTGATGTTCAAATCCAATCTACACGGCCCTTGCAAAGGTAGAACCAGCGCTCTTTAACCCGACGGGCATACGTACAAAGCAGTACGTGCCACACGGAGTTATGAACGCGGTCTTTTCCTCATCTTCCTTGGCCATGAGTATCTGGTGGTATCCGGAGTATGCGTCCAAGAAGGAAAGCAAGTCACACCCAGAAGTTGAATCAACAATCTGATCGATGAGCGGCAAGGGAAAAGGGTCCTTCGGGCATGCTTTATTCAAGTCAGTGAAATCAATGCAAAGCCTCCATTTCCCATTCGCCTTGCGCACCACTACCGGGTTGGCTAACCAAGTTGGATGCAACACTCCTCTGACCAAACCAGCTGCTTCGAGCTTCTTGATCTCCTCGGCAATGAACTGCTGCCGCTCCAAGGCTTGCTTTCTAGCTTTTTGCTTGATGGGCCTGGCATGAGGGCAGACATCAAGGTGGTGCTCAATTACCTCCCTGGGAACACTGGGGATGTCAGATGGTTGCCAAGCAAACACATCGACATTCGCCCGCAGGAAGGCAACGAGCGCGCTTTCCTATTTGTCATTAAGGGTGGCACTGATGGTGAACGTACCATCAGCGCCATCCTGCCCTATCGGGATCTTCTTCATCAGAGGATTGGTGACCTTGGATCTTTTGCTAGTGGAACTCTCCGGCAGGTTATCGACGGGTGCAACGCACTCCGAAGAGGTGCGCTTCTCGGAGTCCTTGCCAGCGTCCCTGCTAGACTTCTTCCCCTTCTTTGATTCCTTGGCGGGAACTGGGGTTTTCACAACCTCAGCTGCTACCGCGTCTTGATACATCCTGTCCAAACATATAACTGCATCCTTCTTATCAGATGGAATGGAGATGATTCCCATGGGCACTGGCATCTTCAAAGTGTTGTAAGCATAGTGGGATGCTGCCATGAATTTTGCCATAGCTGGGCGACCAAGAATTCCGTTGTAAGGCAGAGGGAGTTTGACCTCATCAAACACCACCTTCTCAGCCAGTAGTTCAACTCCCCGCCAAATGTCACAGGCAAAGTGATCTTTCCCTTGGGTCGGCTCCTGCCGGGGTTGATTCCTTGGAGCGTACCCGTAGCTTTGAGCTCTTCGTCAGGGATCTGAAGCTTTTCAACCACTTTAGGGGAGATTAAGTTCAACCCCGCCCCACCGTCAACTAACATCTTGGTTACTTTGAGGTTGCGGATTGTTGGGGAGACCAACAACGGCAAACATCCATCAGGATGATCCTCTTCGTCAAAGATGATTGGCGTGCGGGACCATTTGAGTGGCCTTCTGGACTCTGCAGCTGGCTCCATGGCATTGATCTCACGCGCCCACTGCTTGAGCTGGCGATGAGAGGACTGCAAGGACGCACCCCCGTCAACACACATGGCTTCAGTTGCCTTCTGGAATTCTCGATCACTGGACTCTTCTCCATCATCTTCATCATCACTCATATCATCTCCTTCTTTCTTCTCACGGCCTCTAGCAGGTTTTTCCTTCTGCCGCGGGGCCTTGCCGCGGCAGCCTCCTCTACCACCACGGCCCTTCCCGCAGCACCATCTTGGCTTCTCTCCTTGTCATGCTTCTCGTATTCAGCCTTCTGCTTCTCAACAAGCTGCTCAACTTGGCGGCATTCTTGGAGATCATGACCTTTGGCGTGGTGGATTTTGTAGTATGCCTCGTCGGAATTTCCGGTTTTCTCTGCCGCTGTTGCCTCCTGGCAATCAGCGCACGCGACAGCTCCCTTGCCGGGGGCCTTGGCCTTGGCCTTCTTCCGGCACTGAGATCACCAGAGCTCTCAAGGGCCAACACTGCCTTTCCCTTACGCTTCTTGTTGCACCTTCGGCTTTTCCCCTTCGGGCCAGGGGCATCATCGTCGTCATCTGAGTCGACTTCGACGCTAGCCTCCTCTCCGGGGAGTCGCCTTCCTTCCTCGGCATGAGCACACTTGTCCGCCAATGTGTACAACTCATTGAAGGTATTGGGGAGTCTAACATTCATATTGGCCCGCATCCTCCTGTTGCGCACGTTTGAATGGAACGCGGCAATCACGGTTGCGAGGTGTATCTCTGGAATATTGCGGTGTACTCGACTGAATCTCTGGATGTACTTCCGCAAGCTTTCTCCCTCCTACCGCGGAAGGACTTGCAGGTCGCTGGGCTGTCCTTGCTCCTGGTGGCCACCTGTGAAGGCGCCGACAAACTCGTTGCACAAGTCAACCCATGATGAAATAGAGTTCTCCGGCAGGTGCATCAGCCACGATCTCACATTTGGCTTGAGCGCCAAAGGGAAATAGTTGGAGAGCACCTTCTGATCTCTTCCCCCGGCGTCTTGAACGGCTATCGCATAGATGCCCAGGAATTCCGCCAGTTCTTGCTTCCCGTCGTATTTCTCCATTAGTTAAGGCTTGAAAGACCAGGCCGATGGCCAGCGGACCTGTCGCAGCTCGCGAGTGAAGGCAGGGCACCCAACCTCATAAGGCAGGTACCCGCCAGCACTGGGCACGGGGCCGCTAGCATCTGGGTCGTTGCGCCAGTCGGATTGGTGGTGTGCTTCCCGGCGTCGCTCTATGGTGATGCGCGCGTCTTCCCTCCGCCGGTCTTCCAGAACACGCCGTTGGTCCCGGCGATCGTGCTGTCCGGACGAGGCCATAGACGCTTCGTCAGGTTTGTCGGCATGTGGAGCTCATTGTGGCTGCCTCTGGGTCTGTTGTCGCGGAGAGGATTGCACCGTTGGCCTGGCCCCCTCAACACGACCATCAGCCTAGGCCGCCGTCGCTGTCCGCGGGCGTCACGACGGCTTTGCACGCTGTGATTTGCTGGCTTCGACGAAGCCGACCAGACTCTGGATGGTGGCTCTCCACAGGTCCATCTTGTCAGCCGCCGGCGGAAAATTTAACAGCAGCTGGGCCCGCACCATCGCTTCCGCTGCCGTGGCCGGCATGGCTAGAGAGGCGGATCGCGACATCGCTCAACTCCTGGTGGAACCAAGAGGGGCGTCGCTGCATTCTTGTCGTCGTGCACCGATCGCCGGGGCGGTCTGACGTGGAGGAGGTCGAACTTGTGGGTCTATGGTCCCGTTCGGCGCTCCGTCTTGTTCTGGGCGAGGCGTGTGCCCAGCAGCCATGCATGTGACAGGCGCAGCTGAAAGATCATGGCATGCCCCAGATTGGGCGCCGCTGTTGCGGCCGTGGCCACCAGAGCGGCGGGGAGGTGGAGACTGAACGTTTCCTCCTCCCACGGCACTAGGGCCGAGCTCGCCAAAATGTTGCTGCTGCTGCTCCTCTTCAGTGTTCCCCGCTCTAGCTTCGGCCGTGGGGGACACGACGGTGGCGCCGCCTATGCCAGTCACGTCGCCCATGACGCCCGCCTCACTCGTCGCTGCCGCGTTGCCAACGGCATCCGCAGCTGCGTGCGAGGGGGACTTCCAAGTGGAGGGTTGCGCGGTCGCATCGAGCTTCTTCTTGGAAGCTATAGAGTAAGAAGATGGCGATGAAGATCGACACGCTGCTCACGATCTCAGGTTCACGCAAATGATGCCCCCTACCTGGCACACCAAAGATGTAGGGTCACGATACACATGATCACCTATGGGGCGACGGGCCCCTTTGTGGTTTGGTAGGGGTGAGGTCACGTTGCACAAAGAGCAGAGGTGGTGGGGCAGCATGACGATGAGACACTGGTGTTTCACCTAGGTTCGGGCCGCTGAGAAGCGTAAAACCCTACTCCTGCTTTGCTGGATTGATCGGGGGAACACGAAGCTCACGCAGTGCTCAAACCAGGCAAGGTTGCCTTCGGGAGAGCTGCTACACGAGTACAAGTGTCCAAAGGTCTGAATCTTTAGCTAGGTTGCCTTGGGCCTCCTTTTATAGCTCAAGGGGCGACCATAGTTGCAAAACAGACATTATCTAGTGATTAGATAGCTAACAGTGCTATCATACCTAACTCTCGCATTTAGGACAAAATGCAATAAATGCTAGCCTAGGTGGCGTGCGGGGACGCATCCCCGACAGTCTTTTACCACCGCTTTGGCTAACTATTGCTTAGTATCTTGACACGCCTCTGGACGGGTGTCAAACAGGCATAATCTGCCTCCCAGCGAGTCATCACGTGCCTAGCAAGAGCCACTTAGCCACCTGAGGGCTCGACACCGCATCGACAAATGACTAGCGTTGCGATGAGGTGGAGCGTTGGCCGATAGGCCCGCGCCTGCCGGGGGATGGCTTGCCGGGTCTTCCTGAAGATGTGCGCCTTTGTCCCCGGCAGGCACCGGGGACATGACTGGCATGGTTCGGGCCCGTTCTGGGCCGCTGCATCGACCTTGCCGACGTTGTTTGGCCAGCATAGGTTGCTTCTGCCAGAGTCTTGGTCTTGAATGTTGGTTTCGTCTTCTTGATGCGCTCCTTGATCTCACGTAGAGCGGCTTCTCTGGTTTGGACTGGTTTTGACTGTATCCATGTTGATGGGTTCTGCTACTACTGCCTGTGCATAAGTCAGGGGCACTGGGTACCCCAGTCCTAGTGCACCGACACCGATCGAATAACCGTGCGGACCCAGCCATCGGCGAGCCTGCGCCAGGGGTGCCTGGCAGCCTACCTTATGAGATAGGTTGCCCGGTATTCACCCACGAGCTACAGCAAGTCCGCTGGCCCTCCAGCAGAGCCTTCAAGCCTGAACGGCTCGACAAGTACGACGGCAAGATCAGCCCGTCTGAGTTCCTTGGCATCTACAGCATCGCCGTGCATGGTGCCGGGGGGCGCGATGAGAAAGTGTTCACCAACTACTTCCCACTGGCACTCAAGCCCAATGTGAGGAGTTGGCTGATGAACTTATTGGAGGGGTCCATTTCTTCTTGGGCGGATTTGTGCAACCAGTTCGTTGGTGCATACCATGGGGGTCACAAACTCCCAGGGCAGCCCAGTGATCTACATGTGCTTCACCGGAGAGATGGCGAGTCCCTCCGCAAATACATTCAGAGGTTCAGCCATGTGCAGCACAACATCCCCGACATCCATCCATCCACGGTAATTGCCGCGTTCCATACGAACGTGCTCAATCGGAGGATGCGCGAAGAGATGAGCATCAACAAGGTGCTGGATGTCGCATAGCTTTACGCCCTGGCGGACAAGTGTGCACGCGCTGAAGAAGGGAGGAGACTCCCCGGAGAGGATGCTAGTGCAGAGGACGACTCTGACGACGACGAAGATGCGCCCGCCTCTAAGAAAAAGGGCCAAAAGCGCAACCGAAAGCACAAAGGAAAAGCAGTCATGGCCGTCGAAGGGAGCGCCAACTCCAACACCGGGAAGAAGGCCAAGTCTGAAGGATCTGGCAAGGAGGCTGCTGCTTGCTCCGGAGACGACGAGGCTGCGGCAGGATATAAGACCGGTCGGCCATACTGCAAGATCCACCTAACCAAGAGCCATGACATCACCGAATGCCGCCAAGTAGAACAGCTTGCGGAGAAGCAGAAGCAAGAGTACGAAAGGCGCGACAAGGAGAAGGCCAAGGATGGTGCAGGTGGCTCCGACAAGAAAGACTGTGATGGCCTTGGTGACCGCCGAGGCAAGGCCAAGCAGTAAAAAGAGAAGCCTGCTAGAGGCCGAGACAAGAAATCTGATGATGAAGACGATGATGACGACCGAGATGAAGAGGGATCTGATGGCCAAAAATTCCAGAAGGCAATTGATGCTATGTGTGTTGACGGAGGCGCATCTTTGCAATCCTCCCACCGGCAACTCAAGCAGTGGGGCCATGAAGTCAATGCAGCGAAGCCGGCGGCAGAAGCAAGAAAACCCCTCAAGTGGTCCAACACTCCCATCATTTGTCGGCGCTCTGGGAACAGGGGTACCCAGACCTGCCTACCTGCAGGCGAGGGCGTGGCCCACTTCGACGGCCCGACATGGCCCGGTGCGACATCACTCAGAACAAGGCCCTCGCGAGAGTCCCGCCCTACCGAGGGAGGCGACGCCAAGACCCCCGGAGAGAGGAGACCTCTCCAAGCCCCCTCCCGAGGGGCAGAGATCCCTATGCAGCGCCCGGCCTCGAGATGCTGAGGTGACGCCAGCCGGGCCAGGCTGGCGCCAGCGGGCACAGAGGAAGCAGTTTCCTCTTTGGTGCAAAGGAGGCAAGGACGTACGCAGGTTCCCAAGGCATCCCCCAAAGGTTTCCATTACGGCGCAACAAGACCAAGACCACGAGCCTCGCAGGGTGGACGTCACCGCCGAGCCCACCTCTACACCACTACCAGCTACTTTGCATCCTCCAGTGTACTCCTTGTCCCCCTTCGAATTTGGCCATTGTGGGATCCCTTCCCGCCAGTGCGATAAGGGAAGAGGACCCAGGCCATTATAAATAGAGGCGAGGCTGCGTCATAGAGGGGAGATCCGAAGACCACCTGAGTGACCTCGCGAGGTTGCTCACCACTGTACCAGTTCATCCACAAACCTCCTTGTGAGGCAATCCACCAAAAGCAGGAGTAGGGTTTTACGCTTCGCAGCGGCCCGAACCTATGTAAATCCGTGTGCTAGTTTTCTTCCCCGCGATTAAGTAAGTTCGATACGGCCGGGGTGTAGAGCTATGAGCTTGGGGCCGAAGTTGGTGGGGATCTTTGCACACACCCCTGAGTTCGAACCTCTTGGGGTTTTGCGGAGCTTGAAATCCGACATTTGGCATGCTAGGTATGGGGCGGGTCGAAGCCTCTCCATCAACGGCTGCAGTCAGGCCTCGACTCATCAGCTCCATGGCCGGCGTCGTCTCCGACGCCAGGCAGTCAATGGCGGGCGGGAGCGCCGCGGCTTGCATGGCCAATCCTGCGGTCGCGTGCATCCTCGGCGGATCACAGGCGCCTGCTTCCAGCCGCCATGTCAAGCAGTTGCTCCGCCAGGCGGGCACAGTTCAACCACGGCTCGAGGCCCTGCAGCCTCGGGTGTGGCCGGAGGTCGACATCACCTTCGGCCCCGACGACCACCCTAGGACGACGGTCGCCGCCGGTACGCTCCCCATGCTGTGCACACCGACCATAAGCCACGTGGCCGTCACCAAGACCCTCATCGACGGCGGTGCCGGCATCAACGTCCTCTCCGTGGAGACCTTCAACACACTTCAGGTGCCGTACACCAGCTCGCACCCTCAAGGCCCCTCTCTGGGGTGGCCAGGGGCTCCGTCGCCTCACTGGGGCGGGTGCGCCTCCCCGTCACCTTCGGCACCCGCTACAACTACCGCACCGAGCAGATCGACTTTGACGTCACCCACATCCACCTCCCTTACAACGCGATCCTCGGCTACCCTGCCCTCGCCAAGTTCATGGCGGCAACGCACCCAGGCTACAACGTCATCAAGATGCTTGGGAGCAAAGGGATCATCTCCGTCGCCGGGGATGCCAGGGACGCGGTCCAAGCACTCAAGCTCGCCTACAAGGCCGCCGCTGCGGCGTGCCCCAATGGAAGGAATGCCGCGCAGGCTCCGGAGGACGCTGGGGACGCCGGGGACGCCGCACCAGTGAAGAAGAAGCAGTTGTTCTCTTAGAACCGGGCTGAGACGAAGCAGGTTCCTGTAGACGACGGGAACCCTGGCCCCACCTTCACCATCGGCGCCGGCCTTCCTCCAGAGCAGGAGCAGGCGTTGGTGGCCTTTCTCGACGCAAACAAGGACGCATTTGCGTGGAAAGCATCCGACCTGGTGGGGTCCCGAGGGATGTGATCGAGCACCACCTCATGGTGTGCCCCAATGCACGTCCGGTGAAGCAAAAGGCGAGGAGACAGGCCCAGGAGAAGCAAGCGTTCATTGCCCAAGAGGTCGGCAAGCTGAAGGAAGCCAGGGTTATCCAAGAGGTGCGATACCCGGAGTGGCTGGCCAACCCAGTGGTCATCCCGGAGAAGTGTGGGAAGGAGCGCATGTGCGTCGACTTCACGAACCTCAACAAGGCTTGCCCCCAAGACCCGTTCCCACTACCGCACATCGACCAGATCGTGGACTCCACCGCCAAGTGCAACCTCCTATGCTTCCTGGATGCCTTCTCTGGCTACCATCAGATCAAGATGGCGGTGGAGGACGTCGAGAAGACGGCCTTCCTCACCACGTGCGGGGTGTTCTGCTACACTTGCATGCCCTTCGGGCTGCGGAACGCTGGCGCAACCTTCCAGCGGTTGATGCACATCGCCCTGGGGCAGCAGCTCGGAAGGAACGCGTAGGCCTACGTCGATGACATCGTGGTCAAGTCGCGAGAAGCCAAGACCCTGATCGAGGACCTGGAGGAAACATTCGCCAGCCTGCGGCGGGTGAACCTGAAGCTAAACCCCGAGAAGTGTGTCTTCGGGGTCCTGTCGGGTAAACTACTCGGTTTCCTGGTGTCACACAGGGGGATCGAGGCAAACCCGGAGAAGATCAAGGCTATAAGGAAGATGAGCCCGCCTCAGACCCTCAAGGAAATGCAGAAGCTGGCGGGTTGCGTGACCTCCTTGGGGTGTTTCATCTCCAATCTTGGCGAGCGCGCCCTCCCGTTCTTCATGCTCATGAAGAGGAAGGGTCCCTTCGAATGGACTCCGGAGGCGGATGCGGTATTCGAAGACCTCAAGCGGTACCTCACGAGCCCACCGGTGATGGTGGCGCCCCGCCTTCATGAGCCCCTGGTGCTATACCTGGCTGCCACCCCGCACTCCGCCAGTGTTGCGCTCGTGGCGGTCAGGGACGAACGTGCCGGCGCGCGCGCAACACCCTCAGGCGCAGGCGGGTCCCCGGGCACGAACAAGGTGACTCACGTGATGCCCCAAAGCCCTCACCTCCTCAAGAAGACACTCCTGAGGCCTCGGCCACCCTGGCGACTCCTGTAGCACCAAGGTCTCATGAGCCCGCTGCGGAGCGGGGCGGCGCGGAAGGCTTCTCCCTCGTCGAGCACCCGGTGTACTACATCAGTACCGTACTGCGGGACGCGCGCTCGCGTTAACCTATGCAGCAGAAGCTCCTGCTCGCGCTTCTTGTCGCTTCAAGGAAGCTGCATCATTACTTTCAGGGCCGCCCCATCAAGGTCGTCTCTGCGTATCCCTTGGAGAAGGTGCTACGCAACCCCAACGCCGCGGGGAGGGTCGCAGAGTGGAACATCGAGCTGCAGGCCTTCGAATTGGAATTCAGTACAACCAGGGTCATCAAGGGAGCAGCCCTGGCGTACTTCGTGGCTGAGTGGACAGACGCTCCCGATCGAGGGCTGGACGTGGGACAGTCCCTCACCCCCGGCGACGAGGTGCCTGATGGCTGGGTCATGCACTTCGATGGGGCCTTCGCGCGCCGGGGTGCGGGGGCCGGAGTTGTGCTCATATCCCCGACCGGGGACAAGCTCTACTACGCCGTACAGATTTGCTTCCAGCATGGCGAGAAGGTCTCCAACAACATCGCAGAGTATGAGGGCTTGATCGCTGGCCTCAAGGCCGTGGCGGCCTTGGGGCTTCAGCGCCTCACCATCAATGGCGACTCCCAGCTTCTCGTCAACTTCTCCAACAAGGAGTATACGCCGAAGGACGAGCACATGGAGGCATACTTGGAAGAGGTACGTAAGATTGAAAAGCGTTTCCAGGGCTTGGAATTGTAGCACATCTCGCGCGGCGCAAACAAGGAGGTTGATGACATCGCCAAGAGGGCGTCGCATCACGAGTCTCAGGAGCCAGGCGTCTTCGAGGAAAGGCTCTTCAAGCCGTCCGTGGCACCTCCAGCCGCGGACCAGGCACCGCTGCGTGAATAGCTGCCCCCAGCGCCACCCTCGGGAGCTCCAACTTGTGGCCCGGCCTCAGGAGCCCGACTGCTCTTGGCACTGGAGCCTCAGGCCGACGACTGGACACAGGAGTTCAAGGTGTACCTGCTCCACGGCACCCTACCAGGAAAGGAGGAAGATGCATAGCGTGTGGTTCGTCAGGCCACATCTTATTGTTTGCAGGACGGCGAGCTATACCGTAGCCGTCCGAACGGCGTTTGCGGTGCGTATCCGAAGAACAAGGGCGCGAGCTGCTGGCCGACATCCACGGAGGAGACTGCGGACACCACTCCTCATCCCGCACCCTTGTAGGGAAGGTGTTCCGCAGTGGCTTCTACTGGCCTACAACGCTCAACAATGCCATCGAGCTGGTCCGGTCCTGTGAGGCTTGCCAGTTCCATGCCAAGCAGATCCATCAGCCCGCGCAGGGCCTCCAGACCATCCCGCTCTCCTAGCCCTTCGCGGTCTGGGGCTGGATATACTAGGGCCCTTTCCGCTAGCGGCGGGCGGGTACCGCTACCTCTACGTCGCCATCGACAAGTTCACCAAGTGGGCGGAGGTGGAGTCCGTCCGCACCATCCTCGCTGGCTCGGCCATCAAGTTCATCAAGGGCATCGTGAGCCGCTTCGGCGTCCCCAACCGCATCATCACTGACAATGGTTCGCAGTTCACAAGCAACCTTTTCAGGACATACTGTACTAACCTTGGAACGCAGATATGCTAC
Organism: Elymus sibiricus; assembly: GCA_039707655.1. NCBI lineage: Eukaryota > Viridiplantae > Streptophyta > Magnoliopsida > Poales > Poaceae > Elymus > Elymus sibiricus. The sequence continues at coordinate 227,500,323 of CM077665.1, read as the reverse complement.
GCTTCGGTGGCGCACCCATGAAGCAAAGGCCAGGCCGAGCGCGCCAACGCGGTGGTCCTGCGGGGCCTCAAGGCAAGAAGCTTCAAGAAGAAGCTTGATGCCTGCGGCAGGGGTTGGCTCGATGAGCTTCAGTCCATGTTGTGGTCCATCCGCACCACTGCGACTAAGCCCACCGACGAGACCCCGTTCTTCCTCGTCTACGGAGCAGAAGCCGTCCTCCCACACGAGGTCAAGCATCGATCCCCACGGGTCTTGGCATTCGACGAGGAGCGTCAGGATGCCTCGCGGGGGATAGACCTCGTGCTTGGGGAGGAGGCCCGTCACCAAGCCTCACTCTGAGCTACGAGGTCCCAGCAGGCGCTGCGGCGTTACCATTGCCGTAGTGTCCGCTCCAGGACCCTCGAAGTCGGAGACCTCATCGTGAGGCGGGTCCTTTCTAGGGAGGGCTCGCACAAGCTCTCTCCCGTGTGGGAGGGCCCGTTCAGGGTCGCCCGCGTCTCCAGGCCTGGCGCCGTGCGCTTGGAGACTCAGGACGGGGTCCCCATCCAGAATGCCTGGAACATCCAGCATCTCCGCAAGTTCTACCCGTGAGACTCTCACGTAATAATGAGTGGGCTGTATATGCCCGGAGCCCCCCGAGGACGCGGAGGGGTTCCCACCCACGTCCAAGTGGAAGCCCCATGCTCCGCGCTGGCGGACAACACTGTCCTCCAATGACTATGCCCACGCCTAGTGGATGCCCTATGCTCCGCGCTGGGGGAAGACGAAGACTAGCCTAGGTGCCGGATGCGGCTATTCTTTGCTTTTTTCTGTATTCGAATTTGCCATTTTCTGGAGTGAAACTCAAGGCTTTTGAACCTTATTTGAAAAAAGGGGTGGGAATTTTTTCTCCTTGCAGTTCTTTGTCTTGAAGTTTCTTTTTCTGAGTCAACACCTGCCAGCCTCTCCCTTTCGCGCCCCGCGAGCGGGGCCTGCGGGCACGGTGCGCACACCTGGCCAAGTCCTTAGCATCCTGGTCCTCGCGTGGCGCTCTCGAGTGAGCCAGCAGGGCGAGTGTTGCCTCACCCTCGCTCGAGGGCTCCTGCCACGGCCTGGCGCATCATCATGGAGCCCCGGGAGGGGCAAGGAACGGTATGGGAGCCGCTCGAGTGTCAAGGGGGACTCCTGAGCAACGCGACTCAGGAGCCTCATTGGTCACGTAGCCCCTCGCCCCTTGGTCTCGTCCTGGTGATCTGGATGCCCCAACGGCAGTCGAGGTACACGCGGGATTGGGCCCTGTCGACGTAGAGCGCCAAGAGGGCTCCCAAACCGCCTCGCTCGCAAGAAAAAAGAACCCCCTTGCAAGACCCCCAAGCTCCCCAGGTGCCACTACCAGACCTCACGGCGCAGAGGCCCGCCTCGGACGCATCAAGCTAAGTACCCCAATCACGACCAACAGGAAGTCTCAATTAAGAGTAATGCAAGGATTCGGATGTGCGACAAAAATGCTAAAGGCGCAAGCGCCATAATTCATTACATGCCCCGCAAGGGCCTCCATGATTTTTGATTACAGGGAAAGAAAAGAAGAAGAAGGCAAAAGGTGACCCCCTCAAGAGCTGCCACTCTTGCGGCTCAGGTTCAGCGCGGCCGCGCTCAGTCGGAGTCCTCTTCCTCCTTGACGTGCCCGTGGTGGCGCGTCGGCGTGGCCGCTTCTTGGGCGGAAGTACGGCGCCGGCGCAGCCTGCTCCCCCCCCCGATGTCCGGGAGCGCCGACGCGGTGGCGCGTTGTAGGAGTCATCACTCGGAGTCTCCTTGGAGGAGGTGTCGCTGCCACTGGAAGCATGACAGCCATCGCCAAGGGTAAGCTCATGTCCAACAGCACCGTTGCCGCAAGGGCTGCCACTTGCGGGAAGGCGATCGCTGCGATCGCCGTCACCCTCCGGGAAGCACCCTAAGTACCTGGCATCCTCCCCGAAGATCCTGATGAAGAGTGTCGCCGCACCGTCGTACTTGAAGTGAAGCGTGAGCCTCCCCTCCAGGCCGCGGGCATGTGCAAAGGTCTGCCACCCACGGCTCAAGAAGGCATAACCTGCGGGGGTAGCTTCGATCTCCACCCACAATGCGCCGCTACAACAACCATTAGCTTGTAGCCACAGGCCCGCGGGCTCGCTGGCCCGCAACGTCTCCGTGAAGAATCCCAGGAGGTGCAGCCAGGTGACCGCCGGTCTCTCCATCCACACCACGAACTCCTGGCCTACATCGGTACTGTGGGACCACGGGCGCGGTGGTCGGGCGCCCGTTGAAGGCCTCCCTCCTTGGCCACGGTTGCCATGCCCGCCACCTCCGTCTGCGCCGGAGGGGGCGCCTGCCCTGGCGGGGGTGCGGCCGTGCCCCCGGGGCGCTGCCGTAGACACCACGGTGTACTTGCGGGGACAGCCCCGGCCCCTCTTGGGTGGTTGTTGGTCTGGCCCCTCCTGGTGGGCCTTCCCCTTCTCGGCGGCGGAAAACCTCCTCACCGGCGGCATGGCTGAATGGGGGGGCCTTGACCAAGGAAACAAGAAATCGAGATGGGCTGGGGGCTCCGCCCCCTCTGCCTATTTATAGACGGGTGGAGGCCAACCGACGCCCCCTCCACGTTCCGAGTAATAATGGCCCTGCTTCACGTCACCTCATCTCCCCTCGTCGGGTCGCGTCCGCGTGGGTCGAGGGGAGGGAAGACACAGGGACTCGGCTGCATTCAAGGAAGGGCAATGATGGCCGCCGCTACGCGCGGGCTTCGTGTCAGCTTGACTCAAGGCAGTTCCCGAGGTGTTCGGGAAGTGGAAGCATCCTCGTCTCGTTACGCGCCACGCATCAGGCAGGGCCCGCAGGCAATTGAGACCCTCGTCGCTCGGGCCGGCTCCTCTGGTTGTGCCCCGAAGCCAACCCCAGCACGCCTTGGGCCCGGGGGCTACTGTCGGCGCCCTGGGAACGGGGGTACCCAGACCTGCCTGCCTGCGGGCCAGGGCGTGGCTCACTTCGACGGCCCGGCTCGGCCCGGTGCGGCACCACCTTTCGTCAGGATAAGGTGTACTCCTTGTCCCCCTTCGAATTTGGCCGTTGTGGGATCCCTTCCCGCCAGTGCGATAAGGGAAGAGGACCCGGGCCATTATAAATAGAGGCGAGGCTGCACCGTAGAGGGGAGATCCGATAACCACCTGAGTGACCTCGCGAGGTTGCTCACCACTGTACCAGTTCATCCACAAACCTCCTCGTTAGGCAATCCACCAAAAGCAGGAGTAGGATTTTACGCTTCGCAGCGGCCCAAACCTGGGTAAATCCGTGTGCTAGTTTTCTTCCCACGATTAAGTAAGTTCGATACGGCCGGGCTGTAGAGTTGTGAGCTTGGGGCCGAAGCTGGTGGGGATCTTCGCACACGCCCTGAGTTCTAACCTCTTGGGGTTTTGCGGAGCTCGAAACCCGACATCATCTTTGACGCTGAGCCAACAATCCGCAACCTCAACGTCACAAAGATGTTGGTCGACAATGGGGCCGGCTTGAATCTGATATCGCCCGACGCGATCAAACAACTGCAAATCCCCAACACGGATCCTTCCAAGGGGTCCACCGTGAACATCTCAACCCAAGGGGAAGATTACTCTGCCGGTGATGTTTGGTAGCGAGCTCACTTCAGGACAGAAAGGGTCTTCTTTGATGTTACGAAGATGTCGCTGCCATACAATGGAATCTTGGGCCGACCGGCGCTAGCAAAGTTCATGATGGCATCTCACCATGCCTACAATACTCTCAAGATGCCAGGGCCGATGAGCGTCATCAACATCCACACTGACAACAAGGGCACGGTCCTCTGCATCGACAAGTTCTTCTGGGAGGCAGTGGCAGCTTCCGCCGACAAGTTGCTTTCTCCTGCCGGCAAAGTTCCCAGGGGGAAAGACAAGAACAAGAGTTCCGGCAAATCTCGTAAGGATTCCGGGAAGCGCGCCGTAGAGTGCAGCACGCCCGTCGATGACTTACCAGAGACTTCTGCCGACAGGAGCAAGAAAAACAAAGTGACCATCTCCAAGAGGAAGCAAGTGGCTGTGTGGGAGAACGGTGAGGGCGGCACTTTCACCATAAGTGCCATCCTCGACAGCAAATAGGAAAGTGCGCTCGTGTCCTTCCTGTGGGCGAATATCGATGTGTTTGCCTGGTAACCATGTGCCATCCTCTGTGTTCCCAGGGAGGTGATTGAGCACCACCTTGACATTTGTCCCCATGCACGCCCCGTCAAGCAGAAGGTCCGGAAGCAAGCCCTGGAGAAGAAAGAATTATTGCCGAAGAAATCAAGAAGCTAGAAGTAGCAGGTCTAATCGGAGGTGTGATCCATCCAACCTGGTTGGCGAACCCTGTGCTGATGCACAAGGTGAACGAGAAGTGGAGACTTTGCATCGACTTCATTGATGTCAACAAAGCTTGCCCAAAAGACCCTTTCCCCTTGCCGTGCATCAATCAAATAGTGGACTCCACCGCCGGCTGCGACGTGTTATCTTTCCTTGATGCTTACTCTTGCTACCACCAGATCTTCATGGACAAGGTAGACGAAGTGAAAACAGTGTTCATTACCCCATGTGGCACATACTTATTCAAGTGTATGCCTTTCGGGCTGAAGAGTGCTGGTTCGACATTTGCAAGGGCCGTCCGGATTGGTTTTGGACCACAGCTACAGAGAAATGTGGAGGCATACATGGATGACATAGTAGTCAAAACCAAGGACAAGGCCACGTTGATTCAAGATTTAGAAGAAACCTTTGCAAACTTGTGCAAGATCAACCTGAAGCTCAACCCCGAGAAGTGTGTGTTCGGAGTCCCGAACGGCAAGTTCCTCGGGTTATTCGTGTCACAACGCGGGATCGAAGCCAACCCCGCCAATATCGATGTCACACCCAGTGTTTGTATCACTTTGCTATGATTGGATTTACAAAATTTGGAACCAATTAAAACTTTTTCAGTGATTGTGCTTGTTTGAATTATTGCTTGTTTGGTTGTTTGCGTATGGCACTCTTAGGTTCTACTCCTCTCCATATTCATCTTCCTTGACCCAAACTTCTTGCCCAATGATCATGCCATGTGAATAGTACCCAAAACTATTTTTATCAAATATTATTTTGGCCAAAAAGGATTTATTCAAACTAGGTTTTCAAAAACCCCTGAGTTGAGGTTAGCACTTCAAGTCCTCAAATTGGGTGGATCCTTTTTCCCCAAAGGCTTTATTTGGAACCTACTATATATATGACTTCTCAAAACCACCAAACATTATTTTTAAAGATTATTCTGCTATTTTAACTAAAGGATTTTTCTTAAGGCCAGAAATGGTTTCATAGGGAAAAATTATTTAAATGTTTTAAAAATATTTGAGAAAATTTAGGGAAACTCACTGGACATATATTTTCCATATATATGAGTTTCAACACATGGTCATGTTCAAAATAATGGGCAAAACCCCTCAAAACCCTTTCTGCTTAAATCAAGCTTTTGAAATATGTCTATAAGAATTTTTCTCAATAAATTCCAAGAAAATTTCAGCAAGTCACACATGTCATATGTGATGCTCTTGCAAAGTTTCATCTCTATCCCAATTGATTTGCTTCATCAAAATATTCCAAAACCCTCTCTGTCCAGATTCAAATTTGAGCAACTTTACATTGTGAAGTTTCTTCCCTTGACTCCAAACTTTGTGGGCATGTGCTAAACTCCAAATAATGATACCACACCATGTTGTGGATTTGTGGGAAGTGAAATGCATGCCTAGATCTACAGAAATCTGATTCTGTTGATTTCTAGGGTTTCACAAAGTTACATTGTGAACTTTCTTCAATCAAGCTCAAACTTGGTGGTCAATCCTATTTCAAACCACCATTTGACTCTGTTAAAACTCATGGCAAGCAAACTCCATTTGCTTAGCCAAACCATCATCAAACACTTTTTTCCCAGGTGGTAAAGACCCTGTTTGACCCCCTTCTGCTATTTTCCTTCACTTAAATTTTTTACCACAACCTTGTAGTATGGAATTGCACCTCCAGTAACTTTCTCTGGTCAAGACTCAATGGTTAAGTGGGGTAAAACCCACATTTACCTCTCTGGACAACAAAGACAGCAACATTTCAACCTCTCCCCTACTCCATCCCTTCTCTCCCTAGCTTCCCTTAGCTCCTAGAGAATCTGCAGATCATCCAGGAGCTACTGGACAAGGTGGGGCACCCCAGAGCGCACGGGCAACGGCAATGCCGGCCATATGCATGCTCTGGAGCGCGCTATAGTGCACTCCCACACTGTAGCCGCCGCCCAATCCCCCTTCCCGACAGCCTAGGGAGGAAGGAGCTTGTCCCCCTGGTCAGCCTCGATGTCCGCAGCACGGCAGGTGGTCGGCCCCCTCCTCTCTCCCCCTCCTTCTCCCTCCTCCCACGCGTGCCCGACGCCGCCCACTCCGGCCACTCCCTGTCCAAACTGCGGGGCCCTCTTCGAGCTCGTCCCGCTCTCCCTCTCGCTTCCCAACTCCCTGCTCCTCCCCCACGAGCACCGCACAAAGGCCCCGGGCCCCTCCTGTGGCACCAGAGCCTCTCCGGCGGACGCCCGTGGGCTCGGTCCATGGCGAGCCCCGGCCTCCCTATAAGAGGCCTCCCCGAACGCCTCTCACGGCCTCTCTCTCTTTCCCTGGCTTCTAATTGCCCTCCCCTGTGCCACCCAATCGACCTCCCCCTCTCTCTGTGCTCAACGCGAGCCGGAGCTCCGCCGCCTCGGGCCGCCGACGTCCGGCCACGGTGAGCCTCCTCCGGCCCCGTTTCCTATCCCCGTGGTCCTCTTTCTCTTCCCTGATCTCTTTCCTCCCTTTTCCCGTGCCTATTGCAGCTCGGAGCGGCCGTTCCCACCTCGAGCCGAAGCTCCTACGCTCGGGTTCGACGTCGCCGGCGATTCCGTCACCTCCGGCGACCACCTCCGGCACCACGCGACTGGCGACGCTCCCCTGAGCACGCCTGAACCATCGGCAGGCCTCGCCGTCGACCGCACCGTCGCCGGTGAGGCCCTCTGTTCCCTGTCGCGAGGTGAGGGATGACAGGTGGAACCCACCTATCATACCCTCACTCCCCCCCTCTCGCTGCCAGGCAGGGCCCGCGGGCAGGTTTAAATAAAACCTGCCGTGCGCGTCATTTCGTCCTGGGCCGAAATCCCTCTGGGCCGGCTCTGCTCGCCCGCTTCTGGTCCAAGCACATAGTGCTCTTTTTCTTTTTCTTTATTCTGGCATCTTGCAAAAATTCCTCAGAACCCAATATTTCCCCAAATCCAATAATTTCTCCACCATAAATCTTGGAACATCGTGTAGAATTTAATAGTGCCATTTGTATGAATTTTGAAAACCTTTTTCTACTGTTTTATTTTTAAAACCTATTTTAGGCATTTTTTTAGCCTCTGTTATAAATGGTTTTGAAAACCTTTTTAACTCCAAACCCTAGACAAACATTTTTAGAATAGCTTGTAGTATTTATCAGAGTAGGGTAACATTTTAGAAGTGAAGATTGTGCACTGTTTTTGTGTGATTCTTATTTTTGCCCGTTTATTCCGCAACGATAGATTGCGTTGTTGACGAGGGGATTGGACACGAAGACTTTGAAGACCCCGAAGACTTTGTTGAGCCAGGCAAGCAGCCCTTTGACCATGACTATGAACCCTTTTATTGCATGTCATATAGCGCTTGTTGTTCCGATGAATTGATCATGTTGATAAGGTAACCCCCTTCGGTGGGATGCCTCCGATACTTTACCATTGATACTTGCATCGTGCATGACCCTACCTTCTTACGAGGGTTGTGCGGGTGGGAGTAGTTAGGTTGCTAGTAGTGCTACGCAAGTGGGATGGGAATATGCATGGTGATGGAAACAAAATGATTTCAAAGAGTTTTCGAAAACCCCGCCGGGTGCCACTAATGCCCGAGGGAGATGATGATGAGCTAGGGAGCCACTTGATAAAGAAGTGGTGTACCGGAGCAAGTGAGTGTGTGTGGTTTTCAAAAACGGATTGGTGTAAGTTGCGACCGTTATTCCAACCTTACATGTACGACCATGATACCCCTTATGGGACGGGGCTTTGTTGATTACCTTGGTGGGTACTAGCATAGAGCCTGCATTACTAGTGGCGGGAGTGGCGTGGTCACTCTCGATACGGGGTCGTGCCTAGTAGGGCGACCATGCGCTGTCTTTACAGGCACCGGGCACACCGTTGTGTTCCTTCATGGATGGTACTGTGTAGAGCAAGGCTCGTGTTTGTACATCATGAAGACACGGACCAACGAGTGGACTCTTTGTTTAGTATCGCTAGGGGAAAGGCATTGTTCGGGTGCTTACCTCGGGTATGTAATATACCGCGAGTCGTGGATGACACGGAAGTTCCCCGAGTCTTGTGGGTAAAGTGTGCAACCTCTGCAGAGTGTAAAACTATTCGAATAGCCGTGTCCACGGTCAAGGACAGTTGGATGACCGCTCTTGTGCTACGTCCAAATGTTTTCACAAACTGGTGTGTGTGTGTGTTGGTGATAAAGGTGATACTTGGGCTAAGTCCGATGACTTGGCATGATGATGAACATGAGATGTTCAACCCCTGCTTATGATGATAACTGAGACTTGTTCACATGAATACCTGTTAACAGTTGATGCATGCTTACTCAAGGTTACTTGATCATATCATTGCACTTAAAATCAGCTTTCGGCAAAACCTACCTACTTAGTGCTATATCATGCATTGTTATACCTTGTTCCACAACTTGGGTTGCTTGCGAGTATATTCAAAGTACTCATTGGCTTGCCACTGGTTATTTAATTGGCTAGGCATGGAAGAGCAGGATTATGGCGAAGAGTTCGTTGGTGACGAACATGCGAACTAGGACGCTTCCCAGTCAGAATTCCCGTAGGTTTAAGGCAGATGGCATGGGTTCACGCTCGACCAAGATTTCCGCTGCTTGTTATGTTTAAGTGTTTGGCCCTTCTGGCCCTATCTATGTAAGACTAGACCTTCATGGACTTTATTTGTGTAAGACGCTAAATGTGGATGTAAGACTCTTGTTATTCAGCTTCTGTGTGTTCAGTGAGCATTGATCTCTGGGATCACTGTACACGTGCATTCGGTGATCACGACTTATGAGTCGGGGTCCCCACAGAGCTGGTATCAGAGCCATCCTTACTGTAGGAAGCCCTTAGTTAGCATGGACGTTAGTTAGGATAAAACCTTTTCAAAACTGTGCCTAGTTGCTAGGTGCAACAAATTCTATACCTCTCCTCTCTTCTAGTATATTTCAAACTTTTTCTGACTCTCCTCCCTTCAAACCTTTGTAGATGGCCGTTGCTCCTATGAGACTCCTCATGACCGGATTACCACCTCTCCTAAGAGACTGCCTCCAACAATGCCAATATCCTTCGGAGCCGATGTACACCCTGCATAAATTGGACAATGGCGAGTTTGGAATGGAGTTCTACTCCAAGGTGGTAGTACCTGCCAAGACCCCACCCCAGAGTTGGTTCTTTGTTGGACCACCTATGCCAACAAGGGACATGGCCATACAGCAGGCGGCCTATGAAGCCCTCCTTCGTCTCCGAGACCTCCTCCCGGAAATGAAGGAAGGACAAGCTACCCGCTACCTACCCAGCAAGAGTGGATTAGGAGCCTCTGCTCAAGCAGTGATTTCCACAAGAGACGAAGACCCAACCCTCAAGCTCCAGATTCGCTTTGCCAATGCGGTAGATCACCTTCTGCGTTACCTTACTGAAGAATTCCTCAAGGCCCGCCAGGATTTCCCTTCACTCCTACACCTACACTGCCTCGAGAAGAAGAAGGTGGTCGATCAAGAACAACAAGTTGCTGCTCTGCAAGTCTACATCACCAACCAGAAGCAACAAATCGAGGAACTTCAGGAAGCCTGCAACCGAGCCCCACGCGGAAGGCGTAGGAACAGATTTCTATATCCACCACGTGAAGGACCATCGTCGTCTCACCAACGCCATAACCCAAGGAGGGGTAAGGACCTCTTTGCTCCCGTCACATGCCACAGGTGTGGCGAATACGGGCATATTGTTAAGTGGTGTTCCAACAGGCAGCCAACCGTGGCCTACCCACTGGCACCACAGGAGGACCTAGAAACTGAGGACTGAGCGTCCTTTTCCTGGAGACAAGAAGCAAGGCACGACTACTGAGTCCGAGAACCCCCTAGGGTAGGATCAGTCATGTACCCCTCATGCGAAGTCGAGTCCGTGTAATGGTTCATAAGAAACCATGTGTGCTTGTTGTTTGTTTTGTTGTTTGTGTTCCGATGCAAGTCGCACTTTTGCGTTAGGCAACATGTAAGCGACTTCATCGTCTATCTTATCTTAATATATGTATCGGTCTTTCGACCTTCGTTTTACCACACTTGCACAATACCAACCCCCTTAGGCGCGCTTTCTCCATTTTTGCCCCTCCTCTCATCTATCCCAGTTATTTGACTTGCCTGCTCCAAACAGGATGGTGACTACAACCTGCAACAGCTTCTTCACCAACCCTGAAGCCGGCAACTCCAGCCAGCAACAGGGAGCTGGTGGGACTGCTCAGGCTGAAGGACACCAGGAGCAGCCACAAGGCGACATTCCCCCGCCACCACCTCCACCGGAGAACATGAACATAGCTCAGTTTCTCCAAGTTCTCCGCGAGGAACGCCAAGCCAACACTGCTGCTATTCAGCAGATGGCTCAAGTCCTTGTGAACAACCAGCAGCAAGGCCGAAACAGCAATGGCCGTTCCACTCTGTCTGAGTTCATGAGGAATTCGCCCCCAACCTTCACCGACACTGCTGAACCCCTGGATGCCGATGACTGGATCCGCACCATCGAGGACCTCCTTGCACTGGTCAACTGCAATGAGGACCGTGAGAAGGTGCTTTATGCCTCTCACTGCCTCGGAGGTACCGCCAGAGCTTGGTGGGATGGATTCAAGGTCATGCAAGGCGATCGTGTGATCACGTGGGATAACTTCAAGGAAGGATTCCGCACCGCCCATATCCCTTCTGGGATCCTGGCTATCAAGAAGAGAGAATTCTGAGTGCTGAAGCAAGGAAATGGCTCTGTCAAGGAGTACATGCAGAAGTTCAACCTGCTGTCGAGGTATGCACCTGAAGATGTCAACACGGAGGCTGCCAAGATGGAACGCTTCATGGAAGGACTTCAGCAGACCCTGCAGTATCAGCTCATCGTCTGCGACTGCCGGACCTTCTTCGACCTGGTGAACAAGGCCCTCATGCTGGAAGACAAGCATCGTGCCATAGAGGACACTCGCAAGCGCAAGATGATTAGCAAAGGTAGTTCCAGCAACCAGAAGCCTCGCCCCTGGCAGGCAGCCCCAGCCAAGCCAACCTATCAGCCGCAGCAAGTTAGACCTCCTGCACCTCGTCCGAGCTACCAGCCTCAGCAGTATGCCAATCACACGCCAGCCTACAACAACCCCAATAACAACAACGGTGGCAGGAACAACAACAACAACTATGGTCAGGTCACTTGCTTTGGGTGTGGTCAGCCTGGACACATCTCTAAGCTATGTCCCAACAAGAAGCCAGATGCACCGCGCCCTAATGCACTGAACCAAGGTCAAGGCAGTGGAGCGCCACCAAGGAACCCAGCTCCCCGCAACCAGCCCCACAATAGCAAGGGTCGTGTGAATCACGTCACCGCTAAGGAAGCCCAGGAAGACCCGGACATCATACTGGGTACGTTCCTCGTCAACTCAACCCCAGCAACCGTACTATTTGATTGTGGAGCTTCGCATTCTTTTGTCACTCAAAAGTTTGCACTATCGAGTGGTATGAAGCCCACACCCTTGGGTAGTCATATGTTGATACAAACCCCGGGTTCAGTTATGAAGTCCAAGAGAGGATGTAAAGGAGTTGAGATTATCATCAATGGGGTAGACTTCCTAGCAGACCTTATAGTTCTGGATTCACCAGGCTTGGACGTTATCCTTGGCATGAATTGGTTGACCAAGAACCAAGGCTACTTGGACTGTGCCAAGAGGATCGTTACCATAACCAATAGCCAAGGAGTAGAAGTCATGTATGTTCCCAACCCTGCCTCCACTTGAGCCCCTCAGGTTAATTGTCTGTCGGGAATTGAGTTGGATCAAGTGCCAGTGGTATGCGAATACCCCGATGTTTTTCCCGATGAGCTGCCTGGAATTCCTCTTGACCGCGACATTGAGTTCATCATTGAGCTAATTCCTGGAGCCGGACCCATCTATAAGAAGCCCAATAGAATGGGATCCAAAGAGTTGGCTGAACTGAAGAAGCAACTGGCGGAGCACCTCAGGAAAGGATTCATTCGCCCTAGTGCCTCTCCTTGGGGATCACCTGTTCTATTTGTGTGAAAGAGGGACGGAACTATCCGACTCTGTGTCGATTACCGTTCTCTCAATGAAGTCACGATAAAGAACAAGTACCCACTCCCCAAGATTGAAGACCTGTTAGATCAGCTGAATGGAGCTAAGGCGTTTTCCAAGATCGACCTCAGGTCAGGGTACTACCAGTTGAAGATCAGGCCCCAAGACATTCTAAAGACGGCCCTTTGTAACCCGGTATGGCCTGTATGAATACACGGTCATGTCATTTGGGTTGACCAATGCCCCTGCCTACTTCATGTACCTCATGAACAAGGTCTTCATGGAATACTTGGACAAGTTTGTTGTCGTCTTCATTGATGACATACTCGTCTTCTCCAAGTCTGAAGAAGAGCATGAGCAACACTTGAGATTGGTCCTAGACAAGCTTCGAGAGAACCAGCTTTATGCTAAATTCAGCAAGTGTGAATTCTGGCTGCATGAAGTTGGATTCTTGGGTCATGTGTTGACTGCAGAGGGATTGTCAGTGGATCCTGCCAAGATTGAAGCCGTGACTGAATGGCAATCCCCAACCAATGTGAAGGAAGTCAGAAGCTTCCTCGGACTCACGGGATATTACCGCAAGTTCGTCGAAGGATTCTCGAGCATTGCCCGACCTATGACCCAGCTTTTGAAGAAGGACAAGAAGTTCGAATGGACGCCGAAGTGTGAAGAAAGCTTCCAAGAGCTCAAGAAGAGATTGACCACAACCCCAGTTTTGGCCACCCCCGATATTCACAAGGAGTTTGTGATATATTGTGATGCATTGAGAACCGGGCTTGGAGGTGTTCTGATGCAAGAAGGCAGAGTCGTAGCATTTCTATCCAGACAGCTACGTCCTCACGAAGAGAACTACGCTACTCATGACCTTGAGTTGGTAGCCGTAGTTCATGCCTTGAAGACATGGCGACATTACCTTCTGGGGAAGCGATGTGAGATATACACAGACCACAAGAGTTTGAAGTATATTTTCACCCAAAGAGAATTGAACATGAGGCAGCGAAGATGGTTGGAGTTGATCAAGGACTACGACCTCAGTGTTCAATACCACCCTGGAAAGGCTAACGTGGTAGTTGATGCCTTAAGTAGAAAGGCTTGTTCCTTGAATGCTATGATTAAGGAAATGCTACCCGCCCTGTATGAAGAACTTGTGAGCTTCGGCTTGAAACTAGTTGCACCTGGATTCCTAGCCGGCCTCAAAGCAAAGCCCACCTTGATGGATGACATTAAGGAAGCTCAGAAGGGACACGAGAGCATTGAAGGCATCAAGAGGAAGATCAAGGCAGGCAAGGCTCCAGGATTCTCAGTGGATGAACAAGGAATCGTATGGTTTGGGAAGCGCATCTGCGTACCCAACAACGAAGAGCTCAAGAACTTGATCTTGCAAGAAGCTCATGACACTCCATACTCCATCCATCCTAGAGGAGCCAAGATGTACCAAGACCTCAAGAAAAGATTCTGGTGGCATGGCATGAAACGGGAGATAGGCACCTTTGTCGCTAAGTGTGACATATGCCAGAGAGTCAAAGCTGAGCATCAGCGACCCGCTGGACTATTGCAACCTCTCAAAGTGCCTGAATGGAAGTGGGACAAAGTCGGGATGGACTTCATCACCGGATTACCAAGGTCAACCAAGGGACATGATTCCATTTGGGTCATCGTCGATCACCTGACCAAGGTAGCCCACTTCACTCCCGTCAAGACGACCTACAATGGGAACCAACTGGCCAATCTCTACATCAACCGGATCGTGAGTCTTCAGGGAGTTCCAAAGGAGATCGTGTCAGACCGAGATACCCAGTTTACCTCGAGATTCTGGAATAGATTTCAAGAAGCCCTAGGAACCAAGCATTCCTTCAACACTGCTTTTCACCCCCAGACCGGTGGGCAGACAGAGCGAGTAAAGCAGATACTCGAGGATATGCTCCGTGCTTGTGTTTTGGCATATGGAGCAAAATGGGAAGATTGCCTGCCATTTGCCGAATTCTCCTACAACAACAGCTATCGGTCAAGTCTTCAGATGGCACCATTTGAGGTGCTGTATGGACGCAAGTGCCGTACTCCCCTCAACTGGTCAGAAACCGGAGAAGGATTGGTCTTTGGACCAAATATCCTCCGCGAAGCGGAAGAGCAAGTTCAACTCGTACAAGAACGTCTCAAGACCGCCAAGACTCGACAGAACAGCTACGCCGACTCTCGCCGTCGGGACATGAGTTTCCGTGTTGGAGACCATGTTTACCTCCGAGTCACGCCTCTCAAAGGGACCAAGCGTTTCCACGTCAAGGGAAAACTTGCACCAAGATATATCGGCCCCTTCAAGATCACCGACAGACGAGGAGAAGTTGCTTACTAGCTAGAGCTACCTTCCGAGCTCTCCGATGTGCACAACGTGTTCCACGTGTCACAACTCCGGAAGTGTCTCCAAGTTCCCAGCCGCCCCGACCTCTATAAGGACATCGACCATCAAGCCATCGACCTTCGGCCAAACCTCACTTATCGTGAGAGGCCAGTTCGTATTTTGGATGAAGCGAAGCATTGCACCCGAAACCGCACCATCAAGTACTTCAAGGTCCAATGGAGCAACCACACTGAAGCAGAAGCAACCTGGGAGCGTGAAGATTATCTTAGATCTGAGTTCCCTTATCTTTTTAGCGCTTAGCCTAGGAATCTCGGGGACGAGATTATTGTAAGGGGGGTAGGTCTGTCACACCCTGTGTTTGTATCACTTTGCTATGATTGGATTTACAAAATTTGGAACCAATTAAAACTTTTTCAGTGATTGTGCTTGTTTGAATTATTGCTTGTTTGGTTGTTTGTGTATGGCACTCTTAGGTTCTACTCCTCTCCATATTCATCTTCCTTGACCCAAACTTCTTGCCCAATGATCATGCCATGTGAATAGTACCCAAAAACTATTTTTATCAAATATTATTTTGGCCAAAAAGGATTTATTCAAACTAGGTTTTCAAAAACCCCTGAGTTGAGGTTTGCACTGCAAGTCCTCAAATTGGGTGGATCCTTTTTCCCCAAAGGCTTTATTTGGAACCTACTATATATATGACTTCTCAAAACCACCAAACATTATTTTTAAAGATTATTCTGCTATTTTATCTAAAGGCTTTTTCTTAAGGCTAGAAATGGTTTTTCATAGGGAAAAATTATTTAAATGTTTTAAAAATATTTGAGAAAATTTAGGGAAACTCAGTGGACATATATTTTCCATATATATGAGTTTCAACACATGGTCATGTTCAAAATAATGGGCAAAACCCCTCAAAACCCTTTCTGCTTAAATCAAGCTTTTGAAATATTTCTATAAGAAATTTTCTCAATAAATTCCAAGAAAATTTCAGAAAGGCACACATGTCATATGTGTTGCTCTTGCAAAGTTTCATCTCTATCCCAATTGATTTGCTTCATCAAAATATTCCAAAACCCTCTCTGTCCAGATTCAAATTTGAGCAACTTTACATTGTGAAGTTTCTTCCCTTGACTCCAAACTTTGTGGGCATGTGCTAAACCCCAAATAATGATACCACACCAAGTTGTGGATTTGTGGGAAGTGAAATGCATGCCTAGATCTACATAAATCTGATTCTGTTGATTTCTAGGGTTTCACAAAGTTACATTGTGAACTTTCTTCAATCAAGCTCAAACTTGGTGGTCAATCCTATTTCCAACCACCATTTGACCCTGTTAAAACTCATGGCAAGCAAACTCCATTTGCTTAGCCAAACCATCAACAAACACTTTTTGCCCAGGTGGTAAAGACCCTGTTTGACCCCCTTCTGCTATTCTCCTTCACTTAAATTTTTTACCACAACCTTGTAGTATTGCATTGCACCTCCAGTAACTTTCTCTGGTCAAGACTCAATGGTTAAGTGGGGTAAAACCCACATTTACCTCTCTGGACAACAAAGACAGCCACATTTCAACCTCTCCCCTACTCCATCCCTTCTCTCCCTAGCTTCCCCTAGCTCCTAGAGAATCTGCAGATCATCCAGGAGCTACTGGACAAGGTGGGGCACCCCAGAGCGCGCGGGCACCGGCTATGCCGGCCATATGCACGCTCTGGAGCGCGCTACAGTGCGCTCCCGCACTGTAGCCGCCGCCCAATCCCCCTTCCCGACAGCCTAGGGAGGCGGGAGCTTGTCTCCTTGGTCGGCCTCGGCGTCCGCAGCACGGTAGGTGGTCGGCCCCCTCCTCTCTCCCCCTCCTTCTCCCTCCTCCCGCGCGTGCCCGACGCCGCCCACTCTGGCCACTCCCGGTCCAAACTGCGGGGCCCTCTTCGAGCTTGTCCCGCTCTCCCTCTTGCTTCCCAACTCCCTGCTCCTCCCCCACGAGCACCGCACAAAGGCCCCGGGCCCCTCCCGTGTCCACCAGAGCCTTTCCGGCGGACGCCCGTGGGCTCGGTCCACGGTGAGCCCCGGCCTCCCTATAAGAGGCCTTCCCGAACGCCTCTCGCGACCTCTCTCTCCCTGGCTCCTAATTGCCCCCCCTGTGCCACCCAATCAACCTCCCCCTCTCTCTGTGCTCAACGCGAGCCGGAGCTCCGCCGCCTCGGGCCGCCGACGTCCGGCCACGGTGAGCCTCCTCCGGCCCTGTTTCCTATCCCCGTGGTCCTCTCTCTCTTCCTTGATCTCTTTCCTCCCTTTTGCCGTGCCTATTGCAGCTCCGAGCGGCCGTTCCCACCTCGAGCCAAAGCTCCTCCGCTCGGGTTCGACGTCGTCGGCGATTCCGTCACCTCCGGTGACCACCTCCGGCACCACGCGACTGGCGATGCTCCCCTGAGCACGCCAAAACCATCGGTAGGCCTCGCCGTCGACCGCACCGCCGCCGGTGAGCCCCTCTGCTCCCTGTCGCGAGGTGAGGGATGATAGGTGGAGCCCACCTGTCATACCCTCACTTCCCCCCTCTCGCTGCCAGGCAGGGCCCGCGGGCAGGTTTAAATAAAACCTGCCGCGCGCGTCGTTTCGTCCTGGGCCGAAATCCCTCTGGGCCGGCTCTGCTCGCCCGCTTCTGGCCCAAGCACATAGTGCTCTTTTTCTTTTTCTTTATTCTGGCATCTTGCAAAAATTCCTCAGAACCCAATATTTCCCCAAATCCAATAATTTCTCCACCATAAATCTTGGAACATTGTGTAGAATTTAATAGTGCCATTTGTTTGAATTTTTGAAAACCTTTGTCTACTGTTTTATTTTTAAAACCTATTTTAGGCATTTTTTTAGCCTCTGTTATAAATGGTTTTGAAAACCTTTTTAACTCCAAAACCCTAGACAAACATTTTTAGAATAGCTTGTAGTATTTATCAGAGTAGGGTAACATTTTAGAAGTGAAGATTGTGCTTTGTTTTTGTGTGATGCTTATTTTTGCACGTTTATTCCGCGACGATAGATTGTGTTGTTGACGAGGGGATTGGACACGAAGACTTTGAAGACCCCGAAGACTTTGTTGAGCCAGGCAAGAAGCCCTTTGACCATGACTATGAACAATTTTATTGCATGTCATATAACACTTGTTGTTCCGATGAATTGATCATGTTGATAAGGTACCCCCCCCCCCTTCGGTGGGATGCCTCCGATACTTTACCATTGATACTTGCATCGTGCATGACTCTACCTTCTTATGAGGGTTGTGCGGGTGGGAGTAGTTAGGTTGCTAGTAGTGCTACGCTAGTGGGATGGTGATATGCATGGTGATGGAAACAAAATGATTTCAAAGACTTTTCGAAAACCCCGTCGGGTGCCACTAATGCCCGAGGGAGATGATGATGAGCTAGGTAGCCACTTGATAAAGAAGTGGTGTACCGAAGCAAGTGAGTGTGTGTGGTTTTCGAAAACGGATTAATGTGAGTTGCAACCGTTAATCCAACCTTACATGTACGACCACGATACCCCTTATGGGACGGGGCTTTGTTGATTACCTTGGTGGGTACTACATAGAACCCGCATTACTAGTGGCGGGAGTAGCGTGGTCACTCTCGATACGGGGTCGTGCCTGGTAGGGCGACCATGCGCTATCTTTACTGGCACCGGGCACACCGTTGTGTTCCTTCATGGATGGTACTGTGTAGAGCAAGGCTCGTGTTTGTACATCATGAAGACACGGACCAACGAGTGGACTCTTTGTTTAGTATCGCTAGGGGAAAGGCATTGTTCGGGTGCTTACCTCGGGTATATAATATACCGCGAGTCGTGGATGACACGGAAGTTCCCCGAGTCTTGTGGGTAAAGTGTGCAACCTCTGCAGAGTGTCAAACTATTCGAATAGCCGTGTCCACGGTCAAGGACAGTTGGATGACCGCTCTTGTGCTACGTCCAAATGTTTTCACAAACTTGTGTGTGTGTGTGTGTGTGTGTTGGTGATAAAGGTGATACTTGGGCTAAGTCCGATGACTTGGCATGATGATGAACATGAGATGTTCAACCCCTGCTTATGATGATAACTGAGACTTGTTCACATGAATACCTGTTAACAGTTGATGCATGCTTACTCAAGGTTACTTGATCATATCATTGCACTTAAAATCAGCTTTCGGCAAAACTTACCTACTTAGTGCTATATCATGCATTGTTATACCTTGTTCCACAACTTGGGTTGCTTGCGAGTACATTCAAAGTACTCATTAGCTTGCCACTGGTTATTTAATTGGCCAGACATGGAAGAGCAGGATTATGGCGAAGAGTTCGTTGGTGACAAACATGCGAACTAGGACACTTCCCAGTCAGAATGCTTGTAGGTTTAAGGCAGATGGCATGGGTTCACGCTTTCGACCAAGATTTCCGCTGCTTGTTATGTTTAAGTGTTTGTCCCTTGTGGCCCTATCTATGTAAGACTAGACCTTCATGGACTTTATTTGTGTAAGACGCTAAATGAGGATGTAAGACTCTTGTTATTCAGCTTCTGTGTGTTCAGTGAGCATTGATCTCTGGGATCACTGTACACGTGTATTCGGTGATCACGAGTTATGAGTCGGGGTCCCCACAATAGAAGCAATTGAGAAGTTGGCAGAAGCGAAGCCGTCAAGGACGCACACCGTTTGGTGGGCTGCATCACCGCCCTCAGCAGGTTCATTTCCAAATCAGTAGAGCGCGCCCTGCCGTTTTTCCAAATCCTGAAGAAGGCGGGCCCAATGCAATGGACTCCATAAGAAGAGGCATGATGTCTACTACACAAGCTTCTTCTTGTAGACTCGTGTTGGGCCTCCAAGCGCAGAGTTTTGTAGGACAGTAGCAAATTTCCCTCAAGTGGATGACCTAAGGTTTATCAATCCGTGGGAGGTGTAGGATGAAGATGGTCTCTCTCAAACAACCCTGCAACCAAATAACAAAGAATCTCTTGTGTCTGCAACACACCCAATACAATGGTAAATTGTATAGGTGCACTAGTTCGGCGAAGAGATGGTGATACAAGTGTAATATGGATGGTAGATATAGGTTTTTCTAATCTGAAAATATAAAAACAGCAAGGTAACTAATGATAAAAGTGAGCACAAATGGTATTTCAATGCTTAGAAACAAGGCCTAGGGTTCATACTTTCACTAGTGCAAGTTCTCTCAACAATACTGACATAGTTGAATCATATGTAAATCCCTCACGTGCGACAAAGAGTTCACTCCAAAGTCACAAATAGCGGAGAACAAATGAAGAAATTATTGTAGGGTACAAAACCACCTCAAAGTTATCTTTTCCGATCAATCTTATGAGCTATCCCTATAAGTGTCACGAACAGCCCTAGAGTTCGTACTAAAATAACACCTTAAGATACACATCAACCAAAACCCTAATGTCACCTAGATACTCCAATGTCACCACGAGTACCCATGGGCTTGATTATACGATATGCATCACACAATTTCAGATTCATCATGTTCAATCCAACACAAAGAACTTCAAAGAGTGCCCCAAAGTTTCTACCGGAGAGTCAAGACGAAAACATGTGCCAACCCCTTTGCATAGATTCCCATGGTCACGGAACCCGCAAGTTGATCACCAAAACATACATCAAGTGGATCAATAGAACATCCCATTGTCACCACGGATATCCCATCGCAAGACATACATGAAGTGTTCTCAAATCCTTTAAAGACTCAATCCGATAAGAAAACTTTAAAGGGAAAACTCAATTCATCACAAGAAGATAGAGAGGGGAAAACTCCATATGATTCATCTATATCAATAAAGCTCGCGATACATCAAGATCATGTCATCTCAAGAACACGAGAGAGAGAGAGATCAAACACATAGCTACTAGTACATACCCTCAGCGCCGAGGGTGACCTACTCCCTCCTCGTCATGGAAACCGCCGGGATGATGAAGAAGGCCTCCGATGATGGTTTCCCACTCCGGCAGGGTGCCAGAATGAGCTCCCGATTGGTTTTTCATGGCTACAGAGGCTTGCGGCGGCGGAACTCCCGATCTAGGTTTCTTTCTGGGGGTTTCTAGATTTATAGGAGTACTTGGCGTTGGAATCACGTCAGGGGGGTGCTCGAGGGGCCCACAAGCCAGGGGGCGCGCCCTAGGGGGGGCGCCCCCTAGGCTTGTGACCTCCTCGGGACTCCTCTCCGGTATCTTTTTGCTCCAGTATTTTTTATAGTTTCCAAAAATATTCTCCGTAAATTTTCAGCCCATTCCGAGAACTTTTATTTCTGCACAAAAACAACACCACGGTAACTCTGCTGAAAACAGCGTCAATCCGGGTTAGTTCTAATCAAATCATACCAAAATCATATAAAATTATTGTAAACATGGCATGAATACTTCATAAATTATAGATACGTTGGAGACGTATCAGCATCCCCAAGCTTAATTCCTGCTCGTCCTCGAGTAGGTAAATGATAAAAGAAATAATTTATGAAGTGTGAATGCTAGCAAGTGCACAAGTTTGATCAATGATAATTCCAATCACTTTTTCTAGCATCAATATAAACCATAAACAGTAGCTCATCTCATAAAACTTCTCATGATCAAGTAACAAGCTATTCACATGTTAAAGTATAGACCAGAAAGTTTCTTCAAAAGTAACAAACCATATTCCTAGTCATCGAACAATTGCAATTCATCTTATTTTCAGGAAGGGTCTGTTGGAAATATGCCCTAGAGGCAATAATAAATTGGTTATTATTATATTTCCTTGTTCATGATAATCGTTTATTATCCATGCTATAATTGTATTGATTGGAAACTCAAATACATGTGTGGGTACATAGACAACACTGTGTCCCTAGTAAGCCTCTAGTTGACTAGCTTGTTGATCAAAGATGGTTAAGGTTTCCTAGCCATGGACATGAGATGTCATTTGATAACGGGATCACATCATTAGGAGAATGATGTGATGGACAAGACCCAAACTGTAAACGTAGCATTTGATCGTGTCAGTTTATTGCTATTGTTTTCTGCATGTCAAGTATCTGTTCCTTTGACCATGAGATCATGCAACTCACTGACACCGGAGGAATACCTTGTGTGTATCAAACGTCGCAACGTAACTGGGTGACTATAAAGGTGCTCTACAGGTATCTCCGAGGGTGTCTGTTGGGTTGGCATGGATCAAGACTGGGATTTGTTACTCCGTATGACGGAGAGGTATCTCAGGGCCCACTCGGTAATACAACATCACAATGAGCCTTGCAAGCAATGTGACTAAAAGTGTTAGCCACGAGATCTTGTATTACGGAACGAGTAAAGAGACTTGCCGGTAACGAGATTGAACTAGGTATAGAGATACCGACGATCGAATCTCGGGCAAGTAACATACCGAAGAACAAAGGGAACAGCATACGGGATTAACTGAATCCTTGACATAGAGGTTCGACCGATAAAAGATCTTCGTAGAATATGTAGGAGCCAATATGGGCATCCAGGTCCCGCTATTGGTTATTGGCCGTAGAGGTGTCTCGGTCATGTCTACATAGTTCTCGAACCCGCAGGGTCTACACACTTAACGTTTGGTGACGATTAGTATAATTGAGTTATTATGTTGGTGACCGAAAGTTGTTCGGAGTCCCGGATAAGATCCCGGACATGACGAGGATCTCCGGAATAGTCCGGAGGTAAAGATTGATATATGTGATAATAGTGTTTTGATCTCCGGAAGAGTTCCGAAGTTCACCGGAAGGGGTTCCGGATGTTTACCGAAGTGTTCGGGTGCAGCAACACTTTATATGAGCCAAAGGGATAAAGCCCACAAGGTATTGGAAAGTGCAAAAGTAGTTTTGCTGCCGCGTAAGCGGTACTACCGCTTTGTGAAGCGGTACTACCGCCCGAGCGGTACTACCGCTTGTGTGAAGCGGTACTACCGCCCAAGCGGTACTACCGCTTGTGTGAAGCGGTACTACCGCTTGTGCGCGGCTGTGCACGGTTCGGCAGGGATCCGAGTTGGACTCTTTCCCTGCGGGCCAAACCGACCTTGTGCGGGCAAAACCGACCCGGAGGAGGCTTTTACTCCAAGTTTAGACCCCAAGGCTCAACATATAAATAGAGGGGCAGGGCTAGCACACGGGACACATCAGGATTTCCCAAGCCGTGTGCCGGCAACCCTAGCCCTCTAGTTCCTCCGTCATAATCTCCGTAGCGCTTGGCGAAGCCCTGCAGAGATTGTTCCTCACCACCATCACCACGCCGTCGTGCTGCTGGAACTCAACCACTACTTCACCATCGCTCGCTGGATCGAGGAGGTGAAGGCGTCATCAAGCCGTACGTGTGTTGAACGCGGAGGTGCCGTCCGTTCGGCACTAGATCGGAAGGATCGTGATTGGATCGCGGGACGCTCGGCGATTTGGATCGCGAAGACGTTCGACTACATCAACCGCGTTTATTAACGCTTCCGCTTAGCGATCTACAAGGGTATGTAGATTCACTCTCCCTCTCGTAGATGCTCATCACCATGGATAGATCTTGCGTGTGCGTAGGAAAATTTTTGTTTCCCATGCAACGTTCCCCAACAGTGGTATCAGAGCCAGGTCTATGCGTAGATGAGATCTCGAGTAGAACACAAACGAGTTGTGGGCGTGGGTGTATACATATTGCTTGCCGTTACTAGTTGATATTTGATTCGGCGGTACTGTGAGATGAAGCGGCCCGGACCGACATTACGCGTACACTTACGCGAGACAGGTTCCTTCAACTGACATGTAACTTTGTTGCATAAAGATGGCTAGCGGGTGTCTGTCTCTCTCACTTTAGTTGAATCGATTTCAATGAAGAGGGTTCTTTTAGAAGATCAAAAAGCAATCACTACACCACGTTGTGGTTTTGCGTAGGTAAGAACGGTTCTTGCAAACCCGTAGCAGCCACGTAAAATTTGCAACAACAATTAGAGGACGTCTAACTTGTTTTTGCAGGGTATGTTGTGATGTGATATGGCCAATTACATGATGAGATATATGTGATGTATGAGATGATCATGTGTTGTATAGAATATCACGACTTGCATGTCGATGAGTACGGCAACTGGCAGGAGCCATAGAGTTGTCTTTAATTATTGTATGACCTGCGTGTCAATCATTAAGCGCTATGTAATGCTTTACTTTATCGCTAAACGTTAGCTATAGTCATGGAAGCAACAGTCGGCGCGACAACCTTATGGCGACACGTTGATGGAGATCAAGATGATGGAGATCATGGTGTCATGCCGGTGACGATGGAGATCATGCCGGTGCTTTGGAGATGGAGATCAAAAGCACAAGTTCATGGCCATATCATGTCACTTATGATTTGCATGTGATGTTAATCCTTTTATGCATCTTATTTTGCTTAGGACGACGGTAGCATTATAAGGTGATCCCTCACTTAAATTTCAAGATAAAATTGTGTTCTCCCCAAGTGTGCACCGTTGCGAAAGTTCGTCGTTTCGAGACACGCCGTGATGATCGGGTGTGATAGACTCTACGTTCGCATACAACGGGTGTAAGCCATGTTACACGTGCGGAACACTCGGGTTAAACTTGACGAGCCTAGCATGTACAGACATGGCCTCGGAACACAAGAGACCGAAAGGTCGAACATGAGTCATATAGTAGATATGATCAACATGAAGATGTTCACCATTGAAACCACCTCAACTCACGTGATGATCGGACTTGAGTTGGTGGATTTGGATCATGTTACACTCGAATGACCGGAGGGATGTCAATTTGAGTGGGAGTTTTTAAAGTAATATGATTAACTAAACTCATTATCTAGAACAATAGTCTAAGTTGTCTTTGCTATATTTATGTTGTAGATCATGGCTCGCGCAGTAGCACCCCTGAATTTTAATGCGTTCCTAGAGAAAGCTAAGTTGAAAGATGATGGAAGTAACTTTGTGGACTGGGCCCGTAATCTAAGGATTATCCTTACGGCTTCCCAGAAGGCTTATGTCCTTGATGCACCGCTTGGTGATCCACCCGCTCCAGTTGAGTCTCTAGACGTTGTGAACGCCTGGCAGGCTCGTTCTGATGATTACTCAATAGTTCAATGTGCAATGTTGTATGGCTTAGAACCGGGACTTCAAAGACGTTTTGAACGTCATGGAGCATATGAGATGTTCCAGGAGTTGAAGTTTATCTTTCAGAAGAATGCCCGGATCGAGAGATATGAGATCTCCGATAAGTTCTATGCTTGCAAGATGGAGGAGAACGGGTCTATCAGTGATCACGTGCTCAGAATGTCTGGGTACTCCACCCGTCTGGCTGAGTTAGGGATGCCCCTTCCGCCAGAGGCTATCACTGACAGAGTTCTTCAATCATTGCCACCTAGCTACAAGAGCTTCGTGTTGAACTATAACATGCACGGGATGAACAAGTCAGTCGCCGAGCTGTTTGCGATGCTGAAAGCCGCTGAGTCTGAAATTCAGAAGGAGCATCAAGTGTTGATGGTCAATAAAACCACTAGTTTCAAGAAAAATGGCAAGGGTAAGAAGGGTAACTCCAAGCAGAGTGGCAAAGCAGTTGCTCCTCTCGTGAAGAAACCCAAGGCTGGACCCAAACCAGAAACTGTGTGTTTTCATTGCAAGGGAACTGGACACTGGAAGCGGAATTGCCCCAAGTATTTGGCTGACAAGAAGGCGGCCAACAACAAACAAGGTATATATGATATACATGTTATTGATGTGTACCTTACCAACTCTCGTTGTAGTGCCTGGGTATTTGATACCGGTGCGGTTGCTCATATTTGCAACTCAAAACAGGAACTGCGGAATAGACGGAGGCTGGCAAAGGACGAAGTGACGATGCGCGTGGGAAATGGTTCCAAGGTTGATGTGATCGCCGTCGGCACGCTCGCTCTTCGATTACCGTCGGGATTAGTGATGAACCTAAATAAGTGTTATTTGGTGCCTGCGTTAAGCATGAACATTATATCTGGATCTTGTTTATTGCGAGACGGTTACTCATTTAAATCAGAGAATAATGGTTGTTCTATTTATATGAGTAATATCTTTTATGGTCATGCACCCGATGTGAGGGGTTTATTCTTATTGAATCTCGATAGTAATGATACACATGTTCATAACATTGATGCCAAAAGATGTAGAATTGATAATGATAATACCACTTTCTTGTGGCACTGCCGTTTAGGTCATATTGGCGTAAAACGCATGAGGAAGCTCCATGCTGATGGACTTTTGGAGTCACTTGATTTTGAATCACTTGACACATGTGAGCCATGCCTCATGGGCAAGATGACTAAAACGCCGTTCTCTGGAACAATGGAACGGGCAAGTGACTTATTGGAAATCATACATACTGATGTGTGCGGTCCGATGAGTATTGAGGCGCGCGGTGGTTATCGTTACTTTCTCACCTTCACTGATGACTTAAGTAGATATGGGTATATTTACTTAATGAAACACAAGTCTGAAACATTTGAAAAGTTCAAACAATTTCAGAGTGAAGTTGAGAATCATCGTAACAAGAAGATTAAATTCCTACGATCTGATCGAGGAGGAGAATATCTGAGTTATGAGTTTGGCAGTCACTTAAGACAATGTGGAATTGTTTCACAACTAACACCGCCTGGAACACCACAGCGTAATGGTGTGTCCGAACGTCGTAATCGAACTTTATTGGATATGGTGCGATCTATGATGTCTCTTGCCGATTTGCCACTATCGTTTTGGGGTTATGCATTAGAGACAGCTGCATTCACTTTAAATAGGGCACCATCGAAATCCGTTGAGACAACGCCATATGAACTTTGGTTTGACAAGAAGCCAAAGCTGTTGTTTCTTAAAGTTTGGGGATGTGATGCTTATGTCAAAAAGCTTCAGCCTGAAAAGCTGGAACCCAAAGCGGAGAAATGCGTCTTCATAGGATACCCAAAAGAGACAATTGGGTATACCTTCTACCTCAGATCCGAGGGCAAAGTGTTTGTCGCTAAAAACGGAACATTTCTTGAGAAAGAGTTTCTCTCGAAAGAATTGAGTGGGAGGAAGATAGAACTTGATGAGGTTGTTGAACCTTTACTTCAACCTGAGAGTAGCGCAGCGCAGAAAATTGTTTCTGTGGAGCCTACATTAGCTGAAGAGGAAGTTAATGATGATGATCATGAAGCTTTGGATCAAGTTGCTATCGAACCTCGTAGGTCGACAAGGACGCGTACTGCTCCTGAGTGGTACGGCAACCCTGTCTTAGAGGTCATGTTGTTAAACAACGATGAACCTACGAGCTATGGAGAAGCGATGATGGGCCCGGATTCCGAGAAGTGGTTAGAGGCCATGAAATCCGAGATGGGATCCATGTATGAAAACAAAGTATGGACTTTGGAAGTATTACCTGAAGGGCGTAAGGCCATTCAGAACAAATGGATCTTTAAGAGGAAGACGGACGCGGACGGTAATGTCACCGTCTATAAAGCTCGACTTGTGGCAAAGGGTTTTTCACAAGTTCAAGGAGTTGACTACGATGAGACCTTCTCACCCGTAGCGATGCTTAAGTCCGTCAGAATCATGTTAGCAATAGCTGCCTTTTTTGATTATGAAATTTGGCAGATGGATGTCAAAACAGCGTTCCTTAACGGTTTCCTTAAGGAAGAGTTGTATATGATGCAACCAGAAGGTTTTGTCGATCCAGAGAATGCTGACAAAGTTTGCAAACTCCAGCGATCCATTTATGGACTGGTGCAAGCATCTCGGAGTTGGAATCTTCGTTTTGATGAGGTGATCAAAGCGTTCGAGTTTATACAAGTTTACGGAGAAGCTTGTATTTACAAGAAAGTGAGTGGGAGCTCTATAGCGTTTCTAATATTATATGTGGATGACATATTGCTGATTGGAAACAATATAGAAATGCTGGAAAGCGTAAAGGAATATTTGAACAAGAGTTTTTCAATGAAGGACCTAGGAGAAGCTGCTTTCATATTAGGCATCAAGATCTATAGAGATAGATCAAGACGCTTAATAGGACTTTCACAAAGCACATACCTTGATAAGATTTTGAAGAAGTTCAAAATGGATCAGTCCAAGAAGGGGTTCTTGCCTGTTTTGCAAGGTGTGAAGTTGAGTAAGACTCAATGCCCAGTGACTACAGAAGATAGAGAAAAGATGAGTGTCATCCCCTATGCTTCGGCCATAGGCTCTATCATGTATGCAATGCTGTGCACAAGACCCGATGTCAGCCTTGCCATAAGTATGGTCGGAAGGTTTCAAAGTGATCCAGGAATGGAACACTGGACGGCGGTCAAGAATATCCTGAAGTACCTGAAAAGGACTAAGGACATGTTTCTCGTTTATGGAGGTGATCAAGAGCTCGTCGTAAAGGGTTACGTCGATGCAAGCTTTGACACTGATCCGGATGACTCTAAGTCGCAAACCGGATACGCATTTATTCTTAATGGGGGTGCGGTTAGCTGGTGCAGTTCCAAGCAAAGCGTGGTAGCTGATTCTACATGCGAAGCGGAGTACATCGCTGCCTCGGAGGCGGCGAAGGTAAAGCGACGTTTCAATTCCATCCGCGATTACATCAAAGAGGACGACATAAATATTTGCAAAGTACACACGGATCTAAATGTTGCAGATCCAATGACTAAACCTCTTCCAAGGGCTAAACATGAACAACACCAGAACTGCATGGGTGTTCGATTCATTACAATGTAAATCACATAGTGATGTGAACTAGATTATTGACTCTAGTGCAAGTGGGAGACTGTTGGAAATATGCCCTAGAGGCAATAATAAATTGGTTATTATTATATTTCCTTGTTCATGATAATCGTTTATTATCCATGCTATAATTGTATTGATTGGAAACTCAAATACATGTGTGGGTACATAGACAACACTGTGTCCCTAGTAAGCCTCTAGTTGACTAGCTTGTTGATCAAAGATGGTTAAGGTTTCCTAGCCATGGACATGAGATGTCATTTGATAACGGGATCACATCATTAGGAGAATGATGTGATGGACAAGACCCAAACTGTAAACGTAGCATTTGATCGTGTCAGTTTATTGCTATTGTTTTCTGCATGTCAAGTATCTGTTCCTTTGACCATGAGATCATGCAACTCACTGACACCGGAGGAATACCTTGTGTGTATCAAACGTCGCAACGTAACTGGGTGACTATAAAGGTGCTCTACAGGTATCTCCGAGGGTGTCTGTTGGGTTGGCATGGATCAAGACTGGGATTTGTTACTCCGTATGACGGAGAGGTATCTCAGGGCCCACTCGGTAATACAACATCACAATGAGCCTTGCAAGCAATGTGACTAAAAGTGTTAGCCACGAGATCTTGTATTACGGAACGAGTAAAGAGACTTGCCGGTAACGAGATTGAACTAGGTATAGAGATACCGACGATCGAATCTCGGGCAAGTAACATACCGAAGAACAAAGGGAACAGCATACGGGATTAACTGAATCCTTGACATAGAGGTTCGACCGATAAAAGATCTTCGTAGAATATGTAGGAGCCAATATGGGCATCCAGGTCCCGCTATTGGTTATTGGCCGTAGAGGTGTCTCGGTCATGTCTACATAGTTCTCGAACCCGCAGGGTCTACACACTTAACGTTTGGTGACGATTAGTATAATTGAGTTATTATGTTGGTGACCGAAAGTTGTTCGGAGTCCCGGATAAGATCCCGGACATGACGAGGATCTCCGGAATAGTCCGGAGGTAAAGATTGATATATGTGATAATAGTGTTTTGATCTCCGGAAGAGTTCCGAAGTTCACCGGAAGGGGTTCCGGATGTTTACCGAAGTGTTCGGGTGCAGCAACACTTTATATGAGCCAAAGGGATAAAGCCCACAAGGTATTGGAAAGTGCAAAAGTAGTTTTGCTGCCGCGTAAGCGGTACTACCGCTTTGTGAAGCGGTACTACCGCCCGAGCGGTACTACCGCTTGTGTGAAGCGGTACTACCGCCCAAGCGGTACTACCGCTTGTGTGAAGCGGTACTACCGCTTGTGCGCGGCTGTGCACGGTTCGGCAGGGATCCGAGTTGGACTCTTTCCCTGCGGGCCAAACCGACCTTGTGCGGGCAAAACCGACCCGGAGGAGGCTTTTACTCCAAGTTTAGACCCCAAGGCTCAACATATAAATAGAGGGGCAGGGCTAGCACACGGGACACATCAGGATTTCCCAAGCCGTGTGCCGGCAACCCTAGCCCTCTAGTTCCTCCGTCATAATCTCCGTAGCGCTTGGCGAAGCCCTGCAGAGATTGTTCCTCACCACCATCACCACGCCGTCGTGCTGCTGGAACTCAACCACTACTTCACCATCGCTCGCTGGATCGAGGAGGTGAAGGCGTCATCAAGCCGTACGTGTGTTGAACGCGGAGGTGCCGTCCGTTCGGCACTAGATCGGAAGGATCGTGATTGGATCGCGGGACGCTCGGCGATTTGGATCGCGAAGACGTTCGACTACATCAACCGCGTTTATTAACGCTTCCGCTTAGCGATCTACAAGGGTATGTAGATTCACTCTCCCTCTCGTAGATGCTCATCACCATGGATAGATCTTGCGTGTGCGTAGGAAAATTTTTGTTTCCCATGCAACGTTCCCCAACAGGGTCTATGTAAGAGCTTTGATTTAGCAAATTCTACATACTCAACTATCATATAGTCTTCCATGATTATTGACACTCAAAGCATATTTTTAGAACAAATAGCATCCATCGAACACAGAGAAAGATAGGGGCTTAATGTTTCGCCTCCCAACTTATTTATCATATAGATAATTGTCAACAATAATAATTCATGATCAAATATATTTGTTTGGATATATATGTCTAGATCATTCCCCAACACATGACGCTTGCCAAGAGAAAAGGCGGAATATAGGAAGTGGTGAAGATCACCATGACTCTTGCATAAAGGTAAGTACTAGAAAGTAAAAGATAGGCCCTTCGCAGAGGGAAGCATTGATTTGCAAAGGTGCCAGAGCTCGAGCTTTTAAAACAGAGATGAATAATAATTTTGAGCGGTATCCTTTCATTGTCAACATAACAACCGAGAGATCTCGGTATCTTCCATGCTAGATACATTATAGGCGGTTCCCAAACATAATGGTAAAGTTTTTACTCCGCCTCCACCAATCAATCACACTCCACGGCGAGTCGAATCCACGGGTACCATCCATACAAACCACAATCTTGTGGGAGTTTTGTTTCATTATATTTTGATTTGATTTTTGAGCATGGAACTGGGCATCCCGAATACCAGCCACTTTCTCGTGAATGATAGTGAATCAACACATATCCTGAGAATAACCCACCTAGCATGGAAGATACTGACAGCCCCTAGTCACTATATGAGCGATTCGGGCATACAAAACAGAATATTATTTGAAGGTTTAGAGTTTGGCACATGCAAATTTACTTGGAACGACAGGTAAATACCGCATATATGTAGGTATGGTGGACTCATATGGAACAACTTTGGGTTTAAGGGTGTTTGGATGCACAAGTAGTATTTCTACTTGGTGCGGAAGTTTTGGCTAGTATGAGGTGGAAGCAAGCACCACATGTTGGAGGATCCATAACAATATAACTTCTATACAAATATACCCAAACATAACTCATTAAGTTGTC
The DNA here is from genome assembly GCA_039707655.1 of Elymus sibiricus. Taxonomy (NCBI): domain Eukaryota; kingdom Viridiplantae; phylum Streptophyta; class Magnoliopsida; order Poales; family Poaceae; genus Elymus; species Elymus sibiricus. The sequence goes on along the minus strand of CM077665.1, from coordinate 227,468,918 downwards.
TTACTTGTCCAATTTTAACTAATTTGCTCGGGTTTGAAAATAATTAATGATCTCACAATCATAGAAGATATCCAAGATAGTATATTTATATGTGGAATCTCTCTTCCTTCAATATTCTTTCATGAATTGTTCAAGTGACCAATGCGGTGTTTGCTAACTTTCAATAAATTTTACCACCTATACTTATTATGTGTGAAGTCATTACTCCCCATGGATAAGTATATGAAGCATATTTAATTTAATATTTATGATATTCAATTCATTCAACCATTTACTAATAGGATATAAGTGAAGCACGAGAGTGAATGACAAACTACTCCAAAAAGATATAAGTGAAGATGAATGCGTAGTCAATTAATTAAATAGCCATGTGAGGACTCTCTCTCTTATTCAAAATTTCAGATCCAATTCTTTTATTCAAACAGCAAAACAAAATAAAATGATATTCCAAGGATAGCACATATCATGTGAACGAATAAAAATTTAGGCTCAACATAGGCTAACCGATAATTGTTGATGAAGAGAGGTGGGATGCGTAGCATCCCCAAGCTTAGATGCTTGAGACTTCTTGAAATATTTACTTGGGGTGCCTTGGGCATCCCCAAGCTTGAGCTTTTGTATCTCGTTCAATCCTCTCATATCATGGTTTCACCTATTCTCAAAAACTTCATCCACACAAAACTCGAAAAGAACTCGTGAGATAGGTTAGTACACATAATAATAAATCAACTCTTTATGTACTGCAAAGACAAGTTGCACAATAATTTTCAAACATCATCTACTGTTTACTATCAGCTCCACAATTTATATCTACCAATATAGGCTATGGAAACTATAAGATAAGTAGATAACGAAACTGTGACAACAATCTGTCCAAACAGAACAGTCTGTAGCAATCTATTAAACCAGTGTACTTCTGTAACTCAAATAATTATGCAAATTTAGGAAATGCTATTAAATTTATATGACAATACTGTGTAAAAATTTCAGAAACGTTCCACGTTCCTGTAAAATATGAAAATTCAAACACTTCAGCCAAAGTTTCTGTTTTTACACAGCACTCATCAAAACATGCAGTGCAAGCATCCTAAGGCAATTCTTGGAACTTTTTATTGAAAAACAAGATTATAAATAACACCTAACAGAGAAAAATAAAATAAAATGACGCTCCAAGCAAAACTCATATTATGTGATGAATAAAAATGTAGCTCCAAGTAAGATATACCGATAATGTTGAAGACGAAAGAGGGGATGCCTTCCGGGGCATCCCCAAGCTTAGGCGCTTGAGTCTTCCTTGGATATTACCTTGGTGGTGCCTTGGGCATCCCCAAGCTTAGGTTCTTGTCACTCCTTATTCTCCTTATATCGGTGTCTCACCCAAAACTTGAAAACTTAACGGAACTTCGTGAGAAGGGTTAGTGTAATAAAGATAAATCATTCACTTAGGTACTGTCAAGACAAGATTCATAATTGTTACCACATGATACCTACTGTATTATATCATTCCCATAATTTATATCACTCAATATAAGCTATAGAAACACTAAAACAAGTAAACTATGCATGCAAAACAGAATCTGTCAAAAACAGAACAGTCTGTGAAGATCTGTAGCGTAACCATACTTCCCTGTCTCTAAAAATTCTGAAAAAATTAGGAAAATCTAGGAAATTTGTATATAAATCATGTGTAAAAAATTCAGATCAAAATCACGTTCCAGTGAATTCACAAAATTCCTGGACTGAGAGCAAAAGTTTCTGTTTTTGCACAGAATCAAGTCAACTATCATCCACACTATCCCAAAGGCTTTACTTGGCACTTTATTGAAACAAAAGCTATAAAACATGATTGTACAGTAGCTTAATCATGTGGACACACAAAAACAGTAGGTATAAATATTGGGTTGTCTCCCAACAAGCGCTTTTCTTTAATGCCTTTTAGCTAGGCATGATGATTTCAATGATGCTCACATAGGAATATTTTTTGAAACATGTAAAAGAGCATCATGAATCTCATGACAAACACATTTAAGTCTAACCCACTTCCTATGAATAGGGATTTTTTGAGAAAACAATTTATGGGAGAAAGAATCAACTAGCATAGGAAGGCAAAACAAGCATAACTTCAAAACTTTCAACACATAGAGAGGAAACTTGATATTATTGCACTTCCTACAAGCATATGTTCCTCCCTCATAATAATTTTCAGTAGCATCATGAAGGAATTTCAAAATATAACCAGAACATAAAGCATTATCTTCATGATCCACAAGCATAGAAAATTTGTCACTCTCCACATAAGCAATTTTCTTCTCATTCATAATAATGGGAGCAAACTCAACAAAATAACTATCATGAGATACTTGATTGACATAACCACTTTGAATATTAAAATCATGATGACAAGTTTCATGGTTACTACCACTCTTTATAGCATACATGTCATCATCATAATCATCATAGATAGTAGGCATGTCATTATCATAACAAATTTGCTCATCAAAACTTGGGGGACTAAAAATATCATCTTCATCAAACATAGCATCCCCAAGCTTGTGGGTTTGCATATCATTAGCATCATGAATATTCAAGGAATTCATACTAACAACATTTCAATCATGCTCATCACTCAAATATTTAGTGCCAAATATTTTAATAACTTCTTCTTCTAACACTTGAGCACAATTTTCCTTTCCATCATTTTCACGAAAGACATTAAAAAGATGAAGCATATGAGGCAACCTCAATTCCATATTTTTTGTAGTTTTCTTTTATAGACTAAACTAGTGATAAAACAAGAAACTAAAAGATTCTTGCAAGATCTAAAGATATACCTTCAAGCACTCACCTCCCTGGCAACGGCTCCAGAAAAGAGCTTGATGTCTACCACACAACCTTCTTCTTGTAGACTCATGTTGGGCCTCCAAGCGCAGAGTTTTGTAGGACAGTAGCAAATTTCCCTCAAGTGGATGACCTAAGGTTTATCAATCCGTGGGAGGCGTAGGATGAAGATGGTCTCTCTCAAACAACCCTACAACCTAATAACAAAGAGTCTCTTGTGTCCCCAACACACCCAATACAATGGTAAATTGTATAGGTGCACTAGTTCGGCGAAGAGATGGTGATACAAGTGTAATATGGATGGTAGATATAGGTTTTTGTAATCTGAAAATATAAAAACAGCAAGGCAACTAATGATAAAAGTGAGCACAAATGGTATTGCAATGCTTAGAAACAAGGCCTAGGGTTCATACTTTCACTAGTGCAAGTTCTCTCAACAATACTGACATAGTTGAATCATATGTAAATCCCTCACGTGCGACAAAGAGTTCACTCCAAAGTCACAAATAGCGGAGAACAAACGAAGAAATTATTGTAGGGTACGAAACCACCTCAAAGTTATCTTTTCCGATCAATCTTATGAGCTATCCCTATAAGTGTCACGAACAGCCCTAGAGTTGGTACTAAAATAACACCTTAAGATACACATCAACCAAAACCCTAATGTCACCTAGATACTCCAATGTCACCACGAGTACCCATGGGCTTGATTATACGATATACATCACACAATTTCAGATTCATCATGTTCAATCCAACACAAAGAACTTCAAAGAGTGCCCCAAAGTTTCTACCGGAGAGTCAAGACGAAAACATATGCCAACCCCTATGCATAGATTCCCAAGGTCACGGAACCCGCAAGTTGATCACCAAAACATACATCAAGTGGATCAATAGAACATCCCATTGTCACAACAGATATCCCATCGCAAGACATACATCAAGTGTTCTCAAATCCTTTAAAGACTCAATCCGATAACAAAACTTCAAAGGGAAAACTCAATTCATCACAAGAAGATAGAGAGGGGAAAACTCCATATGATTCATCTATATCAATAAAGCTCGCGATACATCAAGATCATGTCATCTCAAGAACACGAGAGAGAGAGAGATCAAACACATAGCTACTGGTACATACCCTCAGCCCCGAGGATGAACTACTCCCTCCTCATCATGGAGACCGCCGGGATGATGAAGAAGGCCTCCGGTGATGGTTTCCCCCTCCGGCAGGGTGTCGGAATGGGCTCCCGATTGGTTTTTCATGGCTACAGAGGCTTGCGGTGGCGGAACTCCCGATCTAGGTTTCTTTCTGGGGGTTTCTCGATTTATAGGAGTACTTGGCATTGGAATCACGTCAGGGGTGTGCTCGAGGGGCCCACAAGCCTGGGGGGCGTGCCCTAGGGGGGGGCGCCCCCTAGGCTTGTGGCCTCCTCGGGACTCCTCTCCGGTATCTTTTTGCTCCAGTATTTTTTATATTTTCCAAAAATATTCTCCGTAAATTTTCAGCCCATTCCGAGAACTTTTATTTCTGCACAAAAACAACACCACGGTAACTCTGCTGAAAACAGCGTCAGTCCGGGTTAGTTCTAATCAAATCATACCAAAATCATATAAAATTATTGTAAACCTAGCATGAATACTTCATAAATTATAGATATGTTGGAGACGTATCAAGGCAGCGCTGCAAGCTTTGAAGAAGAACCTGTTCTCAATGCCAATCCTAGTCGCACCTAAACCACAAGAACCGTTGTGGTTGTACCTGGCGGCAACAAACCAAGTGGTTAGTGTTGTTGCTGAGAGGAAAGCTGAGGAGGATGAGGCCGCAACCCCTGAGCTGGTAACTGGCAGCACAGATTCAACCCCGGCAAGTCATGGAGCCGACAACACAAACATGGCGCAAGAGGCAGAATAGCAGACTGCGCAGAAGAAGAAGATGGTGCAGCGACTAGATTACTTTGTTAGATCTCTCCTACAGGGGGCTAGGTCAAGGTACTCTAGAGTGCAGAAACTGCTTTTCGGCCTTCTCATGGCCTCCCGGAAGCTGCACCACTACTTCCAAGCGCATCACATCATTGTCGTCACTCGCTTTCTGTTCGAACACATCCTGAGGAATCCAGAGGCAACCAGCAGGATTGTCCAATGGGCGTTGGAGCTGGCTAGCTTTGACTTGCGCTTTGAAAGAACGACAACCATATAGAGCAAAGCTCTGGTGGAGTTCATCGCAGAGTGGACGCCAACGCAAGACAAAAAAATCCCAAAAACAACCCTTCACGGCAAGGAAACACCTCAAGAATGGGTTTTGTACTTTGACAGAGCTTTTTCGCTGCAAGGGGTCGGTGTTGGAGTGTAGCTTGTTGCACCCACCGGAGAGCACCTCAAGTACGTGATTCAGATGCATTTTCCCAGGAAGGCATCAACTAACAACACAGCTGAGTACGAAGGGTTGCTTGCCGGACTACGGATAGCAACTAACCTTGGCATCAGGAAATTGATAGTCCGAGGAGACTCATTGCTTGTTGTACGCCAAGTAAACAAGGACTACCAGAGTCCCCTGATGGAAGCGTACGTGGATGAAGTGAGGAAATTGGAAGAGCACTTTGATGGTCTACAGACGAAGCACATCCCTCGTACTGAAAATAGCATTGTTGATGACCTGTCAAAGCAAGCGGTGCAGAAGCTGCCTATGGAGACAAACATTGTTGTACTCCGATTAACTCAGCCTACAATCACTCTGTTAGTGTGGAAAACCAAGAAAAGAAAGGTCAACTCTGGCGACTACTTCCCGGCAGAGCCACCATTAGCCTCCAAGAAGGTTGTCGGGGGCAACAAGACGCCTACCGATGAGCAGCAAGCTCCGGCAGACCCAGTGGTCCTTCCCGTGGAAGCTAGCGCTCCCGTAGCAGAAGAAATGCCTTGGGTCCTCGTCGTCGACCCCCAAGCTCTAGAATGGGCATAGCAGATCGCCCGGTACTTCCAGACAGGAGATCTCCCCAAGGAATAAGAGGAAGCTGAAAGAGTAGCCCGACAGTCAAGGATGTACCAATTTGTGGAAAGCACTCTATACAAGAGGAGACCAAACGGGGTGAAATTGAAGTGCATTCCCCGGGAAGAAGGAAGGCAACTGTTGGCAGAAATACACGAAAGAATCTGTGGCTACCACATCGGATCACGAGCCCTTGTCGGGAAGGTGTTCTGGCAAGGCTTCTATTTGCCGACAGCCCTTCAAGATGCCTTGGCGGTGGTGAATATGTGTGAAGCATGCTAATACCATGCCAAGCAAATACATCAACTAGCACAAGCCCTTCAAACCATACCGCTCTCCTACCCGTTCTCGGTATGGGGGCTCGACACTGTCGGGCCCTTCCCCCATGCTACCGGGGCTTTAAGTTCTTGTTCGTTGCAATCAACAAGTTCACGAAGTGGACTGAGGTGGAGCCAGTGAGAAAGGTGACAGCGCATGCAGTAGTCAAGTTTCTCAGAGGGATAGTTTGTCGTTTCAGTGTACCCAACAGGATCATCACCGACAACGGCATGCAATTCACTAGCAACAAATTCATGCAATACTGTCAAAGCATCGGTACCAAGATCGGCTTCGCGTCGGTTGCCCACCCCATGAGCAACAACCAAGTAGAGAGGGCGAGCGCTGAAGTGTTGCGGGGCTTCAAGACGAGGACTTGTGACAAGTCGCACAAGCACGGAAGGCGCTGCATTGATGAACTGTTGACTGTTCTTTAGTCGAGTAGGACAACACCGAATCGAGCCAGCGGCGAGACGCCCTTCTCCCTAGTGTATGGTGCAGAAGCGGTGATCCTCACGAAACCCACCTACGGATCACCAAGAGTGGAGGCCTTTGACGAGGACCGGCAAGAGCAATTGCGGCAAGATGATGCCACACTCCTCGAGGAAGATCGTCTCCAGGCCGCACTGTGTGCCGCTTGGTACCAGAAAGCCTTGCGCCGCTATCACAGCCGCAAGGTGCACACCTGGAGTGTTGAGGAAGGCGACCTTGTTCTTCGGCGGATTCAGTCCACGAAGGGATCAAACAAGTTGACACCTAAGTGGCAAGGCCCTTACCGGGTAGTACAAGTCACTAGGCCTGGCGCAGTCCGCCTGGAGACCGAAGACGGCACCCAGGTGCAAAACTCGTGGAATATCGAGCATCTTCGCAAGTTCTACCCATGAGGCACGGTTGCCGGAACGCCCAACAACCTCTTTTGTACAAGTCTGCCGACAAGGCGTATAATCCTTTGTACAAAGCCAGGCAATGACCCTGTGCATAGTCAATAAAGCTAAGTGTTCTACAACCTCTTGTTAGAGTACATATTTATATTATGTATCTTACATGAAATGTTGTGATCACTTTCTACTTGCATGAGGTGAATATTGAACCACAAAGGTTCCTAGCCTCCTATATTTTCCCTTCTTTCTTTTTCTCAAAGGTGAGAAGAGGCCCCCGCGTGCAGGTCTTCTGTGGGGACCCCGACTCATAAGTCGTGATCACCGAATGCACGTGTACAGTGATCCCAGAGATCAATGCTCATTGAACACACAGAAGCTGAATAACAAGAGTCTTACATCCACATTTAGCGTCTTACACAAATAAAGACCATGAAGGTCTAGTCTTACATAGATACGGCCACAAGGGCCAAACACTTAAACATAACAAGCAGCGGAAATCTTGACCGAAAGCGTGAACCCATGCCATCTGCCTTAAACCTACAGGCATTTTGACTGGGAAGCATCCTAGTTCGCATGTTCGTCACCAACGAACTCTTCGCCATAATCCTGCTCTTCCATGCCTAGCCAATTAAATAACCAGTGGCAAGCCAATGAGTACTTTGAATGTACTCGCAAGCAACCCAAGTTGTGGAACAAGGTATAACAATGCATGATATAGCACTAAGTAGGTAAGTTTTGCAGAAAGCTGATTTTAAGTGCAATGATATGATCAAGTAACCTTGAGTAAGCATGCATCAACTGTTGACAGGTATTCATGTGAACAAGTCTCAATTATCATCATAAGAAGGGGTTGAACATCTCATGTTCATCATCATGTCAAGTCCTCGGACTTGGCTCAAGTATCACCTTTGTGTCATCCACACACACCCACACACACCAAGTTTGTGAAAACACCAGCCGTAGTTTAAGCAGGACCTCAAACTGTCCTTGACCGTGGACACGGCTATTCGAATAGTTTGACACTCTGCAGAGGTTGCACACTTTACCCACAAGACTCGGGAAACTTCCGTGCCAAGCCACGACTCGCGGTATTGTCCATACCTGAGGTAGGTACCCGAACATTGCCTTTCCCCTGACGATACTAAACAAAGAGTCCACTCGACTGGTACCCAACCCACATGATGTACGTCACAAGTATCATCCATGCAGGGACCAACGGTGTGCCCGGTGCCTGTGAAGACAGCGCATGATCGCCCTTACCGGTACGACCCCGTATCGAGAGTGACCATGTCACTCCCGCCACTAGTAATGCGGGCTCTATGCTAGTACCCATCAAAGTAATTAACAAAGCCCCATCCCATAAGGGGTATTGTGGTTGTACATGTAAGGTTGGGGTGGTCAGCAAATCTTAAATCTCTCCGTTTTCGAAAACACACATACACAACCTGCTCCGGTACACCACTTCTTTCTCAAGTGGTTACCTAGCACAACATCATCTCCCTCGAGCATTAGTGGCACCCGACGGGGTTTTTGAAAAGTCTTTGAAATCATTTTGTTACCATCACCATGCATATTCCCGTCCCACTTTGCGTAGCAACTACCTAGCAACCTAACTACTCCCACCCGCACAACCCTCATAAGGAGGTAGGGTCATGCACGATGCAAGTATCAACAAGAAAGTAACGGAGGCGTCCCACCGAAGGGGATACCACATCAACATGATCATCATCTAGAAATAATGTGCTATATGCCATGCAAAAAGAGGTTTCATAGACATGGTCAAAGGGCTGCTTGCATGGTTCAACAATTTCTTCGGGGTCTTCAAAGTCTTCGTGTGCAATCTCTTCGTCAACAACGCAATCTATCGTTGCGGAATAAACGGGCAAAAATAAGCATCACACAAAAACAGAGCACAATCTTTACTTCTAAAATGTTACCCTACTCTGATAAATACTACAAGCTATTCTAAGAATGTTTGTCTAGGGTTTTGTAGTTAAAAAGGTTTTTCAAACTATTTAAAACAGAGGCTAAAAATGCTAAAAAGGGGTTTTAAAATAAAACAGTAGATAAAAGATTTTCAACAAATTATGCAAATGGCACTATTAAATTCTACACAATATTTCAGGATTTATGGTGGAGGAATTATTGGCATAGGAATATTATTTAACTCTGTGTGACTTTTGCAAAATCCCACAGAAAAGAAAAAGGGAAAAGGGGCATGGGACCCTGGGCCAGAGCCAGCCTGCAACTGGGCGTTCAAACCTGACGGCTGGGGCCCGAAGGCCAGCGACAGAGAGAGGAGGGGAAGGGAGGTGAGGATGACAGGCGGGCCCCGCCTGTCATCTCCAACCTCGCGGCAGCGAGGTCGGCGAGCTTGCCGACGACGATGCAGGTCACGGCGAGGCGAGCTGGAGGTGGGAACGGACTCAGTGTCGAGCCGCCGTTCCTCTAGAGGTGGAGGGAAGACCGGAGGTGGCCGGAGTCGCCGACGGCGAGGAGGCCGCTCCGGAAGGGATTCGGGAGGTGATCGCCGGGGCCGTCTCGCGCTGCAAAATGAACGAGGAGGAAGGGGAATCGTATCAAAGAGCTCCAGGGGGTCTAGATCCAGAGGGAATGGAGGCGGAGGGGCTTCCTACCGGGCGAACTCCGGTGACCCGATGTGGCAGAGCTCAAGCTCGATCACGAGCTCGGGCGGCTCTGGGGAGGAGTGGGTGGAGCAGGGGGTGATTGAGGGGTGAGGGAAGCCAGCAGAGGGGAGAGAGAGGTCCGGGATGCCCTCTTTATAGGGGGACGCGAGTCCACCGAACGGTGGTGTGCCGGCGAGGATGCAGCGCTCGCAGGAGGGCACGGGGAAGAGAGAGAGCGGGTCTGTGGCATTGCTGGGGCACGTCCATGACCAGGGGAAGAAGAGGGGGAAGCAGGGGAGCGCGCGCGTGCGAGCTCCGCGGTTGGCCGAGCTGGGCGGCGCCGGGCACGCGTGCGGGAGGTCGTCGGAGAGAGAAGGAGGAGGGGGCCGACCGCTTGGAGGGACGCGGACGTCGAGTGGAATCCTGGGGACAAGTCCCCGCATTCCCAGGTGGCCGGGGAGATCGGGATGGGTGTGGCTACAGTGCGGGAGCGCATAGTAGCGCGCTCCAGAGCGTGCATATGGCCGGTATTGCCGTTGCCCGCGCGCTCTGGGGTACCCCACCTTGTCCAGTAGCTCCTGGATGATCTGTAGATGTTCTAGGAGCTAGGAGAAGCTAGGGAGCGTAGAGGTGAGAGGAGGGGGAGGTAAAATGGGTGCTGGCCATGCTGTCCAGAAGGTAAAAATGGGTTTTTGCCCCACCTAACATTGAGCCTTGGCCACAGGAAGTTACTGGAGGTGAAGCATATCAGTAAGGGACTGTGGTAAAATTTTGGAGTGATGGAGAATAGCAGAAGGGGGTCAAACATGGTTTTTACCACCTGGGCAAAAAGTGTTTGATGATGGTTTGGCTGAGCAAATGGAGTTTGCTTGCCATGAGTTTTAACAGGGTCAAATGGTGGTTGGAAATAGAGTTGACCACGATGTTTGAGCTTGATTGAAGAAAGTTCACAATGTACCTTTGTGAAACCCTAGAAATCAACATAATCAGATTTCTATAGATCTAGTCATGCATTTCACTTACCACAAATCCACCACTTGGTGTGGTATCATTATTTGTGGTTTAGAACATGCCCACAAAGTTTGAGGTCAATAGGACAAACTTCACAATGTAAAGTTGTTCAAATTTGAATCTGGACAGAGAGGGTTTTGGAATATGTTGATGAAGCAAATCAAGTGGGATTGAGATGAAACTTTGCAAGATCATCACATATGGCATGTGTGCCTTGCTGGAATTTTCTTGGAATTTATTGAGAATATTTCTTATAGAAATATTTCAAAAGCTTGATTTGGATAGAAAGGGTTTTGAGGGGTTTTGCCCATGCTTTTGAACATGACCATGTGTTGAAACTCATATATATGGAAAATATATGTCCACTGAGTTTCCCAAAAAAAATTCAAATATTTTTAAAACATTTAAGTAATTTTTCCCTATGAAAAACCATTTCTGTCTTTAAGAAAAAGCTTTTAAATAAAATAGAAAATTATCTTTAAAATTAATATTTGGTGGTTTTGGGAAGTCATATATATAGTAGGTTCCAAATAAATCCTTTGGGGAAAAAGGATCCACCCAATTTGAGGACTTGTAGTGCAAACCTCAACTCAGGGGTTTTTGAAAACATTATTTGAATAAATCCTTTTTGGTCAAAATAAATTTTGATAAAAAATGTTTTGGGTACTATTCACATGGCATGATCATTGGGCAAGAAGTCTGGATCAAGGAAGATGAATATGGAGAGGAGTAGAATCTAGGAGTGCCATACACAAACAAGCAAACAAGCAAACAAGCAACAATTCAAACAAGCATGCACTCAAAAAGTTTTAATTGGTTCCAAAGTTTGTAAATCCAATCATAGCAAAGTGATACAAACACAGGGTGTGACAGACCTACCCCCCTTACAAGAATCTCGACCCTGAGATTCCTAGGCTAAGCGCTAAAGAGATAAGGGAACTCAGATCTAAGATAGTCTTCTCGCTCCCAGGTTGCTTCAGCTTCAGTGTGGTTGCTCCATTGGACCTTGAAGTACTTGATTGTGCGGCTTCAGGTGCAACGCTCCGCTTCATCCAAAATACGAACTGGCCTCTCATGATAAGTGAGGTCTGGCTGAAGGTCGATGGCTTGATGGTCGATGTCCTTGTAGAGGTCGGGGCGGTTGGGAACTTGAAGACACTTCCGGAGTTGGGACACGTGGAACACGTTGTGCACCTCTGACAGTTCGGAAGGTAGCTCTAGCTGGTAGGCAACTTCTCCGCGTTTGGCGGTGATCTTGAAGGGGCCGATGTATCTTGGTGCAAGCTTTCCCTTGACGTGGAAACGCTTGGTTCCTTTGAGAGGCGTGACTCGGAGGTAGACTTGGTCACCGACACAGAAGTTCACTTCTCGGCGGTGAGAGTCGGCGCAACTCTTCTATCTTGACTTGGCGGTCTCGAGGCGCTCTCGGACGAGTTGAACTTGCTCTTCGGCTCCGCGGAGAATGTCTGGGCCAAAGACTAGTCCTTCTCCGGTTTCCGACCAGTTGTGGGGAGTACGACACTTGCGTCCATACAACACCTCAAATGGTGCCATCTGAAGACTTGACTGATAGCTGTTGTTGTAGGAGAACTCAGCAAATGGCAGGCAGTCCTCCCACTTGGCTCCGTACGCCAGAACACAAGCACGGAGCATATCCTCGAGTATCTGATTTTCTCGCTCTGTCTGCCCACCGGTCTGGGGGTGAAAAGCAGTGCTGAAGGAGAGCTTGGTTCCCATTGCTTCTTGAAACTTCTTCCAGAACCTCGAGGTGAACTGGGTACCTCGGTCAGAAACGATCTCCTTCGGAACTCCGTGGAGGCTTACAATACGCTCGATGTAAAGGCTGGCTAGCTTGTTACCATCATAGGTGGTCTTGACGGGAATGAAATGGGCTACCTTGGTCAGGTGATCGACAATGACCCAAATAGAATCATGTCCTTTACTCGACCTTGGTAATCCGGTGATGAAGTCCATCCCGACTTTATCCCACTTCCATTCAGGCACTTTGAGAGGTTGCAATAGTCCAGCGGGTCGCTGATGCTCAGCTTTGACTCTCTGGCATATGTCACACTTAGCAACAAAGGTGCCTATCTCCCGTTTCATGCCATGCCACTAGAATCTTGCCTTGAGGTCTTGGTACATCTTGGTTCCTCCAGGATGGATGGAATACGGAGTGTTATGAGCTTCTTGCAAGATCAAGTTCTTGAGCTCTTCTTTGTTGGGTACGCAGATGCGATTCCCGAACCATACGACTCCTTGTTCATCCACTGAGAATCCTGGAGCCTTGCCTGCCTTGATCTTCCTCTTGATGCCTTCAATGCTCTCGTGTCCCTTTTGAGCTTGTTTGATATCATCCATCAAGGTAGGCCTTGCTTCGAGGCTGGCTAGGAATCCAAGTGCAACTAGTTCCAAGCCGAAGCTCTCAAGTTCTTCATACAGGGCGGGTAGCCTTTCCTTAATCATAGCATTCAAGGAACAAGCCTTTCTGCTTAAGGCGTCTGCTACCACGTTAGCCTTTCCAGGGTGGTATTGAACACTGAGGTCATAATCCTTGATCAACTCAAACCATCTTCGCTGCCTCATGTTCAATTCCCTTTGGGTGAAAATATACTTCAAACTCTTGTGGTCTGTGTATATCTCACATCGCTTCCCGAGAAGGTAATGTTGCCATGTCTTCAAGGCATGAACTACGGCTGCCAACTCAAGATCATGAGTAGCGTAGTTCTCTTCATGAGGACGTAGCTGTCGGGATAGATAAGCTACGACTCTGCCTTCTTGCATCAGAACACCTCCAAGCCCGCTTCTCGATGCATCACAATATATCACAAACTCCTTGTGAATATCGGGGGTGGCCAAAACTGGGGCTGTGGTCAATCTCTTCTTGAGCTCTTGGAAGCTTTCTTCGCACTTTGGCGTCCATTCAAACTTCTTGTCCTTCTTCAAAAGCTGGGTCATGGGTCGAGCAATGCTCGAAAATCCTTTGACGAACTTGCGGTAATATCCCGCGAGTCCGAGGAAGCTTCTGACTTCCTTCACATTGGTTGGGGATTGCCATTCAGTCACGGCTTCAATCTTGGCAGGATCCACTGACAATCCCTCTACAGTCAACACATGACCCAAGAATCCAACTTCATGGAGCCAGAATTCACACTTGATGAATTTGGCATAAAGCTGGTGCTCTCGAAGCTTGTCTAGGACCAATCTCAAGTGTTGCTCATGCTCTTCTTTAGACTTGGAGAAGACGAGTATGTCATCAATGAAGACGACAATAAACTTGTCCAAGTATTCCATGAAGACTTTGTTCATGAGGTACATGAAGTAGGCAGGGGCATTAGTCAACCCAAATGACATGACCGTGTACTCATACAGGCCATACCGGGTTACAAACGCCGTCTTCGGAATGTCTTGGGGTCTGATCTTCAACTGGTAGTACCCAGACCTGAGGTCGATCTTGCAGAACACCTTAGCTCCATTCAGCTGATCGAACAGGTCTTCAATCTTGGGGAGGGGGTACTTGTTCTTTATTGTGACTTCATTGAGAGAACGGTAATCGACACAGAGTCGGATAGTTCCATCCCTCTTTGACACAAATAGAACAGGTCATCCCCAAGGAGAGGCACTAGGGCGAATGAATCCTTTCCTGAGCTGCTCTGCTAGTTGCTTCTTCAGTTCAGCCAACTCTTCAGATCCCATTCTATAGGGCTTCTTATAGATGGGCCCTGCTCCGGGCATTAGCTCAATGATGAACTCAATGTCGCGGTCAGGAGGCATTCCGTTCAGCTCATCAGGAAAAACATCCGGATATTCACATACCACTGGCACTTGATCCAACTCAATTCCCGACAGACAATTAACCTGAGGGGCTTGAGTGGAGGCACAGCTAGGGACATACTTGAATTCCACTCCTTGGCTATTGGTTATGGTGACGGTCCTCTTAGCACAGTCCAAGTAGCCTTGGTTCTTGATTAGCTAGTCCATGCCTAGGATCACATCCAAGCCTTCCGACTTCAGGATGATAAGGTCTGCTAGGAAGTCTACGCCGTTGATGTTAATCTCAACTCCTTTACAACCTACCCCAGACTTCATAACTGATCCCGGGGTTTGAATCAACATACGACTACCCAGGGGCGTAGGCTTCATAGCACTCTCTAATGCAAACTTTTGAGTGACAAAAGAATGCAAAGCTCCACAATCAAACAGTACAGTTGCTGGGGTTGAGTTGACGAGGAACGTACCCAGTATGACGTCCGGGTCTTCCTGGGCTTCCTCAGCGGTAACGTGATTCACACGACCCTTGCCATTGTTGGGCTGGTTGCGGGGAGCTGGGTTCCTTGGTGGTGCTCCACGGCCTTGACCTTGGTTCGGAGCATTGGGGCGCGGTGCATCTGGCTTCTTGTTGGGGCACTGCCTAGAGATGTGTCCTGGCTGACCACATCCAAAGCAAGTGACTTGTCCAGGGTTGTTGTTGTAGTTCCCGCCGCCGTTGTTGTTATTGGGGTTGTTGTAAGCTAGTCTGGGATTGGCATACTGCTGAGGCTGGTAGCTCAGACGAGGTGCGGGAGGTCTAGCCTGCTGCGGCTGATAGGTTGGTTTGGCTGGGGCTGGCTGCCAGGGGCGAGGCTTCTGGTTGCTGGAACTACCCTTGCTGATCATCTTGCGCTTGCGAGTGTCGTCTATGGCACGACGCTTGTCTTCCAGCATGAGAGCCTTGTTCACCAGGTCGAAGAAGGTCCGACAGTCGCAGACTATGAGCTGATACTGCAGAGTCTGCTGAAGTCCTTCCATGAAGCGTTCCATCTTGGCAGCCTCCATGTTGACATCTTCAGGTGCATACCTTGGCAGCAGGTTGAACTTCTGCAGGTACTCCTTGACAGAGCCACTTCCTTGCTTCAGCGCTCGGAATTCTCTCTTCTTGATAGCCTTGATCCCAGAAGGAATGTGGGCGGTGCGGAATCCTTCCTTGAAGTTATCCCAGGTGATCACATGATCGCCTTGCATGACCTTGAATCCATCCCACCAAGCTCTGGCGGTACCTCCGAGGCAGTGAGAGGCATACAACACCTTCTCGCGATCCTCATTGCAATTGACCAGTGCAAGGAGGTTCTCGATGGTGCGGATCCAGTCATTGGCATCCAGTGGTTCAGCAGTCTCGATGAAGGTTGGGGGCGAATTCCTCATGAACTCAGACAGAGTGGAGCGGCCATTGCCGTTCCTGCCTTGCTGCTGGTTGTTCACAAGGACTTGGGCCATCTACTAGATGGCAGCAGTGTTGGCTTGGCGTTCCTCCCGGAGAATTGGAGAAACTAAGCTATGGTCATGTTCTCCGGTGGAGGTGGTGGCGGGGGAATATCGCCTTGTGGCTGCTCCTGGTGTCCTCCAGCCGGAGCAGTCCCACCAGCTCCCTGTTGCTGGCTGGAGTTGCCGGCTTTAGGGTTGGTGAAGAAGCTGTTGCGGGTTGCAGTCACCATCCTGTTTGGAGCAGCCAAGTCAAATAACTGGGATAAACGAGAGGGAAAGCAGTACTGGAGAAAGCGCGCCTAAGGGGGTTGGTATAGTGCAAGTGTGGTAAAACGAAGGTCGAAAGACCGATACATATATTTAGATAAGATAGACAATGGAGTCGCTTACACGTTGCCTAAGGCAAAAGCGCGACTTGCATCGGAACACAGACAACAAAAGCAAAAAACAAGCACACATGGTTTCATATGAACCATTACACGGTCTCGACTTCGCATGAGGGGTACATGACTGATCCTACCCTAGGGGTCCTCGGACTCAGGTGGTGGAGTGCTCGGTCTCGTAGCCACGCTCCTCTAGGTCTTCCTCTTGTACATCATCTGAACGGGCATCGTTTCCGGTCGAAGGGGTCAGAGAACGAGGAGGTCCATCCCGACGACGCTTCGTCGGTGGGTCAGTGAAGAGCTCACGGTACTCCTTCGCGCTCATGCGACGACGACATGTGGGTTCATCTCTAGCTGGGGGTACTCCTCCTCGATAAGCGACAGCTGGTCATCCCTCGGGGGCTCCATCCTTCTTGATCCTGTCTGGCTTCGTCTTGGCTTGACGAAGTAGCTCTCGGGTGCGGTGGAGTTCCTCGCGGAGCTTCATGGACTCCTTAATCAGGTTGTGAACCAGACTATCAGCGGAGAGGCTGAAGTAGGTCTGGAACCTGAGTGGTGTGCCATCCTCCTTGGATGGAATCAATGTCCAACTCTCGCCAAGATCATCCTTTCTGAAAGGTAGGTAGCGAGTAGCTGGCTCGTCAGCCATCTCTGGAATGATATCTCGAAGGTGTAGGAGTGCCTTGCGCGCAGCTGTCTCGACTGCGAGTGCCATGGGCTCTATCTGTGGTCCTTCAAAGAACCAACTAGTCGGGGAGTCGTTTGCCTTCACGACCACATCCACGTGGTACTCCTTCGTGATGGCATCGACCCAGTGCTCATGGTAGAGGAAAATGGGTGGTTGGCGAAACTGGCACTTCTCTAGGCTATCCTCAAGGAGTAGGGGAAAGCCGGATGTCAGGAAGGCTTCGGGTACGACGGCCATCTACAAAGGTTTGAAGGGAGGATAGTCAGTAGAGTGCTGTGTGAAGAATAGAAGAGGTAATAAGTGCAGAAACTCCTAAGTATAGGTGCTAGGTGTAGTTTTGAAAACAGTTTCATCCTAACTAACGTCCATGCTAACAAAGAGCTTCCTACAGTCAGGATGGCTCTGATACCAGCTCTGTGGGGACCCCGACACATAAGTCATGATCACCGAATGCACGTGTACAGTGATCCCAGAGATCAATGCTCACAGAACACACAAAAGCTGAATAACAAGAGTCTTACATCCACATTTAGCGTCTTACACAAATAAAGACCATGAAGGCCTAGTCTTACATAGATAGGGCCACAAGGGCCAAACACTTAAACATAACAAGCAGCGGAAATCTTGACCGAAAGCGTGAACCCATGCCATCTGCCTTAAACCTACAGGCATTCTGACTGGGAAGCGTCCTAGTTCACATGTTCGTCACCAACGAACTCTTCGCCATAATCCTGCTCTTCCATGCCTGGCCAATTAAATAACCAGTGGCAAGCCAATGAGTATTTTGAATGTACTCGCAAGCACCCCAAGTTGTGGAACAAGGTATAACAATGCATGATATAGCACTAAGTAGGTAAGTTTTGCAAAAAGCTGATTTTAAGTGCAATGATATGATCAAGTAACCTTGAGTAAGCAGGCATCAACTATTGACAGGTATTCATGTGAACAAGTCTCAGTTATCATCCTAAGTAGGGGTTGAACATCTCATGTTCATCATCATGTCAAGTCCTCGGACTTGGCTCAAGTATCACCTTTGTGTCATCCACACACACCCACACACACCAACTTTGTGAAAACACCGGACGTAGTTTAAGCAGGACCTCCAACTGTCCTTGACCGTGGACACGACTATTCGAATAGTTTGACCCTCTGTAGAGGTTGCACACTTTACCCACAAGACTCGGGAAACTTCCGTGTCAAGCTACGACTCGCGGTATTGTCCATACCCGAGGTAAGTACCCGAACATTGCCTTTCCCCTGACGATACTAAACAAAGAGTCCACTCGACTGGTACCCAGCCCACATGATGTACATCACAAGTATCATCCATGCAGGGACCAACGGTGTGCCCAGTGCCTGTGAAGATAGCGCATGATCGCCCTTACCGGCACGACCCCGTATCGAGAGTGACCACGTCACTCCTGCCACTAGTAATGCGGGATCTATGCTAGTACCCATCAAAGTAATCAACAAAGCCCTGGCCCATAAGGGGTATTGTGGTTGTACATGTAAGGTTGGGGTGGTCAGCAAATCTTAAATATCTCCGTTTTCGAAAAAAAACACACAACCTGCTCCGGTACACCACTTCTTTCTCAAGTGGTTACCTAGCACAACATCATCTCCCTCGGGCATTAGTGGCACCCGACGGGGTTTTCGAAAAGTCTTTGAAATCATTTTGTTACCATCACCATGCATATTCCCGTCCCACTTTGCGTAGCAACTACCTAGCAACCTAACTACTCCCACCCGCACAACCCTCATAAGGAGGTAGGGTCATGCACGATGCAAGTATCAACAAGAAAGTAACGGAGGCGTCCCATCGAAGGGGATACCACATCAACATGATCATCATCCAGAAATAATGTGCTATATGCCATGCAAAAAGAGGTTTCATAGTCATGGTCAAAGGGTTGCTTGCCTGGCTCAACAAATTCTTCGGGGTCTTCAAAGTCTTCATGTCCAATCTCTTCGTCAACAACGCAATCTATCGTCGCGGAATAAACGGGCAAAAATAATCATCACACAAAAACAGAGCACAATCTTTACTTCTAAAATGTTACCCTACTCTGATAAATACTACAAGCTATTCTAAGAATATTTGTCTAGGGTTTTGTAGTTAAAAAGGTTTTTCAAACTATTTAAAACATAGGCTAAAAATGCCAAAAGGGGGTTTTAAAATAAAACAGTAGATAAAAGATTTTCAACAAATTATGCAAATGGCACTATTAAATTCTACAATATTTCAAGATTTATGGTGTAGGAATTATAGACATAGGAATTTTATTTAACTCTATGGGATTTTTGCAAAATCCCACAGAAAAGAAAAAGGGAAAAGGGGCACAGGACGCTGGGCCAGAGCCAGCCTGCAACAGGGCCGGCCCAGAGGCCAACCAGCCCAGGCGAACCGACGCGCGCACGCGCCCACGTTCAAACCTGACGACTGGGGCCCGAAGGCCAGCGACAGAGAGAGGAGGGGAAGGGAGGTGAGGATGATAGGCGGGCCCCGTCTGTCATCTCCAACCTCGCGGCAGGGAGGCCGGCGAGCTTACCAGTGACGATGCAGGTCACGGCAAGGCGAGCTGGAGGTGGGAACGGACTCAGTGTCGAGCCGCCGTTCCTCTGGAGGTGGAGGGAAGACCGGAGGTGGCCGGAGTCGCCGACGGCGAGGAGGCCGCTCCGGAAGGGATTCGGGAGGTGATCGCCGGGGCCGTCTCGCGCTGCAAAATGAACGAGGAGGAAGGGGAATCGTATCAAAGAGCTCCAGGGGGTCTAGATCCAGAGGGAATGGAGGCGGAGGGGCTTCCTACCGGGCGAACTCTGGTGACCCGATGCGGCGGTGCTCGAGCTCGATCTCGAGCTCGGGCGGCTCTGGGGAGGAGTGGGTGGAGCAGGGGGTGATTGAGGGGTGAGGGAAGCCAGCAGAGGGGAGAGAGAGGTCCGGGATGCCCTCTTTATAGGGGGACGCGAGTCCACCGAACGGTGGTGCGCCGGCGAGGATGCAGCGCTCGCTGGAGCGCACGGGGAAGAGAGAGAGCGGGTCTGTGGCGTTGCTGGGGCACGTCCACGACCAGGGGAAGAAGTGGGGGAAGCGGGGGACCGCGCGCGTGCGAGCTCCGCGGTTGGCCGAGAAGGAGGAGGGGGCCGACCGCTTGGAGGGACGTGGACATCGAGGGGAATCCTGGGGACAAGTCCCCGCATTCCCAGGTGGTCGGGAAGCTCGGGATGGGTGCGGCTACAGTGCGGGAGCGCACTGTAGCACGCTCCAGAGCGTGCATTAGGCCGGCATTGCCGTTGCCCGCGCGCTCTGGGGTGCCCCACCTTGTCCAGTAGCTCCTGGATGATCTGTAGATGCTCTAGGAGCTAGGAGAAGCTAGGGAGAGTAGAGGTGAGAGGAGGGGGAGGTAAAATGGGTGTTGGCCATGCTGTCCAGAAGGTAAAAATGGGTTTTTACCCCACCTAACATTAACCCTTGGCCACAGGAAGTTACTGGAGGTGAAGCATATCAGTAAGGGATTGTGGTAAAATTTTGGAGTGATGGAGAATAGCAGAAGGGGGTCAAATATGGTTTTTACCACCTGGGCAAAAAGTACTTAATGATGGTTTGGCTGAGCAAATGAAGTTTGCTTGCCATGAGTTTTAACAGGGTCAAATGGTGGTTGGAAATAGGGTTGACCACCAAGTTTGAGCTTGATTGAAGAAAGTTCACAATGTAACTTTGTGAAACCCTAGAAATCAACAGAATCAGATTTCTGTAGATCTAGTCATGCATTTTACTTACCACAAATCCACCACTTGGTGTGGTATTATTATTTGTAGTTTAGAACATGCCCACAAAGTTTGAGGTCAATAGGACAAACTTCACAATGTAAAGTTGTTCAAATTTGAATCTGGACAGAGAGGGTTTTGGAATATTTTGATGAAGCAAATCAAGTGGGATTGAGATGAAACTTTGCAAGATCATCACATATGGCATGTGTGCCTTGCTGGAATTTTCTTGGAATTTATTGAGAATATTTCTTATAGAAATATTTCAAAAGCTTGATTTGGACAGAAAGGGTTTTGAGGGGTTTTGCCCATGCTTTTGAACATGACCATGTGTTGAAACTCATATATATGGAAAATATATGTCCACTGAGTTTCCCAAAATTTTGTCAAATATTTTTAAAACATTTAAGTAATTTTTCCCTATGAAAAACCATTTTGGGCTTTAAGAAAAAGCTTTTAAATAAAATAGAAAAATAATCTTTAAAATTAATATTTGGTGGTTTTGGGAAGTCATATATATAGTAGGTTCCAAATAAATCCTTTGGGGAAAAAGGATCCACCCAATTTGAGGACTTGTAGTGCAAACCTCAACTCAGGGGTTTTTGAAAACCTTATTTGAATAAATCCTTTTTGGTCAAAATAAATTTTGAAAAAAATTGTTTTGGGTACTATTCACATGGCATGATCATTGGGCAAGAAGTCTGGATCAAGGAAGATGAATATGGAGAGGAGTAGAATCTAGGAGTGCCATACACAAACAACCAAACAAGCAAACAAGCAACAATTCAAACAAGCATGCACTCAAAAAGTTTTAATTGGTTCCAAAGTTTGTAAATCCAATCATAGCAAAGTGATACAAACACAGGGTGTGACATCTTCCCGGGGGGAGTGACGGTATGGACACCTACATGTTCAAGGACAATCACCTTGCGGCAAGGGATACAACGAATAGAGAGCTAAGTTGCAAAAACTTCTTAAAAATTCAAGCTTTTTCCCTTCAAACAAAGTTGACGCTTGTGTGAGAAAAACTGCACGCGAAGGAGCCTTGTCAGAATTGTTTGCGCTCTTGGTTGTTTTGATCCTGCTCAACATCCTAAGTAGTCTCTTCAAGGATGGAAAGGTGGTCGTGCCGGTAGCGGCATCACCGGCAGGCTGCTAAGGATCCGTGTCCTAAAAGCGCTCGCGGTAAGGATGTGCGCACCGGAAGGCGTTTTCGACAAGCGCAGCAGCCTAAAACATGCAAGTGTGAAACTGCGTTTAAGGGGAAATAGCCGTTCATTAGATCATAATGAGTGCTTGAATATTTAGCGGAAGGTACCCAACAAATTTTCTTTGCGTCCTCGCAGGGTTACATTCGGTACAATCTAAACACAACAGGAGATCTGCCACTACGATGTGGTGATTGATCCGGAAACGATGTCTCGTGGATGGAGCCTCACATCCGCATCAATCGACCCATCTCCAAAACCTAGCTAAAGCACCACGCACGCCTAGTCCGAGTCCTCGTCCTTGATGCCGAGGGGGCTGTTGTTGTCGGTGTCAAAACCGGCGGATCTCGGGTAGGGGGTCCCGAGCTATGAGTTTAGGATCGATGGGTAACAAGGGACGAAGGAGACGATGTTTACCCAGGTTCGGGCCCTCCTATGGAGGTAAAACCCTACGTCCTACTTGGTTATATTGATGTGTATGAATATTACACAGTCGATCTACCTTGAGATCAAGTAGCCCAAACCCTAGATGAGTTTGTCTGCCCTCTACGATCTAAACCCCACGGTTTATATAGACACCGGGGGTACCTAGGTTTTACACATGATAAGTCTCCAGCCAGAAGTAAAGATGCTGATCCCCTCATCTTGACTTGGAGTGCATGCCGCGTCTTCGGAGGTTTCCTTCTAGAATACGGGGTCGTCGCATATCCTGGCCCTTCCTGTGATAATTAGAGAGCGGCCCACCAAGCCGGCCTATGAGAGATAGGCCGGCGGCCCGAGGACCCCTTAGTCCAGGACTCCCTCAGTAGCCCCCGAACTAGCCCCCAACGCCAGGGGTCATGACACTAGCAGCTTCGCATGATCAGAGTCTCCGGCTTGCGGGGTGAGTTCTTTCCCCCCTTTATGATCGGCTAGCTCTAGCACGGCCGCCAATGACATGTAGTTATCTGAACATGTAGTTATCCGGACGCCATAAGTCGCTTATCCTCGAAGGCCGAGCGTCAAAGTGTGAATAGTATTTCCTGACAGCCTTTCTGACGAAGGGTCGTGGCCTATCACGGCCGCTGAGCCGGTTACAAAAACTCGATTCGTGGTTCGAGGCCGTTTCTCCATTGGCTCGTCTTATCAAAGGGTAGATCATGTCCCATTTCTTACGGGATATGATTGATGCCCTGGGTTATCAAACGCGCGCATAACGGCATGATTGTTTCGGGAAGTGGCGAGGCCTGCGGCGCAGTAAAAGGGAGGCTCTTGGTATTACGGTACCCCATAAAAGGGAGAAAACCCTCAAGGCCTATTCACGCTCCAAATTTGCACCCTTTGCCTCCTCAACCTTCCCAAGCTCCGAGAGCCCAGATCCAGTTCTTCCTCAATCTCCCCTCCGAGTTCGGCCATGGCTGGTTCAGGCTCCATGGGCAAGTGGGAGGCCTCCTCCGTCACCGACAACGACATTCGGGAGCTAAAGCGTGCCGGCTACCTCCCCGCCAACATCGCCCACCGCGCTCCAGAGGCGAATCAGGTGGTTCCCACACCGAAGCCGGACGAGAGGGTGGTGTTCGTCTCCCATTTCATCCGGGGACTGGGCTTTCCGCTCCACCCCTTTGTCAGGGGCCTCATGTTCTTTTAAGGGTTAGATTTCCATGACCTCCCCCCGAACTCCTTCATGCACATCTCGGCATTCATCATTGTTGTCGGCGTTCTGGATACCAGGGTACCCAGACTTTCCTGCCTGTGGCCCAGGGCGTGGCCCACTTGATGGTCCGTACGGCCCTACAAGGATTCACTCAAAACAAGGCCCTCGCGAGACCCTGAGCTCGCGAGGGAGACAGTGCCAAGAGCCGCAGGGGGTTAGGCCTCCCCAGGCCTCCTCCCGAGTGGCGGAGATCTCTATGCAACGCTAGGCCTTAGGAGGTCAAGGGTGATGCCAGCCAGGCCAGGCGGGCGCCAGCGCGCCAGAGGGGACAGTTTCCCCTTTGGTGCAAAGGAGACAAGGACGAGCGCAGGTTCCCAAGAAGCCCCGCCAAAGGTTTCCATTCTGGTGCAACGAGACCGGGTCAGCGAGCGCGGCAGGACGGATGTCACCAGCAAGCCCACAACCGCGTGACCACCACCTACTTTGCAGGCGAAGACCGCCTTTCGTCAGGATAAGATGTACCTCCTGTCTCCTTTCAAATTTGGCCATTGTGGGATCCCTTCCCGCCATTGCGACAAGGGAAGAGGACCCAAGACGCTATAAATAGAGGCTAGGTTGCTCGATGAAGGCAGGTCGGACCAACGCACTGGCGAAGCAACACACCACTATACCAGTTCATCCACGAACCTCCTCGTGAGGCAATCCACCAAAAGCAGGAGTAGGGTTTTACGCTTCGCAGTGGCCCAAACCTGGGTAAACTCTCATGTGCCATCTTCTTCCTCACCATCGAGCAGGGTTATTGTGTTGTGAGCTTGGAGGGGGTGAAGCTGCTGGGGTTCTTCGCACACGCCCCTGGGTTCGAACCCCTTAGGGTTTTGCGGAGCCCAAAATCCAACATTTGGCGTGCCAGGTAGGGGGCGTGCCGGAGTCTTCCTCCGCCTCACCGCTCCGATGGCTGATGCCCGCCGAGCCCGTGCCGAGCGCCGTGCTGCTCGTGTCGCCCAGACGGCACCCGTGGGCTGCACCGCTGCGCGTCGGTCTGCCTCCCCTGTGGCCAACGCCGCCACGGGCCCGGAGGCCCACGAGCAGCAGGACTCGTCACAGCCGGTCTCCACGCGGCGCGACGGCCGCACCGCCACTCCGTCGATCGTTGTAGCTACTGGGTCGTCCTCCCACGCCCGCCCCGGGACGGCACGTGGATCGGGCGCACTCCTCATGGTGCGCGAGCTGCTGCGCTACCGCCCTGACCCCAACCGCTACGATGACTGGCTCGGTCGTATCGCCGAGCTCGTCAGCGCCGCCGGCGATGCTTCGGCGTTCACCTACTCATTCCGGCACCAACCCTCCCTGGCAGGCGACGAAGCCCATGATATGTCACCTCCTCCTCCCCAGTGCGACGTCGAACCCGAGCCTAGGCGTGAAGCACGCCCGCGCGACCAGCCGCGCGGGCCCCCAGCGAGGGTGAGAGATGAAGTAAGCTGCCAGGTGGTGCCACGGCCGCGCGCTGACGCGCGTGCACTCCCAGCGCCGGCGCACCAGCAACCAGACCGGCGCCCCTGGAGGGAGCCACGCAGGAGCATCAAGACCGGGTTCCTCCCGAGCGCGCACCGCCCGTGGGCCCGGTGGGCTGCCACGCCATCGCCCCGAAGCTCCATCCGGCCGTGTGGCCCTGCAAGTTCAAGCCCGACTTACCCCCTCGCAACGACGGCACCCCAGATCCCGCCGAGTTCCTATAGCTCTACTCGTTGAGCTTCCAGGCGGCCGGCGGGGATGACAAGGTCATGGCGAGCTGGTTCCCCATGGCGGTCAAGGGTGGTGCGCTCTCCTGGCTCGTCAACCTCCCGGAGAAATCAATCACCTCCTGGGAAGACCTGCACGAGCGCTTCGTCGCCAACTTTCAAGGCACACGTGACCGTGCCCTTGGAGTGGGTGACTTGCGACGCGTGAAGCAACAACCCGACGAGACCTTGCACAAGTTCATACAGCGCTTCACGACTGTCCTCCTCAAGATCCCGAGGGCGTCAGATGTGGCCATCATCTCGGCATTCACCGACGGCGTCAGGGACCTCAGGATGAGGGAGGAGCTCGCTATCAACGACGACCTGAGCTCGGCTCTGGAGATGTTCAACCTGGCCAACAAGGGCACGAAAGCGGAAGAGGGCCGCCTCTCACTCCGCGAGCTTCCGGAGGCGGAACCAGAAGTCAGGAAGAACAAGGCCAAGGAGCCGAAGCGCAAGGCCCCCGCGGTGCTGGCGGCTGAGCCCGAGGCAAAGCGCGGCCGAGACGAAGAACCCCTAGCAGGAGGGCGACCATTCTGCATCTTCCATGGCACCAACAACCACAACACCATCGACTGTCAGGAGCTCAGGGTGGTCCATGACGAGCATTTCGGTCGGCGCCCTGGGCGTAGCGATCGAGGCTATGGACATGGCGGAGGCTGCGGCGGAGGCCGCTAGGACAATCGAGACCCGCGTCAGGAGTGGCAAGACCAGCCTCGGGAGGACCGTTGGCGCGATCAAGCTCGGGAGGACCGCTGGCGCGATGAGGCTAAGGAGGGGTCACGTCGAGGCCAGCCTCATGAGGACCGCCCTCGCGAGGCCGGCCTTCCCCCACTGCCGCCGCCACCCAGAAGGAAGGAAGAAGATAGGCAAAATGATGGGGTGGGGCTTCTAGGAGGTCAGGGCAATAGCTTGCATCCTGGGCGGTGCCCAAGCCCCGGCATCGAACCGCATCTTCAAGCAGTTTTCGCGGGAGGTGAACGCGGCTCTTCCAAAGCTTGAGGCCGCGCGCCCGCTCATGTGGTCCCAGTGCGCCATCACCTTCTACTCCAAGGATCAACTCAGATGCACAGCCATGGCGGGCGCACTTCCCATGCTGTGCACGCCCACCATCAGCAATGTCCTCGTCACCAAGACCCTCATCGACGGCGGCGTCGGGCTCAATGTCTTCTCCATTGAGACGTTCAAGACGCTCCAAGTGCCTTACGACCAGCTCATGCCAACCAAGTCTTTCTCAGGGGTCACTGACGGCTCCACGGGCCCCATCGGGCAGGTGCGCCTGCCCGTCACCTTCGGCGGGCGCAACAATTACCACACCGAGATCATTGTCTTTGACGTCGCCCACATCCACCTCCCGTACAACGCTATCCTTGGGTACCCACCCCTTGCCAAGTTCATGGCGGTGACCCACCATGGCTACAACGTCCTCAAGATGCCGGAGAGTGGCGGCGTCATCACTGTCGCCTGCGATGAGAAGGATGCCGTTTGCTCCCTCGAGCGCACCTACCGTGTTTTGTCGGCCGAGCGCTCGGTCGACGAAGGAGGCGTCATGCCCCGCGAGGACATCCCCAAGAAGAAGAAGCAGCTCCTTTCCAAAGGATGCCAGGGGGCTGAAAACCCTAAGGACGGTGCCTCAGGATCTGCGCCCGGGGCCAAGGCCCCTTTGTCCCTCGCATAAGAAGGCGTGCCCGGCGCCTCCCTTGGGTCGGTCTTGGAGGCTTCCACCCGGAGGACTACCTTCCTGACTAGTGAGACAAGGGGGGTGCTCGGGCACAACTTGGGGGCGTGTGCCAGCGCATACCCATCGAGGCAAGGAGCAAGGCGCGAGGCGCCAAGTTCGCGGGAGTTCGTCACCAAATCAATCGAGGAGCTTCAGGAAGCACAAGCCGTGCGAGGTGGGCGCGGCCCTGCACCACCCAACGCAGACGCCGCCGTCGACCCAGGCGGCGTGCCGCGCATCTGCGTTAACGTACCCAACACGCATCAGTCACGGCAGGGCCTACCCGTGCAACTACATCCGCATGCCCTTCGGGCTGGCGAACGCGGGCGACACGTTCCAGCGCCTTGCCCAGGCCATGCTCGTGCCATACCGGGCTAGGAGCCGTGAGGAGTTGGAGGAGGTGCCTGGCCCGAGCGGGTGCCTCGAGCCCCCTGAGGCAACAGGCTCATGAAGGCTAGGCTTGCGGAGGCACAAGGCCAAGTTCCTACGACTACCTCCACGCTTCAGCGGCATTGCCGCCAGGTGATCCTTTTTGGCCCGTACAAGGTAACTTTTTGGTTTGCTCAGTTTGAGGGCGCCCATCGGGCTGCATTATCCTCAGGCGGCTAGAACTCATCCTAGCCGCGTCGTTCCCGCATGTGTTGAACCTTTTACATGCATTCGATCTATTTCCCTAAATATTCCAACCTGCATGCTCGGTGCTTCGCCGCCATGAACGTCGTCGCGTCCTAATGAGCCTGCCCTCGACCGCCTCATGATTAAGGGCTGGCACGACGTCTATGCTCGGGTCCGTCCCTGCAGCATCGACAAATCCAAGTGGTCGAGCTCTGTCTCGCAGGCTAGCCTCATGCACGTCATCTCCCATGGCCCTCGGTGCTTCGCTCTCGCAAGAGCTAATCGGGAGTGGGTGAGTCAGGGCGCGCGGCACGGTTCCAGTCGGCCCTTCGCCGCCGTGGGAGCCGCGTGCCGGCTGTTTTCTCCTCGGAGTTGTCGCTTGAGAAGACTGGGCACGGCGTCTGTGCTCGGGTCCGTCCCTGCAGCGTCGATAAATCCAATGGCTGAGCTCTGTCTGGCGGGACGGCCCTATTCACGTCACCTCCTGGAGTCATTGGTGTTTGGCCTTCTCATGCTATGGCCCTTGGAAATCCATTCAGCGCAGGTTTCTCAAAAATGTACAGGACTTGAAGCGGCGTTTTCCACCAGAAGATTCAGGCGCAACCTGCCTTTGCGGTAGGGCCTCGTGAGGCCTGAGCTGCCTCACGACGCCCAGATACGCCTCCCAGTTCTACCGTGCAGGCCACGCGTACGAACTTAATGGGTTGTACACACCCGAGGGGCTTAGGAGCTAGGGCCCCCCATTCCCACGCCCAAGTGGAAGCCCCATGCTCCGCGCTGGCGGACAACACTGCCCTCCAATGGTTATGCCCACGCAACGTGGAAGCCCTAAGCTCTGCGCTGGGGATAAACAACTGAGGGTGCCTTAGCGGGTGCGTTCAACCTCAGGATGACCCCTCGCGGCTCCATCTCGCAGCATTCCCCCGGGATGCACGCATGACGGGGCTGCATGGGGGCTACACTCAGGCCAGGCCTAGCGCGCGCCACCTCACCAGGTCCCTGGTACCTAGTCTTCACGCGTCCCTCTCAGACGGAAACTGGTGAGGAAAGGTATGGGAGCCGCTCGTACGTCAAGGGGGACCCCTGAGCATCGCGACTCAGGGGCCTCACTAGTCACGTAGCCCGTCGCCCCTTGGCACCGTCCTGGTGATCCGGATGCCCCAACGGCGGTCGAGGTATGCGCGGGACCGGGCCCTGCCGACGCAGAGCTCAAGGCGCGCCAAATCCCCAAGTCAACCCCATCTTCGCTGCGTTCCCTTCATGAGGGCTGCTCATACGTCAAGGGGGACCCCTGAGCATCGCGACTCAGGAGCCTCACTGGTCTCGTAGCCCCTTGCCCCTTGGCACCGTCCTGGTGATCCGGACGCCCCAACGGCGATCGAGGTATGCGCGGGACCAGGCCCTGCCGACACAGAGCGCTACAACAAGCAGGAAGGAAACGAAGCGAGGAAATAAAACCTCACAGCTTAGCAGTCATTACAAGCATTAAAATGTCTCC
The DNA here is from genome assembly GCA_039707655.1 of Elymus sibiricus. Lineage (NCBI taxonomy): Eukaryota > Viridiplantae > Streptophyta > Magnoliopsida > Poales > Poaceae > Elymus > Elymus sibiricus. The sequence continues at coordinate 227,439,737 of CM077665.1, read as the reverse complement.
AAAAATGCAAACAAGTCTAACGCCCCCACGAGGCACGATGAACATTACAGGGGAAGACCTAGGAAAAGAAGCTAGGAGGAGGTGGCACCACCGCTCGTCCCGGCCGCGGGGAGCTCGTCGTCGACATCGCTGCCACTGTCATCATTGTCACCAACCCTCGCTGCCACAAGGGGAGGTGAGGGGACGGCGACGCAGGCGAACTTCTTCATCAGCGCATTCACGGCGCCCTCCACGGGTGTCGCCGTGGCGGCGCGAACCCCAGGATCTACCAGGCGGATCACGGAGCCGAAGTCGAAACCCGGCTCACGAAGGTAGAGGTGGCTGAAGACGCGCGTCGCGGCCGCGGAGAAGAGGTCGCGGCACTCACTCTCCAAGACGTTCTCCACCATGGCGACGGCACCCTCAAGCACCTCGGCGAGCTTTGAAGAGAGCCCCGCGAGGCCACTCTCACGAGCTACCAGGGGTTCTGCAAATCCCCCCCGGCAGATGGACTGCAGCGACTGGCGAAGCCTAAGCTCGACAGAGGGGAGAGCGTTGAACTCCGCAGCCTTCTTCTCCTCGGCTGCGGCAAGGGTCTTCTCCCTGGAGGCAAGCCGGGCCTTCTCCGCAGCCACTTCCTCCTTCAACCTATCATGCTGCTCGCGTTCAGCAGCTTGGTCGGCCGCCGCCTTGGACAGCGCGGAGTCACGGTCGGCACGCTTGTCCTCGTAGGTCTGGAGGTCCTCCTCCCGCTGGCGAAGCCTCTTCGCGAGCGCGGACCTCTCCTCCTGAAGAGCCTTCAGGTGGGCCTCCACCTCGTCGCAACACTTCATGGCAGACGCTACATCAGCCAGCCCCACGTTTCGGGCTGCCTTGGCCGACGCGGCCTCCTCGCTGCTCTCAGCCGTGGTGTCCTCAGCTTGGCTCCAGACCGCCACGGCTGAGGCGTCAGACTGGAGCCACCCAGAAAGAAGACCCAAGCGCTCTCTTGCGAGGCGACCGTCGGCTCTCCTGAGGGCGTCTCGGACCTGATCCAAGATGGCATAGGCCCCGTCTAGAGCGTCTGACTCGATTGGAGGAACACGAGTCGGTGGCACTAGGGCATGGCCCGGTGATGGAGCCCGCACGGCGGTAGTGGCTGCTTCGGGAGAGGCAGGAGCGTGGGGAGCGGAAGACACCAATGGCTGCGCCACTACCACAGGCAAGGTAGGGGCGGATGGCCCTATGCCCAGCTGGCCCTCGGGGGCTGGCCCGTCGGGGAGAGGTGCGGACGCACCCCCAAGGACGGAAGCAGCCACTCCAGCGGGCATCAAGGGCTCCACGGCCGTGGCAAGGAGGGTCGCCCCGCGAGCCCCCTCACCCGCAACATTCGGCGCCTCATCAGGCGTCGGCAAGGCACTGAGAATGGGCATCACGTCGAAAGGCGCCCTCGGCTTGACGCCGGCCTACTTCTTCTTCGCCTTCGGCATGGGGGCACCCCTAGTTACCAAACAAAGGAGGGACCATCAGCATATAAACCACCGGAAGGCGGCCAGAAACCAAGCAAGATTACTCACTCCTCGACGTCGACCCACTTCCTCCTTCTTTCCACCTTGGCGAGGGCGGGGATGCCCCCAGCCTTCTCCGGGGAGGTGCCTCCGTGGGAAGAAGCGGTGGAACCGTTCGAAGGGGCCACGGCCGGCAAGGTCATGCCAGCCCTGGACGCGGATGCCTCGCCCACAAGCTGCGGCTTGGGCAGGGGTGAGCCGGGCGTTTCGGCCACCTTGCCGGCACGAGCTGGGGGCTCCGGAGGAGGCCCAGCCTCGCGCTTCCTCGGGGTCACCCGGCAGGCGGATCGTGCGGCCCGAGGTGTGGGATCCGGCCCCCTGAGGACCCCGGTAAGTCATGGAGGACTTGCAGCAGGGGGCTCGCCGGCGTCGTCGTCATTGAAGCCGCGGAGAAGTGCACTCAGCGACGGAGGAGACACTTCCTCCAGATCATCATCTACCGTCTCCTCTGAGTCTTCTTCATCTGTGGTGTCGTCGGAGGACACCGCCATAGGGGCACCAGGGCACTCGGCCGGAGAGAGCCCTAGCTCGTCGAAGATGGGCATCGCGGCGACCAAATCAGCCTTATCGTCGCGGCAGTACAGCGGGGCGTAGGCCTCAGGAAGATCCCCGGGGTCGCCGTTGAGCAGGATCGCCATAACCCTGTTCAACTCCTCGGGGCTCAGGCGCGAGGAGCGGAGCCTCATGTCATCACCACCACCCTGATAGTCCCACATGGGCCTAGAAAGGGACTGGAGAGGCACCAGGTGTTGCTCCAGGAACTCCTTCACTATCATCCCCCCAGTCAACTTCCTGGCGCCGATGTCTCAAAAGATCCGCTCCAAGACGGGCTTACCCCGGAGATCAGAGAGCTTCGCAGAGCTCCATGCAGGAGCCTTCTCCGGCAGCCCCTTTGGAAGCTCCATGCGAGGGTTAATGCTCTCGAGGTCCAAGAAGACCCAGCGGTGCCTGAAATTCTCCACCTTCTTCCCGGCCTTAAAGAGCATGTTTACGCTCTGGACTGCGACGAAGGAGACACAAGCCGACTGCTGGGCGCCGTCATGAAGCCTCAGGCTGAAGAAATGGCGAAACAGGGCCACCAAAGGTTCACACCCACGAAGGCCTCACAATAGAAGGCAAAGATGGACAGAAGCAGGATGGTGTTGGGTTGAAGATGGACAGCCTGGATCCTGTAGTGCCCGAGGACGGCGGTGAAGAACGCAGAGAAAGGCGGAACGAGCCCGGAGAAGACGCTGTGGAGGAAGAAAGGGTAGGCCGACTTGGATAGACGATGCCTCTCCGCGGAGCCGCACCAAATCAAGGTCCTTTCCCACTCATTGGTGTCGTCCGCTATCAACGGAAGCACCGGGGTGAGGTCCCCGTCCTTGGCTATGGTGGACTCCGAGAGCGCCGGCAAGATAGTGGCGGAAACCGAGCTCTGAGCTTTCGGTTTCGTCTTGCCGGCGGGAGCCATCGAGGAGCCTTTCTGGCCGAGGAAGCAAGAAGAGAGACGGCGCGGTGCAGAGATCTGGGGAGGTTCTCGCAAAGGATGGAGATCTGGAGAGAAGAGTAAGGGCGCGGAAGAGGAAAGCAATAATGGCTCAGCGCTGGACGTCAGGCTTTTGTCGGTTCGGGCAGTTGCCGAGGAGACACGGGGGCGGGGACGCCCGCGCCCAACCAAGCACCGCACGCCAAACCTGGCCCGCATGCAATAAGGGCCCGTGGTGCTCCGGGCCATCTTCCTCGGCTTCCCCTCGAAGACGACTCGAGCGCGCCTTGGGCCCGGGGGCTACTGTCGGTGTTCTGGATACCAGGGTACCCAGACTTGCCTGCCTGCGGCCCAGGGCGTGGCCCACTTGACGATCCATACGGCCCTGCGCGGCTTCACTCAAAACAAGGCCCTCGTGAGACCCCAAGCTCGCGAGGGAGACAGTGCCAAGACCCGTAGGGGGTTAGGCCTCCCCAAGCCTCCTCCCAAGCGGCGGAGATCTCTAAGCAACGCTAGGCCTTAGGAGGTCAAGGGTGATGCCAGCCAGGCCAGGTGGGCGCCAGCGCGCCAGAGGGGATAGTTTCCCCTTTGGTGCAAAGGAGACAAGGACGAGCGCAGGTTCCCAAGAAGCCCCGCCAAAGGTTTCCATTCCGGTGCAACGAGACCGGGTCAGCGAGCGCAGCAGGACGGATGTCACCAGTGAGCCCACCACCGCATCACCACCACCTGCTTTGCAGGCGAAGACCGCTTTTCGTCAGGATAAGATGTACCTCCTGTCCCCTTTCAAATTTGGCCGTTGTGGGAACCCTTCCCGCCATTGCGATAAGGGAGGAGGACCCGGGCTGCTATAAATAGAGGCTAGGTTGCTCGATGAAGGCAGGTCGGACCAACACACTGGCGAAGCAACACACCACTGTACCAGTTCATCCAGAAACCTCCTCGTGAGGCAATCCACCAAAAGCAGGAGGAGGGTTTTACGCTTCGCAGCGGCCCGAACCTGGGTAAACTCTTGTGTGCCATCTTCTTCCTCGCCATCGAGCGGGGGTATTGTGTTGTGAGCTTGGAGGGGGTGAAGCTGCTGGGGTTCTTCGCACACGCCCCTGGGTTCGAACCCCTTAGGGTTTTGCAGAGCCCGAAATCCGACAATTGTCTGCGAAGCCTTCCTGCGGGTACAGCCGCACTTTGGCCTGTGGCTCAAAGTGTTCAACGTCAAGCCGAAGACAGTTGCGGGCGTGCATAAGGATTGTGAAGGGGCGGTAATCAACAAGCTCCCCCGTGTCGAGTGGCTGGATGGCACCTTTATCGACACGGTCAAGATCTGGCAAAAGGAATGGTTCTACATCACCGAACCAAGGAGCGCGGACTGGGTGGCACCTGCCGAGTTCAGATCCGGACACCCCACGAGGCTAACCTCGTGGCTCAAGAAAGGCCTTGACTGGGGGTCGGCCGCAGAGGTAAAATCACTGCAGAAGCGCATCTCCACAATGATTGAGGCGAAAATCGAGCTGGTCAACGTGATCCAGGTCATTCTCCGCCGCCGTCTCCTCCCCTGCCAGTACCGGGCCTCCCCTATGTGGGCTTACCAGCTCGAGGACACGGCCACCGTGCGTCAATTCTTCCGCACTACGCACGAGAAATTATGGAAAGTGCTATTCAAGCCCCAGAAGAGCTGGCCAGTCGAGGAGGAGGACACCGGCCTTGACGCCGAAACCCCTGCTACCAAGGTATGATAAAACTTTTAATTCTCCTGCTCTGTTTTTAACAAAGAGCTGAACCCCTTCTCCCTCATCTTCACAGAAATGGCTGAGCAAGGCCGTGCAAATTGACTGTCCGGCCCCGCAGCCCGAAGGCCCTCGGCCGGATCTATTGACGGAGATGCTCGTCATGGCGCTGTATTCGGCGCTAGAGAAGAAGGAGAAGAAGAAGAAAGGGGAGAAGAAGGAGGCCCGAGAGGGTCTTCGTCTAAGGGGTCTTCCGGACACTAAGTCCGAGGAGACCCATGCCTCTTCCACTCATGAGGAAGAGCACGAGGACGAAGGGGGGTGCGGCTCCCCCCATCACAAGGAAAAGGGCGGCATCAGCGGACGCCGCGGAGGACCTACGTCCTCCTGCCCCGAAGAGGACATGCCGGAAAAAGGCAGTCCTGGCCGACGATAACTCGGACTCCGATAAGGAGTCTGAGGCTTTTGAAAAGGTTCCCCGAAGGAACACAAGGGTTAAGCCCCCAGCCCAGAGGTATGAATCCGAAGACCCTCTGGGTCACTTATATAGAGCTTTTAATGCTAAATGGGCGAACGTCTTTCAATTTGCAGCCCACCACGTGATCTCCCCACTGACCAAATCTCACACGGGGTGTCTCTGCCCGCCAACCTGGTGGAAAGTGGGACTGCGTCACATCCTACGCCTCCTGAGGTCTCGAAGGAGGCCGCGGTGGTGTTATCACGCCAGGCTCCTTCTAAGCCGAACACCGACGGCGGGGATGACGATGCTATGGCTGAGGTTAATACCTCGGCCGCCGAAGACCAGGAGGAGGAACATCTCCTGGCAACTAAAGAGGGGGGACGAGGTCCGGTCCACTCCCCTCCGAGGACATCTCCGGAGCGCTCTGTGCCTCCGGAGCTGCCAACCCAATCCCCCACCGGAGGGGGGGTTGGAAGGTCACCACCGGTGCCGCCCATGACTGGGTGGCCGGCCACGATGGAGGAAGCTTTATCTGGCTCCTCCATCGCCGAAGATGACCACACCCTTATGGGTGCGGTTTTCCAAGGCATTCAGTCCTTTGATAGCGGACTGAAAGAGGCCTTCAACGGTCTCTTGACGGGCTTCAAGGTGAGCCACGTAATACTCTTTTTCCAGAAAAAGTTAATTTACCAAGTTTATGCAATCCTTATAAGTGTAGTAGCCCCCGAGCCCTAGGTGAGTTTGAAAAACCCACCCGGGGGTCAAATGTCCGAAAATTAGTAATGATGCTCAAGGCACCCTTTGTCGCTCATTATTCTAAGAGCTCCGGAGAGTACCTAGTGGAGGGTCTGAATCCGACAGCTCGGGAGTTTTAATGCACATAAGTTGTTTTGTAGGCCTCGTCATCAGCGGCGGCCACCAAAGCAGTGGTGCTTGCCAAGCTAAACCGGAAGCTCAAGAGCTCCGATGAGGAGCTCGATCACCTGAACAAGAGATTTGACGAGGCGCAAGGTGAGTCCGAATTGTATCGTTCATGCTATTATCTATCCTCATTGATTGACATATCTGGATTGTTTCCCTAAGTGTTATTTACTCATTGTTACAACAGCTGTGGCCATGGAGGTCGAGAACCTCAAGGCCGAGTTGAAAAAGGAGAGGCAGGAGACCGCAGATGAGAAGGCGGCGGCCGAACAAGCAGCAACCGAACTGTCGACGTTAAAAGCCGTGAGCGACAAGCATGAGGCCCGGGTGGCAGAGGTGCAACAAGAGCTCAAGGATGCCAGCACGAAGTGCGAGGCCCTTGAGTAAAAGAACGAAGACCAGGCCACCGAACTGTCCACGATGAAATCCGAGCTCAAAGCGGAGCGAGTTGATAGGCGGTTCTTTGAAGAAGAACTCCGCCAAGTCAAGGCGATCGTGGATGGTAAGCCGTACTTACTGCAATGTGCCTTTGGTGGTAACAGGTTTGCATTGCTCACCTGGGTGTGGCGTTCCTCAGGCGCCTTTACAGACCTCCCGAGGAGTGCCGCAGACGTGAACAAATACTTCGCCTCTCGGGATGGGGATGTTGAGCCTCGGTTGTTCTGGGCGCAATTTCAAGCCCCCGAGCATCCTCCCCTCGTGAGCAAACATATGAAACAATTGATGGAGCTGGATAGGATGGCGGAGCCGGCCATTTAGGACCTCTGCATCCGGCTGTGGCCTGTAGAGCCGTTGCCGAGCAGTTACTTCGGCTTGGTGCAGAAATTGTGCCACGCTGCGCCTCGGATCGACGCTCTAAAGGGTTCTACGTGCATCGAGGGAGCTCGGATGGCGTTTGCAAGGACCATGGTGCACTTGCCGAGGCTCAAGTCGACCAAGATGGCCACCACGCCTCCACCCCCTGGCAAGGAGCATAGGCGCCCCGAGAAATACTTTTCCACCATGATGGATGGTGCTCGGGCGATAGAAGCCCAATGCCCCAAGGATGTAATTTATGAATGAGCGTTTTGTCATGTATCCGATGACTGTTCCGCTTTTATAATGCGGTTGCATGGTTTATCATGTCTTTAAGCTTTGTATTATTTTGACTCCTATGTGGCCATTTTATCTGAAAGTTGCGAGTCGTCGGCTTCAGCCCCCATGTAGATACTACACGAGGTGTTTCTACCTCCACACTGTGACCCTTAGCCGATGTATCGGTGCCCGAAGGCGGTAGTGCGATGGGAACAAGGCAATCGGACTATGATGCTTTAGTGCTTTCACTTAGCCGTAGGAGTTTGACTGCGGGGGCTGATGACTAGCCCCCAGTGTTCTGTGATATTCGGATACACCGAGGTTGAAACCAGCATCACATGGTTTGTAAGCGTACAAACCCCTCGTATAACACGGAATAACCTCTATCGATTTTTAGTTTGGCACTTATGTTCGGATTGCAGACCGGTTCTCGCTTATTATGACAGTCAGTTTTCGGCTTTCTCCACTGAGGTACTTGACCAGGCGGGCTGGAAGCACAATCGTAGTGGTTCTCCCTTTACCCTTTTAGCCGAACGAGCGGAATGTAAGAGGGCAAACACAGGAGCCGGTCAACCCAACCATTGACCCAAGACATAATTGGGAACCGATTCATATAACGCGACATCCGAGATGCCGAACACATAAACAATAGTGTCGGGGTGATGCTTGGGGTGATTTTTATAGTCAAGCCCCCGGTCTATTAGCCGGTCGCATCGTAATATGTACCAAATAGTTTTTGCTACCGGCGTCGGTGAGTATAGGACAGAGTATGTGACATAAAATACAGCGAGGAGGCCGTAAAGGATGGTCTTTATTTCTGATGAATTCTTATAACTCAAACTACCGAAGCAACTGTTACAAGTATTTTGAAATGAAAAATAAAGTTTACAAAGGAGAGGTTTTACCCGGGGTCTTCGATGGGTGGCTTGACGTCCTCAATGTGACCTGTCGCATGTCTGCTCCTTTGCTCCCAAGGGGGTTGCGTTCCTTTAAAGGTGATTGCTATCGGCGAACGGACCTTGGGAAGAAGATCTTGAGAAGTCTCCGCAGTGTGGATGAGCTTTACGCTTGGAAGGTCCTAGATGGTACCTGTGGTTTGTCCGAAGACATGTGTTGGCAGTAGTTCGGTCCTGCCGAACACTTTCCCTTTCGTAGTGGGTCCCCACAGCTGCCCATGGTATTTTGAGCGTGAAGTTGTGCCTTCTTGGCACATATTTTACGGGAACTAGAGCTGTGTTGTGGGGGGCGTATCCCTATTTTTGTTGGGCGGAAGATGATTCCGGGAGTTCGGGTTGAGACCGAGCTTGTTTATTATCATAACGTGCCTTTATGGCTGATTTGGGCGTCGGCCTATCGTCGCCGTACTGGAATTCAGCTGCCAGGGCCGCTATGTGTTCCTCAGTTTGGAGAGAGCGCTCTGTGTTGTCATTGACAATAATGACCCCCTGGGCCTGTGCATCTTGAGCTTCAGGTACGCGTAGTGGGGGATGGCGTTAAAGCGAGCGAATGCTGTGCGGCCGAGTAGGGCGTGATAACCGCTGCGAAAAGGGACAATGTCAAAGATCAAGTCTTCGCTGCGGAAGTTGTCGGGCGAGCCGAACACTACTTCTAGATTCACGGTGCCCGAGCAGCGGGCTTTGACGCCTGGGATCACTCCTTTAAAGGTAGTGTTGCTAGGTTTGATCCTTGATGGAACTATAGCCAACTTTTTCACCGTGTCTGAGTAAATCAGATTAAGGCTATTTCCTCCGTCCATTAGGACTCTAGTGAGGTGATACCCATCTATAATGGGGTCTAGGATGATGGCTGCCGAATCTCCGTGGCGGATACTGGTCGGATGATCCCGTCAGTCGAAGGTGATCGGGCAAGCCGACCATGGGTTATACTTCGGGGCTATGGGCTCTACGGCGTAGACCTCCCGAAGGGCGTGCTTCTTCTTCTTTTTTGGTATGTGAGTGGCATATATCATGTTCATAGTTTTTACCTCTGGAGGGAACTGCTTTTTTCCTCCATTGCTTGGACCGCGGGGTTTGTCATCGTCCTCGCTGCATGGGCTCTTGCCTTGCTCCTCGGCTGCGAGTTTGCCAGCTTGTTTCAATACCCAACAATTACGGTTGGTGTGGGTAGCGGGCTTGTCTTGGGTGCCGAGGATCTGGCAGGGCCTATCCATGATTTTGTCCAGCGTGGTAGGTCCGTCTCGATTTCCTTCGCTGTCCCGATTTTGGGTTGCGGAAATCGACGTTGTTGTGCCAGCGTTTGTTTTTGTTACGTCATGGTTTCCCATTTCCATCCCGGACTTCGGAGGTGCCGGGGTCTTCGGGGTTATGGCCTCGTCGAGCTAGCCAGTTATCCTCACCCGCGCAAAAGCGGGTCATAAGTGAGGTAAGGGCGGACATTGTCCTCGGCTTGTCCTGGCCGAGCTGACGAGCTAGCCACTCGTCCCGGATATTATGTCTGAAGGAGGCTATTGCCTCGGCGTCCGTGCAGTCAACGATCTGGTTTTTCTTGGTCAGGTCGGAGGAGTCCGGTGGCCGAACATAGGTGCCCTAGAAGTTAGATCGGAAGGCATCCTCGAGCTCTTCCAAGCTCCCAATGGAATTCTCGGGGAGACTGTTTAACCAGTGTCAAGCTGGCCCCTTAAGTTTTAGGGGCAAATACTTTATGGCGTGGAGATCATCTCCTCGTGCCATATGAATGTGGAGGAGGAAGTCGTCAATCCACATGGCTGGGTCTGTTGTCCCGTCGTATTGCTCTATGTTAACGGGTTTAAACCCTTCAGGGAACTGATGCTGCATCACCTCGTCCATGAAGCACAGTGGGTGGGCAGCGCCTCTGACCCGAGCTATGTCATGCCTACGATCGGCGGTCGATCGGGCCCGGTTTTGTTCCCGACCTCTATTGTTGCGGTCAAGCCAAGACTAGTACCCGTCCCGTCTAGCGGGGGAGTACCCTCTAGATCCGTAGATGGATCTTGTGCGGCCTGCTCTATAATCCAGGTCCTGTCGTAAGTCATACATGTCCTATCCCATCCTCGGGGAGGGCGGTCCGGCTGGTCGTACAGAGTATGCCTGGGAGACGATGTTTCAAGGACCTCGTCATTGAACTGCGGAAGCAGCCACCAACGTGGGTAGCTCTTGGGTTGGTCCGGTAGATCGGTATCGTACCCTTCTTCGGCTGCCAAGACCCTCGTCCATCTATCATTGAGGGTGTCTTGTTTGGCTTTGAGATGCTGTTGTTTTGCCTTCAGGCTTCGGGCGGTGGCTAAAAGCTGCCGCCTAAACCGTTCCTGATCCACAGGGTTTTCGAGGACGGTCAAGTCTTCGGCTTCCAGGCTGTCATCCTCCTCGACAGGGGGAAGATAGTTGTCGTCCTCGGAATCATTAAGATCCTCGGTGTCGCGCTGATCTTTGGGCCTTTCCTGGTCCTCCAGTGGCTGTTCGGGGACTTCAGGGTCGCCGAGGTCTTCCGGGGTGTCGTTTCCCCCGGTGCCTGCAATGGCTTCCCTTCCCTTGTTTGCCTTAGATCATTTGCGTTGTTTCCGCCGCCTTGACGGCTCCTCACCGGATTTATCGCCATTCTTCTTAGGGGTGCGATCACCCTTATCGTCGGGGGTGTCTACCATGTAGACGTCGTAGGTGGAGGTGGCAGTCCATCGCCCAGTGTTGACAGGGGCAGGGGCGCCGTCCTCTTCATCCATGTCTCCTGCCTCCTCGGAGGCGTAGTCCAGCATATCGGTTAAGTCTTCGATAGTGGATACCAAGTGGGTGGTGGGTGGGTCGAAAAATTCCCCATGACCCGCCTTCAGACCGATCTGAGCATGGGTCGAGGTCTGGTCATCTATGATTTTTATTGCCAGGATCCGATCCAGCGCCTCGTTGATCATCGAGAGCTCGACCGGATCGATCTGCCTAGGACTTTCAGAGTTAACCTCCAACGTGTCCGTACAAAGAGTGTGTTCGGCAGGAGCCGACCCCTGGCCTTCAGGTACTGTACCCGGATCCGGACTAAGAGCCAGATCATCGACAGGGATAGCCCCGAGGGCAGAGTAGAGAAGGAGATCAGAAGTTAAGGCTTCGGAGACTTCGGGCTCGTCAGATGAGATCCGGAGCCCAGCGAATGAAAGATCGCCCCGGGAGTCTACGTAGAACTCTAGGTTCCCGAATCTGATCTCTTGATCGGGGGCGAGACTCCCGATCCGACCAGGGTGGCCGGTCGGGTCGGCCTGTAGCACGATGCTGCCGAAAGCGAAAATCTGTCCGGGGGCGAAGGAGTCCCCATTACGGATTTCATCGCCAATGATTAGGCGAGCCATCAATTACTCTTGCGATCTCATAGTGGAACTCTCAATGAAAGCACCAATGTCGGTGTCAAAACTGGCGGATCTCGGGTAGGGGGTCCCGAGCTGTGAGTTTAGGATCGATGGGTAACAACGGAGGAAGGAGACGATGTTTACCCAGGTTCGGGCCCTCCTATGGAGGTAAAACCCTACGTCCTGCTTGGTTGTATTGATGTGTATGAAGATTACAGAGTCAATCTACCTCGAGATCAAGTAGCCAAAACCCTAGATGAGTTTGTCTGCCCTCTACGATCTAAACCCCCCGGTTTATATAGACACCGGGGGTACCTAGGTTTTACACATGATAAGTCTCCAGCCGGAAGTAAAGACGTTGATCCCCTCTTCTTGACTTGGAGTGCACGCCACGTCTTCGGAGGTTTCCTTCTAGAATACGGGGTCGTCACATATCCTGGCCCTTCCTGTGATAATCAGAGAGCAGCCCACCAAGCCGGCCTATGAGAGATAGGCCGGCGGCCCGAGGACCCCTTAGTCAAGGACTCCCTCAGTCGTCACCGTCGATGTCGCTGGAGGAGTCAAAGTTGCTGCCGTCGAGCTCTCCGCACACCACTCCAGGTGGACACCAAAAGCCCCGAAGAACTTTGCGGAGAGAGTGGCGGCGCCGTCAAACTTGAAATAGAGGAGATGCCCCGGCCCTAGGCTAATGGAGCGGGCGAATGACTTCCACCCCCGCGTCAAGAACATGGCGCTTCCGGGGGAGAGGTCGACCGACACCCAGACGGGCCCATTGGAGTAGTCGTCCGCGCGGAGCCACATGCATGAAGGTCTGCTGCCTTCCTTGCCCCTCGCGAAGGGGTCAGGAAGATGCAGCCAACTTCGGGGTCGATGGAGCAGCACCACGACAAACTTGTGCGATGCGTCTCCCGTATGAGTCCCTACACGGGGCGGGTGGAGGGGAGCACCGCCACAATCGCCGCGGTTCGAGGGACCCGTCCTCCCGCGGCCCCTGGACGCCGCCCTTCCATTGGAGCTTGAGCCGCCCCCAGCTGCCGTCATCATGCTGCACATCGGACTCTGGGGGGCGACCGTCCCAGCGGTAGTGGACCCTCGAGCACGGCCATGGCCCCTCACCATCCTGGGAATGGCTCGCTAGAGGAGGTGGCGGAAGGAGGAATAAGATTGTGCTGACTAGCGGGCTCAAACGGGGAGATGTGGATGAGAAACGCCTTCCTTGACCCCTCCTATTTATAGGAATAAGAAGGGTGGCTGGCTCTTCGTAACCTGAGGCAATTGCACGTTGGAGAAAGCGTTGCACCAGCGATCGCCCTTTTTGGCCAATGCCAGGCCTGGCATGTAACACGGGACACGTGGGGCATACTGAAAGAAGGAAGACGGATAGGAAGGGCGATAGTGCTTAATGACATGGAAGAACAAGAGGCAGACGAGCAACGCTCGTCGAAAGGCACGGGGGCTGGCTCTTCCCTGTCCGAGATGACCGTTCGTTGCCAAACATGCTACTTGGGCGGCCGCCCTACTCTGCCAATACCGTGCCTTGTGTGATAACATGCGCCGCAAGGGACGCATAATGGAAAGGGGGAATACGCAAAGGCGCCTCTCCCAGCCCAAATGCGGCGCGGCTTTTTAGGACCGAAAGTATGTCTAGAGGGGGGTGATTAGACTACTTGACCAAATAAAAATTCTACCTTTTCCCAATTTTAAGTGTTGGCAGATTTTAGCAATGATAGCAAGTCAAGCACACCCTACACATGCATGTCTAAGAGTATAGCAGCACAAAGTAACAACAAGCATGTATAGTATAGGGTAGGGAGGAAGATCAAACGCAATTTGTAGACACGAAGATTTTTCCCGTGGTTTCGATAGGTGGTGCTATCGTACATCCACGTTTATGGAGTCTTCAACCCACGGAGGGTAACCGTCACGAGAGTCCACGGAGGGCTCCACCCATAAGGGTCCACGAAGTAGCAACCTTGACTAATCCATAACGGCTTCCGTCCACGAAGTACTAGCCTCACTATGGGTAGATCTTCACGAAGTAGGCGATCTCCTTGCCTGTACAAACTTCTTGGTTCAACTCCACAACACAAAGTAGGAGGCTCCCAAGTGACACCTAACCAATCTAGGAGGCACCACACTCCAAAAGGTAATAGGCTCGGCAATGTCGATGAACTCCTTGCTCTTGTGCTTCAAGATGATAGACTCCTCAACACACAATCACTCTCTCACAGATTTGGCTATGGTGGAAGAGATTGATTTGGTGGAAAGCAACTTGGGGAGGCTAGAGATCAAGATTCATATGGATGGAGTGGAATAGCTTGATATCAACACATGAGTAGGTGGCTCTCTCTCAGAAAATTGGATGGGGCAAGTATGGAATAGTTCTGAGTGCTTCTCTTTCGAGTGGGTGGTGGTGAAGGGGTATATATAGGCATCCCCAAAAATCCAACCGTTACACCTAAAGTGACCAACTCGGTGACACCAAAGTGTAAAACTCTGTGGTACCGAGTTGCTCCAAAGGTAGCAACTTTTGAATCTCGGTGAGACCGATATATAAATCTCGGTGGTACCGATTAGGTGACCAACGGTCAGATTGCGCAACTCGGTGACGCCGATCCAGCAAACTCAGTGGTACCGATTTTGTGAATCGAGGTAACTGAAAGTTGGCAACCCAAACTCGGTGGCACCGAAGTGGAATCGGTTGCACTGATGTGCTAGGGTTTGGCATGGGTCTGTCTGAGTTTGGGAATCGGTGGCACCGAGTGGGAATTGTTGGTACCGATTTTGGATATTTGGCTTTGGACAGACTTTTGTGGAAGAGCTTGTGGGTGTTTTTGGTGACTATCTCTTGTGCACGTGGAGCATCTTGTTCACCAACAGTACCTTACCCCCTTTTAATAGTATTGGCTTTCCTATGGACTCAAAGTGATTTCTTACAAAATAAAATGTAGGGTCCTCTTGCTTGAAGGTTTGCCAATCCATTTCCTTGCATCTTGGGGTTCTCCACAATCCTTTTGCCATCCCTATCATTGAACTTTTCCTGAAATATGCTTAGTGGAAACATTAGTTCAATGACATATATGTTGTTATTAATTACCAAAACCACCAAGGGAGCAAATGTGCTTTCAATCTCCCCCTTTTTGGTAATTGATGACAGCATATAGATCAAAGCTTCGACATATGATATAATCAATGAATATAATCGTCGCTTTGAGAAGTATGTGATAAGCAAGCGCTCCCCCTAAATTTGTGCATTATTTTGAATTTGCGTGTGAATGCAAATGCACAATCGATTAGGTACATAGGGCACTCTTTCATGTCACATACAACTTGGTGGTGTGCGAGAATAATAAGAATGAATATCATAGCACAACACAATCAAGTAACGGTGAATGACCATCTCATAAGGATCACAATGATAGGAAATAGTAGCGATACACATCAAGTGTATGATCAAACACCAACAAAGTTTCACACAAGCAAACCAAAAGATCAAATGTTTTGTAAAGCAATAAAAAACCAATGCTCTCTCACTCGAAGCCTAAAGATCTATATACATCTTCTCCCCCTTTGGCAACAAGTTACCAAAAAGTTCAAAGGTATATAGCTAATCGTTCTTCTGGGGCTGATCTCCTCTGGTAGCTGGTGAAGGAGTCGAGAGAACTGCGTCGGCGAAGACTTCAGCTGACGTTATGGACGGAGTTGGAGTAGCAACTAGAGGAACTGGAGGAGCTGATGGAGCTGAAGAGGCTGTAGCAGGTGCTGATGAAGAAGGCCTCAACTCTAGAGCTAGCACTGTGGCTGATCTGGCCTGAGTAGTGAACTGAGTGCCTGGCCTGAGAGGAGAGTCATCCTCATCATTTGTAGTGTGGGGACTAGGCACGCGATCAACATCCTTCTTGAGCTCGTTCACGGTCTTGGTCAGCCCATCCACCTTGTCATTGAGTGTCTTGATCCTATTCTCCATGATCCTCACAAGACTATGCCGATTCTCCAAGATGTCCTTGATATCCTTCTGCATGCCCTGAACGGTATTGATCAAGAGATCCATTTGCTCGTTCCTGGATCTTGGTACTTGAGCACTAGTGGCTCTAGCTGCCTCTGCCTCTGCCTGTGCTGCAGCTGAGGTGGGATGATCTGGGTTCATCACCACAATGTTGTCTTCTAGATCAGGCTGTAGGGCAAATGTGGCCTGTCAAGAGCAAATATGTGCTTCTCCAGCTTGGAGTTGATGAGCATCTGAATGTAGGGTGCATTGCAGCATGAGCGCTTCTGATCAGCAGCAACCCTCTTCACAGTCTCTACTATCAAGTCCATCACACTTATCCTGGTGTGTCTATCAAGATGGATCAGCATGTTGATGGAATAACCTCTAATCATCTTGTCATCTCCAGACTTAGGCATTAAGGTGTGCCTCAAGATGGTGTTCATGGTGTGGAGACCAGCCTGGAGGAAGTAAATGGATCCTAACTTGTGAGATTTCAAGTTTGCAGCAGGGATCTCATTGTACATATTCTTCATAGCATCATGGCTCTCATTGGATTCAGAATAGACATCCAGATCTCCTTCTTCCACCTTTGGGACTCCTAAGATGGCAGCCCATTCCTCAATAGTTGATTCATACCTTGCTCCTTCAGTCATCCATACAATCCTACCATCTCCATAGAAGTGAGCAGTGGAGTAGAATTGCATGATCATCTCATCGTTCCATGCAATGAATTCCTTGCCAACAAATTCATCCAAACCAATGCAGCGAAAGTTGTCTTGAACACTTGGGAAGTAATCTTGATTCCCCTTGATATACTTCCAATCAACATATCTCATGTCACTTACAGCTGGGCTCTTATCAAGCAAGATTGTCTCGTAGAAATCTTGTTGCTCCTTGGTATAAAACATGTAGTCCACAACTGTTTTCCTTCTCTGGGCATATGGATCAATGGCTCTCCATTCCGTCAAACCAGAGTCCTTCCTCTTCTTTATGTCTTCAGCAAGCAGGTGGCTGGCATTGTGCTCTGGAAGTTGTGGTCTTAGCTTCATCAAAGCAGTGAAATCATCATCCTCAGCTTCCCTAAAAGTGGAGGTCTTGTTCTTGCTGGAAGCTGGTATCTCTCTGGAGAACCTCTTAGGCTTCTCAGCAGCAGCAGCCTTCTTCGGTGCAGTCTTTGTGCTCTTGGGTGTGGTAGCCTTAGGCATAGCATCTGCCATAAGCTTCTTCTTCTTCTTAGGAGGGGCCTGGGCAACTGGCTCTTCCTCCTCCTCCTCCTCAGCAGCTGCCTCTTCTGGATCCTCATACATAGAGGTTTTTCTGCCAATGACATGGATGATCCACTTCCTGACTCTCTTCTTCTCTCCTGCCTTCTTAGGCATGGACTTCTTTGGGGTGACTCAAGGTGAAGAGTCATTGTTGCCCTAGCACTCTCAGGTGCTCTTGCTGACCCAGAGCTAGCATACTCCTTCCTGATAGCTTTCTTCTTCTTGGAAGTAGTGGCAGCAGTGGTGCTCTTGGCAGCATCATCTCTCTTGGGCAGCTCCTCAGGGATGAAGTCCTCATCCTCCTCATCAGAATTGAGCTTCCTCCTTGCTCTGGTTGCAGCTTTGGGCAGATCAGGAGAGCTAGGAATGTCATCATAGCTCCCCTCAGGACTAGTGCCTGAGCTCATGTCAACACTCTGCTCTCTGGGATCATTCTGGCTATCATCTGAAGCAGACATCTCTGACCCTGTGAATAGAGTGTAAAAGAGTGGAAGGGATGAGTCATCACAAAATGCAGATATTTTCAAAAGATTGAACTAAAATTTCCCAAGTTTTGTATTCTGCCAAATGTATGTCGGTACAACCGAAGCAAATATTTCGGACCTACCGAGACAGACAGTCTCCATAACAGAAACTTGGCACCACTTTCGGTGAGACCGAAGATGGGCACTCGGTTTCACCGAGACTGTTCTCAGTCGACCAGAAAAGTGAATCGGTGCTACCGATTCTTTTGCGTCGGTTCTACCGAGAATCATGTGGCGGACGACAAAACCTAAAAAATCGTTCGTTCGCTATTCTACTGGAGTTTCTCGTGGATGAATCAATCTCAAACTGTGGATTATCGATGGAGAAGCCCTAATGCGAAAGAATCGGAGGTTGGAGCGCATGAGGGGGTGAAATCGTACCCAAGCTTGGTGACGACTTCGCTACGGCGGCGACGGGGGAGAGAATTCCGTCGACGGCGGAGACTTCCGACGGCGGAGGCGCTCGGGAAGATGAAGGCGATGACCAGGGGCCTTGGTTCGGCAACAAAGGTTTCGTAGGGGGCGACGGTTGAAGAATAGATTTCAAAAGTCTGGTCTGCCTCTATATAAACCCATGGCTGTCGGTGACACCAATTCTAATTTTTCGGTGTCACCGAGTTCCTCAACTGTCTGCTTACAGGGAAACTCGGTGTAACCGAGAAGATGGAATCGGTGGTACCGTGATAGAAAACCAGATCAACCCTAGGCATTCGGTGAGACCGAGATTTTGGGTTGGTTCCACCGAGATGCACTTGGGAGGTTTTAATGGTCAGTCCTTTGTCGATACGGAACTCCGAGTGCTCCTCACACAAAGAGATCGAAAAGTCCTTGTTCAAATTTTGTGATGCAGCAAGAATAGAATATGAGGTAAGAAAGCATAGATGGCTAGAGAGTGGTCCTAGGCATTCTTGTCCATCCAATTGGCAAAAGAAAAATCAAAAGCCAAAGAGCAACAATTGGATGTCGTTGAATGGATAAATAAATGCAGACCAACATGCTCACACAATAAGATGTCAAATGAAATCATGGCAAACATGCACATACATACTAGCATCTATCAAGCATTTTGGCGATGACGGAGTCATCTATATATGAGTATATTGACTTAGGAGTCAAGTAAGAATACTTGATCATAGGTCATACTCATCGTTTAAGCACAAGTGGGGTTACCACTTTTACATTAAGCATTTAATGTTGTCACATACTATGAGATGCTTTAACTCAAGTCTTGGAGTAAAGCTCCCCCTTGATGTGACATCCCCCCATAGGAGGGATAAACTAACCTTGGGTTTTGTCGATGAAGACTTCGTGTTGTTGAGGTAGTGGTGGATGCTCAAGGTTGATGAAGATCACCAAGAGTTGGGAGCATCCTTGTTGTTTCCTTACTCTTCTCACCTACATGGGTTAGTCCCAACACACAAGAGACAAATACAAGGATATCTATGGACATGGAGTGCAATGCATACATGATGATGTCCATGGATTTGTTGATTACCTTGTGCCTTGCTTACCTTTGAGGGAATGTGTGACTCCTTGAACTATTGTATGTTGTTGATGTTGATTGCAACTAGTTCTTGCCAATAATGAATGTGAGTGAATTTCATTGGCGGAGTCACCCCTCAAGAACTTCTCTAGTTCTTCTTCTTGGGGACCCACATCAACTTGATGGGGATCCTTGGTGTTGAAGTGGCCCTTGTAGAAGTTGAGCTTGAAGTAGCCTTGGGAACTCACTCCACCAAAGCTTGGGATTCATCTTCATATTAGTCAATGTTCTCTTGAAGCTTGTTCTTGCCCTTCAGCTTGTGGTCTTGTGGTGGAAGGTCATCTTGAGTGTTTGTTCCCTTGGGAGGAGTATGTTCATACTTCTCCTTTTGAGGAACAAACTTTGGCTTGGGGTATTGACCTTCTTCCCATTCAACTCCATTAGTGTTGAAGTAGCCAACGCCATGGTTCTTCCGGTATCCTCCGTGCTTGCGTACAATTTCGTCAAATTGCTTACACCCGGCAAGACTCTTGTAGATACCTTTCTCTATAATTCCTTTCAATAAAGCGTTTTCTTGCTCAAGTGTAACTTGGCTAAGAGAATCATCATTAGTGGAATCAATAGAACTACTAGAAGCAACATCATTAGGTTTAGCATTTTTATTGTTGTTACTAGATGAAGAACCTTTCTTGCCTTTGTTACTAGTTTGTATAGATTTAACTTATGGGATGAATGTATACAAGAGTAATCGTTTGGCTAGATAAGATGAAGTCTTCTTTCGGAGATCGTCATTGATATCTTTAAGAAACTCATGCTCTTGCTCCAAGGTGAGCTTCTCGAAGCGTAGCTTCTCATGAGTCCTTACAAGCTCTCTATGATCTTCAAGAGTAGATTCATGGGCTAACTTAAGAGTGTTTAATTCTTTAGTTAGTTGTTCTATTTTCATCTTATCATCATCAAACGACTTATCTTGGCTAACATGAGAATTACCAAGTTCATTTTGAATAACATTACAAGTTTTATCAAAGAGCAAGTCATCATCACAAAGTAAGTCATCTTCATCACTATCGAAATCAAGATACTCAGGGTGTGATACCTTGGGGCCTTTAGCCATGAAGCAACTTCCACTCCCTTCATTTGGTGAATCAAATAGATCATAGGAGTTGGTAGTCACTAGTGCAAGTCCGGCAACACCTTCATCTTGACTATAGTCGGAGTTGGAGTGATAGCTTCTCTCGGAGTTGTTGTCGGAGTCGGAGCCAGAAAACCATTCACCAACATGAGTTTGATGTCTTCTTCTTGTGTAGCTCTTGGTGTACTTGTCCTTCTTCTCCGAGTCCCTACTTATCCTTGAGGGTCTTCGTTCATAACGATCATCTCTACTCCTTCTCTCTCTTTGTGGTGATTCATTCCTTTGGCTTCATCTTCTAGGTGACTCTTCTCTTCGTGTGTAGGGAGCCGTGCACTCATTGGAGTAGTGTCTGGGCTTCCCACAATTGTAGCAGTTTCGGCCACGACTCGACAAACGCTTCTCTTCATATCTTGAGTTGGAGCTTCGTTCTTTGCCTCTATTCTTGTAGAACTTGTTGAATTTCTTGACCATGAGGCTTATCTCTTCATCGGTGACAAGGTTGTCGCTTGAAGTTGCGGGAGCATCACTTGTGGCTTTGTAAGCACCGCTAGACTTGTTGTGAAGCTCTTCTTTGTCTTTGAGTGTCATCTCATGAGCAACAATCCTTCCAATGACTTCCGTAGGCTTGAGATCTTTGTAGTTGGGCATCATTTGGATCAATGTGCACACGGTGTCGTATCTCTCATCCAAAGCTCTAAGTATCTTCTTGATGATGAATTTGTCAGTCATTTCTTCGCTTCCTAAGCCGGCAATCTCATTGGTGATGAGATCTAGCCTAGAGTACATCTCTGCGACTCCTTCACCATCCTTCATCTTGAGCTTGTCAAGCTGACTTTGAAGAACATCCAACTTGGATTCTCCTACGGATTTGGTACCTTCGTGCATATCAACCAACGTATCCCAAATCTCTTTTGCATTCTCAAGACGGCTGATTTTGTTGAATTCTTTGGGGCATAGGCAATTGAAAAGAATGTCACATGCTTGAGCATTGTATTGTAACATCTTCAATTCATCCGCTGTCGCTTCACGATCTGGTTCCTTTCCATCACCAAAGAATTCACCATGCAAGCCAACACGAACAACAGCCCAAACGGTGGGGTTATGACCAAGAATATGCATTTTCATTTTGTGCTTCCAACTAGCAAAATTAGTGCCATCAAAGTACAGACCTCTACGGTGATAATTTCCCTCACTAGACGCCATACTCTCCTAGGTTGTGAGACCAATGCAATGGATACCAAAGCTCGGATACCACTTGTAGGACCGAAAGTATGTCTAGAGGGGGGTGATTAGACTACTTAACCAAATAAAAATTCTACCTTTTCCCAATTTTAAGTGTTGGCAGATTTTAGCAATGGTAGCAAGTCAAGCACACCCTACACATGCATGTTTAAGAGTATAGCAGCGGAAAGTAACAACAAGCATGTATAGTAGAGGGTAGGGAGGAAGATCAAACGCAATTTGTAGACACGAAGATTTTTCCCGTGGTTCCGATAGGTGGTGCTATCATACGTCCACGTTTATGGAGTCTTCAACCCATGGAGGGAAACGGCCGCGAGAGTCCACGGAGGGCTCCACCCATAAGGGTCCATGAAGTAGCAACCTTGACTATTCCATAACGACTTCCGTCCACAAAGGACTAGCATCACTATGGGTAGATCTTCACAAAGTAGGCGATCTCCTTGCCTGTACAAACTTCTTGGTACAAACTTTTTGGTTCAACACACAGATTTGGCTATGGTGGAAGAGATTGATTTGGTGGAAAGCAACTTGGGGAGGCTAGAGATCAAGATTCATATGGATGGAGTGGAATAGCTTGATCTCAACACATGAGTAGGTGGCTCTCTCTCAGAAAATTGGATGGGTCAAGTATGGAATAGTTCTAAGTGCTTCTCTTTCGAGTGGGTGGTGGTGAAGGGGTATATATAGGCATCCCCAAAAATCCAACCGTTACACCTAAAGTGACCAACTCGGTGACACCGAAGTGTAAAACTCGGTGGTACCGAGTTGCTCCAAAGGTAGCAACTTTTGAATCTCGGTGAGACCGATATATAAATCTCGGTGGTACCGATTAGGTGACCAACGGTCAGGTTGCACAACTCGGTGACGCCGATCCAACAAACTAGGTGGTACCGATTTTGTGAATCGAGGTAACATAAAGTTGGCAACCCAAACTCGGTGGCACCGAAGTGGAATCGGTTGCACCGATGTGCAAGGGTTTGGCATGGGTCTGTCTGAGTTTTGGAATCGGTGGCACCGAGTGGGAATTAATGGTTGCACCGGTTTTGGATATTTGGCTTTGGACAGACTTTTGTGGAAGAGATTGTGGGTGTTTTTGGTGACTATCTCTTCTGCACGTGGAGCATCTTGTTCACCAACAGTACCTTACCCCCTTTTAATAGTATTGGCTTTCCTATGGACTCAAGTGATTTCGCACAAAGTAAAATGTAGAGTCCTCTTGCTTGAAGCTTTGCCAATCCATTTCCTTGCATCTTGGGGTTCTCCACAATCCTTTTGCCATCCCTATCATTGAACTTTTCCTGAAATACGCGTAGTGGAAACATTAGTTCAATGACATATATGTTGTTATTAATTACCAAAACCACCAAGGGAGCAAATGTGCTATCAGGCTTTTTAGGCGCGTCCCCTCGGACGCCATCTCGTTCCACCACTCCCATGACCCGCGTTCAGTGTGCATCGTGGGGCAAGGCAGTAAAAATCATCAAAATAACCGTAGGAAAATGCGGCCACACGTAGGACTCCGACTCATAAGTCGTGATAACCGAATGCACGTGTACAGTGATCCCAGAGATCAATGCTCACTGAACACACAGAAGCTGAATAACAAGAGTCTTACATCCGTACATACCGCCTTACATAAATAAAGACCATCGAGGTCAAGTCTTACATAGATAGGGCCATGAAGGCCAAATAATAAACATAAACTCCCAGCGGAAATCTTGAAAGGTAGCGTAGACCCATGCCATTTGCCTTAACCCTATAGGCATTCTGACTGGGAAGCGTCCTAATTCGCATGTTCGTCACCAACCAATTCTTCACCATATTCCTTCTCTTCCATGCCTGGCCAATTTAATAACCAATGGCAAGCCAATGAGTACTTTCAATGTACTCGCAAGCAACCCATGTTCTGGAACAAGGTATCACAATGCATGATATAGCACTAAGTAGGTAAGTTGTGGAAAGCTAATTTTGTGTGGAATGCCATGATCAATCAACTTGTAAAAGCATGTATCAACAGGTCACAAGTATCCATATGAACAGGTTACAGATATCAATATAAACAAGGTTTGAACATCTCATGTTCTATCATCATGTCAAGTCATCCGACTTAACTCGAGTATTCCATCTTTCTCCCACACACACACACACACACACACACCAAGTTTGTGAAAACATCGGACATAGTTTAAGAAGGACCTCCAACTATCCATGACCGAGGACACGGCTATTCGAATAGTTTTACACTCTATAGAGGTTGCACACTTTACCCACGAGACTCGACAAACTTCCGTGTCAAGCAACGACTCGTGGTATTGTTCATACCCGAGGTAAGTACCCGAGCAATGCCTTTCCCCTGACGATACTAACAAAGAGTCCACTTGTTGGTGCCATCCCCCATGATGTACATCACAAGTATCATCCACGGGGCACACAACGGTGTGCCCGGTGTCTGTGAAAACAGCCCATGGTCGTCCTTTCTGGCACGACCCCGTATCGAGAGTGACCACGTCACTCCCGCCACTAGTAATGCAGGCTCAATGCTAGTACCTACCAATGTAATCAACAAATCCCCGTCCCATAAGGGGTATCGTGGTTGTACATGTAAGGCTGGGACGGTCAACAGATCTTAAATATCTCCGTTTTAAAAAACAACACACACACTCACTTGCCCCGGTATACCATTTCTTTGTCAAGTGGTTACCTAACTCAACATCATCACCCTCGGGCATTAGTGGAACCCGATGGGGTTTTCGAAAAGTCTTTGAAAACATTTCCTTTCCGACACCATGCGTTATCCCATCCCACTTGCGTAGCAACTTGTTAGCATCCTAACTATTTCCCACCCTCACAACTCTAAGTAGAAAGTAGAGTCATGTCATGCAAGTACCAACGGGTAAAAGCATCGGAGGCAACCCATATAGGTGGTCACCATAACATCATGATCAACATATCAAAAGTAAAGTGCTATATGCCATGCAATAAAAATGGTTTCTTTGAACATGGTCAAGGGGCTGCTTGCCTGGCTGAACAAAGTCCTCGGGGTCTTCAAAGTCTTCTGGTCCAACTCCCTTGTCAACAACGCAATCAATTGTCGCAATATTAACGGGCAAAAATAAGAGCACGGCCAAAACAGACAAAATAAATCACTCCTAAAAATGTCAAACCACTTTTCTAAAATACCAGGGTGAAAACTAGGGATCCCGAGCAGCGGCCGAGGACTGAGAGGATGAAACGCTCGCCCTTGCCTGCAAACCGATGGATGAAGGGCGGTGTTAGATTCCTGGAAAAGAGAGGAACCCGGGGAAGAAGGGAGGGAAGCCGGAAGGGACATGTACCTCTCGAATGGCAGCGGCCCAAAGCGGCGGACTTCAGTTCGATCCCAAGCACCGGAGGCTGGGGACGAGGAATGGTGGGTGCTGGCGCATGATTGGGAGGAGGAGGGAGCGATCAGGGGAGAGAGAGGGCTCGGGGGAGGCCGTTTTATAGGGGTTCGACGGTGCACCGTGCGCCCGTGCACCAGTGAGGACGAGCCAAGGCCAGAGGGCATGGGAGCGAGCCATGGGGTGTCTGGGGCATTCCTGGGATGGGTCTAGACCCGCGGGAAGAGAGGAGAGAGAGCGGGCGAGGCCTTGGGCATCGCGCGTGTGAGGTCGCCCACAGGCCCGCTCGGGTGGCGTTGGGACGCGCGGCTAGGGGTCGCCGGAGAGAGAAATGGGAGGGGCCGACCAAGTGGCGTATCCCAGACGTCGAGGCGGTCTTGGGAGACACGAGGGGGTGGCCCTAGGTGGTCGGGAGCAGGGATTGGGGACAGCTACAGTGCGGGAGTGCACTGTAGCGCGCTCCAGAGCGCCGTTTTGGCATGCCATTGCGTGCCCTTGGCATTTTTGGCATGGCCTCTTGTGTCTAGGGTGTCTAGGGGGGAGTAAACAATCCAGGGAAGGCCTTGGATGCTCTGGGGGTCCTTAGGAGAGAAGGAAGCTTGAGGGAGGGGGGAAATTGTTGTCCAGGAGGGGTAATTGGCATTTTTACCCCACTCAATCATTGAGCTGAGCCATGCAAACCTTACTGGAGGTAGGAGACGTATAGGAGTGACTGTGGTAAAAATTTGAGGCCAATGAGAGTAAGGTAGGTGGGTGAAAATGTAACTTTGGGAAGTTACCAGAAGGTGTTTGATCTGTGTTTGGGCAAGGTAGCTTTACCCACTTATTGTGAAATTTAACAGGACTGAATGGTGGGTAAAAATAAGATGGGTCACAAGGTTTGAGCTCATTTGAGAAATTTGACAGTGTAAACTATGTAAACCCTAGAAATTAACAGAATCAGGTTTCTGTAGATCTAGTCATGCTAAGCTAATCTCCTTAATGCACAATTTGGTGTAGTGTCATTATTTCGGGATTAGGGCATTTCCATAAAGTTTGAGATCAATAGGACACAGTTGGCAATGTAGCCTTGCTCAAATTTTGCTCTGGACAGGAATGGTTTTGGTATATTTTAGTGAATCAAAACATTTAGGATTGGAATGAAACTTCTCAAGATCATCACATATGGCATGTGTGACTTGGCAGAATTTTCCTGTATTTATTTGAGAATATTTCTTATAGAAATATTTCAAATGCTTTAAATGAACAGAAATGGTTTTGGATGGTTTTGTCCAATATTTTGAACATGACCATGTGTCGAAACTCATATATACGGAAAATATATGTCCATTGAGTTCCCCTAAAATTTCTCAAATATTTTGAAAGCATAAAAATAAATTTTCCTTATGAAAGACCGTTTCTAGCCTTAAGAAAAAACCTTTGAAGAAAATAGGAAAATAATCTTTAAAAATAATATTTGGTGGTTTCGGGAAGTCTTATATATAGTAGGTTCCAAATAAACTCTTTGGTGCAAAACATTCCACCCAATTTGAGGACTTGTAGTACAAACCTCAATTCAGGGGTTTTATAAAGCCTAATTTGAAAAAATGCTTTTTGGCCAAAATAATATGTGATAAAATAGCTTTAGGTCCTATACACATGGTACGATCATTGGGCAAGATTTTTGATCAAGAAGATGAGTATGGAGAGAAGAAGAATAGTTTGTGAATTAAAACACAATCAAGCATTCAAGCAAAAAGCACTCAAGTCAATCATCACAAGTAAGCAAAAGTTTTAAATGGGTCTAAATTTTATAAACCATAGCATAGCAAAGTGGTACAATGTAACATCCCGAGACCGATGGTCCAGAAGATTCCCCGATTATCTCGTTGTCGTCGCGTAATTATCTGGTTGTTGCATTCATCATCACATCATTCGCATCATCCGCATTGCATAGGCACTCTGTTGCCGACATTTTTGAAAACTTGCATACGTTCGTAGTTGCCGATTCTCTCCGTTCTCGTCGACGACAGTTTCGAGACCAATAACACCCGCACGCGCCCGCGGCATCGATAAAATATTGTTTTTAAAACTGCGTATAAAATATTCTCGGATTGGGTCGAAACTTGGCGTGTCGTCTTGTTATATTGTAGGTAGACCGCCTGCCAAATTTCGTCGCAATCGGAGGTCGTTTGATACCCCAACGGATGACTTTAGCAACACCGTCATCCGTTTATTATCAGACGTTTTCATTTTAAAACTATGTCACCGGGCCGCACACATTCCCTCTCTCCTCTAGACCTAGCCCACCTACACAGACCAGCCCACCTAAACTAACCCCACGAGCGGAGCCGTCTGATCACGATCGTACGGTCCGAATTCGGGCAAAAATCCCTATACCTAGCTCCCTTTCCTATTTAAACACCCCCTACCCTGCCTAAAATGGCTAGCCCTAGCATCTGCATCATTTTCTGCGCTGTCCCAAGCCCTAGCCGCCACTTGGCCAGCCTCCTCCTCCCAACCGCCACGGGCCCGCCCGAGCCCATCTGAGGCCCGCCGGGCCCGGAACCGTCGCCGCCGCGAGGAGCGTCCCCGGGCTCCTCCCTTGCGCCCCTCATGGACGCAGGCGCCCGTCACCGCCGTTGCGTCCTCCGGCGAGCCACCGACGGTGCCTCCCGTCCAGGCCAGACCTTGCCCCGTGATACGTCTCCAACGTATCTACTTTTCCTCACTCTTTTGCCCTTGTTTAGGACTCTAATTTGCATGATTTGAATGGAACTAACCCGGACAGATGCTGTTTTCAGCAGAACTACCATGGTGTTGTTTTTGTGCAGAAATAAAAGTTCTCGGAATGGAACGAAACTTTTTGGAGATTTATTTTAGAATAAATGAAAATTATTGGAGCCAAAATACACCGCAGTGGGGGGCCAGGGTGAGCATCACCCACCAGGGCGTGCCAGGACCCCTGGGCGCGCCCTCGTGGGGTTTGCCCACCTCGTGGCCCCACTTGACCTAACTCTGCCACTATAAATTCCTAAATTCGGAGAAAAAAATCAGAGAGAAAGAATTATTGCGTTTCACGATACGGAGCCGCCGCCACCTCCTGTTCTTCATCGGGAGGCCAGATCTGGAGCCCGGTTGGGAATCCGGAGAGGGGAATCTTTGGTCTTCGTCATCACCAACCTTTCTCCATCGCCAATTCCATGATGCTCCCCACCAGGAGTGAGTAATTCTTTCATAGGCTTGCTGGTCGGTGAGGAGTTGGATGAGATTCATCATGTAATCGAGTTAGTTTTGTTAGGGCTTGACCACTAGTATCCATTATGTTCTTAGATTGATGTTGCTATGACTTTGCTCTGCCTAATGCTTGTCACTAGGGCCCGAGTGCCATTATTTCAGATCTGAACCGTATATGTTATCATCTCTATCTATGTTCTTGATCCAATCTTGCCTAGTCATATGCACCTATTACGTGTTATGATCCGTCAACCCCATAGTGACAATATTTGGGATACTTCGTGGTGATGACCGTTGTTTGAGGAGTTCATGTATTCACCATGTGTTAATGCTTTGTTCCGGTTCTCTATTAAAACGAGGCCTTAATATCCCTTGGTTTCCTTATGGACCCTGCTGCCACGGGAGGGTAGGACAAAAAATGTCATGCAAGTTCTTTTCCATAAGCACGTATGACTATTTACGGAATACATGCCTACATTACATTGATGAACTGAGCTAGTTCTGTATCGCTCTAGGTTATGACTGTTACATGACGAATATCATCCAACGAGTTACCGATCCAGTGCCTACGATCTTTCCACTTATTGTTCTTGCTAAGTTACTATTGTTGTTGCTGTTGTTCCAACTGCTACAAAACTATTGCTGCTACTGTTACCGCTATTGTTACTGTCACTATTGCTATCAAACTATCATATTACTGTGCTACTGATCACTTTGCCGCAAATATTTAATCTCCAGGTGTGGTTGAATTTACAATTCAACTGCTAATACTCTCAAGTATTCTATGGCTCCCCTTGTGTCGAATCTATAAATTTGGGTTGAATACTCTACTTGTGGGTTATCAAGACATTTTTCTGGCACCGTTGCCGGGGAGCATAGCAATATTTGTTGAGTCACTTGGGCTTTATACCAATCTATCACTATGAAGAATATAAAGGATACAAATACCAAGATTTTTCCCTCTACTACCAGGGGAGGTAAGGAACTGCCATCACACTCTGCACTTGATTCACCTTCTATTATGAGTAAGTTTGCAACACCACCACATGCTAGTAATCCTGATAAGTCGCAAGTTATTGATGATGCTACCTCTGCTATGAATTATGTTATTGATGATGCTAGTACCATGCTTGATGATAATGTGCCGCTAAGAGAATTTCTTGCTGAACAAATTGCTAGAGCTAAAGAGAATGAAACTGCTGAAATTGTTGAGACTGCTGAAACTGATGAAGCTTATGAAACTGATGATAATTATGAAACTCCTATTAGTCCTAGCTCTCCTAAGTTTGAAATGCCTAAGATACCTGAAGGTTATGTTATGGACGAGGAGATAACTAAAGAAATTGTTTCTTTCAAGGATAGAGACGATCTTAAGAAATTACTATGCAAGTATAAGGAAAAGACTTTGAATGCTAGAATGAAATGTGATCCTAAGTTTGCTACTTCACCTATCTTTGTTACCGATAAGGATTATGAATTCTCTGTCGATCCAGAGTTAATTACTTTGGTTGAATCTGACCCTTTCCATGCCTATGAAACTGAAACTGTAGTGGCACACCTTACTAAGCTGAATGATATAGCCGCCCTCTTTGCTCATGATGAGAAGATTCGCTACTATTACATCCTTAAGTTATTTCTGTTCTCATTAAAGGGTGATGCTAAGACATGGTACAATACTCTTGCTCCTGATTGTGTGCGTAGTGCCCAGGATATGATCTACTACTTCTCTGAAAAATATTTTCCTGCTCATAAGAAACAAGCTGCCTTACAGGAAATATTTAACTTTGTGCAAATTGAAGAAGAAAGTCTCCCACAAGCTTGGGGGAGGCTTCTCCTGTTGCTTAATGCTTTGTCTAATCATCCTCTCAAGAAAAATGAAATACTTGATATCTTTTATAATGGACTAACCGATGCTTCTAGGGACTTCCTAGATAGTTGTGCTGGTTGTGTTTTCATGGAACGAACTGTTGAACAAGCTGAGGAATTATTGAATAACATATTGAAGAACTATGATGATTGTACTCTTCCTGAACCACCGCCTAAACCCACTCCGAAGACGAGGGGTATCTTATTTCTCAGTCCTGAAGATATGCAAGAGGCAAAGAAATCTATGAAGGAAAAATGTATTAAAGCTGAGGATGTTAAGAATCTGCCACCTATTGAAGAAATACATGGCCTTGACACACCACCACCTCCACAGGTGGTAGAGGTAAATTCTTTATTAAAGTTTAATGAAAGTGACATCCCTCACAATAAACATCCTAGTCAATGCTTATATGAGTTTGACAACTATATTATGAAGCAAGATCATTTCAATGCCCATGTTCTGAAACAATTGAAATATAATGCTGATATGATTGCTCGCTTGAGTGACTTGCTATTTAGAATCAGTAATGATGTTAGAGGTGTAGGAAAACATGCCTCTATGGTTCAAACTCAGTTAGAACAAGTTGCTAAGTCTCAAAAAGAATTGCTTGATGAAATGAATAATAATATGCATGATTTTACTGCTAGAGTAGTAACTAGAGGAGGTAGAATGACCCAAGAATCACTTTATCCTGAGGGTCATCCTAAAAGAATTGAACAAGTCTCTCAGAGAATTAATCATGATGCACCTAGTCCTTCTAAGAAGAAAAAGAAAAAGAAAAATGATAGGACTTTGCATACCTCTAGTGAACCTGAGTCACAAAAACCTCCTGATAATAATGATGTCTCTATTTCTGATGCTGAAACTCAGTCTGGTAATGAACATTCACCTAGAGATAATGAAAATGATAATGATGATGTTAATCACTACTGGAATCAGGGATTTTGCCGTCAACCAACTCTTTGCCGTCAGCAGGCGGATGGCAAAGAAAGTCATTGCCGTTTGCTGGCATAAAGCTGACGGCAAAGGGTGAGCTGACGGCAAAGAATGAATTTGCCGTAGGCTGGTTCTTTGCAGTCAGCCAGCTGACGGCAAAGGGCCAGCAGGGCAGACGGCAAAAAAACGGCCCACGGCAAAGGGAAGCTGACAGACGGCAAAGGGCTAGCTGGGCTCATCGGGCCCTTGCGCCGCTTAGGTCAGTTCTTTGTCGTCTACCAGCAGACGGCAAAGGCAGGCTGGCAGACGGCAAAGGCGACGCCCTAATAACGGTCGTCCCCCACCCCTCTGTCCTCTCCCTCTCTCCCTCCCTTCCTCATCGATCCCTCCCCTCCCTCTCCCCGCCGCCCCGCCGCCCCCACCCACCGGCTGCCCCGCCGCCCCCACCCACCGGCCGCCCCTCGCCCCGCCACCCCCACCCACCCGCTGCCCCGATGCCCACCCCCGCCTCCCTCCCTCCCCCTGACGCCCACCGGCTGCCGCCCCCACCCACCGGCTGCCCCGCCGCCCCGCCACCCCCACCGGTCGCCCCCCGCCCCGCCACTCCCGCCCACCCGCCACCCCGCCACCCCCACCCACCCGCCGCCACCACCCACTGGCCGCCCCGCCGCCCCCACCCACCGGACGCCCCGCCGCCCCCGTGCCCCTGCGCACCACCGCCCCACCGCCCCGGCACCCCAAACGCCCCCACCGGTGAGCTCTCTGTGCCTCCTCCCTTCCCCCCTCTTCCGCATTTTTTATGTTTTTTTTTTCATTTTTTAGATTAGAAATTGGCTAGCTAGCTACTGTTAGAAGAAGAAAAGAAGAAGGAAAAAGAACAAATGAAAAGAAGAAGAAGAAGAAGAAGAAGAAGAAGTAGAAGAGGAGGAGGAGGAGATGAAAAGGAAAAACAGAAGAAGAGGAGAAAGTAGAAGAATAAGAGGAGAAGAAGAAGAGGAGAAGAAAAGAAGAAGAAGAAGAAGAAGAAGAAGAAGAAGAGAAGAAGAAGAAGAAGAAGAAGAGGAGAAGAAGAAGAAGAAATAGAGGAGAAAAAGATGACAATAGAAGTGGAAAAGTAGTCATACATAGAGAGATTTTTCTATCGGGATTGAATATTTGTTTTGATCGTGTGGATCTAAATGTGCAGTTTTTCGTCACTTGAAGGGTCTGGTGTTCGACGGCCTCCCCGTGCGACTACGTCCCCTACACGGTCTAGTGGTGAGCACTACTGTCATCTCCTCCCCGACCCTCCCCTATTTGCTCTGTTCTTGTTGTCATGCCGTTGTCACTTAATTTTATTTTCATGTCAAGTTTCGTAACCTAGGCGTCTCCCGTTCGAAAGGACGACATCTATAAATATGCATGTCTTTGCATATTTATAACCGCCGTCCTTTCGAATTGTCAAACGTTATCCATGGACAGCCCGAGTATGTGTAGATTGGGTTCATTTTCCCATATACTCTGCTCCGGATCCTATGCAGAATTTCGTCAGTGCCTCCCTGTTGTTCTCTGGGTACACATCCTCTCTGCTTATTGCCGAGACGTGTATCACGAGAACATCGGGGAGGTGCTGTCGAAATTCTGCGTCGGATCCGGAGCAGTGCATGGGAAAACGAACCCAATCTACACAAACTCGGGTGGGATTAGGACCTATCTTAACCTATTAGCGTGTAGGTTGCATGGACGTAATAAAACTGACAAACTTGATTAACTGATGAATATATATGCTGAAATATATATATATTTCTTGTGTGTCCAGTAGCTAGGCAAGATGACTGATCGTGCGTGTATGTACACCGGTCACACCAGTCAGAATGACATGACCAAAGAATGGTTTACAAATACCAAGGGGTTTGTGAGAGCCGCAGTTGCAAATGGCCAGGAAAAAACATGGTGTCCCTGTCCCCGATGCGACAACTTTAAAAGGCAGACAAAGGGTGAAATGGTTAAACACCTGCAGAAGTGGGGTTTTAGGCCTAATTATACGGTGTGGACTTTTCATGGTGAGTCTGCCCAACGTGCTAGAGCTGAGGTGGTTCGTCATCGCACCGACGAGCATGGTACCAGGATCGAAGACATGGTGCAAGACTTTGATGATGCTCGGGATTCGGACGATGAGATGGAGGAATCTGCATAGGCATTCTATGAAATGTTGGAGTCTTTAAAACGTCCTCTCCACGAGCAGACTGAGCTTTGTCAGTTGGATGCCATCGCGCAAGTAATGGCTCTGAAGGCTCAATTCAACCTGGGCAGAGAATGCTACGACGCGATGATGACAATATTTGGACGCTTTCTACCCAAAGGCCATGTACTACCTCCAAACCTGTACCAGTCGGACACAATTCTCCGTGTACTTAATATGCCCTATGAGAAGATAGATGCTTGTGAGAGTGGATGTGCCTTATTTAGGCTTGAGTATGCGGACTTGAACTATTGTCCCAATTGCAAGTCTTCCAGGTATGTTGTCATAGACAATGGTATGGGTGAGAAGATGCAGACAAAAATTCCTGTTAACGTTCTTCGCTATATGCCAATCGTACCAAGACTTCAACGTCTTTTCATGGTCAAAGAGACGGCCAGACAGATGACATGGCATAAATTGGGCAAAAGAACCGAACTAGATGCAGATGGGAATCAGATGTTGGTACACACTTCAGACGCTTTTGCGTGGAAGCACTTCGATGCATTACATAACGATAAAGCGGCAGATCCAAGGCATCCTCGAGTCGCCATCAGCACGGATGGGTTAAATGTGTTTGGTATGACGGCAACCCAATACAGTTGTTGGCCTGTATTTGTCATTCCACTCAATCTCCCCCCCCCCGGAGAGATTATGAAAAGAAAGAACATTTTCCTGACGTTGATAATTCCAGGGCCCAACTATCCGGGGAAGAATATGAATGTGTACATGCAGCCGGTTAAGGATGAATTGCAACAAGCTTGGGATAATGGGATCAAGACATACGACGCCGCTACCAAAAAAACCTTCAAAATGCATGTGTGGTACATGTACTCGACGCATGACTTGCCGGTGTATGCCCTATTCGTTGGCTGGTGTGTGCATGGAAGGTTCCCATGCCCCACATGCAAGGCAGCTCTTCAGTTCCGTTGGCTGCAGGCGGGTCACAAGTATTCTTGCTTCGACATGCATAGACAGTTCCTGGATCCTCGCCATAAGTTCAGAAAAGACAAGAAGAATTTCATCAAAGGTAGAGTTGTCAAAAACTCTGCACCACTCGCGTTGACAGGCCAACAGCTCCTGGATCAGTTAAATGCTCTCGAGCTGGATCCAAAACGTCCTGGCTATTTCAAAGGGTATAATACGGAACACAGATGGACTCACAAGTCATGCTTATGGGATCTGCCTTACTTCAAAGACCTCCTTTGCCCACACAACATCGACGTGATGCACACTGAAAAGAATATCGCCGAGGCCATTTTTGGTACATTGTTCGGCATAGAGGGGAAGTCAAAGGATAATCCTAAGGCTAGAATCGATCAGGAGGATCTATGTGACAGACCGTTACAAAACATGCGACAAGGGAAAGGAAAGCAGAACTGGACTAAGCCAAAGGCATTGTTCAATCTTGGAAGGCCGGCTATGAGGGAAATGATCTTGTGGGTGAAAATGCAGTTGATGTTCCCCGATGGTTATGCAGCGAATCTAAAGAGGGGAGCGAGTCTTGACAAACTGAAGATATTTGGTCTCAAGAGTCATGATTGGCACATATGGCTTGAGCGGGTAATGCCGGTGATGCTCCGTGGCTTTATCCCTGAGGATGAATGGCTAGTACTGGCAGAGCTGAGCTATTTCTTCCGTTCTCTTTGTGCGAAAGAACTATCGCCTGGCGTGCTAGATGAAATGGAAGAGTTGGCGTCGGAGTTGATATGCAAGTTAGAGAAGATCTTTCCACCGGGCTTCTTTAATCCAATGCAACATTTGATTTTGCATCTCGCGACCGAGGCAAGATTGGGGGGGCCCGTGCAAAACCGTTGGTGCTTCGCAACTGAGAGGATGCAGAAGACGCTTCGAGCAAAATGTAAAAATAAACGTAGAATTGAAGCATCGATGGCCGAGGCATTCATTACTGAGGAGGCGGCAAACTTCGTGACAGCACACTATGAAGCCAAAAATCATCATTTGCATAATCCGAAGCCTCGGTACAATGATGGCAACCCAAAAAAAAGTCGATCCAACGTCAGCCTATTCAAAGGGAAGCTCGCACCAGCCGGTGCTTCTAAAGCAAAAGCGTTGGATGTCGATGAATGGCGGACCATTTCATTGTATATCTTCAACAACCTAACAGATGTGCGGCCGTAGATCGAGTAAGTTGTCGGTACATTATTGTTTCGCAACTTGTAATTCCTTAGAACTGCTCTTATTCCCGGATATTTGATATAGTCGATACGTCGCCAAATTCTCGGATGGAGTGGTCATCCAAAAGGATTCCGTCGAAGAGTATGAGCTCCTGGCGAAGCATGGAGGCGGCTATCCCGGTTTCATCTCTTGGTTCAAACAAATGGTAATTACCATTAATGGACCATTTCATTTCTTCGTCTTATTTGCGGCTAATGCAACAATCCTTTCGTATTAAACTTGTAGGCTAATTCAGAGTCTATGGACGCCGAGTTGACACAACTCGCTAATGGTTTTGACTATAAGGTCCGTTCATTTGACAGATACGACATCAACGGGTATCGCTTTCGTACCTTTGGCAAAGAGCTATCTATGCCCGACCTGAAGACTACAAATTGTTGTGTCTCTACTATCGGCGAAGGAGGTATAGAGTACTATGGAAGAGTTGAAGCAATTTACGAACTTCTATTCTATGGTGAAAACCCACCGAATGTCGTAGTCTTCAAATGTCATTGGTTCCAGCCGAAGGAGACTCGAAGCACCCATTTAGATGTGCCCGATGTCTATATTACGGCTCAACAGGCGACCCAAGTTTTCTATCTACCATGGGCCTGCCAAACTGATCCAAATCTCAAAGGTTGGGATGTCGTTTATGAAGTGCCGCCACATTTTAGACCACCTCCCCTCAATGAAGAGGATTATGAACCTCACATTAACAAAGACACATATGAAGGAGAATTCTTCCAAGAAACACATATTTCCAAAAAACGTTTCAAGAACCGCTCTACTTCACCCCGGAACATTGAAGTAGACAGCGACAATGAATCCGTCTTAACCCCTGAGCCGGAACAGGACGAGCCGGAACAAGAAGAGGTTACTGATGCGGATGACCTGTCAATGCTTAACCGATTACATGAAGGAGGCCTTCCACACGTTGTTCCTGATAGTGATGATGATCATGCATTTATTCATGATAGTGATGATGATGATGCATTTATTGATCCCGGAGAATATATAGACGATCAAGATTATTATTAATTCATGTCAGGTAATCAACTTTTAGTTCATGTTAGGTATATGATGATACACTTAAATTATTCATGTCGGTATTCACGTCGGTATTCAATTTTATGTTGTACTAATTTCGTTTACTATTTGTCATGGCAGTTGTTGAAAGATGGTGGGAAAGGGTCGAGAGCACTCCGCGGCTCCTTCGTCGGAGGGTGGTGGGATGGGTACTTCCATTCCTGCCGACTCTCTCCGGAGAGCGTTGCTCTCTAGTCTGCATACACCGGTGGCCGCTCCTTCGTTGACCCCCGTCAGAGGAGGTCGGGGGAAGAAGAGAGGTAGTAGAGGTGGGAGAGGAGGGAGAGGAGGCCGCGGCAAAGCTAGGGTGGCTGCTACGCCTTCCTCGTCGCCACCCCCAGCTGATTCACCCGAGCACAGGACTGCTAGGGTGGACCCGTCTGAGCACAAGGCTACGCAGACTCCGGTCCACGAGCCTCGGGTCGACGAGCCTTCGACCTACACGACTCCTGTCCCAGAGGCTTCGTCCCACGAGACTCCGGAGCAGAGTAGGGATGAGGGCACGTCCCGGCAGACCCCATGGGATACCTGGCCGGAGGAGCCTAGTGGCCATGCTGATGGTGGCGGGGATTGTTTTTCTGATAGCGACGAGGAGCTGCCTGAGGGCGCCACCGTCTACCAGCGTGGTATGACACAGCTCCCGCCCGTGCCGGTGACCCGTGAGCTGAGGTGGTTGATTAGGCCAGATGGGGAGAGGTAAGTGCATGTACTCTTTTTTAACCTTTTGCCTTCACGTTTTTTCAAATATCTAATGTTTTGGGTTTGGCCTTACTGCAGGGGTTGGCATCAACCCAAGGATGCCCGCAGGCCCAACAGCATCCTTGGTGTCCTTGTCAGGCAAAACTTCCCGGGGTTTGTCACGTTGCCCGGTGAGGGTCAGGTTCGAGAGTTAGGACTGAACTGGGAGCACTACTTGGCTGCACCGGCCCCGCCTGAGGAGAGGATCGATGGTGTTTGGTGCCACACGAGGGCGGAGATGGTGATCAGTCATTTTTGGGTAATTTCTCCTTTACACAATTAAAAATCAACAATAGCTAGTTATTGTACTAATAAGTGTTGTGTCGTTTGATTGCAGACCTTCTACAGGTGTCAGGAGGGATACGAGGAGGCCGCGGCAAAGGTTATCAATCAGCAATGCAAGCACCTACTACAAAACTTTCGGCAGGAGGCTCAGGTGCAGGCTGTTCGAGACTACTACGCCTCGCGGCGTATTAGGAAGGAGAAGTCGACGTGCTGCGGAAAGAAGATGGAGAAGGAGCATTACATGAAGGTAATTACGTATTCTTAAGGCCTTGTACTTAGTTTCCTTCATTTGATTCCTATGCGTAGCGCTCAAATATCTCTTTATTAACTTAGGTGCCCCCGAGATGGTGTGCGGATAAGATGGATTGTTGGGAGGCGTTGGTGGATGAGTGGTGCTCAGAACAATGGCTATCCGTCCACAACAATGCCAAGGACCGACGTACCAAAATGGTTGGTGTGCCACACCATCAAGGGAGCGCCAACTTAAACCAGTTTGGTCTGAACTTGGTATGTGGTTAGCTTCATGATTCATGCAATTCATTCTTGATTCTAGCTTGAGCCCTTTACTAATACTTTGTTCCTCTCTCTCTTTTAGGCACATCACAATAAAACGGAGGTGCCACAGATGTACGACCTCTATGCGATGGCCCATACTGCCTCGTACAAGAAGGTCAAGGCATTCTCTAAGTCTGACCTCGATGATCCCTTGAAGTTCAGCAACATCTCCTCCCACAACAAGCTTGTGAGGTACAGAGATGAGGGGAAGGCGAGGAAAGGGGAGGACTTTAACCCGAGCCAGGAGCCTATTGATCCACACCTGGTGATGATAGCTGGCGGCGGGAGGCCCCATGGCTCGATTGCCATTGGAGATGGCCTTATACGTTGTCCTAGCAACCTCCGGGAGATCAAGGCGTGCCAAACGAGCTCTTGTCCTGAGATAAGGCCTCGTCCACAGCCAGTCGAGCTCACCATCGAGGTTAGTTATACGGACTCAGATATCTTTCCTCATTACGTTGTGTGTGTGAACAAAGATGATTACAATGCTAAAGAGAGAGAGGCAACACAGACGCTTATGGCGTCGAAGGAGAAGGAGATGGAGGAGAGGACGACAAGGTTGTTGGAGGAGGAGAGGGCACGGTCCGATGCGTCTTACCGGGCCATCTACGAGCTCTTCGTGGTAAGATTCTTCTTCATATTTGTCAAATCTTGCCTTTAATGTTCGTTTCATTAATAATGAATATCGTTGACTTGTGAAAACCAAATGTGTAGACTATGTGCGAGAAGACCGGCCAGGCCGCTCCGGCGATGCCAGTCATTACCACGGCTGCAACGGTGAGTTTCATTTCAATGCAATGATCTTTTCAGTGTCATCATGCTAACGAGACATTGCAAATCATCTTTTGTGCAGCTTAACTCCGGAGTCGCATCGCACGACCCTTCTCCAGGGCAGCCTTCTCCAGGTGAAACCGGTCCGAGCAACCGCGGTGCCTCTCCTCCGTGATGACGAGGACGGTAAGCCCCAAACTTAGCTCGTTTTCTCAAAGAAAGACAAACTTAGCACTTAGACAAACTTATCTCCTTCCGAAATATTAGTGTTACGGGAAACGACCATCACCAACTGTCGAAATATTAGTGTTAGGTAGTCTCCACAAACATACACCACCATATAAGTGTGAGTGAGTGCGCACCATACACACCATGAGGCAAACCTTGAAAGACCTATCCTTCTTCCAATTTTGCCCGAATGACACAAATATGCAATAAGAAGAAGAAAACAAGAGGAGAAAGATAGAGAGAAGAAAACCGCTTCTTCACCTTCTTCTTCTTATTCTAGTCTTCTTCATCTAACTTACGTATTTCCCATTTTGCAGATTAGAGTCACTTCACGGAAGCTTGCATTGATGGAGTGCTTGTGATTTTGTATCGATGAACAATGTTAAACTTGCTACACATGTGAAACTTGTTACTATTGTAATATGGTGAACAATGTGACATTTGTTTTGGTATGTTTGTTGGATACTTCTGCTTGTTGTTGGATGATCATCAGTAGGGTTATTGTGAAATATATATACATATATAGCATATTTTGCCTGTGAAAATTGGATATAAGAAAAAACAGAAAAACTGGGGCAATATTGCTACTTTGCCGATGGCCACCGTCGGCATAGCATCTTTGCCGTCTGGCACCGACGGCAATGGTGACACGTGGCACTCATCTGTGCACCCTGGGAGTGCCAGGTCTGATGCTATTTGGTACATTTGCCGTCCGGGTGCGGACGACAAAGAAGCTATGTCGACGGTGACCTTCGGCAAAGGAGAGGCCGTCGGCAAAGGAGGGGTGACGGGGGGCGGACGGCAAAGAAGCTATGCCGACGGTGGCCGTCGGCAAAGGAGTGGCTGTCGGCAAAGGATGGGTGACAGACGGCAAAGGGTGCAGATGGCAAAGGAGGGGTGGCAGACGGCAAAGGCTCCGTTAGCCACTAACGGGGCTAATTCAAGTTTACGCCGTCCAGCCGCTTTGCCGTCTGCTGCCGGACGGAAAAAAACTTTGCCGTCCGTTGAGTAATGACAGACGGCAAAGCACTCCTTCGCCGGAGTTCCCAGTGACGGAAATTTTGCCGTCTGCTGCCCGTCGGCAAAGGCTTTGCCGTCGGTGGTCCTACTCTTTGCCGTCCGCTATGGCAGACGGCAAAGTACCTGATTCCAGTAGTGAATGATGATGCTCAACCTAGTAATGATGTAGAACCAGATAATGGTGTTGAAATAGAGCCTGCTCCTGATCTTGATAACCCACAACCTAGAAATAAACGGTATGATAAAAGAGACTTTGTGGCTAGGAAACATGGTAAAGAAAGAGAGCCATGGGTTCAGAAACCCATGCCATTTCCACCTAAGCCATCTAAGAAAAAGGATGATGAAGAATTTGAGCGCTTTGTTGAAATGATTAGGCCAGTCCTTTTGCGTACCTGCTTAACTGATATTTTGAAGATGGCCCCTTATGCTAAGTATATGAAAGACATCATCACTAATAAAAGAAAGATAACGGAAGCTGGAATCTCCACCATGCTTGCTAATTATTCTTTTAAGGATGGAGTACCTAAAAAACTAGGAGATCCTGGAATACCAACTATACCTTGCTCCGTTAAAATAAACTATGTCAAAACTGCTTTGTGTTATTTGGGAGCCGGTGTTAGTGTTATGCCTTTCTCCTTATACAAAAGACTTGATTTCAATAAACTCACACCTACTGAGATATCATTGCAAATGGCTGACAAATGAATGGCCATACCTATCGGTATTTGTGAGGATGTGCCCGTTGTTGTTGCAAATGTTACTATCTTAATGGACTTTGTTATTCTTGAGATGCCCGAGGACGACAACATGTCAATTATCCTTGGTAGAACCTTTCTGAATACTGCTGGGGCTGTTATTGATTGCAATAAAAGCAAAGTCACTTTTCATATTAATGGTAATGAGCACACGAGGCACTTTCCAAAGAAACAATTCCAAGTGAATGGAATAAATGTTATTGAAGAATCCCCGACCATCACTATTGGAAGTTTTCAATTACCTTTACCTACTGCCAAAAATAAATATGATATAATTATTGTTGGGGATATGCACATTCCCATTGAGGTAACTTAGTGTTTTACGAAAGTTCTTCGGTTTCATGCTAATCGAAAGTGGTTGTTAATAAGACTTGATCAACCTTATTAATGGATCATTTTTGAGAGGCATGAAGTTGAGGAATCTAGTAAGCACAACTCTCTGCTCCCTCCTTTTATTTTCTGTTTTAGTTAGTTAAATAAAATAGAATGCCATGATTATCCTGTTTTTTGTTTTCTCCGTGCAATAAAAAATGACCCAAAAATAAAAATTCTCAGAATGCCCTGAAAATTCAACACGATTTTTTCCCAAATATTTATGAATTTTTGGTGCAAATAACACAATAGGGGGTTGCACCTGGTGCCCACAAGACACCAGGGCGCGGAGCACCCCCAGGCGCGCCCTGGTGGGTTGCGGCCCCCACATGGGCCCCCTCACTTATCTCTTTGGCCCACATCACCACGTACCTCCAGCAAAAAATCACCACATCCACCATTTTCGTGTTCTTGCTCTCAAACCCGCGGATTTCGATCTCTTTGCTCAAAGCTCCATTTCCGAAACTGTTTGGAGGGATTGCTTCTTGGTATGTGACTCCTCCATTGCTCCAATTAGTTTCTGTTTTAGTGGTTTATTTTTAGAGTAATTAGCTACTCTTAGTGCTGCTGTAGATGAGCTTGCATGTTGAATTCTTAGAGTTCTAAGTAGTTTGAATGTTCAATATGGCCTCTATGCATGCTTAGGAGTAGTTGCTATAAATCTTATAAAGTTTTGTTGACAAAATTTTTGTGGACTTAAAATTTTCAGAATTTTTATAGTAATAAAAATGCAATTCTTTAGGAGTTCTTCGAGGAGGAGATCCTCGGGAGCCTCATCAAGTGGAAGCTCAATTCGACAGTCTTAGGTTCAACCCAGCGAAAGCTCGATGCGAGATGCCGCCACCAAATCATGCTTGTGGCCTCGCGACGAGTCCATGGAAGGTGCAGGTATTAAGGAGGAATTTGATCAATTTATTCACAACACAGAGCTTGCCTCCTTCATCGAAGATAAGTGCCCCCAACACCTCGAGCTCACGAAAACCTTCACAAAGAAATTCAAATATTTCCTCGTGAGTCTAGAGTTTCGTTCAACCTGTACGATCATTCCTTTACCATGCCGTTAGAGATGTTTAGCGATGCATGCAAACTTCCATATGAGGGTTCCCTCGATGAACCCACAAAATCTGAGTACGAGTCATTTTTAGTTAATATTTGCTTTGGTGAAGATAGGGGGGTTACACAAGGGAGAATTAGCAGTATCCATTTTCCATCACTACA
The DNA here is from genome assembly GCA_039707655.1 of Elymus sibiricus. NCBI lineage: Eukaryota > Viridiplantae > Streptophyta > Magnoliopsida > Poales > Poaceae > Elymus > Elymus sibiricus. The sequence goes on along the minus strand of CM077665.1, from coordinate 227,397,801 downwards.
ATATTTTTCGCTCTTTAACGGTAAATGTGTTGTAGGCAAATAAAATTGTAGCACACTTTGTGCTCATGATTTGAGTCTCCTACACACTTCCATAATTGGGAATAACGATTATAATCTTGGTGCAATTGTTGCACGGAGGTTGCAGCTTAATGCTGCTAGTGGTAATTTTTATGGAGGAATCTATGCCTCCCGTGTAGCTGAGAGATTAAATGTTTCACCATGGCCTAATGATCCCATCCTACCCACTCAGTATTTAGACTTTGATGCCATGAAGCGTCATAAGTTCCTTAGGGCCACGGCCACCAACTATACCTATAACTTGAGATTTTATAAGAAACCGTTGTGCCTGTTGCTTTGCTTGCTCCTGCTCTCTTTGATTTTCACACTAGGGAAAGATACATGGTGGTATTTATGCTACTCGTTTAGCAGACCACTTTAGAATCCCATTTCGCCCACATGATTATCTCTTATCCCAAGTTTACCTTGATCATAAGACACTGCAGGCTCACCAATTCCTTGATGTAACTGACTCTCCATGTGATATTCTTTATAACCTAGTATTTAGCAAGGAAACACATGATGTTATTCCGTTGCCTGCACCTGCTTTGTTTGATCCTATTATCAGGAATGGATACAGGATTATGCCAGATGACATTATAGCTTACCGGAACAACCTAGCAGCTGCTGAGAAGGAGCCCCAGGGGTGGGATGCTCAGGTGCCGCCTCCGCTTCACTACGACTTGGAACCGGATGGTTATTACGGATGGTGATTACCAAGCTAGGTCAAAAGCCTAAGCTTGGGAGAGTACGTATTTCCACCGACATTACATTCATGTTCACACATTTCATTCCAGTCGTCGGTGTTCACACTTTTTCATTGTATTATCCATGCTTGATTTGTTTGCTCGCTTTCTTCCTGTGTGTTTGAAAAACTTTGAGAAAACCCAAAAATATTTCCTACTTATTTTTAGTTTTTCTTTCTAGCCTAGTTTAATTGTTGCATCAGAAGAAAACCCAAAAAGATTTCTCGCTTCTTCTTTTACTTGTTGGGAGCTTTCCTGTGTAAATAGTTTTTCTCGTTTTTGTTTTTCTTCTTTAATTTGCTTGCTTCGTAAAAAAAACCAAAAACTCCGAAAATATTTCAGTGTGTTTCTCTGAAATTCTTTTCTGTTTCCTTGAGTCGTACCGAGGAGAAGACCGCAATGAAATCGTTGAGTGGTTCTCATCTGCATTATCGTTTATCTAACAAAGAGCCCATGTTACTTTGTTTTCTCCTCTTAAATAAAATGTTTGCAGATTCTAGCTTAGTCCACAGCACTCTTGCACTATTGTTATCTTCTTATCGTTCAATCATGCAAGTGAAAGTTAATAATGATGATATTTGATGAATTGATTGTGGCATAGAAGAGCGGGTATGAACTCAACTTGTTTTTGTTTTTGTAAATATGTTTAACCTAGTATCCCTTGATTCAATTCATTATGATAGAACATGTTTGCAATGACCATTAGCGATTTTAGTTGTTCATGCCATGCTTAAGTAGCTAAGAGTGGATAATGATTTATCTTGGGTGTCAACATGCATTAAAATGGTTGTGATGCGGTATGATGATATGGTATCCTCCTCTGAATGTTTCAAGTGGCTTGACTTGGCACATGTTCACGCATGTAGTTGAATCAAAACCAACATAAGCCTTCATGATATTTATGTTCATGGTGTCCATATCCTACTCATGCTAGTATTCAATGTTCATTATATGTAATGCATGTCCATGACCGTCTTCGCTCTCTAGCTGTCCGCTTCTCAATCTAATTGCTAGCCTACGCCTGTACTAAGCGGAAATACTGCTTGTGCATCAAAACCCTTAAACCAAGTTATGCCACATGAGTCCACCATATCTACCTATATGCGGTATTACCCTATCGTTCCAAAGTAAATTTGCATGTGCCACCTCTAAAAATTCAAATGAACATCTGTTTTGTGTGCCTGGCCGCTCATGAAGTGACAGGGGGCGGTCAGTATCTTCCATGCTAAGCGGGTTATTCTCATGATGAGTGTTTATTCACTTGTCCTTACACGAGAGGGCCGGTAATAGGGATTCCTAGTCCCGAAATCAAAAATCAAAAAATACTTAAACAAAACTCCCCTAGGAATGTTGTTGGTTTGGACGGTACCTGTAGATGCGGCTCGCCGTGGAGTGTGATTGTTGGTGGAGGGGGAGTAAACCTTTACTTTTATCGCTTGGGAACCGCAACTAATTTGTTTAGCATGGAAGATATTGATAACTCTTGGTCATGACATTGACAGGAAGGGTGTACCTCTCAAAACTATATTTATCTCTGTTTTAAACTTTGAGCTTTGGCACCGCTGCAAATCCATGCTTCCTTCTGCGAAGGGACTATCTATTTACTTTTATGTTGAGTCATCACCTTCTCAAATAAGCGCGAGACCTGAGAGCACTATTGTCATCCTCATGCATTGTGTATAGTCGATGTTGGGTGCAGCATGACTGGATCTTTTCTACCATGAATTACAATGTTTAGTCACTGCTTGAACTTTGGAGGTGCTCTGCATTTATGTTTTGCGGTCTCAGAAAGGGCTAGCGAGATACCACTATTGTCATATTGTATCATGATTGTTTTGACAAAGTGTTGGCGCTTGAGATATCTTATTATTGCTCGCTAGTTGCTTATGTTATTGTTATGAGTAAATATAATTTCTAAGAGTTATTGTTGACATGGTTAGTCATAATCTTTGCTGAAAACCTGGGTGCTACTTAAGCATATATATGTAAACAAGAACAAAAGAGTTCATAAAAGTTTCTCTTTATCACTTTCAGTTTGTCAACTGAATTGCTTGAGGACAAGCAAAGGTTTAAGCTTGGGGGAGTTGATACGTCTCCAACGTATCTACTTTTCCTCACTCTTTTGCCCTTGTTTTGGACTCCAATTTGCATGATTTGAATGGAACTAACCCGGACTGACGTTGTTTTCAGCAGAACTACCATGGTGTTGTTTTTGTGCAGAAATAAAAGTTCTCGGAATGGAATGAAACTTTTTGGAGATTTATTTCAGAATAAATGAGAATTATAGGAGCCAAAATACACCACAGAGGGGGGCCAGGGTGAGCATCACCCACCAGGGCGCGCCAGGCCCCCTGGGCGCGCCCTGGTGGGTTGTGCCCACCTCGTGGCCCCACTTGCCCTAACTCCGCCACTATAAATTCCTAAATTCGGAGAAAAAAATTAGAGAGAAAGAATTATCGCATTTCACAATACGGAGCCGCCGCCACGTCGTGTTCTTCATCGGGAGGCCAGATCTGGAGCCCGTTTGGGGCTCCGGAGAGGGGAATCTTCGGTCTTCATCATCACCAACCTTTCTCCATCGCCAATTCCATGATGCTCTCCACCGGGAGTGAGTAATTCCTTTGTAGGGTTGCTGGTCGGTGAGGAGTTGGATGAGATTCATCCTGTAATCAAGTCAGTTTTGTTAGGGCTTGATCACTAGTATCCATTATGTTCTGAGATTGATGTTGCTATGACTTTGCTATGCCTAATGTTTGTCACTAGGGCCCGAGTGCCATGATTTCAGATCTGAACCGTTTATGTTATCATCTCTATATCTATGTTCTTGATCCGATCTTGCCTAGTCATATGCACCTATTACATGTTATGATCCGTCAACCCCATAGTGACAATATTTGGGATACTTCGCCGTGATGACCGTAGTTTGAGGAGTTCATGTAATCACCATGTGTTAATGCTTTGTTCCGATTCTCTATTAAAAGGAGGCCTTAATATCTCTTAGTTTCCTTATGGACCCCGCTGCCACGGGAGGGTAGGACAAAAGATGTCATGCAAGCTCTTTTCCATAAGCATGTATGACTATTTACGGAATACATGCCTACATTACATTGATGAACTAAGCTAGTTCTGTATCGCCCTAGGTTATGACTGTTACATGTTGAATATCATCCAACGAGTTACCGATCCAGTGCCTATGATCTTTCCACTTATTGTTCTTGCTAAGTTACTATTGTTGCTGCTGCTGTTCCAACTGATACAAAACTATTGATGCTACTGTTACCGCTATTGTTACTGTCACTATTGCTATCAAACTATCATATTACTGTGCTACTGATCACTTTGCCATAGATATTTAATCTCCAGGTGTTGTTGAACTGACAACTCAACTGCTAATACTCTCAAGTATTCTTTGGCTCCCCTTGTGTCGAATCTATAAATTTGGGTTGAATACTCTACCGTCGAAAACTATTGTGATCCCCTATACGTGTGGGTTATGATCCAGTCGCCCTCTTCTCCCTCTCCTCCCATTTTGCTTTCTTTTCCTCTCGCCTTCGGCCTCTCTCTCTCTGGAACCTTCGCACGAGCCGCCATGGAAAGGAGCTCATCCCCGCCGCCACTGGAGGTCACCGTAAGTCAGATCCGAGGCAACCCTCGCCGGATCCGCCTCCCCGCGTGCCATTTCCGTCGTCCCCGGCCCCCGCGCGACCTCCTCTCCTCGCCACCTGGAACTCCAGCCGCTGCCGCCGCCGCTGTGGACTCATGCTCCAGGAGCACAGGAGGACAGGGAGGAGCGGACGAGCGCCAGCGCCTGATCCATGGGACGTGGGCCAGTCGCCCCGCGGCCCAGCTCCACCGTGCCCCCGCGGGCCGCCTCGACCGACTGGCCCAAGGCCGCAAGGTGAGCCTCCCCGCTCGCAGATCCAGCCCAATAGCTTTTTTTATTATTTCGGCGAATTTGTCTATTATTGCAGAATTGCATATTTTCAGAAAAGCCATGATTTTAAAACGCGAATATATAATTAACCGTGCATCATATCAACATGTTTTACATATGAAAAACGTGTAGAATTTCGTGTAGATTCACAATATCCCGATAACACGAAAAATAAAAATGTTTGACATGCCATTTTCTTTTAATTTGCGTAAGTGTCCTGATTTTGCATTGCGCATAATTATTTAACCGTGCATCGGAACTAATCATAACCATATATGTAAAAATGCATAGATTAATTATATCGCACTTTCATGCATGATAAAAATGTTTAAGGTGATGTTTGCATTTAATTTGCATAAATAACTTGCTAAAATGGTTTATGTCCTAATCTCGCATAATTGTTGTGTTATTTTTTTAAAATTAAATACCCACATACTATATATGATTTCGGGGTAGAAAAATCCATTGAATCCATCTGTGCAATTAATTTTGTCATTTGAGTAAGTTTGTGTGCATGTTAATTTGCCATGATGCCCTTTGGTTTATTTTGTGTGATTTATTCCATGCATCATATGAATTATTTTTGAACATGAGATATGCCCTTGGACATGTGTGCTAGGCCCTGGTATTCTTGGTTGCTATAGAAATCCATGTTTAGTTGTTATTTTCTTGTTGCTAACTTGCCATAAAAATATGTTGCTGTTTTGAGATGCTAAATATTTCTAAGTCTGAAAACTGTGTTATTTTATTGCTGTCTTGCCATGTGGTTTGCTATTGATCTATAGCTCCTTTGGTGTTGCCACAATGGGATGTATTGTAAAGCATGTTACGCTCTATCATTTTGTGTCAATAGTTTGCATGAATAGGTTTTGCATCATAATTAATTCTGCTGTACAACATGTCAATCTGTTAATAACTGTTGCTCATGTCTACTCTAATTTTCACTTAGTCTGAGAATCTGTTTTCTTCTTAATGCCATGTTGTGTTGTTGCTAGCCATGATACTATGCATAATTAGACCTTGCCACTATGGAATGAATTGTAGTGCATCATGCCCTCTACCATGATGTAGATTTTCATGCCATGATATGCCCTGTAGCATATAGTTTTATTGCTGCCAACAAGCCTTCGTGAAAAACTGCTCTGGTAAAAACTGTTATTTTCATTAAGTCCTAATCTGCTATATTTTATAGTCGTCTTGTGAGCTCATGTGTTATTGATCCATGCTTCTATTCTTTTTGCTCCAATGATATGGATTATTGTGCATCATGTAGACTACATCACCATGTCCTTGTTGTGCATTTAAGATGGCTGTAGCTTGTTGATTTGTCGGTTGCAATGTGCTATGTTGCTCTTTTTGGGTAGATTATAACTAAAACTCGTGTTGCTTGTATGTGTTGAACCGTTGCTCCGTTTCGATTATCTTGCATATGAAACTTTCTTAGAATTTCATGTAGTTTCATGTTATCATGTTGCATCCATGTTTTTGAAGTGCTTGTGGTTGTCATTTTCATGCATTTTGCATTCATGTCATGTTCATCTTGTGTGTGTCATAACTTCTAGACCGTAGCTCCGTTTCATATGATCCCTATATGTAAATCGACTAGATTGACGTGTAGAATCACGCGGTGCACTTTATTTTCCTATTTAACAAATATATAATATGTTTAGGACAGATCTGGACCAAACTCTTAATTTGCATATGGGGTCGCTCCGAAAATACTATAAGTTGTTTCTAACCTCATTTAAGATGACTAGATAGATAGTTTATTTATGCTTCACCTCTTGCCATGTTTAACAACATTTAATATTGTTGTGTACCTAAACAGGAGTGAACTAAGTAATTCAAATATGGAGTTTCATCAATATGCAACTCGGTGCATATTGAGCTTCACTTAATGTGTACGACTTGATTATTGCATCTTGCCAGGCCTTGCATAATTGTATGAACATGCATCATACTTGTTTGCGCATCATGTCATGCACATGTTGTGGTGTTTATCATGTGTTGATTGTTGTTTCCGGATTGCTTCTTCTCGATAGAGTACCGAAAGCGTTCGATGTGTGAGGATTCGTTCGACTACGCCCATTCGTCTACTTCACGGAGTCGCTCTTCTTCCAAGCGGGATCTCAGGCAAGATGAACATTTCCCTGGATACCACTACTATCATTGCCATGCTAGTTGTCTCCTTTCTATCGATATGTCTCGCTACCTACCACTTGTTTGTCAAGCCTCCCAAAGTGCCATGATAAGACTCTAACCCTCCACATCCCAGCAAACCATTGTTTGGCTATGTTACCGCTTGCTCAATCTTCATATAGCGTTGCTAGTTGCAGGTGCAATTGTTTCCATGTGCAACATGGACATTTTTGAGATATCACAATATTATTGCTATTTAATTTAATGCACATATATACTTGGTAAAAAGTGGAAGGCTTGGCCTTTTGCTTGGTGTTTTGTTCCACTTTTGCCGCCCTAGTTACTTGTGTACCGGTGTTATGTTCCATATTGAGCATTCCTAATATGCTTGGGGTTGTTATGGGGACACCCTTGATTTTCGTTTTGGGATAAAACTCGTCTGGCAAGGCCCAACATTGGTTTTACCATTTTCCTAATAACTAATAAAATTGCATAGGGACCCGCCGGCACCTACGGTTAATTAATCAACCCCCGGGCCAGTGCTCCCATGAGTGTTGGTCCAACCTGTCAACCGCCGGTGGCCGCCGGGGGCAACTCTGTGATTGGCCTACCGGAAGTTTGGACAATGCGTCGTGTCCTGAGAACGAGATACGCGGCTCCTATCGGGATCGTCGACACGTCAGGCGGCCTTGATGGATTTGTTTTACCTTTCTCGAACGTCTTGTGCACGGGATTCCGAGGATACTTTGGGCTATCTCGAGGTAGATGTTTTCCACCGGAATACTAAGGATACTGCGGGCAATCCCATGGTTGAGGTTTTCCACGCAGCATGTGGTTAGTTTGTGATGGATGAGTTGGAGCACCCCTGCAGGGTTAAATCTTTTCGAGAAGCCATGCCCGCGGTTATGTGGCAACTTGGAAATTAGTTTAACATCTGGTCATAGAAAACTTAAAGTAAACTCAATTAAAATACACTAACCGTGAGTGTAACCGTCACTGTCTCTTCTCATGAGTTCCTGAACCGAGAGAGAACACGGCGGGGTTATGTTTGAATCATTGGTAGGTGTTCAGGATGACTTAGTGATCATTACTAGTTCACGTTCGTTTAGGCGACGATCACCCCCCCCCCCCCCTTATTCTTGTACTCATAAGTTAGCCACTCAAATAAATGCTTAGTGCTAGCTGCAGCCTCACCTCTTACCCATATCTCACCCATTAAGCTTTCTAGTCTTGATACCCTTGGAAATGAGATTGTTGAGTCTCTGTGGCTCACAGATTACTACAACAACAGTTGCAGGTACAGGTAATGTGATGCTTTGACGTGAGAGCAATGCTTGTTTGATTTGGAGTTCTTCTTCTTCTTCTTCATTGATCTAGGATGGGTTCCAGGCCGGCAGCCTGGGATAGCAAGGATGGATGTGGTTTTTATCGTTTGTTTTCGTCCGTAATCGGACCCTCTCTTATGTATGACGTTTGGATATGATGTTGTATTGATGTGATATTGATGTAGCTTGTGGCGAGTGTAAGCCAATTCCATATACTCATCTCCTCTTTACATGTACTTGTAACGATATACATTCTTGCGAAACGACGAGATGCACTTCTATCCCTATCGAGGCCCTCGAGCCGAAATAAGGATAGGAACGTATCTTGGGCGTTACAAGTTGGTATCAGAGCAGTACCGACCTAGGAGCCCCCTTGATTGATCGAACTTGGCCGAGTCGAGTCTAGTGAAAAACTTTTTTGAGTCTAGTTATATATGGAGAGTAGTATTCTTTTTACTCCTCTTCTATGCTCTGGTGAGGAATTGTGATATAGGAATTTTAATTCTACCCCTCTTCTCACTCAATTTTTTTTAGGATCACGCGGGTATTTTGGAGCCTCTATGATACCGATGTGACGGAATTCTGTACTTGGTGCCTCCTGTTTCCAAGGAGTAGAGCTCCAAGGCATTAATGACACATCGTTATCGTTCAGTTTCCTTAGTACCTCAGGACGCGGATGTTCAAAATTGCTTCAATACTATTTGTGGTGCGAAGAGTGTGGCGACACCCAGTACTGGGGAGCGGGATCACATGTACTGCCATGATTAGTATCGTTGTGATTACGAGGGTCTGAGGTAGATGAGTTTCCGAGGCCTCTAGTTATGTGTTGACGGATGTGATACATTGGAGAGTAGTATTACTGCTAGGAGTTGAGTGATGGAATTTACTCCTTGTATCCATGGACCCGATTGCATAACCAAAGATTTCAGTGGTTCTCGGGTGGGGATTCAAGTATTTACCTAGGATTATCCTTCCAGCAAATGCAAATGGGTTATGTATTTGTTTCTGGCTTAATTCACAAGCCTCATCCTTTGTTTTGTTGGATTATGGTAAATCGAGTTGCTTCGACGTCAACTATTGATTTCATATCTTTCCGAAGTGGTGTTCTCATATTTCTATGGGAATGCTAATCTGTTTAATCAACCAGAGTTGTCATGAAATTATTTTCAACCGGTGCGCTCCTCTTCAAGCTCTTTCAATATTGCAAGATCTATCCTCTTATTTTTCCAGAGTTCGTCTCATCTGTCCCAAGTTTTCTTTGTTTTGCTCGCCCTCCTGCCCTTTTACTTATACAATTAAATTATCATTCAAGTGTCTTTCTATTCATCTGATGCTTCTGCTATCTTTTTCTTTCATGTTTCAATCCGGCGATTCCATGTGGACATGCTCAAGAGTCTCAAGTTCATCATTTTGTTCTTGTTTTCATCTCCGCTGAATTCAATGCAAGTTTTCGTGTCATCATATCATTTTCGTTCGTTAAATCATCTTCATGTAGGAATTCTCACCCAAGCCTCTCTTGTTTGTTCGTCTCTCTTTATTTTATCTAGAGTGCTGAAGATATCTTAGAAGAGTCGTGTTTTCATTCAATCATTTCAAATTATTTCGAGGTTCTCACCTCATCAAGTTTTCATTTGTACTGGTGCAATCTATCTTTCTAAGCAATTGTTTCGACAGTGTTTTCCTTTTAGTGGGCCCATAACCCACAGGTTTTCCCCAGGATCTTACCTGGCTATTCTAATCTTTTCAGAGATGTCCTCAAGATTCTTTTCAATATGACGTAAGAATGAATTTCATCAGTCATATTCCTTTTTGAAGATCGCGTCTAAATTATTTTCATCATTGTCTCAACCTTCCCTTATTCATTGTTCCGGAGTGTCTCAGTAATTCTTGGTGGTGTTTCTCGCCATCATTCTCAGCGTTGAAGACCGAAAGAGTCTTTCTCTTAAATCCTTATCTGTTCTTCCAAAGATTTGTGGTTTAAGCTTCGGGCTATCCTCTCAAATTGTTTCCGATCATGAGTTATTCCTTCCTTATCTATCCAAAGCATTTCAGAGTTGTTTTCGTTCTCGATCTTTCGAAGGCCATCATTTCAGAAGATTTCTACATTCTCAGCTTTCAGCTTTCGTTCTCGAATTCTTCTCAATTGTTGTCTCTTCGTTCATGTCTCAGTTATTCCGGTGCTTCGTTCAAGTTTCCTGCTAGGCGGATCATGATCTCTTCGTTCTCATGTATCTCCATTCATTCGTGGTACCCTCATTTATTTGCGAATTCATACCGGTGTTTCGTTGAAGACTTCTTCAAGTGGTTCCCTATCTTTCTCCTGAACCTTTTGCAAGAAGAATAAGACGTATGCCAAATCCGTTGCTTGTCATCAATTTAACTTGATGAAGGATAAGCATAAGATAATTCTTATTCTTGTTCATCAAGGTGTTTTCAATCCTTTTCTGGAGTTGTTCATGATGTCAAATTCTCGATTCTAAGTTGCTCATCTTTCTTTCCGGAGATTCAAATTTTCTCAAGTATATCTTCGCGGAACTTCATCTAAATCATGGCAAGGCCTCAATCTTATTATTTTCAACCTTCAATTCTTTTGTTCATTCTTTTGTATACGGAGGTTCTTCATGGTGGTTCTTCAAGGATTTTTTTCTCTCTCGAAGTGTTCTTCAAGATTCTTGTTGGAGGAGCTCAAGTATTCTTCATCTTGCATTTCAAGTGCAATTCATTCTCCCTTATCTTTTGAGGTGGTGTTATAGCATTCTTGGTTCATGAGGAGTCTCGAAGAGAATTTGTTTCAAGAATGAGATATTTAAACCCATCATTTCTTTCTAGGAGTTATCTTGGATTGGATTCCAGCTAAAGTGTTTCCTAATGATTGTGTCTATTTGTGGTGCTCATAAACGATCCATGTTTTCTCCTTCTCCTCTTGGTGAAAGAAGTTTTCATATATTTGTTGATCTCAATCAAACCAATTATTTCTGTAAGTGGCAGGTTGTCACCTCATAATTTTGAGATGTTTACATAAGCCCACAACAAGCTTTTCTTTTCGTTGTTGATGTTACAACAACTTCGTTCAATCTATGCTTTTCAAGTCAGTTGTTGTAGAAGTTGTCATTTGATTCTCCGTTCTTTTGTTTCCAATGGTCTAGTTTTTATTCTTTTGTTCCGGAGGCATTGTGATGTTGCTCTCTTCGAACCATCATATCGTTTTGTGAAGATCATGTTCATTCCTTGATAATCTTTTAACTGGAGTGTTGTGTTCTCTTTTCAAGTTCTTTCCATCGTATAAAGTTTTGCTTCTCTTTTCTACCGAAGTGTTGCCCAAATTTCTTTTGAATTCGGGCTTGTTCCTGATGTCATTCTTCATCTCTTTGCAACCTTCAAGATTCGTTGGTTTCACTCGTTTGTCAAAGAAGCAACTAAGTTTTACCTCTTCCTTTCTTTCCTCTTCCCCTTCTCATTCTAAGATCGTGGGTGAGATCTCTTGTTAATGGAGGAGTGTCATAACAGCCCGAGACCCACGCTCTAGAAGATTCCCCGTTAATCTCATTGTCGTCAAGTGATTTATCTGGTTGTCGCATTCATCATCGCAACATTCGCGCCATCCACATTGCATATGCACTCCATTGCCGACGTTTTTCAAAACTTGCATCCATTCGTAGTTGCCGGTTCTCTCCGTTCTCGTCGACGATCTTTATAAGACCAACCACACCCGCACGCGCCCACGACATCGATAAAAAATTGTTTTTAAAAGTGCGTATAAAAAATTCTCGGATTGGGTCGAAACTTTGCGTGCGGTCTTGTTATATTGTAGGTAGACCGCCTGCAAATTTTGTCGCAATCGGAGGTCGTTTGATCCACCAACGGACGACTTTAGCGACACCATCATCGGTTTATTATCAGACGTTTTCATTTTAAAACTATGTCGCCGGGCCGCACCAATTCCTTCTCTCCTCTAGACCTAGCCCACCTACACAGCCCAACCCACCTAACCTAACCCCACGAGCGGAGCAGTCCGATCACGATCGTACGGTTTGAATTCGGGAAAAATCCCTAAACCTAGCCCCCTTTCCTATTTAAACACCCCCTACCCTACCTAAAATGGCTAGCACTAGCATCTGCATCGTTTTCCGCGCTACCCCAAGCCCTAGCTGCCACTTGGCCAGCCTCCTCCTCCAAGCCGACACGGGCCCGCCGGGTCCGGATCCATCGCTGCCGAGATGAGCGTCCACGAGCTCCTCCCTTGCACCCTCATGGACGGAGGCACCCGTCACCGCCTCTGCGTCCTCCGGCGAGCCACCGACGGCGCCTCCCGTCCAGGCCGGACCTTGCCCCGTCACGCTCTTATCCCTCTCCTCCCGTTTTGCTTTCTTTTCCTCTCGCCTTCGGCCTCTCTCTCTCTCTCTCGAACCTTCGCAGGAGCCGCCATCGAAAGGAGCTCGTCCCCGCCGCCATTGGAGGTCACCATAGGTTACATCCGAGGTAGCCCTCGCCGGATCCGCCTCCTCGCGCGCCATTTCCATTGTCCTCGGACCCCGCGCGACCTCCTGTCCTCGCCACCTGGAGCTCCAGCCGCCGCCGCCATGAACTCGTGCTCCACGAGCACGGGACGACAGGGAGGAGCGGACGAGCGCCAACGCCTGATCCACGGGACGTGGGCCAGTCGCCCCGCGGCCCAGCTCCACCGCGCCCCCGCGGGCTGCCTCCACCGACCGGCCCAAGGCCGCAAGGTGAGCCTCCCCGCCTGCAGATCCGGCCCAATAGTTTTTTTATTATTTCGGCGAATTTGTCTATTATTCCAGAATTGCATATTTTCAGGAAAGCCATGATTTTAAAACGCTAATATATAATTAACCGTGCATCATGTCAACATGTTTTATATATGAAAAACATGTAGAATTTCACGTAGATTCACAATATCCCGATATAACAAATGATAAAAATGTTTGACATGCCATTTTCTTTTAATTTGTGTAAGTGTCATGATTTTGCATTTCGCATAATTATTTAACCGTGCATCGAAATTAATCATAACCATATATGTAAAAAATGTCTAGATTAATTATATCGCACTTTCATGCATGATAAAAATGTTTAGGGTGATGTTTGCATTTAATTTGCATAAATAACTTGCTAAAACAGTTTATGTCCTAATCTCGCATAATTGTTGTGTTATTTAAAAAAAATACCCAAATAATATATATGTTTTCGGGGTAGAAAAATCCATTGAATCCATCTGTGCAATTAGTTTTGTCATTTGAGTAAGTTTGTGTGCATGTTATTTTGCCATGATACCCTTTGGTTTATTTTGTGTGATTTATTCCATGCATCATATGAATTATTTTTTAACATGAGATATGCCCTTGGACATGTGTGCTAGGCCCTGGTATTCTTGGTTGCTATAGAAATCCATGTTTAGGTGTTATTTTCTTGTTGCTAACTTGCCATAAAAATATGTTCCTGTTTTGAGATGCTAAATATTTCTAAGTCTAAAAACTATGTTATTTTGTTGTTGTCTTGCCATGTGGTTTGCTATTGATCTATAGCTCCTTTGGTGTTGCCACAATGGGATGTATTGTAAAGCATGTTACACTCTATCATTTTCTGTCAATAGTTTGCATGAATAGGTTTTGCATCATAATTAATTCTGCTGTACAACATGTCAATCTATTAATAACTGTTGTTCATGTCTACTCTAATTTTCACTTAGTCTGAGAATCTGTTTTCTTCTTAATGCCATGTTGTGTTGTTGCTAGCCATGATTCTATGCATAATTAGACCTTGCCACTATGGAATGAATTGTAGTGCATCATGCCCTCTACCATGATGTAGATTTTCATGCCATGATATGCCATGTAGCATATAGTTTTATTGCTGCCAACATGCCTTCATGAAAAACTGCTCTGGTAAAAACTGTTATTTTCACTAAGTCCTAATCTGCTATATTTTATAGTCGTCTTGTGAGCTCATTGTCTATTGAGCCATGCTTCTATTCTTTTTGCTGCAATGATATGGATTGTTGTGCATCATGTAGACTACATCACCACGTCCTTGTTGTGCATTTAAGATGGTTGTAGCTTGTTGATTTGTGGGTTGCAATATGCTATGTTGCTGTTTTTTGGCAGATTATAACTAAAACTCATGCTGCTTGTATGGGTTGACCCGTTGCTTCGTTCCGATTATGTTGCATATGAAACTTGCTTAGAAGTTCATGTAGTTTCATGTTATCATGTTGCGTCCATGTTTTGAAGTGCTTTTGGTTGTCATTTTCATGCATTTTGCATTCATATCATGTTCATCTTGTGTGTGTCGTAACTTCTAGACCTTAGCTTCGTTTCATATCATCCCTTTATGTAAATCGACTAGATTGACGTGTAGAATCACGCGGTGCACTTGATTTTCCTGTTTAAAAACTGTATAATATGTTTAGGACAGATCTGGACCAAACTCTTAATTTGCATATGGGGTCGCTCCGGAAATACTATAAGTTATTTCCAACCTCATTTAAGATGCCTAGATAGATAGTTTATTTATGCTTCACCTCTTGCCATGTTTAACAACATTTAATATTGTTGTGTACCTAAACAGGAGTGAACTAAGTAATTCAAATATGGAGTTTCGTCAATCTGCAACTCGCTGCATATTGAGCTTCACTTAATGTGTAGGAGTTGATTGTTGCATCTTGCCATGCCTTGCATAATTGTATGAACATGCATCATACTCCCTCCATCCCAAAATAAGTGACTCAAAAATGACTCAAATTTGTACTAACTTTAGTACAAAATTGAATCACTTTTGAGTCACTTATTTTCGGACGGAGGGAATACTTGTTTGCGCGTTATGTCATGCACATGTTGTGGTGTTTACCTTGTGTTGATTGTTGTTTCCGGATTGCTTCTTCTCGATAGAGTATCGAAAGCGTTCGGTGTGAGAGGATTCGTTCGACTACGCCCGTTCGTCTACTTCACGGAGTCGTTCTTCTTCCAAGCGGGATCTCAGGCAAGATGAACATTTCCCTAGATACCACTACTATCATTGCCATGCTAGTTGTCTCGTTTCTATCGATATGTCTCGCTACCTACCACTTGTTTGTCAAGCATCCCAAAATGCCATGATAAGCCTCTAACCCTCCACATCCTAGAAAACCATTGTTTGGCTATGTTACCGCTTTCTCATCCCTTCTTATAGCATTGCTAGTTGCAGGTGCAATTGTTTCCATGTGCAACATGGACATTTTTGAGATATCACAATGTTATTGCTATTTAATTTAATGCATACATATACTTGGTAAAAGGTGGAAGGCATGGCCTTTTTCTCGGTGTTTTGTTCCACTTTTGCCGCCCTAGTTACTTGTGTACCGGTGTTATGTTCCATATTGAGCGCTCCTAACATGCTTTGGGTTGTTATGGGGAACCCCTTGAATTTCGTTTTGGAATAAAACTCGTCTGGCAAGGTCCAACATTGGTTTTACCATTTGCCTAATAACTAATATAATTGGATAGGGACCCGTCGGCACCCGCGGATAATTAATCAACCCCCGGGCCAGTGCCCCTCATGAGTGTTGGTCCAACCTGTCAACCGCTGGTGGCCGCCAGGGGCAACTCTGTGATTGGCCTACCGGAAATTTGCACAATCCGTCATGCCCTGAGAATGAGATACGTGGCTCCTATCGGGATTTTCGACACGCCGGGCGGCGTTGCTTGATTTGTTATACCTTTCTCGAATATCTTCTGCATGGGATTCCGAGGATACTTTGGGTTATCTCGAGGTAGAGGTTTTCCACCGGAATTCTGAAGATACTGCGGGCCATCCCGTGGTTGAGGTTTTCCACGCTGTGTGTGGTTAGTTTGTGATGGATGAGTTGGAGCACCCCTACAAGGATAAATCTTTTCGAGAAGCCATGCTCGTAGTTATGTGGCAACTCGGAAATTTGTTTAACATCCGGTCATAGAAAACTGAAAGTAAACTCAATTAAAATACACCAACCGTGTGCGTAACCGTGGCTGTCTCTTCTCGTGAATTCCTGAACCGAGAGAGAACACGGTGGGGTTATGTTTGACTCGTAGGTAGGTGTTCAGGATCACTTAGTGATCATTACTAGTTCATGTCCGTTTATGCGACGATCACCCCCCTTATTCTTGTACTCGTAAGTTAGCCACTCAAATAAATGCTTAGTGCATGTTGCAGCCTCACCACTTACCCATATCTCACCCACTAAGCTTTGCTTGTCTTGATACCCTTGGAAATGAGATTGATGAGTCCCTGTGGCTCACAAATTACTACAACAACAGTTGCAGGTATAGGTAATGCGATGCTTCGACATGAGAGCGATGCTTGTTTGATTTGGAGTTCTTCTTCTTCATCGATCTGGGATGGGTTCCAGGCCGGCAGCCTGGGATAGCAAGGATGGATGTTGTTTTTATCATTTGTTTTCGTCCGTAGTCGGACCCTGCTCTTATGTATGACGTTTGGATATGATGTTGTATTGATGTGATATTGATGTAGCTTGTGGCGAGTGTAAGCGAATTCCATATACTCATCTCCTCTTTACATGTACTTGTAATGATATCCATTCTTGCGAAACGACGAGATGTGCGTCTATCCCTATCGAGTCCCTCGAGCCATAATAAGGATAGGACCGCATCTTGGGCATTACATACAACACATGGTGTGACAGACCTACCCCCCTTACAAGAATCTCGTCCCCGAGATTCCTAGGCTAAGCGCTAAAATGATAAGGGAACTCTGGTCTAAGGTAGTCTTCACGCTCCTAGGTTGCTTCTGCTTCAGTGTGGTTGCTCCATTGGACCTTGAAGTACTTGATGGTGCAGCTTCGGGTGCAAAGCTCGGCTTCATCCAAGATGCGAACAGGCCTCTCACGATAAGTGAGGTCTGGCTAAAGGTAGATGGCTTAATGATCGATGTCCTTGTAGAGGTCGGGGCAGTTGGGAACTTGGTGACACTTCCGGAGCTATGACACGTGGAACACGTTGTGCACATCTGATAGCTTGGAAGGTAGCTCTAGCTGGTAGGCAACTTCTCCTCGCTTTACGGTGATCTTGAAGGGGCCGATGTATCTTGCTGCAAGCTTTCCCTTGACGTGGAAACACTTAGTTCCTTTGAGAGGCGTGACTCGGAGATACTCATGGTCTCCAATGCAGAAGTTCACTTCTCGGCGGTGAGAGTCGGCGTAGCTCTTCTATCTTGACTTGGCGGTCTCCAGACGCTCTCTGATGAGTTGAACTTGCTCTTCGGCTTCATGGAGAATTTAGGGTCCAAAGACTAGTCCTTCTCCGGTCTCTGACCAATTGAGGGGAGTGCGGCACTTGCGTCCATACAACACCTCAAATGGTGCCATCTGGAGACTGAACTGGTAGCTGTTGTTGTAGGAGAACTCGACAAATGGTAGGCAATCTTCCCATTTGGCTCCATATGCTAAAACACAAGCACGAAGCATGTCCTCGAGTATCTGATTTACTCATTCCGTCTGTCTGCCTGTGTGGAGGTGAAAAGTAGTGCTGAAGGAAAGCTTGGTTCCCATGGCCTCTTGAAACTTCTTCCAGAACCTCGAGGTAAACTAGCTAGGTACCTCAGTCTGACACAATCTCCTTTGGAACTCCGTGGAGGCTCACTATGCACTCGATGTAAAGGTTGGCTAGCTTGTTTCCATCATAGGTGGTTCTGACGGGAATGAAGTGGGCTACCTTGGTCAGGTGGTCGACGCTGACCCAAATGGAATCATGTCCCTTGCTTGACCTAGGCAAACCGGTGATGAAGTCCATCCCAACTTTGTCCCACTTCCATTCAGGCACATTGAGAGGTTGTAACAATCCAGCGGGTCGCTGATGCTCAGGTTTGACTCTCTAGCATATGTCACACTTAGCGACGAAAGTGGCTATCTCTCTTTTCATGCCATGCCACCAGAATCTTTCTTTGAGGTCTTGGTACATCTTGGTTCCTCCAAGATGGATGGAATACGTAGTGTCATGGGCTTCTCGCAAGATCAAATTCTTGAGCTCAACTTTGTTGGGCACGCAGATGTGAGTCCCAAACCATACAACTCCTTGCTCATCGGCCTTGCCTTTCTTAATCTTCCTCTTGATGCCTTCAATGTTGTCATGACACTTCTGAGCTTCCTTAATATCATCCATCAAGGTAGGCCTTGCTTCGAGGTTGGCTAGGAAACCAGGTGCAACTAGTTCCAAGCCAAAGCTTTCAAGCTCTTCATACAAGGCGGGTAGCCTTTCCTTAATTATAGTATTCAAGGAACAAGCCTTTCTTCTTGAGGAATCTGCTAGCACATTAGGCTTTCCAGGGTGGTATTGAACATTGAGGTCGTAGTCCTTGTTCAACTCCAACCATCTTTGTTGCCTCATGTTCATCTCCCTTTGAGTGAAAATATACTTCAAACTCTTGTGGTCTGTGTATATCTCACATCGCTTTCCCAGAAGGTAATGTCGCCATGTCTTAAAGGCATGAACTACAACTGCCAACTCAAGATCGTGGGTAGCGTAGTTCTCCTCATGAGGATGTAGCTGTCTAGATAGATATGCTATGACTCTGCCTTCTTGCATCAGAACACCACCTAGCCTGGTTCTTGATGCATCACAATATATCACAAACTCCTTGTGAATATGAGGGGTGTCCAGAACTGGGGCTGTTGTCAACCTCTTCTTGAGTTCTTGCAAGCTTTCCTCGCACTTTGGCATCCATTCGAACTTATTGTCCTTCTTCAAAAGCCGAGTCATGGGTCGGGAAATGCTCGAGAATCCTTCGACGAACTTGCGGTAATATCCCGCAAGTCCGAGGAAGCTTTTGACTTCCTTCACATTGCTTGGGGATTGCCATTCAGTCACGGCTTCGATCTTGGTAGGATCCACTGACAATCCTTCTATAGTCAACACATGACCCAAGAATCCAACTTCATGCAGCCAGAATTCGCACTTGCTGAATTTGGCATAAAGCGGGTGCTCTCGAAGCTTATCCAGGACCAATCTCAAGTGTTGTGCATGCTCTTCCTCAGACATGGAAAAGATGAGTATGTCATCGATGAAGACGACAATAAACTTGTCCAAGTACTCCATGAAAACTTTTTTCATGAGGTACATGAAGTAGGCAGGGGCATTGGTCAACCCAACTGACATGACCGTGTATTCATAGAGGCCATACCGGGTCACAAATGCCGTCTTCGGGATGTGTTGGGGTCTGATCTTCAACTGGTAGTACCCGGACCTGAGATCGATCTTGGAAAACACCTTGGCACCATTTAGCTAATCGAACAGTTCTTCAATCTTGGGAAGTGGGTATTTGTTCTTTACTGTGACCTCATTGACAGAATGGTAATCGACACAGAGTCGGATAGTTCCGTCCCTCTTTGACACAAATAGAACAGGTGATCCCCAAGGGGAGGCACTAGGGAGAATAAATCCTTTTCTGAGCTGCTCAGCCAATTGCTCCTCCAGTTCAGCCAAATTTGCGGATCCCATCCTATAGGGCTTCTTATAGATGGGTCCTGCTCCGGGCATTAGCTCAATGATGAACTCAATGTCGCGGTCAGGAGGCATTCCGGGCAGCTCATCAGGAAAGACATCTGGGTATTCACATGCCACAGGCACTTGATCCAACTCAATTCCCGATAGACAAATAACCTGAGGGGCTTGAGCAGAGGCAGGATTGGGAACATCCTTGACTTCAACTCCTTGGCTATTGGTCATGGTAACAGTCCTCTTGGCACAGTCTAACAAGCCTTGGTGCTTGGTTAACCAGTCCATGCCTAGGATCACATCCAAGCCTTGTTAGTTCAAGATGATAAGGTCTGCTAGGAATTCTACTCCATTGATGACAATCCCAGCCCCTTTACATCCTATCTTGGTTCTCATAACCGCTCCCGGGGTTTGTACCAACATATGACTACCCAGGGGTGTAGGCTTCATACCACTCTCTAGTGCAAACTTTTGGGTGACAAAAGAATGCGAGGCTCCACAATCAAACAGTATAGTTGCTGGAGTTGAGTTCACGAGGAACGTACCCAGTAGGACGCCCGGGTCTTCCTGGGCTTCCTCAACGGTGACATGATTCACACGACCCTTGGCATTGTTGGGCTGGTTGCGGGGAGCTTGGTTCTTTGGCGGCGCTCCACGGCATTGACCTTGGTTCAGCGCATTGGGGCGCGGTGCATCTAGCTTCTTGTTGGGGCACTGCTTAGAGATGTGCCCAGGTTGACCACATCCAAAGCAGGTGATCTGGCCAGAGTTGTTGTTGTTCCTGCCACCATTGTTGTTATTGGGGTTGTTCTAAGTCGGCTTGGGATTGGCATACTGCTGAGGCTGGTAGCTCGGACGAGATGCAGGAGGCCTAGCCTACTGAGGCTGATAGGTTGGCTTGGCTGGGTTTGGCTGCCAGGGGCGAGTCTTCTGGTTGCTGGAACTACCCTTGCTGATCATCTTGCGCTCTCAGGTGTCTTCCATCGCTCGATGCTTGTCTTGAAGCATGAGCGCCTTGTTTACCAGGTCGAAGATGGTCCGGCAGTCGCAGACAATGAGTTGATACTGAAGGTCTTGTTGGAGTCCTTTCATGAAGCGTTCCATCTTAGCGGCCTCAGTGCTGGAATCTTCAGTGGCATACCTTGACAGCAGGTTGAATTTCTGCATATATTCCTTGACAGAGCGATTTCCTTGCTTCAGCGCTCGGAATTCTCCCTTCTTGATAGCCATGATCCTAGAAGGAATGTGAGCGGTGCGGAATCCTTCCTTGAAATCAGCCCAGTTGATCACACGGTCACCTTGCATGACCTTGAATCCATCCCACCAAGCTTTGGCGGTACCTCCTAGGCAGTGAGAGGCATAAAGCTCCTTCTCGCGATCCTCGTTGCGGTTGACCAGTGCAAGGAGGTCCTCGATGGTGCAGATCCATTCATCGGCATCCAGAGGTTCAGTAGTCTCAGTGAAGGTTGGGGGCGAATTCCTCATGAACTCAGACAGAGTGGAGCGGCCATTGCTGTTCCTGCCTTGTTGCTGGTTGTTCACAAGGGCTTGAGCTATCTGCTAGATAGCGGCAGTGTTGGCTTGGCGTTCCTCCCGGAGAACTTGGATGAACTGAGCTATGGTCATGTTCTCTGGTGGAGGTGGTGGCGGGGGAATGTCACCATGTGGCTGCTCCTGGTGCTCTCTAGCCTAAAAGTAAAGAGTATAGCAGCGGAAAGTAAAGACATCCACATGAAAGTAAAGGTAGGGATAGGAAGATCAAACGCAAGTGATGACACGAAGATTTTTTACCTTGGTTCCGATAGGTGTTGCTATCGTATGTCCACGTTGATGGAGACTTCAACCCACGGAGGGTAGCGGTCGCGAGAGTCCACGAAGGGTTCCACCCAAAAGGGCCACGAAGTAGCAACCCCTCGTCTATTCCATCACAACTTCCATCCACGAAGTACTAGCCTCACTATGGGTAGATCTTCACGAAGTAGGCGATCTCCTTGCATGTACAAACTTCTTGGTTCAACTCCACAACACGAAGAAGGAGGCTCCCAAGCGAAACCTAACCAATCTAGGAGACACCACTCTCCAAAAGGTAATAGATGTGGTAACAATGATGAACTCCTTGCTCTTGTGCTTCAAAAGATACTCTCCTCAACATACAATCACTCTCTCACAGATTTGGCTTGGTAGAAGAGGTTGATTGGGTGGAAAGCAACTTGGGGAGGCTAGAAATAAAGATTCATATGGTTGGAGTGGAGAATATTGATCTCAACACATGAGTAGGTGGCTCTCTCTCAGAAAAATGGATGGGGCAAGTGTATGTATGTTCTGAGTGCTTCCTCTACTAGCGAGAGGAGGTGGAGGGGTATATATAGGCGTCACCAAAAATCCAACCATTACAACATTATTACCCAACTCGCAAGAGCTCCCCCTAAATTTGTGCATTATTTAAGATTTGCGTTTGAATGCAAATGCACAAGCGATTAGGAGTATGGGTAACTCTTCCATGTCACATACAACATGGTGGTGCCAATGATCATAATATTAACATCACATGGATTACAATGCACATAACACCAAACATGAGTGAATGATCATAATATTAACATCACATGGATAGGAAATAGTAGCATCATCAAGCAAAACATATGATCACACACGATATAGTTTTAAGAACAACCAAACAATAAACCAATTGTTTTTGAAACGATGAGAGCAACAAAATGCAACACTCTCTCTCGAAGCCCTATGATCTATACACATCTCCCCCTTTGGCAACAAGTTACCAAATTTTTTAAAGGTATAGAGCTAAGCGTCGCTCTGGGCTCTATCTCCTCTGGTAGCCATTGAAGGAGTAGAAAGAAGTGCGTCGGCGAATGCTTCACAAGATGTCCTCTGAGGTGGTGGAGTAGATGATGAAGGTGCTGAAGGAGCTAATGGAGCTGCTGTAGGTGCTGATGAAGATGGTCTCAACTCTGGAGCTGGGACGGCAGATGATCTGGCATGGTTCTTGAACTGAGTCTGGGGCTGGAGAGGAGGACTATCATCATCATCACTTGAGTGGGGACTGGGCACATCATCCACTTCCTTCTTCAACTCTGTGACAATCTTGTTCAGCTCATTCACCTTGTTGTCAAGAGCATGAAACTTTGTCTCCACTATCCTCTCAAGATAGTTTTGGTTCTTGAGGATCTCAGACACATTCTTTTCCATGTCTTTGATAGTGCTAATGAGATAGGACATTTGGTCTCTCTTCGTCCTTGTAATCTAAGCACTGGTGGCTCTAGCTGCCTCTGCCTCTGCCTGTGCAGTAGCTGAAGTAGGATGAGAAGGATCCATCACCACAACATTGTCCTCGAAGTCTGGCAAGAGTGGCAAGTGTGGATGATCAAGTGCATATTGGCTCTTTCCAACTTTGGAATTAATGAGCATCTGAATGTATGGAGCATATCCACATGATCTCTTCTGATCAGCAGTTGTCCTCTTGATTGTCTCTACAATCAAATCCATCACTCTGAATCTGGTGTGGATGTCTACATGATGAAGAATATTGATGGAGTACCCCCTGATCATCTTGTCATCTCCAGACTTTGGCATCAAGGTATGCCTCATGATAGTGTTTGTGGTGGGTAGTCCAGCTTCCAAAAAGTAGACAGAGCCAAGCTTGTGAGTTTTCACATAAGTAGTGGGGATATGATTGTACATGTTGGCCATGGAGTTGTGATTCATCTTGGCCTTAGCATATACATCAATATCTCCTTCTTGAATTTCCGGGGCTCCTAAGATGGTAGCCCACTCATCAACAGAAGACTGGTATCTGGTGCCCTTAGTCATCCATATTATCCTCCCATCTGGATAGAAATGAGCTGTGGAGTAGAACTGCATAATCATCTCATCATTCCATGCAGTGAACTCTCTGCCAAAAAATGCAGCAATATCAATGGCCTTGAAGTTCTCTAGCACATGAGGGAAGTAGTCTTCATTTTCCTTAATGAACTTCCAATCAACATATCTCATGTCGCTAACTGCAGGACTCTTGTCTAGCAACACAATCTCATAGAAATCTTGCTTCTCCTTGATGTGGAAGCGACCATCTACAACAGTCCTTCTCCTGATGGAATATGGATCATTTGCTCTCCATGTCCTGAGCCCTTGATCCTTTCTCTTCTTCATATCCTCTGCCACTGGGTGATCATCATTATGCTCTGGCAGATGGGATCTCAGTTTTCTCAACACAACAACATCTTCCTCTTCTTCATCCATGGTGGAAGATCTCTTGTTCTTCTTAGCGAGAGGAATGTCTCTGGAGGTCCTCTTGGGTTTGGGGGCAGCAGGCTTCTTCGAAGCAGTTGGATTAACCAGAGATGGTGGCGTGCTAGGCATAGCATCAGCTAACAGCTTCTTCTTCTTGGAAGGAGGGTTTGCAGCTTGTTCTTCCTCTTCCTCCTCACTTTGCTCAGGAGTTCTCACCATTGAAGTTGGCCTTCTCTTGACATAAAATGTCTGCTTCATCTCTCTCTTCTTGGGCATGGACTTGGTCTGCCTGGAGGAGGTAGGGTTCTCAACACTGAGTGTCATCCCTCTCTTGGTAGTCTCGGGAGCCCACGCATCAGTTGTACTTGCATATTCCTTCCTTATGGGCCTCCTGGAAGATGTGACCTCTTCGGAATTTTTCTTTGCAGCCCTCTCCTTATTTTCTTGCTGCTTCTGAGCTTGGACCTCTTCAGGCATAAAATCTGAATCTTCCTCATCAAAATTGAGATTTCTCCAGGCCCTAGTGTCTGCCTTGGGAAAACCATGAGAATTGGGGGTGCCAGGGTCTTCAGAAGATTGGCTAGCCTTAGGGCTAGTGCCTGGATCCACACCAACACTCTACTCTCTAAAATCATTGTCACTGTCCTCTAAGCCTGACATGCTGACTAGCTGACCCTGTGAATAGATATAGGGGAGTAGAAAGGATGGGCATCACAAAATATAGCTATTTTTTAAAATCTGAACTCAAAATCATAGTTTTAGAATTCTTTGAAGTGGGTTTCGGTTCCACCGAGATTTCATTTTCGGACCTACCGAGACAGACTTTCTCTTTAACATAGGCTTCGTCACCTTTTTAGTTTCACCGAGAAAGGGGACTCGGTCTCACCGAGATAGTTCTCAGAGCCCACAAAACCCAAATCGGTAGGACCGATTTGTTTGCACTTGGTGACACCAATACGCACTTGGCACAACCCTAAACCTATATTTCTTCGTTCAGCTAATCTATTCAGAATATATTTTGGATAGAGTTGTTTCAAATCGTGGCTAGAAGAAAAAAATGACCTAATGCGCATGAATCGGATAGGAGAGCGCAATAGAGACTGAGTTCCTACCCTAATTCGGCAAAGGGCTAGCTATGGCGGCGACGGCAGGATGGATTGACGTCGACGGCGGCGGACTCCGGCAGCGATCGCGCATGGGAGATAAAAGGTGACGTCCTTAGACACGAGCGGCAGCAGCAGAGGGTTGTGGGAGGCCGAGAGATTGAAGTAATTTTCAATTTCGGGCCCACGAATATATATATATATACCCTTCTGCTGTCGGTGACACCAATTCTAGAATTTCGGTCCCACCGAGTTTCCTAACTGCCAGAAGACAGAGAAACTCGGTGAAGCCGAGATTTTGAATTCGGTGGTACCGAGGTTCAAAAACCAGATCAACCCTTATGCTTTGGTGAGACCAAGTTTGTGGAGTTGGTTCCACCGAGTGGCACATGGGAGGTTTTGGAACTTAGCTCTTGTCGAAACGGAACTCTGAGTGCTCCTCACACAGAGGGTCCAAAAACTGCTTGCTCAAATTTAGTGATGAAGCATGAATAGAATTTGAGACGAGAAAGCATAGATAGCTAGAAGGAGGCACTTATGCATTGTTGTATATCCAATTGGCCAAAGAAAAATGAAAGCCAAATAACAACAATTGGATATCCTCGAATGAGTAAAAATATGCATACCAACATGCTCACACAATAAGATGTCAAATGAAATATGGAAGACATGCAAAACCACTCTAGTATCTACCAAGCACTTTGGCAATGACAGAGTCATCTATATATGAATATATTGGCTTAGGAGCCAAGTAAGAATACTTGATCATAGGTCATACTCATCACTTAAGCACAAGTGTGGTTACCACTTTTGCATAAAGCATTGAATGTGTTCACGTCTTAAGAGATGCTTTGACTCAAGTCTTAGAGTAAAGCTCCCCCTTGATGTGACATCCCCCCTAAGAGGGATAAACTAACCTTGGGTTTTGTCGTTGAAGACTTCATGTAGGTGTTGTAGTAGTGGATGCTCGTAGTTGATGAAGATCATCTTGAGTTATGGGCAATCCTTGTTGTTTCGTACTCTTCTCACCTACATGGGTTAGTCCCACACAAGGAACAAATACAATGATATCAATGGACATGGAGTGAAGCACATTTAGATGATGTCCATTGATTCTTTAATTACCTTATCCCTTGCTTACCTATGAGGGTATATGTGACTCCTTGAACTATTGCATAATGTTGGAGTTGATTGTATTAGTTCTTGCCAATGATGAATGTGAGTGAATTTTGTTGGCGGAGTCACCCCTCAAGAACTACTCTAGTTCTTCTTCTTTGGGACCCACATCAACTTGATGGGGATCCTTGCATTTGAAGTGGCACTTCTAGAAGTAGAGCTTGTAGTAGCCTTGGGAACCCACTTGACATGGCTTGGGATTCTTCTTCAAATGAATCAATCTCCTCTTGAAGCTTGTCCTTGCCCTTGAGCTTGTGGTCTTGTGGTGGAAGGTCATCTTGGTATTTTGTTCCCTTGGGGAGAGTAGGATCATAATTCTCCCTTTGAGGAACAAACTTCGGCTTGGGGTATTTACCTTCTTCCCATTCAACTCCTTGGTGTTGAAGTAGCCAATGCCTTGGTTCTTCCGGTATCCTCCTTGCTTGCATACGATCTCCTCAAATTGCTTATATCCGGCAAGACTCTTGTAGACACCTTTCTCTATAATTCCTTTCAACAAATCATTTTCTTGCCCAAGTGTAACTTGGCTAAGAGAATCATTAGTGGAATTAATAGAACTACTAGAAGCAACATCATTTGATTTAGCATTAGTGTTGTTGCCACTAGATGAAGAACCTTTCTTGCCTTTGTTACTAGTTTGCTTAGACTTAACTCGTGGAATAAATGTAGAAAAGAGTAATCGTTTGGAAAGATAAGAAGAACTCTTCTTTCAAAGATTGTCATTGATAGCTTTAAGAAACTCATGATCTTGCTCTAAATTTAGCTTCTCGAAAAGTATCTTCTCATGAGTTCTTAAGAGATCTCTATGATCTTCTTGAGTAGATTCATGGGCTAACTTATGAGTGTTTAGTTCTTTAGTTAGACGCCCAGTCTCCTTCTTATCATCATCACAAGTCTTATCTTGACTAGCATGATTATTATCAAGTTCATTTTGGCTAACATCACTAGTTTTATCAGAGAGCAAGTCATCATCTCCTAATAAGTCATCCTCATCACTATTGAAGTCAATGTATTCGGGGTGTGATACCTTGGGGCCTTTTGCTATGAAGCAACTTCCACTTCCTTCATTTGGTGAGTCAAATATGTCGTAGGAGTTGGAGGTTACGAGTGCTAATCCGGTAACACCTTCATCTTGACTATAGTCGAAGTCAGAGTGGTAGCTTCTCTCGGATTGGTTGTCGGATTCGGAGCCAGAAACACATTCACCAACATGAGCTTGATGTCTTATTCATGTGTAGCTCTTGATGTACTTGTCCTTCTTCTCTGAGTCCTTGCTTCTCCGAGAGGGTCTTCATTCATAGCGATCTTCTCTACTCCTTCTCTCTCTATGAGGTGATTCATCTCTTGAGCTCTTTCTTCTAGGTGATTGTTCTCTTCTTTTGTGGGGGGCGTGCACTCATTGGAGTAGTGTCCATGCCTTCCACAATTGTTACAATTCCGGTCACGACTAGATGAACGCTTCTCTTCATATCTTGAATTGGAGTTTCTCTCTTTGCCTCTACTCTTGTAGAACTTGTTGAAATTCTTGACCATGAGGCTTATCTCTTCATTGGTTACAAGGTTATCATTTGATGCAGCGGGAGTTTCACTTGAAGCTTTGTATGCACCGCTTGACTTGGTGTCAAGTTCTTCTTTGTCCTTGATTGACATTTCATGAGCAACAATCCTTCCAATGACTTCCATAGGCTTCAGATCTTTGTAGTTTGGCATCATTTGGATCAACTAGCAAAGTGGCCCGCTCGATGCGCGGGCTAGAATTTTAAAAAAATTAATATGTAATAATATTATTTGGCTGTAGAAACACCTCATTTCAAATCCAGAAATCTCACATGAGTTTAAATATTTTCAAGGAAATAAATCTGTTTGTATGATGCTGTGGGCGGTATGACTGTTATCTTAAAAGTAAGGTAGTATAACTAAAAAAATATTGGTTGAAAATGACACACTTTTTTTAATTTATTTGTTCTAATAGTCATCTGAAAATTATTTTATGTATAGTTACGAAGATGTGTCACTTGCTAGATGTTAATAGCCTAATCGGTTTGGGTGCAATCATGATTACATATTGGTAGTGACTTAAGTTCTTGTTCATTTAGATAGATTTATGATGATCATATGCAGTGACTTGTTTACATATTAAATATGAAAATGAAGATCTATGTGTTTTGATCCTTTAGCTAATATTTCTTGTAGAAAAATCAACTTACCTCTCTCGTTTATTTGTTGAACGCCACCTTCTTTTTATATAAAATTGTGGGGCTCGTATATACCATTTTGAAAATAAATAAATATTAGAACCATATTTAAGTTAGAATTTTCTACGTAATTTTGCATCAGTACAAATGATAAAACTTTAGATTGATTTTCCGTGAGAATTTTGAGGATGCCAAAATTTTATTATTGTCTGCTTTAGTAAATTACATGAAGTCATGTTCATTTGGACACACGATGTTAGGTTAACAATTTTGAATGAATATTTTATTTTAACACGCTATATGACATTTGATTGCTATATGAAATACATAGGAGTAATAAATGGTGTACTTAGTCATAGGAACAATAAACTATTAGATCTTAAATCTAATTTTTAAGAAAAATACATTTGTGCTCATAAACAATTTTCAGGAAGATCAACTTCTCCGATGTACACAAAGCAATTATCTTGTGTTAGTATCTAGGATGGATGAAAATTAGTTTGTGACGAATCTTGTTGATCAACCACATCGTCTCTACACCAACGATCGTATAATTACCTAATATTTTTCTTAGTAGCGGTAGCTATCAACTCTGCATTTATACGGCTAGACATGTTTTCTGTCATGACAATATGCTGATATGCGTTGCATGGTAGCATGAGAAGGGTGCTACAAAGGGATCCACTAATAAACTTGCAAGCTTGAAGTTTTTTTGTTTTGACTTCCGCGTGATCAAAGAGATGTGTATAGATGGGAGATGACCAGACAATTATGATGGATGTGCAATTATTTTGTGCAAGTCTCATGGAATTGTAGAAATAGAACTCGATATGTGTTAGATGTTCATTGATCATGTGGGTCAAGAAAATTAATGGTCAGCTATTGTTTATGTTGGATTTTCTACCAATCTCTCACAAGTCACATCCTTATGTAATTGCCGCCATGGATAGATGTTATTCCGAATGGCTCTTCTAATGAGCCACCTCCTATAGATTAGGCGGCTATTACTAAGGACCTGTTTTACGGTCGGCTCCTCGCCTGATTGTAAAAGATTTCAGGATAATCGGCCCCTACATGCAGACAACTTGAATGTGTTGATATATATTATGTAATAGTGCAAGAGGGGATCTTATTTGATCTATGTTTCAGTACTATTCAAGATTGATTGATCATCATGATTCATGTACGTGCTCAGTAAGGCGCATGTATTTATAGTGCAAAACTAAAATGCGTAGCTCTTCAAGCTGTAGTTTTCAATTCTTGCATATGGTTCCTTTAGATCTACATACACTAAATGATAATACCGATGAAGACCACACCTAGTGATAAAGTTTAACAAAGAAGAGAACACCAACCATTCTACCCTTGTTGCTAATTTGAAACCAAAGGTGAGTTGGATCCCTTGCCAGTGACGTGTCATCACCTAGAACAATGGCGCCACGCATGAACTCCGCAACTTTATGATTGAGGAATGGCCTCGTCAAGGAACCTTGTCTCCCTGTCCATACCTTGAGTCGTGGGTTCCCCATAATACTTGTGATGTATCTTTATTTGTCATGTGTTCTCCATCGCTCACTCTTCCTTGTCCCACACACTCTCTCAGCCTTTGATCCACATGTAAAAAGGTTGCATACCCATGAGGCACCATAGTCAATCAAGACCTGCATTGGAAGAAATCCGAGGACTTCAATAAAAAGAATATCTCAACAACAAAGCGCGGGAAATACTCCAGCCACATATCAACATTTTTTCATGCCTTTTTTTATTTTCATGCATAGTTTCTTGCTATAATATGACAGGAAAAATGATGATAGCATGTGAAGATCACTCCTAGCTATTAGAATAAGGGAATTTATTTTATTATTGCCTAAACGTGCACCTCATTTGAGTGCTTGCATTGCAGATCAATTGGCAATGCATAGAGATACTGCATATATTAACTGTCACTGAAGACTCGGGGAGTTTGAGGAATCATGTATCTACCTGAGTTACAGGTCCACTGAGTTCGTGACCCGCGGCAGCCATGCACCCGGGAGGCGCAACCATGATCCTGCACTATGGGGTACCTGACCATGGCATACAAATATAGAGATCATACGCTGTAATATGATATAAAAGAAATAGAGACTTCAATCAAATGGAAGACGTGCTAGCTAGCATATGTACGTACAGGTGCCTAGCTCCATTAGCTGGCCGTGTGCATGCTGCATGTCATCTTCGCTGATGACGCTGATGTTCTCTCGGTATTTAAAGATCAATTCACCGCACACACATGCAAACAGGTAGTCAGGCTGCTTGATTGATTTTATATCTAGGTGCAGTACGTATGTACGTGTGCAGCCGTGTAGGTGTACGCACATGATCTCGCTTCGGCTCGCTACGATTGGATGGATCTCGGCGGAACGTCTTGGCGACTTCTAACGAACGCAAAATACATCGATGGATTGCCTGTGTGGTAGCTTTCTTACGCTAGCTTGCACTTCACGTGTATAGCTCCTAGGGTGAATCGATCTAGCAGCTTAAAAGCAACATGTGCATGCATGAAATTTCTGTTTACCTGAAACTTACAATGTGCAAAAAAGATTAGCCCATCAATCTGAAACTTCCGATGTGCATCAAGAGTTAGCCCATCAATTAATTTACACGATGTTCCGGCCGGCCGCAAGAATCCAGTAAGCAAACTACATATACTTGCACGTACGTCTTGCCGGATGCGTCCAGCCATGGCCAAAAGCACCGGCGAGGAACCTCATGTCGATGATGATACAAGTGGAGTATTCCCCCTGACCAAGAGCCTCGCTAGAGAGATCTCATCACGGACAGTCATGGACGGCGGCTGCAACGTGAGAGGATGGGCAGGGTTTCTTTCATTTTCTACCGTGCGATTTGCTTTAGCATAGGATGGGAGCGCCTGTGGCAAGAAATAAAAATTGATGGTTCAGATCTAGTAATGATGATCCCTAAAATTTAACGATTGAATCTGTCTAAATTTTGAGTAATCTCTAATATTTTAGCATAACTTTTTCCACTATAATTATAATGGCAATTGTGGGTAATTTCTTTTACTTAATATCATATCTAATGGCCATAAAAGCAAGGCTATTAAAATTAACGGTTGGATGTTTCTATTTTTTGTGGTAATTTCTAGGATATTTCTCTTTTTCCTGGTTGACCGTATAATACTTTTTATATATAATAGATGTGTGCACGGCGTCGTACTTTCCATCCAAGGCTCTAAGGATCTTCTTGATGATGAATTTGTCGGTCATCTCTTCACTTCCTAAGCCGGCAATCTCATTTGTGATGAGAGCAATCCTAGAGTACATTTCCGCGACTCCTTCACCATCTGAACTTGTCAAGTTGACTTTGTAGCACATCCAACTTAGATTCCCTGACGGATTCGGTACCCTTGTTCATATCAACCAAAGTGTCCCAAATTTCCTTTGCATTTTCAAGACGGCTTATCTTGTTGAACTCTTCGGGGCATAAGCAGTTGAATAGAATGTCGCATGCTTGAGCATTGTATTGCAACATTTTTAATTCTTCCATGGTCGCTTCACGATCCGGTTCCTTCACATCACCAAATAATTCACCTTGCAATCCAACACATACAACAGCCCATACGGAGGGGTTATGACCAAGAATATGCATTTCCATTTTATGCTTCCAACTAGCAAAGTTTGTACCATCAAAATATGGACCTCTACGATCATAATTTCCCTCACTAGACGCCATACTCTCCTAGGTGGTGAAACCAATGCAATGGAGACAAAAGCTCTGATACCACTTGTAGGATTCAAAGTATGTCTAGAGGGGGGGGTGATTAGACTCTAGCCTCTTCCCAATTTAAAATGTTGGCAAGTTTTATCAATTGTAGCAAGTCAAGCACACCCTACACATGCAAGTCTAAGAGTATAGCAGCGTAAAGTAAAGACATGCACATGAAAGTAAAGGTAGGGATAGGAAGATCAAACGCAAGTGATGACACGTAGATTTTTCCCGTGGTACCGATAGGTGGTGCTATCGTACGTCCACGTTGATGGAGACTTCAACCCACGGAGGGTAGCGGTCATGAGAGTCCACGGAGGG
This sequence comes from Elymus sibiricus, assembly GCA_039707655.1. Lineage (NCBI taxonomy): Eukaryota > Viridiplantae > Streptophyta > Magnoliopsida > Poales > Poaceae > Elymus > Elymus sibiricus. Next base: position 227,365,309 of record CM077665.1, on the reverse strand, counting down.
CTCCACCCAAAAGGGTCCACTAAGTAGCAACCTCGTCTATTCCATCACGGCTTCCGTCCACTAAGGAATAGCCTCACTATGGGTAGATCTTCACGAAGTAGCCGATCTCCTTGCCCGTACAAACTTCTTGGTTCAAGTCCACAACACCAAGAAGGAGGCTAGCAAGCAACACCTAAAAAAACTAGGATACACCACTCTCCAAAAGGTAATACATGTGGTAACAATGATGAACTCATTGCTCTTGTGCTTCAAAAGATAGTCTCCTCAATACTCAATCAGTCTCTCACAGATTTGGCTTGGTAGAAGAGGTTGATTAGGTGGAAAGCAACTTTGGGAGGCTAGAAATCAAGATTCATATGGTTGGAATGGAGGATCTTGATCTCAACACATGAGTAGGTGGCTCTCTCTCAAAAAAATGGATGGGGCAAGCGTAGATATGTTCTAAGTGCTTCCTCTATGAGTGAGAGGAGGTGGAGGGGTATATATAGGCATCTCCAAAATCCAACCGTTACAACATTATTGCCTAACTCGGTGAAATCGGAGTAAAAAACTCGGCTGCACCGACTAGTGCAAAATGTGGCAACTTTTGGCTTTTCGGTGAGACCGATATATAAATCTCGATGGTATCGATATGGGTGACCTAGGAAGTTTCCATATCTCAGTGAGACCGATTTTCAAAACTCGGAAATTCCAATTCTTAAAAATAGGATACCAGAGAGTTGGTCACTTGTTTCGGTTGCACGATTTGAATGTTGGTGGCACCGAGACCTTATGCTTTTGTCTAGGATCTGTCTAGGGTTAAAACTCGGTGGGGCCGAATATGGAAACTTGGTGGCCCCGATTTTTGTGGTGGGATTTTGACAGAGATTTTGTGGGAGAATTTCATATGTATTTTTGGTGGCTAATCTCTAAGCACTTGAGCAACCAAATCATCATAGAAACCTCATCCCCTTTTAATAGTATTGGCTTTTCTATGGACTCAAAAGTGATTTCTCACAAAATATAATATGTAGAGTCTTCAAGCTTGTTGCCAATAGATGTTCTTTGCATCTAGGGGATCTCCTCACAATCTTTTTTGCCAATCAATTCATTGAACTGTCCTGAAATATACATGGTAAAAACATTAGTCCAATGAAATATATGTTGTTATTAATTACCAAAACCACCTAGGGAGAAGTTGTGCTTTCACACGCTGCTATTGCGACGATTTTTTGTCAACGTTCTTGCTATTTTTTCGAGTACCGTGAAAGGTTGGGCCAACAAATGACTCGTCGTCTAGTCGGGTCACATCAAGATGTGTGCGCGAGATTCATACGAGGAGAAACAAAGGACTTGCCAGTGTGGCGGAGCTCTCGCCGGAGGGGTTGTCCGACGTGCTCAGGAAGTGCACGATGAGGAAAAGGATGTAGTCGACGAAACCGAACCTCCAGGGCCCATGCGAGACCCCGAACATGAATGGAGACAATGCTGGCGACACGCCGGAGCGGAGGCCTGTTCGGGCGCGGAAGAACATGCGCGTCTACGAGCTCAAACAGCCTACTGAAGATAAAAATCAAACCCTACAACGTAACCGACGCGGCGATTCAAGCAAACAAGGGACTACGGTCACCGGAGCAAGGCCGACGACTAGCCGAGGCGGAGGAGCTCTCGGCCCGCATGGCAACTAGCGAAGGAGGAAGCAATCGAGGGCAAAAAGCCTGCGGGGAGGATCGGGTGCTCACCACAAGCACGCTGGCGTGCTAGGATCGCCGCAAGGAGGACGTGGTCGCCTGACTTGGTTGGAGAAGTCGCGGCGGACGATAGAGATGAAGATGACAGGCATACTTAGCATCCTTCGGCGCGGTAGTCGACGTCGGGGATGTCCTGGACGTCGAGTTAGAAGGCTCGAACGGCGCGGGGCAGCACCTACGAAGAATCACGCTAGCTACGACACAGCTCCGTCTCTCTCTCTCTCTCTCTTTCTCTCTCTCGGGTCTCTCTAGAGAAGAAGGAAGAGGGTCGGGGGCGATCCCCTTTGGGTGGCGACGCTGGATGGGAAGCGCTAGGGAGGAGCGGACATCGAGGGCTACTTATAGGAGGGAGCGATCGAGCCGGTTGCTGTCGTGGCCATGTGCGCTCGGGTGCATGATTGTTTATTGTGAGAGAGGGCGTCGCGAGTAGGGTCGTCTGTCAGGTGGGTCTTGGACCGGCATCCACGTGGAAAGGGAGGAGCGGGGCGGGCTGGCGATGGGAGGCTAGGTGGGCTCGCTAGGGGAAAAGACACAGGTAAGTCCTGTCTCTCCCCGTGGAATCTTTTCTCATTTTCAAAACAGAAAATAAAAGGAAAAAATGCCAGAGCCTTAATGGAGAGGTTTCTGACTGGAACAAAAATATATCTGAGGCCTTGGAACTATACTTTATTTAATAAAATTTAATTGGACATTTTTAGAGATAAGAAAATAAACCAAATTTGAATTTAATTCAAACTTGATGCATTTTTAATCCAACCAAAACAACTTTAAATTAGCTACAAATTGAATGAGGGCTTCTAGACATGGATTACATAATTTAGAAATATAGTGGACATTAAATTGGGGCAGGGAGGCACACATTGCAAAATAAGAGAGATATGGGGAAGGAAAGGGGTGTTTGTGATGGAATAGATGGGGTTTTGCAATTTGATCAAAGCACAAGGAATAGGAAAATCATACCACTCATATTCGCACACATCACAATACACACAAACAATACATGATGAACATCACAAATGATGCAATGATGACATGAGGCAAAAAAAATATACATTTCAAATTGAAACCAACATGGCAAGTCATACAAGGTTTAACAGATGGAAATGGATACAATTATGGAATGTTGCTCTTGGGTTGTTACACATAGGAGTCTAGGTGGAAGGTATAGAACTAAAGAATCATATTGTGAGTTATTTCTCAAATATTTTCACTTCGGATGTTATTCAACCAAATCAGGATGTTTTATCTCTTGTCCGAAGAAGAGTGACCATGGAGATGAATAATGCCCTTCTCGCCCCTTACACTGTTGATGATGTCCGTAAGGTACTTTTTGATAGTGGCGATTTAAAAGCCCCAGGGTCAGTCGCGCTTCATGCTATTTTCTATAAAAGATTTTGGTGTATGCTTGGTGATAATTTGGTTGGTGAAGTCTTGAAAGTAGTGAATAATTGCACAATTCCCAAGGGATGGAATGATATTGCGGTTGTGATAATTCCTAAGGACAATTCACCAGAGAAGGTAACTCAATTTAGACCTATTAGCTTGTGTAATGTTGTTTAGAGGATTATCTCCAAAATGTTAGTGACGCATTTAAAGATTCTGTTTCCTGATATTATCAACCCGACTCAGAGTGCTTTTGTGCCTAGAAGAATGATTACAAATAATATTTTAGTGGCCTATGAGAGTTTTCATACTATTCAAAATAAGATAGAGGGAAATGATGGTTATACATAAGGCTCATGATCGGGTTGAGTGGCCTTTTTTGAAGGGAATTATGTTGAAACTTGGGTTTCAGGAGAGATGGGTCAATCTTATTATGTAGTGTGTCTCCACTGTCGACTACAAGGTCCAGATTTATAATGAAGAGAGTGAGAAATTCAAGCCTACGAGAGGATTAAGACAAGGATATCCTTTTTCCTCCTATCTCTTCTTATTATGTTCAGAGGATCTTACTGCTCTGTTGACGCTTGCGGTGGAGAATGAAATTTCTTCTAGAATTAAAGTGTGTAGAGAGCCCCCCTATTACTAACCTTCTATTTGTTGATGACTCGTGATCCTCATGAAGGCGACTCTTTGCAATGCGGAAACTTTTGATTCTATTCGGGATTTGTATTGTGTCACCTCGGGACAAATGACGAGCGTTGATAAGTCTAGCATATTTTTGTTTGGTTCTACCGTAGGTGCATCGCATGTAATTCAAATTTTTCCAACGCGCAGAACAACCAAGAACATGCTACGGAGATGGATCATAGATCGTTACCACTAGACGCGCAGTGCCGTGCAGCGGAAGTAGATTTGAGGCAGCGCGTCCGTGAGGTCCGTCTCCTCCTCATCCGATCTCCCTCGAACAGCCGGTCCTATCTCCCTCGAACTGCAGGTCGCCAGATCCCACGTACAGGTTTGCCGGAGCGGCGCAAGTGCACCGCCTCTAATGGTATCCGCGCGTGCAGGAGGAACACCGTGCGGCGGACTGCTAGGTCCGATCACACAGTTCAGCGGCGTGTGGAGGTGGCTAGTTGCAACACATTCAAGGCCCTAATGACGGCGCCGAAGCATCAACTGAATAAGCGTGCCGCACATCCACTATATATAGGCATCCGGTGCGGGCTCAACTCTTGGGCCTCACACGGATCCTAAAGCCCACATGTTCCTTCCCTTAAGCACGCGATCCCTTAGGTTCTCGTTCACTTGGTCGCGAGTCAGATCACATCCGGCTCGGCTAGTCGGTAGCAGCCTCTAGCAAAGTGTGCCGACTCCAAGTGTCTGATGAAGCTAGTTAGGTGAAGCTGTACATCACACTTCTGTTCCCTTTGCCACACATATATGTTGTCATGCTCAAGGCGACATGGTCATCCTTGTTGCAGCACGACCTCTTTCTCGTTCCGGTGAGTCCGACCAACACTTCAGATTATTTCATAATCCTCATTGCATGGCCATGCTTATCCAGGTCGGATCACCCGAGGGGCCTAGAGTATATCTCTCCTAGTCGGAGGGGCAAATCCCATCTTTCTCAACCATGTCTCGCAGCATGGGTCAGGACAAGCCCGAAACCTACCTTTATAACTACCCAGTTACGGAGTAGCATTTGGTCGGCCCAAAGCAGGTCTATCACCATCCCGAGTACACGCGTCAGCTCAGGTCTTAGGACATAGAATGTATGTTGTACTAGAGACTCACAGATGACCTATCACTGCGTCTCATAGTCGGGTCTGTCCAACTCAGACCTTATCTCGACTCGGATCCGACTACGTCGAATCCGACCAGATCTTTCTGAATCCATACTATCCGGCTAGCATCCAATGCTACATGTCCAGTGAGACCGGACCGTCCACTGTGTCATATGCTAGTCTAACTGGCTGAGCGTCCACACAGCCTTTATGACTAGGGACCATTTAGGACAGTCATCATACAATGCATAGTCTCACAAACAAGTCACGTACTTGTTAATACACATCATTAATAATGTCCAAGGACTATCTTTATTCATAAACACATAGGAAATATCATCATACATGATTGCCTCTAGGGCATATCTCCAACAGTCTCCCACTTGCACTAGAGTCAATCAAATAGACATCGAATGCTCATAGCTCTAATGTGCCCCTCATGCTTGGGTTGTGGAAGCGGCTTAGTCAATGGATCTGCAACATTTTCATCCGTATGAATCTTGCATAAATTAGTATCACCATTCTTTACGAGCTTTTGTATCAGGTGATACTTTCGGTCTATGTGCCTGGTCTTGTGGTGTTGTCTCGGCTCCTTGGCCTGTGTGATGGCACCTGAATTATTGCAATACAGATCCAACGGTTTTGCCCGGCCCGGGAACACACCAAGATCTTCTAGGAACTTCCAAATCCAAACACCTTCCTTTGCGGCTTCACAAGCCACAATGTATTCGGCCTCTGTTGTGGAGTCGGCCACCGTATCTTAATTGGAACTCGTCTAGCTCACTGCTCCTCCATTCATGACATACACGAATCCAGTTTGCGATCGACAATCATCCCTGTCGGTTTGGAAACTAGCATCAGCGTAACCCTTTACGCAGAGCTCCTCCTCACCTCCATAAACTAGGAACATCTCTTTAGTCCTTTTCAGGTACTTCAGGATAGTTTTCACCGCTGCCTAGTGACTCTCACCTGGGTCGGCCTGGTATCTGCTTATTAAGCTTATTGCATAGGCAACATTAGGTCGAGTACATAGCATGGCATACATGATGGATCCTATTGCCGAAGCATACGGAATCCTACTCATCTGGTTTCGCTCATTAGAAGTCGTAGGACTCTGAGTCTTGCTTAGACTTATACCATGTGAGATGGGCAAGAACCCTTTCTTTGTCTCACTCATGTTGAACCGCTTCAACACTTTGTCTATGTATGTGCTCTGGCTTAAGCCGAGCAACCTGTTTGATCTATCTCTATATATCTTGATGCCTAAAATGAATACAGCTTTTCCAAGGTCTTTCATTGAAAACTTGCCATTCAATGATTCCTTGATTGAGTTCAGCATTGAAACATCATTTCTGATCAGCAGTATGTCATCCACATACAGGATCAAAAATACTACCGAGCTCCCACTAGACTTCTTGTATAAACAATAGTCTTCTTCCTTCTTGATGAAACCAAGGTCAACGATGACTTCATCAAAACTAATGTTCCAACTCCGAGTTGCTTGCTTCAATCCATAAATGGATCTCTTAAGCTTGCATATTTTACTAGCATTATTTGGATCGACAAAACCTTCAGGTTGTATCATGTATACATCCTCCTTTTAATTTCCATGAAGGAAAGCCGTTTTGACATCCATCTGCCATATCTCATAATCGAAATATGCAGCTATAGCTAGTATAATCCTCACCGACTTTAGCATCACTACCGGCGAGTAGGTCTCGTGGTAGTCAATTCCTTGAACTTGTCCATAACCTTTAGCGACAAGACGAGCTTTGTGGATCTGAACATTTCCATCCACATCGGTTTTCTTCTTAAAGACCTATTTGCAATGAATGGCAATTATGCCAGGTGGCGGATCAACCAAGTCCCAGACTTGATTATCATCAATGGACTTTAACTCGGATCTCATGGCCTCCAGCCATGCCTCGGAATTTGGGCTCACCATCGATTCCGCATACGTGGCCAGCTCGTCGCTTTCTAGCAACAACACACCGCGCACTCTACGCAATATTTCCGACCTCCATGACTCCGGTGTCAATACCACTACGGGTTCCCTAATCAACTCCGGTATGATCTCATCACCAGCCGAGTCGTCCCCGAGTGGTTCTTGAATTTCTTCGAGTCGCACCGTTCTCCCAATGGCCTCCCGACTGAGAAACACTTTCTCTAGGAAAACCCTGTTTCGAGCAACAAACACTTTGTTCTCTTCCCGGTTGTAGAAGCTGTATCCTAAGGTTTCCCTTGGATAACCCACGAATATGCATTTATCGGATTTGGGTGTAAGCTTGTCCGACATGAGTCGCTTGACAAATGCTTCACAACCCCAAATCTTGAGAAAAGACAAACTAGGACTCTTCCCAGTCCACATCTCATGTGGTGTTTTATCTACGGACTTTGATGGTACCCTATTAAGTGTGAAAGCTGCAGTTTCTAGAGACTATCCCCAGAATGACTAGGGTAAATCCGATTTTCTCATCATTGATCGGACCATGTCCAAAAAGGTTCGATTTCTCCGTTATGACACGCCGTTTCTCTGCGGCGTACCCGGAGGTGTGAGCTGAGGCACTATACCTTGGCTTTTTAGATGATCATCAAACTCCTGGCTCATGTACTCACCTCCACGATCTGAGCGCAAAAGCTTTATCGTCTTGCTGAGCTGATTTTCAACCTCATTCTGAAACTCTTCGAACTTTTCAAAAGTTTCCGACTTGTGCCTCATCAAATATATATATCCATATCTACTCTAGTTGTCGGTAAAAGTCACGAAGTACTGATAGCCACCTCTGGCCGTTGTGCTCATTAGACCACACACATCACTGTGTATGAGCTCCAACAGGTCGGGCGCCCTTTCGCAACTCTTTGCGAAAGGAGACTTAGTCATCTTGCCTAGAAAGCATGATTCACATGTCTCGAACGACCCGAAGTCAGACGAAGTAAGGAGTCCATCATCATGGAGCTTCTTCATGCATTTCAGACTAATGTGTCCAAGCCGGCAATGCCAGAAGTATGTCGGATTTATCTCATTAGGCTTATGCCTCTTGACATTCATGTTATAGATTGGTTCTCTTTCTAGAATCAAAATAAATAGCACATCCACAATGGCTGCATAGCCGTGGAACATTCCATTCAAATAAAATGAACATCCATTGTCCTTTAAATTGAACTCATAACCCTGACTCATCAAGCATGAGGTAGAAATAATGTTCCGACTAAGTGTGGGAATGTAATAACAATTATTCAATTCCAAAATAAATCCAGAAGGAAGCTGGAGCTGCATCGTGCCGACCTCCAATGCAGCAACTCTTGCTTTGTTGCCGACCCTGATGTCAATCTCCCCTTGTGCCACACGCCTAGTTCTTATCAGCCCCTGCATCGAGTTGCAAATATGAACAACCGATCCGGTATCAAATACCCAAGAGCTACTAGGTATGTCAGCAAGGTAAATGTCTATAACATATGTAACAAGTGTACCTTTGCCTGAAGAAGCATTTTCGGCCTTCTTGCCATGCTCAGCAAGCCACTTGCTACAGTTCCTCTTCCAGTGACCAGTTTCCTTGCAATGAAAGCAAATGGTCTTTGAGTCCGGTCCAGGTTTTGACGCAGCGGCGGAGACAACATTCTCCGTGCCCTTTGCCTTACCCTTTTTCTTGGACCAACTCTTCTTGAACTTATCTGAGTTCTGAACCATCAACACTTGATGGGTGCCTTTCTTAATATCTTGCTCTGCCACCTTCAACATCCCATGCAATTTAGTGAGCTTCTTATCCATGCCGTGCATATGATAGTTCGAGACGAACGTCCCATAGCTAGGTGGAAGAGAACCCAAAATTGCATCCATGGATAGCTCGTCCCCAAGTGGGAAGCCTAACCAATCGAAAGCTTGCACGTACCCGATCATCTTGATCACATGTGAGCTCAGTGGATCACCCTCTTTCAGCTTACAATCCGTCAAGGACAGCCAGACGGTGAACCTTTTGGACCTAGCATGCACCTGAAACATGCTCTTGAGACTCTCGATCATATCGAAAGCCTCAACGTTTTCGAAATGTTGTTGCAAATCGGGATCCATACAAGCCAGCATGAGGCAGCTGATCTCGTTTGATTCATCAATGAGTTTCTGGTAGGCATTTTTTGTTGTGGCATTAGCATTCTCGGCAGGTACCTCTGGAAGTGGATCCTCTAGAACATGTTCCTTTTTATCGTGCTTGAGAACAATTCTCAAATTTCTATACCAGGTGGTAAAGTTTGTTCCATGCAGTCTATCCTTTTTCCAGAATTGATTTCAATGCAAAGTTGGGTTGAGCAGGTGGTGCCATTGATCTACAACAGAAAATATGCAATCACTAAGCAATGTGTTTATGTAGAGTAATTCAAGCCTTAAACACAACTACTCCCACTAAAGTCCGCATCCCTCCGCAAACTCTTAGTGATTCATGACCCGTCTAGCGTGAGCGACTAGTGAGCTTTAGCATCACTGCTAGCCAACTTGCCTATTTGGTAAGCAACTCCTTGCTAATCGTATGTCTATACGACTCTTGTCGGTCGGATAGGTATCTTATACCCCGGCTCCCAACCTTCTTTGCCACAAGGCCCAAAACCATTTTGATAGCCTTGTCAAGTTAAGCTGATGAAGTGCATGTCCATGTCCGACACGAACCCTCCAGTTCAAGGACACCTAGTGGCACCTCAATTTTATGAGCCCACCACTAGACGTACTTAACGTGCGAAGGTGCAACATCTGGAATGGCAATGTGCTTGATATTACCGAGGGAACTTTCTACCATTTTAACATGCATAGAAACAAGAAGCAATATCAATCACATATAAACATTAATATCTGAAATAGTATGGCTCCTTCATGGACATCCTTCCAGGCGGCTCCAACTCTGATGACCAAGGCGGAACTCCATCTTGTTCGTCACACCGGGACGCCAAAGCCTTGAACTTGATCTCTATTCTCCAACTACTACAACTAGTAATGAATTCAAAGAGAATCACAAGTTGACACGCAGGTTGTTATACAATATAATGTGAGCACTTTGGCTCCTGCCGGCTGACAATCATGACACGCAGGTCATGTTAAATTACACACATGCATCACATACATATGAGCCATACTATTCACATCAAACCTGCAAAACAAAGTTATGCCTAGAATCGCATTCTACCGGTTTGTATGATCATGTATGAAATACAAGGCGCTACGCACACAACGGTCCCGATCACGCGGAATTTTTTGATCTGACCGATCTTATCGATCATCACGAACCAAATTCAGATTTATGTTTCACTGTTAACCCCGATGGTGGATACCGACTGGTAGGGGTAGGTTGTGTCACGACCTCGTCGATTCTGATTGACAGAAAATATAGCCTCAACGATCCCCATGTGCAATTGATCTCATCAACCGTGCACATAGCTGATCTCATGAACGACAACAAATCTCATCTGCCGCCTCCACATATCAAATATGCATCCGATCTGAATCCAAATCCTATAAAAGAGGCTCTGATACCACTGTTGGGTTCTACCATAGGTGCATATCATGCAATTCAAAATTTTCATACGCGCAGAACAACCAAGAACATGCTACGGAGATGGATCACAGATCGTTACCACTAGACGCGCAGTGCCGTGCAGCGGAAGTAGAGTTGAGGTAGTGCGTCCGTGAGGTCCGTCTCATCCTCGTCTGATCTCCCTCGAACAGCCGGTCCGATCTCCCTGGAACTGCCGGTTGCCGGATCCCACGTACAGGTTTGCCGGAGCGGCGCAAGTGCACCACCTCTAATGGTATCGCGCGTGCAGGAGGAACACCGTGAGGCGGACTGCTAGGTCCTATCACATAGTTCAGCGGCGAGTGGAGGTGGCTAGTTGCAACATATGCAAAGCCCTAATGACGGCGCCGAAGCGATCAACTGAATAAGTGTGCCTCACCCCCACTATATATAGGCATCTGGCGCGGGCTCAACTCTTGGGCCTCGCACGGATCCTAAAGCCCATGTGTTCCTTCCCTTAAGCGCGTGACCCCTTAGGTTCTTGTTCACTTGGTCGCGAGTCAGATCACATCCGGCTCGGCTAGTCGGTAGCGGCCTCTAGCAAAGCGTGCCGACTCCAAGTGTCTGATGCAGCTGGTTAGGCGAACCTGTACATCACACTTTTGTTCCCTTTGCCACACGATATATGTTGTCATGCTCAAGGCGACATGGTCATCCTTGTTGCAGCACAACCTCTTTCTCGTTCTGGTGAATCCGACCAACACTTCGGATAATCTCATAATCCATGTGACATGGCCATGCTTATCCAGGTCGGATCATGATAACCCATAAGTATAGGGGATCGCAACAGTTTTCGAGAGTAGAGTATTCAACCCAAATTTATAGATTCGACACAAGGGGAGCCAAAGAATATTTGAGAGTATTAGCAGCTGAGTTGTCAATTCAACCACACTTGGAGATTAAATATCTGCTGCAGAGTGATTAGTAGCACAGTACTATGATAGTTTGATAGCAGTGGTAACAGTAACAGTAACGGTAGCAGTGATAGCAATAGTTTTGTAGCAGTTGGAACAGTAGCAGCAGCAATAGTAACTTAGCAAAGAAATATGTGGAAAACTCGTAGGCACTGGATCGGTGAACTCGTTGGATGATATTCATCATATAACAGTCATAACCTAGGGCGACACAGAACTAGCTCCAGTTCATAAATGTAATGTAGGCATGTATTCCGTAAATAGTCATACGTGCTTATGGAAAAGAACTTGCATAACATCTTTTGTCCTACCCTCCCGTGGCAGCGGGGTCCATAAGGAAACTAAGGGATATTAAGGCCTCCTTTTAATAGAGAACCGAAACAAAGCATTAACACACGATGAATACATGAACTCCTCAAACTACGGTCATCACCGGAAAGTATCCCAACTATTGTCACTCCGGGGTTTGCGGATCAGAACAAGTAATAGGTGCGTATGACTAGCAAGATCGGATCAAGAACATAGATATAATGGTGATAACATAAACGATTCAGATCTGAAATCATGGCACTCGGGCCCTTGTGACAAGCATTAAGCATGGCAAAGTCATAGCAACATCAATCTCAGAACATAGTGGATACTAGGGATCAAGCCCTAACAAAACTAACTCGATTACATGATGAATCTCATCCAACTCCTCACCGACCAGCAAGCCTACGAAGGAATTACTCACTCCCGGTGGGGAGCTATAACAGCCCGGAACTGACGCTCCAGAAGATTCCCCTTTTATTCCATTGTCATCGTGTGATTCGAGTGGTTGTTGCACTCATCATCGCATCATTCGCATCATCTGCATAGCATCGTCACTCGTTTTTGAAAACATGCATCCGTTCGTAGCTGCCGGTTCTCTCCGTTCGTGTCGTCGTCCGTTTCGAGCCCAACCACACACGCACGCGCCCGCGGCATCGATAAAATGTTGTTTTCAAAAGTGCGTATAAAATATTCTCGGATTGAGTCGAAACTTGGCATGCGGCCTTATTGTATTGTAGGTAGACCGCCAGCCAAATTTCGTCGCAATCAAAGGTCGTTTGATACCCGAACGGTCGACCGTAGCGGCACCGTCATCAGTTTATTCGTCGGACGTTTTCGGTGTTTCTAAAACTCTGTCACGGGCCGCAAACCTCCCTGTCTCCTCAGCCCACAACCCCACTACACAGCCCACTAGCCCAACCTACACCACCCCGCATCCGGAGCCGTCCGATCACGATCGAACGGCTCGAATCGGGACAAAAATCCCTAAACCTAGCCCCCTTTCCTATTTAAGCAGCTTCCCCTTCCTAATTTTGGACGCTACCCTAACCCTACCTCGTTTTCCGTGCCACCCCAACCAGCCGCCGCCACCTAACCGTGCCTAACTTCCACCTCCCGCCGCCGCAGCCCGCAGCAGCCCAGATCGGGGCCCACCCGAGCCCATCCGGGCCCGGGTCGCCCGAGCCGCCGCCGCCCGAGGCTCCTGCCTCTGCCTCCCGTCGCTGCCTCCCGTCCCCAGGAGCCGAGCCCGCGCCCGTCGCCACCAACCGCCGCCGGCCGACCACCGGAGGGTCGTCAGACCCCGCCGCCGCACCACGAGCCGCCGGCACCCGCTCGCTGCCGCGCCCATCCGCGTCCCCGCCGCCAACCGCCATGTACAGGAGCTCATCCATGGCACCGCCGGAGTTGCTCCCGCCAGGTCCGGCCTCCGTTTGCTGTGCCGCCGCCGGATCTAGCATGCCCGACCTCGGATCCGCCCGTTGCGGCCAGCCTCCACTGCCCTAGCTCACCGGAGACCGCCTCCACGCCCCAGTGGACTTCCACAGCGCCGCCGCCATGGACGCCTATTCGGGATAGAGCGCGAGCCTCCCGCTCGAGCACTCGCATCACACGCGTGGGCAAGCGCCGCCCAAGGCCCAGCCGCAGCCTGCCCTCGTCCAGCCCAACACCAGATCTGGCCCAAGGCCCCTCTGGTGAGCACCCAGTCCAATTCCTCGCCCGTGGGCATTGTATAATTTATTGCGTCTCTGAGAACTGTTGGGCTACCAGATTCGGCCCGTATGTATTTTTCTGGCACTGCGATTTATCAATTATCCAGGACATTTAGTAATTTTAGAAAAAGGCATTGTTTTAAAACGTTAATATTTAAATAACCGTACGTCGGATTAAAATGTTTTATATATGAAAAATGCTCAGAAAAATGTGTAGATTAGTTATATGCCATTTGCATCCATGTCAAAAATACTTAAGCTTGCTGTTTGCATCATTTTGCATAAATGTCATGTTTATTGCATTGCGCATATTTATTTAATCGTGCATGGGAATTAATCCAACAATATATTTAAAATGATCATATTAATTGTAGCGCATTTTCATGCATGACAAAAATGTGCGATGTGGTTTTTGCATCTAATTTGCATTATAATTGCTAAAAGGGTTTATTCCATTAACTCGCATAATTAATTTTGACATATTTTCCAACTTGAACCTATGCATATTATATATTATTGTGGGGTAGAAAAATCCATAGAATTTATCTGTGCACTTTGTTTTGTCATTTGAGCAAGTTGTGTGCATGTCATTTTTTTGCTATGACGCTCTTTTGATATTTTCGTGTAATTTAATCCATGCACATTTTGGAATAGTTGCAAACATGAGATATGCCCTTGGACATGTGTGCTAGGCCCTGGTCATTTTGGTTGCTATAGAAATCCATGTTTAGGTGTTGTTTTCTTGTTGCCAACATGCCATAAAATGTGCTATTTTGAGGGTCCAAAATATTTCTAAGTCTGAAATCTGTGTTAATTTGTTGCTGTGTTGCCATGTGGTTTGCTATTGATCTATAGCTCTTTTGGTGTGGCCACAATGGAGTCTTTTGTTAAGCATGTTATGCTCTATCATGTTGTGCCAATAGTTTGCATGAATAGATTTTGCATCATAATTAATTCTGCTGTCCAACATGTCAATCTGTTAAAAACTGCAGCACATGTCTACTCTAATTTTCACTAAGTCTGAGAATCTGTTTTCTTCTTAATGCCATGTTGTGATGATGCTAGCCATGTTTCTAGGCATAATTAGTCCTTGCCACCATGGAATGATTTGTAGTGCATCATGTATACTACCATGCTGTTAATTTTCATGCCATAATATGCCCTATAGCATATAGTTTTACTGCTGCCAATATGCCCCCGTGATAATCTGCTATGCAAAAACCTGTTATTTTTACTAAGTCCTAATCTGCTATATTTTGTTGCCATGTTGTGAGCTTCCTACCATGTGATCCATGACTCTTTTGAGTATGATATGTGAAGATGAAATGAAGTGTGTGTTATAGGCGAAATTTGCTTAGAATCTCATGTAGTATCATACTATCATGTTGCATCCATCTTTTGAAGTGCTTGTGCTTATCTTTTTCATGCATTTTGCATTCATGTCATGTTCATCTTGTGTGTGTCGTAACTTTTAGACCGTAGCTCCGTTTGAGATGTTCCATATATGTAAATCGACTAGAATGACATGTAGAATTGCATAGTTCACTTTATTTTGCTGTTTAACAAATATAAAACATGATTAGTTCTGATCTGGACCAATTTCGAAATTAACATATGGGGTCGTTTCGGAAGTGCTATATGTTGTTTCCGGCCTCATTTAAACTTGCCTAGATGTGTAGTTCACTTATGCTTCACCTCTTGCCATGTTTAACAACATTTAATATTGTCGTGTACCTAAACGAGAGTGAACTAAATATTCGAATGTGGAGTTTCGTCAATATGCAACTCGTTGCATATTGCGCTTCACTTAATGTGTAGAAGTTGATTGTTGTGCATGCCCTGTCATGCATAACATGCATCATATTTGAAGTGCATCATGTCATGCATATGTGGTGGTGTTTATCGTGTGTTGATTGTTGTTTCCGGATTGTTTCTTCTCGATAGAGTTCCGAAAGCGTTCGGAGTGTGAGGATTCATTCGACTATGTTGGTTTGTCCTTTTTAGGGATTCGTTCTTCTTCCAAGCGGGATCTCAGGCAATATGATCATTTCCCTGGATACCATTACTATCATTGCCATGCTATATGTCTCGTTTCTATCGCTTGTCTCGCTACCTCCACTTGTATGTCAAGCCTCCCAAATTGCCATGAAAAGCCTCTAACCCCTCCACATCCCAGCAAACATTGTTTGGCTATGTTACTGCTTGCTCAGCCCTTCTTATAGCGTTGCTAGTTGCAGGTGCAATGTTCCCATGTGCCATCATGGATGTTTTTTGTTATATCACAATATTATTGCTATTTAATTTAATGCACATATATACTTGGTAATGGGTGGAAGGCTTGGCCTTTTGCTCTGTGTTTTGTTCCACTCTTGCCGCACTAGTTACTTGTGTATCGGTGTTATGTTCCATAATTGAGCGCTCCTAACATGCTCGGGGTTGTTATGGGGACCCCCTTGATTTTTGTTTTAGGATAAAACTTGTCTGGCAAGGCCCAACATTGGTACTACATTTGCCTAATAACTAATAAAATTGCATAGGGACTTTCCGGACCCAGTGGATAATTAATCAACAACCCGGGCCAGTGCTCCTCATGAGTGTTGGTACAAAACAGAGCCACTTGCAGGGCCACCTCGGGGCAATTCGAGGGATTTCTCTCAGGTCGCCGTACGTAGTGTTCATCCGGTTGTGTCCTGTGAACGAGATACGCGGCTCCTATCGGGTTCCTCGACACGTCGGGCGGTCTTGCTGGATTTGTTTTATCTTTCTCGAACGTCTTGTGCGAGGAATTCCGAGAATACTTCGGGCTATCTCGAGGTTGCGGTTTTCCAGTGGAATTGCCTAGGAAGATCACGAGATTCATGGTCGAGGTTATTCCCGCTGCGTGTGGTTAGTTTGTGATGGATGAGTTGGAGCACCCCTGCAGGGTTAATCTTTCGGAAAGTCATGCCCGCGGTTACGTGGCAACTTGGAAACTTTGTTTAACACCCGGTCATAGCAAACTTGAAGTAAACTCAAATAAAATACACCAACCGTGTGCGTAACCGTGACTGTCTCTTCTCGTGAGTCCTTATCCGAGAGAGAACACGGTGGGGTTATGTTTGACGTATGTAGGTGTTCAGGATCTCTTAAAGATCATTACTAGTTCACGACCGTTTATGCGACAATCATCCCCCCTTTATTCTTGTACTCGTAAGTTAGCCACTCTAATAAATGCTTAGTGCTTGCTGCAGCCTCACCACTTAACCATACCTCACCCATTAAGCTTTAATAGTCTTGATACCCTTGGAAATGAGATTGCTGAGTCCCCGTGGCTCACAGATTACTACAACAATAGTTGCAGGTACAGGTAATGTGATGATATGACGTGAGCGCGATGCTTTGTTTGATTTGGAGTTCTTCTTCTTCTTCTTCATCGATCTAGGATGGGTTCCAGGCGGCAGCCTGGGATAGCAAGGATGGATGTCATTTTATCGTTTGTTTACGTCCGTAGTCGGACCCTGCTCTTCTGTATGATGTTTGGATATGTTGTTGTATTGATGTGATATTGATGTAGCTTGTGGCGAGTGTAAGCCAATTCCATATACTCATCTCTTCTTTACATGTACTTGTAATGACATCCATTCTTGCAAAACGACAAGATGTGCTTCTATCCCTGTCGAGGCCCTCGTGCCAAAATAAGGATAGGATCGCATCTTGGGCGTGACAAGTTGGTATCAGAGCCAGTACCGACCTAGGAGCCCCCTTGATTGATCGAACTTGGCCGAGTCGAGTCTAGTTAAAACTATTTTGAGTCTAGTTATATCGGAGAGTAGGATTCTTTTACTCCTCTTCTATACTCTGGTGAGGTATTCGACTTAGGAATTTTCATTCTACTCCTCTTCTCGCTCAAAATTTTTTTTAGGATCACGCGGGTATTTTGGAAACTATATGATGCCGATGTAACGGAGTTCTGTCCTGGTGCCTCGTGTCTGACTTGATTTCTTCTGGGGAGTTGAGCTCCAGGGGATTCTTGACACATCATTATCATTCAGTTTTCCTTAGTATCTCATGACGGAGGATTTTTCGAAATTGCTTCAATACTTTTCGTGGCGAGATAAGGCTGGAGTCACCCGGTACTGGGGAGGCGTCCGGGGTACTGCCATGTTTAGTATCGTTGTGATTACGAGTGTCTGAGGTAGATGAGTTTGCGGAGTTTCTTGGATTATGGTGTGGAAGGTTGCGGGTGCAGTTGTAGCTGATTACCTTGGGTACGTTCCTGGGTCCGCAACCCGAATTGCATAAACAAGAAAGACTTCGGAAATTCTTAGGTGGGAATTCAAGTAGTTACCTAGGATTATCCTCCCAACAAATGCATGGTCGGTTATGTATTTGTTTCCGGTTTAATTCTCAAGCCTCTTCCTTTGTCTTGTTGGAATATGGTATTCGTGGTGCTTCGATGTCAAGTGGTGATTCCATATCTTTCCTAAGAAGTGTCCTCATATTTCTATGGGAATGCTAATTCGTTTGATCGACCGGAGTTGTCATGTCAAGTCTTTTCGAATCGGTGTGCTTCTCTTCAAGATAATTCATCCTTTCCAATATATGCAAGATCTATCCTCATCTTTCCTTCTTTTTCGGAATTCGTTTCATCCATGCCAAGTTTCCTTTTGTTTTTTTCCCCACCCTCCCGCCCTTTTTCTTCAAAAGATTAAATTCTCATTCAAGTGCCTTTCTTTTCATGAAAGGCTTCCGCTATCTTTCTTTTGTATCGTATCCGGTGATCCAATGTGAAGATCCCAAGTGCTCAAGTTCATCATTTCTTAGTCTTCATCTTTGTTTTCTTTTCGGTGGATTCAATTCAATCTCTCGGTGTTCATCATATCCTTGTCATTCGTTATATGATTCCCTATGTTGGAAGTTCTTATCCAAGCCTCTCTTGTTTGTTCATCTCTATTCTATCCGGAGTGCTGATGATATGTCAGAAGTCTTGTGTTTTAATTCAAATCATTTCAAATTAGTTGAAGGTTCTCACCTCAACAAGTTTTCATTTGTACCGGTGCAATATCTCTTCATTAGCAATCATTTCAACGGTGGTCTCTTTGAGTGGGCTCATAACCCACAGGTTTTTCCCCAGGAACTTACCTGGCTCTTTTAATCTTTTCCGGAGATTTCAAAGTATTTTCAAATATGACGTAAGAATGATTCTCATCAGTCATATTCTTTTTTCAAGATCGCTTCAAATTATTACATCATTGGCTTAACCTTTCCTTATTCATTGTTCCGGAGTGTCTCGGTAATTCTTGGTGTTCTTTCTCGTCATCATTCTCAGAGTTGAAGAATGAAGCAGAGTTTCTCTTAAATATTTCACCGTTCTTTCGAAGATTTGTCATCTCAGCTTCGTGCTGTCCTCTCAAATTGTTTTCGATCATGAGTAATTCTTTCCATATCTATCCGGAGCATTTCAGAGTTATTGTCATTTCTCGATCCTCCGAAGGCCATCATTGCAGAAGATTTCTTCGTTCTCAGCTTTCAGCTTTCATTCTCCAACTCTTCTCAATTGTCGTCTCTTCGTTCGTATCTCAATTATTCCGGTGCTCCGTTCAAGTTTTCTGCTAGGTGTATCGTGATCTCTTCCTTCTCATGTTTTTCATTCATTCTTGGTATCCTCATTCGTTTGTGAATTCTTACCAGTGTTTCGTTCAAGTCGTCTTCAAGCTTGTTTCATCCCTCTTCAATCTTTTGCAAGAAGAATAAGTGGTATGTTAAATCCGTTGCTGGTCATCAATTTAACTTGATGAAGGATAGGCATAACATAATTCTTATTCTTGTTTTATCAAGGTGTTTCAATCCTTCTTCCAGAGTTGTTCATGATATCAATTCTAAATTCTAAGTTGCTCGTCTTTTCTCTTCCGGAGTTCCAAGTTTTCTCAAGTATCTCATCGCGAAGCTTCATCTAAATCTTTGCAACGTCATAATCTATCCTTTTCAACCTTCATTTCTTTTGATCGTTGTTTCGTATACGGAGGTCCTCACAATGGTTCTTCAAGGATGTAATTCTTTCTTGAAATATTCGTCAAGATTCTTGTTGGAGGAGCTGAAGTATTATTATCTTGCATTTCAAGGTGCAATTCATTCTCTCTTATCTTTTGAGATGGTGTTATAGCATTCTTGATTCATGAGGAGTCTCGAAGAGTAGTTGACAAGAATGAGATATGTAAATCCATCATCTTCCTCATTGGAGCTATCTTGGATTGGATTTCACCTAAAGCATTTCCTTAGGATTGTTGCCATCATGGTGCTCACCAATGATCCAAGTTTTCAATGTATCCTCTTGGTGAAAGAAGTTTTGCATATTTGTTGCTCCCAAGCAACCAATTGTTTTCGTTTGTGGCCGGTTGTCACCTCATAATTTTGAGTTGTTTTCCATAAGCCCATAACAGCCTTTTCTTTTCATTGTTGGTTTTTCAACAAATCTGTTCAACCTATCCTTTTCAAATTCAATGGTGGTAGAAGTTGTCTTTTTCTTCTTCGTTCCCTTCTCTCCAAAGTTCTAGCTTCTATTCTTTTGTTCCGGAGGCATTGTATTGTTGCTCTCTTTCATCCATTTTCTTGATTTATCAAGATCAGGTGCTTTCTTGCTTATCCATTTAACCGGAGTGTTGCGTCATCTTTTCAAGTTCCTTCCATATTATCAATTTTGCCTCTCTTTCCTTCCGAAGTGCTGCCGAAATTTCTTTTGAATTCTTGCTTGTTTCTCATATCATTCTTCATCTATTTCAACCTTCATGTTTCTATGGTTACACTCGTTTGTCAAAGAAGCAAATATGTTTTACCTCTTCCTTTCTTCTTCCTCTTCCCCTTCTCATTCTAAGATCTCGGGTCGAAATCTCTTGTAAGTGGAGGAGAGTTGTAACAGCCCGGAACTGATGCTCTAGAATATTCCCCTTTTATTACATTGTCATCGTGTGATTCGAGTGGTTGTTGCACTCATCATCGCATCATTCGCATCATCTGCATAGCATCGTCACTCGTGTTTGAAAACTTGCATCCGTTCGTAGCTGCCGGTTCGTGTCGTCGTCCGTTTCGAGCCCAACCACACACGCACGCGCCTGCGGCATCGATAAAATGTTGTTTACAAAAGTGCGTATAAAATATTCCCGGATTGAGTCGAAACTTGACGTGCGGCCTTATTGTATTGTAGGTAGACCGACTGCCAAATTTCGTCGCAATCAGAGGTCGGTTGATACCCGAACGGTCGACCGTAGCGGCACCGTCATCGGTTTATTCGTCGGACGTTTTCGGTGTTTCTAAAACTCTGTCACGGGCCACAAACCTCCCTCTCTCCTCAGCCCACAACCCCACTACACAGCCCACTAGCCCAACCTACACCACCCCGCGTCCGGAGCCGTCCGATCACGATCGAACGGCTCAAATCGGGACAAAAATCCCTAAACCTAGCCCCCTTTTCCTATTTAAGCAGCTTCCCCTGCCTAATTTTGGACGCTACCCTAACCCTACCTCGTTTTCCGTGCCACCCCAACCAGCCGCCGCCACCTAACCATGCCTGTCTCCCACCTCCCGCCGCCGCAGCCCGTAGCAGCCCAAATCGGGGCCCGCCCGAGCCCATCCGGGCCCGGGTCGCCCGAGCCGCCGCCGCCCGAGGCTCCTGCCACTGCCTCCCGTCGCTGCCTCCCGTCCCCAGGAGCCGAGCCCGCGCCCGTCGCCGCCAACCGCCATCGGCCGATCACCGGAGGGTTGTCGGACCCCGCCGCCGCACCACGAGCCGCCGGCACCCGCTCGCTGCCGTGCCCATCCGCGTCCCTGCCGCCAACCGCCATGTACAGGAGCTCATCCATGGCGCCGCCGGAGTTGCTCCCGCTAGGTCCGGCCTTCGTTTGCTGTGCCGCCGCCAGATCTAGCATGCCCGACCACGGATCCGCCCGTTCCGGCCAGCCTCCACTACCCTAGCTCGCCGGAGACCGCCTCCTCGCCCCAGTGGACTTCCTCAGCGCCGCCACCATGGATGCCTATTCGGGATAGAGCGCGGGCCTGCCGCTCGAGCGCTCGCATCGCACGCGTGGGCTAGCGCCGCCCAAGGCCCAGCCGCAGCCTGCCCTCGTCCAGCCCAACACTAGATCTGGCCCAAGGCCCCTCTGGTGAGCACCCAATCCAATTCCTCGCCCGTGGGCGTTGTATAATTTATTGCGTCTCTGAGAACTGTTGGGCTACCAGATTTGGCCCGTATGTATTTTTCTGGCGCTGCGATTTATCAATTATCCAGGACATTTAGTAATTTCAGAAAAAGGCATTGTTTTAAAACGTTAATATTTAAATAACCATACGTCGGATTAAAATGTTTTATATATGAAAAATGCTCAGAAAAATGTGTAGATTAATTATATGCCATTTGCATCCATGTCAAAAATACTTAAGCTTGCTGTTTGCATCATTTTGCATAAATGTCATGTTTATTGCATTGCGCATATTTATTTAATCGTGCATGGGAATTAATCCAACAATATATTTGAAATGATCATATTAATTGTAGCACATTTTCATGCATGACAAAAATGTGCGATGTGGTTTTTGCATCTAATTTGCATTATAATTGCTAAAAGGGTTTATTCCATTAACTCGCATAATTAATTTTGACATATTTTCCAAGTTGAACCTATGCATATTATATATTATTGTGGGGTAGAAAAATCCATAGAATTTATCTGTGCACTTTGTTTTGTCATTTGAGCAAGTTGTGTGCATGTCATTTTTTTGCTATGACGCTCTTTTGATATTTTCGTGTAATTTAATCCATGCACATTTTGTAATAGTTGCAAACATGAGATATGCCCTTGGACATGTGTGCTAGGCCCTGGTCATTTTGGTTGCTATAGAAATCCATGTTTAGCTGTTGTTTTCTTGTTGCCAACATGCCATAAAATGTGCTATTTTGAGGGTCCAAAATATTTCTAAGTCTGAAATCTGTGTTAATTTGTTGCTGTGTTGCCATGTGGTTTGCTATTGATCTATAGCTCTTTTGGTGTGCCACAATGGAGTCTTTTGTTAAGCATGTTATGCTCTATCATGTTGTGCCAATAGTTTGCATGAATAGATTTTGCATCATAATTAATTCTGCTGTCCAACATGTCAATCTGTTAAAAACTGCAGCACATGTCTACTCTAATTTTCACTAAGTCTGAGAATCTGTTTTCTTCTTAATGCCATGTTGTGATGATGCTAGCCATGTTTCTAGGCATAATTAGTCCTTGCCACCATGGAATGATTTGTAGTGCATCATGTATACTACTATGCTGTTAATTTTCATGCCATAATATGCCCTATAGCATATAGTTTTACTGCTGCCAATATGCCCCCGTGATAATCTGCTATGCAAAAACCTGTTATTTTTACTAAGTCCTAATCTGCTATATTTTGTTGCCATGTTGTGAGCTTCCTACCATGTGATCCATGACTCTTTTGAGTATGATATGTGAAGATGAAATGAAGTGTGTGTTATAGGCGAAATTTGCTTAGAATCTCATGTAGTATCATACTATCATGTTGCATCCATCTTTTGAAGTGCTTGTGCTTATCTTTTTCATGCATTTTGCATTCATGTCATGTTCATCTTGTGTGTGTCGTAACTTTTAGACCGTAGCTCCGTTTGAGATGTTCCATATATGTAAATCGACTAGAATGACGTGTAGAATTGCATGGTTCACTTTATTTTGCTGTTTAACAAATATAAAACATGATTAGTTCTGATCTGGACCAATTTCGAAATTAACATATGGGGTCGTTTCGGAAGTGCTATATGTTGTTTCCGGCCTCATTTAAACTTGCCTAGATGTGTAGTTCACTTATGCTTCACCTCTTGCCATGTTTAACAACATTTAATATTGTCGTGTACCTAAACGAGAGTGAACTAAATATTCGAATGTGGAGTTTCGTCAATATGCAACACGTTGCATATTGAGCTTCACTTAATGTGTAGAAGTTGATTGTTGTGCTTGCCATGTCATGCATAACATGCATCATATTTGAAGTGCATCATGTCATGCATATGTGGTGGTCTTTATCGTGTGTTGATTGTTGTTTCCGGATTGTTTCTTCTCGATAGAGTTCCGTAAGCGTTCAGAGTGTGAGGATTCGTTCGACTATGTTGGTTCGGCTTTTTCAGGGATTCGTTCTTCTTCCAAGCGGGATCTCAGGCAAGATGATCATTTCCCTGGATACCATTACTATCATTGCCATGCTATATGTCTCGTTTCTATCGCTTGTCTCGCTACCTCCACTTGTATGTCAAGCCTCCCAAATTGCCATGAAAAGCCTCTAACCCCTCCACATCCCAGCAAACATTGTTTGGCTATGTTACTACTTGCTCAGCCCTTCTTATAGCGTTGCTAGTTGCAGGTGCAATGTTCCCATGTGCCATCATGGATGTTTTTTGTTATATCACAATATTATTGCTATTTAATTTAATGCACATATATACCTGGTAATGGGTGGAAGGCTTGGCCTTTTGCTCGGTGTTTTGTTCCACTCTTGCCGCCCTAGTTACTTGTGTACCGGTGTTATGTTCCATAATTGAGCGCTCCTAACATGCTCGGGGTTGTTTTGGGGACCCCTTAATTTTCGTTTTAGGATAAAACTTGTCTGGCAAGGCCCAACATTGGTACTACATTTGCCTAATAACTAATAAAATTGCATAGGGACTTTCCGGACCCCGTGGATAATTAATCAACATCCCGGGCCAGTGCTCCTCATGAGTGTTGGTCCAAAACAGAGCCACTTGCGGGGCCACCTCGGGGCAACTCGAGGGATTTCTATCAGGTCGCCGTACGTAGTGTTCATCCGGTTGTGTCCTGAGAACGAGATAAGCGGCTCCTATCGGGTTCCTCGACACGTCGGGCGGTCTTGCTGGATTTATTTTACCTTTCTCGAACGTCTTGTGTGAGGAATTCCGAGAATACTTCGGGCTATCTCGAGGTTGCGGTTTTCCAGTGGAATTGCCTAGGAAGATCACGAGATTCATGGTCGAGGTTATTCCCGCTGCGTGTGGTTAGTTTGTGATGGATGAGTTGGAGCACCCCTGCAGGGTTAATCTTTCGGAAAGCCGTGCCTGCGGTTACGTGGCAACTTGGAAACTTTGTTTAATGCCCGGTCATAGCAAACTTGAAGTAAACTCAAATAAAATACACCAACCGTGTGCGTAACCGTGACTGTCTCTTCTCGTGAGTTCTTATCCGAGAGAGAACACGGTGGGGTTATGTTTGACGTATGTAGGTGTTCAGGATCTCTTAGAGATCATTACTAGTTCACGACCATTTATGCGACAATCATCCCCCCTTTATTCTTGTACTCGTAAGTTAGCCACTCTAATAAATGCTTAGTGCTTGCTGCAGCCTCACCACTTAACCATACCTCACCCATTAAGCTTTAATAGTCTTGATACCCTTGGAAATGAGATTGTTGAGTCCCCGTGGCTCACAGATTACTACAACAATAGTTGCAGGTATAGGTAATGTGATGATATGACGTGAGCGCGATGCTTTGTTTGATTTGGAGTTCTTCTTCTTCTTCTTCTTCATCGATCTAGGATGGGTTCCAGGCGGCAACCTGGGATAGCAAGGATGGATGTCATTTTATCGTTTGTTTTCGTCCGTAGTCGGACCCTGCTCTTCTATATGATGTTTGGATATGTTGTTGTATTGATGTGATATTGATGTAGCTTGTAGCGAGTGTAAGCCAATTCCATATACTCATCTCTTCTTTACATGTACTTGTAATGACATCCATTCTTGCAAAACAACGAGATGCGCTTCTATCCCTGTCGAGGCCCTCGTGCCAAAATAAGGATAGGATCGCATCTTGGGCGTGACAGGAGCATCATGGAATTTGCGATGGAGAGGGGTTGATGGTGATGAAGACCGAAGATTCCCCTCTCCGGAGCCCCAAACGGGCTCCAGATCTGGCCTCCCGATGAAGAACAGGAGGTGGCGGCGGCTCCGTATTGTAAAACGCGATGAAACTTTCTCTTTGATTTTTTTCTACAAAAATAGGATTTTATAGCATTGGAATTAAGGTCGGTGGGGCGACGAGGTGGGCACAACCCACCAGGGCGCGCCGGGGGGCTGGCGCAACTTGGTGTCTTGTGCCCAGCCAGGGGCTCCCCTCCGGTGGTTCTTGGCTCCAGTATTTTTTATTTATTGTAAAATAAATCTCCAAAAAGTTTTGTCCAGTTCCGAGAACTTTTATTTCTGCACAAAAACAATAGCATGGTAGTTCTGCTGAAAACAGCGTCAGTCCGGGTTAGTTTCATTCAAATCATGCAAGTTAGAGTCCAAAACAAGGGAAAAAGTGTGAGGAAAAGTAGATACAGTAGAGACGTATCAGATCACCCGAGGGCCCCAGAGTACATCTCTCCTGATCGGAGGGGCATGTAACGCCCAAGATGCGGTCCTATCCCTATTATGGCGTAAGGGCCTCGACGGGGATAGAAGTGCATCTAGTCGTTTCGCAAGTACAGAAATCATTGCATACATGTAGGAAAATATGAGTATATGAGTTGGCTTACACTCGCCACAAGCTATCTTACAGGTTTACACAATTATTCATACATTCATCCCGAAGACAGGGTCCGGCTACGAACTAAATCAAACGATAAAAGAAAGCAATGAAACTGTCTTGCTATCCCAGGAACACCACCATGAAGCTCCCCTACTCATCAGGATACGTAATGTACATACGCCTACGTTATTCATCGTACTCCCACTGGAGTTCAGACACATCATCTGGCACGAAGTCGTCAACACATGTACATGTATTGTTGTAATCTGTGAGCCACATGGACTCAGCAATCTCATAACCTGGGTACCGAAACTATGTAAGAAAATAGGTGAGGAATGGTTAAGTGGTGAGGCTGCAGCAAGCACTAAGCATGTATTTGGTGGCTAACTTACGAGAACAAGAATGTAAATATGGTGGCCGATGCATGACGATCGTGAACTAGCATGATCACTAAGTGATCCTGAACACCTACTTACGTCAAACATAACCCCACCGTGTTCTCTCTCGGTTCACGTTCCCGAGCAGAGACAGTCATGGTTACGCATGCAGTTGGTGTATTTTATTTGAGTTTACATCAAGTTAACTATAACCGGGTGTTAAACAAATTTCCAAGTTGCCACATAACCGCGGGCACGGCTTCTCGAAAAGATTTAACCCTGCAGGGGTGCTCCCACTCATCCATCACAAACTAACCACACGCCGCGGGAATAGCCTCGACCACGAATCCCGTGATCTCCTAGGGAATTCCGTTGGAGAACCTCAACCTCGAGATAGCCCAAAGTATCCTCGGAATTCCTCGCGTAGGACATTCGAGAAAGGTAAAATAAGTCCAGCAAGACCGCCCGATGTGTCGACTAACCCGATAGGAGCCGCGTATCTTGTTCTCAAGACATGACCGGATGGGACTAGCTACGGGGAAAACCAATCCCGAAGTTTCCTCGAGGCGGCCCCTCAGGCAGGCCAGGTTGGACCAACACTCATGAGGAGCACTGGCCCGGGTTGTTTATCAATTAGCCATGGGGTAGCTAAGCCCTATGCATTTTTATTAAGTTGTTTAGCAAATGTAGTACCAAAGTTGGGTCTTGCCAGACAAGTTTTAATCTAAAACGAATGGTCAAGGGGGTCCCCATAACAACCCCGAGCATGTTAGGAGCATGTCAACTTGTGCACAAACAGCAACATGTCAACTTGTAACACACATAACACACATAACCAGAGCTACAACAACTTTGAAATCACAACCAAGGCATGGACATGAAGTATACAGCATGCTTAACAATTCATCTATTAACAGGAACATGAAAGGAAGCATGGATCATTGGCAAATGAGCTCACAAGATGGCATGTAGAAACAGTTTTCAAGGACTTAGTAAAAATTCCAGTTTTACAGAATCTGAGTTAACATGATGGCATCTTGACAGCCACTTTTATATATGCTACAGGAGATTTCATGGCATAAAAATTAAAAGGTTGATATAGGGAAACATGTACTTCAATTAACTACATTATGGCAACATCAAAATATGCATGTATCAATGGCTACCATCCTCACAATATGACATATTGAAAATAGCAGATTCACAGACTTAGTGAAATTCAACAAGGGGCAAACAGGGCACTTATTAACAGAATGGCATGTTGACACCAGGTTTTAAATAAGATGCAATAGCTTTATCTACAAGAACTTGGCACAAAATAACAGAGGATGACAAGCACAACAGTGCATTCCATTGTGCCAACTCCAAAGGAGCAACATATACATGGGAATCATCTAGATAACATGGCATTTTTTGAAAAATTATTTGGTGACATGTTGACAGCAAGAATGCCACTCATATCATGATCTATCATGGCAAGCAAAATACCAGGGGCTAGAGCACACACTAATGGACATATTTCATGTTGACAAGATTATCATATGATGCAAGAATTAATTCATGTGAAAAAGACAAAATGGCATAATATCACAAAATAATATTTTTGCAAACTTGCTCAAAAGTTAAATCTAATGCCACCATTGGATTCACTGCATTTTTTACCCCAAAAACATCTATCACATCACTATGTTACTGTAGATAAAACTCACACAATTGCATTCACAAAATTGACATAACCAATTATAACATGTCATATGCCCAATTTGGCATGTCCTAAATAACTGACAAATTTGGAAGTTTCCAAATCTGGCAATTTCCTTAAAAGGAAATATCTCAGAAGCACTCAGATTTAAATAAAAACAAAAACAAAACAAAAATAAAAACACAACATACCAGGCCCATCTAGCATTGAACCTGGGTCCTGTGGGGCTGACAGGTGGGCTACGGGCCCACTGTCAGTGGCTCGGGCAAAGGGAAAAAAGGGGGGCTTAATATGCCCCCGCATGGGATCGAACCCATGACCCCGTGCTGGAGCAAAGGGCGAGCGACCACTGGGCTAGGCGATAGGAGGGTGACAGGGGAGGGGTTCGGCTCCTATTGAGATAACCAAGGCATGGAGCTTCATCTTCCCTGCACCAGAGAAGAAAACAACGATGCCGGCGGCTACAGCGGCGGTCTCCGGCGAGGACGACCACCGGCGGGGTCTGTGGATGCAGCGGGGTTCCATTTCCGGGTCTGTGGAGAGCTACAAAGCGTGGGTATGATGAGCTCGAGCTTGAGCTCTTCACCGGCTTCGGTGACAGGAAGGCAGAGGCGAAACAGGGGCTAGCACGCGAGCGAGCTGGGCGCAGAGTGCTATGCGGGCCGGTGCGCTTGCCAGGATGCCGGGCGCACGGTGGGACGGGAGCACCGCGGGGTCAGAGCAAGAAAACTCGAGGTTTTCCCTCT
Organism: Elymus sibiricus; assembly: GCA_039707655.1. NCBI lineage: Eukaryota > Viridiplantae > Streptophyta > Magnoliopsida > Poales > Poaceae > Elymus > Elymus sibiricus. The sequence goes on along the minus strand of CM077665.1, from coordinate 227,336,551 downwards.
CTGAATAATTTCTTCAGAGAAAAATCGTGAGCGTGGGGAGCACGACGATGACACGGGGTCGGCGCGGCCTACGGCTAGCTAATAGCGAAAACAAGACGGCAGGGAGGGGGCCGAAGGTACCTAGCTACCTTTGGCGAGACGGCATCGACGCAGAGGCACCGAGGTGACGGCGATGAGGCGACGACCATGGGCGGTCTTCTGTCCGAAACAAAGACGAAGAAGATGGGGCGAGGACGACGACTAGCTGGCCTTGGCGCTCCCTCGAGCTGTCGAGGAAGAAGAGGTGCCACAGAGGCAATGCTCCCACGGCACCTGAGGCTCTGAGAAGTGGTGGAGAGATCACCCCGAGCTGGAGCTTGCGCTCGGCCGGAGCATGGCGGCAGGGCGACGGCTATGGCATGGAAGAGGCTTATCGGCAGCAGAGAGGGAAGGAGAGGGTCTGAAAGGGTTGAGGAGGAACCCTAGGTCACGGGGGACACACTAAATAGGCGGCTCGGGCCTTCTCCGGCCGTCAAATCGACCGGAGGTCGACGTGGCGCCACTAGATGGACGCCGTACAGGAGGATGACGACGCGAATGCGCGGGGCTCTGATGTGCTGCGGCTGGTGCTGGGCTAGCGCGCTAGGTGGGTCGCGCGGAGACCTGGCGGCCCAGGAAGCCGGCTGAACCCTCTCTCTCTCTCTCAGGACAAAAGGGTTTTCTTTTATTTAAAATGAGATAAAGCAAAAAAATCACAGAGAAAAGAGAGAGATGTTTGGGAATGAAATAAAAATATATTTGAACTCACAAAAATATGCTCTATTTAATAAAAATGGAGTTGGCATTTTTAGAGCAAACAAAATAAAACACATTTAATTAAATTGGACTCTGTTTTGCAAGGTTACAAAAGACAATTGACCTGCAACATATTTGAGAGATTGCTAACAACTCTAAACAGAATATTTAGAAGTGAAAGCAACATTTTATTCAGGTGATTAAGGAAGTCAAAACATCACATATTGCATTTATTAGGAAATAAGAGAGGTGGGTATGGTTTAGAGAAATTGTGGAGGGGTTTTTCACACCAAAACAACACATGTACCCCTAACACACCAACACCACAAATACACACACTCACAACAACATCACCACATGAGGAAGGATGATGCAAATTATGAATGATGATATGATGTCATGATGCAAATGACATGAAGCAAAATAATATCCTCAACCACATGCATACATTGAAGGTCCACACATGGGAATATTACAAAGGTGGCAAGGGAATGCACTTGGGCTGTTACAACTCTCCGCCACTACATGAGGATCTCGTCCCGAGATCTAGGAACGGAAGAATTCTGGAAATTCAGAAAGGAGAAGGTCCTCTCGTTCCCAAATGGCTTCTTTGATGGAGTGATGTGACCACTTCACCTTAAAAACTTGATTGATTTGTTGCGAGTCTTACGCTCAGTCTCTTCAAGGATAGCAACTGGATGCTCATGATAGGATAGGTCTGCTTGGAGATCAATGTCTTGGAGATCGATGGTGCGCTCGGGAGTCTTGAAACACTTCTGGAGCTGAGTGACGTGAAACACATCATGCACATTTGAGAAATTGGGAGGAAGCTCGAGTTGGTAGGCAAGGTCACCCCTCTTGCCCACAATCTTGAAAGGACCCGCAAAGCATGGAGCAAGTTTTCCTTTGATGCCAAAGCGCTGAGTGCCCTTCATGGGAGACATTCGGAGATAGACAAAATCATCGATCTCAAAGGTCATGTCACAATGCTTGCTGTCATAATAGCTCTTCTGACGGGATTGAGCTGCTTTGAGATTTTCACAAATGACACGGCACATTTCTTCTGCTTCAGTGATCATGTCATTTCCAAGGATTTGATGCTCACTAGTTTCAGACCAATTGAGCGGGGTGCGGCACTTTCTGCCATAGAGAATCTCGAAAGGAGCCTTGCCGGAACTTGCTTGGAAACTATTGTTGTATGAGAACTCAGCAAACGGGAGACAATCTTCCCACTTCATGCCAAAAGAAATCACACAAGCTCTGAGCATATGTTCAAGGATTTGATTGACTCTCTCCACTTGACCACTAGTCTGAGGATGGAAAGCTGTACTGAAACGGATCTTGGTACCCATTGTAGTCTGAAAGGAGTCCCAGAACTTGGAAGCGAAGATGCTTCCACGATCTGAGGATATGAGCTACGGAATACCATGCAAAGAAACTATCCTTGACGTGTACAGCTCTGCCAGCTGAGCTGCTGAGATAGATTCTTTGACCGAAAGGAAGTGGGCAACTTTGGTGAGCTTGTCGATGACCACAAAGATGGCATCATTTCCTCTCTTGGACTTAGGAAAACCAGTGACAAAATCCATCTCAACATGATCGAATTTCCACTCTGGGGTAGGCAAAGGCTGAAGGAGGCTTGCTGCACGTTGATGTTCCGCCTTCACTCTGTGACAAAAATCACACTCGTTCACAAACTGAGTAATCTCACATTTCATACGAGTCCACCAGAAGGTTTTCTTGAGGTCCTGATACATTTTGGAACTTCCTGGATGAATTGAGAGGAGAGAATTATGTGCTTCATCCATGATACCTTTCCTGAGTTCACCTTTTGGGACCACCAGATGGTCCTCGAAGAACAAGGTATCTTTGTCCTCAACATGGAAGCACTTATACTTTGGAATGCTCTTGGCCACACCTTTCTTCACTTTCTTAACCATAGCATCAAGAACCTGAGCTTGGTGAATATGATCTTCCAAAGTCGGAAAGACTTGAAGATTGGCAAGAAATCCTTGAGGAACAACTTGGAGATTGAGCTTGCGGAAAGCTTCACAAAGCTCGGGTTGAAGAGGCTTGATAATGAGACTGTTGCAATACACATTTCTACTCAGCGCGTCTGCAATGACATTTGCTTTTCCAGGAGTATACTCAATGCTTGGATTGTACTCCTCGATCATTTCCACCCAACGTGTTTGCCAAAGATTGAAATTGGGTTGAGTGAAAATGTACTTCAAGCTCTTGTGGTCAGTGAACACCTCAACTGGTCTTCCCAACAATAGATGTCTCCATGTCATCAGAGCATGAACAACTGCCGCCAACTCAAGATCATGAGTGGGGTAGTTCTTCTCTCCAGGCTTCAGCTGCCGCGCGGTATAATCCACAAGCTTCTTATCTTGCATGAGAACACCACCAAGACCTTGAAGGGAAGCATCACAGAAAACTTGGAAAGGCTTGGATTCATCTGGAGGAGTGAGAACTGGAGCTGAAGTTAGCTTTTCCTTGAGTGTATTGAATGCTACATCACACTCACGAGTCCACACATACTTGACACTCTTCTGAAGGAGGTTAGATAGAGGCTTAGCAATTTGAGAGAAGTTCTCCACGAATCTTCTATAGTAACTTGCAAGCCCGAGGAAGCTTCAAAGCTGCTTGACATTCTGAGGAGGCTCCCACTTCACGATTGCCTCAACTTTCTCAGGATGCACTGTAATACCCTCGGTAGAGATGACATGCCGAAGGTACACCACTTCATTGAGCCAAAACTCACACTTCGAGAACTTAGCATAGAACTGATGCTCTCTTAACTTGTCCAGCACAAGTCGGAGATGCTCTGCATGCTATTCTTCGGTCTCCGAGAAAACAAGGATGTCATCCAAATACACCAAGACGAACTCATTCTTGAAAGAAGAGAATATGTAGTTCATCATTCTGGAGAAAGTCGGAGGCGCATTTGCTAGACCAAAGGACATGACGGTGTACTCATAAGAGCGAAAACTCATCCTGAAGGCCGTCTTTGGAATATCTTCTTCACGAATACGGATTTGATGATATCCCATATGGAGATCTAACTTCGAGAAAACCTTGGCACCTTTCAATTGCTCAAACAACTCATTGATGTTGGGAACTGGATACTTGTTCCTGATTGTCTTCTTATTCAATGGGCGGTAATCGACGCATAGTCGGTCCGTGCCATCCTTCTTCTTGACAAACAGAACACCATAACCCCAAGGTGAAGAACTTGGTCTGATCAAACCCATATGCTCTTGTTCATCTAGCTGCTTCTTTAATTCTTTCAGCTCTTCGGGGCCAAGCTTATAAGGACGCTTGCATACCGGTTCAGTTCCAGGCTCGAGTTCAATCACAAACTCCACTGGCCGGTGAGGAGGCATTCCTGGCAATTCTTCTGGAAAGACATCTTCATACTCAGAAACGACAGGGATTTGATAAATGGCAGAAATCTCACCCTTCTCATTGAGAGAAAAGAGACGAATCGTGTCATCGCGAGCAGCAAAAATGATCACGTCTTCAGAAGGATGAGTCAATTGTACTTCTTTGGCTTTACAATCAACATAAGCCTTGTTCACCGCCGAAAAATCCATGCCAAGAATAAGATCAACATCGGAATTGCCGAGCACAATTGGAGAGGCCAGAAAAGAATAATTGCCCATCTTGATAGAGACATCTGGAACCACTATATTTGAGCTGAGACGCTTACCCGGAGACACCACTTGCAACGTTCTTCGTAAATACTCAGTGGAAAAGCTATGCTTTGATGCAAAAGGATATGACATGAACGAATGCGATGCACCAGTGTCAAACAAAACTTTTGCAGGAATATAATTAACCGCGAGATTACCCATTATCACTTGAGGAGAATCCTCTGCTTCAGTTGCATTTACCATGTTCACTCTTGCTGACTTGGGATTTTGCTTCACCATAGCACTGCCTGGGGGCCTGATAGGAGGAGGAGGTGGAAGACGCCGCTGGTTGGTGCACTTGTTGGAGTAGTGGCCCTTCTGACCACACTTGTGACACGTAACCTCTGAGAGCGGACGGAAGTTGCCTGGAGGAGGAGCATTTGCTGACTTGGGAGCCTGAGGCCTCTGCTGAAAACCTGGGTTGGGTGGGTGGGAAGGTCCACGACCACCGTGCTGCTTCTGCTGCTGAGGAGGACGAAACGGAGGTGGAGGAGAAACCCAATACTTCTGCTGCTTAGGAACAATCTCAGAGCTGGACGAAGAATGGTTGGAGTCTCTGAACCTCTTCTTGGAATTCTCAAGCTTTAGCTGAACTGCCTCGAACTTTAGAGCCAAGTTATAGAACTGATCAAACACAAGAGGCTCGTGAAGGATGAGAGCAAGATTAAGATCTTCTCTGAGGCCACCTCTGAACTGATAAATCTTGGACTTCTTGTCAGGAACATCTTGCTTAGCATAGCGGGCCAGATTCTGAAACTCTGAGTTGTACTGATAGATAGACATACTCCCCTGCTTCAGGTTCCTGAACTTCTCTTGCATACCCTCGACAAAGTTCGTCGGGATATGATGAGCTCTAAAGTCACGGCAGAAATCTTCCCAAGAGACTGCACGGCCACCTCTGGAATCCTTGTACTACTACCACCAATCTGCTGCCTGACCCTTGAGTTGGAAAGTCGCAAACTTGACATAGTCCTAAAGCCTGACATTGCTACACTCAAAATGCTTGTTCATGTCACGGAGCCAATCGTCCGCATCAAGAGGTTGATCACAGCAAGTGAAGGACTTGGGTTGATTTGCGAGGAACTGGCTGAGAGTTGCAAACTGTGGCTAATTATGAAAATTCCCTTGATGACTTTGATGTCCCTGATCCCTTTCCTACAGCAACCTGAGCAACATCTGAGTGTTGGCATTGGTTGCGGCCATCACGGCTTGCCAAGCTTCTGGAGGAGGTGGTGGGGGTGGTGGAGGATCAGACTGCTCCCCATCACGACACTGATTCCCACGAGTTGCTGGAGCCATCCTGAAGATGGACAAGAAATCAGCACACCAATGACAAAGATGATTGAAATAAGCTGAATCAAATGGCTTGAAAGAAATTGCAATAGGATATCATCAATTGCATTCAAACTGCAAATAGTAAGAACGCCTTCTGCAGGATCGTGATAACATCATTAGATCATGAAGCCACTTGAAATAACATAGCAAGTGAGCTAAGGTTGCTCGGAACAATGTATAAACCATCATACATCTGTCGGAATATGATCATAGGTAACTACTGGAAATCCCACCTAGGAACTTCCGAAATCTTGGTTATGCAATCGGGTCCACGGATACACGGAGTTTTTGTCCATCACTCAACTCCTAGCAGTAATACTACTCTCCAGTGTATCACATCCCTCAACACACAACCAGAGGTCTCGGAAACTCATCTACATCAGACCCTCATAATCACAACGATACTAAAGATGGCAGTGCATGTGATCCCGCTCCCCAGTACTTGGTGCCACCACACTCTTCGCACAATGAATAGTATTGAAGCAATTTCGAACATCCGTGTCCTGAAGTACTAAGGAAACTGAACGATAACGATGTGTCAAGAATCCCCTGGAGCTCTACTCCTTGGGTCCAATCCATACGTATGGGAGGCAGCAAGAACAGAATTCCCGTCACATCGGTATCATAGAGGCTCCAAAATACTCGCATGATCCTAAAAAAAAATTTGAGCGAGAAGAGGGTAGAATCTAAATTCCTAAGTGGTTAAGTGGTGAGGCTGCAGCAAGCACTAAGCATGTATTTGGTGGCTAACTTACGAGAACAACAATGTAAATATGGTGGCCTACGCATGATGGTCGTGAAATAGCATGATCACTAAGTGATCTTGAACACCTACTTACGTCAAACATAACCCCACCGTGTTCTCTCTTAGTTCATGTTCCCGAGCAGAGACAGTCATGGTTACGCACGCAGTTGGTGTATTTTATTTAAGTTTACTTCAAGTTAACTATAACCGGGTGTTAATCAAATTTCCAAGTTGCCACATAACCGCGGGCATGGCTTCTTGAAAATATTTAACCCTGCAGGGGTGCTCCAACTCATCCATCACAAACTAATCACACGTCGCTGGAATAACCTCGACCACGAATCCCGTGATCTCCTAGGGAATTCCATTGGAAAACCTCAACCTCGAGATAGCCCAAAGTATCCTCGGAATTCCTCGCACAAGACATTCGAGAAAGGTAGAACAACTCCAGCAAGACCGCCCGACGTGTCGACGAATCCGATAGGAGCCGTGTATCTTGTTCTCAGGACACGACTGGATGGTACTAGCTACGGGGAAAACCAATCCCCGAGTTTCCTCGAGGCGGCCCCGCAGGTAGCCCAGGTTGGACCAACACTCATGAGGAGCACTGGCCCAGGTTGTTGATTAATTATCCACGGGGTAGCTAAGCCCTATGCATTTTTATTAAGTTGTTTAGCAAATGTAGTACCAAAGTTGGGTCTTGCCAGACAAGTTTTAATCTAAAACGAATGGTCAAGGGGGTCCCCATAACAACTCCAAGTATGTTAGGAGCGCAAAATATGGAACATAACACCGGTAACAAGTAGCTAAGGCGGCAAAACTGGAACAAAACACCGGGCAAAAGGCCAAGCCTTCCACCGTCACTAGATATATATGTGCATTAAATTAAATAGCAATAATATTGTGATAACTCAGAAATCCATGTTGGCGCATGGAAACAGCTTGCACCTGCAACTAGCAACGCTTTAAGATAAGGCTGAGCAGCGGTAACGTAGCCAATCAACGTCTTGCTAGGAAGTGGAGGGGTTAGAGGCTTTCATGGCAATTTAGGAGGCTAACAATTTAAGTGGTAGGCAACGAGACATAATGGTAAAAGCGAGACATCTAGCATAGCAAAAATAGTGTCGGGATCCGGGTACGATCATCTTACCTGTTGGGTTTTCAGAGGGACAAAGAGCTGGGTCCTCGTAGTTGTACTCTCCGGGATCCTCGTACTCAGGCTCGACACTCGGGTCTACCCAAATAGAAATAGCACCAAATAAACATACAAACACAGTGCAATGCGGAAACAAGATGATGCATGACATATTGGAAGTATTTAACATGGCAACCCTAAGCTAGACAGGTTTCTCATGCATTTATTAAGTTCTTCAGTATTCTGGACATAACCTCAAGAATAGTTATTTTAACATGCATGATCATGGCAAATATGAATGCTCCATGTAAAAACGATGCAAATGCATATGTAGAACGTTGCAACCGGAGTAACGAAGCTCACGGTACACTCACGGCAAGGTACGAACGTTAACGGAGACAAAAACAAAGATGAGGGAGGCCATGGGCTATTCCTCGGTATTCCAAGGATGCCACTGGATTGGAAATGAAAATCTAGCAAGAATAGAGCTAACGATCATGCAAAACAATGGAGTATAACTCCCACAAGTCACAAAACATTCAAACACCCAATCTGTGCACAAACAGCAACATGTCAACTTGTAACACACATAACCAGAGCTACAGCAAGTTTGAAATCACAACCATGGCATGGACATGAAGTATAAAGCATGCTTAACAATTCATCTATTAACAGGAACATAAAAGGAAGCATGGATCATTGGCAAATGAGCTCACAAGATGGCATGTTGAAACAGTTTTCAGGGACAGTGAAAATTCCAGTTTTACAGAATCTGAGTTAACATGATGGCATGTTGACAGCCACTTTTATATATGCTACAGTAACTTTCATGGCATGAAAATTAATAGGTTGATAGAGGGCAACATGTACTTCAATTAACTACATTATGGCAACATCAAAATATGCATGTATCAATGGCTACCATCCTCACAATATGACATACTGAAAATAGCAGATTCACAGACTTAGTGAAATTCAACAAGGGGCAAACAGGGCACTTATTAACAGAATGGCATGTTGACACCAGGTTTTAAATAAGATGCAATAGCTTTATCTACAAGAACTTGGCACAAAATAACAGAGGATGACAAGCACAACAATGCATTCCATTGTGCCAACTCCAAAGGAGCAACATATGCATGGGAATCGTCTAGATAACATGGCAACAAAATAACAGAATTCAACACTTAGAAATATTTGGGCATTTGGAAACATTATTTGGTGACATGTTGACAGAAAGAATGCCACTCATATCATGATCTATCATGGCAAGCAAAATACTAGGGGCTAGAGCACACACTAAGGGACATATTTCATGTTGAGAAGATTAACATATGATGCAAGAATTAATTCATGTGAAAAAGACAAAATGGCATAATATCACAAAATAACATTTTTGCAAACTTGCTCAAAAGTTAAATCTAATGCCACCATTGGATTCACTGCATTTTTCTACCCCAAAAACATCTATCACATGACTATGTTACTGTAGATAAAACTCACACAATTGCATTCACAAAATTGACATAACCACTTATAACATGTCATATGCCCAATTTGGCATGTCCTAAATAACTGACAGATTTGGAAGTTTCCAAATCTGGCAATTTCTTTAAAAGGAAATATCTCAGAAGCACTCAGATTTAAATAAAAATAAAAAAAATAACATACCAGGCCCACCTAGCATTGAACCAGGGTCCTGTGGGGCTGACAGGTGGGCCAGGGGCCCACTGTTAGTGGCTCGGGCAAAGGGAAAAGGGGGGGCTTAATATGCCCCCGCATGGGATCGAACCCACGACCCCCTGCTAGAGCAAAGGGCGAGTGACCACTAGGCTAGGCGATAGGAGGTTGACAAGGGAGGGGTTCGGCTCCTATTGAGCTAACCAAGGCATGGAGCTTCCTCTTCCCTACGCCAGAGAAGAAAACGACGACATCGGCGGCTACATTGGCGGTCTCCGGCAAGGACGACCACCGGCAGGGTCTGCGGATGCAGCGAGGGTTCCATTTCCGGGTCTGCGGAGAGCTACAAAATGCGGGGATGAGGAGCTCGAGCTTGAGCTCTTCCCCGGCTCTGGCGACAGCGAGGCAGAGGCGAAACAGGGGCTAGCGCACGAGCGAGCTAGGCGCAGAGTGCTACGCAGGCCGGTGCGCGTGCGGGGATGCGGGGCGCGCACTGGGACGGGAGCACCGCAGGGTCAGAGCAAGAAAGACCGAGGCTTTCCCTCTCTGAAGAACTTCTTCAGAGAAAAAGCGAGAGCGCGGGAGCACGATGATGACACGGGGTCGGTGCTGTTGGAGATATGCCCTAGTTGCAATCATGTATGATGATATCTCCTATGTGTTTATGAATAAAGATAGTCCTTGGACATTATCATTGATGTGTATTAACAAGTACGTGACTTGTTTGTGAGACTATACATTGTATGATGACTGTCCTAAATGGTCCCTAGTCGAAAGAGTTGTGTGGACGCTCAGCCAGTTAGACTAGCATATGACACGGTGGATGGTTCGGTCTCACTGACCATGTAGCATTGGATGCTAGCCGGATAATATGGACTCAGAAAGATCTGATCGGATTCGACGTAGTCAGATCCGAGTTGAGATAAGGTCTGAGTTGGACAGACCCAACTATGAGACGCAGCGATAGGTCATCTGTGAGTCTCTAGTACAACATACGTTCTTTGTCCTAAGACTTGAGCTGGCGCATGTACTCGGGATGGTAACAGACTTGCTTTGGGCCGACCAAACGCTACTCCGTGACTGGGTAGTTACAAAGGTAGGTTTCGGGCTTGTCCGGGCCCATGCTGCGAGACATGGTCGAGCAAGATGGGATTTGCCCCTCCGGTTAGGAGAGATATGCTCTGGGCCCCTCGTGTGATACGACCAAGATAAGCATGGCCATGCGACAAGGATTATGAGATAATCTGGTTTGTGGTCGGTATCACTGGAACGAGAAAGACGTCAGGCTAGCACAAGGATGATAGACTCGCCTTGAGCCCGACAACATGTATCGTGTGGCAAAGGGAATGGAAGTGTGATGTACAGGTTCGCCTAACCAGCTTCATCAGACACTTGGAGTCGGCATGCTTTGCTAGAGGCCGCTACCGACTAGTCGAGTCAGATGTAATTAGAGGCGGTGCCTCTGCGTTGATACCATTAGAGGCGGTGCACTTGCGCCGCTCCGGTGAACCTGCACGTGGGATCCGGCGACTGGCTGTTCGAGGGAGATTGGACTAGCCGTTCAAGGGAGATCGGACGAGGAGGAGACAGACCACGCGAACGCGCTGCCCCAACTCTACTTCCGCTGCACGGCACTGCGCGTCTAGTGGTAACGAACTGTGATCCATCTCCGTAGCATGTTCTTGGATGTTCTGCGCGTAGGAAAATTTTAATTGGCATGCGATGCACCTACGGTAGAACCCAAAAGGCGCGGCCTACAGCTAGCTACTAGCGAAAACAAGATGGCAGGGAGGGGGCCGAAGATACCGAGCTACCTTTGGCGAGACGGTGTCAACGCAGAGGCACCGAGGGGACGGCGACGAGGCGACGACCACTGGCAGTTTTCTGTCCGAAACGAAGACGAAGAAGATGGGGGCGAGGACGACGACTAGCTGGCCTTGGCGCTCCCTCAAGCTGTCGAGGAAGAAGAGGCGCCACGGAGGCAACGCTCCCATGGCACCGGAGGCTCCGAGAAGCGGCGGAGGGATCACCCCGAGCTCGAGCTTGCGCTCGGCCGGAGCATGGTGGCAGGGCGACGGCTATGGCATGGAAGAGGCTTACCGGCAGCGGAGAGGGAAGGAGAGGGTCTGAAAGGGTTGAGGAGGAACCCTAGGGCACGGGGGACACGCTAAATAGGCGGCTCGGGCCTTCTCTGGCCATCAAATCGATCGGAGGTCGACGTGGCGCCACTGGATGGACGCCGTACAAGAGGACGACGACGCGAATGCGCGGGGCCCTGCTGGGCTGCGGTTGGCACTGGGCTAGCGTGCTAGGTGGGCCGCGCGGAGACCTAGCAGCCTAGGAGGCCGGCTGAACCCTCTCTCTCTCTCGGGACAAAAGGGTTTTCTTTTATTTAAAACGAGAGAAAGTAAAAAAAACACAGAAAAGAGAGAGATGTTTGGGAATGAAATAAAAATATATTTGAACTCACAAAAATATGCTCTATTTAATAAAAATGGAGTTGGCATTTTTAGAGCAAACAAAATAAAACACATTTAATTAAATCGGACTCTGTTTTGCAAGGTTATAAAAGACAATTAACCTGCAACATATTTGAGAGATTGCTAACAATACTAAACAGAATATTTAGAAGTGAAGCAACATTTTATTCAAGTGATTAAGGAAGTCAAAACATCACATATTGCATTTATTAGGAAATAAGAGAGGTGGGTATGGTTTAGAGAAATTGTGGAGGGGGTTTTCACACCAAAACAACACATGTACCCCTAACACACCAACACCACAAATACACACACTCAAAACAACATCACCACATGATGAAGCATGATGCAAATTATGAATGATAATATCCTCAACCACATGCATACATTGAAGGTCCACACAAGGGAATATTACAAAGGTGTCAAGGGAATGCACTTGGGCTGTTACAGGGCAAATCCCATCTTGCTCAACCATGTCTCGCAACATGGGTCAGGACAAGCCCGAAACCCACCTTTATAACTACCCAGTTATGGAGTAGCGTTTGGTCGGCGCAAAGCAGGTCTATCACCATCCCGAGTACACGCGTCAGCTCAGGTCTTAGGACATAGAACGTATGTTGTACTAGAGACTCACAGATGACCTATCGCTGCGTCTCATAGTCGGGTCTGTCCAACTCAGACCTTATCTCGACTCGGATCCGACTACGTCGAATCCGACCAGATATTTCTGAGTCCATATTATCTGGCTAGCATCCAATGCTACATGGCAAGTGAGACCGGACCGTCCACCGTGTCATATGCTAGTCTAAATGGCTGAGCATCCACACAGCCTTTACGACTAGGGACCATTTAGGACACTCATCATACAATGCATAGTTTGACAAACAAGTCACGTACTTGTTAATACACATCATTGATAATGTCCATGGACTATCTTAATTCACAAACACGTAGGAAATATCATCATACATGATTGCCTCGAGGGCATATTGAAAGCACAATATGCTCCCTTGGTGGTTTTGATAATTCATGACAACATACATTGTCTCTTGGACTAATACTTCTACCTAGTGTATTTCGGATGAAGTCCACAGAGATGGGTTGGCAAAAGGATTGTGGAGATACCCCAAGATGAAAGGAAATGGAATGGCAAAGCATCAAGCAAGAAGACTCTACATTTTACTTTGTGAGAAATCACTTTGAGTCCGTAGGAAAGCCAATACTATTAAAAGGGGGTAAGGTACTGTTGGTGAACAAGACGCTCCACGTGCACAAGAGATAGTCACCAAAAAAACACCCACAAGCTCTTCCACAAAAGTCTGTCCAAGCCAAATATCCAAAATCGGTGCAACCAACAATTTCCACTCGGTCCCACCGATTCCCAAACTCAGACAGACCCATACCAAACCCTAGCCAGTCGGTGCAACCGATTCTGCATCGGTGCCACCGAGTTTGGGTTGCCAACTTTCTGTTTAGCCATTTTCAGTCTTCGGTACCATCGAGTTTTGCCAATCGGTCTCACCGAATTTTTGGACCAACTCTCTGGATAGCCATTCACAAGAATCGGTACCACCGAGAATTGTGAATCGGCGCCACCGAGTTTTTGGACCAACTCTCTGGTAATCCATGGTCAAGAATCGGTACCACCGAGATGTGAGAATCGGCGTCACCGAGTTGTGCAATCTGACCGTTGGTCACCTAATTGGTACCACCTAGATTTATATATCGGTCTCACTGAGATTCAAAAGTTACTGCCTTTTGATCACTTCGGTACCACAGATATTCACACATCGGTGTCACCGAGTTGGTCACTTTAGGTGTAACAGTTGGATTTTTGGGGATGCCTATATATACCCCTTCACCACCACCCACTCGAAAGAGAAGCACTCAGAACTATTCCATACTTGCCCCATCATATTTTCTGAGAGAGAGCCACCTACTCATGTGTTGAGATCAAGCTATTCCATTCCTACCATATGAATCTTGATCTCTAGCCTCCCCAAGTTGCTTTCCACCAAATCAATCTCTTCCACCATAGCAAAATCTGTGAGAGAGTGATTGTGTGTTGAGGAGTCTATCATCTTGAAGCACAAGAGCAAGGAGTTCATCGACATTGCCGAGCCTATTACCTTTTGGAGGGTGGTGCCTCCTAGATTGGTTAGGTGTCGCTTGGGAGCCTCCTACTTCGTGTTGTGGAGTTGAACTAAGAAGTTTGTATGGGCAAGGAGATCGCCTACTTCATGAAGATCTACCCATAGTGAGGCTAGTCCTTCGTGGACGGAAGCCGTTATGGAATAGTCAAGGTTACAATGTCTTTACTTTCCGCTGCCATACTTGTTGACATGCATGTGTAGGGTGTGCTAGACTTGCTATAATCGTTAAAATCTGCCAACCTATTAACTTGGGAAAAGGTTAGGTTTTAAATTCCCGCTAGTAGTCTATTCACCCCCCCCCCCCCTATAGACACACTTCTAGTGATCCCTCGCATATCTCCAAAAAATTTCCAGTCCAAACACGGGACTGGGCACCAAAGAAATTTTTTGCTCAATCTTGAATATCATGATCGAGGCTCTCAATGAAAAGTATTTGGGTTTGCAAGGAAATGTGGGTGGAAGGAAAAATTATTATCTATAGGAAGAAAGGAAATTCTTCTTAAGTCTGTTATCCAATCCATCCCTACCTATGCGATGCCTGTATTCAAAATTCCTAAAAAAATCAAAGGAATAACTAACATGATGTCGTATTTTTGGTGGGGTGATGATGACAACTAGAGGAGGATGCATTGGATGGCGTGGTGGAAAATGTTTGTCCACAAAAACCAAGGTGGTATGGAATTTCATGATATTCATTGTTTTAACTTGGCGTTGCTGGCTAAGCAGGCTTGACGTCTTCTTGAGAACCCAGATTCTTTATGTGCCAGGATTTTGAGAGCTAATTATTATTCTCATGGAGATTTATTGAATGCAAAGCTTAAAAAGGTATTTTCTTTCACATGGCAAAGTATTATGGCGGGCTTTACTACTCTAAAGAATGGGTATATTTGGTGAGTTGGAAATGTCCAGTCTATTAATATTTGGGATGATGCTTGGATCCCTAATTGTGCTACTAGAAAAGTCACCACTCCAAAGGGGGGTCATTTGTTGTCTAATGACATCTTCAATGCTTAGGTGCTTAATCATACGCTTAACTAATGCCACCTATCTAAGTGTCTATACAAGCACCCTAGCTTCTAATGCGTACCTGCAATTTTGCTAACTGCCTAGCCCTCTAGCCATTTATTCCACCATGCCAATTTTTGTAGGTGACCGGCTCCAAGTCTGGTGGCGGGCGCCCTGGAATTTGGCTCGCGCTGGCAAAATAGTGGGATTGTAATCCCTAGCGCCTACTCAAGCACCCGCGTTGTAGATGCTCTAAGGTGTCAGATCTTATTGATCCCACGTAAAACATGTGGGATGCAGACCTCGTTACTCAAAGTTTGTGGCCCATTGATGCTCAACAACGGGTTTTTGCGATGCCTCTCCCACAATATGACGTGTTGGATTTTATTGCTTGGAACTTTACTAATAATGGGAATTTTTCTATTCGTTCCACCTACGTTGTGGAATGGAATCACCAACATGAAAGGAAATTTTGTCATACTAACGGAATGTGTCGAACAAATTTTAATCTATTTTGGCGTAATATTTGTAACTTATCTTGTCCGGAATGGTTAATTTTTTTTATTTGGAGGACGATGATGGCACCTGATACGTCTCCAGCGTATCGATAATTTATGAAGTATTCATGTCATATTTGCCTATGTTTTTACTATGGTTTTATGATTTATTGGGACTAACCTATTAATGTTGGAAATATGCCCTAGAGGTAATAATAAAAGTAGTTATTATTATATTTCCTTGTTCATGATAATCGTTTATTATCCATGCTATAATTGTATTGATTGGAAACACCGATACATGTGTGGATACATAGACAACACTGTGTCCCTAGTATGCCTCTAGTAGACTAGCTTGTTGATCAAAGATGGTCAAGGTTTCCTGGCCATAGACATGAGATGTCATTTGATAACGGGATCACATCATTAGGAGAATGATGTGATGGATAAGACCCAAACTATGAACATAGCATATGATCGTGTCAATTTATTTCTATAGTTTTCTGCATGTCAAGTATTTGTTCCTATGACCATGAGATCATGCAACTCACTTACACTGGAGGAATACCTTGTGTGTATCAAACGTCACAACGTAACTGGGTGACTATAAAGATGCTCTACAGGTATCTCCGAAGGTGTCTGTTGAGCTGGCATGGATCAAGACTGGATTTGTTACTCTGTGTAACGGAGAGGTATCTCAGGGCCCACTCGGTAATACAACATCACAACAAGCCTTGCAAGCAATGTGACTAAAGTGTTAGCCATGGGATCTTGTATTATGGAATGAGTAAAGACACTTGCTGGTAACGATATTGAACTAGGTATAGAGATATCGACGATCGAATCTCGGGCAAGTAACATACCGAAGAACAAAGGGAACAACATACGGGATTAATTGAATCCTTGACATAGAGGTTCAACCGATAAAGATCTTCGTAGAATATGTAGGAACCAATATGGGCATCCAGGTCCCGCTATTGGTTATTGACCGTAGAGGTGTCTCGGTCATGTCTACATAGTTCTCGAACCCGCAGGGTCTGCACACTTAAGGTTCAGTGACGTTTCGGTATAGTTGAGTTATGTATGTTGGTGACCGAAGGATGTTTGGAGTCCCAGATGAGATCCAGGACGTCATGAGGAGCTCCGGAATGGTCCGGAGGTAAAGATTGATATGTAGGAAGTCCCGTTTTGGTCACCGGAAAAGTTTCGGGTATTTCGGTAGTGTACGGGGAGTGCCGGGAGGGGTACCGGGGACCATCGGGAGGGGTATCTCGACCCAAAGGGCCTCATGGGCTGTGGGAGGAGTCAAGCCAGCCCTTAGTGGGCTGGCCAAGCCCCCCACTAAGGCCCATGCGGCTGGGGGTTGGAAAACACAAAGGTGGAAAGAGTTTCCATGTGGAGGAAGAATAATCCTAGTCCTAGTAGGATTGGAGTAGGACTCCTCCACCTCTCCTCCTTGCGGCCGCACCAAGGGGCAGCCCTTGGGCCGCCGGCCTCCCTCCCCTTCGTCCTATATCTACTATAGGGGGAGAGGGCAAAAGAACTTCAACCCTAAGCCACGGTGTAGCCCTCTCTCCCAATAGATCAAGTCCTCTAGTTTTCAGCAGTGCTTAGGCGAAGCCCTGCTGGAATAGTTCCACCACCACCACCGCCGCGCCGTCACACTGCCGGAGAACTCATCTACCTCTCTGCTCCCTCTTGCTAGATCAAGAAGGCGGAGATCGTCATCGAGCTGTACGTGTGCTGAACGCGGAGGTGCCGTCCGTTCGGTACTAGATCGTGATTGGATCGCGGGACGCTCGGCGATTTGGATCATGAAGACATTCGACTACATCAACCGCGTTTCTTAACGCTTCCTGGTTAGTGATCTACATGGGTATGTAGATCCACTCTCCCTCTCGAAGATGCTCATCACCATGGATAGATCTTGCATGTGCGTAGGAAAAAAATTTGTTTCCCATGCAACGTTCCCCAACAGTGGCATCATGAGCTAGGTCGATGTGTAGATGAGTTCACGAGTAGAACACAAAGGAGTTTGTGGGCGTTGATATTCAGATTGCTTCCTTGCTTGGTATTTTCTTGATTCGGCGGTATTGTGGGATGAAGCGGCCCGGACCAACCTTACTCGTACGCTTACGAGAGACCGGTTCCATCAACTGACATGTAACTTCGTTGCATAAAGATGGCTGGCGGGTGTCTGTCTCTCCTACTTTAGTCAGATCGGATTTGACAAAGGCGGTCCTTGAGAAGGTTGAATAGCAATTTTTGTATCACCGTTGTGGTTTTTGCGTAGGTAAGAATTGTTCTTGCTAGATACCCGTAGGAGCCACGTAAAACTTGCAACAACAATTAGAGTACGTCCAACTTGTTTTTGCAGGTTATGTTGTGATGTGATATGGCCAATTACATGATGAGATATATGTGATGTATGAGATGATCATGTATTGTATAGAATATCACGACTTGCATGCCGATGAGTACGGCAACCGGCAGGAGCCATAGGGTTGTCTTTAATTATTTTCGCCATTTTTGCTTTACTTTATCGCTATGAGTTAGCAATAGTCGTGGAAGCAACAGTCGGCGCAACAACCTCATGGCGACACATTGATGGAGATGAAGATGATGGAGATCATGGTGTTATGCCGGTGATGATGGAGATCATGCCGGTGCTTTGAAGATGGAGATCAAAAGCACAAGTTCATGGCCATATCATGTCACTTATGATTTGCATGTGCTGTTAATCCTTTTATGCATCTTATTTTGCTTAGGACGACGGTAGCATTATAAGGTGATCCTTGACTTAAATTTCAAGATAAATTGTGTTCTCCCCGAGTGTGCACCGTTGCGAAAGTTCGTCGTTTCGAGACACCACGTGATGATCGGGTGCGATAGACTCTACGTTCGCGTACAACGGGTGCAAGCCAGTGTTGCATGTGCGGAACACTCGAGTTAAACTTGACGAGCCTAGCATGTACAGACCTGGCCTCGGAACACAAGAGACCGAAGGGTCGAACACATGAGTCATATAGTAGATATGATCAACATGAAGATGTTCACCATTGAAACCACCTCAACTCACGTGATGATCGGACTTGAGTTGGTGGATTTGGATCATGTGACACTCGAATGACCGGAGGGATGTCAATTTGAGTGGGAGTTTTTTAAGTAATATGATTAACTAAACTCATTGTCTTGAACAATAGTCTAAGTTGTTTTTGCAAAATTTATGTTGTAGATCATGGCTCGCGCAGTAGCACCCCTGAATTTTAATGCGTTCCTAGAGTAAGCTAAGTTGAAAGATGATGGGAGTAACTTTGTGGACTGGGCCCGTAATCTAAGGATTATCCTTACGGCTTCCCAATACGTTTATGTCCTTGATGCATCGCTTGGTGATCCACCCGCTCTAGTAGAGTCTCCAGACGTTGCGAACGCCTGGCAGGCTCGTTCTGATGTTTACTCAATGGTTCAATGTGCAATGTTGTATGGCTTAGAACCGGGACTTCAAAGACCTTTTGAACGTCATGGAGCATATGATATGTTCCAGGAGTTGAAGTTTATCCTTCAGAAGAATGCCCGGATCAAGAGGTATGAGACCTCCGATAAGTTCTATGCCTGCAAGATGGAGAAGAACGGGTTTGTCAGTGAACACATACTCAAAATGTCTGGGTATTCCACACGTCTAGCTGAATTGGGGATGCCCCTTCGAGCAGAGGCGATCACTGACATAGTTCTTCAATCATTGCCACCTAGCTACAAGAGCTTGGTGTTGAACTATAACATGCACGGGATGAACAAGTCAGTCGCCGAGCTGTTTCCGATGTTGAAAGTCGCTGAGTCTGAGATTCAGAAGGAGCATCAAGTGTTGATGGTCAATAAAACCACTAGTTTCAAGAAGAATGGCAAGGGTAAGAAGGGTAAGTCCAAGAAGAGTGGCAAAACATTTGCCCCTCCCGTGAAGAAAGCCAAGGCTGGACCCAAGCCAGAAACTGAGTGCTTTCATTGCAAGGGAACTGGTCACTGGAAGCGGAACTGCCCCAAGTATTTGGCTGATAAGAAGGCGGCCAACAATAAACAAGGTATATATGATATACATGTTATTGATGTGTACCTTACCAACTCTCGTTGTAGTGCCTGGGTATTTGATACCGGTCCGGTTGCTCACATTTGCAACTCAAAACAGGAACTGCGGAATAGACGGAGGCTGGCAAAGGACGAAGTGACGATGCGCGTGGGAAATGGTTCCAAGGTTGATGTGATCGCCGTTGGCACGCTCGCTCTTCGATTACCATCGGGATTAGTAATGAACCTGAATAATTGTTATTTAGTGCCTGCGTTAAGCATGAACATTATATCTGGATCTTGTTTATTGCGAGACGGTTACTCATTTAAATCATAGAATAATGGTTGTTCTACTTATATGAGTAATATCTTTTATGGTCATGCACCCAATGTGAGGGGTTTATTCTTATTGAATCTTGATAGTGATGATACACATGTTCATAACATTGATGCCAAAAGATGTAGAGTTGATAATGATAGTACCACTTTCTTGTGGCACTGCCGTTTAGGTCATATTGGTGTAAAACGCATGAAGAAGCTCCATGCTGATGGACTTTTGGAGTCACTTGATTTTGAATCACTTGACACATGTGAACCATGCCTCATGGGCAAGATGACTAAGACGCCGTTCTCTAGAACAATGGAACAGGCAAGTGACTTGTTGGAAATCATACATACTGATGTGTGCGGTCCGATGAGCATTGAGGCGCGCGGTGGATATCGTTATTTTCTCACCTTCACTGATGACTTAAGTAGATATGGGTATATTTACTTAATGAAACATAAGTCTGAAATGTTTGAAAAGTTCAAGCAATTTCAGAGTGAAGTTGAGAATCATCGTAACAAGAAGATTAAATTCCTACGATCTGATCGAGGAGGAGAATATCTGAGTTATGAGTTTGGCAGTCACTTAAGACAGTGTGGAATTGTTTCACAATTGACACCGCCTGTAACACCACAACGTAATGGTGTGTCCGAACGTCGTAATCAAACCTTATTGGATATGGTGCGATCTATGATGTCTCTTGCCGATTTGCCACTATCGTTTTGGGGTTATGCATTAGAGACAGCTACATTAACTTTAAATAGGGCACCATCGAAATCCGTTGAGACGACGCCATATGAACTGTGGTTTGGCAAGAAGCCAAAGTTGTCGTTTCTTAAAGTTTGGGGATGTGATGCTTATGTCAAAAAGCTCCAGCCTGAAAAGCTGGAACCCAAAGCTGAGAAATGCGTCTTCATAGGATACCCAAAAGAGACAGTTGGGTATACCTTCTATCTCAGATCCGAAGGCAAAGTGTTTGTCGCCAAAAACGGAACATTTCTTGAGAAAGAGTTTCTCTCGAAAGAATTAAGTGGGAGGAAGATAGAACTTGATGAGGTTGTTGAACCTTTACTTCAACCAGAGAGTAGCGCATCATAGAAAGATGTTTCTGTAGAGCCTACATCAGTTGAAGAGGAAGTTAATGATGATGATCATGAAGCTTCGGATCAAGTTGCTGTCGAACCTCGTAGGTCGACAAGGACGTGTACTGCTCCTGAGTGGTACGACAACCATGTCTTAGAGGTCATGTTGTTGGACAACGATGAACCTACGAGCTATGGAGAAGCGATGATGGGCCCGGATTCCGAGAAATAGTTAGAGGCCATGAAATACGAGATGGGATCCATGTATGAAAACAAAGTATGGGCTTTGGAAGTATTACCTTAAGGGCGTAAGGCCATTCAGAACAAATGGATCTTTAAGAGGAAGACGGACGCGGATGGTACTGTCACCGTCTATAAAGCTCGACTTGTGGCAAAGGGTTTTTCACAAGTTCAAGGAGTTGACTACGATGAGACCTTCTCACCCGTAGCGATGCTTAAGTCCGTCAGAATCATGTTAGCAATAGGTGCCTTTTTCGATTATGAAATTTGGCAGATGGATGTGAAAACAGCGTTCCTCAACGGTTTCCTTGAGGAAGAGTTGTATATGATGCAACCAGAAGGTTTTGTCGATCCATTTATGGACTGGTGCAAGCATCTCGGAGTTGGAATAAGCGCTTTGATGAGGTGATCAAAGCGTTTGGGTTTATACAAGTTTACGGAGAAGCTTGTATTTACAAGAAAGTGAGTGGGAGTTCTATAGCGTTTGTAATATTATATGTGGATGACATATTGCTGATTGGAAACAATATAGAAATGTTGGAAAGGAATATTTGAACAAGAGTTTTTCAATGAAGGACCTAGGAGAAGCTGCTTTCATATTAGGCATCAAGATCTATAGAGATAGATCGAGACGCTTAATAGGACTTTCACAGAGCACATACCTTGACAAAGTTTTGAAGAAGTTCAAAATGGATCAGTCCAAGAAGGGGTTATTGCCTGTGTTGCAAGGTGTGAAGTTGAGTAAGACTCAATGCCCAGTGACTGCAGAAGATAGAGAAAAGATGAGTGTCGTCCCCTATGCTTCAGCCATAGGCTCTATCATGTATGCAATGCTGTGCACAAGACCCGATGTCAGCCTTGCCATAAGTATGGCCGGAAGGTTTCAAAGTGTACCAGGAGTGGAACACTGGACGGCGGTCAAGAATATCCTGAAGTACCTGAAAAGGACTAAGGACATGTTTCTCGTTTATGGAGGTGATCAAGAGCTCGTCATAAAGGGTTACGTCAATGCAAGCTTTGACACTAATCCGGATGACTCTAAGTCGCAAACCGGATACGTATTTATTCTCAATGGGGGTGCGGTAAGCTGGTGCAGTTCCAAGCAAAGCATGGTAGCTGATTCTACATGCGAAGCGGAGTACATCGCTGCCTCGGAGGCGGCGAAGGAAGGTGTCTGGATGAAGCAGTTCATGACAGATCTTGGAGTAGTGCCTAGTGCACTAAACCCAATGACTCTGTTCTGTGACAACACCGGTGCTATTGCTCTAGCCAAGGAACCAAGGTTTCACAAGAGGACCAGACACATAAAGCGACATTTCAATTCCATCCGCGATTACATCAAGGAGGACGACATAAATATTTGCAAAGTACACACGGATCTGAATGTCGCAGATCCAATGACTAAACCTCTTCCATGGGCTAAACATTATCAACACCAGAACTGTATGGGTGTTAGATTCATTACAATGTAAATCACATAGTGATGAGAGCTAGATTATTGACTCTAGTGCAAGTGGGAGACTGTTGGAAATATGCCCTAGAGGTAATAATAAAAGTAGTTATTATTATATTTCCTTGTTCATGATAATTGTTTATTATCCGTGCTATAATTGTATTGATTGGAAACACCGATACATGTGTGGATACATAGACAACACTGTGTCCCTAGTATGCCTCTAGTAGACTAGCTTGTTGATCAAAGATGGTCAAGGTTTCCTGGCCATAGACATGAGATGTCATTTGATAACGGGATCACATCATTAGGAGAATGATGTGATGGACAAGACCCAAACTATGAACGTAGCATATGATCGTGTCAGTTTATTGCTATTGTTTTCTGCATGTCAAGTATCTGTTCCTATGACCATGAGATCATGCAACTCACTTACACCGGAGGAATACCTTGTGTGTATCAAACATCACAACGTAACTGGGTGACTATAAAGATGCTCTACAGGTATCTCCGAAGGTGTCTGTTGAGCTGGCATGGATCAAGACTGGGATTTGTTACTTCGTGTGACGGAGAGGTATCTCAGGGCCCACTCGGTAATACCACATCACAATAAGCCTTGCAAGCAATGTGACTAAAGTGTTAGCCATGGGATCTTGTATTACGAATGAGTAAAGAGACTTGCTGGTAACGAGATTGAACTAGGTATAGAGATACCGACGATCGAATCTCGGGCAAGTAACATACCGAAGAACAAAGGGAACAGCATACGGAATTAATTGAATCCTTGACATAGAGGTTCAACTGATAAAGATCTTCGTAGAATATGTAGGAACCAATATGGGCATCCAGGTGCCGCTATTGGTTATTCAGCGTAGAGGTGTCTCGGTCATGTCTACATAGTTCTCGAACCCGCAGGGTCTGCACACTTAAGGTTCGGTGACGTTTCGATATAGTTGAGTTATTTATGTTGGTGACCAAAGGTTGTTCGGAGTCCCAGATGAGATCCAGTATGTCACAACGAGCTCCGGAATGGTCCAGAGGTAAAGATTGATATATAGGAAGTCCCATTTTGGTCACCGGAAAAGTTTTGGGTATTTCGGTAGTGTACCGGGAGTGCCGGGAGGGGTACCGGGGACCATCGGGAGGGGTGTCGCGACCCAAAGGGCCCCATGGGCTGTGGGAGGAGTCAAGCCAGCCCTTAGTGGGCGGGCCGAGCCCCCCACTAAGGCCCATGCGACTGGGGGTGGGAAAACACAAAGGTGGAAAGAGTTTCCAAGTGGAGGAAGAGGAATCCTACTCCTAGTAGGATTGGAGTAGGACTCCTCCACCTCTCCTCCTTGCAGCCCAAAGGGTCTCATGGGCTGTGGGAGGAGTCAAGCCAGCCCTTAGTGGGCGGGCCGAGCCCCCCACTAAGGCCCATGCGGCTGGGGTGGGAAAACACAAAGGTGGAAAGAGTTTCCAAGTGGAGGAAGAGGAATCCTACTCCTAGTTGGATTGGAGTAGGACTCCTCCACCTCTCCTCCTTGCGGCCGCACCAAGGGGCAGCCCTTGGGCCACCGGCCTCCCTCCCCTTCCTCCTATTTATACTAGAGGGAGAGAGGGCAAAAGAACTTCAACCCTAAGCCACGGTGCAGCCCTCTCTCCCAATAGATCAAGTCCTCTAGTTTTCAGCAGTGCTTAGGCGAAGCCCTGCTGGAATAGTTCCAGCACCACCACCGCCGCGCCGTCATGCTGCCGGAGAACTCATCTACCTCTCCGCTCCCTCTTGCTGGATCAAGAAGGCGGAGATCGTCATCGAGTTGTACGTGTGCTGAACGCGGAGGTGTCGTCCGTTCGGTACTAGATCATGATTGGATCGCGGGACGCTCGGCGATTCGGATTGCGAAGACGTTCGACTACATCAACCGCGTTTCTTAATGCTTCCCGCTTAGCGATCTACAAGGGTATGTAGATCCACTCTCTGTGGGGACCCCGACTCATAAGTCGTGATCACCGAATGCACGTGTACAGTGATCCCAGAGATCAATGCTCACTGAACACACAGAAGCTGAATAACAAGAGTCTTACATCCACATTTAGCGTCTTACACAAATAGAGACCATGAAGGTCTAGTCTTACATAGATAGGGCCACAAGGGCCAAACACTTAAACATAACAAGCAGCGGAAATCTTGATCGAAAGCGTGAACCCATGCCATCTGCCTTAAACCTACAGGCATTCTGACTGGGAAGCGTCCTAGTTCGCATGTTCGTCACCAACGAACTCTTCGACATATTCCTGCTCTTCCATGCCTGGCCAATTAAATAACCAGTGGCAAGCCAATGAGTACTTTGAATGTACTCGCAAGCATCCCAAGTTGTGGAACATGGTATAACAATGCATGATATAGCACTAAGTAGGTAAGTTTTGCAGAAAGCTGATTTTAAGTGCAATGATATGATCAAGTAACCTTGAGTAAGCATGCATCAACTGTCAACAGGTATTCATGTGAACAAGTCTCAGTTATCATCATAAGCAGGGGTTGAACATCTCATGTTCATCATCATGCCAAGTCATCGGACTTAGCTCAAGTATCACCTTCATCACCAACACACACACACACACCAGTTTGTGAAAACATTTGGACGTAGCACAAGAGCGGTCATCCAACTGTACTTGACCGTGGACACGGCTATTCGAATAGTTTTACACTCTGCAGAGGTTGCACACTTTACCCACAAGACTCGGGGAACTTCCGTGTCATCCACGACTCGCGGTATATTACATACCCGAGGTAAGCACCCGAACAATGCCTTTCCCCTAGCGATACGAAACAAAGAGTACACTCGTTGGTCCGTGTCTTCATGATGTACAAACACGAGCCTTGCTCTACACAGTACCATCCATGAAGGAACACAATGGTGTGCCCGGTGCCTGTAAAGGCAGCGCATGGTCTCCCTACCAGGCACGACCCCGTATCGAGAGTGACCACGCCACTCCCGCCACTAGTAATGCGGGCTCTATGCTAGTACCCACCAAGGTAATCAACAAAGCCCCGTCCCATAAGGGGTATCGTGGTCGTACATGTAAGGTTGGAATAACGGTCGCAACTTACACCAATCCATTTTCGATAACCACACTCACTCACTTGCTCCGATACACCACTTCTTTATCAAGTGGCTACCTAGCTCATCATCATCTCCCTCGGGCATTAGTGTCACCTGACGGGGTTTTCGAAAAGTCTTTGAAAACACTTTGTTTCCGTCACCATGCATATTCCCATCCCACTTGCGTAGCAACTAGTAGCAACCTAACTACTCCCATCCGCACAACCCTCATAAGAATGGTAGGGTCATGCACGATGCAAGTATCAATGGTAAAGTGCTGGAGGCATCCCACCGAAGGGGGAACACCATATCCACATGATCAATTCACCGAAACGGAAAGTGCTATATGACATGCATGAAAAAGTTTCTTAACATGGTCAAAGGGCTGCTTGGCTGGCTCAACAAAGTCTTCGGGGTCTTAAAAGTCTTCGTGTCCAATCCCTTCGTCAACAACGCAATCTATCGTCGAGGAATAAACGGGCAAAAATAAGCATCACAACAAAACAGAGCACAAAAGCCACTTTAAAAATGTTACCCTACTCTAATAAATACTACAAGCTATTCTAAAAATATTTGTCTAAGGTTTTGGTATGAAAAAGGTTTTCAAAACTATTTATACCAGAGGCTAAAAATATTAAAAACTAGGTTTTAATTAAAATCACTATGTAAAACAGTTACACAAAAATGCACAAGTGGCACTGTTAAATCCTATAGAATATTCTAAGATTTGTGGAGTTGGAATTATGTCAATGGGGCAAATAATTTGTCCTGTGGAATTTTTGGGATTCTGAAAGAAAAGAAAAAGAAAAACGGGTTTGGGCAAATGGGCCAAAAGCGGCTGGCCGAATCGGCCCAGTCGGCGGAGCCGACCCGCGCGAGCCTGGCGTGCGCGCGCGGCTGGTTCAAACCTGACCGGTGGGCCAGGCCGGTCAGCGAGAGAGAGAGAGGCGGGAGACCTGGGGAGGATGACAAGCGGGGCCCGCTTGTCATCACCTTCCTCGGGCCAGAGGAGGTCGAGGAGGCTCACCGGCGGCTACAGGGCATGGGGAGGCGAACGGAGGTCACCGGCGTGCTCAGGGACTCGCCGCCAGTCGGGTGGTGGTGGAGGTGGGTGCCGGGGAGCTCCCGTTTGCCGGCGACGAGGAAGTCCGGCGGCGGCTCCTCGGGAAGGGGAAGCTCCGGTCGTCCTATGCACCAAACATAGGGGGACAAGGAGGGAAACGAGTCAGGAGGGAGCAGGGGTTCCGGATCGGGAGAAAACAAGGGCAGAGGAGGTCATTTACCTCGCGAACGCCGGTGGCCCGAAGTGGTGGCGCTCGGCTCTCGGGGCTTGCTTGGGTGGCACAGAGGCTCGATTGGAACGAGGAGAGAGAGACCAGAGGGGAGAGGAGGCTCGGGGGAGGCCCTTTTATAGGCGGGGGCGGAGACAGAGGGTGGCACGCGCGGGAGAGCTCGAGCGCCAGCCGTTGAGCTGCGGCAGCCATAGGTGAGGGCATAGGCGCGGCTAGGGGACCACAGGGGATGCTTTGGAGGGTTGAGGACAAGCAAAGGGGGGCGAGGGGCATCGCGTGTGTGGGCTCAGCCATTGGAGCTCTCGGGCGGCCGCCGCGCGTGCGAAGAGGGGCACAGGAGGGAGAAGGAGGAGGGGGCCGACAGAGAGGGAGGTTGCGGACGCCAAGGGGGACACGGGGGGACAGCTCCCCTCATCCCAATGTGGTCGGGAGCCTCGGGATGCTCCTGCTACAGTGCGGCGGCGCACTGTAGCGCGCTCCAGAGCGCCCAAATGGCATGCCATGGCATTGCCTTTGGTGCTTTGGGCGCGGCCACTTGTGTCCAGTAGCACCAGAGGGGTATAAACAAGGTGTAGGTGCCCTTGGATTCCCTGGAAAGTCAAGGGAGTAGGAGAGAGGTGGAGGGAGAGGAAAAGGGGGCTGTCCAGAGTAGTAAAGTGAAGTTTTACCCCATTTAACCATTGAGTCTTGGCCAGAGAAACTTACTGGAGGTGCAATGCAATACTACAAGGTTGTGGTAAAAATTTCAAGTGAAGGAGAATAGCAGAAGGGGGTCAAACATGGTTTTTACCACCTGGTCAAAAAGTGTTTGATGATGGTTTGGCTAAGCAAATGGAGTTTGCTTGCCCTGAGTTTTAACAGGGTCAAATGGTGGTTGGAAATAGGGTTAACCACAAAGTTTGAGCTTGATTGAAGAAAGTTCACAATGTAACTTTGTGAAACCCTAGAAATCAACAGAATCAGATTTCTATAGATCTAGTCATGCATTTCACCTCCCACAAATCCACCACTTGGTGTGGCATCATTATTTGGGGTTTAGTACATGCCCACAAAGTTTGGGGTCAAGGGAAGAAACTTCACAATGTAAAGTTGTTCAAATTTGGCTCTGGACAGAAATGGTTTTGGAATATTTTGAAGAAGCAAATCAATTGGGATTG
This sequence comes from Elymus sibiricus, assembly GCA_039707655.1. Taxonomy (NCBI): domain Eukaryota; kingdom Viridiplantae; phylum Streptophyta; class Magnoliopsida; order Poales; family Poaceae; genus Elymus; species Elymus sibiricus. Next base: position 227,308,355 of record CM077665.1, on the reverse strand, counting down.
AGATGAAACTTTGCAAGATCATCACATATGACAATTGTGACTTGCTGGAATTGTGTTGGAATTTATTGAAAATATTTCTTATAGAAATATTTCAAAAGCTTGATTTAAGCAGAAAGGGTTTTGAGGGGTTTTTCCCATTATTTTGAACATGACCATGTGTTGAAACTCATATATATGGACAATATATGTCCACTGAGTTTCCCTAAATTTTCTAAAATATTTTTAAAGCATTTAAATAATTTTTCCCTATGAAAAACCATTTCTGGCCTTAAGAAAAAGCCTTTAAATAAAATATTCAAATAATCTTTAAAATTAATATTTGGTGGTTTTGGGAAGTCATATATATAGTAGGTTTCAAAGAAAGCCTTTGGGGAAAAATTAGCCACCCAATTTGAGGACTTGCAGTGCAAACCTTAACTCAGGGGTTTCTGAAAACCTAATTTGAATAAATTCTTTTTGGTCAAAATAAATTTTGATAAAAATAGTTTTGGATACTATTCACATGGGATGATCATTGTGCAAGAAGTTTGGATCAAGGAAGATGAATATGGAGAGGAGTAGAACCTAAGAGTGCCAAACATAATCAACCAGACAATCAAACAAGCAACAATTCAAACAAGCATGCACTCAAAAAGTTTTAATTGGTTCCTAATTTTGTAAATCCAAGCATAGCAAAGTGATACAAACACAGGGTGTGACACTCTCCCTCTCGAAGATGCTCATCACCATGGATAGATCTTGCGTGTGCGTAGGAATTTTTTTTTGTTTCCCATGCAACGTTCCCCAACAATTAATAGTTGCAAAATTGCACAAGTTCTTGTTTCACACGTTGATGTGTAGCAATTAATTGGAAATTGGCGAAAAAATGCAAAAGGAGCCTTGTTGAAGGAGGACTCCGACTTTCCTGAAATCTGTTCACAAACAGTTTTTGGAGATCCACAGTTTGACCCCCGAAGACGGCGTCAAACGGAGTTCGGATGCGATCTGTAGACCCGTTTTACTGGAGGAAAATATCTAATTACGGGATTACGAGAATTGATTACGTGATTGAGTCCAACTCTTACCATATCTGATGTATTCGGCCCAGCCACGACTTTGAGGACTCATGAGGGCTGTGAGGAGTCCCTAGGAAGCTTCAAGAGGTGCCCAAGAGCCATTGGATCAAGGGTCCATCCATCGGAGGTCCATAGAGCACCACAGAGGCACATATGAGGAGAGAAAAACCCTAATTTCGGGAGAGCCACCAAGAGCCACGAATTTGCCTCTCCCTTGGCAGCCGCCAAGAAGGGGACATGCTCCTCCATTGCAGCACCAAGACCAAGGAAGAAGGAGGGGCAAGGGCCCACCACCCGTCGCCACCGCCGCCGCCCGTCGCCGGCACCGTGGCCGCCATCGCCTCCATCTCTTCGGGGCTGCACCTCTCCATCAACAAATCTCTCTTTCTCACCATGATAATGCGTGAGTAATCCTCCTCGGGGCTGAGAGTATGTACCGGTAGCTATGTGTTCAATCTCTCTCTCATGTTCTTGAGATGTCACGATCTTGATGTATCATGGGCTTTGTTAATATAGTTGGATCATATGATGTGTTTCCCTCTCTATCTAGTTGTGATGAATTGAGTTTTCCCTTTGAGATTTCGTTACCGGATTGAATACTTTTATGGATTTGAGAACACTTGATATATGTCTTGCATGCGGATACCCGTGGTGACAAAGAGGTGTTCTATTGATTCACTTGATATATGTTTTGGTACTCAACTTGCGGATTGCCGCGGTGACATTGGGGTAATCTATGCATAGGGGTTGATACACGTTCTTGTCCTACTTTCTCCGATAGAAATCTTGGGGCACTCTTTGAGGTTCTTTGTGTGGATTGAGTATTATGAATCTGAAATTGTTTGATGCGTATCGTATAATTAACTCATGGATACTTGTGGTGACATTGGAGTATCTAGGTGACATTAGAGTTGGTTGATGCGTATCATATGGTGTTATTCTAGTACGAACTCTTAGATCGATCAAACGGAAAGGATAACTTGATGTTATCTTAGTACGAACTCTTGAATAGATCGATAGGAAAGGATAAGTTTAAGGTGGTTTCATACCCTACAAACAATTTCTTCTTATGTTCTCCGCTAGATAAGAACTTCGGAGTGATTCTTCGTTGCACGTTGAGGGATGGTTATGTGATCCAATTATATTAGCATTGTTGAGAGATTGCACTAGCGAAAGTACGAACCCTAGACCTTGTTTTCAAGCATTGCAATACCGTTTGTGCTCACCTTTGTCACTTGCTTCCTTGCTGTTTTTATATTTTCTGATTGCAAAAATCAATATCTACTATCATTATTGCACTTGTATCACCATCTCTTCGCCGAACTAGTGCACCTATACAATTTTCCATTGTATTGGGTTTGTTGGGGACGCAAGAGATTTCTTGTATTTGATTGCAGGGTTATTTGAGAGCGACCATCTTCATCCTACACCTCCCACGGATTGATAAACCTTAGGTCATCCACTTGTGGGAAAATTGCTATTGTCCTACAAAACTCTGCGCTTGGAGACCCAACACGAGTCTACAAGAATAAAGTTGCGTAGTAGACACAAGCTCTTTTCTGGCGCCGTTGCCGAGGAGGTGAGTGCTTGAAGGTATATCTTTAGATCTTGCAATTAAATATTTTAGTTTCTTCTTTTATCACTAGTTTGGTTTTATAAAAGGAAACTACAAAAAATTGGAGTTTAGGTTGCATCATTTGTATCGTCTTTATAATGTCTTTCGTGAAAATAAGGATTCAAAAAATTGTGATCAATTGGTACAGGAAGAAATTATGAGAATACTTAATGAGAATTCCTTGAATGATGAGCATGATTGCAATGTTGCTAGCATGAATTCTCTGAATATCCATGATGCTAATGATATGCAAAGCCACAAGCTTGGGGATGCTATGTTTGATGAAGATGATATTTTTTGTCCCCCAAGTTTTGATGAGCAAATTTATTATGATGATGGCATGCCTGCTATCTATGATGATTATGATGATGACATGTATGCTATAAAGAGTGATATTAACCATGAAACTTGTCATCATGATTTTAATATTGAATGTGGTTATGTCAATCAAGTGCCTCATGATAGTTATTTTGTTGAGTTTGCTCCCACTACTTTGAATGAGAAGAAAATTGCTTATGTGGAGAGTAATAAATTTTCTATGCTTGTAGATCATGAAAAGAATGCTTTATGTGATGGTTATATTGGTGAATTCCTTCATGATGCTACTGACTTTTATTATGAGGGAGGTACATATGCTTGTAGGAATTGCAATAATATCAAGTTTCCTCTCTATGTGTTAAAAGTTTTGAATTTATGCTTGTTTTGCCTTCATATGCTAGTTGATTATTGTTCCCATAAATTTTTTGCTCACAAAATCCATATGCATAGTAAGCGGGTTAGACTTAAATGTGCTTGTCATGAGATTCATGATGCTCTCTTACATGTTTCAAATACTATTCCTATGTGAGCATCATTGAAATCATCATGCCTAGCTAAAAGGCATTAAAGAAAAGCGCTTGTTGGGAGACAACCCAACACTTATAATTTCTGTTTTGATGTGTTCACATGATTAAGCTACTGTAGTAGTAATTTTTTGTGCCTTTTATTTCAATAAAGTGCCAAGTAAAGCCTTTGGGATGACTCACAAGATGAGTAGAATTGATGCTGAACCAAAACAGAAACTTTTGACTACAGTACAGGAATTTTCATTTTTTACTGCAGAGTGATAATGCTCTGAAATTTTTGCAAAGTCTTCACATACAAATTCTTAAGGTTTTTCTCATTTTTAAGAATTTTTGGAGACAGGGAAGTATGGCTATACTACAGATCTTCACAGACTGTTCTGTTTGTAACAGATTCTGTTTTGCATGCATAGTCTTGTTTTAGTGTTTCCATAGCTTATATTTAGTGGTATAAATTATGGTAATGGTAGAATAAAGTAGGTATAATGTGGGAACAATTATGAATCTTGTCTTGACAGTACCTAAGTGAATGATCTTTATTTATTATACTAACCCATCTCACGAAGTTCCGTTAAGTTTTGTGTGATTGAAGTTTTCAAGTTTTGGGTGAGACAACGATATGAGGAGAATAAGAACTAATGAAAAACTAATATTGGGGATGCCCAAGGCACCCCCAAGGTAATATCCAAGGAAGACTCAAGCGCCTAAGCTTGGGGATGCCCTGGAAGGCATCCCCTCTTTCGTCTTCAACACTATCGGTATATCTTACTTAGAGTTATATTTTTATTCGTCACATAATATGAGTTTTGCTTGGATCGTCATTATATTTTGTTGTTCTATGTTAGGTGTTATTTATAATCTTGTTTTTCAATAAAAAGTTCCGAGAATTGCCTTTAGGATGCTTGAATTGCATGTTCGATGTGTGCTGTGTAAAAACAGAAACTTTTGTTGTAGTGTTTGAATTTTCATATTTTACTGGAATGTGGAAACTTTCTGAAATATATACACAGTATTTTCATATAAATTATTTAGCATGTCCTAAATTTTCATAATTTTTTGAGTTACATGAGTACACGGATTTAATAGATTTCTACAGACTGTTCTGTTTGGATAGATTGCTGTCATAGTTTTGTTATCTACTTATCCTATAGTTTCCATAGCCTATATTGGTAGATATAAATTGTGGAAATGATAGTAAACAGTAGATGATGTTTGAAAATTATTGTTCAACTTGTCTTGGCAGTACATGAAGTGTTGATTTGTTCTTATGTGTACTAACCTATATCACGAGTTCTTTTTGAGTTTTGTGTGGATGAAGTTTTTGAGACTTAGGTGAAACCGGGATATGAGAGGATTGAACGAGATACAAAAGCTCAAGCTTGGGGATGCCCAAGGCACCCCAAGTAAATATTTGAAAAAGTCTCAAGCAACTATCGGTTAGCCTATGTTGAGCCTAAATTTTTATTTGTCCACATGATATGTGCTATTCTTGGAATGAATTTTTATTTAGTTTTCTGTTTGAATAAGATACCCAAATCTAAAAATATTTATTGAGAGAGAGTCCTCACAATTACTCATTGATCTTCACTTATATCTTTTCAAGAGTAGTTTGATGTTTACTCATGAGCTTCACTTATATCCTATGAGTAAATTATGAATCAATGAAATATCATAAATATGAAATTATCAATGTGCTTTATGCTTATTAGTAGCTTCACATCTGGTTTACAAAGTAAAATCTATTGAAGTTTAACAATCACAATATTGGTCATACAAGCAATTCGTGAATGATTAGTATAAGGAAGAGAACTTTCACATACAAATATATTATGGACATCTTCTATGATTGTGAATACCCATTAATTATTTTCAAACTTGAGAAAATTAGTTGAAGTTGGACAAGGAAGACAACGTAATGAGTTATGGTTGTGTATATTTGCATAGAAGTTATATTGTTATGGATCCCCCAACATGTGGTGTTTTCTTAGGATCTTTTGCTAGCCAAAAATTCGTACTTAGTAGAGATACTACTTGTGCATCCAAAACCCTTAAACCCAGTTTCTTGCCATGAGAGTCCACTATATCTACCTATATGTGGTATTACCCTGCCATTCCAAGTAAATTTGCATGTGCCACCTCTAAAAATTTAAATGAGCATCTATTTTGTGTGTCTGGACCGCTCATGGAGCCACAGGGGGCGGTCAGTATCTTCCATGTTAAGCGGGTTATTCTCATGATGAGTGTTTATTCACTCGTCCTTGCACGAGAGGGAGGGTAATAGGGATTCCCAGTCCCGAAATTAAAAAAATGCAAATAATTAAACAAAACTCCCCCAGGAATGTGTTGGTATGGACGGTACCCGTGGATTCGGCTAGCCGTGGAGTGTGTTTGTTGGTGGAGGGGGAGTAAACCTTTACTGTTACCGCTTCGGAACCGTCGCTAATGTGTTTAACATGGAAGATATTGATAACTCTTGGTCGTAACGTTGACAGGAAGGATGCACCTCCCAAAATTATATTTATCTCTGATTTAAGCTTTGAGCTCTGGCACCTTTGCAAATCCCTGATTCCCTCTGCGAAGGGACAATCTATTTACTTTCATGTTATTTACTATTCATGTTGGGTCAACTTCTTATTCCAACCTCAGTCTATTAGTTGGCAAGCATCATGTGGTGGGGACAGATCCAAACATATATATCCAGTCAAATATATTTAATTATGACTTATTATTGTTGACAATTATCTCTATGATAAATGAGTTGGGAGGCGAAACATTAAGCCCCTATCTTTCTCTGTGTTCGATGGATGCCATTTGTTCTAAAAATATGCTTTGAGTACTAGGAATCATAGAAGACTATATGATGATTGAGTATGTGGGGCTCTTACTTAGACTTTGTTGAGAATAAGTTGAATTGGAATTTTTTGGTGACTAAGAACATAGGTTGCTAAGTTTCAAGAGAATTCATTGTTTGAACCATAACATGTGAATTGGTTGCTACTCTATCATGATGATTTTTATAAGAAAAAGTTGTTGGTTATGATGCTAGAAAATTGACTGAAATTATCAATGATCAAACTTATATATTATGCTAGCATTCACACTTCATAAACTAGTTTTTTTTTATCATTTACCTACTCGAGGACGAGTAGGAATTAAGCTTTGGGATGATGATACGTCTCCAGCGTATCGATAATTTATGAAGTATTCGTGTCATATTTGCTTATGTTTTTACAATGGTTTTATGATTTATTGGGACTAACCTATTAATAGTTGCAAAATTACACAAGTTATTGTTTCACACTTTGATGTGTAGGAATTAATTGGAAATTAGCGAAAAAACGCAAAAGGGGCCTTGTTGAAGGAGCACTCTGACTTTCCTGAAATCTGTTCACAAACAGTTTTTGGAGATAGTCAGTTTGACCCCCGAAGACGGTGTCAAATGGAAAAACCTAAAAGTAGGAAAGTGTGGGGAATTTTATGGCATTGATTCTGGACTCCAAATTCATCCAAATCAGAGTTCGGATGCGATCTGTAGACCCGTTATACTGGAGGAAAATATCTAATTACGGGATTACGAGAATTGATGACGTGATTGAGTCCAACTCTTACCATATCTGATCTATTCGGCCAAGCCACGACTTTGAGGACTCATGAGGGCTGTGAGGAGTCCCTAGGAAGGTTCTAGAGGTGCCCAAGAGTCATTGGATCAAGGGTCCATCCATCGGAGAGCCATAGTGCACCACAGAGGCACATATGAGGAGAGAAAAACCCTAATTTCGGGAGAGCCAACAAGAGCCACGAATTTGCCTCTCCCTTCGCAGCCGCCAAGAAGGGGAGAGGCTCCTCCATTGCAGCACCAAGACCAAGGAAGAAGGAGGGGCAAGGGGCCGCCACCCGTCGCCACCGCCGTCGCCACCGCCGCCGCCCGTCGCCGGCGCCGTGGCCGCCATCGCCTCCATCTCTTCGGGGCTGCACCTCTCCATCAACAAATCTCTCTTTCTCACCATGATAATGTGTGAGTAATCCTCCTCGGGGCTGAGGGTATGTACCGGTAGCTATGTGTTCAATCTCTCTCTCATGTTCTTGAGATGTCACGATCTGGATGTATCATGGGCTTTGTTAATATAGTTGGATTATGATGTGTTTCCCTCTCTATCTAGTTGTGACGAATTGAGTTTTCCCTTTGAGATTTCGTTACCGGATTGAATACTTTTATGGATTTGAGGACACTTGATATATGTCTTGCATGCGGATGCCCGTGGTGACAACGGGGTGTTCTATTGATTCACTTGATATATATTTTGGTACTCAACTTGCGGATTCCCGCGGTGACATTGGGGTAATCTATGCATAGGGGTTGATACACGTTCTTGTCCTACTTTCTCCGATATAAATCTTGGGGCACTCTTTGAGGTTCTTTGTGTGGATTGAGTATTATGAATCTGAAATTGTTTGATGCGTATCATATAATTAACTCATGGATACTTGTGGTGACATTGGAGTATCTAGGTGACATTAGAGTTGGTTGATGTGTATCATATGTTGTTATTCTAGTACGAACTCTTAGATCGATCAAACGGAAAGGATAACTTGATGTTATCTTAGTACGAACTCTTGAATAGATCGATAGGAAAGGATAAGTTTAAGGTGGTTTCGTACCCTACAAACAATTTCTTCTTATGTTCTCCGCCAGATAAGAACTTCGGAGTGATTCTTCGTTGCACGTTGAGGGATGGTTATGTGATCCAATTATATTAGCATTGTTGAGAGATTGCACTAGCGAAAGTACAGACCCTAGGCCTTGTTTTCAAGCATTGCAATACCGTTTGTGCTAACTTTTGTCACTTGCTGCCTTGCTGTTTTTATATTTTCATATTACAAAAATCAATATCTACTATCATTATTGCACTTGTATCACCATCTCTTCGCCGAACTAGTGCACCTATACAATTTGCCATTGTATTGGGTGTGTTGGGGACACAAGAGATTTCTTGTATTTGATTGCAGGGTTGCTTGAGAGAGACCATCTTCATCCTACACCTCCCACGGATTGATAAACCTTAGGTCATCCACTTGAGGGAAAATTGCTACTGTCCTACAAAACTCTGCGCTTGGAGGCCCAACACGAGTCTACAAGGATAAAGTTGCGTAGTAGACATCAAGCTCTTTTCTAGCACCGTTGCTGGGGAGGTGAGTGCTTGAAGGTATATCTTTAGATCTTGCAATTAAAAAAATTAGTTTCTTGTTTTATAAAAGAAAACTACAAAAAAATGGAGTTTAGGTTGCATCATTTGTATCGTCTTTATAATGTCTTTCGTGAAAATAAGGATTTAGAAAATTGTGATCAATTGGTAGAGGAAGAAATTATGAGAATACTTAATGAGAATTCCTTGAATGATGAGCATGATTGCAATCTTGCTAGCATGAATTCTCTGAATATCCATGATGCTAAAGATATGCAAAGCCACAAGCTTGGGGATGCTATGTTTGATGAAGATGATATTTTTTGTCCCCCATGTTTTGATGAGCAAATTTATTATGATGATGGCATGCCTCCTATCTATGATTATTATGATGATGACATGTATGCTACAAAGAGTGATAGTAACCATGAAACTTTTCATCATGATTTTAATATTGAATGTGTTTATGTCAATCAAGTGCCTCATGATAGTTATTTTGTTGAGTTTGCTCCCACTACTTTGAATGAGAAGAAAATTGGTTATGTGGAGAGTAATAAATTTTCTATGCTTGTAGATCATGAAAAGAATGCTTTATGTGATGGTTATATTGTTGAATTCCTTCATGATGCTACTGAAATTTATTATGAGGGAGGTACATATACTTGTAGGAATTGCAATAATATTAAGTTTCCTCTCTATGTGTTCAAAGTTTTGAAGTAATGCCTCTTTTGCCTTCCTATGCTAGTTGATTCTTGTTCCCATAAATTGTTTGCTCAAAAAATACCTATACATAGGAAGTGTGTTAGACTTAAATGTGCTTGTCATGAGATTCATGATGCTCTCTTACATGTTTCAAATACTATTCCTATGTGAGCATCATTGAAATCATCATGCCTAGCTAAAAGGCATTAAAGAAAAGCGCTTGTTGGGAGACAACCCAACACTTATACTTTATGTTTTGATGTGTTCACATGATTAAGTTATTGTAGTACTAATGTTTTGTGCCTTTTATTTCAATAAAGTGCCAAGTAAAGCCTTTGGGATGACTCACACCATGAGTAGAATTGATGCTAAACCAAAACAGAAACTTTTGACTACAGTACAGGAATTTTCATTTTTTACTGGAGCGTGATAATGCTCTTAAATTTTTACATGGTCGTCATATACAAATTATTAAGGTTGTCCTTCTTTTTCAGAATTTTTAGAGACAGGCAAGTACGGCTATACTACAGATCTTCACAGACTGTTCTGTTTCTAACAGATTCTGTTTTGTATGCATAGTTTGTTTGTTTTAGTGTTTCCATAGCTTATATTTAGTGGTATAAATTATGGGAATGGTAGAATAAAGTAGGTATGATGTGGGAACAATTATGAATCTTATCTTGACAGTACCTAAGTGAATGATCTTTATTTATTATACTAACCCATCTCACGAAGTTCCGTTAAGTTTTGTGCGATTGAAGTTTTCAAGTTTTGGGTGAGACACCGATATGGGGAGAATAAGAAGTGACAAAAACCTAAGCTTGGGGATGCCCAAGGCACCCCCAAGGTAATATCCAAGGAAGACTCAAGCGCTTAAGCTTGGGGATGCCCTGGAAGGCATCCCCTCTTTCGTCTTCAACACTATCGGTATATCTTACTTAGAGTTATATTTTTATTCGTCACATAATATGAGTTTTGCTTGGATAGTCATTATATTTTGTTGTTCTATGTTAGGTGTTATTTATAATCTTGTTTTTCAATAAAAAGTTCCAAGAATTGCCTTTAGGATGCTTGAATTGCATGTTCGATGTGTGTTGTGTAAAAACAGAAACTTTTGTTGTAGTGTTTGAATTTTCATATTTTACTGGAATGTGGAAACTTTCTGAAATATTTACACAGTATTTTCATATAAATTATTTAGAATGTCCTAAATTTTCATAATTTTTGGAGTTACATGAATACACTGGTTTAATAGATTGCTACAGACTGTTCTATTTGGATAGATTGCTGTCATAGTTTTGTTATCTACTTATCCTATAGTTTCCATAGGCTATATTGGTAGATATAAATTGTGGAAACGATAGTAAACAGTAGATGATGTTTGAAAATTATTGTTCAACTTGTCTTGGCAGTACATGAAGTGTTGATTTGTTCTTATGTGTACTAACCTATATCACGAGTTTTTTTTGAGTTTTGTGTGGATGAAGTTTTTGAGACTTAGGTGAAACCGGGATATGAGAGGATTGAACGAGATACAAAAGCTCAAGCTTGGGGATGCCCAAGGCACCCCAAGTAAATATTTCAAAAAGTGTCAAGCATCTAAGCTTGGGGATGCTACGCATCCCACCTCTCTTCATGAAACAACTATCGGTTAGCCTATGTTGAGCCTAAATTTTTATTTGTCCACATGATATGTGCTATTCTTGGAATAAATTTTTATTTAGTTTTCTATTTGAATAAGATACTCAGATCTGAAAATATTTATTGAGAGAGAGTCCTCACAATTACTCATTGATCTTCACTTATATCATTTGAAGAGTAGTTTGATGTTTACTCATGAGCTTCACTTATATCCTATGAGTAAATTATGAATCAATGAAATATCATAAATATGAAATTATCAATGTGCTTTATGTTTAGTAGTAGCTTCACATCTGATTTAGAAAGTAAAATCTATTGAAGTTTAACAATCACAATATTGGTCATACAAGCAATTCGTGAATGATTAGGATAAGGAAGAGAACTTTCACATACAAATATATTGTCTTGGACATCTTCTATGATTGTGAATACCCATTAATTATTTTCAAACTTGAGCAAATTAGTTGAAGTTGGACAAGGAAGACAATGTAATGAGTTATGGTTGTGTATATTAGCATAGAAGTTAGATTGTTATGGATCCTCCAACATGTGGTGTTTGCTTAGGATCTTTTGCTAGCCAAAAATTCGTACTAAGTAGAGATACTACCTGTGCATCCAAAACCCTTAAACCCAGTTTCTTGCCATGAGAGTCCACTATATCTACCTATATGTGGTATTACCCTGCCATTCCAAGTAAATTTGCATGTGCCACCTCTAAAATTTTAAATGAGCATCTGTTTTGTGTGTCTGGACCGCTCATGGAGCGACAGGGGGCGATCAGTATCTTCCATGTTAAGCGGGTTATTCTCATGATGAGTGTTTATTCACTCGTCCTTGCACGAGAGGGGGGGTAATAGGGATTCCCAGTCCCGAAATTAAAAAAATGCAAATAATTAAAAAAAACTCCCCCAGGAATGTGTTGGTATGGACAGTACCCGTGGATTCGGCTCGCCGTGGAGTGTGTTTGTTGGTGGAGGGTGAGTAAACTTTTATTTTTATCGCTTGGGAACCGCCGCTAATGTGTTTAACATGGAAGATATTGATAACTCTTGGTCGTAACGTTGACAGGAAGGGTGCACCTCCCAAAATTATATTTATCTCTGATTTAAGCTTTGAGCTCTGGCACCTTTGCAAATCCCTTCTTCCCTCTGTGAAGGGACAATCTATTTACTTTCATGTTATTTACTATTCATGTTGGGTCAACTTCTTATTCCAACCTCAGTCTATTAGTTGGCAAACATCATGTGGTGGGGACAGATCCAAACATATATATCCAGTCAAATATATTTGATTATGACTTATTATTGTTGACAATTATCTCTATGATAAATGAGTTGGGAGGAGAAACATTAAGCCCATATCTTTCTCTATGTTCGATGGATGCCATTTGTTCTAAAAATATGCTTTGAGTACTAGCAATCATAGAAGACTATATGATGATTGAGTATGTGGGGCTCTTACTTAGACTTTCTTGAGAATAAGTTGAATTGGAATTGTTTGGTGACTAAGAACATAGGTTGCTAACTTTCAAGAGAATTCATTGTTTGAACCATAACATGTGAATTGGTTGCTACTCTATCATGATGATTTTTATAAGAAAAAGTTGTTGGTTATGATGCTAGAAAATTGACTGAACTTATCAGTGATCAAACTTATATATTATGCTAGCATTCACACTGTATAAATTTGTTTTTTTTATCATTTACCTACTCGAGGACGAGTAGGAATTAAGCTTGGGGATGCTGATACGTCTCCAGCGTATCGATAATTTATGAAGTATTCATGTCATATTTGCCTATGGTTTTATGATTTATTGGGACTAACCTATTAATAGTTGTAAAATTGCACAAGTTATTGTTTCACACTTTGATGTGTAGGAATTAATTGGAAATTGGCGAAAAAACGCAAAAGAAGCCTTGTTGAAGGAGGATTCTGACTTTCCTGAAATCTGTTCACAAACAGTTTTTGGAGATCGTCAGTTTGACCCCCGAAGACGGCGTCAAATGGAAAAACCTAACAGTAGGAAAGTGTGGGGAATTTTATGGCATTGATTCTGGACTCCAAATTCGTCCAAAACGGAGTTCGGATGCGATCTGTAGACCCGTTTTACTGGAGGAGAATATCTGATTACGGGATTACGAGAATTGATGTCATGATTGAGTCCAACTCTTAACATATCTGATGTATTCGGCAAAGCCACGACTTTGAGGACTGATGAGGGCTGTGAGGAGTCCCTAGGAAGGTTCTAGAGGTGCCCAAGAGCCATTGGATCAAAGGTCCATCCATCGGAGGGCCATAGAGCACCACAGAGGCACATATGAGGAGAGAAAAACCCTAATTTCGGGAGAGCCACCAACAGCCAAGAATTGGCCTCTCCCTTGGCAGACGCCAAGAAGGGGAGAGGCTCCTCCATTGCAGCACCCATACCAAGGAAGAAGGTGGGGCAAGGGGCCGCCACCCGTCGCCACCGCCGTCGCCCGTCGCCGGCGTCGTGGCCGCCATTGCCTCCATCTCTTCGGGGCTGCACCTCTCCATCAACAAATCTCTCTTTCTCACCATGATAATGTGTGAGTAATCCTCCTCGGGGCTGAGGGTATGTACTGGTAGCTATGTGTTCAATTTCTCTCTTGTGTTCTTGAGATGTCACGATCTTGATGTATCACGTGCTTTGTTAATATAGTCGGATCATATGATGTGTTTCCCTCTCTATCTAGTTGTGATGAATTGAGTTTTCCCTTTGAGATTTCATTACCGGGTTAAATACTTTGATGGATTTGAGAACACTTGATATATGTCTTGCATGCAGATACCCGTGTGATAACGGGGTGTTCTACTGATTCACTTGATATATGTTTTGGTACTCTACTTGCGGATTCCCGCGGTGACATTAGGGTAATCTATGCATAGGGGTTGATCCACGTTCTTGTCCTACTTTCTCCGATAGAAATCTTGGGGCACTCTTTGAGGTTATTTGTGTGGATTGAGTATTATGAATCTGAAATTGTTTGATGCGTATCGTATAATTAACTCATGGATACTTGTGGTGACATTGGAGTATCTAGGTGACATTAGTGTTGGTTGATGCGTATGATATGGTGTTATTCTAGTACGAACTCTTAGATAGATCGAACGGAAAGGATAACTTGATGTTATCTTAGTACGAACTCTTGAATAGATCGATCGGAAAGGATAACTTTAAGGTGGTTTCATACCCTACAAACAATTTCTTCTTATGTTCTCCGCTAGATAAGAACTTTGGAGTGATTCTTCGTTGCATGTTGAGGGATGGTTATGTGATCCAATTATATTAGCATTGTTGAGAGATTGCACTAGCGAAAGTATGGACCCTAGGCCTTGTTTTCAAGCATTGCTATACCGTTTGTGCTCACTTTTGTCACTTGCTACCTTGCTGTTTTTATATTTTCAGATTACAAAAATCAATATCTACTATCGTTATTTCACTTGTATCACCATCTCTTCGCCGAACTAGTGCGCCTATACAATTTGCCATTGTATTGGGTGTGTTGGGGACACAAGAGATTTCTTGTATTTGATTGCAGGGTTGTTTGAGAGAGACCATCTTCATGCTACACCTCCCATTGATTGATAAACCTTAGGTCATCCAATTGAGGGAAAATTGCTACTGTCCTACAAAACTCTGCGCTTGGAGGCCCAACACGAGTCTACAAGAATAAAGTTGCATAGTAAACATCAGCACCCTCCCATGCCGTCTTACACTTGCCAATAGACATATGGAAGTTTTGTCAATTTGTCCTTCTTGTTCTTTTGGTCAAGAAGATACAAAACAATTGTTGTTCCAGTGCTAGGAAGCTAAGGAGGTTTGGAGAAGACTAGGTTTGGAAATTATTTCTAGAGCTTCTGAAGTTGATCATGCAGGTGAGGCTGTGTTAGAATTCTAATTACAATTGCTGGATCAAGATTTATCTATTTTGGGGACCCACAATACGCGTGAGATGATTGCCTTCACAACTTAGTATTTGTGGCGGGAAAGGCGTAAACTTGTGCATAAGGAGAAAACTCAGGATGTTAACCAGATATCTACGGGTATACAAGCTCTTACGACTAATTATGTTATTGTGTTCTCTCCTAATGCTTCCATGAAATGGGGGGGTTGGAGTCGTCTCCCGGTGGGCTTTGTGATACTAAATGTTCCTGCTTCTTTTGATCATGACCTTCTCAAGGGGACGGCTGGAGCGGTTCTCGAGGATGAAATGGCAGTTATCGTGCATTCATTAAGAAGAAAAGAGTTTCTTAGTTAATTTGGAAAAACCGAGCGAAAACTAGATTGTCCAGTTAATTATGGAGAACCGGGCAAAAACCACCACAACCTCTGAGCGACACACATAAGACCCCCCCCTCACAACTCCAAAGAGGGTATCATCAAGACAACACCCAAGCGTCATCGTCATCACTCCACCCCTAGAGGTGTCATCATGATCCCTAAACCTTGAGCTAAC
Organism: Elymus sibiricus; assembly: GCA_039707655.1. Lineage (NCBI taxonomy): Eukaryota > Viridiplantae > Streptophyta > Magnoliopsida > Poales > Poaceae > Elymus > Elymus sibiricus. The sequence goes on along the minus strand of CM077665.1, from coordinate 227,292,839 downwards.
GACTCAGACTTCGCCTTAGATGATCATTGACAGAACACACCTAAGAGGTCATGCGGATATGCATGAAGATCTGCACCAAACCCAGCCACCTGCGACCAGACAGTGCAACTCCGACTTTGACAAGATCAACGAACAAACCACCTGTTGCCCGTCATTGTATGCCATTGGGCCCCGGACACCGCAGCTTTGACTTCAGAGCAACAAACCAGTGGAGGCAATCCCGCGGACACTCCAGAGAAGAGCCGACTGTCTCAACCATAGCCACGACTCTGACACTGCTCGCCACATAATCATTTCCATAGAAGCCTCAACGCAAACACCGCCGTCTTCCATTGGTCCCGCTCGCCAACATCAAGCTCCAAAGACGAAGCCCCCAGGAGGGAATACGACACCAAGGCGCCGTCATCATCCAATTGAACTAGATCAAGGGTTTCCCCCGGAGAAGCTGCGATCCTCGTGAGAGAGGTGTAGCAGTGGTACAACGATGCCTCCAAGAAGGTAAACGACGGCCACGGCAGCCGCCATCGCTTGTGACGGCCATAACCGAGATAGGGTTTTCACCCAAGCTACTGACACCACCTCATCCGCACCTCATCTCACAACGGCGACCACCCAACACCACCACCAAGTCACCTCATAGTCTAAGAAGCCCATTGTCGGAGCATCCAACCGCAACTTGTGGAGACCGCCGACTAGCACAAACTGCTAGATCCGCAAACGCCGACTTGAGTCACCCGACGCATCATGAACCGCTAATTCTTGCCGAGCACCACGACGACAGGGGCCAAAGAAATGCTGCACAAGGCCACGAATCACCTCGGTTCCCAGCCATGACCAAGCTCTGATGCGCACGTGCACCACGCGCGCCTGTCAGAGAGCGTAGAAGATCTGGCACTATGAGCTGCTCCACTCCAGGCTACCGCGTTGTCCGAGCAGCAACCCCATCGCGCCTCCATGACCTCACGCCCCCTTGTGCTGCAACACCTCTGGTAGACTCACGCAACCTGGCCATGTCAGGACGAGCACCAGGCTGAGCGCACCTCTGCAAGCCCCATTCCAAGCAAGGCAAGATCGGCGAAAGCATGACCACTACACCGGATCAGCTGTCACTGTTCGGCAACCAACCACACTCGGCGGCAGCCACCCACACACCAGAACCAGGTGCGAGGGCCCCGGATCCGTCGCCCCACCTAAGGAGAGGAGCTTCAGCAGGCCGCCGGTGCAGAGCTCTCGACGACCGCGCAGCCCGAGCTCGTCCACGCCCCAAGCAGTAACGCTGCCTCCATCCCTTCGCCCCACAGCGTGGCAGCACCCACGCAACTCCTTTCCTTGGCCGCCTCCCCACGTTACCCCAACACCAGCTCACGCCGATGCACACAACCCTAGGATCATCACCCACCGCCGAGCGCGGACGCCATTGGTTTCACTCCCCCCCCACGCCGCCAAAAGGCCCCACCGCCACTGATGCCACCCGGGCTTCGCTCGTAGATGCCCTCCGACGGCGGTGAGGGGAGGGGAGGAGGAGGGGTGGCCCTAGGTGGTTGGATTTGGGTCACCCCGGTGCTGCTGTGCAGCCGCACGAGAGCGAGTTCTCTCAATACCCAAGGGTTCTTAGCGACAATAAAGCAAAATTGATTATAGGGGGGTTGCTGGAGAATTGACTGGTGTGCAGACGTTGTCACGGCGGAAGCTCTGGCGCTTGGATTTGGGCTATCCCTGGCGCAACGGGCAGGATGTAATCGACTTGTCATTAATTTGGATAATTTGAAGGTTCGTCTATACTATGAATAATGGAGGACGGTTGGAAGGAGTGGCAGTGGCAATTCTTTATGATTGCTATTTTATTGCTTGTCATGTTTCTATTTCTAAGTTTGAACATTGTTATAGAGAGGCAAATAAAGTTGCTCATGAGCTTGCTAGTTTGGCTAGAATTTTTAATATTGTTGATTGGTTTAAGGAGCCATTGATTGAAATTGTACCTTTCCTCTTAAACGATGTATCAGTAATATCGATTGAATAAAGGGAGTATATTTTTTCCAAAAAAGTTAAAATTACATAACACTTCGTAGGTAGGTGTAGGATTATTGCACTTAGGGCTTGTTTGGTAGCCCAGAATCCCCTGGGGATCCTAGACTTATCCCTGGGAAGGGGATCCACGGAGCGAGTTTTCTCCGGGTAGCCTACAAATGAGTTTGGTCGCTCGCTAGACGGGGTTGTATTGGCCAGATCCACGATGTTTTGAAAGCACAACTTCTCCCTAGGTGGTTTTGGTAATTAATAACAACATATATTTCATTGAACTAATGTTTCCACGAAGTATATTTCAGGAAAGTTCAATGAATGGATTGGCAAAAGGATTTTGAGGAGACCCCATATGCAAGGAATAGGATTGGAAAATCATCAAGGTTGAAGACTCTACATTTTACTTTGTGTGAGAAATCACTTTGAGTCCATAGGAAAGCCAATACTATTAAAAGGGGATGAGGTGTCTATGATGATCTGGTTCCTCAAGTGCTTAACATTAGCCACCAAAAATACACTTGAAATTCTCCCACAAATATTCTGTCCAAAACCAAATATCATGCACCAGTGCCACCAACAATTCCCATTCGGTCACACTGAGTTCACACCCTAGACAGATCCTAAGCCAAACCCATGTCTTGGTACCACCAAGTTTCAAATTCGGTCCCACCGAAATCAGTGACCAACTCTCTAGTATCTCATTTTCAAGAATCGGAATTTCCGAGTTTTCGAAATAGGTACCACCGAGAATTGGAAAATGCCTAGGTCTACCATATTGGTACCATCGAGATTTATATATCGGTTCCACCGAAAAGCCTAAAGTTGCCACATTTTGTTAGTTAGTACGACCGAGTTTTTGGACCGGTTTCACCGAGTTGGGCAATAATGTTGTAACGGTTGGATTTTTGGAGATGCCTATATATACCCCTCCACCACCTCTCACTCGTAAGAGAAGCACTCAGAATGCACTAACACGTGCCCCATCCATTTTTCTGAGAGAGAGCCAACTACTCATGTGTTGAGATAAATACCTTCCACTCCAACCATATAAATCTTGATTTCTAGCCACCCCAAGTTGCTTTCCACGCAATAAACATCTTCTACCAAGCCAAATATGTGAGAGAGTGATTGTGTGTTGAGGAGACTATCTTTTGAAGCACAAGAGCCAGGAGTTTATCATTGTTACCACATCTATTACCTTTTGGAGGGTGGTGCCTCCTAGATTGGTTAGGTGTCGCTTGGGAGCCTCCTTCATCATGTTGTGGAGTTGAACCAAGAAGTTTGTAGGGGCAAGGAGATCACCTACTTCGTGAAGATCTACCCATAGTGAGGCTAGTCCTGCATGGACGGAAGCCGTGTTGGAATAGACGAGGTTGCTACTTTGTGGACCCTAACAGGTGGAGCCCTCCGTGGACTATCGCCACTGCTACCCTCCATGGGTTGAAGTCTCCATCAGAGTGGACGTACGATAGCACCACCTATCGGAACCACGGGAAAAACCTTCGTGTCATTAATTGCATTTGATTCTCCTCTCCCTACCTTTACTTTCATGTGCATGTCTTTACTTTCCGCTGCTATACTCTTAGACTTGCATGTGTAGGGTGAACTTGACTTGCTACAATTGCTAAAACTTGCCAAGTGTCGGAGCTTGATGCACTCGATCACCTATCGGGTCGTCGGCCCCTTTGTGGTTCGGCGATGGCGAGGTCACATGCACAAAGAGCGGAGATGGTGAGACAGCACGGCGATTGGGATGCTGGTGTTTTACCCAGGTTCGGGCCGCTGTGAAGCGTAAAACCCTACTCCTGCTTTTGGTGGATTTATCGGATTAACACGAAGAACACGCAGCGCTCAATCCCGACAAGGGTTGCCGTCGGGGAGAGCCGCTACGTGAGTACAAGTGTCTAAAAGTCCGAATCTTCAGCTAGGTTGCCTTGGGCCTCCTTTTATAGCTCAAGGGGCAACCACAATGGCAAAACAGACATTGTCTGATGATTAGACAGCTAATAGTGCTATCATACCTAACTCTGGCACTTAGGACAAAATGTCGTAAATGCAGTCTAGGTGGCGTGCGGGGGTGCATCCCCGGCAAGCTTCTACCAGCGCTCTAGATAACTATCGCACCACAGCTTGACAAGCCTATGGACGGGTGTCAAGGTGGCATAATCTGTCTTCTAGCATGCCTCCACGTGCTTAGCGAGAGCCACTTAGCCACCTGGGGGCTCGACACCGCATCGACAAGTGACTGGCGTTGTGATGCGGTGGAGCGGTCGCCGGTCGGCTCGCGCTTGCCGGGGGATGGCTTGCTATGTCTTCCTGAAGGTGTACGCGCCTCGGTCCCTGGCAGGCACCGGGGATGTGCTTGGCGCGCTCCGGGCCCGTCCTAGGCTGTTGCGTTGGTCTTGCCGGTGTTGCTTGGCCTTTGGTAGGTTGCTGCTGCCGGAGTCTGGGTCTTGAATGTTTACTTGGTTTGCGCTTGTGTTGATGGGTTTTGCTACTACTGCCTGTGCATAAGTCAGGGGCACTAGATACCCCTGTCCTAGTGCTGCGACAGGAGCTCCCGGATCTGGCCCACACGCACTTGCCCGGTGCCGTTGGGTCAGGCCCAAAATTTATGCACAGGCGCGCAATGTGGGGGACTAACCGCCAATCTACTAGTCAGCATTAACCCACTACCTCAGGCCATTTCCGCCACGCGCGCCGCATGCATTGCGGGGAGCTTGTGGTGGGTGCGTGTGACTTAAAGGCCTGGGCGTGGCAGAAACTGTAGCGTCAGGGATTGGAGCAATGGGGCGGTTACCTGTTCGCCCATGAGTCGTGGGTAGTGGGATTGGTGGAGATGGGCGGCCGCTCTAGAGCGGAGGAGAGCCAGCCCTCGTGCCCTCCCCTATAAATTAGGGGGTCACGGCGGCGATGCTCATCCATCTCCATCTCCTCCTTATTCCCAAGTCCGCGTTGCTTGTCCTCTCTTCTGGTTCGTCTTTGGATGCTCTAGTCCACGCCATGGCGAGGGGGCGAGGAAGACTCTCAGCTTCTGCCGGGGCGACGAGAGCTTCCCTTCAGGATCATGCCGTTGCTTCAGCCGCGGCGACGGGAGGTGCTTCCAGTGCGCGCGGTGGGAGAGCTGGAAGAGGCCTGGGCCAGCGCGGGGCTCGCGGCCAGGGGAGGCGGAGCGCCGCCTCCGACCCTCCTCCGGTGGCGGTTCCTTCCCCAACAACGGAACATACTGAGAGCACGGCGCTGGAGTTTGCCATCGGGCTGCGTGTCCCTCCTCGTAGCCGCTTGTGACTCCCTCGTCCCTTTGCCAGGGTGATGGAGGTCGACAAGCAGCACACGATGTGGTTGCGTGTGCATGGCTGCTGCAATGGTGCTGTGCGGGCCGATGTCGAGTTCCCAGCAGCCTGTGTCATGTTCCTTAGGCGCGGGTGGAAGACCTTCACACCCACTCATAACTTCATGGGAGGGTATGTCCTCCGCTTCAAGCTGGTGGAGGCCGACACGCTCTCCATCAAGATCTATGGGTGCTCGGGCGCTCATCTCGGCTACTGTAAAGAGAGCTCGAGTGATGATGAAGACTCCTCCTCAAGCAATAGCGACGAGGAGGACAGTGTCAGTGAAGACGGCGACAGCGAGCTCCAGGCCGTCAAGTCAGAGTACGATGACCTGGGCTCTAGCTGACCGCCGGCCGCACCATCACCGTCAGCGAGCCCCCCTCTCTTCCCCCGGCAGAGCGATTTGCCGGGGGTTCTTGCCTTGGGCGCCGCCTCTCCTCCTCAGCTGGACCTTGGCAGGCTCATGGACTTCGGCTTCGTCTTCCTTGCCGGTGGTCCCATCGAGACGTTCCCCGACAGCCTTGACGGGGTCAGGCTGGGCTTTTGCTTAGGTCTCCCTTTCGCCCTTTTTCTTTTTGTAACTTGCTCCTAAGGGAGAAAGTCAAATAAAGATTTATTAGGAAGGAGCTCTCCAATGTATCTTGATCCATTTTGTATCAAGAATCGAATGAATGGATGTTATTTCTCTTCCCTGAGTACCATCCTTTTCTCCTTTTGTTTCTACTGTGTCAGTATGTTTGTCCTTGCCGCACGAAACCGCTTGCTGGGTCACTACTAACCACGAGCGCCAAAAGGGGAGCGAGCCCCCTGCAGCAGGTTGGCGTTGTTCCCCGGTAGGGCTCCTTGTCGGTATCGGCGCGGCCCCCCAGGGCTGACAAGTATCAGGAGCTGGGGAATGGGACAAGGGTTTTCACCACGTGGGGGACTCCACCGAACACATCCGAAAAGAGAGCAAGGGTTTCCTTTAAGGGAGCAAACAACATAAAACTTGGGATATGCGATTAGACTTATCTTTTTAGGTAGTATCCCTTTCTGGAGTACGCTGGGACACCATCCTTGTTCCTTTGCCCTCCTTCTATGTTTTCCTGGTGGCCAAACATGTAGGGCAAGAGGCCTCTATCCCTTGAAGAGAGAATGCGGCAACAAGGATTATAGGCTTAACAAGTACTCTAGCAAATCTCTAGAACTTAAAAAGGCGATGACATTGCAATCATAAAAATGCATAATGAACATGTAATGCAATGATATGATGCAATGCCTAGCTTTATTATTGTTGCACAAAGTCTGCACCTGGCTTTGTACAAAGGGTTACATGCAACTTCGGCAAAGCTTGTACAAAAGGTGGCTGTCGGGGACTGGGCCCGGCAGCTGCACCTTACGGGTAGAACTTACGAAGATGCTCAATATTCCATGAGTTAAGCACCTTGGTGCCACCTTCGGTCTCTAGACGGACTGTGCCAGGTCTGGTGACTCATGCTACCCGGTAAGGTCCTTCCCACTTCGGCGTCATTGTTGGTACCCTTGGCGGACTAAACGCGCCTAAGGACAAGGTCGCCTTCCTCAAGGCTCCGGACATGGACCCTCAGCTATGATAGCGGCGCAGGGCTTGCTGGTAGGGTGCAGCACGCACAGCAGCCCAGAGACGATCTTCCTCGAGGAGCATGGCATCGTCATGCCATAGCTTCTCTTGCTCTACTTCATCGTAGGCAAGTACTCGAGGTGACCCGTATATGAGTTCTATGGGGAGCACTCCTTCCACCCCAAACACTAGGGAGAAGGGCGTCTGGCCGGCAGCTCGATTCGGTGTCGTTCTGAGGGACCAAAGAACCACCGGCAGCTCATCTACCCATCGCTTGCCGCTTTTCCACAGTCTATCGAAAGTCCTTGTCTTGAGTCCTTGCAACACTTCAGCATTCATCCTCTCGACTTGCCCGTTGCTCCTTGGATGGGCAACAGAGGCGAAGGAGACCTTGCTTCCAAGGCTTTGGATGTATTGCATGAAGGCGCGGCTCGTGAACTGGATGCCGTTGTCGGTGATCACTCTGTTGGGCACTCCAAAATGGCACACCAGTCCTTTCATGAACTTGATAGCTGACTGCACGGTCACCTTCCTCACTCGCTCTACCTCAGGCTACTTTGTGAACTTGTTGATTGCTACGAACAAGAAGTCATAGCCCCCGATAGCACGGGGAAAGGGGCCCAAAATATCGAGCCCCCAGACTGAGAATGGCCAGGATAAAGGGATCCTCTGGAGAGCTTGCGCTGGTTGATGGATGTTCTTGGGATGGAACTGGCAGGCTTCACACTTGGTGACCAATTGAGTTGCATATTGGAGGGCAGTGGGCCAATAGAAACCCTGCCGGAAGGCTTTTCCGGCAAGAGCCCTAGATCCAATGTGAGAGCCATATATGCCTCCATGAATCTCCGCCATCAGCTTCAATCCATCCTCCCGGCAGATGCACCGCAATTTCACACCGTTCGGTCGTCTTCTGTACAAGGTGTCATCGACAAACTGGTACATACTTGACTGACGGGCTACTTTTTCGGCCTCTTCTTGCTCTTCGGGAAGTTCTCCTGTTTGCAGGAAGTGGACTATATGTTGTGCCTAGGTTGGAGCCTGTGGCACGACAACGAGGACTAAAGGCATCTCCTCATTCGTGGGAGCTCTTACCTCGACCGCAAGAGCCTGAGCTTCTACGGGAGGGAGCTGCTCACCAACCGAAACGGGACTTCCCCCGACAGCCTCTCTACCAGTGGCTTCTGGAAGCTCTGCCGGGAAATGCTTGCCGGAGTTCAACTTTCTTCTTTTTCTGGCCATCGCTGACGGGGATACTGATGGTTGAGTGAGGCGGAGGACAAAAGTCCCTGGTTCCACAGGAAGCTTCTACGCGGCGCACTTTGATAGGTGATCAGCGATGATGTTTTCTGCACGGGGCACATGCTCTGCTTGCAAACCATCAAAGCGCTCCTCCAGTTTCCTCACTTCTTCCACGTATGCTTCCAATAATGGGCTCTGATAATCTTTGTTGACTTGTTTCACCACGAGCCGAGAATCTCCTCGGATGATCAGTTTCTTGATTCCCAACTCCACCGCGATTCTAAGTCCGGCAAGGAGTCCCTCATATTCAGCGGTGTTGTTAGTGGCTTCCTCTCGGGGAAAGTGCATCTGAACCACATACTTGAGGTGCTCTCTGGTGGGGGCGACGAGGAGCACGCCTGATCCGGCACCCTGGAGCGAGAAAGCACCGTCAAAGTACATGATCCAATCCTTGGGCGCTTCTTTGCTGGGGAGAATTGTCTCTGGAACCTCTTCGTCTGGCGTGGGAGTCCATTCTGCAATGAACTCTGCCAATGCCCTGCTCTGAACTGTGGAAGTGCTCTCATACTTCAATCCGAAACTTGACAGCTCAAGGGCCCACTCAACTATCCTGCCCGTGGATTCGGGGTTCCTCAATATGCGCTGCAGCGGAAAGCGAGTGACAACTGTGATCTCATGGGCTTGGAAGTAGTGGCGCAGCTTCCTCGAGGCCATGATGAGGCCGAAGATCAGCTTTGGCACTCTAGAGTATCTTGACAAAGCCCCCTGCAACAAGGAGCTGGCAAAGTACACTGGCCGCTGCAGCACTTTCTTCTTCGCCACTTCCTTGGAATTGCATTCGCTAGCTTGTGATACGTCTCCAACTTATCTATAATTTTTGATTGTTCCATGCTATTATATTATCTGTTTTGGATGTTTTATATGCATTAATATGCTATTTTATATTATTTTTGGGACTAACCTATTAACCTAGAGCCCAGTGCCAGTTTCTGTTTTTTCCTTGTTTTTGAGTATTGCAGATAAGGAATATCAAACGGAGTCCAAACGGAATAAAATCTTCGCGATGATTTTTCTTGGACCAGAAGAAACCTACCAGACTTGGAGAGGAATGCAGGAGACCTGCCGGGAGATCACAAGCCTGCAGTGCGCGCCCTAGGGGGGCACGCCCCTGGCTTGTGCCCCCCTGCAGGTCCTCCAACCCTAATCTTCGGCCTATAAATTCCCAAATATTCCCCCAATACCAATAAGGGCCACGAAAATACTTTTCCGCCGCCGAAAGCCTCTGTTCCCGTGAGATCCCATCTTGGAGCCTTTTCCGGTAATCTGCCGAAGGGGGATTCGATCACGGAGGGCATCTACATCAACTCCATTGACCCTCAGATGATGCGTGAGTAGTCGACCACAGACCTTCGGGTCCATAGCTAGTAGCTAGATGGCTTCTTCTCTCTCTATGTTCTTCAATACCATGTTCTTCATGATCTTCATGGAGATCTATCCGATGTAATACTCTTTTGCGGTGTGTTTGTCAAGATCCGATGAATTGTGGGTTTATGATTAGATTATCTATGAATATTATTTGAATCTTCTCTGAATTCTTATATGCATGATTTCATATCTTTGCAAGTCTCTTCGAGTTATTGTTTTGGTTTGGCCAACTAGATTGGTAATTCTTGCAATGGGAGAAGTGCTTAGTTTTGGGTTCAATCTTGCGGTGTCCTCACCCAGTGACAAAGTAGGGGTAGCGAGGCACGTATTTGTATTGTTGCCATCAAGGGTAAAAATATGGGGTTTTCATCATATTGCTTGAGTTTATCCCTCTACATCATGTCATCTTACCTAATGCGTTACTCTGTTCTTCATGAACTTAATACTCTAGATGTAGGCAGGAGTCGGTCGATGTGTGGAGTAATAGTAGTAGATGCAGAATCATTTCGGTCTACTTGACATGGACGTGATGCCAATATGCATAATCATTGCCTTGGATATCGTCATAACTATGCGCTTTTCTATCAATTGCTCGACAGTAATTTGTTCACCCACCGTATTATTTTCCTTCAAGAGAGAAGCCTCTAGTGAAACCTATGGCCCCCGGGTCTATTTTCCATATTTTATTTTCAGATCTATAAACCACAAATACCAAAAATACTTTGCTGCAATCTTTTTACTTTAATTTTACTTTTTGTTTTAGTAATCTTTTATATCTATCTCTATTAGATCTCATCCTTGCAAGTAACCATGAAGGGATTGACAACCCCTTTATAGCGTTGGGTGCATGTGTTTGATTGTTTGTGCAGGTTCAAAGATTGGGGCCTTGCTTGTACCTCCTACTGGATTGATACCTTGGTTCTCAACAACTGAGGGAAATACTTATCTACTTTGCTGCATCACCCTTTCCTCTTCAAGGGAAAACCAACGCAAGCTCAAGAAGTAGCAACTTGCCGAGGTTCCCCTGGGTCTGCATTGGGTCCCGCCGCGGATGCTTCGGTTTTTCCCCCGGCAGCATCAGCAGCAGCGGCTGCACCTTCATCCACTTCTCGCTGCGCCACCAGCGCTGCACTAACCACTTGATTCGTTGCCGCCAAGTATAGCAGCAACGGTTCTTGTGGTTTAGGAGCGACCAAGGTGGGAGCGGAAGAAAGGTAAGCTTTCATATCCTGTAGTGTTGCCTCTGCTTCCGGGGTCCACTTTATCGGGTCAGCCTTCTTTAGAATCTTGAAGAATGGCAGGGCGTGTTCAGCGGATTTGGAGATAAACCTACTTAACGCGGCAACGCATCCGGTCAAACGTCTGATGTCCTTGATGGTCTTGGGTGCTTGTATCTGCTCAATTGCTTTGATCTTGTCGGGATTGGCTTCTATTCCTCGCTGAGATACAAAGAACCCAAGTAGCTTGTCGGATGGGATGCTAAACACACACTTCTCAGGGTTGAGTTTCAAATTGATCTTGCGCAAGTTTCAAAAGTTTCTTCCAAGTCTTGTATGAGAGTCGCTTCATCCTTGGTCTTGACGACTATGTCATCCATGTAAGCTTCCATATATCTGTGCAACTGAGGTCCAAATCCAATCTGCACGGCTCTGGCAAAGGTAGAACCAGCGCTCTTTAACCCGAAGGGCATATGTACAAAGCAGTACGTGCCGCACGAAGTTATGAACGCGGTATTTTCCTCATCTTCCTTAGTCATGAAAATCTGGTGGTATCCGGAGTATGCCTCCAAGAAGGAAAGCAAGTCGCACCCGGAAGTGGAATCAACAATCTGGTCTATGCGCGGCAAGGGGAAAGGGTCCTTTGGGCATGCTTTGTTCAAGTCAGTGAAATCTATGCAGAGCCTCCATTTCCCATTCGCCTTGCACACCACTATCTGGTTGGCTAGCCAAGTTGGGTGCAACACTCCTCTGACCAAACCAGCTGCTTCGAGTTTCCTGATTTCTTCGGCAATGAACTGCTGCCGCTCCAAGGCTTGCTTCCTAACCTTTTTCTTGACGGGCCTGGCATGAGGGCACACAGCAAGGTGCTGCTCAATCACCTCCCTGGGAACACCGGGGATGTCAGATGGTTCCCAAGCGAACACATCGACATTCGCCCGCTGGAAGGCAACGAGCACGCTTTCCTATTTGTCAGTAAGGGTGGCGCTGATGGTGAACGTACCACCAGTGCCATCAGCACTGCTGGGATCTTCTTCGTCTCAGGATAGGTGACCTTGGACTTCTTGCTAGCGGAACTCTTCGGCAGGTCATCATCAGGAGCAGCGCACTCCGAAGAGGCGCGCTTCCTGGAGTCCTTGCCGGCGTTCATGCTAGGCTTCTTCGCCTTCTTTGACTCCTTGGCGGGAGCTGGGATTTCTTCAGCCTCAGCTGCTACCGCATCTCGATACATCTTGTCCATGCATATGACTGCATCCTTCTTGTCAGATGGGATGGAGATGATTCCAATGGGGCCCGGCATTTTCAAAGTGTTGTAAGCATAGTGGGATGCTGCCATGAATTTTGCCAGGGCTGGGCGACCGAGAATTCCATTGTAAGGCAGAGGGAGCTCAACCACGTCACACACTACCTTATCAGTCTGGTAATTCAACTCCCCGCCAAATGTCACAGGAAAAGTGATCTTTCCCTTAGGTCGGCTTCTGCCGGGGTTGACTCCTTGGAATGTACCCGTAGCCTTGAGCTCTCTGTCCGGGATCTGCAGCCATTCAACCACCTTTGGGGAGACTAAGTTAAATCCCGCCCCGCCGTCAACTAACATCTTGGTGACTTTGAGGTTGCGGATTGTTGGGGAGACCAACAATGGCAAACATCCGACCACAGTGGTGCGATCAGGATGGTCCTCTTCATCAAAGATGATAGGCGTGCAGGACCATTTGAGTGGCCTCTTGGACGCTGCAGCTGGGTCCACAACGTTGACCTCGCGCGCCCACTGCTTGAGCTGCCGGTGAGAGGAATGCAAGGATGCACCCCCATCAACACACATGGCTTCGGTTGCCTTCTAGAATTCTCGATCACTGGAATCCTCCTCGTCAACCTCATCCTCAATCATATCCTCTGCTTCTTTCTTCTCACGGCCTCTGGCTGGCCTTTCCTTCTGCTGCGGAGCTTTGCCGCGGCGGCCTCCTCTGCCGCCACGGCCCTTCCCGGCAGCACCGTCTTGGCCTTTCTCTTTGTCACACTTCTCGTACTCGGCCTTCTGCTTCTTGACAAGCTGCTCAACTTGGCGGCATTCTTGGAGATCATGGCATTTAGTGCAGTGGATTTTGCAGTATGGCCCGTCGGACTTTCCAGTTTTCTCAGCGCCAGCGGCCTCCCAGCAATCAGCGCACGCGGCAGCTCCCTTGCCGGGGGCCTCGGCTTTGGCCTTCTTGCCGGAACTGAGATCACCAGAGCCTTCAACGGCCAACACTACTTTTCCCTTACGCTTCTTGTTGCGCTTCCGGCTCTTCCCCTTCGGGCCAGGGGCATCGTCGTCGTCATCTGAATCGACTTCGACGCCAGCCTCCTCTCCGCGTAGTCGCCTTCCTTCCTCAGCACGAGCACACTTGTCAGCCAGCGTGGATAGCTCATTGACAGTCTTGGGGAGCTTTACGTTCAACTTGGCCCGCATCCTTCTACTGCATACGTTCAAATGGAACGCGGCAATCACGGCTGCGGGGTGTATCTCCGGGATATTGCGATGCACTTGGCTGAATCTCTAGATATACTTCCGCAGAGTCTCTCCCTTCTTTTGCGGAAGGACTTGTAGGTTGTTGGGCTGCCCTGGCTCCTGGTGGCCACCTGTGAAGGCGCCAATGAACTCGTTGCACAAGTCAGCCCATGATGAAATGGAGTTCTTCGGCAGATGCATCAGCCACGATCTCACGTTTGGCTTGAATGCCAAAGGGAAGTAGTTGGCGAGCACTTTCTGATCTCTTCCTCCGGCGGCTTGAACGGCTATCGTGTAGATGCCCAGGAGTTCTGCCGGGTTCAGTTTTCCATCGTACTTCTCCATCAGCTCTGGCTTGAAAGCTTGGGTCGATGGCTCGCGAGTGAAGGCAGGGCACCCAACCTCGTAAGGCAGGTACCCGCCAGCACTGGGTGCGGGGTTGCCAGCACCTGGGCCGTTGCGCCTATCAGACTGACGGTGTGCTTCTAGGCGTCGTTCTATGGTGATGCGGGCGTCTTCTTTCCGCCGATCTTCCAGGACACGCCGCTGGTCTCGGCGATCGCACGGGCCGGACGAGGCCATAGATGCCTCGTCGAGCTCGTCAGCATATGAAGCTCGCTGTGGCTGCTCCTGGGTCTGTTGTCGCGGCTGGGGCTGCACCGTTGGTGTGGCCCCCTCGACACGATCGCCGGCCCGGGCCGCCGTTGCCGTGCGTGTGCGTCACGATGGCTCTGCATGCTGAGACTTGTTGGCTTCGACGAAGGATATCAAACTCTGGATGGTAGCTCTGCACTCGTCCATTTTATCAGCCGCCGGCGGGAAGTTTAGCAGCAGCTGGGCTCGCGCCATTGCTTCCGATGTCGTGTCCGGCATGGCAAAGGAGGCGGACCGCGACGTCGCCGGGCTCCTGGCGGAACCAGGAGGGGCGTCGCCGCTTCCCTATCGTTGTGCGCTGCTCGTCGAGGCGGTCTGACGTGGGGGAGGCCGAGCCCACGGGTTCGCGGCCCCGCTCGGCGCTCCGTCTTGTTCTGGACAAGGTGTGCGCTGACGTGGCTTGAGACTGTGTCGGTATTTCCCCAAACAGGAAGGGATGATGCAGCACAGCAACGGTAAGTATTTCCCTCAGTTATGAAACCAAGGTTATCGAACCAGTAGGAGGATCACCACCACCCAATAAGCAGCACCTGCACACAAACAACAAATACTTGCAACCCGACGCGAAAGAGAGGTTGCCAATCTCTCTACGGTAAAAAGATATATTAGGTAGTGATAGATAGGAGAGGTAGATCTCTCTAGAGCACAGAATAAAAAGGACAAATAAAATATGCAGCAATATGTTTTTGGGTGTTTGGTTTTGTAGATCTGAAAACAAAGATGCAAAAAGATAGATCTGAAAGCAATATGTTGGAAAAGTAGACCCGAGGGCCGTAGGGTTCACTAGTGGCTTCTCTCATGAGTATAGCGCACGGTGGGTGAACAAATTACTATTGGGAAATTGATAGAAAATTGAATAGTCATGACGATATCCAAGGCGATGATCATTATATAGGCATCACATCCAAGATAAGTAGACTGACTCCTGCCTGCATCTACCACTATTACTCCACACATTGACCGCTATCCAGCATGCATCTAGTGTATTAAATTCATGGAAAAATGGAGTAATGCAATAAGAACGGTGACATGATGTAGACAAGATATATTCATATAGGAATAGACCCCATATTGTTATCCTTAATAGCAACGATACATGCGTGTCTTGCTGCCCCTTCTGTCACTGGGAAACAACACCGCAAGATCGAGCCCATCACAAAGCACCTCTTCCCATGGCAAGAAAAATCGATCTAGTCGGCCTAACTAAACCAAATATTTGGAGAAGAAATACGAGGCTATAAGTAATCATGCATATAAGAGATCAAAGAAGACTCAAATAATATTCATGGATAGAAACTGATCATGAACTCAAAATTCATCGGATCCCAACAAACACACCGCAAAAGTTTACATCAAATATATCTCCAAGAGACCATTGTATTGAGAATCATAAGAGAGAGAGAGGAATCCATCTAGCTACTGCCTACGGACCCGTAGGTATATGGTGGACTACGCACGCATCATCGGAAAAGCACATATGAGGAAGATGAACCCCTCCGTGATGGTGTTTAGATTGGATCTCGAGGTTTTGGAACTTGCGGCGGCTGGAATTGTGTTTCGTCGACTCCCCTAGGGTTTTTGGAATATTTGGGAATTTATAGGCATCAGAGGCGGTGGAGAGGGGCCCCGAGGAGGGCACAACCCACCAGGGCGCGCCGGGGCCCCCCTGGCGCGCCCTGGTGGGTTGTGGTCTCCTCAGCCCACTCCCCCGGCACTTCTTTGGCCCATTGGGTGTCTTCTGGTCCAGAAAAAAATCTCCAAAAAGTTTCGTCGCGATTGGACTCCGTTTGGTATTGATTTTCTGCGAAGTAAAAACAAGCAAAAACAGCAACTGGCACTTTGGCATTATATCAATATGTTAGTCCCAAAAAATGATATAAAGTTGTTATAAAATGATTGTAAAACATCCAAGAATTATAATATAACTGCATGGAACATGCAAAAATTATAGATATGTTGGAGACGTATCATGCGCCCAGTAGTCGCGCCATTGACGGGCGCAGATGGGGGATCACGGCTTGCTCCGGATTGAGCGTCGATGTGGCAGCCAGGGCCATCCGCGCGGTGAGGAGGTGGAGACTGGTCGTTTCCTCTGCCCGCGGTACCAGGGGCGTGCTCGCCAGGACGTTGCTGCTATTGCTCCTCTCCGGCGTTCCCCGCTCCAACCCCAGTCGCGGGGGATACGACGGCGGCGCCGTCTGCGCCAGCCGCGTCGCCCGCGACGCCCGCTTCACTCACAACCGACGTGGTGCCAATGGCGCCCGCGGCTGCATGCGAGGGAAGCTTTGAAGTGGAGGGATGCATGGTCACACCGGACTTCTTCTTGGGAGCCATGGATGAAGAAGACGATGATGAAGATCGAATCGCTGCTCACGAACTCGGGTTCGCACAAATGACGCATGCCTACCTGGCGCGCCAAAGATGTCGGGGCTCGATGCACTCGATCACCGATGGGGCCGTCAGCCCCTTTGTGGTTCGGCAGGGGCAAGGTCACATGCACAAAGAGCGGAGATGGTGAGACAGCACAACGATCAGGACGCTGTTCTTTTACCCAGGTTCAGGCCGCTATGAAGCGTAAAACCCTACTCCTGCTTTTGGTGGATTGATCGGAGGAACACGAAGAACACGCAGCGCTCAATACCGGCAAGGGTTGCTGTCGGGGAGAGCCGCTACGTGAGTACAAGTGTCTAAAAGTCTGAATCTTCAGCTAGGTTGCCTTGGGCCTCCTTTTATAGCTCAAGGGGCAACTACAATGGCAAAACAGACATTGTCTGATGATTAGACAGCTAACAGTGCTATCATACCTAACTCTGGCACTTAGGACAAAATGCCGTAATTGAAGTCTAGGTGGCGTGCGGGGGTGCATCCCCGGCAAGCTTCTACCACCGCTCTAGCTATCTATCGCACCACAGCTTGACACGCCTATGGACGGGTGTCAAGGGGGCATAATCTGTCTTCCAGCGTGCCACCACGTGCTTAGCGAGAGCCACTTAGCCACCTGGGGGCTCGACACCGCATCGACAAGTGACTGGCGTTGTGATGCGGTGGAGCAGTGGCCGATCGGCTCGCGCTTGCCAGGGGATGGCTTGCCGGGTCTTCCTGAAGGTGTACGCGCCTCGGTCCCCGGCAGGCACCGGGGATGTGCTTGGCGTGCTCCGGGCCCGTCCTGGGCTGTTGCGTTGGTCTTGCCGTTGTTGCTTGGCCTTTTTTAGGTTGCTGCTGCCGGAGTCTGGGTCTTGAATGTTTTCTTGGTTTGCGCTTGTGTTGATGGGTTTTGCTACTACTGTCTGTGCATAAGTCAGGGGCACTAGATACCCCTGTCCTAGTGCACCGACACCAAGACTTAAAATTGGGAAAAGGCTAGATTTTTATTTGGTCAAGTAGTCTAATTATCCCCCCCCTCCCCTCTCTAGAGATACTTAGGATCCTACAAGTGGTATCAGAGCTCTAGTCTCCATTGCATTGGTTTCACAACCTAGGAGAGTATAGCGTCTAATGAGGGAAGTTATCATCGTAGAGGTCCATATTTTGATGGTACAAACTTTGCTAGTTGGAAGCACAAAATGAAAATGCATATTCTTGGTCATAACCCCGTCGTTTGGGCTGTTGTTCGTGTTGGCTTGCAAGGTGATTTATTTGGAGATGGAAAGGAACCGGATAGTGAAGCAACCGCGAAAGAATTGAAGATGTTGCAATACAATGCTCAAGCATGAGACATTCTATTCAACTACTTATGCCCCGAAGAGTTCAACAAGATAAGCCGTCTCGAGAATGTAAAAGAGATTTGGGATACTTTGGTTGATATTCATGAAGGTACCGAATCCGTCAAGGAATCTAAGTTGGATATGCTACAAAGTCAACTTGACAATTTCAAGATGAAGGATGGTGAAGGAGTCGCGGAAATGTACTCTAGGCTTGCTCTCATCACCAATGAGATTGTCAGCTTAGAAAGTGAAGAGATGACCGACAAATTCATCATCAAGAAGATCCTTAGAGCCTTGGATGGAAAGTACGACACCGTGTGCACATTGATCCAAATGATGCCAAACTACAAAGATCGCAAGCCTATGGAAGTCATTAGAAGGATTGTTGCTCATGAAATGTCACTCAAGGACAAAGAAGAACTTGACACCAAGTCAAGCGGTGCATACAAAGCTACAAGTGACACTCCCACTACTTCAGGTGACAACCTTGTTACCAATGAAGAAATAAGCCTGATGGTCAAGAAACTCAACAAGTTCTACAAGAGTAGAGGCAAAGAGAGAAGCTCCAACTCAAGATATGGACAGAAGAGTTCCTCTAGTCGTGACCGAAATTGTTACAATTGTGGAAGGCCTAGACACTATTCCAATGAGTGCACGGCCCCCCCACAAAAGGAGAGAAAAGTCACCTAGAAGATGAAGCTCAAGAGATAAATCACCTCGTAGAGAGAGAAGGAGTAGAGAAGATCGCTATGAATGAAGGCCCTCCCGGAGAAGCAAGGACTCGGAGAAGAAGGACAAGTACACCAAGAGCTACACAAAAAGAAGACATCAAGCTCATGTTTGTGAATGGGTTTCCGGATCTGAATCCGACAACCAGTCCGAGAGAAGCTACCAGTCCAACTCCAACTATAGTCAAGATGAAGGTGTTGCCGGATTAGCACTCGTAACCTCCAACTCCTATGATATATTTGATTCACCAAATGAAGGAACTGGAAGTTGCTTAATGGCTAAAGGCCCCAAGGTATCACACCCCAAATACATTGACTTTAATAGTGATGAGGATGATTTACTAGGAGATGATGAATTGCTCTTTGATAAAACTAGTGCTGTTAGTCAAAATGAACTTGATGATAATCATGCTAATGAAGATAAGTCGTATGGTGATGATAAGAAAGAGATTGAGCGTCTAACTAAAGAACTAAACGCTCTTAAGTTAGCTCATGAATCTACTCTAGAAGATCATACAGAGCTCTTAAGAACTCATGAGAAGCTATGCTTCGAGAAGCTAAATTTAGAGAAAGAGCATGAGTTTCTTAAAGCCATCAATGATGACCTTCAACAGAAGAGTTCTTCTTATCTTGCCAAACGACTACTCTTGTCCACATTTGTTTCACAAGTTAAGCCTATGCAAACTAGTAACAAAGGCAAGAAATGTTCTTCATCTAGTAGCAACAATACTAATGCTATATCTAATAATGTTGCTTCTAGTAGCTCTATTGATCACACTAATGATTCTCTTAGCCAAGTTACACTTGAGCAAGAAAACAATTTATTGAAAGGGATTATAGAGAAAGGTGTCTACAAAAGTCTTGACGGATGTAAGCAATTTGAGGAGATTGTACGCAAGCATGGAGGATACCGGAAGAACCAAGGCATTGGCTACTTCAACGCCAATGGAGTTGAATGGGAAGAAGGTCAATACCCCAAGCCAAAGTTTGTTCCTCAAACGAAGAAGTATGAACCTACTCTCCCCAAGGGAACAAAAGCTCAAGATGACCTTCTACCACAAAACCACAAACTTAAGGGAAAGGACAAGCTTCAAGAAGAGATTTACACATTTGAAGATGTATCCCGAGCCATGGTCAAGTGGGTTCCCAAGGCTACTGCAAGCTCTACTTCATCAAGTGCTACTTCAACTCCAAGAATTCCCATCAACTTGATGTGGGTCCCGAAGAAGAAGAACTAGAGAAGTTCTTGCGGGGTGACTCCGCCAATAAAATTCACTCATATTCATTTTTGGCAAGGATTATTTGCAATCAACTCCAACCTTATGCAATAGCTTAAGGAGTCACACATTCCCTCAAAGGTAAGCAAGGTACAAGGTAGTAAAAGAATCAATGGACATCATATAAATATGCTTCGCTCCATGTCCATAGATATCCTTGTATTTGTTCCTTGTATGGGAAAAACCCAAGTAGGTGAGAAGAGTATGAAACAACAAGGATTGCTCCCAACTCAAGATGATCTTCATCAACAATGAGCATCCATCACTACATCACCTACATGAATTCTTCATCGACAAAACCCAAGGTTAGTTTATCCCTGCTAGGGGGTATGTCACATCAAGGGGGAGCTTTACTCTAAGACCTGAGTTAGCATCTCATAAGATGTGACGACATTATATGCATTATGTAAAAGTGGTAACCCCACTTGTGCTTAAACAATGAGTATGACCTATGATCAAGTATTCTTACTTGGATCCTAAGTCAATATACTCATATATAGATGACTCCGTCATCGCAAAAGTGCTTGGTAGATACTAGAGTAGTTATGCATGTTTGCCATGATTTCATTTGACATCTTATTGTGTGAGCATGTTGGTATGCATATCTTTTCTCGTTCGATGATATCCAATTGTTGTTATTTGGCTTTCATTTTTCTTTGGCCAATTGGATGTACAAAAATGTCTAGGACCCTTCTCTAGCTATCTATGCTTTCTCTTCTCAAATTCTATTCATGCTTCATCACAAAATTTGAGCAAGCACTTTTCCTCTGTTTGAGGAGCACTCGAAGAGTTCCGTTTCGACAAGAGCTCACTTCCAAAACCTCCCACGTGAAATTTGGTGTAACCAATTCCACAATCTCGATCTCACCGTTTCACTAGGGTTGATCTGGTTTTAAGAACCTTGGTACCACCGATTTAGAAATCTCGGCCTCACCGAGTTTCACTGTCTCCTGAAAGTTAAGAAACTCGGTGGCACCGATATCTCCGAACCGGTGTCACCGACAGCGAAGGGATATATATATATATATATATATATATATATATATATATATATATATATATATATATCGGCGGGCACGATTTTTGAAATTAGTTCTTCAAACGTCGTTCTTCGTCAACCCTAGCTGCCGCTCGTGTGTCTTCGGACGTCGCCTTCAATTCCCGTGCGTCTTCACCACACGAGATCCTTGCCGTCGACCGCAATCTCACCCATCGTCATCGCCGTAGGATAACTTGGCCAAATTAGGGTAAAGATCTCAACCCTATTGCTCTCCCCAACTGATTCTTGCGCATTAGGTCGTGCCTTTCTTCATGCCACGGATTGCCTATCCTCTATCCACTAGAACCTCCGTTTAGATTAGATAACAATTTTTTTTAGGTTTAATCTTCCGCCATGTGTGTCTCGGTGTCACCGAGTTTGATAAATCGGTCTCACCGATTTGTTGTCTAGGGCTACTAAGAACATTCTCGATGAAACCGAGTTGCTCTTTTTGGTAAAACCAAAAGAGCTGCCAAGTTTCTGTTAAAGAGAGTGTATGTCCCGGTAGTTCCGAAATTTGTGACTCGGTGGAACCGAAACCCACATAGCAGAAAGTTAAATTTAAAATTTTAAGTTCAAATTTGTAAAAACCTTCTGAATTTTGTGATGCTTATCCCCTCTGCTCATCTATATCTATTCACAGGGTCAGCATGTCAGATTTAGGGGGATAGTCAGAATGATCTATGAGAGCAAAGTGTTGACATGGATGCTGGCACTAGTCCAGATACTAGCTCCTCATCTTCATAGGATCCAGGCACTCCCAGTTCTCATGGGTTGCCCAAGGCTCCCACAAGGTCCATGAAGAAGCTCAACTCAGATGAGGAGGACTCAGACTTTGTGCCAGAAGAAATTCTTGCCAAGAAGCAACAAGAGAAAAAGGATAAAGCTTCTAGAAAATCTGCAAATAAGGCCACTTCTTCCAAGAGGGCAGTCAGGAAGGAGTATGCCAAGTTTGATGCTATGAGAGCTCCTGAGAGTGCCAGGGCAGGTATGACTCTCACTCTGGAGTAACCTAGGACTTCTAAGTCCATGCCCAAGAAGGCAGGCTAGAAGAGAGTCAGGAAGAGGATTGTTCATGTTGTTGGTAGACCAACCTCTATGTTTGAGGATCCATTAGAGGAAGAGGAGGAGGAAGAACCTGTTGCACAACCTCCTCCTAACAAGAAGAAGAAGCTAATGGCTGATGCAATGACTAGTCAGGCTGCATCTAGAACCAAGCCTACTGCCACCAAGTCCAAGAAGACAACCGGAGACATTCCTCTTGTAGAGAAGAACAAGAGATCTTCCACCATGGAAGAAGAGGAAGATGTTACTGTGCTAAGGAAGCTGAGACCCCACTTGCCTGAACACAATGACACTCATCTAGTTGCTGAGGATATGAAGAAGAGGAAGGATTCGGGGCTAAGGAAATGGAGAGCTAATGATCCATATGCTCAAAGGAGGAGAACGGATGTTGATGCTCGCTTCCACACTAAGGAGCAGCAATATTTTTATGAGATTGTCTTGTTAGACAAGAGTCCTGCAGTTAGTGACATGAGATATGTGGTCTGGAAGTACATCAAGAAGAATGGAGACTATTTTCCTCATGTGCTGGAGAACTTCAAGGTCATTGACATAGATGCTTTTGTTGGCAGAGAGTTCACTGCATGGAATGATGAGATGATCATGCAGTTTTACTCTACAGCTCATATCTATCCAAATGGAAGGATAGTTTGGATGACTAAAGGAACAAGGTACCAAGCTACAGTTGATGACTGAGCTACCATCTTAGGAGCCCCACAGGTACAAGAGGGAGATCTTGATGTCTATTCTGAGGCCAAGATGAATCCTAATACCATGGCCAATATGTACAACACTATCCCTGCCGATTATGTGAAGACACACAAGTTTGGATCAGTCTATCATCTGCAAGATGGATTGCCCACTACCAACACCATCATGAGGCATACATTGATGCCCAAGTCTGGATATGAAAAGTGATCAGGGGGTATTCCATCAACATGTTGCACCATGTAGATCTCCATACTAGATTCAGGGTTATGGATTTGATAGTAGAGACTATCAAGAGGACAACTGCAGACCAGAAGAGTGGATATGCTCCATACATTCAGATGCTCATAAATTCCAAAGTTGGAAAGAGCGTATATGCACTTGATCGTCCACATCTGCCCCTACAGCCAGAGGTTGAGGACAATGTTGTGGTGATGGACCCCAGTCATGCCACTTCATCTACTGCACAGGCAGAGGAAGAGGCAGAAGCAGCTAGAGCCACTAGTGCTCAGACTCCCAGGACCAAGATTGACCAATTATCCTACATCTTCACTGCTATCCAAGGGATAGAGAAGAATGTTGTTGAGCTCCTCAAGAATCAGAAGAGCCTTGAGAGGATTGTTGAATCAAAATTTCATGCTCTTGACAACAAGGTGGATGAGCTGACTGTGACAGTTAATGAGCTCAAACAGGAAATGGATGCAGTGCCTAGTCCCCATTCCAGTGATGATGATGGCTCCCCTCTTAGGACTAGCACTCAATTCAAGACTCAAGTCAGATCTATTGCAGTGTCTACTCCACCACCCCAGAGGACTTGAGCAAAAGCTTTTGCAGATGCCCTTCTTTTGACTCCTTCAACTGCTACCGGAGGAGATCAAGCCCATAGAGATGATTAGTTCTACGTACTTTGAACTTTTTGGTAACTTGTTAACAAAGGGGGAGAAGTGCATAGATCATAGGGCTTCGAGAGAGAGTGTTTTGTCTTTTGGTTGCTCTCTTCATTTTAAAAAACATTTGGTTTTTAGCTTGGTTGTTAATCTCAATCATTTTTCATCATATGCTTTGCTTGTTGATGCTACTATTTCCTATCTTTGTGATATATCTATGAGATGATCATTCACTTGTTTGGTGTTATGTGCATTGTAATCCATTCATATCATTTATGCGCACCACCAAGTTGAATATGACATGGAAGCGTAACCCACACTCCTAATCAATTGTGCATTTGCATTCGGACGCAAATTTTAAAAAATGCACAAATTAGGGGGAGCTCTTGTGAAAGCACAACTTCTCCCTAGGTGGTTTTGGGAATTAATAACAACATATACCTCATTGGACTCATGTTTCCACTAAGTATATTTCAGGAAAAGTTCAATGATATGATGGCTATAGATTGTGAGGACAACCCCAAGATGCAAGGAAGGAGAACCCCAAGATCCAAGGAATAAGATTGGCCAAGGTACAAGCAAGAGGACTCTACATTTCACTTTGAGTCCATAGGAAAACCAATACTTTCAAAAGGGGGTAAGGTATTAATGGTGAATGAAATGCTCAAGTGATCAAGTGATAGCCACCAAAAACATTAACAAAACTCTCCCACAAATATTCTGTCCAAAGCCTAACATGCAAAATCGGTGCCACCAACATTTCCCACTCGGCCCTACCGATTTTCATCTCAGACAGAAACCCTAGCCAAACCCCATTCTCGGTACCACCAAGTTGCATTTCGGTGCCACCGAAAACGGTGACCAACTCTCTGGTATCTCATTCTCAAGAATCAGAATTTCCGAGTTTTGAAAATCGGTTCCACCGAGTTTTAGAAACTGCCTAGGTAAACCTTGTCGGTACCACCGAGAATTCTATATCGGTTCCACCGAGATTCCTAAAGTTGCCACATTTTGAACACTTCGGTGCCACCGAGTTTTCACTTCGGTTTCACCGAGTTGGGCAATAATGTTGTAATGGTTGGATTTTTGGAGAAGCCTATATATACCCCTCCACCACATCCCACTCATAAGAGAAGCACTCAGAACAGTTCCACACTTCCCATATCCAAATTTCTGAGAGAAAACCACCTACCCTTGTGTTGAGGTCAAGATCATCCACTCCAACCATATCGATCTTGATTTCTAGCCTCCCCAAGTTGCTTTCCATCCAATCAATCTCTTCCACCCAAGCCAAATCTGTGAGAGAGTGATTGTGTGTTTAGGAGACTATCATTTGAAACACAAGAGCAAGTAGTTCATCATTACTATCGAGCCTATTACCTTTTGGAGGTGCCTCCTATATTGGTTAGGTGTCGCTTGGGAGCCTCCTACTTCGTGTTGTGGAGTGAACCAAGAAGTTTGTATGGGCAAGGAGATCGCCTACTTCATGAAGATCCACCCATAGTGAGGCTAGTCCTTCGTGGACAGAAGCCGTTATGGAATAGTCAAGGTTGCTACTTCGTGGACCCTTATGGGTGGAGCCCTCCGTGGACTCTCGCGACCGCTACCCTCCGTGGGTTGAAGACTCCATGAACGTGGATGTCCGATAGCGCGACCTATCGGAACCACAGGAAAAATCTTCGTGTCTACAATGCGTTTGATCTTCCTACCCTACTCTTTATTACTTGTGCTTGTCTTTACTTTCTGCTGCAATACTCTTAGGCATGCATGTGTAGGATGTACTTGACTTGCTACAATTGCTAAAATCTGCCCACAACTAAAATTGGGAAAAGGATAGACTTTTATTTGGTCAAGTAGTCTAATCACCCCCCCTCTAGACATACTTTCGATCCTACAAGTGGTATCAGAGCTTTTGTCTCCATTGCATTGGATTGGCAACCTAGGAGAGTATGGCGTCTAGTGAGGGAAGTTACTAATAACCCACAAGTATAGGGGATCGCAACAGTTTTCGAGGGTAGAGTATTCAACCCAAATTTATAGATTCGACACAAGGGGAGCCAAAGAATACTTGAGAGTATTAGCAGTTGAGTTGTCAATTCAACCACACCTGGAGATGAAATATCTACAGCAAAGTGATCAGTAGCACAGTAATATGATAGTTTGGTAGCAGTAGTGACGGCAACAGTAGTGGTAACAGTAGTAGCAATAGTTTTGTAGCAGTTGGAACAGTAGCAGCAGCAATAGTAACTTAGCAAGAGCAATAAGTGGAAAGATCGTAGGCACTGGATCGGTAACTCATTGGATGATATTCGTCATGTAACAGTCATAACCTAGGGCGATACAGAACTAGCTCAGTTCATCAATGTAATGTAGGCATGTATTCCGTAAATAGTAATACGTGCTTTTAATAGAGAACCGGAACAAAGCATTAACACACGGTGAATACATGGACTCAAACTACGGTCATCACCGCAAAGTATCCCAAATATTGTCACTATGGGGTTGACGGATCATAACACGTAATAGGTGCATATGACTAGGCAAGATCGGATCAAGAACATAGATATAGAGATGATAACATAAACGGTTCAGATCTGAAATCATGGCACTCGGGCCCTAGTGACAAGCATTAGGCATAGCAAAGTCATAGCAACATCAATCTCAGAACATAATGGATACTAGTGATCAAGCCCTAACAAAACTAACTCGATTACATGATGAATCTCATCCAACTCCTCACCGACCAGCAAGCCTACGAAGAAATTACTCACTCCCGATGGGGAGCATCATGGAATTGGCGATGGAGAAAGGTTGGTGATGACGAAGACCGAAGATTCCCCTCTCCGGAGCCCCAAACGGGCTCCAGATCTGGCCTCCCGATGAAGAGTAGGAGGTGGCGGCGGCTCCGTATCATGAAACGCGACAATTCTTTCTCATTGATTTTTTTCTCCAAATTTAGGAATTTATAGTGGCGGACTTAGGGCAAGTGGGGGCACGAGGTGGGCACAACTCACCAGGGCGCGCCGGGAGGGGGCTGGCGCGCCCTGGTGTATCGTGCCCAGCATGGGCCCCCTCTCCGGTGTTTTTTTGGCTCCGGTATTTTTATATTTTCCAAAATAAATCTCCAAAAAGTTTTGTTCCATTCCGAGAACTTTTATTTCTGCACAAAAACAACACCATGGTAGTTTTGCTGAAAACAGCGTTAGTCCGGGTTAGTTCCATTCAAATCATGCAAATTAGAGTCCAAAACAAGGGCAAAAGAGTGAGGAAAAGTAGATACGTTGGAGACATATCAGTTGCCACCGTAGAGGTCCGTACTTTGATGGTACTAATTTTGCTAGTTGGAAGCATAAGATGAAAATGCATATTCTTGGTCATAACCTCGCCGTTTGGGTTGTTGTTCGTGTTTGCTTGCAAGGTGAATTCTTTGGTGATGGAAAGGAACCGGATCATGAAGCAACCGCAGATGAATTGAAGATGTTTCGATACAATGCTCAAGCATGTGACATTCTATTCAACTACCTATGCCCCGAAGAATTCAACGTAATCAGCCGTCTTGAGAATGCCAAGGAAATTTGGGACACTTTGGTTGATATGCATGAAGGTACCAATTCCGTCTGAGAATATAAGTTGGACGTGCTTCCAAGTCAACTTGACAGGTTCAAGATGAAGGATGGTGAAGGAGTCACGGAGATGTACTCTAGGCTTGCTCTCATCACCAATGAGATTGCCGGCTTAGGAAGCGAATAAATGACCGACAAATTCATCATCAAGAAGATACTTAGAGCTTTGGATGGAAAGTATGACACCGTGTGCACATTAATCCAAATGATGCCAAACTACAAGGATCTCAAGCCTACGGAAGTCATTGGAAGGATTGTTGCTCATGAAATGTCTCTCAAAGACAAAGAAGAGCTTCACAACAAGTCAAGCGGTGCTTACAAAGCCTCAAGTGATGCTCCCGCTACCTCAAGCGACAATCTTGTAACCAATGAAGAGATAAGCCTCATGGTCAAGAAATTCAACAAGTTGTACAAGAATAGAGACAAAGAGAGAAGCTCCAACTCAAGATATGAAGAGAAACATTCATCTAGTCATGACCGGAATTGTTACAATTGTGGAAGGAACGAACACTACTCCAATGCGTGCACGCCCCCTCACAAGAGAAGAGAAGAGTCACCTAGAAGAAAAAGCTCAAGAGATGAGTCACCTCGAAGAGAGAGGAGGAGTAGAGATGATCGTTATGAATGAAGACCCTCAAGGAGAAGTAGGGACTTGGAGAAGAAGGACAAGTACACAAAGAGCTACACAAGAAGAAGACATCAAGCTCATGTTGGTGAATGGGTCTCCGGCTCCGAATCCGACTACCACTCCGAGAGAAGCTATCACTCCGACTCCGAATATAGTCAAGATGAAGGTGTTGCTAGAATTGCACTCGTAACCTCTCACTCCTACGACATATTTGATTCACCAAATGAAGGGAGTGGAAGTTGCTTCATGGCTAAAGGCCCCAAGGTATCAAACCCCGAATTGTTTGACTTCGATAGTGATGAGGATGACTTACTTGGAGATGATGACTTGCTATGTGATAAAACTAGTGATATTAGTCAAAATGTGCTAGATAATGATCATGCTAATCATGATAAGTCGTGTGATGATGATAAGAAGGAAATAGAACGACTAACTAAAGAATTGAACACTCTTAAGTTAGCTCATGAATCTACTTTAGAAGATCATGGAGAGCTTGTAAGAACTCATGAGAAGCTACGCTTCGAGAAACTCAACTTGGAGCAAGAGCATGAGTTTCTTAAAGCAATCAATGATGATCTCCGAAAGAAGACTTCTTCTTATCTAGCCAAATGACTACTCTTGTCTACATCATGCCACAAGTTAAGACTAAGCAATCTAGTAACAAAGGCAAGAAAGGTTCTTCAACTAGTAGCAATAAAAATGATAAATCAAATGATATTGCTTCTAGTAGTTCTATTGATTTCACTAATGATTCTCTTAGCCAAGTTACACTTGAGCAAGAAAATGATCTATTGAAAGGGATTATAGAAAAGGGTATCTACAAGAGTCTTGCCGGATGTAAGCAATTCGAGGAGATTGTACGCAAGCATGGAGGATACCGCAAGAACCATGGCGTTGGATACTTCAACGCAAATGGAGTTGAATGGGAAGAAGGCCAATACCCCAATCCAAAGTTTGTTCCTCAAAAGGAGAAGTATGAACATACTCTCCCCAAGGGAACAAAAGCTCAAGATGACCTTCCACCACAAGACCACAAGCTCAAGGGCAAGGACAAGCTTCAAGAGGAGATTGACTCATATGAAGATGAATCCCAAGCCATGGTCAAGTGGGTTCCCAAGGCTTCTACAAGCTCAACTTCTACAAGTGCTACTTCAACTCCAAGGATTCCCATCAAGTTGATATGGATCCCAAAGTAGAAGAACTAGAGAAGTTCTTGAGGGGTGACTCCGCCAATGAAATTCACTCACATTCATTATTGGCAAGGACTAGTTGCAATCAACATCAACATTATGCAATAGTTCAAGGAGTCACACATTCCCTCAAAGGTAAGCAAGGGACAAGGTAATAAAAGAACCAATGGAGATCATCATGTATGAATTGCACTCCATGTCCATAGATATCCTTGTATTGGTCTCTTGTGTGTGGGACTAACCCATGTAGGTGAGAAGAGTAAGAAACAACAAGGATGCTTCCAACTCAAGATGATCTTCATCAACTTTGAGCGTCCACCACTACTTCACCTACATGAAGTCTTCATCGACAAAACCCAAGGTTAGTTTATCCCTCTTAGGGGGGATGTCACATCAAGGGGGAGCTTTACTCTAAGACTTGAGTTAAAGCATCTCTTAAAGATGTGAACACATTAAATGCTTTATGTAAAATTAGAAACCCCACTTGTGCTTAAATGATGAGTATGACCTATGATCAAGTATTCTTACTTGGCTCCTAAGTCAATATACTCATATATAGATGACTCCGTCCTCGCCCAAGTGCTTGGTAGATACTAGAGTGGTTTTGCATGTTTGCCATGTTTCATTTGACATTCTATTGTGTGAGCATGTTGGTATGCATATCTCTTCTCATTCGAGGATATCCAATTGTTGTTATTTGGATTTCATTTTAAAATTTGGCCAATTGGATATACAAGAATGCCTAGGACCCCTCTCTAGCTATTTATGCTTTCTTGTCTCAAGTTCTATTCATGCTACATCACAAAACTTGAACAAGCACTTCTCGAACCCTCTGTGTGAGGAGCACTCGGAGTACCGTGTCGACAAGAGCTGCATTCCAAAACCTCTCATGTGCATCTCTGTGAAACCAACCCCAAAAACTCGGTTCCACCGAAACACTGAGTTGATCTAGGTTTTTGCCTCGGTAACACCGATTCCATATTCTTGGTTACACCGAGTTTCCCTGTCACCTGACAGTTGAGGAACTCGGTGGAACCGATAATTTAGAACCGGTGTCACCGACAGTGAAGGGTATTTAACCTGGCGAACCCGACCTTTGAAAATACTCCTTCAAACGTTAGGCCTCCCCAACCCTAATCTGTTGCTCCCGACCCCCTGTTCGTCGCATTTGCGTCCCCGTGCACCTCCGCCATTGGGACTCACCGCCGCGGACGGAATCACCACCGCCGTCTTTGCCATATTGGATCTTCAGCGAGTTAGGGTGAGAATCCGACCCCCTCATGCGCTCCTCAATCTAATTCTTGCGCATTAGGGTAGATTTATCGATAAACCACAGTTTGCAATCTTCCTATTCCACCATAAATCTCATTAGAATAGCGAACAAGAAAAATTTAGGTTTAGCCGTCCGCAAAACGCATCTCGGTGACACCGAGTCACAAAAATTGGTGCTACCGATTTTATTCTAGGGTTCCTGAGAATGGTCTCGGTGAGAACGAGCAGTCTTTTTCGGTGACATGGAAGTGACTGCCAAGTTTCTGTAAAGAAGACCATATGTCTCGGTGGATCCGAAAATCTTGTCTCAGTGGTACCGAAATTCATTTTGCAGAAAGCTAAAACTAAGATTTTCTTTCTTCAAACTTTGAAAAATCTCTGTGTTTTGTGATGCTCAATCTTTCTACTCTTCTATACTCTATTCACAGGGACAACATGTCAGGTTGAGATGACAGTCAGAATGACATCAGAGAGCCAGTAGTGCTCAGGTCCCTAGATCCAGGAGTGAGCAAATGGATCTTATCCTCTCTTCACTTCAGTGCATGCAGAAGGACATCAAGAACATCATACTGACTCAGCAGAGCCTTGAGAGGATAGTGGAAGATAGGTTTACCAACTAGACAACAAAGTAGATGAGCTGACGACAACTGTCACTGAGCTCAAGCAGGAAGTGGATGGAGTGGCCAAAACTCATACTTCATCTGACAGTGATGATGATGGCTCACCTCTCAGGACCAGCACCCAGTTTGTGACCAAGTCGAGGACTCCCACAGTGCTAGACTCACAGACCGGACCTACCTCATCAGCACCTCCTACAGCTCCTTCAGTTCCTCCAGCTCCTCCAGTGTCCACTCCACCACCGCAGAGAACTTCAGCTGATGCCTTCGTGGATGCTCTTCTCTCGAGTCCATCGACAGCCACAGGAGCAGCTTCATCATCTCATGGAGGAGATCATGCCCAGAGCGACGCTTAGCTCTATAGCTTTGAACTTTTTGGTAACTTGTTGCCAAAGGGGGAGAAGTTATAGATCATAGGGCTTCGAGAGAGAGAGAGTGTTGCTTTGATTTCTCTCGGCACATTTGAAAACAATTTGTTTTATCATTTGATTTTGCAAACTTTATCGGTGTTTGATCATATACTCCTATCTTTGAGTTATCTATTGATGATCATTCACTTAATGTTTTGGTGTGATGTGCTTATGTATTTCATTCATATTAATTTTGGCGCACCACCAAGTTGTATGTGACATAGAAGAGTGACCCATGATCCTAATCGATTGTGCATTTGCATTCAAACGCAAATTTAAATAATGCACAAAATTAGGGGGAGCTCTTTTTTATCACATACTTCTCAAAGCGACGATGTTATTAATTGATTAAATCTCTTATCGAAGCTTTGATCTATATGTTGTCATCAATTACCAAAAAGGGGGAGATTGAAAGCACAACTTCTCCGTAGGTGGTTTTGGTAATTAATAACAACATATACCTCATTGGACTCATGTTTCCACTAAGTATATTTCAGGAAAAGTTCAATGATATGATGGCTATAGATGGTGACGAGAACCCCAAGATGCAAGGAAGGAGAACCCCAAGATGCAAGGAATAAGATTGGCCAAGCTACAAGCAAGAGGACTCTACATTCCACTTTGTGAGAAATCACTTTGAGTCCATAGGAAAGCCAATACTATCAAAAGGGGGTAAGGTATTAATGTTGAATGAAATGCTCAAGTGATCAAGTGATAGCCACTAAAAACATTCACAAAACTCTCCCAAATATGTTGTACAAAGCCTAACATGCAAAATCGATGCCACCAACATTTCCCACTCGGCCCTACCGATTTTCATCTCAGACAGAAACCCTAGCCAAACCCCATTCTCAGTACCACCAAGTTGCATTTCGGTGCCACCGAAAACGGTGACCAACTCTCTGGTATCTCATTTCCAAGAATTGGAATTTCCGAGTTTTGAAAATCGGTGCCGCCGAGTTTTGAAAACTGCCTAGGTAAACCTTGTCGGTACCACCGAGAATTCTATATCGGTTCCACCGAGATTCATAAAGTTGCCACATTTTGAACACTTCGGTGCCACCGAGTTTTCACTTCGGTTTCACCGAGTTGGGCAATAATGTTGCAATGGTTGGATTTTTGGAGAAGCCTATATATACCCCTCCACCACATCCCACTTGTAAGAGAAGCACTCAGAACAGTTCCACACTTCCCATATCCAAATTTCTGGGAGAGAACCACCTACCCTTGTGTTGAGGTCAAGATCATCCACTCCAACCATATGAATCTTGATTTCTATCCTCCCCAAGTTGCTTTCCATCCAATCAATCTCTTCCACCCAAGCCAAATCTGTGAGAGAGTGATTGTGTGTTGAGGAGACTATCATTTGAAACATAAGAGCAAGGAGTTCATTGTTACTATCAAGCCTATTACCTTTTGGAGGGTTGTGCCTCCTAGATTGGTTAGGTGTCGCTTGGGAGCCTCCTACTTCGTGTTGTGGAGTGAACCAAGAAGTTTGTACGGGCAAGGAGATCGCCTACTTTGTGAAGATCTACCCATAGTGAGGCTAGTCCTTCATGGACGGAAGCCGTTATGGAATAGTCAAGGTTGCTACTTCGTGGACCCTTATGGGTGGAGCCCTCCATGGACTCTCGCGACCGCTACCATCTGTGGGTTGAAGACTCCATAAACATGGATGTAAGATAGCGCCACCTATCGGAACCACGGGAAAAATCTTCGTGTCTACAATTGCGTTTGATCTTCCTACCCTACTCTTTACTACTTGTGGTACTTCCCGCTACAATACTCTTAGACATGCATGTGTAGGGTGTACTTGACTTGCTACAATTGGTCAAATCTGCTCACAACTAAAATTGGGAAAAGGATATTCTTTTATTTGGTCAAGTAGTCTAATCACCCCCCTCTAGACATACTTTCGATCCTACATCTTTCTTATCACATACCTCTCAAAGCAACGATGCTATTCATTGTTTTATCCCTATTGAAGCTTTGAACTATATGTTGTCATCAATTACCAAAAAGGGGGAGATTGAAAGCACAACTTCTCCCTAGGTGGTTTTGGTAATTAATAACAACATATATTTCATTGAACTAATGTTTCCACTAAGTATATTTCGGGAAAGTTCAATGAATGGATTGGCAAAAGGATTGTGAGGAGACCCCATATGCAAGGAATAGGATTGGCAAATCATCAAGCTTGAAGACTCTACATTTTACTTTGTGTGAGAAATCACTTTGAGTCCATAGGAAAGCCAATACTATTAAAAGGGGATGAGGTGTCTATGATGATCTGGTTGCTCAAGTGCTTAGAGATTAGCCACCAAGAATACACTTGAAATTCTCCCACAAATATTCTGTCCAAAACCAAATATCCAAAATCGGTGCCACCAACAATTCCCATTCGGTCACACCGAGTTCAAATCCTAGCAGATCCAAAGCCAAACCCATGTCTCGGTACCACCAAGTTTCAAATTCGGTCCCACCAAAATGAGTGACCAACTCTCTGGTATCTCATTTTCAAGAATCGGAATTTCCGAGTTTCGGAAATCGGTACCACCAAGAATTGGAAACTGCCTAGGTCCACCATATCGGTTCCACCAAAAAGCCTAAAGTTGCCACATTTTGCACTAGTCGGTACGACCGAGTTTTTGGACTAGTTTCACCGAGTTGGGCAATAATGTTGTAACAGTTGGATTTTTGGAGATGCCTATATATACCCCTCCACCACCTCTCACTCGTAAGAGAAGCACTCAGAACACACTTATACTTGTCCCATCCATTTTTCTGAGAGAGAGCCACCTACTCATGTGTTGAGATCAAGACCTTCCACTCCAACTATATGAATCTTGATTTCTAGCCTCCCCAAGTTTCTTTCCACCCAATCAACCTCTTCTACAAAGCCAAATCTATGAGGGAGTGATTGTGTGTTGAGGAGACCATCTTTTGAAGCACAAGAGCAAGGAGTTCATCATTGTTACCACATCTATTACCTTTTGGAGGGTGGTGCCTCCTAGATAAGTTAGGTGTCGCTTGGGAGCCTCCTTCTTCATGTTGTGGAGTTCAACCAAGTGGTTTGTACGGGCAAGGAGATCGCCTACTTCGTGAAGATCTACCCATAGTGAGGCTAGTCCTTCGTGGATGGAAGCCGTGATGAAATAGACGAGGTTGCTAATTTGTGGACCCTAACGGGTGGAGCCCTTCGTGGACTCTCGCAACCGCTACCCTCCATGGGTTGAAGTCTCCATTAGTGTGGACGTACGATAGCACCACCTATCAGAACCATGGGACAAATCTTCGTGTCATCAATTGCGTTTGATTCTCCTCTCCCTACCTTTACTTTCATGTGCATGTCTTTACTTTCCGCTGCTATACTCTTAGACTTGCATGTGTAGGGTGTACTTGACTTGCTACAATTGATAAAACTTGCCAAGACTTAAAATTGGGAAAAGGCTAGATTTTTATTTGGTCAAGTAGTCTAATCACCCCCCCCCCCTCTAGACATACTTCAGATCCTACATGTTTCCACGGGGTGCAAAGCCACGACTGCCGATGTCGGACAGGAAAACCCCGTCTCGCATGTCGCCATGTCGTCTGGCTCGCGACGCCTCCACCCATCCCGCTTCCGATGCCACCAAGTTCTAGGCTATTCCTCCACCTCAACCTCCCTCCTCCATGGCCCTTCCCGTCCATGGCTCTACTCTGTCACTTGATTGATTGATTCATCGTTATAATCTTCATGTAATTTTTATTTAATTTGTGAATGTACACTTGATTTGGTTGCTGGATCTTTATGTCTGGATGCGTGCAGCTGGCTCTTGTGGGTGGCAGCCATGGCCGTGAGTAGCCTTGCGAGGTGGTTGGCCATGGCTGGCTTGGTTGACTCCTCAGTGTTGGCGTACTCCACTTTTGTTGGTGAAGGCGAAGCATGACTGGCGCCTCTCTATCCCAACAACAACATCGTTGGGGACCTTTCTTTGGTCATGAATAATTACCTCCACACGTGCCAAATGATGACGAGGAATAGTCCCCTCTACCCAGGGTTCCTAATCTGCTGAGGAAATTTCTAGCCATGGTATATCGACCGAGGGTTTTCTCTCCCTAGCAACCAATTAATGCCTTAGAGAAACTCCAAGGCGCCAGCCCATTTTGTCCTCGTGTGTCCGTTTGGGGCAAAACGGACAAAAAGTCGGCCCAAAGCGCCGACCCAAATGGACGCGCGTTCGCTTTTTGTCCGTCGGGCGACCCATCTGGAGCCCAAATTTGGTCCTCATTTGTGTCAGCGCGGACACGAAACGGACACACGTGACGCCCGCCAATTCCTTCCCCTGGCCCGCCTGTCAGCTGCTCAGCCACCCCTATTTCCCCCTTTTCCCAAAATACTCCCACCCGCTCACGCTCTCGGCCTGTCTCCATGGGCGACGAGCCGACCCTTGATGTCATCGCCGGCCTCGCCTCTCTAGCCTCCTCCGACCTCTCATCCCTCGTCGCCCCAAGGCCAAGCCCCGCGCCCCCCGCAAGACGCCGGCGGTGACCAAGAAGAAGCCGCTGACACCCGAGGAGCGGTGCGTGCAATATGCTAGGAGGAAGGGCCGGAGGCATGCGGCAGAACGCAAGCTCGAAGACGCCGAGACCGCCGCCCTGGACACCGCCACACAACAAGAGGGTACCAATGCAAAAGTCACTGCGGCTACGAGGGACGCGCTTATCTACCGTGGGTTAAACCCGAGTCAGCACGGGCTGACCCCCGCCGTGGCTGCGGCCAGCACGGGCTCGTCTGCCTTCCCTCATGTTCCGCTGCCTGAGTCGCTGCGCACATCCACCGCGTCGACAATGGCCATCTTCCATCATCACTACCCACATGTGTCTCGTTTGTCCAGGGAATGCTCGTCGGAGGTGAGCGTGGTGGCACCGTGCACGCCCGCTCCTATCGGCGTTCTGGGAACGGGGGTACCCAGACCTGCCTGCCTGCGGCCCAGGGCACGACCCACTTCGTCAGCAAATCGCAACCAGGTGCAGCCCCACTCGAGACAAGGCCCTCATGAGGCCCCTAGGCTCGTGAGGAGGAGCAGCGTCAAGACCGGCAAAGGATAGGCCTCCCCAGGCCCCCTCCGGAGCGGCGGAGATCTCTATGCAGAGCCCGGCCTCAGTAGTCAAAGATGACGCAAGGAAGGACAGCGGGCGCCAGCGCGCCAGGCGGAGCAGTTTCCTCTTTGGTGCAAACGGAGCAAGGACGTACGCGGGTTCCCAAAGCACCCGCCAAAGGTTTCCATTCCGGTGAAACAAGACCACGGCCAAGAGCCCCGCAGGACGGATGTCATCACCGAGCCCACCTTTGCATCATCGACAGCTACTTTGCAGGCGAAGACCGCCTTTGGACAGGGCGGGGATGTACTCCTGTCCCCCTTCAAATTTGGCCGTTGTGGGATCCCTTCCCGCCAATGCAATAAGGGAAGAGGACCTGGGGCACCGCTATATATAGAGGCTAGGCCGCACCATAGAGAGGGATCCGGAATCGGTCGATTCTCCCATCCACCACAAAGCCAACAGAGGGCCAAGGCCACCTGAGGAGCGCCTCACGAGGCTCCTCATTGTTGTACTAGTTCATCCACCAAACCTCTACGAGAGGCAATCCACCAAAGCAGGAGTAGGGTATTACGCTTCGCAGCGGCCCGAACCTGGGTAAACTATCGTGTTCATCTTCTTCCTCATCATCGTGCGAGTTCATCGTCTAGTCCATCGAGTAGCGAGCTAGGTAGGGCGAAGCTGCAGAGGATCTTCGCACAAGCACCTGTGTTCGAATCTTAAGGGTTTTGCGGAGCCCGAAATCCGACATTTGGCGCGCCAGGTAGGGGTGTGTCGGGGTCTTCTCCAAGCTTCGTTCTTCCCACGCTTCACTGCTCCAATGGCCGGCGCTCAACAAGCTTCCCCCGGCCGCAGCGGATCAGCTTCCACCGACCCCGCCGTTGCCGCCGGAGGCCCACGCCCCGGCAGCGTCATCCTGGGCGGTCAGTATCAAGCCACCAGCGTCGCCTCCACCGTTACCGCCTCTCGCACCGCCCAAGCACACGACGGGCGGGCGGCCCCCTCGGCACCGATGACACGCCGCACCTACGTGGGGGACCTCGACGCGCACGATGCGCTACTGCTGGCAAGCAAGATGCTCTGCCACCGCCCGACGCACGGGGGCTTCGACGCACGGGCCGACCACATCGCGGACCTGGTCACCGTCGCGCAAAGGGCCGTGGCTCCTCACTCTTCTTCAAGGCCGCAGGCACCAGGCGCCGGGGGCTCGTCTGCCGCGCCCATTCCCCGGCCCGCCGGCGGTGTGACCCTTCCGGCACCAGACGGGCCCGAAAGGGGCCCACCACACGCTGTGCTCCTTCTCCTCCGAATCCCGGTGACCGGTTTCGGGGCGCAGCCCGGCCACGACGACCAAGCGCACGGAGGACATGACGGGGCGCCCCGCACGCACACCAACACATGCCTCCATGACCCGGTGGACCTTCAACAGCCTGGGTTGACCAGGCGAGAGCGCGCCATCCGGCGCAGTGAGCAAGCGGCGCTGGCGTCCGGACAAACAAGCAACAACGGCGAAGGCGCGCCAGGCCGCCAAGGAAGCAATCCACGCCAGGAGACGCGCGGCCCACCCAACGGCGGTGGCAGAGGTAAGCAACTCTGCTCCGAGGCCCGTCGCAAGAGGGTCTGCGAGCGACGCGCGCGGGATGACTTCCCGCCGCCGCCAGGAGGGGCCGTCCCCGGCGCCCCGCCGGACGGCTCAGGAGGAGGACCGAGCCCTTATGTGGAGCCCTACGTACCGTGCTACGTCGTACCGCCTGACGGTGGGATGGGTCAGGCGCCCGCCACAGGCGCCAGTACCCCCCAAGAGTAAGGAGCACCCTGGGCGTCCTCCCCGAGCCGGGCCTAGGGACTTCCGTCGACGGAGCACCGGGCCTGGACGGCGCGAGCGGGAGGGCACCCCCGGGCCCGCGGGGCGCGGCGCAAGGCGGCGCCCCCGCGGGCGAGCGACGCCGGACCAAGCCCCGAGGCCTCAGGAGTAATGGCCTGGGGGGAGCAGCAACACACAAACAGCGCGGGCCACCCGCGGCAACTACAGCGCCGGCACGGCCTCGGGAGGCTGGGCCTCACGAGGTCCTCAGGACGTTGTCGGGCCGGCGCACGGACGCCTCACGAGGCGGCTTCATCGACAAAACACCCTTGTGGCCGCGCCAGATGCATCGTGCAAATGTTTGGGCCTCGGGAGCGCAATCATGTGGTCATGCGGGGAACGATGCAATCGGGTTAGGGTCATAAGGGCGCGCAACCGAGCAGAAATGCACGGGATGGTTCTTGACGGAGTTGGGGGCCACCAGGCCACGCGCCTGGGGGCTTGCCCAGCTATCTACGGCCGTGACAGTCTCACGTAATAATGAGTGGGCTGTATACGGCCGGAGCCCCCCGAGGACGCGGAGGGGTTCCTTCCCACGCAATGTGGAAGCCACAGCTCTGCGCTGGTGGAGAAGACAACACTGCCCTCCAATGGCTATGCCCATGGAACGTGGATGCCCTACACTCAGCGCTGGGGGAAGACGAAGACTAGCCTAGGGGCCGGACACGGCAGTTGCTTGCTTCTTTTTGGTGTTCGAGTTGCTATTTTATGGAAAGAAGTTTGAGGATTTCGAAACTCTATATTTAAAAGAAAAAGGGGCGGGGATTTTCTCTCTATGTTCTCTCATTTTACCAATCTTGAATTCTCTCTTTCTGGATAGAGTTTCGCAAGGAGCCAAGCGCTCCGCACCACCCCGAGGCACCTCGGGGCTGGATCACGAGGCGTTGTCGCCTCAGGGGCACGCATCTTTCAGCTCTCGACCCCAGCTCGGGGGCTCCGACCGCAGCACAACACCGCAGCATGGAGTCTCGGGAGGCTCCAGGGCCGCCTAAGGCAGCACCCGAAAGGACGGAATGGGGGATCGCTCGAGCGGTAAAGGGGGTTTCTGAGCATCACGCCTCAGGAGCCTTACCGGTCATATAGCCACTCGCCCCCCTTGATGTCGTCCTTGGTGATCCAGTCGGCATCAAGGGTGTCGGGGCCTGACCCCGTAGCTGCGTCCTTGGTTATCCGGTCATACGCAACGGTGGTCGGGAAATGTGCGGGACTGGGACTTGCTGACGTAGAGCGGTTTGAGCGTCAAAGTGGGCTCCTGAGCAGCACGCCTTAGGAGCCTTACCGGTCATATAGCCACTCGCCCCCCTTGATGTCGTCCTTGGTGATCCGGTCGGCATCAAGGGCGTCAGGGCCTGACCCCGTGGCTGAGTCCTTGGTGATCAGATCGTACGCAATGGTGGTCGGGAAATGTGCGGGATTGGGGCCTGCAGATGTAGAGTGCCGAAAGGGCCCCCAAACCGTCCAGCAAATGAGGACGAAACGTCCCAGATGGAGCCGCGGGCTATCTAGACAGCCCAGCCGCACCTCGCGACGCATGAGATCGCCACCGCCACACAAGCTAAGTATACTGCCGAACCAAGCAAGAGCCTCCTGGCCTAATAACGACCCGACGACGGGGTAAGAATTATGCACACTAATGCAAGGATGCAGGTACTGCGGGCTACCACGCGCGGCTGCCGAGACCCGTGAGGACCGGGGCAGCAGGGAAAAAAGGCTCAAAGGGAGGGACTCGACCACGATGAGCCGCAAGGCCCAGAACCCGGTGAGGG
Organism: Elymus sibiricus; assembly: GCA_039707655.1. Classification (NCBI taxonomy): domain Eukaryota; kingdom Viridiplantae; phylum Streptophyta; class Magnoliopsida; order Poales; family Poaceae; genus Elymus; species Elymus sibiricus. Next base: position 227,253,026 of record CM077665.1, on the reverse strand, counting down.
GCGGTAGCCACGGGTCGCCCCTCAGGAGAGAGAGCCTCGCGAGGGCCCTACCGGTTGCTGTTGCCAGGACGCATCGGTGGCGGCGCCGGGCCCCGCGCGGGGAATCTAGGACATGTCACGGCAAGCGAGCGATCAGCAACTCAGGGAAGGAAAACAAGAAGGCGAAGGTAACAGGCAAAAGATTAACGCCCACGGGGGCAGAGTTCTTCTTCAAATATTATAGGCACCAAGAAAAGAAGACAGGAGATGCTTAGGGGGAGAAGCCTCCGTCGCCACCCACGCCGCCAGCCGCCTCGGCATCTGCTACTTCTCGAGCATGCGTTGGTTTCTGTGAAGAGCAACGGATGATGCAGCAAAGTAGATAAGTATTTCCCTCAATTGTTGAGAACCAAGGTATCAATCTAGTAGGAGATACAAGCAAGTCCCCAATAGATGTACCTACACAAAGAATCAAACACTTGCACCCAACGCTATAAAGGGGTTGTCAATCCCTTCACGGTTACTTGCAAGGATGAGATCTGATAGAGATAGATAGAATAGATTGCTTGAACGGAAAGTAAAACAAAAGAAAAAATAAAGCAGCAAGGTATTTTTGGTATTTTTGGTTTTAGATCTGAAAGTATAAGATGGAAAATAGACCCGGGGGCCATAGGTTTCACTAGAGGCTTCTCTCATGATGGCAAGTATTACGATGGGTGAACAAATTACTGTCGAGCAATTGATAGAAAAGCGAATAATTATGAAGATATCCAAGGCAATGATTATGCATATAGGCATCACGTCCGTGTCAAGTAGACCGAAACGATTCTGCATCTACTACTATTACTCCACACATCGACCGACTCCTGCCTGCATCTAGAGTATTAAGTTCATGAAGAACAGAGTAACGCATTAGGTAAGATGACATGATGTAGAGGGATAAACTCAATCAATATGATGAAAACCCCATCTTTTTATCCTCGATGGCAACAATACAATACGTGCCTTGCTACCCCTACTATGTCACTGGGTGAGGACACCGCAAGATTGAACCCAAAACTAAGCACTTCTCCCATTGCAATAATTACCAATCTAGTTGGCCAAACCAAACCAATAACTCGAAGAGACTTGCAAAGATATGAAATCATGCATATAAGAATTCAGAAAAGACTCAAATAATATTCATAGATAATCTGAACATAAACCCACAATTCATCGGATCTCAACAAACACACCGCAAAAGAGTATTACATCGGATAGATCTCCATGAAGATCATGAAGAACATGGTATTGAAGAGCAAAGAGAGAGAACAAGCCATCTAGCTACTAGCTATGGACCCAAAGGTCTGTGGTGAACTACTCACGCATCATCGCAGGGGCAATGGAGTTGATGTAGATGCCCTCCATGATCGAATCCCCCTCCGGCAGATTACCGGAAAAGGCTCCAAGATTGGATCTCACGGGAACCGAGGCTCCTGGCGGCGGAAAAGTGTTTTCGTGGCTCTTTTTGGTATCCAGGGAATATTTCTGAATTTATAGGCCGAAGAATAGGGTTGGAGGAGTTGTCGTGGGGCCACAAGCCAGGGGGGCGCGCCCTACCCCCCTGGGCGCCCCCCTGTGGCTTGTGGCCACACAGCGGCTCTCCTGCCTTGGTCTCCAAGCTTGGTAGATGTCTTCTGGTCCAAGAAAAATTATTCCAAAGATTTTATTCCGTTTGGACTCCGTTTAATATTCCTTATCTGCAATACTCAAAAACAAGGAAAAAATAGAAACTGGCACTAGGCTCTAGATTAATAGGTTAGTCCCAAAAATAATATAAAAAAGCATATTAATGCATATAAAACATCCAAAACATATAATATAATAGCATGGAACAATAAAAAATTATAGATACGTTGGAGACGTATCAGCGTCGGAGTCATCCTCCCCGCTGGAGGCGGGCACCTAGATGAACCGCTCCACCATGGACTCCACGTGCGGCCGCACCTCGTCCCGAAGGGGGCGCTGGAGCCCGTCAGGCACCGGCTCCCCAACGCGCCGGAGGTCGAGCTGCGGGGCGATGCAGCACAGGTTGGAGAAGACAAGCGTCAGGGCAAGGTCCAGGAGGTCGCGCGCATCGGACTCGCTGTCCGCGTTCACACAGGAGACGCCGGTCTCCAGCGCCTCCACCACCTTCCGGAAGAAGTCAAGGTAGCCCCATCGCCGCACACGTTCGGCAGTGCGGGGGCATCCCAACGAACCAGTTCACCGCGCCGGCCGCGCGGCTGGCGATGTCCATGAACTGCTTGGCGCGTTGGGATTCCAGTAGCCTGGCATGCGCCGCCTCGTCTTGGGCGGCCTGCATGGCGTCGGCCGCCTCCTGGTCCTGGGTCTGGAGGGACGCCAGCTCCGCCCGGGCCTCCGCTTCACCCCTGAAGGCGGCCTGGAAGGCGGCATCGGCAGTCGCCAGCTGGGCCCGCAGCGCATCCACCTCCTCCTGGAGTTTGCCAAGCTTGCGCTTCTTGGCCGCCGGCACCCTGGAAGGAGGTGGGGATCAATTCCGGAGCGTGAAACAAGACAACTAAGGAAGAGAGAGGCGGCGCGATACTCACTCGTCTACCATGGCCCAGCGCTGGCGAACTGGCGCCGGCTCTGAGGGCCCCCCACCGCTGCCTCCGGAGGAGGGCGAGGGAGTCGGCGGTGCTGCGCGTTTCCCCGCGCCCGCAGCGCTTCCTCCAGACGCCATGGAAGATGAGAAGATGGGAAGAGGAGAGGGCTTTCTCGGCGGAGCGAAGGAAGCAGGAAGATGCGTCAAGACTGCAATGCCCCCCCAGCCAAGGATGGGGCGGATTTATAGGCATAACTGCAGCCGCAGGGCATCGTGGGGGAGCAGGCGTCGTGCGCCCCTCGGGCGCCGCTGGGCGGTTCGATCGGTGCAGTACAGTACGCGTCGCCTCTCCTGCCAACTGAAGGGTCACATTCACGTGGCCCGAGGAGTGGAGGCCCGAAGCAGCAGCAGCATTCAAGGAAGGGCAATGATGGCTGACGCTGTGCGCGGGCGTCGTGTCAATTTGACTTGGAGCATCTCCTGACGCCCTCGGGGAGCGGGGGCGTCGCCGCCCAGGCGTTTGACACGTGTAAAGCCTGGCCCGCAGGCATTTGGGGCCCGCAGCGCTTCGGGCCGTCCTCAAGGCTTCGCCCAGAAGCCAGCTCGAGTGCATCTTGGGCCCGGGGGCTACTGTCGGCGTTCTGAGAATGGGGGTACCCAAACCTGCCTGCCTGCGGCCCAAGGCACGGCCCACTTCGTCAGCAAATCGCAACCAGGTGCAGCCCCACTCGAGACAAGGACCTCGTGAGGCCCCTAGGATCGCGAGGAGGAGCAGCGTCAAGACCGGCAAAGGATAGGTCTCCCCAGGCCCCCTCTAGAGCGGCGGAGATCTCTATGCAGAGCCCGGCCTCAGGAGTCAAAGATGACGCAAGGAAGGACAGGCGGGCACCAATGCGCCAGGCGGAGCAGTTTCCTCTTTGGTGCAAAGGGAGCAAGGACGTACGCGTGTTCCCAAAGCACCCGCCAAAGGTTTCCATTCCAGTGAAACAAGACCATGGCCACGAGCCCCGCAGGACGGATGTCATCGCCGAGCCCACCTCTGCATCATCAACAGCTACTTTGCAGGCGAAGACTGCCTTTGGACAGGGCGGGGATGTACTCCTGGCCCCCTTCAAATTTGGCTGTTGTGGGATCCCTTCCCGCCAATGCGATAAGGGAAGAGGACCCGGGGCACCGCTATATATAGAGGCTAGGCCGCACCGTAGAGAGGGATCCGGAGGCTCCTCATCGTTGTACTAGTTCATCCACCAAACCTCCACGAGAGGCAATCCACCAAAGCAGGAGTAGGGTATTACGCTTCGCAGCGGCCCGAACCTGGGTAAACTATCGTGTTCATCTTCTTCCTCGTCATCGTGCGAGTTCATCGTCTACTCCATCGAGTAGCGAGCTACGTAGGGCGAAGCTGCAGGCGATCTTCGCACACGCCCCTGTGTTCGAATCTTTAGGGTTTTGCGGAGCCCGAAATCCGACATTTGGCGCGCCAGGTAGGGGGCATGTCGGGGTCTTCTCCAAGCTTCGTTCTTCCCATGCTTCACTGCTCCGATGGTCGGCGCTCAACAAGCTTCCCCCGGCCGCAGTGGGTCAGCTTCCGCCGACCCCGCCGTTGCCGCCGGAGGCACACGCCCCGGCAGCGTCGTCCTGGGCGGTCAGTATCAAGCCACCAGCGTCGCCTCCACCGTTACCACCTCTCGCACCGCCCAAGCACACGGCGGGCGGGCGGCCCCCTCGGCACCGGCGACACACCGCACCTACGTGGGGGACCTTGACGCGCACGATGCGCTACTGCTCGCAAGCGAGATGCTCCGCCACCGCCCGACGCACGGGGGCTTCGACGCATGGGCCGACCACATTGAGGAGCTGGTCACCGTCGCGCAAATGGCCGTGGCTCCTCACTCTTCTTCAAGGCCGCAGGCACCAGGCGCCGGGGGCTCGTCTGCCGCGCCCGTTCCCCGGCCCGCCGGCGGTGTGTCACTTCCGGCACCAGACGGGCCCGAGCGGGGCCCGCCACACGCTGTGCTCCTTCTCCTCCGAATCCTGGTGACCGGTTTCGGGGCGCAGCCCGGCCATGACGACCAAGCACATGGAGGAAACGACGGGGCACCCCGCACGCACACCAACACGCGCCTCCACGACCTGGTGGACCTTCAACAGCCTGGGTAGACCAGGCGGGAGCGCGCCATCCGGTGCAGTGAGCAAGCGGCACTAGCGTCCGGATAGACAAACTACAACGGCGAAGGCGCACCAGGCCACCAAGGAAGCAATCCACGCCAGGAGACGCGCGGCCCACCCAACGGCGGTGGCAGAGGTAAGGAGCACCCTGGGCGTCCTCCCCGAGCCGGGCCTGGGGGCTTCCGTCGACGGAGCACCGGGCCTGGACGGCGCGAGCGGGAGGGCGCCCCCGGGCCCACGGGGCCCGGCGCAAGGCGGTGCCCCCGCGGGCGAGCGACACCGGACCAAGCCCCGAGGCCTCGGGAGTAATGGCCTGGGGGAGCATCAAGACACAAACAGTGCGGTCCACCCGCGGCAACTGCAGCGCCGGCACAGCCTCGGGAGGCTGGGCCTCACGAGGTCGTCAGGACGTTTTCCGGCCGGCGCACGGACGCCTCACGAGGCGGCTTCATCGACAAAACACCCTTGTGGCGGCGCCGGATGCATCGTGCTCATGTTTGGGCCTCGGGAGCGCAATCCTGTGGTCGCGCGGGGAACGATGCATTCGGGTTAGGGTCATAAGGGCGCGCAACCGAGCAGAAATGCACGGGATGGTTCTTGACGGAGTTGGGGGCCACCAGGCCACGCGCCTGGGGGCTTGCCCAGCTATATACGGCCGTGACACTCTCACGTAATAATGAGTGGGCTGTATACGCCCGGAGCCCCCCGAGGACGCGGAGGGGTTCCTTCCCACGCAATGTGGAAGCCATAGCTCTGCGCTGGCGGAGAAGACAACACTGCCCTCCAATGGCTATGACCGTGCAACGTGGATGCCCTACGCTCAGCACTGGGGGAAGACGAAGACTAGCCTAGGGGCCGGATGCGGCAGTTGCTTGCTTCTTTTTGGTGTTCGAGTTGCTATTTTTTGGAAAGAAGTTTGAGGATTTTGAAACTCTATATTTAAAAGAAAAAGGGGCGGGGATTTTTCTCTCTATGTTCTCTCGTTTCACCAATCTTGAATTCTCTTTTTCTGGATGGAGTTTCGCAAGGAGCCAAGCGCTCCGCACCACCCCGAGGCACCTCGGGGCTGGATGACGAGGCCTTGTCGCTTCAGGGGCATGCATCTTTCAGCTGTCGACCCCCGCTCGGGGCTCCGACTGTAGCACGACACCGCAGCATGGAGTCTCGGGAGGCTCCAGGGCCTCCTGAGGCAGCACCCGAAAGGACGGAATGGGGGATCGCTCGAGCGTCAAAGGGGGTTTCTGAGCATCACGCCTCAGGAGCCTTACCGGTCATATAGCCACTCGCCCCCCTTTATGTCATCCTTGGTGATCCGGTCGGCATCAAGGGTTTCGGGGCCTGACCCCGTAGCTGCGTCCTTGGTTATCCGGTCATACGCAACGGTGGTCGGGAAATGTGCGGGACTGGGACCTGTCAACGTAAAACGGTTTGAGCGTCAAAGGGGGCTCCTGAGCAGCATGCCTCAGGAGCCTTACCGGTCATATAGCCACTCGCCCCCCTTGATGTCGTCCTTGGTGATCCGGTCGGCATCAAGGGCGTCGGGGCCTGACCCCGTGGCTGCGTCCTTGGTGATCCGGTCGTACGCAACGGTGGTCAGGAAATGTGCGGGACTGGGGCTTGCAGACGTAGAGTGCCGAAAGGGCCCCCAAACCGTCCAGCAAATGAGGTGGAAGCGTCCCAGACAGAGCCGCGGGCTATCTGGAGCGCCCAGCCGCACCTCGCGACGCATGAGATCGCCACCGCCACACAAGCTAAGTATACTGCCGAACCAAGCAAGAGCCTCCTGGCCTAATAACGACCCGAGGATGGGGTAAGAATTATGCGCACTAATGCAAGGATGCAGGTACTGCGGGCTACCACGCGCGGCTGGCGAGACCCCTGAGGACCGGGGCGGCAGGGAAAAAATGGCACAAAGGGAGGGACTCGACCACGATGAGCCGCAAGGCCCAGAATCCGGTGGGGGGCGGCAGCCGCGGGTCGCCCCTCAGGAGAGAGAGCCTCGCGAGGGCCCTACCGGTTGCCGTCGCCAGGACGCATCGGTGGCGGCGCAGGGCCTCGCGCGGGGAAGCTAGGACACGTCACGGCAACCGAGCGATCAGCAACTCAAGGAGGGAAAACAAGAAGGCGAAGGTAACACGCAAAAGATTAACGCCCACGGGGGCAGAGTTCTTCTGCAAATATTACAGGCACCAAGAAAAGAAGACATGAGATGCTTAGGGGGAGAAGCCACCGTCGCCACCCGCACCGCCAGCCGCCTCGGCGTCGGAGTCGTCCTCCCCACTGGAGGCGGGCACCTGGACGAACCGTTCCACCATGGACTCCACGTGCAGCCGCACCTCGTCCCGTAGGGGGGGCTGGAGCCCGTCTGGCACCGGCTCCCCAACGCGCCGGAGGTCGAGCTGCGGGACGATGCGGCACAGGTTGGAGAAGACAAGCATCAGGGCGAGATCCAGGAGGTCGCGCGCGTCGGACTCGCTATCCGTGTTCACGCGGGAGACGCCGGTCTCCAGTGCCTCCACCACCTTCCGGAAGAAGTCAAGGTAGCCCCCATCGCTACGCACGTTCGGCAGTGCGGGGGCGTCCCCAACGAACCGGTTCACCGCGCCGGCCGCACGGCTGGCGATGTCCATGAACTACTTGGCACGTTGGGATTCCAGCAGCCTGGCATGCGCCGCCTCGTCTTGGGCGGCCTGCACGGCATCGGCCGCTTCCTGGACCTGGGCCTGGAGGGACGCCAGCTCCGCCCGGGCCTCCGCTTCACCCCTGAGGGCGGCCTGGAAGGCGGCATCGGCGATCGCCAGCTGGGCCCGCAGCGCGTCCACCTCCTCCTGGAGTTCGCCAAGCTTGCGCTTCTTGGCCGCGGGCGCCCTGGAAGGAGGAGGGGATCAATTCCGAAGCATGAAACAGGACAACTAAGGAAGAGAGAGGCGGCGCGATACTCACACATCTACCATGGCCCAGCGCCGGCGAACTGGCGCCGGCCCTGAGGGCCCCCCACCGCTGCCTCCGGACGAGGGCGAGGGAGCCGGCGGTGCTGCGCGTTTCCCCGCGTCCGCAGCGCTTCCTCCAGACACCATGGAAGATGAGAAGATGGGAAGAGGAGAGGGCTTTCTCGGCGGAGCGAAGGAAGCAGGAAGATGCGTCAAGACTGCAATGCCCCCCCCCCCAGCCAAGGACGGTGCGGATTTATAGGCGTAACTGCAGCCGCAGGGCATCGTGGGAGAGCAGGCGTCGTGCGCCCCTCGGGCGCCGCGGGGCGGTTCAATCGGCGCAGTATAGTACGCGTCGCCTCTCCTGCCAACTGAAGGGTCACATCCGCGTGGCCCGAGGAGTGGAGGCCCGAAGCAGCAGCAGTATTCAAGGAAGGGCAATGATGGCCGACGCTGCGCACGGGCGTCGTGTCAATTTGACTTGGAGCGTCTCCTGACGCCCTCGGGGAGCGGGGGCGTCGCCGCCCAGGCGTTCGACGTGTGTAAAGCCTGGGCCGTAGGCATTTGGGGCCCGCGGCGCTTTGGGCCGTCCTCAAGGCTTCGCCCAGAAGCCAGCTCGAGCGCACCTTGGGCCCGGGGGCTACTGTCGGCGTTCTGGGAACGGGGGTACCCAGACCTGCCTGCCTGCGGCCCAGGGCACGGCCCACTTCATCAGCAAATCGCAACCAGGTGCAGCCCCACTCGAGACAAGGCCCTCGTGAGGCCCCTAGGCTCGCGAGGAGGAGCAGCGTCAAGACCGGCAAAGGATAGGCCTCCCTAGGCCCCCTCCATAGCGGCGGAGATCTCTATGCAGAGCCCGGCCTCAGGAGTCAAAGATGACGCAAGGAAGGACAGGCGGGCGCCAGCGCGCCAGGCGGAGCAGTTTCCTCTTTGGTGCAAAGGGAGCAAGTACGTACCCGGGTTCCTAAACCACCCGCCAAAGGTTTCCATTCCGGTGAAACAAGACCACGGCCACGAGCCCCGCAGGACGGATGTCATCGCCGAGCCCACCTCTGCATCATTGACAACTTCTTTGTAGGCGAAGACCGCCTTTGGACAGGGCGGGGATGTACTCCTGTCCCCCTTCAAATTTGGCCGTTGTGGGATCCCTTCCCGCCAATGCGATAAGGGAAGAGGACCCGGGGCACCGCTATATATAGAGGCTAGGCCGCACCGTAGCGAGGGATCCGGAATCGGTCGATTCTCCCATCCTCCACAAAGAGCCAAGGCCACCTGAGGAGCGCCTCACGAGGCTCCTCATCGTTGTACTAGTTCATCCACCAAACCTCCACGAGAGGCAATCCACCAAAGCAGGAGTAGGGTATTACGCTTCGCAGCGGCCCGAACCTGGGTAAACTATCGTGTTCATCTTCTTCCTCGTCATTGTGCGAGTTCATCGTCTAGTCCATCGAGTAGCAAGCTAGGTAGGGCGAAGCTGCAGGGGATCTTCGCACACGTCCCTGTGTTCGAATCTTAAGGGTTTTGCGGAGCCCGAAATCCGACAGCTCCAATTCGCATCGACCTCAACGCCACACTGGTGGCCGACGGATCATCTTCGGGGGGCAGAGGAAACGCCCGCGGGAGGCACCTGCCGGCATGGTTTCGTGCACCCGCAACTTGTTCGAGAAAATGTCGCGGATGAACGACGGCGGGGCCAACTGTTTCATCATCGAGAATATGATCTTCGAAAGTGGTGTGGATGCCACTGCCTTCGATCCCGTTGAAACCCAAAGCCAAGATGGACGAAACCCCTTCATGGCCGCCCCTTTGTCCATGGTGGCACGGCCGACCCCTTCATGCAAGGCCAAGATGGCATGGGCACCTTCCCCTTTGACCACGAGTTCCCGGAGGACTACGGCCTAGAAGAAGAAGATGAAGTGGACATCGACGGGGCGCCTTTGTTCGAGGAGGAGCTTTCCATCCAAGCCCATGCAAGCAAGAAGCGCCAATGCAAGTAGGCCAAGGCATACACAAAGCATGAGGACAAGCTCCTTTGTGAATGTTGGAGGGACATTGGACAAGAGGCCAAGATCGGCGCAGAGCAAAAGTCATCCTTTTGGCTACATGTCCATCGTGAATTTCATGAATGCAAGAAGTCCCCCCCCCCTAACAAAATGGAGAGCAAGCGCGGGTGTGTGTCCATCTCGAAGCATTGAAGGGTGATTCAACAAGAGTGCAACAAGTTTTGTGCCACTCTTGAGAGCATCGAGGGACGTCCCGTAAGCGGCCTCGGCATCACGGACATGGTAAAACATGCGTCCATATTCGTTTTCATTGTCCTTGCATGTCCATTTTCCATATACTTGCATGATATACTTTTGTAGGCATTCCAAGCTTTGGAAGCTTTCAAGGCTCAACACGAGAAGTCCTTCAACCTCGTCCATTGTTGGATGGTTACCAACTCGGATGAGAAGTTTAGGGTGCAATATGCCGCCCTCAAGACCCGTGGAAGGGCTGTAGCCGTGGAAGAGCATGGTGAGGGAGAGGCACCGCAGCCACGAGGGAAGACCAACTCGGAAAAAGAGAAGAAGCATGATGCAGCCTCGATTGCCTTGCACACCACTTTGGAGGGCATGATGAGCAAGAAGGACACATGGGAGGAGAAGCGTCGCCAAGACAAAGAAGAGCAAATTAACGCTTTCATGGAGATCCAAAGGAAGAGGCTTGACCTCGATGTGGAGAAGCAAGCAAGGAGGCTCGAGATGAAGGCAGAGAAGCAAGCGAAGATGCTCGAGATCGAGGCCACCAATGCGAAGACCAAGGCAAAAGAAGTGGCGCTCGCAGGCATGATGAGGAGAGTGGAGATCACGAAGGTGGACTTGAGCACGGTGTCCCCTAGGAAGCGACCTTGGTTCAAGAAGACGCAGGCCGACATGCTAAAGTTCGATGACGAGGATCTATGGTGTCGGAGAGTGCCACCTTTTTTGTACATGTCGGTAAGTGTGCCGACATGACCACGACCGAGATGGCGTGGTTGAACTCTCGCCCCATTTTTTGTGTGCTGTCAAGTGTGCCGGCCGCTGACAAGTGCGCCAACATGAACTGTGTGGAGGTCTTTCTGTGTGTTGGCATGTATGCCGGCCGCTGGCATCGTACCACAATGAACTCTGGGCGATGGCATGGCCGCTGGCAATGATCTATAACCGCAGATTTTTTCACTATTATGTGCGGATGATATTTTAGTCCGCACAGCCAACCCAAACGTAAAATGGAACGGACGAGCCGATCCATACGGATGAAAACGAGCGGACGCATAGCCAACCCAAACGTAAATTGGGGCGGACAAATCGATCCATACTATAAAAACGAACAAAAGGCGGACATAGTGCGGGTCGGCCGTTGGAGTTGTCATACCCTGCCAGCAACGACAAGACGGTCCCACGCGGCAGTGGACACGGTCCGGCGCCTCATACACCAGCCTGCATGACGAAAGTGCTGAGAAGCATGTTGGGGTTGAAGATGATTCAACAATAGCACCGATCCCAGAGAGGGTATTACTTCTTCCATATTTTGTTTTCATGAACCGCCATTTTGTGATCGACATATATTTCAATTGATTTTGTAATTCAATAATATAAACGCAATGTTTTTAGCCTTACTTGCTCATGTTCTCTTTTAGATTGGTCACATAGGGCACAAGCAAAGGAACTTCATCTTTTGTTAATGTTGCAAACTAAACATATGATATCATGATGTATGTTCAAAGCACGAAACAGAAAAAAAATCGCTTTGTCCCTCTGTCCTACATAGATGACACCCATTGTTTCATGCCTTATTTGATGCCATCACATTAGGGACTCATTCATCAATTTAGGCACTGGTTAAGTTTGATATTGCTGAGGTTGAATAGTTTACCTAAATTGTCAAATATTTCTGTTGTAGATCTAGAAAAAGGTTACCAGTTAGTCAATATAGCCTAGGTAGTTTGAATATAGTTTCAAATGGCCCAGAAGTAAACGAACTACAGAATCACCCTCTTGCATCCAACATCCAGATCTACTACCTCCGTTCTCAAATATAAGTCTTTCTAGAGATTTCACTACGGACTACATACGGAGCAAAATGAGTGAATCTACACTCTAAAGTATGTCTATATACATCCGTATATGGTCCATAGTGGAATCTCTAGACTTATATTTAGGAACGGAGGGAGTATATGCATATAATGACATGCTACAGCTAAATCCATTGCCTTGTTGCACAATTTTGCATCACTGAAAATTCTGCCCTAGATGATGCTATGAGGGACATGCAATATCTTATTTGTCAGAGTTGCCAGTCGTGCTACTTGGCAGCATCCCACTTGACAGGTCAGTTATCTTGATCCAATCCAATATACAAAACAGCGGACATGGAAAAGCATGCTACTTCTTTAAGTCCTTATAGTTCGAATATAGTTGCACATGGCCCAGAAGTAGATGAACTGCAGAATTATCCTCTTACATTTCAATGTAGATCTCTGTGTAATGACAGGCTGCAGCTAAGTCCATTGCTTTGTTACACAACTTCGCATAACTGAAAAATCTGCTATAGATGATGCTACGAGGGACATGCAATGTCTTATTTGTTGCCTTGTCGGAGTTGTCAGTTGTGCTACTTGGAAGCTCCTAATACCATATCATTTCCGCAGGTTCACGTAGGTAATTCTCCAGTATATATAACTGACAGGAAACTAGGTAAAGGTGGCTTTGGTCAAGTGTATGTTGGTAGAAGGGTATCTGGTGGGACTGCCCGCACTGGTCCTGATGCCTATGAGGTTTGTTTGCTCTGAAAATGTTTATGCAAAAAGACAGCTTTTTGTCACATTAATCAAAGCTATGGATGAAAATTATGTAGGTTGCATTGAAGTTTGAGCACCGGAGTAGTAAAGGGTGCAATTTCCCCCCCCCCCAATATGAGTGGCAAGTTTATCAGTACGTACTTTGGACAGTCAACTTTTTGTAGTTACGCTATTCTCTTCGTCTCTTGAACTTTCTGATCAATGAGCATTTGGTTTTTCTGTAACAAGGACTCTCAACGGCTGCTATGGTATACCGGCAGTCCACTATAAGGGCCGACAGGGCGATTACTATATCCTTGTTAGTTTATTTAAGTTAATCATCTAGACTGGTCGGCTGTTTTTTCTTTTAAAATTGATCATATTGAAAAAATAACCAGGTAATGGATGTCCTTGGTCCCAGTCTTTGGGATGTATGGAATTCGCTGGGACAAGTTCTTCTGTAATCTGTAGTAAAAGATTTAACATTTCCAACAGGATGTCTCCACATATGGCTGCTTGCATTGCTGTAGAAGCCATATCAATTCTTGAGAAGTTTCATTCCAAAGGGTAACTTAAAGTTATCTTCAAACAGTGCATCGTTGTTCATTCTTGTTAACACATCCTATTTTTGTTAGGTTTGTTCATGGTGATGTGAAACCAGAGAACTTTCTGCTTGGTCTGCCTGGATCACCTGACGAGAAGAAGCTTTTCCTTATTGATCTTGGTTTAGGTATTCTATTAATCAATGAATTCTTATATTGTTATACAGTTCTATTTCATCGCAATATTTCATGACATAACTCAGGGTCATAGTCTTCTACTTTTTCTAAACCTGACTAGTGTATTTTTCTTTGATTACTGATTTGTGTTGATATGGCAATGTCTACATTGTGCAGCATCAAAGTGGAGAGATTCGTCGGGTCAACATGTTGATTATGATCAAAGGCCTGATATCTTCAGGTTGGTTATTTTCCCTATGCGTACTTGTTTTTTCGCCTGCGGTACTTCTTTATTTACCCCTTTTTCTTCCTTTTTACTAGGGGGACAATTAGATATGCAAGTGCTCATGCTCATCTAGGTCGTACAGGTAGTAGGAGGGATGATTTAGAGTCATTGGCATACACCCTTATATTTTTAATAAAAGGAAGATTGCCTTGGCAAGGCTACCAGGTAGATACCTATTGCGTTAACTTCATTATATTTTCCAGGTGTTCACTTATATATGTTCCAATGTTACTTTCTTGACATCACAGGGAGATACCAAGAGTTTCCTTGTTTGCAAGAAAAAAATGGCTACCTCTCCGGATATGCTATGCAGTTTCTGCCCAGCTCCGTTCAAACAGTTTCTTGAGTCTGTTACAAATTTGAAATTTGATGAAGAGCCAAATTACGCCAAACTTATTTCTCTCTTTGGAAGTTTAATTGAATCACCTGCGTCAAGGCCCATCAGAATTGATGGGGCCCTTAAGGTTTGTCCTGCTGTACTTTCACTTTCATGTATTGGTTAGCTTGCTTCTTCTGTGTCTTGTTATTAACCTTTTCCCCAAAATATAGGTGGGGCAAAAACATGGAAGACTACTTGTAAATCATGAAGAATATGATCAGCCTAAGAAAAAAGTTGGATTAGGGAGCCTAGCATCACAGTGGATTTCAGTTTACAATTCCAGGCGCCCTATGAAGCAGCGGTACTTACATTAGATGATGATTGAAATAAAGTAGATGATACGAATATGATTAATTGACAGTATTGGACTTCTGATACCCCGTTTTAAGTGGTAATTCCAAAATTCGTTGCCTTATCCATGGAGTTAATACTAGAGATAAAATTGAGTATGCTAGCTAATTTGTTTAGAGGAATTGTCATGACGTGCTTGATGTTGGTTATATATGGTGGATCAGTCATTTTAATTGTCGGGTCTGCATAGAACTCAGTTGACTGAGACTTAACCAAGTCCCAGTCGAGTGACATTAGTGTAGTTGTGGTGCTACGAATAGCATGAATGGATGCTGCAATCGGTGGAATGGCATGCTGTAACTGGCAACGTCAGATGCTGTGAGACTGGCTGCGAGCACGACGGACGCTTCAACCGGTGGGACTTCATGATGCAAACAGTAATGTCGGATGGTGCGAATGATGGGACAACATGCTGCTAGCGATGAGGGCAAATGGTTGAATGCTGTGACTGCAGAGACGGCATGCTGCAACCAGCACTGACAAATGCTGCGACCGGTGACATGACATGCTGCAACCAGCACCGATGAACGCTGCGACCGATGGCACGACATGCTGCAAGCGGTGGGATGACATGCTGTGGGTGGCGTTGAGCGGCGCTCGGTCAAGCACGAAGCTCTGCGCAAAGATCCAACGGCTAAGCAGTCGACTGATTCTTGGTTAAGTCTCAGTCGACTGAATTTTAGCAAACCTGTTAATTGTCATATTACTGCTTCCCATGTTTTTTATGTTCAGTTTAGGCAAGGTATTCTTGTTACCAGTGGCGGAGCTTCATGGGGGCCAACCTGGGCGGTGCCCCCCCCCCAGCTCATACAAAACCATGTGTATATATCCCTTAATTAGACCAAATTGTCCACTAAAAATCAGCTTATAGTGGTAGTATTTGCCCCCCCAGCCAATGCCCCCCCTTGATTTCAACCCAAGCTCCGCCATTGCTTGTTACACCTATTACCCGAGTCTAACCAATCTACCTATAGTTAACATGCAACACCTGGCAAAGTAACCATCTAAGATTCAAATATCTGTGGCCATGGCCTCCAAGTAACTAGCTTGCACAATTCCTGATATACTGTAGAGGCATTAAATGTTCTAGTGATTAAGGCTTTCAGCTGGCTCTTCTTTACTTACACATATCTCTTTGCGTAGTATCCATACCTTCACTTTTTGAAATATCTCATTGTGAGGCCCTTTGTTTAATACATTGGTTTTAAAGTAAATATAATCTGCAATAGTTTGGCAATGTACTGATGGAAATTAAAGCCAATATATGTTGATTCTCTTTGTCAGGTATCATTACAATGTGGCTGACAATAGGCTTCAACAGCATATAGAAAAGGGCAATGAGGATGGTCTATACATCAGTTGTGTGGCTTCTTCAGCAAACCTTTGGGCTCTCGTTATGGATGCAGGAACTGGTTTCGGTTCCCAGGTTTATGAACTCTCACCTGTTTTTCTACACAAGGTACGGTAGTCTCATAAAGCATGACTATTATTCATTACCAGTGCTCTTGATAAATTATTGACTGAGGATTCCTAATTCTGTTTCCAATACATAGGACTGGATAATGGATCAGTGGGAGAAAAGTTTCTACATAACAGCAATAGCTGGAGCATTGAATGGAAGTTCATTGGTCATAATGTCTAAAGGTCTGTGGTTCACGATTTTATATCAATCGGGTTTGCCACTTAAGTTTGTATTTTGTGGCCATATTTTTGTTGATGACAAAGAAAAAAACAAATGTTTTGTTTGTACATATTTAGCTTGGTACTTCCCATAAATGACATTGTTCACTGGGTTATTTACAATGTGATATAATTTGTTCTGTGTCATATTTGCAGGAACTCCTTACACTCAACAATCGTACAAGGTTAGCGAATCATTCCCCTTCAAGTGGATCAATAAAAAATGGAAAGAAGGTTTTCACGTAACATCTATGGCCACAGCTGGAAATCGCTGGGGAGTAGTCATGTCAAGGAACTCAGGCTATTCTTAACAGGTTATAATACTTGATTGGGCCTTGTTAGCCATATGAAATTGGTCATTTGATTAATGTGCCAGTTTAGATTTCTGTAGATGTTCCAGTGACTAGCACGGCTAGTTTACGAGGCTAAGTTCTTTATGCAATTTCAGATTGTTGAGTTGGATTTCCTGTATCCAAGTGAAGGCATCCATCGGCGATGGGAGCATGGTTACAGAATAACTTCTTCAACAGCTACCGGCGATCAAGCCACTTTTATCTTGAGCAAGCCAAAACGGAAACCAGTAGACGAGACACAAGAAACTCTACGGACCTCAGCTTTTCCCAGCAACCATGTAAAGGTACCTTCACAGCTCTACAGTAGTGTTACGCGTGTCATAAAATACCAGGGATTCTTCATATCCTCTACTACTACATATATTACATGGTGGTATGGTGCTTGTCGCCGGAATTTAGTACAGTAGCTTCTTCTGTTGCTGTGCCAAGCTAACCTTGGAACATACTTGCCGGATAAATCGGCCAAGAATCTGTACATTGCTTCGATCTGCTATGGGAGAACTGTCAGTTGACCAACGTAACTTGTAGCCCAAGGGAGGGGACGTTTAGTACTTTGGCAAATGAGCATCAGTTGATGTGAGATACAAGAGAATTGGCATGATAGGATTCAAAAGCGGAGGTTACTGTGATGGTTAACTCGACCTAATTGTAAAACTGAATGCATGTTGTGGACCTTCTCCATAAGAAGCAACACAATCCACACGAAATTTGCATTTATAGTTTGGTTAATTTCATCTTCACGCTATTGGGCAGTCATAATCTTAAAAAGTACTCACTGTGAGGACTCGTTCTAGATTACCATTAATTGGGAATTCGAATTACATCTGAGGAGGAAGAGAAAGGAGGAAGATGACGTGAGCTATCTCGCTCTGCCTATCTGTTCACCAGTCGTTCCTTCGTCCGGCCTTTCACTCACTATTGATATAGTATTTATATGTTTACAAGGCCAAGGGCCCATTCTGGCCCAAAAGCCGAGACGGGAGACGAGGCTTGTGCTTGGGCTGGCTGCTTGTCTCTGCTTCACTTGCTTGCGTATCTTCTTCCTTGTCGCTGACAACCCCCCCTGTTGAGAACTTGGGCTGGCTGCTTGTCTCTGCATCACTTGCTTGCGTATCTTCTTCCTTGTCGCTGACAACCCCCCTTGTTGAGAAACGGTTTGTCCCCAAGCCGGCGCACGCGGGAACCTTTGCTTAGTGGATTCGAGGTCCTCCCATGTAGCAAGATCAATTGGATCGCCAAACCACCGGAGAAGTACTTGAACAATCTTCTTATCTGCACACTGAATGACTCGACGTTGCAGTACTTTCTCTGGTACTTGGAGAGCAGCTTCAGGCAAAGGAAGAAGGGGTAGAACCTTGTGATGAGGCTTGAGCACTTGCCGGAGGAGGGACACGTGAAAAACAGGGTGCACCTTGGTGGTAGAGGGAAGATCCAGGCGGTACGCCACTTCTGCCACTCGCTCCAACACTCGTATGGTCCGAAGAATTGCTATGCTAATTTGTGATTTGCACGAGGAGCAATTGACTTCTGAATATACGGCTGAAGCTTCAGGAAAACTTGGTCACCAATAGCAAAGTTGTGCTCAGACCTATGTTTGTCAGCCTGTATCTTCATTCATTGTTGGGTTCGAAGGAGTTGCTGCTTGACTGACTCGAAAACCACTTGTCTTTGTTCCAACCAAAAGGACAGGTCAGCCGAAGCGATAGCGCTGTGAAAGTGCTAGTAATCGACTAGAGGGGGGGCGTGAATAGGCGATTTTTATGAAAGTCTTCGTAATGATGAATGTATATGAAGAATGCAGAAAAGTAAACAGGATCAGGTAGGGATATAATCAAGAATCTAATCTAGGCATGCATCACAGTGAAGACATACAGACAGGTTAAGCTTTGACATCATGCACAATAAGATGGGTCGATGATAAACTTAGACAGTACGAAGATAAACAGCGGGCATGAATGTCTTCAAGACAAGTCTTCGGTGATGAACAGGGAAAGGCTTCACAATACAGAACAGGAATGTAAAGAAGTGAAGGATAGAACCAGTTGCTTGACGAAGACACATTATTTGTTGGACCAGTTCCAGTTGTTGTGACAACTGTACGTCTGGTTAGGGAGGCTGAGATTGAACTCAGAAGACCTCGTCTTCACATTATTCCCCTTGAGCCGAAGTTACTTAGACAGCGCCCAATCACTCTGGTAAGTCTTCAGGGGAGACTTCTGAAACCCGTACAAACTTGGTCACCCGGCGATCCACAATGACTCTTGGATAGCTCTAGACCTAGATGCCTAACCGTCTGGAAGATTACAGTCTTCAAGTGTAATAACTCTTCATCTCTCTCAGAACAGAATGACTTCAGTGATGCTCAAACACTCTAGCTCTAGGTGTTTAGGTGTATCCTCGTAGGATGTGTCTCTCTCAATGTCTTCGAGGTGGGTTGCTCCAAAACGACAACAGCCGTATCTCTCTCTGAGCAGCCTACAACTTATGGTGGAGGGGGTGGGCTATTTATAGCCAGCGGGCAACCCGACCTGATATGACTGAAATGACCCTGGGTCAATGGCCAACCGACACGTATCACAACGGTCGGATTTCAAGCACACGCGGCAGCTTTACTTGGGCTACAAGTAAAGCTGACTCAACCAACTCTGGAAGAGATTTCCTCTCATTGTCTTCACTCGAAGACATAGGTATGGGTTGAGCATCACGTCAGCATCTGACTTCGATCACATCGACCCCACTTAACAGTACGGTGGCTCCTATGACTCGGGAAAGAAGAAAGAAAACTACCAAAAGACTTCGTCTTCGCGTTTCATTGTCTTCGGACGAATGTCTTCGTCAACCACCATTGGCTTCAGCCGTCTTCAATGTCTTCGGACATTTTTGGGGGTCGTTTTCGACGGCTAAACCAAAACTTCAGGGACTTCTCTCTGTGTTAACCTGTGAACTCTCACAAAACATTAGTCCCTCAACCACGTTTGTCTTCAATACTCCAAAACCAAATAAGGGTGGCACTAGATGCACTTACAATCTCCCCCTTTTTGGTGATTGATGACAAACTGGTTGAAGTTTTCAACGGGGATAAAAATATGTGAAGATAAGGTTTTGAAGATTTTGATTGCAAGATATAGAGAGCTCCCCCTGAAGATGTGCATATGCTTTTTTTTGCTTTGAATGCAAATGCACATGGCAGGTTGTAGTTTGTGGAGAACTCCCCCTATATCTTGTAATCTAATCACTATGCATTTAATAGATATAACTAAGATAATGAAATGCATAATGGAAAATGGGCGTCTGCAGAATGGCTTCGGGCGCATAAAATAACTTGAAGAAGCGCCAAAGAGTACGATAAACAGAAAGTGCAGACGTCCATCAGGACTTAAGATTTACAACCCAAAGCAGCAAATGTTCAGAAACGAGAGTTGTAAACTTAGCAAAATAACACCCAGCCCTTATTAGTAGACCCGTTTGAAGACTATCACCCAATGCTTCTCCCCCTTTTGTCATCGAATGACCAAAAAGGTATGAAGACATTGAGAACTACGTGTTCCCAGCAGGTGTTGATGAAGACGGTGCAGCGGGGTCTTGAGGTGCTGGTGCAGAGGAGCTTGGTGTAGTGCCGCGACGCCGAGTCGATGGAAGCAGAGAAGTTGCATCATCAACTACATCGACAAGCCTGACGTTGACGGAAGAAGCTGACGAAGAGTAGTCACTGTCTTCGAGGGATGGAGTCTTGCTCCATTTCTCCGCACTGGGAGGTGGTGCACCAAATCTGTAGCGGGGGTGAAAGCCATCTTCTCGAAGCTCATCTTCAGGAGCCAACATAGTCAGAGTCCTCCATGAGCGGCGACTGGTTTCATACACCACAAAGGCATTCTTGGTGGCGAGATTGCGAACATGATTGACATCTTGCATCATGGCATGCATCTGGCGTCGAGTCCATTCATGGTGCTTGTCTTGCCTTTGAATCAGTGAAACAAGAAGTTCATGATCAGTGAGTGCACGCTCTCTTCTTGGTAGGCGTTGACGTGGCAGAGTACTCGCAGTGGCTTCGGTGTTGGTAGCACCGGATCTGGGCTGGCGAAATGCACCAATGAGTCTTGCCCTTGATGGATCAGAAGGAATGTGAAGACCTTCAACATCAGCAGTGCCACTGGTGCCTTCAACAATGGGATTCTTGCTCTTGGATGGATAAAGATCTGCTGGCACAACTTCAATATCGGGAAGGTAAACGCCATGGTTGCGAGCAGAAGGAAGAAACCTGGTGTTGGTTCTGCACTTGATGAAGCGCATGATCCAAGGAGCGTAAATCTTCAGCTCGAGGACATTGAAACCATTGGCAGCAAGGTTGCGAAGAAATAAGTCTTGAAGATTGAACCTGATGCCATATACAATGTTGTAGAGCAATGTCTTCAGAGGCCCTTCAATCTTGCGAGATGAGTTGTGCCCTTTAATCGGCCAGATAGTGTGTCGAAGAATGTGATAGATAGTCCTGGGCAAGTACTAAAGATCATCCACAAAGAATGAAGTGGGCAATTCTACATCTTGGGGCAAAGGCTTCATCATGGTCAGCATCTCCGTCATGTTGGGTTCTCGCATATGGAAGAGGCTTCGAGTGGCAATCGCATAAGCTTTAGAGCGAGGATCCAACTCTTCACCAGAGGCAGCAAGGGGTGTTGCAGGAAAAAAATCCAGTGGTGAAGCTGTAATGTGTTCATCTGTTACCATGAATTCCATTTGCCATGTGGTCAAATCACGACCGAAGCCTGAGATGTGAAGGGTTGCATAAAACTGGAGGATGAGTTCTTCATTCCAGTCTTCATGATCTGTGCAGAAGTGCAGCAAACCCACATCTCGAAGACAATCCAGTGCCTGGTCAAAACAGGGAAGACCTTTCATAGCTTCGACGCTGAGATGCTTGTGGGGAAAGATCCTGTTCTGGCCATAGAGCACACACATGTAGTATTGGCGTTGTGGTGCACTCCAGAACCTATCAGACTGAATCTTGGCACGCTTGTAAGGATTGCGTTCAGAGTTGAAGAATGTATTGTTCAGCCTGAACCTTTCCAACTCAAAGACCAAAGGTCTTGCTGGGCCTGACTGACGAAGACATGGAAGACGCGGCATAGGATTCATGACGTTGGGGCGCCGATCAAGATGGAATTCATACTGTGGTCCCATCCTTGGTGGTGCAACGAGACGGGGCCATCTGACAGGAATCATCTCTCCTTCCCTATTGCGGGCCATCACAATGTTGTCCTCATTGTCTTCAGACTTCAGTTGATGGCGGGGCAGGAACAGGAGGTTCATCTGGTGAGGGGGCATTGGCTTCGCCCATACTTGAATTGGCAGCAATGTCTTCGGCAGCCGTATTATCTGTTGCAGGTTGACTTGGAGGTGCATCTTCAATCATCAGCTGATACGTCTCCAACGTATCTATAATTTATGAAGTATTCATGCCATGTGTACAATAATTTTATATGATTTTGGTATGATTTTATTAGAACTAACCCGGACTGACGTTGTTTTCAGCAGAACTACCATGGTGTCGTTTTTTGTGCAGAAATAAAAGTTCTCGGAATGGGCTGAAAATTTACGGAGAATATTTTTAGAAAATATAAAATATAAAAAATACGGGAGCAAAAAGATACCGGAGAGGAGTCCCGAGGCAGCCACAAGCCTAGGGGGCGCGCCCCCCTGGCTTGTGGGCCCCTCGGGAGACCCCCTGACTTGATTCCAACGCCAAGTATTCCTATAAATCCCGTAACCCCTAGAAAGAAACCTAGATTGGGAGTTCCGCCGCCGCAAGCCTCTGTAGCCACGAAAAACCAATCAGGATCCCGGTCCGGCACCCTGCCGGAGGGGGAAACCATCACCAGAGGCCATCTTCATCATCCCGGCGGTCTCCATGACGAGGAGGGAGTAGTTTACCCTCGGGGCTGAGGGTATGTACCAGTAGCTATGTGTTTGATCTCTCTCTCTCGTGTTCTTGAGATGACACGATCTTCATGTACCGCGAGCTTTATTAATATAGATGAATCATATGGAGTTTTCCCCTCTCTATCTTCTTGTGATGAATTGAGTTTTCCCTTTGAAGTTTTCTTATCGGATTGAGTCTTTAAAGGATTTGAGAACACTTGATGTATGTCTTGCGATGGGATATCAGTGACGCCCCCGATCTCGACCGTACGCTGAACATACACGCAATGCGTACAACCAAGATTAGGGACTCATTGATTGATATCACAGCACAACTCTAGACACAAATTAAAGTCATACAGCTTCATATTACAAGCCAGGGGCCTCGAGGGCTCGAATACAAAGCTCGACAAGCATGAGTCAGCGGAGTACAGACATAAGTTAAACAAGTTTTGCCTTAAGAAGGCTAGCACAAACATAAGCAGCGGATCGAAAGAGGCGAGGCCTCCTGCCTGGGAGCCAACCTAACTACTCCTGAGCGTCGGCACTCTCCACGTAGTAGTAGGCTCCAGCGGTGGTGTAGTAGTCGTCTCCGGCGTACTCCATCTCCTGGGCTCCATCGTCTGAACGCGGAATCGTATCGAGGGGGAAGGAGAAAGCAAAGCAGCGGTGAGTACTCATCCAAAGTACTCGCAAGACTGACATCAGAACTATACTAAGTATGCATCAGTATCAAGGAATCGGGTTATATTTGGACTGACTGCAGAAAGCAAGAATGAGGGGGAAGGCCTAGTCCTATCGAAGACTAGCATCTTCAGCATCTTGCAGCATTAGAAGACAGTAGACTGGTATCATATATATACATATTATTGTAGCAATTTTATTAAGTAACCATGCCCAGAGATTCTTCCTCGACTCCCTGCGAGGAAGCAATCTCGGAGCCAACATTCATTTCAATTTAAATCACAATTATAGTTGTAGTAGGTCAAGGTACAACTCCAAGTCGTCCTGTTACCGTGGACACGGCAATTCAAATAGATAATTCATCCCTACAGGGGTGCACCGCATCTCCAACACGCCTGGTCACCTCCGGCCGGACACACTGTCCTGGGTCATGCCCGGCCTCGGGATATCAGCACGTCATCGCCCCACCTAGGCTCAACGAAGAGGCCAGCCCGCCTGTCTAAATCCTAAGCACACAAGGGTCGTGGGCCCAGTTGCCCTATGCGCTCCTACACGATGCGAACGCGCCCGGAAGCAGACCTAACACACTCCAGTCCAAGAGCTATACCGTCCAGTCCAATCCGGCGCGCGCCGCTCCATTGCTGACGTCCGAAGAGCTTCGGCTGATACAACGACGCTGAGTGCCCATAACTTTCCCACGTGATGGTTTGGTGCGCAATAAGGCCAACGACCAACTCAGATCAAATACCCAACCCATTAGCATTTTATTAATGCAGGGCAAGCGCGACCCATGAAGTGCGGTCCGGTCGCCCCGTCTCGAGGATGTGTGGCAAGGGCCTCTCCTGCCCGTCCACGCCTCATCATCATCAAACCGTGGGTACCCCTCAGGGCCGACCCATCACCAACATGTTCCTGTAACCAGGTCATAGTAACCGTGTGTATAAATCATCAAGACGGAACCTGAGGAATCACCCTCAAAGGGCCCCGCTTGATGAAAACGTCAAGGTGGACTTAGAGGAATCACCCTCGAGGGTCCCACACTTGAGGGGTTGCACGAGAGAGTCATCGTCGGGATTGGTGAAGGAGGAATCACCCTCGATAACCACGACCGACTAGCTACACTATAGAGCTAGCATCATGAGTACTTCACGAGGTGTCACCCTCGGTACTCGATAGTAGCGCTGCAGAGTCGTACAACTAAGGGGTGTGCGGTGATGTGAGGGGCCTGGCTTGTCGGTCGGTTGACTGAGTCTTCAAGTCTTCGAGTCGTCGACGAAGAAGCAGGGGCAACTGGGACTAAGGGGGGTCACAGGGGATACGTTGATCAACCTATACTAAGCAGTTGATATGATTGCAGGTATGGGAGCTGTTTATCAAAAACAGGCTATGCATCAGAATAGGAGCTAATTAATACAGTAGCAAAATCTAATGCAAGAATAAGAGGGAAAGGAATAGGCGATATTGGAATTCTCAAGGGGGGGTTGCTTCCCTTGCTGCTCTGCGGCAAAGGCCTGATCGTCAAAGGTGTAGTCGTACCCGGGAGCACCGTCAGTCTCGGGGTCTACCGGTAAGAAGAGGGGGGAAGAAACAATAAATATAAAGCACATATGCAATCACAATGCATGACATGGCGATATGCAGGGCTAGCCATGCACTAACGCTGTATTATACGTTGCAGATGGGTCGGAAGAATATCTGACGATATTTTCCCGGGTCTCGGGCTACTACCGGACAGATGATCCTAATGCTAAATGTCCATGTTCATCATGCTAGGAGCATGTGACAGATGAACGAACAGCGTATTCGGATTCGTCTCGTCGTTCTGAGCAACTTTCATGTATAAATTATGATTTTCTGGAATTTAATTATTTATTTAAATTCGAATTATCCAGAATAGAAAATTATGATGTCATCATGACGTAGGTGTGACATCAGCAGTCAGCAGTGCAGCTGACCAGGTCAAACCTGACCAGTGGGCCCCACTGGTCAGTGTCACAGCAGCTTAATTAGGTTTTATTTAAACTAATTAGGATTAATTAAGGATGGGCCCCACTAGTCAGTGTCAGATTACCTAATTAATTAACTAAATTAGGTTAATTAAGGTTTAACAGATAATTAACATTTTATTTAATTAATAAAATCAATTAAATTTTGGCGGGACCCACATGTCATAGACACAGGGGTGTTGGGCCCCACATGTCAGTGACTGGGCACTGCCCAGTCAGCCAGTTAACCACGGTCAACTGGTCAACAGGGGGCCTGGGGCCACACGTTAGTGACCCGGGGGTGTGGCCCCAGCCTGCCACGTCGGCAGTGGCCGGCGGTTCGACGCCGGCGACCATTTTCCACGGCGGAGGGCACGGGAGGTCGCCGGGAATCCCCTACAAGCGGTCTCCGGGCTCGGGGTTGGGCTTGAACGAACCGGTGGGGTGGGCCACATCCAGTGGTGGTGGTGGGAGGGCCGGAGGGGGCCGGAATCGGCACCGGCGACCAGCAGGGCGGCGGCGGCGTTCGGGCGAGGAGGGATCCGTGGCTAGGGGGCGCTGGGAGGGACGTGCATACGTGTGTTTGACCCCTGCGAGCTCCAGGAGCTCGAGAGGGTGCTTGGCCGCGAGCTATGGCAGCTGTGGCCACGACAGCGAGCTCGCCGGCGGCGGCGCGTTCGGGCAAGGTGGCGGAGCTAGCTAAGGGGGGCACGCGCAAGCTAAGCGAGGGGTGAGGGAGGAGCCGGAGCTCACCGCCATTAGTGGGAAGGCCCGAGGGAGAACGGCGATGCTGTGATGGCAGCGAATTTTGGCGGCGAAGCTTCGGGCGCCCGAGGAGAAAGAAGGCGATGCCGGCATCGTTGCGTGGCCCGTCGTCTCCAACGGCTCGATGCAGAAGGCGCAGGAGGACGCGGCGGCGCTTCTTGGCACGGCGGCGACGCGAGGGAGGCACGGTGGGCGCGACTACGTGGTGGTCATGGCGGCGGCGGCGCTCGGGACCGAGCTGGGAGGAGGAGGAGAGAGCGAGGGGGGATCTGGGAGGCAGCTAGGGTTTGCGGGGGAGGGAGAGAGAGCATGGTGGCCCGCTCTTATCCTCTAGCAGTGCCCGATGGCCGCACGCGCTTGCCGGCCGCCATGGCGAGCCGGCCCTCTCCTGTCGCTGGCGAGAGGGAGGGGAAAGGCTGGCCTAAATGGGCCGGGCCAGCCTGTAGCACATGGGCTACAGTGCCTGGTAAGCCTTTTCTTTTTATTTCATTTCCTGTTCTGTTTTCTGCTTTTATTTTCAGTTTCATTTATTTTTAGTATCATAGCACTTGTATAAAAAGGTGCCACCTAGGCAATTATTAGTGTTGTAATATTTGGCAAAGCCACAAAAAGTTTTTGGGGCTTTTTGAAATTAATTGAAAACTGTCATAAATAAAAAGGCATTTAATTAATAGTTTTGGCCTCTGTTTTATTTAATTTGAGGCACCAAAACACCTTGCAAAATGTTGGTTATAGTTTTATAAATACCAGGTGAATATTTGTAACCTAACCATGATTTTAGTTTTCAGGTTTGCAAAAATATTTAAACCACTTATTAAATGAATTTTAAAATTTCAATGGGGAATTCAAATGAGTTATGATTCCATTGTGACCAAACATGGTTTAGCAAAAATGGATTAGCTTAAACCCTCATGGTTACTGTAGCTTAATTACGTTGATCACTGTAGCATGGATCCAGGGGTGTTACAACTCTCCCCTACTAAAAAGAATTCTCGTCCCGAGAATTAAGAGGTAGAATTAAGGGGGGGGGAGGAATCTGGTTACGAAATTCTAACGAGTCTTCTTGTCTTTGTTGTTCTTCTCGAAGAAATTGATCCCTTTCATTGATATATTGATGTTTCTGCTTCAGGTCTTCATGATGAAGTCGTCATCCTTTCTTCGGGATCTTCATCGTCCTACGAATGAGATTAGAGGGAAAACTCTGGAAGAACAAATCTAAACAAAGCTGGGCATCTGACGGCGAACTCAGGGAGGAACACAAGATTTATTTCTCAAGTTAAGGCTCGAGGAGTCACTAAGAGCAAAATGCGACGGTGTAAAAGTTTCAAACGAGTAGGCAGTCATTTGATGCCTAATTCAGAAGGTGAAAAGGGGTTCAGAGCAACGAAGAAATATTGCGTCTGATACTAGAATAGATCATCACTTGGACGGTGGCTCGGGAATTACAAACGAAGCCAAGTGCAAAGGATACTTTGGAATCAAAGACGTACAGGAGAGTCAGGTTTCGATCCTGTGGAACTGAGGGTTATGGGCCGACCACGTGGTTAAGAGCAGGAAAAGCGGTGACATCTTACACGGTCATGGTAGCATGACAAGTCAGAGGATAGCTTGTCAGTTATGCTGGCAACAACGTCGGTACCAAAGGCGGGGGACGCATAGAACCATTTTCCTGCTCGTAGAAACGAGGCGGACCAATAGGCAAAGTTCTCGTCCACCGGCGGTTACCGGAATGGTATCAACAATAGTAACAGGATCTTACTGACAGACTTGTTCACCGAGGTGTTTACCTAAGCAGAGAATTATTACTGCTTAGATCATATAATCTCAGGAAAGGTCAAATAGACCAATGGAAAGGAAAATGTGATTATTAGATCAACCAGACCAATGGAAAGGAAAATGTGGTTATACTCAAGTTTTAGGAGTATATCTTTCCCAAGGAAAAACTGAGCATGATATACATGACAGAAAAGCAAGTAGATAACCATTTAGGTAAAGGGGCGAGGAAATCCATGACATGCCCATACAATGGGGTTTGAATAATTGATCAAGAAACAATTAGCATTGAGCTTACATTATTCCTTTTGATGATCGATATACCACATCCATGCTTCGGGATAGCAATGATATGGTGTTTCGAGTAAAGGATGGAGTTTGGATACACAAAGGATCCAGTAGGAACAACTAATAAAATAAGTCTTGCAATTCCCCCGTGGAAGAATGACAACCCTAGCTGAACAAAGCATTATAACAATAGGTCATCTGGCCAGGTGTGCTAGCTACAACATCACCTTACCGAGTAATAAAGACCAAAGTTATAATTCTTGATAATGTTCCAACCATCATATCTGTCCGAGATTCAGATATGGTTGGTGTCAGGATACTTCAGACAAAGAAGGCCTGAGGAGAAAAGGATGCAACACAGATCTACGAGATGGTGTTGCAAGGATCTCGGAATGAACGACAGAAGCAAGACTTGAATCATTAGCCAGACTACAAGACATCTGAACACAAGGTCAAGACATTCGTGCCCATATGGAAGTTTCTAGAAGGGTGGGCAATCAAGTTCTGATTGGGGGCCATCATAGAGGATATCAAATTCTATGTGTTAGTCTGGACTAGGACAAATCAAATCAATCAGTGGCCTGGCGTGTTAGGAAATACATATGAAGTGAAAGTAGCAAATCTATCAAACCATAGAATACTTCACACATGCCTGAATGAATTGGAACGATTCCAGAGGAAGCGAGACGAATTTTTTTCCCATAAGCACGGTGGCAAAAATGCACGTGAACTTATAGAAAAACACTTCTTTTATCAAACATATTCTTCATGAACTAGGCACAAAGATAATGCTTTCAAGGTTTCCAACACTAGCTTAAATGTTCATCATGAACCACGAGGGAGAAGAGGATGTGGCTGACGGGCTTAGCAACAATTCGTCGAGATTCCCACAAAGAAAGATCTCCACGATTGAGTGAACAAAAACAGATGATATATTGAGGTATGCCCAAAGGAAACATCCACAATTAAACATTAATCGAAAGGTGCACCCGAAATACAGACTAAGTAGCACGACCAATGTTAGAGTGCTGACTCAACAGCCAATACACTAAGAATGGACTTATTGTTCATTAACTCCAAGGTGATAGAGTTGGTATGCCATAAGTATTGAATTTACACATCACATGCCATGTGTCAGTATTCTGGTTAGAAACAACACGGGAACAAAGAAATGAAAGGTGATGGCAAGGATGTCGCCAATGACAACACCAATTACCATGGACAAGGATGCTACTCTCATCATGAATTTAATTGATATCCTGGAAGAGCCCAGAATACTGATGAGGGTCACGACACGTTTGTCACGAAGTCTCATGAGGATGTAATCGATCAGCGACGACATCAAGCAAGAAAATGGTGAAGCGACAAGTAGTCGGAACCACAGATTGGAGTGCTAGCTCAGCATCGAAATTGCCTTTCAATACAACCAACATGACGTTGAAAACTCGATGTAAGCTTAGAGCACTGTTGGAATTGTGTTCCGGGGATGAAGGATATAAATAGCATGGTCAAGCCTTAGCATGAAGATGATGATGTAGCCAAACAGCTTGGAAAGACATGATCGATCACAAACTCATAAGCAAAGAAGATTACCAAGAGTTGTTGAATCGCAATGCGGACTCGATTCAATTATCGGTGTCCTTGAGTGTCCAACAACTCAGAACACGAGGAAATTGGAATTAGTGAAGGAAAACATAGTTGATGAGGAGCTTATAAGAAGCTATGTAGCTCCATGATTTTCTCGAGATACCAGGGGTAATACTCGGATGTAGATCAAAATTAAAGCTTGGACCGATATATTGATCCGGAGAAGATAAGTGCCTAAACTGGTCTAAAAATGGGATCAAAGAAGAACAGTCATGGTCGGAACCACGGTTGTAAAGTATCAAACCAGGTTGTAGCTTTGATAGATTATCCGGCAAAACACCAGAAGAGTAGGACTCGTGAAAACTCTTGAGTTCACACGAATTAAGGAAGGCATAGGTTCAACCCATCGGGGCATCTTAGGAACATATACCACAAGCTTCAAGAGTAATTAACACATGCTTGACAAAAGAGCATGGCTGACAAAAGCATAGGATACAACTTACCAGAGGGAGAAGACATAATTTACCAATGGCATCATGCATCGGGGGGAAGAACTCACAAGGATTTTGAAGGTGAAGGATGCTGTCGGATAATAACCCAACACTGGGTCTGGCGGTCCACAAAGGACCTGATGTGAGTATCGGTACCCAATCAGAGGGAGAAAGAATGCAAGGCATCAGATCATAGAACATCCAAATAATTTGATGCTTAAATAACCAAAGGAATTAAGATTTCCAAATTGACGTATCGAAAACAAATGTTCCGATCAAATACAAGTAATATGAAAGGACTTAGATGGGCAATCAATCAAGGTTGATTTGTCGGGGACCAACTCATGTTTGGAAAGACGTCTGAGCCGGACGGATAATATATGATAACAACTGATGGCTGCGTGCATACACACACAGGTTGAATCAATAAAATCAAATGAAAACCACAAAGGATTTACTTATTATTGCTAGACATATGGAATTAACCACCATGTAAGCAGGTGAGAAAAGTCAAGAGCAATAGACTGCTCAGGATTTCGGAAGACCGGATAGCGTTTCGAAGAATTTTGTGAAAGACAAGAACAACTGGGGATGAACGAATCATCGATAATGATGAGGAGTTATCCGTAGGGGTTGGCGGTGGAAGGGAATCGCAAAAGCGATGAGCACAAGTTCTTGGGAGAACCTCAGAGAGTATCTTCAAAGTCTTCTGGTGAATCGAGCCATCGTCTGAAATGAGGGGCTCTCCTGGAGGAGTAGTTACGAGAACCTAGAGTTAGAGTTAATAAAATCTTTAACCCGAAAGAGAAGAGAGATCAGAACCC
This sequence comes from Elymus sibiricus, assembly GCA_039707655.1. Lineage (NCBI taxonomy): Eukaryota > Viridiplantae > Streptophyta > Magnoliopsida > Poales > Poaceae > Elymus > Elymus sibiricus. The sequence continues at coordinate 227,222,482 of CM077665.1, read as the reverse complement.
AGAGTATAGACGAGGAATAAAAGATCCTAATACCACCCGATTGAGATGTGGGCCCGTAAGCCACACAACTATGTTAGTAAAAGTTTTTCAATGACTAGACTCAACTTAGGCCAAGGAGTTGGAAAGGGGGCTACCTACAGGAAGTCGGCTCTGATACCAACTTGTGATGCCCCCGATCTCGACCGTACGCTAAACATACACGCAATGCGTACGACCAAGATTAGGGACTCACTGATTGATATCACAACACAACTCTAGACACAAATTAAAGTCATACAGCTTCATATTACAAGCCAGGGGCCTCGAGGGCTCGAATACAAAGCTCGACAAGCACGAGTCAGCGGAAGCAAATAATATCTGAGTACAAACATAAGTTAGACAAGTTTTGCCTTAAGAAGGCTAGCACAAACATAAGCAGCGGATCGAAAGAGGCGAGGCCTCCTGCCTGGGAGCCAACCTAACTACTCCTGAGCGTCGGCACTCTCCACATAGTAGTAGGCTCCAGCGGTGGTGTAGTAGTCGTCTCCAGCGTACTCTATCTCCTGGGCTCCATCGTCTGAACGCGGAATCGTATCGAGGGGGAAAGAGAAAGCAAAGAAGCGGTGAGTACTCATCCAAAGTACTCGCAAGACTGACATCAGAACTATACTAAGTATGCATCAGTATCAAGGAATGGGGTTATATCTGGACTGACTACAGAAAGCAAGAATGAGGGGGAAAGCCTAGTCCTATCGAAGACTAGCATCTTCAGCATCTTGCAGCATTAGAAGAGAGTAGACTGGTATCTCATATATAGTCATATTATTGTAGCAATTTTATTAAGTAACCATGCCCAGAGATTCTTCCTCGACTCCCTGCGAGGAAGCAATCTCGAAGCCAACATTCATTTCAATTTAAATCACATTTATAGTTGTAGTAGGTCAAGGTACAACTCCAAGTCGTCCTGTTACCATGGACACGGCTATTCGAATATATAATTCATCCCTGCAGGGGTGCACCGCATCTCCAACACGCCTGATCACCTCCAGCCGGACACACTTTCCTGGGTCATGCCCGGCCTCGGGATATCAGCATGTCGTCGCCCCACCTAGGCTCAACGAAGAGGCCAGCCCGCCGGTCTAAATCCTAAGCACACAGGGGTCGTGGGCCCACTTTCCCTACGCGCTCCTGCACGATGCGAACGCGGCCGGAAGCAGACCTAGCACACTCCAGTCCAAGAGTTGTACCGTCCAGTCCAATCCGGCGCGCGCCGCTCCATTGCTGACGTCCGAAGAGCTTCGGCTGATACAACGACGTTGAGTACCCATAACTTTCCCACGTGATGGTTTGGTGCGCAATAAGGCCAACGACCAACTCAGATCAAATACCCAACCCATTAGTATTTTATTAATGCAGGGCAAGCGCGACCCATGAAGTGCGGTCCGGTCGCCCCGTCTCGAGGATGTGTGGCAAGGGCCTCTCCTGCCCGTCCACGCCTCATCATCATCAAACCGTGGGTACCCCTCACGGCCGACCCATCACCAACATGTTCCCGTAACCAGGTCATAGTAACCGTGTGTATAAGTCATCAAGACAGAACCTGAGAAATCACCCTCAAAGGGCCCCACTTGATGAAAACGTCAAGGTGGACTTAGAGGAATCACCCTCGAGGGTCCCACACTTGAGGGGTTGCACGACAGAGTCATCGTCGGGAGTGGTGAAGGAGGAATCACCCTCGATAACCATGACCGACTAGCTACACTACAGAGCTAGCATCATGAGTACTTCACGAGGTGTCACCCTTGGTACTCGATAGTAGCGCTGCAGAGTCGTACAACTAAGGGGTGTGCGGTGATGTGAGGGGTCTGGCTCGTCGGTCGGTTGACCGAGTCTTTGAGTCATCAAGACGTCGACGAAGAAGCAAGGGCAACTGGGACTAAGGGGGGTCACAGGGGATATGTTGATCAACCTATACTAAGCAGTTGATATGATTGCAGGTATGAGAGCAGTTTATCAAAAACAGGCTATGCATCAGAATAGGAGCTAATTAATACAGTAGCAAAATCTAATGCAAGAATAAGAGGGAAAGGAATAGGCGATATCGGAATGCTCAAGGGGGGGGTTGCTTGCCTTGCTGCTCTGCGGCAAAGGCCTGATCGTCAAAGGTGTAGTCGTACCCGGTAGCACCGTCAGTCTCGGGGTCTACCGGTAAGAAGAGGGGGGAAGAAACAATAAATATAAAGCACATATGCAATCACAATGCATGACATGGCAATATGCAGGGCTAGCCATGCACTAACGCTGTATTATACGTTGCAGACGGGTCGGAAGAATATCTGACGATATTTTCCCGGGTCTCGGGCTACTACCGGACAGATGATCCTAATGCTAAATGTCCATGTTCATCATGCTAGGAGCATGTGACAGATGAACGGACGGCATATTCGGATTCGTCTCGTCGTTCTGAGCAACTTTCATGTATAAATTATTTTCATCCGAGTTACGGATTAAAAGATATGATTTTTCAAAGTTTAAATGATTTTCTGGAATTTAATTATTTATTTAAATTCGAATTATCCAGAATAGTAAATGATAATGTCATCATGACGTAGGTGTGACATCAGCAGTCAGCAGTGCAGCTGACCAGGTCAAACCTGACCAGTGGGCCCCACTGGTCATTGTCACAGCAGCTTAATTAGGTTTTATTTAAACTAATTAGGATTAATTAAGGATGGGCCCCACTAGTCAGTGTCAGATTAACTAATTAATTAACTAAATTAGGTTAATTAAGGTTTAACAGATAATTAACATTTTATTTAATTAATAAAATCAATTAAATTTCGGCGGGACCCACATGTCATAGACACAAGGGTGTGGGGCCCCACATGTCAGTGACTGGGCACTGCCCAGTCAGCCAGTTGACCACGGTCAACTGGTCAACAGGGGGCCCGGGGCCACAGGTCAGTGACCCAGGGGGGGTGGCCCCAGCCTGGCCACATCGGTGGTGGCCGGCGGTTCGACGCCGGCGACCATTTTCCATGGCCGAGGGCTCGGGAGGTCGCCGGGAATCCGCAACAAGGGGTCTCCAGGCTCGGGGTTGGGCTTGAAAGAACCGGTGGGGTGGGCCGCATCCAGTGGTGGTGGTGGGAGGGCCGGAGGGGGCCGGAATCGGCACCGGCCACCAGCAAGGCGGCGGCGGCGGCGTTCGGGCGAGGAGGGATCCGTGGCTAGGGGGCGCTGGGAGGGACGTGCATACGCGCGTTCGACCCCTGCGAGCTCCAGGAGCTCGAGGGGGTGCTTGGCCGCGAGCTATGGCCGTTGTGGCCACGGCAGCGAGCTCGCCGGCGGCGGCGCGTTCGGGCAAGGTGGCGGAGCTAGCTAAGGGGGGCACGCGCAAGCTAAGCGAGGGGTGAGGGAGGAGCCAGAGCTCACCGCCGTTGCTAGGAAGGCCCATGGGAGAACGGCGACGCAGTGACGGCGGCGAATTTTGGCGGTGAAGCTTCGGGCGCCCGAGGAGGAAGAAGGCGATGCCGGCATCGTTGCGTGGCCCGTCGTCTCCAATGGCTGGATGTAGAGGGCGCACGAGGACGCGGCGGCGCTTCTTGGCACCGCGGCGACGCGAGGGAGGCACGGTGGGCGCGACTACGTGGTAGTCATGGCGGCGATTGGGACAGAGCTGGGAGGAGGAGGAGAGAGCGAGGGGGGGATCTGGGAGGCGGCTAGGGTTTGCGGGGGAGGGAGAGAGAGCATGGAGGCCCGCTCTTATCCTCCAGCGGTGCCCGATGGCCGCACGCGCTCGCCGGCCGCCATGGCGAGCCGGTCCTCTCCTGTCGCTGGCGAGAGGGAGGGGAAAGGCTGGCCTAAATGGGCCGGGCCAGCCTGTAGCACATGGGCTACAGTGCCCGGTAAGCCTTTTCTTTTTATTTCATTTCCTGTTCTGTTTTCTGCTTTTATTTTCAGTTTCATTTATTTTTAGTATCATAGCACTTTTATAAAAAGGTTCCACCTAGGCAATTATTAGTGTTGTAATATTTGGCAAAGCCACAAAAAGTTTTTGGGGCTTTTTGAAATTAATTGAAAACTATCATAAATAAAAAGGCATTTAATTAATAGTTTTGGCCTCTGTTTTATTTAATTTGAGGCACCAAAACACCTTGCAAAATGTTGGTTATAGTTTTATAAATACGAGGTGAATATTTGTAACCTAACCATGATTTTACTTTTCAGGTTTGCAAAAATATTTAAACCACTTATTAAATGAATTTTAAAATTTCAATAGGGAATTCAAATGAGTTATGATTCCATTGTGACCAAACATGGTTTAGCAAAAATGGATTAGCTTAAACCCTCATGGTTACTGTAGCTTAATTACGTTGATCACAGTAGCATGGATCCAGGGGTGTTACAATATCCGTGGTGACAATGGGATGTTCTATTGATCCACTTGATGTATGTTTTGGTGATCAACTTGCGGGTTCCGTGACCTTGGGAATCTATGCATAGGGGTTGGCACACGTTTTCGTCTTGACTCTCCGGTAGAAACTTTGGGGCACTCTTTGAAGTTCTTTGTGTTGGATTGAACATGATGAATCTGAAATTGTGTGATGCATATCGTATAATCAAGCCCATGGGTACTCGTGGTGACATTGGAGTATCTAGGTGACATTAGGGTTTTGGTTGATGTGTATCTTAAGGTGTTATTTTAGTACGAACTCTAGGACTGTTCGTGACACTTATAGGGATAGCTCATAAGATTGATCGGAAAAGATAACTTTGAGGTGGTTTCGTACCCTACAATAATTTCTTCGTTTGTTCTCCGCTATTTGTGACTTTGGAGTGAACTCTTTGTCGTATGTGAGGGATTTACATATGATTCAACTATGTCAGTATTGTTGAGAGAACTTGCACTAGTGAAAGTATGAACCCTAGGCCTTGTTTCCAAGCATTGCAATACCGTTTGTGCTCACTTTTATCATTAGTTACCTTGCTGTTTTTATATTTTCAGATTACAAAAATCTATATCTACTATCCATATTACACTTGTATCACCATCTCTTCGCCGAACTAGTGCACCTATACAATTTACCATTGTATTGGGTGTGTTGGGGACACAAGAGACTCTTTGTTATTTTGTTCCAGGGTTGTTTGAGAGAGACCATCTTCATCCTACGCCTCCCATGGATTGATAAACCTTAGGTCATCCACTTGAGGGAAATTTGCTACTGTCCTACAAAACTCTACGCTTGGAGGCCCAACACGAGTCTACAAGAAGAAGGTTGTGTAGTAGACATCATCAGCACATCTTCGACTATTGCAGTCTGTGAAACACGCACTTCGTCCTCCTGAATAGGGGACATGAGGGCACGAGGTCCTCGACGAAGTCGTTTAAGTGGAGAGGTGCGGTTGGTAGTTTCAATCTCTTCTGGGGCAAATGGAGATTCGGGTGAGGCTGAGATTGGTAGGAAAAATGGAGGTGATGGTGTACCAGGTTCAGCTTCAGTGTCTTCTGGCCGGAGGGGAGTCCCAATGTCCACGAAATCACTGGTAGGTTGAGGGGAGTGGACCATTGGAGCATCCACTTGTGGAACATGTTCTGGCTCGACATTGTCTTCAGGACCAATGTCTTCATGAGCATTGTCTTCAGCTGTGGCAGTGTCTTCGGCAGCTGGAATCTCTTCAGGTTTTTGAGTCTCTGTGGAAGCAGACTCGTGCAGTACAACTCGTCTTTCCAAGTTTTCTGATGCAGGGGGTGCGATAGAAATTGGCGTAATGATCAGAGGCTCGTGAGGAGCAGGGGTTGATGATGGAACAGAGGGTGGTTCTGGTGCTGTATCTGGTGCTGATTCTGAAGGCTTGGATTTTCTTGTATTCAACCTCTTCGGAGGTTGGGCTTCAGAGGCAGATGCCTTGCGCTTCTTGGCTTCGGCTTCAGCTTGCTTTGTCTTCTTGCTAGACGAAATAGTGGTAGAGGGGCGCGGCCGTGGGTTAGCAAACCCAGTGGGGAAGACTATGCCACGGTCCTCCGACCGTTCAGGAGCAGGCTGTTCCGAAGACATTGAAGCTTGATGTGAGTGAGCAATGACTTCGGGCGCAAATGCAGGCTGACCAAGCGCCTTTCTCTTTAGCATGTCATTGTGATCTTGTACCATGATTCTGGTCTTTCTCTTGAGGCGCGCAAGGGCGCCCTTGACAGCTTCACATCTCTTTTCAAACACTGCCTTGAGATCTGTCATCGTCAGTTGATAGCCTTTGATCTGTTCAGCATTGAGTCTGTGCATATTTTTCTTGAAGAGCTCCTTTTCATGGCTGATCTTGGCCTTGGTATGCTTGTCCTTCTGGGCCACAGTCAGTTCCTCGTTCACAAGTCCTTGGAACGTGACATTCAGGCCAATTGGGAGTTGAAGAGAATCAATGCTGATGGAGGGGTCGGCGAACCATTCATCTGTGAAATGCTCAAAAATGACAGGGTCAATCAGAGGTAAGTCTTCAAGCTTTTTGGCTTCCTCTTCTTTCTGCTGGATGAGCCTGGCTAAGGCTTCGTCATTAAAATCGTCATCTGACAGCTCAATCATGTTGGCAGCATCCATCAGGGATAGAGTAGGCTTCGGGCCACGAGAAGCAACAACCTTCCTTTTCATACGCCTATGAAGGCGATCTTCTTCCTCAGGCTCTTCTGGATTATCTGTAGGAGAGCGCGAAGCCTGAGGTGAGTGGACATATGGCTTGGGAGGCATTGAGGCCTTCGGCTTTGAAGCTTTTGTCTTCTTCAGAGGCTTCGGCCTTGGAGCTGGTGGATGTTCATCATCATCATCGTCAGAGTCAGACAGTGTAAGATCTGAGCCACAAATGCTCGATGGATGAGGATTGCTGGGCATTGGTGGCTTGAACATGCATGGATAGAAGCCCATATTGATGGCTTCAGCCTTTGTCTTCGGCTGAAGATTTCTGTAAACAATATCTGTCCAAGGTGCCTTTTTAGCACACTTCTTAGCATATTCCTTGGTGACGAAGTGGTAGTTGAACCACTCCACACTCCAATATCTTCGAATCCATTGGATTCGATTCTTGTGCTGTGTATATGTTTCCTCCTCATCTGACTTGTACTGCTCATAAAGTGCTGGAGGGAGATCCTTAGCAGTATTTTTATGTCTCTGTTTCCCTCCCTTCTTGACTGGTTTATCATCGGCCATTGGCTTGGACAGAGGCTTCAGCAATGGCTTCAAAGGAGTGCGCAAATATGAGTACGCACCAGAGGATTCCAGATGAATCTGCAAATAGTCTGCAAATGAATTTAGACTATGAGATCCTAGTGATTCTGCTGTGGACATGTACCTGTGAAAGGGTTAGAGACGCGAGGGAAGAGGAGATATCATATGCATTCTCAGAAGATTTGGAATATAGCACTGTGTTTAGAAGACATTGACCTTATACCGAAGACATTCACGTGAATAGATAATATGGTGATTTCAGATTTGTACAAGTCCAAGGATTCAAACAAGTGAGGAATCAAACCAAGTTTCAGACCACAAAGTGAATATATTTGGCAAGTATAGATCTAGATCTAGATCTAGATTCGGTTGAGTGGAAAGTGAAGAAACAACAACCGACAAATTTCAGTAAGAATTTTGGATCAAAACGCAGGGTAAGAATAGATTTTTAATTACCGCGATGAAGAACGAGACGAACTACTCGACGAGGCAGAGAAGCCGAGCGGTTCAATCTGCCTCACCCTAACTTGGTGGAGGCAGACAGCTACGGCGGCGGCGAGCAGAGGATGAACGCAGCCGGCGTGAGTACGTCGACGGAGAAGTCGTGGCAGCGAAGCACTTCGTCTCCGGCGACGATGGATTCCAGCGACAGCGCTAGGGTTTTGAGCACGTGGGGGTGGCGGAGGAAGGGGAAGGTAATAATGGAAGGGGGGGTAACTCGTATTTATAAGGGTGGAAGAGTTCGAACCGATAAGATGAATATACCCCTGTCTCTTCGGCTAAAGTGGGACACGTGGCATGCATGCAAACCACTTGACAACCCACTTCCATAATCAAAGCGGCGGCGCGGGAGTTGTTGCTAAAGACACGGAGACAGTTTAGATTTGAGAATTAAATATGTGGTTGATTTGTTTTCGACTGACAAGGACGCAGTGAAGATAGTCAACACGTGTCAACATAGGATGCATATGACTGGATTAGAACAGATTGGACGAGGTAAGAACAGAGGAGAATGTCGGGTCCGATCACATTTGCCTAGGAAAAAAGTCGAAGATAAAGCTATAGGACAAATGTTGTATAGGACAAAACTCTAATCCAAATGAAGATCTACAAATAGTTTTCAACTGAAACACACGTGCAGACAACAAGGTTTTGTTCCGAAGATATTCAACTCTCAAAGACATATGAAAAAGATGAGATAAAAGCAATGTCTTTGAGATTGGTTGGTGGCATTACCCACCGTATAAGAATGTTTGACCCAGACACGGCGCACAATTATCGTGGCGCTCTGAAGTCATATTCTTCGTTAATGTATTCACATTCAGATTGTAAGTCTTCATGAGTTGAAGACATACGATACATCATGTGTTGTGCATCAAAGTTGTCAACATGCATAATCGTTAGGATGTATTCCCATTTCAAAGGACATTTGAGGATTCTAAGATATTTAGCTCACACCGCAACTTGAAAAACCTCTTCTCATCCAAAGGCTTCGTGAAGATATCTGCCAGTTGATCTTCAGTGTCTGCATGCTTGATGTTGATGTCGCCCTTCATCACATGATCTCGAAGAAAATGATGTCGTATCTGAATGTGCTTCGTCTTCGAGTGCTGTACTGGGTTGTAGGAGATCTTGATTGCACTCTCATTGTCGCAGTAGAGAGGTACATCTTTCAGGTTGATGCCGTAGTCCTTGAGTGCCTGCTTCATCCAGAGAAGCTGAGTGCAGCATGCACCAGTAGCAATGTATTCGGCTTCAGCAGTGGAGAGTGAGACACAGTTCTGCTTCTTCAAAGACCAACATACAAGGGATCGTCCAAGAAAGTGACAAGTGCCTGATGTAGACTTGCGATCAACTCTGTCGCCAGCGAAGTCAGAATCTGAGTAGCCAATCAGCTCGAACTTCGAACCCTTTGGATACCATAATCCTAGTGTTGGGTGCGAGCCAGATATCCAAGTATTTGCTTCACCGCAAGGTGATGCGATTCCTTTGGTGCCGCTTGAAATCGGGCGCACATGCAAACGCTAAGCAATATATCTGGCCTAGATGCACATAAGTACAACAAAGATCCAATGATGGAGCGATATACCTTCTGATCGAAATCTTTACCATTTTCGTCAGTGCAGAGGTGTCCGTTGGTAGGCATTGGCGTCTTGAAGCCTTTGGCTTCATTCATGCCAAATTTCTTGAGGCAATCCTTGAGATACTTCTCCTGAGATATTAAGATGCCATTTGGTTGTTGTCGAATATGAAGCCCTAGGAAGAACTTCAGCTCTCCCATCATCGACATTTGATACTTCTCTTGCATCATATAAGCAAACTCATCACTATATTTGTTGTTAGTACAGCCGAAGATAATGTCGTCCACATATATTTGACATACAAACAGTTCACTATTATAGGATTTAGTGAAGAGAGTGGGATCGAGTGAACCAGGTTTGAAGCCTTTCTTCATGAGGAATTCCTTGAGTGTGTCATACCAAGCTCTTGGTGCTTGCTTGAGGCCATAGAGTGCCTTGTTGAGCTTGAAGACATGGTCAGGATGCTTTGGATCTTCAAACCCTGGTGGCTGAGCAACATATACTTCTTCCTCAATCATACCATTGAGGAATGCACTTTTGACATCCATTTGATACAAGCATATATCATGATGGTTAGCATAAGCAAGCAATATACGAATGGCTTCGAGTCTAGCTACAGGTGCAAAGGTTTCACCGAAGTCGATACCCTTGACCTGAGTGTAGCCTTGAGCCACCAGTCGCGCCTTGTTTCTGACGACTTGGCCAGACTCATCTTGCTTGTTGCGAAAAATCCACTTGGTACCGATGATGTTGTGCTTCCTTGGATCAGGACGCTTTACGAGCTCCCACACATTGTTCAGCTTGAACTGGTGAAGCTCTTCCTACATGGCTTGAATCCATTCCAATTCCTTGAAGGCTTCATCTACTTTGGTGGGTTCTGTGATAGATACAAAAGCAAAGTGCCACAAAAGTTAGCCAGATGAGTAGCTCTTGAGCGAGTAAGTGGACCTGGTGCATTTATGTTGTTAAGCATTCTCTCAATTTGAACTTCATTTGCCACGCGCGGATGTGCAGGGCGAAGACTCTGTTCAGGCTGCTGAGTATTGTCTTCATCAGCCAAGACAATGTGGTCTTTTGTTGGAGGTCGAAGAGTTTGCTCCATCAATAGGCTTCGATCACCAGTCACGTGACTGGTGCAACCACTATCCATGATCCATTCAGTGGCATTGGATTTGTCTTCCTGCATTGAGAATTAGTATGGTTCACCAAGGCATGCAACAGTAACATGCATTGATGAGTGATATAGCAGTGCATATTGATAGAAGACATTTGGACAATATGAATGATAACATTCGCATTAATTGTCATGCATCCAAACAAGATAGTTTTCGGGTCTCCAGAGATAATCTTCGGGATAGGCTTCTTCCTATCTAGAGACCCGATGCTGCATGAAGATATTAGTTCTTCTTAACCACCCACAAGCGAAGGGGTGACTTAGAAGCAATGAGACGTAAGGCAGCATCGGAGAATTTGGGCAAGGATGCCCTAATAGCACGTTTCACAGGAGGGATAGTGTACTCAAATGAATAAGCTGAGAAATTCTTGGTTGGATGAACATAACAATTCATGCCATAGTGCACATATTCATGTGTCATTTGAGTCCTTCCCTGCGAAACAGATTTGTTAGAGTGATCATATGAAGGCTTTTGTCTTCTCGAAGACATTGATCTGGGGTTTGTCTTCTTCTTGAGAGATGTCATCATGACATGCACACGAAGCTTCTCAAGAAGACTTTTGGGAACCCAGATCTTCTTCAAGGGAGAACCATTCCTGCAGTTAGTACCAACAAATCTGGCAAACACTTCACCATTTTGTCATTTGAACAGTTTATAGTTGGAATCAAAGGATTCATCAATAATGAGAGGATTAGCACAGTTGAAGCCTGATAATGTGGAAGGATCAACTGAAGGCCTTTTTGCAGCAACCCATGTGGTTTTGGGGTACTGCTCAGGTATCCAGCAAGATCCATCAACATTGAGGTTTCTTTCGAAACCAACACCATCTTTCCTAGGGTTTTTGTTCAGTACAGTCTTCTTCAGGACATCACAAAGAATCTGATGCCCTTTCAGACTCTTGTACATGCCAGTTTCAAGCAATGTCTTCAACCTGTCATTGTCATCAGTGATAGTAGTGGCTTCCTTAGATGAGGGGTTAGGTGCCATAGATACAGTTGAAGATAAAGCATTTTCAGAAGCATTTGAACATTCAATAGTTGAATCGTTAGCTTCACGTGCAATACACTTTAAGCATGGAGCATTAAATTCATCCTGAGCGGTACTGATCTGCTGTGCTAGGAGTGAGTCGTTTTCCTTCCGTAGGTCATCAAGTGCTTCCCTCAACTTTTCTAGATCAATCTTCTTCTGAAGATATTCAAGAGAAAGCTTTTCATGATCAGTTGAGAGGTCATCATGATGACTTTGGAGATCCTCAAACCTTGAACGAAGACTACGCATGTCTTCAGCCATAGTTTCGTTCAGACTCATCTCTTCGCGTAACAGGTCATCGCTTTTCTCTAGAGTAGATTGCATTTTCTCCATAGCATTTTGTTGCTTGGTGGCAATTTTTACAAGTTTAGCATAGCTTGGTTTCATGTCATTATCAGATTCAGCGTCAGATTTAGATTCATGACGTGAGGACCTTGAGGATACCTTGAAGGCTTTCGCCATGAAGCAGTAGGCTGGAGTAGGGTCATCATCACTGGATTCGGTGTTGAAGAAGGAGCCATTGTCTTCGGGTTCGAAGACAGACGTAGAAAGATAAGTCGAAGCCATTGCCAGTCCACCTACTTCAGTGTCAGATTTCTCCTCAGATGCTTCCTCAGCCTCAGAACCAGATTCAGACTGTGAATCCAACTCCTTTCCGATGAAGGCATGGGCCTTTCCTGATGAACTCTTCCTGTGTGACGAAGACTTTGCATACTTCTTCTTCTTCTTGTCATCGGAGTCGTAGTTCTTGCTCTTCTTCTTGGATTCCTTTTCCCATTGAGGGCAATCTGCAATGAAGTGACCAGTTTTCTTGCACTTGTGACAGGTTTGCTTCTTGCTGTCCTTGGAAGACATATCTCCAGATCCCTTGGAATCACGTCTTGAAGACTTAGCATAGCGTTTTGACTTGGCAAACTTCCGGAACTTCCTGAGAAGCAAGGCAAGTTCCTTTCCAAAGCCTTCAGCACCATCAGAACTGCATTCCGAGGTTACTTCAGATGAAGACACAACTTTGGCCTTCAGCGCACGGGAGCGACTGTAGCTTGGTCCGTAGATATCTCTCTTCTCAACTTGTTGGAATTCGTGAGGGTTCAGCCTCTCAAGTATATCAGCTGGGTCCAAACTCTTAAAGTCAGGGCGCTCTTGGATCATAAGTGCGAGAGTGTCAAAGGAACTGTCAAGTGATCTGAGTAGCTTCTTGACGACTTCATGTTTGGTGATATCAGTGGCGCCGAGTGTATTCAGCTCATTTGAGATGTCAGTGAGGCGATCAAAGGTTAGCTGGACATTTTCGTTGTCAAGTCTCTTGAAGCGGTTGAACAGGTTGCGAAGCACATCAACACGAGAGTCTCTTTGAGATGAGACAGCTTCATTCACTTTGGACAGCCATTCCCAGATTTGTTTGGCAGTGTGAAGTGCACTCACACGGCCATACTGTCCTTTGGTCAGATGACCACAGATGATGTTCTTGGCGGTGGAGTCAAGTTGCGAGAACCTCTTCACATTAGCAGGAGTAACACCTTCGCCAACATCGGGAATGCATGCCATGACGACATACCATAGGTCGTTGTCAATGGCTTCGAGATGCATGCGCATCTTGTTCATCCAGTAGGGGTAGTCGGTGCCATCGAAGACAGGGCACGCAGCGGAGACCTTGATTATCCCTGCAGTCGACATAGCTAAAACTCCACGGTGGTTAAACCGAAACACAGAACAAGGGAGTACCTTGCTCTGATACCAATTGAAAGCGCTAGTAATCGACTAGAGGGGGGGGGGTGAATAGGCGATTTTTATGAAAGTCTTCGTAATGATGAATGTATACGAAGAATGCGGAAACGTAAACAGGATCAGGTAGGGATATAATCAAGAATCTAATCTAGGCATGCATCACAGTGAAGACATATAGACAGGTTAAGCTTTGACATCATGCACAATAAGATGGGTCAATGATAAACTTAGACAGTACAAAGATAAACAGCGGGCATGAATGTCTTCAAGACAAGTCTTCGGTGATGAACAAGGAAAGGCTTCACAATACAGAACAGGAATGTAAAGAAGTGAAGGATAGAACCAGTTGCTTGACGAAGACACAGTATTTGTTGGACCAGTTCTAGTTGCTGTGACAACTGTACGTCTGGTTAGGGAGCTTGAGATTGAACTCAGAAGACCTCGTCTTCACCTTATTCCCCTTGAGCCGAAGTCACTTAGACAGCGCCCAATCACTCTGGTAAGTCTTCAGGGGAGACTTCCGAAACCCATACAAACTTGGTCACCCGGCGATCCACAATGACTCTGGATAGATCTAGACCCAGACGCCTAACCGTCTGGAAGATCACAGTCTTCAAGTGTAATAAGTCTTCAGCTCTCTCAGAACAGAATGACTTCAGTGATGCTCAAACACTCTAGCTCTAGGTGTTTAGGTGTATCCTCACAGGATGTGTCTCTCTCAATGTCTTCGAGGTGGGTTTCTCCAAAACGACAACATCCGTATCTCTCTCTGAGCAGCCTACAACTTATGGTGGAGGGGGTGGGCTATTTATAGCCAGCGGGCAACCCGACCTGATATGACCGAAATGACCCTGGGTCAATGGCCAACTGACACGTATCACAACGGTCGGATTTCAAACACACGCGGCAGCTTTACTTGGGCTATAAGTAAAGCTGACTCAACCAACTCTGGAAGAGATTTCCTCTCATTGTCTTCACTCGAAGACATAGGTATGGGTTGAGCATCACGTCAGCATCTGACTTCAATCACATCGACCCCACTTAACAGTACGGTGGTTCCTATGACTCGGGAAAGAAGAAACAAAACTACCAAAAGACTTCGTCTTCGCGTTTCATTGTCTTCGGACGAATGTCTTCGTCAACCACCATTGGCTTCAGCCGTCTTCAATGTCTCCAGACATTTTTGGGGGTCGTCTTCGACGGCTAAACCGAAACATCAGGGACTTCTCTCTGTGTTAACCTGTGAACTCTCACAAACACATTAGTCCCTCAACCACGTTTGTCTTCAATACTCCAAAACCAAACAAGGGTGGGCTGTCAGGTGCCGAGGGGAATGAGCATACATGATCTCAAACGGGCTCTTGTTTGTATCCGAGTGCCAATTTGTGTTCTACCAGTACTCACAAAGGGACATCCACTTCGACCACTTTGTTGGATGGGCGCTGACAAAACAACACAGGTAGCATTCCACTTGTTGGTTAACTCACTCGGTTTGTCCATTAGACTGCGGGTGTCGAGGAGAGCTCATCCGGAGTTTGGTACCTTGGAATCGTTGGGACAACTCTTTCCAGAACAGACTGGTGAAAATACGGTCACAATTGGATATGATGGACAGGGGCATACCATGAAGTTTATAAACTGAATCAAGGAAGGCTTCAACGACTATCTGCACTGTAAATGGATGATGCATGGGTATGAAATGCCCATATTTGGAAAATTTGTCACTGACAAACAGAATACAGTTGTAGCGCCCTAAAGGTGGTAGACCTTCGATGAAATCCATCGTAATCATTTCCCAGGGAAGATCAAGCACTAGCAAGGGCTGTAGGAGACATGGCTATGGTATTCTTTCCGGTTTGGCTTGTTGGCACACCATGCAACTCTGAACAGCTTGTTTGATAAAAGCTTTCATGCCAGCCCAACGAAAAACTTGGCGAAAGCGTCTGTAAGTGACAGGGAAACCTGAATGTCCACCCAGAGGAGAATCAAGAAAGGCCAACACAATTTTGGACTGCAAGTCAGTGTTGTTGCCTACCCAGATACATCCTTCAGTACAAAGGAGGCCATTCCTCAATATAAATTTGTTGTCATTCTTCTTGTCACACGACAGCTCCTGAAGTATTTTGAGAGTACTATCATCATTTTGGTAGCTAGCCAGGATGTTAGGAAACCAAGCTGGGCGAGCAAATGAGATAGTCCGCAGTTCCACTGAATCATGTGGGCGACGTGATTAAGCATCAGCTGCACTGTTCTCGATCCCTTTGCGGTACTGGATGGTATAGCGCATCCCCATGAGCTTGGTAAGAGCTTTCTGTTGCTAGCTTGTGTGGAACCGCTGATCAGACAAACTAGTTAAACTGCACTGACCAGTTTGGATTACAAATTCACTCAGCAGTAAGTATTGGCGCCAGTGCTCAACTGCTAACAAGATGGCGAGGAATTCTTTCTCATAGACTGACAGAGATCGATTGCAAGGACATAGAGCTTTGCTAACATACGCCAGTGGGTGGCCTTCTTGAAATAAGACAACTCCCACACCCGCATCGCATGCATCGGTGGCAATAACAAAAGTTTTTGTAAAATCTGGAAGAGCCAGCACTGGAGGAGAAACCAGAGCCTGTTTGAGAGCTTGGAAAGCCTGATCTTCAGTGTCAGTCCAGAGAAACACAACTCCTTTCTTCAGAAGGGCACTGAGAGAACGGCAAATGATCCCGTAATGACGGATACATTTTCTGTAGTAGCCAGTCAACCCAAGAAACGAACGAACCTCCTTCACATTGGTTGGTGTGCGCCATGTGTCAATTGCTACGATCTTGGTTGGATCAGTAGAGACACCAGCAACACTTATCATGTGGCCCAGGTAACCTATCTGTCTTTGAGCAAATGCACATTTTGAAAGCTTGACTCACCATTGATGTTTAGCTAACATATCCAAAATTAATTGGAGGTGTTGCAAGTGCTCTTGGAAGGTGAAACTAAACACAAGATTGTCATCGAAAAAGGCAACGACGTACTTACGATTTCCTGGTGACAGAGTGTCACTCATGGCAAACTGAAATGTGTTGGGAGCTCCTGCCAGGACAAAAGATACAACAGTAAACTCATAGTGGCCCTGGTGGGTTTGGAAAGCTGTCTTGTATTCCCTACCTAGGGCTAGACGTATTTGATGGTACCCCGAGCGCAAATCTAGTTTAGTAAACCAACTAGCTCCAGCGAGTTCATCAAGAAGCTCATCAATAATAGAAATTGGGAATTTCCCTTTTGTTGCCATGGTATTAAGGTGACGGTAATCGATGACAGGTCTCCAAGTATTATCCTTTTTCTTGACCATAAGCAGAGGGGATGAGAAAGGACTGCTGCTCACCCTAATAACACCACCAGATAGCATTTCTTGGATCTGACGCTCTAATTCTGTTTTCAGAGTTGGGGCTATGCGATAGGGGCGCATGGCAACAGGTGTTGCTCCCGGAATGAGGGGTATGGTGTGATTATAAGCAGGTCTAGAGGGCAATCCAGTAGGAGGTTAAAACACTTGCTTAAACTGATCCAAAACAAGCTGAACATCTGGACGAATTGGTAGGTTATCAGTTGTCAACAATGAGCAAAGCTCAATCATGGCTACTTCTGGAACAATAGCTGCAGTGCCAAGGAAAGTAATGTCATTTCCTAGGTGAGAGAAAGATAACCAGTGATTTTCCCAATCTACTAACATAGGACTGTGCACTGATAACCAATCCAACCCAATGATTCCATCATAACTGCTCACGGGAAACAACTTGAAATCACTATGGAATTTGTGTCCAGCACAAGACCAAATACCTTGGAGCAATTGGTCATGACAAGGAACCAGTCACCATTAGCAATTTTGACTAGTACTTTCTGTATAGGAGATAGATCTTGTAGTTTTGGTGCCAGAGAACTGTTTAGAAAAGAATGTGTGCTCCCAGAATCAATGAGAAAAG
Source organism: Elymus sibiricus (assembly GCA_039707655.1). Classification (NCBI taxonomy): domain Eukaryota; kingdom Viridiplantae; phylum Streptophyta; class Magnoliopsida; order Poales; family Poaceae; genus Elymus; species Elymus sibiricus. Next base: position 227,205,320 of record CM077665.1, on the reverse strand, counting down.
TGAGATTCAGGCCCTGCAGTTGAACCTTGAGTTGCATTGTGTTCAATGAAGTACCATTTCTTTCCCCCATTGCAGCAGCTGACAAAGTGAGCATGTGAAATTCATAGGGGAGATCATCAGTTTCAGATAGTTCAGAGTTTTGCAGAAATTCAACCATTTCTTGTACCACATGGAGTTGAACCTCTTGTTTGCAGATATGGTCCTTGCCCCATTTCTCACCACAAACGAAACATAAACCCTTTGCTCTGTGGTAAGCATGCAGAGCTCCCCACTTGTCATCAGAAATGTGTTGTTTGGGAGTGTTAACTAAACGTTTATCTTTAGTAGCACAGAAGGTTGATTGAGACACCGTTGATGCAAGACATGGAGGAGGTAATGGTAGGGTTGTGGATCTCCTTTCGTACTGATTTGACATGCTGGAAGGGCCTGAACAAGATCCTAGCTCTTCATGCATAATAGTGAGCTGATAGGTAGTGTCCAAGTTATTGAATTCATGCTCCAACCAACTCATCTAAAAGTCCGAACTGATGGAGGGAGGCGGGCAATATATTTCAACACTCCCCCTCACGTCTAGGCTATTTTAGTCCTTAGACGTGGGATCGATGTAGGCCGCAGAATCGTTTATTTTTAATACTGCATTGGCAGGGTCTTGAACTCAAGACCTCTTGGCTCGGATACCATATTGAATTCATGCTCCAACCAACTCATCTAAAAGTCCGAACTGATGGAGGGAGGCGGGCAATATATTTCAACACAAGTAAGCTGGTTGCTGAATTCCAACTGCGAGTCTGACAGTAGGTTTTAAACCTTCCATGAATCTGGTAACATAGTGTACTGTGTTGGGAGAACTCTCATATGCCGATAACTGATCAAATAATTCAGAGAACCGCTCCACATATTCTTCTATCGTACCAGTCTACTAGATATTGATTTTTTTTTTGCAGAATTGCTTGATGGATATTGCGGCCAAACCTTTACTGAAGAAGTCGATAGAACTCATCCCAGGTGGCGTTGGGAGAGCGACGACGAAGTGACTCGAGCCACCGTGCTGTAGTGCACTCAAACATTGCAGTTGTCAGAGAAATCCACTGTGTTGGAGGAATGTTCCAAAATCTGAAGTAGTCCTCGCAGCGCGTCTACCGCAATTTTGGATTTACTCCGTCGAAGCGAGGCAATTCAATTCGAGGCCCCAGACCAAACACATCATAAGCATTCTGTCTGAAATTCTCGATCGAAGTGAACGGTGCTCTATGAGCAATTTAGTCATGGTGCATACCTCTGACCGGAGACGACACATAGAATTTATGCCCCGTCCCCGGTTTTCATTGTCGACGCGGTGCCCATATGGGTCGATCAAACCACTTCTTGGTGCATGCGAGGGAGTGGTCGGTGCGCCCTTGGAAGGATCCGGCGATGGCAGCGTGGTTCGATCCAGACCCTACCACAGCTCGTTGATATCGAGCCCTATCGACACCTGGAGCTTGTTGATGCTACCGGAGAGGTGGTCGAGCTTGGCGTCAAGGTTGGCGATGGCCTGCGTCGTGGAGTCGATGCAATCGCGGTTGTCTTGGTCAAACTCGGCACGGAGGAGGTCAGAGATGGCCTTGGTTTTCAGCGAAATTCTATCCATGGCGGAGGCACGCAGCTTGTCAGCGAATCTGGTGTGGCGCTGATGGCCAGGGACGGCCTCCGGACCGCCTAGCTCCGATGCCAGATTGTGAGGACTCGATCTAGATTACCATGAATGGGGAATTCAAATTACATCCGAGGAGGAAGAGGAAGGAGGAAGATGACGTGAGCTATCTCTCTCTCTCTCTCTCTCTCTCTCTCTCTCTCGTCCGGACTTTCACTCACTACTGATACAATATTTATATGTTTACATGGCCAAGGGCCCATTCTGGCCCAGCAAGCCGAGACGGGAGATGAGGCTTGCGCTTGGGCCGACTGCTTGTGTGTGGTTCACTTGCTTGTGTATCTTCTTCCCTGTCGCTAACACTCCCTCCGTCTGGAAATACTTGTTGGAAAAATGGTGTATCTACTGGACGGAGGGAGTAGGAAAAGTAATATCATCTTCTATACTATCTAAATACATAAACCCTCACTAACCTATTTCTCAAGCATGTTGCCTTTGGGAAAAAAACCACGCCAACATGCAACCACACATAGGGATTTTCCTATGAGGTTTAAGCTCCTCCAAGGAAACTCGGACCTGTGAGGTAGGGAGCCTAGTTGCTTGATCTTTACGAATTGGAGGTGAATGGGTAGGGACCTTAGTTGCTTAATCTTTACGAATTAAAGGGGGATTTGAGGAGGAATGTGACACAAAGAACACAAGGGAAAATGTGGAAAAATCAAAAGGGAACACACTCCATTGGATAAGATCCACACCAAGTACTCCTCAAATCACAAGCAATACATGAGGTGCACCAGGATCTAAAAATAACAAGGAAAGTAAAGATACAAGGGTAGTCATCCAAATCCCTAGGTGAGATGGGTCTTGATAATCCTATGGAGCAGATTCTTGTCCCTTAGGAGGTCTTATGATCCACATCGGGAACCTTCTCTCTTAGACGCCTTGTAACCATAGATGGTTCTACTCCCATAGGAGGAAGCCCATTAGAGAAGATACATGAGTTAAGCTCTATGATTTGGTTTCTATTCTTAGTTAACCCAAGAAAGGAGGAGGGGAAGGGCTATTTATAGTCCTAGGCAGGAAGGGGGTAGGTGGAAGAGATATACATGGCCACTTGGCCGTTTTGTGCACATGAAGGTACCAGATGTCCGTCCGAGTTGAGGTACCCGATGTCCGGCACGCATCGAAAGTCCAGTATTTTTGGATGAAATCGCCTTGGGTGCATGGCACTGGCCAAATGTTCGATCGGTCGGTTGGCACCGGATATCCGGTATACCACCAGATGTCCATTCATTGGAGTGCAACAACTCCTCCGCTTGAGGCTTCTTCCGTCTTCACTTCCAAGCTTCCTTCGCAGATATTGTAGACGTTATCTTGTGCGTGTACTCCTCGTCATTTGTGAAGCTACGATCATACCTATACATGCATGATTGAGGGTCAAGTAGTATACCATCCTCGAAGGGAACATGAAGATACGTGTAAAGGAGAATATTCACCTTTATATGTTAGATGTAGATGTTGCGCGTGTCTCTTGGCAAATGGGCCCTTGACATGGTGATGTTCATCAGATGCTCCACATCAGCCCCCTCCGGAAAAGATCACCATGGAAAAGAGTCATCGTGTTGCAGAGGATTCTCACCATGCACTCATCGTTTTGATGTGTGAAATGACCTCTTTCCAGTGTCGCGTTGTCTCGTGTTTCCTTCAAAAGGAGCAAATGGTACAAACTAAGGATGGCAATTTTACCCATTGGTATGGGTAACCACGGAAATGAGGGATCACTAGAAGGGTGTGTCTAGAGGGGGGAGTGAATAGACTACTTGCAAGAATTAAAACCTAACCTTTTCCCAAGTTAATTGGTTGGCAAATTTTAGCAATTATAGCAAGTCTAGCACACCCTACACATGCAAGTCAACAAGTATAGCAGCGGAAAGTAAAGACATTGCACATGGAAAGAAAGAGTTGAGATAGGGAGATCGAACGCATGAGGGACACGGAGATTTTTCTCGTGGTTCCGATAGGTGGTGCTATCATACGTCCACGTTTATGGAGTCTTCAACCCAAGGAGGGGAACAATCGCGAGAGTCCATGGAAGGCTCCACCCATAAGGGTCCACGAAGTAGCAACCTTGACTATTCCATAACGGCTTCCGTCCACGAAGGACTAGCCTCACTATGGGTAGATCTTCACGAAGTAGGCGATCTCCTTGCCCGTACAAACTTCTTGGTTCAAGTCCACAACACGAAGTAGCAGGCTCCCAAGCGACACCTAATCAATCTAGGAGGCACCACCCTCCAAAAGGTAATAGGCTCGGTAATGTCGATGAACTCCTTGCTCTTGTGCTTCAAGACAATAGACTCCTCAACACACAATCACTCTCTCATAGATTTGGCTATGGTGGAAGAGATTAATTTGGTGGAAAGCAACTTGGGGAGGCTAGAGATCAAGATTCATATGGTAGGAATGGAATAGCTTGATCTCAACACATGAGTAGGTGCCTCTCTCTCAGAAAATAGGATGGAGCAACTATGGAATAGTTCTGAGTGCTTCTCTTTCGAGTAGGTGGTGGTGAAGGGGTATATATAGTCATCCCCAAAAATCCAACTATTACACCTAAAGTGACCAACTCGGTGACACCGAAGTATAAAACTCGGTGGTACCAAACTGACCAAAAGGCAGTAACTTTTGAATCTCGGTGAGACCGATACATAACTCTCAGTGGTACCGATTAGGTGACCAACGGTCAGATTGCACAACTCGGTGACGCCGATTCTCAAGTCTCGGTGGTACCAATTCTTGACAATGGCTAACCAGAGAGTTGGTCCAAAAACTCGGTGAGACCGATTCACAAAACTCGGTGGTATCAGTTCTTGAGAATGGCTAACCAGGAAGTTGGTCCAAATCTCGGTGAGACCGATTGGCAAAACTCGGTGGTACCGATGCTTGAAAATAGCTAACCAGAAAGTTGGCAACTGAACTCGGTGGCACCAAAGTGGAATGGGTTGCACCGAATGGCTAGGGTTTGGCATGGGTTTGTCTGAGTTTGGGAATCGGTGGCACCGAGTGGGAATTGTTGGTTGCACCGATTTTCATGATAGGCTTGGACAGACTTTTGTGGAAGAGCTTGTGGGTGTTTTTGGTGACTATCACTTGTGCACGTGGATCATCTTGTTCACCGACTGTACCTTACCTACCCCCTTTTAATAATATTGGCTTTCCTATGGACTCAAAGTGATTTCTCACAAAGTAAAATGTAGAGTCCTCTTGCTTGAAGCTTTGCCAATCCATTTCCTTGCATCTTGGGGTTTCTCCTCACAATCCTTTTGCCAACCCTCTCTGTGGACTTTATCTGAAATACACTAGGTAAAAGTATTAGTCCAAGAGACAATGTATGTTGTCATGAATTATCAAAACCACCAAGGGAGCATGTTGTGCTTTCAATATCCCCCTTTTTAGTAATTGATGACAACATACAATCAAAGCTTCAAATAAAGATATGCATGGATATAATGAAGAATTTGAGAGACACATGACTTAGACTTGCTCCCGCTAAATGTGTGCAATCCCTTTAAAGGATAGTTGCTTTGGAATGCATGGACACGCATATAGTAGAAGGGATATAATAAGTCATGTGTATCTTGGCTATATGCATCAAATATATATGAATGAGGTGTATCCTTGTTCAAGACATCACTCTTGCAAACAATATGTGCAAGAAGCAAGAGATCATCTTGATCAAGGATATGATGCATATACTTACCTTGAGTTCTTGAGCATTCTAGTAGTAGAAACACACTTGAGAAAACAATGTTAGGAAACGCAAGAGTATTCTACCAATCAAAAAACAATAGAACTCAACGGTACCAAGATATGGAGAACGTATGAAAGATAGTATTCCTTAAGATTGATATGTCTCCAAGATCATTTAGAACTTTCTCCCCTTAGATATGAAATAGTAGGTCATCCTCTCCCTCTGAATCTTAGCATGTAGATATTGGGATTGGATAGGGTGAGAAAAGGCTAACATGAGAAAATTCTAACATGAGAATAACAAATGAAACAACCATATTTTTCTCCCAACCATATTTTTCTCCCCCTACTTTGGTATTCTCCCCTTGTCTATATAAGTATAAGCTTTGCTATTCTCCTCTCCCCCTTGATTATATCTCCCCCTTTGCATAAGCATGTATCTCCCCCTTTAGCTTTTGAAGCTTTGGTATTTCTCCCCCTTTGGCATTAATTTCCAAAAAGGTCCATACATAGGGTCAGATACAGGGGTCATCGATTACGAAGGGATCCTTGAGAACAAGGGTCATAGAATGTAGGGATCATGGAGAGCATTAAAAACTGAGGGATTCATGGAAATGAAGTTCTCCCCCTTTGGCATGTCCTGAGAGCTTGTAAAACTTCTCTTCCTTTGAGTTAGGGATTCTAGAAAAGTTTCTCTCCCCCCTTTTTTTAAACATAAGAGATCATTGAAGAAACAAAGATACCACTTGTAGGATCACTAAAGAAGCAAAAATCTACTAACATGAACACAGACTAGAGAAGAAATCAAATCGCTGGCTCCGAGACAAACAAGTCGGTGGAACCGAGCTATTGTTATGCAGCTCATCTTGCTAAATCGGTGACACCGAATGGTTTGAGTCGGAGACTCCGAGGGGTAAACACAAACTTGGCAACTTCCAGAAAACTTCAAAAATTTTAGAAAACTTGCAATAGAATCTTAAAGAAATCTTAAAAGAAACTTGCAAAAGCTTTTTACAAAGAAACATCAACTAGAGAGGTTTGAATGGTTCTGAGAAATCTTGCAAATCATGAATGAACCAGAAAAGATACTCAACTAGATGATGGGCGGTGACTAGGTCACCTATATTAGAGTATATTGACTTAGGAGCCAAGCAAGAATACTTGATCATAGGTCATACTCATCGTTAAGCTCAAAATGGGGTTACCATTTTTCGATTAAGCATTTTAATGTTTTCATATCACTTGAGTTGCTTTAGCTCATGACTTGGAGTAAAGCCTTTTCAAGGATATTAGTACATACCTTTGAGTGATGTTGATGACGTAGCTTGTAGGTGAACTTGTTGAGGATGCTCGAGGTTGATGAGGTTCATCTTGAGTTGGGAGCAATCCTTCTTGTTTTAGTACACTTATCACCTACATAGGTTAGTCATGCAAGGAAAAACAATATATATCCATTTGATATGATATCAATCGAGAATTAGCAAATATGATCACATCAAATATATGTCAAGGATATGGTTGAGTTGTCTTCTTCCTTCCATCATCAAGAGGGGTTGTGGATACTTGGTCATGACAAGATTGCTTATGATATGAGTTGTTGGCAATCTTGTGAAGTGAAGTTCTTCCAAGTACCTACAAAAGGTTAGCTGCAATACAAGGGAGCATAGAATTCCATGGTATAAGATAACATGTCAAGTGTATCATGGAAGTATCATGTAAGCTCATGCCCTTGCATGCAATCAAGTGAGTCCATCTCAAGTTTGAAGCATCAATGATGTTCAACTCACTCCTCAAGTAACAAAACACTTTCTCATCAAGTGGCTTAGTAAATATATCGGTCAATTGCTTGTTAGTGCGAACATGTTTAAGATTAATATCTCCTTTGGCAACATGATCACGAATGAAATGATGTCGAACTTGAATATGCTTAGTTCGAGAATGTTGCACGGGATTATGACCAATCTTAATAGCACTTTCATTGTCACAAAGTAATGGAACATTTTTCACATGGATTCCATAATCCTTAAGCGCTTGTGTCATCCATAGTAATTGTGCACAACATGATCCGGCAGCAATATACTCAACTTTGGCAGTAGATAGAGATACCGAGTTTTGTTTCCTGGAGGAACAAGACACAAGAGATCTACCAAGAAATTGACATGTACCCGAGGTGATTTTTCTATCAACCTTGTCACCGACATAGTCCGAATTGGAATAGCCAACAAGGTTAAAGGAAGATCCCTTGGGATACCAAATGCCAAAGTTTGGTGTTTGTATCAAATATCTCACAATACGTTTCACGGCCAAAAGATGACACTCTTTAGGTGCAGCTTGATATCTAGCACACATGCAAACACTAAGCATAATATCGGGACGGGAGGCACATAGATATAGCAATGAACCAATCATAGATCGATAAACTTTTTGATCAACCGGTTCGTCCTCCTTGGTAAGATCAACATGTCCACTAGTAGGCATAGGAGTTTTCATACCTTTACACTCTTGCATGTTGAACTTCTTGATCAAGTCCTTGGTATACTTGGTTTGATAGATGAAAGTTCCTTCTCTTGTTTGCTTGATTGCAAACCAAGAAAGAATTTCAGCTCACACATCATGGACATCTCATACTGAAGGAGGTTGTGGTGGATCTTCATGATGTACTTCCTCCTCTTCATCATCTTGTCGTGTACCGCTTGTGGAAGCCTCCATGTCGTGTTGAGGTTCACCTTGACGTGAAGTAGGGGCTTCCACTTGAGTTGACGAAGTACTTTCCTTCACCTCCATGGGACGAATCTTGCCGATGGACAAGTCTTGGATAGCTTCCGAAGGATCCTTATCTCCTACATCATTTGGCAATTGTTCGACTTGCAAACCTAACATCTACCGTCTCTTCAACTTTTCGAGTGAAGTTGTTGTAGACACGGTAAGTGTGAGAGTTCGATCCGTAACCGAGTAGGAAACCTTAATGAGATTTGGGAGAAAATTTAGTACGACGATGCTTATCAAGAATGTAGCACTTTGAGCCGAATACCCGAAAGTATCCAACTTGGGGTTTGTTACCGGTGAGTAGCTCGTATGTCATTTTACCGAGAAGCTTGTGCAGGTAGAGTCAGTTTGTGGCAGGACATGCTGTTTCCACGGCTTCTGCCCAAAAGTGTCATGGCGTCTTGTATTCGTCAAGCATCGTTCTTGCCATCTGAATGAGAGTCCGGTTCTTCCTCTCAACAACTCCATTTTGTTGAGGCGTGTACGTAGCCGAGAACTCATGTGAAACACCTTCTTCGTCAAGAAAGGTATCTACATGGGTGTTCTTGAACTCCGATCCGTTATCGCTCCGAACCTTCTTGATCTTCACTTCAAACTGATTTTGCGCTTTGCGAGTGAAGTTCTTGAAGATCTTTTGTACCTGCGACTTATCATCAAGAAAGAATACCCACGTAAATCTGGAAAAACTAGTCAACTACAACTAGACCATAGGAATTTCCACCGAGGCTCTTGTAAGCATTGGGACCAAAAAGATCCATATGAAGTAACTCGAGTGGTCTCCTAGTAGTCATGATATTCTTTGCGGGATGACTTCCACCTACTTGCTTTCCAGCTTGACAAGCACTACAAAGTCTATCTTTCTCAAAGATAACATCTTTAACACCAAGTATATGATCACCTTTGATAAGCTTGTCTAGATTATGCATGCCAACATGTCCTAGTCTTCTATGCCAAAGACAACCTTTAGAAGATTTTGCAATAAGAAAAGTACGAGGTTTGGATCTCTAAGTGAAATCGACAATATATAGATCACCTCTACGGAAACCGGTAAAGACAATGGTATGATTATCTTGACGAAACACTTGGCAATCTACTTTCGTGAATAGCACATTAAAACCAAAGTCGGCAAGTCTAGATACGGAAAGAAGATTGTAACCAAGGGATTCAACAAGCATGACATTTTGAATAGAGCTATCATGGGATATGGCCACCTTACCAAGACCGAGTACCTTACCCGTGGAGTTGTCTCCGAAAGTTACATACCTTCGCGGTCCATGGTTTGGTGTTATCTCTTCAAACATCTCTCTATCTCCGGTCATATGATCGGTGCATCCACTATCGAGAATCCACTGTTTTCCTTCGAACATGTAATCCTTGAAGTTTGCCATGAGACTTAGATTCTTCATGATCTTCTCATGCTCGATGTCGAACAACTCATCTTCATCATAGTAGCCATGTTCCACATTGTCATCATCAAGTGGGAACAAGAGATTCGTTAGGGTTGTGATCATGACAATGTTCAAACTTATGAATTCGAATGGCTTCTACAATGATGTTGTTGATAGTTATGACATCTCCTTAAGCACGCATGAGGTCTCTAAGCTCAAATAGATAGTCATCAAACTTTGGATCACTAGGCATCATTTGGTGAAAGACAATAGTTTTATGAAGAATTTCATCAAGATTACTCAATGAATAACTTGGATATCGCTTCTCGAAGTCATTCCACAAAGTATAAGCACATTCAAAATTCTTCATTTGATTAAGCACAATCCTAGGCAATCCTCTAACGATAAGATTAACAGTTCTAAGATTGCATAGCATATCAATTTCCTCTTCGTGTGTGGGATGTAAAGGATCAATAGGAGGTACATAGGGGCTCTTAACATACTTGCTTAAATGAAATTCATTGAATAACTCAAGCATCTTATATTTCCATTGACTATAGTACTCCCCATCAAGAATAGGCACTCTACAACTCAAACTTTCCACAATAGACACATCCATCTTCCTCCACGGTGATGAAACCGATGCAATAGAGACCAATGCTCTGATACCAATTGTAGGATCACTAGAAGGGTGTGTCTAGAGGGGGGGGGGGAGTGAATAGACTACTTGCAAGAATTAAAACCTAAACTTTTCCCAAGTTAATTGGTTGGCAAATTTTAGCAATTATAGCAAGTCTAGCACACCCTACACATGCAAGTCAACAAGTATAGCAGCGGAAAGTAAAGACATTGCACATTGAAAGGAAGAGTTGAGATAGGGAGATCAAACGCATGAGGGACACGAAGATTTTTCCCGTGGTTCCGATAGGTGGTGCTATCGTACGTCCATGTTTATGGAGTCTTCAACCCACGGAGGGTAACGGTCGCGAGAGTCCACGGAGGGCTCCACCCATAAGGGTCCATGAAGTAGCAACCTTGACTATTCCATAACGGCTTCCATCCACGAAGGACTAGCCTCACTATGGGTAGATCTTCACGAAGTAGGCGATCTCCTTGCCCGTACAAACTTCTTGATTCAACTCCACAACACGAAGTAAGAGGCTCCCAAGCGACACCTAACCAATCTAGGAGGCACCACCCTCCAAAAGGTAATAGGCTCGGTAATGTGGATGAACTCCTTGTTCTTGTGCATCAAGATGATAGACTCCTCAACACACAATCACTCTCTCACAGATTTGGCTATGGTGGAAGAGATTGATTTGGTGGAAAGCAACTTGGGGAGGCTAGAGATCAAGATTCATATGGTAGGAATGGAATAGCTTGATCTCAACACATGAGTAGGTGGCTCTCTCTCAGAAAATAGGATGGGGAAACTATGCATAGTTCTGAGTGCTTCTCTTTCGAGTAGGTGGTGGTGAAGGGGTATATATAGGCATCCCCAAAAATCCAATCGTTACACCTAAAGTGACCAACTCGGTGACACCGAAGTATAAAACTTGGTGGTACCGAAGTGACCAAAAGGCAGTAACTTTTGAATCTCGGTGAGACCGATACATAACCCTCGGTGGTACCGATTAGGTGACCAACGGTCAGATTGCACAACTCGGTGACGCCGATTCTCAAGTCTCGGTGGTACCAATTATTGACAATGGCTAACCAGAGAGTTGGTCCAAAAACTCGGTGAGACCGATTCACAAAACTCGGTGGTACCGGTTCTTGAGAATGGCTAGCCAGGATGTTGGTCCAAATCTCGGTGAGACCGATTAGCAAAACTCGGTGGTACCGATGCTTGAAAATAGCTAACCAGAAAGTTGGCAACTGAACTTGGTGGCACCAAAGTGGAATCGGTTGCACCGAATGGCTAGGGTTTGGCATGGGTCTGTCTGAGTTTGGGAATCGGTGGCACCGAGTGGGAATTGTTGGTTGCACCGATTTTCATGATAGGCTTGGACAGACTTTTGTGGAAGAGCTTGTGGGTGTTTTTGGTGACTATCACTTGTGCACGTGGAGCATCTTTTTCACCAACAGTACCTTACCCCCTTTTAATAGTATTGGCTTTCCTATGGACTCAAAGTGTTTTCTCACAAAGTAAAATGTAGAGTCCTCTTGCTTGAAGCTTTGCCAATCCATTTCCATGCATCTTGGTGTTTCTCCTCACAATCCTTTTGCCAACCCTCTCTGTGGACTTTATCTGAAATACACTAGGTAAAAGTATTAGTCCAACAGACAATGTATGTTGTCATGAATTATCAAAACCACCAAGGGAGCATGTTGTGCTTTCAGGAAACCATACCTGCATGGACACAGTATGGGCACAATTTTATACCCATGGGGTAGTACTCGTACCCTACCCGTTAAGTCGTGGGTAGGCACTGGTATAGCCTTCTACCCATGGATATACCCATACCCTATCCGTTTATTCTGACATGTGGACCTTACTCCGGAAGCTCTAACATATGTGCAAGGGTCGGTAGCATGACGGGAGTTGGACGACCCAACTACTCCCGGAATTAAGCCTCATACCTATGTTAAAGCTAATACCAATTCTCAATTTGAATTGAGATAATTGTCATGTACTCATCTATCTGTTATTGAGTTGAGATTAATATTTTTCTATCAAATGTGCTATCGATAATTGTCAAAAACACGTGTACTATTTGATCTACCCATTGGGTATCCACTGGGTATGGGTACAAGTAAAATTTCATACCCGTGGGTACGCGTATGGATAGAATTTCGTACGCATTGACTACATGGGTATGGGTATGGTATTGCTCTACCTGCCCCATACTATCACACCCTGTGTTTTGCCTCATGACTAAGTTAACATGACTCAAAAATTAGGGCCAATTAAAACTTTTTGTGTGCATATGAATGCTTGGCTTGTGTGCTATTTGCTTGCTTGTTTGATTGTGCCATGAACCATCATATATTTCCTACACTCCAAACTCATCTCCCTGACCCAAGAGCCCTTCCCAATGATCATGCCATGTGCATAGGACATAAAAATATTTTTATAAAATATTTTTTTGGCCAAAAAGGATGTATTCAAATTAGGTCTTCAAAAACCCCTGAGTTGAGGATTTAACTACAAGTCCTCAAATTGGGTGGACTATTTTGCCACGAAGCCTTTATTCGGAACCTACTATATATAAGACTTCCCAAAACCACCAAATATTAATTTTAAGATTATTTTCCTATTTTATTTAAAGGCTTTTACTTAAGGCCAGAAATGGTCTTTCCTAGGGAAAAAATATTTTTATGCTTTCAAAATATCTGAGAAAATTTAGGGAAACTCGGTGCACATATATTTTCCATATATATGAGTTTCAACACATGGTCATGTTCAAAATATTGGACAAAACCCTCCAAAACCATTTCTGTTCATTTCAAGCTTTTGAAATATTTTTATAGGAAATATTCTTAAATAAATCCAGGAAAATTCCAGCAAGTAACAAATGCCTAATGTGATGATGTTGTTATGTTTCAACCCAATCCAAATTATTTTGGTTCACCAAAATATCCCAAAACTATTCCTGTCCAGAGCCAAATTTTAGCAAGTCTACATTGTCAAGTATCTCCATTTGTGCTCAAACCTCATGGACATGTTCTAATCCTCTAATAATGCATCCACACCAAGTGGTGCATTAAGGAGAACAGATCCACTTCCCCAAATCCCTCCAAACCCATTTCTACTGATTTCTAGAATTGGGTAATATTGTACTGTCAAGTTTCCCCATTTGGTCCCAAATTTTTTGGGCATGCTCTAACAGCCTAATGCTGACACCACACCAAGTGGTGCATTAGGGAGAGAAGTTGTCTTAGATAGATCTAAACAAAACCATTTCTGCCTATTTCTAGGGTTTATAAAGGTTGCATTAGCAAGTTTCTTCAAATGAGATCAAACTTGGTGAACATCCCTATTTTTACCCACCATATGATCCTGGTAAATCTCATGGCAAGTAGAATCCCAAACAGCTAACAAACACCTTCTGCCCATCATTTTTACTCAATGATTGAAGGACCAGAAGTGTTCTCCTTGAGCCCATATTTTTACCACAGCCCCTCCTGGTCGCCAGCTACCTCCAGTAATAACCCATCAACAAGCTCCATAATTGAGGGGGTGGAATCCCCATTAGCACCCCCTGGACAGCTCCATTTCCACCTCTCTCTTTGCTCTCCCTCACTCATGGCCGTTTCTAGAGCATCCAATGCCCCCTCCCTCCTATTTTATTCCTTTTGTAGCTGGTGGACACAAGTGGCCGCGCCATAGCGCGTGCAGACGCGCCCATGCCGGCCAAAAGCCCGCTCTGGAGCGCGCTCCAGCGCACCCGAGCATGGACACCGTGCCTCTGACCACCTCGGGCTTCCCCCTCGCGCCAGTCGAGGCTCCTCGACATCCACATCACGCCAAGGCCTTGTCCCCCTCCTCTCTTTCCCACCTCTTGCCTCCCTCGCACGGGCACCGGACCGGCCAGTGAGCTCCAATGAGCTGGCTCACACGTGCGCCTCTGTCCCCCTGGCTCCTCCCTCTATCGTTCCCTGGATATGGACCGCGCCCACTAAGGCCATAGACAAGCCCCAGAGCGCCCCCATGACCCCTAGCAGCTCCGGTGTTGTGGCCATGGGCGCAACCCATGGTGCTCCGGCGCTCGACTACTTAAGGGACTCCCTCGAGCCCCCTCTCGGCTCCTTTCGCTTCTCCTATCTCCCGCAGACCCCATGGACCGGTTCCCCCATCCTCCCGTGTCCTCCTCCTCTCCCCATGGCCAGCATTGCCGCCTCGGCCTCCGCTCAAATTGGAGCTCCCCGGTGCCCCTCTCTCCCTCCTACCCACCGCAGAGGACCTGGGCGACCTCCCTGAGCCTCCCCTCCGCCGCATGCCCGCTCTCCTTGGCCCTAGAGTCGTATCTTTCATCGCAGGCAGCCACCTCCACGATCGTTCGAGCCCCCGCCGCAGCGCCTCTCTCCGGTGGGCGTGCATCACCTCGATGGGTGCGGCGCGCCACCCCGAGCACGCCGGTGATCGCACATCCCGAAATGGTGGCCGGGGATGCCGGCAATCGCCGTCGGGCCACTCTCTCCCCTCGGCCGTGCACGAACACATGAGTAAGGAGATGAATCCGACAGGCGGGGCCCGCCTGTAAGTGGCCCATCGGTCGGGCCTGGCGCTTAAGTGGAGGCACCCCCTCCCGATTCTACCTTCCCGCGGAGGAGGCGTACCCCGTAGAGTACGCCTTCGTCGTGGCCCCTGCGCATGCCCGGCCGAGCCACTGGGCCGGCCCAGTTGGCTATTCAGCGCCTGGAGCGCTGTTTTGGCCCATTTGGTAATTTCCCTTGTCTTTTTATTTTTCCGAGAGAGCAAAAATAATTCATAATAAATTCATTTGTACTCCATATTGGATGATTCAAATTCCTGTAGACTCCAAAAATCTTCCTCTATCCATATTATCAACTTTCTTATTTGTCCTGAAAACTTTCTTGTACACATATATGATTAAATCCTATTTTTAATTTCTGCATTAAACTTTGGAAATTCATGGAGAGTTCATCCTAGATCCAAATGCAGTGATTCAAAATCCTAGGTGCATTTGAAATCATGACTTAAGATGTGAACATTTTTCCTTACACTTATTATGTTATGTCAATCACTCGACCATTTCTTCATATATAATCCACTTTGCAAATCCCTAGAATATTCATACCAACTCCAAATCTAGTAGAACCAATTCCTAAAAGCTTCTAAATTCATGCCCTATTTAAGGAGTGCCTCCACTCATTTTTACAAAAATACAATCTGTGAATTCCTTATAGGGTCATCATTTCCTTCATTCCCGTCATATTGGCCTTTCCAAAAATCCCTATTGATGCAACTCAAGTAGATCCTATTTAGGTATTCTTCTTATGACTAGAGATGTCCAAGAAAAATAAAACTCCTATTTATAGAACACTTTTATTTCTCTGCTTGTCGTTTTGCTTATTGCGGTTGTTTCAGACGGTAGTTGACGAAGTAGACGGAGTGCTCGGAGTTGGACCTGGAACGTGTGAAGACCTTGAAGACTTTGCTGAGCCAGGCAAGCAGCCCCTTGACCATGCCTAAGAAACTTTTTCATGCATGTCATATAGCACCTTATGTTTCGATGAATTGATCATGATGATGTGGTGGCCACTTTGGTGGATACCCCGTTATTTTCTCGTTGATACTTGCATCGTGCATGGCCCTACCTCCTTATGAGGGTTATGCGGGTGGGAAGTAGTTAGTTTGCTAAAGTAGATGCTACGCAAATGGGATGGGAATATGCATGGTGTCGGAAAGGAAATGATTTCAAAGACTTTTTGAAAACCCCGTCGGGTGCCACTAATGCCCGAGGGAGATGATGATGAGCTAGGTAACCACTTGATAAAGAAGTGGTGTACCGAGGCAAGTGAGTGGGTGTGTTTTCGAAAACGAAGAGATTTAAGATTTGTCGATCGTCCCAACCTTACATGTACGACCATGATACCCCTTATGGGACGGGGCTTTGTTGATTCCCTTGGTCGGTACTAGCAGAGAGCCCGCATTACTAGTGGCGGGAGTGACGAGGTCACTCTTGATACGGGGTTGTGCTGGGAAGGACGATCATGGGCCGTTTTTACAGACACCAGGCACACCGTTCCCCTCATGGATGTTACGATATTGAGAGAGGCTCGTGGGACGTACATCATGAGGGCTGGGTACCAACGAGTGGACTCTTTGTTTAGTGTCGTCAAGGGAAAGGCATTGTTCAGGTACTTACCTCGGGTATGAACAGTACCACGAGTCATGGCTTGACATGGAAGTTTCCTGAGGCTTGTGGGTAAAGTGTGCAACCTCTGCAGAGTGTAAAACTATTCGAATAGCCGTGTCCACGGTCAAGGATGAAAGCACATTTGCTCCCTTGGTGATTTTGGTAATTAATAACAACATATATGTCATTGAACTAATATTTCCACTAAGTATATTTCAGGAAAAGTTCAATGATGGGTTGGAAAAAGGATTGTGGAGAAACCCCTAGATGCAAGGAAATGGATTGGCAAAGCTTCAAGCAAGAGGACTCTACATTTTACTTTGTGAGAAATCACTTTGAGTCCATAGGAAAGCCAATACTATTAAAAGGGGGTAAGGTACTGTTGGTGAACAAAATGCTCCATGTGCACAAGTGATAGTCACCAAAAACACCCACAAACTCTTCCACAAAAGTCTGTCCAAGCTTGTCATGAAAATCGGTGTTACCAACAATTTCCACTCGGTCCCACCGATTCCCAAACTCAGACATACCCATGCCAATCCCCTAGAACATCGGTGCAACTGATCCCACTTCGGTGCCACCGAGTTCAGCTTGCCAACTTTCTGTTACCTCGTTTCACAAAATCGGAATTTCCGAGTTTTTGGATAGGCGTCACCGAGATTTGGATTCTGACCGTTGGACACCTGATCGGTACCGCCGAGAGTTATGTATCGGTCTCACCGAGATTCAAAAGTTACTGCCTTTTGGTCACTTCGGTACCACCGAGTTTTATACTTCGGTGTCGCCGAGTTGGTCACTTGAGGTGTAACGGTTGGATTTTTGGGGATGCCTATATATACCCCTTCACCACCACTCACTCGAAAGAGAAGCACTCAGAACTATTCCATACTTGCCCCATCCAATTTTCTGAGAGAGAGCCACCTACTCATGTGTTGAGATCAAGTCATTCCACTCTATCCATATGAATCTTGATCTCTAGCCTCCCCAAGTTGCTTTCCACCAAATCAATCTCTTCCACCAAAGCCAAATCTGTGAGAGAGTGATTGTGTGTTGAAGAGTCTATCACCTTGAAGCACAAGAGCAAGGAGTTCATCGACATTACCGAGCCTATTACCTTTTGGAGGGTGGTGCGTCCTAGTTTGGCTAGGTGTCGCTTGGGAGCCTCCTACTTCGTGTGTGGAGTTGAACCAAGAAGTTTGTACGGGCAAGGAGATCGCCTACTTCATGAAGATCTACCCATAGTGAGGCTAGTCCTTCGTGGACAGAAGCCGTTATGGAATAGTCAAGGTTGCTACTTCGTTGTCCCTTATGGGTGGAGCCCTCCGTGGACTCTCGCGACCGTTACCCTCCGTGGGTTGAAGACTCCATAAACGTGGACGTACGATAGCACCACCTATCGGAACCACAGGGAAAATCTCCGAGTCTCCAAATTGCGTTTGATCTTCCTCCCTACCCTCTACTACATATGCTTGTTGTTACTTTCCGCTGCTATACTCTTAGACATGCATGTGTAGGGTGTACTTGAGTTGCTATAATCGCTAAAATCTGCCAACACTTAAAATTGGGAAAGGTAGAATTTTTATTTGCTCAAGTAGTCTAATCACCCCCCTCTCGACATACTTTCGATCCTACAAGTGGTATCAGAGCTTTGGTCTCCATTGCATTGATCTCACAACCTAGGAGAGTATGGCGTCTAGTGAGGGAAATTATCATCGTAGAGGTCCGTACTTTGATGGCACAAATTTTGCTAGTTGGAAGCACAAAATGAAAATGCATATTCTTGGTCATAAGCCCACCGTTTGGGCTGTTGTTCGTGTTGGATTGCATGGTGAATTCTTTGGTGATTGAAAGGAACCGGATCGTGAAGCGATCGCGGATGAATTGAAGATGTTGCAATACAACGCTCAAGCATGTGACATTCTCTTCAACTGCCTATGCCCCAAAGAATTCAACAAAATCAGCCGTCTTGAAAATGCAAAAGAGATTTGGGATACTTTGGTTGATATGCATGAAGGTACCAAATCCGTGAGAGAATCGAAGTTGGATGTTCTTCAGAGTCAGCTTGACAAGTTCAAGATGAAGGATGGTGAAGGAGTCGCAGAGATGTACTCTAGGCTAGCTCTCATCACAAATGAGATTGCCGTCTTAGGAAGCGAAGAAATGACCGACAAATTCATCATAAAGAAGATACTTAGAGCTTTGGATGCGAGATACGAGACCGTGTGCACATTGATCCAAATGATGCCAAATTACAAAGATCTCAAGCTTACGGAAGTCATTGGAAGGATTGTTGCTCATGATATGACACTCAAGGACAAAGAAGAGCTTCACAACAAGTCTAGCGGTGCTTACAAAGCCACACGTGATGCTCCCACAACTTCAAGCGACAACCTTGTCACCAATGAAGAGATAAGCCTCATGGTCAAGAAATTCAACAAGTTCTACAAGAATAGAGGCAAAGAACGAAGCTCCAACTCAAGATATGAAGAGAAGCGTTCGTCAAGTCGTGGCCGAAACTGCTACAATTGTGGGAAGCCCGGACACTACTCCAATGAGTGCACGGCTCCCTACAAACGAAGAGAAGAGTCACCTAGAAGACGAAGCTCAAGAAATGAATCACCTCAAAGAGAGAGAAGGAGTAGAGATGATCGTTATGAACGAAGACCCCCAAGGAGAAGTAGGGACTCGGAGAAGAAGGACAAGTACACCGAGAGCTACTCAATAAGAACACATCATGCTCATGTTGGTGAATGGGTTTCTGGCTCCGAATCCGACAACAACTCCGAGAGAAGCTATCACTCCAACTCCGACTATAGTCAAGATGAAGGTGTTGCCGGAATTGCACTAGTGACTACCAACTCCTATGATCTATTTGATTCACCAAATGAAGGGAGTGGAAGTCGCTTCATGGCTAAAGGCCCCAAGGTATCACACCCCGAGTATCTTGATTTCAATAGTGATGAAGATGATTTACTTGGTGATGATGACTTGCTCTTTGATAAAACTAGTGATGTTAGTCAAAATGAACTTGATAATTTTCATGCTAGTCCAGATAAGTCGCTTGATGATGATAAGATGAAAATAGAACAACTAACTAAAGAATTAAACACTCTTAAGTTAGCTCATGAATCTACTCTAGAAGATCATAGAGAGCTTGTAAGGACTCATGAGAAGCTACGCTTCGAGAAGCTCACCTTGGAGCAAGAACATGAGTTTCTTAAAGCTATCAATGACGATCTCCGAAAGAAGACTTCATCTTATCTAGCCAAACGATTACTCTTGTCTACATTCATGCCACAAGTTAAACCTAGACAAACTAGTAACAAAGGCAAGAAAGGTTCTTCATCTAGTAGCAACAATAAAAATGCTAAATCCAATGATGTTGCTTCTAGTAGTTCTATTGATTCCACTAATGATGATTCTCTTAGCCAAGTTACACTTGAGCAAGAAAACAATTTATTGAAAGGGATTATAGAGAAAGGTATCTACAAGAGTCTTGCCGGGTGTAAGCAATTTGAGGAAATTGTACGCAAGCACGGAGGATACCAGAAGAACCATGGCATTGGCTACTTCAACGCAAATGGAGTTGAATGGGAAGAAGGTCAATACCCCAAGCCCAAGTTTGTTCCTCAAAGGGAGAAGTATGAATATACTCTTCCCAAGGTAACAAACACTGAAGATGACCTTCCACCACAAGACCACAAGCTCAAGGGCAAGGACAAGCTTCCAGAGGACATTGACTCATATGAAGATGAATCCCAAGCTTTGGTGGAGTGGGTTCCCAAGGCTACTTCAAGCTCAACTTCTACAAGTGCCACTTCAACACCAAGGATCCCCATCAAGTTGATGTGGGTCCCTAAGAAGAAGAACTAGAGAAGTTCTTGAGGGATGACTCCGCCAATGAACTTCACTGACATTCATTATTGGCAAGAACTAGTTGCAATCAACGTCAACAACATGCAATAGTTCAAGGAGTCACACATTCCCACAAAGGTAAGCAAGGGACAAGGTAATCAACAAATTGATGGACATCATCATGTATGCTTTGCACTCCATGTCCATAGATATCCTTGTATTTTGTCTCTTGTGTGTTGGGACTAAACCATGTAGGTGAGAAGAGTAAGGAAACAACAAGGATGCTCCCAACTCATGGTGATTTTCATCAACCTTGAGCATCCACCAGTACATCACCCACATGAAGTCTTCATTGACAAAACCCAAGGTTAGTTTATCCCTCCTATGGGGGGATGTCACATCAAGGGGGAGCTTTACTCTAGGACTTGAGTTAAAGCATCTCTTAGAATGTGACAACATTAAATGCTTTATGTAAAAGTGGTAACTCCACTTGCGCTTAAACGATGAGTATGACCTATGATCAAGTATTCTTACTTGGCTCCTAAGTCAATATACTCATATATAGATGACTCCATCATCGCCAAAATGCTTGATAGATGCTAGTATGTATGTGCATGTTTGCCATGATTTCATTTGACATCTTATTGTGTGAGCATGCTGGTCTGCATTTCTTTATTCATTCGAGGACATCCAATTGTTGCTATTTGGACTTTTTTCTTTTCTTTTGCCAATTGGATGGACAAGAATGCCTAGGACCACTCTCTAGCTATCTATGCTTTCTCGTCTCATATTCCATTCTTGCTGCATCACAAAATTTGAACAAGGACTTTTCGATCTCTCTGTGTGAGGAGCACTCGAAGTTCCGTATCGACAAAGGACTGACCATTAAAACCTCCCAAGTGCATCTCGGTGGAACCAATACCAAAATCTTGGTCTCACCGAATGCCTAGGGTTAATCTGGTTTTCATACTCGGTATCACCGATTCCATCTTCTTGGTTACACCGAGTTTCCCTGCCAGCTGACAGTAGAGAAACTCGGTGACACCAAAAATTTAGAACTGGTGTCACCGACAGCCACGGATATATAAAGAGGCGAACCCGACTTTTGAAATTACTTCCTCAAAGGTCATCCCCTCTAAAACCCTAGCTGCCAAACGAGACCTCTGGTCATCGCCTTCGTCTTCCCGAGCGCCTCCGCCATTGGAAGTCCACGCCGTTGACGGATTCTTCCCCCCGTCACCGCCGTAGCGAAGTCATCACCGAGTTAGGGTACGATTTCGACCCCTCATGCGCTCCCCTCTCCGAATCTTGCGTATTAGGACTTTTCCATCGATAAGACCAAGTTTGTGATCGATCTATCCACTAAAAATTTCATTAGACTAGCGAACGAACAATTTTTTAGGGTTTGCCGTCCGCGACTTGAATCTCGGTAACACCAAAGCAAAAGAATTGGTAGCACCGATTCCCTTTTTAGGTCAACTGAGAACAACCTCGGTGAAACCGAGTGCCCATTTTCGGTGTCACCGAAAGTGGTGGCAAGTTTTTGTTTAGCAGGTTGTTTGTCTCGGTGGGTCCGAAAAGTTTGCATCGGTAGTACCAAAATTCACTTGGCAGAATGCAAATCTTGAGAAATTTTAGTTCAAATCTTTGAGAAAACCTTCTGAAGTTTTGTGATGACTCAACCTATCCACTCTTCTATACTCTATTTCACAGGGTCAGAGATGTCAGGTTCTGATGATAGCCACAATGACTTCAGAGAGAAGAATGTTGACATGAGCTCAGGCACTAGTCCTGAAGGAAGTTTTGATGATGTTCCTAGCTCACCTGATCTGCCCAAAGCTGCAACTAGGGCAAGAAGAAAGCTCAATTCTGATGAGGAGGATGAAGACTTTATTCCAGAAGAGCTGCCCAAGAAAGACACAACTGTCAAGAGCACTGCTGCTGCCACTACTTCCAAGAAGATGGCTATTAGGAAAGAGTATGCTAGCTCAGGGTCAGTGAGAGCACCAGAGAGTGCTAGGGCAACAATGACTGTTGAGCCCTCAAAGAAGTCTATGCCTAAGAAGGCAGGAGAGAAGAAGAAATCCAGGAAGAGGATCATTCATGTCATGGGCAGGCCTACCTCTATGTATGAGGATCCAGAGGCTGAGACAGAAGAAGAGGAAGAGCCAGCTACCAAGGCTCCTCCTAAGAAGAAGAAGAAGAAGAAGAAGCTTATGGCTGATGCCATGCCTAAGGATACATCATCCAAAGGCACCAAGACTGCTCCCAAGAAGGCTGCTGCTGAAAAACCCAAGAAGACTACCAGAGACATCCCAGCTGCTTCCAAGAACAAGACCTCCACTTTTAGGGAAGCTGAGGATGATACACAGTTTGTTTTGATGAAGCTTAGACCACACCTTCCAGAGCACAATGCCAACCATCCTGTTGCTGAAGACATGAAGAAGAGGAAGGACTCAAGTTTGAGAGAGTGGAGAGCTATTGATCCTTACTCTTAGAGGAGGAAGACTGATGTGGACTACATGTTCTATACAAAAGAACAGCAAGACTTCTATGAAACAATTTTGCTTGACAAGAGCCTTGCTGTGAGTGATATGAGGTATGTGGACTGGAAGTACATCAAGGATAATGAGGACTACTTCCCAAGTGTGCAAGACAACTTTCATTGCATTGGACTTGATAAGTTTGTTGGTAAGGAGTTTACTGCCTGGAATGATGAAATGATCATGCAATTCTACTCCACTGCTCATTTCTATGGAGATGGTAGAATTGTATGGATGATTGAAGGTGCAAGATATGAATCCATAGTTGAGGAGTGGGCTGCCATCTTAGGAGTCCCAGAGGTGGAAGATGGTGACATTGATGTATACAATGAGCCCAATGCAAGCCACAATGCCATGAAGAACAAGTACAATGAGATCCCTGCTGGACATCTGAAGTCTCACAAGCTAGGATCTATCTACTTCATCCAGGCTGGTCTACGCACGATCAACACTATCTTGAGGCATACCTTGATGCCTAAGTCTGGAGATGAAAAGATGATAAGAGGCTACTCCATCAACATGCTGCTCCACCTAGATCAACATACGAGATTCAGAGTGATGGATCTGATTGTGGAGACTGTGAACAGGGTTGTTGCTGATCAGAAGCGCTCATGTTGCTATGCACCCTATATTCACATGCTTATCAACTCCAAGTTGGAGAAGCACATATTTGCACTTGACCGACCACATTTGCCACTTTTGCCAGAGCTAGAAGACAACGTTGTGGTGATGTACCCAGATCATCCCACCTCAGCTACAACATAGGCACATGCAGAGGCTGCCAAAGACTCCAGTTCTTAGGTGCCAAGTCTAGGAGTGAGCAGATGGATCTCCTACTTAGCTCTGTGCTGAGCATGCAGAACGACATCGGGAACATATTGAAGAACCAGGAGAGCCTCTCGAGGATTGTTGAGACCAAATTCCATATTCTCAACAACAAGGTGGATGAGCTCACAGTGACTGTGAATGAGCTCAAGAAGGAAGTTGATGGCGTCCCCAGTCCCCACACTACTGATGATGATGAGGATAGTCCACCTCTCAGGAATACCACTCAGTTCAGGACTCAACCCAGATCTGCTACAGTGCCAGTTCTAGAGTCTAGACCTTCTTCATCAGCTCCTGCTGCAGCTCCTTCAGCTCCTCCAGCACCTCCAGTTGCTAGTCCGACTCCGTCCATGACATCTGCAGCAGTCTTCGCTGATGCCGTTCTCTCGACTCCTTCATCAGCCACTGTAGGAGATCAGCCCCAGAAGAGCGATTAGTTATATACCTTTGAACTTTTTGGTAACTTGTTGCCAAAGGGGGAGAAGATGTATATAGATCTTTAGGCTTTGAGAGAGAGAGAGAGAGAGAGCGTTGCTTTTTATCGTTGCTTTTTATCGCTTTTCAAAACATTGATAACTTTTGGTTGGTTGGCTTGTGTTAAACTTTGTTGGTGTTTGATCATACACTTGATGTGTATTGCTACTATTTCCTATCCTTGTGATGCTTATGAGATGATCATTCACCTTTTCTTGATTGTGTTGTGCTATGATATTCATTCTTATTATTCTCGCACACCACCAAGTTGTATGTGACATGAAAGAGTGCCCCATGTACCTAATCCATTGTGCATTTGCATTCAAACGCAAATTTAAAATAATGAATAAATTTAGGGGGAGCTCTTGCTTATCACATACTTCTCAAATCGACGATTATATTCGTTGATTATATCATATGTCGAAGCTTTGATCTATATGTTGTCATCAATTACCAAAAAGGGGGAGATTGAAAGCACATTTGCTCCCTTGGTGGTTTTGGTAATTAATAACAACATATATGTCATTGAACTAATGTTTCCACTAAGTTTATTTCAGGAAAAGTTCAATGATGAGTTGGCAAAAGGATTGTGGAGAAACCCCTAGATGCAAGGAAATGGATTGGCAAATCTTCAAGCAAGAGGACTCTACATTTTACATTGTGAGAAATCACTTTGAGTCCATAGGAAAGCCAATACTATTAAAAGGGGGTAAGGTACTGTTAGTGAACAAAATGCTCCACGTGCACAAGTGATAGTCGCCAAAAACACCCACAAACTCTTCCACAAAAGTCTGTCCAAGCCTGTCATGAAAATCGGTGCAACCAACAATTTCCACTCTGTCCCACCGATTCCCAAACTCAGACATACACATGCCAAACCCTAGCACATCGGTGCAACCGATCCCACTTCGGTGCCATCGAGTTCAGCTTGCCAACTTTCTGTTACCTCCTTTCACAAAATCGGAATTTCCGAGTTTTTGGATCGGCGTCATCGAGATTTGGATTCTGACCGTTGGACACCTGATCGGTACCGCCGAGAGTTATGTATCGGTCTCACCGAGATTCAAAAGTTACTGCCTTTTGGTCACTTCGGTACCACCGAGTTTTATACTTCGGTGTCACCGAGTAGGTCACTTTAGGTGTAACGGTTGGATTTTTCGGGATGCCTATATATACCCCTTCACCACCACCCACTCGAAAGAGAAGCACTCAGAACTATTCCATACTTGCCCCATCCAATTTTCTGAGAGAGAGCCACCTACTCATGTGTTGAGATCAAATCATTCCACTCTATCCATATGAATCTTGATCTCTAGCCTCCCCAAGTTGCTTTCCACCAAATCAATCTCTTCCACCATAGCCAAATCAGTGAGAGAGTGATTGTGTGTTGAGGAGTCTATCATCTTGAAGCACAGGAGCAAGGAGTTCATCGACATTACCGAGCCTAGTACCTTTTGGAGGGTGGTGCCTCCTAGATTGGTTAGGTGTCGCTTGGGAGCCTCCTACTTCGTGTTGTGGAGTTGAACCAAGAAGTTTGTACGGGCAAGGAGATCGCCTAGTTCGTGAAGATCTACCCATAGTGAGGCTAGTCCTTCGTGGATGGAAGCCGTTATGGAATAGTCAAGGTTGCTACTTTGTGGACCCTTATGGGTGGAGCCCTCCGTGGACTCTAGCGACCGTTACCCTCGGTGGGTTGAAGACTCGATAAATGTGGACGTACGATAGCACCACCTATCGGAACCACGGAAAAAATCTTCGAATCTCCAAATTGCGTTTGATCTTCCTCCCTACCCTCTAGTACATATGCTTGTTGTTACTTTCCGCTGCTATACTCTTGGACATGCATGTGTAGGGTGTACTTGAGTTGCTATAATCGCTAAAATCCGCCAACACTTAAAATTGGGAAAAGGTAGAATTTTTATTTGCTCAAGTAGTCTAATCACCCCCCCTCTAGACATACTTTCGATCCTACAAAGGACAGTTGGGTGGTCCTGCTTAAACTACGTCCGATGATTTCACAAAAACTTGGTGTGTGTGTGAGAGATAAAAGGCTGGTACTTGAGCTAAGTCGGATGACTTGGCATGATGATTGAACATGAGATGTTTAGAGGATACTTGAGGTAAGTCGGATGACTTGGCATGATGATTGAATATGAGATGTTCAGAGGATACTTGAGTTAAGTCTGATGACTTGGCATGAGATTGAACATGACATGTTCAACCCCTGTTTATATTGATATCTGTAACCTATTTATGGATATCTGCAGCCTGTTGATGCATTCTTTCACAAGTTGATTGAACATGTCATTGCACTCAAAATTAGATTTCTGCAACTTACCTACTTAGTGCTATATCATGCATTGTTAAACCTTGTTCCAAACATGGGTTGCTTGTGAGTACATTCAAAGTACTCATTGGCTTGCCACTGGTTATTTTATTGGCCAGGCATGAAAGACCAGGTTATGATGAAGACTACCTTGGTGACGAACTTGCGAGCTAGGCCGCTTCCCAGTCAGAATGCCTGTAGGGTTAAGGCAGATGGCATGGGTTCACGCTATCGTTGAAGATTTCCGCTGCGAGATTATGAAGACTTGGCCATAAAGGCCATATTTGAGTACAAACGGTATGTAATGGATGTAAGACTCTTGTTATTCAGTTTCTGTGTGTTCAGTGAGCATTGATCTCTGGGATCACTGTGCACACACATTCGGTGATCACGACTTATGAGTCGGGGTCCCCACAGAGCTGGTATCAGAGCCAGGTTGACTGTAGGAACCCCTTAGTTAGCATGGACATTAGTTAGGGCAAAATTGCTTCCCCAGACCCTTCAAATCACTTGCAAAGACTACCATATTTCTTACGTCTTCTAAGCTTTCAAAGAAACTGAAGGATTGGCCTCAGCACTTCCACCATTTTTCTCTTGGCTCTCCTCATCTGCTTTTAGAAACCTTGCAAACGGACGTTACTACGCTTGTGCCTCTGACCACTAGATTCCTTGTAATCCTCATGGGTAACCTGGAAGGCAACCACCTTGCTAGGCATTTGCCCACATATCTTGGACACAAGTTGGCAACACCAAACAAGAAGATACCAACAGGAGATACCTTCTCGAGGAATGAGGGAATCAAGACTCAGAAGATGGTGACACCCTCGACATTGCCCCAGGATGACGCAACCTTGGCCTACAATGATCAGGGCTTAAGGTATGCAATATCATAATATGCATCGCTAGTAGAGAAACCCTGCCTTGCCGTTGTTGTATCGGCAACCACCGGTGGATGAGAACCTCGCCATTTGGTCCACCTCACCATAGTGAGCAGAAAAACAGTTCTCTTCACCCCCCCGCTCTTGGTGTTGATATTATAATCGACATAACCAACAGGTTATAACTCTACCATGCCTTGTCAATGTTATTGCATAAAGGATTGCCTACCTGGAACCCTAAACGCCTCAGAAGACAAGAGGGATTATTATGATTAAGAAGACAACAGAAGACCTTGTCAACGACAGCCACAAGGAACCACCTTCGTTGTAACAGCCCGAGACCGATGCTCCAGAAGATTCCCCTTTTATTTCCATTCTCGTCGTATGATTCGTTTGGTTGTCGCATTCATCATCGCATCATTCGCATCATTCGCATCATCTGCATAGCATCGTCGCTCATTTTTGAAAATTTGCATCCGTTCGTAGTTGCTGGTTCTCTCCGTTCGTGTCGTCGACCGTTTCGAGACCAACCACCCACGCACGCGCCCGCAGCATCAATAAAATATTGTTTTTAAAGTGCATGAAAATATTCTCGGATTGGGTCGAAAGTTGGCATGCGGTCTTGTTATATTGTAGGTAGTGTAAGTGCATCTAGTGCCACCCTTGTTTGGTTTTGGAGTATTGAAGACAAACGTGGTTGAGGGACTAATGTGTTTGTGAGAGTTCATAGGTTAACACAGAGAGAAGTCCCTGGAGTTTCGGTTTAGCCGTCGAAGACGACCCCCAAAAATGTCTGAAGACATTGATGACGGCTGAAGCCATTGGTGGTAAGCGAAGACATTCGTCCGAAGAAAATGAAACGCGAAGACGAAGTCTTTTGGTAGTTTTGTTTCTTCTTTCCTGAGTCATAGGAACCACCGTACTGTTAAGTGGGGTCGATGTGATCGAAGTCAGATGCTGACGTGATGCTCAACCCATACCTATGTCTTCGAGCGAAGACAATGAGAGGAAATCTCTTCCAGAGTTGGTTGAGTCATCTTTACTTGTAGCCCAAGGAAAGCTGTCGCGTGTGTTTGAAATCTGACCATTGTGACACGTGTTGGTTGGCCATTGACCCAGGGTCATTTCGGTCATATCAGGTCGGGTTGCCCACTGGCTATAAATAGCCCACCCCCTCCACCATCAGAAGGTGGCTGTTCAGAGAGAGATACGGCTGTTGTCGTTTTGGAGCAACCCACCTCGAAGACATTGAGAGAGACACATCCTGCGAGGATACACCTAAACACCTAGAGCTAGTGTGTTTGAGCATCACTGAAGTCATTCTATTCTGAGAGAACTAAAGACTTATTACACTTGAAGACTGTGATCTTCCAGACAGTTAGGCGTCTGGGTCTAGAGCAATCCAAGAGTCATTGTGGATCGCCGGGTGACCAAGTTTGTATGGGTTTCGGAAGTCTCCCCTGAAGACTTACTAGAGTGATTGGGCGCTGTCTAAGTGACTTCGGCTCAAGGGGAATAAGGTGAAGATGAGGTCTTCTGAGTTCAATCTCAGCCTCCCTAACCAGACGTACAGTTGTCACAGCAACTGGAACTGGTCCAAAAAATTCCGTGTCTTCATCAAGCAACTAGTTCTATCCTTCACCTTCTTACATTCCTGTTCTGTATCGTGAAGCCTTTCCTTGTTCATCACTGAAGACTTGTCCTGAAGACATTCATGCCTGCTGTTTATCTTCATAATGTCTAAGTTTATCTTCGACTCATCTTAGTGTGCATGATGTTAAAGCTTAACCTGTTTGTATGTCTTCACTATAATGCATACCTAGACTAGATTCTTGATTGTATCCCTTCCTGATCCTGTTTATGTTTCCGCACTATTCGAATACATTCATTGTTTCGAAGACTTTCATAAAAATTGCCTATTCACCCCCCTCTAGTCGATAACTAGCACTTTCAATTGGTATTAGAGCAAGGTACTTCCTTGTTCTGTGTTTTGGTTTAACCACCGTGGAGTTTTAGCTATGTCGACTACAGGGATAATCAAGGTCTCCGCTGCGTGCCCTGTCTTCGATGGCACTGACTACCCCTACTGGAAGAACAAGATGTGCAGGCATCTCGAAGCCATTGACAACGACCTATGGTATGTCGTCATGGCGGGCATTCCCAAAGTTGGCGAAGGTGTTACTGCTGCTGATGTGAAGAGGTTCGCACAACTGGACTCCACCACCAAGAACATCATCTGTGGTCATCTAATCAAAGGAAAGTATGGCCGTGTGAGTGCACTTAACACTGCTAAGAAAATCTGGGAATGGCTGTCCAAAGTGAACAAAGGTGTCTCATCTCAAAGAGACTCTCGTGTTGATGTGCTTCGCAACCTGTTCAACCGCTTCAAGAGACTCGACAACGAAAACGTTCAGCTCACATTTGATCAACTCACCGACATCTCAAATGCGCTAAATGCACTTGGCACCACTGATATCTTGACAGTTCCTTTGATACTCTCGCACTCATGATCCAAGAGCGCCCTGACTTCAAGAGTTTGGATCCCGCTGATATCCTCAAGAGATTGAGCACACATGAGTTCCAACAAGCTGATAAGAGGGATATCTACGGCCCCAGTTATAGTCGTTCTCGTGCCTTGAAGGCCAAGGCTGTGTCGTCATCTCAAGACAACTTTGAGTGCAGTTCTGATGGTGCTGAAGACTTTGGAAAAGAACTCGCTCTCCTTGTCAGGAAGTTTCGAAAGTTTGCCAAGTCAAAGCGCTACGCAAAATCTTCAAAGCATGATTCCAAGAGGTCTGGTGAAATGTCTTCAAGAGACAGCAAGAAGCAAACCTGTCACAAGTGCAAGAAAGTTGGCCATTTCATCACTAATTGTCCTCGATGGGAGAAGGAATCCAAGAAGAAGAGCAAGGACTATGACTCCGATGACAAGAAGAAGAAGAAGAAGTATGCAAAGTCTTCATCACACAAGAAGAGTTCATCTGGCAAGGCACATGCTTTCATCGGAAAGGAGATGGATTCACAGTCTGAATCTGGTTCAGAAGTTGAGGAAGCATCTGAGGAGGAACCTGACGTTGAAGTAGCTGGACTAGCAATGGCTTCGGAATATCTCTCCACCTCTGTCTTCAAACCCGAACGCAATGGTCCCTTCTTCAACAACGAAGCCAGTGATGATGATGCCACTCCAGCCTACTGCTTCATGGCGAAAGCCTCCAAGGTATCTTCAAAACCCTCACGTCATGACTCTGAGTCCGAAGCTGAATCTGATGATGACATGAAACCTAGCTGTGCTAAACTTGTAAAACTTGTCACTAAACAACAAAGTCCATGGAGAAAATGCAAACTACTCTAGAGAAAAGCGATGACCTGTTACGCGAAGAGATGAGTCTGAACGAAACTATGGCTGAAGACATGCGTAGTCTTCGTTCAAGGTTTGAGGATCTCCAAAGTCGTCATGATGCTCTTTCAACTGACCACGAGAAGCTTTCTCTGGAATATCTTCAGAAAAGATTGATCTTGAGAAGTTGAGGGAAGCACGTGATGACCTACGGAAGGAAAACGACTCACTCCTAGCAGAGCAGATCAGTACCGCTCAGGATGAATTTGATGCTCCATGCTTAAAGTGTATTGCACGTGAAGCTAATGATTCAACTGCTGAATGTTCAAATGCTTCTGAAAATGCATTATCTTCAACTGTATCTGTGGCACCTAACCCCTCGTCCGAGGAAGCCACTACTATCACTGATGAGAATGAAAGGTTGAAGACATTGCTTGAAACTGGCATGTAGGAAAGTCTGAAAGGACATCAGATTCTTTGTGATGTCCTAAAGAAGACTATACTGAACAAAAACCCTAGGAAAGAGGGTGTAGGTTTCGAAAGAAACCTCAATGTTGATGGATCCTACTGGACGCCTGAACAGTACCCCAAAACCACATGGGTTGCTGCGAAAGGACCTTCAGTCGATCCTTCCACATTATCAGGATTCAACTGTGCTAATCCTCTCATTATTGATGAATCCTTTGATTCCAACTATAAACTGTTCAAATGTCAAAATGGTGAAGTGTTTGCCATATTTATTGGAACTAACTACAGGAATGGTTCTCCTATGAAGAAGATCTGGGTTCCCAAATGTCTTCTTGAGAAGCTTCGCGTGAATGTCTTGACGACATTTCCCAAGAAGACGACAAACCCTAGATCAATGTCTTCGAGAAGACATAATTCTTCGTATGATGGCACTAACCATTTTGTTTCGAAGGAAAAGACTCAGATGACTCATGAATATGTACACAATGGCATGAACCGCTATGTTCATCCAACCAAGAATTTCTCTGCTTATTCATTTGAGTACACTAACCCTTCTGTGAAACGTGCTATTAGGGCATCTTTGCCTAAATTCTATGATGCTGCCTTACGTCTCATTGCTTCTAAGCCACCCCTTCGCATGTGGGTGGTTAAGAAGAACTAATATCTTCTATGCAGCATCGGGTCTCCAGATAGGACGAAGCCTATCCCGAAGATCATCTCTGGGGACCCTAAAACATTCTTGTCTGAACGCAAGAAAACTAATGCATACCTCGTTCAGATTACCTACCATTGTCGACTGATATATCCTCATCTTAGCATGTTACTCCTACATGCTTTGGTGAACTCGACTAATTCTCAATGTAGGAAGACAAATCCAATACCCTGAATGGATTATGGATAGTGGATGCACAAGTCATATGACGGGTAATCGAAGCCTAATGATGGAGCAAACTCTTCGAGCTCCAACAAAAGATGACATCGTCTTTGCTAACAAAAGCAGTAGCAAAGTATTGGGGCTAGGTAGAGTTGCTATCTCAAGGGACCGGCACATGGAAAATGTCATGCTTGTCGCATCCCTTGGTTACAACTTGATGTCTGTCTCAATGCTCTGTGACTTAGATATGCTAGTCATATTCGGCAAATTTCGATGTGTGGTACTAATGGCCTCTAACAAAACCGAAGTCTTCGAAGGTTTTCGAAGAGGTGACTTGTACTTGGTAGACTTCTCTGCAGGACCACATGTTGCCTCATGTCTTCTAGGAAAGGCTTCGGAATGCTGGCTTTGGCACAGAAGGCTAGGACATGCTGGGATGAGGAACTTACACACACTCCCCAAGAAGAAGCTCATCATTGGCGTCGAGGGTGTCAAGTTCAAGAAGGACCACCTTTGTGGTGCCTGTGAAGCCGGAAAGATGACCAGGGCCAAACATCCCTCGAAGACAATCATGGCGACCTCACGTCCCTTCGAGCTGCTACACATGGACTTATTTGGCCCTACTCACTATTCCACCTTCTCTACCACTGCAAATCAATATGGCTTCGTGATTGTTGATGATTATTCTCGATTCACTTCGGTGCATATCATTCTTTACAAGACTGAAGTGCAGGATGTCTTCAGGCGCTTCGCAAATAGGTCTATGAACAACTACGACATCAAAATCAAGCACATCAGGAGTGACAATGGCACTGAATTCAAGAACACAGGCCTGGACACCTATCTTGATACTCTTGGCATCACTCATGAGTTCTCTGCTCCATATACTCCTCAGTAGAATGGTGTTGTGGAACGCAAGAATAGGACTCTTATTGAGATGGCTTGCACCATGCTTGATGAATACAAGACACCATGGAATCTATGGCTTGAAGCCATTGATACTGCATGTCACATCATCAACAGAGTTTATCTTCACAAGTTCTTCAAGAAAACATCATATGAGCTTCTCACTAGTAAGAAACCCAATGTAAGTTATTTCAAAGTCTTCGGTGCAAGATGCTGGATAAAGGATCCACATCACACCTCTAAATTTGCACCGAAAGCACATGAGGGTTTCATGCTTGGTTATGGAAAGGATTCGCACACCTACAGGGTCTTCAACATCCTTCACAACAAGGTTGTTGAAACTGTAGATGTGCGATTCGATGAAACTAATGGCTCGCAAAGAGAGCACCTGCCTCCTGTACTAGATGAACTACCTCCCGATGAAGCTATTCGACTAATGGGCACTAGAGAAATTGTGCCTGAGAACATGTGGTTGTAGAAGAAGTCATCATTCCTCCATCTACTCAGCGCGAAGACAATGCTGAACCCGAAGACAATGCTGCTGATGAAGACAATGCTCATCAGCCTGAACAAAGTCTTTGCCCTGCGCATCCACATGTGGCAAATGAAGTCCAAATTGAGAGAATGCTTGATAACATAAATGCACTAGGTCCACTTACTCGCTCAAGAGCTACTCAACTGGCGAACTTTTGTGGGCACTTTGCTTTTGTATCTATCACAGAACCCACCAAAGTAGATGAAGCCTTCAAGGAACTAGAATGGATTCAAGCCATGCAGGAAGAGCTTCACCAGTTCGAGCTGAACAATGTGTGGGAGCTCGTAAAGCGTCCTGATCCAAGGAAGCACAACATCATCGGTACCAAGTGGATCTTCCGCAACAAGCAAGATGAGTCCGGTTAAGTCGTCAGAAACAAGGCCAGACTTGTGGCCCAAGGTTACACACAGGTTGAGGGTATTGACTTCGGTGAAACCTTTGCACCTGTGGCTAGACTCGAAGCCATTCGAATACTACTTGCTTATGCTAACCATCATGACATATGCTTATATCAAATGGATGTCAAAAGTGCATTCCTCAATGGTAAGATTGAGGAAGAAGTATATGTTGCTCAACCACCAGGGTTTGAAGATCCAAAGCATCCTGACAAAGTCTTCAAGCTCAACAAGGCACTCTATGGCCTCAAGCAAGCACCAAGAGCTTGGTATGACACACTCAAGGAATTCCTCAAGAAGAAAGGCTTCAAACCCGGTTCACTCGATCCCACTCTCTTCACTAAATCCTATGATGATGAACTATTTGTATGCCAAATATATGTGGATGACATTATCTTCGGCTGTACTAACAACAAATACAATGATGAGTTTGCTTATATGATGCAAGAAAAGTATCAAATGTCGATGATGGGAGAACTAAAATTCTTCCTAGGGCTTCAAATTTGACAACAACCCAATGGCATCTTCATATCTCAGGAGAAGTACCTCAAGGATTGCCTCAAGAAATTCGGCATGAATGAAGCCAAATGCTACAAGACGCCTATGCCTACCAATGGTCACCTCTGCACTGACGAAAATGGTAGAGATGTCGATCAGAAGGTATATCGCTCCATGATTGGGTCTTTGTTGTACTTATGTGCATCTAGGCCAGATATAATGCTTAGCCTTTGCATGTGCGCCCGATTTCAAGGGGCAGCAAAGGAGTCGCATCACCTTGCTATGAAGCGAATACTTAGATATCTGGCTCACACCCCAACACTAGGATTATGGTATCCAAAGGGTTCGAAGTTTGAGCTAATTGGCTACTCAGATTCTGACTTCGCTAGCGACAGAGTTGATCGCAAGTCTACATCAGGCACTTGTCACTTTCTAGGACGATCTCTTGTATGTTGGTCTTCGAAGAAGCAGAACTGTGTTTCACTCTCCACTGCCGAAGCCGAATACATTGCTGCTGGCGCATGCTGCACTCAACTTCTTTGGATGAAGCAGACTCTCAAGGACTACGGCATCAACCTGAAGCATGTGCCTCTCTACTATGACAACGAGAGTGCAATCAAGATCTCCCACAACCCCCTACAACATTCGAGGACAAAGCACATTCAGATACGACATCATTTTCTTCGGGATCACGTGATGAAGGGCGACATCAACATCAAGCATGCTGATACTGAAGATCAACTGGTAGATATCTTCACAAAGCCTTTGGATGAGAAGAGGTTTTGCAAGTTGCGGTGTGAGCTAAATATCTTAGAATCCTCGAATGTCCTTTGAATGGGAATACATCCTAACGCTTATGCATGTTGATGACTTTGATGCACAACACATGATGTAACGTATGTCTTCAATTCATGAAGACTTACAATCTGAGTGTGAATACATTAACGAAGAATATGACTTCAGAGCGCCACGATAATTGTGCGTCGTGTCTGAGTCAAACATTCTTATACGGTGGGTAACGCCACCAACCAAACTCGAAGACATTGTTTTTTTGCTATCTCATCTTCGTCACATGTCTTCGAGAGTTGAATGTCTTCGGAACAAAATTGATATGTGTTTCAGTTGAAAACTGTTTGCAGATCTACATTTGGATTAGACCCTTGTCCTATACAGCATTTGTCCTATAGCTTTGTCGTCAAATTTTTCCTAGGCAAATGTGATCAGACCCGACATTCTCTTCTATTCTTCCTTGTCCAAGTCTGTTCTAATCCAGTCATATGCATTCTATATTGACACGTGTTGACTATCTTCACTGTGTCCTTGACAGTCAAAGACAAATCAACCACATATTTTATTCTCAAATCTCAACTGTCTCTACAGTATTAGCAACAACTCCCGCGCCGCCACTTCGATTATGGTAGTGGGTTGTCAGCTGGGTTGCATGTATGCCATGTGTCCACTTAAACCGAGGAGTCAGGGGCATATCCGTCCAAACCGTTTCGGATGTTTCCCCCTTATAAATACAAGTTACCCCCCTTCCATTATTACTTTCCTCTTCCTCCGCCACCCACGTGCTCAAAACCCTAGCGCCGTCGCTGGATTCCATCGCCGCCGGAGAAGAAGTGATTAGCTGCCACGCCTTCTCCGACGATGTACTCATGCCGGCTGCGTTCATCCTCCGCTCGCCGCCGCCGTAGCTGTCTGCCTCCACCAAGTTAGGGTGAGGCAGATCGAGCCGCTTGGCTTCTCAGCCTCGTTGAGCTGTTCGTCACGTTCTTCATTGCGGTAAATAAAAAGTTATTTTTACCGCATATTTTGATTTGAAATTTCTACTGAAAATAGTCGGTTGTTGTTTCTTCACTTTCCACTCAACCGCATATAGATTTAGATCTCTATTTTGCCAAATACTTTCACTTTTTGATCTAAAGATTGGTCTGATTCCTCACTTGTACGATTCCTTGGACTTGTACAAATTTGAAATCACCATATATGCTATAAAAGTGAATGTCTTCGGTAAAAGGTCAATGTCTTCTAATCACTGTGCTATCTTCCAAATCTTCTGAGAATGCATATGACCTCTCCTCTTCCCTCGCGTCTCTAACTCTTTCACAGGTACATGTCCGCAGCAGAATCGCTTGGATCTCATAGTCTGAATTAATTTGCAGACTACATGTAGATACATCTGGAATCCTCTGGTGCGTGCTCATACTTGCGCACTGCTGTGAAGCCTTTGCTGAAGCCTCTGTCGAAGCCAATGGCTTATAATAATCCAGTCAAGAAGGGAGGGAAGCAAAGACGAAAGAATGCAGCCAAAGATCTTCCTCCAGCTCTTTATGAGCAATACAAGTCAGATGAGGAGGAAACTTATCGTCAGCGCAAGAATCGAATCCAATGGATTCAAAGATATTGGAGTGAGGAGTGGTTCAACTACTACTTTGTGACAAAGGAGTATGCTGAGAAGTGTGCTGAAAAAGCACCATGGACGGACATTGTCTACAGGAATCTT
Source organism: Elymus sibiricus (assembly GCA_039707655.1). Classification (NCBI taxonomy): domain Eukaryota; kingdom Viridiplantae; phylum Streptophyta; class Magnoliopsida; order Poales; family Poaceae; genus Elymus; species Elymus sibiricus. The sequence continues at coordinate 227,168,536 of CM077665.1, read as the reverse complement.
CGTCAGAAGACAAAGGCAGAAGCCATCTCCGAGGGGTTCTATCCATGCATGTTTAGGTCCCAATGCCTAGCAATCCTCATCCATCAAGTATTCTTGGCTGCCCAGATCCTACACAGTCTGACTCTGATGGAGATGATGAAGAGCATCCACCGGCTCCCAGGCCAAAGCCCTTGAAGAAGTCACTGGCTTCAAAGCCCAAGGCTTCAAAGCCTCCCAAGCCACCTGTCTCCTCACCTCAAGCTTCATGCTCTCCCTCTGATAATCCAGAAGAGCCTGTGGAAGAAGATCGCCTTCACAGGCGTATGAAACGGAAAGCTGTTGCCTCCCGAGGTCCGAAGCAAACTCTGTCATTAATGGATGTTGCAAATATGATTGAACTATCTGACGATGGAGCCTTAGCAAGGCTTATCCAGCAAAAAGAGGAGGAAGCCAAAAGGCTTGAAGACTTACCTCTGTTTGACCCTGTCATCTTTGAACACTTCATTGATGAATGATTTGCCGATCCCTCCCTCAGCATTGATGCACTTCAGCTCCCTATTGGCCTGAGTGTCACGTTCCAAGGACTTGTGAACGAGGAACTGACTGTGGCTCAGAAGGCCAAGCAAATGAAGGCCAAGATCAGTCATGAAAAAGAGCTATTCAAGCAAAATGTGCACAGACTCTCTGCCGAGCTGATCAAGGGATATCAACTGATGATGGCAAATCTCGAGGCTGCATTTGAGAAGTGATGTGAAGCTGTCAAGGGCGCCCTTGCGCGCATCAAGCCAAAGACTGCAATCATGGTCCAGGCTCACAATGACATGCTGAAGAGAAAGGCAGTTGGCCAGCCTGCACTTGCTCCTGAAGTCATTGCACGCTCTAGGCAAGCTTCGATGTCTTCCGATGTGCCTTCTCCCACACCGTCTGTGCGCCGTGGCATTGAGTTTCCAGCTGGCTTCTCTGGTCCTCGTGCACCTCCGTCTTCATCTGCTGCTGATAGCAAGAAGACCAAGAAAGCCGAAGCTGAAGCCAAGAAGCGCAAGGCAGCTGCCTCTAAAGCCCAACCTCTGAAGAGGTTGAAGACAAGAAAATCAAAGTCTTCAGAGCCAGCACCAGACCCAACACCAGCACCCCCTACTGCTCCATCATCAACTCCCGCTCCTCAACAAGAGCCTCTGCTCATCAAGCCAATCTCAGTGGCTCCTCCTACCACAGAAAACTTGGAGAGACGAGTTGTTCTGCATGAGTCTGTTTCCATAGAGACTCAGAAACCAGAAGATTTCCCAGCTGCTGAAGACACTACAGCAGCTGAAGACTTTGCTCATGACGACATTGGTGCTGAAGCCAATGTTGAGCCAGAACATGTTCCACAGGTGGACGCTCCAATGGTTTCCTCCCCACAACCAACAAGTGACTTTGTGGATATTGGGACTCCCCTCTGGCCAGATGTACCAGAAGCTGAACCCGGTACACCATCACCGCCCTTCTTCCCACCAGTGTCAGCCTCACTAGAATCTCCATTTGCTCCAGAGGAGATTGAAACCACCACCCGCACTTCCCCACTCAAACGTCTTCATCAAGGTCCTCGAGCTCTAATGTCTCCTATTCCTGAAGACGAAGTACGAGTCTCACCGACTGCACCAGTCGAAGAAGTGCTGATGATTGAAGATGTACCTCCCAGCCAACCTGTAATAGAGAACATGGCAGCCGAAGACATTGCTGCCGATGCCACTATGGGCGATGCCAATGCCCCCTCCCCAGATGGACCTCCTATCCCTGCCACGCCAGCAACTGAAGACAATGAGGATAACATTGTGATGGCTCGCAATAGAGAAGGAGAGATGGTTCGTATCAGATGGCCTCGCCTTGTTGCACCACCATGGATGGGACCACAGTATGAGTTCCACCTTGATCGACGCCCCAATGTCATGAACCCCATGCCGCGTCTTCCAAGTCTTCGCCAGTCTGTCCCTGCAAGACCCTTGGTCTTCGAGTTGGAAAGGTTCAGGCTGAACAACACCTTCTTTGACTCTGACCGCAATCCATACAAGCATGCAAGAATACAGTCTGACAGGTTCCGGGGTGCTCCACAACGTCAGTACTACATGTGTGTGCTCTATGGTCAGAACAGGATCTTTCCCCACAAACATCTCAGTTTTGAATCTATGAAAGGTCTTCCCTGTTTTGATCAAGCACTGGATTGTCTTCGAGATGTGGGCCTACTACCTTTCTACACTGACCATGAAGACTAGAATGAGGAACTCATCCTCCAGTTCTACGCAACTCTCCACATCTCAGGCTTCGGTCGTGACTTGAACACTTGGCAGATGGAGTTTATGATAAGGAATGAACATATCACTGCTTCACCACTGGAATTCTTTCCTGCAACACCATTTGCTGCCTCTGGTGAAGAGTTGGATCCTCGCTCTGAAGCCTATGCGGCTTCCACTCGAAGCCTATTCCAAATGCGAGAACCCAACATGACTGAGATGCTTACAATGATGATGCCTTTGGCTCGAGATGCAGAATTGCCCACTTCATTCTTTGTGGATGATCTTCAGTACTTGCCCAGGACTATCTATCACATTCTTCGGCACACTATTTGGCCGATCAAAGGGCACAACTCATCCCGCAAGATTGAAGGGCCTCTGAAGACATTGCTATACAACATTGTTTATGGCATCAGGTTCAATCTTCAAGACTTATTTCTTTGCAACCTTGCTGCCAATGGTTTCAATGTCCTAGAGCCAAAGATATATGCTCCCTGGATCATGCGCTTCATCAAGTATAGAACCAACACCAGGTTTCTTCCTTCTGCTCGCAACCATGGCGTTTATCTTCCAGATATTGAAGTTGTGCCAGCAGATTTGTATCCATCGAAGAGCAAGAATCCTATTGTCGAAGGCACTAGTGACACTGCTGATATTGAGGGTCTTCATATCCTCTTGGATCCATCTAGAGCCAGACTAATTGGTGCTCTTCGCCAACCAAGATCCGGTGCTACCAACACTAAAGCCACTGCCAGCACTCTGCCTCGTCAACGCCTGCCAAGAAGAGAACGTGCACTCACTGATCGTGAACTTCTTGTTTCACTGATCCAAAGGCAGGATAGGCACCATGAGTGGACTCGATGCCAGATGCATTCCATGATGCAAGATGTCAATCATGTTCGCAACCTCACCACCAAGAATGCCTTTGTGTCCTATGAAACCAGTCGCCGCTCATGGACTCTAACTATGCTGGCCCCTAAGGATGAGCTTCGAGAAGATGGTTTTCACCCACGCTACAGATTTTGTGCACCACCTCCTAGTGCGGAGAAATGGTGCAAGACTCCATCCCTCGAAGACAGTGATTTCTCCTCTTCAGCTCCCTCCGCCAACGTCAGGCTCGCAGATGAAGCTGATGATGTCACCTCTCTGCCTCCATCGACCTGACGTCGCAACACTGCACCAAGCTCCACTACACCAGCACCTCCAGACTCCACTGCACCGTCTTCATCTTCACTTCATCTTCACCTGCTGGGGACGCGTAGTTCTCAATGTCTTCGTTCCTTTTTGGTCATTCGATGACAAAAGGGGGAGAAGCATTGGGTGATAGTCTTCAAATGGGTCTACTAATAAGGGCTGGGTGTTATTTTTGCTAAGTTTACAACTCTCGTTTCTGAACATTTGCTGTTTTGGGTTGTAAAACTTAAGTCCTGATGGACGTCTGCACTTTATGTTTACCGTACTCTTTGGCGCTTCTTCAAGTTATTTTATGCGTTCGAAGTCATTCTACAGACGCCCATTTTTCATTATGCATTTCATTATCTTCGACTTATCCGTTACAGCATAGTGATTGGATTACAAGGTAAAGGGGGAGATCTCCACAAACTACAAATGGCCATGTGCACTTGCATTCAAAGCAAAATTTTCATATGCACATCTTTAGGGGGAGTTCTCTATATCTTGTAATCAAAATCTTCTAAACCTTATCTTCACATATTTTTATCCCCGTTGAAAACTTCAACCAATTTATCATCAATCACCAAAAAGGGGGAGATTGTAAGTGCATCTAGTGCCACCCTTGTTTGGTTTTGGAGTATTGAAGACAAACATGGTTGAGGGACTAATGTGTTTGTGAGAGTTCACAGGTTAACACGAGAGAAGTCCCTGGAGTTTCGGCTTAGCCATCGAAGACGACCCCCAAAAATGTCCCAAGATATTGATGACGGCTGAAGCCATTGGTGGTAAGTGAAGACATTCGTCCAAAGACAATGAAATGTGAAGACGAAGTCTTTTGGTAGTTTTGTTTCTTCTTTCCTGAGTCATAGGAACCACCCTACTGTTAAGTGGGGTCGATGTGATCGAAGTCAGATGCTGACGTGATGCTCAACCCATACCTATGTCTTCGAGCGAAGACAATGAGAGGAAATCTCTTCCAAAGTTGGTTGATTCAGCTTTACTTGTAGCCCAAGTAAAGCTGCCACATGTGTTTGAAATCCGACCGTTGTGACATTTGTCGGTTGGCCATTGACCCAGGGTCATTTCGGTCATATCAGGTCGGGTTGCCCGCTGGCTATAAATAGCCCACCCCCTCCACCATGAGAAGGCGGCTGCTCAGAGAGAGATACGACTGTTGTCGTTTTGGAGCAACCCAACTCGAAGACATTGAGAGAGACACATCCTGCGAGGATACACCTAAACACCTAGAGCTAGTGTGTTTGAGCATCACCGAAGTCATTCTGTTCTGAGAGAACTGAAGACTTATTACACTTGAAGACTGTGTGTGATCTTCCAAACGGTTAGGCGTCTGGGTCTAGAGCAATCCAAGAGTCATGGTGGATCGCCGGGTGACCAAGTTTGTACGGGTTTCGGAAGTCTTCCCTGAAGACTTACCAGAATGATTGGGCGCTGTCTAAGTGACTTCGGCTCAAGGGGAATAAGGTGAAGACGAGGTCTTCTGAGTTCAATCTCAGCCTCCCTAACCAGACGTACAGTTGTCACAGCAACTGGAACTGGTCCAACAAATCATGTGTCTTCATCAAGCAACTGGTTCTATCCTGCGAGATCCGGCCGGGGACCGCTGTGCCGACGCCTCCCCGCCGCGTCGCGTCCTCGCCGATGTCGCCTCGACGTCGGCCGCCGGCGCCGTTGACCGCCCCTGCCTTCCCCGATCCGATCAGGATTGGGAGGAGGAGTCTGGGCAGCGCCCTAGCTTCGCCCATGTGGGCCACGTAGGGCCTAGCCGCCGGCCCGCTCGATCGTCGGCCGCCTCTGCACCGACTGGGCCGTAGCCCACAAGGTAACCGCCCCTGCCTGTCCTGCGCCCATTCGTTGTTTAGCGTATTAGGCTCACGTGCGCAATTTGCCTATCCGATGAACGTTCGCCATTTAGCCTATCTGATGAACGATGCGAAAATGACTAAGTCTCTGAAACTGCAGTTTTAAACAGCATCATTGCATTTTGCGTCACTCGTATTTCGTGAACCGTGCATCGTATGAAGAAGTGTAGTATATGAAAATTGTTGTACTCTTCGTGATCTACATGATGGTACCATTTGTTTGTGCATTAGGGTTCATTGGCATGCCCATATCCCTATTGCAAAAGTGCATCTCACCATAATCGTCAAAAAACTGTAATTTGTAAACGATAAGTTCCAATTTGCGAGGCTCGTATTAAGCAAACTAAGCATCCTTTGGACATGTGTCAATGGAGTATTTTGTTGTGTGACATGTCTAGTTGCTGTTAGTGTCCTTGCCATGCACATATAGGGTTGTTATGTTACTGTTATTGCCATGTCAACATGCCTAGTCAAAACTGCAATTTGGGGAGTTAGTTAAATTTCACTAAGTCTGAAACTGTTATTTTGTTGTCATGTTGCCATGTGATTTGCTAGTGATCTAGGACTCTTTTGGAGTTGGCACAATGGAGTCTTTTGTTAAGGATGTTGTTGTCTACCAGGTTTTGTATTTTGTTGCCATGTATAGGCTTTGGATCATAGTAACTTCTACTGTCCAATAGGTCAGTCTGATGTAAACTGCTACACATGTCTAGTCTAATTTTCACTAAGTCTGAGAATCTGTTTTCTTCATAATGCCATGTTGTGTTGATGCTAGCCATGATTCCATGCATAATTAGACCTTACCACCATGATATGATTTGTAGTGCATAATGCCCTCTACCATGCTGTAAATTTTCATGCCATGATATGCCCTGTACCATATAGTTTTATTGCTGCCAATATGCCTTCGCGAAAAACTGCTCTGCTAAAACTGTGATTTTCACTAAGTCCTAAACTGTTATATTTTATTGCCATGTTGTGAGCTTCCTACCATGTGATCCATGACTCTTTTGAGTATGAAATGTGAAGATGAAATGAAGTGTGTGTTATATTCTACTGCCCCATGCTTAGTTTGTGCATTTTAGAATCTTGTAGCTTGTTGTTTTCATGTGTGCGATATGCTATGTTGATGTTTTGGGCAGACTTTAAATAAAACTTGTGTTGGTTGTGGTGGTTGAACTGTAGCTCCGTTTAAAACATGCCATATATGAAAATTGACTAGAATTCCATGTAGTTTCATAATATCTTGCTGCATCCATGATTTAACATGCTTATGGTGGTTGTTTGCATGCATTTTGCATTCATGACATATGCATCTTGTGTTGGTCATATCTTTTAGGCCGTAGCTCTGTTTTATATGATCTATATATGTAAATCGACTAGAATGACGAGTAGAATATCATTGGACACTTTATTTTCATGTTTAATAAATATAAAATATTGCTAGTTCAGATCTGGCCCATAATCATAACTTGCATATGGGGCCGTTTCGGAAACACTATATGTTGTTTCTGGCTTCATTTAATATGCCTAGATGACTAGTTTACTTATGCTTCACATCTTGCCATGTTTAATAACATTTAAACTTGCCATGTAAATAAACGAGAGTGAACTAAATGATTCGAACGTGGAGTTTCGTCAATATGCAACCCGTTGCATATTGAACTTCACTTAATGTGTAGTAAACGATTGTTGTGATTTGCCATGCCTAGCATATTTAAACTTGACATGCATCATATTTGTTTGTGCATCATGTCATGGATATGTTGTGGTGTTTATGATGTGTTGATTGTTGTTTCCGGATTGTTTCTTCTCGATAGAGTTCCGAAAGCGTGCGGAGTGTGAGGATTCGGTCGACTACGTTGGCTCGTCTTCTTCATGGACTCGTTTTCTTCCAAGCGGGATCTCAGGCAAGATGATCATTTCCCTGGATACCATTACTATCATTACCATGCTAGTTGGCTCGTTTCTATCGCTTGTCTTACTACCTACCACTTGTTTGTCAAGCCTCCCAAAATGCCATGAAAAGCCTCTAACCCCTCCACAACCCAGCAAACCATTGTTTGGCTATGTTACCGCTTGCTCAGCCCTTATTATAGCATTGCTAGTTGCAGGTGCAAGCTCTTTCCATGTGCAACATGGATACTTTGTTCTATCAAAATATTATTGCTATTTAATTTAATGAACATATATACTTGGTAAACGGTGGAAGGCTTGGCCTTTTGCTCGGTGTTTTGTTCCACTTTTGCCACCCTAGTTACTTGTGTACCAGTGTTATGTTCCATATTTTGCGCTCCTAACATGCTCGGGGTTGTTATGGGGACCCCCTTGACCATTCGTTTTGGATTAAAACTTGTCTGGCAAGACCCAACATTGGTACTACATTTGCCTAATAACTAACAAACCTGCATAGGGAGTAATTAACCCGAGGATCATTAATCAACCCCCCCGGGCCAGTACTCCTCATGAGTGTTGGTCCGAACTAGAGCACTGTGCGGGGCCAACCCGGGGCAACTCGGGAGATGTCTATCAGGCCTTGTACACTAGCTTATCCGGTCGTGTCCTGAGAACGAGATACACGGCTCCTATCGGGTTCGTCGACACGTCGGGCGGACTTGCTGGACTTGTTTTACCTTTCTTGAATGTCTTGCGTGAGGAATTCCGATACTTTGGGCTATCTCGAGGTTGAGGTTTTCCAATGGAATTGCCTAGGAAATCACGGGATTCGTCGTCGACATTATTCCCGCGGCGTGTGGTTAGTTTGTGATGGATGAGTTGGAGCACCCCTGCAGGGTTAAATCTTTCGGAAAGCCCTGCCCACGGTTACGTGGCAACTTGGAAACTTTGTTTAACACCCGGTCATAGCAAACTTGAGGTAAACTCAAATAAAATACACCAACCGTGTGCGTAACCATGACTGTCTCTTCTCGTGATTTCTGAACCGAGAGAGAACATGGTAGGGTTATGTTTGTTCGTAAGTAGGTGTTCAGGATCTCTTAGAGATCATTACTAGTTCACGTCCGTTTATGCGACGATCATCCCCCTTTATTCTTGTACTCTCAAGTTAGCCACTCAAATAAATGCTTAGTGCTTGTTGCAGCCTCACCACTTAACCATACCTCACCCATTAAGCTTTAATAGTCTTGATACCCTTGGAAATGAGATTGCTGAGTCCCCGTGGCTCACAAATCACTACAACAACAGTTGCAGGTATAGGTAATGCGATGCTTGTTTGATTTGGAGTTTCTCTTCTTTTTCATCATCGATCATAGGATGGGTTCCAGGCGGCATCCTGGGAAAGCAAGGATGGATGTCATTTTATTGTTTGTTTTCGTCCGTAGTCCGACCGTGCTCTTCTGTATGATGTTTGGATATGTTGTTGTATTGATGTGAAATTGATGTAGCTTGTGGCGAGTGTAAGCCAATTCCATATACTAATCTCTTCTTTACATGTACTTGTAATGATATCCGTTCTTGCGAAACGACAAGATGCGCTTCTATCCCTGTCGAGGCCCTCGAGCCAAAATAAGGACAGGATCGCATCTTGGGCGTTACAAGTTGCTATCAGAGCCTATACCGACCTAGGAGCCCCTTTGATTGATCGAACTTTGGCCGAGTCGAGTCTAGTAAAAAACTGTTTTGAGTCTAGTTATATATCGGCGAGTAGGATTCTTTTTACTCCTCTTCTATGCTCTGGTGAGGAATCGTGACATAGGAATTTTAATTCTTCCCCTCTTCTCACTCAAATTATTTTAGGATCACGCGGGTATTTTGGAACCTCTATGATGTGGATTTGACCGGAACTCTATTCTTGGTGCCTCCCGTACATATGGATTGGACCCGGGGAGTTGAGCTCCAAGGGGTTCTTGACACATCGCTATCGTCCAGTTTCATTAGTATCTCAGGACGCGGATGTTCGAAATTGCTTCAATACTATTCGTGGTGCGAAGAGTGTGGCGGCACCCAGTACTGGGGAGCGGGATCACATGTACTGCCATCTTTAGTATCGTTGTGATTACGAGGGTCTAAGGTAGATGAGTTTCCGAGGTCTCTCTAGTTTTGTGTTGACGGATGTGATACACGGTGGGTAGTATTATTGCTAGGAGTTGAGTGTTTTATTCAGTAATTTATCCGTGTATCCGTTGGACCAGATTGCATAACCAGAAAGATTTCGGGAGTTCTTAGGTGGGAATTCAAGTAGTTATCCTTCCAACAAATGCAAATGGGTTATGTATTTGTTTCCGGCTTAATTCGCAAGCCGCATCCTTTGTTTTGTTGGAGTTTGGTAATTCGAGTTGCTTCGATGTCAAGTGGTGATTTCATATGTTTCCTTAAGTGGTGTTCTCATATTCCTATGGGAGTATTAATCCTTTTGCTCAATCAATTGTCATGCCAAGTCTTTTCCATCCGGAGTGCTTCTCTTCAAGATGATTCAACCCTTTCCGATAATTGCAAGATCTATCATCATATTTCGTCCCGGAGTTCTTTTCATCCGTCTAAGTTGTCTTCTTCTTTTGTCCCCCCTCCCACCCTTTTTCTTCATCGAATAAATTCTCATCCAAGTGCCTTTCTCTTCATTGATGCTTCCACTATCATTTCTTCCGTATTGTATCCGGTGATTCATTGTGAAGATGCTGAAGTGCTAAGTTCATCATTCTTCGTTCTCATTTTCTTTCCCGGTGGATTAAATTCAAGCGTTCGGTGCTAATCATATCCTTTTCATTCTCTAATTGCTCTCCCATGTTGGAATTCTTATCCAAGCCTCTCTTGCTTATTCATCTCTCTATTCTATCCGGAGTGCTGAAGATATCTGAGAAGATTCGTGTTATCGTTCAAATCCTCTTAGGTGTTTCGAGGTTCTCATCCTTATCAAGTTCTTAATTTGTACCGGTGCAATCTCTCTTCTAAGCAATTGTTTCAACGGTGGTTTCTGTTGAGTGGGCCCATATCCCACAGGTTTTCTCCCAGGATCTTACCTGGCTCTTTAATCTTCCCGGAGATGTCCTCAAGTTCTTTTCAAATATGACGTAAGAATGAATTCCATCGGTCATATTCCTTCTCCAAGATCGCTTTGAATTATTTTTCATCATTGGCTCAACCTTTCCTTATTCATTGTCCCGGAGTGTCTCAGTAATTCTTGGTGGTGTTTCTCGCAATCATTCTCTATGTTCAAGACCGAAGGAGTGTTTCTCTTAAATCTTTGTCCAGTCTTTTGAAGATTCAGGGTTTCAGCTTGTTGTTATGCTCTCAAATTATTTTCGATCATGAGTAATTCCTCCATATCTATCCGGAGCATTTCAGAGTTGTTGTCATTTCTCGATCCTCGAAGGCCATCATTTCAGAAGATTTCTTCGTTCTCAGCTTTCAGTTTTCGTTCTCCAGTTCTTCTCAATTGTTGTCTCTTCGTTCGTATCTCCATTATCCCGGTGCCTTGGATCGTGATCTCTTCATTCTCTTGTATCTCCATTCGTTCATGGTATCCTCATTCGTTTGTGAATTTGTGCCGGTGTTTCGTGAAGACTTCTTCAAAGTTATCAATCTCTCGTCAATCTTTTCAAGAAGAATAAGTAGTTTGCCAAATCCATTTCTTGTCATCAATTTAACTTGGTGAAGGATAAGCATAACATAATTATTATTCTTGTTGGTCAAGGTGATTTCAATCCTTCTTCCGGAGTTGTTCATGATATCAAAATTCCTGATTCTAAGTTATTCATCTTTTCGATCAGGAGTTCAAAGTTTTCTCAAGTATCTTATCGCGAAGCTTCATCTAAATCTTTGCAAGTCATATTCTTATCCTTTTCAACCTTCATTTCTTTTGATCATTCTTTTGTATGTGGAGGTTCTTCATGGTGGTTTGTTAAGGATGTAGTTCTTTCTCGAAGTATTCTTCAATATTCTTGTTGGAGTAGCTCAAGTATTCTTTATCTTGCATTTCAAAGTGCAATTCCTTCTCCCATATCTTTTGAGATGGTGCTATAGCATTCTTGATTATGAGGAGTCTAAAGAGAATTTGTCAAGAATGAGATATCTAAACCCATCATTTTCTTCCTTGGAGTTATCTTGGATTGGATTTCACCTAAAGCTTGTCCTAAGGATTGTTGCTATCATGGTGCTTATCAATCATCCAATGTTTTCAAGGTATCTTCTTGATGTAAGAAGTTTTGCATGTCTTGTTGTTCCCAAGCAATAAATAGTTTTCCTTTGTGGCCGGTTGTCACCTCATTATTTTGAGATGTTTTCCATAAACCCACAACAAGCTATTCTTTTCGTTGTTGATGTTCCAACAACTCCGTTCAATCAATTCTTGCAAGATGCTTTTCAAATTAAATAGTGGTAGAAGTTGTCATTTTTATTCTCCGTTCTCTTCTCTCCAAAGATCTAGCTTCTATTCTTTTGTTCTGGAGGCATTGTATTGTTGCTCTCTTCGACTCATCATCTCATTTGTCAAGATCATGTTCTTTCTTGCTGATCCATTTAACCATAGTGTTGTGTTCTCTTTCAAGTTCTCCCATCTTATCAAATTTTGTTCCTCTATCCTACCGAAGTGCTGCCGAAATTTCTTTTGAATTCTTGCTTGTTTCTCGTGTCATTCTTCATCTCTTTGCAACCTTCAAGATTCATTGGTTTCACTCGTTTGTCAAAGAAGCAACTAAGTTTTACCTCTGCCTTTCCTCTTTCTCTTCCCCTTCTCATTCTAAGATCTCGGGGCGAGATCTCTTGTTAGTGGAGGAGAGTTGTAACAGCCAGAGACCGACGCTCTAGAAGTTTCCCCTTTTATTTCCATTCTCGTCGTGTGATTCGTTTGGTTGTCACATTCATCATCGCATCATTCGCATAATCTGCACAGCATCGTCGCTCGTTTTTGAAAATTTGCATCCGTTAGTAGTTGCCGGTTCTCTCCGTTCGTGTTGTTGACCGTTTCGAGACCAACCACACACGCACGCGCCCGCGTAATCGATAAAATATTGTTTTTAAAATTGCGCCAAAAATATTCTCTGATTGGGTCGAAAGTTGGCATGCGGTCTTGTCATATTGTAGGTAGACCGCCTGCCAAATTTCGTCGCAATCGGAGGTCGTTTGATACCCGAACGGTCGACCATAGCGGCACCTTCATCGACTTTATTACCGGATGTTTTCTGGGTTTTAAAACTCTGTCATGGGCTGCCACTTCCCTCTCTTCTCTAAGCCTAGCCCAACTACACAGCCACAACCAGCCCACCTAAACCTACCCTAACCCACCTCTCCGATCGGACCGTCCGATCGCGATCGGAGGGTCGAAACCCCCCACCCTAGAACCAAACCCTAGCCCCATTTTCTATATATAGAGAACCCAACCGCCCGAAAATAGACTCCTCTCTCCTTGCCTCGAAAACTGTGCCACCCACACCCTCCACCAACCTCCAGCCGCCGCCACTTGTCCCTGCCTCGATTTTCGTGCCAAGCCAGCCCACCGTCGCCACATGTCGCGCCGCCGTCGCCTCCTAACCAATCCCACGCCGCCACGTCACCCGAGCCAACTCCCTCCATCGCGGCCCTGCGGGCCTAGGGCAGTCCCGCCTGGGCCCGAGCGGTCCACTACCGCCGGCCCACGCGAGCCCCGCTCGCCCACGCGCAGCCGCGAGACAGGCCCTCCCCGAGCGCGGATCTGGAGCCCCGGCCTCGCCCCTCGCCGGCCTCCACCACTGGTCGCCGGAGCGCTCCACCGCCGGACCTCGCGAGCCGCCGCCAAGCTCGCAGCTTCCAACCGCTCGGATGCCCCACTGCTCCATCCGCCGCTGCTCGCCGTCTCGTGGCGCCTCCGGCTCTGGATCCTGCGAGATCCGGCCGGGGACCGCTGCGCCGACGCCTCCCCGCCGTGTCGTGTCCTCACAGATGTCGCCTCGACGTCGGCCGCCGACGCCTCCCCGCCGCGTCGCATCCTCGCCGGTGTCGCCTCAACGTCGGCCGCCGGCGCCGTTGACCGCCCCTGCCTTCCCTTATCCGATCGGGATCGGGAGGAGGAGGATGGGCAGCGCCCTCGCTTTGCCCATGTGGGCCACGTGGGGCCCAGCCGCCGGCCCTCTCGATCGCCGGCCCGCTTCTGCACTGACTGGGCCGCAGCCCACAAGTTAACTGCCCCTGCCTATCATGCGCCCATTCCCTGTTTACCGTATTAGGCTCACGTGCGCAGTTTGCCTATCCGATGAACGTTCGCCATTTAGCCTATCTGATGAACGATGCGGAAATGACTAAGTCTCTGAAACTACGGTTTTAAACAGCATCATTGCATTTGGCGTGACTCGTATTTCGTGAACCGTGCATCGTATGAAGAAGTGTAGTATATGAAATTGCTGTACTCTTCGTGCTCTACATGATGGTACCCTTTGTTTGTGCATTAGGATTCATTTGCATGCCCATATCCCTGTTGCAAAAGTGCATCTCACCGTAATCGTCAAAAAAATTTAATCTGTAAACGATAAGTTCCATTTTGCGAGGCTCATATTAAGCAAACTACGCATCCTTTGGACATGTGCCAATGGAGTATTTTGTTGTGTGACATGTCTAGTTGCTGTTAGTGTCCTTGCCATGCACATATAAGGTTGTTATGTTACTGTTATTTCCATGTCAACATGCCTAGTCAAAACTGCAGTTTGGGGAGTTAGTTAAATTTCACTAAGTCTGAAACTGTTATTTTGTTGTCATGTTGCCATGTGATTTGCTAGTGATCTAGTACTCTTTTGGAGTTGGCACAATGGAGTCTTTTGTTAAGCATGTTGTTGTATACCAGCTTTTGTCTTTTGTTGCCATGTATAGGCTTTGGATCATAGTTACTTCTGCTGTCCTATAGGTCAATCTGATGTAAACTGCTGCACATGTCTAGTCTAATTTTCACTAAGTCTGAGAATCTGTTTTCTTCATAATGCCATGTTGTGTTGATGCTAGCCATGATTACATGCATAATTAGACCTTGCCACCATGATATGATTTGTAGTGCATCATGCCCTCTACCATCTGTAAATTTTCATGCCATGATATGCCCTATACCATATAGTTTTATTGCTGCCAATATGCCTTCGTGAAAAACTGCCCAGCTAAAACTACCACTTGTTTGTCAAGCCTCCCAAAATGCCATGAAAAGCCTCTAACCCCTCCACAACCCAGCAAACCATTGTTTGGCTATGTTACCGCTTCCTCAGCCCTTCTTATAGCGTTGCTAGTTGCAGGTGCAAGCTCTTTCCATGTGCAACATGGATACTTTGTTATATCAAAATATTATTGCTATTTAATTTAATGCACATATATACTTGGTAAAAGGTGGAAGGCTTGGCCTTTTGCTCGGTGTTTTGTTCCACTTTTGCCACCCTAGTTACTTGTGTACCGGTGTTATGTTCCATATTTTGCACTCCTAACATGCTCGGGATTGTTATGGGGACCCCCTTGACCATTCGTTTTAGATTAAAACTTGTCTGGCATGACCCAACATTGGTACTACATTTGCCTAATAACTAATAAACCTGCATAGGGAGTAATTAACCCGAGGATCATTAATCAACCCCCCGGGCGAGTCCTACTCATCCGTATTGGTCCGAACTAGAGCATTGTGCGGGGCCAACCCGGGGCAACTCGTTAGATGTCTATCAGGCACTGTACACTAACTTATCCAGTCGTGTCCTCAGAACGAGATACGCAGCTCCTATCGGGTTCATCGACACGTCGGGCGGTCTTGCTGGACTTGTTTTACCTTTCTCAAATGTCTTGCGAGAGGAATTCCGATACTTTGGGCTATCTCGAGGTTGAGATTTTCCAACGGAATTTCCAAGGAGATCACGGGTTTCGTGGTCGAGGTTATTCCCGCGGCGTGTGGTTAGTTTGTGATGGATGAGTTGGAGCACCCCTGCAGGGTTAAATCTTTCATGAGAGCCGTGCCCACGGTTATGTGGCAACTTGGAAACTTTGTTTAACACCCGGTCATAGCAAACTTGAAGTAAAGTCTAATAAAATACTCCAACCGTGTGCGTAACCGTGACTGTCTCTTCTCGTGATTTCTGAACCGAGAGAGAACACGGTGGGGTTATGTTTGTTCGTAAGTAGGTGTTCAGGATCTCTTAGAGATCATTACTAGTTCACGTCTGTTTATGCGATGACCATCCCCCTTTATTCTTGTACTCGTAAGTTAGCCACTCAATGCTTAGTGCTTGCTGCAGCCTCACCACTAAACCTTGCCTCACCCATTAAGCTTTAATAGTCTTGATACCCTTGGAAATGAGTTTGCTGAGTCCCCGTGGCTCACAGATTACTACAGCAACAGTTGCAGGTATAGGTAATGCGATGCTTTGACGTGAGAGCGATGCTTGTTTGATTTGGAGTTCCTCTTCTTCTTCATCATCGATCATAGGATGGTTTCCAGGCGGCAGCCTGGGAAAGCAAGGATGGATGTCATTTTACCATTTGTTTTCGTCCGTAGTCAGACCCTGCTCTTCCGTATGATGTTTGGATATGTTGTTGTATTGATGTGAAATTGATGTAGCTTGTGGCGAGTGTAAGACAATTCCATATACTCATCTCTTCTTTACATGTACTTGTAATGATATCCATTCTTGCGAAACGACGAGATGCGCTTCTATCCCTGTCGAGGCCCTCGATCCAAAATAAGGATAAGATCACATCTTTGGTGTTACATTCATCCCGTCAACTTACCAGATGAGAAGATGTCAAAGATTCTTCTGGCTCAATCTGGGTCATTTCAAGGAATAAACGGAAGAGACATAGCAACACCTGAAGAAGACCCAGAAGACTGAGCGGACTCCTCTCCAAGACACGAAGCAAGCACGACTACTGAGTCCGAGAACACCTAGGGTAGGAGTAGTCATATATCCCCTATGCGAAGTCGAGTCCGTGTGATGGTTCGAATGGAACAATGTTGTGCGTTGCTTGTTTTTACTTGTTTTTGCTTTGGTATAAGTCGCACTTTTTCCCTAGGCAACAAGTACGCGACTATATCACCTACCTTATCTTAATATTTGTGTTTGGCCTTCTTGGTACTTGTTTGATTACACTTGCACTACACCACCCCTTAGGCACTTCCCCTCTATGCTACTTTCCCTCTTCCCCCTCTCGTCAACTAAAGACCAGCAAGACAAAATGCACCAAGGATCCACCTCGACGGACAACCCGCACTGAAGACTTTGACTACAGCGTACTCAACAGAGTGCAACCTCGTAGAGCTGTGCTTTTCCCTCAAGATTGGAAACCCCTCCCTAGCCCAACCTAGACGTCATGAGCTTCCCCAGCTCAAGCCTCTGATCACGTGTTTGATACACGGATTTGCCAGAGCACCTGTTGGGCTTCCATAACCCCTGCTTAGCCCTAGGTTCATTATGGAGCTAGTGATCATAGTGAACAAACGTCTTTCATTCTTAAGCTAGCACCAGAACCTTGATGCCATAGGAAGGATCGTTCCAAGGAAATACTACTTGAAGGCAATGGTTTGGGGGTGACTATAATATGTGTCTTAAGGATGTAGCTAGGCCCCTTAGTGTGGATTGTAAGACCCTTATATTGGTAGACGAACTTGGTGGACTAAAGTTGGTAGAGTATCATAACCTACTTCTCCCTTGAGTCAATTGGATTTAGTAGGAAGATTGTGATCACAAGCTGCAAATATTGGTGGATGAATGACTTGACTTTGGCAAGTAATATTGATAGTGGATTGATGATGTTATGATTGTGACTGGGGTAACGAGTAGGAATGCTTGCTAGATGCGAGCTTTGGATTTAAATAGGTGATCCTAATAGATGCTCTTGATAATGAAACTACATGGTTCGGAGTAATTTGGATGGACCGATGATCCTGATTATGATACCATGTTTCTTGGTGGGAGATGAACTAGGAGTATGGGATTGATGTCAGAATTGATTCGAGGATCTACATGCACCTGACATTGGAGTTACTAGATCATCATGATGGGAATCGGCGGGTACACTGTGATAAGATATTTCCTGCAATGAGATGAGGATTATAGGAACTCTAGGAGATTATGTAGAACTCCATCAATATTGGATTTATAGGAGTAGTGGGTCATGTAATGATTGATGGGATTGATGAACCACTAGATTGGGTCCATAGGAAGAAAACAAGATTTTGGATTGGTATATTACGTGTTTCCTTAGCATAGAGATGCAACACCTTAGACCTTGGATATATTAGCTGAACACTTGGATTTATAGTGTCACAACCAAGCTTAGCAGCCTGTATGCTTTCCCGATGATTTTTACATAGGGATATATATGAGTTAGCTATAGTATACATATGAGATTTTGGTTTAGTCCTTCTCTCAAAACCTTGGAGATATGAGTAGCATGAGTGATGTTGGAGTTGACTTATATGAGATGATACCTTCAATGATATAGGATGATTTTGTTTGGGGAAATAGGTAGGACTATTGGCATCTGATGACCGTGCTCAAGGATAAGATGGTAGACGTTCACTCACATCCTAAGATCCTTGAAACCCCTAGGCTTTACCAAGCCACAACATGGTCAGATCACGACCATAGTCCTACGCTCTAAGTCAAAATACTATAGCCAGTACTCCACCTTGACCACCACCCCCCCTTTCCATAAGGAAGGTGGACATGAAGGACTTGATTATGATGGACCACAAACCCCTGGACAAGTGACCACCCGGTACAACTATAGCACCCAGAAGGATAGGACTAACTGGCCAAAGGTTGGTTCCCGAGTCTTACCCAGGACCACACCGTCCACACCTTGCGGTTAATGGATATACCGACAAGCCCTTCTTAGGTTGACTCACGCCCGTTTCTCTCACGTATTCCACGAACCATGTGTTTGTGTGATACTTAGGGAAATATGTTGTTGTCCTCGCAGATGACATACTTATTTACCCAATGAGAGAGAGGAACACCTTAGTCCTTTTTGGACAAGCCCTAGAAGGACCAACTGCCAAGCCTCTCAAGTGTAAGGTTATACCTTAAGGAAGTTGAACTCCTTGAGGCACCCTCCCGGTGGCAGAAAACATTCCTGCCCAAGCAAGATGATGAACCACTATGGTTGGGAAACCCCGAAGAAGAAGGAGAGAAGCAACAGAAGTCAACCACCACCACTCTGCCAGCTACATCAGCTAGACTATATCAAGAAGCATCGCCGTTCAAGCATGACAAAGCCCTTGGACATCAAGAGGACTGAAGAGCCCTTGTTTTTAAATGATCACCTATCAGTTCCTGACTAGGAAGGAACCAAGAAGTCGAAAACCCCCTCACTACACCACTTTGACGGTGTATGTTGAGCATGGCGTCCCTATCCTTTCAAGACCTAGAATGAAGTAGGACAACTGTCATGACTTCATTATTAGCCCCTTTTTGGTCCAATCATGGGCATGACCCTGACTGGATCATGGTGCACCACCTGCCAAAGGTAGTTCACCCCACTTGCCAAGCCTCAGACCTTGGGGATTGGATGGTTGGTCTATAATTTAGGGTAGCCAGCTCATCTAGGACCCCTGAAAAACTTTCCTAAGAGGTAGGAACCGTCTTCGCGCCGAATCTCAAAGCTTAGTCTTAGGGACGAGACTCAGCTCAAACCCTGCCACAAATGGCTACGGAGAGACAAGTAGACCACGCACTCGAAGACCCGCCAGAAAAACGTGCGCCCGTGACGACGAGGAAAAATGGCCGAAGATGAATGAAGAACATACCTGGGCAACCTCTTTTCAAACAGAAGTTCTCGACGAGAAGCCTACGCCAACAAACTTCAACCACCTTACAGTTGAAGGCCACGAGCACCGGAAGATCGACTGCTCCGACAAAGTTGACAATTCCCCGTCACCGGGAAACTACGCCAAGACCTTGACCCACGTAGAATAGAGAGAGACATCTAGATGTCAGTAACCAATGTGAGTAACCCCGGAACAGCACACGGACACACTACTTTGCCCCGTGTTCCGAGTTTGGAATACACACGCAAGCCAGACTCTTGCTCGAACCTCGTTCACCAAACCCTTGACCTTTAGGCAAGCCTAACATATTGCAAGAACCCTGTTCATCCTCAAATGAAGCCAAGGATGCACTCGAAGCCATATCATCAAGCACTCCAAGATCCAGGAGGACAACCACACCAGAGCGGTAGCAACATGGAATGTGAAGACTACCCCACCTCTGAATCCCCGCACCTTTTCTACACCCAGCCTAGGAATCTCGGGGACGGGATTCTCGTAAGGGGGGTAGGTCTATCACACCCTGTGTTTTGACTCATGACTAAGTTAACATGACTAAGAAATTAGGGCCAATTAAAACGTTTTGTGTGCATATGAATGCTTGGCATGTGTGCTATTTGCTTGCTTGTTTGATTGTGCCATGAACCATCATATATCTCCTACACACCAAACTCATCTCCCTGACCCAAGAACCCTTCCCAATGATCATGCCATGTGTATAGGACATAAAAATATTTTTATAAAATATTAGTTTGGCCAAAAAGTATTTATTCAAATTAGGTTTTCAAAAACCCCTGAGTTGAGGATTTAACTACAAGTCCTCAAATTGGGTGGATTGTTTTGCCACAAAGACTTTATTTGGAACCTACTATATATAAGACTTCCCAAAACCACCAAATATTAATTTTAAGATTATTTTCCTATTTTATTTTAAAGCTTTTATTTAAGGCCAGAAATGGTCTTTCCTAGGGAAAAATATTTTTATGCTTTCAAAATATCTGAGAAAATTTAGGGAAACTCAGTGGACATGTATTTTCCATATATATGAGTTTCAACACATGGTCATGTTCAAAATATTGGACAATCCATCCAAAAACATTTTTGTTCATTTCAAGCTTTTGAAATATTTATATAGGAAATATTCTCAAATAAATCGGGGAAATTCCAGCAAGACACATATGCCTAATGTGACGATCTTGTTAAGTTTCAACCGAATCCAAATTATTTTGGTTCACCAAAATATCCCAAAACTATTCCTGTCCAGAGCCAAATTTGAGCAAGTCAACATTCACTACTGGAATCTGAGGATTTGCCATCAGCCAGCTCTTTGCCATCTGCTGGCTGATGGCAAAGAGCGTCTTTACCGTCAGCTTTCCAGAAACGGATGGCAAAGAAATGGCAGATGGCAAAGATTCTGATTGCCATCTGCCAGGGCTTTGCCGTATGCTAGCTGACGGCAAAGAGCCAGAAGGCAGACGGCAAAGAGCCCACCTGGGCCCCACTGGCCCGTGGGGGGTGGTGGGGTTAACTAGGCCATCGGTCAGGGCTTTGCCGTCTGCCTGGCGGCTCTTTGCCATCCGCCAGCAGACGGCAAAGCCCTGCCCACATAAACGGCGTCGGGCCCGACCCCCCACCCCTCTCTCTCTCTTTTTCTCTCTCTCTCTCTCCTTCTCTCCCCCGACCCCCGCACACCGCCGCCTCCTCCACGCCGCCCGGCCACCTCCTCTCCTGGCCGCCGACCGCCTCCGCCCCTGCCCCCGGACGCCATGCCACCCCCGCCCCCCGCCGCCCCGCCCGTCCGCCTCCTCTCCTCGCCGCCCCCCCCCCCCCCCCCCGCCGCCCCCGCCACCGGTGAGACACCCATCCCCACAACCCCGGCCCATTTTTTTGTTTTTCTTGTTTTTTTTAAATTAATTAATTAGTTAGTTATTAGGTAGAAGTAACTTGGAAGAAAAAAACTTAGAAGAAAAGAAGAAAAGAAAAAAAACTAGAAGAAGAAAGAGGGAAAAAAGGAAAAAGGAAAAAGAAAAGAAGAAAAAATAATAAGAAGAAGAATGAAAAGAAGAAGAAGGAAAAGAAGAAGGAAAAGAAGAAGAAGAAGAAGAAGAAGAAGAAGAAGAAGAAGAGGAGGAGGAGGAGAAGAAAAAAGAAGAAGAAGAAGAAGAACAAGAAGAAGAAGAAGAAAAAGAGGAGAGGAGGAGGAGGAGGAGGAGGAGAAGAAGAAGAGGAAGAAGAAGAACAAGAAGAAGAAGAAGAAGAAGAAGAAGAGAAGACCCCTGACCCCCGACGCCACCGAGCCCCAACGCCACCAACCCCCGACGCCAATGACCCCACTGACCCCCGATGCCACTGACCACCGACGCCACTGACCCCCGAGGCCACCGACCCCCAAGGCCACTAACCCCCGACCCCTGACACCTTTTCTGCCTCCTGTTGACCGAAAAGGTGCTCATCGGCCTTCCAGAGGCCGACGGGATCATAGTTTTGTAAATTATGAGTTAGGTCACATATTTTCCGATTTTGTTATAAAAAACATCATATTTGTGTTGATCGGGTGGATTTCAATGTGCAGTTGTTCGACGACCTCCCCGTGCATTGGACGAGCTCCGCCCCTGCGTTCGTGGGTGAGCACAAATGACTTCTCCTCCTCCCCAATTAATTTGCTCTATTCCGGTCTTTGTGCCAATGAAACTATTCGAATAGCCATGTCCACGGTCAAGGACAATAGGGTGGTCCTGCTTAAACTACGTGCGATGATTTCACAAAAACTTGGTGTGTGTGTGAGATAAAAGGCTGGTACTTGAGCTAAGTCGGATGACATGGCATGATGATTGAACATGAGATGTTCAGAGGATACTTGAGCTAAGTCGGATGACTTGGCATGATGATTGAACATGATATGTTCAGAGGATACTTGAGTTAAGTCAGATGACTTGGCATGATGATTGAACATGACATGTTCAACCCCTATTTATATTGATATCTGTAACCTGTTTATGGATATCTGCAACCTGTTGATGCATGCTTTCGCAAGTTGATTGAACATGTCATTGCACTCAAAATTAGCTTTCTGCAACTTACCTACTTAGTGCTATATCATGCATTGTTAAACCTTGTTCCAAACATGGGTTGCTTGCGAGTACATTCAAAGTACTCATTGGCTTGCCACTGGTTATTTTATTGGCCAGGCATGAAAGACCAGGTTATGATGAAGACTACCTTGGTAACGAACTTGCGAGCTAGGCCGCTTCCCAGTCAGAATGGCTGTAGGGTTAAGGGAGATGGCATGGGTTCACGCTATCATTGAAGACTTCCGCTGCGAGACTATGAAGACTTGTCCATAAAGGCCATATTTGAGTACAAACAATATGTAATGGATGTAAGACTCTTGTTATTCAGTTTCTGTGTGTTCAGTGAGCATTGATCTCTGGTATCACTGTGCACGCACATTCAGTGATCACGACTTATGAGTCGGGGTCCCCACACATACCCTACCCATTGCCATCCTACAAACACTTGGAAAAATGAATGTGGTTAGCATTAGTGCACAACAAAACATTCATGTCGTCATCATGCACATCATAGTTCATGACAAAAGATTGTGGCATGTCATGTAAACATATCAGTTCAGCATAACCAAAGACATAGGGCGCATGGGTGTCGAGGTACGACAATCTATGGGGCTGGTAAGGCCCCTTTGCAGTTCGACTGTGGGGATTTACACACACAAAGAGTAGCACCATCCAAAACACACCGAGGGTTTATACAGGTTCAGGCCGCCAGGAAGCGTAAAACCCTATGTCCTGTGTTATGTGGATTATATGTATGCTCGAACTACAGGGAGCGCAACTACCCGGCAAGACGCTCGAGAGTGCTGCTACACGTGCAAATGAGCAGGGTTTCGACCCTTGTAAAGGTAGTCACGGACCTCCTTTTATAGGGGAAGGGGTTACCATAGTGGCGGAAATGGTCATCACACAGGGTAAAAGGTAGATACAATAGCTGCCAAAACTACTGACATAAGCTATAATGGGAAATACCTAACCCTGACGGATTAGGATAGGCGCATTAAATGCGCTGTGAGGTGTCGTGTTGTCGCCGTTCCCCGGCAAGGATGCCCTCTCCTTCTGTGTTGTTGGCCCAGCTACCTCTTATTTTTCCGCCATGCCATTAGGACGAGTGTCATTAAAGCTCCTGTAATTCCTTGGGGACGCCATGTGCCCCGGCAAGCCAGGTTCCGGGAATGTCTTGCCAAGATGCAGGCGTGGTTCATAGACAGTCGCAAGGATCTTGTCGATTGGCAGGCTGATCTAACCAAGGCCGTAGCAGAGTTCATCAACTAGAAGGCCGAGACGAAGATGGCGTGAGAAGAGGCTGACAGGAGTATCGCTGTCGTTGATGCCGACCTCGTCAAGCGCAAGCTTCAGCTTGATGCCCATGAAGAGGAGCTTGCCGCCCGAGAAGCTGATCTCACCGCCAAGCTTGGAACCGAGTTAGAGAAGCAGATCCAACAGCTGGAGCAAAAACATAAGGATGTCCTAGAGAAGCAAGAGACGGAATCTGCTAGCAAACTTCAAGAGGCCATCAACGCTACCGAGGCTGCACAAACCGCCAAGTCGAGCTTGAAGGTAGAGTGCAACAACTGGAGTTAGATGTTGCTACGTCCGGCAAGGAGGTCACCACGCTGACTGAGGATCTCCGAAAGTCGGCCCACACCTTGGCAGAGCTGCAATTGACGATCTCCATCATAACCAAGGAGCTCACCACTGCCGCTGAAACCGTTGCCGATCTGAAGGTGAAGGTATCCACCTATGAAGACAACCTTGAGGTCGCCAAGACCAGGGAGCGGGCTTTGGCTGAAAATCTTCAGAAGGAGAAGGAACTACTTGGCTCCATCGTTCATACTTTCAATGAACTGCAAAAGAATTTGGAGTTGTGGATGGAGCAACTCATCAGCACTGCTGGCAAGCTCTCCGCTCAACTCATAGCCATGGGTCTAGTGGAGTGTGCCTTTCCTCATGACAGCAGGGAAGCGGCAAGCATCAGGCTATCAATCTTCTTAGCGAAGCTTGTCGGGGTGCTGGCAAAATATGAAGAGGAGCGATTCGACAAGTTCATCAAGGGGTCCCGCAAGCTCGGCCGTGGCGCCATCCACAAGATCTTTTTGAAGGTCGCCTATCACAACCTCGACATCGACTTGAGCAAGGCCTTCTCCAAGCTACCCAAGGACTTTGATACCACTGAGCTTGACGCCCTTGTCGCTCCAATCTCCGACAGGGTCGGTTCCGTGACCCTGAAGAAGTAATTTCTTTGCTGTTGCTATGGGGCTTGTATCAGAAACATTGGTTTTGAATTAGCACCACAACTTTGTGTTATGAATGTAATATATTTATTCACTGGAATGAATGGCTAATTTCCCTCATATTTGATTCCACACTTGTGTTGTTTCAATCCCTACACTTAGTGGAAGTACTTAGCGGTGCACGCATTCTTGCCGCGATCGCTTTAGGAACGGGTCCTTAGCAGCCTGCAGGAAATTCCGCTGCCGGTAAGAGCACCTTACCATCCTTGCCGGAGCTACTTTGGTTGTTGGGTGGACTCAAAACCACCCAAGAGCACAAACAACTCCAATAAGGGTCCTTCACGTGCAGGTTTTCTCATACAAATGCTGAAATCGTTCAAGAGAAAATAGCTACAACAAAGAACTTAAAGTTTCTGCAACTTAGCTTTTCTTCGGCGTAATTCTTGTCGCGAAATGATCAACCATGAACGTTTTCAGGTAGGTATCCATACCATCACTCCCTATTGGGAATACTTGCGCGCAAGGGCCCTTCTATCCTTTGAGAAAAAGAAGGAAGAGAAAAGAGGATGCTAGGAACCTTGCCAGTTCAACAATCAATTCAAACAAGTAATTATGATCACAATATTTCATACAACATACATAAGATAAATATGTACTTTGACAAAAAGTTGTAGAACGCTTAGCTTTATTGATTATGCATAGGTTCTTCGCCTGGCTTTGTACAAAGGATTACATGCCTGCCGATAGACTCGTACAAAAGGGGTTGTCGGGGTAGGTCCCGACAACAACGCCTTATGGGTAGAACTTGCGAAGATGCTCGATATTCCACGAGTTTTGCATTGGGGTGCCATCTTCTGTCTCCAGGCGGACTGCGCCAGGCTTGGTGAGTCATACTACACAATAAGGGCCTTCCCACTTTGGTGCCAACTTGTTTGATCCCTTCGGGGACTGAATCCGGCGAAGAACAAGGTCACCTTCCTCAAGGCTTCTAGCGTGCACCTTGCGGCTGTGATAGTGGCGCAAGTCTTGCTGGTACCGGGCGGCACGCAGGGCAACCCAAAGACGATCTTCCTCAAGAAGCATGCCATTGTCTTGCCTTGCTCATCTTCATCGAAGGCTTGCACTCGAGGTGACCCGTATGTGAGTTCTGTGGGGAGTACCGCTTATGCACCATAGACTAGGGAGAAGGGTGTCTCTCCGGTGGTTCGATTTGGTGTCATCCTGAGTGACCAAAGAACCGCCGACAACTCATCAATTCAGCGCCTTCCACACTTATGCAGCTTGTCGAATGTCCTCGTCTTGAGACCCCGCAACACTTCAGCATTTGCTCTGTCCACCTTGCTATTGCTTCTGGGTGAGCAACAGACGCAAAGCAGATCTTGACGCCAAGGTCTTGGCAATATTGCATGAAGGTGTTTCTGGTTAACTGCGTGCCATTGTCGGTGATGATCCTGTTGGGCACACCAAAATGACAAACTATTCCTCTGAAGAACTTGACGACTGCTTGTGCTGTTACCTTTCTCATTGGCTCCACTTCAGTCCACTTTGTAAACTTGTCGATTGCAATGAACAAGAATTCAGATCCCCCAGTAGCATGGGGGAAGGGGTGGACGATGTCGAGCCCCCATACTGAGAATGGCCAGGAGAGCGGTATCGTCTGAAGAGCTTGCGCTGGCTGATGTATTTTCTTGGCACGGAAATGGCATGCTTTACATGTGGTCACCACCACTAAGGCATCTTGAAGGGTTGTCGGCCAATAGAATCCCTGCCGGAATGCCTTGCCGACAAGTGCGCGGGGCCCAATATGAGATCCACACACTCCTTCATGTATCTCTGCCAACAGCTTCTGTCCATCTTCCCGGGAGATGCACTTCAATTTCATCACGTTCGGCATTCTCTTTTACAGGACATTGTAACTGAATTGGTACATGCTTGACTGCCGGGCTACTCTTTCCACTTCTTCTTGTTCCTCGGGAAGTTCTCCTGTTTAAAGAAATTGAACAATCTGTTGTGCCCATGCCGGAGCCTGTGGCTCGACTATAAGGACTAAAGGCGTTTCTTCTACCGTGGGAGCACTAGTTTCAACGGCGAAGGCATGAGGCCCTGCCGGAACTTGCTGCTCACCGACAAGCTTCTTATTAGTCCCGACAACCTTCTTGGCGGCGGCTGGTAGCTCTACCGGGAAGTAATCACCAGAGCCAATCTTTCTCTTCTTGGACTGCCGATTTGACGGTGTGACGGATGGTTGAGTCAGTTGAAATATGAAAGTACCTGGTTCCATAGGTAATTTTTGTGCAACTTGTTTTGACAGTTCATCAGCAATGATGTTTTCCGCACGAGGTATGTGCTCTATTTGTAAACCGTCGAAATGCTCATCCAACTTCCTCGCTTCATCAACGTATGCTTCCATCAAATGGCTCTAATAATCCTTGTTTACCTGACATACAACAAGATACGAATCTCCTCGGACTATAAGCTTCCTGATGCCTAGGTCAACTGCAAATTGCAGGCCGGCAAGCAGTCCTTCATACTCAGCAATGTTGTTTGTCGATACATCCCTGGGAAAGTGCATCTGAATTACGCACTTGAGGTGCTCTCCGGTGGGTGCGACAAGCAATACGCCGGCACCGGCGCCTTGTAGCGAGAGGGACGCGTCAAAGTACATAATCCACTCTTGTGGGGCCTCTTTACTGGGGAGGGGTGTCTCTGGAATTTCTTCATCTAGCGTTGGCATCCATTCTGCAATGAATTCTGCCAGGGCTCTGCTTTGAATTGTTGTCGTGCTCTCAAAGCTCAAGTCAAAGCTGGCCAGCTCCATCGCCCACTCAACGATCTTGCCACTGGCTTCGGGATTCCTCAAGATGCGCTGCAATGGATAGCGATCGACGACGATAATGTGGTGTGCTTGGAAGTAATGGCGCAACTTTCGAGAGGCCATCATGAGGCCGAAAAGCAGTTTTTGCATGCCAGAGTATCGTGACCTAGCCCCCTGCAGGAGAGAGCTGACAAAATACACTGGGCGCTGCACCATCTTCTTCTTGTGCACAATCTGTTGTTCTGTTCCTTGCATTGTATCCGTGTTGGCGGCACATTGGCTTGCGAGAGTTGAATCTGGCTTGCCAGCTGCAGGCTCGGGGAGTGTTGCCGCATCCTCATCAGCTCCCCTTTCCGCTACTAGTGCTACACTGAACACTTGATTTGTTGCCGCAAGTATAGCAGCAACGATTCTTGTGGTTTTGGCGCAAGTAGAGTTGGCATCGAGGACATGTATTTCTTTAAATCTTGCAGCACTGCCTTCGCTTTCGGTGTCCATTCCATTGGACCCACCTTTTAAAAATTTTGAAAAACAGCAGGGCATGTTCTGCTGATTTAGAAATAAACCTGCTGAGGCCGGCGATGCACCCCGCCAAGCGGCGCACATCCTTGATGCCCTTCGGTGCCTCCAACCCCACAATTGCTTCAATCTTGGTGGGGTTGGCTTCTATCCCGCGTTGTGACATGAAGAACCCAACAAGTTTGCTGGATGGAACGCCAAACACACACTTCTCGGGGTTGAGATTCAGATTGATCTTGCGCAAGTTTGCAAATGTTTCTTCTAGATCTTGAATCAAAGTGGCCTTGTCCTTGGTCTTGACGACTATATCATCCATGTAAGCTTCCACATTTGTGTGTAGCTGGGGTTCAAACCAATTTGGACAACCCTTGCAAATGTTGAACCAACACTCTCTAGTCCGAAAGGCATACACTTAAAGCAGTATGTACCACATGGAGTAATGAACGTGGTTTTCTCTTCCTCTTCCTTGGCCATGAAGATCTGATGATAACAAGAGTAAGCGTCAAGGAAGGAAAGCAGATCGCAACCGACAGTAGAGTCCACTATCTGATCAATGCGAGGCAAGGGAAATGGGTCTTTTGGACAAGCTTTATTTATATCCGTGAAATCGATACAAAGCGTCCACTTTCCATTTGCCTTACGCACTACCACATGGTTCGCCAACCAACTTGGGTGGATCACACATCTGATCAAGCCTGCCGCTTATAATTTCTTGATTTCTTCGGCAATGAATTCTTGTCGCTTCAGAGCTTGCTTACGGACCTTCTGCTCGACGGGGCGTGCATGAGGGCAGATGACAAGGTGGTGCTCAATCACCTTCCTAGGAACATCGGGGATGTCAGATGGTTGCCAGGCAAACTCATCGACACCCGCCCGCAGGAAGGAGACGAGCATGCTTTCCTATTTGCTATCGAGGGTGGCACATATGGTGAAAGTACCTCCCTCGCCGTTGCCTCGTGCAGTCACTTGCTTGGTCTTGGGGGTCACCGTTTTGGCTTTCTTGCTCTTGGCGGTAGAGCTCTCCGGCAGATCCTCGACGGGCATGCTATAGTGCACTCCTGGAGTCCTTGTCGAAGGTCTTGCCGGAACTCTTATTCTTCTTCCTCTCGGGAGGATTGCTGGCAGGAGCAAGCACCTGTCGGCAGATGCTGCAACAGCCTCCCGGAAAAGCTTGTCAGCGCACAAAACTGCGCTCTTCTTGTCAGCATGGACTGTGATGACGCCTATTGGCCCTGGCATCTTCAATGTGTTTTAGGCGTAGTGGGACACCGCCGTGAATTTCGCCAGTGCTGGGCAGCCTAGAATTCCATTGTACGACAGTGGTATCTTACCGACATCGAAGGTGATCTTCTCTGTCCTGAAATTTAGCTCGCTGCCGAACATCACCGGCAGGGTGATTTTGCCTTTCAGCTGGCTTATTCCGAGGTTAACCCCCTGGAACGTCCCCGTGGGCTTGAGATCCGTGTGAGGGATCTGTAGCCGCCTTATCACGTCGGGTGAGATTAGATTCAATCCGTCCCCATCATTGACCAACATCTTCATCACCTGGAGGTTGCAAACCTTTGGTGAAACCAACAGTGGCAAACACCCGACGGCAGTAGTGCGGTCTGGGTTATCCCCGGCGTCAAAAATGATGGGGTCGTTGGACCATTTGAGGGGTTTCTATGCCTCTGCCGCTGGCTCTACCGCATTGATCTCACGGGCCCATTGTTTGAGCTGCCGGTGAGAGGAGTGCAAAGATGCGCCTCCGTCAATGCACATAGCATCTATCGCTTTCTGGAACTCTTGTCCATCAGATCCTTCTTCATCTTTGTCATCACTGTCCTCATCGCCTGACTTCTTCTCGCGGCCTCTAGCAGGTTTCTCTTTCTTCTGCTTGGCTTTGCCGCGGCGACCACCACGACCACCATGGTTCTTTTTGCCGGAACCACCTGCACCACCTTGGCCTTTCTCGTACTCTTGCTTCTGCTTCTCAGCAAGCTGTTCGACTTGGCGGCACCCGGTGATATCGTGGCCCTTAGTGAGGTAGATCTTGTAGTACAGCCTGTCGTGCTTCTCGCCTGCCGCGGCTTCGTCACCTCCTTGCCGGGGCTCTCTATCTTGGCCTTCTTGCCAGCGTTGGAGTTGCCGGAGCCTTCGACAGCCATAACTGCTTTGCCTTTGCGCTTGCGGTTGCGCCTTCGGTCCTTCTTGGAGGGAGGTGCTTCTTCGTCGTCAGAGCGACCTCCGCACCTGCATCCTCTCCAGGAGTCTTCTCCCTTCCTCAGCTCGTGCGCACTTATCAGCCAGAGCATAGAGATTGGTGATGTCATGCACCTTCTTGATGCTCATCTCCTCATGCATCCGCCTGTTGCGCATGTTCATGTGGAACGCGACAATAACCATGGCACGATGGATGTCAGGGATGTTATGCTGCACACGGGTGAATCTCTATATATATTTGCGGAGGGATTCACCATCTCTTTGGGGGAGCACATGTAAGTCGCTGGGCTGCCCTGGAAGATTGTGGCCTTCGTGGTATGCACCAAGAAACTGGTTGCACCAGTCCGCCCAGGAAGAGATGGAGCACTCCGGCAAGTTCATCAACCAACTTCTCACATTGGGCTTGAGCGCCAACAGAAAATAATTGGATAATACCTTCTTGTCGCGGCCCCCGACAGCTTGCACCGCGATGGTGTAGATGCCGAGGAACTCTGATGGGCTGATCTTGCCATCATACTTGTCTGGCAAGTCAGGCTTGAATGTGTTGGAGGATGGCCAACAGACTTGCCGCAGCTCGCGGGTAAATGCCGGGCAGCCCATCTCGTAAGGTAGGCCGCCGAGCACTCCGGGCACAGGCTCATCAACGTCGGGCCCTACATGGTCATTTCACTATCATTGTGCTTCCCGCCGCCGCTCGAACATGGTGCGGGCATCCTCCTTCTTCCTGTCTTTCAAAACTTGGCATTATCTTGGCGTTGCCACGGGTCCGACAATGCAAAAGACATTTTGTCTTGCGCATTGGTTTGGCGAGTTTGTTGCCGCTGCTACTGTGGAGGTGACTGCACCGTGGGTGTTCTGCAAGCGCCGCGCCTAGCGGCAGGCCTTGTCAGCGTTGCATCGCACGCTTGTGAGGGCCCTGCCGCCTCTGGCTTGTCGCGGTTAGCGAAGCTCAACAAACTCTACATGGTGGCCCTCCAGTCCTCTATCTTCTCCGGTGTAGGTGGGAAGTCCAGCAATAGTTGAGCTTGCGCCAAGGCTTCCTCCGCGGTCTTCGGCACTGCACGTCCGGAAACATGGGTGGTGTCCTTACTCCTGTTGACAGAGGCAGAAGGAGCACCATCCCGTTCCCTCGTGTGGTGGCCGTTCGGACCAGAGGGTTGGCGATGTTCATGGCCCTACACATCTCGAGACTGTTGCATAGGGGTCTTGTCCGCATGGCACCCGGGATCATCGCCGT
The DNA here is from genome assembly GCA_039707655.1 of Elymus sibiricus. Classification (NCBI taxonomy): domain Eukaryota; kingdom Viridiplantae; phylum Streptophyta; class Magnoliopsida; order Poales; family Poaceae; genus Elymus; species Elymus sibiricus. Next base: position 227,137,445 of record CM077665.1, on the reverse strand, counting down.
TCCTTGGGTGCATGTCGCGGTTGTCTTGCAAGGGACGTAGTGTGTGCCTCGCGGCCACCGCCGTTGTCGCCGCTACTGTTGCCGTCTCCATGGCTTTGTGTTTGGACGCCGTTGGTGCATCCTTGGATGTCACAATAGTGGGGTCCGGGTCACGATTCATGGAGCTCTGCGCAGTGTTGTGGCTACACTCACCGGCACGGTCAACATGGTGTTCGCCTCCGCCGCTGTCGCCCGCCACCACCTGGGAAGGTATCTTGGACTTAGACGGGGTAACCGCCAACGTGCCCTTGGACTTATTAGGTGCCATGGGCGTCAATGAAGGTGATGATGAAGATGCTCAAAAGCTGGTTAAGATTCACGCACGCGATCCCTTGCCTGGCGCGCCAAAGATGTCGAGGTACGACAATCTATGGTACCGGCAAGGCCCCATTGTGATTCGACTATGGGGATTTATTCACACAAAGAGCAGCACCAGCCAAAGCACACCGAGGGTTTATACAGGTTCAGGCCGCCCGGAGGTGTAAAACCCTATGTCCTATGTTCTGTGGATTACATGTATGCTCGAAGTACAGGGAGCGCAACTACCCGGCAAGATGCTCGAGAGTGCTGCTACACATGCAAATGTGTGGGTTTTCGACCCTTGTAAAGGTAGCAATGGAGCTCCTTTTATAGGGGAAGGGTTACCATAGTGTATAAAATGGTCATTACACAGGGTAAAAGGTAGATATAATAGTTGCCAAAACTACTGACATACATTATAGTGGGAAATACCTAAACCTGACGGATTAGTACACGCGCATTAAATGCGCCGTGAGGTGTCGTGCTGTCATCGTTCCTCGGCAAGGATGCCCTCTCCTTCCATCCTGTCGGCCCAGCTACCTCTTATTTTTCTGCCACGCCATTTGGACGGGTGTCATTAAAGCTGCTGTAATTCCTTGGAGATGCCACGTGCCCCGACAAGCCCCACCTAACTGCCTGCCCGCTCAACAGCGCATTGATGTCGACAATCAGCCTGATGAGTTGGAGTAGTGGCTGGATAGTGGGATCTTGCCAGGTGCAGGGTTGCCGGGTCTTCACTTGCCTCAAAGGAGGCTTGTCGGTGCTTCGGCTCTCCTCTTGGAGTTGTCTTGGGTGCAGTATCTTCCAGCAAGGCTTCCCGCGCCAGAGGTTGCGACCGTCTGTGCACAAGTGAAGGTGCTGGAGGACCCGTTCTTTAGTACACCGACAATGGGCAACAAGACAGATCATTCTATGTGGACAAGTATGCAAAGGTGCGGTGGTGATGCTAATGTGTGTGACAAGTGAGCAAGTATCCACCTCAAAGTCATTGCAAGGATGGACAAAGTGATGACCGGAAGGTTTGTGGTATGCACAAGAAACATTCACAACACCAAAGAAGATGTGATGTCTAAACACATGGGACATCAACTACATGATACTATGTGCAATAGGTAATCTCAAGTGCAATACATGTCAAGGATAATGTGCCTAGGGTGTGGTCAATGTAGTGTTACACTCAACACAAATGAAAGAGAAATTGTCAACATGTGTAAACTTATAACCAAGTAAGTCATGTGACAATTAAGGGGGCATGGCATATGTGAAGTGATGACATTGTTGCAACCAAACATGGGATAAGAGTAAGTAATCAACAAGCACTAGTGTAGTTAACTCTTGTGTGAACGGGTTTTACCCCCTTTTCGTGACACAGTTTCAAACCGTCACCTTGCATACGTGGGTGATAGTGGGGGGGTCAATCACACATGCCCAGATAATCATCTACGATAGGGCCAACGGTTGTTGATGATTTCTTAAAGTAATTGTATGCGAAGTCAAGGACTATCCCACACGTTACACCCGGAGAACGTGTTCGCGATGTACAACACGCCCCAAATTTTTCTATCTCCAAAATCATGTGAGATAATACATCTATCACACTTGCTTTACCTTGACATAACATTTGCGATCAGCCAGGCATCCGAAATGCTTAAACCGAGGTGCGCGTGTGCAAAGGATGGATATCACAAACATTTAATCTACCGACCTGTTTGCGATAGGGACAATATCACACACATTCAAGAACTGCAAAATTTGTGTGGTACCTCTACTATCAATAATGTGTCCATTTAATAAGTCTGTACGATAGGTATTCCTAGCACACACGCGGTTCATTAGTTGTCCCGACCTGGTCCCTGATAGGGCAGCGAATCTTTGCACTTACCGTGTCAGTCGCTGCACTGGTGCAACGACGTCCTGTACAAACGGTTTTTACTCCCTTTTTGCGACAAAGTTTTAAACCACCACCTTGCCTGTATGTGCAATAGGGGGGCCCATACCACACGACAGAGAAAAATTGTCTGCGATATGGAGCGAGAATGCAAACGTTTGGTAGAACTAAGCATGTGCGATGTCAGCCTCTAGCACAGACGAGAGTCGTCAGTCAACCATTTGCGATGTATCATATTTCCAAACGCTCCATCCTTGCGACTCCCGTGGGATCACATTACCATTGCACATGCTCTTCTTTGGTGCAACGTTTATGATGCGCACCCCATCACAAACAGTTCATAATTGTAAAGCATGTATGATAAGGAGAATATCACACACATTTACATTTGTCGCACCGTTTGCGATATATAGTTAAGAAGATAATTTAACCATCGTAGATGTGTGATATAAGTTTACGAAATGTCTGGCTGTCGTACTCGTGTTGGATGGGATAACTATCGCACGTGCTATTCTGTGGTGCAACGTTTACGATGCGTATGCCATCACAAACAATTGATCATTGTAAAGCGTATGCGATAGAGGTACTATCGCAAACATTTAATTCGCTTGCACCGTTTGCGATATTGTCTGACATCACACATGGTTTGCAAACAGTAATGGTGTGCATGGACGCACACATTTTCTATGTGTGAAACGTGCCAGATCACGAGGGGTATCAGAAACATTGCGATTTACAAACCGTGTGTGACGTAATGACCTGCAGAGCATATTTTCTCCCTAATTTAATTGCTACAATTTTAAATTCTACAAACGTTGAATTTGAAAGTAGGCAATAACTTTTTTCATATCCATCATATACAGATGAACGAATGCATTATCCAATTCATGGGTACCAATGTTCAAGAATTACATAAAAAAGAATTACATAAGCACTAAATAAAGAATGATGAACGATGGTTGTACAATTCTATTAAAGACGATAAAGAAAGAGGCAAAATATATTCTGGTTGCTATACAAGGTGAAGCAAAATGCCCACATTGTGCCCTCCTCCATGCTGAATGCACACACGATTCTAGTCCAACGCCTTGTGATGGCCGACCGCCCATCCTTCACTGTCTTCATGAGGACTTCTAGATAGTCATTGTAGTCTGATAGAAATACTTTAACCTTTGCATGTCCACCAATCATGTAGTTTGAGAGGCAATCTTGAGTAAACTGCATTGGGAACCACTTTAAACAAAAAAGATTCAGACATTGTCATCTAACAACTCATTATGGGCGGTAAAAAGGCTACAAAGTTCTTAGTTACCATCCTGCAGATCAGTGTTGTCTTTTGACCCATTTTTCCAACAACCTTTATTAGTTTCCTTACTTGATGCTGGTTCATGACTATCTCATTGCCCCATGCGTAAAAAGGGTCAAAGCGCGAATATTTACCAATCATATATGTACCTACAAGCAACAAGTTAATATTAGGAGCTAAGTTGCAATGTAGTACAATACTCCCTCCGTCCCATTATATAAAATCTTATCTTTACCTAATAATAAAGCACAGATTGCTTTTGCCCGCTCACCATCGCGACATTTAAAAAAAATAGTCTTTGTTATTTTAGGTAATTAACCTGCCGTACTAATTTAAGTGCTCAACGGTGAAAAAATGTTTCGTTTGTGAGCTGGACTGATGCACGAGGAAGCAGATCTATAAAAATAAATACACTAGCATGGGATCTCCTCCTCGATGCCTACAGGTACGGCACCTACACCACCGCCACCACGCGTGGCCGCACGACCGATCTTCTTCCACGGCCGTTTGCTGCCCCGTCTCCTTCCCCTCTCCATCTGCCCCAATCTTCTTCGATGCCACCCTGCACCTCGATCTCCAGCCTCCTGCAATCTTCAAGCCCGCCGGCACCCAATCCGAGCAACGAACGGTGGATTCGAGTGACTCCCGCTAGGATTCCTTGGGATTTTAGGTGGATTTCCTAGGAGAGCGAGTAGGAAGGACGATGGCGGGGTTCATGTGGAAGAGGAAGAAGCAGAAGGTGATCCATGACCCGCACGTGAAGTCGAGCTACCATGCGGCCCCTCCCCTTCCGCTCTGTCGGCATGTCGGGATGGCGTACTGGGCCTGGTCGGACGCCGAGGACCAGCGAGTCAATGCTGCCGCCCACTCCGGCCTCCACCACACCAGCCCGAACCGCTCCTCGCGGGCGTGCGGGGATGGAGAACCCCGACGGGCACGCGAGAGCTGACATGGGGGCTGATTTGGGCAGCGACCCATCCGGGCTCCCCCCACCCCCACCGCCGCCCATGAACGCCACAGGGGTGTGTCTGGGCAGCGATCTGGCCTAGGTTCTCCCACCGCCACCCCCACCTGGTACGACGGGGCGCAGGCAGCGGACGAATCCGCGTACCCAGAAGAGCACGCCTCGCTGAATAGGAGCTCCGACGAGGTGGCGTCTACCAGATGCGGGGGCCACAGAGACTGGCACCGCCGCTGCCGAGATGGCCAATCCCATGGTCCCCAAGCAGTCGTACGAGGATGGTAATGTTGATGGGGCAGAAGCCATCTCTATCCGATTTCATTGCATGCCTTCTACTTTGTTGCTAATATGTTGTTGCTTGCTCTTCCGCAGCTATGGCTTCAGTTGAAGAGGCCAGGTTATGGGATGTTGTCACCATGGATTCCTTAGACTTCGATGCTTGGACCGCACTTATTGAAGAGACAAAGAGGATTGCTGAGGTGAAATTGAATTTGTTGCCTTACCATACAATGCATTGTTCTCCTTTGTGCATCTTGTTGTGCATGTGTCATATTTTTCAGCAGCTTATCCTCTTTTTATTCCCACATGTGTTACATATTCCTTTGGTCATATGCAATGATCTATATCTTGTGGACCACAAAGTTATGACAATCTTTGTTATGCATGGATGGTCACTCAATCCCTTGTTTTGATTAACACATTTTCCTCCACGTGTTATATGCCACCTAAAGTATGTCTAGAAACTTCATTCGAATACAAATCTAGTGATATGCTTTTGGTGGCATATAGACATGTTTCGTCAGTCAAATTGTCGAGGACGTAAAAAATCCACTCGTGCCCTATAAACCTAGATAGAGGGGGTATAAGTATTTTTATATAGCCAATATTAGTCATTTAGTGCATTAACTAAGTGGCCAATTTGGAGATCACATGTTTGTGCTATACAAAGTACTGAAGTCTAGATCTATCAAGAAAAATATAGTTCTCCTTCGATGCAAATATAGCTTTCACTGTTTGATCGTACACACCATCATTCATTTAGTGTTTCTGGAACTATCTAATGTATTCTTTGTCTGGGGATTGATTATTTCATTCTTTCATCAGTAACTAAACCCACTATTTTTTCCAGACTGTTTGATCGGGGTTCAACATATGTTGGAACAGATTATCGTTCCAATACTTTCTGTGATGAGTACATCGAGTATGAAGAATCACTTCAAGCATGGAGTCATCTAGCTCTGGTATATGCAAGAATATTAGAGCACCCTATACGACAGCTTGATCGGTACTTTAATTGTTGAGTTATTAACATTATTTATGCATTTAAGTACTTAAGTATGTTTTCTTGTCAGTTGCCACTTCTATTTATATTATGACTTGTCTACTATGTCGTCCTAAAATAGTGTCGGGACCGTAGAGCTCGGGGTACCCAGGCTCGTCTGCCTGCGGCCCAAGACGCGGCGCATGCCATGGGCCCAGCACGGCCCACCATTGGACTTCACGAGCAAGATCCTTGCGAGGCCCCCCCCGCCTCGTGAGGCGCACGTCAGCAAGCATCGCGAGGAGCCTCGCGAGGTCACCTCCTGAAGCTGCCCCTGAGGCCTCCGCGGTGCAGACTAATCAAGGGTGGCCCGGTGGGTTGCCCGGTCCTGCATCTTCATGCGGGCGTCGCGCGCCACGCCGAGCCGCGCCAGCAGACGCGAATAGGGAAGTTTCCCTCTTTTCTGTTAACGAAGGAGGGCCAGCTCACTGGTTCCCGAAGCAATCCCCAAAGGTTTCCTGTTTGGTGAAAGAAGACCGAGGACGGGGGCTCGACAGGACGAAGGTCATCCCCGAGCCCACCAGTGCGTCACGGCAGGAGGCTTTTGCAGGCGAAGACCGATTTTGTCAGGATAAGATACAGCCATGTCCCCCTTCAAACTGGCCGTTGTGGCGACCCTTCCTGCCCGGTATTTTTGGGGGAAGCGGACCGGGGCCAGTATAAGAGAGGGAAGGCGACAACCGTAGAGGGGGACGGAAAACTCAGTTAGGCAAGACTCACCCTTGTAATGGCTCTCATCCTCAACCAATCTAGCCAAGCAGGAGTACGGTTTTACACCGCAAGATGGCCTGAACCTGGGTAAACTGCCATGTCTGCTGTTCTTCTTCCTTAGTTCAAACACGCCGGAGCCGTGAGGTTGCGAGGTAGAGTAGGGATAGAGAACTTGTGCACCCAACAGTTCGAACTTCCTTGGGTCCCCGGAGCCCCGATTCCGACATTTGGCATGCCAGGTAGGGGGTGCGCCGCTGTCCTCCGGCTCTGTTCCAGCTTCAGCTTCGCCAACCCTATGGCAGACGCTCGCCGTGCGCGTGCTGAGCGCCGGGCGGCCCATGTCGTTTAGACCGCGCCCGCAGGTCACGACGGCCGCCGCCACTCGGCCGGTGCCGAGGCTGCCACCGCCACTGACCCCGCTGCTCGTGAGCAGCATGACTCCTCCATGCACCCTTCCGTGCAGCAGGACGGACGCACCGCCATAGCTTCCTCCTTCCACGCCAGCCTTGGGCCGGTGAACGCGCAAGCCGCACTACTCATGGCCAGGGAGCTGCTGCGCTACCGCCCGGCGGACGCCGGCTATGATGCCTGGCTGGGCTGCATCACTGAGCTCGTCACTGCCGCCGGAGAATCCCCGACACCCTCTCGCTCGCTTCGTCCTCCACTGTCCCGCGCTAAGGACGTAGCGCATGGAGCGCCTCCGCCACCTCCCCCGCACAACGACCCGGTCGAGCCTCGGGACGACACGCGCCCACACGACCAGCCTTGTGGAGCACCTCCTCAGGCCCAAGACGAGGCCAGCTGCCAGATCGTCCTCCGCGCGCCGCCCAATGCGCGCGTGATCCTCGAGTAGCAGCACCAGTGCCAGGACCGGATCATCCAGGACGTCGCGGCGGCCGGGCGCCAGAACCCGGCCGCCCTTGCGCACGGCGTCCCTTCGAGCAGCGTAGGCTGCCAGGCCTTCACTTGAGAGCTGCACCGGGTGGATTGGCCCATCAAGTTCAAGCCTGAGCTGCCCCCGCGCTACGATGGCATCCCCGACCCCACGGAGTTCTTCCAGCTCTACGCGCTAAGCATCGAGACGGCGAACGCCGACGATAAGGTCATGGCGAACTGGTTCCGCATGGCCCTCAAGGATGGCGAGCGCTCCTGGCTCATGAACATGCCCGAGGAGTCGATCTCTTCATGGAGCGAGCCTCCGAGCAGTTCGTCGCCAACTTCAAGGGTACACATGACCGCCCCCTTTCTGTCAACGACCTACGGCGGGTGAAGCAGCACCCTAGAGAGACCCTACACAAGTACATCCAGCGCTTCAGCCTGGTGCGCAACAAGATCCCAAGTGGCCTCTGCGGGTCATACTATGCTAACCTTGGTACGCAGATATGCTATGCTTTCGTGGTGCACCCGCGAAGTAACGGCCAGGCCGAGCACGCCAACGCTGAGGTCCTCAAGGGCCTCAAGACTAGGAGCTTCAAGAAGAAGCTCGAGGCCTGTGGGAAGGGTTGGCTGGATGAGCTGCAGTCCGTGCTGTGGTCTATCCGCACCATCGCGACTAAGCCCACCGGTGAAACCCCCTTCTTCCTCGTCTATGGGGCTGAGACGGTCCTTCCGTTGGAGCTTAAGCACGGCTCCCTGCGGGTCTTGGCGTTCGACGAGGCGCGTCAGGACGACTCGCGGGGGACCGATCTTTTGCTCCTCGAGGAGGCCCGCTGTCAGGCCGCCCTTCGCGCAGCGAGGTATCAGCAGGCCTTGCGGTGTTACCACAACCGCAACATCCACCCTCGTACCCTCGAGGTTGGGGACCTCGTCCTGTGGCGGGTCCTTTCCAGAGAGGACCTCCACAAGCTCTCTCCCATGTGTGAAGGTCCTTTCAGGTTCTTCCATGTCTCCGCAAGTTCTACCCGTGACCATCTCATGTAAGAATAAGGTGGGGCTGTACACGCCCCGGAGCCTCCCGACGCGCTGCCCCTCGGCCCCAGGAGAACTCCCGCCCATGCACAAGTGGAAGCCCGATGCTCCGCGCAGGCGGAACGATCGAACCGCGATCATGCCCACGCCCAAGTGGAAGCCTGTCACACCCTGTGTTTGTACCACTTTGCTATGCTATGATTTTATAAAATTTGGTCCAAATTAAAACTTTTGGGTTCTTGTGCATGAATTGATTGGTTGATGATTGCTTGTTTGGTTGATTGTGTTTTAGCACTCAAAGATTCTTCTTCCTCTTCTCTCAAGAACTTAATCCCTTGACCCAAACTCCATGCCCAATGATCATGCCATTTAAATAGGACCTAAAACTATTTTTATAAAGTATTATTTTGGCCAAAAAGAATTTTATTCAATTTAGGTTTTCAAAAACCCCTGAATTGAGGTTTGCACTACAAGTCCTCAAATTAGGGTGAATATTTTACCCCAAAGAATTTATTTGGAACCTAAAATATATAAGAGTTCCCAAAACCACAAATCTTATTTTTAAAGATTATTTTCATATTTTATTTAAAGACTTTTTCTTCAGGCCAGAAATAGTCTTTCATAGGGAAAAATATTTTTATTCTTTAAAAATATTTGAGAAAATTTAGGGACACTCAATGGACATGTATTTTCCATATATATGAGTTTCAACACATGGTCATGTTCAAAATATTGGACAAAACCCTCGAAAATCATTTCTGTTCATTTTAAGCATTTGAAATATTTGTATAAGAAATATTCTCAAATAAATCAAGGAAAATTCTGGAAAGTCACACATGATATATGTGATGATCTTGCCAAGTTTCATCTCAATCCGAATTGTTTCGGTTTACCAAAATATCCCAAAACCCTCTCTGTCCAGATCCAAATTTGAGTAACTTTTCATTGTCAAGTTTATCCTATTGATCTCAAACTTTGTGGGCATACTCTAATACCCAAATGATGCCACCACACCAAGTGGAGAATCAAGGAGAATAGTTTAGCATGATTGGATCTATAGAAACCAGTTTTTGTTGATTTCTGGGGTTTACCAGGTTTACCTTGCCAACTTTCCTCAAATGATCTCAAAATTGGTTATCAACCTCATATTTATCCCCTAATAGATCCTGGTAAATCTCATGGCAAGTGGGTAAAAATAACTTGCCCAAACTAGTAGCAAACACCTTCTGGTGGTTTTCTAAAGTTACCTTTTTACCCACTGAACCTGTTCTCCTTGACTCCCCCTTTTTACCACAGCCCCTACTAGTTACCCTCTACCTCCAGTAACAACCCAGGGCAACAGCTCAATGATTGATAGGGCGAAATCCCCATTTTTACCTCTCTGACCAGCCGAGACATCCACATTTCTACCTCCCCTCGTACTTCTACCCTCCCCTTAGCCCCCAAGTATCCCCATGGTATCTCTAGAACCCCCCAGACACTAATGGACAATGTGGCCGTGTCCAGAGCGCATGGATGCATGGCCATGCCGGCCATTCGGGCACTCTGGAGCGCGCTACAGTGCGCTCCTGCACTGTAGCCGCCCCCCAATCCCAAGCCTCGACAGCCTTGGACCTCCCCCTCGTGTCCCCCGAGATGCCTTGTACGTCTGGGACACGCCTTCCTATCGGCCCCTCCTCTCTCCTCCTCCTTCTCTTCCCTCGCGCGCATGCCGAGTGCCGCCGGTTTGGCCAACCCTCGGCCTCACACGCGCGACGCTCCTGGCCCTCCTCCGCTCCTTTTCTCCCCCCCCTCTGGTCGTGGACCTCGCCCACAAACACCCCTGACGCTCCCACGCCCCCTCCCGTGGCCTCCAGTGCCTTTGCGGCCAACTCTGACGGCCACGTCCACGGTGGACCGTGGGCTATATAAGCCAACCGCGATCCCTCTTCTCCCCTTTGGTCTCCCTCTCCTCCACTCAATTGCACTCCGAGGCCTCCTTCTTCTCCCCAGGAGCTGCTGGCGAGGGGTTGACGACGACCCCGATAGGAGGGGCCCGCTCGTCAGCCTCTCGCACCCCGCCCGCGTCCCTCTCTATCTCACTGGCCTATAGGACCCGCCCGCTAGGTTTAAAACCTGACGCGCGTGGGGGCACCGAGCCGCCTGGGCCGCCCTGCTGGCTGGGCCAGCTCGCCATGGAGACCCTAGCCTGCAGCTTCCTCTGCCCCGCCCCTCGTTCTTGAGTGGACCCGACGCCGGTGACCCATCCTCGCTGTCATCCCCAAGTTCCATGCCCCGCCAAGGCCGCCTTCATAGCTCGAGCAGAGCTTCGCCTCCCTGCCAACTGCCATTCCCGATGCCTCTCATGGGGTTCCCTGCAGCTTCCTCATCCATGCCACGGGCCAGATCCATTGGTTCCCGTCAAGCTCCATGCCCAGGACCTCCTCTGCGAGCCTCACCGTCGCCTGCAACTCCCGTCAGCCGCCGTGTTTGCCACTACCTAAGATGGTGAGATCCCCATGAGTTCAAGAAAACCAAGCCTCCGCCTTTGTTTTAGTTCAAATTGTGCAGCGCCCATAGCTGGTCACAAACACAGCGTCGGTGGAGTGGTTTGCGTCACTGGTTTGCATCCAAGAAGTTGTGGGTTTTAGTCCCAGGAACCCCAAACTTATGCCCTGTTTTTCTTTCATTTTACACGCATGCACACTCAGTAGCTTGGGCCGGTTCCACTGCTGGGCCACTGCGCTGTGGTGCAGTTGGCCCGTATATGTTTTTTTTCTTCCCTGCGATTTATCATTTATCCATTAAGTGCATAATTAGAGAAACTGCCATGCATTTGTAATGCCAATAAGTCATGAACCGTGGGTCGGATTCAAATGTTTTATATATGTAAAATGAGTAGAATTTTGTCTAGTTTCGCAATATCCAACTTTCATACAAGATGAAAATGTTTAAACTTGCGGTTTGCTTTAATTTGCATAAATGCTATGTGAAAATTATTTATTGCATAACTAAATAACCGTAGCTTCGATTTTAATGATCCACATATGTAGTCAATAAGAATAACATGTAGAATCACATGGTGCACCTTATTTTGCTGTTTAACCAATATAAAACATGATTAGTTCAGATCTGGACCAAATTCGTAATATGTATATGAGGTCGTTTCGGAAATGCTATATGTTGCTTCCGGCCTTATTTAAAATGCCTAGATGATGTAGTTGTGTATGCTTCACCTCTTGCCATGATGGACAACATTTTAAATGATTGTTTAGTTAAACAAGATTAACCACATTTCTCATAATATGGAGAGTTATTATTTTGTTATATGTATGTTTTCCTTCTCCATTTAAAATATATTTAATTCTATCTTCACCTTATGCCATGACAACTTATGTTAAACAACATTTAATATTGATGAGTACCTAAACGAGAGTGAACTAAATAATTCGAATGTGGAGTTTCGTCATATGCACCTAGTTGCATATTGAACTTCACTTAATTTGTAGTGTTTGATTGTGCATCTCGCCATGACATGTCTTGCATAATTGAACCGGACATGCATCATATTTGTTTGTGCATCATGTCATGCATATGTTGTGGTGTTATCATGTGTTGATTGTTGTTTTCAGATTGCTTCTTCTCGATAGAGTACCGAAAACTTTCAGAGTGTGAGGATTCGCTGGACTATGTCCCCTTCGTATACTTCACGGATTCGTTCTTCTTCCAAGCGGGATCTCAGACAAGATGAACATTTCCCTGGATACCACTACTATCATTGCCATGCTAGTTGTCTCGTTTCTATCGCAAAGTCTCGCTACCTACACCTTGTTTGTCAAGCCTCCCAAAATGCCATGATAAGCCTCTAACCCCCTCCACATCCCAGCAAAACAATGTTTGGCTATGTTACCGCTTGCTCAGCCCTTCTTATAGCATTGCTAGTTACAGGTGCAAGTTGTTTTCATATGACAACATGGTTTTTTTTATATCACAATATTATTGTTATTTAATTTAATGCACATATATACTTGGTAAAAGGTGGAAGGCATGGCCTTTTGCTCGGTGTTTTGTTCCACTTTTGCCGCCCTAGTTACTTGTGTACCGGTGTTATGTTCCATATTGAGCGCACCTAACATGCTCGGGGTTGTTATGGGGACCCCCTTGATTTTCGTTTTGGGATAAAACTCTTCTGGCAAGGCCCAACATTGGTACTCAATTTGCCTAATAACAACTAAAATTGCATAGGGACCCGCCGGCACCCGCGGATAATTTAATCAACAAACCGAGCCAGTGCTCCTCATGAGTGTTGGTCCAAACCGAGCGATGTCCGGCGCCCCCTGCTCACCCGGGGTCTCAGCCAACCCGACGTCTTGCTCATCCGGTCGTACCCTGAGAACGAGATACGCGGATCCTATCGGGTTTTGTCGGTACGCCGGGCGGCCTTGCTGGATTTGTTTTACCTTTCTCGAACGTCTTGTGCGCGGGATTTCGAGGACACTTCGGGCTATCTCGAGGTTGAGATTTTCCAACGGAATTTCCAAGGAGATCACGGGTTTCGTGGTCGAGGTTATTCCCGCGACGTGTGGTTAGTTTGTGATGGATGAGTTGGAGCACCCCTGCAGGGTTAAATCTTTCTTGAGAGACGTGCCCATGGTTATGTGGCAACTTGGAAACTTTGTTTAACACCCGGTCATAGCAAAATTGAAGTAACTCTAATAAAATACACCAATCGTGTGCGTAACCGGGACTGTCTCTTCTCATTATTTCTGAACCGAGAGTGAACACGGTGGGGTTATGTTTGACTCGTAAGTAGGTGTTCAGGATCTCTTAGAGATCATTACTAGTTCACGCCCGTTTATGCGACGATCATCCCCCTTTATTCTTGTACTCGTAAGTTAGCCACTCAAATAAATGCTTAGTGCTTGCTGCAGCCTCACCAGTTAACCATACCTCACCCATTAAGGTTTAATAGTCTTGATACCCTTGGAAATGAGATTGCTGAGTCCCCGTGGCTCACAGATTACTACAGCAACAGTTGCAGGTACAGGTAATGCGATGCTTTGGAATAAGAGCGATGCTTGTTTGATTTGGAGTTCTTCTTCTTCATCGATCTACGATGGGTTCCAGGCGGTAGCATGGGATAGCAAGGATGGATGTCATTTTATCGTTTGATTTCGTCCGTAGTCGGACCCTGCTGTTCTGTATAATGATTGTATATGTTGTTGTATTGTTGTGATCTTGATTTAACTTGTGGCGAGTGTAAGCCAATTCCATATACTCATCTCTTCTTTACATGTACTTGTAATGACATCCATTCTTGCGAAACGACGAGATGCGCTTCTATCCCTGTCGAGGCCCTCGAGCCAAAATAAGGATTGGACCGCATATTGGGCGTTACAAGTTGGTATCAGAGCCTGTACCAACCTAGGAGCCCCCTTGATTGATCGAACTTAGCCCAGTCGAGTCTAGAAAAAAAAACTATTTTGAGTCTAGTTATATATCAAAGAGTAGGATTCTTTTTACTCCTCTTCTATGCTCTGGTGAGGAATCCTGACGTAGGAATTTTAATTCTACTCCTCTTCTCACTCAATTTTTTTTAGGATCACGCAGGTATTTTGGAACCTCTATGATGTCTATGTGACCGGAACTCCGTTCTTGGTGCCTCCCGTACGTATGGATTGGACCCGGGGAGTTGAGCTCCAAGGAGTTCTTGACACATCGTTATTGTTCAGTTTCCTTAGTATCTCAGGACGTGGATGTTCGAAATTGCTTCAATACTATTCGTGGTGCGAAGAGTGTGGCGGCACCCAGTACTGGGGAGCGGGATCACATGTACTGCCATCTTTAGTATCGTTGTGATTACGAGGGTCTAAGGTAGATGAGTTTCCGAGGTTTCTTTGGTTGTGTGTTGACGGATGTGATACACGGTTGGTAGTATTATTGCTAGGAGTTGAGTATTTATTCAGTAATTTATCGGTGTATCCGTTGGACCAGATTGCATAACCAGAAAGATTTCGGGAGTTCTTATGTGAGAATTCAAGTAGTTACCTAGTCCTTCCAGCAGATGCAAATGGGTTATGTATTTGTTTCCGGCTTAATTCGAAAGCCTCATCCTTTGTTTTGTGTTGGAATATGGTAATTCGAGTTGCTTCAATGTCATGTGGTGATTTCATATCTTTCCTACGCGGTGTTCTCATATTTCTATGGGAATACTAATCCTTTTGATCAATCAAATTGTCATGTCAAATCTTATTCCTAATCGGTGCGCTTCCCTTCAAGATGATTCAATCCTCTCCAATATTTGCAAGATCAATCCTCTTATTTCTTTCTGGAGTTGTTATTATCCGTCTCAAGTTGTCTTCGTTTTACCCACCCTCCCGCCCTTTTTTCTTCAACAATTAAATTCTCATTCAAGTGACTTTTCTATTCATGTGAGGCTTCCGCTATCTTTTCTTCCATATGGTATCCGGTGATTGATAGAGGCGAAGGTGTCCCGTCTTTCGATGAGATGGTGGCTATCGTTTTGGTGGAAGTCGACTTTCACGATCCGACTACGAACGTGCGACGACGTCGCGCCTTAGCAATCGCTAAACCAACTCCGAGAGGTTATTGACCACGCCGGAGCACGATCAACCTGACCACGAAGGTCTATTTCCTGCATGCAAACGAAGAACAAGAAAGAAACTAAGATTGCAATCTGGATATTGCGTATAAAAGAGGAAAGCTTTATTGATGAAGTGGGGTTCTGTGACGTCTTGGTCTGGTCGTGGAACACAAACGAAGGACGCAAAGTTGCAGCTATGGCGAACTTGTAATCTAAACAAAACCCAAATCTAAAACGATGCCCTAAGGGCTGTATATATGAGGGAATAGAAGGGGATTTCGTGGCCCCTTGGAGGAGGGGTCCGAAACCAGCCCTAACTCCGTTTCCCCACACATACGGACTCTAAAAATAGCCTAATAAGTGGTATTTCGAAATTACATGGGCCTGGCCCAAAAATAAGGTGACGCAGCACCTATATTAGCCTATGGACGAAATTTATGAAGTGGCCTCTTGTATATTTCGTCCAAGCCTCCAAGCACTCCTTATGGTGGCTTCAAAGTGCGAAAATCACCACTGGAAACTCCGTTGTTCCTTCCCATGCGCGCACCTTCTCCCCCATGCTTAATCCCGCTCCAATGGCCATCCTTCTTGTCCATGCTAGGTCCTTCATTCATAAGTAAAACAAAAGTATCTAATTTAGGCAGCATCATATGTTCATGAACATTAGAAGGATTTCCAAGAAACGAAAGTACCTGATAATTTAGTTGGCGTGCGCGGGCTCTAGTAATTGGTCCAATCTGTGTAGCTGGTGGGGATGTGGGTGTAACACTAGTAGGGATGTCCTCATCATCCTCCCCTTCTTGAACTGAAGTCGTCCTCGACGGAAGCTCATCATCCTCACCCACATAAGGCTTCAAATCTGCAATGTTAAAAGTGGGACTAACCCCAAAATCTGCAGGCAGCTCAAGTTTATATGCATTATCATTTATTTTCTCTAACACCTTGAAAGGACCATCAGCACATGGCATTAGCTTCGACTTGCGCAATTCAGGAAACCTATCCTTACGCAAATGTAACCAAACAAGATCTCCAGGTGCAAAGACAACATGTTTTCTACCCTTATCTCCAGCAAGTTTATATTTAACATTCATACGCTCAATGTTCTCCTTAGTTAACGCATGCATCTTTAATATCAATTCAGCACGTTCTTTAGCATCAAAATTGACCTTCTCCGAAGATGGAAGAGGCAACAAATCAATAGGTGCACGAGGTAAAAAACCATACACTACTTCAAAAGGGCACATCTTAGTTGTAGAATGCAGTGAACGATTATAAGCAAATTCAATATGAGGCAAGCATTCTTCCCACATTTTCAGGTTATTCTTCAACACAGCCCTAAGCATAGTAGACAGTGATCTATTCACTACTTCAGTTTGTCCATCAGTTTGGGGGTGACATGTAGTACTAAAAAGCAGTTTAGTCCCCAATTTAGCCCATAAACATCTCCAAAAGTGGCTAAGAAATTTAACATCACGATCTGAAACAATTGTATTTGGCACACCATGCAAGCGAATAATTTCACGAAAGAACAAATCAGCAACATTAGCAGCATCATCACTTTTATGACAGGGTATAAAGCTTGCCATTTTCGAAAATCTATCCACGACAACAAATATGCTATCCCTCCCCTTCTTTGTTCGAGGTAAACCTAAAACAAAGTCCATAGATATATCCTCCCAAGGAACACTAGGTACAGGCAAAGGCATATATAAACCATGAGGATTGAGTCGTGACTTAGCTTTTTGACATGTAGTGCAGCGAGCAACAAAACGCTCAACATCCCGTCTCATCTTTGGCCAAAAGAAATGTGTAGCAAGTACGTCCTCCGTCTTCTTCACGCCAAAGTGTCCCATTAAGCCCCCTCCATGCGCCTCCTGTAACAACAAAAGACGAACGGAGCTAGCTGGAATGCATAGCTTGTTAGCACGAAACACAAATCCATCATTAATGACGAACTTGTTCCATGTTCTCCCTTCTTTACAATTCTGCAACACATCTTGAAATTCGGCATCATGGATATATTGATCTTTGATGGTCTCCAAACCAAATATTTTAAAGTCAAGTTGTGAAAGCATAGTATAACGACGAGACAATGCATCAGCAATAACATTTTCTTTACCCTTCTTGTGTTTAATGACATAAGGGAAAGTCTCAATGAATTCAACCCATTTAGCATGCCTACGGTTCAGTTTTGCTTGACTTTTAATATGTTTCAACGATTCATGATCAGAATGTATAACAAATTCTTTGGGCCATAAATAATGTTGCCATGTTTCCAAAGTCCGAACAAGAGCATATAATTCCTCATCATAAGTAGAATAATTCAGACTAGGCCCACTCAATTTTTCAGAAAAGTATGCAACAGGTTTACCATCTTGTAATAACACACCTCCTAATCCAATTCCACTAGCATCACATTCAAGCTCAAAAGTCTTATTAAAATCAAGAAGTTGGAGTAATGGAGCATGTGTTAACTTATCTTTCAATACCGTGAAGGCTTCTTCCTGTGCGGTACCCCAAATAAAAGGCACATCCTTCTTTGTAAGCTCATTTAGAGGTGCAGCAATGGTGTTGAAATCCCTCACAAAACGCCTATAGAAACCAGCGAGTCCAAGAAAACTCCTCACTTGTGTGACCGTTTTGGGCTGCGGCCAACTCTCAATAGCTTCAATCTTGGCTTTATCAACTTCAATTCCCTGTGGAGTAACAACATAGCCAAGAAAAGAAACTCGGTCGATGCAAAAGGTGCACTTCCCAAGGTTACCAAACAAACGTGCATCACGTAGAGCGAGAAAAACAGCACGTAAATGTTCCAAATGTTCCTCCAAAGATCTACTATAAATCAGTATATCATCAAAATAGACTACCACAAATCGTCCAATGAAAGCACGTAAAACCTCGTTCATTAATCTCATGAAAGTGCTAGGTGCATTAGTTAACCCAAAAGGCATGACTAACCACTCATATAATCCAAACTTAGTTTTAAATGTTGTTTTCCATTCATCTCCCAATTTCATACGAATTTGATGGTATCCACTACGCAAATCAACTTTGGAGAAAATTGTAGAGCCACTTAATTCATCAAGCATATCATCTAGCCTAGGAATAGGATGGCGATAACGAATAGTAATATTATTAATGCCTCTACAATCAACACACATACGCGATGTACCATCCTTTTTAGGCACTAGAATAATAGGAACAGCACAAGGACTAAGAGATTCACGTATATAACCTTTGTCGAGCAGCTCCTGTACTTGACGCATAATCTCCTTCGTCTCCTCTGGATTGGTACGGTATGGCGCACGGTTGGGCAGCGATGCACCGGGAATTAAGTCAATCTGATGCTCAATCCCTCGAATAGGTGGTAATCCCGGTGGCACGTCTTGTGGAAAGACGTCAGCGAACTCCTGCAAAATGTTAGTGACAGCAGGAGGCAAAGAGGGAGGCATGTCCTCGAATGAAAATAATACATCTTTCCATACAAAAGCATAGAAAACAGATGTAGTGACATCCAAATCAGTAATATCAGATTTAGTGGCAAGTAAACAATCACTCTTCAGTTTTATTTCAGATATAACACTAGATGATTGTTTATGAGGCTTATTATGTTGCTCAAATTCCTTTGCCACAATCTGATTTTCACTCTCACTTTGCTTCTGTTTTGCTTTACTAGCTCTAGCAATGTCATCTTTCATAATATGTTCGGGCAACATAGGAAGCAAAGTTATATTTTTATCCTTATGAACAAGAGTATACTGATTTGTCCTACCATGGTGTACAGAATTTTTATCAAATTGCCATGGTCTACCAAGTAAAACGGAGCATGCTTGCATGGGTACCACATCACAATCAACATAATCAGAATATGTAGCAATGCTAAAGTGCACACGAACAGTACGTGTTACCTTAACCTTGCCACTGTTGTTGAACCATTGGATGTAATAAGGATGAGGATGTGGTCTGGTGGTTAGAGAAAGCTTCTCCACCATCTCCATGCTAGCCAAGTTGTTGCAACTCCCTCCATCGATGATGACGCGAACAGAACGCTCCTTCACAACTCCCTTTGTATGGAACAAGTTGTGCCTCTGATTTTTCTCAGCCTGTGTAACCTGCTCACTCAAGACACGTTGAGCAACTAAACTTTCATACCTGTCAGCGTAGTCAGCAGCCATGTAGTGTGTCTCTTGTTCAGTCTCCTCTACACCTTGTTCTTCACTCGCAATAAGAGCCAGGGTCTCCTCATCATAATCACTAGCGGAGTCATATCCACCATTCTCAGTAACTATCATCACACGCTTGGAAGGACATTCTCTCGCATAGTGACCTCCACCCTTGCAACGACGACATATAACCTCATGTGTTTGCCCTATGGATGCAATGGAAGAAGAAGAGCTCTGTGCTGGCCCGGAAGGTGTGCTCTTCACGGAGGGTGGAACAGAGGCCTATTTCCTGGTATCCCGGTTGGAGTTGGAGGCTGACGTAGGCGGTGCTGCAGCCGGACGTGTGGAAGTAGAGGAGGTACGTGGAGTCCATGATGAAGTGCGACCTGCAGAAAAATTAGTTCGTGCCAATGCCTGTCGATCCTGCACTTCACGTTCAGCTTTTACAGCAAGATGAAATAAACGAGTGATAGTGTTATACTCCTTATACTCTAGAATAGTCTGAATCTCTCTATTTAATCCACCCATAAAACGTGCAAGCATAGATTCATTCTCCTCAACAATACCACATCTAATCATGCCAGTTTGTAACTCCTGATAATATTCCTCGACAGAATTTTTTCCTTGTCTTAAACGCTGCAAATTTTGAAGCAATTCATGTTGATAATATGGTGGAACCCAACGATTACGAAAAGCGGTTTTCAAAGCAGCCCAAGTAGTTGGGATATTAGCGTGATGTATTCTACAATGTTCAGACCACCAAACACAAGCAAAACTAGTGAACGAACAAACAGCAGCAGTAACACGTCTATCCTCAGGATATTGTAAGCATGTAAATCGTTGTTCTGTTTCTAACTCCCAAGTAAGATATATATCCGGAACATATCTACCATCAAATGTAGGAATATTCAATTTAAGTTTAGGGAGATGGTCATGATTTTGTACCTAAGGGGGTGGTGCAGCCCTACCATTGCGATAGTAGGCACGTGGACGACCTGGTGCGTGTGGTGGTGGTTGCCCTTGGGACTGAGCTGGAGCAACCTCTCCCTCATCGTCGTAATCACCATCGTAGTCAGCGTTCTGATCAACAGTAGTAGCAGCAGCAGCCACAGAAGCCACAGCAGTAGGAACGGCACCAGAATGTTGGCCTTCCTCTAGGGGCACACGTTGTGCGCGCCCCGCAAAATTCGGCCGACGTTGTTGTTGTTGTTGAGTTATGACTGGTGCAGCTGGTGGTAGACGTGCAAGCACCTCATTGAACTTAGCGTCCAACTGCGTCTCGAACGTCTTCTCCAATCCATCTAGCTTCTCCATGGCCTCTCCAAGGCTGGTCACGAAGTCTTGTACCTGGTCAGCCATCATTTGCTGGAATTTATCATGGAGCTCCTTGTTGGTCATAACCTCCCATTCGACCTCGTCAGCTTGTGATCCTGGCATGGTTAGCAGTAATAGGAACACACAAGAATATGAACCTACAGACTACTAGGAAATGGTGGTGGTGTGTCACAAATCCGTCAAGCAAATCTCAAATTCTTACCAGTTCTTACCCAGCAGCAGGCGGTGATTGGCAACCGGTGTAGTCAAAAACTCTCAAAGCTTGGATAGGTGGTGTCAAACACACGACGTAGATATATGTGGAGCTGGGAAGGCTTAAACTATGGTAGCAAAAAGGGGTCAGCAATAATCAGTTCAGAGATGCAAAGTTGAAAAAAAACGCTCAACGACGGTACGATGCTGGTCCTAGGCTAGACCGTGCTAGAGACGCGAGCCTAAAACACCAACAAAATCACGACGTTACACGTAATCAAGGGAAGAGCACACTCAGAATTTTTTTTTTGGCGCCTCTTTTTTTTTGCGCTCTTTTTTTTTTTGCTCAGAAAATCACAATAATGGCGAGTGTCTCAAAACTCTTCCCAAGACGTATAAACAGGATAGGCACGAAAAAAATTTGAGTAAATTTTTTTTTCCTGGAGCGATTCGGGGCTGCGACGACCAAAAATTGCGAAAAAAAATCACTATGATGGCGTGTGTCTCAAAACGCTCCGCAAGGCCTAAAATGATGATAGGGAAAAAAATATTTTCACCCGCCGAATTTTTTTTTTTTCGACACCTACTCAGGCAAGGAAACTCGAAAATAAAAACAAAGGGATCTCGAAATCAATCCGAATACCTAAGGAACTCGGATTAGAGGCGGATATGGGTGGTGATATATGGAGTCGGATTGGTAGTGGATATATGATGGTGTATATGGACTCGAATGAGAGGCGGATATATGATGATGTATAAGGACTCGGATTGGTGTGGCGGATCTGTGGTGATGGTATATGGACTCGGATTGGTGGCGGATCTGTGGTGGAGGTATATGGCAGCGATGAAGAAGATGCGGTGGCGGCGTGACAATCTGTGACTAGAACTCGAAACTCTAAAAGACTAGACGCTAAGACCAGCAACTCGACACGACGATGCACCCGCAATTTCAACAAAGCAAAACACTGAAAAGACTATGCAAAGGCTCAGATTGGTTCAGATATGATGATCTAACCCTAATTTTTTTTGTGGCTTTTTCGTGGACGGTAGGTATGAATAACAGATGCAATCTATACTACGAAAGACTGGTAAATCTCACCGAGCAACCTGGAAATCTGATACCACTTGATAGAGGCGAAGGTGTCCCGTCTTTCGATGAGATGGTGGCTATCGTTTTGGTGGAAGTCGACTTTCATGATCCGACTACGAACGTGCGACGACGTCGCGCCTTAGCAATCGCTAAACCAACTCCGAGAGGTTATTGACCACGCCGGAGCACGATCAACCTGACCACGAAGGTCTATTTCATGCACGCAAACGAAGAACAAGCAAGAAACTAAGATTGCAATCTGGATATTGCGTATAAAAGAGGAAAGCTTTATTGATGAAGTGGGGTTCTGTGACGTCTTGGTCTGGTCGTGGAATACAAACGAAGGACGCGAAGTTGCAGCTATGGCGAACATGTAATCTAAACAAAACCCAAATCTAAAACGATTACCTAAGGGCTGTATATATGAGGGAATAGAAGGGGATTTCGTGGCCCCTTGGAGGAGGGGTCCGAAACCAGCCCTAACTCCGTTTCCCCACACATACGGACTCTAAAAATAGCCTAATAAGTGGTATTTCGAAATTACATGGGCCTGGCCCAAAAATAAGGTGACGCAGCACCTATATTAGCCTATGGACGAAATTTATGAAGTGGCCTCTTGTATATTTCGTCCAAGCCTCCAAGCACCCCTTATGGTGGCTTCAAAGTGCAAAAATCACCACTGGAAACTCCGTTGTTCCTTCCCGTGCGCGCACCTTCTCCCCCATGCTTAATCCCGCTCCAATGGCCATCCTTCTTGTCCATGCTAGGTCCTTCATTCATAAGTAAAACAAAAGTATCTAATTTAGGCAGCATCATATGTTCATGAACATTAGAAGGATTTCCAAGAAACGAAAGTACCTGATAATTTAGTTGGCGTGCGCGGGCTCTAGTAATTGGTCCAATCTGTGTAGCTGGTGGGGATGTGGGTGTAACACTAGTAGGGATGTCCTCATCAGTGATTCATTGTGAAGATGCTCAAGTGCTCAAGTTCATCATTTCTTCGTCGTCATCTTCCTTTCTTTTCCGGTGTGTTCAATTCTAGATGACGGTGTTTATCATATCCTTTCATCCTTTAAATGCTTTCCATGTTGGAAATTCTTAGGCAAACATCTCTTGTTATTCCTCTCTCTATTCTATCTGGAGTGGCAAGATATCTCAGAAGACTTTCATTTCCATTCAGACCCTCTTAAATTATTTCGTGGTTCTCACCTCATCAAGTTTTCAATTTGTACCGGTGCAATTTCTCTTTCTAAGCAATCGTTTCAACGGTGATCTCTTTGAGTGGGCTCATAACCCACATGTTTTTCCCCAGGATTTTACCTGGCTCTTCTAATCTTTTCCGGAGATCTCAAGCTCTTGTCAAATGACGTAAGAATGAATTTCATCAATCATATTCCCTCTTGAAGATCGTTGCCTCAACCGTTATTTATTTTTATTCTGGAGTGGCTCGGTAATTCTTGAGGGTGTTTCTCGTCATCATTATCAACGTTGAAGACCGAAGAAGAGTTTCTCTTAAATCCTTGTCAGTTCTTTTGAAGATTCGTCATCTCAGCTTCATGCTATCCTCTCAAATTGGTTAAGGTCATGGGTGATTCTCTCCATATCTATCCGAAGAATTTCAGAGTTATTTTCGTCTCTTGATCCTCCGAAGGCCATCATTTTAGAAGATTTCTTCGTCTCAGCTTTCAACTTTCATTCTCAAAATCATCTCAATTGTTGTCCCTTCATTCGTATCCCAATCATCCCGGTGCTTCGTTCAAGTTTTCTATTGGGCAGATCATGATCTCTTCGTTCTCATGTATATCCATGCATTTGTAGTATCCTCATCCGTTTGTGAATTATTACCGGTGTTTTCGTTCAAGACTTCTTCAAGTGTGCAATATCTCTCGTCAATCTTTTCAAGAAGAATAAGTAGTATGCCAAATCCGTTGCTTGTCATCAATTTAACTTGATGAAGGATAAGCAGAACATAATTCTTATTCTTGTTGCATCAAGATGATTCCAATCCTTCTTCTGGAGTTGTTCATGATATCAAATTCTTGGTTCTAAGTGTTTCATCTTATTTTCCGGAGTTCCAAGTTTTCTCAAGTATCTTGTCGTGAAGCTTAATCTAAATCTTAGCAAGACTTCAATCTTGTTCGTTTGCGACCTTCAATTCTTTTCTATCATCCTTCTGTTCTGGAGTTCTTCCGAAGGTTCTTCATGGTGGCTCTTCAAGTATTTAATTCCTTCTCAAAGTGTTCTTCAAGATTCTTGTTGGAGAGGGTCAAGCATCATCCGTCTTGCATTACAAAGTGCAAGTCATTCTCCCTTATCTTTGAGATGGTGTTATATCATTCTTGATTCCTGAGGAGTCTCGAGGAGAATTTGTCAAGAATGAAGTAATTAAACCCATTGTCTTCCTTGGTCCTATATTGGATTGGATTTCACCTAAAGCATTTCCTAAGGATTGTTGCTATCATGGTGCTTATCAGTGATCCAAGTTCTCAAAAAATGCTCTTGATGTAAGGATTTTGCATCTTTGTTGATCTCAATCAATCAATTGTTTTCCAATTGTGGCCGGTTGTCACCTCTTAAGGTTGGGATGTTTTCCATAAGCCCACAACAACCTTATTCTTTTCGTTGTTGATTTTTCAACAACTCCGTTCAATCCTTCTTCCTAAGGTTTTTTTTTCATATTCAATCGTGTTAGAAATTGTCATTTCTTCTCCATTCTCTTCTATCCAATGATCTGGCTTCATTCGTTTGTTCCGGAGGCATTATGATGTTGCTCTATTCATCCCATCATCTCGTTTTATCAAAATCATGTTCTTCCCTTGCTTATCTCATTTAACCAGATTGTTGTGCCTCTTTTCAAGATCTTTCCATCTTATCAAGTTGTCTTCTCTTTTCTACCGAAGTGCTGCCCAAATTTCTTTTGAAATCTTGCTTGTTCCTCATGTCATTCTTCATCTCTTTCCAACCTTCATGTTTCTATGGTTTCCCTCATTTGTCAAAGAAACAACTAAGTTTTACCTCTTCTCTTTCTCTTCCCCTTCTCGTTCTAAGATCTCGGGGCGAGATCTCTTGTAAGTGGAGGAGAGTTGTAACAGCCCGAGACCGACGCTCCAGAAGATTCCCCTTTTATTCCGTTGTCGACGTGTGATTCGTTTGGTTGTCGCATTCATCATCGCATCATTCGCATCATCCGCATTGCATCGGCACTCCGTTGCCGTCTGTTTTAAAAAACTTGCATCCGCTAGTAGTTGACGGTTCTCCCCGTTGACCGTTTCGAATCCAACCACACACACGCGCCCGCGACATCGTTTAAAAAAATGGTTTTAAAAGCGCGCGAAAAATATTCTCGGATTGGGTCGAAAGTTGGCGTGCGGTATTGTTTTATTGTAGGTAGGCCGCCTGCCAAATTTCGTCGCATTCAGAGGTCGTTTGATGCCCGAACCGTTAAATATATAGCGGCACTATAGCCGGTCAAATCGCAGACGTTTTTCAATTTTCAAAACCTGTTGCCGGGCTGCACATTTTCCCTCTTATCTTTGCCTAGCCTCTCTGCACAGTGCATCGACCCGCTCGTAACCTAGCCCGAAAACTTCCAGGACCCTAACCCGGTGGTCGTGACCGTTGAATCCGGATCAACCCCGTAATACCCCAAACCATCTTCGTTTTTTTTGTTTGGACTTCCGTAGACTATAATTCTCGGCCGTCAATCTAAGATCGTATGGTCAAGATAGTCTATAGCCTAATCCCACTGCTATATATACGAGATGAAACCCTAGCCTAACCTGTCCCATCCACCAAATCCCCTCGCAGCCGCCACCCGACCAACCTCCTCCTTCCTTGGGATCCCCCCATCCAATCAGTGCGCCGCCTCTGGTCTCCACCTCGTTTTGCCCACCGGGCCAACCGCAGCGCAAAGCTAGCCCCTGCGGTGGATGGACGCGTCCAGCCATCCACAGACCACTTCGTCCGCGTGACCATAGGAGCGAAGCTCCCGCAGCCAGGCGAGCACCCGCATGGCGCCCGATCTCCTTGCCCCGAGACTCCCCATGTCGCGCAGCCCAACCTCCTCTGCGCTGGCCGGCGAGCTACCGGAGCGAGCCGCCGCCGCCGGCGACCACCAAGGTGACGTCGCCGGTGCACCTCTCCTTCCTCATCTCCTTCTTTCCCTCTGTCTCATCTCTCTCTCTGAACCAAGGACATGCAAGCCGCCATGGAGACCATAGCCTGCAGCTTCCTCTGCCCCGCCCCTCGTTCTTGAGCGGACCCGAAACCGGTGACCCGTCCTCGCTCGGATGCGGCGGTGCCATGGACTGGAGCCGTCGCGTTCGCTGTCATCCCCAAGTTCCATGCCCCGCCAAGGCCGCCTTCATAGCTCGAGCAGAGCTTCGCCTCCCTGCCAACTGCCATGTCCGATGCCTCTCATGGGGTTCCCTGCAGCTTCCTCGTCCACGCCACGGGCCAGATCTGTTGGTCCCAGTCAAGCTCCATGCCCAGGACCTCCTCTGCGAGCCTCGCCGTCGCCTGCAACTCCCGTCAGCCGCTGTGTTTGCCGCTGCCTAAGATGGTGAGATCCCCATGAGTTCAAAAAAACCAAGCCTCCGCCTTTGTCACAAACACAGCTTCGGTGGAGTGGTTTGCGCCACTGGTTTGCATCCAAGAAGTTGTTGTTTCGAGTCTTAGGAACCCCAAACTTATGCCCTGTTTTCCTTTCATTTTACACGCACTCACACTCAGTAGCTTGGGCCGGTTCCACTGCTGGGCCGCTGCGCTGTGGTGCAGTTGGCCCGTATATGTTTTTTTTCTTTCCTGCGATTTATCATTTATCCATTATGTGCATAATTAGAGAAAACTGCCATGCATTTGTAATGCTAATAAGTCATGAACCGTGTGTCGGATTCAAATGTTTTATATATGTAAAATGAGTAGAATTTTGTCTAGTTTCACAATATCCAACTTTCATGCAAGATGAAAATGTTTAAACTTGCGGTTTGCATTAATTTGCATAAATGCCATGTGAAACCATAGCTTCGATTTTAGTGATCCACATATGTAGTCAACTAGAATAACATGTAGAATCACATGGTGCACCTTATTTTGCTGTTTAACCAATATAAAACATGATTAGTTCAGATCTGGACCAAATTCGTATTATGTATATCAGGTCGTTTCGGAAATGCTATATGTTGCTTCGGGCCTCATTTAAAAATGCCTAGATGATGTAGTTGTGTATGCTTCACCTCTTGCCATGATGGACATCATCTAAAATGATTGTTTAGTTAAACAAGATTAACCACATTTCTCATAATATGGAGAGTTATTATTTTGTTATATGTATGTTCTCCTTCTCCATTTAAAATTGTTTTACTTCCATCTTCACCTTATGCCATGACCACTCATGTTAAACAACATTTAATATTGATGAGTACCTAAACGAGAGTGAACTAAATAATTCGAATGTGAAGTTTCGTCAATATGCACCTAGTTGCATATTCGAATGTGTTTGATTGTTGCATCTCGCCATGACATGTCTTGCATAATTAAACCGGACATGCATCATATTTGTTCGTGCATCATGTCTTGCATATGTTGTGGTGTTATCATTTGTTGATTGTTGTTTCTGGATTGCTTCTTCTCGATAGAGTACCGAAAGCGTTCGGAGTGTGAGGATTTGCTCGACTATGTCCCCTTCGTATACTTCATGAATTCGTTCTTCTTCCAAGCGGGATCTCAGGCAAGATGAACATTTCCCTAGATACCACTACTATCATTGCCATGCTAGTTGTCTCGTTTCTATCGCTAAGTCTCGCTACCTACCACTTGTTTGTCAAGCATCCCAAAATGCCATGATAAGCCTCTAACCCCCTCCACATCCCAACAAAACATTGTTTGGCTATGTTACCGCTTGCTCAGCCCTTCTTATAGCGTTGCTAGTTGCAGGTGCAAGTTATTTCCATATGACAACAAGTTTTTTTTATATCACAATATTATTGTTATTTAATTTAATGCACATATATACTTGGTAAAAGGTGGAAGGCTTGGCCTTTTGTTCGGTGTTTTGTTCCACTTTAGCCGCCCTAGTTACTTGTGTACCGGTGTTATGTTTCATATTGAGCGCTCCTAACATGCTCGGGGTTGTTATGGGACCCCCTTGATTTTCGTTTTGGGATAAAACTCTTCTGGCAAGGCCCAACATTGGTACTCCATTTGCCAAATAACAACTAAATTTGCATAGGGACACGCCGGCACCCGCGGATAATTTAATCAACAACCCGGGCCAGTGTTCCTCATGAGTGTTGGTCCAAACCGAGCGATGTCTGGCGCCCCCTGGTCACCCGGGGTCTCAGCGAACCCGACGTCTTGATCATCCGGTCGTACCCTGAGAACAAGAAACGCGGCTCCTATCGGGTTTTGTTGGTACGCCGGGCGGCCTTGCTGGATTTGTTTTACCTTTCTTGAACATGTTGTGCGCGGGATTTCGAGGACACTTCGGGCTATCTCGAGGTTGAGATTTTCCAACGGAATTTCCAAGGAGATCACGGGTTTCGTGGTCGAGGTTATTCCCGCGGCGTGTGGTTAGTTTGTGATGGATGAGTTGGAGCACCCCTGCAGGGTTAAATCTTTCATGAGAGACGTGCCCACGGTTATGTGGCAACTTGGAAACTTTGTTTAACACCCGGTCATAGCAAACTTGAAGTAACTCTAATAAAATACTCCAATCGTGTGCGTAACCGTGACTGTCTCTTCTCGTGATTTCTGAACTGAGAGAGAACACGGTGGGGTTATGTTTGACCCGTAAGTAGGTGTTCAGGATCTCTTAGAGATCATTACTAGTTCACGTCCGTTTATGCGACGATCATCCCCCTTTATTCTTGTACTCGTAAGTTAGCCACTCAAATATATGCTTAGTGCTTGCTGCAGCCTCACCACTTAACCATACCTGACCCATTAAGCTTTATTAGTGTTGATACCCTTGGAAATGAGATTGCTGAGTCCCCGTTGCTCACAGATTACTACAGCAACAGTTGCAGGTACAGGTAATGCGATGCTTTGACGTGAGAGCGATGCTTGTTTGATTTGGAGTTCTTCTTCATCGATCTAGGATGGGTTCCAGGCGGCAGCATGGGATAGCAAGGATGGATGTCATTTTATCGTTTGATTTCGTTCGTAGTCGGACCCTACTCTTCTGTATGATGATTGTATATGTTGTTGTATTGATGTGATCTTGAGTTAGCTTGTGGCAAGTGTAAGCCAATTCCATATACTCATCTCTTCTTTACATGTACTTGTAATGATATCCATTCTTGCGAAACGACGAGATGCGCTTCTATCCCTGTCGAGGCCCTCGAACCAAAATAAGGATAGTACCGCATCTTGGGAATTAGGTGCCTCCCTCGTGTGCCTCCCGGCTTCATTCTGAAGCTTCTAGGTCTTCATATAGTCCAGAAAAAATCATCAAAAAGTTTCGTGGCAATTGGACTTCGTTTGGTACAGTAAACCTGCAAAGGCAAAAACACGCAGAAAACAGCAACTGACACTGGGCACTGGGTCAATAGGTTAGTGCTCAAATATATTATAAATTGGTAAATAATGACCCAAAATGTATCCTAGAATGATAATATATCAGCATGGAACTTTAAAAAATTATAGATATGTTGGATACATACCAAGCATCCTCAAGCTTAATTCCTGCTCGTCCTCGAGTAGGTAAATGATAAAGACAGAATTTTTGATGTGACATGCTATCCACTATGTAATCTTATTCACGTATGCTCATTGAGAAAAGATGAATTAACAAATATTAACATAGCAATATTCAAAGTGTAAGAAATAGAATTGTTAATTCCTAAAAGTATACGATTCTTAAGAAATGTGTACCCCCCATTCATCTTATTGTATTAGAAAGGCATGGCTCCATTTTCACCACATTAATACAAATGTTAAGCACCACGGTGTCCAAGTCAGGCAATTGGTTCATACTTTTTCAATATGCATCAACTTTTTTTTTCTTCACACAATACATGAGCATGAGCTATTAGACATAGCATTTAAGTGGAATAGAGTATGGTGGTAGATATCAAAGGGGTAAGAAGTGGAGAAGATAGTCTCATATCAACTAGGCGTATCAACGGGCTATGGAGATGCCCATCGATAGATGTCAATGCAAGGAGTAGGGATTGCCATGCAAATGATGCACTAGAGCTATAAGTGTATGAAAGCTCAAATGAATAGGTAATTCCCACTAGCATATGAAAGTGATATATCATGAGACTCTCTACATGAGGAACATGGTGCCACTTTGAGGCACAATTGTGGTAAAGGATAGTAGCAAAGTCCCTTCTCTCATTTTCTCTCATTTTTTGAATGAATGGTGGGCTAATTTGGACTCCCCCGTCTTTATTTTTGTCCGGAGTCTCATATCGACTTTCTTTCCTCACTAGGACAATGCTCTAATAATGATGATCATCACACCTTTATTTACTTACAACTCTACATGGAGAACTGATATGAAGCTATGACTCTATATGAGTGCCTCTCGTAGTGTACCAGGATGTGCAATGATCTAGCGTGACATGTATCAAAAACATTATGAAGGTGGCTTTGCAACAAATACTATGTCAGCTCTATATGATCATGCAAAGCAAAATGACAATGAACAAACTAGTCATGTGAAGTGACGATGGAATTTGCATGGCAATATATCTCGGAATGGCTATGGAAATGCCATGATAGGTAGGTATGGTGGCTGTTTTGAGGAAGATATAATAAGGCTTGTGTGCAATAGAGCGTATCATGTCATGGGGTTTGGATGCACCGGTGAAAGTTGCACCGATCCTCGAGGTGAGAACGGGCTATGCACGGTACCGAAGAGGCCAGCAAATTATGAAAAGGTGAGATTGCGTATGTCCATGGTTTCACATTAGTCATAAAGAACTCATATACTTATTGCAAAGTTTTATTAGTTTATCATAAATCAAAGTACTAATCGCATGCCTCGAGGGAAGAGGTTGGTAGGATTTAACCATCGTGCGCTTCCGACCCGAAACAACACTAGGATTTCAACGAGGAATAGAACTGCTCACACATCATCACCATGCCTCTTTAATTTTTAGATGAACAAGAAGGTCAACCCCTCTTAATATCGAAACTTCTACGGTTTAACAATTATGAACTCACACCTATTTCATATTACTACATCAATATCATTAATCCACAATTTCTTTATATGTGCTACATGATGGTTTTGATTATCACTCTTTGAATACCTAATATTCTTGGACTAGTATCTATGACACATGCAAATTACCTTCACTATTTATTAACTCTTAAAAAAATATAAGTGAATAACGAGAGTGAAATCATTTCTTTAAAATCTACACGCCACCATGCTCAAAAAGATATAAGTGAAGTACTAGAGCAACTGCTAAGCTCAAAAGATATAAGTGAAGCGCATAGAGTATTCTAACAAATTATGATGAAGGTGTGTCTCTCTTAAATAGGTGTGTACAGAAAACAATGATTGTGGCAAACTTAAAGTAAAAGCAAACAACGCTACAAGCAAAACTCATATCATGTGACTAATAAAAATATAGCTTCAAGTGACGTACCGATGGATTTGAGATGAAAGAGGGGATGCCTTCCGGGGCATCCCCAAGCTTAGATGCTTGAGTCTTCTTTAAAATATTACCTTGGGGTGCCTTGGGCATCCCCAAGATTAGTCTCTTGCTACTCCTTATTCCTTGGTCCATCAAGATAACACCCAAAACTTGAAAACTTCAATCACACAAACTCAACAAAACCTTGTGAGATCTGTTAGTATAAGAAACATATTGCATACTTTAAGTACTGTTCTAAATTTATTCAACTTTCATAAATGCATAATAGGTACTGTATTCTAACTTCTCCATGGCGTATACCCCCCGATACAATCCATAGTTTAATCAAAATAAGCAACTATGCAAGCAAAAACAGAATCTTTCTAAAACAGAACAGTCTGTAACAGTCTGTAGAGACCCTATACTTTTTTCACTCTAAAAATTCTTAAAAATTAGGAAAACCCCAAAATGTTTTATAGCAACACTGTGTAAAAATTTCAGATCATTTTCACGCTCCATAAAAAAAATGAAAATTCCTGTACTGGAGTCAAAAGTTTCTGTTTTGTTTCAACATCGATTCTACTCATCTTGTGAGTCATCCCAAAGGCTTTACTTGGAACAAACACTAATTTAAACACGAAAACATAATAATTACAGAGGCAATAATAATTATATTAAAAACAAACAGAAAGTTTAAAGCAAAAATTTAAAGATAACTATTGCGTTGCCTCCCAACAAGCGCTATTGTTTTATGCCCCTAGCTAGGCATAATGCATAGTTTCAAGTATTGTCATCTTTGACACTCCACCCATAAGTGGCTCTCATAATTGATTCATAAGGTGGTTTAATTCTATTTCTAGGGAAGTGTTCCATCCCCTTCTTTAATGGGAATTGGAACCTTATGTTTCCCTCTTTCATGTCAATGATTGCACCTATAGTTCGTAAGAAAGGTCTTCCAAGTATTATGGGACAAGAAGGATTGCATCAATATCAAGCACAATGAAATCTACAGGCACATAATTTTTATTTGCAATAATAAGCACATAATTAATTCTACCTAAAGATTTCTTGATGGTAGAATCCGCAAGATGCAGGTTTAGGGAACAATCTTCAATATTAGTGAGACCGAGCACATCACAAAGAGTTTTAGGAATAGTTGAAACACTAGCACCAAGGTCACACAAAGCATTGCATCCATATTTATTGATATTTATTTTGATAGTAGGTTCCCACTCATCATGCAATTTCCTAGGAATAGAAACTTCAAGATCAAGTTTCTCATCATAAGCTCTTATCATAGCTTCTACTATATGTTCGGTAAAAGCTTTGTTTTGTTCATAAGCATTGGGTGAACTAATAACAGATTGCAACAAGGAAATACATTCTACTAAAGATCAATTATCCTAATTAAAGTCCTTGTAATCCAATATAGTGGGTGCATCACTAGTTAAAGTTTTGACCTTTCCAAACCCACATTTTTCAGTTTTAGCATCAAAATCATCACCCTCCAGGCAAACAGGACGCTCCTTTACTAAAGTTGACTCATCTCCAGTACCTTTATCATTTATATTCAGAGAGTTAAATAAAGATTCAATAGGAGAAATATCAATCATTTTAAGATCTTCATCCTGATTCCGGTAAAAACCGGGTGGAAGAGCCTTTTCTAAGAATTCCCGCTTAGCTCTCAACTTGGCGGTCCTCTCCTTACTTTCACTGATAGATATTTGGATAGATTTAATGGCATCATTGAAATCATGCTTGGGTGGCATAGCTTTATTTTTAAGAGTTTCCACATCAAGAGCAATTCTATCCATGTTTTTAGCCAAAGTGTCAACTACATTTAATTTTTCTTGTACCATATTTTTGAAAATATTTTGAGAATTAATAAATTCTTTAGTTGTGATCTCAAGATCAGAGGGTATCCTATTAGAATTACTAGAAGAATTGCCATAAGAATTACCATAAGAGTTTCCATAGTTGTTAGAGGAATTACCGGGATACGGTCTAGAATTGAAATTTCCTCTATAAGCATTGTTATTGAAATTATTTCGCGAGACAAAGTTCACATCAATAGCATCATTATTTTGCTGAATCAAAGTAGACAAGGGAAAATCATTGGGATCAACATGAGCATTTTTACTAGCAACCATATTCATAAGAGCATCCACTTTTTCACTCAAAGTAGCGATTTCTTCAACAGAATTTACCTTCTCACCGGTTGGAGCCCTTTCGGTATGACATTGAGAATAATTTGTCATGATGTTGTCCAGAAGTTTTGTGGCCTCTCCTAAGGTCATATCCATAAAGGTACCACCTCCAGCAGAATCTAGAAGATTTCTAGACACAAAGTTTTGTCCAGCATAGAAGTTTTGGCTAATCATCCACATATTTAAACCGTGAGTTGGACAATTCCTTATCATTAATTTCATTCTCTCCCAAGCTTGTGCAGCATGCTATTGATCTATTAATTATTTGATTTCTAAGGGAGATGATCTTAGCAGGAGGAAAATACTTGGCAATAAAAGCATATTTACACTTATCCCATGTTCCAATACTATTACGAGGTAAAGATGAAAACCAAGCCTTAGATTTATCTCTTACTGAAAAAGGAAATAATTTTAATTCACAATATCATTATCCATATCCTTTTTATTTTGCATGTCACATAATTCAACAAAGGTATTAAGATGTGACGCGGGATCCTCATTAGGACTTCCCAAAAATTGATCTTTCATGACAGGATTTAGCAATGCAGAATTAATATCAATAGGCTCCGCACTAGTGGCGGGTGGTATAGGTGTACTAATAAAATCATTATTATTAGTATTTGAGAAGTCACACAACTTAGTAGTATCTTGCGACATGGTGACCGAACAAGCAAAGTAACAAGCAAGACAAGTAAACTAGCAAGCAAAGAAGTAAACTAGTAACAAGCAAAGATAAATATTTTTGTCTTTTTGATTTTTATGAGACAAGCTAAATATGACAGAAAATAAAAAGAAGAACAAGTGAATGAAAATTTGTGTGAAGTTACTTGGTAGTTGATGATGATATTCCCCAGCAACGGCGCCAGAAATCCTTCCTGATACTTGTGATCTGCGTTGGGTTTTCCGTGAAGAGGAACAGGTAATTGCAGCACAAAGCGGATAAGTATTTCCCTCAGTTATGAAACCAAGGTTTATCAAACCAATAAGTATATCAATCCTCAACCGTCTTGAGCGGCTGCACACAAATGAACAAACAACTTGAACGCAACGCGGGCAAGAGGGTTGTCAATCCCCTTGATCTCGTTATTTGCAAGCAAATGAGTTGTGTAGATAATTGTTGATAAATATAAATTGCAAAAAAAGTAAATAAAGGCATCATGGTAAATATAGCGTTTGCGAATATATAAGTGAATAGACCCGGGGGCCATAGTGTTCCCTAGCGACATCTCTGATGTAGGCAGCATACGGTGGGTAAACAAATTACTATTGGGCAATTGACAGAAAAGCGGATAGTTATGCAATGTTCACGGCAACGATCATGTATATATAGGCATCATGTCCACAAGCAAATAGGCCGACTCCTGCCTGCACCTATTACTATTACTCCACTCATCGACCGCTATCCAGCATGCATCTAGAGTATTAAGTAAAACAATGTAATGCTTGGAGAACGATGACATGATGTAGAGAAAGTAAACTCAAACAATATGAATGATCCCCATCATTTTATCCTTAGTAGCAACAACACAAAGACGCATCTTGTCCCCTACTTTGTCACTGGGATATAGAAAATTGCCAGGTTGAACCTACCACAACGCACCACTCCCACCGTGGAAATATCAATCTACTTGGCCAAAGCATATCAATAGCTCAGAGAGCATTACGAAGCTATAATGATCACACACTTAAGAGATAATATAATTCAGAGGCATCTCAAATACTTTTCATGAATAATCTGAACATAAACCCACAATTCATTGGATACCAACAAACACACCGCACAATAGGATTACATCGGATAGATCAAAGCGAAGATGCGATGATCATTGTATTGTAGATCATAAGAGAGAGATTGCCATCTAGGTACTAGCTATGGACCCGTAGGTCTGTGGTGAACTACTCACTCATCATCATGAGGGCAGCAAGGTTGATGAAGATGCCCTCCGTGATCGATTGCCCCTCCGGCAGGGTGCCGAAACGGAGCTCCAGATGGCCTCGCGACGGAACAGAGACTTGCAGCGGCAGAAAAAGGATTTCGGGACTGCCTCCATGGTTTTCATAATATTAGACAATTTATAGGCCGAAGAGGGACATCGAGAGGTGCCCGAGGGGGCCACCACATATCAGGGCGCCCCCAGGGCACGCCCTGATGTGTGGTGGGGCCCTCATGTGCCTCCCGGCTTCCTTCCAAAGCTTCTAGGTCTTCATATAGTCCAGAAAAAATAATCAAATATTTTCGTGGCAATTGGACTTCGTTTGGTACGGTAAACCTACAAAGGCAAAAACACGCAGAAAACAACAACTGGCACTTGGCACTGGGTCAATAGGTTAGTCTCAAAAATAATATAAATTGGTAAATATGACCCAAAGAGTATCCTAGAATGATAATATATCAGCATGGAACAATAAAAAATTATAGATACGTTGGAGACGTATCAACCGCGAGTCGTGGATGACACGGAAGTTCCCCGAGTCTCGTGTGTAAAGTGTGCAACCTCTGCAGAGTGTAAAACTATTCGAATAGCCGTGTCCACGGTCAAGGACAGTTGGATGACCGCTCTTGGGCTACGTCCATTTGTTTACAAAAGTTGGTGCGCGTGTGTGGAAAAAGGGAGAAACATGAGTTGAGTCAATGACTCGACGTGATGATTGAACATGGGATGTTCAAACCTTGATTCATATTGATATCTGTAACCTGTTCATATGGTTACTTGGAACCTCATGATGCATGTTTCTACTTGTTGATAGGACATATCATTGCATAAAAATTAGCCTTTCGCAAAGGTACCTATTTAGTGCTATATCATGCTCTGTTATACCTTGTTCCAAAACATGGGTTGCTTGCGAGTACATTCAAAGTACCCATTGCCTTGCCACTTGTTATTTAATTGGCCAGGCATGGAAGAGTAGGAATATGGTGAATAGTTCGTTGTTGACGAACATGCGAACTAGGATGCTTCCTAGTCAGAATGCGTGTAGGGTTAAGGCAGACGGCATGGGTCTAAGCTATATTTCAAGATTTTCGCTGCGAGATTATGTTTGTTATTTGGCCTTCATGGCCCTATCTATGTAAGACTTGACCATGATGGTCTCTATTTGAGTAAGATGGTATGTATGGATGTAAGACTCTTGATTATCCAGCTTCTGTGTGTTTAGTGAGCATTGATCTCTGGGATCACTGTACATGTGCATTCGGTGAACACGACTTACAAGTCGGGGTACCCAGAAAGCCCCATGCTCCATGCTGGCGGAGCGGTTGAATCGCAACCATGCCCACGCCCCAGTGGAAGCCCCATGCTCGCGCTGGCGGAACGGTCGAACTACGACCATGCCCACACTCCAGTGGAAGCCCCATGCCCCGCGCTGGCAGAACGATCAAACTATGATCATGCCCACGCCCAAGTGGAAGCCCCATACTCCGTGCTGGTGGATAGTCAACTGAGTGCGCCCCACGGGCCACACTGACCTCAGGGTAAATCGTGCCTGACACGGCAGCCGCCGGCCTCCTTTCGCGGCACGCGCTCGCTAGCTTCCTCTTGAGCCTCACGCAAGCGGGGGCTGGACACGGTGCCTGTGCTCGGGTTAGTTCCAGGAGCGCTGAAAAACCCAAGGGACTAGGCTCTGGCTCGCGGGCCTGCTCCCGCGTACGTCACCCCACCAAGGCGCTTGGTGTCTGGTCTCCTCACGTGACACCCAAGTGCAAGCTAGCGAGCGCTCGTCGTTCGAAATGAAGCTTTTGTGCGCTTGATTTTTCATCGGGATGGATCATTCAAGGGGTATCACAAGGCGCGCCCGGCAAGTGACAACCTATTGGCGCGGCAAAGAGCTAAGTATGAGAACCCCCCGGCGCAGCCTCGCCATTGCCAGCGTTTTCCCTCATGCAGGCCACTTGCGTGTCAAGGGGGGGGGATCCTTGAGCATCGCGCCTCAGGAACCCTCACTAGCTTCCGGAGCCCCTCACCTCCTGGACTTGTCCCAGGCATTGCAACCTGACATACCAGCGATGGCTGAGGCTCGCTTGGGGGCTGGGTCCCGACGACGCAGAGCACAAAGGCAAGCAAGAGATAAACCAAGCACGGAAGGGAAACCCGCGGAGCACAAACAGTTATCACAAATGTCGAGTGTTTCACAAATTAAACCATCGTCTTATGCCTCCGCGAGGCAGAATCAGTCTATTGTAGGCTGATAAAAGGAGGCTTCAGGAAGAAGGGTCGCCGCTGCCATTGCCGTCGCCCACCGCGGCCTCGCCAAAATGTAGATGGGATGAGGAAGTGAACTTCGGGAAGACGCGCCCTCACGCCTCATGAACCTCTCGCAGGCAGCGGCAGCCTCGCGACACGTTCCGAAAAGTTAATTTAACCGTCCCCCGTGGCTCGGTGATCTCTGGTAGTGTTCCTTCTTCCCGTAACCTTGCTCCGGGCGGAAGCCTCTTCTCTCGCGTGAGCCGCTTGCGCGTCAAGCGGGACCTCCTGAGCATCGTGCCTCGGGAGCTCTTACCGGACATCGGGCCCCTCACCTCTTGGCCTTGTGCCAGGCATCGTGACCTGACATACCGACGACGACTGAGTCCTGCTCGAGTGCTGGGTCCTAGTGACGCAGAGCATTAAGGCGATTACAGAGAAGGGGACAAGCCTAACGAGAAGCGCTAAGAACGAACTCATTTTCGACCAAAACAACATTAAACTTAAGGCGCGAGGGCCATAATTCTTTTTACATGCCTCTGCGGGGCCAACTTGGTTCATTGCAGGAAAAAAAGCAAAAGAGGAAGGACCGGGCCCGGGCAGCGCCGCCTCCAGGACTCTGACTCTGGCGCTGCCTGCACCTAGCCGGAGTCATCGTCACTCCCACTACACCCGGAGGAAGAGCTGCTGCTGTCATCGTCGCCGGGGGAGCTGCCACCGCCATTGCTATCGCGCTCCATGCAGTAGTCCAGGCGGTCACCGGCTTCCCCGAAGATCTTCATGAAGAGCGTGGCAACCCCGGCGAACTTGAAGTGGAGGACATGCCCCTCCTTCAAGCCACGAGCGAGGGCGAACGACTTCCACCCTCGCTTCAAAAGCATGAAGCCGAAGGGAGTAAACTCTATCGCCACCCAGGAAGACCCGTTGCAGCAGCCGTCTGGCTGCAGCCACAGGCCCAGGGGCACGCGCTTCACCAGCTCCTCCGTGAAGGAGTCAGGGAGCCGGATCCAAGTGCGGGGCTGGTAGTCCATCCCCACACTAAACTCACGAGCCGCGTCGGTGGAGTGGCTCCACGGCCGGGGTGGCCGGGTGGCTGTGCCATTTCTCCTACCCACCCGTGGCCGCCTCGCCCCCCGCATCCGCGTCCGCGGGCTGAGCTTCTTCCTCGGCTGCTTGAGCCGGCATGGGTCGCCAGCGGAGGGCGCTCGCGCCCCCTCGGAGGTGCCCCGGGCGTGGCTGCTGGCTTGCCAGGGCGGCCTCGCCCCCTCGCCGGCTTCGGCACATCCACCTCTTTCGTCGCTGCTTTTCCTTTCTCAGGAGAAGAGAACCTCCTCACGGGCGCCATCTCTACTACAACCACAAGCGGGAATGAAGAGCAAGAGCAAGGAAGATGAGCCAAGGGACCGTTCCCCTTGCCTTTATATAGCATTCGGCGGATGGCCGGCCTGCGCCTCCTCGCCCTCGCTAGACGGATGCAAGACAAGGAAGAGCAATGATGGACCCATGGCGTGCGCGGGCTTTATGTCAGCCTGAGCAGTTGTCTCGGCGTCTTGGGGAAGTGAGGGCATCCCGCACCCCGTCGTGTGCTACGCGTCGCACCTGACCCACAGACTGTTGGGCCCCGCACCGTTTCGCCCCTCCAACTGGTGGAATCGTGCATGCCGTGGGCCCGAGGCTACTGTCAGGCCCATGGGGCTGGGGGTACCCAGGCCCGTCTGCCCACGGCCCAAGATGCGGCGCATGCCATGGGCCCAGCACGACCCACCATCAGACTTCACGAGCAAGACCCTTGCGAGCGCCCCCGCCTCGCGAGGCGCACGTCAGCAAGCATCGCCAGGAGCCTTGCGAAGCCCCCCTCGCGAGGTCGCCTCCCGAAGCTGCCCCCGAGGCCTACGCGGGGCGGACTAATCAAGGGTGACCTGGTGGGTCGCCCGGTCCTGCATCTTTACGCGAGCGTCATGCGCCAGGCCGAGCAGTGCCGAGAGCCGCGCCAGCAGACGCGAATAGGTAAGTTTCCCTATTTTGTGTTAAGGGAGCAGGGCCAGCTCGTTGGTTACCAAAGCAATCCCCAAAGGTTTCCTATTTGGTGAAAGATGACCGAGGAAGGGGGCTTGGTAGGACAGAGGTCATCCCCGAGCCCACCAGTGCGTCACGGCGGGAGGCTTTTGTAGGCAAAGACCACTTTTGTCAGGATAAGCTGCAGCCCTGTCCCCTTTCAAACTGGCCATACTGGCGACCCTTCTCGCCGGGTATTTTTGGGTGAAGAGGATCGGGGCCAGTATAAGAGAGGGCAGGCGGCAACCATAGAGGGGGACGGAAAACTCAGTTAGGCAAGACTCACCCTTGTACTCGCTCTCATCCTCAAGCAATCTAGCAAAGCATGAGTAGGGTTTCACACCGCAAGGTGGCCTGAACCTGGGTAAGCTGGCGTGTCAACTGTTCTTCTTCCCTAGTTAGAACACGTCGGAGAGTCGCGGTGAGGTTGCGAGGTAGGGTCGGGCTAGAGAACTTGCGCACCCCAGAGTTCGAACTTCCTTGGGTCCCCGCAGCCCCAATTCCGACATATAGTACAGTGTGCAGGTATCCCAAAATTTTGCTCCAGATGACTCATTTATTCCACTGAAGAAACCCTTGATACGTCTCCAACGTATCTATAATTTTTTATTGTTCAATGCTGACATATTATCATTCTAGGATACTTTTTGGGTATTTATTTACTAATTTATAATATTTTTGAGCACTAACCTATTGACCCAATGCCCAGTGCCAGTTCTTGTTTTCTGCGCGTTTTTGCCTTTTCAGAGTTACAATACTAAACGGAGTCCAATTACCACGATACTTTTTGGTGATTTTTTCTGGACCAGTACAAGACCTAGAAGCTTCAGAGGAGGGCCAGGAGATGCACCAGGGGCCCACCACATATCCATCCGTGCCACCTAGGGGGGGGGGGGGCAACCAGATATGTGGTGGCCCCCTGGAGCGTCTCCCGACGTCGTTCTCTGGCCTATAAATTCACATCTACCCTAGAAACACCAGAAGCAGTCCCGAAACACTTTTTCTGCCGCCGCAAGTCTCTGTTTCGGCGGGAGGCCATCTACACCTCCATTCCGGCACCCTGTCGGAGGGGAGATCGATCACGGAGGGCCTCTTCATCAACCTTGCTGCCCTCAACATGATGTGTGAGTATTTCACCACAGACCTACGGGTCCATAGGTATTACCTAGATGGAAATCTCTTTCTCTCTTGATCTTCAATACAATGTTCATCGCATCATTGCCTTGATCTATCCGATGTAATCCCTTTGGATGGTGTGTTTGTTGGGATCCGATGAATTGTGCGTTTATGTTCGGATTATTCATGAAAAGTATTTGAGTCAAACCTGAATACTATGATTCTTATTTGCATGATCATCATAGCCTCGTAATGCTCTCCAATATATTGAGATAGTTTGGCCAACTAGATTGATATTTCTTCGGTGGGAGTGGTGCGTTGTAGTGGGTTCAACCTGACGCGTTTCTATATCCCAGTGACAGAAGGGGACAAGTTGCGTCTTTGTGTTGTTGCTACTACGGATTAAATGATGGGGTTTATTCATATTAGTTGAGTTTACTTTGTCTACATCATGTCATCGTTCTCCAAGCATTACTCCATTTGTCATGAACTTAATACGTAGAGAGGCAAGCATAGAAGCGCTCTTGAAGTGGAGTAATAGTAGTAGGTGCAGGCAGGAGTCGACCTATTTTCTTATGGATGTGATGCCTATATA
The DNA here is from genome assembly GCA_039707655.1 of Elymus sibiricus. Taxonomy (NCBI): domain Eukaryota; kingdom Viridiplantae; phylum Streptophyta; class Magnoliopsida; order Poales; family Poaceae; genus Elymus; species Elymus sibiricus. The sequence continues at coordinate 227,095,904 of CM077665.1, read as the reverse complement.
CACATGATCATTGCTGTGAACATCGCATAATTATTTGCTTTTCTATCAGTTGCCCAACAGTAATTGGTTTACCCACCGTATGCTTTGCTTATGAGAGATGCCACTAGAGAACTCTACGGCCCCCGGGTCTATTCACTTATAAATTCACAAACGCTATCATTACCTTGCTGTTATTTATTACCTTTTATTTTATTTTACACTTTACTATTATCTACAATTATCTACACAACTCACTTGCTTGCAAATAACGAGATCAAGGGTATTGACGACCCTCTTGCCGGTGTTGGGTGCAAGTTGTTTGTTCTTTTGTGTGCAGCCGCTGAAGACGGTTGAGGATTGGTATTCCTATTGGTTCGATATACCTTGGTTTCATAACTGAGGGAAATACTTACCCACTTTGTGCTGCGATTACCCGTTCCTCTTCACGAAAAACCCAACGCATATCACAAGTATCAGGAAGGATTTCTGGCACCGTTGCCGGGGAATACCATCACCAACTATCAAGTAACTTCGCACAAAATTTCATTCACTTGTTCTTCTTTTTATTTGCTTTTATATTTAATTTGTCTCATAAAAATCAAAAATACAAAAATATTTATCTTTGCTTGTTACTAGTTCTTGCTTGAAGTCATGGCTAGTTCTTCTTTTGTGCGTGTCACTCCCAATAATGATGTTATCAATTTTACACAAATGGGAGGAGAAAGTTTGAAGGATTCATGGTATAGGATTTGCCATGCCCAAAATAAAGCAACTAATAAGCTATCGACCACCAAATTGCTTCATAATTTCTCTGTTGGTGTGACAACTTGGTATAGGTTTGTCCTTGACACCATAACCGGTGGGAACTTCTTAATGTGTCATACTTTGGATGCTTATAATGCAATTGAAAATCATGTTGGAACACCACCCCTTATCGTTAATGAAACCAATTTGACATTGGAACATGTTATGCAAAGGCTTGATACTATTGAAAAGAAAATGATCACTAGTGAGTCTATTGAGGAGTTAGATAAAAAACTTCATAATCATATCACTCAATTTGGGTCACGGGTTGGAATAACTTTGAAAACTTTAAAGGAAAAAGATGCTACTATTGATAAGAGGGTATAACAAGGATTGAGTAGAATTGATAAAATGGAGGAGGTTATTGACAAAGTGAGCTCCGCTTTCACACCATCCAAAACTAGTGCTAGTACCTCACAAGACAAAAATCCCAAGTTCATATTTATTCCGAAGAGCATTAGTACACCTCCTTCCAAAAGAAACGAAGATCTCAAAATGATTAGTGTTCACCCCAACTTTTTGAACTTGATAAAGGGACCTATGTTCAAGCCTTCCATTGTTCCTATTAATCATAGTTGTGTTATCAAGGATCTGAATGTCAAAGATGACAACACTTGAAACTATGCATTATGCCTAGCTAGGGGCATAAAACAATAGCGCTTGTTGGGAGGCAACCCAATATGTATATTTATTTTTGTTTCTACTTCCTGTTTTTGTGTGATAATACGATTGTTGCCTATGTAATGATTATGTTTTTATGTTTTAATTAGTGTTTGTGCCAAGTAAAGCCTTTGGGATGACTCACAAGATGAGTAGAAACGATACTGAATCTGAAACAAAAACTTTGACTCCAGTGCAGGACTTTTCATTTTTTACCGGAGCATGATAATGATCTGAAATTTTAACAAAGTATTTATATACAAATTCTTTATGTCTGCCTAATTTTTCAGAATTTTTAGAGTTACAGAAGTACGGGATCTTTACAGATGGCTACAGACTATTCTGTTTTAAACAGATTCTGTTTTGCTTGCATATTTTGCTTGTTTTGATTATGCCATGGACTATATCGGGGGTGTAAGCCATGGGGAAGTTAGAATATAGTACCTATTATGCAAAAATGAATTTGAATCAATTTATCATAGTACCTTAAGTATGCAATATGTTTCTTATACTAACGGATCTCACGAAGTTTTGTTGAGTTTTGTGTGATTGAAGTTTTCAAGTTTTGGGTGTGATCACGATGGACTACGGAGTAAGGAGTATCAAGAGTTTTGTGTGATTGAAGTTTTCAAGAATATTGTTCTCATTTATGGTGACTAGATTAGCTAAATTATGATCAATGACTTGCTATTTATGCTAACTGCCTGCTTAGTTTGTGGAGTCTGGATGACCGTCATTTTCTATGTGCTTACTCTGCTTATTATCTGCATGTATAATGCTCTTTGCACGAGCATGATTTTCTATGGTGTGATAATAAGAGAGTAAATTCTAGGTTTCTTGCATGATGGTTGGTGTACATTGATGGAGATGATTGTTTAATCAGGGTGTTGTGAATGTGATTTCTCTGAATGCAATCCTTTTGCCATTAGGCTATGTTTTAGGAAAAGAAGAGAGTGCACAATTGAACTGTTTACGTGGAAACAACCATTTGGGAATACATAGAGTGGTTTTTTATTACTAGAAGCAAGTTCAGAAAAAGATAGAGGGGAATATGGGGCCAAGAACTTGTTTTCCAAAAAAAATTAGACACTGTTACTTTTCACCTCATCAGTTTATTCACACATTTCAAGGATTTGTTTACATAGGGACCCAAACTTGGATTGGTGACAAGCTTCACTCACACATTTACATGGAGTTTGTACAATACACACAACTTGGATCGATTGAACCAACCAATAGCTAGAAATGGTAATTAGAATCAGGGCATTTCTATTAAGGTCTATTGATCACAATTAATTACAGGGACGTAAGCTGTAGTGATATTTCACATGCTACGTTTGCATCAACAAAACATGCATGTGTATTGACTGCATTTTCCACTGTATTTCTGAAGGAGCGGGAAATAAATGAGACATTCCCATTCAGAACTATTTATGGGAACCCAGAATTTTTGGACCAACCCGTAGGTATCAATTATTCAAAACATGTGAAACAACCAGTAAGTATGAGTACTGATTGTAAGAAAATAAATATCAACAAAAAGGAAGGAACTGGAGCCTGTAGTGGTTACAGGGAGCCAACCGTGTGTTTGTGACAACATGGAATGAACATTTAATCAATGTATGTAAATGTATATATTTTAAATGTGCAAACGAAAGTGCCGGAACAAAGAGGGTTTTCAGATCATAATTTTTTTTAACTCGTCATGGCCCTCCTCCTCCAGACCCCGCTCAACCTCATGAAACCAACTTGCGTATCGATGAGCCTAGCTCAGCTAGTTGTTTGCTAGCTTTGTAGTTCCTATTCTGAACATATTGGTTAACTTCTTGAACCCATGCTTACGGCATCAAGTATTACATAGAGTTTTTTTGCTTAATCTACTTGTCTATAGAAGAATATGGATGTTTCATTTGCTTCAGTTACTATCAGTAAGAACACATTGTGAGTGTCAGATCTTTAACCATTTGCCAGTGAATGTATGGCCTTCCAACAATAATTGCATTAGCCGTAGCACACCCGTGTGCCAGGATGATGTACACCGCATGGGCATTAATTCTAAAATGGTGTTTGTCGATAATGAAATATCCAAAGATACACTTGATCGGACCAATTTTCTTCTCTCTGAAATTGTTTCTTATGTATATGCACAAATATAGATGCCATGTTTTCACAATTTGAGAATACATATGCTTGCTAATGTGATTACTTATTGTGGAGACCCCGACTCATAAGTCGAAGTCACCGAATGCACATGTACGGTGATCCCAGGATCAATGCTCACTGAACACACAGAACTGGACAATCAAGTCTTACATCAATTACATACCATCTTACACAAATATGACCATTATGGTCAAGTCTTACATAGATAGGGCCATGAAGGCCAAGCACCACACATAAAACTTGCAGCGGAAATCTTCAATGATAACGTAGGCCCATGCCATCCGCCTTAACCCAATAGGCAGTCTGACTGGGAAGCGTCCTAATACGCATTTTCGTCACCAAGGTACTATTCACCATATTCCTGCTATTCCATGCCTGGGCAATTAAATAACCAGTGGCAAGCCAATGAGTACTTTGAATGTACTCGCAAGCAACCCATGTTTGGAACAAGGTAAACAATGCATAGCACTAAGTAGGTAATTTTGTGGAAAGCTAGTTTTGAGAGCAATATCATGTTCTATCATTTGTAAAATCATGCATCATGAGGTTGCATATATCAATCTAAATAGAGTGTGAACAACTCTAGTTTAGTCATCTCATCAAGTCATCTGACTTAGGTCAAGTACTTCTTCCCCCCCCCCACACACACACCAAGTTTTGCAAACCATCGGACGCAGTTTAAGCAGGACCATCAACTATCCTTGACCGTGGACACGACTATTCGAATAGTTTAACACTCTACAGAGGTTGCACGCTTTACCCACAAGACTCGGAGAACTTCCGTGTCATCCATGACTTGCGGTACCTTAGGGACCCAAGGTAAGCACCCGAACAATGTCTTTCCCTTGACAAGACTAAACAAAGAGTCCACTCATTGGCCCAAGTCCACATGATGTACATCACAAGTACCATCCAAGAGGGGACATAACGGTGTGCCCGGTGTGTGTGAAAACAGCCATAGTCGTCCTTCCCGGTAGGAAGCCATATCGAGAGAGTAACTCAGGCTCTCCCGCCACTAGTAATGCGGGCTCTCTGCTAGCATTGGCGAAAGTAATCAACAAGGCCCCGTCCCATAAGGGGTATTGTGGTCGTACATATAAGGTTGGGACGGTCAGCAGATCTTAAATCTCCCCGTTTTCGAAAACACACACACACACACAACTTGCCTCGGTACACCACCTCTTTATCAAGTGGCTACCTAGCACAACATCTCCCTTGGGCATTAGTGGCACCCGATGGGCTTTTCGTGAAGTCTTTGAAAACACTTTTGTTTCCATCTTTATGCATATCTTCGTCCCATTTTCGTAGCAACTACTCGCACCTAACTATTTCCCGCCCACATAACTCTACACGAAACATAGAGTCATGACATGCAAGTATCAACGAATAGTGCATCAGAGACCAACCTAGCAAGGTTGTCCCTTATCATCATCATGCCTTTAATGCAACGAAATAAAGTGCTATATGACATGGATATAAAAGGGTTTCAACAACATGGTCAAGGGGCTGCCTACCTGGCTCAACAAGGTCTTCGGGGTCTTTGAAAGCCTTTGGCCCAAATTTTTTCTCTGTTCACAACGTAATCTATCGTTGCAATATAACGGGCAAAAATAAGACCATGACAAAAACAAGAAAAATAAATCACTCATAAAAATGTCAACCCATTTTTGTTAAGTACTAGATTTAAAACTAAAAATACTACTGGTGTTGATTTTGGAGTTGGAGTGATAAAACAAAGGCACATATTTAAACAAGTGGATTTAAATGCCTTAAAAGGATTTAAATCAGAACCATATAGAAAAGTTTGTCCAATTTGAGTGGGAGTTGTACCATTAAATAGGTTGCAATTTTAGATGAATATAGGAGTTGGAATTTTTGCATTTGGACAAATATTCAGGTCTATGGATTTTTTGGAAAAAAATACTGATAAAGGAAAACAAAAAGGCTAGCAGGGCAGCTAATCCAGAACACCTGTGGCTTGGCTGGCCGAATGGCCAGCCAGCCCGCCGGGAGGTGGTAAATGCGCACCAGTCGTGTTTAAACCCGACAGGCTGGGCCCAACGCCAGTGAGAGAGAGGGAGGGAGAGAGGTGTGTGGATGAAAGGCGGATCCCGCCTGTCATCCCTAACCTCTCTGTAGGGAGGCCAACGTGCTTACCGATGGCCCTACGGTCAACGACGAGCGGATCTGAGGGCGGGAATGGATTAATGGCAGAAGCACCGTCCTGAGGGTGCTGGTGGAAGTCACCGGGGATACCTCGTTCGCCGGCGGTGAGTGGACACAGCGGAGAGGCTTCAGGAGGTGGTCCAAGTCGACAATTTCGGCTGCAATTCCCATGGGAAATGGAGGGGAAAGGTCAGCAGTGAGTGGCGGTTCCAGAGAGAAAGAAAAGAGGGCCGGAGGAGGCCTGCACCCGAAGATCACCGGAGGTGCGATGCGGCGGAGCTCGGGCTCGATCTCAAGCTCGGGGCATTCCGAGGTTGAACTGGTGGTGCGGGAGGTGGATTGAGCATGTGGAGAGCGACCAGAGGGGGATAGAGCGCTCAGGGAGGTTCTTATATAGGGGGGCGACGGGTGCACCATGGGCAGCGTCCATGGAGCCCGCGGGAGAGGTGCCGGAGGGCGACGGAGGGCTCATAGGCGTGTCTAGAGGCGTCACGGGGGTGGTTAGCTTTGTAGGGAAGGATTGGAGGGGGGGAGAGATTTTGGCGTCCGCGCGTGTGAGCTTGCTCACTGGCGAGCCGGGCGGCGTTCGGGCACGCGCGCTGGGGGTGTGAGAGAGAGAGGGGAGGTGTCACAGCCCTAGATTAACTTTGCTTGTTAGTGCATTCATGCATGATTTTTTTTTCAAATGAATTTGAATTGGGGAATTATCAAGCCTCGGAAAACATTTCTGCCAAATGAGCAATATAAAAATTGCTTCAAATAAGTCCAAGAAAATGTTCCTGATATTCTGAGAAAATATTGGCAAGCGGAAAAATGCAAACCAATATTTTTTTGATCACAAAAATATTTATTTTGGGCATTTGAGTTAATCCAGAAATTATTTGCATTGGATTTATATTTTATATATATTATATATAGGTCCAATAATTCTGAAACTTTTTGTGGTACTTTGGTTTAATCCATTGAGCTCACCTGCAAAATTTCATAATTTTATAAAATGATTTGATAGTCAAACCAAATTAAACAAACTGTAGAAAATAAAAAACAAATAAAAAGAAAAGGCATAAACTTACCTGGCCCAGTAGAGAAGTGGCCCAACTAGGCCAATGCGAGTCACCCCTAACCTCTCACCAGGAGGAAAGGGGCACGCGCCTGGCTAGCTCCACCCTGCCTGCTTGCCTCCCCAACGCGCTGAGAGCACCATGCACATCGACGAAGCCGTCCCGCTCACTCTCGCTCTCTCCCCTCCCCTGGACCTCTCTCCCTCACCTGGCCGAACGCGTCGTCGCCGCCGCTCGCAAATACCACGGCCACCACCGTTGCTTCGCCTCCCCGAGCGGCCCAACGCCTCCGCCACCTCGCAGTGCTCCTCCGTGCCGAAGGAATCGAGCCCGCATGCACTGCATTGCCGGTGTCGACCCCATCTCCAAGCTTCGGTTGCCGGCAACCCCGCCATCAATTCGCAACAACCCAAGCATCTCTAAGCTCTCCGTCGCCTCTGCTAGACCCACCGTGAGCTCCTACCCCCTTCTCCCTCTCCTCCCCATCATCTGCATGCCATAGCTAGCCGAACCGCCAAGGCCGGAGCTAGCCACCACACGGCCTTGTCACCGGTGCGGCCATAGCTGCCGCCGCTAGTTCCTGAGCGCCTCGCCATGTTCGTCCTGCTCCCACGGGTCCAGCGCACACACCTGCTTGACCCTTGTGCCCCCATCGACCTCCCTGTCGAGCCCGTGTGGGCGCCACCACGGATGTGCTCGCCGGCACACGCTGTGGCCGCCTCGCGAGCTCCCGTCTGGTCCGCTGGATGCGCACAACGGAGGGCTTCACCCTAGTGCCCTCCTCCGCCATTCCTGCGGCCTTTGAAGCGGACTCCACCGCGTCCAGTGGTCGCCAACGATGACCTCGTCGGCCTGAGCCACTGACCGGTGGACCCCGACCGTCAGGAACTTAATTAGCCACTAACCACGACCCTGTGTGCATGACAGGTGGGCCCGGATACCCTAATAACCTCGGGTTACTCTTAATTAAACACAGTTAAACACTATGTGATTAACATGTGGGTCCTGGTCGTCAGGTTTGACCTAGACCCGACGCTTTTGACTGGATGATGTCATGATGACGTCATGCTGACGTAATTATTTATTTTCTGGATTTTATAAAATCCAGGAAATTCCTGAAAATAGTTTAAACTTCGAAAATTCATATAAAATACTGTAACTCAGATTGAAATAATTTATATATGAAAAATGATAAAAAAATCCAAAGAATCCATCTATGCTATTTACATGCATGTTAGAGCAAGCTAAATAGGAAAACTTGGACATTTTGTTCAAATGCAATATGTAACTTCACATATGGACTTGAATTTGAACCTTTGGTGCAAATCAACTTCATTTAACCCTCTTGATATCTACATTAGTTCCAACCAGCAACATATGAACATGCCATGATCATGCATCATCGTGAAGCATTTGTCGTGCTTAATTTGTTCCTTGTTTGATCTTGTCGATAGACTTGCGAGACGTAGTTATCGATGACATCAAAGAATAGCCGCGTTCTTCCGATCTTCAGGAAAGGATCCCCCCCTTGAGCCATGTGGTGCCATTACCTTGTTATGCCTGCTATGCTTAGAGTTGTGTCAGGTCAGATTCATCTGGGTGATGAACCGGAGTGAAACGGATGTGTTCTGATTATGAGAGTTAAGTGTTGAACCTGTTTGCTAAAGGTAGCGATGAGAGGGCATGCAGGAGTACATGGTGGGTTGTCTCATTGAAACCGCTCATAGGAACCGAGTTCCGTGTTTGTGTTCCAAGACTAGCTACTACAACACATTTGGTTCCGGTAACTCGACCCCTCTCGTTCTATTAACCTACCATGTTCTCTGTCGAGGAGTCACAGTAGTTCGAAACGTTTACAGGTGGTGGCACGGCCTGGAAGTGGGTGAACGACCCAATCAGGACCGGCTTGGGGCCCTGCTCACATCGTTTGAGGCCATATTGGAAACGTCGGCTAGACTTCCATTATGGGTTCCAACTCAAGTAGGCGACTACCTTGGACATGAGTCGTTGTAAGTTAACGTCCGTGGCCGACTGCCTCGTTGGGCTTCCGCTTGAAGGTTGCCGAGGTGCCTTTTTATGTGCACATAGCAATAAGTGGTGGGAACATGTGTGACGAAGTACAAGCCTATAGGGTAAACCATCTATTCGAATAGCCGCGTCTGCGGATATGGACTACTTGGAGACTTGCATTGTTCATAGATAACTTAAAATGGATACTCTAAAATGCTCCAGATAAGTGTGAGTGCTATGGATGGCTTCTCGTAGGAAGACGAGAGAGGATCCATAGTGGTGTATTGATGTGGTGAATATGTGGACTCATGTGCGCTTTCTCGTAGAGAGACGAGAGAGGAATGATACATTGGCGTAGCTAGTTTAGCCAAAGGTCAAAGATGGCATTTCTGCAGTAAACCCCATAGTCCCGTTAATTGATACATGATGCATAAGTAGATAGTTCCGATGTAAGACTCGCTGAGTACGTTTGTACTCACTGTTGCTTATTTACGTTTTTGCAGAGATAGACGTTGTTCACTTTATGGTTTCTTCTTGACATTGACATCGATTGATTAGCTTGGGAACCCAGACGGCAGTCTGGCTCCTTTGGTAGGGTCATTGTGGCCTTTCAGGCTCTTGCAGCCGCTTTTAGTAGATGTCTCTACCCAGACATGTATCTTCCGCTTGTGGTTTGTATGCTCTGAATGTTAGGTCATGTGACCCCCTGCTTGTAACATTATACTATGTTGGCTCTTCGGAGCCTTCTAAATAAATGTTATGTTGTAGAGTTTTGTTGTGATGCCATGTTGTATCTACGCATATCGTGCATATTGCGTGTATGGTTGAAATGCATTGGTATGTGTGGGATTCGACACCTAGCTGTATGCCTTTAGTTGCCTTTTTTACGGGGAAATGCCTCTTTTTGTGCTTCCACTTAGCCTTGGTAGCTTGCTACTGCTCCGGACACATTGATTGAACGATGTGTATCCTTCTTTGCTGCTATGTCTGTCCCTATGGGGAAATGTCACGCGATGTAATGGAGTCCTTGTAGCCTGCTACGACTCGTCTACACACGTTGATGACCGACACCTGCATTGCTGGGTTATGTATGCATGTCCCTGTACGGCTGTGCCACTTGGGTCTATAACTAGTGATGTGGACCCGGGTTCTCTAACATATGATTGCTAGCGACATATTCATATACGTCAGCCAAAAGGCGCAAACAGTCCCGGACAAGGTAACGTGGCAGACGTGGGGACTACCGTGCGTGAAACCACAAAGTGATATGATGTATTACATGCTAGACTCGTATGGCTTAGGATCGGGGTCCCAACAGGAGGGGAGGATCCTGACACGGCATCATGTCGTGGACGCCAAGGGCCTCAAGGGGCGCGATGGGGAGACCCGAGGTGGTCGGGCGTGAGGTTAACCCTCCCTGGAGCGCATGGCCACGCTCGAGAGCGCTGTTTTAGCCAACATCCTTTTGTCCCCACGTGCTCTGGCGCGCCCATTGGTGTCCAGGGGCTGCGGGTGGAATAAACAAAGAGGGTTTGGGCTTTGGATGCTGCTGGGAGCGATGGAGAGCTGAGAGGAATAGAAAAATATGCTGTCCAGATTGTGCAAGTGGGGTTTTACCCCCTTTCTATCATGGAGGTGGAGCTGCATTTGCTACCCGGGTTAGGGGAGAAGTAGAAAATGTTGTGGTAAAAAGATGAGATCAAGTGGGTTAGTGTAAAAAGTGAAAATCATCTGTTTACATTCTGTCCAGGAAGTATTTCATGCTATTCTGAAGAACTTAGAGGATGATGATGATGTTGAGACTTATTAGGATTGGATGAGGGTCTATTTTGGGCTTGCAAACTAATTTTCATCCCATTTGGAGAAAGTGGCCAATGCAAACTTTATAAACCCTAGAAATGGGCAAAAATGAATTTGTTTAGATCTGGCTAAGGTACCCTATTCTCCCTGATGCACCACTTGGTGTATACATAATTAGAGTATTAGAGCATGTCCAGAAAGTTTGGGATCAATAGGAGATACTTGACAATGTAAAGTTGATCAAATTTGAATCTGGACATAGAGGGTTTTGGGGTAGTTTTGTGAACCAAAACAATTTTGATTGAGATGAAACTTGGAAAGATCATCACATAAGGCATATATGACTTGTTGGAATTTTAGAAATCAAATACTTGAAATATAAAGAAAGGGTTTTGGAGGGTTTTGTCCAATAGTTTGAACATGACCATGTGTTGAACTCACATATATGAAAATATATGTCCACTAAGATTCCCTAAATTTTCCCAAGTATTTTTGAAATGAAAAAATAATTTTCCCTATAAAAGACCATTTCTGGCCTCAGAAAAGGGCATTTAATTAAAATACAAAAATAACCTTTAAAATAATATTTTTGTGGTTTTTGGAAGTCTTTTAGATAATAGGATCCAAAAAAAAATCTTTGGGCCAAAACATTCACCCTAATTTGAGGACTTGAAGTACAAACCTCAGTTCAGGTGTTTTTGAAAACCTAAATCGAATAAATGATTTTTGGTCAAAATAATATTTTATAAAAATAGTTTTATGTCCTATACACATGTCATGATCATTGGGCAAAGTTTTGGATCAAGGAGAAGAGTTCTGAGAGTAGGGATATTTTTATGAATTAAAGCACAAACAAATAGACAAACAGATAACATTTAACTCAAGCATCACATGCACACAAAAAGTTTTAATTGGTCCAAAATTTTAAACTTTATTAACATAGTGATGTGATACAAGACACATGGTGTGACACCGTCGGAGTCTAGGATTTGTGTCCAAGAACTTCTTCGTGAGTAAGATTCGAACACTAGGGGCTTGGCCTAACAACCTACAACTCGACGACGGACGTGAGAGGATCGATGACAGGCTCGCTGGTGCTCGCCGGACATGACAGGGACGTGCGAGCTACCCAGGTTCGGGCCACCATGGAGGTGTAATACCCTACTCATGCTTTGTGTTGGATTGTTCTCTGTATCAGAGTTGTGCTCGAGGTACACGAGGTCTTAGGGAGAGAAAATGGCTCGACCCCCTTACATGGAGGCGGTCCTTCCCCCTTTGTAGTGCCTTGGTCCTCTTCCTCGAAAACATCGGCGGTAAAGGTCAGCCACAGGGCGGCAATTAAAAGGTGGACAGGAACTCAGTCCTATCATGACAAAAGGTGGTCTTCGCCAGCTAAAGTAGTCTTCGTGACGCGCCGGTGGGCTCGGTGATGACCTCCGTCCTGCAGCGCCAATCCGTCCTGATTGTCTTGCATCAAAGGGGAAACACTTTGGGACTTGCTTTGGGGGAGGCGGGCCCTATTGCCTCCCTTATCACCAGAATCGAAACTGTCCTGCCTTCCCCCTCTGTCCTCGCCATGACATTAGGGGAATCACCTTAGGGGAGGGGGCCACGCCCTGCGGCTGGCCACATATAAACTCCCTCACGAGGCCACCCCGTGAGGGAGGCTTCGCAAAGCGCTTGCGCCCGCCAAGTTGCCTAGGCAGGGATTTGCCTCACGCAAGGGGTCTTGCACCTCGCGGAGCAAATCTCTCGGGAGAGGAAAGAGGGGGTTCAACCCTCTTGTGCCGGCCCAACGTCGCCTCCTCACTCGGCCGGTAGATGGGTCGTGGTACCCCTAGTCCCACTGGGCCGACAGTAGCCCCCGGGCCTGCGGTGCGAACGTTCCGCTGAGATGAAACGACGCGGACCGAAGAGCCACGACTCCTGACGAACAGCCAGGCCAGGAGGTGATGTGGGTCAGCCGAGATGGGAGGTGGGTCAGCCGCGATGGGACGTGACGCTCCTACTTCCCCACGACGCCCCAGGGACTACGCTCCTGCCTTGAAAACCGCAGAGCGCACCGAGCGAAGCCATCGTTGCTCACCTTCTCCCACATGCTTCCCTTCAGTGTTGCTCCTCCTTCCTTGTGCACAAGCCGTCTTCCTCTCCTCCTCGCCATGGCGCCAAAGAAGAGCACAACAGACGTCGAAGCACAGGCGGAGCCTTCGGTGCTGCTTTCCTCCCTGGAAGCAGTGGAAGTTGATGCCCAAAGCCGACCCCGACGCGGCAACTCAGGGCCGCCGACAACGAGTAAGTGCATCGACCTCCTCACTTTCCTCCTAACTGTCGTACTTAGGGCCAGTGAACGTCATCGCTGATCTCTTTAGGGTGCCCACGCGCAAAAGGTAGAGGGGTGCCTCGCCTGCGGCGCCCTCTCGTACGCTACTTGCTGGGGAGGCCTCAGCCCTCGTGCCCAGCTCGGCAGGGCCTGGAGGGGCTGCTCGCCAGCCTGATGCCGCGGCGGAGCTCCGGGAGTGCGCGGTCGCCATTGCCACGCGCTCTCCCCAGGACGCCGCCCATCAGGCGGAGCTAGCTCGGAGGGAGGAGGCCGTCGCCGGGCAGGAGGCCGACGTGGCCCTCCGTGAATGGGAGGCATACCGGACCGCCTTCGAACAGGAGGTGGAGCGCGAGCGCCTTGTGACCCTAGAGGGTCAGGTCGTTGCGGACAGGGCCGCCTTTGAGGCGACGCCGAACGAGGTCCTTACCCAACTCGAGAGGAGGGAGGCAGCGGGTAGCGTCGATGCCGACGCGAGGGTTGCTCGGGAGCGGTGTGCCGCTCTGGAGGAGAATCATGGCAAGTTGGCACAGCAGGAAACCCGCTTCCAGCTCTGGCGTGACACCCTCCAGAAAGAGGTGGATGAGTTCAAGGCCCAGCTGTGGGATGCTGAGGCCGACCTCCAGGCTGCCCTCGAGGGCATGGGGGGCGTGGATGCGGAGCTGGCATCGCTGCAAGCTCAGGTTGGCGAAGCCGTCGACGCCGTGCAGAGGGCCAAGGATGACGAAGCGCTGACGCGAATAATGCAGGCGCAGCGCGCCAGGCAGTTTTTGGACCTTGCCATGCGCGGCGGTGGCATACTCCGCCACTTCTTTGAGGGCGTCCCGGAGCTGCCTCACGCACACAACGATGGGGGCTACCTCGACTTCTTCCTCAAGGTGGTGGAGGCGCTGGAGTCGGGCGTGTCCAAGGTGGATGAGGACATCGAGTTGGGTGCCCTCGACCTTCTGGACTGCGTGTTGACGCGCGTCTTCTCCAACCTATACCTCCTCGACTCTGCTTTCGACTTCTCTCGCGTGGTGGACCTGGTGCCTACGGAGATCTGGGGTCCTTTCAGGGACGTAGTGCGCGAGCACGTGGAGTCTTTGGTCATGCGATTCGCTCAGGTTGCGTCCTCTGAGGAGAGTGGCAGCCTTGGCGCGGATCTCCCCAACAGCCACGGTGAGGATGGCACCTCCTCCACTTGAGTTTTTATCCTTTCTTTCCTACTGCATCATGAACCACCTGGCCCCGTGGGGGCGTAAAGCTATTTGTGGAGTACTTTTGCTTTAAGTGGTTGCCGCTTATTATGTTTGATGTGTTTCCTTTTGCTCCTCCCGCGAGGCCCTCCTCTTTCCCTTGCAATGCCCTCATGCCCTGTGTCGCTGGGACCCAGCCCTCGAGGTGCACTACATCGTCGCTGGTGTGCCTGGAGTGCGTGCTCGGCAAGGCCAGAGGGTGTAGGGCTCTTATAGGGCCGGTAGGAGCCCCCGAGGCACGATGCTGAGGGACCCCTCTTGACGCACAGGCCGCTCGCGCTAGGAAAATTAAGGCACCTCGAGAGGGGAATAGGGGGGAAGAAAGCCTAAGGGATGTTCTTAGCCTTAGTTGCTTCGAGGCATACGGCTCGGGGTGAATTTTCCACCGGAGGTGGCTCGTGAAGCTTGGTCCCTCATGAAGCCCCCTTTGCCGCAATGTACCCTCGCAAGGCCCCCCTACGGGAGGGCTCCTGAGGCCTCCTGTGTCCTATACCATGAAAGAAAAGATTGCCGAGTGGCGTCGTGGGGCACGCTTAGGGGGTCGCCTATGGCCGTCACACGAGGAGACGAAGGCACCAAGGACCTAGTGAGGTCACGTGCATGGGAGCAGGCCCGCAAGACAGAGCTCGGTCGCTTGGGTTTTGCAGTGCTGCAGGGACGACCCGAGAACAGACACCATGCCCAGCCCCCGCTCGCGTGATAGACATGGGGGAGATCATGAGGGCGCGCCCCTCCTGAGGCGCGCTCAGCTGCGAGGACGCAGGATATTTTTTTGTTGGAGAAAAAACAACTTTACTGATGCATGAAACAAGTTCATTACACAACATAATGGTACATGCTGCCATTTTTGAAACAGACCAGCTTGTGGTTGCGGCCGGTAGGCGCACCTCAAGAATGACAGAAAATGCTGCTGTGACGGACACGAGACAACCTGAGGTTGGTCGCGCTGAAAAGTACCCTCATTGTCAAAATCCACTAGCGCGGAGCATGGGGCTTCCACGAGAGTGGGAAGGGACTCTCACGTGCCGTGGGTAGTGTGGGTAGAGAGAGCCCCGGAGTGTGTACAACTCCGTCTCGCTCATATTTGTGAAAACGGACAGAACTTACGGTGATGGTGGCGTTCCATGTGTTTGGCACCGGAACACCCACCGCCGTCATTTGTGGTGCCGCACGGGGCTGGAGATTGGTCGACGACCAATTCCGCATGCCTTGCGGCCCGGGACTCCAGACTCATGCGCATTAGCCTCTTGAAGGTGGCTATAGCCCCCTTCAAGCCGAAAGGCATGCACATGAGTAGATATGAAGAGAAGGGCCTCGCGAGGCGAGCCTGGTTGATGGAGATGTAGTCGACGCATGCGCCACTCAGAGACGGGGGGTGGGGTCGACGGTCAGCTTGAAGTCGCGAGCCTCGCGGGTGCCTGCCGCATCCTAGAGCTTGCTGTCCTCCTACTCCCAGGATGGTTGAGACCCCTCCTGGCGCTTGACAATGCGGGTGTGCCGGCGCATGGCCAAATGATGCTCGATCACCTCCCTCTGCATGCCGGACTCGTCCGATGTCGTCTGTGTAGACGCACCAAAGCTGGCCCGGAGGTAGACGTCGAGCACGCCTTCCTATTTGGGAGAAGGGCCACCTCCAGTGGCGAGGGAGGTGCTAGCACCGCACCCTTCCGGCGAGGCCCTCTTGAACTCGGCCTGCTCCTTGGGAAGCAGGGGCTTCTTCCTCGTGGGTGACTCCTCAGCAAGCCTAAAGATGTCCTCATCGACAGAGTGCTCGGCGGAGGCGACTTGGTAGCCATGCTCGAGGGTGTGAAGAGCTTGCCTCTCGTTGCAGTGGATTGTGAGGGTGCCACTGCAACCGGGCATGTTGACGAGTCCATAGTCATGGTGGGTCACCGCCATGAACTTGGCAAGCGCTGGGTAGCCCAGGATGGCGTTGTAGGGCAGGCCGATGTGGGCCACGTCGAAGACGATGAACTTCGTGCAGTAGTTCTTTCGGGTGCCAAAGGTGACGGGGAGGCACACCTGACCAATGGGGTGGGTGGAGCCGTCAATGACACCCGAGAAGGGCCTGGTGGGCATCAGACGCTCGTAGGGCACTTGAAGTGTCTCAGACGCCCAGACGTTGATGAGAGTCTCGTGACATCCACGCTGCTGATGGTGGGTGGCAGCAGCACGGGAACGGCACCCACAGTGCAAGTGGACTCGGGGTGGTCGCTGGCGTCAAAGGCGATGGGGAACTCCGATCACCGGAGGCGGCTGGCGGCCTCAGGTGGCACTAGAAGGAAGGCAGCGTTCTCCTCGCGCGAGAATTGCTTGAAGCGGCGGTCGGACGGAGGGGCTGGGCCCGCCCAGGATGCAGGCCACCCTGCGGGCTCCTGGTAGCCCCCGTTTTACTCGGCTGGAGGGGGGTCGTTAGGTTGAGCCGGTGGAGCGCTGGCTCGAGGGTCCCCCAGCCTTGGCTGGCCCTTACAGCCCTGGTGACTGCTGTCGATGGCGCCATTGTTGTTGCTGATGTCACCCCAGTGGCCATCTCCGGTGCGGCCCCTGGCGCGCGTCTTGCGGCTACCCGGGTGGTCAACACGGCCTTCACGGAGCTGCCTGAGCTCGTAGCAGTTCTCGGTGCTGTGGGTGTTCACGTTGTGGTAAACGCACAAAGGGCGACCTTCCTTCTTGTCCTCCATGCCGCCGCCGCCGCGCTTGCCGTCTGGCTCTGCCGCGAGCACGGTGGGACCCTTGCTCTTGGACTTGGTGGCGCCAGGATGTGCGTCAAGGTCGCCCTGGAGGGAGAGGCGCCCTTCCTCAGCCTTGGCACAGCGGTCGGCGAGGAGGAACAACTTCGCCATAGAGTCAAGCTCGTCCCTGACGGAGAGCTACTCGCACATCTTCACGTCCGTGACGCCGTTGGTGAAGGAGGAGACAATGGCGGCGTCGGAGGCCTTCAGGATCTTGTTGCGCACCTGGGTGAAATGTTGGATGAACTTGCGAAGGGACTCACCTAGGCGTTGGCGCACGACCTGTAGGTCGTTGAGCGTGAGGGGGCGGGCGCTCGTGCTCGCAAAGCTGGCGATGAACTTCTTGCGCAGGTTGTCCTACGAGGAGATGGACGCCCCGGGGAGGTTCACAAGCCACGAGCGCGCGGCGTCCTTGAGGTCCATGGGGAACCAGTTCGTCATGACCCGCTCGTCTCCCCTCACGACCTGGACGCTGAAGGTGTAGAGCTGGAGGAACTCCACGGGGTTGGTGCTACCGTCGTAGTGGGGATGGAGCTATGACTTGAACTTGTCGGGCCACACTAGGCGGCGTAGCTCAGGCGGGAGAGCCAGGTAGCCCCCGGTGGAGGGAGCGGCGCCTTCGAGGGCCACGTGGCCCTGGCGCCCTGCCTTGAGGATGGAGCAGCATCCTGGCGGTTGGGCGGCTTCTCGGGGGCCACACCCGTGTCTGGGGCGCTCGGCGGACGATCTGGCAGCTGTCGCCGTTGCCGACGGCCGAAGACGATTCGTGGGATGGAGCCGGAACCTTCTCCTCAAGGCAACTCTTGACCAGACGGCGAGCTGGCAGTGGAGGAGGAGGAGCGTCATGCCCCGCACGGCTAGCTTGTGACGACGGAGTGGGAAGGGAGTGCGAGGGTGCCAGGTTGTCGCGTGCGGCGTTGACGAACTCGGTGATGCGCCTGAGCCAAGCTTCGTTGGCGTCCTCGGAGGGGCGGTAGCATAGCAGCTCATGCGCCATGAGCAGGGCAGCGTTCGACGCGGGGTCATCGCAGCGCGCAAGCGAAGAGGTGGCAACGGAGTGGCCGCGCGCCCGCTCGTTCACTGACGGGTTGGCGGAGGAGGCAGCGCGCTCACCGACTGGCTAGGTGGCGGCGCAAGGGTGCCGCCACGGGGCGTCATAGACGGCAGGCGCCGCACAGGCCCTGGCCGCAGCTCGGCGTGCAGAACATTCGCGACGAGTGGCTGCTTCGTCCATGTTGAGGTTGGCATCGATGTCGAAGACGCGAAGACTACAAGTCCACCTACCTGGCACGCCAAATGTCAGAGTCTAGGATCTGTGTCCAAGAACTTCTTTGTGTGTAAGATTCAAACACTGGGGGCTTGGCCTAGCAACCTACAACTCGACGACGAACGTGAGAGGATCGACGACGGGCTCGCTGCTGCTTGCCAGACACGACAGGGACGTGGGAGCTACCCAGGTTCGGGCCACCGTGGAGGTGTAATACCCTACTCCTGCTTTGTGTTGGATTGTTCTGTGTATAAACGATGTGCTCGAGGTACACGAGTTCTTGGGGAGAGAAAATGGCTCGATCCCCTTACATGGAGGTGGTCCTTCCCCCTTTGTAGTGCCTTGCTCCTCTTCCCCGAAAACATCGACGGGAAAGGGCAGCCAAAGGGCGACAATTCAATGGGGGACATGAACTCAGTCCTATCCTGACCAAAGGTGGTCTTCGCCAGCTAAAGTAGTCTACATGACACGCAGGTGGGCTCGGTGATGACCTCCATCCTGCAGCGCCGATCCGTCCTGATCCTCTTGTATCAAAGGGGAAACATTTTGGGACATGCTTTGGAGGAGGCGGGCCCCATTGCTTCCCTTATCACACGAATGGAAACTGTCGTGCCTTCCCCCTCTGTCCTCGCCATGACATTAGGGGAATCACCTTTGGGGAGGGGTCCGCACCCTGCGGCTGGCTCATATAAAGTGCCTCATGAGACCACCCCGCGAGGGAAGCATCGTGAAGCTCTTGCGCATGCCAAGTTGCATCGGCAGGGATTTGCCTCGCGCAAGGGGTCCTGCCCCTCACGAAACAAATCTTTTAGGAGAGGAAAGAGGGGTTTCAACCCTCTTGGGCTGGCCCAGCATCACCTCCTGAATCGGTCGGTAGACGGGCCGAGAGACACTTATTCATTTCATTAGATAGTGTCTTCCCATCGATCCATCCATGCACTGAACCAATAATTTTCTTACTCTGTTCAGGTCGCATTCACGAACGAGCGACAAATTTTGTTCTAAACTACTAGCATAAGGCAGTGAAATAATTTTTGCTCACGTGAGTGGAAGTTTGGAACAAAAGTAGAATAGATGACAAAGTGTATGCACTACACGTATGCTACTACTTAGATACTTATTACTTTTCTTGAAATGAAGAAGTACAGGTCCTTCCATATAGGACTTACAAATTAACTAAAGACCAAGTGTTTGTACTAGCAGTTTATTACTCATCTTTGCAATTTTATTGTCTCAGAAGCATAAAGGTGAAATGAAATAAATCACTTTCCTATAAATGGGCTCCGTTCTAAATCTGCATTAGCATATCAAGGCCATAGACCATAGATATCCAAAATTAACAGGTTGCTCTTTTCTCATATTTTTAGTTGATAGGGAAATTTTCTAGATCAAATGCTTATAGGAATGACTAAATATTCTCATGGCAGAATGAGGATGGCGGCATTCCGTGATCCAACATCTGTTCTACCATAAGGGTTGCTGGCATTCTTTGGCAATACTAAGCCTCTTGCTAAATCATGACAAGAGATGGGCCTTTGATATAATCCAAGCATCAAGCCTCGGTGATCTGTAGTGATGCAGTGGTGCACCTTAATGGAAATATGAACCATGGCTTGATGTTCCTTTCAACCTGTATAAGGCTATGTGGAGAAATTATGTTGAGATTGAAATGGAATTCCTCACACTATGTAACTTTAGTGTCTCAAGTAATTGAAGAAATGTTCCAAGAATAAGGCCACCATCAATATATTGTTCTTTTATGGGAAAAAGAGTCTGCATGTGAATTATCACTTTTTATTTGTTGAGAAGTTTCTTACCTTTATGATGGTCAATTATTTTTATGTAGATTTTGATCATATATTTTTAGCTAAGATGCATTAGATCATTGTAGTATAGTTGAAGGGGATGTTATAGATGAATATTTGTGTACTATTTGTAGCGAACATAATTCCAATTTTACTATTGGAAATAGGAAATTTTTGGCATTTGCTCCATAGCGAAGCACTAAAGAGGCATGTGAGGACACGTGCATGACTCACCCTCCCTCCATGAAACAAGTCCATAACAGTACAAATCAAAAGCGAGTGGGAGTATCGGGGTGGTATATGGACTTGACGCTTGAGTAGATCGGTGTATAGACTAGGTGCAGGAGTAGCTCACAAGAGGGTGACCCTCATATCCTGCTTGACGAGATTAATTTTTTTACGTTTCAAATATTCCCTTGAGCAGTTCAATGTCATGTTCAAAATAGAAGACATGGATGAAAGGAGCATGTAAACATGCTTTATTGGGGTAGAGAGAGTTTTTTTCTCCCGTTGCAACGCACGTGCATTTTTACTAGTTACATACAATATACTAACATATCGGATGTATTAACATCTTATATTATGGGGCGGATGGAGTATATATGTCGGTGTATTAGGGAATGGGGCCTTTAGTACTCTGACGTGTGCATAGACGACAGCGACCCATCGCCCGACAAGCCTTGCCGGAGAATAGCTACGCTCAAGACACAGCCAACCGAAGATCAAGCTACCAGCGGGCCATCTTGCCGGTAGGAGAAGGCCCGAAAGCTCCGTGCTGGCAGGCTCCCACTACCAGGCCACCGCTCCACCTCGTCAGTCTGATTGTCACTTATGAGTGAGGAGTCGAGCGGGCATGCGTTTAGGTAGAGCCTGCTGTGGCAAATGGCAGCTCCAGAGGATTAATCCACCTTTATTAACACCTGTCCTGGTGGCGTGGCAAAGGAATAAGAGGTAGTTTAGCGGACGATACAGAAAGAGAGACCATCCTTGCCAGGAGACGACGCCGGCGTGACATCTCATGGCGCATTTAATGCGTTTGTCCTAAGCTGTCAGAGTTAGGTATATGGCACTATAGCCACTACCACCATAGTATTTTTATAGTTTTGCCACTATGGTAACCCCTTTCGCTATAAAAGGAGGTACATGGCAACATTTACAAAGATCGACCCTTTGTCGATTTGCATGTATAAACTGCACTCCTGTGCTTTCCTGCCGTCAAGCTGCGCTTTTGAAAGCACATTTGCTCCCTCGGTGGTTTTGGTAATTAATAACAACATATATGTCATTGAACTAATGTTTCCACTAAGCATATTTTAGGAAAAGTTCAATGATAGGGATGGCAAAGGGATTATGGAGAACCCCAAGATGCAAGGAAATGGATTGGCAAAGCTTCAAGCAAGAGGACTCTACATTTTACTTTGTGAGAAATCATTTTGAGTCCATAGGAAAGCCAATACTATTAAAATGGGGTAAGGTACTGTTGGTGAACAAGATGCTCCACGTGCACAAGAGATAGTCACCAAAAACACCCACAAGCTCTTCCACAAAAGTCAGTCCAAAGCCAAATATCCAAAATCGGTGCAACCCACAATTCCCACTCAGTGCCACTGATTCCCAAACTCAGACAGACCCATGCCAAACCCTAGCACATCGGTGCAACCGATTCCACTTCGGTGCCACCGAGTTTGGGTTGCCAACTTTCTGTTACCTCGATTCACAAAATCGGTACCATTGAGTTTTCTGAATCGGCGTCACCGAGTTGGGCAATCTGACCGTTGGTCACCTAATCGGTACCACCGAGATTTATATATCGGTCTCACCGAGATTCAAAAGTTACTGCCTTTTGGTCACTTCGGTACCACCGAGATTCACACATCGGTGTCAACGAGTTGGTCACTTTAGGTGTAACGGTTGGATTTTTGGGGATGCCTATATATACCCCTTCACCACCACCTACTCAAAAGAGAAGCACTCAGAACTATTCCATACTTGCCCCATCCAATTTTCTGATAGAGAGCCACCTACTCATGTGTTGAGATCAAGCCATTCCACTCCATCCATATGAATCTTGATCTCTAGCCTCCCCAAGTTGCTTTCCACCAATTCAATCTCTTCCACCATAGCCAAATCTGTGAGAGAGTGATTGTGTGTTGAGGAGTCTATCATCTTGAACCACAAGAGCAAGGAGTTCATCGATATTGCCGAGCCTATTACCATTTGGAGGCTGGTGCCTCCTAGATTGGTTAGGTGTCGCTTGGGAGCCTCCTACTTCGTGTTGGGGAGTTGAACCAAGAAGTTTGTACGGGCAAGGAGATCGCCTACTTCGTGAAGATCTACCCATAGTGAGGCTAGTCCTTCGTGGATGAAAGCCGTTATGGAATAGTCAAGGTTGCTACTTCGTGGACCCTTATGGGTGGAGCCCTCCGTGGACTCTCGCGACCGTTACCCTCCGTGGGTTGAAGACTCCATAAACGTGGATGTACGATAGCACCACCTATCGGAACCACGGGAAAAATCATCGTGTCTACAAATTGCGTTTGATATTCCTCCCTACCCTCTACTATACATGCTTGTTGTTACTTTCCGCTGCTATACTCTTAGACATGCATGTGTAGGGTGTGCTTGACTTGATATCATTGCTAAAATCTGCCAACACTTAAAATTGGGAAAAGGTAGGATTTTTATTTGGTCAAGTAGTCTAATCACCCCCCTCTAGACATACTTTCGGTCCTACAAGTGGTATCAGAGCTTTGTTCTCCACTGCATTGGTCTCACAACCTAGGAGAGTATGGCGTCTAGTGAGGGAAATTATCACCGTAGAGGTCCGTACTTTGATGGCACTAATTTTGCTAGTTGGAAGCACAAAATGAAAATGCATATTCTTGGTCATGACCCCGCCGTTTGGGCTGTTGTTCGTGTTGGCTTGCATGGTGAATTCTTTGGTGATGGAAAGGAACCGGATCGTGAAGTGACCGTGGATGAATTGAAGACGTTGCAATACAACGCTCAAGCATGTGACATTCTCTTCAACTGCCTATGCCCCGAAGAATTCAAAAAAATCAGCCGTCTTGAGAATGCAAAAGAGATTTGGGATACTTTGGTTGATATGCATGAAGGTACCGAATCCATGAGAGAATCCAAGTTGGACGTTCTTCAAAGTCAGCTTGACAAGTTCAAGATGAAGGATGCTGAAGGAGTCGCAGAAATGTACTCTAGGCTAGCTCTCATCACAAATGAGATTGCTGGCTTAGGAAGCGAAGAAATGACCGACAAATTCATCATCAAGAAGATACTTTGAGCTTTGGATGAGAGATACGACACCGTGTGCACATTGATCCAAATGATGCTCAACTACAAAGATCTCAAGCCTACATAAGTCATTGGAAGGCATGTTGCTCATGAGATGACACTCAAGGACAAAGAAGAGCTTCACAACAAGTCTAGCGGTGCTTACAAAGCCACAAGTGATGCTCCCGCAACTTCAAGCGACAACCTTGTAACCAATGAAGAGATAAGCCTCATGGTCAAGAAATTCAACAAGTTCTACAAGAATAGAGGCAAAGAACAAAGCTCCAACTCAAGATATGAAGAGAAGCATTCGTCAAGTCGTGACCGAAACTGCTACAATTGTGGGAAGCCTGGACACTACTCCGTTGAGTGCACGGCTCCCTACAAACGAAGAGAAGAGTCACCTAGAAGATGAAGCTCAAGGAATGAATCACCTCAAAGAGAGAAATGGAGTAGAGATGATCGTTATGAACGAAGACCCTCAAGGAGAAGTAGGGACTCAAAGAAGAATGAAAAGTACACCAAGAGCTACACAAGAAGAAGACATTAAGCTCATGTTGCCAAATGGGTTTCCGGCTCCGACTCTGATAACAACTCCGAGAGAAGCTATCACTCCAACTCCGAGTATAGTCAAGATGAAGGTGTTCCGGACTTGCACTAGTGACTACTAACTCCTATGATCTATTTGATTCACCAAATGAAGGGAGTGGAAGTTGCTTCATGCCTAAAGGCCCCAAGGTATCACACCCTGAGTATCTTGATTTTGATAGTGATGAAGATGATCTACTTTGTGATGATGACTTGCTCTTTGATAAAACTAGTAATGTTAGTCAAAATGAACTAGATAATTCTCATGCTAGTCAAGATAAATCGTTTGATGATGATAAGATGAAAATAGAACAACTAACTAAAGAATTAAACACTCTTAAGTTAGTCCATGAATCTACTCTCGAAGATCATAGAGAGCTTGTAAGGACTCATGAGAAGCTACGCTTCGAGAAGCTCACCTTGTAGAAAGAGCATGAGTTTCTTAAAGCTATCAATGACGATCTCCGAAAGAAGACTTCATCTTATCTAGCCAAACGATTACTCTTGTCTACATTCATGCCACAAGTTAAATCTAGACAAACTAGTAACAAAGGCAAGAAAGGTTCTTCATCTAGTAGCAATAATAAAAATGGCAAATCTAATGATGTTGCTTCTAGTAGTTCTATTGATTCCACTAATGAAGATTCTCTTAGCCAAGTTACACTTGAGCAAGAGAACACTTTATTGAAAGGGATTATAGACAAAGGTATCTACAAGAGTCTTGCCGGGTGTAAGCAATTTGAGGAATTTGTATGCAAGCACGGAGGATACCGGAAGAACCATGGCATTGGCTACTTCAATGCTAATGGAGTTGAATGGGAAGAAGGTCAATACCCCAAGCCCAAGTTTGTTCCTCAAAAGGAGAAGTATGAACATACTCCTCCCAAGGGAACAAACACTCAATATGACCTTCCACCACAAGACCACATGCTCAAGGGCAAGAACAAGCTTCAAGAGGACATTGACTCATATTAAGATGAATCCCAAGCTTTGGTGGAGTGGGTACCCAAGGCTACTTCAAGCTCAACTTCTACAAGGGACACTTCAACACCAAGGATCCCCATCAAGTTGATGTGGGTCCCCAAGAAGAAGAACTAGAGAAGTTCTTGAGGGGTGACTACGCAAATGAAATTCACTCACATTCATTATTGGCAAGGACTATTTGCAATCAACTCCAACTCTATGCAATAGTTCAAGGAGTCACACATTACCTCAAAGGTAAGCAAGGGACAAGGTAATCAACAAATCAATGGACATCATCACATATGCTTTGCATTCCATGTCCATAGACATCCTTGTATTTGTCTCTTGTGTGTTGGGACTAACCCATGTAGGTGAGAAGAGTAAGGAAACAACAAGGATGCTCCCAACTCATGGTGATCTTCATCAACCTTGGGCATCCACCACTACCTCATCAACATGAAGTCTTCTACGACAATCCCAAGGTTAGTTTATCCCTCCTATGGGGGGATGTCACATCAAGGGGGAGCTTTACTCTAAGACTTGAGTTAAAGCATCTCATAGTATGTGACAACATTAAATGCTTTATGTAAAATTGGTAACCCCACTTGTGCTTAAACGATGAGTATGACCTATGATCAAGTATTCTTACTTGGCTTCTAAGTCAATATACCCATATATAGATGACTCCGTCATCGCCAAAATGCTTGATAGATGCTAGTATGTATGTGCATGTTTGCCATGATTTCATTTGACATCTTATTGTGTGAGCATGTTGGTCTGCATTTATTTATCCATTCAAGGACATCCAATTGTTGTTATTTGGCTTTTGATTTTTCTTTTGCCAATTGGATGGATAAGAATGCCTAGGACCACTCTCTAGCTATCTATGCTTTCTTACGTCATATTCCATTCTTGCTGCATCACAAAATTTGAACAAGGACTTTTCGATCTCTCTGTGTGAGGAGCACTCAGAGTTTCGTATCGACAAAGGACTGACCATTAAAACCTCCCAAGTGCATCTCGGTGGAACCAACCCAAAATCTCGGTCTCACCGAATGCCTAGGGTTGATCTGGTTTTCTATCTCGGTATCACCGATTCCATCTTCTCGGTTACACCAAGTTTCCCTGTCAGCAGACAGTTGAGGAACTCGGTGACACCGAAAATTTAGAACCGGTGTCACTGACAGCCATGGGTTTATATAGAGGCAGACCCGAATTTTTGAAATCTATTCTTCAAACGTTGCCCCCTCCGAAACCCTTGCTGCCGAACCAAGGCCCCTGGTCATTGCCTTCGTCTGCCCGAGCGCCTCCGCCGTTGGAAGTCCCCGCCGTCGACGGAATCCTCTCCCCCGTCGCCATCGTAGCGAAGTCGTCACAAAGCTAGGGTACGATTTCACCCCCTCATGCGCTCCAACCTCCGATTCTCGCGTATTAGGACTTCTCCATCAATAATCCACAGTTTGAGATTGATTCATCCACGAGAAACTCCAGTAGAATAGCGAACGAATGATTTTTTAGGTTTTGCCGTCCGCCACATGAATCTCGGTGGAACCGACGCAAAAGAATCGGTAGCACTGATTCACTTTTCTCGTCGACTGAGAACAGTCTCGGTGAAACCGAGTGCCCATTTTCAGTCTCACCGAAAGTGGTGCCAAGTTTCTGTTATGGAGATTGTCTGTCTCGGTAGGTCCGAAGTGTTTGCTTCGGTTGTACTGACATTCATTTGGCAGAATGCAAAACTTGAGAAATTTTAGTTCAATCTTTTGAAAATGTCTGCATTTTGTGATGACTCATCCCTTCCACTCTTCTACACTCTATTCACAGGGTCAGAGATGTCAGGATCAGATGATAGCCAGAATGATCTCAGAGAGCAGAGTGTTGACATGAGCTCAGGCACTAGTCCTGAGGGGAGCTATGATGATGTTCCTAGCTCTCCTGATTTGCCCAAAGCTGCAACCAGGGCAAGGAGGACTTCATCCCTGAGGAGCTGCCCAAGAGAGATGATGCTGCCAAGAGCACCACTTCTGCCACTACTTCCAAGAAGAAGAAAGCTATCGGGAAGGAGTTTGCTAGCTCTGGGTCAGCAAGAGCACCTGAGAGCTCTAGGGCAACTATGACTGTTGAGCCCCCCAAGAAGTCCATGCCTAAGAAGGCAGGAGAGAAGAAGAGAGGCAGGAAGAGGATCATTCATGTTGTTGGCAGAAAAACCTCCATGTATGAGGATCTAGAAGAGGCAGCTGCTGAGGAGGAGGAGGAAGAGCCAGTTGCCAAGGCCCCTCCTAAGAAGAAGAAGAAGCTCATGGCAGATGCAATGCCTAAGGCTACCACATCCAAGAGCACCAAGACTGCACCTAAGAAGGCTGTTGCTGCTGAAAAGCCCAAGAGGTTCTCCAGAGAGATACCAGCTTCCAGCAAGAACAAGACCTCCACTTTTAGGGAAGCTGAGGATGATGATTTTACTGCTTTGATGAAGCTAAGACCACACCTTCCAGAGCACAATGCCATCAACTTGCTTGCTGAGGACATGAAGAAGAGGAAGGACTCTGGTTTGAGGGAATGGAGAGCCATTGATCCATATGCCCAGAGAAGGAAAACAGCTGTGGACTACATGTTTTATACCAAGGAGCAACAAGATTTCTATGAGACAATCTTGCTTGATAAGAGCCCAGCTGTGAGTGACATCATATATGTGGATTGGAAGTATATCAAGGAGAATCAAGATTACTTCCCAAGTGTTCAAGACAACTTTCACTTCATTGGTTTGGATGAATTTTTTTGCAAGGAATTCACTGCATGGAACGATGAGATGATCATGCAATTCTACTCCACTGCTCACTTCTATGGAGATGGTAGAATTGTATGGATGACTGAAGGAGCAAGGTATGAATCAACTGTTGAGGAATGGGCTACCATCTTAGGAGTCCCAAAGGTGGAAGAAGGAGATCTGGATGTCTATTCTGAATCCAAGGAGAGCCATGATGCTATGAAGAATATGTACAATGAGATCCCTGCTGCAAACTTGAAATCTCACAAGTTAGGATCCATTTACTTCCTCCAGGCTGGTCTCCACACCATGAACACCATCTTGCGGCACACCTTGATGCCTAAGTCTGGAGATGACAAGATGATAAGAGGCTATTCCATCAACATGCTGATCCAT
This sequence comes from Elymus sibiricus, assembly GCA_039707655.1. Lineage (NCBI taxonomy): Eukaryota > Viridiplantae > Streptophyta > Magnoliopsida > Poales > Poaceae > Elymus > Elymus sibiricus. Next base: position 227,067,903 of record CM077665.1, on the reverse strand, counting down.
CTTGATCGACACACCAGGATAAGGGTGATGGACTTGATAGTAGAGACTGTGAAGAGGGTTGCTGCTGATCAGAAGCGCTCATGCTGCTACGCACCCTACATTCAGATGCTCATCAACTCCAAGCTGGAGAAGCACATCTTTGCTCTTGACAGGCCACATTTTCCCCTACAGCCAGATCTAGAGGACAACATTGTGGTGATGAACCCAGATCATCCCACCTCAGCTGCAGCACAGGCAGAGGTAGAGGCAGCTAGAGCCACTAGTGCTCAAGTCCCTAGATCCAGGAACGAGCAAATGGATCTCTTGATCAGTACCATTTAGGGCATGAAGAAAGATATTAAGGACATCTTGGAGAATCAGCATAGTCTTGTGAGGATTATGGAGAATAGGATCAAGACACTCAATGACAAAGTGGATGGGCTGACCAAGACCGTGAACGAGCTCAAGAAGGAAGTTGATAGCGTGCCTAGTCCCCACACTACAGATGATGAGGATAACTCACCTCTCAGGCCAGGCACTCAGTTCACTACTCAGGCCAGATCAGCCACAATGCCAGCTCCAGAGTTGAGGCCTTCTTCATCAGCACCTGCTGCAGCCTCTTCAGCTCCATCAGCTCCTCCAGTTCCTCCAGTTGCTACTCCAACTCCATCCATGACGTCTGCTGAAGTCTTCGCCGATGCCGTTCTTTCGACTCCTTCACCAGCCACCGGAGGAGATCAGCCCCAGAAGAATGATTTGCTATATACCTTTGAACTTTTTGGTAACTTGTTGCCAAAGGGGGAGAAGATGTATATAGATCTTTAGGCTTCGAGTGAGAGAGCGTTGGTTTTTATCGCTTTACAAAACATTTGATCTTTTGGTTTGCTTGTGTTAAACTTTGTTGGTGTTTTATCATACACTTGATGTGTATTGCTGCTACTTTCTATCATTATGATGCTTATGAGATGGTCATTCACCGTTACTTGATTGTGTTGTGCTATGATATTCATTCTTATCATTCTCGCACACCACCAAGTTGTATGTGACATGAAAGAATGCCCCATGTACCTAATCGATTGTGCATTTGCCTTCAAATGCAAATTTAAAATAATGCACAAATTTAGGGGGAGCTCTTGCTGTCGGATTTCGGGCTCCGCAAAACACTAAGGAATTCGAACCCAGGGGCGTGTGCGAATTTTCCCCAACATCTTCGCCCCCTCCAAGCTCGCAACACAATACCCCCGCTCGATGGTGACGAAGACGATGGCACACAAGAGTTTACCCAGGTTCGGGCCGCTGCGAAGCGTAAAACCCTACTCCTACTTTGGTGGATTGCCTCGCGAGGATGTTTGTGGATGAACTAGTACAACGGTGTGTTTTCGGGGTGGTTGCCTCTGCCCTCTACCGAGCTACTTGGACTCTATTTATAGCGGCCCGAGGTCCTCTTCCCTTATTGCAATGGCGGGAAGGGATCCCACAACGGCCAAATTTGAAAGGGGACATGAGGTACACCCTATCCAGATGAAAGGCGGTCTTCGCCTGCAAAGTTGGTGGTGGTGACGTGGTGGTGGGCTCGCCGGTGACATCCGTCCTGCTGCACTCGCTGACCCGGTCTTTTTGCACTGGAATGGAAATCTTTGGCGGGGCTCCTTGGGAACCCACATTTGTCCTTGTCGCCTGAGCACAAAAGGGGAAACTGCTCCTTCTGGCGTGCTGGCACCCGCCTGGCCTGGCTGTCATTACCCCTGACCTCCTGAGGCCCGGCATTGCATAGGAGTCTCCGCCGCTCAAGAGGGGGCCTGGGGAGGCCTATCTCCCCGCGGGTCTTGGCGTTGCTTCCCTCGCGACCTTGGGGTCTCGCGAGGGCCTTGTGTCGAGCGAGGCCCCGCCGGGTCGTACTTGGTTGACGAGGTGGGCCATGCCTGGGGGCTGCAGGCAGGCAAGTCTGGGTACCCTGGTATCCAGAACGCCGACAGTAGCCCCCGGGCCCGAGGCGCGCTCGAGCTAGCTCCGGGGCGAAGCCACGGTGGGTGGGCCGGAGCGTCGTGGGCCCCAACCGCCTGCTGGCCCGGCCACGGTGCCCTCTGAGACGCTGATGCTAGCTTCCTTTTTGCGATGCCCTGGCGATTGCTTTGGCTGTCAAACCGCCTGACACCCCCCCTCAGAGCCATCACCCTTCCCCATTAATCTGGTCGCCCGTCTCTTCCCTTCCGTGGCTCACTCCTTCGCCGCCGAACTCTCTGTCCGTCCGGCCCTGCCGCCCACCATGGCTTCCACAAAGGATGCGAGCGGGGCCTTGAAGGCATCGGGGCCTGCATCGGCGCTAGAGCCCGCGTTAGGATGATCTTCGGTGGTCAATCTTGAGGGGTTGGAGAAGGTCCGTCTGGTGGTCGCCGTGGGCTCCAACGAGTGGGGGGCGACCAAGATCTGGCTGGGCTCGCGACCGCAGGCCGAGCTAGAGCCCTCCTGCATTCCCCTTCATCTCCACGCCCTTCTTTCCGGCTTGATGCCGCCATGCTCGGACTTCTTTTCCGCTGTGTTGACGCACTATCAGGTCCATGCGCTTCACCTCAATCCCAGCTCCGTTGTCCTTCTTTCTGCTTTCGCTTTCTTGTGCGAGGCCTTCGTCGGTGTTGCCCCTTCCGTGGCTCTGCTTCGCCACTTCTTCTTTCTTCGGTTGAACCCCGGGGGGCACCGCTCCAGGTGCATCTCCCTGCAAGCCGCTGACGCGATGGCCAGTGGGGCCCCCGACGCTCGGCTTTCACCGAACGCAGAAGGGTTCCAGAGGCAGTGGGTGTACGTAGACGCTGCCGGGGCCGGTTTCTTGCTCCAACCCCCGTTGGCTCCCACGAAGCCAAATCCCGTGTGGGGAAGCGAGGAGCTCGTCGACCCTTGGCTCGCGCCCGTCCTGGCCAGGCTGGCGGAACCGAGGGAGTCCGGCGTGACAATGGCGATGGTGGTGCGGGAGTTTTCCCGCCAGCGCATCGCTCCCCTCCAACTCCATTCACGACCGATGTGGACCTTCACGGGCCCTTGCGATCCCATGAGGCTCCAGATCCCTTCTCTTCTTTCCGGCGTGCTGCGCGAGCTACTGCGCTGCCTGACCGGTGGGGACCCGGGTGAGCTTCCCCGGGCCGGCCTGCCCTTGTTCGGCCGCCCTGACGGGGGGGCTATCGCCGGGAAGATGCCGCGTTTCGACGAGTGGGGGCCCCTTCATCTGGTGAAGGCGGGTCCCTAGGATGGTTCCTCCGAGATGGCTCCGAGGCCAAGGGGCCCTGGGGGTGCTGAGGCCGCAACCGGGAGTGGAGGTGATGCCCCGATGGCAGAGGCGGCCACTAACTTCGCCACTGGAAGCGTGGGGCCAGACACCGGGATTCCGTCACCGGGCCCCCGCTCTCGCCGAAAGAGGAAGAGGTTCGGGGGCAGCCATCGCCCGTCGCCGTGGGTGCCGATGAAGAGGAAGTGGTTCGCCATTGACGAGTAAGTGCCTGGCCCCCTCAGTCTTTCATAGCGTATCCGTCCTGAATCTCCGTTGCGCAGGTCCCCCTCCATGGAAGGAGAAAACGAGACGCCCCCGTCTCCTCCTGAGGCTCATGGGCCCATCGTGGCATCAGCACCTACGGTCCTCGCAGCCCCTCATGATGAGGTGCCCGTGCCCGAGCTCGCGTGGCCCCCGCAGGGTTTTGTGCGCGAGTTCCCCGTGGGCTCCTTCACGCTTGGCCCCCTCCTCACTGGGACAAGGCTTTGTCTTCCGTTGGCGGTCATCACCGAGAACCAGCCGCGCCGTGCTCCTGGGTCTTCCTTGAGCGTCGGTACGGACCCCCGCTGGGGGCGGACTCTGTTCGCGGGAGGGGTGGAGTAGGCCCCAGCCCCCGCGCGCGCGTCGGGGTCGGGCGACCCCTCGCATGCCCCTATTACTGGCCCGAGGGAGGACGGGGACCCCGGCTGGGCCTTTGAGCTCGCGTGTGACCTAAGCGCTGTGCGGCATGGTTTGCTTCAGACCGCGGCGCACGCGCTAGGGCACCTGGAGACCGAGCTCGTCACCGTTGACACTCGTCTCGAAGCAGAGCGCCAGCGCCTTGCGCGCGAGTGGCATCGTCTTGAGGTCGCCGTCAACCTTGGCCGCCTGCAGCGTGAGCGCGCCCATGCCGCCGCCAATGGGTCCCTTGCCGCTGGGAGGGAGGCCCGCGACCGCGCCCTCGCAGAGGCCCACGCTGCCGACTGCCGACGCAAGGTCACCGTGGAACGCCTGGAGGAACTTGAAGCTTCCAACGGCGCCCTTGAAACGCGAATCCAGGTCCACAGGGCCGCTCTTGACGTGATGATGATCGAGCCGCACGCCGGCGGCGCGGGGCCCTGCCTTCCTGAGGAGGTGCTGACGATGGAGGCGCTGGAGCAGAGTCTGGAGCACGAGAGGCTGGAGGTGAGGGAACATCAGGGGTCCCTTGCCGAGGATTCCCTTGCCTCCCGCGAGGCAAAGTTCCAGGAGGAGGTCGACAACAAGGTGGCGGAGGCTTGGCATTCCCTTCTTTAGGACTATCGCGCGAAGCTGAAGCTCCAGGAGTCCCATTACCGCGAGCGGCGTGACCACCTGAAAGGCGAGGTTGATGTCCTCAAGAAAAGGTTAGACCAAGAGGAGCGACGTCGGCGAGCCGCGATGGATGCCCAGGCTGCTGCCCAAGCCGAGCTAGCTTTTCTCTATAAGCAGGTAAAGGGCGTTGCTTCCCTGACGGAGAAGGCTTCGGACGAGGCGGACCGCGCTCGCGGCCTCCAGCACACGCGCTCCCAGATGTTCCGGTCCCTCGAGAAGAGGACCCACTGGGCCTTGAGCGACATCTGCGACGCGAGTGTTTTGAGCCCCTTTGTTCCAGACGACGCAGGGTACCTAGGTTTCTTTTCCAGGGTCGTGGAGTGCCTTGAGGGGGGCGCGGAGAAGATCCGTGCGCTCGTGGAGGAGAAGCGTCGTGACCTCCTTGCGCGGGCAGCTTCGCACGTCTTCAGCCACCTCCTTCACCTCGATCCGCACTTCGACTTCGGGGCGGTGCTTGCTCCGGTGCCTGAAGTGATCCGAGGCGCCCTGGCCGGGTGGGTGCAGGACCACGTGGAGTACTTGATCGCGGAATTCTCCTCCGAGGAACCGGAGGATCATGGTGGAGACGGGGGCCGAGAGCCCGGCCGCGACGGCGGCGACATAGGCGATGGCGACGGCGGGAATCCATGAGTAGTCTTTGTGTTCGCCCGTCGGGGTCGTGTGCGCAGCCATGCAGCGGCTTGAGCGTGTTTTTTGGAGGGTCCCCCGAGGATTCCCTCGCGATGTGTGGTGTGTAACGTTGTATGTTTTTGCCAAGAAGCTTCGGTCGGCCCGGATGGCCGTCCCTTGCGAACACTCAAGAGTTTGTGCCCCGGTAAAATGGGCGCACTCGCCCACCCTCCGTTCTGGTCGATCGCGAGGGTGGAGGGGTCCGATAGCTGCCGGGCTCCCCAGAGAAAAGAAGATGCCAAAAAGGGGAATCATTACCAAAAAGAATAATTTCGCACCCAACCCTTTTTTATTTTCAGAAGAAAATCGCAAGAACTCCAAAGTTTACTTCAGAAAAGGGCAAATTCGAATACAAGAATGGGCAAAGAATAGCCGCGTCCGGCATCTAACTAATCTTCTCCCCAGCGCGGAGCGTATAGCTTCCTCGTTGTGTGGGCATAGCCATTGGGGGGGGCAGTGTTGTCCGCCAGCGCGAAGCATGGGGCTTCCACTTGGGCATGGGATGGAACCCCTCCGCGTCCTCGGGGGGCTCCGGGCGTATACAACCCACTCATTATTATGTGAGAGTGTCACGGGTTGAGCCTGGGGGGTGCGCTGAGGGCCCCATACCTTGCTGGCATGAAACCTGCACCCATCCCCCAAGCGTGGTACGGCGACATAGGGTGGATCCCGAACGGGCCCTCGAACGTGGGGCGAGCCCCCCACGCCCTTCGCAGGGAGAGCCCATTCCGGAGTAGGGCCTCAGGCTCTCGGAAGCCCGAGGACGGATGTCGTCGTTGCAGTGGCGCCGCAGCCCCCTGCGTCGCGTGCGTGGCTTGGCGCGGGGGCCCTCCGCCGAGCGCGGAGCGTTCACCCAAGGCGGCGCCCCAGCGCACCTCGCTGGGGTGCCCGGGAGCCCCTCGTAGGTACCCCACCGCTCGTCCCCGTGCAGGGCAAACCAGGCCCGGAGACACGGGCAAGTTCGTGAGCTCTCGCCGCTGGTCGAGCGAAACCTGGCCCGGAGACATGGGCGTACGTTCCACCCTCCGCCTCCGGGTGGGAGTCGCCCTGCCAGTGGACATGGGCGTGTGTTCCACCCTCCGTCTCCTGGCTGGGGGTGCCTGGCCTGGAGACATGGGCGTGTGTTCCACCTTCTGTCTCCAGGTTGGAAACGCCTGGCCAAGGGACATGGGCGTATGTTCCACCCTCCGTCTCCTGGCTGGTGTCGCCCTGCCTAAGGATATGGGCGTATGTTCCACCCTCCGTCGCCAGGCAGCCGACACCCGGTCCGTGGACCCAAGCACTTGCCAAAGGTGGCCCCCTACCAGCGTGTGCGCCTCACGAGGCTGCCAGCGCCTGGCATCCTCATGAGGTTGGCCCCGCCAGCTGCCCTCACGAGGCTGTTCGCACCAGCCTCGACGAGAGCCTCTCGTGGGACCGCACATGCTCCTCCTATTGTCGTGGTAGCTGGCGCCGCTCCCGTCGTGGCCTGAGCGCTTGCCGACATGGTCGGGGTAGAGTCGCGCGAGCCCCCAGGTGTTGGTGTAGGTGGGTCGCCGGACGCCCTGCCTCGATCCGCCGGGAGTCCCAGAGGGTGCGTTATGGCACCTTCCCGCAGCGACTGACAGCTCCCGCTGGCCCCTGCTGGCACCAAGGGCCAACTCCTGCATGCCTGATGAGCCTGGTCGCATCTCCGGCCGGTGCGGGTCGCGTCGCACGTCCCTGGCACGCCCATACGCCCTAGGCTCCCTGGCGGCTGGTTGAGCGACCTCGTGGGCGCGAGCCCGCTCCTGGGCCTTCCCAAGCGTGAGCGCCTGGGCCGCGCCCGTCGAGGTTGCACCTATGGTCGTGTGGCATATCCAACTATCGTAGCATTCGTGGGCAACGGGAAAGGGCCGCAGCTCACGGGCTACGAGGAGCGCGATTTGCCCGCGTGCCGGGTCGCGGTGAGCCTGGGGAGGTGTCGTCGTGACGTGGATGCTGGGGAAGTTCTGGGTGGTGAGGGCTCGTCGCGTGGTTGTTGAAGGCGACAGCCCCCGGTGCCCGTCCAAGACCGGGCTGGAGATGGCGCCTTCCGACGGGGAAGCGGGGCAGCGCTGGATGCCGAGGTCTGGTGGCGTCGCCCGAGCAACTCGGGTAGCCCGTCATTCGGCGCGGGCTCGGCGTCCCTTGGCAATGGAAGCACCAAGCGGAGGCGGGGCGAAGTTTCAGCGAGGACCCCGACACGCCCCCTACGTGGCGCGCCAAATGTCGGATTTCGGGCTCCGCAAAATCCTAAGGAATTCGAACCTAGGGGCGTGTGTGAAGATTCCCCAACAGCTTTGCCCCCTCCAAGCTCGCAACACAATACCCCCGCTCAATGGCGAGGAAGACGATGGCACACAAGAGTTTACCCAGGTTCGGGCCGCTGCGAAGCGTAGAACCCTACTCCTGCTTTGGTGGATTGCCTCGCGAGGACGTTTGTGGATGAACTAGTACAGCAGTGTGTTTTCGGGGTGGTTGCCTCTGCCCTCTACCGAGCTACTTGGACTCTATTTTTAGCGGCACGGGTCCTCTTCCCTTATCGCAATGGCGGGAAGGCATCCCACAACGGCCAAATTTGAAAGGGGACAGGAGGTACACCCTATCCTCACGAAAGGCGGTCTTTGCCTGCAAAGTTGGTGGTGGTGACGCGGTGGTGGGCTCGCCGGTGACATCCGTCCTGCTGCGCTCGCTGACCCGGTCTTGTTGCACTGGAATGGAAACCTTTGGCGGGGCTCCTTGGGAACCCGCGTTTGTCCTTGTCGCCTTTGCACAAAAGGGGAAACTGCTTCTTCTGGCGTGCTGGCACCCGCCTGGCCTGGATGTCGTTACCCCTGACCTCCTGAGGCCCGGCGTTGCATAGGAGTCTCCGCCGCTCAGGAGGGGGCCTGGGGAGGCTTATCTCCCCGTGGGTCTTGGCGTTGCTTCCCTCGCGACCTTGGGGTCTCGCGAGGGCCTTGTGTTAAGCGAGGCCCCGCCGGTTCGTACTTGGTTGACGAGTTGGGCCACGCCTGGGGGCCGCAGGCAGGCAAGTCTGGGTACCCTGGTATCCAGAACGCTGACACTTGCTTATCACATACTTCTCAAAGCGACGATTATATTCATTGATTATATCATATGTCGAAGCTTTGATCTATATGTTGTCATCAATTACCAAAAAGGGGGAGATTGAAAGCACATTTGCTCCCTTGGTGGTTTTGGTAATTAATAACAACATATATATCATTGAACTAATGTTTCCACTAAGCATATTTCAGGAAAAGTTCAATGATAGGGATGGAAAAAGGATTGTGGAGTACCGCAAGATGCTAGGAAATAGATTGGCAAAGCTTCAAGCAAGAGGACTCTACATTTTACTTTGTGAGAAATCACTTTGAGTCCATAAGAAAGCCACTACTATTAAAAGGGGGTAAGGTACTGTTGGTGAACAAGATGCTCCACGTGCACAAGAGATAGTCCCCAAAAACACCCACAAGCTCTTCCACAAAAGTCTGTCCAAAGCCAAATATCCAAAATCGGTGCAACCAACAATGCCCACTCGGTGCCACCGATTCCCAAACTCAGACAGACCCATGCCAAACCAGATTCCACTTCGGTGCCACCGAGTTTCGGTTGCCAACTTTCTATTACCTCGATTCACAAAATCGGTACGACCGATTTTTCTGAATCGGTGTCACCGAGTTGTGCAATCTGACCGTTGGTCACCTAATCGGTACCACCGAGATTTATATATCGGTCTCATCGAGATTCAAAAGTTACTGCCTTTTGGTCACTTCGGTACCACCGAGATTCACACATCGGTGTCACTGAGTTGGTCACTTTAGGTGTAATGGTTGGATTTTTGGGGATGCCTATATAGACCCCTTCACCACCACCTACTCGAAAGAGAAGCACTCAGAACTATACCATACTTGCCCCATTCCAATTTTCTGAGAGAGAGCCACCTACTCATGTGTTGAGATCAATCCATTCCACTCCGTCCATATGAATCTTGATCTCTAGCCTCCCCAAGTTGCTTTACACCAATTCAATCTCTTCCACCATAGCCAAATCTGTGAGAGAGTGATTGTGTGTTGAGGAGTCTATCATCTTGAAGCACAAGAGCAAGGAGTTCATCGACATTGCCGAGCCTATTACCTTTTGGAGTGCGGTGCTTCCTAGATTGGTTAGCTGTCGCTTGGGAGCCTCCTACTTCGTGTTGTGGAGTTGAACCAAGAAGTTTGTACGGGCAAGGAGATCGCCTACTTCGTGAAGATCTACCCATATTGAGGCTTGTCCTTCGTGGACGGAAGACGTTATGGAATAGTCAAGGTTGCTACTTCGTGGACCCTTGTGGGTGGAGCCCTCCGTGGACTCTCGCGACCGTTACCCTCCGTGGGTTGAAGACTCCATAACCGTGGACGTACGATAGCACCACCTATCGGAACCACGGGAAAAATCTTCATGTCTACAAATTGCGTTTGATCTTCCTCCCTACCCTCTACTATACATGCTTGTTGTTACTTTCCGCTGCTATACTCTTAGACATGCATGTGTAGGGTGTGCTTGACTTGCTATCATTGCTAAAATCTGCCAACACTTCAAATTGGGAAAAGGATGGATTTTTATTTGGTCAAGTAGTCTAATCACCCCCCTCTAGACATACTTTCGGTCCTACAAGTGGTATCAGAGCCTGCGCCAGGATACCCTGGGTACCTATCTTATGAGGTAGGCTTCCCAGCGTTCACCCGTGAGCTGCGGCAAGTCCATTGTCCATCCTCTCGGAATTGCAAGACCGACGTACCCGACAAGTACGACGACAAGCTAAACCTGGCAGAGTTCCTTAATGTCTACACCATCATGGTGCAGGACGCCAGGGGACGCTAAGATTCTCGCCAACTACTTCCCGTTGGTGCTCAAGCCCAATGTGAGGTCTTGGCTGATGAACCTTTCAGAGGGCTCCATTTCCATTTGCTCAGATCTATGCCATCAGTTCGTTGGTGCCTATACGAGAGGCCACAAGCTCCCAGGTCAAGCCAGCAACCTGCATGTGCTGCTGTAGCGTGAGGGGGAGTCCCTTAGCAAGTATATCCAAAGATTCAGCCGTGTACACCACAATATACCTGATATTCACCATGCCGCCGTGATTGCGTCGTTCCATACAAGCATGCGCAATCGCAGGATGCACGAAGAGATGAGTATTCAGAAGGTCAAGACCATCAATGTGCTTTATACTCTGGCAGTCAAGTGTGCATGGGCTAAAGAAGGAAGGAGACTTCGTGGGGAAGATGCTGGTGCCGAAGTCAATTGTGAGGGCGACGACACCGCCACCCCGAAGAAGAAGAGCCGAAAGCGCAACCGCAAGGGGAAAGGAAAAGCAGTGATGGCCATCGAAGGCTCCGGCAACAACAACGCCGACAAAAAGGCCAAGGTCGAATGGTCCAGCAAAGACACTATCGTCTGCACCTATGGCCATGAGGCTGCAGCGGGTGACAAGGTAGACAAGACCGATGAGCCATACTGAAAGATCCACCGCACCAAGGGCCATGATACCCATGAGTGCCGGCAAGTTGAGCATCTTGCCAACAAGCAAAACCAAGAATATGAGAAGCACGACAAGGAGAAAGGCCAGAGCAGTGCTGGAGGGTCCGGAAAGAAGCATGGTGGCCGCGGAGGTCGCCGCGGCAAAGCCAAGCAGCAAAAGGAGAAGCCTACGTGAGGTCGCGACAAGAAGAAAGAGGATGAAGAAGGATCTGATGGCCAAGAATTCCAGAAGGCCACACGGGCTATGTACATTGACGAAGGCGCATCTTTGCACTCCTCTCACCGACATATCAAGCAGCTGGCCCAGGAGATCTATGTTGCGGAGCCGGCAATGGAAGCACAGAAGCCGCTCCAGTGGTCTCACACGCCCATCATCTTTGACGCTGAGGACAACCCTGATCACACCATAGTGGTCAGGTGCTTGCCATTGTTGGTTTCACCAACAATACGCAACCTCAAGGTCACAAAAATGTTGGTTGACGGTGGGGCCATTTTGAACTTAATCCCTCCCGAGGTGAATAAGAGGCTCCAAATCCCTGATGAGAACCTCAAGCAGACAGGCACTTTCCAGGGAACCAATCCAGGAAGAAGCCATCCCAATGGGAAGAGAACGTTGCCGGTGACGTTCAGCAGCGACCTCAACTTAAGGACAGAGAATATAGTCTTCGATGTCGTCAAGATACCGCTGCCGTACAATGGAATTCTGGGCTGCCCAGCCTTGGCAAAGTTCATGGCGGCATTACACAATGCCTATAACACTTTGAGGGACGATGCACATCATCACTGTAACAGCCCGAGACCGACGCTCCAGAAGATTCCCTTTTATTCCATTGTCATCATGTGTTTCGTTTGTTTGTCGCACTCATCATCCCATCATTCGCATCATCTGCATTGCATTGGCACTCCGTTGTGTCAGTTTTTCAAATCATCTGTAATAACATTTAATATTGTTGTGTACCTAACGAGAGCGAACTAAATATTCGAATGTGGAGTTTCGTTAATATGCAACTCGTTGCATATTGAGCTTCACTTAATGTGTAGAAGTTGATTGTTGTGCTTGCCACGTCATGCATAACACGCATCATATTTTAAGTGCATCATGTCATGCATATGTCGTGGTGTATCGTGTGTTGATTGTTTGTTCCGGATTGCTTCTTCTCGATAGAGTTCCGAAAGCGTTCGGAGTGTGAGGATTCGTTCGACTACGTCCCGTTCGTCTACTTCACGGATCGTCTGCTTCACGGATTCGTTCTTCTTCCAAGCGGGATCTCAGGAAAGATGATCATTTCCTTGTATACCATTACTATCATTGCCATGCTAGATGGCTCGTTTCTATCGCTGTCTCGCGACCTACCACTTGTATGTTAAGCCTCCCAAATTGCCATGAAAAGCATCTAACCCCTCCACATCCCAGCAAACCATTGTTTGTCTATGTTACCGCTTGCTCAACCCTTCTTATAGCATTGCTAGTTGCAGGTGCAAGTTCTTCCATGTGCAACATGGATATTTTTGATATATCACAATATTATTGCTATTTAATTTAATGCAGATATATACTTGGTAAAGGGTGGAAGGCTTGACCTTTTGCTCGATGTTTTGTTCCACTCTTGCCGCCCTAGTTACTTGTGTACCGGTGTTATGTTCCATATTTTGTGCTCCTAACATGCTCGGGGTTGTTATGGGGAACCCCTTGACCATTCGTTTTAGATTAAAACTTGTCTGGCAAGACCCAACTTTGGTACTACATTTGCTAAACAACTTAATAAAATGCATAGGGACTCGCCGGCACCCGCGGATAATTAATCAACATCCCGGGCCAATGCTCCTCATGAGTGTTGGTCCAAAGTGCTAGTAGCCGAGGCCACCAATGGGTGTGCCAGCCGGAAACTTAGCCAATCCGGTCGTGTCCTGAGAACGAGATACGCGGCTCCTATCGGGTTCGTCGACACGTCGGGCGGTCTTGCTGGACTTGTTTTACCTTTCTCGAATGTCTTGTGCGCGGAATTCCGAGAATACTTCGGGATATCTGGAGGTTGCGGTTTTCCTACGGAATTTCCTAGGAGATCACGGGATTCGTGGTCGAGGTTATTCCCGCGGCGTGTGGTTAGTTTGTGATGGATGAGTTGGAGCACCCCTGCAGGGTTAAATCTTTCGGAAAGCCGTGCCCGCGGTTACGTGGCAACTTTGGAAACTTTGTTTTACACCCGGTCATCGCAAACTTGAAGTAAACTCAAATAAAATACACCAACCGTGTGCGTAACCATGACTGTCTCTTCTCGTGAGTCCTTATCCGAGAGAGAACACAGTAGGGTTATGTTTGACTCGTAAGTAGGTGTTCAGGATCTCTTAGAGATCATTACTAGTTCACGCCCATGTATTCGACAATCATCCCCCTTTATTCTTGTACTCGTAAGTTAGCCACTCAAATAAATGCTTAGTGCTTGCTGCAGCCTCACCACTTAACCATACCTCACCCATTAAGCTTTAATAGTCTTGATACCCTTGGAAATGAGATTGCTGAGTCCCCGTGGCTCACAGTTTACTACAACAACAGGTGCAGGTACAGGTAATGCGATGCTTTGACGTGAGAGCGATGCTTGTTTGATTTGGAGTTCTTCTTCTTCTTCATCGATCATAGGATGGGTTCCAGGCGGCAGCCTGGGATAGCAAAGATGGATGTCATTTTATCGTTTGATTTCGTCCGTAGTCGGACCCTGCTCTTCTGTATGATGTTTGGATATGTTGTTTTATTGATGTGATATTGATGTAGCTTGTGGCGAGTGTAAGCCAATTCCATACTCATCTCTTCTTTACATGTACTTGTAATGATATCCATTCTTGCGAAACGACGAGATGCGCTTCTATCCCTGTCGAGGCCCTCGTGCCAAAATAAGGATAGGATCGCATCTTGGGCGTGACAAGTTGGTATCAGAGCCTGTACCGACATAGGAGCCCCCTTGATTGATCGAACTTTGGCCGAGTCGAGTCTAGTGAAAAAACTATTTTGAGTCTAGTTATGTCGGAGAGTAGGTTTCTTTTACTCCTCCTCTATGCTCTGGTGAGGTATTCGACTTAGGAATTTTGATTCTACTCCTCTTCTCGCTCAATTTTTTTTAGGATCACGCAGGTATTTTGGAAATTATATGATGCCGATGTGAAGGAATTCTGTTTTGGTGCCTCCTGTTATCGAGGAGTAGAGCTCCGAGGGATTTTTGCACATCGTTATCGTTCAGTTTCCTTAGTATCTCAGGACGGAGGATATTCGAAATTGCTTCAATACTAGTAGTGGCGATAGGAGTTTGACATCCCCAGTACTGGTGGAGAGAGTTCGGATGTACTGCCATACTTAGTATCGTTGTGATTACGAGTGTCTGAGGTAGACGAGTTTGTGGAGTTTCTTGGATTATGGTGTGGAAGGTTGCGGGTGCAGTTGTAGATGATTACCTTGGGTACGTTCCTGGGTCCGCAACCCGAATCGCATAAACAAGAAAGACTTCGGAAATTCTTAGGTGGGAATTCATGTAGTTACCTAGGTGTATCCTTCCAACAAATGCAAATGGGTTATGTATTTGTTTCCGGCTTAATTCTCAAGCCTCATCCTTTGTTTTGTTTTAGAGTATGGTAATTCGAGTTGCTTCGATGTCAAGTGGTGATTTCATATCTTTCCTAACCGGTGTGTTTCTCATCAAGTTATTTGAATCCCTTCCAATATTGGCAAGTTCGACCCTCTTATTTCTTCCGGAGTTCTTTTCATCTATCTGAGTTGTCCTTGTTTTTCCCCACCCTCCCGCCCTTTTTCATCAATAATTAAATTCTCATCCAAGTGCCTTTCTATTCATGTGACGCTTTCGCTATCTTCTCTTCCGTGATGTATCCGGTGATTCTCGTGAAGATCCTCAAGTTCTAAGTTCATCATTTCTTCGTCTCGTTTTCTTTCCCGGTGGATTCAATTCAACGCCCCTCCATGTTCGTCATATTCTTTCATTCGCTAACTGAGTTCTCATGTTGGAATTCTTATCCAAGCCTCTCTTGCTCATTCATCTCTCTGTTCTATCCGGAGCGTTGAGATATCTCAAAAGCTCGTGTTTTCATTCAATCTTTTCAAAGTATTTCGAGGTTCTCACCTCATCAAGTTTTCATTCGTACTGGTGCAAGCTCATTTCAACGGTGTTCTCTTTGAGTTGGTCCATAACCCGCAGGTTCTTTCCCAGGATCGTACCTGGCTCTTTTAATCTTTTCCGGAGATCTCAAATTCTTTTCATTGTGACGTAAGAATGAATTCCATCAGTCATAATCCCTCTCCAAGATCATTCCGAATCATCATAGTTGGTTCAACATTTTCTTTCTTTTCCGGAGTATCTCGACAATTTTGGCGGTGTTCCTCTCACCTTTCTCATTCTGCAAGACCGAAGAAGGTTTGTCTTAAATCTTTGTCCATTCTTTTGAAGATTCATAGTTTTAGCTTC
The DNA here is from genome assembly GCA_039707655.1 of Elymus sibiricus. Lineage (NCBI taxonomy): Eukaryota > Viridiplantae > Streptophyta > Magnoliopsida > Poales > Poaceae > Elymus > Elymus sibiricus. The sequence continues at coordinate 227,052,675 of CM077665.1, read as the reverse complement.
GTGCGATCCTCTCAAATTCTTCTCGATCATGAGTAATTCCATCCATATATATCCGCAGAATTTTAGAGTAGTTGTCATTTCTTGATCCTCCGAAGGCCATCATTTCAGAAGATTTCTTCATTCTCAGCTTTCAGCTTTCGTTCTCAAATTCTTCTTAATTGATGTCTCTTTGCTCATTCGAGGTGTTCTTCGTTCGTCTCAATATTCCTGACCGGTGGATCAAGATCTCTTTGTTCTCATGTATTTTCATTCATTCGTAGTATCATCATTCATTTCAAATTCTTACCGGTGTGTCGTTCAAGACTACTTCAAGTTTGTGCCCAATCTCTCAATTCATTCTCAAGAAGAATAAGTAGTATGCATAATCCGTTGCTTGTCATCAATTTAACTTGATGAAGGATAAGCATAACATAATTCTTTTTCTTTTTCATCAAAGTGATTTCAATCCTTCTTCCGGAGTTGTTCATGATATCAAATTCCTTATCCAAAGTGTTCATCTTTTCTTTTCGGGAGTTCCAAGCTCGTCGCGAAGCTTCTTCCAAATCATAGCAAGGCCTCAATCTTGTTCTTTTTGCAACCCTCAATTCGTCCCTATCATCCTTTCATTCCGGACTTCTTCGGATATTCTTCATGGTGGTTCATCAAGGTTTTTATTCTTTTTCGATGTGTTCTTCAAGATTCTTGTTGGAGGAATCAAGTATTCTTGTCTTGCATTTCAAGTGCAATTCTTTCTCTCTATCTTTGAGATGGTATTATAGCATTCTTGATTCATGAGGAGTCTCGAAGAGAATTATCAAGAGTGAGATAATTAAATCCATCATTCCTTTCTTAGAGTTATCTTGGATTGGATTTCACCTAAAGCACTTCCTAAAGTTTGTTGCTATCATGGTGTTTATCAATGATCCAAGCTCTCAATGTATCCTCTGGGTGAAAGAAATTTTCATCTCTTCGTTGATCTCAATGAAACCAAGTGTTTCTTTTTGTGGTCGGTGGTCACCTCATTATTTTGAGATGTTTTCCATAAGCCCACAACAAGTCTTTTCTTTCGTTGTTGATTTCCAACAACTCCGTTCTATCTCTTCTTGTTAGGATGCTTTTAAAATTCAATGGTGGTAGGAGTTGTCATTTTCTTCTCCGTTCTTTTCTTTCCAATGATCTAGCTTCTATTCTTTTGTTCCGGAGACATTGTGATGTTGCTCTCTTCAATCTATCATCTTGTTTTGTCAAGATCATGTTCTTTCTTGCTTATCAATTAACCAGAGTGTTGTGCCCTCTTTCAATTTCATTCCATGTTATCAAATTTTGTCCCTCTATCCAACCGAAGTGCTGCCGAAATTTCTAGTGAATTCTTGCTTGTTCCTCATGTCATTCTTCATCTCTTTCCAACCTTCATGTTTCATTGGTTTCACTCGTTTGTCAAAGAAGCAACTAAGTTTTACCTGTTCCTTTTCTCTTTCTCTTCCCCTTCTCATTCTAAGATCTCGGGTCGAGATCTCTTGTAAGTGGAGTAGAGTTGTAACAGCCCGAGACCGACGCTCCAGAAGATTCCCTTTTATTCCATTGTCATCGTGTGTTTCGTTTGTTTGTTGCATTCATCATCGCATCATTTGCATCATCTGCATTGCATCGGCACTCCGTTGCGTCAGTTTTTCAAATCATGCATCCGTTTGTAGTTGTCGGTTCTCTCTGTTCGTGTCGTTGACCGTTTCGAGAACTACCACACACGCACGTGCCCGCGGCATCAAGAAAATATTGTTTTCAAAAGTGTGTTTAAAACTTTCTCGGATTGGGTCGAAACTTGGCGTGCGGTCTTTTTATATTGTAGGTAGACCGCCTGCAAAATTTCGTCGCAATCAGAGTCCATTTGATACCCGAACGGTCAACCGTAGTAGCGCAGCCATCGGCTTTTATTATCTGACGATTTTCGGTGTTTTAAAAAAAACTATCACGGGCCGCAAATTTCCCTCTCATCTCAGCCCAACACCCCTCTACACAGCCCACTTCAACCCAGCTAAGCCCCTCCGCTTCGGAGCCGTTCGATCGGCATCGTGCGGTCGAGAAACGGCCTCAAAAATCCCTAACCCTAGCCCCTAGCTATAAAAGGGAGGCTCCCCTGCCAAAAATGGTCTTCTTCTCCCTCCTCGAAAACCGCACCGCCCACAGCCTCTTCCCACCTCGAGCCACCACCACCTGCTCAATTTCTGGGCCGGCCACCTCCACCCCGCCACGTGGCGCACAGCCACGGGCCGCAACCGCCGCCAGCCGCCGCCCGAGCCAGTCGCAGCCAGCCACGTCGCCCGCCCCAGTAGCCTCCACCACCGCGGCCTGCCAGGCCCGCGCGGGGCCCGTCCGAGCCCATCGGCGCCTAGGGCAGCCCGCGCGCGCCGCAGCCCGTCCCCTGTGCCGTGCCGCCTCCGCCAGGAGCTCGCCCGGACGCGCCGATGCCTTCGCCCGCATCGCCGGCCGCCGCAGCTGGCCACCGAAGCGCCCGCCGCCGACGCCGCGCCACGCCGGGACCCGGCCGCCTCGCAACCAACTCGCCGGTGCCGCCGCCGTTCGCTGCTCGCCCCGCGACCTCGTCGTTGGAGAGCCACCACCGGCCGAAGGAGCCGCCACGCCGCCCCGGGATCCACCCGCCTAGGTCTCCGGCGACCAGCTCCGGCCGGGGGAACGCCGGATCCACCCGGCCCCGCCCAGGATCTGCCTCCTCCACGCCGTCCCTGACGTCGCCGGCGCCGGAACCGCTGCCAATCTCCGGCCATGGACGACCTCCTCCCGATCTGGACGCCGCCGTCCCGCGTCCGCCTCATCCCTGGACCCCCACGGCCCGGCATCCAAATGCCTGCCCCTGCGGTACAGGACCGTCCCATCCCATTTCCTGCAAGTGCATTTTTTTCACAGTCATTTTCGTGCTGCAAAAATCATCATATTGCATTTTGTGCACCTTGTATCTCGGTGTCCGTTCATCATATGGTAATGTGCTATATATGAAAGTTGTTCTATTTTTCATGCTCTACATGATGGTACCCTTCGTTTGTGCATTAGGTTTCATTTGCATGCTCGAATCTTCATTGCAAAAGTGCATTCCATCATAATCGTCAAATCTGTTATTTTATTCGATCTTCTGCGGATGGTTACATCTCAACGGTAGGCCTTTTGCATGTGGTGTCTTCATGAGTTTTGCCCTATGTGATGTATACTTTCATGCCATGCCTCTGGTTGCTAGATAGAAGTTCATTATCATGTTATTTTATTGCTCTAAAGTAGCCATCGTGTTAAACTGAAATCTGTTAATGATGAGTTCCGTTTTGCGAGCATCATATTAAGCAAACCATGCATCCTATGTAATTGTGCCAATAGTATGATTTGAAGTGTGTTATGTCTAGTTGTTGTTAGTTTCCATGCCATGCCCATAGATGATTGTAATGATACTGTTATTGCCATGTCTACATGCCTAATCAAACTGCAGTTTTGGGAGATAGCTAAATTTCACCAAGTCTGAAACTGTTATTTTGTTGCCATGTTGCCATGTGAATTGCTATTGATCTAGGAGTCTTTTGTGGTTGACACCAAGGAGTCTTTTGTTAAGCATGTTGTTTCCTATCATGTTGTGCCGATAGATTGCATGAATAGGTTTAGCATCATAATTAATTCTGTTGTCCAATATGTAAATCTGTTAAAAACTGCTGCACATGTCTAGTCTAATTTTCACTAAGTCTAAGAATCTGTTTTCTTCATAATGCCATATTGTGTTGATGCTAGCAATGATTCTATGCATAATTAGACCTTGCCACCATGGAATGATTTGTAGTGCATCATGTCCTCTACCGTGCTGTAGATGTTCATGCCATAATATGCCCTGTAGCATATAGTTTTATTGCTGCCAATATGCCTTCGTGAAAATCTGCTATGCTAAAACCTGTTATTTTCACTAAGTCCTAATCTGCTATATTTTGTTGCCATGTTGTGAGCTTCCTACAATGTGATCCATGATTCTTTTGAGTATGAAATGTCAAGAATGAAATGAAGTGTGTGTTATATGCTACTGCCCCATGCGTAGTTTGTGCATTTTAGAATCTTGTAGCTTGTTGTTTTCATGTGTGCAAAATGCCATCTTGCTGTTTTGGGCAGATTATGTCTAGTACTTGTGTTGGTTGTTGTGGTTGACCCATAGCTCCGTTTTGGTCTTGCCATATATGAAACTTGCTTAGATTTGCACGTAGTATCATAATATCTTGCTGCATTCATGATTTGAAATGTTTGTGGTTGTCATTTTCATGCATTTTGCATTCATGTCATGTTCATCTTGTGAAGGTCGTATCTTTTAGACCGTAGCTCCGTTTGAGATGTTCCATATATGTAAATCGACTAGAATGACAAGTAGAATCAGTTTGTGCATTTTATTTCCCTGTTTAATAAATATAAAACACGATTAGTTCAGATCTGGACCAATTCCGAAATTAACATATGGGTGTTAGGAAAGCAACTTATCTTTATTGAAGGCCCAAGGGGCATATATATATTACACAAGACTTGAGATGCAAGGAAAGTAAACATAGACTAACAAGGACTCCTAGACCAGTACTATTACTTCCTAACACCCGCCCTCAAATGCAAAGCGTATGCAATTGCATTGCATTTGAAGAAGTGTAACACTAGACAAATAAATGATAATCCAAATCCGTGTCTTGAAAGTGTCGTCGTAGCATGAAGAGCCTTCAAAACCTGTCGAGTCGCCAAAGGGGATAACGAAGAGATGGCACATCAGAGGAAGACACCACATCAAGAGAAGATACAAGATAAGTATCAAGAGAAGATGGGTTGTCAAAGGAAGATGGCACATCAAGAGAATGAAGCATTGCTTAAAGAATCATGGCCCATGAAAACCGACGGGGAAAGAAGCTCGGCAGCAAGAGAATGGGCTTAGTTCAACAATGCTAAGAGAAGCCACATAAATCCTATTGAGAGGACAATGACTAGAAAAAGGCTGACGGACAATGGTATGGTGGACTCGCATGACACAAGAAAAACACAATATCAACGGATTTGGTGGACGCAGCGAAAAATATAGAAAACTAGAAGCATAGCCTAGACTAGATGCGATAGTAATGGAAGAAAATCATGGCAGCTAGGCCAAAAACATCAGAGTAGCAGCAGCCCAAGTGCCCACGTACACAATGGGATCATCATGCGTACCCTGAATCAGACCGAATTGGAAATAGCACTAGCTTGCGGCAGTGTGCAGAGAAGCATACGAGCAGCAGCACGCTAGCAGCAACAGTAGGCTGGAGGTGCAGAAGCAGCCTGGGACACCCGAATCGGGCAAGGAAGCAGCCGGGCAGGGCGGTAGCCGGTGGATTGACACGGAGTTGACCAGTGGATCGGCGACCTTGGACGGGATCCACGAGCAGCGAGGCCACCCAGCGAGCTACAACAGCAGCAGACACAGGTGGCGGTGACTCTGATGGAGGCGGGACTGATCTGGAGTACGCGCGAACGCACCGGATTGCGTCTGCGCCAGGCTTCTAGATCACGTGCGCGGACGTGGAGATGACCCAGCTTCGGCCCGATCTGAGGCACGGTTGTTGGTAGCGGCGCCATGGGCTGTGAGACGGTGGCGAAGAGGCCACGCAGGCCCACAACAGAGGAAAGCATCGAGCAGACGCTGCAGACAGCAGGGCAAGATGTAGTAGGTCCGCAGTAGCCGACCGGAGATTGGAGCAGCGGTGGCCCGCCAGATCGAAACGACGGCGGAAGACAAGATCGACCAACAGATCGATCGCGAGGTAGAAAAAAATTGGATCGTAAGGACGAGTTGCGGCGTCCGGAGACTTAAACCTAGGCTCTGATACCATGTTAGGAAAGCAACTTATCTTTATTGAAGGCCCAAGGGGCATATATATATTACACAAGACTTGAGATGCAAGAAAAGTAAACATAGACTAATAAGGACTCCTAGACCAATAGTAATACTTCCTAACAATGGGGTCATTTCGGAAATGCTATATGTTGTTTCCGACCTCATTTAAGATGCCTAGATAGTGTAGTTTCATTATGCTTCACGTCTTGCCTTGTGTAATAACATTTAATATTGTTGTGTACCTAACGAGAGCGAACTAAATATTCAAATGTGGAGTTTCGTCAATATGCAACTCGTTGCATATTGAGCTTCACTTAATGTGTAGAAGTTGATTGTTGTGCTTGCCATGTCATGCATAACATGCATCATATTGGAAGTGCATCATGTCATGCATATGTCGTGGTGTATCATGTGTTGATTGTTTGTTCCGGATTGCTTCTTCTCGATAGAGTTCCGAAAGCGTTCGGAGTGTGAGGATTCATTCGACTACGTCTCGTTCGTCTACTTCACGGATCGTCTGCTTCACGGATTCGTTCTTCTTCCAAGCAGGATCTCAGGCAAGATGATCATTTCCTTGGATACCATTACTATCATTGCCATGCTAGATGTCTCATTTCTATCGCTGTCTCGCTACCTACCACTTGTATGTTAAGCCTCCCAAATTGCCATGAAAAGACTCTAACCCCTCCACATCCCAGCAAACCATTGTTTGGCTATGTTACCGCTTGCTCAACCCTTCTTATAGCATTGCTAGTTGCAGGTGCAAGTTCTTCCATGTGCAACATGGATATTTTTGATATATCACAATATTATTGCTATTTAATTTAATGCACATATATACTTGGTAAAGGGTGGAAGGCTTGGACTTTTTCTCGGTGTTTTGTTCCACTCTTGCCTCCCTAGTTACTTGTGTACCGGTGTTATGTTCCATATTTTGCGCTCCTAACATGCTCGGGGTTGTTAAGGGGACCCCCTTGACTATTCGTTTTAGATTAAAACTTGTTTGGCAAGACCCAACTTTGGTACTACATTTGCTAAACAACTTAATAAAATGCATAGGGACCCGCCGGCACCCGCGGATAATTAATCAACAACCCGGGCCAGTGCTCCTCATGAGTGTTGGTCCAAAATGGTAGTAGCCGGGGCCACCAACGGGTGTGCCAGCCGGAAACTTAGCCAATCTGATCGTGTCCTGAGAACGAGATACGCGGCTCCTATCAGGTTCGTCGACATGTCGGGCGGTCTTGCTGGACTTGTGTTAACTTTCTCGAATGTCTTGTGCGCGGAATTCTGAGAATACTTCGGGCTATCTAGAGGTTGCGGTTTTCCTACGGAATTTCCTAGGAGATCACGGGATTCGTGGTCGAGGTTATTCCCGCGGCGTGTGGTTAGTTTGTGATGGATGAGTTGGAGCACCCCTGTAGGGTTAAATCTTTCGGAAAGCCGTGCCCGCGGTTACGTGGCAACTTGGAAACTTTGTTTAACACCCGGTCATAGCAAACTTGAAGTAAACTCAAATAAAATACACCAACCGTGTGCGTAACCGTGACTGTCTCTTCTCGTGAGTCCTTATCTGAGAGAGAACACGATGGGGTTATGTTTGACTCGTAAGTAGGTGTTCAGGATCTCTTAGAGATCATTACTAGTTCATGCCCGTTTATTCGAGAATCATCCCCCTTTATTCTTGTACTCGTAAGTTAGCCACTCAAATAAATGCTTAGTGCTTGCTGCAGCCTCACCACTTAACCATACCTCACCCATTAAGCTTTAATAGTCTTGATACCCTTGGAAATGAGATTGATGAGTCCCCGTGGCTCACAGTTTACTACAACAACAGGTGCAGGTACAGGTAATGCGATGCTTTGACGTGAGAGCGATGCTTGTTTGATTTGGAGTTCTTCTTCTTCTTCATCGATCATAGGATGGGTTCCAGGCGGCAGCCTGGGATAGCAAGAATGGATGTCATTTTATCGTTTGATTTCATCCGTAGTCGGACCCTACTCTTCTGTATGATGTTTGGATATGTTGTTCTATTGATGTGATATTGATGTAGCTTGTGGCGAGTGTAAGCCAATTCCATATACTCATCTCTTCTTTACATGTACTTGTAATGATATCCATTCTTGCAAAACGACGAGATGCGCTTCTATCCCTCTCGAGGCCCTCGTGCCAAAATAAGGATAGGATCGCATCTTGGGCGTGACAATCACTATTCACTCTGACAGAAAGGACGCAGTCCTCTGCATCGACAAGCTTTACCAGGAATCAGTGGTACCATCAGCCAGCAAGGCTCTTTCTCCTGCCGACAAAGCTACCGAGGGGAAGAAGAACAACAAGACCTCTAGCAAGGACTCCGGGAAGTGCACTACGGAGTGCATCACACCCGTCGAGGACGTGCCGAAGAGCTCTGCCGCCAGAAGCAAGAAGCTCAAGACCACCGCGCCTGTGACAAAGCAAGTGGTTGCATGGCAGGACGACAAGGGCGACACTTCCACCATAAGTGCCACCCTTCACGACAAATAGGAAAGCACGCTCGTCTTCTTCCTGCGGGCGAATGTTGATGTGCTCGCATGGCAACCATCTGACATCCCCGGTGTTCACAGGGAGGTGATTGAGAACCACCTTGCCGTCTGTATCCACGCACACCCTGTCAAGCAGAAGATCACGAAGCAAGCTCTGGAGCGGTAGGAGTTTATTGCCGAGGAAATCAAGAAGCTGGAAGCGGTAGGCCTGATTTGAGGAGTGATCCATCCAACCTGGTTGGCGAACCGTGTGGTAGTGCGGAAGGCAAATCAGAAGTGGAGGCTTTGTATCGACTTTACTGATTTAAATAAAGCTTGTACAAATGACCCCTTTCCCTTTCCGTCCATTGATCAGATAGTAGACTTCACTGCCGGTTGTGACCTCCTCTATTTTCTTGATGCCTACTCTCGTTTTAATTAGATCTTTATGGAAAAGGAAGATGAAGAGAAAACTGTCTTTATTACTCCATGCGGCACATACTGCTTTAAGCGTACGCCTTTCAGACTGAAAAGTGCTGGTTCAACATTTGCAAGAGCTGTCCAGATTGGTTTTGAGCCTGAGCTGCACAGGAATGTGGAAACCTATATGGAAGATATAGTGGTCAAGACCAAGGACAAAGCTACAATAATTCATGATTTGCAAGAGATATTTGCAAACTTGCGCAAGATCAACTTGAAGCTCAACCCTGAGAAGTGTGCATTTGGTGTCCCATCTGGCAAGCTTCTCAAGTTCTTTGTTTCTCACCGTGGAATTGAAGCCAATCCCAACAAGATCAAAGAAATTGAGCAGTTGGAAGCACCGAACCGCGTCAAGGATGTGCGTTGCTTGGTGGGTTGTGTTGCCGCTCTAAGAAGGTTTATTTCTAACTCTCCTGAGCACGCAATGCCGTTTTTCAAAATCTTTAAAAAGACGGGTCGAATGAAATGGCCTCTGGAAGCGGAGGCAGCGCTGCAAGATTTAAAAAAATACATGTCTTCAACGCCAATACTAGTTGCGCCTAAGCCGCAAGAGCCGTTGCTGCTTTATTTGGCGACAACAAATCAAGTGGTTAGCGCTACCCTAGTGGCCGAGAGGGAAGCTGATAATGAAGAAGCAACAACCCCCGAACCGGCAAGCGGCAGGCCAGATTCTTCTTCGGCAATCCATGGTGATGCCAACACAAGTACATCGCAATAAGTAAGCCAACAAGTTGTGCAGAAGAAGGTGGTGCAGCGCCCAATCTATTTTGTCAGTTCTCTATCGCAGGGGGCTAGATCAAGATATTCTGGTGTGCAAAAGTAGCTCTTTGGCCTCATCATGGCCTCCCGGAAACTACGCCACTACTTCCAAGCACACCCCTTTCCGTTGTAGCCCATCTTGAGAAATCCAGAAGCAACCGACAGGATAGTGGAGTGGACAATGGAGCTGGCCAATTTTGGTTTGAAGTTTGAAAGCACAGGAAAAATTGAAAGCAGAGCCATGGAAGAATTCATTGCAGAATGGACACCAACGTATGATGAAGAAATTCAAGAGATTTCTCTCCCCGACAAGGAATCAAGCCAAGAATGAATTATGTACTTTGATGGAGCCTTTTCGCTGCAAGGCGCTGGTGCTGGAGTGCTGCTTGTCGCACCCACCGGAGAGCACCTCAAGTACGTGATCCAGATGCACTTTCCGCGGGAGAAAACCACCAATTACACTTCTGAGTATGAAGGATTGCTTGCCGGCCTGCGTATCACAGTTGATCTTGGCATTAGAAAGCTTATCATATGAGGAGACTCGTAGTTAGTAGTGCGGCAAGTAAACAAAGATTACCAGAGCCCTTTGATGGTGGCATATGTGGATGAAGTGAGTAAGTTGGAAGAGCACTTTGACGGTCTACAGACTGAGCACATTTCTCGTGCAGAAAATAGCATTGCTGATGACCTGTCCAAGCATGCCGCTCGGAAGCTAGCTGTGGAACGAGGAACTTTTGTGCTCCATCTAAATCAATCCTCCATTACACCATCATTGCGATAGTCAAAGAAGAGAAAAGTTGGCTCCAATGACTATTTTCCAGCAGAGCTCCCACAAGCTGCCGGCAAGAAGGTCACTGGAAGCAATACAACGCCAGCCGATGAGCAGCAAGCTCCGGCAGGGCCTGAGGCCCTTGCGGTTGAAGCAAGCGCTCCCACCGCAGAAGAAATGCCTTTAGTCCTTGTCATAGAGCCAGAGGCTCCCGCATGGGCACATCAGATAGTCCAATACCTCCAAACAGGAGAGCTTCCCGAAGAGCAAGAAGAAGATCAAAGAGTAGCCTGACAGTCAACTATGTAACAATTGTGGACAATATATTGCACATAAAGCGACTGAATGCGGTGAAATTGAAGTGTATTAGCCAGGAAGATGTACAGAAGCTATTGGCGGAGATACATGAAGGGGTGTGCCGTTCCCATATCGGGTCATGTGCTCTTGTGGGCAAGGCATTCCGGCAAAGTTTCTACTGGCCAAAAGCCCTTGAAGATGTAGTGGCTGTGGTATCAAGATGCGAAGCATGTAAATTTCACACCAAGCAAATACATCAACCTGCCCAAGCCCCTTTTCTGGCCCATCTCTGTCTTGGGGCTCAACATTATGGCCCTTTCCCCCATGATACCGGGGGCTTCGAGTTCTTGTACGTAGCAATCAACAAGTTCACAAAGTGGCCAGAAGTAGAGATGGTAAGCAAGGTAACAACATAGTCAACCGTCAAGTCTTCAAGGGATTTGCTTGCCGTTTTGGAGTACCCATCAGGATCATCACCGACAACGACACCCAATTCACAAGCCACACCATCATGCAGTACTGCGAGACCCTTGGAAGCAAGATCTTCTTTGCCTCCATTGCTCATCCAATAATTAATGGCCAAGTGGAAAGAACAAATGCTGAAGTGTTGCATGGCCTCAAGACAAGGACATTTGACAAGCTACACAAGTGCGGGAGGCAATGGATTGACGAGCTGCCGCCAGTTCTTTGGTCACTCAGAACGACACCAAATTGAGCCACCGGGGAGACACCCTTCTCCCTAGTCTATAGTGCAGAAGCGGTGTTCCCCACAAAACTCACATATGGATCACCTCGAGTGCAAGCATTCGATGAAGCTGAGCAATAGAAGTTGCGGCAAGATGATGCAATGCTCTTGGAGGAGAACCGTCTCCAGGATGTTGTGCATGCCGCACGCTAACAGCAAGCCTTGCGCTGCTACCATAGCCGCAAGGTTCATGCCAGGAGTGTTGGGGAAGGTGACCCTGTCCTTCTTTGGATCTAGTCCACGAAGGGAAGAAACAAGTTGACACCAAAGTGGGAAGGCCCTTACCGGGTGGTACCAGTCATTAGGCCTCGTGTAGTCTACCTAGAGACCGAAGATGGCAATCCAGTGCAAAATTCGTGGAATATCGAACATCTTCACAAAATCTATCCGTAAGGCGCACTTGTCGGGCCTCCCGACAAGCCCCGTTTGTATGAGTCTGCCGGCAAGGCATGTAAACCTTTGTACAAAGCTAGGCGAAGACCCTGCGCATAATCAATAAAGCTAAGTGTTCTACAACTTTTTGTCAAAGTACATATTTAAATTATGTATGATTGTATGAAAAGTTGTATTCATTTTAACTTGTGTGGAATGGTTGACGAACCGGCAAGGTTCCTGGCCTCCTCTTTTCTCTTGTTTCTTTTTCTCAAAGGACAGGAAGGTCCCTCGCGTTCATGTTTTCCTGGGGGGAATGTGACACCCTGTGTTTGTACCACTTTGCTATGTTATGATTTTATAATTTTGGGCCCATTTAAAACTTTTTGTGTGCATATGAATGGTTGACTTGTTTGATAATTGCTTGCTTGTTTGATTGTGCCACCAACCATTTTATTCCTCCAATCTCGAAACTCATCTCCTTTATCCAAAACCATTTCCCAATGATCATCCATGTGTATAGGACCTAGAACTATTTTAATAAAATATTATTTTGGCCAAAAAGCATTTATTAAATTTAGGTTTTCAAAAAACCCTACATTGAGGTTTGTAGTACAAGTCCTCAAATTAGGGAAAATATTCTTCCCCAATTATTTATTTGGAACCTACTACATATAAGACTTCCCAAAACCACCAAATATTATTTTTAAAGTTTATTTTCATATTTTATTTAAAGGTTTTTTTCTTAAGGCCAGAAATGGTCTATCATAGGGAAAATTATTTTTATGCTTTCAAAATATTTGAGAAAATTTAGGGAAACTCAGTGGACATATATTCTCCACATATATGAGTTTCAAGACATGGTAATGCTCAAAATATTGGACAAAATCCTCCAAAACTCTTTCTGCCTATTTCAAGCATTTGAAATATTTCTATAAGAAATATTCTCAAATAAATTGAGGAAAATTCTAGCAAGTCACTTATGCCTAATGTGATGATCTTGCCAAGTTTCATTCCAACCCAAATTGTTTTGGTTCACCAAAATATCCCAAAACCCTCTCAATCCAGATCCAAATTTGAGCAATTTTTAAAGTATCAAGTTTCCCCAATTGACCCCAAACTTTGTGGGCATGCCCTAATCCCAAATGATGCAACTACACTAAGTGGTGCATCAAGGATGGATTTTCGTGCCTAGATCTATAGAAATCAGTTTTTGCTCATTTCTAGGGTTTACAATGTTTGCATTGTCAACTTTCTTCAAACCAGTTGAAACCTTGTGATCAACCTTGTTTTTACCTACGATTTTATCGTGTTAAATATCACTGCAAGTGGGAAATTTTATCTTGCCCAAACCAGTAGCAAACACCTTCTGGTGGTTTTCTAAAGTTACATTTTTACCCACTTAACCTGTTCTCCTTGACTCCCACTTTTTACCACAGTCCCTACTAGTTACCCTGCAACACCCAATAACTCCCTCTCCTCAGCAGCTCAATGATTGATAGGGTAAAACCACAATTTTTACCCCTGGACAACATTGGACAGAAGCTTCTTCTCCCCTTCCTTTCACTTTCACCCGTTTACATACCTCTTAAGTGACCCCAGGGCATCTCCAAACCTTCCAGACGCTAGTGAACAAGGGTGGCTGCACCAGAGCGCGTGCGGGCACGACAATGCCGGCCATTCGCACGCTCTAGAGCGTGCAACCCTGTTGTCTACTACACAACTTCTTCTTGTAGACTCGTGTTGGGCCTCCAAGCGCAGAGTTTTGTAGGACAGTAGCAAATTTCCCTTAAGTGGATGACCTAAGGTTTATCAATATGTGGGAGGCATAGGATGAAGATGGTCTCTCTCAAACAACCCTGCAACCAAATAATTAAAAGTCTCTTGTGTCCCCAACACACCAAATACAAGGGTAAATTGTATAGGTGCACTAGTTCGGCGAAGAGATGGTGATACAAGTGTAGTAATGATAGTAGGTATTGATTTTTGTAATAGTAACAATAAAAACAGCAAGGTAGCAAGTAACAAAAGTGAGCACAAACGGTATTGCAATGCTCGAAAACAAGGCCTAGGGTCCGTACTTTCGCTAGTGCAATCTCTCAACAATGCTAATATAATTGGATCACATAACCATCCCTCAACGTGCAACAAAGAATCACTCCAAAGTTCTTATCTAGCGGAGAACATAAGAAGAAATTGTTTGTAGGGTATGAAACCACCTTAAAGTTATCCTTTCCGATTGATCTATCCAAGAGTTCTGTTGGAAATATGCCCTAGAGGCAATAATAATTTAGTTATTATCATATTTCCTTGTTCATGATAATTGTTTATTATCCATGCTATAATTGTATTGATTGGAAACGCAAATACATGTGTGGGTACATAGACAACACTGTGTCCCTAGTATGCCTCTAGTTAACTAGTTCGTTGATCAAAGATGGTCAAGGTTTCCTAGCCATAGACATGAGATGTCATTTGATAACGGGATCACATCATTAGGAGAATGATGTGATGGACAAGACCCAAACTATAAACATAGCATATGATCGTGTCAGTTTATTGCTATAGTTTTCTGCATGTCAAGTATCTGTTCCTATGACCATGAGATCATGCAACTCACTGACACCGGAGGAATACCTTGTGTGTATCAAACGTCACAACGTAACTGGGTGACTATAAAGATGCTCTACAGGTATCTCCAAGGGTGTCTGTTGAGTGGGCATGGATCAAGACTGGGATTTGTTACTCCGTGTGACGGAGAGGTATCTCAGGGCCCACTCGGTAATACAACATCACAATAAGCCTTGCAAGCAATGTGACTAAGTGTTAGCCACGGGATCTTGTATTACAGAACGAGTAAAGAGACTTGCCGGTAACGAGATTGAACTAGGTATCGAGATACCGACGATCGAATCTCGGGCAAGTAACATACCGAAGAACAAAGGGAACAGCGTACGGGATTAACTGAATCCTTGACATAGAGGTTCAACCGATAAAGATCTTCGTAGAATATGTAGGAACCAATATGGGCATCCAGGTCCCGCTATTGGTTATTGACCATAGAGGTGTCTTGGTCATGTCTACATAGTTCTCGAACCCGCAGGGTCTGCACACTTAAGGTTCGGTGACGTTTCAGTATAGTAGAGTTATGTATGGTGGTGACAGAAGGTTGTTTGGAGTCCCGGATGAGATCCTGGACGTCACGAGGAGCTCTGGAATGGTTAGGAGGTAAAGATTGATATATAGGAAGTCCTGTTTTGGTCACCGGAAAAGTTTCGGGTATTTCGGTAGTGTACCGGGAGTGCCGGGAGGGGTACTGGGGACCATCGAGAGGGGTGTCTCGACCCAAAGGACCTCATGGGCTGTGGGAGGAGTCAAACCAGCCCCTAGTGGGCTGTCCTAACCCCCCCACTAAGGCCCATGTGGCTTTGGGTGGAAAAAATCCAAAGGAGGAAAGGTGGAAAGGGTTTCCAAGTGGAGAGGAGGAATCCTACTCCTAATAGGATTGGAGTAGGACTCCTCCACCTCCAATTTCGGCAAAACCTTGAGGGTTTGAGGCTGCCTCCTCCACTCCCTCCCTCCTATATATACTAGAGGATTTAGAGGGAAGAGCTAACCCTAATTGCCACGTGCTCCCTCTACTTCATCTAGATCATTTTCTCCTCTAGTCTAGTTCGGCGGTGCTTAGGCGAAGCCCTGCCAGAATAGTTCCACCACCATTGCCGCCACGCCGTCGCGCTGCCGGAGAACTCATCTACCTCTCCGCTCCCTCTTGCTGGATCAAGAAGCCAGAGATCATCATCGAGCTGTACGTGTGCTGAACGCGGAGGTGCCGTCCGTTCGGCGCTAGATCGGATGGACCGTGATCAGGATCGCGAGACGATTCATGATTTGATCGCGGGACGGATCGTGATGGAATCGCAGGACGGATCGAGATTGGATCGCAAGATGGATCGTGTTGGGATCGCGGGACGCTCGGCGATTTGGATCGCGAAGACGTTAGACTACATCAACCGTGTTTCTTAACGCTTCCCGCTTAGCGATCTACAAGGGTATGTAGATCCACTCTCCCTCTCGTAGATGCTCATCACCATGGATAGATCTTGCGTGTGCGTAGGAATTTTTTTGTTTCCCATGCAACGTTCCCCAACAGTGGTATCAGAGCTAGGTCTATGTGTAGATGAGATCTCGAGTAGAACACAAAGAAGTTTGTGGGCGTTGATATTCAGATTGCTTCCTCCCTTGGTCTTTTCTTGATTCGGCGGAATTGTGGGATGAAGCGGCCCGGACCAACATTACTCGTACGCTTACGAGAGACCGGTTCCATCAACTGACATGTAACTTCGTTGCATAAAGATGGCTGGCGGGTGTCTGTTTCTCCCACTTTAGTCGGATCGGATTTGACAAAGGCGGTCCTTGAGAAGGTTGAATAGCAATTTTTGTATCACCGTTGTGGTTTTTGCGTAGGTAAGAATTGTTCTTGCTAGATACCCGTAGCAGCCACGTAAAACTTGAAACAACAATTAGAGGACGTCTAACTTGTTTTTGCAGGGTATGTTGTGATGTGATATGGCCAATTACATGATGAGATATATGTGATGTATGAGATGATCATGTATTGTATAGAATATCATGACTTGCATGTCGATGAGTACGGCAACTGGCAGGAGCCATAGGGTTGTCTTTAAATATTTTCTCCGTTTTTGCTTTACTTTATCGCTATGAGTTAGCAATAGTCGTGGAAGCAACAGTCGGCGCGACAACCTCATGGCGACACATTGATGGAGATCAAGATGATGGAGATCATGGTGTTCTGCCGGTGACAATGGAGATCATGCCGGTGCTTTGAAGATGGAGATCAAAAGCACAAGTTCATGGCCATATCATGTCACTTATGATTTGCATGTGATGTTAATCCTTTTATGCATTTTATTTTGCTTAGGACGACGGTAGCATTATAAGGTGATCCCTCACTAAAATTTCAAGATAAAATTGTGTTCTCCCCGAGTGTGCACCGTTGCGAAAGTTCATCATTTTGAGACACCACGTGATGATCAGGTGTGATAGACTCTACGTTCACATACAATGGGTGCAAGCCAGTGTTGCACGTGCGGAACACTCGGGTTAAACTTGACAAGCCTAGCATGTACAGACATGGCCTCGGAACACAAGAGACCGAAAGGTTGAACATGAGTCATATAGTAGATATGATCAACATGAAGATGTTCACCATTGAAACCACCTCAACTCACGTGATGATCGGACTTGAGTTGGTGGATTTGGATCATGTGTCACTCGAATGACCGGAGGGATGTCAATTTGAGTGGGAGTTTTTAAGTAATATGATTAACTAAACTCATTATCATGAACATAGTCAAAATGTCTTTGCAAATTATGTTGTAGATTACTAGCTCGCGCTGTAGCTCCCTTGAATGTTTATATGTTCCTAGAGAAATAGAGTTGTAAGATGATGGTAGCAATAATGCGGACTGGGTCCGTGATCTGAGGATTGTCCTCATTGCTGCACAGAAGGCTTATGTCCTTAATGCACCGCTCGGTGCGCCACCCCCTCAAGCGTCGTCTGTAGATGTTGTGAACATCTGACAGGCACGTTCTGATGACTACTTGATAGTTCAGTGCGTCATGCATTACGGCTTAGAATTGAGGCTCCAAAACGTTTTGAACATCACGGAACATATTAGATGTTCTAAGAGCTGAAATTGGGATCTCAGGCTCGTGCCCGTGTTGAGAGGTATGAGACCTCCAACAAGATTCTTTGCCTGCAAGATGAAGGAGAATAGCTCAATCGTTAAGCATGTGCTCAGATTGTTTGGGTGCTACAATCGCTTGAATCGAGTGGGAGTTGATCTTCCAAATAAGATAGTGATTGATATAGTTCTCCAAGTCACTGTCACTAAGCTAATAGAGCTTCGTGATGAACTATATAATGCCAGGGATGGAAATAATGATCCCCGAGCTTTTCGCAATGTTTGACACCGCGAAGGTAGAAATCAAGAAGGAGCATCAAGTGTTGATGGTTTGTGAAACCACTAGTTTCGAGAAGGGTAAGGGCAAGAAGGGAAATTTCATGCATGGCAAGCCAGTTGCTGCTCCAGTGAAGAAACCCAAGGTTGAACCCAAACCCGAGACTAAGTGCTTCTACGATGAGGAGAACAGTCGTTGAAGCGGAACAACCCTAGATACTTGGTAGATAAGAAGGATGGCAACGTCGACAGAAGTATATTTAATATACGTGTTATTGATGTGTACCTTACTGGTACTCCTAGTAGCACTTGGGTATGGGATACCGGTTCGGTTGCTAAATGTTAGTAACTCGAAATAAAAGCTACGGAATAAACGGAGGCTAGCTAAGGGCGAGGTGACGATGAGTGTTGGAAGTGTTTCCAAGGTTGATGTGATCACCATCGCACGCTCTCTATACCTTCGGGATTAGTGATGAACCTAGATAAGTGTTATTTGGTGTTTGCGTTGAGCATGAACGTGATTAGATCATGTTTATTGCAATATGGTTATTCATTTAAGTTAGAGAATAATGGTTATTCTATTTACATGAATAATACCTTCAATGGTCATGCACCCAATGAGAATGGTTTATTGAATCTTGATCGTAGTGATACACATGTTCATAATTTTGATGCCAAAAGATACAAAGTTAATAATGATAGTACCACATACTTGTGGCACTGCCGCTAAATGTCATATTGGTGTAAAACGCATGAAGAAACTCCATGTTGATGGATCTTTGGACTCATTCGATTTCGAATCGGTTGAGACATGCGGACCATGCCTCATGGGCAAGATGACTAAGACCCCGTTTTCCGGTATGATGGAGCGGGCAAGTAACTTATTGGAAATGATACATGTTGATGTATTCGGTCCAATGAGTGTTGTAGCAGCCGGTGGATATCATTATTTTCCTACCTTCACTGATGATTTGAGTAAATATGGGGATATTTGCTTAATGAAACACAAGTCTGAAACGTTTGAAAAGTTCAAACAAAATCAGAGTGAAGTTTGAGATCATCGTGACAAGAAGATAAAATGTCTACGATGTGATCGTGGAGGTAAATATCTGAGTTACGAGTTTGGTATGCAACTCAAGACAATGTGGAAGTTGTTTCACAACTCACGCCACCTGGAACGCCATAGTGTGTTGGTGTGTCCGAACGTCGTAGTCGTGCTCTATTGGATATGGTGCGAACTATGATGTCTCTTATCGATTTACCACTATCGTTTTAGGGTTATGCATTAGAGGCAACCACATTCACTTTAAAAGGGCACCATCTAAGTCCATTGAGATGACACTGTATGAATTTTGGTTTGGTGGAAACCTAAGCTGTCATTTCTTAATGTTTGGGGCTACGACGCTTATGTGAAAAATGATTTTCACCTAATGAGCTCGAACCCAAAGCGGACAAATGCATCTTCATAGAATACCCTAACGTAACAGTTGGGTAAACCTTCTATCTTAGATCCAAGCACAAAGTGTTTGTTGCTAAAACGGGTCCTTTCTCGAGAAAGAGTTTCTCTCGAAAGAATTGAGTGGGAGGAAGATAGAACTTGATGCGGTTGTTGAACCTTTGTTTCAACCAGAGAGTAGCGCAGCGCAGAAAGTTGTTTCTGTGGAGCCTACATTAGTTGAAGAGGAAGTTAATGATGATGATCATAAAGCTTTTGATCAAGTTACTATCGAACCTCGTAGGTCGACAAGGACGCGTACTGCTCCTGAGTGGTACGGCAACCCTGTCTTAGAGGTCATGTTGTTGGACAACGATGAACCTACGAGCTATGGAGAAGCGATGATGGGCCCGGATTCCGAGAAATGGTTAGAGGCCATGAAATCCGAGATGGGATCCATGTATGAAAACAAAGTATGGGCTTTGGAAGTATTACCTGAAGGGCGAAAGGCCATTCAGAACAAATGGATCTTTAAAAGAAAGACGGACGCGGCCGGTAATGTCACCGTCTATAAAGCTCGACTTGTGGCAAAGGGTTTTTCACAAGTTCAAGGAGTTGACTGCGATGCGACTTTCTCACCCGTAGCGATGCTAAAGTCTGTTGAAACCAAAGTCGGCTAGTCTAGATACAGAAAGAAGATTGTAACCAAGGGATTGAGCAAGCATGACATTTTGAATAGAGCTATCATGAGATTTGTCCACCATACCAAGACCAAGTACCTTACCTTTGGAGTTGTCTCCAAAAGTCACATACCTTCGTGGTCCATGGTTTGGTGTGATCTCTTGAAACATGTCTATATCTCCGGTCATGTGATCGGTGCATCCACTGTCGAGAATCAACTCTTTTCCTCCGGACATGTAATCCTTGAAGTTTGCCACGAGACTTAGATTCTTCATAGTCTTCTCATACTCGATGTCGAACAACTCATCTTCATCATAGTAGCCATGTTCCACATTGTCATCATCAAGTGGGAAATCCTCGTCATAAGAAACAAGAGATTTGCTAGAGATATGATCATGACAATGTTCATGATTATGAATGTGAATGGCTTCAACAATGATGTTGTTGATAGTTATGACATCTCCTTTAGCACACATGAGGTCTCTAATCTCAAATAGATAGTCATCAAACTTACGATCACTAAGCATCATTTTGTGAAAAGCAAGGTATTTATGAAGAATTTCATCAAGATTACTCGATGAATAATTTGGATATCGTTCCTCCAAATCATTCAACAAAGTATAAGCATATTCAAAAGTCTTCATTTGATCAAACACAATTCTAGGCAATCCTCTAATGATAAGATTAACAGTTCTAAGATTACGAAGCATATCAATTTCCTCTTCGTGTGTGGGATGTAAAGGATCAACGGGAGGTACATAGGTCTTTTTAACATGCTTGCCCAAATGGAATTCATTGAATAACTCAAGCATGTCATATTTCCATTGACTATAGTACTCCCCATCGAGAATGGAGTCTACAACTAAGACTCCCCAAACTAGATACATCCATCTTTCTCCAACAGTGATGAAACCGAAGCTATGTACACCAAAGCTCTGATACCAATTGTGGGATCACTATAAGAGGCGTCTAAAGGGGGGGTGAATAGAATACTTGACAAATAAAAACCTAACCTTTTCCCAAGTTAATTGGTTGGTAGATTTTAGTGATTATAACAAGTCTAATGCATCCTACACATGCTAGTCAACAAGTAGGACAGCGGATAGTAAAGACAAGCATATGTAAGAGAGTAGAGATAGGAAGACTAAATACAATAGATGACACAAAGATTTTTCCCGTGGTTCCGATAGGTGGCACAATCGTACGTCCACGCTGATGGAGACTTCAACCCACGGAGGGTAGCGGTCGTGAGAGTCCATGGAAGGCTCCACCCATAAGGGTACATGAAGTAGCAACCTCGTCTATTCCATCATGGTTTCCATCCACGAAGGACTAGCCTCACTATGGGTAGATCTTCACGAAGTAGGCGATCTCCTTGCCCTCACAAACTCCTTGGTTCAACTCCACAATCGCGAAGAAGGAGGTTCCCAAGTGACACCTAACCAATCTAGGAGGCACCAGCCTCCAAAAGGTAATAGATGTGGTAGTATGATGAACTCCTTGCTTTTGTGCTTCAAAAGATAGTCTCCTCAACACTCAGTCACTCTATCAAAGGTTTGGCATGGGTAGAAGAGATTGATTGGATGGAAAGCAACTTGGGGAGGCTAGAAATCAAGATCCATATGGTTGGAGTGGATGATCTTGACCTCAACACAAGGGTAGGTGGTTCTCTCTCAGAAAATTGGATATTTCAAGTGGGTGTATGTTCTGAGTGCTTCTCTTTTGAGTGAGAGGTGGTGGAGGGGTATATATAGGTTTCTCCAAAAATCCAACCATTACAACATTATTGCCCAACTCGGTGAAACCGAAGTGAAAACTTGGTTGCACCGACTAGTGCAAAAAGTGGCAACTTTGGTGTTTTCGGTGAGACCGATATATGGATATCGGTGGTACCGATATGGGTGACCTAGGCAGTGATCAAAACTCGGTGAGACCGATTCCTCAAGCTCGGTGGGACCGGTTTTAAGAAATTGGTTAACAGAGAGTTGGTCACCGGTTTCGGTTGCACCGAATGGAATGTTGGTAGTACCGAGATGCTAGGGTTTGGCTTCTGTCTAGGGTAAAAATCGGTGGATCCGAATGGGAAATGTTGGTGTCACCGAATTTTGACTTATGGCTTTGGACAGAAGATTTGTGTGGGAAAGTGGGTGAGTATTTTTTGTGGCTAATCTCTAAGCACTTGAGCAACCAGGTCATCATATTTACCTCATCCCCTTTTAATAGTATTGGCTTTCCTATGGACTCAAAAGTGATTTCCCACAAATGTAAAATGTAGAGTCCTCATTCTTGAAGCATGGCCAATTCTATTCCTTCCTTTCCTTGGTGAGGTTCTCCACACAATCCTTTAACCAATACTCTCTGTGGACTTCATCTGAAATAAGCTAGATAAAACTATTAGTCCAAGAGACAATGTATGTTGTCATGTATTATCAAAACCACCAAGGGAGCATATGTGCTTTTAGTTTACAAAACTTTGTGCGTGTGTGTGTGGAAAAAGGAAGATACTTGGGTTGAGTCAGGTTAACTTGACGTGATGATCGAGCATGAGATGCGGAACCTCTATTCATATTGATATGTGTAACCTGTTCGTATGGTTACTCGGAACCTCATGATGCATGCTTTTACATGTTGATTGGAAATACCATTGCACTCAAATTAGCTATCCGCAAAATTACCTACTTAGTGCTATATCATGCATTGTTATACCTTGTTACAAAACATGGGTTGCTTGCGAGTACATTCAAAGTACTCATTGGCTTGCCACTGGTTATTTAATTGGCCAGGCATGGAAGAACACGAATATGGCGAAGAATACCTTGGTGACGAACATGCAAATTAGGACGCTTCCAAGTCAGAATGCCCGTAGGGTTAAGGAAGATAGCATGGGTTCACGCTTTTGTTCAAGATTTCCACTACTAGTTATGTTTGGTATTTGGCCTTCGTGGCCCTATCTATGTAAGACTTGACCTTAATGGCCTTTATTTGTGTAAGACGGTATGTATGGATGAAAGACTCTTGTTATCCAGGTTATGTGTGTTCAGTGAGCATTGATCTCTGGGATCACTGTACACGTGCATTCCGTGATCACGACTTTGAGTCGGGGTCCCCACAGAGCTGGTATCAGAGGCATCCTGACTGTAGGAAGCCTTAGTTAGCATGGACGTTAGTTAGGATAAAACCCCTTTCAAAAACTATGCCTAGTTGCTAAGTGCAACAGTTTCTATGCTTCTCTTCTATTCTACTCTATTTCAAGCCTTTACCGACTCCCCTCCCCTTAAACCTTGTAGATGGCCGTTGTACCCGAGCACCTCCTAGCATCTGGCTTTCCCCTACTCCTTGGGGACAGCCCGGAGAAGTGCCAGTTTCACCGACCTCCTATTTTCCACTACCACGAGCACTGGGTCGATGCCATCATGAAGGAGTACCACGTTGACGTCGTTGTTAAGGCAAATGACTCCCCGACGAGTTGGTTCTTTGAAGGACCACAGATGGAGACCTGGTGTTTGCAGTCGAGACAGTTGCACGCAAGGCACTTATCCACCTTCGAGACATCAAACCAGAGATGGCTGACAAGCTAGCTTCTCACTACCTACCTTTCAGGGAGGATGATATTGGCGAGAGTTGGACGTTGGTTCCATCCAAGGAAGATGGGACACCTCTCAAATTCCAGACCTACTTAAGCTTCTCCGCCGATAGTCTGGCTCATTACCTGATTATGGAGTCCGTGAAGCTCCACAAGGAACTTCACCATAGCCGGGAGCTACTTTGTCAAGCCAAGGTGAAGCCAGACATGATCAAGAAGGATGGAGCCCCCGAGGGACGACCAACTATCGCTTACAGAGGAGGATTACCCCTAGCTAGGGATGCACCTACACGTCGTCATCGCATGAGTGCGAAGGAGTATCGTGCACTCTTCACCGACCCACCGGCGAAGCGTTGTCGGTATGGACCTCCTCGTTCTCCGACCCCCTCGACCGTAGACGATGCCCGTACGGTTGATGATCAGGAGGAAGAGCCAAAAGAGCGTGAGTTCGAGACCGAGCACTCCACGACTAGTGTCCGAGAACCCCTAGGGTAGGACAAGTGATGTATCCCCTATGCGAAGTCGAGTAAGTGTAATGGTTCATATGAAACCATGTGTGCTTGTTGTTTGCTTTGTTGTTTGTGTTTTGGTGCAAGTCGCGCTTTTGCCTTAGGCAACATGTAAGCGGCTACATCACCTACCTTATCTTAATATTATGTGTTTGGTCTTTCGACCTCTGTTTGATCACACTTGCACTATACCAACCCCCTTAGGCGCGTTTTCTCTATCATTGCTCCCCCGTCTCTCCTGTCCTAGTTGTTTGACTTGGCTGCTCCAAATAAGATGGTGACTGCAACCCGCGCCAGCACTTTTGGCAACCCCGACGCTGGCAAATCTAGCCAGCAACATGGAGCTGGTGGGTCTGCTCACGCTGAAGATCACCAGGAGCAGCCACATGGTGACATTCCCCCGCCACCATCTCCACTGGAGAACATGACCATAGCTCAGTTCCTCCAAGTTCTCCAGGAGGAGCTATAACACCTCAAAAATTTAATCATGTTTTTATTAATTAAAATTTTGCCAAGAACAATAATTTTTATTTTTCTGGATCCTCTATTGATTTCAGAATCACTCGTCTCTGAATTATGAAAATTTCCCTCCAAGTAGAAGCTTTTCAAAAATATTGTGAGACTTGAAAGTTTGCTTAAAAACATTTTTTAATTGGTATAATCATTGGAAGCATTTTTATACTATTTTTGCCAAAACTCTATTTCTTTGAAATTGGCTTTTATCCTTTTAAAGGGTCTCATTTACACTACAACCATTTGATAAATTCATTTAATATTTCCACAAAAATTTGTAGATGTCATGTGATGCACTGGGATCACTTTTATGCAAAAACATAGCTTAGTGTTTTGAAAATTTTGAGCAAAGCATCCTCTTTTCTATTCTGGACCAGTTTGAGGTTTTGAACTGCAATCCCTTTTTATTTTGCCCTAGTGCCCATGAGATTATTACTACTTTTAGTTTAGCCCACCAAACCCTTAAGTCCAGGAGTTCAACTCCATTGACCCAGTTCAAGCCCCTGCTATTGAGTCATTTTGTTTCTGACCAGAACTGTAGTTTTGCAAAACTTGCACTAACAAGTTTCTGCTTTTGTAAAACTAACCTTTCCATTATTTTTAGCATCTAAGGAGACCTCAACCTGGAAAGTTTGGTGGCCAGAACAACCCCCGAGATGCCCTTGGCATTTTGTCAAGCAGGTAGTGCGCATAGCCAGATTTGGCATGGTTTTTAGTTTGCACTGTGGATTTGCTTTCCTTGCCATCCCAGCATGTCTACTGGGCCTCTAGAAACCACGCTCATGACCCTGTTAATTTTCAGCTTAATAAAGAGCCCCTAGCTTGCCCTGGCAAATCATCGAACACCTTGGGTGTGTGTCCAGAGCGCCCGTATTGCATGCCTGCGCGCCCGAGCCGCCGCACCCCACCTACCCCAGCCCCTGGCCCTTGCTCGCCCATAGAGACACATCCCCGTCCCCTCTAGGCCCGTAGAGCCGCTCAGCCGCCCCCTGGAGCCTAGCAGCGCCACCTCCAAAGCTGCCTTGGGGGCTAGCCGACGGCTGCAGCCGGCCCGGACCATGGCAGTGCCATCCAAGCTGCCTCCGCTCGCCAGCTCGACCCCTGGAGCAGTGCCCCACTCGTCGCTAGCCCATGGATGCCAGCCGGCGAGTGCCACGTCGCCCTGCCGCAATAGAAGCGTTCGACCGGCCATCTTACCCTCGACCGCGGCGGAACCGGCATCAGCCGGCTATAAATAGCACCCCGACCGCGCCTAAGCTCGTCAGCAGCCTCTACACAGCCGTAGGAAGCTCCCCATTGCTTTAATTCGCACGGAGCCACCATCTTCCCCGCCTCCGGCAACCTCGGCTGCTGTCGCCCCTCCGCTAAATTCATCATTACCAGGGCCCCCTAACTGCCAACCATGCCACCATCCACTTCCCCTCGACCTCGCAGAGCTTCCCAACCCCTCTAAATCGGTCGGGAGCCACCGTAGAATAGGACCGCATTTGCTCCCGAGGCCACCGTCCGCCTCAGAGCTCGCCGCCGCCGACCCTGCCCACCACTCAAGTAGTGGCGACAACCGGGAGGACCGCTAGCTCGCGGGGAACCCATTCCCGCACCTAGTAGTCCTTGGGAAGTCGCCAATCGCCGGCGACGATCGCCGGAGCCCCGCTCCGCTCGCTCACAGGGGGGAGAAGACTGGGGAGGACCATTCAAACCTGACTGGTGGACCCGCAGGCCCACCGTCAGTGACCCCTGGCCCCGCTGAGGCGCTTAAGTGAAAGCGTAAAACCCCGAAGTATGTTTCTTCTCTATCGATAGCATATTTAGTCTGAACCGTTTCCCTTTCTGTTTGGTTTTAAAAACCAGATTTTGTCCACATGTTTGACTAGCTCGAACTTTTAAACCACAACAACAATGGACCTGATTCTTTTTCCTACAACTCTAAAATTTCACCTAGTTTATTTTCGGATTTAATTCAAAAAAATTACAAAAACTTTTCAGTACTTGTCGGTGCTCTGGGAACGGGGGTACCCAGACCTGCCAACCTGCGGGCCAGGGCGTGGCCCACTTCGACAACCAGTACGGCCCGGCGCGGCTTCACTCAAGACAAGGCCCTCGCGAGATACCCACCCTCGCGAGGAGGACGACGCCAAGACCCCCGGAAGGAGGAGGCCACCCCAGGTTGCCTCCCGAGGGGCGGAGATCCCTATGCAGCACTCGGCCTCGCGAGGTCGGGGTGACACAAGTCAGGCCAGGCGGGCACCATCGCGCGCAGAGAAGACAGTTTCCTCTTTAGTGCAAAGGAGGCAAGGGTGTACGCGGGTTCCCGAGGTGTCCCACCAAAGGTTTCCATTCTGGTGTAACAAGACCAGGCCAGTGGGCTTGGCAGGACGGATGTCATCACCGAGCCCACCACCGCGTCACTACCAGCTACTTTGCAGGCGAAGACCACCTTTCGTCCGGATAAGATGTACCTCCTGTCCCCTTTTGAATTTGGCCGTTGTGGGATCCCTTCCCGCCAGTGCGTTACGGGAAGAAGACTCGGGCTATTATAAATAGAGGCAAAGTTGTGCCATATACGGGGGGCACGAAAAACCACTCGAGCGCCCTCGCGAGGTCGCTCACCACTGTATCAGTTCATCCACAAAGCTCCTCGTGAGGCAATCCACCCAAAGCAGGAGTAGGGTTTTATGCTTCGCAGCGGCCCGAACCTGGGTAAATCTGTGTGTTAGTCTTCTTCCCGTGATTGAGCGAGTTCTATTCAACGAGGCTATGGAGCTGTGAGCTTGAGGTCGAAGCTAGTGGGGATCTTCGCACACGTCCCTGGGTTCGAACCTCTTAGGGTTTTGCAGAGCCCGAAATGCGACATTCGGCGTGCCAGGTAGGGGGCGTGTGAAAGCACAATGTGCTCCCTTGGTGGTTTTGATAATTCATGACAACATACATTGTCTCTTGGACTAATATTTCTACCTAGTGTATTTCAGGTGAAAGTCCATAGAGAGATGGGTTGGCAAAAAGGATTGCGAGGAGAAGACCCAAAGATGCAAGGAAATGGATTGGCAAAGCTTCAAGCAAGAGGACTCTACATTTTACTTTGTGAGAAATCACTTTTGAGTCCATAGGAAAGCCAATACTATTAAAAGAGGGTAATGTACTGTTGGTGAACAAGATGCTTCACGTGCACAAGTGATAGTCACAAAAAACACCGACAAGCTCTTCCACAAAAGTGTGTCCTAAGAAAAATATCAAAAATCGGTGCAACCAACAATTCCCACTCGGTGCCATCGATTCCCAAACTCAGACAGACCCATGCCAAACCCTAGCACATCGGTGCAACCGATTCCACTTTCGTGCCACCGAGTTTGGGTTGCCAACTTTCTGTTACCTCGATTCACAAAATTGGTACAACCGAGTTTGATGGATCGGTGTCACCGAGTTGTGGAATCTCACCATTGGTCACCTAATCGGTACCACCGAGAATTATATATCGGTCTCACCGAGATTCAAAAGTAACTGCCTTTTGGTCACTTCGGTACCATCGAGTTTTACACTTCGGTGTCACCGAGTTGGTCACTTTAGGTGTAACGGTTGGATTTTTGGGGATGATTACATATACCCCTTCACCACCACCTACTCGAAAGAGAAGCACTCAGAACTATTCCATACTTGCCCCATCCTATTTTCTGAGAGAGAGCCACCTACTCATGTGTTGAGATCAAGCCAATCCACTCTATCCGTATGAATCTTGATCTCTAGCCTCCCCAAGTTGCTTTCCACCAAATCAATCTCTTCCACCATAGCCTAATCTATGAGAGAGTGATTGTGTGTTGAGGAGTCTATCATCTAGAAGCACAAGAGCAAGGAGTTCATCGACATTGCCGAGGCTATTACCTTTTGGAGGGTAGTGCCTCCTAGATTGGTTAGGTGTCTCTAGGGAGCCTCCTACTTCGTGTTGTGGAGTTGAACCAAGAAGTTTGTACGGGCAAGGAGATCGCTACTTCATGAAGATCTACCCATAGTGAGGCTATTCCTTAGTGGACGGAAGTCGTTTTGGAATAGTCAAGGTTGCTACTTCGTGGACCCTTATGGGTGGATCCCTCCATGGACTCTCGCGACCGGTACCCTCCGTGGGTTGAAGACTCCATAAACGTGGACGTACGATAGCACCACCTATCGGAACCACGGGAAAAATCTTCGTGTCCTTCTTGCGTTTGATCTCCCTATATCAACTACTTACTTTCATGTGCAATGTCTTTACTTTCCGCTGCCATACTTGTTGACATGCATGTGTAGGGTGTGCTAGACTTGCTATAATTGTTAAAATCTACCAACCAATTAACTTGGTAAAAGGTTAGGTTTTAAATTCCTGCTAGTAGTTTATTCACCCCCTCTAGACACACTTCTAGTGATCCCTCAATTGGCATCAGAGCATTGGTCTCCATTGCTTTTGTTTCATCACCATGGAGGAAGATGGATGTGTCTAGTATAGGGAGTTTTAGTTGTAGAGTGCCTATTCTTGATGGGGAGTACTATAGTCAATGGAAGCTTGTGATGCTTGAGCTATTTAATGAATTTCATTTGAGCAAGTATGTTAAGAACCCCTATGTACCTCCCATTGATCCTTTACATCCCACACACGAAGAGGAAATTGATATGCTATGCAATCTTAGAACCGTTAATATTATCGTTAGAGGATAGCCTACAATTGTGCTTAATCAAATGAAGAATTTTGAATGTGCTTATACTTTGTGGAATGACTTGGAGAAATGATATCCAAGCTATTCATTGAGTAATCTTGATGAAATTCTTCATAAAACTATTGCCTTTCACAAAATGACGCCT
Organism: Elymus sibiricus; assembly: GCA_039707655.1. Classification (NCBI taxonomy): domain Eukaryota; kingdom Viridiplantae; phylum Streptophyta; class Magnoliopsida; order Poales; family Poaceae; genus Elymus; species Elymus sibiricus. The sequence continues at coordinate 227,023,360 of CM077665.1, read as the reverse complement.
AGTGATCCCAAGTTTGATGACTATCTATTTGAGCTTAGAGACCTCATCTGTGCTAAAGGAGATGTCATAACTATCAACAACATCGTTGTAGAAGCCATTCGTATTCATAAATTTGAACATTTTCATGATCACAACCTTAACGAATCTCTTGTTCTTTGTGACAAGGATTTCCCACTTGATGATGACAATGTGGAACATGGCTACTATGATGAATATGAGTTGTTCGACATCGAGCATGAGAAGATCATGAAGAATCTAAGTCTCATGGCAAACTTCAAGGATTACATGTCCGGAGGAAAAGAGTGGATTCTCGATAGCGGATGCACCGATCATATGACCGGAGATAGAGAAATATTTGAAGAGATCACACCAAACCATGGACCACGAAGGTACAAAAGATCTTCAAGAACTTCGTTCACAAAGCGCAAAATCAGTTTGAAGTGAAGATCAAGAAGGTTCGGAGCGATAACGGATCGGAGTTCAAGAACACCCATGTAGATATCTTTCTTGACGAAGAAGGTGTTTCACATGAGTTCTCAGCTACGTACACGCCTCAACAAAATGGAGTTCTTGAGAGGAAGAACCGAACTCTTATTGAGATGGCAAGAACGATGCTTGACGAATACAAGACGCCAAGACACTTTTGAGCAGAAGCCGTGGAAACAGCATGTCATGCCATAAACCGACTCTACTTGCACAAGCTTCTCGGTAAAACGACATACGAGCTACTCACCGGTAACAAACCCCAAGTTGGATACTTTCGGGTATTCGGCTCAAAGTGCTACATTCTTGATAAGCATAATCGTACTAAATTTGCTCCTAAATCTCATGAAGGTTTCCTACTTGGTTACGGATCGAACTCTCACACTTACCGTGTCTACAACAACTTCACTCGAAAAGTTGAAGAGACGGTAGATGTGAAGTTTGATGAATCTAATGGTTCACAAGTCGAACAATTGCCAAATGATGTAGGAGATAAGGATCCTTCGGAAGCTATTCAAGACTTTTCCATCGGCAAGATCCGTCCCATGGAGGTGAAGGAAAGTACTTCATCAACTCAAGTGGAAGCCCCTACTTCACGTCAAGGTGAACATCAACACGACATGGAGGCATCCACAAGCGGTACACGCCAAGATGAAGAGGAGGAAGTACATCATGAAGATCCACCACAACCTCCTTCACCACCACCTCAAGGAAACGACACCTTCAACAACAACAAAGATGAAGGAGATGATCATGATGAAGAAGCTGCACCATCCAACAAGCCTAAGCTACCCCGAGTTCGAGCAAGAGTGACCAAGAACCATCCTCTAAACCAAATCTTTGGTGACATACAAACCGGGAGAATCACTCGCTCTAAAACTCGCTTAGCTATTTTTTGTGAGCATTATTCTTTCATCTCTAGCATTGAACCCTTAAAGGTAGAACAAGCTCTTGAAGACCCGGATTGGGTGAATGCCATGCATGAAGAGCTTCACAACTTCGAGAGGAATGAAGTGTGTACACTCGTGGAGAAGCCCAAGGACAAGCACAACATCATCGGAACCAAATGGGTGTTCCGAAACAAGCAAGATGAAGACGCTCAAGTCATACGCAACAAGGCATGTCTCGTAGCCCAAGGATATACGCAAGTTGAAGGTATGGACTACGGTGAGACCTATGCCCCGTCGCTAGACTTGAAGCTATTCGCATTCTTCTGGCTTATGCTAATCACCATGATATCACGCTTTATCAAATGGACATTAAAAGTGCCTTTTTAAAAGGTGAGATTGAAGAAGAGGTCTATGTTAAACAACCTCCTGGTTTTGTGAACCCCAAGAAACCTAATCATGTTTACAAGCTTCGTCAAGCTCTTTATGGTCTTAAGCAAGCCCCACGCGCTTGGCATAAATGCTTAACGAAGTTTCTCATTGAAAATGGTTTTGAAATTGGTAAAATTGACGCAACCTTATTCACTAAAAGAGTTAATGGTGAACTATTTGTGTGCCAAATCTATGTGGATGATATTATCTTTGGATCTACTAACCCACAATTTAGTGAAAGATTTGGAAGGTTGATGTCCGAGAAGTATGAGATGTCCATGATGTGTGAGCTGAAATTCTTTCTTGGTTTCCAAATCAAGCAAACGAGAGAAGGAACATTCATCTCTCAAACCAAGTACACCAAGGACTTGATCAAGAAATTCAACATGCAAGAGTGTAAAGGTATGAAAACTCCTATGCCTACTAGTGGACATGTTGATCTTACCAAGGAGGACAAACCGGTTGATCAAAAGGTTTATCGATCTATGATTGGTTCATTGCTATATCTATGCGCCTCCCGTCCCGATATTATGCTTAGTGTTTGCATGTGTGCTAGATATCAAGCTGCACCTAAAGAGTGTCATCTTTTGACCGTGAAACGTATTGTGAGATATTTGATACAAACACCAAACTTTGGCATTTGGTATCCCAAGGGATCGTCCTTTAAACATGTTGGCTATTCCGATTCGGACTATGCCAGTGACAAGGTTGATAGAAAATCCACCTCGGGTACATGTCAATTTTTGGGTAGACTCTTGTGTCTTGGTCCTCCAAGAAACAAAACTCGGTATCTCTATCTACTGCCGAAGTTGAGTATATTGCTGCCGGATCGTGTTGCTCACAATTGCTATCGATGACACAAACTCTTAAAGATTATGGAATCCATGTGAAAAATGTTCCATTACTTTGCGACAATGAAAGTGCTATTAAAATTGGTCATAATCCTATGCAACATTCTCGAACTAAACATATTCAAGTTCGACATCATTTCATTCGTGATCATGTTTCCAAAGGAGATATTGATCTTAAGCATGTTCGCACTAACAAGCAATTGGCCGATATCTTTACTAAGCCACTTGATGAGAAAGTGTTTTGTCACTTGAGGAGTGAGTTGAACATCATTGATGCTTCAAACTTGAGCTAGACTCACTCGATTGCATGCAAGGGCATGAGCTTACATGATACTTCCATGATACACTTGACATGTTATCTCATACCATGGAATTCTATGCTCCCTTGTATTGCATCTAACCTTTTGTAGGTACTTGGAAGAACTTTATTCGACAAGATTGCCATCAACTCCAATCATAAGCAATCTTGTCATGACCAAGTATCCACAACCACTCTTGGTGATGGAAGGAAGAAGACAACAAAAACATATCCTTGACACATATTTGTACTTCACAATTGGTATCGTGTCATATCATGTTCTTCCTTGCTTGACTAACCTATGTAGGTGACAAGTGTACTAAAATGAGAAGGATTGCTCCCAACTCAAGATGATCTTCATCAACCTCGAGCATCCTCAACAAGTTCACCTACAAGCCACGTAATCAACTTCACTCGAAGGTATGTACTCATATCCTTGAAAAGGCTTTACTCCAAGTCATGAGCTAAAGCAACTCAAGTGATATGAAAACATGAAAAGGTTTAATCGAAAAAGGGTAACCCCATTTTGAGCTTAACGATGAGTATGAACTATGATCGAGCATTCTTGCTTGGCTCCTAAGTCAATATACTCTAATATAGGTGACCTAGTCACCACCCATCATCTAGTTAAGAACTTGTTAGGTTCATTCTCTATTTGCAAGATTTCTTGGAACCACTCAAATCTTCACTAGTTGATATCTCTGTGTAAAGTCTTTTGCATTTCCTTTGAAAATCCTTCTGACACTTTGTTACAAAAAATTTCAAAATAAATTTGCAAGTTTCTCAAACATTGCCAAGTTTCTGTTTAAGCCTCGGAGCCTCCAATACAAATAACTCGGTTCTACCGATTTAGCAGATGAGCTGCATAACAACATATCGGTTCCACCGACTTGTTTATCTTGGAGCTACCGATTTGATATCTTCTCCAGTCTGTGTTCATGTCAGTAAATCTTTGTTTCCTTAGTGATCCTATAGTGATATTTTAAATTCTTTGATGATCCCTTATTATTATTATATTTTTTTAAAAAAAGGGGGGGGGAATTTATTCAAGGATCCCTAACTCAAAGGAGGAGAAGTATCACTCTAGTCTTTTCATGATTCCCTTAATTTTCATTTATGTGAACCCTACATTCTATGACCCTTGTTCTCAAGGATCCCTTCTTAATCAATGATCCATGTATCTAACCCTGTGTATGAACCTTTTTGGAAATTATGCCAAAGGGGGAGAAATACCAAAGCTTCAATGCTAAAGGGGGGGATACATGCTTATGCAACGGGGGAGATATAATCAAGGTGGAGAATATCAAAGTTTATACTTATATAGACAAGGTGAGAATACCAAAGTAGGGGGAGAAAAATATGTTTGGGAGAAAAATATGTTTATTTCATTTGACTACTCATGTTAGACTTTTCTCACCCTATCCAATCCCAATATCTACTCCCTCCATTCCTAAATATAAGTCTTTTTAGAGGTTGCACTAAAAGACTACATACGAATGTATACAGACATACTTTAGAGTGTAGATTCACTGATTTTGCTTCGTATGTAGTCTCCTAGTGAAATCTCTAAAAAGACTTATATTTAGGAACGGAGGAAGTACATGCTAAGATTCAAGGGGGAGAGGATGATCTAATATTTTCATATCTAAGGTGAGAAAGCTCTAAATGATCTTGGAGACAAATCCATCTTAAGGAATACTATCTTCTATATGTTCTCCATATCTTGGTACTATTGAGCTCTATTGCTTTTGATTGGTAGAATACTCTTGTGTTTCCTAACATTGTTTTCTCGAGTGTATCTCTACTACAAGAATGCTCAAGAACTCAAGGTAAGTATATGCATCATGTCTTTGATCAAGATGATCTCTTTGCTTCTTGCACATATTGTTTGCAAGGGTGAAGTCTTGAACACGGATACACCTTATTCATATATATTTGATGCATATAGCCAAGATACACATGACTCTTTATATCCCTTCTACTATATGTGTGTCCATGTATTCCAAAGCAACTATCCTTTAAAGGGATTGCACACATTTAGGGGGAGCAAGTCTAAGTCATGTATATCTCAAAGTCTTCATTATATCCATGCATAACTTTATTTGAAGCTTTGATTGTATGTTGTTATCAATTACCAAAAAGGGGGAGATTGAAAGCACAATGTGCTCCCTTGGTGGTTTTGATAATTCATGACAACATACATTGTCTCTTGGACTAATATTTCTACCTAGTGTATTTCAGGTGAAAGTCCATAGAGAGATGGGTTGGCAAAAAGGATTGTGAGGAGAAGACCCCAAGATGCAAGGAAATGGATTGGCAAAGCTTCAAGCAAGAGGACTCTACATTTTACTTTGTGAGAAATCACTTTTGAGTCCATAGGAAAGCCAATACTATTAAAAGGGGGTAAGATACTATTGGTGAACAAGATGCTCCACGTGCACAAGTGATAGTCACCAAAAAAACACCCACAAGCTCTTCCACAAAAGTCGGTCCTAAGCCAAATATCCAAAATCGGTGCAACCAACAATTCCCACTCGGTGCCACTGATTCCCAAACTCAGACAGACCCATGACAAACCCTAGCACATCGGTGCAACCGTTTCCACTTCGGTGCCACCGAGTTTGGGTTGCCAACTTTCAGTTACCTCGATTCACAAAATCGGTACCACCGAGTTTGTTGGATCGGCGTCACCAAGTTGAGCAATCTGACCGTTGGTCACCTAATCGGTACCACCGAGAATTATATATCGGTCTCACCGAGATTCAAAAGTTACTGCCTTTTGGTCACTTCGGTACCATCGAGTTTTACACTTCGGTGTCACCGAGTTGGTCACTTTAGGTGTAACAGTTGGATTTTTGGGGATGCCTATATATACCCCTTCACCACCACCTACTCGAAAGAGAAGCACTCAGAAGTATTCCATACTTGCCCCATCCTATTTTCTGAGAGAGAGCCACCTACTCATGTGTTGAGATCAAGCCATTCCACTCTATCCATATGAATCTTGATCTCTAGCCTCCCCAAGTTGCTTTCCACCAAATCAATCTCTTCCACCATAGCCAAATCTGTGAGAGAGTGATTGTGTGTTGAGGACTCTATCATCTAGAAGCACAAGAGCAAGGAGTTCATCGACATTGCCGAGCCAATTACCTTTTGGAGGGTGGTGCCTCCTAGATTGGTTAGGTGTCGCTTGGGAGCCTCCTACTTAGTGTTGTGGAGTTGAACCAAGAAGTTTGTATGGGCAAGGAGATCGCCTACTTCGTGAAGATCTACCCATAGTGAGGCTAGTCCTTCGTGGACAGAAGCCGTTATGGAATAGTCAAGGTTGCTACTTCATGGACCCTTATGGGTGGAGCCCTCCGTGGACTCTCACGATCGTTACCCTCCGTGGGTTGAAGACTCCGTAAACATGGACGTACAATAGCACCACCTATCGGAACCACGGGAAAAATCTTCGTGTCCTTCCTGCGTTTGATCTCCCTATCTCAACTACTTACTTTCATGTGCAATGTCTTTACTTTCTGCTGCCATACTTGTTGACATGCATGTGTAGGGTTCGCTAGACTTGCTATAATTGTTAAAATCTGCCAACCAATTAACTTTGTAAAAGGTTAGGTTTTAAATTCCTGCTAGTAGTCTATTCACCCCCCCTCTAGACACACTTCTAGTGACCCCTCAGCATGTCGGAATCCTTCCGCAAGCTTCACCTCGCCTCCGCTTACCGCTCCCATGGCAAAATGGCACCGAGCCCGCGCCAAATGCCGGGCTGCTCGCGTCGCTCGGGCGACGCCTGCCGGCCATGGCGCCCCATCGCCAGCCCGGCCTTCGATAGGCGCCGGGGCCTGCCGCCCTCATCCACCGCATAGCACGATTTCGTCGCCCCGACTCCCTCCCGCGTCCACGTCACGGCGTCATCCTCCCGAGTTCGCCGCGACCTGATGCGCGGGCGAGTCGAGCTCCTCGTGGCCCGCAAACTGCAGCGCTACCATACCGCTCGCAGCCGCTACGACGACTGGCTGTGTCGCATGGCTAGGCGCGCCAGCACAGCCGGCGTGGTCCTGACGCTCCCCTACGGGACGAGCCTGGGGGCTCACGTCCATGGAGCCCCTCAACCAACCGGCGCAGCGCTGAGGACACGCTGATGCCCCTAGGAGGCGCGTTACGACACGTGCCCACCAGGGGTGCTGCCCAGGGCATCATGCACGCAGGAGTTCACCCCCGGCGTGGATGAAGATCTGTGGGAGGCGCTGGCCGTGCGGGGTGGGCGCCGCCTCGCACCTGCCAGCGCGCACGCTGCCCCTGAAGTGGGCAGCCGGAGACTCGTCTACGCCCGCGCCCGGAGGCTCGAGCGCCTCCACGACGACCATGCTGACGGGCGCCCAAGCCGCGAAGGGTGCAGCATCAACCACTATGACGATAGGAGGAGCATACGCGACCTCGCGAGTGGCTCTCGTCGGGGCTGGCATGGGCGGCCTCGCGAGGGCAGCTGGCGGGGTCGGTCTTGCGAAGGTGCCTGGCATTGGCAGCTTCGCGAGGCACACCCGCTGGTGGGGAGCTACCCTGAGTAGGCGCCTGTGTCCCCGGACCAGGCGCACACCTGCCTGGGGACGGAGGGTGGAGCACACGCCCTTGTCCCCAGGCCAGGCGTTCCCCGCCTGGAGAGGGTGGAACACACGCCCATGTCCCCAGGCCAGGCGCTCCCCGCCTGGAGACGGAGGGTGGAACACACGCCCATGTCTCCGGGAAGGGCGTCGCCTGCCCAGAGACGGAGGGTGGAACACACGCCCATATCTCTGGACCAGGCCTCTCCCATTTGGCGGCAGAAGACCATGTACTCGCCCATGTCTCCGGGTCCGGCCCGGTCCGCCTGGGGACGGGGGGTTGAGTACCCGTCCGAGGATCCCAGGCACCCCAGTGAGGCGCACTGGGGCACCGCCTCGGGCGCCAGCCTCGTGCTCGATGGAAGGACCCAGCGTCGAGCCTCGTCCGCAGCGCGGGGGGCTGCGGCACCATGATACGTCCATTTTGCATAATGCTCTTATATTGATGTTTATTGCATTATGGGCTGTTATTACACATTTTGGTACAATACTTATGCCTTTTCTCTCTTATTTTACAAGGTTCACATGAAGAGGGAGAATGCCGACAGCTGGAATTCTGGACTGGAAAAGGAGCAAATCTGAGATACCTATTCTGCACAACTCCAAAAGTCCTGAAAATCTACGGAGAATTATTTTGGAATATATAAAAAATATTGGGCGAAAGAAATACATCAGGGGACCCACCAGGAGGCCACAAGCCAGGGGGGCGCGCCCTACCCCCAGGGCGCGCCCAGCAGGCTTGTGGGCCCCATGGCAGGCCTCCGGTGCCCATCTTCTGCTATATGGAGGGTTTTGACCTGGAAAAAATCATAACAGAGCTTTCGGGGCGAAGCGCCGCCGTCTCGAGGCGGAACTTGGGAAGAACCAATCTAGGGCTCCGGCGGAGTTGTTCTGCCGGGGAAACTTCCCTCCTGGAGGGGGAAATCGAAGCCATCGTCATCACCAATGATCCTCTCATCGAGAGGGGGTCAATCTCCATCAACATCTTCAATAGCACCATCTCCTCTCCAAACCCTAGTTCCTCTCTTGTATCCAATCTTTGTCTCAAAACCTCAGATTGGTACATGTGGGTTGCTAGTAGTGTTGATTACTCCTTGTAGTTGATGCTAGTTGGTTTACTTGGTGGAAGATCATATGTTTAGATCCTTAATGATAATTAATACTCCTCTGGTCATGAACATGAATATGCTTTGTGAGTAGTTACATTGTTCCTGAGGACATGGGATAAGTCTTGTTATAAGTAATCATGTGAATTTGGTATTCGTTCGATATTTTGATGAGATGTATGTTGTCTCTCCTCTAGTAGTGTTATGTGAACGTCAACTACATGACACTTCACCATTGTTTGGGCCTAGAGGAAGGCATTGGGAAGTAATAAGTAGATGATGGGTTGCTAGAGTGACAGAAGCTTAAACCCTAGTTTATGCGTTGCTTCGTAAGGGGCTGATTTGGATCCACATGTTTCATGCTATGGTTAGATTTATCTTAATTCTTCTTTCGTAGTTGCGGATGCTTGCGAGAGGGGTTAATCATAAGTGGGAGGCTTGTCCAAGTAAGGGAAGCACCCAAGCACCGGTCCACCCACATATCAAATTATCAAAGTAACGAACGCGAATCATATGTGCATGATGAAAACTAGCTTCACAGAATTTCCCATGTGTCCTCGGGAGCGCTTTGCTTTATATAAGAGTTTGTCCTGGCTTGTACTTTGCTATAAAAAGGATTGGGACACCTTGCTGCACCTTTGTTACACTTGTTACTTGATACCCGTTACGAATTATCTTATCACAAAACTATCTGTTACCGATAATTTCAGTGCTTGCAGAGAATACCTTACTGAAAACCGCTTGTCATTTCCTTCTGCTCCTCGTTGGGTTCGACACTCTTACTTATCGAAAGGACTACGATAGATCCCCTATACTTGTGGGTCATCAAGACTCTTTTCTGGTGCCGTTGCCGGGGAGTGAAGCGCCTTTGGTAAGTTGAACTTGGTAAGGAAAAATTTATATAGTGTGCTGAAATTTACTGTCACTTGTTACTATGGAAAATAATCCTTTGAGGGGCTTGTTCGGGGTATCTTCACCTCGACCGGAAGCACAAAGAGATGCTCCTCAACCTACTGCACCTACTGAAAATATTTATTATGAAATTCCTGCGGGTATCATAGAGAAACTGCTAGCTAATCCTTATGCAGGAGATGGAACACTACATCCTGATTTGCATCTAATCTATGTGGATGAAGTTTGTGGATTATTTAAGTTTGCAGGTTTGCCCAAGGATGATGTCAAGAATAAGGTCTTTCCTTTATCTTTGGAGGAGAAGGCATTGACATGGTACAAGCTATGCGATGATATTGGATAATCTAACTACAACCGATTGAAATTGGAATTTCATCAGAAGTTTTATCCTATGCATCTGGTTCATCGTGATCGGAATTATATTTATAATTTTTGGCCTCGTGAAGGAGAAAGTATCGCTCAAGCTTAGGGGAGGCTTAAGTCAATGTTATATTCATGCCCCAATCATGAGCTCCCGAGAGGAATTATTATTCAGAACTTTTATGCTCGGCTTTCTAATAATGATCGGTCCATGCTCGATACTTCTTGCGCTGGTTCTTTTATGAAGAAAGATATTGAATTCAAATGGGACTTATTGGAAAGAATTAAACACCACTCTGAAGATTGGGAACTCGACGAAGGTAAGGAGTCAGGTATAAACCTTAAGTTTGATTGTGTTAAATCTTTTATAGACACCGATGCTTTTCGTGAATTTAGCACTAAATATGGACTTGACTCTGAGATAATAGCTTCTTTCTGTGAATCTTTTGCTACTCATGTTGATCTCCCTATGGAGAAGTGGTTTAAATATCATCCTCCCATTGAAGTGAAAGTAGTTGAACCTATTAAAGTTGAAGAGGAAACTATTACTTATAATGTTGATCCTGTTATTCCTACTGCTTATATTGAGAAACCACCCTTCCCTGTTAGAATAAAGGAACATGCTAAAGCTTCAACTGTGGTTCGTAAGGGTTGTACTAGAACACCTATGCCTCCTGAACAAATTAAAGTAGAACCTATTATTGCTATGGTTAAAGATCTCTTGGTTGATAATATTGATGGGCATGTTATTCATTTCTGTGATGAAGCTGCTAGAATTGCTAGACCTGATACTAAGAGTAAACATAGACCTATTGTTGGCGTGCCTGTTGTTTCTGTTAAAATAGGAGATCATTGTTATCATGGCTTATGTGATGTGGGTGCTATTGTGAGTGCAATTCCCTTTACCTTATACCAAGAAATTATGAATGATATTGCACCAGCTGAGTTAGAGGAAATTGATGTTACTATTAAGCTTGCTAATAGAGATACTATTGCACCAATTGGGATTGTTAGAGATGTTGAAGTCTTGTGTGGGAAAATAAAGTATCCTACCGATTTTCTTGTTCTTGGTTCCCCACAAGATGATTTTTGTCCCATTATATTTGGTAGACCCTTCTTGAATACTATTAATGCTAGGATTGATTGTGAGAAAGAAACAGTTACTGTGAGTTTTGGAGTTGTGTCTCATGAGTTCAATTTCTCTAAATTTCGTAGACAACCCCATGACAAAGAATTGCCTAGTAAAGATGAAATTATTGGTCTTGCTTCTATTGCTGTGCCTCCTACTGATCCCTTAGAACAATATTTGCTAGACCATGAAAATGATATGCATATGAATGAAAGGAATAAAATAGATAAGATTTTCTTTGATCAACAGCCTATTTTGAAACACAACCTGCCTGTTGAAATACTTGGGGATCCCCCTCCGCCCAAGGGTGATCCCGTGTTTGAGCTTAAACAATTGCCTGATACTCTGAAATTTGCTTATCTTGATGAAAAGGAGATATATCCTGTTATTATTAGTGCTAACCTTTCAGAGCATGAAGAAAAGAGATTGTTGAAAACTCTGAGGAAGCACCGTGCTGCTATTGGATATACCCTTGACGATCTTAAGGGCATTAGTCCCACTCTATGTCAGCATAAAATTAATATGGAGCCTGATGCTAAACCGGTTGTTGATCATCAACGACGGTTGAATCCTAAGATGAAAGAAGTGGTAAGAAATGAAATACTAAAGCTTCTAGAGGCAGGTATAATTTATCCTGTTGCTGATAGTAGATGGGTTAGTCCCGTTCATTGTGTCCCTAAGAAGGGAGGTATTACCGTTGTTCCCAATGATAAAAATGAATTGATCCCGCAAAGAATTGTTATAGGATATAGAATGGTAATTGACTTTAGGAAATTAAATAAAGCCACTAGGAAAGATCATTACCCTCTACCTTTTATTGATCAAATGCTAGAAATACTATCCAAACATACTCATTTTTGCTTTCTAGATGGTTACTCTGGTTTCTCTCAAATACCTGTGTCAAAAGAGGATCAAGAAAAAACCACTTTTACTTGCCCTTTTGGTACCTTTGCTTATAGACGTATGCCTTTTGGTTTATGCAATGCACCTGCTACCTTTCAAAGATGTATGATGGCTATATTCTCTCACTTTTGTGAAAAGATTCTTGAGGTTTTCATGGATGATTTTTCCGTTTACGGAACTTCTTTTGATGATTGCTTGAGCAACCTTGATCGAGTTTTGCAGAGATGCGAAGAAACTAATCTTGTCTTGAATTGGGAAAAGTGCCACTTTATGGTTAATGAAGGTATTGTCTTGGGGCACAAAATCTCCGAAATAGGTATTGAGGTGGATAAGGCTAAGGTTGATGCTATTGAAAAAATGTCGTGTCCCACGGATATCAGAGGTATAAGAAGTTTCCTTGGTCATGCTGGTTTTTATAGGAGGTTTATTAAAGATTTCTCTAAGATTTCTAGGCCTCTCACTAATCTTTTACAAAAAGATGTTCCATTTGTTTTTTATGATGTTTGTGTAGAAGAATTTGAAATCCTTGAGAATGCCTTGATTTCCGCACCTATTGTTCAACCACCTGATTGGAACCTACCCTTTGAAATTATGTGTGATGCTAGTGATTATGCTGTTGGTGCTGTTCTAGGACAAAGAGTTGATAAGAAATTAAATGGTATCCATTATGCTCGTAAAACTCTAGACAGTGCGCAAAGAAACTATGCTACCACTAAAACGGAATTTTTAGCAGTAGTGTTCGCTTGTGATAAGTTCAGACCTTATATTGTTGATTCCAAAGTAACTGTTCACACCGATCATGCTGCTATTAAATACCTTATGGAAAAGAAAGATGCTAAACCTAGACTTATTAGGTGGGTTCTTCTGCTACAAGAATTTGATTTGCATATTATTGATAGAAAGGGTGTTGATAACCCCGTAGCAGATAACTTGTCTAGGTTAGAAAATGTTCTTGATGACCCACTACCTATTGATGATAGCTTTCCTGATGAACAATTAGCTGTCATAAATGCTTCACGCAATGCTCCATGGTATGCTGATTATGCTAATTACATTGTTGCTAAATTTATACCGCCTAGTTTCACCTACCAACAAAAGAAAAAGTTCTTCTATGATTTAAGACATTACTTTTGGGATGATCCACACCTTTATAAAGAAGGAGTAGATGGTGTTATTAGACGTTGTGTACCTGAGCATGAACAGGAACAGATCCTACGCAAGTGTCACTCCGAGGCCTACGGAGGACACCACGCTGGAGATAGAACTGCACATAAGGTACTACAATCTGGTTTTTATTGGCCTACTCTCTTCAAGGATGATCGTAAGTTCGTCTTGTCTTGTGATGAATGCCAAAGAATTGGTAATATTAGTAGACGTCTGGAAATGCCTATGAATTACTCTCTTGTTATTGACCCATTTGATGTTTGGGGTTTTGATTATATGGGACCTTTTCCACAATCCAACGGGTATACTCATATTCTAGTTGCTGTTGATTATGTTACTAAGTGGGTAGAAGCTATTCCAACTAGTAGCGCTGATCATAACACTTCTATTAAAATGCTTAAAGAAGTTATTTTCCCTAGATTTGCAGTTCCTAGATATTTAATGACTGATGGTGGTTCACACTTTATTCATGGTGCCTTCCGTAAATTGCTTGCTAAGTATGATGTTAATCATAGAATTGCATCTCCTTCTCATCCTCAGGCTAGTGGTCAAGTAGAATTGAGCAATAGAGAAATTAAATTGATCTTGCAGAAGACTGTTAATAGATCTAGGAAGAATTGGTCAAAGAAACTTGATGATGCATTATGGGCTTATAGAACTGCTTACAAAAACCCTATGGGTATGTCTCCGTATAAAATGGTTTATGGTAAAGCATGTCACTTACCTCTAGAGCTAGAACATAAAGCTTGTTGGGCAATTAAAGAGCTCAACTATGATTTCAAACTTGCTGGTGAGAAGAGGTTATTTGACATTAGCTCACTTGATGAATGGAGAACCCAGGCTTATGAGAATGCCAAGTTGTTTAAAGAAAAGGTTAAGAGATGGCATGATAGAAGGATACAAAAGCGTGAATTTAATGTAGGTGATCATGTCTTCTATACAATTTTCGTTTAAGATTTTTTGTAGGAAAACTTCTCTCTAAATGGGAAGGGCCTTACATTATCGAGGAAGTATATCGTTCCGGTGCCATCAAGATCAACAATGCCGAAGGCACAAACCCGAAGGTGGTAAACGGTCAAAGAATCAAACATTATATCTCAGGTACTCCCATAAATGTTGAAACCAATATTATTAATACCATAACTCCGGAGGAGTACATCAGGGAGACTTACTAGAACGTTTCAGATTCCGAAAAGGAATAGGTATGTGGTATGGTAAGCAAACTGACTCCAAAACTTTTCCAATGGGAATTTTTCTCCGTTTTGGAATATTTAAAAAATTAGGAAAATTTAAAGTAGTCCGAAGAGTGCACGAGGAGGCGACAAGCCAAGGGGGCGCGCCCTACCCCCTGGGCGCGCCCCTGTGGCTTGTGGCTACCTAGTGTACCCTCCGGACTCCGTTTTCTTGTGGTATACTCCTTCGGGTCGGCAAAAATTCATTATATAATCTCCCGGAGGTTTTGACTCTCGTATCACGACAATACCTCCTGTTTTCGTTTTGAGCTGTTTCTGCGGCAGATTTAGAGCCAGATGTCGCCCCAAGATTCCGACGGGGAGAGCTATATATCGCACTATCTTGCCAATCCCAAGCTCTATGGGGACCTAGATCCTTATGGATTGTTCTCGGAGAAGGAACTGGAAGGCAAGTATGAGAAAGAAAGCTCAGATGAAGAGGAGACCCTCCTGCCTCGACCAGGAGATATGCACGTGGAGTTCAAGAAGTCGAGCCTTCCAAACACAAGGAGAAAACCCAAGGTTCTATTTATCCCTTCTCATTTTCTGCAGGAGAGCAAGCAAGAATTATGTCAAAGGATATTGAAGCTCGAGCAGGAAGTAGACGATCTGAGGGAACAAAATTTTATGCTTAAGTGGAAGCTGAACAAGCCTCCAACCTCATCAACAACTCCAACATCACCACCTCCGAAGCAAGACAACTAAACACATGGGTATGGGCACTCCCCTTGGCTTGTGCCAAGCTTGGGGGAGGTGCCCCGGTATCGTATCACCATCACATCTTTTACTTTCTTCGTTTTTCTTCGTTCGATCCTTTTGGTTATATCTTGATCTAGTAGAATAAAGTTTTTAGTGTGATTTAGTTTTGAGTTTTTGCTTTATGTTCCCCCTCTGTAAGCAAGTCCGAGAGTTATATAATAAAGAGTAGTTTTGAGTTGAGGGCTTTGCTTGTTTGCTATGATCTTGATCTTGAGAAAAAGAAATAGAAAGAAGTATAGAATAAAAGCAAAGAATATATATGATGGTCTTATGGGGAGTGATGACTTCACATATAAGAAGTATGTCGATTGAAACTTGTTGTGGGTTGACAAACATAGCTATTGGTCATTGTGGCAATTAAAAGGAAGTAATAAAGAAAGAGAGGTTCACATATAAATATATTATCTTGGACATCTTTTATGATTGTGAGCACTCATTAAAATATTATATGTTAAGAAGTTGAAGTTCGACAAGGAAGACAACATAATGAGTTATGTTTGCTTATTTCCGAATAGAAGTTATATGGTTATAGAACCTTCAACATGTGTCGCTTGCTTCCACCTCATATCAGCCAAAACTTCCGCACCAAGTAGAGATACTACTTGTGCATCCAAATACCCTTAACCCAGTTTTGCCATGAGAGTCCACCATACCTACCTATGGATTGAGTAGGATCCTTCAAGTAAGTCGTCATCGGTGCAAGCAATAAAAATTGCTTTCTAAATATGTGTGATCTATTAGTGTGAGGAAAATAAACTTTATACGAACTTGTGATATGGAAGAAATAAAAGCGACGGACTGCATAATAAAGTTCTTTATCACAAGGGGCAATATAAAGTGATGTTCTTTTGCATTAAGGGATCGTGCATCCAACTATAAAAGCGCATGACAACCTCTGCTTCCCTCTGCGAAGGGCCTATCTGTTACTTTTACTTTCTTGTACCTACCTTTATGCAAGAGTCGCGGTGATTTTCACCACTTCCTTTATTTCGCCTTTATCTCTTGGCAAGCATCATGTGTTGGGGAATGATCTAGACACATATATCCACTCGGATGTGGGTGAGCATGAGTTATTACTGTTGACATTACCCTTGAGGTAAATAGTTGGGAGGCAATGTTATAAGCCCCTATCTTTCTCTGTGTCCGATTGAAGCTTTGACCTCATAGATACCGCGTGAGTGTTAGCAATTATGAAAAACTAAAAGATGATTGAGTATGTGGATTTGCTTTACAAGCTCTTTTATTGACTCTTTCATACGTTATGATAAATTGGAATTTCTTCAATGACTGAGATCATAGTTTGTTGGTTCCCAATAGATTTCTTATTTCATACTTTACCTTGTGAACGAATTGTTACTTCAGCATAAGAAATTATATGTCAATATATGTTGCTGTTCTAAAGATGATCATGATGCCTTCATGTCCGTATTTTATTTTATCGACACCTCTATCTCTAAACATGTGGGCATATTTATCGATTTCGGCTTTCGCTTGAGGACAAGCGAGGTCTAAGCTTGGGGGAGTTGGTACGTCCATTTTGCATGATGCTTTTATATTGATGTTTATTGCATTATGGGCTGTTATTACACATTTTGGTACAATACTTATGCCTTTTCTCTCTTATTTTACAAGGTTCACATGAAGAGGGAGAATGCCGACAGCTGGAATTCTGGACTGGAAAAGGAGCAAATCTGAGATACCTATTCTGCACAACTCCAAAAGTCCTAAAAATCTACGGAGAATTATTTTGGAATATATAAGAAATATTGGGCGAAAGAATAATACATCAGGGGACCCACCAGGACGCCACAAGCTAGGGGGCATGCCCTACCCCCCTGGGCGCGCCCAGCAGGCTGGTGGGCCCCCTGGCAGGCCTCCGGTGCCCATCTTCTGCTATATGGAGGGTTTTGACCTGGAAAAAATCATAAAAGAGCTTTCGGGGAGAAGCACCGCCGTCTCGAGGCGGAACTTGGGCAGAACCAATCTCGGGCTCCGGTGGAGCTGTTCTGCCGGGGAAACTTCCCTCCAGGATAGGGGAAATCGAAGCCATCGTCATCACCAACGATCCTCTCATCGAGAGGGGGTCAATCTCCATCAACATCTTCATCAGCACCATCTCCTCTCCAAACCCTAGTTCATCTCTTGTATCCGATCTTTGTCTCAAAACCTTAGATTGGTACCTGTGGTTTGCTAGTAGTGTTGATTACTCCTTGTAGTTGATGCTAGTTGGTTTACTTGGTGGAAGATCATATGTTCAGATCCTTAATGATAATTAGTACTCCACTGATCATGAACATGAATATGCTTTGTGAGTAGTTACGTTGTTCCTGAGGACATGGGATAAGTCTTGTTATAAGTAATCATGTGAATTTGGTATTCGTTCGATATTTTGATGAGATGTATGTTGTCTCTCCTCTAGTGGTATTATGTGAACGTCAACTACATGACACTTCACCATTGTTTGGGCCTAGAGGAAGGCATTGGGAAGTAATAAGTAGATGATGGGTTGCTAGAGTGACAGAAGCTTAAACCCTAGTTTATGCGTTGCTTCGTAAGGGGCTGATTTGGATCCACATGTTTCATGCTATGGTTAGATTTATCTTAATTCTTCTTTCGTAGTTGCGGATGCTTGCGAGAGGGGTTAATCATAAGTGGGAGGCTTGTCCAAGTAAGGGCAGCACCCAAGCACCGGTCCACCCACATATCAAATTATCAAAGTAACGAACGCGAATCATATGAGCATGATGAAAACTAGCTTGACAGAATTTCCCATGTGTCCTCGGGAGCGCTTTGCTTTATATAAGAGTTTGTCCAGGCTTGTCCTTTGCTATAAAAAGGATTGGGCCACCTTGCTGCACCTTTGTTACATTTGTTACTTGATACCCGTTACGAATTATCTTATCACAAAACTATTTGTTACCGATTATTTCAGTGCTTGCAGAGAATACCTTACTAAAAACTGCTTGTCATTTCCTTCGGCTCCTCGTTGGGTTCGACACTCTTACTTATCGAAAGGACTACGATAGAATCCCTATACTTGTGGGTCATCACACCACTGCAACGACAACATTCACCCCCCGGCTTTGGGAGGCCCGATGCCCAGTTCTAAGCCGGGCCCTCCCTGCGGAGAGCGTTGGGGGCTCCCCCCGCGCTCGAGGGCCCGTTCGGGGCCGACCACGCTTCGCCGCATCGTGCTTGGGGGCAGGAAGTGGGCTCCATGTCCAGGAGGCATGGAGGTCCCTGCGCACTCCCGGGCTCAACCTGTGACACTCTCACGTAATAATGAGTGGGCTGTATACGCCCGGAGCCCCCCGAGGACACGGAGGGGTTACCACCCACGTCCAAGTGGAAGCCCCATGCTCCGCTCTAGCGGACAACACTGTCCTCCAATGACTATGCCCGCGCCTAGTGGAAGCCCTACGCCCCGCGCTGGGGAGAAGACGAAGACGAAGACTAGCCTAGGTGCCGGACGCGGCGGTTCTTTGCTTCTTTTTGTATTCGAATTTGCCATTTTCTGGAATGAAACTCGAAGTTTCGCAAACTTATTTCAAAAAAAGGGGTGGGAATTTTTCTGCTTGCATTTTTTTTTGTCTTGAAGTTTTGTTTCTGAATCGGCACCTGTCGGTCTCCCTCACGCGCCCCGCGAGCGGGGGCTGGGCACGGTGCGCACGGTGTGCACACCTCGCCAAGACCTTGGCATCCTGGTCCTCGCGCGGCGCTCTCGAGTGAGCCGGCAGGTGCGTGTCACCTCAGAGGCATCCACCTCCTGGCGGTCGACCCTCGCTCGAGGGCTCCTGCCACGGCCTAGCGCGTCATCATGGAGCCTTGGGAGATCCGGGATCCTCTCAAGGCAGGAACTGGCAAGGAAAGGTATGGGAGCCGCTCGAGCATCAAGGGGGACTCCTGAGCAACGCGACTCAGGAGCCTCACTGGTCACGTAGCCCCTCGCCCCTTGGTCTCGTCCTGGTGATCTGGACGCCCCAACGGCGTTCGAGGTACGCGCGGGATTGGGCCCTGCCAACGTAGAGCGCCAAGAGGGCTCCCAAACCGCCTCGCTCACAAGAAAGAAGACACGCCTGGCAAGATCCCCAAGCTCCCCAGGTGCTACGGCCGAACCTCACGACGCAGAGGCCCGCCACAGGCGCATCGAGCTAAGTACCCTAACCATGACGGGAGGGAAGTCTCAATTGACAGTAAAACACGAATCAAGATGTGCGACAAAAATGCTAAAGTAAAGGTGCAAGCGCCTTAATTCATTACATGCCCTGCATGGCCCTCCATGATTCTTGATTGTAGGGAAAGAAAAAAAAAAGAAGAAGAAGGCGAAAGGTGGCTCCCTCAAGGGCTGCCACTCCTGAGGCCTAGGCTCGGC
The DNA here is from genome assembly GCA_039707655.1 of Elymus sibiricus. NCBI lineage: Eukaryota > Viridiplantae > Streptophyta > Magnoliopsida > Poales > Poaceae > Elymus > Elymus sibiricus. The sequence continues at coordinate 227,003,871 of CM077665.1, read as the reverse complement.
GCAACCGCGCTCAGTCAGAGTCCTTCTCCTCCTTGACGGGCCCATGGTGGCGCGCCAGCGTGGCTTCTTCTTGGGCGGAAGTACGACGCCGTCGCGGCCGGCTACCCACCGAGGCCCGAGCGCGCCGACGCAGTGGCGCGTCGTAGGAGTCATCTCTCGGACTATCCTCGAAGGAGGTGTCGCTGCCGCTGGAAGCATGATGGCCGTCGCCAAGGGCAAGCTCACCTCCAAGAGCGCCGCCACCGCAAGGGCTGCCCGTTGCGGGAGGGTGATCGCTGCCACCGCCGTCACCCTCCGGGCAGCACCCCAAGTGCCTGCCATCCTCCCCGAAGATCCTGACGAAGAGCGTTGGCGCGCCGTCGTGCTTGAAGTGGAGCGTGAGCCTTCCCTACAGGCCGCGGGCACGGGCAATGGTCTGCCACCCGCGGCTCAAGAAGGCGCAACCTGCGGGGGAAACCTCGATCTCCACCCACAACGCGCCGCTACAACAACCATCGGCTTGCAGCCACAGGCCCGCGGGCTCGTTGGCCCACAAAGTCTCCGCGAAGAAGCGCGGGAGCTGCAGCGAGGTGATCGCCGGTCTCTCCACCCACACCACGAACTCCTGGCCTACATCGGCATAGTGGGACCGCGGGGACGGTGGCCGGGCAACCGCGGTGGGCCTCCCTCCTTGGCCACGGTCGCCACGCCCTCCGCCTTCGCCTGCGCCAGTGGAGGCGCCTGCCCTCGTGGGAGTGCGGCCGCGCCCCCGGGGCGCTGCCGTTGACACCACGGTGTACTTATGGGGATGGTCCCGGCCCCTCTTGAGTGTCTGTTGGTCCGGACCCTCCTGGCGGGCCTTCCCCTTATCGGCAGCTGAAAACCTCCTCACCGGCGTCATGGCTGAGAGGGTGGGGGCCTTGAGCAAGGAAGCAAGAAATCGATATGGGCTGGGGGCTCCGCCCCCTTCGCCGATTTATAGTCGTGTGGAGGCCAACAGGCGCCCCTCCACGTTCCGGGTAATGATGGCCCTGCTTCACGTCTCCTCGCATGCCCTCGTCGGGTCACATCCGCGTGGGTCGGGGGGAGAGAAGACACAAGGAGACGTCAACATTCAAGGGAGGGCAATGATGGCCGCCGCTGTGCGCAGTTTTCGTGTCAGCTTGACTCGAGGCGGTTCTCGAGGTCTTCGGGAAGTGGAGGCATCCGCTTCTCGTTACGCGCCACGCATCAGAGTATACCCGCAGGCGATTGGGGCCCGCGGCGCTCGGTCTGGCTCCTTCGGCTTCTCCCTGAAGCCAGCCCAAGCATGCCTTTGGCCCGGGGGCTACTGTCGGCGCTCTGGGAATGGGGGTACCCAGAACTGCCTGCCTATGGGCCAGGGCGTGGCCCACTTCGACAACCAGTACGGCCCGGCGCGGCTTCACTCAAGACAAGGCCCTGGCGAGAGACCCACCCTCATGAGGAGGACGACGCCAAGACCCCCGGAAGGAGGAGGCCACCCCAGGTTGCCTCCTGAGGGGCAGAGATCCCTATGCAGCACTCGGCCTCGTGAGGTCGGGGGTGACGCAAGTCAGGCCAGGCGGGCACTAGCGCGCGCAGAGAAGACATTTTCCTCTTTGGTGCAAAGGAGGCAAGGGTGTAAGCGGGTTCCCGAGGCGTCCCACCAAAGGTATCCATTCGGGTGTAACAAGACCAGGCCAGCGGGCTTGGCAGGACGGATGTCATCACCGAGCCCACCACCGCGTCACTGCCAGCTACTTTGCAGGCGAAGACCACCTTTCATCAGGATAAGATGTACCTCCTGTCCCCTTTCAAATTTGGCCGTTGTGGGATCCCTTCCCGCCAGTGCGTTACGGGAAGAGGACTCGGGCTATTATAAATAGAGGCAAGGTTGCACCATAGACGGGGGGCACGAAAAACCACTCGAGCGCCCTCGCGAGGTCGCTCACCACTGTATCAGTTCATCCACAAACCTCCTCGTGAGGCAATCCACCCAAAGCAGGAGTAGGGTTTTACACTTCGCAGCGGACAGAACCTGGGTAAATCTGCGTGTTAGTCTTCTTCCCGTGATTGAGCGAGTTCTATTCGATGAGGCTATGGAGCTGTGAGCTTGAGGCCGAAGCTAGTGGGGATCTTCGCACACGCCCCTGGGTTCAAAGCTCTTAGTGTTTTGCGGATCCCAAAATCCGACAGTACTGTTTTGAATTGTATGTTGATTTGGATATTTTCAAAAATAGGAATTTGGAGGGAAGATTAAGACTTTCAAAAGTTTTGGAGTTTACCTTACCTCTCTGCACATTGAAGGCAAGCACCTTGAACACTTGATATGATACAAGTTGGTTGGTTGCTTGCTAGGAGATATAAATCACGATTATTTTACATGGAATAATAGAATTGCACATGACATAGATAATGCATGAATGCATATGGTAAGAATTTAATTGTTGTTGATTACGTGATATATATGAGAAGTGGTCACTGCCTCATGCCACGTATGCCTAAGCTGGCCCGGAAAAACTTTGGGGAAAGTTTTGTCGTCGGTAAAGCACGACCGTGAAAACTGATATCTCATGGTGACAAGAGAAATCAGGGAGGGCATGACGAGGCATGATGGGTGGTGACTCTGTTGGATAATTGTGAAGAAAATTCTGTTGTGCTAACCATGCAGGAAATTATATAAACCTCCTGAGTCGACCATATATCGAGTCTTGTTCCAGTAGCCCCCATGCTTGTTTGGTACTACCACTTGTCCCTACCGCAGGTAGGGTATGGTTCAGTAAGTTGTCAACCCCTTTCTAAGCACACACCGTATAGAGATGCCATAGTGAAAGATACGTGTGGCCCCTAGTAGGTATGTCACTTGGTCCGGAGGCATGGGTGTTCCGGTTGGACCGAGGGGGTAGCTTCCCTGTTTTGCGCGCGGTATAAATTTTGTGATCCGGTGCTAATCGAGACTGTGGTCTCCCCACTTAGAGTTTTACTTAACGGTGTCGTGGGTGATTCCAGGCGCCGGTAAGTTAAGATGGTTTGTTCGGGTTAGGTGTGTTTTCAACTCAAAGGCCGTAAACGGTTAGTCCCGGTGGACTAAAGGAATCCGTTACTCATGGGTAAATTGTACAACCTCTGTAGAGTAAACATCTATTCGAATAGCCGTGTCCGCGGTTAAGGACTACAGTCTGGGACGGGTCAAGTGTCGGTCTTCGGAGGAATTCTTCTAAATCAAAATATAGATCACGGAGTGTGACGAATGATATTTGTGATTATTATTGTTATGGAATAACCGATTCTATTATGTGAATTGTTGAGTATCCCTGGGATGGTTCTACCTCCTGGATACTCATTGTGATTATTATCTTATAAGCCCTTTATGTGGCGTCGCTCAGACGCCCGACTGCGGCACGCATGCTATTTATTTTCTTATAAGCCCTTTATGTGGCATCGCTCAGACGCCCGATTGAAGCATGTTTTATATTCTACCCTTTCGAGGCGTCGCTTCAGACACCCGATCGGATTATTTAATTTTCATTCCCTGATTGCTTATACATGCTTAATATGAATTATCTGCTTACCTGCATCAGGAATTTTATCTTGTGACTGTCTGAATGATCATAAACTATTTCAGTGCATGAATACCACCTGCTTTATTATATCTGTTTTCATGATGTTTGCGAGTACATTCAAACACACTCACTGGCTTGTCCCAGACTATTGTCTGGACAGATTGCTTATTTTGGAGAGAAACACCATGATGATAACCCCGGAACCTAGGCATCGAAGATAGCAGCCATGCGAAGATAGGAGTTATCCAGGTCAGCTGTTCCTGTGGGAAATGGATTCCCATAGACGCTGGAGATCCCGAACCGCTTCCGCCATCAACCTCTAGAAACTTTGTTGTACTCCATAGACCATCATGGTCTTGTACACCGGATGTTTTAATTTGCTTGGAATTTCTATATCAAGAATTTGTCCACCAGCTAAGAGTAATCCTGGGGCTGGTGAGCACAAGGACCATTTACTGGGAAAGAAATATCCTAGAAAATCGGTCCTGAGAGGAGCGCCAAGCCAACTCCGCTGCTATTCAGCAGATGGCCCAGGACCTTGTGAACAACTAGCAGCAAGGAAGGAACGGCAATGGCCGCTCCACTCTGTCGGAGTTCATGAGGAATTCGCCTCCAACCTTCACTGAGACTGACGAACCTCTGGATGCCGATGACTGGATCCGCACCATCAAGGACCTCCTTGCACTGGTCAATTGCAATGAGGATCGTGAGAAGGTGCTTTATGCCTCTCACTACCTCGGAGGTACCGCCAGAGCTTGGTGGGATGGATTCAAGGTCATGCAAGGCGACTGTGTGATCACTTGGGCTCATTTCAAGGAAGGTTTCCGCACGGCTCACATTCCTTCGGGAATCATGGCTATCAAGTAGTGGGAATTTCGAGCGCTGAAGAAAGGAAGTGACTCTGTCAAGGAGTACATGTAGAAGTTCAACCTCCTGTCGAGGTATGCCCCTGAAGATGTCAGCATTGAGGCCGCTAAGATAGAACGCTTCATGGAAGGACTCCAGCAAGGCCTACAGTATCAGCTCATTGTCTGCGACTGCCGGACCTTCTTCGAGCTGGTGAACAAGGCTCTCATGTTGGAAGAGAAGGGTCATGCCATGGAAGACACTCGCAAGCGCAAGATGATCAGCAAGGGTAGCTCCAGCAACCAGAAGCCTCGCCCCTGGCAGCCAGCCCCAACCAGGCCAGCCTATCAGCCTCAACAAGCTAGGCTCCTGCACCTTGTCCGAGCTACCAGCCTCAGCAGTATGCCAATTCCAGGCCAACTTACAATAACCCCAATAACAACAATGGTGGCAACAACAACAGCGGCTCACGCCAAGTCACTTGCTTTGGATGTGGTCAGCCAGGGCATTACTCTAGGTAGTTGATACGTCTCCAACGTATCTATAATTTTTTCTTGTTCTATGCTGTTATATTATCATTCTTGGATGTTTTACAATGACTTTATAGCAAATTTATATCATTTTTGGGACTAACCTATTGACATAGTGCCAACGTGCCAGTTGCGGTTTTTGCTTGTTTTTTACTTCGCAGAATATCAGTACCAAACGGAGTCCAATCGCGACGATACTTTTTGGAGATTTTTTTTGGACCAGAAGACACCCAGTGGGCCAAAGAAGTGCCAGAGAGGTGGGCTGTGGAGAGCACAACTCACCAGGGCGCGCCATGGGGCCCCCGGCGCGCCCTGATGGGTTGTGCCCTCACTGGTGCAGCAACGTGCTATACAAACAGTTTTTAAACCCTTTCCGCGATGTAGTTCCAAACCGTCGCCTTGCATGTGTGGGCGCGATAGGGGAGGTCCATCCCAGACGAAACTGTAAACTCGTCAGCGGTGGTGGCCAACGAACCCAAACGGTCTGCAAATATAATCGTGTGTGGTGTAGGAACAGATCGCACACATAATCTTTTCGGCCTACGTGTGGGATTTGGGATCAATCACACGTCCAACACTACTGAAACGCGTCTAATTTCTCATGGAAAACAAACGGAGTATGACCTTTGATCGTTTGCGAAATGTTACCTAATCCAGACGGGCCATTGTAGACACTGTGTGTGATATCTTCATCATCTCACACGAGATTTCTCGGGGAACCGTGTACCATGTATAACATCATCGGACACATTTCCCAAAAAATGTATCATGGGATCGTCTTTGCATCGGACACGGTTTCCTGTTGGCTCACGTGTGAGATATGGTGCTATCACAAATGATTGAGTAGCTCCTGCGCACACGTACAAGTGTTGCAAACCATTTGCGATTTCTTATTATTCACCGACGTTTTAGATTATATCCCATGTGCTTTTCCTGTGGATCACAGGCGGTTGCGCTATGAGTTGCGTGTGCTTTCCGTTCTGGACCGCACACGCTTAGTTGCTTGAACCGTGTGCGCTGAAATTGCCAGGTTATTGTAAAATATCGCATTTAATTCACCCTGCAAATAGCAAAATTCACCACAATATGTAATCGACAAATAGTGTCTGTTGGAGATATGCCCTAGAGGCAATCATGTGATGATTTTGTTTCTTATGTATTCATGAGTATTTTGTATTGTCCTTGAACATCATCAGTGATATGTATCAATAAGTATGTGACTTATTTGTGAGACTATATATAGTATGATGATTGTTCTAATAGTCCCTAGTTGTTAAGGTTATGCGGACACATATCCTTTACTAGTATACGATTCAGTTGATGACTACGTTTCACAAGTCATGTGCATGGATATGCTAAACTGATAGTATGGACTCGGGGATTGAGATCACCGAGTCGGACAGACCCACTTTGAGACACAGCGAGATAATGTCATCTGTTAGTCTCAAGTACAATGTATATGCCATGTCCTAGACCTGAGGTCATCGCATGTTCTCGGGATGAGGATCGACTTACTTAGGGACTATCAAACGCTACTCCGTAACTGGGTAGTTCTAAAGGTAGCTTTCGGGTGAGTCATAAGACATGCCGCGAGACATGGTTAACCAAGATGGGATTTGCCCCTCCGTGAGGAGAGATATTCTATGGGCCCTCTCGTGTGATCGGATTCAGAAAGCATGGCCATGCGACATGGTTTAAGTGTTAACCCAGTTCGGGAATCTGCATCACAGTTTAGAGAAGAGATGTCGAGCTACCACACGGGTGACAAGTACTCGCCTTGAGCTTTACAACCTCTATCATGAGGCAAAAGGAATGTTGTATATGACACATTGTCGAGGTTCGTCTCAACGACTTTGCGCACACATGGGAGTTGGCATCTTCTGCTAGGAGCCGCTACTGACTATCGACTCGGGTCGTGTCCATGTGTACGTGAACCTATAGGGTCACACACTTAAGGGATTACAGCCCATTCGGATTGGATCCAAATGGAAAATGGGATAGACTCGTCATGGGCCTCAAGTGTTGAGCCCACCTCGGAGGTCTATATAAAAGGGAGTGGGCACACCTTTCAGGGTTGATCTTTTTCCTCCCGTTGACAGCCACCGCCACTCCCCACGCCACCATGTCGTGCGATCGGACCTAGTAGTCCGCCGCCCGACGCTGCCCCCGTACGTGTGGATACCTTGGAGGCATCGCATCCACGGTGCTTGGACGAACCATTCGAGGGATCCGTGAGGAACTGTTCGAGGGATCCGCAAGGAGCTGTTCATGGGAGATCGCTGTTCGTGGGAGATCGGCTACACGACGAGGAGAAGAATCGGCTGATCGACTACACGCATCCCCAACTCTACTTCCGTCGCGGTGACTGCGCGTCTAGTGGTAAACCCGATCCCGTGATCTATTTCCAGCAGCATGTTCTTGGGTGCGTGGTAGAAATTTTTATTTGGCGCTAGCGTAGCGTACCGCGTGTTCCAACAGTGGTATCAGAGCCTCCGCTATGTGGTTATAGATTCGGTGATTTGCATATGAGATATGTAGATCGGTTCAGATGCGGGTCGATGAGATCGGCTGTGCACGTCAGTGTTGACGGTTGGTTTCGTGATCTTGATTCCGTGATCGTGATGCAGAGGTTGTGACACGAATTACCCCTACCGGTCGGTTTCCGTCATCGGGGTAGACAGTGGAACATAAATCCAGATGCAGCACTCGAAGATCAATGAGATTGATCAAACCGGAGCAAAGATCGACACCGTGGAAATGTGATTTCCGCAGTGCTGAAATCTGTTGGAGTGGTCACAGTAAAACGGGCATAACTTTTGCATACGAACTCCGTTTTTGCTCCACGACCTATCAAACTGAAGGATACGAACTCCGCTTTGCCGTTTTCGGCGATATTTTCGAGGTAAAAATCCTCTTGGAAAATAGTGTTTCAGACAGTTTTATTTTCGACGGTAGAACGTCTGACTTGTTTTCGCAGGGAATGCTTGTGATTTGGTATAGCCCATGAATGTTGCTTGTAAGTTATTAAATCAAGACCTGCGTGTCATGAGTGCGGCAACTGGCTGGAGCCATATGGTTGTCCCATTATTGTATTAATGACCCGCGTGTCAACATGAGATGCCTTGTAATGTAATTTACTCACATAGCTATTAGTTTGTAATAGCATAGTATCTTTTGTAACACTTGGTGGTTGACACCATGTGTGGAGATGGAGATCACCACAAGGGCAACCATGCATGGAGATGGAGATCGCCATGGGCATGCAGCGCACGTGGAGATGGAGATCACCATGCGTTGATGAAAGGGGCTATACCATATCACACATATATAAACTGCATGTGAAAGTTTATCACTTTTATGCGCCCTTCTTTTGCATGATAGATGTTATTAAGTAAGGTGATCCCTCAAAGAATGTCAAGTAAAATTGCCTCCCCAATTGCTGCAACATGACATGTTAAGTATTTTTAGTGGTGGGCCTATAAAATTAGGGCGCTGCTAATTCTCCTTAACGTGGTGTGTTTGTGTCAGACACTTACGAGCGAAGCATTGGTTAACTTGTCGTGGCTATCAAAATAGTTTTCGACCTCGAGGCATAAGAGTTGGCGTGGCATGAGATGTCCCCAACAAACAAGAGTCGTATAGAGATACGATTAGCAAGTGTTGCTTACCGAGTGATCTAGTCTTCTAGCGGTGATGCAAAAGCTCACTAGTTGACATGTGGATCTTGGATCTTGAATCACTAAGAATCAACGGAGGGATGTTGTTTTTAGTGGGAGTAATGTTTGTCGTCTCAACACAAGGCCCTCGCGAGACCCCGAGCTCGCGAGGGAAATAGCCTCAAGACCCGCAGGGGGATAGGCCTCCCCAGGCCTCCTCCCGAGCGGTGGAGATTTCTATGCAATGCACGACCTCAGGAGGCCAAGGGTGACGCCAGCCAGGCCAGGCGGGTGCCAGTGCGCCAGAGGGGACAGTTTCCCCTTTGGTGCAAAGGAGGCAGGGGCACAAGCGAGTTCCCAAAAAGCCCCCAAAGGTTTCCACTTCGGTGCAACAAGACCAAGACCCCAAGCCTCGTAGGACGGACGTCATCACCGAGCCCACCTCTGCATCACCATCAACTACTTTGCAGGCGAAGACCAACTTTCGTCAGGATAAGATGTACCTCTTGTCCCCCTTTGAATTAGGCCGTTGTGGGATTCCTTCCCGCCTTTGCGATGAGGGAAGAGGACCAGGTCCACTATAAATAGAGGCTAGTCTGCGCTGTAGAAGGCATCGAACACACCGCCCGCAAACACACTCGCGAGGCAACTCACCACTGTACTAGTCCATCCACAAACCTCCTCGTGAGGCAATCCACCAAAGGCAGGAGTAGGGTTTTACGCTTCGCAGCGGCCCGAACCTGGGTAAACTCTCGTGTGTTATCTTCTGCCTTGCCATCGAGCAGGGTAACGTGTTGTGAGCTTGGTGGGGGTGAAGCTGTTGGGGATCTTCGCACACGCCCCTGGGTTCAAACTTCTTAGGGTTTTGCGGAGCCCGAAATACGACATTTGGTGCGCCAGGTAGGGGGCGTGTCAGAGTCTTTAGCAAGCTTCGCTTCTTCTTCAACCCATCGCGTCGATGGACGACGCCCGACAAGCTCCTCTCGGCCTCGGCGGATCTGCCTTCACCAACCCCGCCATTGTCGTCCAGGACCCGCGCGACAACAGCGCGGTGCAGGGTGGCCGTTACCAGGCCACCAGTGTCGTTTCCACCACCACTGCCGCTCGTGCCGACCAGGCGCGGGGCGGGCGAGCGGCGCCCACGGGACCGGCTTGGCACTGTACCAACGTGGGAGACCTCAACGCACATGATGCACTGCTGATGGCGAGTGAGATGCTTCGCCACCGCCCGACGCACGAGGGCTTCGACGCCTCGGCCGACCACATCGCCGAGTTGGTCAATGTCGCAAGGAGGGCCTGGCTTCCCCACCCCCCTTCGCGACCACCGGCGCCGGGCATCGGGGGCTCGTTCGCCGTGCCCGCCGCCTCACCTACGGGTGGCGTGCCCACTCCAACCCCTGGCGAGCCCGAGCAGGGCCCGTCGCACTCCGTACTTCTCCTCCTCTGGATCTCGGTGACTGGCTTCGGGGCGCCGCCCGGCCACGTCGGTGGCGCCGTTGAAGAAGGTGACGGGGCGCTCCGTGCGCACCCCGACGCACGCGCTCATACTCAGATGGAACACCGACACAGGGAGCAGGCGGCTCAGGCTTCTGGTCAGGCAGACAGCCGTAACGGAGGTGCAGTGCACAACCAGGGAGGCAACCCACGTCAAGACACGCGCGGCCCACCCCACGGCGGCGGCAGAGGTAAGTAACTTCGGGCGGAGGCCCGCCGCAGGAGGGTCTGTGGGCCGCGTGCCCCAGGTGGCGTCATCTTGCCACTTGGGAGGTTGCCCTTGGTGCGCGCAGGATGGCGCAGGAGGGAGCCGAGGCCTCTATACAGAAGCCTACGTTCTGAGCTACGTGATACCTATGGAGGGCGCGGAGGATCAGACGCCCCTCGTAGGTGCCAACACCCTCCCGGAGTAGGGAGATGTCCCGGACGCTCTCCCCAAGCCGGGCCCCGGGGCTCCCAGAGAGGGGGTACCAGGCCAGGCTGATGCAAGCAGGGGGGCGTCCCGGGATGCACGGGGGCGCGACGCAGCCGCCGCCCCCACGAGCAAGCTGCGCGCAGCCAAGCCCAGGGCCTCAGGAGCGACCGCCTGGGGGATCGACAGGATACAAGCAACGCGGGCCACCCGCGGCAGCGGGAGCGCCGGAGCGGCCCTCGGGGGGCAGGGCCTCGCGAGGTCCTCAAGCCGCGGCCCGACCGGCGCCCCGACGCTTCACGAGGCGGCTTCACTGACACAACACCTCTATGGCTGCGCTGGGTGCGTTGCACTCATGTTTGGGCCGCGGGAGCGCAATCCCGCGGCTACGCGGGGAGTAGCGCACTCAGGTTTGGGCTGTAGAGGCGCGCAACCGCGCAGAAATGCATGGGATGGCTCTTAACCGAGTTGGGAGCACCTGGGCCGTGCGCCTGGGGGCTTGCCCAGCTATCTTCGGTCGTGACACTCTCACGTCATAATGAGTGGGTTGTATACGCCCGGAGCCCCCCGAGGACGTGGAGAGGTTCCATCCCACGCCCATGTGGAAGCCCCATGCTCGGCGCTGGCGGACAACACTGCCCACCAATGGCTATGCCCACGCAACGTGGATGCCCTACGCTCTGTGCTGGGGGAAGACGAAGGCGAACACTAGCCTAGGTGCCGGACGCGGTTGTTGCTTGCTTCTTTTTGTGTTCGTATTGCCACTTTTTGAAATGAAATTTGAAGATTTCGTAACTCAATTTAAAAAGGGGCGGGAATTTTTCTCTCTTCGCGATTTCTTTTTCTGGCCTTGGAGTCTGTTTTTCTTTGGATTGGCACCTTGTCAGGGCCCATGCACCTTGGCCTCCCCTCATGGCCCCTCAGAGTAGGCCGGCAAGGACATGTTGCCTCACAGGCACGCATCTTTTGGCGGTCGACTCCCGCTCGGGGGCTCCGGTCGCCGCCCAGCGAGACATCACAGAACCTCCGGAGTCTCAGACACCTCCCAGAGTGGCAACCGGCGGGAAGGTATGGGAACCGCTTGAGCATCAAGGGGGACTCCTGAGCAACGCGCCTCAGGAGCCACACTGGTCACGTAGCCCCTCGCCCCTTGGTCTCGTCCTGGTGATCCGGATGCCCCAACGGCGGTTGAGGTATGCGCGGGATTGGGCCCCGCCGACGCAGAGCGCCGCTTGAGCGTCAAGGGGGGGTTCCCGGGAAACGCGGCTCGGGAACCTCACCGATCACGCAGCTCCGTGCCCCTTGGTCTGGTCCTGGTGATCCAGACGTCCCAATGGTGGCCGAGGCCTCGCCCTCCTGGTGATCCGGACGCCCCATCGGCGGTCGAGGTCTGCTCGGGGTCGGGCCCCGTCGACGCAGAGTGCCGAAAGGGCTCCCGGACCGCCCCACATGCAAGGACGAAGCCCTCCCTAGCGGGATCCTCGACCTCACTGGACGCTCCGTCTACGCCTCACGATGCTTGAGCTCGCCATGACCCTATGAGCTAAGTACACCTGCCGCATAGAGCAGAACCTTCTAATAAGATGATAGCCCGAATGCCGGGCAAGAGGCATGAGCGCTAACATAAAAATGCAGGCACTACGGTCCGCTACGTAATCCCAACAGGATTCTCGTGGTCCCAGGAACAAGGAAGAGCAGCGCGAGGGAAGGAATCCGGCCACTCTGGGCGACATCGCTAAGAGTCTAGCCATGGGGGCGGCACGTTCCCCCTCAGGAGGGCCCGCCCCGCGAGGGCTGTCGGTGTCAAAACCGGCGGATCTCGGGTAGGGGTTCCCGAGCTGTGAGACTAGGATCGATGGTAACAGGGGACGAAGGAGACGATGTTTACCTAGGTTCGGGCCCTCCTATGGAGGAAAAACCCTACGTCCTGCTTGATCATGTTGATGATATGAATGTTACAGAGTTGATCTACCTCGAGATCGACAAGCTAAACCCTAGATGAGTCTCTGTGTCCTATGATCTAAAACCCTCCTGGTTTATATAGACACCGGGGGGTACTAGGGTTTACACATGGTGGGCCTCCTGCCGAGGATGGAGGTGGCGATTTCCTCCTCTTGACTTGGAGTGCACGACGCGCCTTCGGGGCTTCCTTCTGGAAAGTGGAGTCTTGATGTGTTTGGCCCTTCTTCGGAGAATGGCCCATCGAACCGGCCCATTGAGAGATGAGCCGGCAGCCCAAGGACCCCTTAGTCCGGGACTCCCTTAGTAGCCCCCGAACTAGCCCCCAACGCCAAGGGTCTCAGCTCCAGCTGCTTCGTATGATCAGAGTCTTCGGCTTGCGGGGTGAGTTCTTCTTCCTTTTCCATAATCGGCTGAGACTAGTTCGGTTTCCGATGATACGTATTCCTTCCGATCATATGATCGACCGAACACCATGGATTGCTTAGCCCCGAAGGCCAATCGCCAAAGTGTAAACAGTGTTTTTTGACACCCCCCTCTGACGAAGGGTCGTGGCCTGCCACGACTACTAAACCAGTTATGAAAACTCGATTCGCGGTTCGAGGCCGTTTTTACAGTGACACGACTTATCAATGCAAATCATGCTCCGTTTTACACGGGATATGATTAATCTCCACATGCCCATAACGGCACGCTTGTCTTGGGAAGCGGAGAGATTTGCGGCACGGTCAGCAAAGCTAATCGGTGACGCGTCCCATAAAAAGGAAAAAACCCGAAGGCCTATTCACGCTTCCCATTCGCATCCTCCGCCTCCTCAATCTCTCCAAGCTCCAAGAGTCCAGATCCAGTTTCTCCTCGCCCTTTCCTCCGAGCTTAACCATGGCGGGTTCTGGCTCCAACGGCAAGTGGGAGGCCTCCACGGTCACCGACCAGGATATCTGGGACCTAAAGTAGGCTGGCTACCTCCCCGGCAATGTCTTCCACCGCGCCCCGGAGAAGAACAAGGTGGTTCCCACCCCCAAAGCAGGCGAGAGGGTGGTGTTCGTCCCCCACTTTATCCAGGGACTGAGCTTTCCGCTCCACCCCTTTGTCCGAGGTCTCATGTTTTTCTACGGGCTAGACTTCCACGACCTTCCGCCGAACTCCTTCATGCACATATCAGTATTCATCATCATCTGCGAGGCCTTTCTGTGGGTCGAACCGCACTTCGGCTTGTGGCTCAAGGTCTTCAATGTCAAGCCGAAGACTATGGCCAGTGAGCATGCAGACTGCGGTGGGGCGGTCATCAGCAAGCTCCCTCGTGTCGAGTGGCCTACCGGCACCTTCATCGACACAATCAAGATCTGGCAAAAGGAGTGGTTTTACATCACCGAGCCAAGGGATGAGGGTTGGGTGGCACCCGCCGAATTCAGATCCGGACCCCCAACGAGATTGATCTCATGGCTCAAGAAGGACCTTGACTGGGGTTCGGATGCTGAGGTGAAGCTGCTGCAGAAGCGCCTCACCTCGGTGATCGAGGCCAAGGTGGAGCTGGTTAATGTGGTCCAGATCATGCTCCATCGCCGTATCCTCCCCTGCCAGCGCCGGGCACTCCTCATGTGGGCTTACCGTCCTGACGACGAGCCCACCATGCGCCAATTCTGCCGCACCACCCCCGAGAAGCTGTGGAGGGCTTTGTTCAAGCCTCAGAAGAGCTGGCCGGCCAAGGAAGAGGATACAGGCCTAAGCACCATCAATCCCCAGACCAAGGTATGGTATAACTTTAATCCGGTGACTCTGTTTCTTCGGCAAAAAGACTGAATGCCTTCTCCCTTACCTTAGCAGAAGTGGCTGAGCAAAGCCGCGAAAGTTAACTGCCCGGCTCCACAACCCGAAGACCCTGGATCGGAGCTGTTGGCGGCGATGCTTGTGGTGGCGCTGTACTCGGCGCCCGAGAAGAAGGAGAAGAAGAAGAAGGCCAGAGGGGGCCTCCGCATCAAGGACCAGCCAGACGCCGTGTCCAAGGAAACCCACGCCTCCTCCAGTCATGAGGAGGAGCAGGAAGACGGGGGGGAAGGAGTTTCCCCCCCGCAAAAAAGAGGGCGGCGTCATCGGACGCCGCGGAAGAGGCAGCCCCTCCCGCCCCGAAGAGGGCGTGCCAGACAAGGTTGATCCTGCCCGACAAGTCGGATTCTAACGCAGAATCCGAGGAATTTGTGAGGCTCCCCCGAAGGAACCCAAGGGTCAAGCCCCCCGCTCAAAGGTAATGAATCCGAGGACTCACTGACTTATTTACGCAAAGTCTTCAATGTTTTAAGTATCAGAATATCTCGCAGCCCCCCGCGCGTCCTCCCTACCGACCAAATATCGGATGGGGAGTCTCCACCCGCCGAGCTAGCGGAGAGCGGGACCGCGTGGCACCCTACACCTCCAGGGGTCGCGAAGGAGACCGCGGAGGTGTCATCCAGCCAGGCTCCATTGGAGCCGAACTGTGGGAACCCCGACTCATAAGTCGTGATCACCGAATGTACGTGCACAGTGATCCCAGAGATCAATGCTCACTGAACACACAGAAACTGTATAACAAGAGTCTTACATCCGTTACATACCGTTTTACTCAAATGTGGCCTTTATGGCCAAGTCTTCATAATCTTGCAGCGGAAATCTTCAACAATAGCGTGAACCCATGCCATCTGCCTTAACCCTACAGGCATTCTGATCGGAAGCATCCTAGCTCGCATGTTCGTCACCAAGGTAATCTTCATCATGACCTGATCTTTCATGCCTGGCCAATAAAATAACCAGTGGCAAGCCAATGAGTACCTTGAATGTACTCGCAAGCAACCCATGTTTGGAACAAGGTTCAACAGAGCATGATATAGCACTAATAGGTAATCTTGCGGAAAGCTAGTTTGAGTGCAATGACATATTCAATCAACTGGTAAAAGCATGCATCAACAGGTTGTAGATATCCACATGAACAAGTTACAGATATCAACATAAGCAAGGGGTTGAACATCTCATGTTCAGTCATCATGTCAAGTCCTCTGACTTGGTTCAAGTTTCATCTTTGTCACCAACACACACACCAGTTTGTGAAAACATCGGACGTAGTTTAAGCAGGACCTCCAACTGTCCATGACCGTGGACACGGCTATTCGAATAGTTTTACACTCTGCAGAGCTTGCACACTTTACCCACAAGACTCGAGGAACTTCCGTGTCATCCACGACTCACGGTATATCACATACCCGAGGTAAGCACCCGAACAATGCCTTTCCCCTGACGATACTAAACAAAGAGTCCACTCAATTGGTACACAGCCCTCATGATGTACATCATACGAGCCTCGCTCCAGATCGTACCATCCATGAAGGGACCAACGGTGTGCCCGGTGCCTGTGAAGACTGCGCATGATCGTCCTTTCCGGCACGACCCCGTATCGAGAGTGACCACGTCACTCCCGCCACTAGTAATGTGGGCTCTATGATAGTACCCTATGAAACACCACAAGCAGAAAAATAAAAGTGCTCTATAAATAGGAGTTTTATTTTTCTAGGACACCTCTGGTCATGAGAAAAATAACCAAGGAGGTTTTGGTGGATGTGGGTCAAGGGGGAGTTTTGAATGGTGCAAATGATGATCCTATAAGATGTCCATAGAAAAAAAATTGTAAAAATGATTGGATGCACCCAACAAATAGGGCACAAATTTAGAAACATTTGGGGAGTGGTTTCACTGGATGTGGAGTTGGCATGATTTTCCTAGGGATTATCAAAGTGAGCCATATATGAAGAAATGGTCCAATAATTGACATGGCAGAATAAGTGTAAGGAAAAAATGTTCACATCCTAATACAAGATTTTAGATGAACCTAGGAACTTGAACCACTCTATTTGGAGCTACAATGGATGACCTACAGATTTTACAAGGTGTGCTCTTAATAGCTCAAATTTGAATTTGAATATGAACAGGGCAGGGACTTGTGGTGGAAAAATATGGGAGTTGCATCATTGGATAGGTGGAATTTCTAGGAGTATGTAGAAATTTGAATCATCAAAATTGGAGTGGATAGGAATTTACTACGAATTATTGAATCTGCCAAAATAAGAAAAGGGAAAAGCAATTTTACCCAAAGGCCTAAACGGCGCTCAGGGCGCGGGGTTGCTACTGGGCCGGCCCAGCAGCTCAGCCGCACACGAGGCCGGGCGACGTCGTAGGCGCACCCGGGGATTGCGCTTTCCCCGGGCGAAGGCACCAGCCAGTTCTTCGCGCCTCCACTTAAAACGGGTGAGGCCCATCCGTCGGCCTCTCTGGCCGGCCGACAGGCGGTGCCGGTTGGCAGGCTCGTCCCCCACCTCCCGCTCGAACAGGGGAGAGGCAGGGGAGGCCAGCCGAGCGCGCGCCGGTGGCCCGTCCCGGCGGCACAGGCCGTCCTCGGCGACGCTTGGCACACTAACGAGCTCGGGAGGCTGCGCCGCTTCCATCTCTGTGCTCGGTGCCCGCAGGGGAGGGTCGTGGCGTCATTGGCTGAGATGCCCGCGGAGGAGGCCGCCGGCCATCATTGATTACAAACGCTCAGCGTTCCAGGAAGGGGCGCAAGCGATGGAGGGGCTCAGTGGAGGTGAGGTGAAGACAATAGAGTGGCTAGGGGGTCGAGGGGAAGCTCAGGCTTGCTCGAATTCGAGCAGGGCCGGGGCAGCATTGGCGGCAGCAGGGAGGAGGAAGGAGGCATGGGAGGTGCTGTGGGATGGTAGAGGGGGTCCGAGAGATAGAGGGGGGAGAGAAAGGAACCGAGAGGGGGCTCGAGGGAGGTCCTTAAGTAGCCGGGCACCGGAGCACCGTGGGTCGCGCCCACGGCCGCAACACCGGAGCGGCTAGGGTACACAGGGGCACTCCGGGGCTTGTCTATGCCCTTCGTGGACGCGATCCACGTCCAGGGAACGCCAGAGGGAGGAGCCAGGAGGGACAGACGTGCGCGCGTGCGAGGTCGCCCACTGGAGCTTCTCGGGCGGCCGGTGCGCGTGCGAAGGGAGGCCGGAGGAGGAAGAGAGAGGAGGGGCCCGACAACGTGCCGTGCCGTGGACGTCGAGGCGGCCTCGGGAGACACCACCACGAGGCCCAAGGCTGTCGGGGGAATCCATTGGGCAGCGGCTACAGTGCGGTCGGGCACTGTAGCGTGCTCTGGAGCGCGACTTTGGCATGCCATGGCATGCCTTTGGCGGCTTCTGCGTGGCCTCCCGTGTCTAGGGTATCTAGGGGGAGTAAACAAGCAGGGTTGAGGCATTGGATGCCCTGGAGGGTTGATAGAATAAGAGGGGAGGGGAGAGAGGAGTGTTTTACTGCTGTCCAGGGGGTAAAATGGGGTTTTACCCCACTTAACCATTGAGTACTGGCCAGAGAAAGTTACTGGAGGTGAGGTGCAATTCTAGTATGCTGTGGTAAAATTTTGGAGGCAACGAGAATAGTGGAAGAGGGTCAAACAAGGCTTTTTACAGGATAAGCAAAAGTGTTTGATAATGGTTTGGCTAAGAAAATGGAGTTTGCTTGCCAAGAAATTTAACAGGGGCAAATGGTGATTTGAAATAGGGTTGATCACCAAGTTTGAGCTTGATTGAAGAAAGTTCACAATGTAACTTTGTGAAACCCTAGAAATCAACAGAATCAGATTTCTATAGATCCAGGCATGCAATCCTGTGCTCCCAAATCCACAACTTGGTGTGGTATCATTATTTGGGGTATAGAACATGCCCACAAAGTTTGGGGTCAATAGGACAAACTTCACAATGTAAAGTTGTTCAAATTTGGCTCTGGACAAATATGGTTTTGGAATATTTTGATGAAGCAAATCAATTGGGATTGAGATGAAACTTTGCAAGATCATAACATATGACATGTGTGACTTGCTGGAATTTTCTTGGAATTTATTGAGAATATTTCTTATAGAAATATTTCAAAAGCTTGATTTGGGCAGAAAGGGTTTTGAGGGGTTTTGTCTATGATTTTGAACATGACCATGTGTTTAAACTCACATATATGGAAAATATATGTCCACTGAGTTTCCCTAAATTTTCTCAAATATTTTTAAAGCATTTAAATAATTTTTCCCTATAAAAGACCATTTCTGGCCTTAAGAAAAACCTTTAAATAAAATAGCAAAATAATCTTTAAAATTAATATTTGGTGGTTTTGGAAAGTCTTATATATAGTAGGTTCCAAATAAAGCCTTTGTGGAAAAACAATCCACCCAATTTGAGGACTTGTAGTACAAACCTCAATTCAGGGGTTTTGGAAAACCTAATTTGAATAAATCCATTTTGGCCAAAATAAAATTTTATAAAAATAGTTTTATGTCCTATACACATGGCATGATCATTGGGCAAATATTTGGAGCAAGGAGATGAGTTTTGAGAGTAGGAGGGATTTTATGAATATAGAGCACCAACAAGCAATCGAACAAGCGAGCAAATAGCACACAAGTCAAGCATTCATATGCACTCAAAAAGTTTTAATTGGCCCTAATTTGAGTCATGTTAACTTAGTCATGAGGCAAATCAGAGGGTGTGACAGACCTACCCCCCTTACAAGAATCTCGTCCCCGAGATTCCTAGGCTAGGTGTAGAAAGGATGTGAAAATCCAGGACTGAGGTAGTCTTCATGTTCCCATGTGGCTTCTTCTTCGATGTGATTACTCCATTGGATCTTTAAGTGCTTGGTGATATAGCTCGAGTGCATCATTGTCTTCATCTAAGGGTGAACGGGGTTCTTGCAAGGGCCTGGCTTGCGTGTGTATTCCAAAGTCGGAATACGTAGTAAGGTAGTGTGTCTGTGGGCTAGTAACGGGTTTACGCACGCTGGTTAGTGACATCTAGATGTCTCACGTTAGAATAGAAGGGGTCAATGTTGTAGCTTCCCGTTGTCGGGGAAGCCCTTGTCTTCCTTAAGGCAGGGGATCCTCAGTCGTAGGTGGTCTTCATCCTTGAGAGTGTTGAAGCGTGTCAACGTAGGCCTCTTGCCGAGACCTTCTGCCTAAGTAAGTTGCCCAGGTATGTTCTTCATTCGTCTTCGGCCATTTGTCTTCATCATCATGGACGCACGTTTCTGGCGGGTCTTTGAGTGTTTGGTCTACTCGTCTCTCCGTGGCAAGGTCTGCGCTGAGTCTCGTCCCTAAGACTGAGCTTAGAGACTTGGCGTAAAAATGGGTTCTACCATCTAGAAGGTTTCTGAGGGGTGCTAAATAAGCTGACTATCCAGAGTATAGAACAGCCCTCTAATTCCCGAAGGTCCGAGGCTTGGCAAGTGGGGTGAACTACCCTTCACAGGAGTTTTACCATGATCCAGTCAGGTTCACGTCCTTGATTGAACCAAAAAGGGGCTAATAATGAAGTCGTGGTAGTCGTTCCACTCCGTTCCAGGCATCTGAAGGGAGTAGGGACGTCATGCTCAATGTACACCTTCAAGGTGGTGGAGTGAGTGGTGTTATCAGCTCCTTGGTTCCTTCCTAGTCAGGAACTAATAGGTGATTGTTAAGATAAGGGGGCTCTATAATCCTCTCGATGTGCAAGGGTTTCATCGTGCTTGGACGTTGGTGATTCTTTGTATAGTCTAGTTGATGTAGTCGGTCGAGAAGCATTGGTTGACTTCCCCTGCTTCTTCCTCGTTGCGGCTTCTCAACCGTAGTGGCTCTTCATCTTGCTTGGGCAGGAATGTCGTCTGCTGTAGGGTGGGTACTTCAAGTAGTCCAACCCTTTTCAAGGTGGAGCCTTATACTTGAGAGGCATGGTAGTTGGTGTTCCTGGGGCTGGTCCAAACAGGACTAAGGTGTTCCTTCTCTTATTGGGTAAATAAGTAGGTCATCCCGGAGGGTAGCTACCTATTCCCCCAAGTATCACATAAACACATTGCTCATGGAATATGTGAGAGGAGCGGGCACTTGGTCCGGATGGTCACTAGTATCAAGGGTTGGTGGTCCAACCTAATACAGGTCTTCGTGTCCACCTTTCCTATGAACAGGTTTGGTGGTGGTTGAGGTGGAGTATCGACCATGGTCTAAGAACTTATAGTCCAAGGCCTATGGTCATAATCTGACCGTGTTACGGCCCGGTGAAGCTTAGGGGGTTTCAAGGAGCTTGGGATGTGAGTGAACGTCTATCCTTAAGCACAGTTCTTAGATGCCAATAGTACTACCTACTCCTCCAAACAAAATCACCCTATCACATTGAAGGTAGCATCTCATATAAGTCAACTCCAACATCACTCATGGTATTCAACTCCAAAGTTTGAGAGAAGGACTAAACCAAAATCTCATATGTTATTCTACAGCTAACTCAAACATATCCCTATGTAAATATCCTCGGGAAGCATACAAGCCGCTAAGCTTGATTGTGATACTACAAATTCAAGTATTCAGCTAATATATCCAAGGTCTAAGGTGTTGCACCTCTATGCTAAGGAAACACGTAGTATACCAATCCAAGATATTGTTTCCTTCCTACGAATCCGATTAACCCGTCTACTAATCCCATCAAGCATCCCATGATATATCACTTCTACAAAATCCAATTTTGATGGAGTTCCACATAATCTTCTAGAATTCCTATAATCCCTAAATCCTTGAAAGAACTATCTTATCGTAGTACATCCACCAATTTCCATCATGCTGATCTAGTAAACTCCAAGGTTAGGTGCATATAGAACCCTGAATCATATCAGACAACAATCTAGTGTTTATAGTCTATCTCCCACCGAGAAACATGGTATTAAGATCAAGATCATCAGACTAAATCCAAATTACTCTGAACCATGTAGTCTTGCTTAAGACCATCACTCTATTAGGATTACCTATTTAAATCCAATTCTCAATTCCATCGAGAACTCCTACTTGCTACTCCAAGTCATTGTTGTAACATCACAAATCCATGTCTATTTCTTATCAGAATCAAGTTACCATGCCACTAAGAATTTCCAACATGTGACCCCAATTGTCCTACTAAATCCAAGTTACTCAATGGGGAAGTAATTTACGCTACTCTATCAACTTGATCGACCAAGTTCGTTTACCAACATAAGGGTCTTATGATACACCAAGGGGTCTCAACTGCTTCCTCAAGATATCTATTACAACCTTGTCAAATTATTAGCCTACTAGTTATACATCCTCAGAACAATCTTTCCTATGGCATCATCAGTTCAAGTGCTGGCTTAGGGATGTAATGTGTTTGCTCACTATGATCACTAGTCCCATATGAACCCAGGGCTAAGCAGGGGTTATTGAAATTCAACGGGTGCTCTGGAAAACCCGTATATTAAACACGTGATCAGAGGTTTGAGCTGAGGGTAGCTTGTGAGGTCTAGGTTGGTCACTACTCACTAGGTTGAGTATGTAGTAGTCAAAGTCTTCTATGCTGGTTGTCCGTTGAGGTGGATCTATGGTGCATCTTGTCTTGCTGGTCTTCAGTTGACGAGATGGGGAGAGAAAGCAGCATAGAGAGGAGTGCCTAAGGGGGTGGTATAGTGCAAGTGCAATCAAACAAGTGCCGAAAAGGCCAAACATAGACATTAAGGTAAGTTAGGTGATATAGTCGTGTACTTGTTGCCTAGGGCTAAAGTGCGACTTTCACCAAAGCACAAACAAGTAAATACAAGCAACACACAATTATGGTTCTATCTGAACCATCATACAGACTGGACTTCGCATAGGGGAATACACGACTCATCCTACCCTAGGGGTTCTCAGACTCAGTAGTCGTGCTTGCTTCGTGTCTTGGAGAGGAGTCCGCTCGGTCTTCTGGGTCTTCTTCAGGTGTTGCTATGTCTCTGGTTGTTGTTCGTCGAAACGATTATGGTTGCGCATGAAGAGTCTTTGATGACTTCGGATCTGGTGAGTTGACGACGAAGGTGATTCCTCATGGCTGTCGTTGACACGGTCTTCTGGCGTCTTCGTAATCGTGCCAATGCCTTCCTGTCTTCCATGGCATTGAGAGTTCCAAGTAGGCAATCTTTTATGCAATGACATTAACAAGGCATGGTAGAGTTATATCCTGCCGGTCACGTTGATGATATTATCGACACAAAGAGTGGGGGATGATGAGAACCGTTTTCCTGCTCACTATAGTGAGGCGGACCATATGGCGAGGTTCTCATCCACCGGTGGTTGCCGACACAACAACGGTAATGACAGGATTGCTCTATTAGCGATGCATATCATGACATTGCACGTCTTGTGCCCTGGTCATCAAAGGCCAAGGTGGCATCACCCTGGGGCATTATCGAGGGTGTCACCATCTTCTGGGTCTTGATATCCTCATTCCTCGAGAAGGTATCTTCTGTCGGTATCTCCTTGTCTGCTGTCGCCAACTTGTGTCCAAGATATGTGGGCACTCGTCTGACGAGGAGGCTTCCTTCCAGGTTACCCATGCGGATTTCAAGGAATCCAGTGGTCAGGGGCTCAAGGGTACTATCGACCGTTTGCAAGGTTTCGAAAAGTAGATGAGGAGAGCCAAAAGAAAAATGGTGGAAGTGCTAAGGCACAATCCTTTAGTTTCTTTGGAAGCTTAGAGGAGGTAAGACATATGGTAGTCTTTGCAAGTGATTTGAAGGGTCTGGGAAAATAGTTTTGTCCTAACTAATGTCCATGCTAACTAAGGGCTTCCTACAGTCAGGATGGCTCTGATACCAACTCTGTGGGAACCCCGACTCATAAGTCGTGATCACCGAATGTACGTGCACAGTGATCCCAGAGATCAATGCTCACTGAACACACTGAAAATGAATAAGAAGAGTCTTACATCCGTTACATACTGTTTTACTCAAATGTGGCCTTTATGGCCAAGTCTTCATAAACTAGCAGCGGAAATCTTCAACAATAGCGTGAACCCATGCCATCTGCCTTAACCCTACAGGCATTCTGACTGGGAAGCGTCCTAGCTCGCCTGTTCGTCACCAAGGTAATCTTCATCATGACCTGCTCTTTCATGCCTGGCCAAAAAAATAACCAGTGGCAAGCCAATGAGTACCTTGAATGTACTCGCAAGCAACCCATGTTTGGAACAAGGTTCAACAGAGCATGATATGGCACTAATAGGTAATTTTGCGGAAAGCTAGTTTGAGTGCAATGACATGTTCAATCAACTGGTAAAAGCATGCATCAACAGGTTGCAGATATCCATATGAACAAGTTACAGATATCAACATAAGCAAGGGGTTGAACATCTCATGTTCAGTCATCATGTCAAGTCCTCTGACTTGGTTAAAGTTTCATCTTTGTCACCAACACACACACCAGTTTGTGAAAACATCGGACGTAGTTTAAGCAGGACCTCCAACTGTCCATGACCGTGGACACGGCTATTCGAAAAGTTTTACACTCTGCAGAGGTTGCACACTTTACCCACAACACTCGGGGAACTTCCGTGTCATCCACGACTCGCGGTATATCACATACCCGAGGTAAGCACCCGAACAATGCCTTTCCCCTAACGATACTAAACAAAGAGTCCACTCGATTGGTTCACAGCCCTCATGATGTACATCATACGAGCCTCGCTCCAGATCGTACCATCCATGAAGGGACCAATGGTGTGCCCGGTGCCTGTGAAGACAGCGCATGATCGTCCTTTCCGGCCCGACCCCGTATCGAGAGTGGCCACATCACTCCCGCCACTAGTAATGTGGGCTCTATGCTAGTACCCATCAAAGTAATCAACAAAGCCCCGTCCCATAAGGGGTATCGTGGTTGTACATGTAAGGTTGGGGCGGTCAGCAAATCTTAAATCTCTCCGTTTTTGAAAACACACACACACAACCTGCTCTAGTACACCACTTCTTTCTCAAGTGGTTACCTAGCACAACATCATCTCCCTCAGGCATTAGTGGCACCCGCCGGGGTTTACGAAAAGTCTTTGAAATCATTTTGTTACCATCACCATGCATATTCCCGTCCTACTTTGCGTAGCAACTACTTAGCAACCTAACTACTCCCACCTGCACAACCCTCATAAGGAGGTAGTGTCATGCACGATGCAAGTATCAACAAGAAAGTAACGGAGGCATCCCACCGAAGGGATACCACATCAACAGGATCATCATCCAGAAATAATGTGCTATATGCCATGCAAAAAGAGGTTTCATAGTCATGGTCAAAGGGCTGCTTGCCTGGCTTAGCAACGTCTTCGAGGTCTTCACACGCTTCTCGTCCACTCCTAGCATTCCATCTACTTCGTCAACTACCGCCGGGAAACAATCATAATAAGCAACACCACAAGCAGGAAAATAAAAGTGCTCTATAAATAGGATTTTTATTTTTCTGGGACACGTCTGGTCATGAGAAAAATAGCCAAGGAGGTTTTGGTGGATGTCGGTCAAGGGGGAGTTTTGAATGGTGGAAATGAAGGAAATGATGATCCTATAAGATGTCCACAGAAAATATTTTTGTAAAAATGATTGGATGCACCCAACAAATAGGGCACAAATTTAGAAACATTTGGGGAGTGGTTTCACTGGATGTGGAGTTGGCATGATTTTCCTAGGGATTTTCAAAGTGAGCCATATATGAAGAAATGGTCCAATAATTGACATGGCAGAATAAGTGTAAGGAAAAAATGTTCACATCCTAATACAAGATTTTAGATGAACCTAGGAACTTGAACCACTCCATGTGGTGCTACAATGGATGACCTACAGATTTTACAAGGTGGGTTCTTAATAGCTCAAATTTGAATTTGAATATGAACAGGGTAGAGACTTGTGGTGGAAAATTATGGGAGTTGCATCATTGGATAGGTGGAATTTCTAGGAGTATGTAGAAATTTGAATCATCAAAATTGGAGTGGATATGAATTTACTACGAATTATTGAATCTGCCAAAATAAGAAAAAGGAAAAGCAATTTTACCCAAAGACCTAAACGGCGCTCAGGGCACGGGGTAGCTATTGGGCCGGCCCAGCAGCTCAGCCGCACAGGAGGCTGGGTGACGTAGAAGGCGCACCCGGGGATTGCGCTTTCCCCGGGCGAAGGCGCCAGCCAGTTCTTCCCGCCTCCACTTAAAACGGGTGAGGCCCATCCGTCGGCCTCTCTGGCCGGCCGACAGGCGGGGCCGGTTGGCAGGCTTGTCCCCCACCTCCCGCTCGAACAGGGGAGAGGCAGGGGAGGCCAGCCGAGCGCGCGCCGGTGGCCCGTCCCGGCGGCACAAGCCGTCCCAGGCGACGCTTGGCACACCAACGAGCTCGGGAGGCTGCGCCGCTTCCATATCTGTGCTCGGCGCCCGTAGGGGAGGGCCGTAGCATCGTTGGCTGAGATGCCCGCGGAGGAGGCCGCCGGCCATCATTGATTACGAACGCTCGGCCTTCCAGGAAGGGGTGCAAGCGATGGAGGGGTTCTGTGGAGGTGAGGTGAAGACAATAGAGTGGCTAGGGGGTCGAGGGGAAGCTCAGGCTTGCTTGAATTCGAGCGGGGCCGGGGCGGCATTGGCGGCAGCAAGGAGGAGGAAGGAGGCATGGGAGGCGTTGTGGGATGGTAGAGGGGGTCTGAGAGATAGAGGGGGGAGAGAAAGGAGCCGAGAGGGGGCTTGGGGGAGGTCCTTAAGTAGCCGGGCACCGGAGCACCGTGGGTCGCGCCCACGGCCGCAACACCGGAGCGGCTAGGGGACACAGGGGCACTCCGGGGCTTGTCTATGGCCTTCTTGGACGCGGTCCACGTCCAGGGAACGCCAGAGGGAGGAGCTAGGGGGGACAGAGGTGCGCGCGTGCGAGGTCGCCCACTCGAGCTGCTCGGGCGGCCGGTGCGCGTGCGAAGGGAGGCCGGAGGAGGAAGAGAGACGAGGGGCCTGACAACGTGCCGTGCCGTGGACGTCGAGGCGGCCATGGGAGACACCACCATGAGGCCCAAGGCTGTCGGGGGCATCCATTGGGCAGCGGCTACAGTGCGGTCGGGCACTGTAGCGCGCTCTGGAGCGCGACTTTGGCATGCCATGGCATGCCTTTGGCGGCCTCTGTGTGGCCTCCCGTGTCTAGGGGATCTAGGGGGAGTAAACAAGCAGGTTTGAGGCATTGGATGCCCTGGAGGGTTGATAGAATAAGAGGGGAGGGGAGAGAGGAGTGTTTTACTGCTGACCAGGGGGTAAAATGGGGTTTTACCCCACTTACCCATTGAGTACTGGCCAGAGAAAGTTACTGGAGGTGAGGTGCAATTCTAGTATCCTGTGGTAAAATGTTGGAGGCAACGAGAATAGCAGAAGGGGGTCAAACAAGGCTTTTTACAAGATAAGCAAAAGTGTTTGATGATGGTTTGGCTAAGCAAATGGAGTTTGCTTGCCAAGAAATTTAACAGGGGCAAATGGTGGTTTGAAATAGGGTTGATCACTAAGTTTGAGCTTGATTGAAGAAAGTTCACAATGTAACTTTGTGAAACCCTAAAAATCAACAGAATCAGATTCCTGTAGATCCAGGCATGCAATCCTGTGCTCCCAAATCCACAACTTGGTGGGGTATCATTATTTAGGGTATAGAACATGCCCACAAAGTTTGGGGTCAATAGGACAAACTTCACAATGTAAAGTTGTTCAAATTTGGCTCTGGATAGGAATGGTTTTGGAATATTTTGATGAAGCAAATCAATTGGGATTGAGATTAAACTTTGCAAGATCATCACATATGACATGTATGACTTGCTAGAATTTTCTTGGAATTTATTGAGAATATTTCTTATAGAAATATTTCAAAAGCTTGATTTGGGCAGAAAGGGTTTTGAGGGGTTTTGTCTATGATTTTGAACATGACCATGTGTTGAAACTCACATATATGGAAAATATATGTCCACTGAGTTTCCCTAAATTTTCTCAAATATTTTTAAAGCATTTAAATAATTTGTCCCTATAAAAGACCATTTCTGGCCTTAAGAAAAAACCTTTAAATAAAATAGCAAAATAATATTTAAAATTAATATTTGGTGGTTTTGGAAAGTCTTATATATAGTAGGTTTCAAATAAAGCCTTTGTGGAAAAACAATCCACCCAATTTGAGGACTTGTAGTACAAACCTCAATTCAGGGATTTTGGAAAACCTAATTTGAATAAATCCATTTTGGCCAAAATAAAATTTTATAAAAATAGTTTTATGTCCTATACACATGGCATGATCATTGGGCAAATATTTGGAGCAAGGAGATGAGTTTTGAGAGTAGGAGGGATTTTATGAATATAGAGCAACAACAAGCAATCAAACAAGCAAGCAAATAGCACACAAGTCAAGCATTCATATGCACTCAAAAAGTTTTAATTGGCCCTAATTTTTGAGTCACGTTAACTTAGTCATGAGGCAAATCACAGGGTGTGACATGAATATGGGCGGAGGGGGTGACCATGCCATGGCCGAGGTTGATACCACGGCCACCGAGGGCCAGGGAGAGGAAACTCCTCGGGCTGCTGAGGACCAGGGGGAGAACATTCCCCTGGTCGCCGAAGAGGAAGGCAGAGAAAAGCCCAGCCCCCTCTGAGGACGTCTCCGGAGCACTCTATGCCTTCGGAGTCACCGGCTCAGTCCCCGATCAGAGATCGGACCGACCGGTCACCACCGATGCCACCGACGGCTGGGTGGCCGATTATGGAGGAGGCGCTAGCAAGCGCCCCCATCTCCGAGGATCACCGCACTCTTATGAGTGCGGTTTTGCAAGGAATTCAGTCCGTTGATAGCGGACTGAAGGAGGCCTTCAACGGTGTCTTGACGGGCTTCAAGGTGAGTCAAGTAATACCCTTTTCCCGAACAATGCTAATTTTAAGTTTTGTGCTATCTCTTTATATATGTACTAGCCCCCGAGCCCTGGATCGGTGTGCAAAAATGCATCCAGGGGTCAAATAGTGAGGAATGAATCAATGATGCACAAGGCACCATTTGGTCCTACAATGTTCGAAAAAGTCCTTGAACGAGCCGAACGGGGAGTCATATCCTTCATAGTTCGGGGGTTTGAATCGCACATAACTGGATGCATATATTCTTTTGTTTTTTGCAGGCCTCGTCATCGGCGGCGGCCGTTAATGCCGCTGATCTGACCGAGCTAAATCGGAAGCTCAAGAGCTCCGACGAGGTGCTGGATAGCCTCAACAAGCGGTTCGACGAGGCACAAGGTAAGCCGATTTGTAATTTCCGAGCTATATATCGGTAATGATCCGCACTGGTAATCCAGCATAATTAGTTAGCTATTGCTCCTACAGCTTTAGCTGTGGAGGTTGAAAAACTCAGGGCTGAGCTCCAGGACATGAAGCGAAAGGCCGAGGAGGAGAAGACGGCCGCCGAACAAGCGGCAGCCGCGCTGTCCACTTTGAAGGCTGTAAGTGCCAAGCACGAGGCTCGGGTGGAGGAGGTGCAGCAAGAGCTCAAGGATGCCGGTACGAAGTGCGAGGCCCTTGAGCAGAGAGGCAAGGAACAAGCCACCGAGCTAGCCGTGCTGAAATCCGAGCTCCAGAAGGAGCGGGTGGACAGGCGGTCTGCACAAGAGGAACTTCGCCAAGTCAAGGCTGTCATCGATGGTAAGCCGTATTCACTGCAATGCACCTTTGGTGGAAGCAAGTTTACTTTGCTCACCCAGGTGTGGCGTTCCGTAGGCGTCTGGGCGGGCCTCCAGAAGAGTGCAATGGACGCGAACAAGTTTTATGCTTCGCGGGCAGAGGAGGATGAGGCCCGGCTATTCTGGGCACAGTTTGAGTCTCCCGAGAACTCGTCTCTCCTCGTCGAGAAAATGAAGCAACTGATGGAGATGCGCAGAGTGGCGGAGCCGGCCATGAAGGACCTCTGCATACGCATGTGGCCCGGTGAGCCGTTGCCGAGCAGCTACTTCGGCTTAGTGCAGAAGCTGTGCGAAGCTGCGCCTCGGGTCGATGCGCAGAAGCGTTCTACGTGCATCGAGGGCGCGCGGATGGCCTTTGCGAAGACCATGGTGCAATGGCCGAGGCTCAAGCCAACCAAGATGGCTACCGCACCTCCGCCTCCTGGAAAGGAGTATAGGCGCCCCGAGCGGTACTTCCTAGAAGTGATGGAAGGTGCTTGGGCAATAGAGGCTCAATTCTCCAAGGACGTTTTGTATGAGTGAACGCGTTGTAATATGACCGAAGACTTTAATGCTTTATAATTAGTGTGGCATGGTTTATCATGTTTTATAAGTAGTTTATGTTTATTTAGACTCCTATGTGGCCGGTTTATCTGAAAGCAGTGAGTCGTCGGCTTCAGCCCCCACGTAGATACTACGCGGGGTGTCCCTGTAACCACACTTCTACCCTTAGCCGAAGTATCGGCGCCCGAAGGCGGTAGTGCGAGTGGGACAAGGCAATCGGACTATGGTGCTCTATCGCTTTCACTTAGCCGTGGGAGTGTAGAAAAATGCGGGGGCTGATAACTAGCCCCCGGTGTGATGTTCGGAGCCGAAGCCAGCATCACATGGTTTGTACAAGAACGAAACCCATCATATAACACGGAAGAACCTCTATCGATCTTTTAGTATGACACTTATGCTCGGATTCGCAAACCGGTTCTCGCTTACTATGACGGTCAGTTTTCGGCTTTCTCCCCTGAGGTGCTTGACCAGACGAACTGGATGCGCAATCGCAGTGGTTCTCCCTTTGCCCTTTTAGCCGAACGAGCGGAACGTAAGAGGGCAAACACAGGAGCCGGGCAACCCAACTATTGACCCAAGACATAGTTTGGATCCGATGCATATAAAGGAAAACCCAAGACGCCGAACACACAACCAGTTGTGCTGAGGTGATGTTCAAGGCGATTTTAAATTCGAGCCCCCGGTCTATTAGCCGGTTGCATCATAATATATACCGAAAAGTTTTCGCAAGAAGCGCGACCAAGAGAAGAATAGAGGATGTGCAAAAGACAACGAAGTGGCCATATATAATGGTTTTGTACTTGCTCAATAATTCTTATAACTTGGATTGCCGAAGCAACTGTTTATAGGTACATGAAATATAAAATTTACAGAGGGGAGGCTGTACCAGGAGTCTTCGATTGATGATGTGACGTCTTCGATGTGCCTTGTCGCCTGTCCGTTCATGTTCCTCTGTGGGGGTTGCATCCCATTAAGAGTGATGCTGTCGCCGAACGGACCTTGGGAAGAAGGTCTTGAGAAGTCGCCGAAGTATCGATGAGCTGTACGCTTTTTTAGCAGGTCCTTGATGGTACCTATGTTTTGTCCGAGGACGTGTATTGGTACTGGTCGGTCCTGCCGAACACCTACCATTTGCTGGTTGCTCCCCATTGCTACCCATGGAATCTTGAGCGCGAAGGTGTGCCTTCTTGGCACGTGTTTGGCGGTCGTTAGGCATGTGCAATGGGGGGCGTATCCCTATTTCTGGGGAGCAGAAGAGTCTGGGAGTTCGGATTGAAACCGAACTCGTTTGTCGACCTTACGGGCCTTTATGGCCGATTTGGGTGTTTGCCGACCGTCCTCATAATGGAATTCAGCCGCCAGGGCCAATGCATGCTCCTCAGTTCGGAGGGAACGCTTTGTGTTGCCGTTGACGGTGATGACCCCCTTGGGACCAGGCATCGTGAGCTTGAGGTATGCGTAATGTGGGACGGCATTAAAGCGAGCGAACGTTGTTCGGCCGACCAGGGCGTGATAGCCATTGCGAAAGGGGACGATGTCGAAGATCAATTCCTCGCTGCGGAAGTTGTCGGGCGAACCGAACACTACTTCTAGGCTAACAGAGCTTGTGCACCGGGCTTCGACACCAGGGATCACTCCTTTAAAGGTAGTGTTGCTAGGCTTTATCCATGACGGGTCTATGCCCATCTTTTTCACCGTATCTGAATAGATCAGATAAAGGCTACTTCCTCCGTCCATTAGGACTTTAGTGAGGTGATACCCATCGATAATGGGGTCTAGGACGAGGGCCGCCGAACCTCCGTGACGGATACTGGTCGGGTGATCTCGTCGAACAAAAGTGATCGGGTAGGCCGACCATGGGTTAAACTTCGGGGCTACAGGCTCTACGGCGTAGACCTCTCGAAGGGCGCGCTTCCTCTCCTTTTTAGGTATATGAGTGGTGTATATCATGTTCACGGTTTTTTACTTCTGGAGGGAATTTCTTCTGACCTCCATTGCCCGGACCGTGTTTCCATCCTGGACTTCGGAAATACCGGGGTCTTCGGGGTTGTGGCTTCGCCTTGCTAGCCAGTTATCCTCGCCCGCGCAAAAGCGGGTCATGAGCGATGTGAGGGCGGACATGGTCCTAGGTTTATCCTGACCGAGCTGGCGAGCCAGCCACTCGTCCCAATTATTGTGCCTGAAAGAAGCTATAGCTTCAGCATCTGGGCAATCGACGATCTGGTTTTTCTTGGTCAAGAAACGGTTCCAGAATTGTCGAGAGGACTCTCCTGTCTTTTGCACGACGTTGCTTAGGTCGGAAGAGTCCGGGGGGCGTACATAGGTGCCCTGGAAGTTAGATCGGAATGCATCCTCGAGGTCCTCCCAGCTCCCGATAGAGTTTTCGGGGAGACTGTTTAACCAGTGCCGAGCTGGCCCCTTAAGTTTTAGGGGTAGGTACTTGATGGCGTGGAGGTCGTCTCCTCGTGCCATGTGAATGTGGAGGAGGAAATCCTCGATCCACACTGCTGGGTCAGTTGTTCCGTCGTATTGTTCGATGTTCACGGGTTTAAACCCTTACGGGAACTGATGCTGCATCACCTCGTCAATGAAGCATAGTGGGTGGGCAGCGCCTCTGACCCTGGATGTATCACGCCGGTAGTCGGCGTCTATTCTGGCCCGGTTTTGGTCCCGAACTCTATTGGTTCGGTCGTGCCAGGGACGGTACTCATCCCGTCTACCCGGGGAGTACCCTCTAGATCCGTAGATGGATCTGGTGCGGCCTGTTCTATCATCCAGGTCATGTCGCAGGTCATACCTATCGTTAGGCTCCATTGGCTCTTTTCCCCTTCTACAGGGTATCGCCGGCCTATAACTTGCCTCGCCAGCCATCCTATCTCGTCCTCGGGGAGGGCGGTCCGGCTGGTCATATGGAGTGTGCTTGGGGGACGGCGTATTGGGGAGCTCGTCGTCGAATTGCGGCAGCAGCCGCCGGCGGGGGTAGCTCTTGGGTTGATCCCATAGACCAGCGCCGTGTTCTTCCTCGGCTGATAGAACCGTTGTCCATATATCGTTGAGGGTGTCTTGTTCGGCCTTGAGTTGCCGCGCTTTTGCCTTTAGGCTTCGGGAAGTCGCTAAGAGTTGTTGCCTGAACCGTTCATGATCCTCAACGGTCTCGGGGAGGATGATGTCCTCGTCGTCCGGGCTATCCTCCTCCTCTACAGGGGGAGGTAGTTGTCATCCTTGTAATTGTTCAGATCTTCGGGGTCGCGCTGGTCTTCCGGCCTTTCCTGGTCCTCTAACGGATATTCGGGGATATCGGGATCGCCGAGGTCTTCCGGGGTATCGTTTTCCCCGGTGCCGGCAATAGCTTCCCTTCCCTTTTTGGTCTTTGATCGCTTACGCGGTTTCCGGCGTCTTGACAGCGCCTCACCCGAGTCATCACCATTGTTCGCTGGTGTGCGCTCGCCATTACCGGATGGCGTGTCCACCATGTAGACGTCATAGGTGGAGGTGGCGGTCCATTGCCCGGTGTTAACAGGGGTGGGAGCACGATCCTCTTCTTCCATGTCGTCTGCCTCCTCGGAGGCGTAGTCCAACATATCGGTTAAGTCTTCGATAGTGGCTACTAAGTGGGTGGTGGGTGGGACGAAAAATCCCTCCTGACCCGCCTTAAGACCGATCTGCGTGTGGATCAGGATTGGGTCATTGGTAGTTTTAATCAAGGAGATCCGATCAAGAGCTTCGCAAAGTGTCGAGAGCTCGATCGGGTCAATCTACCCGGCGTGTCTGGAGTTAACCTCTGACGAGTCCGCACGAGAAGTGTATTCGGCAGGGGTTGATGCCTGGCCATCTGGCGCTATAGCCGGATCCGGACCTAAGTCCAGATCGTCATCGGGATTAGCCCCGTGACCGGGATTGAAAGCGACATCTGAGGTTAAGGCCTCAGAGTCTTCGGGCGTGTCAGGCTAGCCTGCGAGCCCGGTGAGCAGGAGATCGCCCCGAGGGTCGACGATGAACTCTAAGTTCCCGAATCTGACTTCTTGATCAGGGGCGAAACTCCCGACTCGGCCAAGGCGGCCAGTCTGGTCAGCGTGCAGCAAGATGCTGCCGAAAGCGAAGATCTGTCCCGGGACAAAGGAGCCCATGTTGCGGACTTCTTCGTTGATGAAGACGGGAGCCATCGATTCCTTGGGCGATCACAGCGGAACTCTCAATGAAAGCACCAATGTTGGTGTCAAAACCGGCGGATCTCGGGTAGGGGGTCCCGAGCTGTGAGACTACGATCGATGGTAATAGGGGACGAAGGAGACGATGTTTACCCAGGTTCGGGCCCTCCTATGGCGGAAAAACCCTACGTCCTGCTTCATTATATTGATGATATGAAGGTTACAGAGTTGATCTACCTCGAGATCGACTAGCTAAACCCTATATGAGTTTCTGTGTCCTATGATCTAAAACCGTCCCGGTTTATATAGACACCGGGGGGTACTAGGGTTTACACATGGTGGGCCTCCTGCCGAGGATGGAGGTGCCGATTTCCTCCTCTTGACTTGAAGTGCACGACGCGCCTTCGGGGCTTCCTTCTGGAAAGCGGAGTCTTGATGTGTCCGGCCCTTCTTCGGAGAATGGCCCATCGAACCGGCCCATTGAGAGATGAGCCGGCAGCCCGAGGACCCCCTAGTCCGGGACTCCCTCAAGGGCCAGGCCGGATGCCATTGCCGGTCATAGCGCGATACCCTCGCGGGCATCTCGAGGGACGCTGGGGCGCATCGGCGATAACGCAAGGCCTCGCGAGAGAGGCGAGGTCGCGCCACGCAAAACAAACAATTGACGGCTTAAATAAGAAGAAGGAAGGCGAAGGTAAAAACACAAAAGTTAACGCCCCCGGGGGCCGGGTGTTGCATGACATAACAGGAACCGAGAAGAGAAAACAGGGGAAGCCTAGGCGGAGGAGCCGCTGTCGCCGTCCGGACCGTCGCCCGCCGCGGCGCCGGAGTCATCGCCCTCGTCGGAGAGGGGCTCTTGAACGAACCGCTCCACCAAGGACTCCACGTGCGGGCGCACCTCGTCCCTGAGGGGCCTCTGGAGCTCCTCAGGCACCGGCTCCATGACACGGGAAAGACCGAGCTCCGGGACGTGGCGGCAAAGGTTGGAGAAGATGCGCATCAGCGCAAGGTCCAGGAGGTCACGCGCGCTAGACGCGTTATCCTCATCCACCCGGGAGACGCCGGTCTCCAGCGCCTACACCACCTTGCCGAAGAAGTTGAGGTAGCCCCCGTCGCCGTGCACGCACGGCAGCGTGGGGGCTTCCCCGATGAACCGGCTCACCGCGCCGACCGCGCGGCGGGCAATAACCAGATACTGCTTGGCACGCTGCGCCTCCAGCATCTTCGCGTGGGCCGCCTCGTCCTAGGCGGCCTGCACGGTGTCGGCGGTCCCCTTGACCTGGGTCTGCAGGGACACCAGTTCTGCCTGGGCCTCCGCCTCGCCCCTGAGCGCGGCTTGGAGGGCGGCCTCGGCGTCTGCCAGCTGGACCCTCAGTGCGTCCGTCTCCTCTAGGAGCTCATCGAGTCTATGCCTCTTGGGCGCGGGTGCCCTGGGAGGAAGGAACGATCAGGACCGGCGCGACGGATGCGATTACAAGAGAAGAGGGCGGGAGACAGAACACTCACTCATCGATGATGGCCCAGTGCCGACGAGCTTGACCCGGCCTCGAGGGTCCCCCACCGCTGCTTCTGGGGAGCGACGGTGGAGCTGGACGCCATGGAGGAACAAAGGGAGAGAAGAAGACAAGGGAGATAACATGGAAGGAAGAGAAGCAGGAAGGCGTGTCGAGATAGCAAGACCCCCTGGGCGGGGCGGATTTATAGCCGCAACCGCTGCCCATGAGGCAATGTGGGGAGTGGAGACGCCGCGCACCCCTTGGGCGGCGCGAGCCAAACTCGATCGGCGTTCTACCCTGCTTCAAGTCATTTCATCTGCTCCCGTCGGGTCACATCCGCGCGGCCTGAGGGGGGAGAGACCACGAAGAGACAGCCGCATTCAAGAAAGGCAATGATGGCTGGAGAGGCGCGCAAGCCTCGCGTCAGCTCGGCTCAGGGCGGTTCTCGACGTCTTCGGGGAGCCGAGACGCCCACGTCTCATCGTGCGCCACGCATCAAGATGGGCCCGTAGGCGTTGGTGCCTACGGCGCTTTGGGCCATCCTCCGTGGCTTCACCCAGAAGCTAACCCGAGTGCGCCTTGGGTCCGGGGGCTACTGTCGGCGTCCTGGGAATGGGGGTACCCAGACTTGCCTGCCTGCGGCCCAAGGCGTGGCCCACCTCGACGACCAAGTACGGCCCGGCACGGCCTCACTCAACACAAGGCCCTCGCGAGACCCCGAGCTCGCGAGGGAAACAGCGCCAAGACCCGCGGGGGGATAGGTCTCCCCAGGCCTCCTCCCGAGCGGTGGAGATTTCTATGCAACGCACGACCTCAGGAGGCCAAGGGTGATGCCAGCCAGGCCAGGCGGGCGCCAGCGCGCCAGAGGGGACAGTTTCCCCTTTAGTGCAAAGGTGGCAGGGCACACGCGAGTTCCCAAAGCGCCCCCCAAAGGTTTCCACTTCGGTGCAACAAGACCATGACCCCAAACCCCACAGGATGGACGTCATCACCGAGCCCACCTCTGCATCACCATCAACTACTTTGCAGGCAAAGACCACCTTTCGTCAGGATAAGATGTACCTCCTGTCCCCCTTTGAAATGGGCCATTCTGGGATTCCTTCCCGCCTTTGCGATGAGGGAAGAGGACCGGGCCGCTATAAATAGAGGCTAGGCTGCTCTGTAGAAGGCATCGAACACACCGCCCGCAAACACACTCGCGAGGCAACTCACCACTGTACTAGTTCATCCAAAAACCTCCTCGTGAGGCAATCCACCAAAGGCAGGAGTAGGGTTTTACACTTCGCAGCAGCCCGAACCTGGGTAAACTGTTGTGTGTTATCTTCTTCCTTGCCATCAAGCGGGGTAATGTGTTGTGAGCTTGGTGGGGGTGAAGCTGTTGGGGATCTTCGCACACGCCCCTGGGTTCGAACTTCTTAGGGTTTTGCGGAGCCCGAAATCCGACAATGTTCTTATTAAAATGTTTAATTTGAATTACTCTTTATGAATACATGTCTTAGTGTTTTGCATGTTTCTATTGTAGATCAATGGCACCACCTGCTCAACCCAGTTTTTCGTTGAAATCAATCCTAGAAAAGGATAAACTGAATGGAACAAACTTTACCACCTGCTATAGAACCTGAGAATTGTTCTCAGGCATGATAAAATGTAACATGTTCTAGAGGAACCCCTTCCAAAGGAACCTGCCGAGAATCCTAATGCCACGGCCAGGAATGCCCACCAGAAACTCGTTGATGAGTCAAACGAGATCAACTGTCTCATGCTGGCTTCTATGGAGCCCGATCTGCAGCAACATTTCGAAAACATTGAGGCTTTCGATATGATCGAGAACCTCAAGAGCATGTTTCAGATGCAGGCAAGGACCGAAAGGTTCAACGTCTGGCCATCGTTGATGGATTGTAAAATGAAAGAGGGTGATCCACTGAGCCCGCATGTAATCAAGATGATCGGATACATGCAAGCTTTGGATCGGTTAGGCTTCCCACTTGGGGACGAATTGTCCACGGATACAATTCTGGCTTCTCTTCCGACTAGCTATGGGGCGTTCATCTCGAACTTCCATATGCATGGCACGGAAAAGAAGCTCACTGAATTGCATGGGATGCTAAAAAGTGGCAGAGCAAGATATCAAGAAAGGCACACATCAAGTGTTGATGGTGCAGAACACGGCAAAGTTCAAGAACAGCTGGTCCAAGAAAAAGACTAAGGAAAAGGGCAAGTAGGCAACTCCTACTGTCGCCGCCACGCCCAAGTCGGGACCAAACACGGGGACCGTTTGCTTTCACTGCAAGGAAACTGGTCACTAGAAGAGGAACTGTAGCAAGTGGCTTGCCCAGATAGGCAAGAAGACTGGAAGTGTGACTTCTTCTTCAGGTACACTTGTTGTATATATTATAGACATTTTTCTTGCTGATATTTCTAGTAGCTCTTGGGTATATGATACCGGATCGGTTGTTCACATATGCAACTCGATGCAGGGGCTAAGAAGGACTAGGAATGTTGCAAGAGGAGAAGTTGACATACGCGTCCGGAATAAAGCAAGAGTTGCTGCATTAGCCATCGGCACCATGCAACTTAATTTACCTTCAGGATTTGTAATGGAACTTGATAATTGTTATTATGTTCCTGCATTGAGTCGAAACATTATTTCGGCCTCATGTTTGATGAGGCAAGGTTATGAATTCAGTATTAAGGACAATGGTTGTTCTATTTACTTGAATGAAATGTTTTATGGCTTTGCACCTGTTAAGAATGGGTTATCTATATTTGATCTTGAAGGTGAATCGGTCTATAACATAAATGTCAAGAGGCATAAGCCTAATGAGATAAATCTGACTTACATCTGGCATTGTCGACTAGGACACATTAGTCAAAAGCGCATGAAGAAGCCCATGATGATGGAATTCCGACTTCATTTGATTTTGAATCATTTCAGACATGTGAGTCCTGCCTACTCGGCAAGATGACTAAGACTCCTTTTGCAAAGAGTTGTGAGAGGGCGTCTGAGCTATTGGAACTTATACATAGTGATGTATGTGGACCAATGAGCACGACAGCTAGAGGTGGTTTCCAATACTTCGTGACTTTTACCGACGACTTAAGTAGATATGGATATGTCTACTTGATGAGGCACAAGTCAGAAACTTTTGAAAAGTTCAAGGAGTTTCAGAACGAAGTGGAAAATCAACTCGGCAAGACAATCAAGCTTCTACGATCTGATCGTGGTGGTGAGTATATGAGCCAGGAGTTTGATGATCATCTCAAGAGCCGTGGAATAGTTCCACAACTCACCCCTCCAGGTAAGCCACAGAGAAATGGTGTGTCGGAATGGAGGAATCAGACTTTGTTAGACATGGTCCGATCAATGATGAGTCAGTCTGATTTACCCTTGTCATTTTGGGGATACGCTTTAGAAACCGCAGCTTTCACACTAAACAGGGTACCATCAAAGTCCGTAGATAAGACACCATATGAGATATGGACTGCAAAGAGTCATAGCTTGTCTTTTCTAAAGATTTGGCGTTGTGAAGCATATGTCAAGCGACTCCAGTCGGACAAGCTCACACCCAAGTCAGACAAGTATATATTCGTGGGATATCCTAGGGAAACCTTGGGATATTACTTCTACAACCGTGAAGAGGGCAAACTGTTTCTCGCTCGACATGGAGTTTTCCTTGAGAAAGAGTTTCTCAATCGGAAGGCTAGCGGGGGGTTGGTCCGACTCGAAGAAATTCGAGAGCCACACGAGGACGTTCCGACAGGTGATTCAATCACGCCGGAGTTAGTCAGGGAACCCGTAGTGGAATCGGCGCCGGTTCCACGTAGGTCGGAAAGGTTGCGCAATATGCACGACTGCAATGTGTTGTTCTTGGAGAACAACGAACCGACCACATATGCGGAAGCGATGGTGAGCCCTGATTCCAAGTTATGGCTTGAGGCCATGAGATCCGTATTAAAGTCCATGGATGACAATCAAGTTTGGAACTTGGTAGATCCGCCAAATGGCATTCGAGGCATTGAGTGCAAATGGATCTTTAAGAAGAAAACTGATATGGATGGAAATGTTACAGTCCATAAGGCTCGACTTGTCGCTAAAGGTTATCGACAAGTTTAAGGAGTTGACTATGGTGAGACTTATTCACCGGTAGCGATGCCTAAATCAATTCGGATCATTCTTGCTATAGTTGCATATTTGGACTATGAGATATGGCAGATGGACGTCAAAACGGCTTTCATTAATGGAAATTTATCTAAAGACGTGTATATGATACAGCCCGAGGGTTTTGTCGATCCAAAGAATGCGGGCAAGGTATGCAAGCTTCACAGATCCATTTATGGATTGAGGCAACCATCTCGGAATTGGAACATTCGTTTTAATGAAGCGGTCAAAGAGTTTGGCTTCATCAA
The DNA here is from genome assembly GCA_039707655.1 of Elymus sibiricus. Taxonomy (NCBI): domain Eukaryota; kingdom Viridiplantae; phylum Streptophyta; class Magnoliopsida; order Poales; family Poaceae; genus Elymus; species Elymus sibiricus. The sequence continues at coordinate 226,964,302 of CM077665.1, read as the reverse complement.
GAACGACTATGATCATTGTGTATTCAAGAAGGTCAGAGGGAGCTCAGTTGCATTTCTGATCCTATATGTGGATGATATATTGTTGATTGGAAATGATGTTCAAATGCTTGAATCTGTCAAGGACTCATTGAAAAATAGTTTTTCGATGAAATACTTGGGAGAAGCAGCTTATATTTTGGGAATCAAGATCTATAGAGATAGATCGAGAAGGCTTATTGGATTAAACCAAAGTACGTATATAGACAAGGTGTTGAAGCGGTTCAACATGCAAGATGCCAAGAAAGGGTTCTTGCCCATGTCACATGGCATTAGTCTTAGCAAGACTCAGAGTCCTTCGACTCCTGATGAGCAAAGACGCATGGATGGGATTTCGTATGCTTCGGCTGTTGGGTCCATCATGTATGTTATGGTATGTACTCATCCCGATGTTAGCTTTGCTCTAAGCGTAGTAGGCAGATACCATGCTGATACAGGTGAGAGTCACTGGACATCGGTAAAGAATATCCTTAAATACTTGAGAAGGACAAAGGATATGTTCCTAGTTTATGGAGGTGAGGAGGAGCTCATTGTAAAGAGTTACATTGATGCTAGTTTCCAAACCGATAGGGATGATAGTCGTTCGCAATCTGGGTTTGTGTTCATTCTGAATGGAGGAGCAGTGAGCTGGAGGAGTGCCAAGCAAGATACGGTAGCTAATTCTACAACGGAGGCTGAGTACATTGCGGCTTCTGAAGCCGCAAAAGAAGGTGTTTGGGTGAAGAATTTTATTTCTGATCTTGGAGTGGTTCAGGACTCGTCCAATCCGTTGGACCTCTATTGTGATAATAGTGGTGCTATTGCACAAGTCAAGGAACAACGGAACCATCATAAAACCCAACACATACTCAGGCGTTTTAACCTCATTCACGACATTGTCGAGAGAGGCGATGTAAACATATGCAAGATACACACGGATGCAAATGTTGCTGATCCATTAATGAATCCTCTCCCGCATTAGAAGCATGAGATGCACATGAGGTCCATGGGCATACGAAGCCTAGATGATTGACTCTAGTGCAAGTGGGAGACTGTTGGAGATATGCCCTAGAGGCAATCATGTGATGATTTCGTTTCTTATGTATTCATGAGTATTTTGTATTGTCCTTGAACATCATCAGTGATATGTATCAATAAGTATGTGACTTATTTGTGAGACTATATATAGTATGATGATTGTTCTAATAGTCCCTAGTTTTTAAGGTTATGCGGACACATATCCTTTACTAGTATACGATTCAGTTGATGACTATGTTTCACAAGTCATGTGCATAGAGATGCTAAACTGATAGTATGGACTCGGGGATTGAGATCACTGAGTCGGACAGCCCACTTTGAGACACAGCGAGATAATGTCATCTGTTAGTCTCAAGTACAATGTATATGCCATGTCCTAGACCTGAGGTCATCGCATGTTCTCGGGATGAGGATCGACTTACTTAAGGACTATCAAACGCTACTCCGTAAGTGGGTAGTTATAAAGGTAGCTTTCGTGTGAGTCGTAAGACATGCTGCGAGACATGGTTAACCAAGATGGGATTTGCCCCTCCGTGAGGAGAGATATTCTCTGGGCCATCTCGTGTGATCAGATTCAGAAAGCATGGCCATGCGACATGGGTTAAGTGTTAACCCAGTTCGGGAATCTGCATCACGGTTTCGAGAAGAGATGTCCAGCTACCACAAGGTTGACAAGTACTCTCCTTGAGCTCTACAACCTATATCATGAGGCAAAAGGAATGTTGTATATGACACATTGTCGAGGTTCGTGTAAACGACTTTGCGCACACATGGGAGTTGCATGTTCTGCTAGCAGCCGCTACCGACTATCGACTCGGGTCGTGTCCATGTCTACGTGAACCTATAGGGTCACACACTTAAGGGATTGCACCCCATTCGGATTGGATCCGAATAGAAAATGGGATAGACTCGTCGTGGGCCTCTAGTGTTGAGCCCACCTCGGAGGTCTATATAAAGGGGAGTGGGCACACCTTTCAGGGTTGATCTTTTTCCTCCCATCGACAGCCATTGCCACACCCCATGCCACCATGCCGTGCAATCGGACCTAGCAGTCCACCGCCCGACGCTGCCCCCGTACGTGTGGATACCTTGGAGGCATCGCATCTGCGGTGCTTGCACGAACCGTTCGAGGGATCCGTGAGGAATTGTTCGAGGGATCCGCGAGGAGCTGTTCGTGCGAGATCGGCTACACGAGGAGGAGACGAATCGGCTGATCGACTACACGCATCACCAACTCTACTTCCGCTGCGGTGACTGCACGTCTAGTGGTAAACCCGATCCCGTCATCTATTTCCAGCAGCATGTTCTTGGGTGCGCGGTAGAAATTTTTATTTGGCGCTAGCGTAGCGTACCGCGTGTTCCAACAGTGTCCACATGAAGAACATTCATCATAATTCGCCACAATATGCAATTGCACGAATAGTATCCACAAGCAGAGGATTCATAATAATTCACGACAATATGCAATTGAGAAAATGCTAGCTAAATTCCACAGCTGTTAAACCGACATATCCAGTACATAATCATAGTGTACGAAATACGAAGACATGATCACATGGAAAATAATGCATCCATGTGTATATGTTTAGCTGACAGCACTATATGAATGCGTACTTATTTTTAGGAGATTTGAATCCGGAAATCTTCGACGTCTTTAGAGGGCTTGATATAGTGTTTCACAAAAAAGGTGTTGATAAATTTCCTAACAGACAACAATTCATCGGCGGCAAGCGGTTCAGAAGTCATCGGTGCCAAGATCACCTGCATAACTTTTAGATCAGAATGTGACATACGTGTGGAGTAGAAGATAGTAATTAAGAAGCAGACTTACTGGTTTTATCCTGTCAGCATCGACACCACATTCAGCACGTCTGCATAGGTTCATCATGTGTGCACAAACGTAGTATCCACATAGGATGGTACCTTGTTGTTGTTGAGGACACTGAAATTTTTTGTACAGTATTAGTCATGTATTTTCCCTGTTAGGAACAACCTAACCGATGTAAGTTCTTTCTTCTTTTTTCTATGGAGAGAAATAGAAAGAGGTTTACTTAGAAACTTGAACATCTGACTAGCATTTTCTGAAAATAACGGATTTCGTTGTCTTACCGGAGAAACGATCACGTGCTGCAGAGGTAGATGGCGGTCGAACCGATTCCCTCCTAAAGTTATGTTCTTTGACAATACACTGGAAATGAAGATGAATTTTCACACACTCAATTCTGGAACCAGATATGAACACAACGCATTAACATCAAAGAATTCAATACCTATCCATGAAATCCTGAAGATGACTCAGATCCTGAGGCGCATTTGACTCTCTGAGATATTCCATGTAGTAAACTGTGTTGCGTTTTGGAATAATGACCACCAAGATCCAGAGACCTCTACAGTTTAAGAAACTCATGAACGTACAAACTATGTCTAAAACTGAAAGACGATAAATGTATGCGTGGTTGTATATTTATACTTACTGTTCATGATATGGCCACATGAAGAATTATCCTATCTGTAAGTCGAACAAGATCTTGGTGACATAATCAATGGAAGTCGTGCATGAGTCATTATCTTGTAACAAAACGTCGTTTGCTAAATCAGGATCTATGAAATATGCATGCACCCTTGTTGTCCTCTGCGTCGTCAATCTCTTGAGAGGAATACAGTACAGTTAGCTTTTTTGTCATTTACAGCCTTTTATGGAGAAGATGACCAGAGTTTGTGAAGTACTTACAACATCAAGCATTTGACAAGAGTGGCAGCAAGCACATCAAAGTTCAACAAGAGATGAAAGTCCTCAAATTCCACACTGATGCTACCGGGAACATGAGAGAAATGACATTGGTCATAGTGCAATTCCACAATGTTAGTATCTTCTCCTTCCGACATTCTGTCCATGCAATATTTATGTAACTTGCGAGCACCAGAACTGCACAAGTCCCAGAAATCGCCAACAAGGAATGGCTGGCCATGTTTGTACTTGCATTTCTCAAATGTGTCTACTTCCATACTAGAAAGTTGCTTTTGAAGGTCTGCTTCAGACATGTGGTCAGAACTGGGATTACCCAGCCCTTCGAAAACCTTATTGTTAATTTGGGTGCGGTTGATGATTGTTTGTAGAAGGAGGCTCTTGGTCCCATCCCTCCTCACTCTTTGGAGGCCCAACTTCCTGTGTGCAACCGTGCCCGCTTCTGTCTTCTTAGCTGAAGCACTTCTTGTTTGACGTCTGGTTTCATCAACGACATGCTGCTGAGAAGCGTGTGAAGGTACGATGGACTGCTGAACAGATGATGCCGCTATGACGGACTACTGAGATGTAGTGCCAGAGTCGACGGACAGCTGACCAGCCGTTGAAGCTATTCTGGGCTTCTGAGCAGCTGGTGCTAATGTGTCGGTGTGTTCATGTGGCTGTGACAACGTGTTGGTTTGCTGAGCAGGCAGTGCCGACACATCGATATGCTTATCAGGCGGCTACGAACCGCTGGACTGATGAGCAGGTGGTTCCTGACTTTCGGAGTGCTTAGTAGGCGGTCCTGGACTTTTGGCCTTCTTACCAGGTGGTTCCAGACATTCAGACTCATTAGCACGCGGTTCGGTCGGGTTTATCTGGTGAGCATGCAGTGCCAATGTGTCTGCACTTTCTGCTTCAGTGGCCGGCATTTGAACTGATGATACGTCTTCAGCAGTTGTAGGCCTTGCCACAGGCTGCTCAGGACGGAACGATGACCTGCCTCTATGGCAGGAAGTCGGTAGGGCTGATCACAGGTTGATGCCTCGGGCATCTGATTCCCAAGAGTATGTTCATCGGGGGAATCACACAAGATCTGCTGTGGCGTGATGAGAGTCACCGGTTCGAAGGTGACATTGGTTGCTTTTTTTTGGGGGGGGGGGGGGTGGAGGGGTCTCATCCAGGAAGTATATTTCTTTTCGTGGCCATTGGATATGATTTAACCGTGTTTCTGCCAAGGTCCTCTGCTCATCAGGTTCCCCAAGGACATTCTTCAGGGCAAATTCACTGAATCTAGGCTTTATTTCAGTCACGTAGCACTTCACACAACCTGGCTTTAATGGCACATTGTCCAACAAGAGACCCCCTTCAAAGTCAGGGTTGTAAACCCATGATGTTGCACATTTTAAAGTACCTTCATAATGTGTAAGCACGGCGCTCACTCTCTCCCCCTATCCATATAGAGCATATATAGCACCATCATGTCCAGCTGCAGCATCATTGTCGCTGGGGTCAGCTGATGCACAGCTATTCTTGTGCGGTGTTGCCATACAATAAGTGGCATCATCCATGCCGACATCCCCTTGCGTCTCCTGGCTATCTCTCAGCATTTGTGTCTTCTACTGCATATATGACTCCTCAACTTCCTTTCGAACTACAGCATACATGTCCCTCTTAATATTTTCGTGCAAGTCTCTCTGCTTATAATCACTCCTAGCTTTTTTCATGTTGAGCCTCTCTTCTTTGCTTACTGAGAAAGCCCTTTTTTGTGGGACATTGAACCCAATACCCCTAGCACGGCCAGGGGGCTCTTTGGTAGTCAGAGCCTCGGACAGAATGTCACATGGCCCTGAGTTCCTATACAACCTTCCAGTGTTTTTGGAAGCCTTTGCCATCACATCATACAGTTCTTAGTCTGCTGAGTTTTCAAAGTAATAAGAACCATCTCCATGCCTCTTTGCACATGCCCGCAAGTAGTCCCTAGCACGAGTGCCCCTAATTTCACTAAAGGCCGGTTTGCCACCCACAGCTACTGCTTCTTTGTCCTCCTGCTCCCATATCGGTTTCATGTCGTAGTATCCTGCCACACCCATACGGTGGGGGTGTGTGTTCTTCTTTTGAAGTTCCGATTGCATGGAACTCTTCTTAATAAACTCTTCACTGGCCCTGACCCTTTTGAATTATGTCCAATCTTCCTTTGTAATTTGGGGGTACGAGGGGATTGGGTCCTTGCCTTGACTGAAGAACTTCTTGTACAACACATGCTTCTAGTTTCTCCAAGCATCCCTGGCCTTCTTCAGTGCAGCGTGTTCCACCTGCTCTCAACACTCCTCAGGAACGTTGAAGTGCGCCATGATCTCACCGACTATCCTCTGTCGTGTTTCTCTACCAGCCTTTCGAAACCCCGACAAATTAATGTTGAGCCTTGCCCTGCCAACAAATCCACACACACACCTAAACCTCGTGCGTGCTTTATCAGGTTTAGTTGGAGCCCAAGACTTAAAATCGATGTCAGTTACTTCGTATACAACTTTAGGTTGGTGTGTGGGCTTTCTTGGAGCGCTCTTCCGGCTCTTAACCGGATGGGTGATTGTGGCAGCTCTATCCCGTTCATCATTTCTTGGTACACGATCATCTGTTGCAGACACGTTGGCTTCAGACTCAGATGGAGATACATCGCCAGACGTATGACTGTTGTTGCTGCTAATAGACATCTACAGAGTACACATGCGAAATTCAGAAAAGGGGGATAAACATAAAAAAATGTAACAGCTTGGAAGCTAGCTGTCTAAACATGGCATGTGATCATTTGGAAATGTATGACTAATCTGTTCGTTTAGTGTGACTCGTGCGCACATGATATGTAATTTGACAATAACTAATTGGAACAAATACAACTTATATGTTAGAAGGTAGATGATGAACATAAATATGCTCTCCATTATTTTATAATCATTTTTGGGAAAAACCGAACCAAATAGGAAAAGGGATCGCAAGATAATAGACCTCACTGCGATGAAGGCAGCAACTGACCGGTTTTTTTTGCAAATCCGGCAGGAGAGTCAAGGGTATAGGATCGTTATCCTCGACGGCGGCTGGCGAGCAAATGAAGACGGCGAGGCGTGGGCAGCCGCGTGTTCGGAGCGGCAGTGAAGGGTAGGGTTGACGCTAGAAAGAGGGTACATGGCCGGATTGAGCACGACAGCGCTGGAAAGGGTTCTGGTGTGGATCTGGGGGACGGGAGGGGGAGGGAGCTAGCTGTCAATGGACTTTGGGTAGAATACGTGGACAGATAAGCGAAACGGGGGAGGGCGCGGGTTTGGGGGGAGGGGAGGTGGGCATGTTGTCGGCTTCGATGAAAAGGGTGAAAAAAGATCGCCGTGCACCCTGCGGAAAAAACATTGCAAACGGTTTCATATAGTAACCCGTGTGCACAAGCAACACAAATATGTTCGAAATGAAAACTTGAAAACTTTGAAATGTAGACGTGACCTCATCATTTTGTCTCAAAAATTTTCCCACGGTACGCAGCTATCGTTGTACCCTAATATTTATTTTCTGGCGCATTTCTTGGCTCGCCTGCTATATTTTTCAGCATTTTTTATCATTTAAGGGGCATTTATTGCATATAAATCAAATCCCAACTTCAACAACGTGTGTTGACGAGAGGTATAAGGACCGCCGTTCGATCTGGGTGAATCCTACGGTGCAGACCCACGATCCGCGTGGTTTGGGTTTTGTCCAATCAGAAAGCAGGACTCACGTTGCGTGCATTAGGTTTCATAGGCCGCGGTTTAGAAAGCACACGGTTCTAGTGAATGAACCGTGTGCTATTTTTCCATGCAGAACAGTCATATTTTCATTTCAAATGAATTTGGGACTTCATCATTTCGCCTCGAATTATTTTCATCCGCAGACAATCAACTATTAGCCCCTGTATTGATTTCCGGCCGCATTTTCATGACTTGTTTGCTAATTTGAAGACATTTTTCCACCAACATGGGGCTTGTTAGTAATTTAATTGGAGGAAATGCAGATGTATTACGAAAATTACAAAAAAGGGTGTGTCACCGTGGCATGGTGTGAAGACTCCGTGGGAAAAATTTGTAATGTCTGGCGGAAGTTGTGATGGCCTGCCCTTTGAAAACGAATGCATCTCACACAAAGGATCATGGTTTACGAAAAGTAGAGTTGGCATTTTGGACTCCAATCAGTGTCAACCTCGTCCTTTCGCCTAGGTTTTTTCCATGGTATGCAAACATCATTGTACTCCTAATATTGATCTTCTGGTGGATTACATGTCTCGTTTGCTATATCTAAGTCATATTTTGCAGTTATCATGTTAATTAGTTCAGATAAATAAAATATCCCAACATGAATTACGTGTGGATGGTGGCAAAGAATCTCTTACAAATCATTTGTGTGTCGCTTTGCGTGATTTTCGTCATTGTGCAATGAATGAGAAGAATTGTCAAGCATTTCGAACGGGAGATGTGTCCACCTAAATAAATGTCAGTAATTTAATTACAGGAAATGCAGATGGACTCAGAAAATCATGAAAATTGGTGTGTCACCGTGGCGTCATCTCGAGACACCGTGGAAAAAATTTGGTAAAATTTGGCACAAGCTACAACGATCGCTAATTGGAAACCATAGCATCTGAGTAGAAGGATCATAGTTCCGAGGGGAGAAGGGGCAAATCGAACTCCAATCGACGGTGTCTTCATCGCCTCTCCTCCAAATTTTATCCCACGGTAGTCAATCATAATTATACGTCAGGTTTAATTTTCTGGCGCATTTCTGGGCTCGCCTGCTATATTTTTCAGAAATTTTTATCATTTACGGGGCATTTATTGCATATAAATCAAATCCCAACTTCAACAGCGTGTGTTGACGAGAGGTATAAGGACCGCCGTTTAATCTGGGTGAATCCTACGGTGCAGACGCACGATCCGCGTGGTTTGGGTTTTGTCCAATTAGAAAGCAGGACTCACGTTGCGCACATTAGGTTTGATAGGCCGCGGGTTAGAAAGCACACGGTTCTAGTGAACGAACCGTGTGCGATTTGTAAACCAAACTGCACATGTTCAGTTCGTACATACCGGAGTGAGATGAACTAGGCGTTCTAGCTATATACAGTACATGCGAAACTAGATCAACATAAGGCCGTGCATACCTCGCAATATAGTACATGCGAAACTTATAACAGAACAAACTCAGTACACATCCCTCACAATTCAGTACATGCAACAATTCAGTACAGTAGACATAATGACATGGGGTGATCGCGATCATTAGGTTGACCCCTAATGAACTTAGGATTTCTGATGATTTTATTCTTCTCCTCTTTTAAGTCGCGTGGCCCCTCAGGTGGCAACTCATCATATTGATTGTACTCCTCCTCATCACCAACATTCTTGATGCCTAGTACCCTCCTCTTCCCATACATCACTACATGGCAGTGCGTATGCAGGAGGTCTGGCACAAAGGAAATCTGGGTAGCATCGCTGGCAAGAATAAATGGGTCCTTGTGATATGGCATAACTATATGGTCAACATATGTCTTCCTGCTGTAAGCATCAACCTTTACGCTACTAAGAGGGACCGATCTGCACTTGAATAATGCCACCTTCATTTGCACATAGTCAAGCTCCCAAATCTCGTCAATGGTTCCATAGTACACCTGTTTATCATCTTCCTCTACAGTTAGGCATTCTATTCGAACAGAGTTGTTCTGATACGAGGTCTTAGCGTCACGTTCCTCAGTGTAGAACGTGTTGCCATTTATGTCATACACTTGGTACTTCATAATCATCATTGATGGCTTTTGTGCCAACCACGTTGCAAGGTCATCTTGGGGTCCGTTTGTCAAACGATCCTACATCCATCTTACATAGTCCCTATTGTGTGCATTTGTCTCGGCAGCTAGTGACAGCACATTGGGTAAGTTGCTTCGTCTTATCTCCTCCATGTGTTCTGCAGCATGAGCGTCGAGTATCAGGCTGTTAAGCAGTGCCGTCAAATGGGCTTGATCGGCCATATCTCTAGGTGCACGAAACTGCGAGCCAGCAAGGACCGGCTTACCAGCCAGCCTTCCCTCATGGCGAGAGAGGGGCACACCTATAGTTCTAAGTTTCATGTATTCAGTGAAAAACTCAACCACCTCCCCCACTGTAAAACCTTGTAGGATACTTGCCTCTGGATGACATCGCTTCCGACAATAGCGCTTCAATATTCCCATGTACCGCTCGAAGGGATACATGTTGCAAAGAAACACAGGACCAAAATACTTTATCTCGTTCACAAGGTGCACGATGATATTGACCATGACATCAAAGAATGACGGTGGGAAGAACATCTCTAAGTTGAAAATATCCTTGCAATATCAGCTTGCATATTATCCAGCTCTTGAACATCTACCACCTTCTGCCATAGTTTGTTGAAGAAATCACAGAGATCAATCAATGTGTTTCTTATGTCTGTGTCCATCATATTCCTTATGGCCACCGGGAGGATTTGTGTCAACATTACGTGGCAATCATGTGACTTCATGTGAGACAACTTCTTTTTACCCAAGCTGTCATCCACGAGACTTTTGATGTTTGCGGAGTAGGAAGAGGGTGTCTTAATTGACAACAAAAATGTGAAGAACTCTTTTACTTCTGCTGAAGTGAAATTGTAACTCTGGTGTTGGTGGAGCAATTTGTCATCATCTTCTGCTTCATTCATGCGTTGTGATTGATCACCAAGCATATCGATTCGTGCACCGTCACCATCCTTTCTTTTGCCTTTAATCTTGAGTAGAGTACCAAGGATGCTTTCACAGACATTCTTCTCTACGTGCATGACATCAATGCCAAGACGTACACTTAGGAACTCCCAGTAAGGTAATTCCCAGAACACTGATTCCTTCTTAAACACTTGGTCCCTGGGTGTTATTTTTGACGTCGAACCGGATCCCTTGCCAAGAACAACATTAAAAAATTTAACCATGTTGTGGACTTCTTTCCCATCATAGGGTCTTGGGCCTGTTCCTTTCTCTACCGTACCATCAAATTCAACAGTCATTTTTCGGTAAGGGTGATTTCTCCTAAAGAACCTACCATGACGCAAATACACGGTTTTGCACGAGTTGGAAAGAAATCTACTCTCTGTCCTATCCATGCATGTGACACATCCTACTGGTCCCTTTGTTTTCTGCCCGAACTGTTGCCTAATGCCGGCATATCTTGAATGGTGTGCAGTAGCAACGCATGTAGCCGGAAAAACTCCTTTGCGTTGGCATCATAACAGCTCACACCAGACCTCCACAATGTCTGTAGTTCTTCTACTAGTAGTGGAAAGTAAATGTCGATATCATTTCCAGGTTGCCTCGGGCCTTAGATAATCATCGACATCATGATGTAGTTTTTCTTCATACACAACCATGGAGGAAGGTTATATATGCACAGAAGCACCGGCCAAGTGTTCTGTTTGGTGTTCATATCGCCAAATGGATTAAATCCATCAGTACACTCCCCTAGCCATATATTTCTTGGATCCTTTGCAAAAATCTTTAAACCTGTCAACGATTTGTTCCCACTCAGCCCCATCTTTCGGGTGCCTCATATACTTATCCGCAGTTCGCTCATCATGATGGCATCGCAACCTCTTTGCCTCTCTAGGCTTTGCAAACAAACACTTCAACCTTGGAATTATAGGAAAGTACCAAACAACCTTGAACGGGATTACTATCTTGATCTCTTCGTCCATTTTGTACCTGTCATGTGCTCTCCTGCGCTTGTATCGTGCGTGCTTTCATATGGGACATGAACGCACATCTTTGTAATCATGGCGGTACAACATACAATCATTGACACAAGCGTGTATCTTCTAGACTTCAAGTTCCAATGGACAAACAATTTTCTTCGCTTCGTTCGTGCTTTTGGGGAGCACATTATCTTCTGGAAGAATGTCATTGAAAAGACTAAACAACTATGTGAAGGCCTTGTTTGATAGACCGCTTTCTGCTTTAAATCTGAGAAGCATCAGTGTGACACTCAACTTGGAATATTTCTTTTTGCAACCTGGATACAAATCTTTCTTGGAGGCCGCATCGATACTTGGAAGCTCCTTGTACCCGGCTATATCTTTATGTGGGCCCTGGAAATCTGCAATCATAGCAGCAAAATCTGGCATATCATCAAGGTTGGTGTTGTCTGCTTCACACTCTTGGTTTTTCTTTGGGTTTTTTTGGCATGCCAGTCTTCTGTCTATAGCTGGACGTCTGAGCCTCGAGGTTAAATTCATCACCCATGCGACTCGGATCGGGGTTTGGCACCTCGCCGACAGGCAGGTTATTACCTACATCCATAACCGGCTCTTCACCATGTTTAGTCTATCTTGTGTATCCACCCATGAATCCCCTTTTGTATAAGTGTAACTCGACCTCATCAATTGGAATTGACACCGTATTGCTACAATCCTTGCATGGACAGAGGACGTAATATTCTTTGCATATTCTCTTCTTTGTCCGTTCAGCCAAAGCCATGAACTCCTTCATGCCATCCCTATACCTTGAGCTTGTACGATCCCCCATCCATTCAGATCGTTCCATCTACACATGTTGCATCCTTAATGGATGCACAAAGATGGGTGAATAAATCACAAGATTTTATTTTCAAAATTTATGGAGGGTGCTGCATAATGTTACCCAACCATGGAATGACACTAATCAACCAGTCAATTTACACGCATCGTCAGTAGTGCCATTATATGAATTTAATACATTAATTAGTCCACTCAAGGAAAGGAATACCTTAATTAATTAGAAGCGGCACGGCGAGACAACAGGGTCGAGGAGCAGAGCTTAGCGGGGCACCTACCTGTAGTCCGGGCTCCACTATCCTGCCTACGACCGCGAGGGACGTTCTCCAGTCACGCCAGCGCCGACCATGAGGATTGAGCTCCTCTTATATCTCCTGCCGCCGACCGAGGATTGACCTCCTGTCACGCCGCCACCGCCGACCGAGCATTGATCACCTGTAACGCCGCCACCGCCGACCGACCGAGGATGGACTCCCTATAACGTCGACACCAGATTGACCTCCTATATGTCAGTCGTTGCCTCGGTCGCCGCCGACATCTCTATCAGCATAACATTTTTTGGGTTTCCGGAGAGCGGCTGTTTACCGCACCCATATGTACCGGGAAGGACATCACAAATGGTCATGTTACGGAAACCGTGTATCACGCACGTTCCATCTCACACGATTTGATTTGGGAAACCGTGTGCCGTATACAACAGAATGCGATAAATAGTTCACTCGACCGTTATCACCAGATCCCCATAGTTTCCCCATCTTTCCCAAATCCCAAAATAGCTTCTAAATCCCTAGCGCCCAAATTCCCTAGCGTGGCACTGACATTGGGGAGATGCGGATGAGTGGTGCTGATGGTTTCACTGCGGCTGCACCGGTTCGTACAGTCGCTCTTGGCAGCGCCATTGGCGGCACAACCATGATGGCGGTCACTGCCGAGCACTTGCTTAAGGTCACCAGGAGGCCGGTGTACTACGGATCTGAATCGTCTTTTTAGGTCCCAATCATTCCTCATCTTTTTAGGATGACACACACATAGGAAATCGATCAAAATGCCGGATCTAGAGTTTGACTCCAGCAGACTCCCGCAACATGATTTCGATTCCGAGTTTTGCGCCACCGAGAAGTACCAAAAGTTGAGTTGTGTGCATGGACACACTCCCGCTCGACGTGTATGCACGGAGGGATTCGACATTGGCAGACGGTTTCTAGGTTACCCCTTAGAGGTTAGTGATAAGTTCATCCCTTTAAGTTCAGTTAATGCCCCCACTCATCCTGATTATTTAACATTCGCAGGGATATGAGGCTTGTGCCTTTGTTAACTGGCTGGATGATGAATGGCATGGCAGGGCTCGGAGTGTTATGACCAAGCTTGCAGAAGATAACGTAAAGCTGAAGAAGAAACTGACTAATCTGGAGTGTACAATCACTATGATGAAGCAAGAAAGAATCAATCACAGGCAATAGATGAAAGCAAGAGACAAGAAGGAACTAGCATGTGTAGATGTAGTTGCCACATTAGCCATCTTCTATGTGCTGTTTGCAATGATCATTAGGGGTTTCGTTTGATTATTAATGGCTACATCAATAAGCAGAGCTCATCTATTGCTTACCAACTTTCCTATGTTAAATTCTTATCATTTCACACCCGTTGTATTTCATATAAGCATGTGTGTAGTTAAACAATGCATCTAGCGAACCGTGTGAACTCCTAAAATGTACACATGTGAAACATTTGGCATATTGAGAACGGCACAATAGCGGGCATTTAGAGCGACGGGCCGGGTGCGCACAATTATGGTTGATTATATCGGAATTATAACGCCTGCCAAGGCGCCAATATAATCCGTCAATCCCCCGCTTCAATTGCCATTCCTGTTGTCTTCACACCACACTTCAGTTACCACCATCTTCATCGTACCGGCCGGCCACTCTACGCTTCCACGCACTCTACAATCTCGCTTTCTCGCCGGTTGTTTAATTACGTAGCGCAGCAATGTCAACCGACAGCGAGGATGACAGTTCTGCCAGTCTGGGGTCAGCCATAGAATCATTGCGCTCGTCTTCCATGAGTCCGGCATCAAGCCCTGACCTCCATTTTATCCGGCTCATGGAAGGGACACCGCCGCCGGAGTCATCGGACGACGACCAGACGGAGGAGGAGCCGTCGAAGGATGAAGAAGACAACAACGATGAGGAGGACGAGGAATGGTCGGACAAGGAGGAGAATGACGAGAAGCCTCCGAAGGACGAAGAAGACGAAGACTATGAAGAGGAGGAATAATGGTCGAACAAGGAGGACGACGACGAGGACATCAACGATGATGGCGATGAAAATCCAGCGGTCAGCGGCAAGAAGCGTCCACGTCAAGATGATGGCGCAGGGCCATCTAACAACAACAAGAAGAAGTAAAACAGACTGTAATCCTGAAATCTATTGTCGTTTTCTCATATTTATTCCTTAACTCTGTCTAGCTTCTCGATCTCATCGCAATCGGTTAAGAATACAGATTCGTCAGTGATCATTCACAATATCGCACACATTTGGTTTCTTGAATTGTGTACCATGTCGAGCACACAATTCAGAACAACAAATCGTATGTGTTGTCCAGAATTATAGCACACAGTTGTGATTATCTAACTGTTGGCAGCCTATCACACACACCTTGTTACGCCGCACCATTTGTGTTCTTACGTATCATCGCAAACAGTTCATATGAGGGACTTGTTTGCCGTACATCACACACATCTATATTTGATTAACCGTTTGTGCCATTTCGCCTCATCACAAACAGTTCTTAAAAGTCAACTGTCTGCCGTAGATCGCACACGCAAATATTTTCTGAATCATATTTGATGGATCCTACATCACACACAGTTCATATCATTGGCAAAGGAGCTTGAACTATACCGTTTGCGATTCATGCATCGCACACAGTTTCGTCGAAGGGTCTCTGATTGCAGTGTCGCGTTAGCAGCATCCTACAGTAGTGCCTCCACGGGGCCCCCCTGAGGGAGTCCTGGTTTAAGGGGTCCTCGGATAGCCGACCTGTTTCTCATGGGCCGGACTATGTGGGCCACTGGATGAGCATTGGGTGATCAAGGGCCCCGTCGCCAAGGTGGAAGTTTCAAGGAGCCATGGCGTGTCCTCCAAGTTGTCGACAGTAGATAGGCATGTTTTTTCCCTTTGATGTGCAACCGACTATGGGTAAGCCCTAGGTACCCTCAGCGTCTATATAAGCCGGAGGGTTTTAGGTTGTAGAGCAAGAGAACTCATCTAGGGTTTTAACTATTCGATCTCGAGGTAGATCAACTCTGTAACCCTTATACCATCAATATAATCAAGCAGGACGTAGGGTATTACCTCCATAGGAGGGCCCGAACCTGGGTAAACATCGTCTCCCTTGTCTCCTGTTACCATCGATTCTAGTCTCACAGCTCGGGACCCCCTACCCGAGATCCGCCGGTTTTGACACCAACATTGGTGATTTCATTGAGAGTTCCGCTGTGATCGCCAAAGGAATCGATGGCTCGCCTTGTCACAAGCAACGAGATCTGCACCCAGGGGACTCTCGCCCTGGATCAGATCCTCGCAAGCGGCGACATCTCGTCGCACGCTTACCCGCTCGGCCACCTAGGCGAGATCAGAAACTTTTCCCCCGATCAAGGAATCAGGTTCGGGACCCTAGAGTTCGTCGCTGATTCACGGGGAGAACTCGTCTTGATAGAACCCTCGACTCCTACAGAGGAGCCCGCAGATCCCGACGCCTCGACGCCGAAGACATCGGGCCCCGCCTCCGATGATGAGGTCGTTATCCCCGGGCCGTCTGGACCGCCCAATCCGGTCGTTGTGACCGGATCTACCATGGTTAAACAGGACCCGGGTCTGCTTTCATGCGACTCCGGAACTGTGACGCCGCATACCGACCCCACTCGCTTCAGCGACACGCATCCTACCATCGCCTCATTTCTGAACGAGCTATTTGATCGGATTGAGACCATGCGTATGGCTAATGACCAGATCCCGGTCTATGACCGGCTCGGGCTTAAACCCGACGATAGGGAGATTCACATCCCCACGGTCACCCACCTTGTCGCCACCGTCGAGTGTCCGGCTGGGGGCTCGTCCCCCTAGTGACCGGAATTAAAAATGGTTTATACCCCAGTCTCAGATCACCGAGACCTCGCCTGCAACCCAGACTTTGGAGTTCGCTCCGGAAACAGACCGGCATCGGTCCCTGATCTATCACACAGTTCGGAGTCCGTGATTCCGAACTCCCACCGTGGCGTGGAGTCAAATATTTTCCCACCCGCCTCCCAAGCCAAGCACTCAAGCATCGCAGCAGAGCCCAAGTCTTCGGACTTACGGGACGTTAAGCAATTATCAGGAGAGTCGGTTCATCATTACTGGGCTAGACTCCTCCTCGCTAGAAACAAAGTACGGGGCCTCAGTGATCAAGAGATAATGGAAACCTTCAATCGCAACTGCCATGACGAAGGGATTCTCAATGCCCTGGCGCGTCGGCACATTCGTGACTTTACCGAGCTGTCAGTTTTGGTACAAAAGTATTGTGCCATGGAAAGCGCTTGGCAAGCCGAGCGGCTGTTTTCGGAACCAACCTTTACCGAATACCCTAGAGGAGATCAGAAAAAGAGGATACCTCTGAAGCGGCCAGCCAAACTTGAGCCCGCCAAAAAGAGAAACAGGCCCCTTTGAGGGGTCAGTACCGTCCTGGATGGACTACTGGATAAACCTTGCCCTATAAACTCCGTATTGCTGAACACAGCTCCGACTCACAGCCTTAGAGCTTGCTGGGTCGTCAGGCAGATCGCAAAAAGCGGTGAAGCCATTCTTGAGGCACCACCACCGAACAGGCGCTCCACATCGCCACCAGAATACAACGCCGAAGTACTGACGATCTACGAAACGTTCCCCTCAAGGAACAGGAGGAAAAGAGCTCTTAAAGAACTCGAGCAGATATATCATGTGGCAGCGACAAAGTGCATGGGCAAACATACCCATTACCTTCGGAGATACTGACCGACCAGCCATTCTTCCCGGTCATTCACCGGCCGCACTAGTCCTGAACCCCATCATCGATGGCTTCAGGTTACACATGGTGCTAATGGACGGCGGCAGTGGTTTAAACCAGATCTACGAAGATACCCTAGAAAAAATGCAGTTCGACCGATCTCGCATCGAGCATAGCAACATAACTTTCCGGGGAATCATCCCGGGGAAAGAGGCGCGCTGTTCATGACGTATCATCCTGGACGTAGTGTTCGGCACGCCCAAAAACTACCGATCCGAAGAACTCCTCTTCCATATCGTGCCCTTCCCCAGCGGCTACCACGCCCTGTTGGGACGTGACGCCTTCACAAAATTCCAGGCTATACCACATTATGGGTATATGAAACTTAAGATGCCAGGACCAAACGGGGTGATCACAACCTCCAGTGATCCGAATATAGCCCTTCGGGCCGAAAATAAAACAGCAGCGCTCGCCCTCGAGGCTCTAGCTGAGACCTTTGCTGCAGAAGAGCTGACCGCACTTCGGTCAACGGTAGACAAGGATGATGTGATCCTCAGCAAAAGGCCCAAACCCACGTCCTTTAAACCGGCAAAGGAAATCGTTAAATTTCAGGTGCACCCGACGGACCCCAACAAGACAGCGTCCATCGGAGCTCAGCTCGATCCCATAGTGGACGAAGCACTGTGAACATTCTTACGAGAAAACTGGGACATCTTCACCTGGCATCCTTCTGATATGCCCGGAATCCCACGGCGGCTAGCAGAACATAGTCTGAACATCATCACAGGCTTTAAGCCCGTCAAGCAGACTCTGCGCCGCTTTTCCGAGCCCAAACGACAAGCTATCGGTGAAGAATTAGCTAAACTGCTAGAGGCCGGATTCATTCGGGAGATTAAGCACCCCGAATGGTTGGCAAACCTGGTTATGGTACCAAAGAAAGATAAATCCTGGCGGCTGTGCGTCGACTTTAAAGACCTCAACAAGGCCTGCCCTAAGGACCCTTTCCCCCTACCATGCATAGACCAGATTATTGACGCCACAGCCGGACACGACTCGTTGTGTTTCCTCGACGCTTATTCCGGATACCATCAGATTAAAATGAAGGAATCCGATCAAGCGGCAACCGCATTCATCACCCCTTACGGGCCATTCTGCTTCAACACGATGCCCTTCAGGCTAAAAAATGCTGGGGCTACGTACCAGCGCATGATCCAGACTTGTCTCGCAAAACAAGTCGGTAAAACAGTCGAGGCATACGTGGACGACGTGGTAATCAAAACCAAACACGTCAGCCATTTGATCGACGACCTAAGGCAAACCTTTGCTAGCCTATGCGAGTATGATATACGACTCAATCCGGAGAAATGCGTATTCGGAGTTCCCGCTGGTAAAGTGCTCGGATTCATCGTCTCCCATAGAGGAATAGAAGCAAATCCGGCTAAGATTCGCGCCCTATCGGAACTTGCAATTCCCACAGAGCTAAAGCACGTCCAGAGGTTGGCTGGTTGCGTGGTGGCGCTAAGCCGCTTTATCTCCCGCCTCGGGGAAAAGGTTTTACCGCTCTAAAGACTGCTGAAACGGACCAACAATTTCGAGTGGACCGATGAGGCACCGGCTGTGTTAGAAGAAATCAAAATACTACTGGCAACAATCCCATACTCACAGCTCCAGGCACTGGTGAACGCATGCTACTATACATATCGGCTACCAACCAAGTCGTTAGCGCGGTGCTCGTCGTCGAACGAGAGGAGGAGGGACACAAATTCCAGATACAGAAGCCGGTCTATTATGTGTGAGAAGTACTAACGCAGTGCAAGTCCAGATACCCGCACTACTAGAAGATAGCCTATACAATATTTATGGCATCACGGAAACTCAGGCACTACTTTCAAGAGTGCTCGGTCACGGTGGCATCCGAAGTACCCCTGAACGATATAATCAACAACAGGGACGCCACCGGCCGAATAGCTAAATGGGCTATTGAGCTCCTTCCCTTTGAAATCGCCTACAAGCCAAGACGAGCTATCAAGTCTCGGGTGTTGGCAGATTTCCTCGCCGAATGGACAGAGGCCGAGCTCCCAAGGGAATATAGTACATACTCCCATTGGACAATGTACTTCGATGGATCTAAAACTTTGGCCGGACTGGGGGCTGGAGTTATCCTCGCATCCCCCACAGGCGACAATATCTGATACGTGTTGCAGATCATGTATGCCGATTCCAACAATGCAGCAGAATACGAAGCACAACTACACGGTCTTCGGATGGCAGCATCAATGGGCATACGCCGGCTGGAGGTACGTGGAGACTCCAACTTGGCCATCTCCCAAATCAACGGCGAATTCGATGCCAAAAACCCGAAGATGGCGGCATACAGAAACGCTGTCCTCAAAATACCCGCACGGTTCGAGGGGCTGGAATTTCACCACGTCGCTAGAGACAACAACCAAGCCGCCGACATACTGGCTCGCCTGGGGGCCAAACGCGACCCTGTCCCAAAAAACACTTTCCTGGAATGGCTCTTTAAGCCATCCGTGGTTTGGTAGGACGATCATAAGGGCGCCGATCTAACCAGTGCGGACGAGGTTGTTCCCCCTATAAATGAACCAGACGATCAAATCATCGGCGGCTCTGTAATGGATGAAACGCCTTCGGCTCACGAGGTCATGGCAGTAATCGCGCCATGGACCGAGCCCTTCCTCACCTACCTTCTTCGCAAAGAACTCCCCGACGATCAGACGGAGGCGCAACGCATAATTCAGCGATCCAAAGCCTACAAAGTACACGAGGGTGAGTTATACAAGAAAATCACCACCGAAATACTACAGCGGTGCATATCTGAGGAAGGAGGTCGGCAGCTCTTAGCCGAAGTCCACACAGGGATGGGCGGTCATCACGCCGCAGCAAGAGACTTAGTTAGCAAGGCCTTCTGGGCTGGTTTTTTCTGGCCCACAGCTCGGACGGACGCCCAGTCACTTGTCAAACATTGCATGGGGTGTCAACTTTTCGCAAATCAAAGTCACATGCCCCCAACAGCTCTTCGGACTATTCCGATTACCTGGCCCTTCGCGGTCTGGGGGCTGGATATTGGTCAGACCACTTAAAGGGGGGACCAAGAAGAATAAATACCTACTGGTCATGGTGGACAAGTTCATCAAATGGATAGAGGCAAAACCTGTCAAATCAGCCAAGTCTGGACCAGTAATAGACTTTATATCCGGCGTGGTACACCGTTACGGCGTTCCGCACAGTATAATAATGGACAATGGATCCAATTTCATGGCCCGAGAGGTCAAAGACTGGTGCGCAAAAATGGGCATTAAGCTCGATTACGCATCGGTTTATCATCCGCAGACCAATGGACAAGTCGAACGAGCAAACGGCCTCATTATGAGCGGCATTAAGCCACGTTTGGTCCGGTCTCTTCATGAGTCCGACTGTCATTGGGTTGAGGAGCTTGACTCCGTTCTATGGGGTCTGCGTACCACCCCGAATAGATCAACGGAATACACACCGTTCTTCATCGTCTATGGGGCAGAAGCAGTCCTCCCCTGCGACATTATTCACGACGCGCCAAGGGTGCACATGTACGAGGAAAGGGAGGCTGAGTTAGATCGGCAGGACAACCTGGACGCCCTAGAAGGAGAGCGTGACATAGCTCGAGCTCGCTCCACTTTTTACCAACAGCAGGCTCGACGTTACCAGAGTAGGGAGGTCAGGGCGAAGGCGTACAACGTGGGTGAGCTCGTCTTACGACTTCCGGAGAAGCAGAAGCATAAACTCAACCCCAAGTGGGATGGCCCCTTCATAATCGACGAAGTACTCGCGGGATTGGCTTACCGTCTTCGAAACCCATCGAATAACCGCCTTGAACCAAACCCATGGAACGCAGCTCGTCTTTGACGCTTCTACGGATAAACCGGTGTCGTCACACTCTTTACCCTTTATTTCACTTTTCTTTCTCCTTCTTTATTTTCTACTTTCCCTCCCACCTTGATTTTTGGTAGGTTTGAATTCTTTCCTTTTCTTCCCAACTCTATGTTCGGCTCAACCGATCTTGTACTAAGATTTTCGGCCTAGACCCTTAAGTGTTAAATCCGAACACAGCACCTGGGGGCTTCTTTCCGAAGCCAATGCTTTTATATTATAAGCACTTATTCACATTTATTGTGTACGCATGCTTCCCTTGTCGTTTTTTAAAGCCATCATATGCATCAATTCGAACTAAGACTTTGCCAAGCTGGGTTGCCTCGCTCCTGTGCTTACCCTCTACGTCCCCGATTGTTTGGCTAGAGGGTAAAGGGAGCACCTCTGCGATTGTTACGACCGGGTCATCCGGATACGTACCTCAGACGGGTGAAGCCAAAAGCTAGCTATCTTCAGCAGACAATTGATCGGCTATGACGGAATCAACTAATAAGACTATGGTCGTTATGACCATTACTCGGGCTTCTTCTCTCACAAAAGCCCTTAGTCGCATACTAACAGTATACGGCCTTCTACCTACAATTTACGTAGCACCCTGAAGAAAGGTATCGATAGAGGTACTATTTTCTTCGGAAGATGTTTCTTACGCCAAGCAGTAATATAACATATCTCCCTGTGTGCTTTCTGTCTGTTCGCACCACATGGCCGGATTGCCTGGTTCCCCGAACATAATTCACTCCCCTAGGGTGATAATTTGCAAGGAACACTCCCAAGCTCTTAGCGCGGGAGGCCGAAGCCGATGGCCGGTTAAGACAAAGTTTACAACACAGACGGAGCAATTCCTCGATTATTAGTACATAGTTACATATAATCATACGTCTGGCTG
This sequence comes from Elymus sibiricus, assembly GCA_039707655.1. Lineage (NCBI taxonomy): Eukaryota > Viridiplantae > Streptophyta > Magnoliopsida > Poales > Poaceae > Elymus > Elymus sibiricus. The sequence continues at coordinate 226,942,099 of CM077665.1, read as the reverse complement.
CCGATCGAGATTGTCGATTATGGTGTCCAGGGAGCAATCTTCTTGTGAGAGACGGGTGGTAGGCATCACTTGGTCGTATACCAGGTGGAGCGGCACTTCTTGTCCATCTGACCCTACTGGCCCAACCCGAGCCATACGCTCGGGGTTAAGTCTGGTATAGCGGGTCTTGATCATCGCCCACGCCTCTCGTGCTCCCTCTCGACAAGCCGATGTCCTCCATAGCTCGAACCTACTTCGGGCTCCCTTGAACCGATAGACTAGTTCGGTCATCTCCTCCGGAGGTTGCTTGGCGGGCCACAATGCTTTTGTTGGAAATATGCCCTAGAGGAAATAATAAAAGTAGTTATTATTATATTTCCTTGTTCATTATAATCGTTTATTATCCATGCTATAATTGTATTAATTGGAAACACTGATACATGTGTGGATACATAGACAACACTGTGTCCCTTGTATGCCTCTAGTGGACTAGCTCGTTGATCAAAGATGGTCAAGATTTTCTAGCCATGGACATGAGATGTCATTTGATAACAGGATCACGTCATTAGGAGAATGATGTGATGGACAAGACCCAAACTATGAACGTAGCATATGATCGTGTCAGTTTATTGCTATTGTTTTCTGCATGTCAAGTATCTGTTCCTATGACCATGAGATCATGCAACTCACTGACACCGGAGGAATACCTTGTGTGTATCAAACAACACAACGTAACTGGGTGACTATAAAGATGCTCTACAGGTATCTCCATGGGTGTCTGTTGAGTGGGCATGGATCAAGACTGGGATTTGTTACTCCGTGTGACGGAGAGGTATCTCAGGGCCCACTCGGTAATACAACATCACAATGAGCCTTGCAAGCAAAGTGATTAAAGAGTTAGCCACAGGATCTTGTATTACGGAACGAGTAAAGAGACTTGCCGGTAACGAGATTGAACTAGGTATGGAGATACCGACGATCGAATCTCGGGCAAGTAACATACCGAAGAACAAAGGGAACATCGTACGGGATTAACTGAATCCTTGACATAGAGGTTCGACCGATAAAGATCTTCATAGAATATGTAGGAGCCAATATGGGCATCCAGGTCCCGCTATTGGTTATTGACCGTAGAGGTGTCTCGGTCATGTCTACATAGTTCTCGAACCCGCAGGGTCTACACACTTAACGTTTGATGACGATATAACTATAGTTGAGTTGTTATGTTGGTGACCGAAGGTTGTTCGGAGTCCCGGATGAGATCCCGGACATGACGAGGATCTCCAGAATAGTCCGGAGGTAAAGATTGATATATGGGATAATAGTGTTTGGTCTCCGGAAGGGTTCCGGAATTCACCGGAAGGGGTTTCGGATGTTTCCCGAAATGTTCGGGTACGAGAACACTTTATTTGGGCCAAGGGGTAAAGCCCACGAGGCTTTAAGGAAGGTGGAAAAGGAGTTTTGCAGAGGCCAGGGGCCAGACGCCAGGAACCCTGGCGTCTGGGGCCAGACACCGAGGACCCTGGCGTCTGGTCCTGGAGTCCGAGGAGGACTCTTGCCTTGCGGGCCAAACCGACTTTGAGGAGGCTCTTTCTCCAATTTCGACCCCAGGGCTCAACATATAAATAGAGGGGCAGGGCTAGCACCCGGAACACATCAAGAAATCCCCAGGACATGTGCCGGCAACCCCGCCCCTCTAGTTCATCCTACGTCGTAGTTTCCGTAGTGCTTGGCGAAGCCCTGCGGAGATTGTTCTTCACCACCATCGTCACCACGCCGTCGTGCTGCCGGAACTCATCTACTACTTCACCATCGCTCGCTGGATCGAGGAGGTGAAGGCGTCATCAAGCTGTACGTGTGTTGAACGCGGAGGTGCCGTCCGTTCGGCGCTAGATCGTGATTGGATCGAGGGACGACTTGCGATTTGGATCGCGAAGACGTTCGACTACGTCAACCGCGTTTCTTAACGCTTCCGCTTAGCGATCTACAAGGGTACGTAGATCCACCCTCCCTCTCGTAGATGCTCATCACCATGGATAGATCTTGCGTGTGCGTAGGAAATTTTTTGTTTCCCATGCAACGTTCCCAACAGTGGTATCAGAGCTAGGTCTATGTGTCGATGAGATCACGAGTAGAACACAAAAGAGTTTGTGGGCGTTGATATTCAGATTGCTTCCTCCCTTGGTCTTTTCTTGATTCGGCGGTATTGTGGGATGAAGCGGCCCGGACCAACATTACTCGTACGCTTACGAGAGACCGGTTCCATCAACTGACATGTAACTTCGTTGCACAAAGATGGCTGGCGGGTGTCTGTTTCTCCCACTTTAGTCGGATCGGATTTGACAAAGGCGGTCCTTGAGAAGGTTGAATAGCAATTTTTGTATCACCGTTGTGGTTTTTGCGTAGGTAAGAATTGTTCTTGCTAGATACCCGTAGCAGCCACGTAAAACGTGCAACAACAATTAGAGGACGTCTAACTTGTTTTTGCAGGGTATGTTGTGATGTGATATGGCCAATTACATGATGAGATATATGTGATGTATGAGATGATCATGTATTGTACAGAATATCACGACTTGCATGTCGATGAGTACGGCAACCGGCAGGAGCCATAGGGTTGTCTTTAATTATTTTCGCCGTTTTGCTTTACTTTATCACTATGAGTTGGCAATAGTCGTGGAAGCAACAGTCGGTGCGACAACCTCATGGCGACACGTTGATGGAGATCAAGATGATGGAGATCATGGTGTCATGCCGGTGACGATTGAGATCATGCCGGTGCTTTGGAGATGGAGATCAAAAGCACAAGTTCATGGCCATATCATGTCACTTATGATTTGCATGTGATGTTAATCCTTTTATGCATCTTATTTTGTTTAGGACGACGGTAGCATGATAAGGTGATCCCTCACTTAAATTTCAAGATAAAATTGTGTTCTCCCCGAGTGTGCACCGTTGCGAAAGTTCGTCGTTTCGAGACACCACGTGATGATCGGGTGTGATAGACTCTACGTTCGCATACAACGGGTGCAAGCCAGTGTTGCACGTGCGGAACACTCAGGTTAAACTTGACGAGCCTAGCATGTACAGACATGACCTCGGAACACAAGAGACCGAAAGGTCGAACATGAGTCATATAGTAGATATGATCAACATGAAGATGTTCACCATTGAAACCACCTCAACTCACGTGATGATCGGACTTGAGTTGGTGGATTTGGATCATGTGACACTCGAATGACCGGAGGGATGTCAATTTGAGTGGGAATTTTTAAGTAATATGATTAACTAAACTCATTATCTTGAACAATAGTCTAAAGTTGTCTTTGCAATATTTAAGTTGTAGATCATGGCTCGCGCAGTAGCACCCTTGAATTTTAATGCGTTCCTAGAGAAAGCTAAGTTGAAAGATGATGGAAGTAACTTTGTGGACTGGGCCCGTAATCTGAGGATTATCCTTATGGCTTCCCAAAAGGGTTATGTCCTTGATGCACCGCTTGGTGATCCACCCGCTCCAGTTGAGTCTCCAGACGTTGTGAACGCCTGGCAGGCTCGTTCTGATGATTACTCAATGGTTCAATGTGCAATGTTGTATGGCTTAGAACCGGGACTTCAAAGACGTTTTGAACGTCATGGAGCATATGATATGTTCCTAGAGTTGAAGTTTATCTTTCAGAAGAATGCCCGGATCGAGAGGTATGAGACCTCCGATAAGTTCTATGCCTACAAGATGGAGGAGAACGGGTCTGTCAGTGAACACATACTCAAAATGTCTGGGTATTCCACACGTCTAGCTGAATTGGGGATGCCCCTTCCAGCAGAGGCAATCACTGACAGAGTTCTTCAATCATTGCCACCTAGCTACAAGAGCTTCGTGTTGAACTATAACATGCACGGGATGAACAAGTCAGTCGCCGAGCTGTTTGCGATGTTGAAAGTCGCTGAGTCTGAGATTCAGAAGGAGCATCAAGTGTTGATGGTCAATAAAACCACTAGTTTCAAGAAGAATGGCAACGGTAAAAAGGGTAACTCCAAGAAGAGTGGCAAAGCAGTTTCCCCTCCCGTGAAGAAACCCAAGGCTGGACCCAAGCCAATAACTGAGTGCTTTCATTGCAAGGGAACTGGTCACTGGAAGCGGAACTGCCCCAAGTATTTGGCTGACAAGAAGGCGGCCAACAACAAACAAGGTATATATGATATACATGTTATTGTTGTGTACCTTACCAACTCTCGTTGTAGTGCCTGGGTATTTGATACCGGTGCGGTTGCTGACATTTGCACCTCAAAACAGGAACTGCGGAATAGACGGAGGCTGGCAAAGGACGAAGTGATGATGCGCGTGGGAAATGGTTCCAAGGTTGATGTGATCGCCGTCGGCACGCTCGCTCTTCGATTACCATCGGGATTAGTGATGAACCTGAATAATTGTTATTTAGTGCCCGCGTTAAACATGAACATTATATCTGGATCTTGTTTATTGCGAGACGGTTACTCATTTAAATTAGAGAATAATGGTTGTTCTATTTATATGAGTAATATCTTTTATGGTCATGCACCCAATGTGAGGGGTTTATTCTTATTGAATCTCGATAGTGATGATACACATGTTCATAACATTGATGCCAAAAGATGTAGAATTGATAATGATAATACCACTTTCTTGTGGCTCTGCCGTTTAGGTCATATTGGCGTAAAACGCATGAAGAAGCTCCATGCTGACGGACTTTTGGAGTCACTTGATTTTGAATCACTTGACACATGTGAGCCATGCCTCATGGGCAAGATGACTAAAATGCCGTTCTCTGGAACAATGGAACGGGCAAGTGACTTGTTGGAAATCATACATACTCACTACTGGAAACAGGGAATTTGCCATCAGTCAGCTCTTTGCCGTCTGCCAGCGGATGGCAAAGAACGTCTTTGCCATCTGCTTACAAAAAACAGACGGCAAAGAACTGACAGATGGCAAAGAACATGGTTGCCATCAGTCAATTCTTTGCCATCTGCCAGCGGATGGCAAAGAATCTTTGCCGTCCGCTGGCAGACGGCAAAGAGGTGGGTGGGGTCCAGTGGGCGTCGGCGCTGCAACGGCCCATCAACTCCACCTCTTTGCCATCTGCCAGCAGATGGCAAAGAATCTTTGCCGTCTGCTGGCAGACGGCAAAGAGGTTGGTGGGGTCCAGCGGGTGACGGCGTTGCAACGGCGCACTAGCTCACCTCTTTGCCATCTGCTGGCTGATGGCAAAGAGCTGGGGCTTTGCCATCCGCTGGCTGATGGCAAAGAGGTGGGGCCCCTTCCTCCCAGCACGGCCCCACCCACTGTCCAGTCCTCTCTCTGGACAGATTCGCAAAAAAAAAAAACCTCTCTCTCGACCTGCTGTCCTCTCCTCTCTCTCTCTCTCTCTCTCTCGACCTCCTCGACCCCCTGGGAGCCAGGGTTTCGCGCCGCTGGCCGCCGCCCCCGCCCAGTCCGCCGCCGGCCGCCGCCCCCGCCCAGCTCCCTCGGGCGCGACCCCGCCCTCGGCCGCGTCCCCTCCGTCCCCGGTGTCCAGCAGCCGGCCGCGTCCCCTCCGGCCCAGGTGTCCAGCAGCCTGCCGTGTCCCCTCCGACCCCGCCCTCGGCCGCGTCCCCTCCGGCCCAGGGCTCCACTCCGGCCGACGGCGCCCCACTCCGGCCCAGGGCTCCACTCCGCCTCCCCTCCTCCTGGCCGTGAGCCACCAAGGTGAGCAGCTCCTCTATCGTGGATGTGGGGTTCAGCTAGAAACAACCGAGGCAGATAGATAGATCCCCTTTCCTCCTGTCTCTGCAACTGCAAGCAGACCGGCCGATCGAGGTGATGATCCGTCGGAAAAATCATATTTTGCATATTTATTTCCAGCTACTTACTGGAGTAGTACGTAGTTGATTATTGTCTTTTTAGCTGCATCGGAGTCGTAGGTCCATCGCTATCTGCTGCTTGCATTGTGTGTGAGTGTGATTAATCAGCGTGCCACCTATTAACTGTGTGATTAATCTGTACTACTAATGGTGTACGTACAAGAAGGAAGCCCTGGCGGCTATCCTTGATGCTTTTGCCAGCCAGCCAGCCTGATCAAAATCACTTATCATATATACAAGCCCAAGCCGTCAAAGTTGGTTTCTTTTCCTTTTAGGTAACAACATGAATGTATTCATTCAGAGTAGAAATTATTGATGCATCTCCTCGATCTATGAAATCAAATGAGCCTGCTGTCCAACTAGTCAAGTATTTGTTTGGGGTCAAACTAGTTAACTAGTACTAGTCCCTGTTTTATTTTTAGCTACATCCATCTCCACCTGCTGCTTGCATTCTCATTAATCACACGCCTATTCACACGGCGAGGGAGCCACCTGCACACAAGCCGCCCAGCACCATGCCTGCATCCGCCGGTGGGGAGGAGCGACGGCCTAGTGCGGGACCAAGCGCCGCAGCACCGGAGAGGGTCGCGGCGGTCGCCGCCGCAGTCGTAGACGCTGGGGAGGGGACAGTGAAGCGGTTGACTCCAACGCTGGAGCCAATCTCTAAGCCTAAGATGAATCACTGAATCCCTTTCCATCTTCCAAGTTCCAACTCTGATTTTTTTTGTTGATTCGGTTCATTGTGAAATTCCCAAATGAATGTGTAGCTGCTATTTGGTTCAGAGAGAAATAGCCATAGATGTGACTGAGAAGTGAGTATTTGGTTGATTTTATTAGCAGAAAAATAGCAAAGGAATTCTCTTCAAATTATAGACAGTAGAGCTTCCAAGACTTAATAGGAAGAACATCCATTTCAAAACTTTAAGGAGCAGAGTTGAAAGAAATCAGACGCATGTATCAGGTTGAGCAACAAGTGCAGGATATATTCAAAACTTGGTAAATTATTGTTAGTGAACAATTTGTATTTCTGTGAACCAATTGGTTCGTCTATAGGGTGGAAATTTCTGTGAACAATTTGTATTGTCTGTCTGCTGATATTGTTAACCTTATATAAGTATAAAAAAAGTCTAGTCAAAATAGTTCCACCACATTACACGGCCGATGGAATTGCCTTTTAAATTCCACTCCACTCTGCAAAGATGGTGCTGCGGGGAGGTGTCCAATGAAGAAAGATTATGTTCAACTCACCTCTTCACTTTTACTTCAGAAAGATTCATTGCTACTCTGAAAGAGAATTACTACTCTAGTTAGCTAGGCCACCCTTTGGTTCGTTCGGGGGCAAAATGAAGAAAAATATGGCCTTTTTCTTCAGAATTGTTCGGTCTCGCTCGCGGCGACGGCTTTTCGGAGAATATATATGCTCAATACAGTCTGTCAGCGTAAAGTTGCACGCGCACTCTCTTGTGATCTCATCTGATGAGATGATGCCTAACCATTTTGATTTGATTTGGACGTCCTTCGAAAGCCAGGATTTCTTTTCAGCATATTGCATAGAAAAAACAGAGAGTAAAAAGGGCAGAAACTTAAGAATTTTATGCAGGTTGCTTACTTTTCTGTCTAGGCAGCAGTTATCAGTTACCTGTCAGTCGGTCTAGAAAGAATCCCCTCTCTTCTTTTGCAATCAACTCACAGGCTGCATAACATTCTGAAATATCGTCCGGGGGGCCGTTTGCCAATTCCATCCCCCTGCCTGGAATATCTAACATGTTCCTTCCAAAGTTCCAAGAACATATTATTCTCTTGTGCCTGGATTCCATTCCACCCCCTACTTTCCAGTGACATGATATTTTCGTTCACAGCAACTTCCACTGCTCTGCTCTGCTCTGCTGTGTGCCTTGCTTACTTTTAAGCTGATTTTTATTTTATTTTTCAGCATATCCTTTTAGGCTGATTGGTTGGTTGGTTGCTGCACTAGACTAGACATGAACTGAGTGGGAGTTTACATGAGTGAGCAAACATGGACATTAATGGTCAGCATAGATTACATAGGGTGCAATAATTCAGGGCTTGAATTTATAAACTTCCTTCAGCATAGGGTGCGGTCCTATTTATTTCCTCTCTAGTGGCCTAATTCTAGTGGAACTTTGGTTGGTTAGTGGTGTATGTTGCTTTCGACTAATCTTAGTTTGACTTGACTTGTGCCCCCATTCCAGTGGACTTCACATTTCAAAGGAGGGACAAAAGAGCAGCCTACCTGAGAAGGACATGCTGCTCGATGCAGCAGGGCCCGCCGCCCGCGTGGCCTGGCCGAGCCGTCGTGGAGCCCGAGAGGAGGTCGTGGGAGGGCCCCAAGCCCATCTCGATCGTTGGCTCAACGGGTTCCATAGGAACACAGGTAAGACACGTCGAACCTGCTTGAAAGATGAGTCTGCTACCTTCAGTGAACAAAAAAAACAGTCCAAATGTTTATCTGACGGTTTCTCCGTTTTCGTTTTCCGTAACTGAAACAGACATTGGACATCGTCGCGGAGAATCCCGATAAGTTCCGGGTTGTCGCTCTAGCTGCTGGCTCCAATGTGACTCTTCTAGCTGACCAGGTACAATGATCTGTCCTGTGACTTGTGAGTGTATTTTGTTCTGTTTCATCATGCTCCTTTCTGAATTTGTAAGGGACAGTTGCTGTGCATTTTGTAGTATTAACTGGATGCAGTTACCGTCGAATTTAACAGGTGAAAACGTTCAAGCCAAAGCTGGTTGCTGTAAGAAACGAGTCATTACTTAACGAGCTAAAGGAAGCGTTAGCTGGTTGTGAAGACATGCCGGAAATTATTCCTGGAGAGCAAGGTGTCATAGAGGTAACAAGACATTTCTTCTGATCCTATGTGCAAACGGAATCAATGCTTTATACTGAGATTTCACTAATATTCAACTTTTCAATAATAGGTCGCTCGACACCCGGATGCAGTTACAGTCGTTACGGGCATAGTAGGGTGTGCGGGGCTCAAGGTAATTTATGTTTTCTTTATTGCATTTTTTTTCCTTCATCTTTTATTTTTGATAGTTTTTAAGGTATTAAGAAAACTCGGTATGGGACAACCTAATTCGATAGTGCCGTAGTGGTGCAACCAATATCCTATCCTTAATAGTTTAGAGCATTGGTCCATGGCTCCTTTATGAAACTGCATATCAGTAGGCCCATCATGCCTCAGTGGTGCTACTTTCAGACTCTGCTTAGTATCTTATCTTATCTTCGTTTCCGGAGAACTTAACATTATCATGCTATTGTTAAATTTTCTCTCCTCCACTTTGGATGGATGGATTGAAAAAAATATAGATGTAGCCAAATCTGATTATGTATGCTTGCTAAAGCTACTATGAAGGCCAACTAAAATATCCATTATTTTCTTTCTGCTTGACAGCCTACAGTTGCAGCAATTGAAGCTGGGAAAGACATAGCATTGGCGAACAAAGAGACACTCATCGCAGGCGGTCCGTTCGTGCTTCCCCTTGCACACAAGCACAATGTGAAAATACTTCCTGCGGATTCAGAGCACTCTGCTATATTTCAGGTACATACCATCAAACAGTTAGTTCTTACTGCAGTTATATTTTTCACCATGATGAAAAAAAGTTGTTGATATGATTTGTGTTTTTTTTATATATTTTTGTTAATATTGTGAATTTAAGTTTGGTGCTCCTATCCTATAGTGTATACAAGGCTTGTCTGAAGGATCACTTCGTCGCGTTATTCTGACTGCGTCTGGCGGTGCTTTCAGGTAAGTCTGTTTGTTTTGATGTGTATTGTAGTACATGTTTTACTTCTGGAAGCATCGAACTCCATCTGATATCAATTGATGATGACAGGGACTGGCCAGTTGAGAATCTGAAAGATGTAAAGGTTGCCGATGCTTTGAAGCACCCAAACTGGAGCATGGGGAAGAAAATCACAGTTGATTCTGCTACTCTGAGATAAGGCCTCGTGCACGGCCAATGGAGCTCGAATTCCAGGTTAGTTATACGGACTCAGATACCTTTCCTCCATTACATTGTGTGTGCGGCCGTCGATGATTACAATGCTAACGAGTGGAGTTGCAGGCTGCTATTGAGGCAGAGAGAGCGAAGACCCAGGCTGCTATTGAGGAAGAGAGAGCGAAGACCCAGGCGCTTCTAGAGGAGAGGGACCGGCAGGCGGAGGAGAGGGACCGGCAGGCGGAGGAGAGGGAGAGGGAGATTGAGGAGAGGACGAGGGAGATTGAGGAGAGGACGGCTAGGCTAATCGAGGAGGAGAGGAACCGGAACGACGCGGCTAACCGGGCCATATACGAGCTCTTCGTGGTAAGTTTCTTCTGCATATTAGCCAAATCATTACGTAATGTTCCTTTCATTGGTAACTAATATGACTGACTCGTCAAAACGAAATGTGCAGTCCATGTGCGAGAAGAACGGCCAGATCCCTCCACCGATGCCAGTCATTGCTCCGGCGGGCACGGTGAGTTTCATTTGAATGGTCATTAGTTACTAGTCTTCACATTTGAGTTGCATCATGCTAACGATACATTGGAAATAATCTTTGGTGCAGCATAACTCCCGACAAGCATCGACCGATCCTTCTCCGTCTGCCACTGGCGCGACCGGTCCTACACCTACACCTACACCTACACCTCCGTGATGACGGTAAGTTTTCCCAAGTGTTTTGCTTAATAGAGTTTTGTTGTGATGCCATGTTGTATCTACACATATCGTGCATAATGTGTGTATGTTTGAAATGCATTGTATGTGTGGGATTCGACACCTAGTCGTGTGCCTTTGGTAGCCTTCCATACAGGGAAATGTCTCCTAGTGCTTCCACTGAGCCATGGTAGTTTGCTACTGCTCCGGAACACATGGATTGACCGGCATGTGTCCTTCTTTGCTCCTGTGTCTGTCCCTACGGGGAAATGTCACGCGGTGTATCACTGAAGTCCTTGTAGCTTGCTACGACTTGGTTGCACTCGCTGATGACCGACACGTGCATTGCTGGGTCATGTATGCCTGTCCCTGTAAGTTTGTGCCACCTTGGTTCTATGACTAGTCATGTCGGCCCGGGTTCTCTGCCATATGGATACTAGCGACATAATCATATACGTGAGTCAATAATCGCAAACGGTCCCGGCCAAGGTAAGGTGGCAGCTGTGGTTTACCGTGCGTGAGACCGCAAAGCCATATGATATGTTACATGCTACATGCTAGATCTGTGTGACTTAGGATCGGGGTCCTACAAATGCATCCTTAGCTTAAGAAATGACCTATTTATCTCCAAAATGCTATATACTTAGCTAAGTTTCCTCGAATATGACATTATAACCTTACTTAGCTCCAAAATGACCAATTTTACCACGGATAGCTCTCAAATGACCTATACTTAGCTTAGCTTAAGAAATGACCTATTTAGCTCTAAAATGACCTGCACTTAGCATTATTTCCTCCAAAATTACATAATAACCTTAATTAGCTCCAAAATGATCTGTACTTAGCATTTATTCCTCCAAAATGAATTTATATGCTTAGCTAGCTAAAAAAGACATAACAATCTTAATTAGCTCAAAAATGACCTATTTAACCTAGGATAGCTCTAAAATGACCTATACTTAGCATTTATTCCTCCAAAAATGAATTTATATGCTTAGCTAGCTCAAAAAAGACATAATAACCATACTTAGCTCCAAAATGACCTATTTAACCTAGGATAGCTCTAAAATGACCTATACTTAGCTTTTTTCCTTAGCTAGCTAAAAAATGACATAATAACCTTAATTAGCTCCAAAATGACCTATTTAACCTAGGATAGCTCTAAAATGACCTATACTTAGCATTTTTTCCTCCAAAATGACTCAATATGCTAGCTAGCTCAAAAATGACATAATAAGCTTAATTAGCTCCAAAATGACCTATTTAACCTAGGATAGCTCTAAAATGACCTATACTTAGCATTTTTTCCTTCAAAATGACTTAATATGCTTAGCTAGCTTAAAAATGACCTATTTAACCTAGGATAGCTCTAAAATGACCTATACTTAGCATCTTTTCCTCCAAAATGACTTAATATGCTTAGCTAGCTCTAAAATGACATAATATGCTTAAGAAATGACATATTTTAGCTCCTAAATGACTTCATATGCTTAGCTAGCTCCAAAATGACATAATAACCTTACTTAGCTCCAAAATGACCTATTTAACCTAGGATAGCTCTAAAATGACCTATACATAGCATTTTTTCCTCCAAAATGACTCAATATGCTTAGCTAGCTCAAAAATGACATAATAAGCTTAATTAGCTCCATAATGACCAATTTAACCTAGGATAGCTCTAAAATGACCTATACTTAGCATTTTTTCCTCCAAAATGACTTAATATGCTTAGCTAGCTTAAAAATGACCTATTTAACCTAGGATAGCTCTAAAATGACCTACGTAGTTAGCATCTTTTCCTCCAAAATGACTTAATATGCTTAGTTAGCTCTAAAATGATATAATATGCTTAAGAAATGACATATTTTAGCTCCTGAATGACTTCATATGCTTAGCTATCTCCAAAATGACATAATAACCTTACTTAGCTCCAAAATGACCTATTTAACCTAGGATAGCTCTAAAATGACCTATACTTAGCATTTTTTCCTCCAAAATGACTCAATATGCTTAGCTAGCTCAAAAATGACATAATAAGCTTAATTAGCTCCAAAATGACCTATTTAACCTAGGATAGCTCTAAAATGACCTATACTTAGCATTTTTTCCTCCAAAATGACTTAATATGCTTAGCTAGCTTAAAAATGACCTATTTAACCTACGATAGCTCTAAAATGACCTATGTACTTAGCATCTTTTCCTCCAAAATGACTTAATATGCTTAGCTAGCTCTAAAATGACATAATATGCTTAAGAAATGACATATTTTAGCTCCTAAATGACTTCATATGCTTAGCTAGCTCCAAAATGACATAATAACCTTACTTAGCTCCAAAATGACCTATTTAACCTAGGATAGCTCTAAAATGACCTATACTTAGCATTTTTTCCTCCAAAATGACTCAATATGCTTAGCTAGCTCAAAAATGACATAATAAGCTTAATTAGCTCCAAAATGACCTATTTAACCTAGGATAGCTCTAAAATGACCTATACTTAGCATTTTTTCCTCCAAAATGACTTAATATGCTTAGCTAGCTTAAAAATGACCTATTTAACTTAGGATAGCTCTAAAATGACCTATGTACTTAGCATCTTTTCCTCCAAAATGACTTAATATGCTTAGCTTGCTCTAAAATGACATAATATGCTTAAGAAATGACATATTTTAGCTCCTAAATGACTTCATATGCTTAGCTAGCTCCAAAATGACATAATAACCTTACTTAGCTCCAAAATGACCTTACTTAGCATTTTTTACACCAAAATGACTTAGTATGCTTAGCTAGCTCAAAAATGACATAATAATCATACTTAGCTCCAAAATGACATATTTTACAGATATAAGTTGCATCATAATAGTCTTCACATTTTAGTTGCATCATAATAATCTTCTTCTTCTAGTCTTTTTCTTCTAACTTTCTTCTTTCCCATTTTGCAGATTTGCTTTAGATCACGGAAGCTTGGGTTGATGGAGTGCTTGTCTTTAGTTTTTGTTTTGACTTTGTGAAACTTGCTACCTATGGATGAAACTGTGTAATATTGATGAAACTATGTATATGTATGGATGAAACTTGCTACTATTGGTAACATGTGTTGGATATGTGTTCATGGATGTGTTGGATATATATGTGTTCATGACTATTGGTAATATGTGTTGAATATGCTATATTGGTTATATATATATATGTGTGTTTGATTTTCTGTGAAGATGAATTGATATAAGAAAAAACAAAATTAAATGGGGCAATATAGGCACTTTGCCATCAGCTGGCAGATGGCAAAGAGGCCACGTGGCATCTACCTATGCGTCCTGTGAAGTACCCAGCTGGCCTATTTGGCCTCTTTGCCATCTGCCCGCAGATGGCAAAGGTTGTAGCCTTTGCCGTCTGCCAGCAGACGGCAAAGAGCCTGCAGCCTTTGCCATCTGCCAGCAGTCGGCAAAGAGCCGGTAGCCTTTGCCATCTGCCAGCGGACGGCAAAGCATGCCGTTAGCCTCCTAACAGAGCTAACACCGTCCCTCTGCCGTCCAGAGCCTTTGCCATTTGCCAGCTGATGGCAAAGGCTGCAGGCTCTTTGCCATCTGCCAGCAGACGGCAAAGTAGCCTTTCCCGGCTGGGTTTCAGCCAAACTGTTTGCCGTCTGCTGGCAGATGGCAAAGCCTTTGCCATCCGCCGACCATGCCTTTGCCATCTGCCAGGGCAGTTGGCAAAGTGCCTGATTCCTGTAGTGACTGATGTGTGCGGTCCGATGAGCATTGAGGCGCGCGGTGGTTATCGTTACTTTCTCACCTTCACTAATGACTTAAGTAGATATGGCTATATTTACTTAATGAAACACAAGTCTGAAACGTTTGAAAAGTTCAAGCAATTTCAGAGTGAAGTTGAGAATCATCGTAACAAGAAGATTAAATTCCTACGATCTGATCGAGGAGGAGAATATCTAAGTTATGAGTTTGGCAGTCACTTAAGACAGTGTGGAATTGTTTCACAATTGACACCGCCTGGAACACCATAGCGTAATGGTGTGTCCGAACGTCGTAATCGAACCTTATTGGATATGGTGCGATCTATGATGTCTCTTGCCGATTTGCCACTATCGTTTTGGGGTTATGCATTAGAGACAGCTGCATTCACTTTAAATAGGGCACCATCGAAATCCGTTGAGACGACGCCATATGAACTTTGGTTTGGCAAGAAGCCAAAGCTGTCATTTCTTAAAGTTTGGGGATGTGATGCTTATGTCAAAAAGCTTCAGCCTGAAAAGTTGGAACCCAAAGCGGAGAAATGCGTCTTCATAGGATACCCAAAAGAGACAGTTGGGTATACCTTCTACCTCAGATCCGAAGGCAATGTGTTTGTCGCTAAAAACGGAACATTTCTTGAGAAAGAGTTTCTCTCGAAAGAATTGAGTGGGAGGAAGATAGAACTTGATGAGGTTGTTGAACCTTTACTTCAACCTGAGAGTAGTGCAGCGCAGAAAGATGTTCATGTAGAGCCTACATCAGTTGAAGAGGAAGTTAATGATGACGATCATGAAGCTTCGGATCAAGTTGCTATCGAACCTCGTAGGTCGACAAGGACGCGTACTGGTCCTGAGTGGTACGGCAACCCTGTCTTAGAGGTCATGTTGTTGGACAACGATGAACCTACGAGCCATGGAGAAGCGATGATGGGCCCAGATTCCGAGAAATGGTTAGAGGCCATGAAATCCGAGATGGGATCCATGTATGAAAACAAAGTATGGGCTTTGGAAGTATTACCTGAAGGGCGTAAGGCCATTCAGAACAAATGGATCTTTAAGAGGAAGACGGACGCGGACGGTAATGTCACCGTCTATAAAGCTCGACTTGTGGCAAAGGGTTTTTCACAAGTTCAATGAGTTGACTACGATGAGACCTTCTCACCCGTAGCAATGCTCAAGTCCGTCAGAATCATGTTAGCAATAGTTGCCTTTTTCGATTATGAAATTTGGCAGATGGATGTCAAAACAGCGTTCCTTAACGGTTTCCTTAAGGAAGAGTTGTATATGATGCAACCAGAAGGTTTTGTCAATCCAGAGAATGCTGACAAAGTTTGCAAACTCCAGCGATCCATTTATGGACTGGTGCAAGCATCTCGGAGTTGGAATCTTCGCTTTGATGAGGTGATCAAAGCGTTCGGGTTTATACAAGTTTATGGAGAACTTGTATTTACAAGAAAGTGAGTGGGAGCTCTATAGCATTTCTAATATTATATGTGGATGACATATTACTGATTGGAAACAATATAGAAATGTTGGAAAGCGTGAAGGAATATTTGAACAAGAGTTTTTCAATGAAGGACCTAGGAGAAGCTGCTTTCATATTAGGCATCAAGATCTATAGAGATAGATCGAGACGCTTAATAGGACTTTCACAGAGCACATACCTTCACAATGTTTTGAAGAAGTTCAAAATGGATCAGTCCAAGAAGGGGTTCTTGCCTGTGTTGCAAGGTGTGAAGTTGAGTAAGACTCAATGCCCAGTGACTGCAGAAGATAGAGAAAAGATGAGTGTCGTCCCCTATGCTTCAGCCATAGGCTCTATCATGTATGCAATGCTGTGCACAAGACCAGATGTCAGCCTTGCCATAAGTATGGCCGGAAGGTTTCAAAGTGATCCAGGAATGGAACACTGGACGGCGGTCAAGAATATCCTGAAGTACCTGAAAAGGACTAAGGACATGTTTCTCGTTTATGGAGGTGATCAAGAGCTCGTCGTAAAGGGTTACGTCGATGCAAGCTTTGACACTGATCCGGATGACTCTAAGTCGCAAACCGGATACGTATTTATTCTCAATGGGGGTGCGGTTAGCTGGTGCAGTTCCAAGCAAAGCGTAGTAGCTGATTCTACATGCGAAGCGGAGTATATCGCTGCCTCGGAGGCGGCGAAGGAAGGTGTCTGGATGAAGGAGTTCATGACAGATCTTGGAGTAGTGCCTAGTGCACTAAACCCAATGACTCTGTTCTGTGACAACACTGGTGCCATTGCTCTAGCCAAGGAACCAAGGTTTCACAAGAGGACCAGACACATAAAGCGACGTTTCAATTCCATCCGCGATTACATCAAGGAGGGCAACATAAATATTTGCAAACTGCACACGGATCTGAATGTTGCAGATCCGATGACTAAACCTCTTCCAAGGGCTAAACATGATCAACACCAGAACTGTATGGGTGTTAGATTCATTACAATGTAAATCACATAGTGATGTGAGCTAGATTATTGACTCTAGTGCAAGTGGGAGACTGTTGGAAATATGCCCTAGAGGCAATAATAAAAGTAGTTATTATTATATTTCCTTGTTCATTATAATCGTTTATTATCCATGCTATAATTGTATTAATTGGAAACACTGATACATGTGTGGATACATAGACAACACTGTGTCCCTAGTATGCCTCTAGTGGACTAGCTCGTTGATCAAAGATGGTCAAGATTTCCTAGCCATGGACATGAGATGTCATTTGATAACGGGATCACATCATTAGGAGAATGATGTGATGGACAAGACCCAAACTATGAACATAGCATATGATCGTCTCAGTTTATTGCTATTGTTTTCTGCATGCCAAGTATCTGTTCCTATGACCATGAGATCATGCAACTCACTGACACCAGAGGAATACCTTGTGTGTATCAAACGTCACAACGTAACTGGGTGACTATAAAGATGCTCTACAGGTATCTCCAAGGGTGTCTGTTGAGTGGGCATGGATCAAGACTGGGATTTGTTACTCCGTGTGACGGAGAGGTATCTCAGGGCCCACTCGGTAATACAACATCACAATGAGCCTTGCAAGCAAAGTGACTAAAGAGTTAGCCACAGGATCTTGTATTACGGAACGAGTAAAGAGACTTGCCGGTAATGAGATTGAACTAGGTATGGAGATACCGACGATCGAATCTCGGGCAAGTAACATACCGAAGAACAAAGGGAACATCGTACGGGATTAACTGAATCCTTGACATAGAGGTTCGACCGATAAAGATCTTCGTAGAATATGTACGAGCCAATATGGGCATCCAGGTCCCGCTATTGGTTATTGACCATAGAGGTGTCTCGGTCATGTCTACATAGTTCTCGAACCCGCAGGGTCTACACACTTAAAGTTTGATGACGATATAAGTATAGTTGAGTTGTTATGTTGGTGACCGAAGGTTGTTCGGAGTCCCGAATGATATCCCGGACATGACGAGGATCTCCGGAATAGTCCGGAGGTAAAGATTGATATATGGGATAATAGTGTTTGGTCTCCGGAAGGGTTCCGGAATTCACCGGAAGGGGTTTCGGATGTTTCCCAAAATGTTCGGGTACGAGAACACTTTATTTGGGCCAAGGGGTAAAGCCCACGAGGCTTTAAGGAAGGTGCAAAAGGAGTTTTGCAGAGGCCAGGGGCCAGACGACAGGAACCCTGGCGTCTGGGGCCAGACGCCGAGGACCCTGGCATTTGGTCCTGTAGTCCGAGGAGGACTCTTGCCTTGCGGGCCAAACCGACTTTGAGGAGGCTCTTTCTCCAAGTTTTGACCCCAGGGCTCGACATATAAATAGAGGGGCAGGGCTAGCACCCGGAACACATCAAGAAATCCCCAAGCCGTGTGCCGGCAACCCCGCCCCTCTAGTTCATCCTACATTGTAGTTTCCGTAGTGCTTGGCGAAGCCCTGCGGAGATTGTTGTTCACCACCATCGTCACCACGCCGTCGTGCTACCGGAACTCATCTACTACTTCACCATCGCTCGCTGGATCGAGGAGGTGAAGGCGTCATCAAGCTGTACGTGTGTTGAACACGGAGGTGCCGTCCGTTCGGCGCTAGATCGTGATTGGATCGAGGGACGACTTGCGATTTGGATCGCGAAGACGTTCGACTACATCAACCGCGTTTCTTAACGCTTCCGCTTAGCGATCTACAAGGGTATGTAGATCCACTCTCCCTCTCGTAGATGCTCATCACCATGGATAGATCTTGCGTGTGCATAGGAAATTTTTTGTTTCCCATGCAACGTTCCCCAACAGCTTTCACAATGCTCTTCATGGACTTCCGAGCCCGCGCATGAAGGGCGGAGATCTCCTTCAGAAGGCTTCCCCGGTAGGATCCGATCTCTTCTTTGGGTCGCCCAGATAGGAGACCTGTACATGAGTCACGGCATGCGTATTATGCTTCATTCATAGGAAATACCTTCTGATGTTAGAATCACACTTACCGAACATGCCCCTCTGTAATTTCTGGTTCTCTCCTTGGGCCTGGGCCAATTGAGTCTTTAAGCTCTCAATTTCTTTGGCCTGCTGTTTGTTTTCCGCCTGAAGGCGGTTCTTCTCTTCAAGGTGTCGTTGCAAAACACGACCGCCAGCCTCATGCTGGGACTCGGCGTATCGCTGAGATTCTCAGGCTACATCCAAATCTCTTTGCAATTGCCCTATTGATTCAGCTGCTACATAGTACGCTCGCGTCAGCATGGGAGTATACTAAGATCAGCAGAACAGATATACTCACCATGTGCCTCCCGAGTAAAGCTCTTCACTTGCTCCAATTCGGCCTTTACAGATTCCACCTGTGTTCGGCTGGCTTCCAGTTCCTTGGCCAGTTGCTCGCTCTGTTGCTTCGAGGCCTGCATTAGCAGTAAAACAATACAAGGATCCTTAATTCAGTTGTGCCGACCAATTTAAGGCTCGGGGGCTACGGGGTTTACACGAGTGTTCGGACTCTAATAACAAACTACTCACCTCCAGGCTGGACGATATCAATTTCATGGCCTCCCGGAACCCAGCTCGGGCAGCTCCGAAGTGCGCGTCCGCCGTGCGCAGAGCACTGAACTCTTGTTCGGAGAAGGTTGGGTGACGCAGGGCTTCTCGTCGCCGCCGATGATTCATAGCGCTTCCAACCTCGGATTTGGTGACGGATACGGTGTCACCGGAATTGGCTGGGGCTGGATTGACCATAGGAACCTCCGTAGCAGGTTCAGCATGAGCGGAAGGCCTGGAATTTTGAGCACCGCCGGACATCCTGGCGACATCCTCGGCAGGGGACGACCGAACTCTTTGCCAGAATATTTCAACATGAGTTCTCTTGTGAGGCTTTATCAATCATGATAATAAATCAAACGGTCGAGCAAAATACCTTTGAGATGAACTTATAGACGGGCTCGTCCCTGCGACCGGCTCATTTGTCGGACCCTTATTGTTTTCCGGCCCGGGCACTGCCGATGTATGTCGCGCGGATCTACGGCGCTTGGGAGTAGGAGCC
Organism: Elymus sibiricus; assembly: GCA_039707655.1. Lineage (NCBI taxonomy): Eukaryota > Viridiplantae > Streptophyta > Magnoliopsida > Poales > Poaceae > Elymus > Elymus sibiricus. The sequence goes on along the minus strand of CM077665.1, from coordinate 226,922,312 downwards.
GTCGTGTTTGGGTCGTTGGAGGATACTTGCCTTTTGCAGGACGAGTTTTTCTTCTTCTTGCTTATCGCAGGGGAAGGGAAGGATCCAGGGTAATCGGCTATGATAGCCACCTTGGAGCCGTCAAGGCCCTCCTGGTAGAAAACCCCGTCTTCGAGCTCGATTGACAGATCCGAGTCATCATGAAAGCCCGGATCATCATCACGGGAATAGTCCTCGTGTTGGGGGGCCGGACAGTTAACTGTCTCGATGAAGCTCCTCCATTCCTGTTCACATAAAGTTAAAGGCTTCGGTCAAAAAGGGACAAATTGAAAACCCGAATTGTGGTCACGGGGTTGAAAGGCTCACCCATTCGATGGGATTGTGGCTTGAGTATCCCTCCTTGGTCGACCCCCGAATAAAGTCTTCTTGCTCCCCTTTGTATAGGTCGGCAAGAGCAGCGGCTAATGTTGTTTGATCGGCAGGGCCCAGTGTTCGGGAGCGAGTAGTGTCGCTTGTCCCGTTGTAACGCCACAAGGGGTGTATCCTTTGCTGAAGGGGTTGGACGCACCGGGTGATAGCGGCGGCCATGACGTCTATCATGGTCAGCTTGTGATGTGCTAGTACCCTCACACGGGCTGCTAAGCGTTGCACTTCAAAGCTGTCCTCTTGGGACAGGCTCTTCGGGCACCAGTTGTACCTTTTCTTCAAAGGGGCGTCGGAGTATTCGGGCAAACCCCTCCGAGCTGGATCAAATAGGGGGACGTCCTCGATGTAGAACCATTCCGAAGGCCATTCTTCGGACTCCTTCGGCGTCCCCACGGGATATCCCGTCCCCGCTATGCGGCATACTTCGGCTCCACCAACCTCAAAAATTGTCTTGTCTCGAGTGCGAGGGACGAGGCAGAAGTACTTCCTCCACAATTCGAAGTGTGCCTCGCAGCCCAGGAACATCTCGCAAAGGGCAACGAAGCCCAAGATTTGCAGAATAGACCCTGGGGTGAGGTGGTGGAGCTGGATTCCATAAAACTCCAGTAACCCTCTCAAGAACGGATGAATGGGAAATCCGAGACCCCGCAGGAGGAAGGGCACAAAACATACACGCTCCCCCTTTTGTGGATTGGGGAAATTCTCCGCGAAGGCCTCGCCGTTGTATGAAGACAAACCGGTGCGGATAATTGCTAGATCCGAGGAGGGAAGGTACCCTTGGGTCTCGAGGTCACATAGTCGAAGGAGGGATACGGAGCAGTTTGTCCATTCCCCGGGACGGGAGCCGTAAGGGTGCGAGGAAGAACTGGGGGCGCTCGCCATGTTTTGGTGGCGATCTTTCGCTGGAAGTTTTTTCCGATGGGGAAGAAGAAGATATGGCTTGGACCACGATTCAGTATGTTTAAATGGGTTGTGCCTCCTTTGTGGGAGGGGTAGTTTTGTAAAAAGCTACTGAACCGCTCGTCTCCCCACGATGCGCGAAAATCAAGAGACGCTATTACGATGGACGCAGCAAGCCCGTGACGTTTGGGATTTTACCGATGACAGGATGGTTGCCGAACAAGAAGGGATGAAGGGACTCGCCTCGCAAGCTGAAGACTTCGGCGCACAAGATTGTTCGGATATACCTCGGCGTTGGAGGCTAGTCCGGGGGCTACTGAGGGAGTCCTGGTTTAAGGGGTCCTCAGAAAGCCGACCTGTTTCTCATGGGCCGAACTATGTGGGCCACTGGATGAGCATTGGGTGATCAAGGGCCCCGTCGCCAAGGTGGAAGTTTCAAGGAGCCATGGCGTGTCCTCCAAGTTGTCGACAGTACATAGGCATGTTTTTTCCCTTTGATGTGCAACCGACTATGTGTAAGCCCTAGGTACCCTCGGCGTGTATATAAGCCCGAGGGTTTTAGGTTGTAGAGCAAGAGAACTCAACTAGGGTTTTAGCTATTCGATCTCGAGGTAGATCAACTCTGTAACCCTTATACCATCAATATAATCAAGCAGGACGTAGGGTATTACCTCCATAGGAGGGCCCGAACCTGGGTAAACATCGTCTCCCTCGTCTCCTGTTACCATTGATTCTAGTATCACAGCTCGGGACCCCCTACCCGAGATCCACCAATTTTGACACCGACACCCCCTCCATCGCCTCTGATGCCTATAAATACCCAAATATTCAGAAAACCCTACGGGAGTCGATGAAAAACACATCCAGCCGCCGCAAGTTCCAGAACCTCGAGATCCAATCTAACACCATCACGCAGGGGTTCCTCTTCTTCATAGGTGCCTTTCCAATGATGCGTGAGTAGTCCACCATAGACCTACGGGTCCGTAGGCAGTAGCTAGATGGCTTCCTCTCTCTCTTTTGATTCTCAATACAATGGTCTCTTGGAGATCTATTTGATGTAAACTTTTGCGGTGTGTTTGTTGGGATCCGATGAATTTTGAGTTCATGATCTGTTTCTATCCTTGAATATTATTTGAGTCTTCTTTGATCTCTTATATGCATGATTACTTATAGCCTCGTATTTCTTCTTCGAATCTTTGGTTTAGTTAGGCCGACAAGATCGATTTTTCTTGCCAAGGGAAGAGGTGCTTTGTGATGGGTTCGATCTTGCGGTGTCCTTTCCCAGTGATAGAAGGGACAGCAAGGCACGCATGTATCATTTCCATTAAGGATAATAAGATGGGTTCTATTCCTACATGAATAGATCTTGTCTACATCATGTCATCGTTCTTATTGCATTACTCCATTTTTCCATGAATTTAATACACTAGATGCATGCCGGATAGCAGTCGATGTGTGGGGTAATAGTGGTAGATACAGGCAGGAGTCGGTCTACTTATCTTGGAAGTGATGCCTATATAATGATCATCGCCTTGGATATTGTCATGATTATTTGATATTCTATCAATTGCCCAATAGTAATTTGTTCACCCACCGTGTGCTAAACTCATGAGAGAAGCCACTAGTGAAACATACGGCCCCCAGGTCTACTTTTCCAACATATTGCTTTCCGATCTATCTTTTTGCCTCTTTGTTTTCAGATCTACTATACCAAAACCCCAAAAATATATTGCTGCACTTTTTATTTGCCCTTTTTATTTTGTGTTGTTGAGAGATCTATCTCTCCTATCTATCACTACCTAATCTATCTTTTTACCGTAGAGAGATTGACAACCTCTCTTTCACGCCGGGTTGCATGTATTTGTTATTTGTGTGCAGGTGCTGCTTATTAGGTGGTGGTGATCCTCCTACTCGTTCGATACCTTGGTTTCATAACTGAGTGAAATACTTACCATCGTTGTGCTGCATCATCCCTTCCTCTTTGTGGAAATAACGATGCAGTCTTAAGCCACGTCAAAGGAATTTCTGGCGCCGTTGCCGGGGAGGAAGCGGTCTCTTCTACGTGCCAATCTCTGGCGCCGAGGAGACACCGTCATCATCTACCAGGTTCCTAATCACAAATCTCATCTCCTTGCAATTACATTATTTGCCATTTGCCTCTCATTTTCATCTCCCCCACTTCACAAAAATTTGCCGTTTTATTCGCCCTCTTTTTCATTTGCCTTTTCTCGCCGGATCTCTTTTTGTTTGCTTGTTTGATATCTTTGCTTGTGTTGCCATGTCCCTTCTATTTTCTTGCATCTTCGCTTGCTAAAAATCTATTGATATGGATCCACATCAACTTTCTAATCTTTTCAAAAGCACAAATTATGATGAACCAATTGCTAGTGAGTTGAGTCCACTTGATTATCTCTATGAAGTTTTATTTGAAAATCATGAATCCGAAAATTTTGATGAAGTGTTGAAAGAAGAAATTTATAAGGTGATTCATGATAGCTCCTTGATTGAAAAGCATGATTGCAATGTTGCTAGTATGAATTATCTAAATATCCATGATGCTAATGATATGCAAATCCACAAGCTTGGGGATGCTATGTTTGATGAAGATGATATTTTTAGTCCCCCAAGTTTTGATGAGCAAATTTATTGTGATGATTGCATGCCTCCTATTTATGATGTTGGTGATGAAACGTATGCTATAATGAGTAATGATAACCATGAAACTTATCATCATGGTTTTAATTTGCAATGTGGTTATGTCAATCAAGTGTCCCTTGATAGTTATTTTGTTGAGTTTGCTCCCACTACCATGGATGAAAAGGAATTTGCTTATGTGGAGAGTAATGAAAATTCTATGTTTGTGCATCATGAAAAGAATGATTTATGTGATAGTTATATTTTTGAATTCCTTCATGATGCCACTGAAATTTATTATGAGGGAGGAACATATGCTTCTAGGAATTGCAATAATATCAAGTTTCCTCTCTATGTGTTCAAAGTTTTGAAGTTATGCCTGTTTTGCCTTCCTATGCTAGTTGATTCTTGTTCCCATAAATTGTTTGGTCAAAAAATCCCTATGCATAGGAAGTAGGTTAGACATAAATGTGTTTGTCATGAGATTCATGATGCTCTTTTGCATATTTCAGTTACTACTTTTTATGTGAGCATCATTGAAATCATTATGCCTAGCTAGGGGCATAGAACGATAGCGCTTGTTGGGAGACAACCCAATGAATAAATTTATTTTTGCTTTTCCCTTTCTGTTTTTGAGTGTTGACACAATTATGCCTCTGTTGTGATTGTGTTTTTTTGTTTTATTTAGTGCTGGTGCCAAGTAGAGCCTTTAGGATGATTCATAAGATGAGTAGAAGCGATGCTGAATCTGAAACAGAAACTTTGCTTCCGGTGTTTGAATTTTCATTTTTTACTGGAAAGTGATATTGAGCTGAAATTTTAATAGTGTTGCTATATAAATTCTTTACGTTTTCCTAATTTTTCAGAATTTTTAGAGTTACAGAAGTATGGTTAGAGTACAGATTACTACAGATTGTTCTGTTTAAGACAGATTCTGTTTTCGTTGCATTGTGTGCTTGTTTTGATGAATCTATGGGTTATATTGAAGGGTATGAGCCATGGTAAAGTTAAAATACAGTAGTTATAATGCAATAATAAAATATGAATGTGTTTGCAACAGAACCTAAAGTAGTGATTTTCTTTATTATACTAACGGATCTCACGAAGATTTTGTTGATTTTTGTGTGATTGAAGTTTTCAAGTTATGGGTGAGATCACGATGGATGAAGGAATAAGGAGTGAAAAGAGCCTAAGCTTGGGGATGCTAAATCACCCCCAAGATATATCCAAAGATAAACAATAAACTAAGCTTGGGGATGCCCCCAAGTGGCATCCCCTCTTTCTTCAAACGACCATCGGTATTTTACTTGGAGCTATATTTTTATTCGTCACATATCATGAGTTTTGCTTGGAGCGTATTGTATCATTTGAGTCTTTGCTTGATTTGCTTGTTAGTTTGTCACTTGTATACTTACTGGACACACCTATTTGGGAGAGCCAAAATTATGCTATGATTTGTTAGAATTGCTCTTTATACTTCACTTAAATTTTTTGAGCTATAGAATTGCTCTTGTGCTTCACTTATATCTTTTTGAGCACGGTGTGCTTGGAAACTTTTGTAGAAATACTCTCATGCTTCACTTATATTAATTTGAGAGTTAGTAAATTTTGAAGAAATCCTCTCACGCTTCACTTATACCTTTTTGAGAGATGAAATCTCTATGCTCATGTGCTTCACTTAAATTTGTTTGAGCTTGTCAAAAGCAATGGCAATATATGAAACTAGTCCCAAAGTGATAGATATCCAAGGAGGATATAATAAAAAAATTCATGAAGATCATTGGACAAATTAAACTTGATTCCTTGTAATAGTTTTGAGACATGATGATAGTAATATGTGAGTCATGTTAGTAAGTAATTATGCTTTAGTAGGAATATTGGTGTTAAGGTTTGTGATTCCCTATGCTAGTATGAAAGTTAATAGTTATGCAATGAAATTATATCCTACTCATGGTGCATTATTCAGTGTTTGTTATGCTCAATGATCGCTTATGTGAATTTTCGTTTCTTGGTTTGGTTGCTTCTCAATCTATTTGCTAGCCTCCATTTGTACTAAGTAGAAATACTACTTGTGCATCCAAAATCCTTAAACCAAGTTTTGCCTTATGAATCCACCATACCTGCCTATATGCGGTATTTCCATGCCGTTCCAAGCAAATTTGTATGTGCCATCTCTAATTTTCGAAATAAACTTCTCTTTTGTGTGTTTGTACCGCTCATGAAATGGTGGGGAGTGTCCAATATTTTTCCATGCTAGATGTGTTATTCTCAAGATGAGTGTTTATTCACTTGTCATTGTACGAGAGTGTGGTGGTAATAGAGATGCCCATTCCCGAAATGAAAAAGAAAAAATATTTACTTTATGTTGTCAAATAATAAATTCCTTGGAAAGTGTTGGTATGGAAGGCAACCGTGGATACGGCTAGACATGGAAAGTGAAAGAATGGTGGAAAAAGGAATAAACTTTATTTTCTATTTGGGAACCGCCTATGATATATCTAGCATGGAAAGTATTGTGAACTACTTTGTCGTTTTCGTTGACAGGAAAGGCATGCCACTCAAAATATTTTTCTCTCTCAATTTAAACTATGAGATCTGGCACCTCTACAAATCCCCACTTCCCTCAGCGAAGGGCCTATCTATTTACTTTATGCAATTTTTATTTTTACTTTGATTCTCCATCTTCTCTTATAAAGCACCAACTAGGGGGCACTATGATCGTACCTGAGCATTGGGTGTAGCTAATGTTTGAGTGTGTTTCATGAATGGATCAATGATTGAGCATGATGGGCCAGGGATAACTTTCTTTAGTGTTGATATTTTGAAAGACATGGTTGCTTGTTGGCATGTTTGAGTATTGAAGTCATTATGTTAAAACTAGACTATTGCTTTGAATCATCTAAAAGAATGTCCATGCTACAAAAGAAAAGAATATGAGATGAACATGTTAGGCAGCATTCCACATCAAAAATTCTGTTTTTATCATTTACCTACTCGAGGACGAGTAGGAATTAAGCTTGGGGATGCTGATATGTCTCCAACGTATCTATAATTTTTGCTTGTTCCATGTTGTTATATTATCATTCTTGGATGTTTTACAATCACTTTATAGCAACTTTATATCATTTTTTGGGACTAACCTATTGACATAGTGCGAAAGTGCCAGTTGCTGATTTTGCTTGTTTTTTACTTCGCGGAATATCAGTACCAAACGGAGTCCAATCGCGACGAAACTTTTTGGAGATTTTTTCTGGACCAGAAGACACCCACTGGGCCAGAGAAGTGCCAGAGAGGTGGGCTATGGAGAGCACAACCCACCAGGGCGCGCCAAGGGGCCCCTGGTGCGCCCTGATGGGTGTGCCCTCCATGGGGCCCCCCTCCACAACCTCTGATGACTATAAATACCCAAATATTCAGAAAACCCTACGGGAGTCGACGAAAAACACATCTAGCCGCCACAAGTTCCAGAACCTCGAGATCCAATCTAACACCATCACGGAGGGGTTCATCTTCTTCATAGGTGCCTCTCCGATGATGCGTGAGTAGTCCACCATAGACCTATGGGTCCGTAGGCAGTAGCTAGATGGCTTCCTCTCTTCCTTTTGATTCTCAATACAATGGTCTCTTGGAGATCTATTTGATGTAAACTTTTGCGGTGAATTTTGAGTTCATGATCAGTTTCTATCCATGAATATTATTTGAGTCTTCTTTGATCTCTTATCTGCATGATTACTTATAGCCTCGTATTTCTTCTTCGAATCTTTGGTTATATAGGCCGACTAGATCGATTTTTCTTGCCATGGGAAGAGGTGCTTTGTGATGGGTTCGATCTTGCACTACTGCAGGATGCTGCTAACGCGACAATGCAATCAGAGACCCTTCGACGAAACTATGTGCGATGCATGAGTCGCAAACGTTGTAGTTCAACCTCCCTCGCTAATGGCACGAACTGTGTGTGAAGGCGGATCCATCAAATACGATTCAGAAAGTCGTTGCATGTGTAATTAGATAAGACAACAGAAATGGTTACACAGATCCAGATGTGTGCGATAGTGGGCACACAGTTCATCACTACAAACTATGTGCGATAATATAGCAGAACACAAATGATTCAGTATATCAAGATGTGTGCGGAATACGGCATACAGTTTACTCGGATAAACTGTGTGCGCTGATACCGCAGAACACAAACGATTCGACATAACAAGATGTGTGCGATATACAGCAAACAGGTGAGTAATGAAAATCGTGTGGAAACGCCAGATATAACACAGATGATTGGTGCTAATAACCTGTGTGTGTTGTGGGGAAACGTTTGCTGGTATACAACTGTCAGCGATTGATGAAATCATCACCGACGGGTTTCGTAGTTTTGTCCCTGTGTACTATGATTTGCTCTGTCTGCACAACATCTATGATGCCTACACAAACGGTTGCACATATCAAGATGTGTGCGGCAGACGGCATACCATGTGCTCGGGTGAAATATGCGAGCCAAAATAACACAAACAATTGGGCGTAACAAGATGTGTGTGATGCCCAGCAAACAGGTCAGTAATCTAAATTGTGTGGAAAGACAGAAAATAACACAGACAGATAATAACATAGACGATTTGTGGTAATAAGCACCTGATTCGGAAAGTGATAGCACAAATTATCGTTCGCACTCCTACATAATCGACTAAAGAACATAATAGCGACATTACATATCAACAAGGTTCAGAAAACAACAAAATGGAAACAGCTACTCGTCGTCGTTGTTGCGGGGCTGGCCTGTTGGTTTGCCTTAGTAGAAATATCTTCTTCACTCAAGCAACATCCTCTCTATGGAAGTAGGATCCGCTTTCGGGTTGGCATTGAGAATGTTCTTGAACGCTTCATAGGCCCAGACTTTCCTCTACTCATACCCCATCACGGGAGCTCCGGTATCATGGAAAATCCCGTCCACGGCGAACTGCATGCGTACGACCCTCTTACGACGGAGATATTCAAAGCGGTCGTAAACAACATAGTCAAGAGCTGCGCGCTGTGCTAGAGCAGTAGGAAACTGCAGTAAGGAGGCTGCTGCCCTTACCGAGGCCAAATCCACGCGAGGCGGCAAGGCAACGGCGGACTGGTCGGCGCATGATCCGAAGGCCAGAGCCGCGCGTTCCGTGTACAGAACCGCGCTTGCCAGCAACCGATCCGATATAACATCCAGCTCTTCCTCTTTATCCGCCAAGGCCTCCGGACCCTCAGTAGCGCATACCGCCGCCAAGGCCTCCGGACCCGTAGCATCGCGTACCGCCGCCAAGGCCTCCGGACCCTCAGCAGCGCGTACCACCGTCAAGGCATCCGGACCCTCAGCCGCGTGTACCGCCCACCAAGGCCTCTGGACCCTCAGCAGCGCATACCGCCACCAAGGCCTCCGGACCCTCAGCAGCGCGTACCTGCCTCAACTGCGCGCTCATCCACAGCGGGGTCTCAGCTGCACGTACCGCCGCCAAGGCCTCCGGACCCTCAGCAGCGCGTACCTGCCTCCACCGCGCGCTCCTTCGCAGCGGGGTCCTCCGCGCGGATGACATGTCTAATGTTGAGGATTTTGTGGAGGCGAGGACAGTGGGGAGAAGAAGAGACAGATTTGGGGGGTGCGAGAGGGGAAAGAGATGGTGGAGAGCAAGCTAGCTATATGTGTGCATGGAAAAGAACTCAAGAACTGTGAAAATGCTTCTCGCGCAAGCGCACGCGCCAGCCACAGTGGTAAATTATAAAATCCCCAACCCCCTAGGCAGCAGCTAGCTATAAATAACCACAACGATGGCCGGCGGTGGCGAGTCAATGATCCCCTGGCTAGTTGCCACACACACCATCAAACCCCCAATGGCCAACGATAGGATGGAGTTGGGCGACAGCGGAATCGAGGCTGCGTGCGCGATGGTCGGCTTGAGGATCGACGGCCATGCCGCTACCTCTCCCGACGACAGCTAGAGGAGGCAGGAATCACGACATGAGCAAGCCAAGAAGTTAGCCACGGTCGTCTTGAAAGCAGCTAGCGATCGCCTGCGGGCGATATTGCGGGCTCGGCGCAGAGTTCGCCGGATGGTGCGGGCGGCGGAGCAGGAACCCCGACGCTGCAAGGACAACTGTGTCAGTTGCCGCCAGACGAGGCACGGGCTTATGTCCCAGATGGAGGAGGACGCAGCTCCGGACGCCGGGGGAGGACAAGCGGCCGTTGTTGCAGAATTCGCGATGGTCAGGGTCTCATCAGCTGCCCTCATCGAGGCTGACCCTTCCTCGGTCGATCAAGGTGTAGGTCATCGACTTGGCGACCTCTTGTCCTCCTGAGCCAAGGAACGACACGATATCGATGGACAATGGCAGTTGTGCGTGCTAGGTCGGCGTTAGGAGCAGTAGCACTTTTGTGCGCGCGCAATTCATATGTATTATATTGATGTAAAATTAATAGCGAGCTAATGTTTTGTAAATTACTCCGCCACCTATGCATTGTACCAATTTGAGCATGTAAATGCTCGATTGAATTGCTAATGCCTGATTTGTGCTTGCACTGTGGACACTACAATTGTCCTTTCCCAGTGACAGAAGGGACAGCAAGGCACGCATGTATCATTGCCATTAAGGATAGCAAGATGGGGACTATTCCTACATGAATAGATCTTGTCTACATCATGTCATCGTTCTTATTGCATTACTCCGTTTTTCCATGAACTTAATACACTAGATGCATGCTGTATAGCGGTCGGTGTGTGGAGTAATAGTGGTAGATGCAGGCAAGAGTCGGTCTACTTATCTTGGACGTGATGCCTATATAATGATCATCGCCTTGGATATCGTCATGATTATTTGATCTTCTATCAATTGCCCAACAGTAATTTGTTCACCCACCGTGTGCTATACTCATGAGAGAAGCCACTAGTGAAACCTACGGCCCCCGGGTCTACTTTTCCAACATATTGCTTTCCGATCTATCTTTTTTCCTCTTTGTTTTCAGATCTACTATACCAAAAACCCAAAAATATATTGCTGCACTTTTTATTTGCCCTTTTTATTTTGTGTTCTTGAGAGATCTATCTCTCCTATCTATCACTACCTAATCTATCTTTTTACCGTAGAGAGATTGATAGCCAATCTTTCGCGTCGGGTTGCAAGTATTTGTTATTTGTGTGCAGGTGCTGCTTATTAGGTGGTGGTGATCCTCCTACTGGTTCGATACCTTGGTTTCATAACTGAGGGAAATACTTACCGTCGCTGTGATGCATCATCCCTTCCTCTTTGGGGAAATACCGACGCAGTCTCAAGCCACGTCAGCAGTGCCCTAACAAGAAGCCAGATGCACTGTGCCCCAATGCGCCAAACCAAGGTCAAGGCCATGGAGCACCACCAAGGAACCCAGCTCCCCGCAACCGTCCCAACAATGGCAAGGGTCGTGTGAATCACGTCACTGCTGAGGAAGCCCAGGAAGACCCAGACGACATACTGGGTATGTTCCTTGTCAACTCAACCCCAGCAATCGTACTGTTTGATTGTGGAGCTTCGCATTATTTTGGTACCCAAAAGTTTGCACTAGAGAGTGGTATCAAAACCACACCTCTGAGTAGTCAGATGATGGTACAAACCCCGGTTGCAGTTTTCTGGACAAAGATAGGATGTAAAGGATTTGAGATTAACATCAACGGGGTAGACGTCCTAGCAGACCTCAGATTTTTGGATTCATAAGGCTTGGATGTGATCCTTGGGATGAATTAGGTTTTGCAAGCACCAATGCTTGCTAGACTGTGCCAAGAGAACCATTACCATGACCAATAGCCAAGGAGTTGAAGTCAAGTATGTTCCCAACCCGGCCTTCGCTCAAGCCCTCAAGGTCAATTGTCTGTCGGGAATTGGATTGGACCAAGTGCCAGTGGTATGCGAATACCCAGATGTCTTTCCTAATGAGCTGCCTGGAATGCTTCTTGACCGTGACATTGAGTTCATCATTGAGTTGATGCCCGGAGTAGGACCCATCTATAAGAATCCCTCTAGAATGGGATCCGAAGAGTTGGCTGAACTGAAGAAGCAGCTGGCAGAGCAGCTCAGGAAAGGATTTATCCACCCTAGTGCCTCTCCTTGGGGATCACCTGTTCTTTTGTGGCGAAAAGGGATGGTACTATTTGACTTTGCGTCGATTATCGATCTCTCAATGAAGGCACAATCAGGAATAAGTACCCACTCCCCAAGATTGAAGACCTGTTTGATCAGCTAAATGGAGCCAAGGTGTTCTCCAAGATTTTCCTTATGTTTGGGTATGATCAATTGAATATTAGACCCCCAAGACAATCCGAAGACGACATTCGTAACTCGATATGGCGTGTACGAGTACACGGTCATGTCATTTGGGTTGACCAATGCCCCTGCCTACTTCATGTACCTCATGAACAAAGTTTTCATGGAGTACTTGGACAAGTTTGTTTTCGTTTTCACTGATGACATACTCATCTTTTCCAAGTATGAGGAAGAGCATGAGCACACTTGAGATTGGTCCTAGAGAAGCTTCCAGAGCACTAGCTTTATGCCAAGGTCAACAAGTGCGAATTATGGCTGCACAAAGTTGGATTCTTAGGTCATGTATTGGCTACAGAAGGATTGTCAGTGGATCCCGCCAAGATTGAAGCTGTGACTGAATGGCAATCCCCAAGAAATGTGACGGAACTCAGGAGCTTCCTCGGACTCGCGGGATATTACCGCAACTTCGTCGAAGGCTTCTCAAGCATTGCTAGACCCATGACTCAGCTCTTGAAGAAGGACAAGAAGTTCGAATGGATGCCGAAGTGCGAGGAAAGTTTCCAAGAGCTCAAGAAGAGATGGAAAACATCCCCAGTTTTGGCCACTCCCGATATTCACAAGTTGTTTGTGATATGTTGTGATGCATCGAAAACCGGGCTTCGAAGTGTTATGATGCAAGAAGGCAGAGTCATGGCATATCTTTCCAGACAGCTATGCCCCTAGAAAGCGAACTATGCTACTCATGATCTTGAGTTGGCAGTAGTAGTTCATGCCTTGAAGACATGGCGACATTACCTTCTAGGGAAGCGATGTGAGATATACATGAACCACAAGAGTTTGAAGTATATTTTCACTCAAAAGGAATTGAACATGAGGCAACAAAGATGGTTGGAGTTGATCAAGGACTACAACCTCAATGTTCAATACCTCCCTGGAAAGGCTAACGTGGTAGCAGATGCCTTAAGCAGAAAGGCTTGTTCCTTGAATGCTACGATTAAGGAAAGGCTACCCACCCTGTATGAAGAGCTTGAAAGCTTTGGCTTGGAACTAGTTGCACCTGGATTCCTCGCCAACCTCGACGCAAAGCCTACCTTGATGGATGCTATTAAGGAAGCTCAGAAGGTTCATGATAGCATTGAAGGCATCAAGAGGAAGATCAAGGCATGCAAGGCCCCATGATTCTTAGTGGATGAACAAGGAGTCGTATGGTTTGGCAATCGCATCTACGTACCCAACAAACTTGAGCTCAAGAATCTAATCTTGCAAGAAGCCCATGACACTCTGTTCTCCATCCATCCTGGAGGAACCAAGATGTACCAAGACCTCAAGGCAAGGTTCTGGTGGCATGGCATGAAAAGAGAGATAGCCACTTTTGTCGCTAAGTGTGACATATGCCAGAGATTCAAAGCTGAGCATCAGCGACCCGCTGGATTGTTACAACATCTCAAAGTGCCTAAATGGAAGTGGGACAAGGTCGGGATGGACTTCAACACCAGTTTTCCCATGTCAAGAAAGGGACATGACTCCATTTGGGTCATTGTCGATCACCTGACCAAGGTAGCCCACTTCGTTCCGGTCAAGACCACCTACAATGGGAACCAGCTAGCCAACCTCTACATCAACCAGATCGTGACCCTCCATGGAGTTCCGAAGGAGATCTTGTCAGATCAAGGTATCCAGATCACCTCAAGATTCTGGAATAGATTCCAAGAAGCCTTGGGAACCAAGTTATCCTTCAGCACCACTTTTCACCCCCAGACCGGAGGACAAGCGGAGCAAGTAAATCAGATACTCGAGGATATGCTTTGTGACTGTGTTTTGGCGTATGGAGCCAAGTGGGACGATTGCTTGCCATTCACTGAGTTCTCCTATAACAAGAGCTACCAGTCCAGTCTGCAGCTGGCACCGTTTGAGGTGCTATATGGACGCAAGTGCTGCACTCCCCTTAACTGGTCAGAAACCAGAGAAGGATTAGTCTTTGGACTGGATATCCTCCGCCAAGCAGAAGAACAAGTTCAGCTCGTCAGAGAGCGTCTGGAGACCGCCAAGTCAAGACAAAATAACTACGCCGACTCACACCGCCGAGACATGAGTTTCCGTGTTGGAGACTATGTCTATCTCCGAGTCACACCGCTCAAGGGAACCAAGCGCTTCCACGTCAAAGGAAAGCTCGCAGCAAGATTTATCGGCCCCTTCAAGATCATCGACCGACGAGGAGAAGTTGCCTACGAGCTAGAGCTACCAGTCGAGTTGTCCGATGTGCACAATGTTTTCCACGTGTCAGAGCTTCTTAAGTGTCTCCAAATTCCAACCGCCCCGACCTCTACAAGGACATCGATCATCAAGCCATCGACCTTCAGCCAGACCTCACTTGTCAAGAGAGACCAGTTCGCATCTTGGATGAAGCAGAGCGTTGCACCCAAAGCCGCACCATCAAGTATTTCAAGGTCCAGTGGAGCAACCACACTAAAGCAGAAGCAACCTTGGAGCACGAAGACTACCTTAGATCCAAGCTCCCTTATCTTTTTAGCGCCTAGTCTAGGAATCTCGGGGACGAGATTCTTGTAAGGGGGGTAGGTCTATCACAACTTGTGTTTGTACCACTTTGCCATGCAATGATTTTATAAAATTTGGACCCATTTGAAACTTTTTGTGTGCATATGAATGGTTGACTTGTTTGATAATTGCTTGCTTGTTTGATTGTGCCACAAACCATTTTATTCCTCCTACTCTCCAATCTCATCTCCTTTATCCAAAACCCTTTCCTAATGATCATGCCATGTGTATAGGACCTAAAACTATTTTTATAAAATATTATTTTAGCCAAAAAGCATTTATTCAATTTAGGATTTTAAAAACCCTTGAATTGAGGTTTGTACTACAAGTCCTCAAATTAGGGAAACCATTCTTCCCCAGTTATTTTATTTGGAACCTACTATATATAAGACTTCCCAAAACCACCAAATATTATTTTTAAAGATTATTTTCATATTTTATTTAAAGCTTTTTAAGGCCGGGAATGATCTTTCATAGGGAAAAATTATTTTTATGCTTTCAAAATATTTGAGAAAATTTAGGGAAACTCAGTGGATATATATTCTCCATATATCTGAGTTTCAACATATGGTAATGCTCAGTATATTAGAGAAAACCCTCCAAAACCCTTTCTGCCTATTTCAAGCATTTGAAATATTTCTATAAGAAATATTCTCAAATAAATCCAGGAAAATTCTAACATGTCACTTATGCCTAATGTGATGATCTTGCCAAGTTTCATTCCAATCCAAATTGTTTTGGTTCACCAAAATGTCCCAAAACCCTCTCTATCCAGATCCAAATTTGAGCAACTTTACATTATCAAGTTTCTCCAATTGACCCCAAACTTTATGGGCATGCCCTAACCCCCAAATTATGCCACTACACTAAGTGGTGCATCAAGGAGAATGAATTTTCATGCCTAGATCTATAGAAATAAGTTTTTGCTCATTTCTAGGGTTTACAATGTTTGCATTGTCAACTTTCTTCAAACCAGCTCAAACCTTGTGATCAACCTTGTTTTTACCTACCATTTTATCATGTTAAATCTCACTGCAAGTGGGCAATTTTACCTTGCCCAAACCAGTAGCAAACACCTTCTGGTGGTTTTCTAAAGTTACCTTTTTACCCACTTAACCTGTTCTCCTTGACTCCCCCTTTTTACCATAGTCCCTACTAGTTAACCTGCATCCCCCAGTAACTCCCTCTCCTTAGCAGCTTAATGATTGACAGGGTAAAACCCCAATTTTTACCCCTGGACAACATTGGACAGAAGCTTCTTCCCCCATTCCTTTCACTTTCACACGTTTACTTACCTCTTAAGTGACCCCAGGGCATCTCCAAACCTTCCAGACGCTAGTGGACAAGGGTGGTTGTGCCAGAGCTCGTGCGAGCATGGCAATGCCGGCCATTCGCACGCTCTGGAGCGCGCAGCCCCGTCCCCATGTGTTGACCCAGCGTCCCCGACAGCCTCGGGCTCTCCCCTCGCGCCAGTCAAGGCCCCTTAGCGTCCTGGACACGACGCCCTGTCGCCCCCTCCTCTCTCTCCCCCTGCTGCCTCTCCCCCGCGCATGCCGAGCGCCGCCGGCTCGGCCATTGAGCACACTCACACGCGCGACACCCCTGGCCTCACCCCGCTCCTTCTCTCCCTTCCTCTGGTCGTGGACGATGCCCACGAACACCCCTGACACACCCTTGCCCCCACATGCGGCCTCTAGGGCCTCTGCAGCCAACTCTGGCGGCCACCTCCACGGTGCACCCGTCGCCCCCTATAAAATGGCCTCCCCGAGCTATCTTCTTCCCTCTGCTGGCCTCCTCCACTCCCGAATTTAACCCCTGCGTCCCCCATTTCGTCCTCAAAGCACCCTGCACGCAGATCGACCCGAAGCTCCGCCTGGTCAGCTCGGCGTTGATCTCCAGGTAGAGAGCTCTTCCGGTCCCGTTTCTCTTCCCCGCGGCCCTGTCTTGTCGCCCTGATGCGATTTCCACTCTCTCCCGGGCGTTTGCAGCTAGGAAACGTCGACGGCGACCACTTCTCAAGCCCCTCCGTAGTGGCCACCTCGTCATCGGTGAACCCCTAAGCTTCGGCGACCAACTCCACCTCCACGAGAACGGCAGCTCGATGCTATCTCCATTTCTACCCTCAACTCCTATCGCCGTGGACAGAAACCTCGCCGGCGAGCTCGCCGGCCTCCCAGTCCCGAGGTTGGAGATGACAGGTGGGGGCCACCCGTCATCCTCACCTCTCTCTCACCCCCGCTCTCTCTCGTTGACGCCTGGGGCCCGCGCGTCAGGTTTAAACTTGGCGTGGCACGCGCGCCCGACTCGGCTGGGTTGTTTCGGCTCTAGGCCGGCCCAGATGCTCGCCAGCTCTGGCCCAGGGCACAATGGCCTTTTCTTTTTCTTTTTCTGACTTTATTTCCAAAACTCACTCTGGGTAAAATATTTGCCCAATTCCAATTTCTAAAATCTTGTAATAATCCAGCCTATTGAATGATGCCACTTGTGCAGCCTTTTGGAAATAATTTGTGTACTGTTTGTATTTAAAACCTTGTTTTGAATATTCAAAACCACTGCTAAAATGAATTTCACCACTTTTAACACCTCAAAACCAGAAACTAGTAATTTTAGTATTTTTAGTTTTTAACCTGGTATTTTATAAAAGTGGTTTGACATTTTTAGGGGTAGTTTATTTTTTCTTTTTTTTGTCGTACCCTTTGTTTTGCCATTATTATTGCGACGATAAATTGCGTTGTTGACGAGGGAGTTGGACCAGAAGATTTTGAAGATCCTGAAGACTTTGTTGGGCCAAGCAAGCAACCCTTTGACCATGTCTAAAGAAACCTTTTTATGCATGGAATATAGCACTTTATTTTTGATGTATTGATCATGATGCTATGGCGACCACCTTTATGGGTTACCTCCATTACTTCCTCGTTGATACTTGCATGACATGACTCTACCATTTCTTAGAGTTGTGTGGGTGGAAAGTAGGTAGGATGCTAAAGTAGTTGCTATGTGAATGGGGCGGGTATATGCATGGTGATGGAAACAAAGTGTATTCAAGGACTTCTCTAAAATCCCATCGGGTGCCACTAATGTCCGAGGGAGGTGTTGAGCTAGGTAACCACTTGATAAAGAAGTGGTGTACCGAGGCCAGTGAGTGTGTTGTTTTCGAAAACGGGTTGGTGTAAGTTGCGTCCATTATTCCAACCTTACGTGTACAACCACAATACCCCTTATGGGGCGGGGCTATGTTGATTACCATGGTCGATGCTAGTAGAGGGCCCGCATTACTAGTGGCAAGAAGGCCAGATTCACCCTCTCGATACAGGGTCGTGCCAGGTAGGGAGACCATGTACTATTTTTACAGACACCGGGCACACCGTTGTGTCCCTTCATGGATGGTACAATGTTGAGCGAGGATCATGTGATGTACATCATGAAGACATGGGCCAATGAGTGGACTATTTGCTTAGTGTTGTCAAGGGAAAGGCATTGTTTGGGTCCTTACCATGGGTATGTAATATACCGCGAGTTGTAGATGACACGGAAGTTCCCCGAGTATTGTGGGTAAAATGTGCAACCTCTGTAGAGTGTGAAACTATTCGAATAGCCGTGTCCACGGTCAAGGACAATTGGATGATCTCTCTTGGGCTACGTCCATTGTTTACATAACTGTGTGCATGTGTGTGTGGAAAAAGGAAGATACTTGGTTGAGTCAGGGTGACTTGACGTGATGATCGAGCATGAGATGTTCAACCTCTATTCATATTGTTATCTGTAACCTGTTCGAATGGTTACTCGGAACCTCATGATGCATGCTTTTACATGTTGATAGGACATACCATTGCACTCAAATTAGCTTTCCACAAAATTACCTACTTAGTGCTATATCGTGCATTGTTATACCTTGTTCCAAAACATGGCTTGCTTGCGAGTACATTCAAAGTACTCATTGGCTTGCCACTGGTTATTTAATTAGCCAGGCATGGAAGAATAGGAATATGGTGAAGAATATCTTGGTGACGAACATGTCAATTAGGACGCTTCCCAGTTAGAATGCCTGTAGGGTTAAGGCAGATGGCATGGGTTCACGCATTGGTTCAAGATTTCCGCTGCTAGTTATGTTTGGTGTTTGGCCTTCGTGGCCCTATCTATGTAAGACTTAACCTTAATTATCTTTATTTGTGTAAGACGGTATGTATGGATGTAAGACTCTTGTTATCAAGCTTCTGTGTGTTCAGTGAGCATTGATCTCTGGGATCACTGTACACGTGCATTCGGTGATCACGACTTATGAATCGGGGTCCCCATAGGGAGTGATGGTATGGATACCCAAATGGCGTTCAATTTAATCATTTTGCAACAAGAAGTACAACAAAGAAAAGTTAAGTTGTAAAACTTTAAGTTCCTTGTTGTAAAAGCGCTTTTTCCTTGAATGATTTCCTCATTTGTATGAGAAAACCTACACGCGAAGGACCCTTGTCAGAATCTATTGTGCTCCTAGGTTGTTACAAGTCTACTTAGCAACCAAGGTAGCTGCACTAAGGACGGCAAGGATATCTTGCCGGTAGCGGCATTTCCGGCAGGCTGCTAATCACCTGTTCCAAAAGCGCTCACGACAAGAATGTACGCACCGGCTAGTATGTACGACAAGCGTAAGGATCAGAAACATACAAGTGCAGAGTCCAATATAAGGAAAAGTGGCCATTCATTCAAGCAAATAGGATATATTACATCCATAAACAAAAGTGCAGTGCTAATTCAAGAGAATTGTCTTTGATTCATGCATAGCACTGTCGTTAAGAATGTGGCGAGAAGTGATAGAGGCAAAGGTGTTCCATCTTTCGATGGGATGGTGGCTATCGCTTTTGGTGGAGTAGACTTTGATGATCCGACTACGAACATGCGAGGACGTCGCACCTTAGCAATCGCTAAACCAACTCCGAGAGGTTATTGACCATGCTGGAGCACGATCAACCTGACCACGAAGGTCTATTTCCTGCACGCAAACGAAGAACGAGCAAGAAACTGAAATTGCAATCTGGATATTGCGAATATAAGAGGAAAGATTTATTGATGTGACGTCTTGGTCTTGTCGTGGAACACAAACGAAGGACGCGAAGTTGCAGCTATGGAGAACTTGTAATCTAAACAAAACCCAAGTCTAAAACGGCGCCCTAAGGGTTGTATATATGGGGGAATAGAGGGGTTTTTTTGGCCCCGTAGAGGAGGGTTCCGAAACTAGCCCTATCTCAGTTTCCCCACACATACTGACTCTAAAAACAGCCTATAATATGGTATTTAGAAATTACATGGGCATGGCCCAAAAATAAGGTGACGCAGCACCAATAATAGCCTATGGATGAAATTTATAAGGTGGCATCTTGAATATTTTGTCCAAGCCTTCATGCTCTCATTATGGTGGCTTCAAAGTGCGAAAATCACCACTGGAAACTCCATTGTTCCTTCCCGCGCGCGCACCTACTTCTCCCTGCTTGATCCCGCTCCAATGGCCATCCTTCTTGTCCATGCTAGGTCCTTCATCCATAAGCAACATAAAAGTATCTAATTTAGGCAGCATCATATGTTCATGAACATTAGAAGGATTTCCAAGAAACGAAAGTACCTGATAATTTAGTTGGCGTGCACGGGCTCTAGTAACTGGTCCAATATGTGTAGCTGGTGGGGATGTGGGTGTAACATTAGTAGGGATGTCCTCATCATCCTCTCCTTCTTGAAATGAAGTCGTCTCGGCGGAAGCTCATCTTCCTCACCCAAATAAAGCTTCAAATCTGCAATGTTAAATGTGGGACTAACCCCAAAATCTGTAGGCAGCTCAAGCTTATATGCATTATCATTTATTTTCTCCAACACCTTAAAAGGACCATCAGCACGTGGCATTAGCTTTGACTTGCGCAAATCAGGAAACCCATCCTTACACAAATGTAACCAAACAAGATCTCCAGGTGCAAAGACGACATGTTTTCTACCCTTATCTCCAACAAGTTTATATTTAGCATTCATACGCTCAATGTTTTCCTTAGTTAACTCATGCATTTTTAATATCAATTCAGCACGTTCTTTAGCATCAAAATTAACCTTCTCTGAAGATGGAAGAGGCAACAAATCAATAGGTGCACGAGGTAAGAAACCATACACAACTTCAAAAGGGCACATCTTAGTAGTAGAATGCAGTGAACGATTATAAGCAAATTCAATATGAGGGAAGCATTGTTCCCACATTTTCAGGTTACTCTTCAAAAAAGCCCTAAGCATAGTAGACAATGATCTATAGACTACTTCAGTTTGTCCATCAGTTTGGGGATGACATGTAGTACTAAAAAGCAGTTTAGTTCCCAACTTAGCCCATAAACATCTCCAAAAGTGGCTAAGAAATTTAGCATCACGATCTGAAACAATTGTATTTAACACACCATGCAAGTGAATAATTTCATGAAAAAACAAATCAGCAACATTGCCAGCGTCATCACTTTTATGACATGGTATAAAGTGTGCCATTTTTGAAAATCTGTCCATGACAACAAATATGCTATCCCTCCCCTTCTTTGTTCGAGGTAAACCTAAAACAAAGTCCATAGATATATCCTCCCAAGGAACACTAGTACAGGCAAAGGCATATATAAACCATGATGATTGAGGCGTGACTTAGCTTTTTAACATGTAGTGTAGCGAGCAACAAAACGCTCAACATCTCGTCTCATCTTTGGCCAAAAGAAATGTGTAGCAAGTACGTCCTCCGTATTCTTCATGCCAAAGTGTCCCATTAATCCTCCTCCATGCGCCTCCTGCAACAAGAAAAGACGAACGGAGCTAGATGGAATGCATAGCTTGTTAGCACGGAACACAAATCCATCATTTGTGATGAACTTGTTCCATGTTCTCCCTTCTTTACAATTCTCCAACACATCTTTAAATTCAGCATCATTCACATATTGATCTTTGATGGTCTCCAAACCAAATATTTTAAAGTAAAGTTGTGAAAGCATAGTATAAGGACGAGATAATGCATCAGCAATAACATTTTCTTTACCCTTCTTTTAATGACATATGGGAAAGTATCAATGAAATCAACCAATTTAGCATGTCTAAGATTCATGATCGGAATGTATGACAAATTCTTTAGGCCATAAATAATGTTACCATGTTTCCAAAGTCCGAACAAGAGCATATAATTCCTTATCATAAGTAGAATACTTCAGACTAGGCCCACTCAATTTTTCAGAAAAGTATGCAATAGGTTTACCATCTTGTAATAACACACCTCCTTATCCAATTCCACTAGCATCACATTCAAGGTTAAAAGTCTTATTAAAATCAGGAAGTTGGAGTAAAGGAGCATGTGTTAACTTATCTTTCAATACGGTGAATGCTTCTTCCTGTGCGGTACCCCAAACAAAAGGCACATCCTTGTTTGTACGCTCATTGATAGGTGGAGCAATGGTGCTAAAATCCCTCACAAAATGCCTATAGAAACCAGAGAGTCCAAGAAAACTCCTCACTTGTGTGACCATTTTAGGCCACGACCAACTCTCAATAGCTTCAATCTTGGCTTTATCAACTTCGATTCCCTATGGAGTAACAACATAGCCAAGAAAAGATACTTGGTCAGTACAAAAGGTGCACTTCCCAAGATTACCAAACAAATGTGCATCACGTAGAGCAATAAAAACAACACGAAAATGATCCAAGTGTTCGTCCGAAGATCTACTATAAATCAATGTATCATCAAAATAGACTACCACAAATCGTCCAATGAAAGCACGTAAAACCTCGTTCATTAATATCATGAAAGTGCTAGGTGCATTAGTTAATCCTAAAGGCATGACTAACCACTCATATAATCCAAACTTAGGTTTAAATGCTGTTTTCCATTCATCTCCTAATTTCCTACGAATTTGATGGTATCCATTACGCAAATCAACTTTGGAGAAAATTGTAGAGCCACTTAATTCATCAAGCATATCATCTAGCCTAGGAATAAAATGAAGATAACGAATAGTAATATTATTTATGCCTCTACAATCAACACACATACGAGATATACCATCCTTTTTGGGCACTAGAATAATAGGAACAGCACAAGGACTAAGAGATTCGCGTGTATAACCTTTGTTGAGTAGCTCCTGTACTTGACGCATAATCTCCTTCGTCTTCTATGGATTGGTACGGTATGGCGCATGGTTGGTTAGCAATGCACTGGGAATTAAGTCAATCTGATGCTCAATCTCTCGAATAGGTGGTAATCCCGATGGCACGTCTTGTGGAAAGACATCAGTGAACTCCTGCAAAATGTTAGTGACAGCAGGAGGCAAAGAGGGAGGCATGTCCTCGAATGAAAATAATATGTCTTTGCATACAAAAGCATAGCAAACAGATGTAGTAACATCCAAATCAGTAATATCAGATTTAGTGTCAAGTAAACAACCACTCTTCAGTTTTATTTCAGATGCAACACTAGATGATTGTTTATTAGGCTTATTATGTTGCTCAAATTCCTTTGCCACAATCTGATTTTCACTCTCACTTTGCTTCTGCTTTGCTATACTAGCTCTAGCAATGTCATCTTTCATAATATGTTCCGGAGACATAGGAAGCAAAGTTATATTTTTATCCTTATGAACAAGAGTATACTGCTTTGTCCTACCATGGTGTACAGAATTTTTATCAAATTGCCATGGTCTACCAAGTAAAATGGAGCATGCTTGCATGGGTACCACATCACAATCAACATAATCAGAATATGTAGCAATGCTAAAGTGCACACGAACAGTAGGTGTTACCTTAACCTTGCCACTGTTGTTGAACCATTGGATGTAATAGGGATGAGGATGTGGTCTGGTGGTTAGAGACAGCTTCTCAACCATCTCCATGGTAGCCAAGTTGTTGCAACTCCCTCCATCGATGATGACGCGAACAGAATGCTCCTTCACAACTCCCTTTGTATGGAACAAGTTGTGCCTCTGATTTTGCTCGGCCTGTGTAACCTACACACTCAGAACACATTGAGCAACTAAACTTTCATACCTGTCAGCATAGTCAGCACCCATGTAGTGTGTCTCTTCTTCAGTATCCTCGGCACCCTGTTCTTCACTTGCAATAAGAGCCAAAGTCTCCTCATCATAATCACTAGCGGACGCATATCCACCAGCCTCAGTAACAATCATCACACGCTTGGAAGGGAATTCTCCCGCATAGTGACCTCCACCATTGCAACAACAACAAATAACCTCATGTGTTTGACCTGTAGATGCCATGGATGAAGAAGAGCTCTGTGCAGGCCCCAAAGGTGTACCCTTGCTGGTGGCTGGTGGCGGTGCCTGTTTCCTTGTATCTCTGTTGGAGTTGGCGGCTGAAGTAAGTGGTGCTGTAGTAGGACGTGTGGAAGTAGATGATGTACGTGGTGTCCATGATGAAGCTCGACCTGGAGAAAAATTAGTTCTCGCCATTGCCTGTCGATCCTGCACTTCACGTTCAGCTTTGCAAGCAAGATGGAATAAATGAGTAATAGTGTTATACTCCTTATACTCTTGAATAGTCTGAATCTCTCTATTCAATCCACCCATAAAATGTGCAAGCATAGCTTCATTCTCCTCAACAATACCACATCTAATCATGTCAGTTTGTAATTCCTGATAATATTCCTCTACAAAAAAAATTCCTTCTCCTAAACGCTGCAAATTTTGAAGCAATTCACGTTGGTAATATGGTGGAACCCAACGATTACGCATAGCAGTTTTCAATGCAGCCCAAGTAGTAGGGATATTATTGTAACGCCCAAGATGCGGTCCTATCCCTATTAAGGCACGAGGGCCTCGACGGGGATAGAAGCGCATCTATTCGTTTCGCAAGTATAGTAAACATTGCATACATATAGGAAGATATGAGTATAAGAGTTGGCTTACACTCGCCACAAGCTATCTTTCAAGTCCACACAAATTATTCATACATCATCCAGAAGACAGGGTCCAGCTACGGACAAAATCAAACAATAAAAGAAGCAATGATAAACTGTCTTGCTATCCCAGGATCACCACCACGAAGCTCCCTACTCATCAGGATACGTAATGTACATACGCCTACATTCTTCATCATATTCCCACTGGAGCTGCGACAAATCATCTGGCACGTACTCGTCAACACCTGTACCTGTATTGTTGTAATCTGTGAGCCACAGGGACTCAGCAGTCTCATAACCCGGGTACCGAAACTATGTAAGCCTTTAGGTGAGGATTTGGTTAAGTGGTGAGGCTACAGCAAGCACTAAGCATGTTTTTGGTGGCTAACTTACGAGAACATGAATGTAAATATGGTGGCCTACGCATGACGGTCATGCACTAGCATGATCACTAAGTGATCCTGAACACCTACTTACGTCAAACATAACCCCACTGTGTTCTCTCTCGGTTCATGTTCACGAGCAGAGACAGTCACGGTTACGCACACGGTTGGTGTATTTTATTTGAGTTTACTTCAAGTTAACTATAACCGGGTGTTAAACAAATTCCCAAGTTGCCACATAACCGCGGGCACGGCTTTCCGAAAGATTTAACCCTGCAAGGGTGCTCCAACTCATCCATCACAAACTAACCACGCGCCGCAGGAATAACCTCGACCACAAATCCCGTGATTTGCTAGGCAATTCCATTGGAAAACCTCAACGTCGAGATAGCCCGAAGTATTCTCGGAATTCCTCGCGCGAGACATTCGAGAAAGGTAAAACAAGTCTAGCAAGACCGCCCGACGTGTCGATGAACCCGATAGGAGCTGCGTATCTCATTCTCAGGACACGACCGGATGAGCAGTATGTACGGTGGCCTGATAGAAATCCCCGAGTTGCCCCGGGTGGCCCCGCAAGTGGCTCTATTTTGGACCAACACTCATGAGGAGCACTGGCCTGGGGGTTGATTAATTATCCACGGGGTAGCTATGCCCTATGCAATTTTATTAAGTTATTTAGCAAATGTAGTACCAGAGTTGGGTCATGCCAGACAAGTTTTAATATAAAACGAATGGTCAAGGGGGTCCCCATAACAACCCCGAGCATGTTAGGAGCGCAAAATATGGAACATAACACTGGAACTTGGAACTAGTGCGGCAAAAGTGGAACAAAACACCGGGCAAAAGGCCAAGCCTTCCACCGTTGCCATATATATATGTCCATTAATTTAAATATCAATAAATAAGATGATATCTCCAATTATCCATTTTGACACATGGAAAGCTTGCACCTGCAACTAGCAACGCTATAAGATAAGGGCTGAGCAGCGGTAACGTAGCCAATCAATGTTTTGCTAGGAGGTGGAGGGTTAGTGGCTTTCATGGCAATTTAGGAGGCTGATAGTTTAAGTGGTAGGTAACGAAACATAACGGTAGAAGAGAGACATCTAGCATAGCAAAAATAGTGTCGGGATCCGGGTATGATCATCTTGCCTGTTGGGTCTTGAGAGGGACAAAGAGCTGGGTCCTCGTAGTTGTACTCTCCTGGATCCTCGTATTCAGGTTTGACAATCGCATCTACCCAAAGAGAAACAGCACCAAATAAACATACAAACAAGGTGCAATGCACAAACAAGATGATGCATGACCAAGTTGAAGTATTTAACATGGCAGCCATATGCTAGTCATGTTTCTCGTGCAATTATTAAGTTCTTTAGTATTCTGGGCAGAACCTCAAGTTTAGTTATTTTAACATGCATGATCATGGCAAATATGAATGCTTCATGCAAAATCGATCCAAATGCATATGTAGATCGTTGCAAACGAAGTAACGTAGCTCACGGTACACTCACGACAAGGTACGGACGTTAACGGAGACAAAAACAAAGATTAGGGAGGCCATGGGCTATTCCTTGGTATTCCAAGGATTCCACTGGATAGGAAATTAAAATCTATCAAGAATAGAGCTAAAGAACAAGCCAAACAATGGAGTATCGCTCCCACAAGTCACAAAACATTCAAACACACAATCTGTCCACAAACAGCAACATGTCATCTGGTAACACACATAACCAAAGCTATAGTAGGTTTTACATCACCACCAAGGCATGGACATGAAGTACACAACATTTTTAACAAATCATCTATCTACAACAACATGAAAAGAAGCATAGATCAATGGCAATGAAGCTCACAAGATGGCATATTGAATCAGTTTTTAGGGACTTAGTGAAAATTTCAGTTTTATATCTGAGTTAACATGATAGCATCTTGATAGCAACTTTTATATATGCTACAAGAACTTTCATGGCATGAAAATTAACAGGGTTGGAGAGGGCAACATGTACTTCAATTTATTACTTTATGGCAACATCAAAATATGCATGTATCAATGGCTACCATCCCCACAAGTTGACATATTGAAAATAGCAGATTCACAGACTTAGTAAAATTAACAAGAGGCAAATATGGCACTTGTTAACAGAATAGCAAGTTGACAGCAAGTTTAACATATTATGCAATAGCTTAACCCACAAGTTCTTGGAAGACATCTACAGAGGATACCAAGCACAACAATTCATGTCATAGTGCCAACTCTAAAGGAACAATATATACATGGGAATCATCTAGATATCATGGCAACAAAATAACAGATTCCCAACACTTCAAATATTTTTGGGCATGTGAAAACAGAATTTTTAGTGGCATGTTAACATCAAGTTTCCCAATCCTAGCATGAACTATCATGGCAAGCAAAAATACCAGGGGCTAGAGCACACTCTAATGGACATGTTTCATGTTGACAAGTTCATCATGTATTGCAAGGATTAAATCATGTGAAAAAGACAATATGGCAAAATATCACAAAATAACATTTCGGCAAACATGTCCAAATGACAAAACCAACCACACAATTGGATTCACTGAATTTTTCTACCCGAAAACCATATGTCACATGCCTATATTGCTGTTGATAAATCCCACAACGTTGCAATCACAAATTCTACTACACACTTAAAAACACTTATATGCCAAAAAATGGCATGTACTAGGTTTATGCCAGATTTGGAATAAAAACAAAAAGGGGCATTTCCTTAAAAGGAAATAACTTAAATGTACTGAAAATAAAACAAAACAAAGAAAAACATCACAAAAAAATAAAACAAACGGGGCCCCACCTGGCAGTGACACCAGGGCCTCCAAGAGGATGACTAGTGGGCCCTGGTCCCACTAGTCAGCCACAAACTAGCACATCAGAGAGGAAAATAAAAGGATGGTCCAGGGGGGAATCGAACCCGAGACCTCCTGAGTAGGAGCCACGGGCGTTGACCACTGGGCTACGAGAGGGGGTCTGTATAAAGGTGGGGCTAGCTCCTATTGAGCTACAGTAGGGCGTTGCCCTTCTTCCACCTCCAGGCAGAGGAGAAGAGGTCGCCGCCGGTGAGCGGGACGGCGATGGCGGCGGCCAAGGGTTGCCGACGGGGGCGCGGATCCCTAGGGGGTTCCATTCCCGAGGTTAGGGCGCGTCGAAGTGGCGGCAGCATGCACTCAAGGTGGGGGTGCAAGCTCGGAGATTTCGCCATGGGGATCAGGACGATGACGCGAACGGGCAAGGCGAGGCCCTAACGAAGCTGCTAGACGGCGCGGAAGATCGAACAAGCACTGGGCCGGTGACCCTCTGATCTGGATCGAAGGACCTCAAGCTGCTCCTTCTCTAAAGAAAACTTCAGGGAAAGCAACAGAGCGCGGGGAGCACGGACATGGCATGGCTACGGCGCGGCCTACGGCTAGCTAATAGTGACAATAAAACGCAGGAAGGAGGCCGAAGATACCTACCTACCTGAGGCGAGACGGTGACGACACAGAGGCACCGAGGCGACGGCGACGAAGCGATGACCACCGGCGAGGTTCTGCCTGAAACGAAGAGGATAAAGATAGGGGCGACGGCAGCGACTGGCTGGCCTTGGCGCTCCCTCGAGCTGTCAAGGAAGAAGAGGCTCCCCGGGGCGACGATCCCACGACACTGGAGCGCGACGAGAGGCTGTGGAAGGATCACCCCACGCGTGAGCAGAGGATCGGCCGGAGGATCGGGAACATGGCAACGGCGAGGAGCGTGGCTACCTTACCTGGCGGCGGCTAGGCAAGGGGAGGGACGAAATGGAGTGAGGGGAGCTCGGGCTAGGTCTAGGACATCTCTTGGAGGGGGCTAGGGGCACCGACGGTCGTCAAATCCACGAGGTCAGGGACATGGCACTCTGGATGGCTGCCGTACAGGGAAGACGATGACCCTGACGCTGAGGCTTGGCGGGGCTGCGGGAGCTCGCTGGGCTCGCTGCTGTTGGGCCAGGAGAGGCCCAACTCGCTGGCTTCTCTCTCTCCGCACAGAAGAAAAGGTTTTTCTTTAATTTAAAAACAGAAAAAAACAAAATAAAGGCCAGGGAAGATGGGAAGGTTTTATAGTGAAACAAAAATATAGTTGCACTCACAAAAAAACGGGTCCTATTTAATAAAATGGTCTTGGCATTTTTAGAGCAAACAAAATAAAAACTTATTATAAACATATGAATCTAATTTGTGGAGAATCAAAAAATGAAAATATATTAGATCATGATGGAGAGTTGATTCCTAAATCTCAACAAAATATAGAGGAGATGCAACATTTTTATGAAAATAATAAGCAAGTAAAATTCCACATGTAGCAAATATTTGAAAAGAGAGAGTTTGGCATAGTTTTTATAGAAAGTTGAGGAGGGGTTCTTCACACCAAAAGAACACATGAACCACCATCACACCAACACCACAATACACACACTCACCACAACAACACCATCATATGAGGAAGCATGATGCAAAATATTGATGATCATATGATGACATGATGCAAATGACATGAAGCAAATTCACTGATACTCAAACCACTATGGCAAAACATGGAGGTCCACATGAGATATATTACAAGAATGGCAATGGATGCACTTGGGCTGTTACAACTCTCCCCCACTACATGAGGGTCTCGTCCCGAGATCTAGGAACGGAAGAATTCGGGAAATTCGAAACGGAGATGGTCCTCTCGTTCCCAAGTGGCTTCTTTGTCGGAGTGATGTGACCACTTCACCTTTAGAAACTTGATTGACTTGTTGCGAGTCTTACGCTCAGTTTCTTCAAGGATAGCAACTGGATGCTCATGATAGGATAGGTCTTCTTGTAGATCAATTTCTTGGAGATCAACGGTGCGCTCGGGAGTCTTGAAACACTTCCGAAGCTGAGAGACGTGAAACACATCATGCACATTTGAGAAATCTGGAGGAAGCTCGAGTTGGTAGGCAAGGTCAGCCCTCTTGCCCAAAATTTTGAAAGGACCCACAAAGCGTGGAGCAAGATTTCCTTTGATGCCAAAGCGTTGAGTGCCCTTCATGGGAGACACTCTGAGATAGACAAAATCATCGATCTGAAAGGTCATGTCATGATGCTTGCTATCATAATAACTCTTCTGACGGGATTGAGCTGGTTTGAGATTTTCACGAATGACACGACACATTTCTTCTGCTTCAGTGATCATGTCATTACCAAGGATTTGACGCTCGCCGGTTTCAGACCAATTGAGCGGGGTACGGCACTTCCTGCCATAGAGAATCTCAAAAGGAGCTTTGCTGGAACTTGCTTGGAAGCTATTGTTGTATGAGAACTCAGCAAACGGGAGACAATCTTCCCACTTCATGCCAAAATAAATCACACAAGCTCTGAGCATATCTTCAAGGATTTGATTGACTCTCTCAACTTGACCACTAGTCTGAGGATGGAAAGCTGTGCTGAAATGGAGATTGGTCCCCATTGCAGTCTGGAAGGAATCCCAAAACTTGGAAGTGAAGATGCTTCCATGATCTGAGGATATGAGCTGAGGAACACCGTGCAAAGAAACTATCCTTGACGTGTATAGCTCTGCTAGCTGAGCTGCCGAGATAGATTCTTTGACCGGAAGGAAGTGGGCAACTTTGGTGAGCTTGTCAATGACCACGAAGATGGCATCGTTCCCTCTCTTGGACTTAGGAAACCCAGTGACGAAATCCATTTCAACACGATCAAATTTCCACTCTGGGATGGGCAAAGGCTGAAGGAGGCCTGGTGGACGTTGATGTTCCACCTTCACTCTGCTACAAACATCACACTCGTTCACAAACTGAGCAATCTCACGTTTCACACGATTCCACTAGAAGGTTTGCTTGAGGTCCTGATACATTTTGGAACTTCCTGGATGAATTGAGAGGAGGGAATTATGTGCTTCATCCATGATAACCTTCCTGAGATCACCTTTTGGAACCACCAGACGGTCCTCGAAGAACAAGGTATCTTTGTCATCAACACGGAAGCACTTATACTTTGGAATGCTCTTGGCCACACCTTTCTTCACTTTCTTCACCATAGCATCAAGAAGCTGAGCTTGGTGAATCTGATCTTCTAGAGTCGGAGAGACTTGGAGATTGGCAAGAAATTCTTGAGGAACAACTTGGAGATTGAGCTTGCGGAAGGCTTCACAAAGGTCGGGTTGAAGAGGCTTGAGAATGAGACTGTTGTAGTACGCCTTTCTGCTCAGCGCGTCTGTAATAACATTTGCTTTTCCAGGAGTATACTCAATGCTTGGATTGTACTCCTCGATCATTTCCACCCAACATGTTTGCCGAAGATTGAGATTGGGTTGAGTGAAAATGTACTTCAGGCTCTTGTGGTCGGTGAACACCTCGACTGGTCTTCCCAACAATAGATGTCTCCACGTCATCAGAGCATGAACAACTGCCGCCAACTCAAGATCACGAATGGGTTAGTTCTTCTCGCTAGGCTTCAGCTGCCGCGAGGTATAAGCCACAACCTTCTTATCTTGCATGAGAACACCACCAAGACCTTGAAGGGAAGCATCACAGAACACTTGGAAAGGCTTGGATTCATCTGGAGGAGTGAGAACTGGAGCTGAAGTCAGCTTTTCCTTGAGTGTATTGAACGCCACATGACACTCAGGAGTCCACACATACTTGACACTCTTCTGAAGGAGGTTAGACAGAGGCTTAGCAATTTCAGAGAAGTTCTCAACGAATCTTCTGCAGTAACTTGCAAGCCCGAGGAAGCTTCGAAGCTGCTTGACATTCTGAGGAGGCTACCACTTCACAATTGCCTCAACTTTCTCAGGTTGCACTTTAATGCCCTCGGCAAACATGACATGCCCAAGGTACACCACTTCATTGAGCAAAACTCACACTTGGAGAACTTAGCATAGAACCGATGCTCTCGTAACTTGTCCATCATAAGTCGGAGATGCTCTGCATGCTCTTCTTCGGTCTCCGAGAAAACAAGGATGTCATCCAAATACACCAAGACGAACTCATTCTTGAAAGGAGAGAATATGAAGTTCATCATTCTGGAGAAAGTTGGAGGTGCATTTGCTAGACCAAAGGACATGACGGTGTACTCATAAGAGCCAAAACTCGTCCTGAAAGCAGTCTTTGGAATATCTTCTTCATGAATACGGATTTGATGATAGCCCATACGAAGATCTAACTTCGATAAAACCTTGGCACCTTTCAATTGCTCAAACAACTCATTGAGGTTGGGAAGTGGATACTTGTTCCTGATTGTCTTCTTATTCAATGGACAGTAATCGACGCATAGTCGGTCCGTGCCATCCTTCTTCATGAAAAAAAGAACACCACAACCCCAAGGTGAAGAACATGGTCTGATCAAACCCAGACGCTCTTGTTCATCTAGCTGCTTCTTCAATTCTTTCAGCTCTTCGGGGCCAAGCTTATAAGGATGCTTGCACACCGGTTCAGTTCCAGGCTCGAGTTCAATCACAAACTCCACAGGCCGGTGAGGAGGCATTCCTGGCAACTCTTCTGAAAAGACATCTTCATACTCAGAGACAACGGGAATTAGAGAAATGGCAGAAATTTCACCCTTCTCATTGAGAGAAAATAGGTGAATCGTGCCATCGCGAGCAGCGAAAATGATCACATCTTCAGAAGGATGAGTCAATTGGACCTCTTTAGCTTTGCAATCAACATAAGCTGCCCGTCTTGAGTAGGAGCCGCGGGCGTTGACCAATGGGCTACGATGGGGGATCTGTCTAAAGGCGAGGCTGGCTCCTATTGAGCTATAGCAGGGCGCTGCCCTTCTTCCACCTCCAGGCAGAGGAAAAGAGGTCGCCGCCGGCGAGTGGGACGACGATGGCAGCGGCCAAGGGTTTCCGGTGGGGGCGCGGGATCCCTAGGGGGTTCCATTCCCGGGATTAGGGCGCGTCGAAGCAGCGGCAGCATGCACTCAAGGTGGGGGGCGCAAGCTCGCAACTTTGTCTATGGGGATCAGGACGACTAAGCGAACGGGCAAGGCGAGGCCCTGGCGAAGCTGCTAGAGGGCGCGGAAGCTTGAATGAGCACTGGGCCGGCGACCCTCGGATCTAGATCGAAGGACCTCAAGCTGCTCCTTCTATGAAGAAAACTTCAGGGAAAGCAACAAAGCGCGGGGAGCACGGGCATGGCATGGCTACGGCGCGGCCGATGGCTAGCTACTTGCGACAATAAAACGCAGGGCGGAGGCCGAAGGTACCTAACTACCTGAGGCGAGACGGCGACGACATAGAGGCACCGAGGCGACGGCGACGAAGCAACGACCACCAGCGAGGTTGTGCACGAAACGAAGAGGAAGAAGATCGGGGCGATAGTGGCGACTGGCTGGCCTTGGCACTCCCTCGAGCTGTCGAGGAAGAAGAGGCTCCCCGGGGCGACGATCCCACGGCACCGGAGCGCGACGAGAGGCTACGGAAGGATCACCCCGCGTGCGAGCAGAGGCTCGGCCGGAGCATCGGGAGCATGGCGACGGCGAGGAGTGTGGCTACCTTACCTGGCAATGGAAAGGCGAGGGGAGGGACGAAATGGAGCGAGGGGAGCTCCGGGTAGGTATAGGACGTCTCTTATAGGGGGCTAGGGGCACCGACAGCCGTCAAATCGACGAGGTCGGGGACGTGGCGCTCTGGATGGCTGGGCTGCGGGAGCTCACTGGGCTCGCTGCTGTTGGGCCGGGAGAGGCCCAACAAGCTGGCTTCTCTCTCTCCGCACAGAAGAAAAGTTTTTTCTTTAATTTAAAAACAAAAAAAACCAAAAAAAAGGCCAGGGAAGATGGGAAGGTTTTATAGTGAAACAAAAATATAGTTGGACTCACAAAAAAAAGGGTCCTATTTAATAAAATGGTCTTGGCATTTTTAGAGCAAACAAAATAAAAACTTATTATTAACATATGAATCTGATTTGTGGAGAATCAAAAAATAAAAATATATTAGATCTTGATGCAGAGTTGATTCCTAAATCTCAACAAAATATATAGAGGAGATGCAACATTTTTATGAAAATTAATAAGCAAGTAAAATTCCACATGTTGCAAATATTTGAAAAGAGGGAGTTTGGCATAGTTTTTATAAAAAGTTGAGGAGGGATTCTTCACACCAGAACACATGAACCACCATCACACCAACACCACAATACACACACTCACCACAACAACACCATCATATGAGGAAGCATGATGCAAAATATTGATGATGATATGATGACATGATGCAAATGACATGAAGCAATTTTATTGATACCTAAACCACTATGGGTAAACATGGAGGTCCACATGAGATATATTACAAGAATGGCAATGGATGCACTTGGGCTGTTATAATTATCATGATGTATTCAACTATGTTCAGACCACCAAACACAAGCAAAACTAGTGAATGCATAAACAGCAGCAGCAACACGTCTATCCTCAGGAAATTGTAAGCATGTAAAACGTTGTTCTGTTTCTAACTCCCAAGTAAGATATATATCAGGAACATATCTACCCTCAAATGACAGAATATTCAATTTAAGTTTAGCAGATGGTCATGATCCCATACCTGAGGGGGGTGGAGCCCCACCGTTGCGAATGTAGCCATGTGGACGACCTGAGGCGTGTGGTGGTGGTTGCCCCTGGGGCTGATTTGGAACAACCTCTCCCTCATCATCGTAATCACCGTCATAATCCTTATCATAATCCTCATTCTTCTCAACGACAATAGCAGCAGCAACAACAGCCACCGAGGCTGCAGCAGTAGCAATGGCACCAGAATTTTGGCCTTGGTCGATAGGCACACGTCACCCTCGTCCCACGAAATTTGGGCGTTGTTGGTGTTGTTGTTGCCAAGATACGACATGTACAGCTGGTGGAGGTAGACGCGCAAGCACCTCATTGAATTTGGCATCAAGCTTGGCGTCGACCGTCTTCTCCAAACCATCTAGCTTGTCCATAGCCTCTCCAAGACTCGTCACCAAGTCGTTCACCTATTCACCCATCATTTGCTGAAATTTATCATGGATCTCCTTGTTCGTCATGCCGTCCCAGTTGATCTCGTCATCTTGTGATCCTGCCATGGTTAGCAGCAATAGGAACACACAAGAATATGAACTTACTGACTACTAGGAAGTGGTGGTGGTGGTGGTGTGTCACAATCGGTCAGGAAAATCTCAAATCCTTACCAGTTCTTATCAAGCAGCAAGCGGTGATCGGCAACCGTTGTAGTCAAAACTCTCAAAGCTTGGATAGAGCATTTGCCAAGAAGAGTCAAACGCACGACATAGATGTATGTGGAGCTGGGAAGGCTTATAATATGGTAGCAAAAGGGGCTCATCAATAATCAGTTTAGAGATGCAAACTTGAAAAGACGCTCAACGACGGTACCGTGCTGGTCCTAGGCTAGATCGCACTAGAGACGCGAGCCTAGAACACCAACAAAATCACGATGCGACACGTAACCAAGGGAAGAGCACACTCTGAATTTTTTTTCTCGCTCTGTTTTTGGCTCCTTTTTTCTAGAAAATCACTATAATGGCGAGTATCTCAAAACCCTTCCCAACGCGAATAAACAGGATAGGCACAAAAAAAATTGACGATTTTTTTTCTAGAACGATTCGGGGCTGCGACGACCAAAAAGTGTGACAAAAAATCACTATAGTGGTGAGTCTCTCAAAATGCTCCGCAAAGCCTAAAAACAGGATAGGGATAAAATATTTTCACCCGCCGAAATTTTTGCCTAAAAACTGCCCAGGGGTCTCCAGACGAAACCTACTCAGGCAAGGGAACACGAAACTGAAAACAAAGAGATCTCTAAACTAAACCTAATATGTAATGGACTCGGACTAGGATTGGTGGTGGATATGAATCTGGTGGAACTCGGACTAGTGGCGGATGTATGTATGGGTGGTGGAACACGGACTGGTGATGAATCTATGATGGAGGTGGACTCGGATTGGCGTGATGGCGGATATATGGTGGTATATGGCAGCGGTGATGTATCTGGTGTGGTCGTGGTATATGGCAGCTATGAAGATGATGTGGCTGCGGCGTGACAAACTGTGAACATAACTCAAAACTCTAAGGACTGGACGCTAAGACCAGCAACTTGACACGATGATGCAACCGCAAATTCAACAAAGCAACTACCGAAAAGAAAATTGCAAAGGCTCAGATTGGTTCGGATATGATGATCTAACCCTAATTTTTTTGGCTTTTTCTTGGACTGTAGGTATGAAGAAGAGATGCAATCTAAACTACGAATAATTGGGAAAATCTCACCGAGCAACCTGGAAATCTGATACCACTTGATAGAGGCAAAGGTGTCCTGTCTTTTGATGAGATGGTATCTATCGTTGTTGGTGGACTAGACTTTGACGATCCGACTACGAACGTGCGAGGACGTCGCGCCTTAGCAATCGCTAAACCAACTCCGAGAGGTTATTGACCAAGCTAGAGCATGATCAACCTGACCCCAGAGGTCTATTTCCTGCACGCAAACAAAGAACAAGCAAGAAACTGAAATTGCAATCTGGATATTGCGAAAATAAGAGGAAAGCCTTATTGATGAAAGTGCGGTTCTGTGACGTCTTGTTCTAGTCATGGAACACAAACGAAGTACGCGAAGTTGCATCTATGGCAAACTTGTAATCTAAACAAAACCCAGGTCTAAAATGGCGCCCTAAGGGTTGTACATATGAGGGAATAGAGGGGGATTTCATGCCCCTTGGAGGAGGTGTCAGAATATCTCAGTTTCCCCACACATACGAACTCTAAAAACAGCCTATAATATGGTATTTCGAAATTACATGGGTCTGGCCCAAAAATAAGGTGGCGCAACAGCTAGAATAGCTTATGAACGAAATTTATAAGGTGGCATCTTGAATATTTCGTCCAAGCCTTCATGCTCTCATTACGGTGTCTTCAAAGTGCAAAAATCACCACTGGAAACTCGATTGTCCATTCCCGCGTGCGCACCTTCTTCTCCCTGCTTGATCCCGCTCCAATGGCCATCCTTCTTGTCCATGCTATTCATAAGCAACACAAAACTATCTAATTTAGGAAGCATCATATGTTCATGAACATTAGAAGGATTTCCAAGAAACGAAAGTACCTGATAATTTAGTTGGCGTGCGCGGGCTCTAATAACTGGTCCAATATGTGTAGCTGGTGGGGATGTGCGTGTAAGATTATTAGGGATGTCCTCATCAAGAAGGGTTCACCCCTTCAGCTTGACGAAACCGACCCTCTCAGAGATAGGCGCGACAAGGGCTTTAACACACTGGTGTCAGCATCCAAGCCGACTTTTACCATTATCTTGTGGATGACGTCGTGGCAGAGCTCGCGGGACGCCTTGACAAAGTTGTCGGCTCGGTCCTCCTCGTGTTTCTCCAATGCCTTGACAAGCCCCTCGATGAAAATGGACAGCCTGACGCTTTCCACCTCCCTGTCGTCACTGGAAAACTTCCAATTTTCCATGCCCAAAACAACTAGCTGGATGGAGAGCCTATCGACGATGTTCACAAGCTGCTCCGTCTAGAGCTCCAAGTTGTTCTTCAACTCATTCGTGGAGTGGGCGGCAGAGGCGAGCAGCTCTTTCTCCTTCCGGAGTTCTTCGAGCAGGGCCCTTTCCATTGTCCTAGCGCCCTCATGGTGCTCCTCCAAACTAGTAAACTTCAGCTTCAAGTTAGTGATGGAGTCAGCAGCATCAGAAAGCTCTTGGGTCTTGCTGGAGATCGTTGTCTGCAGCTCCACTAAGGTGTGAGCTACCTTCCACTCGTTCTCCTTAAACTCCAAGATTTCCTTGCCGGAAGCGGCAAGGTCTAGCTCCATCTGCCGCACTTTGCTGTCCACTTCAGTCTTGGTGGCCTAAACAGCTTCAGCAACCTTGATGGCCTCTTGAAGCATGCCGACGTGCTCTGCAGCTTGCGCCTCGATGGCCTCCTTGTGCTTCAACTCTAGCTCTTGAATTTGTTGTGCCAGCTGGGTGTCGAGCTTGGCGGCGATGGCTGCCTCCTGAGCGGCAAGGTGCTCCTCATGAGAGTTGAGCATGGCCTTGCGCTTGATGAGATCCACATCAGCGACAACGATTCTTTGTTCAGCCTCCTCCAATGCCATCTCCGCCTCAGCCTTTTCCTAGAAAATTTTGATCCGAAGCATCCCACCATCATCCCCATGAATACTACACCACCAAGCAAACCCCCAAGTGGTCCTATGACAAGAGCACGCGCACGCGACATTGGAGCTAAGGTGAACTCACTCCTCTTTGAGTATGACGTTGATGGCAAAGGATCTTGGATGCTACCTCACAATCAAACCCTATGTATCCTTAGGTACGAGGAAGACGACCACGAAGGATCAAGGAGGATGCCCCAAGTTCAAGGCCAAGAGGAAGAAG
This sequence comes from Elymus sibiricus, assembly GCA_039707655.1. NCBI lineage: Eukaryota > Viridiplantae > Streptophyta > Magnoliopsida > Poales > Poaceae > Elymus > Elymus sibiricus. The sequence continues at coordinate 226,883,860 of CM077665.1, read as the reverse complement.
GAGCAAGGAGAAGGGCCAGCCTGAAGACGGGCGGATCATCCGGACCCCGGTCCGGATCATCCAGAGGAGGCCTGGATCATCCGGACCCCGGTCCGGATCGAACGGGTAATTCACTACCCGAATCGGACAAAACGCACCCGCAGATGGCCGGATCATCCAGACCCTAGTCTGGATCGTCCAGAGGAGGCCCGGATCGTCCGGACCAACGTCCGGATCGTCCGGGTAATCAGTGACCGAACCGGCTGGAGGAGCTCGGAAGCCGGATCATCCGGACCCCGGTCCGGATCATCCGGAGAAGCCCGGATCATCCGGACCCCGGTTCAGATCATCCGGCCGTTGCCTGCACGCACCGACGGGCCTCGGGCCTTGTATCTCTCCCCACTTACCCCTTCGCCCCTAGACTATAAGTACTCCCTTCCGAGTTTCGTTTTAGGGTAGCTATTGTTTGTCATAGACTTTGTTGACCATAGCTCCATCACTTACTTCTCCCTAGGAGATTACCCTCCGTTGAGAGAAGATCCAAGAGATGCCAAGGCCCCTCTAAGGGAAGATCCCACGGGATTCAAGACCTCCTCCTCCGGAGCGAGAAGACTATCGTTACTTGTATCCTTTTGTTGATTGTGGATCGTGCTACTCGTGTACTTGTGTGATTCTAGTGGATGTGTGATCAAAGGTTGTTCTTGAGTGTTTGATTTTCCTCTCGTGTTCTTCGTGTTCTTCGTGAGATCCCCTCCAATTCGTGAAAGATCAACTGTCACGGGCGTGCCACGTATCATATTGGTATCTAGAGCCACATTGATCACGAATTTGGAGTCTCCCCCACCGTTTTCTAGCCTAATTTTGTTTTATTTCGTCCCAATTTGAAAATCCCCACCAAAAATAGCCATAGCCAAAATTTCTTGGATTTGAGGAGATTTTGTTGATTTGGATTCGTGGATTTCATTGTGAGGCCGTGGATCTAGCTTTCCCCCTTCATTCCCATCAGTTTCCACCGTCAAATCGCCCAATTTTCACCAAAACAAATTCGTGTTCATCCCCAAAATCGCGCCCCGAAGGGAAATCCCGAGTAGTTGACCTACCCGAATCATCCGGACAGACATCCGGATCATCCGGATGACCGCCAGCCCGGATCATCTGGACCCCCACCCGGACATCCGGACCCCCACCAGCCCGGACATCCGGACCCACTACCGGATATCCAGACAGGGCCTAGCAGCAGGGCATCTTCGCCTTGTTGCATGCTTTTTCATCGTGTTCTTCTACCATTTTTCTGCAAAGCTTCTTCGATTTCTTCCGCACCATTTGCACTTGAGATTTTGAGTTGCGAGCATCGCCACTTCCTAAGGTGTTTCAGCTAATTAGGAGTGGTCCTTCATTGACATCGCCGCTCATCATCGCCCCGGATCGTCACCGACCAACTCTTCATTGACACCTCACTTTAAGCAAGGACGGTAACCTCGACGACACTCTTGACCATTTACCCTTGCCATTGCATTGTTACCCCAAGCCTATTTCGTTACTTGCCTATCGAGACTAGCCATTGAGTATTACAACATAGTACCCGCATACATAATTGCTATCTTTGTGTGCACGTCCCGCATTGTGACCATACAGAACATCATTGCAAAAGAAAAGAGAAGAAAAGTTTTTAAGCAAAAGCAAAAGAGCAAAAGAGCAATAGCATCGCAAGTTTTGCAAAGCTTACTTGATCATCTTGGATCACTTGAGCGAGTGACATGTGCCACATACACACATAGCAAGTCAGGCTTAGGAAGACGACACTTTTGGTTCATTGTAGGGTGTGCACAAGTGCGTATCGTGCCCATTGGAGCAATCGTGCTTCCGTCTCTGTAGTGTTGTGCAACGAGAGCATTTTCTGTGGATTCCACATTTTGGCTCATCCTTGGTTGCATGACCCCAATTTTCTTCCGTGTGTGTGTTTCCGTGTATACCTATTGCTATTGATCTACATTGTCTCATTTGCGAAGTTTACGAATCTCTTTCAACATTTTTGAATCTTATCTTTTGAATTGCTTGAAATTTGTGCCACTATCCTAACCAAGCTACTCCATAAGCCTTATTTGTGTAGGTGTGAGACGAACAATCTTCGGTACCAATTCTACTATTAACATACTTTCACATTGAGTGATCTTGATCCACTTTCAACTTTTGGAACGGTAATTGGTATTGTCTTCTCACTCTTCCACTTATATATTCTAGAGTGCTATGGATAGGAACATCATGTCCAACCCGGCCTTCGAGGAGAATGAAGACGACGTGAACAACCACGTCACCAAGTTGCACTTCTTCGGCGCACACAAGGCAATTACGCAAGCTCAAGATGTCTTGAATGACCGCATCGACCAACTCGCTTCGAACTTGCATGAATCCGAGACGCGCACAAGAGAATACCTCGACACCAAGCTCTCAAGCCAAATGGAGGAGCACCGGTCCTTGATGGTCACTCGAGCACCTTCCTCATCTACATCGACAAGGAGTCGTCACACAAGTCGCAACTCAACGACGTACTCTTCCGACGCAAGTCCACAAGCGCGTCATCACCATCGCGACGAACACTCCGGCCCAAGTTCTCCACAAGGTCGTCACCGTCAAGGCAATCCATTTCATGGCAATGGATTGCAAGATCGCTTCCGCGCTCGAGAACGTCGCCGCCAACAAGAGCAAGATGTGTAGGAGCAAGAACAACAACGCCAAGATCAAGAACAACGACGCCGAGAAAAAGAACAACATCGCCGTCATGAACGAGCGCTTGAAGCACATCGCGCTTTGCAAGAAGCTACTCGTGCCTTGGAGGAGCACAACCGCCAAGCTCATCACGAGCAAGAAGCACTTCGCCAAGCACAACAAGAAGAACTTCATCAACAACGACAAGAAGAAGCCAATCGCCAAGAGGAGCATAAAGAAAGGTGCAACCGAGTGCGTCCACCTCGTCGCCATCCTCAAGATCATCACGTTGAACCCGACCAGGAGGATGACCAAGAACAAGATCAACGTCAACACCCTCAAGGCAATGACAATGAGGATCCACCTCCAAGACAAGGTTTTTGCCATCCCCACCACAATGATGAACAATGCTTCGGCAAGCTCAAGTTCACAATGCCAAAGTTTTCCGAAAGCAATGATCCCGAAGATTACTTGTCATGGGCACTCAAGGTTGACAAGATCTTTTGCCTACACAACTATGATGAAGAGAAGAACATAGCCATGGCTTCCCTTGAGTTCCAAGACTATGTCCTCATTTGGTGGGAACAAGTGATCGAGCGAAGAAGAGAGAGAGGTGAACCTCCTATCACCACTTGGGCCCAAATGAAGGACCTCATGCGAGCTCGTTTTTTGCCTACACACTACAACTGGGATCTTTTCAAGAAGCTCCAACAACTCAAGCAAGGCACCAAGTCGGTAGAAGAGTATTACCAAGAGATGGAGATCGCTATGATCCGAGCCAATGTCAAGGAAGATGACGAGCAAACAATGGCACGCTTCTTGAATGGTCTCAACTACCAAGTCAAGAAGATAGCCGACTTCCAACCTTACTCAAACCTACTTGAACTCGTGCATCAAGCAACCAAGGCGGAACAACAAGTGCAAGATGACTACAAGTACTCCAAGTTCTCCTCCAAGACCTACGGCTCAAGTGCTCAAGCTACTATGACAACGACACCTTCAAATACGAAATCTACAACACCTACCGGCGACAAGTCAAGCTACAAGGACAAGATGACTTCTTCAAGCCGGCCAACCTCAAGCACCTACAAGCCGAGGGCTTCATCCTCTACCACAACATCGGATGCTACCGCCAAAACAAGCTCCATCAAGTGTTTCACGTGCCAAGGGCGAGGCCACAAGACCTTCGAATGCCCAACCAAACGCAACATGATCCTCCTCAACGATGGCACCTATGACTCTATGAGCGACGATGAGATGCAAGCTTTGGAGCAAGTGGCCATACACCGCCAAGTGAATGAAGATGAAGATTCACAAATCTTTTGCGACAACGATTCGAGCCCCGCTCTCGTTGTCTCCAAAGTTTTGATGCTCCAACAACAAGAAGACGAGGACCAATGTTGCCACATCTTCCACACCAAGGCGGGCATCCAAGGAAAGTCCGTCAAGGTCATCATCGACGGAGGGAGTTGCCACAACTTGGCAAGTGAAGACCTTTGTTCCAAGCTACAATTGGTCAAGAAAAAGCACCCTCGTCCCTACAAGGTCCAATGGCTTAGTGATTCCGGAACCCTCCAAGTTGACCACACCGTGGAAGTTTCCTTCAAGATAGGCGCATATGAAGACACTTTGGAGTGTGATGTGGTTCCAATGTCCGTTTGCCACCTCCTACTTGGTAGACCATGGCAATTTGACCGTGGCGTCACACACAATGGTCGGACAAATCAATGTAGCTTCAAGATGAAGGGCAAGCAATATGTGCTACGACCAATGACTCCAAGTCAAGTCATCGCCGACAAACAAGCTTCATCCCATCGTGGAGATAAAAGTGAGAGATTGATCCACCTCAAAGAGAGTGAGTGCCACAAGCCAAAAATGAGCGACTCCACGATGAGGGACATGAGAGATATATTTCTTTTAGCCACTAAAAGAGATTTGAGGGATGTGAGTGAGAGCCCATCGACTGTTCTTCACTATGTACTTGTTTGCAAAGATGACGTCGTTCGGACTAACCCTTCACAACACATTCCTCTTGTGTTATCTAAGTTGTTACAGGAATTAAAGGATGTGTTCCCCGATGAGCTACCTCCGGGACTACCACCAAAACGAGGGATCGAATACCGCATCGACCTCATCCCCGGAGCACCGCTTCCTATAAAGGCTCCCTACCGCGTCAACCCCGAAGAAACAAAGGAAATACAAAGGCAAGTCCAAAAACTCCTAGATAAAGGGCATGTACGTGAGAGTTTGAGTCCTTGTGCAGTTCCGGTAATTCTAGTACCTAAGCAAGATGGTATTATGCGCATGTGTTCTGATTGCCGTCCTATCAATGCTATCACCATTCGATACCGTCACCCCATTCCTCGCTTAGATGATATGCTAGATGAACTTAGTGGTGCCACTATATTTTCTAAAATTGAATTAAAGAGTGGTTACTACGAAATCCACATACAAGAGGGTGACGAGTGGAAAACAGCTTTTAAGACAAAATTTGGTCTCTATGAATGGTTGGTTATGCCCATGGGTTTATCCGAAGCACCGGGCACTTTCATGCGTGTTATGCACTATGTTTTGAGACCCCTCATAGGATATTGTGTTGTGGTCTATTTTGATGATATTCTTGTCTTTAGCAAGTCTCTTGAGGAGCATGCTACACATGTTCGTGATGTTTTGCAAATCCTTCGAAAAGAACAACTCTATGCAAACATGGAGAAATGCACATTTGGTGTTAAGAAGGTTGTTTTCTTAGGTTTTGTAGTATCTTCTAAGGGCATTCATGTAGATGAAACTAAGATTGATGCTATTAAAACTTGTCCCACACCAACGAATTTGCAATAAGTGCATAGTTTGCTAGGACTAGCCAGTTTCTATCGTCGTTTTGTAAAAGACTTTAGCACTATTACATCCCCTCTCCATGCTTTGAGCAAGAAAAATGCACCATTTATTTGGGGTCCTTCCCAATACACCGCATTCCATGAACTTTAAAATTTGCTCACTCATGCACCTTTGCTTGCTTTGCCCAATTTTGATAAAACATTTGTGGTGCATTGTGATGCTAGCGGTAATGGAATAGGTGGTGTGCTTATGCAAGAGAAGCGTCCAATCGCGTACTTTAGCGAGAAACTATCTGGCGCTCAACTTAACTACCCCATCTATGACAAGGAATTATATGCTTTGGTGAGAGTTTTACATGTGTGGGAACATTACTTGCACCCTCATGACTTTGTTATCCATACTGACCACGAAACGCTTAAGTATTTAAAGGGTCAAACTAAGTTGAACAAACGACATGCTAAACGACATGTCATCAAATACATTAAGGGTAAGGAAAACATTGTGGCGGATGCTCTTTCCCGCAAATGCATGCTAATTACTCAACTTGAATTGAATGTTGTTGGTTTTGAGCACATCAAAGACTTGTATGAGCATGATGCCTATTTTGCTAATCCTTACGCCATGTGCCAAGTGAAAACTTGTTGGGAGAACTATTATATGAAAGATGGCTATCTTATGCGTGCTAACAAATTGTGTATACCCGAGTCTTCTCTTCATTTGTTGCTTTTGCAAGAGGCTCACAGTGGAGGACTTATGGGTCACTTTGGACGCGAAAAGACGTATGCCACACTATCCAACAAGTACTTTTGGCCCAAGATGTTTCGTGATGTTGCACGCTTCACCAACCGATGCTCTACATGCCGCAAAGCTAAGTCCAAAGCTCAATCCCATGGTCTTTATATGCCTCTCCCTATACCTTTCCAACCTTGGGAAGACATTAGTATGGATTTTCTGCTTGGCTTGCCATGAAGTAAAAATGGCCATGACTCCGTTTTTGTAGTTGTGGATCGCTTTTCCAAGATGGCTCATTTCATTCCATGTCACAAGATAGACGATGCTTCACATATTGCAAATTTGTTTTGTAGGGACATCTTGCGACTACATGGTGTCCCAAAGACCATTGTCTCGGATCGCGACGTCAAATTCTTGAGATACTTTTGGAAGACCCTATGCGCCAAGCTCGGAATCAAGCTTCTTTTCTCTTCGGCATATCACCCTCAAACCGATGGACAAATGGAGGTGACGAACCGGACACTTTCTACCCTACTTCGCATGTTGATCAAGAAGAACATCAAGGAATGGGAAGATTGCCTCCCCATCACCGAGTACGCCTACAATCGCGCAAGTCACTCCACCACCGGCAAGTCTCTGTTCGAAGTGGTCTACCGCTTCAATCCTTTCTCCCCATTGGACATCCTACCTCTACCACTCCAAGAGCGCGTCAACATGGACACAAGTGTAAGGGCAATCTACATCAAGAGGATGCATGAAGATACAAGACACACGATTGAATGTCAAGTGGAACGCCTCACCAACAAGCGGAACCTCAACAAGCACCCTATGGTGTTCAAGCCCGGTGATCTTGTGTGGCTACACCTTCGCAGGACCGCTTCCCCAACGAACGCAAGTCCAAGCTACTTCCTCGAGCCGACGGTCCTTTCAAGGTGTTGGCACGCTACAACAACAATGCCTACATGATTGACATACCACGCGACAAGTACAATGTGAGCAACACCTTCAACGCACGGATCTATCCCCTTTTCATGGCGATGAAGATCTTGATCGAAGGACGGATCTTCCCCAAGGGGGGGGGGAGATGATGCGGAGCATCCCACCATCATCCCCATGAAGACTACACCACCAAGAAAACCCCCAAGTGGTCCTATGATAAGAGCACACGCACGCGACATTGGAGCTAAGGTGAACTCACTCCTCTTCGAGTATGACATCGATGGCAAAGGAACTTGGATGCTACCTCGCAATGAAACCCTTTGTATCCTTAGGTACGAGGAAGATGACCACAAAGGATCAAGGAGGCGGCCCCAAGTTCAAGGCCAAGAGGAAGAAGGAGCAAGGAGAAGGGCCAGCCTAAAGACGGCCGGATCATCCCGACCCCGGTCCGGATCATCCGGAGGAGGCCCGGATCATCCGGACCCCGGTCCGGATCGTCCGGGTAATTCCCTACCCGAACCGGACAAAACGCACCCGCAGATGGCCGAATCATCCCGACCCTGGTCCGGATCGTCCGGAGGAGGCCCGGATCGTCCGGACCAACGTCTGGATCGTCCGGGTAATCAGTGACCGAACCGGCTGGAGGAGCTCCGAAGCCGGATCATCCGGACCCCGGTCCGGATCATTCGGAGAAGCCCAGATCATTCGGACCCCGGTCCGGATCATCCGGCCGTTGCGTGCGTGCACCCACGGTCCTCGGAACTTGTATCTCTCCCCACTTACCCCTTCGCCCCTAGACTATAAGTACTCCCTTCCTAACTTCGTTTTAGGGTAGCTATTGTTTGGCATAGACTTTGTTGAGCATAGCTCCATCACTTACTTCTCCCTAGGAGATTACCCTCCGTTGAGAGAAGAGCCAAGCGATGCCAAGGCCCCTCTAAGGGAAGATCCCACGGTATTCAAGATCTCCTCCTCCGGAGCGAGAAGACTATCGTTACTTGTATCCTTTTGTTGGTTGTGGATCGTGCTACTCGTGTACTCGTGTGATTCTAGTGGATGTGTGATCGAAGGTTGTTCTTGAGTGGTTGATTTTCCTCTCGTATCTCTCTCGTGTTCTTTCTGTTCCTCGTGAGATCCCCTCCAATTCATGAAAGATCAACTCACACGGGAGTGCCCCGTATCAAAATTCCTCCACAACTTTGGCGAGTTGGGCTTGGTAGGTGGTGAGGTCTTCACGGAATTATGTGAACCAGGCCTGCATCTCAGCAAGACTCCTTTGGAAATCAGCCTGTGCATTGGCAAGGATGGCTTCTCGGCAGTCTAACCTCTCCGAGTGGCTGCCGTAGTGGGTTTAGAGCCGCTAGAAGTTCTTGTCGATGGAGAGAATGATGTTGTGCTCCTTAGCCTTGTCGCTTCCATCGAAAGGATCGACGGTGACTGCTCCACCAGCTGTCGCAACGGCGGCGGCAAGGGTTTCCCCTTTGGTGAAACCTTCGAGAATTGCCTTGCCGGGAGCGCTGACGAATTGCAGGTCACCCACTTAAGGTATGTGCTGGGTGGAGGCACTTCAAATGTTCACGGACCAGCGGCAGCCTTGTTGGTTGCCTCTGACTCAATGAGCATGCCCTTCCCGGGAACTCCTTAGGCAAAGATGTCTTCATTTTCTATGGCCACTGCTGGAGTCATCTCCTCAGCAGCCTTCTTGCTGGCCTCCTTTGCGTTCTCCTGGCGGCCTCCTCTTTAACCACAAACTGAAAGGTATTTTCGTGTTGGGGGCTGCGCTGCGGGCTGTGCTGGGGTCTGTTGACAACGACATTTGCCTTTGGCGCGTTTGTCGGCGTTCTGGGAACGGGGGTACCCAGACCTGCATGCCTGCGGCCCAGGGCATGGCCCACTCCGTCAGCCAAACACAACCAGACGCAGCCCCCCTCGAGACAAGGCCCTCGCGAGGCCCCTAGGCTCGCGAGGGAGAGCAGCACCAGGACCGGCAAGCGAAGGGCCTCCCCAGGCCCCCTCCGGAGCGGCGGAGATCTCTATGCAGGGCCCGGCCTCAGGAGTCAAAGATGACGCAAGGAAGGACAGGCGGGTGTCAGCGCACCAGGCGGAGCAGTTTCCCCTTTGGTGCAAAGGGGGCAAGGACGTATGCGGGTTCCCAAAGCACCCCCCAAAGATTTCCACTCCGATGCAACAAGACCACGACCACGAGCCCCGCAGGACGGATGTCATCGCCGATCCCACCCCTGCATCATCGACAACCAGTTTGCAGGCGAAGACCGCCTTTGGACAGGGCGGGGATGTACTCCTGTCCCCCTTCAAATTTGGCCGTTGTGGGATCCCTTCCAGCCATTGCGATAAGGGAAGAGGACCCGGGCCAGCGCTATATATAGAGGCAAGGCTGCATCGTAGAGGAGCCCGATCGGATCCGAAGCCAGTCGATCCATCTCTCCATCTGGCCCAATACAAAGCCAGAGGGCAAAGAATGCCTCAGGAACTCCCTCGCGAGGATCCTAATCATTGTACTAGTTCATCCACCATACCTCCACGAGAGGCAATCCACCAAAGCAGGAGTAGGGTATTACACTTCGCAGCGGCCCGAACCTAGTTAAACCACCGTGTTCATCTTCTTCCTCGTCATCGTGCGAGTTCGTCGTCTTAGCCATCGAGTAGTGAGCTAGGTAGGGCGAAGCTGCAGGGAATCTCCGCACATGCCCCTGTGTTCGAACCTTGAGGGTTTTGCGGAGCCCGAAATCCGACATTTGGCGCGCCAGGTAGGGGGCGTGTCAGAGCTTCCCTGTTTGCGGCGACAGCCGAGCCCCGGTTCGGCAACTCCATGGTGGACGAGATCCCCGACGCCGGTCGGCCCCTGGCACGCGATGGCACCGGGACACGCAGGGCCAGCCCCATGGTCGCCTGCATCCTCGGCGGGTCGCAGACACCGTCCTCCGGTCGCCAAGCCAAGCGGTTCCTGTGCCATGTAGGAGCGGTTCGGCCGCGGCCCGAGCCCACGCCGCACCGCGCTTGGCCGGAGACCGACATTACCTTCGGCCCCGACGACCACCCGAAGACGACGGGAGCTGCTGGAACGCTCCCCATGTTGTGCACGCCAACCATACGTGGCGTGGCCGTCTCCAGGACCCTCATAGACGGTGGCGCTGGCCTCAATGTCATCTCCGTGGAGGCCTTCGACGCGCTGCAGCTACCCCGTGACCAACTCGCACCTTCAAGGCCCTTCTCTGGGGTGGTCGGCGGATCCGTCGTTCCGGTGGGACGGGTGCGCCTCCCCATCACCTTTGGCACCCGTTCCAACTTCCGCACCGAGCAGGTCGACTTCGATGTCGCCCACATCCACCTCCCGTACAACGCGATACTTGGCTATCCCGCCCTCGCCCAGTTCATGGCGGCAACGCACCTGGGCTGCAACGTCATCAAGATGCCCGGGAGTGGCGGCATCCTCATCGTCGTGGGGGATGTCAAGGACGCGTCCCACGTGCTGAAGCTCTCTTACAAAGCAGCGGCCGCGGCGCGCACCAGTGCCGGGCACACCGCGCAGGCCGCGGAGGAACCTGGGGGTATCCTCGATGTCGCGCCGGTGAAGAAGAGGTAGTTGTTCTCCCAAAGTCGGGCGGAGACGAAGAAGGTGCTGGTGGACGAAGGAAACCTTGGCCCTACCTTCACCATCGGCGCCGACTTGCCTCAGGATCAGGAGGAGGCGTTGGTGGCCTTCCTCCGTGCGAACAAGGACGCGTTCGCGTGGAGCGCCTCCGACCTGGTGGGGGTCCCAAGGGACGTGATCGAGCACCACCTCATAGTGTGCCCGAACGCACGTCCGGTAAAGCAAAAGGCAAGGAGGCAAGCTCAGGAGAAGCAGGCGTTCATCGCCCAGGAGGTCGGCAAGCTGAAGGAGGCCGGGGTCATCCGGGAGGTGCGTTAATCGGAATGGGTGGCCAACCGGTGGTCGTCCCGAAGAAAGGCGGGATGGAGCGTATGTGCGTCGACTTCACGAGCCTCAACAAAGCCTGCCCAAGATCCATTCCCGCTGCCGCGCATCGATCAGATCGTGGACTCCACCGCGGAGTGCGACCTCCTGTGCTTCCTGGACGCCTTCTCAGGCTACCATCAGATCAAGATGGCGGTGGAGGACATCGAGAAGACGGCCTTCCTCACCTCATGCGGGGTATTCTGCTACACGTGCATGCCCTTCGGGCTGCAGAACGCCGGGGCAACCTTCCAACGGTTGATGCACATCGCCCTGGGGCCACAGCTCGGGAGGAATGCAGAGGCCTACGTCGATGACATCGTGGTCAAGTCCAAGGTGGCCAAGACCCTGGTCGAGGATTTAGAGGAGACATTCGCCAGCCTGAGGGAAGTGAACCTGAAGCTCAACCCTGAGAAGTGCGTCTTTGGGGTCCCCTCTGGCAAGCTGCTCGGTTTCCTGGTATCGCATCGGGGAATAGAGGCGAACCCGGAGAAGGTCAAGGCCATAAACAAGATGAGCGCACACCAGACCCTCAAGGAAATGCAGAAATTGGTGGGGTGCGTGACCTCCTTGGGTCGCTTCATCTCCAAGCTTGGCGAACAGGCACTGTCGTTCTTCAAGATCATGAAGAGGAAGGGCCCTTTCGAATGGACCCCGGAGGCGGACGCAGCCTTTGAGAAACTCAAGCAGTACCTCAAGAGCCCGCCGGTGATGGTGGCGCCTCGCCCTCGGGAGCTCCTGCTGCTATACCTGGCTGCCACCCCCCAGTCCGCCAGCGCTGCATTGGTGGCAGTCAGGAAGGAGCGAGCTGGCACGCGCGCCACGTCGACGGGCGCCGGTGGGCCCCCAAGCCTGGAACAAGGGGGCTCACAGGATCCCGTGGAGCCCGCTTCTCCCCAAGCCGAAGCGCCAGAGGCCCCAGCCGCTCCAACGGTCCCTGAAGCGCTCAACCCTTATGAGGCCCCAGCCGCTCCGACGGCCCCTGAAGCACTCAACCCTCATGAGGCCCCTGCCGCACCGACGACCCCCGAGGCGCCAAGGCCACTTGGGCCCGCCACGGAACAGGACACCGCAAGGGACCTCACCCTCGTCGAACACCCAGTGTACTACGTCAGCACGGTGCTGCAGGATGCGCGCTCGCGCTACCCCATGCAACAGAAGCTCCTCCTAGCGCTTCTTGTCGCCTCGAGGAAACTGCGCCACTACTTCCAGGGACATCCCATCAAGGTTGCCTCTGCCTACCCCCCAGGAAGCGCAACCCCAACGCGGCAGGAAGAGTTGCCGAATGGAACATCGAGCTGCAGGCCTTCAACATAGAGTTCAGCAAGACTAGGGTCATCAAAGGGGCAGCCCTGGCAGACTTCGTGGCAGAGTGGACAGATGCCCCTGGCCGGGGGCTAGATGGGAGCCAGTCCCTCACCCCTGGCGATGAGGCACCCGAGGGATAGATCATGCATTTCGACGGAGCCTTCATGCGCAAGGGAGCAGGAGCTGGGGTCGTGCTCACTTCCCCGACAGGCGACAAGCTCAGTTACGCTGTGCAGCTCTGTTTCCAGCATGGAGAGAAGGTTTCCAACAACATCGCGGAGTACAAGGGCCTCATCGCCGGTCTCAAGGCGGCGGCGGCCTTGGGGGTTCGGTGCCTCACCATCATGGGCGACTCCTAGCTCCTCGTCAACTTCTCCAACAAAGAGTATACACCCAAGGATGAGCACATGGAGGCATATTTGGAAGAGGTACGTAAGATCGAAAAACGTTTTCAAGGTTTGGAGTTGCAGCACATCCCGCGCGGCGCGAACAAGGAAGCCGATGAGATCGCCAAGAGGGCCTCGCGCTGCGAGCCTCAGGAGCCAGGCATCTTCGAGGAGCGGCTCTTCAAGCCCTCGGCGGCGCCACCCACCGAAGACCTGGCGCCGCAAGGTGAAGAGCTCCCCCCATCGCCGCCCTCGGGGGCTCCGGACTGTGGCCAGGCCTCAGGAGCCCGGCTGCTCCTGGCCCTGGAGCCTCAGGCCGACATCTGGATGCAGGAGATCAGGGCGTACCTACTTCATGGCACGCTACCGGAAAAGGAGGAGGACGCGGAGCGCGTATCATGGCAGGCCACGGCCTACTGCTTGCAGGATGGCGACCTGTACCGCAGGCGCCCGAACAACCTCGCGCTGCGGTGCATCTCCAAGGAGCAAGGGTGTGAGCTGCTGGCCGACATCCACGGAGGAGACTGCGGGCATCACTCCTCGTCGTGCACCCTTGCAGGGAAGGCATTCTGATCAGGCTTCTAATGGCCCTCGGCGCTTGATGACGCCATTGAGCTGGTCCGGTCTTGCGAGGCCTGCCAGTTTCATGCCAAGCAGATTTACCAGCCCGCGCAGGGCCTCCAGACCATCCCGCTCTCCTAGCCCTTTGCGGTCTGGGGGCTGGACATACTGGGGCCCTTTCCACGAGCAGCGGGCGGGTACCGCTACCTCTACGTCGCCATTGATAAGTTCACCAAATGGGCGGAGGTGGAACCCATGCACACCATCCCGGCCGGATCAGCCGTCAAGTTCATCAAGGGCCTCGTAAGCCGGTTCGGCGTCCCCAACCGCATCATCATCGACAACGGTTCGCAGTTCACAAGTAACCTCTTTAGAACCTATTGTGCTAACCTTGGAACGCAGATAAGCTACGCCTTGGTAGCCCACCCACGGAGCAACGGCCAGGCGGAGCGCGCCAATGCGGAGGTCTTGCGGGGCCTCAAGACAAGGAGCTTCAACAAGAAGCTTGAAGCTTGCGGCAGGGGTTAGGTCGATGAGCTTCAGTCGGTGATGTGGTCCATCCGCACCACCGCGACTAAGCCCACCGGCGAGACCACGTTCTTCCTCGTCTACGGAGCCGAAGCCGTCCTCCCCCACGAGGTCAAGCACCGATCCCCACGGGTCTTGGCATTTGACGAGGAGCGTCAGGATGTCGCGCGGGTAACAGACCTCGTGCTTGGGGAGGAGGCGCGTCGCCGAGACTCGCTCCGAGCTACGAGGTACTGATACGTCTCCAACGTATCTATAATTTATGAAGTATTCATGCCATGTTTACAATAATTCTATATGATTTTGGTATGATTTTATTAGAACTAACCCGGACGGACGCTGTTTTCAGCAGAGCTACCGTGGTGTTGTTTTTGTGCAGAAATAAAAGTTCTCGGAATGAGCTGAAAATGTACGGAGAATATTTTTGGAAAATATAAAAAATACTGGCGAAAGAATCAACCGGAGGGGGTCCACCACCTGGCCACAAGCCAGGGGGAGCGCCCCCCCTAGGGCACGCCCCCTGTCTTGTGGGCCCCTCGGGCACCCCTCTGACTTGTTTCCAATGCCAAGTACTCCTATAAATCGAGAAACCTCCAGAAAGAAACCTAGATCGGGAATTCCGCCGCCGCAAGCCTCCAGAGCCACGAAAAACCAATCAGGAGCCCGTTCCGGCACCCTGCCGGAGGGGGAAACCATCACCGAAGGCCATCTTCATCATCCCGGCGGTCTCCATGACGAGGAGGGAGTAGTTCACCCTCGGGGCTGAGGGTATGTACCAGTAGCTATGTGTTTGATCTCTCTCTATCGTGTTCTTGAGATGACACGATCTTGATGTACCGCGAGCTTTATTGATATAGATGAATCATATGGAGTTTTCCCCTCTCTATCTTCTTGTGATGAATTGAGTTTTCCCTTTGAAGTTTTCTTATCGGATTTAGTCTTTAAGGATTTGAGAACACTTGATGTATGTCTTGCGATGGGATATCCGTGGTGACAATGGGATGTTCTATTGATCCACTTGATGTATGTTTTGGTGATCAACTTGCGGGTTCCGTGACCTTGGGAACCTATGCAGGGGTTGGCACATGTTTTCGTCTTGACTCTCCGGTAGAAACTTTGGGGCACTCTTTGAAGTTCATTGTGTTGGATTGAACATGATGAATCTGAAATTGTGTGATGCATATCGTATAATCAAGCCCATGGGTACTCGTGGTGACATTGGAGTATCTAGGTGACATTAGGGTTTTGGTTGATGTGTATCTTAAGGTGTTATTTTAGTACGAACTCTAGGGCTGTTTGTGACACTTATAGGGATAGCTCATAAGATTGATCGGAAAAGATAACTTTGAGGTGGTTTCGTACCCTACAATAATTTGTTCGTTTGTTCTCCGCTATTTGTGACTTTGGAGTGAACTCTTTGTTGCACGTGAGGGATTTACATACGATTCAACTATGTCAGTATTGTTGAGAGAACTTGCACTAGTGAAAGTATGAACCCTAGGCCTTGTTTTCAAGCATTGCAATACCGTTTTTGCTCACTTTTGTTACTTGCTACCTTGCTGTTTTTATATTTTCAGATTACAAAAACATATATCTACCATCCATATTACACTTGTATCACCATCTCTTCGCCGAACTAGTGCGCCTATACAATTTACCATTGTATTGGGTGTGTTGGGGACACAAGAGACTCTTTGTTATTTGGTTGTAGGGTTGTTTGAGAGAGACCATCTTCATCCTATGCCTCCCACGGATTGATAAACCTTAGGTCATCCACTTGAGGGAAATTTGCTACTGTCCTACAAAACTCTGCGCTTGGAGGCCCAACACGAGTCTACAAGAAGAAGGTTGCGTAGTAGACATCAAGCTCTTTTCTGGCGCCATTGCCGGGGAGGTGAGTGCTTGAAGGTATATCTTTAGATCTTTCAATTGAATCTTTTAGTTTCTTGTTTTATCACTAGTTTGGTTTTATAAAAGAAAACTACAAAAAAATGGAATTGAGGTTGCCTCATATGCTTCATCTTTTTAATGTCTTTCGTGAAAATGATGGAACGGAAAATTGTGCTCAGGTGTTAGAAGAAGAAGTTATTAAAATGTTTGGCACTAAACCTTTGAGTGATGAGCATGATTGCAATGTTGTTAGTATGAATTCCTTGAATATTCATGATGCTAATGATATGCAAAGCTACAAGCTTGGGGATGCTATGTTTGATGAAGATGATATGTTTAGTCCCCCAAGTTTTGATGAGCAAATTTATTATGATGAAAGCATGCCTCCTATTTATGATGACTATTGTGATGACACGTATGCTATAAAGAATAATGATAACCATGAAACTTGTCATCATGATTTTAATTTCCAATTGGATTATGCTTCTCATGATAGTTATTTTGTTGAGTTTGCTCCCACTACTATTGATGAGAATAAATTTGCTTATGTGGTGAGTAGTAAAATTTCTATGCTTGTAGATCATGAAAAGAATGCTTTATGCGCTGGTTATATTGTGAAATTCCTTCATGATGCTACTGAAAATTATTATCAGGGAGGAACATATGCTTGTAGGAATTGCAATAATATCAAGTTTCCTCTCTATGTGTTGAAAATCTTGAAGTTTTGCTTGTTTTGCCTTCCTATGCTAGTTGATTATTGCTCCCATAAATTGTTTGCTCACAAAATCCCTATGCATAGGAAGTGGGTTAGTCTTAAATGTGCTAGTCATATGCTTCATGATGCTCTCTTGCATGTTTCAATTCTTATCTTTTATGTGAGCATCATTGAAATCATCATGCCTAGCTAAAAGGCATTAAAGAAAAGCGCTTGTTGGGAGACAACCCAATACTTTTACTTTCTGTTTTTGTGTGTACACATGATTAAGCTACTGTATAATCATGTTTTATAGCTTTTCTTTCAATAAAGTGCCAAGTAAAGCCTTTGGGATAGTGTGGATGATAGTTGACTTGATTCTGTGCAAAAACAGAAACTTTTCCCCTCAGTCCAGGAATTTTTTAAATTCACTGGAACATGATTTTGATCTGAATTTTTTTACACATGATTGATATACAAATTTCCTAGATTTTCCTAATTTTTCAGAATTTTTAGAGACAGGGAAGTATGGCTATACTACAGATCTTCACAGACTGTTCTGTTTTTGACAGATTCTGTTTTGCATGCATAGTTTACTTGTTTTAGTGTTTCTATAGCTTATATTGAGTGATATAAATTATGGGAATGATAGAATACAGTAGGTATTATGTGAGAACAATTATGAATCTTGTCTTGAAAGTACCTAAGTGAATGATCTTTATTTATTACACTAACCCTTCTCACGAAGTTCCGTTAAGTTTTGTGTGATTGAAGTTTTCAAGTTTTGGGTGATACACCGATCTGAGGAGAACAAGGAGTGACAAGAACCTAAGCTTGGGGATGCCCAAGGCAACCCCAAGGTAATATCCAAGGAAGACTCAAGCGCCTAAGCTTGGGGATGCCCCGGAAGGCATCCCCTCTTTCGTCTTCAACATTATCGGTATATCTTACTTAGAGCTATATTTTTATTCGTCACATAATATGTGCTTTGCTTGGAGCGTCATTTTATTTTCTTGTTCTCTGTTAGGTGTTATTTATAATCTTGTTTTTCAATAAAAAGTTCCAAGAATTGCCTTAGGATGCTTGCATTGCATGTTTTGATGAGTGCTGTGTATAAACAGAAACTTTGGCTGTAGTGTTTGAATTTTCATATTTTACTGGAACGTGGAAAGTTTCTGAAATTTTTACACAGTGTTTTCATATAAATTTTATAGCATGTCCTAAATTTTCATAATTTTTTGAGTTACAGAAGTACACTGTTTTCATAAATTGCTACAGACTGTTCTGTTTGGACAGATTGCTGTCATAGTTTTGTTATCTACCTATCCTATAGTTTCCATAGCCTATATTGGTAGATATAAATTGTGGAGATGATAGTAAAAAGTAGATGATGTTTTAAAATTATTGTGCAACTTGTCTTGTCAGTACATAAAGAGTTGATTTATTATTATGTGCACTAACCTATCTCACGAGTTCTTTTCAAGTTTTGTGTGGATGAAGTTTTTGAGAATAGGTGAAACCGGGATATGAGAGAATTGAACGAGATACAAAAGCTTAAGCTTGGGGATGCCCAAGGCACCCCAAGTAAATATTTCAAGAAGTCTCAAGCATCTAAGCTTGGGGATGCTACGCATCCCACCTCTCTTCATCAACAATTATCGGTTAGCCTATGTTGAGCCTAATTTTTTATTCGTTCACATGAAGCGTGCTATTCTTGGAGTGCTATTTTTCTTTTGCTTGCTGTTTAATAAAATACTCAGATCTGAAAATATTTATTGAGAGAGAAAGAGAGTCCTCACATAGCTACTTAATTGTTTGACTACTTATTGATCCTCACTTATATCTTTTGAGAGTAGCTTGTCATTTCCTCTCATGCTTCACTTATACCTTTTTGAGAGATGAAATTTTTATGCTCCCGTACTTCACTTAAATTTGTTTGAGCTTTCCAAAAAGCAATAGCAACATATGAAACTAGTCCCAAAGTGATAGATATCCAAGGAGGATATAATAAAAACTTTCATGAAGATCTTGGGACAAATTAAACTTGATTATTGGTAATAGTTTTAAAACATGATGATAGTAATATGTGAGTCATGTTAGTGAGTAATTATGCTTAGTAGGAATATTGGTGTTAAGGTTTGTGATTCCCTATGCATGCACGAAAGTCAATAGTTATGCAATGAAGTTATATCCTACTTCTGGTGCATTATTCGGTGTTAGTTATGACTCAATGCTCACTTATGTGATTTGTCGTTCCTTGGTTTGGCTGCTTCCTAATCTATTTGCTAGCCTTCATTTGTACTAAGCAGAAATACTACTTGTGCATCCAAAATCCTTAAACCAAGTTTTGCCTTATGAGTCCATCATACCTACCTATACGCGGTATTTCCATGCCGTTCCAAGCAAATTTGTATGTGCCATCTCTAAATTTTCAAAATAAATTTTCTCTTTTGTGTGCCCGTACCGCTCATGAAACGGTGGGGAGTATCCAATATTTTTCCATGCTAGGTGTGTTATTCTCACGATATGTGTTGATTCACTATCATTCATGAGAAAGTGGCTGGTACTCGGGCTGCCCAGTTCCATGCTCAAAAATCAAATCAAAATATAATGAAACAAAAGTCCCCCAGGATTGTTGTTTGTATGGAAGGTACCTGTGGATTCGGCTCGCCGTGGAGTGTGGTTGATTGGTGGAGGGGGAGTAAAAACTTTACCATTCTGTTTGGGAACCGCCTATAATGTATCTAGCATGGAAAGTATTGTGAGCTACTTTGTCGTTTTCGTTGACAGGAAAAGCATGCCACTCAAAATATTTTGCTCTCTCAATTTAAACCTTGAGCTCTGGCACCTCTACAAATCCCTACTTCCCTCTGCGAAGGGCCTATCTATTTACTTTATGCAATTTTTATTTTTGCTTTGAGTCTCCATCTTCTCTTATAAGCACCAACTAGGGGGCACTATGATCGTACTTGAGCATTGGGCATAGCTAATATTTGAGTGTGTTACATGAATGGATCAATGATTGAGCATGATGGGCTAGGGATAACTTTCTTTAGTGTTGATATTTTGAAAGACATGGTTGCTTGTTGACATGCTTGAGTATTGAAGTCATTATGTTAAAACTAGACTATTGCTTTGAATCATTTACAAGTCCAAATGTCCATGCTATACAAACAAGAAAAGAATATGATGAATATGTTAGGTCGCATTCACACTTCATAAATTATTTCTTTTATCATTTACCTACTCGAGGACGAGCAGGAATTAAGCTTGGGGATGCTGATACGTCTCCAACGTATCTATAGTTTATGAAATATTCATGCCATGTTTACAATAATTCTATATGATTTTGGTATGATTTTATTAGAACTAGCCCGGACTAACGCTGTTTTCAGCAGAGCTACCGTGGTGTTGTTTTTGTGCAGAAATAAAAAGTTCTCGGAATGAGGTGAAAATTTACGGAGAATATTTTTGGAAAATATATAAAATACTGGCGAAAGAATCAACCGGAGGGGGTCCACCACCTGGCCACAAGCCAAGGGGGCGCCCCCCCCTAGGGCGCGCCCCCCTGTCTTGTGGGCCCCTCGGGCACCCCTCTGACTTGTTTCCAATGCCAAGTACTCCTATAAATCAAGAAACCTCCAGAAAGAAACCTAGATCGGGAGATCTGCCGCCGCAAGCCTCCAGAGCCACGAAAAACCAATCGGGAGCCCGTTCCAGCACACTGCCGGAGGGGGAAACCATCACCGGAGGCCATCTTCATCCTCCCGGCGGTCTCCATGACGAGGAGGGAGTAGTTCACCCTCGGGGCTGAGGTTATGTACCAGTAGCTATGTGTTTGATCTCTCTCTCTCGTGTTGTTGAGATGACACGATCTTGATGTACCGCGAGCTTTATTGATATAGATGAATCATATGGAGTTTTCCCCTCTCTATCTTCTTGTGATGAATTGAGTTTTCCCTTATAAGTTTTCTTATCAGATTGAGTCTTTAAGGATTTGAGAGCACTTGATGTATGTCTTGCGATGGGATATCCGTGGTGACAATCGGATGTTCTATTGATCCACTTGATGTATGTTTTGGTGATCAACTTGCGGGTTCCGTGACCTTGGGAACCTATGCAGGGGTTGGCACATGTTTTCGTCTTGACTCTCCGGTAGAAACTTTGCGGCACTCTTTGAAGTTCTTTGTGTTGGATTGAACATGATGAATCTGAAATTGTGTGATGCATATCGTATAATCAAGCCCATGGGTACTCGTGGTGACATTGGAGTATCTAGGTGACATTAGGGTTTTGGTTGATGTGTATCTTAAGGTGTTATTTTAGTACGAACTCTAGGGCTGTTTGTGACACTTATAGGGATAGCTCATAAGATTGATCGGAAAAGATAACTTTGAGGTGGTTTCATACCCTACAATAATTTCTTCGTTTGTTCTCCGCTATTTGTGACTTTGGAGCGAACTCTTTGTCGCACGTGAGGGATTTACATATGATTCAACTATGTAAGTATTGTTGAGAGAACTTGCACTAGTGAAAGTATGAACCCTAGGCCTTGTTTTCAAGCATTGCAATACCGTTTTTGCTCACATTTGTTACTTGCTACCTTGCTGTTTTTATATTTTCAGATTACAAAAACCTATATCTACCATCCATATTACACTTGTATCACCATCTCTTCGCCGAACTAGTGCGCCTATACAATTTACCATTGTATTGGGTGTGTTGGGGACACAAGAGACTCTTTGTTATTTGGTTGCAGGGTTGTTTGAGAGAGACCATCTTCATCCTACGCCTCCCACGGATTGATAAACCTTAGGTCATCCACTTGAGGGAAATTTGCTACTGTCCTACAAAACTCTGCGCTTGGAGGCCCAACACGAGTCTACAAGAAGAAGGTTGCGTAGTAGACATCAGGTACCAGCAAGCACTACGGCGCTACCACTGCCGTAATATCCGCTCCAGGACCCTCGAAGTCGGAGACCTCGTCCTGAGGCAGGTTCTCTCCAGGGAGGGCTTGCACAAGCTCTCGCCCATGTGGGAGGGCCTGTTCAAGGTCGCTCATGTCTCCAGGCCTGGCGCCATGCGCCTGGAGACTCTGGATTGGGTCCCCATCCAGAATGCCTGGAACATCCAACACCTCCGAAGTTCTACCTGTGACACTCTCAGGTAATAATGAGTGGGTTGTATACGCCCGGAGCCCCCCGAGGACGCGGAGGGGTTCCTCCCACGCAACAGGGAAGCCACAACTCCGTACTGGCGGAGAAGTCAACACTGCCCTCCAATGGCTTTGCCCATGCAACGTGGATGCCCTACGCTCAGCGCTGGGGGAAGACGAAGAATAGTCTAGGTGCCGTACGCGGCTGTTATTTGCTTTTCTCGTGTTTGGATTTGCTAACTTTTCTGGAACAAATCTCGGGGCTTTTCCAAATCGTGTTTTAAAGGAAAGGGTCAAAGATTTGTTTTCATCGCCATTTCTTATGTTGGTTTCTCTCTCTTCGAGTCGAGCACTCGCCTGCTCCCCTCCCCCTCATACCCCACGAGCGGCGGCAGGGGGCCACGGTGCTCGCAGCTCGCCAAGGCCTTGGCGCCCAGATCCTCGTGTGGTACTCACGGATGAGTCAGCAGGCGCATGCCGCCTCGTACTCGCTTGGGGGCTCCACTCACGTCCCAACGCAGCATCTTGGAACATTGGGAGGCCTGCCCCTCCCGGGGCAGGGAACAAAATTTTCTTTGGGACGGCTTGAGCGTCAAATGGGCTCCTGAGCAACACGCCTCAGGAGCCTTACCGGTCATAAAGCCACTCGCCCTCTTGGTGTCGTCCTTGGTGATCCGGTCGGCATCAAGGGTGTCGGGGCCTCGCCTCGTAAGGTGCGTCCAGGCGATCCGGTCGTACCTTGCGGCGGTAGGGAAATGTGCGGGACCGGGAGCTGCCGACGTAGAGCTGGTTGAGCGTCGAAGGGGGCTCCTGAGCATCACGCCTCAGGAGCCTTACCGGTCATAAAGCCACTCGCCCCTTGACGCCGTCCTTGGTGATCCGGTCGGCATCAAGGGTGTCGGGGCCTCACCTCGTAAGGTGTGTCTAGGTGATCTGGTCGGACCTTACGGCGGTAGGGAAATGCGCGGGACTGGGGCCTGCAGACACAGAGCGCCGACAGGGCTCCCAACCTACCTCACTCATAAGAAGAAGAAGCCCGCAGGACGTACGGACTCTCCGAGCGCTGCAGCCGCGCCTCCACAACCCTGAAGCCTACCACGAGCATGTCAAGCTAAGTATCCTAATCCCGACCGGAAGGCAATTTCGACCAACAAAACGCAGAGGCCAGGACACATGACAAAAGTGCTGCTAAAGAGAGGCAAGCGCCCAAATTCATTACACGCCCGCAGGGCCTCCCTTGGTTCTTTGATTGCAGGAACAGGAAAAGAGGAGGAGAAGGAAAGTGAAAAAAAACCCACGGGGGCCGCCGGCTCAGGAGCCCCGGCGTCGGCGCACCAGCGCTCAGTCGGTGTCCTCCTCTTCCTTCACGAGCCCGTGGAGGCACGCCGGCACGGATGCCCCTGGAGCGGAAGAGCGGCGCCGCGGCAGCTGGCTACCCCCCGAGGTCCGGGCGCGCCGGCGCGGCGGTGCGTCATAGCTGATGTCGCTACTGTCGCTAGGGCTCCCTTCGGAGGTGGTGTCCCTGCCGCTGGAGGCGCGGCGTCCGTCGTGAAGGGCAAGCTCACCTCCAAGATCTCCGCGGCCGTCGTCTTCCGGGCAGCACCCCAGTCGCTCGCCCTCCACCCCGGAGATCTTGACAAAGAGTGTCGCCTCCCCGTCATACTTGAAGTGAAGGGTGCGCCTCCCCTTCAGGCCGCGGGCGCGGGCGAACGTTTGCCACCCGCGGTTCAGGTACACGTAGCCTCCGGGGGTGACCTTGACCTCCACCCACGACGCCGCGCTGCAACAGCCGTCGGCCTGCAGCCATAGGCCGGCAGGCCCTCCGGCCGACAACGCCCCCGTGAAGAAGCTCGGGAGTTGGAGACAAGCAGCCTCCGGCCTCTCCGCCCACGTCACGAACTCCTCGGCCGTGTCGGCCGAATGGAGCCGAGGGTGTGGCGGCCGGGCGGCCGCCGCCGACTTCCCACCTCGGGCGCCACCACTTCGATCACTGCGGCCACCCGCGCTGGACGACGGCCCCCCGCGGCCGCCGATGGTGACCCCGGGACGCGCAGAAGCACGGCCGCGCCCACCGAGAACCACTGTCGGCGTCGCGGCATGCTTCCAGGGACGACCGCGGCCCCTCCTGGGCAGCGGAGAGGCAGGACTCTCCCCAGAGGCCTTCCCCTTCTCGGCGGCGGAGAACTTCCTCACTGAAGCCATGGCTGGGAGAGCGGCGGCTTGGAAATGGGGAGGCAAACAAGACGAAGATGTGTTGAGGGCTTTCTCGCCCTTGCCCGCTTATGTACAACCAAGGGCCGACCGGCGCCCCCTCGCATCCCGGGAGGCGTGCGGCCTCTGAAGGGTCACATCCGCGTGGCCCGAAGCAGCAGCAGCATTCAAGGAAGGGCAATGATGGCCGGCGCAGCACACGGGCACCTAGTCAATCTGACTTGGAGCGTTCCCTGATGCCCTCAGGGAGCGGGGGCGTCGCCGCACAGGCACCCGACGTGTGTAAAGCCTGGCCCGCAGGCGGTTGGGGCCCACGGCGCTTCGGGCCGCCCTCAGGGCTTCGCCCTGAAGCCAGCTCGAACGCGCCTTGGGCCCAGGGGCTACTGTCGGCGTTTTGGGAATGGGGGTACCCAGACTTGCCTGCCTGCGGCCCAGGGCATGGTCCACTATGTCAGCCAAACACAACCAGACGCAGCCCCCCTCGAGACAAGGCCCTCGCGAGGCCCCTAGGCTCGCGAGGGAGAGCAGCACCAGGACCGTCAAGCGAAGGGCCTCCCCAGACCCCCTCCAGAGCGGCGGAGATCTCTATGTAGGGCCCAGCCTCAGGAGTCAAAGATGATGCAAGGAAGGACAGGCGGTTGTCAGCGCGCCAGGCGGAGCAGTTTCCCCTTTGATGCAAAGGGGTAAGGACGTACGCGGGTTCCCAAAGCACCCCCCCAAAGGTTTCCACTCCGGTGCAACAAGACCACGACCACGAGCCCCACAGGACGGATGTCATCGCCGAGCCCACCCCTGCATCATCGACAACCACTTTGAAGGCGAAGACCGCCTTTGGACAGGGCGGGGATGTACTCCTGTCCCCCTTCAAATTTGGCCATTGTGGCATCCCTTCCCGCCATTGCGATAAGGGAAGAGGACCCGGGTCACCGCTATATATAGAGGCAAGGCTGCACCGTAGAGGGGCCCGATCGGATTCGAAGCCAGTCGATCCGTCTCTCCATCTAGCCCAACACAAAGCCAGAGTGCAAAGAACGCCTCAGGAACTCCCTCGCGAGGCTCCTAATCATTGTACTAGTTCATCCACCATACCTCCACGAGAGGCGATCCACCAAAGTAGGAGTAGGGTATTACGCTTCGCAGCGGCCCGAACCTGGGTAGACCACCGTGTTCATCTTCTTCCTCGTCATCGTGCGAGTTCGTCGTCTTAGCCATCAAGTAGTGAGCTATGTAGGGCAAAGCTGCAGGGAATCTCCGCACACGCCCCTATGTTCGAACCTTGAGGGTTTTGCGGAGCCCGAAATCTGACAGCGTTGCTTGTCGTTACTTCCACGACAGGGGTGGACTTGGCTTTCTTGGATGGCCGCTGCGCTAAGGTTTCTTGGTCCCTGCAAGATGGAAACAATAAGATTAAGAAAAACAGATGCATCAAGGATTCAAGATTAATCAAGACAAGCATAGAAACTTACTCTTCGTCCTCGTCCTTCGAGCTTCTAAGAACTGACTGGTGCCAGACGGGCTTCTGGCCGATAGGAGGAGCGAGCGGCGCAGTAGGAGTCTTGCCGCGACACGAAGACGCGGCAACACGGAAAGGCCCTTCCGCGTTGGAGGAGGCCGCTGCTAGGCACTGTGAGATAGTGCGTCGTGTCCTCCGCGGACGGGCAACATTGGTGGTGGGGTCCTCCTCCTCCTATTCATGGGCTGGCGGGGGCGGGCGAACCAGTTCTCCAGTGGTCGCCTTCCGAAGAGCGTGGGACCTCTTCCTTAGAGCAATAGGAGCCAGGCCCCCCTCAGCTCCCTGCTCCTGGGCGGCTTCGAGCTCTTCGCCCCTGGCAAGATCCTTCGGCAAGTCTATTGCTAGCGCCTCGCCCTCGGCCTCTTCCACCTCTTCCTCGACCCTGGCGCTTCCACCCTCTTCATCGATCGTAGCATGTCCTGAGCCGTTGCCGCCTGCCACCAAGCCTACTTCCACGGTCCTCTGGCCGATCCAGCGATCTCCTTGTTGGTGGTTTCGCGGGTGAGTTGGCCCTCCACCCAGATGGCTTTCTCCATCAGATTGTCGAACTGTTCTAGCACCACCTCCGGTACGGGTGCTTGCCATGTGGGGTCGACCCCATGTGTGTTGCAGGCCGGCATCATCGCCAGGATGGAGTCCTTGGTGGAGTTGTTGCATAGGGGAATGATGGAGGGCGGCAACTTGAACTTGCCGTCAACACGGAATAGTTGGTGGCAGAGGCAAGCATGCTCCATCACCGTCAAGCTGGAGGCCAGTCCAGTGTGCAGCCGCATGACATCTGTTGCGTTCACGAACTCCCAGGCATAACACCCCGTTCCAGTAGGGGTGCGATGCAGCGGCGGACGAATCCGAGCTGATCATCTCGATAGTGAGCCTGACAACCTTCAAGCGGAGGATGCGGGTGGTGGCAATAGAGAGCTTGTTGTCATGGCCGTCAAGATAGCTCCACTCCTTGTTGTGGACCAGCAATTCTTTCCGGGGCCTGCAGAAGTCTGGGTACTCTTTCTCCTTGAGTTAGCACCACTCCCCGCGCCATTCTTCCCACTTATAGTGCAGATTGCTGGAAGGACACGTGGTTGGCGCGGGCAATCCAGGTAACGCTGCCGAAGAGAGCATCCTCTTCTACGCATGGATAAAAGTAATGCCAGAACAGAGCTACATTGGGCACTACCCTGAAAAAATTCTTGCACATATGTGCGAAGATGGACATGGTGGTGATGGCATTTGGCATAAAATCCAGAAGTTTGAAGCCACATGTCAGGATCAAATTAGTGAAAAACACAGAAAAGGGGGGAACTAGCCCACAATAGAAGTACGCCGTGAAGAATGGGTACTTCTTTGTGCCAGGCTTCCCGTTGCCGGGGAGCACCACCGGCAGAATATGCGCCTTGGTCTTCTTCTCCCCACATATGCCGCTCGATGAGGTCGTTGTTGGCCCAGTGGGACCTGGGGTACCACGGCCCATCTGCCGCTTGCCCAGAGGACGACACATGGGCCGGCCCCGGGAAGATGGCCCTGCCTCGGCTGCTCCGGAGGGAGCCACCTCACGATGGGCATGTATCACCAGGCCCCAGTGTCACCATTTCAAGCCCTGACAGAGGCAAACAGGAACCAGATCTCCTCATGAGGTCCTCATCGCGAGGCCGCCTCATGAGGCTCGACGTGTGGCACCAGCCGTGGGGCACCACACCCACCACGTGGATGACGTCCTGCTATCAGGATAAGGACGGCGGGGCAAGATAGAGGCCAGGTTACGACTTTGGTGATAAGGGAGCAATGGACAACACTTCCACAAAAGCAGGTTCCAAAAGAATGTCGTTCCGATGAAAGAAGACCAGGGTCGACCTGTCACGCCCAAGAAGCGATCTTATCCTTATTTTGGCTCGAGGGCCTCGACAGGGATAGAAGCGCATCTCGTCGTTTCACAAGAATAGATATCATTACAAGTACATGTAAAGAAGAGATGAGTATATGGAATTGGCTTACACTCGCCACAAGCTAAATCAAGATCACATCAATACAACAACATATACAATCATCATACAGAAGAGCAGGGTCCGACTACGGAGGAAATCAAACGATAAAATGACATCCATCCTTGCTATCCCAGGTTGTCGGCCTGGAACCCATCCTATGATCGATGAAGAAGAAGAAGAACTCCAATTCAAACAAGCATCGCTCTCACATCAAAGCATCGCATTACCTGTACCTGCAACTATTGTTGTAGTAATCTGTTAGCCATGGGGACTCAGCAATCTCATTTCCAAGGGTATCAAGACTAGCAAAGCTTAATGGGTGAGATGTGGTTAAGTGGTGAGGCTATGGCAAGCACTAAGCATTTATTTGAGTGGCTAACTTACGAGTACAAGAATAAGGGGGGGTGATCATCGCATAAACGGACGTGAACTAGTAATGATCACTAAGTGATCCTGAACACCTACTTACGGTCAAACATAACCCCACCGTGTTCTCTCTCGGTTCAGAAATCACGAGAAGAGACAGTCACGTTACGCACACGTTTGGTGTATTTTATTTGAGTTTACTTTAAGTTTTCTATGATCGGGTGTTAAACAAAGTTTCCAAGTTGCCACATAATCGCGGGCACGGCTCTCATGAAAGATTTCACCCTGCAGGGGTGCTCCAACTCATCCATCACAGACTAACAACAAGCTGCATTGGAATTCCTCAACCGCGGGAGAACCCGTAGTATTTGCGGAATCCAGTTGGAAAATCTCAACCACGAGATAACCGGAAGTGTCCTCGAAATCCCACACACAAGACGTTCGAGAAAGGTAAAACAATTCCAGCAAGACCGCCCAACGTGTCAACGAACCCGATAGGAGCCGCGTATCTCATTCTCAGGACATGACCGGATGAGCACAGCATACAGTGGCCTGATAGAAATCTCCCGAGTTGCCCCGGGTTGGCCCCGCACACGACTCTAGTTTGGACCAACCCTCATGAGGAGCACTGGCCCGGGTTGTTGATTAATTATCCGCGGGCGTCGGCGGGTTCCTATTCAATTTTATTAGTTATTAGGAAAATGTAGTACCAATGTTGGGCCTTGTCAGAAGAGTTTTATCCTAAAACGAAAATCAAGGGGGTCCCCATAACAACCCCAAGCATGTTAGGAGTGCTCAATATGGAACATAACACCGGTACACAAGTAACTAGGGCGGCAAAAGTGGAACAAAACACCAAGCAAAAGGCCAAGCCTTCCACCTTTTACCAAGTATATATGTGCATTAAATTAAATAGCATTAATATTGTGATATCTCAAAAAATGCCCATGTTGCACATGGGAGCAACTTGCACGTGCAACTAGCAATGCTATAAGAAGGGCTAAGCAAGCGGTAACATAGCCAAACATTGGTTTACTAGGGTGTGGAGGGGTTTGACGCTTTTCATGGCATTTTGGGAGGCTTGACAAACAAGTGGTAGGTAGCGAGACATAGCGATAGAAACGAGACAACTAGCATGACAATGATAGTAGTGGTATCCAGGGAAATGGTCATCTTGCCTGAGATCCCGCTTGGAAGAAGAACAAATCCATGAAGAAGACGAGCCAACATAGTCGAACGAATCCTCACACTCCAAATGCTTTCGGAACTCTATCGAGAAGAAGCAATCCGGAAACAACAATCAACACATGATAAACACCACCACATATTCATGATATGATGCACAACAAGGATGATGCATGTTATGCATGACATGGCAAAGCACAACAACCAATTACTACACATTAAGTGAAGTTCAATATGCAATAGTTGCATATTGACGAGACTCCATGTTCGAAGCATTTCGTTCACTCTTGTTTATTTACACGGCACGTTTAAATGTTATTAACATGGCAAGAGGTGAAGCATAATGAAACTACACTATCTATGCATTTTAAATGAGGCCGGAAACAACATATAGTGTTTCCGAAGCGACCCCATATGCAAATTATGAGTTTGGTCCATATCTGTCCTAAACATATTTTATATTTATTAAACGGGAAAAATAAAGTAGACCATGTGATTCTACATGTCATTCTAGGCAATTTACATATATAGAACGTTTGCAACGGAGCTACGGTCTAAAAGATATGACAAACACAAGGTCAATATGCCATGAATGCTAAATGCATGCAAACGACAACCACAAACATTCCAAATCATAGAAGCAGCAAGATAGTATGAAACTACATGGAATTGTAAGCAAGTTTCATGTGCCACATGTTCAAAACGGAGCTACGGTTCAACAATAACAAGCAACACAAGTTATAGACATAATCTGACCAAAACAGCGATATGGCATTTTGCACACATGAAAACAATAAGCTACAAGATTCTAGAATGCACAAACACGACATGGGGCTATAGCCTACATGATGCACAACAATTCATATCATCACAGAAAATTGAGTAGAAGCATGGATCACTAGGAAATAAGCTCACAATACGGCAATAAAATATAACAGATTAGGACTTGGTGAAAATCGTAGTTTTTAGCATAGCAGTTTTTCATGAAGGCATATTGGCAACAATAAAACTATATGCTACAATCTTATCATGGCATGAAAATCTATAGCATGGTAGAGGACATGATGCACTACAATCCATTCCATAGTGGCGAATTATGCATAGAAATATTGCTAGCATCGACACAACATGGCATTTTGAAGAAACAGATTCTCAGACTTAGTGAAAATTAGACTAGACATGTGCAACAGTCTTTAACAGATTGACATGTTGGACAGTAGAATTAATTATGATTCTAAACCTATTCATGCAAACTAATGGCACAATATGATAGAGCATAACATGCTTTACAATACATCCCATTTTGGCAACACCAAAAGAGCTATAGATCAATAGCAAACCACATGGTAAGACAACAACATAATAACACAGTTTTCAGACTTGGAAACATTTTAGCATCTCAAAACAGCAAATTTTTTATCACATGTTGGCAACAAGAAAATAACACCTAAACATGGATTTCTATAGCAACCAAAAATACCAGGGCCTAGCACACATCTCCAAGGGCATATTTCATGTTCAACAATAATTCATATCATGCATGGACTAAATCACACAAAATAAACAAAAGGGTACCATGGCAAAACTAACATGCATACAAAATTGCTCAAATAACAAAACTAATTACACGGATAAAATCTATGGATTTTTCTACCCCAAAATCATATATAATATGTGGGTTTTTATAAGAGAAACAATGACACCACAATTATGCGAGATTAGGACACACACCGTTTTAGCAAGTTATTTATGCAAATAAAATACAATTATTCTCCACATTTTACATATATGGTTTTCTTAATTCCAATGCACGGTCAAATAATTATGCGCAATGCAAAATCATGACATTTACGCAAATTAACAGAAATTGGCATGTTAATCATTTTTTATCATTCGCGAAAATCGGATATTGCGAATCTACACGAAATTCTACACGTTTTACATATATGAAACACTCTAATCCAATGCACGGTTATTTATTTATGAGCATATTAAAATCTTGCATTTTTATGAAATTAGCAAATTCGCATATAGCAAATAAAACACGAAACGGGCCAAAACAGGGTCTGCGCAGCCTAGCAATACATCGCATGGGGCGAGGGTTAGCAGCTGGGCAGTGCTCACGTTGGGTTGGGCCTTGAAGATGTTGTGCGAGGACCGGCTAGCCCACGCTGGGCCGGGGCGCCACCTGGCCCACGCGGGCGTTGGGCTTGGTCAACGCCGACGCGGAGCAGCACCTCCCGATCCGATCTGGATCGGGGACGATGGCGAGGCGGCGATGGGGTGCCGGCGGCGAGGCGGGCCGATGACGACGGGAACGGGGCGAAGGTCGGTCGGTCCGGCCAGATCCGACGGCGGTGGCGGTTCCCGGGGCGGGGCGAGCGAACGGAGGCTCGGGGCAACGGTTGCACGATGCGGGGTGCTCCTTCTGGCGGAGCTGCTCGCCGGCGGCGGGCGACGGGAGGCGGCATGGCTCGGGTGAGGCCCTGGCTCGGGCTCGGGCGCGGCTCGGGGGCTTCCCGTGGCTGCGGGCGGCGGCGCGGCATCGGGTTGCCTCGGGCCCAGATGGGCTCGGCGGGCCCCGGATGGGCTTCGCAGGGCCTAGCGGCTAGAGGAGGGAGATGATGGCGGCTGGTTGTTGGGCGCGCACGGAAAACGAGGAGGGATGGCTAGGTTACCAAATTAGGCAGGATAGGCTTCCTTTTATAACAGGGATTTAGGGTTAGGGGGTTTGAGGACGTTTTGGGACCGTACGATCGCGATCAGATGGCTCCGAGCAGAGGGGGCTTGGGCTAGGTGGTAGTGGGCTATGTAGAGGTCCATGGGCTTGCGATGAGAGGGAAATGAGCGGCCCGGCACAAGTTTTATAAACCGAAATGTCCGACGAATAAATCGATGACGGTGCCGCTACGGTCGACCGTTCGGGTATCAAACGGACTCGGATTGTGACGAAATTTGACAGGCGTTCTAGTTACACTATATTAAGACCGCACGCCAACTTTCGACCCAATCTGAGAATATTTTTCACGCGCTTTTAATTTTTTTAAACGATGCCGCGGGCGCGTGTGTGCGTGGTTGGTCTCAAAACGGTCAACGGCAAGAACGAAGAGAACCGGCGACTACGAACGGATGCGGTTTTTTGAAAAATGATGGCAACGGAGTTGCCGGTGCAATGTGGATGATGCGAATGATGTGATGATGAATGCGACAAACAAACGAATCACACGACGAGAAAGGAAATAAAACGGGAATCTTCTGGAGGGTCGGTTCCGGGTTGTTAGAATTGTCCTCCACTTACAAGAGATCTCGACCCGAGATATTAGAATGAGAAGGGGAAGAGGAAGAGGAAAGGAAGAGGGAAAACTTAGTTGCTGCTTTGACAAACGAGTGAAACCAAGAGAAGAAGGATGATATGAGAAACAAGCAAGAATTCAAAAGAAATTTGGGCAGCACTCCTGTAGAAAAGAGTGGCAAAACTTGATAAGATGGAAAGAACTTGAAAAGAGGGAACAACACTCCGGCTGAATGGATAAGCAAGGATAGAAAATGATCTTGATGAAACGAGATGATCGATCGAAGAGAGCAACAACACAATGCCTCCGTAACAGAAGAATAGGGGCTAGATCTATGGAAGGAAAATAACGAAGAAGAAAATGACATCTTCCACCACAATTGAACTTGAAAAGCATCTTTGCAAGAAGAGATTGAACGGAGTTGTTGGAACATCAAAGTTATGAGGTGACAACATGCCACAAACGAAAACAATTGGTTGCTTGGGAGCAACAAGATATCCAAAACTTCTTTTATCGAGAGGATAAGAGAAAACTTGGATCATTGACAAACACCATGATGGCAACAATCTTTAGGAAGTGCTTTAGGTGAAATCCAATCCAGTATAACTGTAAGAAAGGAATGTTGGGTTTAAATATCTCATTCTTGATAACTTCTCTTCCAGACTCCTCATGAATCAAGAATGATATAACACCATCTCAAAAGATAAGGGAGAAAGAATTGCACATTGAAATGCAAGATAAAGACTACTTGAGGTACTACCACAAGAAGTTTGAAGAAAACTTCGAGAAAAATTACATCCTTAGCGAACCACCATGAAGAACCTCCGTATACAAAGGAATGATAACAAGAAATGAAGGTTGAAAAGAATAGGACTATTGCCTTGCAAGATTTAGATGCAGCTTCGCGACGAGATACTTGAGAAAACTTGGAACTATGGAAAAGAAAAGATGAACAACTTAGAATCAGGACATGATATCATGAACAACTCTGGAAGAAGGATTGAAATCACTTTGATGAAACAAGAATAAGAATTATATTATGCTTATCCTTCATCAAGTTAAATTCATGACAAGTAACGGATTTGGCATACGACTTATTCTTCTTTAAAACGATTGAAGAGAGCTGACACGAACTTGAAGAAGTCTTGAACGAGAACACCGGTAAGAATTAGAAAATGAAAGAGGGATTTCTTCGAATGAATGGAGATACACGAGAATGAAGAGATCACGATCCGCCTTGTTGAAAACTTGAACAAAGCATTAGAATAACTGGGATACGAATGAAGAGACAACAATTGAGAAGAATTAGAGAACGAAAGCTGAAAGCTGAGAACGAAGAAATCTTCTGAAATGATGGCCTTTGGAGGATCGAGAAATGAAAACAACTCTGAAATGCACCGGATAAATATGGAAGGAATTTCTCATGATTGAAAACAATTTGATACGATAACACGAAGTTGAAACCATGAATCTTCAAGATAATGGACCAAGATTTAAGAGGAACACTTCTTCGGTTTTCAATGCTGAGAATGATGACGAGAAACAACATCATGAATTACTGAGACACTCCAAAACAATGGACGAGGAGAGGTTGAGATAATGATGAAATAATTTGAAGTGATCTTGAAAAGGAATATGACTAATGAGAATCATTCTTACGTCATTTGACAAGTGCTTGAGATCTCTGGAAAAGATTAGAAGAGCCAGGTAAAATCCTGGGGAAAAACCTGTGGGTTATGAGCCCACTCAAAGAGATCACCGTTTAAACGATTACTTAGAAAGAGAGATTGCACCGGTACAAATTGAAAACTTGATGTGGTGAGAACCTCGAAATAATTTAAGAGGATCTGAATGGAAATGAATGTCTTCTGAGATATCTTGCCACTCCGTATATAACAAAGAGAGATGACTAAACAAGAGAGGCTTGGATAAGAATTTCCAACACGGAAAAGCATTTAGCAAATAAAAAAGGGCATGATGAACACCGAAAGCTTCTTCACAATGAATCATCGAATATAAAATGGAAGAAAAGATAGCGGAAGCATCAATGCAAAGAAATGCACTTGGATGACGATTTAGTCATTGAAGAGAAAGCGCGGGAGGGGGTGGGAAAAAACAAAGACAACTTGAGACAGATGAGACGAACTCCGGAAAGGAATATGAGGATTGATCTTGCAAATATTGGAGAGGGATGAATTAACTTGATGACAAACACACCGACTAGGAAAGATATGAAATCACCACTTGACATCGAAGCAACTCGAATTACTATAGTCCAACAAAACAAAAGATGGGGCTTGGGGATGAAGCCGGAAACAAATACATAACCCATTTGCATTTGTTGGAAGGATAATCCTAGGTAACTACTTGAATTCCCACATAAGAACTTCCGAAATCTTTGGTTATACAATCTGGTCCAACGGATACACGGAGTATAATCCATCACTCAACTCCTAGCAGTAATACTACTCTCCAATGTATCACGTCTGTCAACACACAACCAGAGGCCTCGGAAATTCATCTACCTCAGACCCTCGTAATCACAACGATACTAAACATGGCAGTACATGTGATCCTGATCCCCAGTACTGGGTTGTCGGCGTCCTGGGAACGGGGGTACCCAGACCTGCCTGCCTGCGGCCCAGGACATGGCCCACCTCGTCAGCAAAGCACGGCCTGGCGAGACCCCACACAAGGCAAGGCTCTCGCGAGGACCCCAGGCTCGCGACGGAGAATGGCACCAAGACCAGCAAGGAATGGGCCTCCTCAGGCCCCCTCCAGAGCGGCGGAGATCTCTATGCAGAACCCGGCCTCAGGAGTCAAAGATGACGCAAGGAAGGACAGGCGGGCGCCAGCGCGCCAGGCAGAGCAGTTTCCCCTTAGGTGCAAAGGGAGCAAGGACGTACGCGGGTTCCCAAAGCATCCCCCAAAGGTTTCCATTGTGGTGCAATGAGACCACGACCACGAGGCCCGCAGGACGGATGTCATCGCCGAGCCCACCTCTGCATCATCGACAGCTACTTTGCAGGCGAAGACCACCTTTGGACAGGGCGGGGATGTACTCCTGTCCCCCTTCAAATTTGGCCGTTGTGGGATCCCTTCCCGCCATTGTGATAAGGGAAGAGGACCCGGGCCACTGCGATATATAGAGGCTAGGCCGCACCGTAGAGGGGGGGACGAACACACCAACACAAGACAAGGCAGAGAGCCAAGAACACCGCTCGAGCACCCTCGCGAGACTCGAAACCACTGTACTAGTTCATCCACCACACCTCCCCGAGAGGCAATCCACCAAAGCAGGAGTAGGGTATTACGCTTCGTAGCGGCCCGAACCTGGGTAAACCACCGTGTTCATCTTCTTCCTCGTCATCGTGCGAGTTTGCCGTAGTCACCATCGTGTAGCGAGAAGTAGGGCGAGGCCGCAGGGAAGCTTCGCACACGCCCCTGTGTTCGAACCTTGAGGGTTTTGCGGAGCCCGAAATCCGACATTTTGCGCGCCAGGTAGGGTGCGTGTCGAAGCTCCCCCTCTCGCGCCGATAGTCGAGCCCTGGTTCGGCAACCCCATGGCGGACGAGATCCCCGACGCCGTCCGGTCCTTGGCGCGCGATGGCGTCGGGACGCGCAGGGCCGGCTCAGCGGTCGCCTGCATCCTCGGCTGGTCGCAGGCGCCCTCCTCCAACCGCCAGGTCAAGTAGTTTCTCCACCACGTACGAGCGGTCCGGCCGCGGCCCGAGCCCGCGCCGCCCCGTACGTGGCCGGAGACCGACATCACCTTCAGCCCCGACGACCACCCCAAGACGACGACAGCCGCCGGAACCCTCCCCATGTTGTGCACGCCATTCATAAGTGGCGTGGCTGTCTCCAGGACCCTCATAGACGGTGGCGCCGGCCTCAACGTCATCTCCGTGGAGGCCTTCGACGCGCTACAGCTACCGCGAGACCGACTCGCGCCTTCAAGGCCCCTCTCTGGGGTGGTCGGGGGGCCCGTCGTCCCCGTGGGGCGGGTGCGCCTCCCCATCACCTTCGACACCCGCTCCAACTTCTGCACCGATCAGGTCGACTTCGACGTCGCCCACATCCACCTCCCGTACAACGCGATACTGGGCTACCCCGCCCTCGCCCAGTTCATGGCGACGACGCACTCGGGCTACAACGTCGTCAAAATGCCCGGGAGCGGTGGCATCCTCACCATCGTGGGAAATATCAAGGACGCGTCCCACGCGCTCAAGCTCACCTACAAAGCGGCGGCCGCGGTGCGCCCCAGTGCCGGGGATGCCGTGCTGGTCACGAAGGACTCCGGGGATGTCCTCGATGTTGCGCCGATAAAGAAGAGGCAGCTGTTCTCCCAGAGTCGGGCGGAGATGAAGCAGGTGCCCGTGGATGAAGGAAACCCTGGCCCTACCTTCACCATCGGCGCCGACCTGCCTCGGGACTAAGAGGAGGCGTTGGTGGCCTTCCTACGTGCGAACAAGGATGCGTTCGCATGGAGCGCCTCCGACCTAGTGGGGGTCCCGAGGGACGTGATCGAGCATTACCTCATGGTGTGCCCGAACGCGCGTCCAGTGAAGCAAAAGGCAAGAAGGCAAGCTCAGGAGAAGCAGGCCTTCATCGCTCAGGAGGTCGACAAGCTGAAGGAGGCCGGGGTCATCCGGGAGGTGCGCTACCCGGAGTGGCTTGCCAACCCGGTGGTCGTCCCGAAGAAGTGCGGGAAGGAGCGTATGTGCGTCGACTTCACGAGCCTCAATAAAGCCTGCCCCCAAGACCCATTCCCGCTGCCGCGCATTGATCAGATCGTGGACTCCACCGCGGAGTATGACCTCCT
Source organism: Elymus sibiricus (assembly GCA_039707655.1). Taxonomy (NCBI): domain Eukaryota; kingdom Viridiplantae; phylum Streptophyta; class Magnoliopsida; order Poales; family Poaceae; genus Elymus; species Elymus sibiricus. The sequence continues at coordinate 226,846,805 of CM077665.1, read as the reverse complement.
ATGCTTCCTAGACGCTTTCTCATTCTACCACCAGATCAAAATGGCGGTGGAGGACGTCGAGAAAACGGCCTTCCTCACGTTGTGCGGGGTGTTTTGCTACACGTGCATGCCCTTCGGGCTGCGGAACGCCGGGGCGACCTTCCAGAGGATGATGCACATCGCCCTGGGGCCGCAGCTCGGGAAGAATGCAGAAGCTTACGTCGACGACATCGTGGTCAAGTCCAGGGCGGCGAAGACCCTGATCGAGGACTTAGAAGAGACATTCGCCAGCCTGAGGGAAGTGAACCTAAAGCTCAACCCCGAGAAGTGCGTCTTTGGGGTCCCCTCGGGCAAGCTGCTCGGTTTCCTGGTGTCGCACCGGGGAATCGAGGCGAACCCAGAGAAGGTCAAGGCCATAAGCAAGATGAGCGCGCCCCAGACCCTCAAGGAAATGCAGAAATTGGCGGGTTGCGTGACCTCCTTGGGGCGCTTCATCTCCAAACTCGGCGAACGGGCCCTGCCATTCTTCAAGATCATGAAAAGGAAGGGCCGCTTCGAGTGGACCCCGGAGGCGGATGCGGCCTTCGAGGAACTCAAGCAATACCTCACGAGCCCACTGGTGATGGTGGCACCTCGCCCTCGGGAGCCCTTGTTACTATACCTGGCTGCCACCCCCCACTCCGCCATCGCTGCATTGGTGGCGGTCAGGGAGAAGCAAGCCGACCCACACGCCGCATCGACGGGCGACGCTGGGCCCCCAAGCATGGAGCAAGGTGCTCCGGAGGCTCCAGCCGCTCCGCCGGCCCCTGAAGCGCTCAACCCTCATGAGGTCTCAGCCGCTCCGACGGCCCCTGAAGCGTTCAACCCTCATGAGGTCCCAGCCGCCACGGCAGGGAGCACCGCCACGAGGCAGGACACCACAGGAGACCTCACCCTCATCGAGCACCCGGTGTACTACGTCAGTACAGTGCTACGGGACGCGCGCTCGCGCTACCCCATGCAACAGAAGCTCCTCCTGGCACTCCTTGTCGCTTCGAGGAAACTGCGCCACTACTTCCAGGGACATCCCATCAAGGTTGTCTCTGCATACCCTTTGGAGAAGGTCCTGCACAGCCCCAACGCGGCGGGGAGAGTCGCCGAATGGAACATCAAGCTGCAGGCCTTCAACATAGAGTTCAGCACGACCAGGGTCATCAAAGGGGCAGCCCTAGCAGACTTCGTGGCGGAGTGGACGGACGCCCCTGACCGAGGGCTGGACGGAAGCCGGTCGCTCGCCCCTGGCGATGAGGCTCCTGAAGGTTGGGTCATGCATTTCGACGGGGCCTTCACGCGCATGGGAGCAGGGGCTGGGGTCGTGCTCACTTCCCCGGTAGGAGACAAGCTCCGGTACGCTGTGCAACTCTGTTTCCAGCATGGAGAGAAGGTCTCCAACAACATCGCGGAGTACAGGGGCCTCATCGCCGGCCTCAAGGCAGTGGCGGCTTTGGGGGTTCGGTGCCTCACCGTCATGGGCGACTCCCAGCTCCTCGTCAACTTCTCCAACAAAGAGTACACACCCAAGGACGAGCATATGGAGGCGTACTTGGAAGAGGTACGTAAGATTGAAAAACGTTTTCAGGGCTTGGAATTGCAGCACATCCCGCGCGGTGCGAACAAGGAGGCTGATGACATCGCCAAGAGGGTGTCACGCTGTGAGCCCCAGGAGTCGGGCGTCTTCGAGGAGCGGCTCTTCAAACCCTCCGCGGCGCCATCCGCTGAGGACCCGGCGCCACAAAGTGAGGAGCTCCCCCCAGCGCCGCCCTTGGGGGCTCCGGACTGTGGCCAGGCCTCAGGGGCCCGACTGCTCCTGGCACTGGAGCCTCAGGACGACGACTGGATGCAGGAGTTCAGGACGTACCTACTTCATGGCACGCTACCGGAGAAGGAGGAAGAGGCGGAGCGCGTAGCAGGGCAGGCCACGGCCTACTGCTTGCAGGATGGCGACTTGTACCGCAGGCGCCCGAACGATGTCGCGCTGCGGTGCATCTCCAAGGGGCAGGGGCGCGAGCTGCTGGCAGACATCCACGGAGGGGACTGCAGACACCACTCCTCATCGCGCACACTTGCAGGGAAGGCATTCCGGTCAGGCTTCTACTGGCCCTCGGCACTAAACGACGCCATCGAGCTGGTCCGGTCTTGCGAGGCCTGCCAGTTCCACGCCAAACAAATTCACTTGCCCGCCCAGGGCCTCCAGACCATCCCGCTCTCCTGGCCATTTGCGGTCTGGGGGCTCGACATTCTGGAGCCCTTATCATGGGCAGCGGGCGGGTACCGCTACCTCTACGTCGCCATCGACAAGGTCACCAAGTGGGCGGAGGTGGAGCCCGTGCGCACCATCCCAGCTGGATGAGCCGTCAAGTTCATCAAGGGCATCGTGAGCCGATTCGGCGTCCCCAACCGCATCATCACCGACAACGGTTCGCAGTTCACAAGTAACCTCTTCAAGACCTATTGCACTAACCTTGGAACGCAGATATGCTACGCCTCGGTAGCCCACCCAAGGAGCAACGGCTAGGCAGAGCGCGCCAACGCGGAAGTCCTGCGAGGCCTCAAGGCAAGGAGCTTCAAGAAGAAGCTGGAGGCTTGCGGCAGGGGTTGGGTCGATGAGCTCCAGTCCGAGCTGTGGTCCATCCGCACCACCGTGACTAAGCCCACCGTCCTCCCCCACGAGGTCAAGCACCGCTCCCCGCGGGTCTTGGCATTCGACGAGGAGCGTCAGAGTGCCGGGCGGGGAATGGACCTCGTGCTCGGGGAGGAGGCACGTCACCGAGCCTCGCTCCGAGCTGCGAGGTACCAGCAGGCGCTACGGCGCTACCACTGTCGTAATATCCGCTCCAGGACCCTCGAAGTCGGAGACCTCTTCCTGAGGCGGGTTCTCTCTAGGGAGGGCTTGCATAAGCTCTCGCCCATGTGGGAGGGCCAGTTCAAGGTCACTCATGTCTCCAGGCCTGGCGCCGTGCGCCTGGAGACTCAGGACGGGGTCACCATCCAGAATGCCTGGAACATCCAGCACCTCCTGAAGTTCTACCCGTGACACTCTCACGTAATAATGAGTGGGTTGTATACGCCCGGAGCCCCCCGAGGACGCGGAGGGGTTCCTTCCCACGGAATGTGGAAGCCACAGCTCCGCGCTGGAGGACAACACTGCCCTCCAATGGCTATGCCCATACAACGAGGATGCCCTACGCTCAGCGTTGGGGGAAGACGAAGACTAGTCTAGGTGCCGGACGCGGCTGTTATTTGCTTTTCTCATGTTTGGATTTGCCAACTTTTCTGGAGCAAAACTCGAGGCTTTTTCCAAATCATGTTTTAAAAAAAATGGGTCAGGGATTTGTTTCCATCGTCATTTCCTATCTTGGGTTTCTCTCTTCAGGTCGAGCACACGCCTGCTCCCCTCCCCCTCGCACCCCGCGAGCGGGGGCTAGGGGGCACGGTGCTCACCTAGCCAAGGCCTTGGCGCCCGGATCCTCGCGTGGTACTCCCTGATGAGTTAGCAGGCGCGTGTCGCTTCGAACTCGCTTGGGGGCTCCACTCACGGCCCGACGCGCCGTCTCGGAGCCTCGGGAGGCCCACCCCTCCCGGGGCTGGAAACAAAAAAATTCTTTGGGGAGCCGCTTGAGCGTCAAAGGGGGCTCCTGAGTAGCACGCCTCACGAGCCTTACCGGTCATATAGCCACTCGCCCCTCGATGTCGTCCTTGGTGATCTGGTCGGCATCGAGGGTGTCGAGGCCTCGCCCCATAGTTGCGTCCTTGGTGATCCGGTCGTATATTACGGTGATAGGGAAATGTGCGGGACTGGGACCTACCGACGTAGAGCTGCTTGAGCGTCAAAGGGGGCTCCTGAGCAGCGCGCCTCAGGAGCCTTACCGGTTATACAGCCACTCGCCCCTCAATGTCGTCCTTGGTGATCTGGTCGGCATCGAGGGTGCCGAGGCCTCACCTCGTATTTGCGTCCTTGGTGATCCGGTCGTACACTACGGTGGTAGGCAAATGTGCGGGACTGGGGCCTGCAGACACAGAGTGGCGAAAGGGCTCCCAACCCGTCTCACCCGTATGAAGAAGAGGTCCACAGGACGTCCGGACTTCCCAAGCGCCATAGCCACGCCTCCCTGACCCTGGAGCCTACCGCGAGCATGTCAAGCTAAGTACCCTAATCACAACTGGAAGGCGGTCTCAACTAACAAAAAGACAAAGGCCAGGGCACGTGACAGAAGCGCTGATAAAAAGAGGCAAGCGCCCAAATTCTTTACACGCCCACAGGGCCTCTGAAAGCACATTTGCTCTCTTGGTGGTTTTGGTAATTAATAACAACATATAAGTCATTGAAAGCAAGAGGACTCTACATTTTACTTTGTGAGAAATCACTTTGAGTCCACAGGAAAGCCAATACTATTAAAAGGGGGTAAGGTTTTGTTTGGTGAACAAAATGCTCATACGTGCACAAGTGATAGTCACCAAAAACACCCACAAGCTCTTCCACAAAAGTCTGTCAAAGCCAAATATCAAAAATCGGTGCAACCAACACTTTCCACTCGGTGCCACTGATTCCCAAACTCAGACAGACCTAAGCCAAACCCTAGCCTTTCGGTGCAACCGATTCTGCTTCGGTGCCACCGAGTTTAGGTTGCCAACTTTCTGTTACGCAAATTCACAATATCGGTACCACCGAGATTGTTGGATCGGCGTCACCGAGAATGGGCAATCTGACCGTTGGTCACCTTATCAGTGCAACCGAGTTTCCTATATCGGTCTCACCGAGATTCAAAAGTTGCCACGTTTTGGTCACTTCGGTACCACCGAGAATAACACATCGGTGTCACCGAGTTGGTCATTTTGTGTGTAACGGTTGGATTTTTGGGGATGCCTATATATACCCCTTCACCACCACCTACTCGGAAGAGAAGCACTCAGAACTATTCCATACTTGCCCCATCCAGTTTTCTGAGAGAGAACCACCTACCCTTGTGTTGAGGTCAAGATCTTCCACTCCAACCATATGGATCTTGATTTCTAGCCTCCCCAAGTTGCTTTCCACCAATTCCATCTCTTCTACCAAGCCAAATCTGTGAGAGAGTGATTGTGTGTTGAGGAGTCTATCATCTTGAAGCACAAGAGCAAGGAGTTCATCATCATTGCCGAGCCTATTACCTTTTGGAGGGTGGTGCCTCCTAGATTGGTTAGGTGTCGCTTGGGAGCCTCCTACTTCGTGTTATGGAGTTGAACCAAGAAGTTTGTAAGGGCAAGGAGATCGCCTACTTCGTGAAGATCTACCCATAGGGAGGCTAGTCCTTCGTGGACGGAAGCCGTTATGGAATAGTCAAGGTTGCTACTTCGTGGACCCTTATGGGTGGAGCCCTCCGTGGACTCTCGCGACTGTTACCCTCCGTGGGTTGAAGACTCCATAAACGTGGATGTACGATAGCACCACCTATCGGAACCACGGGAAAAATCATCGTGTATACAATTGCGTTTGATCTTCCAACCCTATCCTTTCTACTCATGCTTGTTCTTACTTTCCGCTGCTATACTCTTAGACTTGCATGTGTAGGGTGTACTTGACTTGCCATGAAATGCTAAAATTTGCCAACACTTAAAATTGGGAAAAGGTAGAATTTTTATTTGGTCAAGTAGTCTAATCACCCCCCCTCTAGACATACTTTCGGTCCTACAAGTAGTATCAGAGCTTTGGTCTCCATTGCATTGGTCTCACAACCTAGGAGAGTATGGCGTCTAGTGAGGGAAATTATCACCGTAGAGGTCCGTACTTTGATGGTACTAATTTTGCTAGTTGGAAGCACAAAATGAAAATGCATATTCTTGCTCATAACCCCGCCGTTTGGGTTGTTGTTCGTGTTGGCTTGCAAGGTGAATTCTTTGGTGATGGAAAGGAACCGGATCGTGAAGCGACCGTGGATGAGTTGAAGATGTTACAATACAACGCTCAAGCATGTGACATTCTCTTCAACTGCCTATGCCCCGAAGAATTCAACAAAATCAGCCGTCTTGAGAATGCAAAAGAGATTTGGCATACTTTGGTTGATATGCACGAAGAAACCGAGTCCGTGAGAGAATCCAAGTTAGATGTTCTTCAAAGTCAGCTTGACAAGTTCAAGATGAAGGATGGTGAAGGAGTCGCAGAAATGTACTCTAGGCTAGCTCTCATCACCAATGAGATTGCCGGCTTAGGAAGCGAAGAAATGACCGACAAATTCATCATCAAGAAGATACTTAGATCTTTGGATGAGAGATACGACACCGTGTGTACATTGATCCAAATGATGCCCAACTACAAAGATATCAAGCCTACGGAAGTCATTGGAAGGATTGTTACTCATGAGATGACACTCAAAGACAAAGAAGAGCTTCACCACAAGTCTAGCGGTGCTTACATAGCCACAAGTGATGCTCCCGCAACTTCAAGCGACAACCTTGTCACCAATGAAGAGATAAGCCTCATGGTCAAGAAATTCAACAAGTTCTACAAGAATAGAGGCAAAGAACGAAGCTCCAACTCAAGATATGATGAGAAGTGTTCGTCAAGTCGTGACCGCAATTGCTACAATTGTGGGAAGCCCGGACACTACTCCAATGAGTGCACGGCTCCCTACAAACGAAGAGAAGAGTCACCTCGAAGACGAAGCTCAAGGAATGAATCACCTCAAAGAGAGAGAAGGAGTAGAGATGATCATTATGAACGAAGACCCTCAAGGAGAAGTAGAGATTCGGAGAAGAAGGACAAGTACACCAAGAGCTACACAAGAAGAAAACATCAAGCTCATGTTGGTGAATGGGTTTCCGGCTCCGACTCCGACAACTACTCCGAGAGAAGCTATCACTCCGACTCCGACCATAGTCAAGATGATGGTGTTGCCGGAATTGCTCTAGTGACTACCAACTCCTATGATCTATTTGATTCACCAAACGAAGGGAGTGGAAGTTGCTTCATGGCTAAAGGCCCCAAGGTATCACACCCCGAGTATCTTGATTTCAATAGTGATGAAGATGATTTGCTTTGTGATGATGACTTGCTCTTTGATAAAACTAGTAATCTTAGTCAAAGTGAACTTGATAATTCTCATGCTAGTCAAGATAAGTCAATTGATGATGATAAGATGAAAATAGAACAACTAACTAAAGAACTAAACACTCTTAAGTTAGCTCATGAATCTACTCTTGAAGATCAAAGAGAGCTTGTAAGAACTCATGAGAAGCTACGCTTCGAGAAGCTCAACTTGGAGCAAGAACATGAGTTTCTTAAAGCTATCAATGACGATCTCCGAAAGAAGACTTCATCTTATCTAGCCAAACGACTACTCTTGTCTACATTCATGCCTCAAGTTAAAACTAAGCAAACTAGTAACAAAGGCAAGAAAGGTTCTTCATCTAGTAGCAACAATAAAAATGCTAAACCCAATGATGTTGCTTCTAGTAGTTCTATTGATTCCACTAATGATGATTCTCTTAGCCAAGTTACACTTGAGCAAGAAAATGCTTTATTGAAAGGAATTATAGAGAAAGGTATCTACAAGAGTCTTGCCGGGTGTAAGCAATTTGAGGAAATTGTACGCAAGCACAGAGGATACCGAAAGAACCATGGTGTTGGCTACTTCAACGCTAATGGAGTTGAATGGGAAGAAGGTCAATACCCCAAGCCCAAGTTTGTTCCTCAAAAGGAGAAGTATGAAAATACTCTTCCCAAGGGAACAAACGCTCAAGATGACCTTCCACCACAAGACCACAAGCTCAAGGGCAAGAACAAGCTTCAAGAGGACATTGACTCATATGAAGATGAATCCCTAGCTATGGTGGGGTGGGTTCCCAAGGCTACTTCAAGCTCAACTTCTACAAAGGCTACATCAACACCAAGGATCCCCATCAACTTGATGTGGGTCCCCAAGAAGAAGAACTAGAGAGTTCTTGAGGGGTGACTCCGCCAATGAAATTCACTCACATTCATTATTGGCAAGAATTATTTGGAATCAACATCAACTATATGCAATAGTTCAAGGAGTCACACATTCCCTCAAAGGTAAGCAAGGGACAAGGTAATCAAAAAATCAATGGACATCATTACACATGCCTTGCACTCCATGTCCATAGATATCCTTGTATTTGTCTCTTGTGTATTGGGACTAACCCATGTAGGTGAGAAGAGTAAGGAAACAACAACGATGCTCCCAACTCTTGGTGATCTTCATCAACCTTGAGCATCCACAACTACCTCACCAACATGAAGTCTTCATCGACAAACCCCAAGGTTAGTTTATCCCTCTTATGGGGGGATGTCACATCAAGGGGGAGCTTTACTCTAAGACTTGAGTTAAAGCATCTCTTAGTATGTGACAACATTAAATGCTTTATGTAAAAGTGGTAACCCCACTTGTGCTTAAACGATGAGTATGACCTATGATCAAGTATTCTTACTTGGCTCCTAAGTCAAATACTCATATATAGATGACTTCGTCATCGCCCAAGTGCTTGTTAGATGCTAGTGTGTATGTGCATGTTTGTCATGATTTCATTTGACATCTTATTGTGTGAGCATGTTGGTCTGCATTTATTTTCCCATTCGAGGACATCCAATTGTTGCTATTTGGCTTTTGATTTATCTTTTGCCAATTGGATGGACAAGAATGCCTAGGACCACTCTTTAGATATCTATGCTTTCTCACCTCACATTCCATTCATGTTGCATCAAAAAATTTGAACAAGTACTTTTCGATCCCTCTGTGTGTGGAGCACTCGGAGTTCCGTATCGACAAGGACTGACCATTAAAACCTCCCAAGTGCATCTCGGTGGAACCAACCCACAATTCTCGGTCTCACCGAATGCCTAGGGTTGATCTGGTTTTCTATCTCGGTACTACCGATTCCATATTCTCGGTTACACCAAGTTTCCCTGTCAGCTGACAGTTGAGGAACTCGGTGACACCAAAAATTTAGAATCAGCGTCACCGACAGCGAAGGGTATATAAGTTGTGGTCCCGACAGTTCGAAAATTCAATCTTCAATCGTCGCACCCCAAACCCTAAGCTGCCGCAAAAAGACCCCCTGGTCATCGCCCTTGTCTCCCCGCGCTCCACCGCCGCTGGGAATCTCGCCGTCGATGGGCATCTTCGCCGCCATCGCCGCAGTAGCGGATCCGTCACCAAGCTAGGGTACGGATTCGATCTTTCTTTGCGCTCCCCGTACGAATCTTGCGCATTGAAGTTATTTTATCTATATGCCACCGTTTGCACGTCTTCCTATCCACGAGAAACTTCTTGTAGATTAGAGAATGATCGATTTTCTAGGGTTTACCGTCCGCCCGATGGAACTCGATGGAACTGAAGCGAACAAATCGGTGTCACCGATTTGCCTGTCTGTGCTGCTGAGAACTATCTTGGTGAAACCGAGTACTTCTTTTCGGTCTCACCGAAAAGAGTGCCAAGTTTCTGTTAAAGAGAAAGTCAGTCTCGGTAGCACCGAAATTTTTGCTTCGGCTGTACCGATTTTCATGTGACAGAATGCAAACCTTGAAAATCGTTTGTTCAACCTTTCAAAAACCAGCCTCATTTTGTGATGACTCATCTTCTTCTGCTCCTCTATACTCTATTCACAGGGTCAGTATGTCAGATGCTGAGGACAGTCAGAATGATCTCAGAGAGCAGAGTGTTGAGATGGATTCAGGCACCAGTCCTGAGTCTAGTTCATCTTCAGATCCAGGCACTCCCAGTTCTCATGGGTTGCCCAAGGCTGCTACAAGGGCTAGGAAGAAGCTGAATTCTGATGAGGAGGATTCAGACTTTGTGCGAGATGAGATTGTTGCCAAGAAGGAAGAGAAGGCTGCCAAGAAAGCTACAAATGAAGCTACCTCTTCAAGGAGAGCTGTCAGGAAAGAGTATGCTAGCTCTGAAGCTATGAGAGCACCAGAAGGTGCTAGGGCAAAAATGGCTCTTCACCTTGAGTCACCCCCAAAGAAGTCTTTGCCTAAGAAGGCAGGGGAGAAGAAGAGACCTAGGAAGAGGATTGTCTATGTCACTGGCAGGCCTACCTCTATGTTTGAGGATCCGGAGGAGGCTGCTGGTGCTACTGCTGAGGAGGAGGAAGAACATGTTGAGAAGGCCCCTTCCAAGAAGAAAAAGAAGCTTATGGCAGATGCTATGCCAAAGACAGGCACATTCAAGAGCACCAAGTCTGCTCCAAAGAAGGCTGCTGCTGAAAAGCTCAAGAGATTGTCAAGGCAAATTCCAGCTTCTGAAAAGAACAAGGGAACTACCTCCAGAGTTGAGGATGAAGATGCTATGTCTGCTTTGATGAAGCTCAGACCAGACCTTCCAGTACATAATGCCAACTATCCACTTGCTGAAGACATGAAGAAGAGGAAGGATTCAGGTTTGAGGGCATGGAGAGCTGCTGATCCATATGCCCAAAGGAGGAAAACAGCTGTGGACTACAGATTCTATACCAAAGAGCAACAGGATTTCTATGAAACTGTGCTATTTGACAAGAGTCCAGCTGTGAGTGACATGAGATATGTGGATTGGAAATTCATTAAGGAGAATGAAGACTATTTTCCAAGTGTCCAAGACAATTTCCACTGCATTGGTTTGGACGAGTTTGTTGGCAGAGAGTTTACTGCTTGGAATGATAAGATGAGCATGCAATTCTACTCCACTGCACATTTCTATGGAGATGGTAGGATTGTATGGATGACTGAAGGTGCAAGATATGAGTCCACTATTGATGAATGGGCTGCAATCTTGGGAGTTCCAGAGGTACAGTATGGTGACTTGGATGTCTACTCAGAATCCAAGGAGAGCCACAATGCTATGGCCAATATGCACAATGAGATCCCTGTTGCTCATGTGAAGTCCCACAAGCTAGGATCCATCTACTTTCTCCAGGCTGGCCTTCGTACCATGAACACTATTCTGAGGCATACTTTGATGCCCAAGTCAGGAGATGACAAGATGATCCGAGGCTACTCCATCAACATGCTGATCCATCTTGACAGACACACCAGGATTAGAGTCATGGACTTAATTGTTGAGATAGTTAAGAGGGTTGCTACTGATCAGAAGCGCTCTTGTTGCTATGCACCCTATATCCAGATGCTCATAAATTCCAAGTTGGAGAAGCACATCTTTGCTTTGGACAGACCCCACTTGCCCCTAGAGCCAGATCTCGAGGACAATGTTGTGGTGATGGATCCAGAACATCCCACATCAGCTGCAGCTCAGGCAGAGGCAGAGGCAGCTAGAGCAACTAGTGCTCAAGTCCCTAGATCCAGGAATGGGCAAATGGATCTCTTGATCTCATCTATTCAGGGCATGCAGAAGGACATTATGGACATTTTGGACAACCAAAACAGTTTAGTCAGGATCTTTGAAAATAGGATCAAGACCCTTAATGACAAGGTGGATGGGCTGACTAAGACAGTCAATGAGCTCAAGAAGGAAGTTGACTCAGTGCCTCTTCCTCATTCTTCAGATGATGATGGTGATGATGATGAGGATGGATCACCTCTCAGACCAGGCACACAGTTCACTACCCAGGCCAGATCGGCCACCGTGCCAGCTCCAGATTTGAGGCCCTTTTCATCAGCTCCTGCTGCTGTCACCTCAGCTCCTGCTCCATCAGCTCCAGTTCCTCCAGTTGCCACACCAACTCCATCCACGACATCTGCAGAGATATTCGCCGACGATGTTCTCTTGACTCCTTCATCAACAACCAGAGGAGATCAGCCCAAGAACGTTTAGATATATGCCTTTGAACTTTTTGGTAACTTGTTGCCAAAGGGGGAGAAGTGTATATAGATCTTTAGGCTTCGAGCGAGAGAGTGTTTGGTTTTTACTGGTTTTTCAAAACATATTTGATCTTTGGTTTCTTGTGTTTTGATCATACGCTTATGTGTGTTGTGCTACTATTTCCTATCATCTTAATGCTTATGAGATGATCATTATCTTTGCTTGATTGTGTTGTGCTATGTTGTTAACTCTTATTATTCTCGCACACCACCAAGTTGTATGTGACATGGAAGAAGTGCCCCATGTACCTAATCGATTGTGCATTTGCATTCAAACGCAAATCTAAAATAATGCACAAATTTAGGGGGAGCTCTTGCTTATCACATACTTCTCAAAGCGATGATTATATTCGTTGATTATATCCTTGTTGAAGCTTCGATCTATATGTTGTCATCAATTACCAAAAAGGGGGAGATTGAAAGCACATTTGCTCCCTTGGTGGTTTTGGTAATTAATAACAACATATAAGTCATTGAACTAATGTTTCCACTAAGTATATTTCAGGAAAAGTTCAATGATAGGGATGGCAAAAGGATTGTGGAGATTGTGGAAATACCCCAAGATGCAAGGACATGGATTGGCAAAGCTTCAAGCAAGAGGACTCTACATTTTACTTTGTGAGAAATCACTTTGAGTCCATAGGAAAGCCAATACTATTAAAAGGGGGTAAGGTTTTGTTTGGTGAACAAAATGCTCATACGTGCACAAGTGATAGTCACCAAAAACACCCACAAGCTCTTCCACAAAAGTCTGTCAAAGCCAAATATCCAAAATCGGTGCAACCAACACTTTCCACTCGGTGCCACCGATTCCCAAACTCAGACAGACCTAAGCCAAACCCTAGCCTTTCGGTGCAACCGATTCTGATTCGGTGCCACCGAGTTTAGGTTGCCAACTTTCTGTTACGCAAATTCACAATATCGGTACCACCGAGATTGTTGGATCGGCGTCACCGAGAATGGGCAATCTGACCGTTGGTCACCTTATCGGTGCAACCAAGTTTCCTATATCGGTCTCACCGAGATTCAAAAGTTGCCACCTTTTGGTCACTTCGGTACCACCGAGATTAACACATCGGTGTCACCAAGTTGGTCATTTTGTGTGTAACGGCTGGATTTTTGGGGATGCCTATATATACCCCTTCACCACCACCTACAAGGAAGAGAAGCACTCAGAACTATTCCATACTTGCCCCATCCAGTTTTCGGAGAGAGAACCACCTACCCTTGTGTTGAGGTCAAGATCTTCCACTCCAACCATATGGATCTTGATTTCTAGCCTCCCCAAGTTGCTTTCCACCAATTCCATCTCTTCTACCAAGCCAAATCTATGAGAGAGTGATTGTGTGTTGAGGAGTCTATCATCTTGAAGCACAAGAGCAAGGTGTTCATCATCATTGCCAAGCCTATTACCTTTTGGAGGGTGGTGCCTCCTAGATTGGTTAGGTGTTGCTTGGGAGCCTCCTACTTCGTGTTGTGGAGTTGAACCAAGAAGTTTGTAAGGGCAAGGAGATCGCCTACTTCGTGAAGATCTACCCATAGTGAGGCTAGTCCTTCGTGGACGGAAGCCGTTATGGAATAGTCAAGGTTGCTACTTCGTGGACCTTTATGGGTGGAGCCCTCCGTGGACTCTCGCGACCGTTACCCTCCGTGGGTTGAAGACTCCATAAACGTGGACGTACGATAGCACCACCTATCGGAACCACGGGAAAAATCATCGTGTATACAATTGCGTTTGATCTTCCAACCCTATCCTTTCTACTCATGCTTGTTGTTACTTTCCGCTGCTATACTCTTAGACTTGCATGTGTAGGGTGTACTTGAGTTGCCATGAAATGCTAAAATTTGCCAACTCTAAAATTTGGGAAAAGGTAGAATTTTTTATTTAGTCAAGTAGTCTAATCACCCCCCTCCCCCTCTAGACATACTTTCGGTCCTACAGCCTCCCTTGGTTCTTTGATTGCAGGAGCAGGAAAAGAGGAGGACAAAGAAAGTGAGAAAGCCCACACGGGCGCTGCCGCTCCAGGAGCCTCGGCGTCGGCGCACCAGCGCTCAGTCGGTGTCCTCCTCTTCCTTCATGGGCCCGTGAAGGAGAGCCGGCACGGACGCCCCTGGAACGAAGGAGCGACGCCGCGGTGGCTGGCTACCCCCCGAGGTCCGGGCGCGCCGTAGCTCCTGTCGCTGCTGTCGCTCGGGATCCCCTCGGAGAGGGTGTTGCTGCTGCTGGAGGCACGGCACCCGTCACGAAGGGCAAGCTCATCTCCAAGATCGCCGCGGCCGACGTCTTCCGGGCAGCACCCCAGGCGCTCGCCCTCTCCATCGAAGATCTTGACGAAGAGCGTCACCTCCCCGTCGTACTTGAAGTGAAGGGTGCGCCTCCCCACCAGCCCACGGGCGTGGGCAAACGTCTGCCACCCGTGGTTCAGGTACACGTAACCTGCAGTTCAGGCCGCACTGCAGAAGCCGTCAGCCTGCAGCCATAGGCCGTCAGGCCCCCCGGTCGGCAGCAACCCAGCGAAGAAGCGCGGAAGTTAGAACCAGGCAGCCTCCGGCCTCTCGGCCCACACCACGAACTCCTGGGCCGTGTCGGTCGTATGGAACCGCGGGCGTGGCGGCCGGGTTTCCACCCCCGCCCTCCCGCCGCGGGCGCCACCTCCTCGACTACTCGGCCGCCCGCGCTGGACGGAACCCCACCGCAGCCGCCGATGGCAACCCCGGACCGCGCTGGAGCACGACCGCGCCCACGACGAACCACCGCCGGCGTCGCGGCGTGCTTTCGGGGACGACCGCGGCCCCTCCTGGGCGAAGGTGAGGCGGGGCTCTCCTCGGAGGCTTTCCCCTTGTCGGCGGCGGAGAACCTCCTCACTGAAGCCATGACTGGGAGAGCAGTGACTTGGAAGTTGGGAGGCGAAGAAGACGAAGATGTGTTGAGGGCTTTCTCGCCCTCGCCTGCTTATGTACGACCAAGGGCCAATCGGTGCCCCTCGCATCCCGGGAGGCGTGCAGCCTTCGAAGGGTCACATCCGCGCGGCCCAAGGAGAGAAGGCCGAGGGAACAACAACATTCAAGGAAAGGCGATGATGGCCGGCGCTGCATGCGGGCGTCGCGTCAGTTTGACTTGGGGCGGTTCCTGGTGCCGTCGGGGAGCGGGAGCGTCGCCGCCCAGGCGTTCGACGCGTGTAAAGCCTGGCCCGTAGGCGTTTGGGGCCCGCGGCGCTTCGGGCCGTCCTCAAGGCTTCGCCCAGAAGCCAGCTCGAGCGCGCCTTGGGCCCGGGGGCTACTGTCGGCGTCCTGGGAACGGGGGTACCCAGACCTGCCTGCCTGTGGCCCAGGACATGGCCCACCTCGTCAGCCAAGCACGGCCTGGCGAGACCCCACACAAGGCAAGGCCCTAGCGAGGACCCCAGGCTTGCGAGGGATAACGGCACCAAGACCAGCAAGGAATGGGCCTCCTCAGGCCCCCTCCGGAGCGGCGGAGATCTCTATGCAGAACCCGGCATCAGGAGTCAAAGATGAAGCAAGGAAGGACAGGCGGGCGCCAGCGCGCCAGGCAGAGTAGTTTCCCCTTTGGTGCAAAGGGAGCAAGGACGTACGCGGGTTCCCAAAGCATCCCCCAAAGGTTTCCATTCTGGTGCAACGAGACCACAACCACGAGCCCCGCAGGACAAATGTCATCGCCGAGCCCACCTCTGCATCATCGACAGCTACTTTGCAGGCGAAGACCACCTTTGGACAGGGCGGGGATGTACTCTTGTGCCCCTTCAAATTTGGCCGTTGTAGGATCCCTTCCCGCCATTGTGATAAGGGAAGAGGACCCGGGCCACTGCGATATATAGAGGCTAGGCCGCACCGTAGAGGGGGGGACGAACACAACAACACAAGAGAAGGCAGAGAGCCAAGAACACCGCTCGAGCACCCTCGCGAGGCTCGAAACCACTATACTAGTTCATCCACCACACCTCCCCGAGAGGCAATCCACCAAAGCAGGAGTAGGGTATTGCGCTTCGCAGCGGCCCGAACCTGGGTAAACCACCGTGTTCATCTTCTTCCTCGTCATCGTGCGAGTTTGCCGTAGTCACCATCGTGTAGCGAGCTAAGTAGGGCGAAGCCGCAGGGAAGCTTCGCACACGCCCCTGTGTTCGAACCTTGAGGGTTTTGTGGAGCCCGAAATCCTACATGGGTGCCGCCACACTCTTCGCACCACGAATAGTATTGAAGCAATTTCGAACATCCGCGTCCTGAGATACTAAGAAAACTGAACGATGGTGATGTGTCAAGAACCCCTTGGATCTCAACTCCTTGGGTCCAATCCATATGTACGGGAGGCACCAAGAACAGAGTTCCGATCACATCAACATCATAGAGATTCCAAAATACCCGCATGATCCTAAAAAAAATAGAGTGAGAAAAGGAGTAGAATTAAAATTCCTACGTCAGGATTCCTCACCAGAGCATATAAGAGGAGTAAAAAGAGTCCTACTCTCCGATATATAACTAGACTCAAAACAGTTTTCACTAGACTCGACTCGGCTAAGTTCGACCAATCAAAGGGGCTCCTAGGTCGGTACAGGCTCTGATACCAACTTGTCACGCCCAAGATGCGATCCTATCCTTATTTTGGTTCGAGGGCCTCTTCAGGGATAGAAGCGCATCTCGTTGTGTCACAAGAATGGATATCATTACAAGTACATGTAAAGAAGAGATGAGTATATGGAATTGGCTTACACTCGCCACAAGCTAAATTATGATCATATCAATACAACAACATATACAATCATCATACAGAAGAGCAGGGTCCAACTACGGACGAAATCAAACGATAAAATGACATCCATCCTTGCTATCCCAGGCTGCCGGCCTGGAACCATCCTATGATCGAAGAAGAAGAAGAACTCCAAATCAAACAAGCATCACTCTCACGTCAAAGCATCGCATTACCTGTACCTGCAACTATTGTTGTAGTAATCTGTGAGCCACGGGGACTCAGCAATCTCATTTCCAAGGGTATCAAGACTAGCAAAGCTTAATGGGTGAGGTATGGTTAAGTGGTGAGGCTACAACAAGCACTAAGCATTTATTTGAGTGGCTAACTTACGAATACAAGAATAAGGGGGGGGTGATCGTCGGATAAACAGACGTGAACTAGTAATGATCACTAAGTGATCCTGAACACCTACTTACTGTCAAACATAACCCCACCGTGTTCTCTCTCGGTTCAGAAATCACAAGAAGAAACAGTCACGGTTATGCACACGGTTGGTGTATTTTGTTTGAGTTTACTTTAAGTTTTCTATGACCGGGTCTTAAACAAAGTTTCCAAGTTGCCACATAACCGCGGTCATGGCTCTCATGAAAGATTTAACCCTGTAGGGGTGCTCCAACTCATCCATCACAAACTAACCACAAGCTGCATTGGAATTCCTCAACCGCGGGAGAACCCGTAGTATTTGCGGAATCCCGTTGGAAAATCTCAACCTCGAGATAGCCCGAAGTGTCCTCGAAATCCCGCGCACAAGACGTTCGAGAAAGGTAAAACAATTCCAGCAAGACCGCCCGACGTGTCGACAAACCCGATAGGAGCCGCATATCTCGTTCTCAGGACACGACTGAATGAGCACAGCGTACAGTGGCATGATAGAAATCTTCCGAGTTGCCCCGGGTTGGCCCCGCACACGACTCTAGTTTAGACCAACACTCATGAGGAGCACTAGCCCAGATTGTTGATTAATTATCCGCGGGTGCCGGCGGGTCCCTGTGCAATTTTATTAGTTATTAGGCAAATGTAGTACCAATGTTGGGCCTTGCCAGAAGAGTTTTATCCTAAAACGAAAATCAAGGGGGTCCTCATAACAACCCCGAGCATGTTAGGAGCGCTCAATATGGAACATAACACCGGTACATAAGTAACTAGGGCGGCAAAAGTGGAACAAAACATCAAGCAAAAGGCCAAGCCTTCCACCTTTTACCAAGTATATATGTGCATTAAATTAAATAGCATTAATATTGTGATATCTCAAAAAATGCCCATGTTGCACATGGGAGCAACTTGCACCTGCAACTAGCAATGCTATAAGAAGGGTTGAGCAAGCAGTAACATAGCCAAACAATGGTTTGTTGGGTGTGGAGGGGTTAGAGACTTTTCATGGCATTTTGGGAGGCTTGACAAACAAGTGGTAGGTAGCGAGACATAGCGATAGAAACGAGACAACTAGCATGGCAATGATAGTAGTGGTATCCATGGAAATGGTCATCTTGCCTGAGATCCCGCTTGGAAGAAGAACGAATCCATGAAGAAGACGAGCCAACGTAGTCGAACGAATCCTCACACTCCGAACTGTCGGGTCACGATGCACACGATCACCTATGGGGCCATCGGCCCCTTTGTGGTTCCGTGGGGGTGAGGTCACGTTGCACAAAGAGCAGAGGTGGTGAGACAACACGACGATGAGACACTGGTGTTTTACCCAGGTTCGGGCCGCTGGGAAGCGTAAAACCCTACTCCTGCTTTGGTGGATTCATCGGGGGAGCACGAAGCACACGCAGAGCTCAAGGGGCAACCACAGTGGCAAAACAGACATTATCTAGTGATTAGATAGCTAACAATGCTATCATACCTAACTCTGGCATCCAGGAAAAAATGCCATAAATGCTAGTCTAGGTGGCGTGCGGGGATGGATCCCTGGCATGCTCATACCACCGCTTTGGCTAACTGTTGCTTAGTATCTTGACACGCCTCTGGACGGGTGTCAAATGGGCGTAAACTGCCTTCCGGTGCGCCGCCACGTACTTAGCGAGAACCACTTAGCCACCTGAGGGCTCGACACCGCATCGACAAATGACTGGTGTTGCGATGCGGTGGAGCGGTGGCCGATCGGCCCACGCCTGCCGGGGGATGGCTTGACGGGTCTTCCTGAAGATGTGCATGCTTTGGTCCCTGGCAGGCATCAGGGACGTGACTGGCGTGGTTCGGGCCCGTCCTGGGTCGTTGCATCAACCTTGCCGGTGTTGCTTTGGCCAGCGTAGGTTGCTTCTGTCGGAGTCTTGGTCCTGACTGTATGCATGTTGATGGGTTCCGCTACTACTGCATGGGCATAAGTCAGGGGCACTGGGTACCCTAGTCCTAGTGCACCAACAGGAGCCCCCGGGTCTGGCCCAAACGCGCTCGCCAAGCGCCGTTGGGCCAGGCCCAAAATTTATGCATAGGCGCGCAATGTGAGGGACTAACTGCCGACTTT
The DNA here is from genome assembly GCA_039707655.1 of Elymus sibiricus. Classification (NCBI taxonomy): domain Eukaryota; kingdom Viridiplantae; phylum Streptophyta; class Magnoliopsida; order Poales; family Poaceae; genus Elymus; species Elymus sibiricus. The sequence goes on along the minus strand of CM077665.1, from coordinate 226,827,764 downwards.
TAAGCTAGCACTCACTACTACCTCAGGCCGTTTCCGCCACGCGCGCCGCATGCATTGCGGGGAGTTTGCGGTGGGTGCGCATGGCTCAAAGGCGTGGAGTGGCAGAAACTGCGGCGCCAGGGATTGGAGCGATGGGGCGGTTACCTGTTCGCCCGTGATCGTCGGTAGCGGGATTGGTGAAGATGGGCGGCCGCCTTGGAGCGGAGGAGAGCCAGCCTTCGTGCCCCTCCCTATAAATTGGGGGTCACAGCGGGATATTCTCATCCATCCCCTCCTCCTCCTCACTCTCAAGTTCACATAGCTTGCCCTTCTTCTCCGGTCATCGGACCGTCCCATCCCTCCTGATGGTTAGGGGGGAGGGTCAGGCGAGCGCGCCTGCCACCGGAGGGTCTTCGTTTTGTGTTCGTGCCCAGACCCCGGCTTTGGTCGATGGTTTCGGACTGAGAGCTGGCAGGAGAGGCCTTGGACAGGGAAACGGGCGGCGCGGCGGCCGCGCCAGGGGCAGCCGCGGTGGTGCACCCGTCGTTGAGTCGCCCGCTGCTTCAGTTTTGGCGGAACGCCGCGCGGACGACACCACGCTGGAGTCCATAGCAGAGACGTAGTGCTGCGGTCGACCGCGGTTCCCGCACTCCTTCTTCAAGATGATGGAGAAAGATCGTCCGTACGGCCATCGGTTGGGCGCGAGTGGTCGCAGCAGTGGTCCATCATGGGTCATGGCAGAGTCCCCACCCATGGCATTATGTATTCTGCTCATGGGTGGGACCCTTCTGCCTGCGTGTACTCCTTAAGGGCAGGGAGTCTTCTCTGCCTCGGGTCGACGGGGACAACCATGCTCTCTGTGAAGCTCTTCGGGAAGCTTGGTGTTCGCCTCGGCTGCCGCATCGAGGGCTCGGACGACGGTGGAGGTGCCCCCTTGAGCGGTGACAATGAGGAAGATGATGGCGGCAGCAACCCACGACGCTTCTTGAGCGGAGACGGAAGCTCCGACGCATCGTGGTTTCCGGCAGCACCATCACCACCAGCTGTGCTCCGGCAGCGCCACCATATGTACCTGCCCTCCGTCTTCTTCCTCCTTGCTGGCTTCATCCGCCCTGCCTAGGGGCAGGGTCTTTCTGCTCCTCTAGAGAACAGGTCTCGCTGGCCCTGGCGGGGAGGCGCCGAATCCCAGCCAGGCGCTCTTTTTGCCCTCTTTTTCTTCTCCACCTGATCCCTAGGAGGAGAGGGACAAGAAAGGCATTATGGGGCACTTATCTTTTTATAAATCAAAAGATGTAGGCACTTGCCAAGTTTTATCTAATCACAATGTATTCTTTATCCATTTTGTATCGAAAATGAATGAAAGACTGCTATTTCTTTTCCTGAAGTATTATCCCGTTCTCCCCTTATTTGTACCGTGTCAGCATGCTTGTCTCTGACGCATGGAACTATTTGTTGGGTCAGTACGTACCGCGGGAGCCAAGGGGGACCGAGCCCCCGGCCACAAACTGGTATCATTCCCCGGCAAGGCTCCTTGTCAGTATCGGCACAACCCCCCAAAGCTGATAAGCGACAAGAGCTGGGGCACGGCTCGTCCCGACAAGGGTTTCCATTGCATGAAGGACTACATTGTACACAGTTAAAGAGGATAGCAAGGGTTTCCATAAGGGAGCAAATGGCTTCGAGCTTGGAATATGTGATTTATACTTATCTTGTCAGGCAGTATTCCTTTCTGGAGTACGACGGGCCACCGTCCTTGTTTCTCCGCCCTCCTTCCTTGATTTCCTGGTGGTCAAACATGTAGGGCAAGAGGCCTCTGTCCTCTGGCCAGAGAGAACGGGGCAACAAGGATAATAGGCTCATCAAGTACTCTAGCAAATTTCTAGAACTTAAAAGCGATAATATTGCAACATAAAAACGCATAGCAAAACATGCAGTTTGATGGTATGATGCAATGCCTAGCTTTATTATTGCATGCACAGGGTCTGCGCCTGGCTTTGTACAAAGGGTTACATGCAACTGCACCAAGGCTTGTACAAAAGGTGGTTGCCGGGGACTGAGCCCGTCAGCTGCGCCTTTGGGTAGAACTTACGAAGATGCTCAATATTCCATGAGTTAAGCACTTTGATGCCATCTTCGGTCTCCAGACGGACTGCGCCAGGTCTGGTTACTTGTGCTACCCGGTACGGGCCTTCCCACTTCGGCGTCAACTCTTTGGTACCCTTGGCGGACTGAACGTGCCTAAGGACAAGGTCGCCTTCCTCAAGGCTCCAGGCGTGGACCCTACGGCTGTGATCGAGGCGCAGGGCCTGTTGGTAGCATGCAGCACGCACAGCGGCCCGGAGACGATCTTCCTCGAGGAGCATGGCATCGTCATGCCATAGACGCTCTTGCTCTACTTCATCGTAGGCAAGTACTCGAGGTGACCCATATATGAGTTCCATGGGGAGAACTGCTTCCGCCCCATACACTAGGGAGAAGGGCGTCTGGCTGGTAGGTCGATTTGGTGTCGTTCTGAGGGACCAAAGAACCACCGGCAGCTCATCTATCCAGCGCTTGCCGCTTCTTCGCAGTACATCGAAAGTTCTTGTATTGAGCCCTCGCAACACTTCAGCATTCATCCTCTCGACTTTCCCGTTGCTTCTCGGGTGGGCAACAGAGGCGAAGGAGACCTTGCTTCCAAGGCTTTGGATGTATTACATAAAGGTGCGGCTCGTGAACTGGGTGCCATTATCGGTGATCACCCGGTTGGGAACTCCAAAACGGCACACTAGTCCTTTCAGGAACTTGACAGCTGTCTGCGCGGTCACCTTCCTCACTGGTTCCACCTCAGGCCACTTTGTAAACTTGTCAATTGCTATGAACAAGAATTCAAAGCCCCCGACTGTGCGGGTAAAGGGGCCCAAAATATCGAGCCCCCAGACCAAGAATGGCCAGGACAAAGGGATCGTCTGGAGAGCTTACGCTGGTTGATGGATGTTCTTGGAATGGAACTGGCAGGCCTCACATTTGGTGACTAGCTCAGTTGCATCCTGGAGGGTAGTGGGCTAATAGAAACCATGCCGGAAGGCTTTTCCCGCAAGGGCCGTTGATACAATGTCAGACCCACACATGCCTTCCTGAATCTCTGCCAACTGCTTTAGTCCATCTTCCCAGCGAATGCACCTCAATTCACACCGTTTTGTATTTTTTTGTATAGAGTGTAATCGACAAACTGGTACATACTTGACTGACGGGCTACTTTTTCGGCTTCTTCTTGCTCTTTGGGAAGTTCTCATGTTTGAAGGAAGTGGACTATATGCTATGCCCAGGTTAGAGCCTGTGGCTCGACAACGAGTACTAAAGGCATCTCCTCGTTCGTGGGAGCGCTTACCTCGACCGCAAGAACCCGTGGTTCTGTAGGAGGGAGCTGCTCACCAACCGAAATGAGACTGTCCCCGACAGCCTCTCTACCAGCGGCTTCAGGAAGCTCTGCCGGGAAATGCTTGCCGGATTTCTGGTCATCGTTGATGGGGATACTGATGGCTGAGTGAGATGGAGGACAAAAGTTCTTGGTTCCACAGGAAGCTTCTGTGTTGCGCACTTTGATAGATGATCAGCGATGCTGTTTTCTGCTCGTGGTACATGCTCTGCTTGCAATCCATCAAAGTGCTTCTCCAGCTTCCTCACCTCTTCTACGTATGCTTCCATCAACGGACTCTGATAATCCTTGTTGACTTGCTTCACCACGAGTTGAGAGTCCCCTCGGATGATCAGTTTCTTGATTCCCAACTCCATCGCGATTCTGAGTCTGGTAAGGAGTCCCTCATACTCAGCGGTATTGTCGGTGGCCTCCTCCCGGCGAAAGTGCATTTGAACCACATATTTGAGATGCTCTCCGGTGGGGGCGACGAGGAGCACGCCTGCTCCGGCGCCCTGAAGCGAGAAAGCACCGTCAAAATACATGATCTATTCCTTAGGCGTTTCTTTGCCAGGGAGAATTGTCTCTGGAACTTCTTCATCTAGCATGGGCGTCCATTCCGTGATGAATTCCGCCAACGCCCTTCTCTGGATTGTGGAAGTGCTCTCATACTTCAAACCAAAACTTGATAGCTCCAGCGCCCACTCAACAATTCTGCCAGTAGCTTCCGGGTTCCTTAGCATGCGCTGCAGTGGATAGCGGGTGACAACTGTAACCTCGTGGCCTTGGAAGTAGTGGCGCAGTTTCCTCGAGGGCATGACAAGGCCAAAGATCAATTTTTGCACTCCAGAGTACCTTGACCTAGCCCCTTGTAACAAGGAGCTGACAAAGTACACTGGTCGCTGTACCACTTTCTTCTTTGCCACTTCCTTGAAACTGCCTTCGCTTGCTTGCTTGGGTTCCCCTTGATCTGTATCAGGTCCTGCCACAGATGCTTTGGTTCCTCCCCTGGCGAAATCAGTCATGGCAGCTACATCTTCATCCACTTCTCGCTGCGCCACCAGCGCTGCACTAACCACTTGATTCGTTGCCGCCAAGTATAGCAGCAATGGTTCTTGTGGTTTAGGCGCGAGCATGGTGGGAGCAGAGGAAAAGTAAGCTTTCATATCTTGCAGCGCTGCTTTTGCTTCCGGGGTCCATTTCATCGGGCCGGCCTTTTTCAGAATCTTGAAAAATGGCAAGGCGCGTTCAGCGGATTTGGAGATGAACCTACTCAATGTGGCAATGCACCCGGCCAAGCGTCTTACGTCCTTGACAAACTTGGGTGCTTGTATCTGCTCAATTTCTTTGATCTTTTCAGGATTGGCTTCTATTCCTCGCTGAGATACAAAGAACCCAAGCAGCTTGCCGGATGGGATGCCAAACACGCACTTTTCAGGGTTGAGCTTCAAATTGATCTTGCGCAAGTTCATAAAAGTTTCTTCCATGTCTTGTATGAGGGTTGCTTCATCTCTGGTTTTGACTACTATGTCATCCATGTAAGTTTCCACGTTCCTGTGCAACTGAGGCTGAAATCCAATCTTTACGGCCCTTGCAAAGGTAGAACTAGAGCTCTTTAAACCGAAGGGCATACATACAAAGCAGTACGTGCCACACGGAGTTATGAACGCAGTCTTTTCCTCGTCTTCCTTGGCCATGAATATCTGGTGGTATCCATAGTATGCATCCAAGAAGGAAATCAAGTCACACCCAGAAGTGGAATCAACAATCTGGTCGATGCGCGGCAAGGGAAAAGGGTCCTTCGGGCATGCCTTATTGAAGTCAGTGAAATCTATGCAGAGCCTCCATTTCCCATTCGCCTTGCGCACCACTACCGGGTTGGCTAACCAAGTTGGATGCAGCACTCCTCTGACCAAACCAGCTGCTTCGAGTTTCTTAATATCTTCAGTGATGAACTGTTGCCGCTCCAAGGCTTGCTTCTTGACTTTTTGCTTGACGGGCCTGGCATGACGGCAGACAGCTAGGTGGTGCTCAATTACCTCCCTGGGAACACCGGGGATGTCAGATGGTTGCCAAGCAAACACATCGACATTCGCCCGCAGGAAGGCAACGAGCGCGCTTTCCTATTTGTCATTAAGGGTGGCACTGATGGTGAACTACCATCAGCGCCCTCCTGCCTGCCGGGATCTTCTTCATCGTAGGACTGGTAACCTTGGATCTTTTGCTAGTGGAACTCTCCGGCAGGTCATCGATGGGTGCAGCGCACTCCGAAGAGGCGCGCTTCCCGGAGTCCTTGCCGGTGTCCCTGCTAGACTTCTTCCTCTCCTTTGATTCCTTGGCGGGAGCTGGGGTTTTTGTGATCTCAGCTGCTACCGCGTCTCGATACATATTGTCCACGCATATAACTGCATCCTTCTTATCTGATGGAATGGAGATGATTCCCACGAGCCCTGGCATCTTCAAAGTGTTGTAAGCATAGTGGAATGCTGCCATGAATTTTGCCAGAGCTGGGCGACAAAGAATTCCATTGTAAGGCAAAGGGAGTTCGACCACGTCAAACACCACCTTCTCAGTCTAGTAGTTCAACTCCCCTCCAAACGTCACAGGCAAAGTGATCTTTCCCTTGGGTCGGCTCCTGCCGGGGTTGATTCCTTGGAACGTACCCTTAGCTTTGAGCTCTCCATCAGGGATTTGCAGCCTTTCAACCAGCTTAGGGGAGATTAAGTTCAACCTTGCCCCGCCGTCAACTAACATCTTGGTTACTTTGAGGTTGTGAATTGTTGGGGAGACCAACAACGGCAAACATCCGACTGCAGTGGTGCGGTCAGGATGATCCTCTTCGTCAAAGATGATAGGCATGCGGGGCCATTTGAGTGGCCTTCTGGACTCTGCAGCTGGCTCCATGGCGTTGATCTCACGTGCCCAATGCTTGAGTTGGCGACGAGAGGAATGCAAGGACGCACCCCCGTCAACACACATGGCTTCAGTCGCCCTCTGGAATTCTCGATCGTTGGACTCCTCTCCATCATCCTCATCATTACTCATATCATCTCCTTCTTTCTTCTCACGGCCTCTAGCAGGTTCTTCCCTCTGCTACGGGGCCTTGCCGCGGCGGCCTCCTCTACCACCACGGCCTTTCCTGGTAGCACCATCTTGGCTTTTCTCCTTGTCGCGCTTCTCGTATTCAGCCCTTTGCTTCTCAGCAAGTTGCTCAACTTGGCGGCATTCTTGGAGATCATGACCTTTGGTGCGGTGGATCATGCATTATGGCCCGTCGGACTTTCCGGTTTTCTCTGCCACCGCGGCCTCCCGGCAATCAACGCATGCGACAGCTCCCTTGCCGGGGGTCTCAGCCTTGGCTTTCTTGCCGGCACTGAGATCACCAGAGCTCTCGACGGCCAACACTGCCTTTCCCTTACGCTTCTTGTTGCGCCTTCGGCTTTTTCCCATCGGGTCAGGGGCATCGTCGTCGTCGTCTGAGTCGATTTTGACGCCAGCCTCCTCTCCGGGGAGTCGCCTTCCTTCTTCAGCATGAGCACACTTGTCCGCCAATGTGTACCACTCATTGACGGTCTTGGGGAGTCTAACATTCATCTTAGCCCGCATCCTCCTGTTGCGCACGTTCGAATGGAACGCGCAATCACAGGTGCGCGGTGTATCTCGGGGAAATTGCGGTGTACTCGACTGAATCTCTGGATGTACTTCTGCAAGGTTTCTCCCTCCTTCTGCGGAAGGACTTGCAGGTCGCTGGGCTGTCCTGGCTCCTGGTGGCCACCTCTGAAGGCACCGACAAACTCGTTGCACAAGTCAGCCCATGATGAAATAGAGTTCTCCGGCAGGTGCATCACCCACGATCTCACATTTGGCTTGAGCGCCAACGGGAAATAGTTGGCGAGCACCTTCTCATCTCTTCCCCCGGCGGCTTGAACGGCTATCGTATAGATGCCCAGGAATTCCGCCGGGTTTAGCTTCTCGTCGTACTTCTCCGTTAGCTCAGGCTTGAAAGCTCGGGTCGATGGCCAGCGGACCTGTCGCAGCTCGCGAGTGAAGGCAGGGCACCCAACCTCATAAGGCAGGTACCCGCCAGCACTAGGCGTGGGGTCGCCAGCATCTGGGCCGTTGCGCCTGTCGGATTGGCAGCGTGCTTCCTGGCGTCGCTCTATGGTGATGCACGTGTCTTCCCTCCGCCGGTCTTCCAGGACACGCCGCTAGTCCCGGTGATCGTGCTGGCCGGACGAGGCCATAGACGCTTTCTCAGGCTCGTCAGCATGTGGAGCTCGTTGCGGCTGCCTCTGGGTCTGTTGTCGCGGAGGGGATTGCACCTTTGGTGCGGCCCCCTCGACACGACCGTCAGCCTGAGCTGCCGTCGCCGTCCGCTGCGATTTGCTGGCTTCGACGAAGCCGATCAGACTTTGGATAGTGGCTCTCCACTCGTCCATCTTGTCAGCCGCCAGCGGGAAGTTTAACAGCAGCTGGGCCCGCGGCATTGCTTCCGCTGCCGTGTCCGGCATGGCTAGAGATGCGGACCGCGACGTCGCTCGACTCCTAGTGGAACCAAGAGGAGCGTCACCACATTCTTGTCGTCGTGTCCCGGTTGCCGAGGCGGTCTGACGTGGAGGAGGTCGAATTTGTGGGTCTACGGCCCCGCTCGGCGCCCCATCTTGCCCCTGGCGAGGTGCGCTTGTGGGGACCCCGACTCATAAGTCGTGATCACCGAATGCACGTGTACAGTGATCCCAGAGATCAATGCTCACTGAACACACAGAAGCTGAGTAACAAGAGTCTTACATCCACATATAGCATCTTACACAAATAATGAAAATGAAGGTCAAGTCTTACATAGATAGGGCCGCAAGGGCCAAACACTTAAACATAACAAGGAGCGGAAATCTTGATCGTAAGTGTGAACCCATGCCATCTGCCTTAAACCTACAGGCATTCTGACTGGGAAGCGTCCTAGTTCGCATGTTCGTCACCAACGAACTCTTCACCATACTCCTGCTCTTCCATGCCTGGCCAATTAAATAACCAGTGGCAAGCCAATGAGTACGTTGAATGTACTCGCAAGCAACCCAAGTTTTGGAACAAGGCATAACAATGCATGATATAGCACTAAGTGGGTAAGTTTTGCAGAAAGCTAATTTTGAGTGCAATGATATGATCAAGTAACTTGAGTGAGCATGCATCAACTATTGACAGGTATTCATGTGAACAAGTCCCAGTTATCATCATCAGCAGGGGTTGAACATCTCATGTTCACCATCGTGCCAAGTCTTCAGACTTAGCCCAAGTTTCATTCTTGTGTCATCCACACACACACACACACACACACACACACACACACACACCAAGTTTGTGAAAACACCGGACGTAGTTTAAGTAGGACCTCCAACTGTCCATGACCGTGGACACGGCTAAGAATAGTTTTACACTCTGCAGAGGTTGCACACTTTACCCACAAGACTCGGGAAACTTCTGTGTCAAGCCACGACTCGTGGTATTGTTCATACCCGAGGTAAGTACCCGAACAATGCCTTTCCCCTGACGATACTAAACAAAGAGTCCACTCGATTGGTACATAGCCCTCATGATGTACATCATACGAGCCTCGCTCCAGATTGTACCATCCATGAAGGGACCAACGGCGTGCCCGATGCCTGTAAAGACAGCGCATGGTCGCCCTACCAGGCATGACCCCGTGTCGAGAGTGACCACGTCACTGCTGCCACTAGTAATGCGGGCTCTATGCTAGTACCCACCAAGGTAGTCAACAAAGCCCCGTCCCATAAGGGGTATTGTGGTTGTACATGTAAGGTTGGGACGGTCAGCAAATCTTAAAACTCTCCGTTTTCGAAAACACACACACAACTTGCTCCGGTACACCACTTCTTTATCAAGTGGTTACCTAGCTCATCATCAACTCCCTCGGGCATTAGTGGCACCCGACGGGCTTTTCGAAAAGTCTTTGAAATCATTATGTTTCCATCACCATGCATATTCCCGTCCCATTTGCGTAGCATGTACTAAGCATTCTATCTACTCCCACCCACACAACCCTCATAAGGAGGTAGGGTCATGCACGATGCAAGTATCAACAAGAAAGTATCGGAGGCATCCCACCGAAGGGGATACAACATCATCATGATCATCATCGGAACATAAAGTGCTATATGACATGCATGAAAAGTTTCTTAACATGGTCAAAGGGCTGCTTGCCTGGCTCAACAAAGTCTTCGGGGTCTTCAAAGTCTTCGGGTCCAACTCCCTCGTCAACAGCGTAATCTATCGTCGCGATAAAATAACGGTAATAATAAGCATCACCACAAAAACAGAGCACAAACTCTATTACAAAAATGCTACTCTATTCTGAAAAATCCTAAAAACAAAACTAAAATATTTTGCCTAAGGTTTTGTAGTGAAAAAGGTTTTAAAAATCATTTTTAACAGAGGCTAAAAATGCCTAAAAGAGGTTTTAAAATAAAACAGTAGATAAAAGGTTTTCAAAAAAAATACAAATGGCACTATTAAATTCTACACAATATTACAAGAATTTAGGTGGAAGAATTATTGGAATCGGAGTTTTATTTAATCCCCTGGAATTTTTGCAAGATTTTGAAATAAAACAAAAGGAAAAGCAAGAGAGCGCTTGGGCCAAAACGGTCGCAGCTGAGCCGGCCCAGGGGGAATTCGGCCCAGGACGAAACGGCGCGCGCGGCAGGTTTTATTTAAACCTACCCGCGGGCCCTGCCTGGCAGCGAGAGGGGGGAGTGAGGGTATGACGGGTGGGCTCCACCTGTCATCCCTCACCTCGCGACAGGGAGTAGAGGAGCTCACCGGCGACGGTGCGGTTGACGGCAAGGCCCGCCGATGGTCCAGGCGTGCTCAGGGGAGCGTCGCTAGTCGCGTGGTGCCGGAGGTGATGGAATCGCCGGCGACATCGAACCCGAGCGGAGGAGCTTCGGCTCGAGGTGGGAACGGCCGCTCCGAGCTGCAATAGGCACGGGAAAAGGGGGGAAAGAGATCAGGGGAGAGAGAGAGGACCACAGGGAGAGGAAACGGGGCCGGAGGAGGCTCACCGTGGCCGGACGTCGGCGGCCCGAGGTGGCGGAGCTCCGTTCGCGTCGAGCACATAGAGAGGGGGAGGACGATTGGGTGGTACAGGGGGGCAATTGGATGCTGGACGGGGTGACCAGAGGGGAGAGAGGGGTAAGGGACTCGCTTAAATAGCGACCCCGAGGTTCACCGTGGACGAAGCCCACGGTCGCCCGCGGGAACGGCTCGGATGGCCACGGGAGGGGGCCCTGGCCTCTGTGCGGTGTTCGTGGGGCTCGCCTAGGTTGCTGGGGAGCGAGAGGGAGAGCGGGACGAGCTCGAAGAGGGCCCCACAGTTTGGATAGGGAGTGGCCGGAGTGGGCGGCATCGGGCACGCGTGGAGGAGGGAGAAGGAGAGAGAATGGAGAGGAGGCCGACCGCCTGCCATGCTGCGGACGTCGAGGCCGACCAGGTGGAGAAGCTCCCGCCTCCCTAGGCTGTCGGGTCTTGGGATGGGCACCGGCTATAGTGCGTATGTGCACTGTAGTGAGCTCTGGAGCGCGAATATGGCATGCCATGGCATGCCTTTGGCGGCTTCTACGTGTCCTCCCGTGTCTAGGGGATCTAGGGGGGAGTAAGCAAGCAGGGGAGAGGCATTGGATGCTCTGGTGATCACTAGGGTGAGAGAGGAGTGGAGAGAGAGATGGAATACTACTGTCCAGAGGGGTAAAATTGTTTTTTACCCCACTTAAACATTGAGTCTTGGCCATAGAAAGTTACTGGAGGTGAAGTACAATGCTAGCAAGTTGTGGTAAAAATTTGAACTCAAGGAGAACAGAGAAAGGGGGTCAAACAGGGTTTTTACAAAGTATGCAGAAGGTGTTTGATGTGGATTAGGGCCAGCAAATGGGCTTTGCTTGCCATAAGATTTGACAGGGTCAAATGGTGGTTAGAATTAGGGTTGATCACCAAGTTTGAGCTTGATTGAAGAAAGTTCACAATGTAACTTTGTAAAACCCTAGAAATCAACAGAATCAGATTTCTGTAGATCTAGGCATGCATTTCACTTCCCACAAATCCACCACTTGGTGTGGTGTCATTATTTTGGGTTTAACACATGCCCACAAAATTTGGGGTCACAGGAAGAAACTTCACAATGTAAAGTTGCTCAAATTTGGCTCTGGACAGGAATGGCTTTGGAATATTTTGATGAAGCAAATCAATTGGGATTGAGATAAACTTTGCAAGATCATCAAATATGGCATGTGTGCCTTGCTGGAATTTTCTTGGAATTTATTGAGAATATTTATTATAGAAATATTTCAAAAGCCTGATTTGGGCAGAAAGGGTTTTGAGGGGTTTTGCCCATGATTTTGAACATGATCATTTGTTGAAACTCATATATATGGAAAATATATGTCCACTGAGTTTCCCTAAATTTTCTCAAATATTTTTAAAGCTTTGAAATAATTTTTCCCTATGAAAAACCATTTCTGGCCTTAAGAAAAAGCCTTTAAATAAAATTGCAAAATAATCTTTACAATTAATATTTGGTGGTTTTGGGGAGTCATATATATAGTAGGTTCCAAATAGAGTCTTTGGGGAAAAGCATCCACCCAATTTGAGGACTTGTAGTACAAACCTCAATTCAGGGGCTTTTGAAAACCTAATTTGAATAAATCCTTTTTGGACAAAATAATATTTGATAAAAATATTTTTGGGTACTACTCACATGGCATGATCATTGGGCAAGAATTTTGGATCAAGGAAAATGAACATGGAGAGGAGTAGAACCTAAGAGTGCCAACACATACAATCAAGCAAGCAAGCATCAAACAAATCAAACAAGCACATGCACTCAAAAAGTTTTAATTGGTTCCAAATTTTATAAATCCAAGCATAGCAAGGTGATAGAAACACAGGGTGTGACAGACCTACCCCCCTTACAAGAATCTCGTCCCCGAGATTCCTAGGCTAAGCGCTAAAAAGATAAGGGAACTCAGATCTAAGATAGTCTTCATGCTCCCAGGTTGCTTCAGCTTCAGTGTGGTTGCTCCATTGGACCTTAAAGTACTTGATTGTGCAGCTTCGGGTGCAACGCTCTGCTTCATCCAAATTGCGAACTGGCCTCTCACGATATGTGAGGCCTCGCTGAAGGTCGATGGCTTGATGGTCGATGTCCTTGTAGAGATCGGGGCGGTTGGGAACTTGAAGACACTTCCGGAGCTATGACACGTGGAACACGTTGTGCACATCTGATAGCTCGGAAGGTAGCTCTAGCTGGTAGGCAACTTCTCCTCCCGTAGTGGTGATCTTGAAGGGGCTGATGTATCTTGGTGCAAGCTTTCCCTTGACAAGGAAACGCTTGGTTCGCTTGAGAGGCATGACTCGGAGATAGACATGGTCACCGACAAAGAAGTTCACTTCTCGGCGGTGAGAGTCGGCGTTACTCTTCTGTCTTGACTTGGCGGTCTCCAGACGTTCTCGGACAAGTTGAACTTGCTCTTCTGCTTCGCGGAGGATGTCTAGCCCAAAGACTAGTCCTTCTCCGGTTTCCGACCAGTTGAGGGGAGAACGGCACTTGCGTCCATACAACACCTCAAATGGTGCCATCTGAAGACTCGACTGATAGTTGTTCTTGTAGGAGAACTCGGCTAATGGTAAGCAATATTCCCACTTGGCTCCATATGCCAAAACACAAGCACGGAGCATATCTTCGAGTATCTGATTTACTCGTTCCGTCTGTCCACCGGTCTGGGGGTGAAAAGCAGTGCTGAAGGAGAGCCTGGTTCCCATCGCTTCTTGAAACTTCTTCCAGAACCTTGAGGTAAACTGAGTTCCTCAGTCTGACACAATCTCCTTTGGAACTCCATGGATGCTCGCAATACGTTCGATGTAAAGGCCGGCTAGCTTGTTACCATCATAGGTGGTCTTGACGGGAATGAAATGGTCTGCCTTGGTCAGGTGATCGACAATGGCCCAGATAGAATCATGTCCCTTGCTCGACCTTGGTAATCCGGTGATGAAGTCCATCCTGACTTTGTCCCACTTTCATTCAGGCACTTTGAGAGGTTGCAATAGTCCAGCAGGTCGCTGATGCTCAGCTTTGACTCTCTGGCATATGTCACACTTAGCAACAAAGGTGCCTATTTCCCGTTTCAAGCCATGCCACCAGAATCTTGCTTTGAGGTCTTGGTACATCTCTTGGTTCCTCCGGGATGGATGGAATATGGAGTTTCATGAGCTGCTTGCAAGATCAAGTTCTTGAGCTCTTCTTTGTTGGGTATGTGATAACCCACAAGTATAGGGGATCAATTGTAGCCTTTCTCGATAAGTAAGAGTGTCGAACCCAACGAGGAGCTAAAGGTAGAACAAATATTCCCTCAAGTTTTATCGACCACCGATACAACTCTACGCACGCTTAACGTTCTCTTTACCTAGAACAAGTATGAAACTAGAAGTACTTTGTAGGTCTGATAGGATAGGTTTGCAAGATAATAAAGAGCACGTAAATAAAAACTAGGGGCTGCTTAGATGAAGAAACAACTAAGTTAGTCTTAGTAGAGAGCTTTTTGTCACAAGAAAGTTATTTGTCCCTAGGCAATCGATAACTAGACCGGTAATCATCATTGCAAATTTATATGAGGGAGAGGCATAGGCTAACATACTTTCTCTACTTGGATCATATGCACTTATGATTGGAACTCTAGCAAGCATCCGCAACTACTAAAGATCATTAAGGTAAAACCCAACCATAGCATTAAGTATCAAGTCATCTTTGCTCCCATATGCAACAACCCACCTACTCGGGTTTATGCTTCTGTTAGTCAAGCAACCCACCATAGGCAAATCATGAACACATTGCAACACCCTACAGCGAGGATCCCTCACGCTTGCGCGACACGGAGAGCACCATAGGATAGCACAAATAATAAAACATGCAACTCAAACCAATCATGATCATCAATCAACCCATAGGACAACAAAAATCTACTCAGACATCATAGGATGGCAACACATCATTGGATAATAATATGAAGCATAAAGCACCATGTTCAAGTAGAGGGTACATCGGGTTGCGGGAGAGTGGACCGCTGTAGATAGATGGGGGGAGGTGATGGAGGTGTTGGTGAAGATGACGGAGTTGTTGGAGTAGATCGCCGTCACGATGATGGCCCCGGCGGCGTTCCGGTGCCACCGGGAGAGAGGGGGAGAGATCCCCCCTCCTTCTTCTTCTTCCTTGGCCTCCTCCCTAGATGGGAGGATGGTTTCCCCTTTGGTCCTTGGCCTCCATGGCGGCGGAGGGGCGGGAGCCCCTCCGAGATTGGATATCTCTCTCTGTTTCTTTCTGTTTCTGCGTTCTCAGATTCTGGCCTTTCACCGTTTCTTAAATTCCCGGAGATCCGTAACTCCGATTGGGCTGAAATTTTAACACGATTTTTATCCGGATATTAGCTTTCTTGCAGCAAAAGAAGGGCACCAACCGCCTTACGGGGTGGCCATAAGCCCTCAGGGCGCGCCCTACCCCCCAGGGCGCGCCCTCCTGGCTTGTGGGCCCCTCGGGCACCGTCTTCTGTTGATTCCACTTCCCAAAATTCACATATATTCCAAAAAAATCTCCGTAAGTTTTTATCACGTTTGGACTTCGTTTGATATTGATTTTCTGCGAAACAAAAAACATGCAACAAACAGGAACTGGCACTGGGCACTGGATCAATATGTTAGTCCCAAAAATAGTATAAAAAGTTGCCAAAAGTATATGAAAGTTGTAGAATATTGGCATGAAACAATCAAAAATTATAGATACGACGGAGACGTATCAGCATCCCCAAGCTTAATTCCTGCTCGTCCTCGAGTAGGTAAATGATAAAAAATATAATTTTTTATGTGGAATGCTACCTAGCATAATCTTGATCATATAATCTAATCATGGCATGAATATTAAGACACGAGCGATTTAAAGAAATAGTCTATCATTTGACATTAAGACAATAATACTTCAAGCATACTAATAAGGCAATTGCATCCTTTCGAAATAACATGGCCTCAGAAAGCTATCCCTACAAAATCATATGGTCTGGCTATGCTCCATCTTCCCCACACAAAGTATCTAAATCATGTACAACCCCGATGACAAGTCAAGCAATTGTTTCACAACTTTTATGTTCTCAAACCTTTTCAACTCTCATGCAATACATGAGCGTGAGCCATGGATACTGCTCAAGCTTCTGTGGCTCCTGCTGCGGCTACTGTCGTTGAGCAGAATGACAATTATGATGGTGATCACGACGATGAGGGAGAGGTTGCTCCAGATCAGCCCCAGGGGCAACCGCCACCACAAACACCGGGTCGTCAACATGGTTATATTCGCAACGGTAGGGATCCACCACTACCTCAGGTACGCGATCAGTCATCTCCCTAAGATAAAATTGAATATTCTGACATTTGAGGGTAGATATGTTCCTGATATATATCTTACTTGGGAGTTGGAAACAGAACAACGTTTTACATGCTTACAATTTCCTAAGGATAGACGTGTTGCTGCTTTGTTTGTGCTTTCACTAGTTTTGCTTGTGTTTGGTGGTCTGAACATTGTAGAATACATCATGATAATATCCCTACTATTTGGGCTGCGTTGAAAACTGCTATGCGTACTCGTTGGGTTCCACCATATTATCAACGTGAATTGCTTCAAAATTTGCAGCGTTGAAGACAAGGAAAAAATTATGTCGAGGAATATTATCAGGAATTACAAACTGGCATGATTAGATGTGGTATTGTTGAGGAGAATGAAGCTATGTTGCACGTTTTATTGGTGGATTAAATATACAGATTCAAACTATTCTAGAGTATAAGGAGTATAACACTATCACTCGTTTATTCCATCTTGCTTGCAAAGCTGAATGTGGAGTGCAGGATCGACAGGCAATGGCGAGAACTAAATTTTCTGTAGGTCGAGCTTCATCATGGATACCACGTACATAATCTACTTCCACACGTCCTACTACATCACCACTTACTCCAGCCGCCAACACCAACTGAGATACAAGGCAACAGGCACCGCCAGCAGCCACCAGCAAGGGCACACCTTCGGGGCCTGCACAGAGCTCTTCTTCATCCATGGCATCTACAGGGAAAACACATGAGGTTATTTGTCGTCGTTGCAAGGGTGGAGGTCACTATGCGAGAGAATGTCCTTCCAAGCGTGTGATGATTGTTACTGAGGATGGTGGATATGACTCCGCTAGTGATTATGATGAGGAGACCCTGGCTCTTATTGCAAGTGAAGAACAAGGTGTAGAGGAGACTGAACAAGAGACACACTACATGGCTGCTGACTATGTTGACAGGTATGAAAGTTTAGTTGCTCAACGTGTTCTGAGTGTGTAGGTTACACAGGCTGAGCAAATTCAGAGGCACAACTTGTTCCATACAAACGGAGTTGTGAAGGAGCGTTCTGTTCGCGTCATCATCGATGGAGGGAGTTGCAACAACTTGGCTACCATGGAGATGGTGGAGAAGTTGTCTCTAACCACCAGACCACATCCTCATCCTTATTACATCCAATGGTTCAACAACAGTGGCAAGGTTAAGGTAACACGTACTGTTCGTGTGAACTTTAGCATTGCTACATATTCTGATTATGTTGATTGTGATGTGGTACCCATGCAAGCATGCTCCATTTTACTTGGTAGATCATGGCAATTTGATAAAACTTCTGTACACCATGGTAGGACAAATCAGTATACTCTTGTTCATAAGGATAAAAATATAACTTTGCTTCCTATGTCGCCCGAACATATTAGGAAAGATGACATTGCTAGAGCTAGTAAAGCAAAATAGAAGCAAAGTGAGAGTGAAAATCAGATTGTGGCAAAGGAATTTGAGCAACATAATAAGCCTAATAAACAATCATCTAGTGTTGCTTCTGTAATAAAACTGAAGAGTGGTTGTTTACTTGCCACTAAATCTGATATTACTCATTTGGATGTTACTACATCTGTTTGCTATGCTTTTGTATGCAAAGAGTTATTATTTTCTTTCGAGGACATGCCTCCCTCTTTGCCTCCTGCTGTCGCTAACATTTTGCAGGAGTTCGTTGACGTCTTTCCACAAGATGTGCCACCGGGATTACCATCTATTCGAGGGATTGAGCATCAGATTGACTTAATTCCCGGTGCATCGCTGCCCAACCGTCCACCATACCGTACCAATCCAGAGGAGACGAAGGAGATCATGCGTCAAGTACAGGAGCTTCTCGACAAAGGTTATATACGCGAATCTCTTAGTCCTTTTGATGTTCCTATTATTCTAGTACCTAAAAAGGATGGTACATCTCGTATGTGTGTTGATTGTAGAGGCATTAATAATATTACTATTCATTATCGTCATCCTATTCCCTGGCTAGATGATATGCTTCATGAATTAAGTGGTTCTACAATTTTCTCCAAAGTTGATTTGCGTAGTGGATACCATCAAATTCGTATGAAATTGGGAGATGAATGGAAAACAACATTTAAAACTAAGTTTGGATTATATGAGTGGTTAGTCATGCCTTTTGGGTTAACTAACGCACCTAGCACTTTCATGAGATTAATGAACGAGGTTTTACGTGCTTCCATTGGACGATTTGTGGTAGTCTACTTTGATGATATAATGATGTATAGTAGATCTTTGGAGGAACACTTGGATCATTTGCGTGCTGTTTTTATTGCTCTACGTGATGCACGTTTGTTTGGTAACCTTTGTAAGTGCACCTTTTGCACCGACCGAGTATCTTTTCTTGGCTATGTTGTTACTCCACATGGAATTGAAGTTGATAAAGCCAAGATTGAAGCTATTGAGAGTTGGCCGCAGCCCAAAACGGTCACACAAGTGAGGAGTTTTCTTGGACTCGCTGGTTTCTATAGGAGTTTTGTGAGGGATTTCAGCACCATTGCTGCACCTTTCAATGAGCTTACAAAGAAGGATATGCCTTTTGCTTGGGGTACCGCACAGGAAGAAGCCTTCACGGTATTGAAAGATAAGTTAACACATGCTCCTTTACTCAAACTTCCTGATTTTAATAAGACTTTCGAGCTTGAATGTGATGCTAGTGGAATTGGATTAGGAGGTGTGTTATTACAAGATGGTAAACATGTTGTATACTTTTCTGAAAAATTGAGTGGGCCAGGTCTGAATTATTCTACTTATGATAAGGAATTATATGCTCTTGTTCGGACTTTGGAAACATGGCAACATTATTTATGGCCCAAAGAATTTGTTATACATTCTGACCATGAATCTTTGAAACATATTAAAAGTCAAGCAAAACTGAACGTAGACATGCTAAATGGGTTGAATTCATTGAGACTTTCCCTTATGTCATTAAACATAAGAAGGGTAAATAAAATGTTATTGCCGATGCATTGTCTCGTCGTTATACTATGCTTTCACAACTAGACTTTAAAATATTTGGTTTGGAGACCATCAAAGATCAATATGTGCATGATGCTGAATTTAAAGATGTGTTGGAGAATTGTAAAGAAGGGAGAACATGAAACAAGTTCGTCATTAATGATGGATTGGTGTTCCGTGCTAACAAGCTATGCATTCCAGCTAGCTCCGTTCATCTGTTGTTGTTACAGGAGGCGCATGGAGGAGGATTAATAGGGCACTTTGGCGTGAAGAAGACGGAGGACGTACTTGCTACACATTTCTTTTGGCCAAAGATGAGATGGGATGTTGAGTGTTTTGTTGCTCGCTGCACTACATGTCAAAAAGCTAAGTCACGACTCAATCCTCATGGTTTATATATGCCTTTGCCCGTACCTAGTGTTCCTTGGGAGGATATATCTATTGATGCGGAGCATCCTACGGACATCACCATGAAAAGAGTCCCTTTGCCAAGTGACACGTGCGACATCCACTTCATACTTACAAAGGTGAATCTTCTCCTTTACACGTGTCATCTTGTGCCCTTCAAGGCTGGTATACTACGTGACCCCTCTCTCGTGTACATGCATAGGTGTGAGCGGACCAACACATTTATCGAGAAGGAGTCCATGCTCAAGAGTACGACTACACCATCTTCAAGGGAAGCTTCGAAGCGGAGGAAGAAGAAGATGGAGCTACAGAAGTCTACAGCGGCCGGACGACCGGAAGCCACCGGACGTCCGACACTCTACAGCGTCCAGACGACCGACGCCTTCCGGACGTCCGACAACCTCCAGTGCCCGCACGACCGACGCCCTCCGGAAATCCGACGCCACCTCGACCGCACCGAACTTACGGAAATCCGAAGACCTCTGGACGACCGAGCCACGGATGTCCGACGCCCTCCAGTCGTCCGGTCCTTCGCGAACTGTCGGATGTCTGACAACCTCCGGACGTCCGGCACCGCCTGTGCGCAGCCGTGGGCCTTTGGCCTTGTATCTCTCTCTCACTTACCCCTTCGTTTCTAAGACTATATATACTCTTCCCCTACCTCCTTCCTAGGGTTAGCAAAGTGATAGCTCATTCATAATTGAGCTTTGCTCCTTCATCTACTTCTCTCATGGAGACCACAGCCTCCACTGGAGAAGATCCCTAGAGGATGTCAAGACCCCTTCCAAGGGAAGATCCGTCTACGGATTCAAGGCCCATCTCTCCTAGAGATTTGGATGAACTACCCATGTATCTTTATTTCCATTGTTGTTCTTGGATCTTGATGCATCCCGTGTATTGCTTGCAATTTGAGGAGTACTTGTGTGGATCTTGTCCAATAGAGTGTTTTCCCCTTTGATTTCTCCACGTTTTCCCCTCGTGTTCTTCGTGCTCTTCGTGTTCTTCCTCGAATCCACCTCCAATTCGTGAAGATCGGGCCACCCTCGGGTTTGCCCCGTATCATATTGATATCAAGAGCCACGTTGCCACGAATTTGGAGCCCTACCCCCCACTTTCTATCCCTTAGTTCGAATTTTTCTTGCCTATTTTGAAAATTTACCACAAAAAACAGCCCCAATTTTTTTTTCTTGTGATTTCTTGTTCTAGTGAGTTTTTGTTGATTTTTATCCGTGGATCTAGTGTTTCGCAAGTGGATCTAATTCCCTTGGCGTTCCATAGCCCCAATTTTTTCTTTTCCCCTTCAATTTCGAGCCCAAAATCATGACTTTCTGCTCAAAATCGCGTCCCGGATCTCAGATCTCGAGTTGACCAAGACCCCTCGGACGTTCGACCATTTCCGGACGTCCGGACCCTTCCGAAGCCTCAGACGTCCGACAGCCTCCGGACGTGCGGAACCCCTAAATAGACCCAAAATCTTGGATTTCCGGCCCGTCCGGACGTCCGACCCCCGGATGTCTGTCACTTCTCGGACGTCCGTAACCTGTAGAAACTGACTCGGCTGGAATTTTGTTTCGGCCATAACTAATTCATCCGAACTCCGATTTGCGTGTTCTTTAGCTCGTTTTGTAGCTATTGACATCCACAATCCTACAAAAGTAGTTCCACCATCATTTCACACCATCATATTTTTCAAATTTTGGCAAGTTTGCCTAGGCCCTCCACCATATCATCCGTAATACCACCATAGCATTTTGCAACCTAATCCATTTTGGTTCCCTTTGCATTTGTGGTTGCTTGAGTTGTGATTTGAGTCTCCTAAGGTGTTTCGGCTACTTAGGGATGGTTACTTCTTTTTCAACCACCGGTGACTTGTATCGGTCCATCATCTACACCGACCACCGACGTTCGACATCGACGACGACCATCCATCCTTTGAGACCATCTTCAACCGGAAGCAAGGCCGGTTACTCCCGACTTCGTGAAAGGTTAAGTGTGATGAAGGTACCCATTCCATCACATCCTTTTCCTTCCTTGCCATTACATCTTGATAGCCCCATCATCTTTGTGATTACCTTCATACCTATTGAGACTAGCTATCCGAGTATTGCCGGGCTTCGCAAAAACTTGTGCATCATAGTTATACGATATCATGTTGTTACATCAATTGAAATATCATATAGTGCAATTGCTTGCTCCCGTGCATATGTTGTGATACTTGTCTCATATCTTTGGTTGAGGCTCAATAAGAATAGTGGAAAGGAAGAGAAGAGGCAAAAAAAAGCTTCTAAGCAAGAAAAAAAGCTCAAAAGCTTATAAGCATAGAGTTGAGCATGAAAAGATATACTTGTGCATGAGGATATATGGAAAAGGAAACGTTTTGCTTGCATGAATAGGATTGGTGCCAAGTGGTGAATCGTGCCCAAACGTGCAATCAAGCTAGCGTCTCTCCTAGTGTTTGTGCAACACGAGCTTAGCCTTCGTTAGGAAATTTTGTATTGCTCATTCCTATAGTTGCACAAGCCCCATTATCCCTCCGTGTGTGTTTCTTTATTGCCTTCCTCTATATTTGTGATCACTTGCTTTGCATTTTGAGTCCTTTGGATTTATTTCAACTTTTACAATATCTTGGACTTCAATTTGCATGAATTTGTGCCACTAACCCTACCGAGCTCCACTATAAGACATTTGTGTAGGTTGTGAGAATTGGACAAGGTTTTTCACCAAGTGCACTCTTTTCCTTGCTTACATTGTGGTCATTTGAGATCCATCCACAACTTAGGAAAGAGGTAACTTTGGTATGTTCATAGCACTATAGGTGGAATAGAATATGGTGGAGGTTGTGAGGAAAAAGGAGAAGATAGTCTCACATCAACTAGGCGTATCAACGGGCTATGGAGATGCCCATCAATAGATATCAATGTGAGTGAGTAGGGATTGCCATGCAACGAATGCACTAGAGCTATAAGTGTATGAAAGCTCAAAAAGAAACTAAGTGGTTGTGCAAAATGATGAAAAATTCCACTAGTTATATGAAAGTGACAAATTAGGAGACTCTCTTTCATGAAGATCATGGTGCTACTTTGAAGCACAAGTGTGGAAAAAGATAGTAACATTGTCCCTTCTCTCTTTCTCTCATCTTTTTTTTATTTTTTTTATTTTTTATTATTTTGGTGGGCATCTTTGGCCTCTTTTTTTATATTTGGGCTTCGCTGGCCTCTTTTATTTTTTGTAAAGTCCGGAGACTCATCCCAACTTGTGAGGGATTCATAGCTTCCATCATCCTTTTCTCTCATGGGACAAATGCTCTAATAATGAAAATCATCACACTTTTATTTACTTACAACTCGATACCTAGAACAAAATATGACTCTATATGAATGCTTCCGGTGGTGTACCGGGATGTGCAACGATCTAGCCTAGCAAATGACATCAAAAAATGGACAAGCCATGAAAACATCATGCTAGCTATCTTACGATCATGCAAAGCAATATGAAAATGATGGTGCGTGTCATGAAAAATAAAACGGTGGGAGTTGCATGGCAATATATCTCGGAATGGCTATGGAAATGCCATAATAGGTAGGTATGGTGGCTGTTTTGAGGAAGGGTATATGGTGGGTTTAATGCACCGGCGAAAGTTGCGCGGTACTAGAGAGGCTAGCAAAGGTGGAAGGGTGAGAGTGCGTATAATCCATGGACTCAACATTAGTCATAAAGAACTCACATACTTATTACAAAAATCTATTAGTTATCAAAGCAAAGTATTAGACGCATGCTCCTAGGGGAGAGGTTGGTAGGAGTTAACCATCGCGCGCTCCCGACCCTCACACAAAGGATGACAATCATTAAACAAATCATGCTCCGACTTCATTACATAACGGTTCACCATACGTGCATGCTACGGGAATCACAAACTTTAACACAAATATTTCTACCAATCCACAATTACTCACTAGCATGACTCTAGTATCACCATCTTTATATCGCAAAACTATTGCAAGGAATCAAACATATCATATTCAGTGATCTACAAGTTTTATGTAGGATTTTATGACTAACCATGTGAATGACCAACTCCTGTTAACTCTCTAAATAGATATAAGTGAAGCACGAGAGTTTAATTCTTTCTACAAAAGATATGCCCACGCTCTAACAAATATAAGTGAAGCAAAAGAGCATTCTACAAATGGCGGTTTTCTATGTGTAGAGAAACAGGCAATCCAAACTTCAAATGATATAAGTGAAGCACATGAAGCATTCTACAAAGCCATACTCAAAAGATATAAGTGAGGTGCAAAGAGCCTTCTATAAATCAACCAAGGACTTTCTCATACCAGCATGGTGCATTATTAAAAGAAAAATAAAAAGCACACGACGCTCCAAGATTTACGCATATCATGTGACGAATAAAAATATAGCTCCAAGTAAAATTACCGATGGTTGTTAGAAGAAAGAGGGGATGCCTTCCGGGGCATCCCCAAGCTTAGTTTCTTGGGAGTCCTTGAATATTATCTTGGGGTGCTTCGGGCATCCCCAAGCTTAGTCTCTTTCCACTCCTTATTCCTTCATCCATCGTCATCTCACCCAAAACTTGAAAACTTCAATCACACAAAACTTAACAAAACCCTCGTGAGATCCGTTAGTATAATAAAGCAAATTACCACTTTAAGTACTGTTGCAAACCCATTCACATTTTATTTTTGCATTGTAGCTACTGTATTATAACTTCTTTTATGGCTTATACCACCGATAAAATCGATAGTTTCATCAAAACTAGCAAAACAATGCAGCAAAAACAGAATCTGTCAAAAACAGGACAGTCTGTAGTAATCTGAACATTCACGATACTTATGTAAGTCTAAAAATTCTGAAAAATTAGTAAAAAATAAAAAACAATCATAGAAGTACCGTGTAAAAATTTCAGAAACTTTTGACATTCCAGTAAAAAATGTAAATTCACGCACTACAGCCAAAGTTTCTGTTTTTGCACTGCACACACCAAACAAGCAATCTAATCATCCTAAAGGCAAATCTTGGCACATTATTTTTATAATACAATGGATTTATACAAGGGGATAATTATTTTTGTTGAAAATTTTCTGTAATTAAGATTCACAAGGTTTCCATGGGCATGAACAAAGTTCAAGGCTAGCTCCCACTTTCACAATGCTCGTCCCTCTCACTTTCACTTTTCTTTTTGAAAAGTTTTATGTTCCCCTCTTTATTTTTTTGTTTTTTAAACTATATAAAAGCACACAACAGAATAAAATGACTCTCTAAAACTTCCGGGTTGTCTCCCTAGCAGCGCTTTCTTTAAAGCCATTAAGCTAGGCACAAAGTGCTCAAGTAATGGATCCACCCGGATCCCAAGGTATATCAAAGCCAATTTTAATTAACAATGATTTGTAATTAGTAGTGAGCACAAAGTAACATATATCATGCAACAACGAAGTCTAACTCTCTTCCTATGCATTGTCATATCATAAAAGAACAATTCATGCACATCAAGTAAAGGCCAATACATAGCATAAGCAGTTTCTTGCAATTTTATCATATTGGAAACATAGAGAGGTGGAGATGTAGTTCCTCTCTCATAATAATTGCAAGTAGGAGCAGCAAGCACATGCATATTATATCTATCAAAATCATCATGTGTAATAGTAAAAGGCAACCCATCTATATAATCCTTAATAAGTGCAAACTTCTCCGATATAGTGTAGTTGGGAGAATTCAAAAAGATAATAGGACTATCATGTGTGGGTGCAATAGCAACAATTTCACGTTTAGCATAAGGAACTATAGCAAGTTCATCTCCATAAGCATAATTCATATTGGTATCATGGCCACAAGCATAACAAGCATCAATTTCATCAAAAAGGGATATTTCAAACGAATCCAAGGGATCATAGCAATCATCATAGCATTCATCCTTCGATAAGAAAGAGGGGAAATTAAACAATGTATGAGTTGAAGAGTTACTCTCATTAGAAGGTGGGCATGGGTAGCTAATTCGCTCTTCCTCCTTTTGTTCTTCGCTCTCCTCGTCATCTTTTTCATCTAATGAGCTCATAGTGTGAGGAATTTCTTCTTCCATAGATTCCTGCAAAATATTAGTCTCTTCTTGGATGGCAGAGACTTTCTCAATAAATGCATCAATATCGGAATTATATTCATAATTAGCAATATTTAATTATAGCAAAATTTTCCTGTCTATAAACAGCATCATCATAATTTTCACACTTCTCAAACAAAGATTCAATTTCATAAGCACCCTTAAAAGCAACGAATTCTTCTATTCGTTCCACATCATAGTAATCATAAATACCTTTAGCATAAGAAGCCAAGGTTTCATTATCATTAAATTTACATGAAAAAGGAAGGTGTGGAGCCTTCATCCTAGAGCAACAAGTATAATCATATCTCTGGCATAAATTCCAAGCATACCAATGCAGCATATGAATTTGATCCCATAAGTGTTTCCCTTTTTGAGATAAGCGATAATCCTAAAGTATTCACGTTGATCAAACGTGTATCCCATTATCAAGTTGAATGGGGTTTTCTCATGATTATCAAAGTAGTGCATAATATTTTCCACATAACGAGCATCGAGGGTTTTAGGAGGTTCCCCATCTCCATGAGTAGCAAGTACACCTAATTTTTTTGGTATTTCGTGTTCCATATCCATAACTAAAGATAGAGAACAACTTGGAACAACAAATAAAATCTACTTAGTGATAAAGCAAACAAGCACACACGAGAATATTCACCCCACGCTATTGCTCCCCAGCAACGGCGCCAGAAAAAGGTCTTGATAACCCACAAGTATAGGGGATCAATTGTAGAATTTTTCGATAAGTAAGAGTGTCGAAACCAATGAGGAGCTAAAGGTAGAACAAATATTCCCTCAAGTTCTATCGACCACCGATACAACTCTACGCACGCTTAACGTTCGCTTTACCTAGAACAAGTATGAAACTAGAAGTACTTTGTAGGTGTGATAGGATAGGTTTGCAAGATAATAAAGAGGACGTAAATAAAAACTAGGGGCTGCTTAGATGAAGAAACAACTAAGTTAGTCTTAGTAGAGAGCTTTTTGTCACAAGAAAGTTATTTGTCCCTAGGCAATCGATAACTAGACCGGTAATCATTATTGCAATTTTATATGAGGGAGAGGCATAGGCTAACATACTTTCTCTACTTGGATCATATGCACTTATGATTGGAACTCTAGCAAGCATCCGCAACTACTAAAGATCATTAAGGTAAAACCCAACCATAGCATTAAGTATCAAGTCCTCTTTGCTCCCATATGCCACAACCCACCTACTCGGGTTTATGCTTCTGTCACTCAAGCAACCCACCATAGGCAAATCATGAACACATTGCAACACCCTACAGCGAGGATCCCTCAAGTTTGCGCGACACGGAGAGCACCATAGGACAGCACCAATAATAAAACATGCAACTCAAACCAATCATGATCATCAATCAACCCATAGGACAACAAAAATCTACTCAGACATCATAGGATGGCAACACATCATTGGATAATAATATGAAGCATAAAGCACCATGTTCAAGTAGAGGGTACATCGGGTTTCGGGAGAGTGGACCGCTGTAGATAGATGGGGGAAGGTGATGGAGGTGTTGGTGAAGATGACGGAGTTGTTGGAGTAGATCGCCGTCATGATGATGGCCCCGGTGGCGTTCCGGTGCCACCGGGAGAGAGGGGGAGAGAGCCCCCCTCCTTCTTATTCTTCCTTGGCCTCCTCCCTAGATGGGAGGAGGGTTTCCCCTCTGGTCCTTGGCCTCCATGGCGGCGGAGGGACGGGAGCCCCTCCGAGATTGGATATCTCTCTCTGTTTCCTTCTGTTTCTGCGTTCTCAGATTCTGGCCTTTCACCGTTTCTTAAATTCCCGGAGATCCGTAACTCCGATTGGGCTGAAATTTTAACACGATTTTTATCCGGATATTAGCTTTCTTGCAGCGAAAGAAGGGCACCAGCTGCCTTACGGGGTGGCCATAAGCCCTCAGGGCGCGCCCAACCCCCCAGGGCGCGCCCTCCTGGCTTGTGGGCCCCTCGGGCACCGTCTTCTGTTGATTCCATTTCCCAAAATTCACATATATTCCAAAAAAAATCTCCGTAAGTTTTTATTCCGTTTGGACTTCGTTTGATATGGATTTTCTGCGAAACAAAAAACATGCAACAAACAGGAACTGACACTGGGCACTGGATCAATATGTTAGTCCCAAAAATAGTATAAAAAGTTGCCAAAAGTATATGAAAGTTATAGAATATTGGCATGAAACAATCAAAAATTATAGATACGACGGAGACGTATCAGTACGCAGATGCGCTTCCCTAACCATACGACTCCTTGCTCATCCACTGAGAATCCTGGGGCCTTGCCTGCCTTGATCTTCCTCTTGATGCCTTCGATGCTCTCGTGTCCCTTCTGAGCTTCCTTAATATCATCCATCAAGGTAGGCTTTGCTTCGAGGTTGGCTAGGAATCTAGGTGGAACTAGTTCCAAGCCGAAGCTTTCAAGTTCTTCATACAGGGCGGGTAGCCTTTCCTTAATCATAGCATTTAAGGAACAAGCCTTTCTGCTTAAGGCATCGGCTACCACGTTAGCCTTTCCAGGGTGGTACTGAACACTGAGGTCATAGTCCTTGATCAACTCCAACCATCTTCGTTGCCTCATGTTCAATTCCCTTTGAGTGAAAATATACTTCAAACTCTTGTAGTCTATGTATATCTCACATCGCTTTCCTAGAAGGTAATGTCGCCATGTCTTCAAGGCATGAACTACGGCTGCCAACTCAAGATCATGAGTAGCGTAATTCTCTTCATGGGGACGTAGCTGTCTGGATAGATATGCTACGACTGTGCCTTCTTGCATCAGAACACCTCCAAGCCCGGTTCTCGATGCATCACAATATAACACAAACTCCTTGTGAATATCGGGGGTGGCCAAAACTGGGGTTGTGGTCAATCTCTTCTTGAGCTCTTGTAAGCTTCCTTCACACTTCTCCGTCCTTTCGAACTTCTTGTCCTTCTTCAAAAGCTGAGTCATGGGTCGGGCAATGCTCGAAAATCCTTCGACGAACTTGTGGTAATATCCCGCGAGTCCGAGGAAGCTCCTGACTTCCTTCACATTGGTTGGGGATTTCCATTCAGTCACGGCTTCAATCTTGGCAGGGTCCACTGACAATCCTTCTACAGTCAACACATGACCCAAGAATCCAACTTCATGCAGCCAGAATTCACACTTGCTGAATTTGGCATATAGCTGGTGCTCTCGAAGCTTGTCTACGACCAATCTCAAGTGTTGCTCATGCTCTTCTTCAGACTTGGAGAAGATGAGTATGTCATCAATGAAGACGACAACAAACTTGTCCAAGTACTCCATGAATACTTTGTTCATGAGATACATGAAGTAGGCTGGGGCATTGGTCAATCCAAATGACATGACCGTGTATTCATACAGGCCATACCGGGTTACAAACGCCGTCTTCGGAATGTCTTGGGGCCTAATCTTCAAATGGTAGTACCCTGACCTGAGGTCGATCTTGGAAAACACCTTGGCTTCGTTCAGCAGATTGAACAGGTCTTCAATCTTGGGGAGTGGGTACATGTTCTTTATTGTGACCTCATTGAGAGAACGGTAATCGACACAGAGTCGGATAGTTCCATCGCTCTTTGACACAAATAGAATAGGTGATCCCCAGGGAGAGGCACTAGGGTGAATGAATCCTTTTCTGAGCTGCTCTGCCAGTTGCTTCTTCAATTCAGCGAACTCTTCGGATCCCATTCTATAGGGCTTCTTATAGATGGGTCCTGCTCCGGGCATTAGCTCAATGATGAACTCAATGTCGCGGTCAGGAGGCATTCCGGACAGCTCATTAGGAAACACATCGGGGTATTCGCATACCACTGGCACTTGATCCAACTCAATTCCCGACAGACAATTAACCTGAGGGGTTCGAGTGGAGGCAGGGTTGGGAACATACTTGACTTCTACTCCTTGGCTATTGGTTATGGTAACGATCCTCTTGGCACAGTCCAAGTAGCCTTGGTTCTTGGTCAACCAATTCATGCCAAGGATGACGTCCAAGCCTGGTGAATCTAGAACTATAAGGTCCGCTAGGAAGTCTACCCCATTGATGATAATCTCAACTCCTTTACAACCTATCTTGGACTTCATAACCGAACCCGGGGTTTGTATCAACATATGACTACCCAGGGGTGTAGGCTTCATACCACTCTCTAGTGCAAACTTTTGAGTGACAAAAGAATGTGAAGCTCCACAATCAAACAGTACGGTTGCTGGGGTTGAGTTGACGTGGAACGTACCCAGTATGACATCCGGGTCTTCCTGGGCTTCCTCAGCGGTGACGTGATTCACGCAACCCTTGCCATTGTTGGGCTGGTTGCGGGGAGCTGGGTTCCTTGGTAGTGCTCCACGGCCTTGACCTTGGTTGGGTGCATTGGGGCGCGGTGCATCTGGCTTCTTGTTGGGCACTGCTTAGAGATGTGTCCAGACTGACCACACCCAAAGCAAGTGACCTGACCATAGTTGTTGTTGTTGTTGTTCCTGCCGCTGTTGTTGTTATTGGGGTTGTTGTAAGCTGGCCTTGGATTTGCATACTGCTGAGGCTGGTAGCTCGGACGAGGTGCAGGAGGTCTAGCCTGCTGCGGCTGATAGGTTGGCTTGGCTGGGGCTGGCTGCCAGGGGCGAGGCTTCTGGTTGCTGGAACTACCCTTATTGATCATCTTGCGCTTGTGAGTGTCGTCTATGGCACGACGCTTGTCCTCCAGCATGAGGGCCTTGTTCACCAGGTCGAAGAAGGTTCGAAAGTCGCAGACAATGAGCTGATACTACAGGGTCTGGTGAAGTCCTTCCATGAAGCATTCCATCTTAGCAGCCTCCGTGTTGACATCTTCAGGTGCATACCTTGACAGCGGGTTGAACTTCTGCATGTACTCCTTGACAGAGCCACTTCCTTGCTTCAGCGCTCGGAATTCTCTCTTCTTGATAGCCATAATCCCAGAAGGAATGTGGGCGGTGCGGAATCCTTACTTGAAGTTATCCCAGGTGATCACACGATCGCCTTGCATGACCTTGAATCCATCCCACCAAGCTCTGGCGGTACCTCCGAGGCAGTGAGAGGCATACAACACCTTCTCACGATCCTCATTGCAATTGACCAATGCAAGGAGGTCCTCGATGGTGCGGATCCAGTCATCGGCATCCAGTGGTTCAGCTGTCTCGATGAAGGTTGGGGGCGAATTCCTCATGAACTCAGACAGAGTTGAGCGGCCATTGCCGTTCCTGCCTTGCTGCTGGTTGTTCAGAAGGACTTGGGCCATCTGCTGGATGGCAGCAGTGTTGGCTTGGCGTTCCTCCTAGAGAACTTGGACAAACTGAGCTATGCTCATGTTCTCGGGTGGAGGTGGTGGCGAGGGAATGTCTCCTTGTGGCTGCTCCTGGTGTCCTCCAGCCTGAGCAGTCCCACCAGCTCCCTGTTGCTGGCTGGAGTTGCTGGCTTCAGGGTTGGTGAAGAAGCTGTTGCGGGTTGCAGTCACCATCCTGTTTGGAGCAGCCAAGTCAAATAACTAGGATAGACGAGAGGAAAAGCAATAACGGAGAAAGCGCGCCTAAGGGGGTTGGTATAGTGCAAGTGTGGTAAAACGAAGGTCGAAAGATGGATACATATATTAAGATAAGATAGATGATGGAGTCGCTTACACGTTACCTAAGGAAAAAAGCATGACTTGCATCGGAACGCAAACAACAAAACCAAACAACAAGCACACATGGTTTCATATGAATCATTACACGGACTCGACTTCGCATGAGGGGTACATGTCTGATCCTACCCTAGGGGTCCTCGGACTCAGGTGGTGGAGTGCTCGGTCTCATAGTCATGCTCCCGTGGGTCTTCCTCTTGTTCATCATCCGAACGGGCATCGTTTCCGGTCGAAGGGGTCGGAGAACTAGGAGGTCCATCCCGACGACGCTTCGTCGGTGCGTTAGTGAAGAGCTCACGGTACTCCTTCGCACTCATGCGATGACGACGTGTGGGTGCATCTCTAGCTGGGGGTACTCCTCCTCGGTAAGCGATAGCTGGTCATCTCTCAGGGGCTCCATCCTTCTTGATCCTGTCTGGCTTCGTCTTGGCTTGACAACGTAGCTCCCGGGTGTGGTGAAGTTCCTCGCGGAGCTTCACGGACTCCTTAATCAGGTTGTTAACCAGACTATCGGCGGAGAGGCTGAAGTAGGTCTGGAACCTGAGTGGTGTGCCATCCTCCCTGGATGGGATCAATGTCCAACTCTCGCCAAGATCATCCTTCCTGAAGGGTAGGTAGCGAGTTGCTGGCTCTTCAGCCATCTCTGGAATGATGTCTCGAAGGTGTAGGAGTGCCTTGCGTGGAGCTGCCTCGACTGCGAGTGCCATGGTCTCCATCTGTGGTCCTTTAAAGAACCAACTAGTCGGGGAGTCATTTGCCTTCATGACCACATCCACGTGGTACTCCTTCGTGACCGCATCGACCCAGTGCTCGTGGTAGAGGAAACGGTTGGTTGGCGAAACTGGCACTTCTCCAGGCTATCCTCAAGGAGTAGGGGAAAGCCGGATGTCAGGAAGACTTCGGGTACGACGGCCATCTACAAAGGTGTTGGAAATATTCCCTAGAGGCAATAATAAAATGGTTATTATTATATTTCCTTGTTCATGATAATTGTCTATTGTTCATGCTATAATTGTATTAACCGGAAACCGTAATACATGTGTGAATACATAGACCACACCATGTCCCAAGTGAGCCTCTAGTTGACTAGCTCGTTGATCAATAGATGGTCATGGTTTCCTGACCATGGACATTGGATGTCGTTGATAACGGGATCACTTCATTAGGAGAATGATGTGATGGACAAGACCCAATCCTAAGCATAGCACAAGATCGTGTAGTTCGTCTGCTAGAGCTTTTCTAATGTCAAGTATCATTTCCTTAGACCATGAGATTGTGCAAATCCCGGATACCGTAGGAATGCTTTGGGTGTATCAAACGTCACAACGTAACTGGGTGACTATAAAGGTGCACTACAGGTATCTCCGAAAGTGTCTGTTGGGTTGGCACGAATCGAGACTGGGATTTGTCACTCCGTGTGACGGAGAGGTATCTCTGGGCCCACTCGGTAATACATCATCATAATGAGCTCAATGTGACTAAGGAGTTAGTCACGGGATCATGTGTTACGGAACGAGTAAAGAGACTTGCCGGTAACGAGATTGAACAAGGTATAGGGATACCGACGATCGAATCTCGGGCAAGTAACATACCGATGGACAAAGGGAATTGTATACGGGATTAATTGAATCCCCGACATCGTGGTTCATCCGATGAGATCATCGTGGAACATGTGGGAGCCAATATGGGTATCCAGATCCCGCTATTGGTTATTGGCCGGAGAGGTGTCTCGGTCATGTCTGCATGGTTCCCGAACCCGTAGGGTCTACACACTTAAGGTTCGGTGACACTAGAGTTGTAATGGGAATTGTATGTGGTTACCGAAAGTTGTTCGGAGTCCCGGATGAGATCCCGGACACCACGAGGAGTTCCGGAATGGTCCGGAGGTGAAGATTTATATATGGGAAGTCCTATTTTGGCCACCGGAAAATGTTCGGGATTTTTCGGTATTGTACCGGGAAGGTTCTAGAAGGTTCCGGAGTGGGGCCCACCTGCATGGGGGGACCCACATGAATGTGGGTAGTGGGGGCAAGGCCCCACACCCCTGGTCAAGGCGCACCAAGATTCCCCCTTTGAAGGAATAAGATCATATCCCGAAGGGATAAGATCAAGATCCCTAAAAAGGGGGGATAACAATCGGTGGGGAAGGGAAAGGATGGGATTTCTTTCCTCCCACCTTTGCCAACGCCCCAAGGGACTTGGAGGGCAAGAAACCAGCCCCCTCCACCCCTATATATAGTGGGGAGGCGCATGGGAGCTGCACCCCTTGCCCCTGGCGCAGCCCTCCCCCCTCCTACACCTCCTCCTCCTCTGTAGTGCTTAGCGAAGCTCTGCCGGAGAACCACGAGCTCCACTGCCACCACGCCGTCGTGCTGCCGGAGCTCTCCATCAACTTATCCTCCCCCCTTGCTGGATCAAGAAGGAGGAGACGTCCCCGGGCTGTACGTGTGTTGAACGCGGAGGCGCCGTCCGTTTGGCGCTTGGATCGGATCTTCCGCGATTTGAATCGCCGCGAGTACGAGTCCATCAACTGCATTCTTTGCAACGCTTCCGCTTAGCGATCTTCAAGGGTATGAAGATGCAATCCCTTCCTCTCGTTGCTAGCATCTCCTAGATTGATCTTGGTGACACGTAAGAAAATTTGAAATTATTACTACGTTCCCCAACAGTGTCATCATGAGCTAGGTCTATGCGTAGATTCTATGCACGAGTAGAACACAAGTAGTTGTGGGCGATGATTTGGTTAATTTTCTTGCCGTTACTAGTCCTATCTTGATTCGGCGGCATTGTGGGATAAAGCGGCCCGGACCGACTTTACACGTACGCTTATGTGAGACTGGTTCCACCGCCTGACATGCACTTGTTGCATAAGGTGGCTAGCGGGTGTCTGTCTCTCCCACTTTAGTCGGATCGGATTCGATGAAGAGGGTCCTTATGAAGGGTAAATAGCAATTGGCATATCACTGTTGTGGCTTTTGCGTAGGTAAGAAATGTTCTTGCTAGAAACCCATAGCAGCCATGTAAAACTTGCAACAACAATTAGAGGACGTCTAACTTGTTTTTGCAGGGTATGCTATGTGATGTGATATGGCCAAAAGGATGTGATGAAATATATGTGATGTATGAGATTGATCATGTTCTCGTAATAGGAATCACGACTTGCATGTCGATGAGTATGACAACCGGCAGGAGCCATAGGAGTTGTCTTAATTTATTGTATGACCTGCGTGTCAATCAAAAACACCATGTAATTACTTTACTTTATTACTAACCGTTAGCCATAGTAGTAGAAGTAATAGTTGGCGAGACAACTTCATGAAGACACGATGATGGAGATCATGGTGTCGTGCCGGTGACGATGGTGATCATGCCGCTCCCCGAAGATGGAGATCAAAGACGCAAGATGATATTGGCCATATCATGTCACTTTATGATTTGCATGTGATGTTTATCATGTTTTTACATCTTATTTTCTTAGAACGACGGTAGCATAAATAAGATGATCCCTCACTAAAATTTCAAGAAATGTGTTCCCCCTAAGTGTGCACCGTTGCGAAGGATCGTTGTTTTGAAGCACCACATGATGATCGGGTGTGATAGATTCTAACATTTGCATACAACGGGTGTAAGCCAGATTTACACACGCGAAACACTTAGGTTGACTTGACGAGCCTAGCATGTACACACATGGCCTCGGAACACGAGAGACCGAAAGGTCGAACATGAGTCATATAGTAGATGCGATCAACATGGAGGTGTTCACCATTGATGACTAGTCCGTCTCACGTGATGATCGGACACGGCCTAGTCGATATGGATCATGTATCACTTAGATGACTAGAGGGATGTCTATATGAGTAGGAGTTCATTAAATAATTTGATTAGATGAACTTAATTATCATGAACTTAGTCTAAAATTGTCTTTGCAATCTATCTTGTAGATCCAATGGCCCACGCTAATGTTGCCCTCAACTTCAACGCGTTCCTAGAGAAAACCAAGCTGAAAGACGATGGAAGCAACTATACGGACTGGGTTCGTAACTTGAGGATCATCCTCATAGCTTCCAAGAAAGCATATGTCCTTGATGCACCGCTAGGTGATGCACCCATTTTCCCAGCAACTCAAGACGTTATAAACGCCTGGCAGTCGCGTAGTGATGATTACTCCCTGGTTCAGTGCGGCATGCTTTACAGCTTAGAATCGGGGCTCCAAAAGCGTTTTGAGCAACACGGAGCATATGAGATGTTCCAAGAGCTGAGAATGGTTTTCCAAGCTCATGCCCGGATCGAGAGATATGAAGTCTCCGACAAGTTCTTCAGTTGTAAGATGGAGGAAAATAGTTCTGTCAGCGAGCACATACTCAAAATGTCTAGGTTGCACAACCGCTTGTCTCAGCTGGGAGTTAATCTTCCAGATGACTCGGTTATTGACAGAATCCTCCAGTCGCTTCCACCTAGATACAAGAGCTTTGTGATGAACTTAAATATGCAAGGGATGGAGAAGTCCATTCCTGAGTTATATTCGATGCTAAAATCAGCGGAGGTGGAGATCAAAAAGGAACATCAAGTGTTGATGGTGAATAAGACCACCAGTTTCAAGAAAGGCAACGGTAAGAAGAACTTCAAGAAGGACGGCAAAGCAGTAGCCGCGCCCGGTAAATCAGTTGCCGGGAAGAAGCCCAAGAATGGACCCAAGCCTGAGACTGAGTGCTTTTATTGCAAGGGAACCGGTCACTGGAAGCGGAACTGCCCCAAGTACTTAACGGATAAGAAGGCTGGCAACGTCAAAGGTATATATGATATACATGTTATTGATTTGTACCTTACTAGCGCTCGTAGTAGCTCCTGGGTATTTGATACCGGTGCGGTTGCTCACATCTGTAACTCAAAACAGGAGATGTGGAATAAGCGGAGACTGGCGAAGGACGAGGTGACGATGCGCGTCGGGAATGGTTCCAAGGTCGATGTGATCGCCGTCGGCACGCTACCTCTACATCTACCTTCGGGATTAGTTTTAAACCTCAATAATTGTTATTTAGTACCAGCTTTGAGCATGAACATTGTATCTGGATCTCGTTTGATGCGAGATGGCTACTCATTTAAATCCGAGAATAATGGTTGTTCTATTTATATGAGAGATATGTTTTATGGTCATGCCCCGCTGGTCAATGGTTTATTTTTATTGAATCTCGAACGTGATGTTACACATATTCATAGTGTGAATACCAAATGATGTAAGGTTGATAATGATAGTCCCACATACTTGTGGCACTGCCGCCTTGGTCATATTGGTGTCAAACGCATGAAGAAACTCCATGTAGACGGACTTTTGGAGTCTCTGGATTATGAATCATTTGACACGTGCGAACCATGCCTCATGGGCAAGATGACTAAGACTCCGTTCTCTGGAACAATGGAGCGAGCAACCAACTTGTTGGAAATAATACATACCGATGTATGCGGTCCAATGAGCGTTGAGGCTCGCGGTGGCTATCGTTATGTTCTCACCCTCACTGATGACTTAAGCAGATATGGGTATGTCTACTTAATGAAACACAAGTCTGAGACCTTTGAAAAGTTCAAGGAATTTCAGAGTGAGGTAGAGAATCAATGTGACAAGAAAATAAAGTTTTACGATCTGATCGTGGAGGAGAATATTTGAGTCACGAGTTTGGCACGCACTTAAGGAAATGTGGAATTGTTTCACAGCTCACGCCGCCTGGCACACCTCAGCGTAATGGTGTGTCCGAACGTCATAATCGCACTCTATTGGATATGGTGCGATCTATGATGTCTCTTACTGATTTACCGCTATCATTTTGGGGATATGCATTAGAGACTGTTGCATTCACTTTAAATAGGGCACCGTCTAAATCCGTTGAGACGACACCGTATGAATTATGGTTTGGGTAGAAACCTAAGCTGTCGTTTCTGAAAGTTTGGGGATGTGATGCTTATGTCAAGAAACTTCAACCTGAAAAGCTCGAACTCAAATCGGAAAAGTGCGTCTTCATAGGATACCCTAAGGAAACCATTGGGTATACCTTCTACCTCAGATCCGAAGGCAAGATCTTTGTTGCCAAGAATGGATCCTTTCTAGAGAAAGAGTTTCTCTCGAAAGAAGTAAGTGGGAGGAAAGTAGAACTTGATGAGGTAATTGTACCCCCTCTCGAACCGGAGAGTAGCGCAGCGCAGGAAAATGTTTCTGTGGTGCCTGCACCGACTAGAGAGGAAGTTAATGATGATGATCATGAAACTTCGGATCAAGTTACTACTGAACTTCGTAGGTCCACGAGGACACGTTCCGCACTAGAGTGGTACGGCAACCCTGTCCTGAAAATCATGTTGTTAGACAATGGTGAACCTTCGAACTATGAAGAAGCCATGGCAGGCCCGGATTCCAACAAATGGCTTGAAGCCATGAAATCCAAGATAGGATCCATGTATGAGAACAAAGTATGGACTTTGGTGGACTTGCCCGATGATCGGCAAGCCATAGAAAATAAATGGATCTTTAAGAAGAAGACTTACGCGGATGGTAATGTGACCGTCTATAAGGCTCGGCTTGTCGCTAAGGGTTATCGACAAGTTCAAGGAGTTGACTACGATGAGACTTTCTCACCCGTAGCGATGCTGAAGTCCGTTCGAATCATGTTAGCAGTTGCCACATTTTATGATTATGTGATCTGGCAACTGGATGTCAAAACGGCATTCTTTAACGGTTTCCTTAAGGAAGAATTGTATATGATGCAGCCGGAAGGTTTTGTCGATCCTAAGAATGCTGACAAGGTATGCAAGCTCCAGCGCTCCATCTATGGGCTGGTGCAAGCATCTCGGAGTTGGAACATTCGCTTTGATGAGGTGATCAAAGTGTTTGGGTTTATACAAACTTATGGAGAAGCCTGTATTTACAAGAAAGTGAGTGGGAGCTCTGTAGCATTTCTCATTTTATATGTGGATGACATATTGTTGATGGGAAATGATATAGAACTTTTGGAAAGCATAAAGGCCTACTTGAATAAGTGTTTTTCAATGAAGGACCTTGGAGAAGCTGCTTACATATTAGGCATCAAGATCTATAGAGATAGATCGAGACGCCTCATTGGTCTTTCACAAAGCACATACCTTGACAAGATATTGAAGAAGTTCAATATGGATCAGTCCAAGAAGGGGTTCTTGCCTGTATTGCAAGGTGTGAGATTGAGCACTGCTCAATGCCCGACCTCGGAAGAAGATAGAGAAAAGATGAGTGTCATCCCCTATGCCTCAGCCATAGGCTCTATTATGTATGCCATGCTGTGTACCAGACCTGATGTGAACCTTGCCATAAGTTGAATGGTGGGGCAGTCAGCTGGTGCAGTTGCAAGCAAAGCGTCGTGGCGGCATCTACATGTGAAGCGAAGTACATAGCTGCTTCGGAAGCAGCGCAGGAAGGAGTCTGGATGAAGGTGTTCATCACCGACCTAGGAGTGATTCCCAATGCGTCGGGCCCGATGACTCTCTTCTGTGACAACTCTGGAGCTATTGCCATTGCCAAGGAGCCCAGGTTTCACAAGAAGACCAAGCACATCAAGCGCCGCTTCAACTCCATTTGTGGTTACATTCAGGATGGAGATATAGATATTTGTAAAGTACATACGGATCTGAATGTCGCAGATCCGTTGACAAAACCTCTTCCACGAGCGAAACATGATCAGCACCAGAACTCTATCGGTGTTCGATTCATCACAATGTAACTATATTATTGACTCTAGTGCAAGTGGGAGACTGCTGGAAATATGCCCTAGAGGCAATAATAAAATGGTTATTATTATATTTCCTTGTTCATGATAATTTTCTATTGTTCATGCTATAATTGTATTAACCGGAAACCGTAATACATGTGTGAATACATAGACCACACCATGTCCCTAGTGAGCTTCTAGTTGACTAGATCGTTGATCAATAGATGGTCATGGTTTCATGACCATGGACATTGGATGTCGTTGATAACGGGATCACATCATTAGGAGAATGATGTGATGGACAAGACCCAATCCTAAGCATAGCACAAGATCGTGTAGTTCGTCTGCTAGAGCTTTTCTAATGTCAAGTATCATTTCCTTAGACCATGAGATTGTGCAACTCCCGCATACCGTAGGAATTCTTTGGGTGTATCAAACGTCACAACGTAACTTGGTGACTATAAAGGTGCACTACAGGTATCTCCGAAAGTGTCTGTTGGGTTGGCACGAATCAAGACTGGGATTTGTCACTCCGTGTGACGGAGAGGTATCTCTGGGCCCACTCGGTAATACATCATCATAATGAGCTCAATGTGACTAAGGAGTTAGTCACGGGATCATGTATTACGGAACGAGTAAAGAGACTTGCCGGTAACGAGATTGAACAAGGTATAGGGATACCGACGATCGAATCTCGGGCAAGTAACATACCGATGGACAAAGGGAATTGTATACGGGATTAATTGAATCCCTGACATCGTGGTTCATCCGATGAGATCATCGTGGAACATGTGGGAGCCAATATGGGTATCCAGATCCCGCTATTGGTTATTGGCCATAGAGGTGTCTCGGTCATGTCTGCATGGTTCCCGAACCCGTAGGGTCTACACACTTAAGGTTCGGTGATGCTCGAGTTGTAATGGGAATTGTATGTGGTTACTGAAAGTTTTTCGGAGTCCCGGATGAGATCCCGGACGCAACGAGGAGTTCCGGAATGGTCCGGAGGTGAAGATTTATATATGGGAAGTCCTATTTTGGCCACCGGAAAATGTTCGGGATTTTTCAGTATTGTACCGTGAAGGTTCTAGAAGGTTCCGGAGTGGGGCCCACCTGCATGGGGGACCCACATGAACGTGGGTAGTGGGGGCAAGGCCTCACACCCCTGGTCAAGGCGCACCAAGATCCCCCCTTAGAAGGAATAAGATCATATCCCGAAGGGATAAGATCAAGATCCCTAAAAAGGGGGGATAACAATCGGTGGGGAAGGGAAAGGATGGGATTTCTTTCCTCCCACCTTTGCCAACGCCCCAATGGACTTGGAGGGAAAGAAACCAGCCCCTTCCACCCCTATATATAGTGGGGAGGCGCATGGGAGCTGCACCCCTTGCCCCTGGCGCAGCCCTCCCCCCTCCTACACCTCCTCCTCCTCCGTAGTGCTTAGCGAAGCTCTGCCGGAGAACCACGAGCTCCACCGCCACCATGCCGTCGTGCTGCCGGAGCTCTCCCTCAACTTCTCCTCCCCCCTTTCTGGATCAAGAAGGAGGAGACCTCCCCGGGCTGTACGTGTGTTGAACGCAGAGGCGCCGTCCGTTCGGCGCTTGGATCGGATCTTCCGCGATTTGAATCGCCGCGAGTACGACTCCATCAACCGCGTTCTTTGCAACGCTTCCGCTTAGCGATATTAAAGGGTATGAAGATGCACTCCCTCTCTCTCGTTGCTAGCATCTCCTAGATTGATCTTGGTGACACGTAGGAAAATTTTAAATTATTACTACGTTCCCCAACAAAAGGTTTGAAGGGAGGAGAGTCAGTAGAGTGTTGTGTGAAGAATAGAAGAGGTAATAAGTGCAGAAACTCCTAAGTATAGGTGCTACATGTAGTTTTGAAAACGGTTTCATCCTAACTAACGTCCATGCTAACTAAGGGCTTCCTACAGTCAGGATGGCTCTGATAGCAGCTCTGTGGGGACCCCGACTCATAAGTCGTGATCACCGAATGCACGTGTACAGTGATCCCAGAGATCAATGCTCACTGAACACACAGAAGCTGAGTAACAAGATTCTTGCATCCACATATAGCGTATTACACAAATAATGACCATGAAGGTCAAGTCTTACATAGATAGGGCCGCAAGGGCCAAACACTTAAACATAACAAGCAGCGGAAATCTTGATCAGAAGCGTGAACGCATGCCATCTGCCTTAAACCTACAGGCATTCTGACTGGGAAGTGTCCTAGTTCGCATGTTCATCACCAACGAACTCTTCACCATACTCCTGCTCTTCCATGCCTGGCCAATTAAATAACCAGTGGCAAGCCAATGAGTACTTTGAATGTACTCGCAAGCAACCCAAGTTTTGGAACAAGGTATAACAATGCATGATATAGCACTAAGTGGGTAAGTTTTTCAGAAAGCTAATTTTGAGAGCAATGATATGATCAAGTAACTTGAGTGAGCATGCATCAACTGTTGACAGGTATTCATGTGAACAAGTCCCAGTTATCATCATAAGCAGGGGTTGAACATCTCATGTTCACCATCGTGCCAAGTCTTCGGACTTAGCCCAAGTTTCAATCTTGTGTCATCCACACACACACACCAAGTTTGTGAAAACACCAGACGTAGTTTAAGCAGGACCTCCAACTGTCCATGACCGTGGACACAGCTATTCGAATAGTTTTACACTATGCAGAGGTTGCCCACTTTACCCACAAGACTCGGTAAACTTCCGTGTCAAGCCACGACTCGCGGTATTGTTCATACCCGAGGTAAGTACCCGAACAATGCCTTTCCCCTGACGATACTAACCAAAAAGTCCACTCAATTGGTACACAGCCCTCATGATGTACATCATACGAGCCTGGCTCCAGATCGTACCATCCATGAAGGGACCAACGGTGTGCCCGGTGCTTGTAAAGACAGCGCATGGTCGCCCTACCAGGCACGACCCCGTATCCAGAGTGACCACGTCACTCCCGCCACTAGTAATGCGGGCTCTATGCTAGTACCCACCAAGTTAGTCAACAAAGCCCCATCCCATAAGGGGTATCGTGGTTGTACATGTAAGGTTGGGACGGTTAGCAAATCTTAAAACTCTCCGTTGTCGAAAACACACACACAACTTGCTCCGGTACACCACTTCTTTATCAAGTAGTTACCTAGCTCATCATCAACTCCCTCGGGCATTAGTGGCACCCGACGGGGTTTTCGAAAAGTCTTTGAAATCATTTTGTTTCCATCACCATGCATATGCCCGTCCCATTTGCGTAGCATCTACTAAGCATTCTATCTACTCCCACCCACACAACCCTCATAAGGAGGTAGGGTCATGCACGATGCAAGTATCAACAAGAAAGTATCGGAGGCATCCCACCGAAGGGGATACCACATCATCATGATCATCATCGGAACATAAAGTGTTATATGACATGAATGAGAAGTTTCTTAACATGGTCAAAGGGCTGCTTGCCTGGCTCAACAAAGTCTTCGGGGTCTTCAAAGTCCTCGGGTCCAACTCCCTCGTCAACAGCGTCATCTATCGTCGCGATAAAATAACAGTAATAATAATCATCACCACAAAAACAGAGCACAAACTCTATTACAAAAATGCTACTCTATTCTGAAAAATCCTAAAAACAAAACTAAAATATTTTGCCTAAGGTTTTGTAGTGAAAAAGGTTTTAAAAATCATTTTTAACAGAGGCTAAAAAAGCCCAAAAGAGGATTTAAAATAAAACAGTAGATAAAAGGTTTTCAAAAAAAATACAAATGGCACAATTAAATTCTACAGAATATTACAAGAATTTAGGTGGAAGAATTATTGGAATCGGAGTTTTATTTAATCCCCTGGAATTTTTGCAAGATTTTGAAATAAAACAAAAGGAAAAGCAACACAGCGCTTGGGCCAAAACGGCCGCAGCTGAGTCGGCCCAGGGGGAATTTGACC
This sequence comes from Elymus sibiricus, assembly GCA_039707655.1. Classification (NCBI taxonomy): domain Eukaryota; kingdom Viridiplantae; phylum Streptophyta; class Magnoliopsida; order Poales; family Poaceae; genus Elymus; species Elymus sibiricus. The sequence goes on along the minus strand of CM077665.1, from coordinate 226,785,125 downwards.
CAGGATGAAACAGCGCGCGCGGTAGGTTTTATTTAAACATGCCCGCGGGCTCTACCTGGCAGCGAGTGGGGGGGTGAGGGTATGACAGGTGGGCTCCACCTGTCATCCCTCACCTCGCGACAGGGAGCAGAGGAGCTCACCGGGGACGGTGCGGTCAATGGCGAGGTCTGCCGATGGTCCACGCATGCTCAGGGGAGTGTCGCCAGTCGCGTGGTGCCGGAGGTGGTCGCTGGAGGTGACGGAATCGCCGGCGACATCGAACCCGAGCGGAGGAGCTTCGGCTCGAGGTGGGAATGGCCGCTTCGAGCATCAATAGGCACGGGAAAAGGGGGGAAAGAGATCAGGGGAGAGAGAGAGGACCACGGGGAGAGGAAACGGGGCCGGAGGAGGCTCACCGTGGCTGGATGTCGGCGGCCCGAGGCGGCGGAGGTCCGGTTCGCGTCGAGCATAGAGAGAGGGGGAGGACGATTGGGTGGCACAGGGGGAGCAATTGGATGTTGGAGGGGGCGACCAGAGGGGAGAGAGGGGTGCGGGGCTCGCTTAAATAGCGACCCCGAGGTTCACCGTGGACGAAGCCCACGGTCGCCCGCGGGAACGGCTCGGATGGCCACGGGAGGGGGCCCTGGCCTCTGTGCGGTGTTCGTGGGGCTCGCCTAGGTTCCTGGGGAGCGAGAGGGAGAGCGGGACGAGCTCAAAGAGGGCCCCGCAGTTTGGACAGGGAGTGGCCGGAGTGGGCGGCGTCGGGCACGCGCGGAGGAGGGAGAAGGAGAGAGAATGGAGAGGGGGCCGACCGCCTACCGTGCTGCGGACGTCGAGGCCGACCAGGGGGACAAGCTCCCGCCTCCCTAGGCTATCGGGTCTTGGGATGGGCGCTGGCTACAGTGCGTATGCACACTGTAGCGCACTCTGGAGCGCGAATATGGCATGCCATGGCATGCCTTTGGCGGCTTCTGCGTGTCCTCCCGTGTCTAGGGGATCTAGGGGGAGTAAGCAAGCAAGGGAGAGGCATTGGATGCTCTGGTGATCACTAGGGTGAGACAGAAGTGGAGAGAGAGATGTAATGCTACTGTCCAGAGGGGTAAAATGGGTTTTTACCCCACTTAAACATTGAGTCTTGGTCATAGAAAGTTACTGGAGGTGAAGTGCAATGCTAGCAAGCTGTGGTAAAATTTTGAACTCAAGGAGAACAGAGAAAGGGGGTAAACAGGGTTTTTACAAAGTATGCAGAAGGTGTTTGATGTCGATTAGGGCCAGCAAATGGGCTTTGCTTGCCATAAGATTTGACAGGGTCAAATGGTGGTTAGAATTAGGGTTGATCACCAAGTTTGAGCTTGATTGAAGAAAGTTCACAATGTAACTTTGTAAAACCCTAGAAATCAATACAATCAGATTTCTGTAGATCTAGGCATGCATTTCACTTCCCACAAATCCACCACTTGGTGTGGTGTCATTATTTCGGGTTTAACACATGCCCACAAAATTTGGGGTCAAGGGAAGAAACTTCACAATGTAAATTTGCTCAAATTTGGCTCTAGACAGGAATATTTTTGGAATATTTTGATGAAGCAAATCAATTGTGATTGAGATGAAACTTTGCAAGATCATCACATATGGCATGTGTGCCTTGCTGGAATTTTCTTGGAATTTAATGAGAATATTTCTTATAGAAATATTTCAAAAGACTAATTTGGGCAGAAAGGGTTTTGAGGGGTTTTGCCCATGATTTTTAACACTACCATGTGTTGAAACTCATATATATGGAAAATATATGTCCACTGAGTTTCCCTAAATTTTCTCAAATATTTTTAAAGCTTTTAAATAATTTTTCTCTATGAAAAACCATTTCTGGCCTTAAGAAAAAGCCTTTAAATAAAATAGCAAAATATTCTTTAAAATTAATATTTGGTGGTTTTGGGGAGTCATATATATAGTAGGTTCCAAATAGAGTCTTTGGGGAAAAAGGATCCACCCAATTTGAGGACTTGTAGTACAAACCTCAATTCAGGGGCTTTTGAAAACCTAATTTGAATAAATCCTTTTTTGCCAGAATAATATTTGATAAAAATATTTTTGGGTACTACTCACATGGCATGATCATTGGGCAAGAATTTTGGATCAAGGAAAATGAACATGGAGAGGAGTAGAACCTAAGAGTGCCAACACATATAATCAAGCAAGCAAGCATCAAACAAATCAAACAAGCACATGCACTCAAAAAGTTTTAATTGGTACCAAATTTTATAAATCCAAGCATAGCAAGGTGATACAAACACAGGGTGTGACAGCGCTCAGTAGCCATGCCTGCGACAGACATAGCTTGATGATCACGGCTTGCCCCAGATTGGGCTCCGCTGTTGTGGCCGCGGTCGCTGGTGCGGCGGGGAGCTGGAGTCCGAACGTTTCCTCCTTCCGTGGCACTAGGGCCGAGCTTGCTAAAATGTTGCTGTTGTTGCTCCTCTTCGACGTTCATCGCTCCAGCTTTGGCCGCGGGGTTCACGACGGTGGTGCCGCTTGCGCCAGTCGTGTCACCCACGACGCCCACCTCACTCGCCGCCACCGCGATGCCAATGGCGTCCACAGCTGCGTGAGAGGGGGCCTTCGAAGTGGAGGGATGCGTGGTCGCGCCGGTCTTCTTCTTGGGAGCCATAGATGAAGAAGACGGCAATGAAGATTGACGCGCTGCTCACGGTCTCAGGTTCGCACAAACGACGCACCCCCTACCTGGCGCGCCAAAGATGTCGGGTCACGATGCACATGATCACCTATGGGGCCATCGGCCCCTTTGTGGTTCGGCGGGGGTGAGGTCACGTTGCACAAAGAGCAGAGCTGATGAGACAGCATGACGAAGAGATGCTGGTGTTTTTACCCAGGTTCGGGCCGCTGGGAAGCATAAAACCCTACTCCTGCTTTGGTGGATTGATCGGGGGAGCACGAAACACACGCAGAGCTCAAACCCTGCAAGTTTGTCTTCGGGAGAGCTACTACGCGAGTACAAGTGTCCAAAAGTCTGAATCTTTAGCTAGGTTGCCTTGGGCCTCCTTTTATAGCTCAAGGGGCAACCATAGTGGCAAAACAGACATTATCTAGTGATTAGATAGCTAACAGTGCTATCATACCTAACTCTGGCATCCAGGACAAAATGCCATAAATGCTAGTCTAGGTGACATGCGGGGATGCATCCCCAGCAAGCTCCTACCACCGCTTTGGCTAACTGTAGCTTAGTATCTTGACACGCCTCTGGACGGGTGTCAAATGGGCGTAATCTGCCTTTCGGTGCGCTGCCACGTACTTAGCGAGAGCCACTTAGCCACCTGAGGGCTCGACACCGCATCTACAATTGACTGGTGTTGCGATGCGGTTGAGCGGTGGCCGATCGGCCCACGCCTGTCGGGTCTTCCTGAAGATGTGCGCGCTTTGGTCCCCGGCAGGCACCGGGGACGTGACTGGCGTGGTTCGGGCCCGTCCTGGGTCGTTGCATCGACCTTGCTGGTGTTGCTTTCACCAGCATAGGTTGCTTCTGCCGGAGTCTTGGTCCTGACTGTATGCATGTTGATGGGTTCCGCTACTACTGCCTGTGCATAAGTTAGGGGCACTTGGTACCCTAGTCCTAGTGCACCGACACAAACACTTTCGGAACTCTATCGAGAAGAAGCAATCCGTAAACAACAATCAACACATGATAAACACCACCACATATTCATGATATGATGCACAACAAGGATAATGCATGTTATGCATGACATGGCAAAGCACAACAACCAATTACTACACATTAAGTGAAGTTAAATATGCAACGAGTTGCATATTGATGAGACTCCACGTTCGAAGCATTTAGTTCACTCTCGTTTATTTACACGGCACATTTAAATGTTGTTAACATGGCAAGAGGTGAAGCATAATAAAACTACACTATCTATGCATTTTAATTGAGGCCGGAAACAACATATAGTGTTTCCGAAGCGACCCCATATGAAAATTATGAGTTTGGTCCAGATCTGTCCTAAACATATTTTATATTTACTAAACAGGAAAAATAAAGTAGACCATGTGATTCTATGTGTCATTCTAGGCGATTTACATATATAGAACGTTTGAAACGGAGCTACGGTCTAAAAGATATGACAAACACATGGTGAATATGCCATGAATGCAAAATGCATGCAAACGACAACCACAAACATTCCAAATCATAGATGCAGCAAGATATTATGAAATTACATGGAATTCTAAGCAAGTTTCATGTGCCACATGTTCAAAACGGTTCAACAAGTTATAGACATAATCTTCCCAAAACAGCGACATGGCATTTTGCACACATGAAAACAATAAGCTACAAGATTCTCCAATGCACAAACACGACATGGTGCTGTAGCCTACATGATGCACAACAATTCATATCATCACAACAAATGGAGTAGAAGCATGGATCACTAGGAAATAAGCTCACAAGACGTCAAAAAAATATAACAAATTAGGAAGGCATATTGGCAAATCGCAGTTTTTAGCATAGCAGTTTTTCATGAAGGCATATTGGCAACAATAAAACTATATGCTACAGGGCATATCATGGCCTGAAAATCTACAACATGGTAGAGGACATGATGCACTACAATCCATTCCATAGTGGCAAAGTCTAATTATGCATAGAAACATTGCTAGCATCAACACAACTTGGCATTTTCAAGAAAACAGATTATCAGACTTGGTGAAAATTAGACTAGACATGTGCAGCAGTCTTTAACAGATTGACATGTTGGACAGCAGCATTAATTATGATGCTAAACCTATTCATGCAAACTAATGGCACAATATGATAGAGCATAACATGCTTTACAATACATCCCATTTTGGCAACACCAAAAGAGCTATAGATCAATAGCAAACCACATGGCAACACAGCAACATAATAACACAGATTTCAGACTTAGAAATATTTTAGCATCTCAAAATGACAACTTTTTTATCACAAATTGGCAACAAGAAAATAACACCTAAACATCAATTTCTATAGCAACCAAAAATACCAGGGCCTAGCACACATCTCCAAGGGCATATTTCATGTTCAACAATAATTCATATCATGCATGGAATAAATCACACAAAATAAACAAAAGGGTACCATGGAAAAAATAACATGCACACAAAATTGCTCAAATGACAAAACTAATTACACAGATAAGATCTATGGATTTTTCTACCCCAAAATCATATATAATATGTGGGTTTTTATAAGAGAAACAATGACACAACAATTATGCGAGATTAGGACATAAACCGTTTTAGCAAGTTATTTATGCAAATAAAATGCAAACATCACATTACATATTTTTATTCTGCATGAAAAAGTGATACAATTAATCTACACATTTTACATATATGGCTTTCTTAATTCCGATGCACGGTGAAATAATTATGCGCAATGCAAAATCATGACATTTATGCAAATTAACAGAAATTGGCATGTTAAACATTTTTTTATCATTCGCGAAAACGGGATATTGCGAATCTACATGAAATTCTACATGTTTTACATATATGAAACACTCTAATCTGATGCACGGATATTTATTTATGAGCATCATAAAATCATGCATTTTTCTGAAATTAGCAAATTCGTATATAGCAAATAAAACACGAAACGGGCTGAAACAGGGTGTGCGCATTCTAGCAATACATCGCATGGGGCGAGGGTTAGCGGCTGGGCACTGCTCACGTTGGGCTGGGCCTTGAAGATGCTGGGCGGGGACCGGCTAGGCCACGCTAGGTCGGGGCGCAACCTGGCCCATGCGGGCGCTGGGCGCAGTCAACGCCGACGCGGAGCAGCACCTCCCGATCCGATCTGGATCGGGGACGATGGCGAGGTGGCGATGGGGTGCCGGCGGTGAGGCGGGCCCATGACGACGGGAACGGGGCAAAGGCCGGCCGGTCCGGCCAGATCCGACGGCGGGGGCGGTTTTCGGGGCGGGGCAGCGAGGACACGGGCGTACGGCGCGGGGCGAGCGGAGGGAGGCTTGGGGCAACGGCGGCGCGATGCGGGCCGCTCCTTCCGGCGGAGCTGCTCACCGGCGGCGGGCGGCGGGAGGCGGCACGGCTCGGGCGAGGCCCTGGCTCGGGCGCGGGGGAGCAGGCGCGGTAGGGCGTGGCTCGGGAGCTTCCCGTGGCTGCGGGCGGTGGCGCAGCATCGGGTTGCCTCGGGCCCAAATTGGCTCAGCGGGCCCCGGATGGGCTTCGCAGGGCCTAGCGGCTGGAGGAGAGAGATGGTGGCGGCTGGTGGTTGGGCGCGCACGGAAAACGAGGAGGGATGGCTAGGTTTCCAAATTAGGCAAGGTAGGCTTCCTTTTATAGCAGGGATTAGGGTTTGGGTGGTTTGATGCCATTTTGGGACCGTACGATCGCGATCAGACGGCTTCGAGCACAGGGGGCTTGGGCTAGGTGGTAGTGGGCTGTGTAGAGGCCCATGGGCTTGAGATGAGAGGGAAATGAGCGGTCCAGCACAAGTTTTATAAACCGAAACGTCCAACGAATAAACCGATGAGGGTGCCGCTACGGTCAATGGTTCGGGTAACAAACGGACTCCGATTGCGACGAAATTTGACAAGCGGTCTAGTTACACTATATTAAGACCCAATCCGAGAATATTTTTCGCGCACTTTTAAAAACATTTTTTAAAAACGATGTCGCGGGCGCGCGTGTGTGTGGTTGGTCTCAAAACGGTCAACGACAAGAATGGAGAGAACTGGCGACTACTAACGGATGTGGTTTTTTGAAAAATGATGGCAAAGGAGTTGCGGGTGCAATGTGGATGATGCGAATGATCTGATGATGAATGCGCTAAACAAACGAATCACATGACGAGAAAGGAAATAAAACGGGAATCTTCTGGAGGGTCGGTTCCGGGCTGTTACAGGACCGGCGTGCGAGGACGAAGGTCATCGCTGAGCCCACAAATTCGTCATGAAGACTGCTTTATCACGCAAAGACCACCTTTAGTAAGGATAGGTCTGAGCTGCTGTCTCCCTTCGAATTGCCGCCCTGTGGCCACCCTTTCCCATCGATATTTTTTGGCCAAGGCACTACAGAGGGGGCCGGGCCACGTCCATGTAAGGGGATCGAGCCATTCTCTCCCTCACACTTTCTGGTACTCGATCCACAAGCTCTCCCCTTGAAGGTAATCCAATCATAAGAAGGAGTAGGGTTTTACACCGCTCGGTGGCCTGACCCTGGGTAGCTCGCTTGTCCGCGTGGTCTCCGGCGAGAAGGAGTGAGTTCGTAGTCGATCATGATCTGTTTTCCGTCGTGTTGCAGGTCGCCAAGCCAAGCCCCCGGTGTTTGAACCTTGTTGGTGGATAAGTTCTTGGACGTAGATCCCAGACTTCGACATTTGGCGCGCCAGGTAGGAGACTTGCTGTCTTTTGCGTTCTCGACCTCAGCACAAACATAAACATGGACGAAGCCGCCGCTCGCCGGGAACGTGTTGCGCCCCGAGGTGCCGCCAGGGCCGTCGCGGCGCCCCCGTGCCGCCACAGAGCCTGTTGGGGAACGGCTGGCCTGCTCCGTTCACCCGTTGGCGAACGAGCAGGTGGATGGCCGCTCCACCACCGTCTCCTCGCTCGTGCGCCGCGGCCCTCCTCCTCTGCGTGCCGCGCGACTCATGTCGCAAGAGCTCGTGCGCTACCGCCCCGCCAACAACGGCTATGACGCGTGGCTCGAGCGCATCACCGAGATCATTGACACTGCGCGCAATGCTCCGAGTCACGGTGTTTAGGTGCCCTCCCGCTCCCTGCTTCCTCTGCCGTCGCGCGCCGACCAGGCCGAGCATGATGCTCCTCCTCCCCCTCCTCCGACCGTGATGCGGTCGAACGACACCCAGTGGCACGCGCCCCGAAGCCGTTGCATGGGTCGTTAGCACCAGCCGGCGATGATGACAGTTGCCAGATCATCCACCGCACGCCCCAGAATGCGCGCGTGATCCTAGAGAAGGCACGAAAACGCCAGGATCGCGTTCTCCAGGACATTGCCGCGACAGGGTGCCAGAACCGCGTGGCCCTCAACTAAGGCGTCGCCACCACCGGGGGCTACCTGGCCCTCTCTCCCGAGCTGCACCGGATAGTGTGGCCCGACAAGTTCAAGCCAGAACTTGCTCCTCTCCAAGAGGTCAGCGCCAACCCCACTGAGTTCCTCCTGCTCTACACCATTAGCATCCCGGCCGCGAGAGGGGACGACCGGGTCATGGCGAACAGGTTCCCCCATGGCCCTCAAGGACGCTACACGTGCATGGATACTGAACCTCCCGGAGGCGTCCATCTCTTCATGGGAGGACCTGCGCAAGTAGTTCGTCGCCAACTTCACGGGCACGAGTGACCGTCCCCTCACGCTCAACGATTCGCGGGCCAATCGCCAGCGTTCGGACGAGCCCCTCCGCAAGTTTGTCCAATGCGTCAGCCAGGTGTGCAATAGGATCCCGAAGGCCTTCGAGGCCGCGATCATCTCCGACTTCACCAGCGGCGTCACGGACGTAAAGATGCGCGAGAAGCTCTCCATTAGGGACAAGATGGACTCCGCAGCGGAGCTCTTCGTCCTCGCCGATCGCTGCGCCAAGGCCGAAGAGGGACGCATGGTCCTCCACAACGACCCTGACGCCGATCCTGGCGTGGTTAACTCCAAGGGCAAGGACCCCAAGCGTAAGGGCCCTACCGTGCTCGCAGCGGAGCTAGACTACAAGCATGACCGTGACCATGGTGAGGCCAAGAAGGATGACCGTCCCGTCTGCGCCTACCACAACGTGAACTCCCACAGCACTGAGGACTGTTGCGAGCTTAGGCAGGTTCGCGAGGGCCTCAACAACCTCCGTGGTAGCCGCGAGGAGCACGGCAGGGTCCGCAGCGGCGGTAGGAGGGGCGGTTGCTGGAGCGACAACAACGACAAAGGCATCGGCGGCAACAACCGTCAGGGCTGGCAGAACCAGCCGCGGCAGGCCGACCCTCAGGACAACACCGCACCGCCACAAGCCAATGACCTCCCTCCCACTAAGAATGTTGGGGGATACCAGGAGCCCCATAGGGTGGCCTGCATCCTCGGTGGGACCCAGGACCCTCCATCTAACCGCCACTTCAATAAGTTCTCTCAAGAGGTGAATGCGGCCCTCCCGACGCTCGAGTCCGCCAGCTGCCTCAAGTGGTCTGAGCTCCCTATCGCCTTCGACGCCAGCGACCATCCCAAGTCTATTAAGGCTGTGGGCGCCGTCCCCCTGCTGTGCACTCCTACTATCAGCAACGTGGTTGTAACCAAGACGCTCATCGAAGCGGGGAAGGGCTCAACATGCTCTCTGTGGAGACCTTCGAGACGATTCAAGTGTCCTACGAGTGCCAGATGCCCATCAGGCCCTTCTCAGGTGTCACCGACGGGTCCACCATCCCCTTGGGGCAAGTGCGCCATCTCATCACATTCGGAACCTACAAGAACTATCACATGGAGTTCATGGACTTCAATGTGGCGCACATCCGCGTGCCCTACAATGCCATCTTGGGCTACCCGACGCTCTCAAAGTTCTTGGCTGTGACCCACCACGCCTATGTCCTCGTCAAGATGCCCGGCTGCAACGGCACCATCACCATCTGCTGCGATGAGAAGGACGCAATGCACACCCTCGAGCATGCCAACAAGGCTACCGCCACCGTGTACCCCGCTGACGAGGACATCACTGGACCTGCTAAGGAGGCGCCCGCGAAGAAGAAACCCCTGCTCCCTCAGGAGCGGGCCGAGTCCAAGAAGGCGTCACTGGACGGGGGCGGCATGGGCCCCTCCCTCGCCGCCAGTGGCGGTCCCTCCCTCAAATAAGAAGGCACGCTCGTCAACCCCCTCCGGGCAAGCTCTAGTGCGTCAGCTTGGATAGCATCAAGCAGGCCCGACCTGCAGAGGGAGGTGATCGAGCACCACTCAGCCGCGCGCCAGAGCACACAGCCCGTGAGAAGACCCCCAGACGCAGGATATGCCCGTGAAGCTCCCCACCCCAGTTGGATCGTCGACCCCATCCCCGTCTCCAAGCCACGCGGTGGAAGGCGCATGTACGTCGACTTCGTCTCCCTCAACCAAGCTCGCCTCGCGAGGCCCTTCTCTCCTCCATCTCCGCTCATGTGCATGCCTTTCGGCCGGGAGAACGCCGCAGCAACCTTCACAAGGCTGATGCGCATGAGTCTGGAGTCCCGCATCACGGATGTGGTTAACGATCACCGCTCGGCCCCCCGCGGCCCCATGAATGACGGCGGATGGTGTTCCGGTACAAAACATATGGAAAGCCCTTCATCACCATAAGTTCTATCCATGCTCCATGGATACGAACGAGATGGAGTTGTACACGCTCCGAGGCTCTTTCTACCCACGCTGCCCTCGGCACGTGAGAGTCCCTTCCCACTCTCGTGGAATCTCCATGCTCAACATTGGTGGATACCCCCTGCTCAGTCATGGCGGACCTTTTGACAATGAGGGCACTTTTCAGCGGTATCAACCTCAGGCTGACCCATGTCCATCACGGCAGCGTTTCTGTCACCTTTTGAGGGGTGCCTCTCACCCACAGCCTCAAGCCGACCCATTTCGAACACGGCGGCATGTATCTTTCTGTTATGTAATGAACTTACTTCATGCATCAGTAAAGCTTATTTACGTCAGACTCCATGTGTGCTTGTAGCTAACTATGCTTCAAGAGGGGTACGCGCTCGCGATGTCCCCCATGTCTATCATGCGAGCGGGGCTGGGCACAGTGTCTGTGCTCAGGTCAGTCCCTGCAGCACTGCAAAACCCAAGCAACTGAGCTCTGGCTCGCAAGCCAGCTCCCGTGTACGTTACCTGACCAGGTTCTTGGTGGCCTCATCTCCTTGCGTGACACTCACAGGTGACCCAGCGAGCGGGCCCCGCTACATTACTTGGCAATTTCCCTGGTGCAGGACATTGGAGGCCTCAGGAGTCCCCTCGGGAGGCCTCGCGAGCGGCGCCCCATAGGCAGAGAGCTTCGCGAGGGACCGCGCCTCACGAGCCGCTCCCCGTAGAGGAGTCACTCCAAGCCACACACCTTGAAGGAGCTAAGTCTAAACACACACCTCGGAATTTCTTCCTCTCATTCCTCCCGAGGCATCCGGATTTCCTTGGCACAAGCCGTCTATGCATCAAGGGGGGACCCTAAGCATCACGCCTCAAGGTCTCCTACCAGCCCTAAGAGCCCTACATCCTCTGGCCTTGCTGAGCCCTTGCTCCAGGCATACCAGCGATGGTGTAGCCCGCCTCGGGAGCTAGGTCCCAGCGACGCAGGACACAAAAGCAATGTAAAATGGAGAAGGAGGCCTTGGAGGAAAAAGGGAAACACATTAAACACATCAAGCATCAAGTACTGAAAGCAAAAGTGCCCTAGAAATGTCTTTACGCCCCCACCGGGCTGGGTGATTCGTGGTGCAACATGAAAAGAAAGATAAAATCTCAAGTGAAGGAGGCGATGTGCTCGTCGTCATTGCTGGGAAGGTCCGTGCTAAGGCTGCCACCCTCTTCGGAGGGCTGGACCTGCACGAACCGCTCAATCAGAGAGTCCACGTGCTCGCGCACCTTGTCCCAAAGCGGGCCGTGGAACTCCGTAGGCACTGGCTCCACCACGCAGGAAAAGTCGATGGAAGGGTCGTGGATGCGAAGGTTGGAGAAGACGCGCGTCACCGCGCAGTCCAGGAGGTCGTCGGTGCCTCCCTTGATGGCTTCATCCACCTTGGAGACTCCTGCCTCCATCGCCTCCACCACCTTCGTGAATAAGTCAAGGTAGGCCCCATCGGAGTTTGCGTGGGGCAGTGCCGGGACGTCCTTGACAAAGCAGCCGAGCACACCGTTGGCGCGTATGGCGAAGTCCAAGAACAGCTTGGCGACCTATGTTTGCATCGTCTGCGCCTGCACTTCATCATCATTGGTCCTCTGCACAGCGTTAGCGGCTTCGCCAACCTGCACCTGGAGCGACGCCAACTCCGCCTCGACATCCCCTTTTCCCTCGAGGGCGGCCTAGAGGTCGCTCTCGCCATCCTGGAGCAGGGCCTTGAGCTCGTCGACCTCCTTTTGGAGCTCTTCGCGCTTAAGCTGGAAGCAGGCTTCCTACAACGCCAGCTTGCCACGGTACTCCTCTAGAGCGGCCTCCTGCTCCTTGGCAACCCTAGTGTCGGCATCAACGCTGGCTGCGGCCTCCCTCCTCTCAAGCTGAGCATGGGCCGTGGCACACGCAGCCTTATAGGTAGCCCTGTCGGAAAGGACCTAGCCCTCCAAGGTCTGGAGGCGCTTGCGCTTCGCCTCCTGTTCGGAGGTGGTCCGGGCGACCTCTTGCTCCCAAAGGGCCACGCCGGCCTCCTCCCTCTGGGCCAGCTCCTCCTCACGGGCAAAGCACTACTGCTCGTGCGGGACAACTGCATCCTCGTGCACCCGGAGCTCCTGCTCACGGAGGGCAACCTGCTCCTCTACTCTGCGAGCACGGGATTCGGCCTCACGGCGCTCTTCCGCAACTGCTTGGCGTCGTGGGCGGCCCTGCTCCTGTTCTCCTGGGCCACCTCATCTTGCCGTCGGCCCAGCTTGACGGCCACCTCGAGTTGGCGCCATCCGGCAGTCAGGCTTAAGTGCTCGGCCTTGAGGCGCTCGTCTTCCACCAGAAGGTTGGCCTCGAGCGTGTCGAGAGGGCGCGAGCGCTCCAAAAGTCCCCGCACATTACCAAGGCGTTGCCCCTGATCCCTTGAAGGGCCATACACCGAGGCGCCCCGGTGCCGCCCCCTATGGCGGCCACCCGCGAAGTCCCCGCGGGGGTATCGCCCTCCATGGGGCCCTTTCCCTTGGCCTGGGCAGCATCGCTGGCCGTGCGCTGCAGGCTCACCACGGCCCCCCGGTGGGCATTCTCAGCAACAGACGTCCCTTGGAGCGCATCTCCCTCCCTAGGCAGGGAGCCAGGTCATCGCGTGAGGCGGCAGCCGCCACGTGCTCTTCCTACAGCGCTACACGGCTCGTCGCGGTCCCGGGACGGCGGGCGAGGTCTTTGAGTCCTGCAGGACCAGCCGGGGGAGCGGAGGCCTCCTCGACAAACAGAGTGGGCGAGGGCGCCGTGGATGAGGCGGCCCTCTGCCTCTTGCGCGTGGGCACTCTGCGAGGATCAACGATTCAGTCCACTAGTCTCTAGCGCGACGAGCAGAGATAAACGAGGGAGGCTGGTGAACTTACTCATGGGTGGCGGCCAGCGCCTCTGCGTCGGAAGGGACCTTGGCCATTGGCTACCGCCACTTCCAGGGGAGGAGGGCAGCGGCATGGGCTTTGCCTGTGCTCTGGTGGCTGCACTCCTCTTCGGCGCCATGGCGATGGAAATCAGCAGTGGAGGCGGAGAAGATGGCGGAGAGGAAGTGGCTAGTGGCGAGCGCCGTGTGCGTAAGGGAGGCGGAACGATGCGCAAGGGAAGCGTGCGGAGGAAGGAGAGCAATGATGGTTTTGCCCGGTGCACGCAGAAGTTTTCTAGGCAGACATGCAGTTCCCGGGGTGGCGTGGGGGAGTGGGAACATCTCGTCCCATCGTGGATGACATGCGCCAACTCATGGCCTAGCATTTTGTTCGGCTGAAGCACCTTGGGAGGCTCGAAGGAGAAGGTCACTGCAACGGTCACAGGGAACTACATGTGGGTTACTCGTATCGAAGCCACGACTTTGACATAGCAAACATAGTAGTGCTATAGCACCTAGACGTGGTCGATCCTTTCGCGACACTGCACAAAGAAACCATCACAAAGAAGTATCGTGACCGGGGGTTATGCAGGACAAACGTCGAAGTTATTTGAGAGCACAACTCCACTTTCCTGCATTTGTTCAAAGAGCATGTTCTTGCTAATCCCCCGGAAGAGGGCTCTACAGATGGATTGCTCATATACGCCTTACCACATGGCCCCGCGGCCAACCTCACGACCTATCAGGCATATGATATCAAAGGATACATGTTCTACACAGAGGCCAAAGATGTCGGGACCCCGATCCTAAGCCATATGAATTCAGCCTGTAACATGTCACACCACTTTGCGGCATCACACACGGTAACCCACGGCTGCCACCTTACCTTGGCCGGGACCGTTTGCGCCTTTTGGCTCACGGATATGAACATGTCGCTAGCATTCACACATCAAAGAACCCGGGTCAACATGACTAGTCATAGACCCAAGTGGCACAACCGTACAGGGACAGGCATACGTAACCCAACAATGCAGGTGTCGGCCATCAACGTGTGTAGACGAGTCGTAGCAAGCTACATGGACTCCATTACACCGTGTGACATTTCCCCGTAGGGACAGACACAGCAGCAAAGAAGGATACACGCCGGTCAATCAATGTGTCCGGAGCAGTAGCAAGCTACCAAGGCTCATGGAAGCACAAAGAGGCATTTCCCGGTAAAGAAGGCTACTAAAGGCACACAACTAGGTGTCGAATCCCACACATACCAATGCATTTCAATCATACACACACTATGCACGATATGCGTAGATACAACATGGCATCACAATAAAACTATACAATATAACATTTATTTAGGAGGCTCCGAAGAGCCAACATAGTATAATATTACAAGCAGGAGGGGTCACATTACCCAACATTCAGAGCATACAAACAACAAGCGGAAGTTACATGTCTAGATACAGACATCTAATAAAAGCGGCTGGAAGAGCCTGAAAAGCTACAACGACCCTACCAAAGGAGCCAGACCTCTGTCTGGGATTCCCAAGCTATTCCGGACAACGTTGAACTTCACGTCATAAGAATCACTAATGAGACTGGCATCTCCTCTGCAAAAACATAAATTAAGCAACCGTGAGTACAAGGTACTCAGCAAGACTTACATCAGAACTAAGTACATATGCATCATTGTCAACAAAGGGGGTTGTGGAGTTTATTGCAGCAAGCCAACTTTGACTCTTGGCTAACCTGTACTATGACTACTAGTATTATCTTTGAGGTGGGACAATGCACACGAGTCCACATAGTCACCAAATCAATACACCACTATGGATCCACTCCCGTCTCCCTACGAGAAGGCCATCCATAGCACTCACGCTTATCTTGCGCATTTTAGAGTATCCCTTTCACTTGTCTATGTACCACATAAGTAATCCAAGTAGTCCATATCCGAGGACGCGGCTATTCGAACAGATTAATTCACCCTGCAGGGGTATACTTCTTCACACACGCTCCTGCCACTTACCACCATGTGCACGTTAAAAGGCACCTCGGCAACCTTCAAGCGGAAGCCCAGCGAGGGAGTCGGCCACGACCGTTAACCACCCAAGACTCTAGTCCAGGTTTATCGCCCATTTGAGACTGAACCCGCAACGGAAGTCTGGCCGAAGTTTCCATCACGGCCCCAAACGATGTGTGCAGGGTTCCCAAGCCCACCTCGACGGATGGTACTACGCTTGGTACACCGGGCCACGGTGCATCTACTGCACCATAGCCTACCCCTCCGGTCAGCGCTATGCACGGCCGCCAGCACATCCTACAAACACCAGAAACTAGTTGCAACTCCTGGACAGAGACCAAGGCGATTAATAAGCCGATAGGGTCAATTAAGGATCCCAATTTGCGGTAGTATCTTGTCTTGGATAACATACACAGAACTTAGTTCTTAAGGGCGGACCCAATGAGACAACCCACCATGTACTCCTACATGGCCTCTCATCGCTACCTTTACCAAATCGGATTCACACACTTACCACTCACACAGCAGGACATGAACACATCCATTCCGATTCATCGCCCAGATGGATCAGACCCGACACGACTCTAAGCATAGCAGGCACAGTAATAAAGCATGGATGAGTAAGCACAACAAGGCTCAAGCAGTTGCTACTCATGCTAGGTGGTTTCAACTATTTACTGTGACAAGGACATGTCATGCAAAGGAATGGGTTCTACTACCGAGAACATGTAACAGTTGAATCGTTGTTGTCCTAATGCAGTAAAAGAGAGCAGGAGCGAGAGAGTAGGATATTATTGGGATGATCAAGGAGGGGTTGCTTGCCTGATAGTTCTGAAGATAGCATTTCTCTTCATCAGTGTCAACGATCATAATGTCGGAACCATCGTCTACCGAGAAGGAACAACACCGGCAAAAAAGAAGGAGGAACACAATCAATGTGATGCAACAAACACGATGTATGATATGGCATGTTAAGGTCCTGGAATCACCTAGTACAATATTTAGCCATATTAATTGAAGTGGAATTCAAATAGGCATCAAATTCCAACTCCAAACTATTTATCAAATTTGTCCTAATCATGAAATGTCCTAGTTGGTGATTCTGAATTGTTCAAACATGCATGATCATGGCATAATCAGATTCCTTGCATTTTTCTGATCATTTTTCATATATAACTTTTCTTCATCTGAGTTATAGATTATTTTCTATGAATTTTACAAGTTTTAAAAAATTTCTGAAAATAGATAAATCATTTTAGATTTATCTAAAATCCAGAAATCAATTTATTGCGTCATCCTGACGTCAGGATGACGTCATCGGTCAACCGGGCCGGTCCAAGTCATACCTGACGCGGGGGACCCGCATGTTAGTGTCTCTCTGTTTAACAATGATTTAATTAAGTTAAACCGGGTTATTTAGAATGTGGGGCCGCTCTGTCATTGACCCATGGTGCTAATTAAACGGGGTTAGTCCTAATGATGGTGCCACGTCAGTGTTGTTGGTGGCTGAACGCCGGCGACCGAAAAACGCGGCGGTGACTTGCCGGACTTGCACTCCCGGCGCCCATTTAGCGAGCTGAGGGCACCAGGGGGAGCTCTTGCTCGTCCGCACCCGATGGAGCAAACGGGAGGCCCGGGGGTCGCCGGAGACGATGGAGGCAAGCTCACCTGCGGCGGCCGGAGCACGGGGCTCAGCCGTCGCGAGGCTACGGTGCAGCAGGAGCCCAAACGAAGGGCCCTACGCCCTCCTGGGGTCGGCGTGAGCACTCCGGAGCAATGACTCCAAGCGAAGGAGCTCAGGAGTGCGGGGCTCACCGGCCATGGCGGTGGCCGGAGGTCGGAGCTCGCGGGAGCGCTGGCTACAGTGTGCATGTGGCGATGGAAGCAAGGGGGAAAGGAAGGCGACCTCACAGCGGTTTCGGGAAGCAGCTCGGCAAGCGCGGGGACGTCCAGTAGGCGGTGAATAGAACGGAGATGGTCGTCGGTTCCGGAGGTTGAAGACAGCGGCGGGGTGGTGATGCAGGGCCTCCGGTGAAGCTTGGATCGACGGGGACGAAGGAGGCGTCGCGGCGGGGCTTCTGGACGCGCTAGAGGGCTGCAGGTGGCCTGTGGCCACGGCTATGTCGAACGGCGGCGACGGCGGCGCTCGGGACAGAGGGCTAGAGGAAGAGGGAGAGAGCGAGGGAGAGGTTGGCGATGGGTGGAATCGATCCGGACGGCTTCGGTCGTCCATATCCACGCGGGGTCGGGGCAGGCAGGCAGCTGTTGGCGTGGCGCCTTCGCGCGCGCACCGTGCCCTGTCTCTCCTCTGCCAGTAGGCAGAGGTTGAAGACGACTGGCGATGCGAGTTGGGCTGGGCCGGCTCCTGAGTTGGGCTGGCTATAGGCAGGTAAGTCGCTAGGTTAGCTCCTTTTCTTATTTTGTTTTCTTTTCTATTTCTCTGCAATTTATTCTGGTTTGAAATAAATATCAAACTATTTTATAAAAACCTGGAAATATTTATGTGGCCTTCTGAATTACTCCTAGAGCCACTCATGTGTTTCCAGTATTATTTGGAGTTATAAAATATTATGTATAGAATTTATAACTCCAATTCAAATATGTTAAAGAGTTATACCAGGGCCCAAACATGCCTTTGGAAATATGCAACATTTTTGGAGAGGCATTTAGGCTTTTCCCAAAATGCTGAACATTTTAGAGGACACTTTGGGTTCATTGGGAAAAAATAGTTTTAGGTTGATCCTATTTGAGGTTAATTGGTGCTAGCGTTTGATCAATCCCCAATTCAAATTAAAGGAAAATTAACATGATGCATGAATGCCACTGATGCAACTATCATGATTATTGCAAACAATTTCGAGGGCTGTGACAAAAGATATAAACAGTGATTTTCAGAACTCAGTGGTGACGATTGATACGTCTCCAACGTATCTATAATTTTTGCTTGTTCCATGTTGTTATATTATCATTCTTGGATGTTTTACCATCATTTTATAACAACTTTATATCATTTTTTGGGACTAACCTATTGACATAGTGCCAAAGTGCCAGTTGCTGTTTTTGCTTGTTTTTTACTCCGCAGACTATCAATACCAAACGGAGTCCAATCGTGATGAAACTTTTTGGAGATTTTTTCTAGACTAGAAGACACCCAATGGGCCAAAGAAGTGTCGGAGAGGTGGGCCGTGGAGACCACAACCCACCAGGGCGCACCAGGGGGGCCTCGGCGCGCCCTGATGGGTTGTGCCCTCCTCGGGGCCCCTCTCCACCGCCTCTGATGCCTATAAATTCCCAAATATTCCAAAAACCCTAGGGGAGTCGACGAAACACAATTCAAGAACCTTGATATCCAATCTAAAGACCATCACGGAGGGGTTCATCTTCTTCATAGGTGCCTCTCCGATGATGCGTGAGTAGTCCACCATAGACCTACGGGTCCGTAGGCAGTAGCTAGATGGCTTCCTCTCTCTCTCTTATGATTCTCAATACAATGGTCTCTTGGAGATCTATTTGATGTAAACTTTTGCGGTGTGTTTGTTGGGATCCAGTGAATTTTGAGTTCATGCTCAGTTTCTATCCACGAATATTATTTGAGTCTTCTTTGATCTCTTATATGCATGATTACATATAGCCTCGTATTTCTTCTTCGAATCTTTGGTTTAGTTAGGCCGACTAGATCAATTTTTCTTGCCATGGGAAGAGGTGCTTTGTGATGGGTTCGATCTTGTGGTGTCCTTTCCCAGGATAGAAGGGGCAGCAAGGCACGCATGTATCGTTGCCACTAAGGATAACAAGATGGGGTCTATTCCTACATGAATAGATCTTGTCTACATCATGTCATCGTTCTTATTTCATTACTCCATTTTTTCATGAACTTAATACACTAGATGCATGCTAGATAGCGGTCGATGTGTGGAGTAATAGTGGTAGATGCAGGCAGGAGTCGTTCTACTTATCTTGGATGTGATGCCTATATAATGATCATCGCCTTGGATATCGTCATGATTATTCGATTTTCAATCAATTGCCCAACAGCAATTTGTTCACCCACCGTGCGCTATACTCATGAGAGAAGCCACTAGTGAATCCTACGGCCCCTGGGTCTACTTTTCCAACATATTGCTTTCCGATCTATCTTTTTGCCTCTTTGTTTTCAGATCTACAAAATCAAAAACCCAAAAACATATTGCTGCATATTTTATTTGCTCTTTTTATTTTGTGTTCTTGAGAGATCTATCTCTCCTATCTATCACTACCTAATCTATCTTTTTACCGTAGAGAGATTGACAACCTCTCTTTCGCGTCGGGTTGCAAGTATTTGTTATCTGTGTGCAGGTGTTCATAACTGAGGGAAATACTTGCCGTCGCTGTGCTGCATCATCCCTTCCTCTTTGGGGAAATACCGACGCAGTCTCAAGCCACGTCAACGATGGAATGCATGACCGGCGACAACGCGCAACTGAAAGATACTACAGAAGGGTCGAGGAGATCTGGGAGCTTGACTACTCTGGACTGCACAGTGCGACGATGTTCCATGTCAAATGGGCTAAGAATGTCGAAAGAGAAAATCGATATTTCACTACCATGTCTATACCTGACGCCAAGAGCGCCACCATGAACGCCATCACAAAAAATGAGCCATGGATACACGCTTAGCACGTGACACAATGCTTCTTCATAACCGACCAGAGCAATCCCAGCCGTGTTGTCGTGAGGAGAGGCAAAAGGAACATCATCGGAATAGATGGAGTCGCCAACGAGGAAGACTACGACCAGTACGGCAAGCCGATGATGGAAGATGATGATGATGATGATGAAGCATACGTCAAAAGAAGAATCAATACTACATTACCTAAGAAGGATCATACTCCATGGAAAAGGAAAAGTCACAACGAGAGACTCAATTATTCGACAACGAACAAGAAGGGAAAGAAGCTCACTCAAAAAAGAAAATGTCGACGCTGAGAAACCATTATCGGTCAAATGATGTAATATATATGTCCCTATTTTGTATATGCACTTAACCTTTATCGGTCAAATGATATAATATATATCTCCTTAGTTATATACATTGTATACCCCCTTCCCACCATGCATATACATATGGTTTCGGCTCTCAGTCAACTTTCGTAAGAGAAAAAGAAAAATAAAAGCAAAAGAAAATAAAAAGAAATAGAAAATAAAAAGGAAAGGAAAAGAAAAGAAAATAAAAAGAAAAAGGATATGAAAAGAAAAGAAAAGAAAAATGAAATAAATAGCAGTAGTGCCGGTTACTAACTAGCGGTATAGCTACTTTCTTTAGCGGTAGTGCGCTTTCAGGACACGCGCTATAGCTAACTTAGCTATAGCGCGGGTTTGGAACTCGTGCTACCGCTAAGTTCAGTTAACCCCCAACGCGCGGGCTTCCGTCTCCTTTCTCCCTCAATCCCTCACTCCACCCAACAGCCGCCATCGTCGTTGCCTGACCCTGACCCCGGCGCTATGACCTCCTCCCCTCCCTAACTCTGCCGTCGTCGCCCCTTGAAGATCCCTCCGACAGGATTCAATCCTCGGTCGCCGGGCCCCTCCTTGTTTGCCGCCGTCGTCGACCACCTCGGCCACTGTCCCTGAGGCGCGTCCTCTACCTCCCCCACCCCGCGGCGCCCACCTCCGACCTTGCCATCCCCGAGCAACAGCAGCAGCGCTCCGCGTCCTCGAGCCTGGCTAGCCCCAGCCTAGCACTTCTGCTCAGGTATCACCCCTCTCATGCCTTGTTTTGGAGCGTCATCTAGGTCGAGCATATTGAAATTAGGCACAGACATGTGGATTCTATGTTCAAGCTCTACACAGGGTCCTTGTATAGTAATGCCTTGTAGTGTCTTCTGATAGGACCACACCAAAGAATTTCCATGAAAAAATTATGCCGATGAATACATGCTCAAATAGACGGAATCGGTAGGAAAGAAAAAATTACTTAGAAAGACATAGCATGATAGAGAAGTCCTATTTTGTTTGTGGAATGAGACGTATTCCCATTAGTAGGAAGTAGTCCCTAAATCATTGTTTTCATATGAAATAGCAGTTAACTGGTATTGCTTAGGAAGATCCCTACAAATTATCGCTAGCCAATTACAGCAGCAAAATTATCTGTTGGTGTACCTATATAATCTGCTCTGACTACTCCCAGGAGATTTCACTCCTGCTAGCAACATGGCGTAATCAATCAAGTCATGACACTTCTGGCTACTAAAATGATGGAGATTACTGCTAAAGTAGAAGTAATAGAAAGCACAGCTTCATGCTATGTATAGAGAAAAGCAGACCCACAGTGATATGGATTAGGCAGAAAAGCTCGTTATCTTTTGAAGGTCAGGAGTAGTGTTTTGCATCTCTTGCAACTCTGCACAACCATATACAGTAGTTCCTTCTCTCAGCGGATGCCCAATGTGCTTCAAACTACCGTGGCTACATTCCTCCTCTTGCCCGATCTGTTTCATCTGCAGCGTGGTCAGAAGTTGGAAGCTAAGAGGATAATAAAATATTGTGAAGAAAAAGGACTTCTTGCACTCCACTAGGTAGCTTGCATTTTTCTTCAAGTTCTATATTTTTCTTCCTGTTATATGCAAATTTGAAGTGTCCATGTGATTTGGACATGTGATATTTGGAAAATGATGCTTATGTGCAGGGAAAATGATCTGAGAGGCCTATGTTTTACCGGAATGTTGAATCATTTCCGTTCCGATGAATTTCAGGCGCTCGATATGTCCACTTTTTAGCAAAGGTCATGCCCAAATTTCCCGTGAATTTTGGCGTGGCTAGTGCTAGAAAGTAGGTATATCGAGTGCCCGGGAATTGCTGCGACGAGAATGAAACGGCATTCCGGCAAACCATAGACCTTTTTTTATGTCATTACTCATTTTATTATAGTTTAAGAATTAAACGAGCAGACTTAATCATAGGAAACATGTCGAACAACGAAGAAACCGGGGCTTCTGACCATGCTGCAGACGACATACAATATGACCGTGAACATGACTACCTCGACTTTTTGTCTAGTGAGCATAGTCAAGGTTTGCAGGGCGCCCTCGATGACGATGGTACTGACGCCGACATCGACACCAATGGCACCGGCACCGATGGCGGCGCCGAGACTGGCGCGGAAGGTACCGGCGTGGAAGGTACCGATGCCGAAGCCGCTAACGAAAAGAAGAAGCAGAAGAAGAGGACACGAAAACCTAACAAACTCGGCATCGACAGACTGCTGGTCAAACAGATGCACCTCGGCAAATTTGAGCCATTAGAGCCGGCTGAAGCTCGCAAGTGCTACAGTAACCAAGGCAGATGCATCCTACGGGAAACCGCGAGCATGAACGACAATGAATTAAGGAGTAAGCCAAATATGAGTAGTTGCTCCTAACGAAGCTGCACAAGAGATTCTAGTTCCTCGGCCGAGATGACCGCATAGAAGACCCGTGGGATGATCCTGCCATGAAGAAGATTAACAACCATGCCATGGGCATGTTCAGCAATGATTTGGACTCCTGGAAAGGAAGGGTGAAACGAGCTATTGAGGCTGATGAACCCCTGTCAAAGATTTTGGAGGATAATCCGACACTTACAGAAGAGGAATTTGAAAAGTTCAAGGACACTTGCTCTACCGACGCAGCCAAGGCTAAGTCTGAGATATACAAGGAGCTTCAGCAAAGGAGCACGGGGAACCAACGCCTCGGAAGCCATGGCTACCTTGGCAAAAGCCCCATATGGGATAAGGAGGACGCGGAACGTGAAGCTGCGGGGATCCCAGACCCCTTCGCGCACTTCAGCGAACCGTTGGAGCGTGACTTCATCAGGGCCCGGTACAAGTGGGACATGGAAAAGAAGGTTTTTTACACAGACCCAATCACGAGGAAATTGATTACAATACTGATAATTATTATTTTACCACCTTACATTTAGCTTCTGATCAAGTCGAATACACATTCGTAAACGGTTCATGTTCCTTTTGCAGGAGAAGCAACACAGGCTTGCGGCCGAAAGCGACTCTTCGTCGATGAGGCCCAAGTGGGACAACCGTCTCAACCGGGACTTGAATGAACTGAAGGGACTCCCTTTGGACCAGCGGCCCCAATATGGACGTGTGCATGATGTAGGAGATGGCGCCGCGTGGAAGTTCTATTACAACAAGGGCCTAGAGGCCAATAAGCAGAAAAAGAAGTTCTTCAGTCAGGCGGACATCGACGAGAGGGTAAAGCTTGCGTTAGAGAAAAAAGCAGCTGAGGACGAGGAAAAAGCAGCTCAGGCCAAAAATGAGTTGGTCCAGCAGGCAGTCAATGCAGCTGTAGCTGCCTGCAGAAATGATTTCGCTACTAACTTGATCCCGGTTGTCATCAACTGGAAGAAGGAAAATCCACACAAGACAATACATGATTTTCCCATGCCCAGCTTCGTCGGGAGCAACTCGGTGAACATCACAACCGCACCATCACCTGCTCTCGCAACCACACCTGCTCCCGCACCCGCACCCGCTCCCGCTCATAGCAGCCCGTCCTCTATCTCTGGCGTGCTAGGCGGGCCTTCATCTTTCGCTGACCTCGACGCCCTCACGGTAATTACACGTCGCACCAACATATATCTACAATCTTCAGTTTTCGTTGCCTTTCAGATGTTTTATGCCACAGACATGTCTTTGCGGGCTGACGAAACCCCATGCACCGTAATCTACGTGATCAAAGGCCAGAAGGTGGACGTGGGAAATGTAGCGATAACGAAGCCCTTGGAACTCACGTTCCACGGCCAGCCGATCCCCGTTGGTAACTGATACGTCTCCAACGTATCTATAATTTTTGCTTGTTCCATGCTGTTATATTATCATTCTTGGATGTTTTACAATCATTTTACTACAACTTTATATTATTTTTGGGACTAACCTATTAACCTAGAGCCCAGTGCCAGTTCCTGTTTTTTCCGTCTTTTTGAGTTTTACAGAAAAGGAATATCAAACGGAGTCCAAACGGAATAAAATTTTACGGTGATTTTTTATGGACCAGAAGAGACCCACGGGGCATCGGAGTTGGGCCAGAAGAGCCACGAGGAGATCAAAAGCCACAGGGGCGCCCCCCCCCTAGGGCGCGCCCCCCTGGCTTGTGACTCCCTCGTGGCCCCCCAGGACTTGTTTCCGCCGCCATAAATTCCTATAAATATAGAAACCTCCGAAAATAAATCTCGATCGGGAGTTCCGCCACCGCAAGCCTCTAGAGCCACGAAAAACCAATCGGGAGCCCGTTCCGGCACCCTGCCGGAGGGGGAAACCATCACCGGAGGCCATCTTCATCATCCCGACGGTCTCCATGACGAGGAGGGAGTAGTTCACCCTCGGGGCTGAGGGTATGTACCAGTAGCTATGTGTTTGATCTCTCTCTCTCGTGTTCTTGAGATGGCACGATCTTGATGTACCGCGAGCTTTATTAATATAGATGAATCATATGGAGTGTTTCCCCTCTCTATCTAGTTGTGATGAATTGAGTTTTCCCTTTGAAGTTTACTTATCGGATTGTGTCTTTAAGGATTTGAGAACACTTGATGTATGTCTTGCGATGGGATATCTGTGGTGACAATGGGATGTTCTATTGATCCACTTGATGTATGTTTTGGTGATCAACTTGCGGGTTCCGTGACCATGGGAATCTATGCATAGGGGTTGGCACACGTTTTCGTCTTGACTCTTCGGTAGAAACTTTGGGGCACTCTTTGAAGTTCTTTGTGTTGGATTGAACATGATGAATCTGAAATTATGTGATGCATATCGTATAATCAAACCCACGGGTACTCGAGGTGACATTGGGGTATCTAGGTGACATTAAGGTTTTGGTTTATGTGTATCTTAAGGTGTTATTTTAGTACGAACTCTAGGGCTGTTCGTGACACTTATAGGGATAGCTCATAAGATTGATCAGAAAAGATAACTTTGAGGTGGTTTCGTACCCTACAATAATTTCTTCGTTTGTTCTCCGCTATTTGTGACTTTGGAGTGAACTCTTTGTCGCATGTGAGGGATTTACATATGATTCAACTATGTTAGTATCATTGAGAGAAATTGCACTAGTGAAAGTATGAACCCTAGGCCTTGTTTCTAAGCATTGCAATACCGTTTGTGCTCACTTTTATCATTAGTTACCTTGCTGTTTTTATATTTCAAGATTACAAAAACCTATATCTACCATCCATATTACACTTGTATCACCATCTCTTCGCCGAACTAGTGCACCTATACAATTTACCATTGTATTGGGTGTGTTGGGGATACAAGAGACTCTTTGTTATTTGGTTGCAGGGTTGTTTGAGAGAGACCATCTTCATCCTACGCCTCCCATGGATTGATAAACCTCAGGTCATCCACTTGAGGGAAATTTGCTACTGTCCTACAAAACTCTGCGCTTGGAGGCCCAACACGAGTCTACAAGAAGAAGGTTGCGTAGTAGACATCAAGCTCTTTTCTGGCGCCGTTGCCGGGGAGGCTAGGTAAGCGGCACTCACATCCCGTCAACGAAGCTCTTTTCTGGCGCCGTTGCCGGGGAGGTGAGTCCTTGAAGGTATATCTTTAGATCTTGCAATTGAATCTTTTAGTTTCTTGTTTTATCACTAGTTTGGTTTTATAAAAGAAAACTACAAAAAATGGAATTGAGGTTGCCTCATATGCTTCATCTTTTTAATGTCTTTCGTGAAAATGATGGAAAGGAAAATTGTGCTGAAGTGTTAGAAGAAGAAGTTATTAAAATGTTTGGCACTAAATATTTTAATGATGAGCATGATAGAAATATTGTTAGTATAAATTCCTTGAATATTCATGATGCTAATGATATGCAAAGCTACAAGCTTGGGGATGCTATGTTTGATGAAGATGATATGTTTAGTCCCCCAAGTTTTGATGAGCAAATTTATTATGATGAAAGCATGCCTCCTATTTATGATGATTATTGTGATGACATGTATGCTATAAAGAATAATGATAACCATGAAACTTGTCATCATGATTTTAATTTTCAATTGGATTATGCTTCACATGATATTAATTTTGTTGAGTTTGCGCCCACTACTATTGATGAGAATAAATTTGCTTATATGGTGAGTAGTAAAACTTCTATGCTTGTGGATCATGAAAATAATGCTTTATGTGATGGTTATATAGTTGAATTCATTCATGATGCTACTGAAAATTATTATGAGAGAGGAACATATGCTTGTAGGAATTGCAATAATATCAAGTTTCCTCTCTATGTGTTCAAAGTTTTGAAGTTATGCTTGTTTTGCCTTCCTATGCTAGTTGATTCTTGTTCCCATAAATTGTTTGCTCACAAAATACCTATTCATAGGAAGTGGGTTAGACTTAAATGTGCTTGTCATGAGATTCATGATGCTCTTTTGCATGTTTCAACTACTATTCTTATATGAGCATCATTGAAATCATCATGCCTAGCTAAAAGGCATTAAAGAAAAGCGCTTGTTGGGAGACAACCCAACACTTTTAATTTCTATTTTAGTGTGTTCACATGATTAAGCTACTGTAGTAATCATGTTTTGTGTCTTTTATTTCAATAAAGTGCCAAGTAAAGCCTTTGGGATAGTGTGGATGATAGTTGACTTGATTCTGTGCAAAAACAGACACTTTTTCTCTCAGTCGAGGAATTTTGTAAATTCACTGGAACGTTCTTTTGATCTGAATTTTTTACACATGATTGATATACAAATTTCCCAGGTTGTCCTAATGTTTAAGAATTTTTAGAGACAGGGAAGTATGGTCACACTACAGATCTTCACAGACTGTTCTGTTTTTGACAGATTCTGTTTTGCATGCATAGTTTGCTTGTTTTAGTGTTCCCATATCTTATATTGAGTGATATAAATTATGGGAATAATAGAATACAATAGGTATGATGTGGAAACAATTATGAATCTTGTCTTGACAGTACCTAAGTGAATGATTTATCTTTATTATACTAACCCATCTCACGAAGTTCCGTTAAGTTTTGTGTGATTGAAGTTTTCAAGTTTTGGGTGAGACACCGATATGAGGAGAATAAGGAGTGACAAGAACCTAAGCTTGGGGATGCCCAAGGCACCCCCAAGGCAATATCCAAGGAAGACTCAAGTTCCCAAGCTTGGGGATGCCCCGGAAGCATCCCCTCTTTCGTCTTCAACACTATCGGTATATCTTACTTAGAGCTATATTTTTATTCGTCACATAATATGAGTTTTGCTTGGAGCGTCATATTATCTTGTTGTTCTCTGTTAGGAGTTATTTATAATATTGTTTTTCAATAAAAAGTTCCAAGAATTGCCTTAGGATGCTTGCATTGCATGTTTTGATGAATGCTGTGTAAAAACAGAAACTTTGGCTGTAATGTTTGAATTTTCATATTTTACTGGAACGTGGAAAGTTTCTGAAATTTTTACACAGTGATGTCATATAAATTATTTAGCTTGTCCTAAATTTTCATAATTTTTTGAGTTACAGAAGTACACTGTTTTCATAAATTGCTACAGACTGTTCTGTTTGGACAGATTGCTGTCATAGTTTCGTTATCTACTTATCCTATAGTTTCCATAGCCTATATTGGTAGATATAAATTATGGAAATGATAGTATACAGTACCTAATGTTTGAAAATTATTATGCAACTTGTCTTGGCAGTACATAAAGAGTTGATTTATTATTATGTGTACTAACCTATCTCACGAGTTCTTTTCAAGTTTTGTGTGGAAGATGTTTTTGAGAATAGGTGAAACCATGATATGAGAGGATTGAACGAGATACAAAAAGCTCAAGCTTGGGGATGCCCAAGGCACCCCAAGTAAATATTTGAATAAGTCTCAAGCATCTAAGCTTGGGGATGCTACGCATCCCATCTCTCTCTGACAATTATCGGTTAGCCTTTGTTGAGCCTAAATTTTTATTCGTTCACATAATGCGTTCTATTCTTGGAGTGCTATTTTTCTTTTGCTTGCTGTTTAAATAAAATACTCAGATCTGAAATTATTTATTGAGGGAGAGAGAGTCCTCACATAGCTACTTAATTGTTTGACTACTCATTGATCTTCACTTATATCTTTTGAGAGTAGCTTGTCATTTCCTCTCATGCTTCCCTTATACCTTTTTGAGGGATGAAATCTTTATGCTCATGTGCTTCACTTAAATTTGTTTGAGCTTGCCAAAAAGCAATGGCAATATATGAAACTAGTCCCAAAGTGATAGATATCCAAGGAGGATATAATAAAAAAATTCATGAAGATCATTGGAAAATTAAACTTGATTCCTTGTAATAGTTTTGAAACATGATGATAGTAATATGTGAGTCATGTTAATGAGTAATTATGCTTAGTAGGAATATTGGTCTTAAGGTTTGTGATTCCCTATGCATGCACGAAAGTCAATAGTTATGCAATGAAGTTACATCCTACTTGTGGTGCATTATTCGGTGTTAGTTATGACTCAATGCTCACTTATGAGATTTTTTGTTCCTCGGTTTGGTTGCTTCCCAATCTATTTGCTAGCCTTCATTTGTACTAAGTAGAAATACTACTTGTGCATCCAAAATCCTTAAACCAAGTTTTGCCTTATGAGTCCACCATACCTACCTATATGCGGTATTTCCATGCCGTTCCAAGCAAATTTGTATGTGCCATCTCTAAATTTTCAAAATAAATTTTCTCTTTTGTGTGCCCGTACCGCTCATGAAACGGTGGGGAGTATCCAATATTTTTCCATGCTAGGTGTGTTATTCTCACGATATGTGTTGATTCACTATCATTCACGAGAAAATTGCTGGTATTCGGGATGCCCAGTCCCATGCTCAAAAATCAAATCAAATTATAATGAAACAAAACTCCCCCAGGAATGTTGTTGGAATGGACGGTACCCGTGGATTCGGCTCGCCGTGGAGTGTGATTGATTGGTGGAGGGGGAGTAAAAACTTTACCATTTTGTTTGGGAACCGCCTATGATGTATCTAGCATGGAAAGTATTGTGAGCTACTTTGTCATTTTCGTTGACAGGAAAAGCATGCCACTCAAAATATTTTTCTCTCTCAATTTAAACCTTGAGCTTTGGCACCTCTAGAAATCCCTACTTCCCTCTGCGAAGGGCCTATCTGTTTACTTTATGCATTTTTTATTTTTGCTTTGAGTCTCCATCTTCTCTTATAAGCACCAACTAGGGGGCACTATGATCGTACCTGAGCATTGAGCATAGCTAATATTTGAGTGTGTTTCATGAATGGATCAATGATTGAGCATGATGGGCTAGGGATAACTTTCTTTAGGGTTGATATTTTGAAAGACATGGTTGCTTGTTGACATGCTTGAGTATTGAAGTCATTATGTTAAAACTAGACTATTGCTTTAAACCTTTTCCAAGTCCAAATGTCCATGCTATACAAAGAAGAAAAGAATATGATGAACATGTTAGGCAGCATTCCACATAAAAAATCTGTTTTTATCATTTACCTACTCGAGGACGAGCAGGAATTAAGCTTGGGGATGCTGATACGTCTCCAACGTATCTATAATTTTTGCTTGTTCCATGCTGTTATATTATCATTCTTGGATGTTTTACAATCATTTTACTACAACTTTATATTATTTTTGGGACTAACCTATTAACCTAGAGCCCAGTGCCAGTTCCTGTTTTTTCCGTGTTTTTGAGTTTTACAGAAAAGGAATATCAAACGGAATCCAAACGGAATAAAAATTTACGGTGATTTTTTATGGACCAGAAGAGACCCACGGGGCATCGGAGTTGGGCCAGAAGAGCCACGAGGAGATCACAAGCCACAGGGGTGCCCCCCCCTAGGGCGCGCCCCCCTGGCTTGTGACTCCCTCGTGGCCCCCCAGGACTTGTTTCCGCCGCCATAAATTCCTATAAATATAGAAACCTCCAAAAATAAACCTAGATCGGGAGTTCCGCCGCCGCAAGCCTCCAGAGCCACGAAAAACTAATCGGGAGACCGTTCCGGCACCCTGCCGGAGGGGGAAACCATCACCGGAGGCCATCTTCATCATCCCGGCGGTCTCCATGACGAGGAGGGAGTAGTTCCCTCGGGGCTGAGGGTATGTACCAGTAGCTATGTGTTTGATCTCTCTCTCTCGTGTTCTTGAGATGGCATGATCTGGATGTACCGCGAGCTTTATTAATATAGATGAATCATGTGGAGTGTTTCCCCTCTCTATCTAGTTGTGATGAATTGAGTTTCTCCTTTGAAGTTTACTTATCGGATTGAGTCTTTAAGGATTTGAGAACACTTGATGTATGTCTTGCGATGGGATATCTGTGGTGACAATGGGATGTTCTATTGATCCACTTGATGTATGTTTTGGTGATCAACTTGCGGGTTCCGTGACCATGGGAATCTATGCATAGGGGTTGGCACATGTTTTCGTCTTGACTCTCCGGTAGAAACTTTGGGGCACTCTTTGAAGTTCTTTGTGTTGGATTGAACATGATGAATCTGAAATTATGTGATGCATATCGTATAATCAAACCCACGGGTACTCGAGGTGACATTGGGGTATCTAGGTGACATTAGGGTTTTGGTTGATGTGTATCTTAAGGTGTTATTTTAGTACGAACTCTAGGGCTGTTCGTGATACTTATAGGGATAGCTCATAAGATTGATCAGAAAAGATAACTTTGAGGTGGTTTCGTACCCTACAATAATTTCTTCGTTTGTTCTCCGCTATTTATGACTTTGGAGTGAACTCTTTGTCGCATGTGAGAGATTTACATATGATTCAACTATGTTAGTATCGTTGAGAGAAATTGCACTAGTGAAAGTATGAACCCTAGGCCTTGTTTCTAAGCATTGCAATACCGTTTGTGCTCACTTTTATCATTAGTTACCTTGCTGTTTTTATATTTTCTGATTACAAAAACCTATATCTACCATCCATATTACACTTGTATCACCATCTCTTCGCCGAACTAGTGCACCTATACAATTTACCATTGTATTGGGTGTGTTGGGGACACAAGAGACTCTTTGTTATTTGGTTGCAGGGTTGTTTGAGAGAGACCATCTTCATCCTACGCCTCCCACGGATTGATAAAGCTTAGGTCATCCACTTGAGGGAAATTTGCTACTGTCCTACAAAACTCTGCGCTTGGAGGCCCAACACGAGTCTACAAGAAGAAGGTTGTGTAGTAGACATCAGTAACTTCAGGGTTAACTTGTCGAGTGTGAAAGTGGGCCACGGGGATTTGCCTCCTCTAGTACGGCTCGAGGGAGAGGAGGACGAGACCCTGATGCGGCTTGGAGACTGCAAGCGTTGGATGCTGCTGTCGCCGAAGAATCTTGTTCGTCTAGAGGCGGCTGAGAGCACACCAATAACCACACATCAGCAAGCAGGTATGAACACCACCACCCCGCCTACGCAATTACCAGTGAATGTAGTGCCGGGTGAGAGCGGCGGATGACGCGAGGAAGGGGGTCCAATAGTGGATGACGTAATCGCCCCCGTAGAACAAAGAGTGGATGATGAGATGGACGAGGAGGACCCTCTTCGGTTCCTCAATACAGGTGCCTATGAGGACGTAGAAATGATGTGTCAGCCATATGACTCGGGCTGTCAGCATGCGGATGAGGAGATGGATGATTTGCCCGGGCAGGAACGTCTTAGGGTTGATTGCAAGAAGTCTCTCTTCATGCAATCCTCACAGGACAAGCCTCTAGATGTTGCCTCAACGCAGGGTTAACTAGACGAGGGCTGTACAATGCTTGGCCCGACAACACTGGTGGCGGAGTTAAGGAAGGGTCTGGAACGTCAGCCCAAGAAAAGGGAGAGGAAGAGACCGCTGAACAGAGGCTCTGCCGCCTACAAACAGGCCAAAGCTTCTAGCAGCCAGTCAGCCCAGCCGACCGATTTTGCAGACCATGTACAGGTCAAAGGTGCGGCGATGTACCATGTCGCGGGCGAGCCGATGCAACCGCCGGGTCCGCTGGATGGCATATCAGGGGATCTCAGGAGACTGCACGACCATGTGCTATCGACTGACATAAGCCTTCTCGCCTCGCAGGATCCAGGATATCCGCTATACGTAGTTTGTGTGCCTGAGTGGAAGTGCTATGTCGACACACTGCCCGCGGAGGTGTTCTTCCTGCGGTTTGATTATATCTTTGAGATGTTTCTCATGAGGCGGCTCCATTTTACAGTCGTCCGCCTTTTTGCGCTACATATGAGCTTAGCCATCAGGAGAGAACAAATCTTGCAAATCTGTGTGGCGGATCCATACTACATGCATGAGTCCTTCTTGAGTCTCGGCGACTTTGAGCGTAAAGCTGCTAGGGACTACATCCAAAATTTCATGATAATGAATAAGGACAAGGAAACGGTTCTCCTTCCTTATCATCCAATGTAAGTCGTTGCCGGACAACCCTTTCGTACATTTCAACCTCCTTCTCGCTCATATGGAGAATAATTTGAGGTGTTTTCTTTTCCCACAACAATGGGTGCGTCGTCCTTATCGTTCTTTTCCCACGAATCTCCCACGTAGTGTATTTTGACGCGTCCAGAAACTACGAGATGAAGGACTACACCCACATAATGGATATTATGGATGATGCTCTCCACGGCTTCAGCACGAGGGGTGGCCACCTCGAGATAAGGAAACAAAGGAAGAACAGGCCGGCTTTCTAGCATAAAACTACCTTCTGCTGCATGCATCAACCGACATCAAGCCATAACGATGGATTTTATCTCATCCATGTCATGATGGGTCTAGAAGGGATCACCAACAGCTTCGCATGATGACCAGAAACGATGATCATATCCGAAAATGAACAGAATCCTTAGGAGAAGAACCGGATTATAAACTCAGAGATGAGTTCTTTCACATCTAGAGGGACATTGCAGCGATCATCATGAAAGAAGTCGTCGAAGAGAAGGGGTTGTTCCACAAAGGCTCTATATCGCGAGCTGATGTCCGAACTCGCATTGGCATGCAACGTCAGGACCTGACGCCGTTCAAGAAGCTAGGGTGCCTCTTCGATGATCTGGATGGATGGAACTTCCAGTAATGATTGACGTTGCCGATGATGATGATGTGTCGGTTGAACTAGTACTTTATGTAGCGATGAAACTTTTTTATGTGAATGGTCCCTGCCGAACTTGTGTAATGCTAGTTTGTTAGTTTTGGTACACGATGACCTGCGTACCTCTAGTTAATTAGTTTGGGTACGATG
The DNA here is from genome assembly GCA_039707655.1 of Elymus sibiricus. NCBI lineage: Eukaryota > Viridiplantae > Streptophyta > Magnoliopsida > Poales > Poaceae > Elymus > Elymus sibiricus. The sequence continues at coordinate 226,751,689 of CM077665.1, read as the reverse complement.
AACCTGCGTTGATTAATTAAATTTACTATATGTTGCCTCTATTTGCTAACACCCTTTATTTTTGTGTTGCTCAATTATAATATGTTGCATATTTTTGTCAATTCTCTTGATGAAGATGCATCTCTAACAGGTACATAGATCCTTGATGGCGAAGAAGTGCTATCTCGTGTACATAGGGAAGGTTTCGGGAGTGTATGACGAGTGGCCCGAGTGTCAGGCTCAAGTGGATGGGTTCTCGGGCGCCAGCCATAAAGGGTTCGACAGCATACAAGAAGCATAAGCTTGTTACTTGAGGTTCACGCTAGTGTGAGAGAGGAATCAGAACCGCCGCCTCACGTACTGCATAGTTCCGCTCTCACTCATAGTGATAGCTCTTCTCTTCTACATCATTGTTTAGATGGATGACGATGTAGTTGGAAGTATTCGTGACATGTCATAACTCGTATCGCTATTTCAAGATGATGACGAGAGACATCATTTGTGTTGGATAATTATTATGATAATGACATGATTTTATGAGACTATTTGTATGTGTATGATATGATTAGATTTGTATGTGTATGATATGCTAGAGACTATTGTATAAAACAGTACAAATACAAAGGAAATGTGTAGCAAGAAAAAAATTCAGAAACTAATAACAGTAGCGCGGGGTATGTTTTTAGCAGCAGCGCGTTCTTATCAGTATCGCGTTTTAAATTGAGGCGCTGCAGCTATTAGCAGCAGCGTGGTTTCATAACACTTGTTACTGCTACCTATATATAGCAGTAGCGCGGGCCAACAAGCACTACTGCTAAAAGTTAGTTGTAGCGTTGTAGCAATAGTGCGGCTGCCTACGCTACTGCTAGGCCTTTGACCCACGCTACTGCTAGGCTTTTCCCTAGTAGTGAGGGTTGGTGATGATGACGGCGACGAACCTCACCGGAGCCCCAAACGGACTCCAGATGAGCCCTCCCGAGGAAAAACAGGAGGTGGCGGCGGCTTCGTCTCATAGATCATGATGAAAACTTCTCCCCCTTTTTTTCTCGGAGAATATGAATTTATATGGTTGGAATTAGGGTCGGTGGATGCTCGTGGGCCCCACAAGGTACGTCGGCACGCCCAGGGGGGTGTGGCCGCGCCCAGCTGCCTTGTGGGCAACTAGTGCCCCCCATCTTGTAGCTCTTCGCTCGAGTATTTTTTATATATTCCATAAAAATTATCCAAAAAGTTTTGTTCGATTCCGAGGACTTTTATTTCTGCACAAAAACAACACCATGGTAGTTCTGCAGAAAACAGCGTCAGTCTGGGTTAGTTTCATTCAAATCTTGTAAATTAGAGTCCCAAACAAGAGCAAAAGTGTTTCGAAAAGAAGATACATTGGAGACGTATCAACTCCCCCAAGCTTAACTCATTGCTTGTCCTCAAGAAATTCAGTTGACAAACTGAAAGTGATAAAGAAACTTTTACAAACTCTTTTGTTCTCGTTGTTATAATTATACTTAACTCCATGTTCAGGTTTTCAGCAAAGATCATGAACTAACCATGTCAATGATAACAACTAGGTCTCAAATTTGCTCATGACAATAACATAACAAACTAGTGAGCAATAATAAGATATCTCAGATGCCAACAATTTGTCAAAACAATCATTATATAACATGACAACATGGTATCTCGCTAGCCCTTTCTGAGACCGCAAAACATAAATGCAGAGCACCTCTAAGGTTCAAGCAGCGACTAAACATTGTAATTCAACGTAGAAGAGATCCAGTCATGCTAACATCCAACATTAACTAGAGTCACTAAATAAAAATGACAATAGCGCTCTCGGGACTGGTGCTTTTGATAAGAAGATGATGACTCAACAATACAAGTAAATAACATGAAAGTAAATAGATAGGCCCTTTGTAGAGGGGAGCATTAACTTGCAGAGGTGCCAGAGCTCATGGTATAAAACATAGATGGAAGTATTATTTTGAGTGGTGTGCCTTTCCTGTCAACGTCACGACAAAGGATTTCACTATCTTCCATGCTAAACACATTATAAGCGGTTCCCAGACAGAATTGTAAAGTTTACTCCCAGCCAGCATACATACACGAGCCATGGCTGAACGAATCCATGGGTACCCTCCAACAATTCATCTTTCCAAGAGAGTTAGTTTAATTTATTTTTTATTAGGCAGGACCGGGCATCCTTTTTGCCAGCCTCTCTCATGCAAAGACAAGTGAATAAACACCATCGTGAGAATAACCCGCTTAGCATTGAAGATACTGACCGCCCCGTCGCTCCATGAGCGGTACGAGCATATAAAATAGATATTTATTTGAATGGTTTGAGGTGGCACATGCAAATTTACTTGGAACGGTAGGGTAATACAGCATATAGGTAGATATGGTGGACTCATGTGGAACAACTTTGGTTTTTGGATTTTGGATGCAAAAGCAACATTCCCGCTTAGTACAGATGAAGGCTAGCAAATAGAGGGGGAAGCGACCAACTAGAGAGCGATAACTCTCATAATCATGCATTGCGACTATTTAACATTGGATATTAGCATGAGTAGGATATAAACACTCTGAACATAAATATCATGAAGGCTGCATTGGATTTGATTCAACTACATGTTTCACTTGTGCCAAGTCAAGCTACTCGAATTACTCAGAGGAGGATATACTACTGCAGGAAGGTCCAAAGATGACATATCAATCTGAGACCCTTCGACCAAGCTGTGTGCAGAGCATGAATCGCAAACTATATAGTTATAGCTCTCTCGCCTATAATGCGAACTGTGTGTGATGGCGAATCCATGAACCACGATCCACAGAAGAATTGCATGTGCGATATGTGGCAAACAGTTGATCCGGACAAACTGTTTGCTATTAGCAAAATTAACACAAACGGCTGTATAGATCCATATGTGTGCGATAGGAGGCATCCAGTTCACTCTCATAAACTATTTGTGATGATCCTGTGGAACCCAAACAATTGGGCTTAGGCAGATGTGTGTGATACCTGGAAAACATGTCTGTAACCCAAATTGCATGAGAAGATCAATAATAGAACATACGATTCCTCCTAATAAGGTGTGTGTTGTTTGGCAAACGGTTGCTGGTAAATAATTGTCAGTGATTGATGGAAACATCACCGATGTGTTCCCTAGTTTACTCGTATGAGATGTGATTTACTTCGTTTGCACAACATCTAAGCTTTGCATCGCGGCGCATGTAACTGCATGGTGGCTCGAGGGACACCGACAGCGCACGCAAATGGACGCCAGTAGAGTGCGCCGTGGCTGCCTCAACCGCAAGCATAGATCAGTTGAACACGTAGGGACTGGCCGATACAAGCGGGCCGGCGGTTGCAAGCCTCCAGCGCCCTGGGGAAATGACGACGTCATAATAAAACACAAACATTTTTATTATTATTAATTGTTTATGTAGTCACCATTTCTTCCTCCTCTGTCCCATCCAATCACCGCATTGCCGCCCGAGGATTGCAGAGCACGCTTCGGCAGCGCACATGAGTTTCACCGCGCAGGTTCCCGCGCAAGCTTCGCGCCTGACTTGGGTATTCAATCTGAAACATTTGTGATGAGTGTTTATTCGGAGGAAAACATTGATGTTTTTTATTTACTTTGATTGCTATGTGCATTCAGAGATAAATACTGAGTTGATCAAACCATAGATTTCATTCAATCAAGTTGTGACTATACATTCATACGATCGATATACAATATAAAGAAAACTAATTGCGGCGGTGGTGGAGGCGGCACCAGCGTCCTCCGACGGCATCGTCTTCCTCCGCCGGCGTCGTCTTCATCTGGAATGTCGTTGTTCAAGTCGTCAAACAAGACCAGAATGTTATGGACTACCCAATCAAAGAGTCGATCATCACGTGATCGGCGGGTGGGGTCCTGAGGAGCGGCAACTAACAGGGCTACAAAGAAGCGGTCAACAGAGGAGTCCCATGCCTCTGAGGAAGCCACCACAGGTGCAGGCGAGCACACGGGCACGGACACGGTGCGTGTAGGCGTGCACACGGGCACAAGAGTGGTGGGTGCGGGCACATGCACGTGGACCGACGCAACGGGTAAATGGGCGCACACGAGCACATGCGTAGGAGGAAGCGCTGGCGCTTGCACGTACACGAGCTCGCGTGGGTCCGCGGTGACCTCGTTGACGCCCGCAGTTTCCATCGCTGCGATAATGCTCGGCGACGAGCCTGTCAATGCCACGGGCATGGTTCTGGAGCGGGAGCGAGGATGGCTACTGACGAGTGTGCACTAGCGGCATCCGCTGCGGCCTGCAGCTCGTCCAGGGCCATGTTCATGACGTCCCATTCATCTTTATGTTCTATCTCCTCCGGCTCGGGGTCGACTTCACCAAACCGGAAGACTAGTGGCATATGATCCTTGTGCGCCATGGCGTAGGTGGAGAACTGGATGATAGAGGGGAATGGGAGGCGAAGAGATAGGATTGCGAGTGAGTGGACAGTAAGGACGCGTATTAAACATCGGTTCAGGCGCCATTGATGGATAGGTTGGAAGCGAGGTTGACGGATATGGAGGTCATAGAGCTCTCTTCCCGACGAGCCTGGAGCGTACTGCTCGCACGCCTGTCGGTGAGCCTGCACACCAGAGGCCAGCTCGCACGCCTCCCGTCTACTCAAACAGCTGCTCGCACGGCAACTCCTAGCCAATAAAGAGTATGACGCGTGGCAGCACGTAAATGTGCAGTAGAACGCCCATGATACATAAATACTACAACCATTTGCGATGGTAACGTGATAGTTCTTTGTTCCAAAATGCTTTTGTTGGCTATTAATGAGTGCGCCTTTTCTGAAGGTGTACACGAAAAATATCACAATATATTTTTTCTATATCACGACGCCATGCCCAATTTTCTTGAATTTTCTATCAGTTTTAGATTTACTATAATTTAAACCAGTATTCTCAATCTCGGCTCTAGACGGAAAAATATATCGAAAAAACTTGTCTCAAATATGAAAACCAAGTCCTACGATGCCTTTATGTGCCATGACATGACAACATGACAAGTTTCATGAATTTGTGATGAGTTTTGGATTTACAGTAAATTAAAAACTAAGTTTCTCCATGTTTGTGGCCGAGCCAAACACCGAGATGTTTGAATTTCATTCCCATTTCTTACATGGGACCTAAAGATGCAGCCATGGACACTTATATGATTTTTCAACCCATTTTGATGCACCGGACCTGGTGATTGTATTTAAAATTTGAATTATGCTCACTAAATGCCCATAAAACTCAATTAATGTATAAAAAAGTCAAACGAACCCTGAATAATTCCATATTGTAGCAAGACACTCCTATTGGTATTTGTTGCCTCTAGCAAAAGTTCAAGGCTAGAAGAGGCAGCGGATGTCGTTTCGCCCACATAAGGTGGCACATTCACTATGGGAACCGTAAAGCTTCCCGTGAGAAGCCCCTGCTTGTAAGGGCCTTGTGCCAAAAATTGTCCCAAAATGGACAATTTTTTTACCATGGCACATATGTGCCATGTCATGATAACGTGCCAGGTTTCATGAATTTCTGATGAGTTTTGGATTTACAGTAACTTAAAAACCAAGTTTCTCAATGTTTGTCCACAGAGGTTTGAATTTCATTCCCATTTCTTGCATGGGACCTAAAGATGTAGCCATGGACACTTATATGATTTTCAAACCATTTTGATGCACCGGACCCTGTGATTGTAGTTCAAATTTGAATTATGCACGTTAAATGCCTAGAAACTCAATTAATGTATAAAAAATGCATAACGAACACTGAATAATTCCATATTTTAGCATGACACTACTATTGGTCTATGATGCGTCTATAAAAAGTTCAAGGCGAGAAGAGTAAGTGGATGTTCTTACACGTTCCCTATCGGAACCAAGGCTTCCTGTGAGAAGCTCCAGTTTGAAAGGGGCTTGTGCCAGAACTTGTCCCAAATTGGACAATTATTTTACCACGACACATAAGTGCCATGTCATGACAACATGATAAGTTCATGAATTTCTAATGAGTTTTGGATTTACCGTAATTTAGAAACCAAGTTTCTCAATGTTTGTGGCCGAGCCAAAACCCCGAGATGTTTGAAACTCGTTCCCATTTCTTGCAAGGGACCTAAAGGTGCAGCCATGGACACTTATATTTTTTTCAACCCATCTTGATGCACTGAACCTTCTGATTGTAGTTCAAATTTGAATTATACACATTCAATGCCTAGAAACTCTTAATGTATAAAAATGCCAAACGAACCCTGAATAATTCCATATTTTAGCACGACACTACTATTGGTTTGTGTTCATTGCAGATGAATTTTATTGCTACTCAAACACCATTCTTTGTCGTAGTAACCTCATTTTTATTTTTAAAAAATGAAAAAGAAGTATATCACAAACAGTTCATAATCATGAATCGTGTGTGATGCAGTACAAAATATCTTGTGCCAATCCTCAGTATGGCTTAGGACTGAAGATTCGTCGGCTATAGTCCACTGCCGGCGAGTTAACCGCACTGGCTAGCTAAGACTATTTTACTATTCAATTATCACCAGTGAAAGATAGGGACGTGGATCCCCGTCGTGAGGGAAACTTCGGTAACCCACTCAGGCCCGAGCGTGGCCACATCAGCCATGAGCACGCTCAGAACATGCATGAGCGCGACCGCTATCTCCGACAGGGCGGCTGCAACAGCTAAAAGGGCAGCTGGTGCAGCCGAGAGGGCGGCAACACCAACCGCGACGGGGATATCAAACGGCAAGAACGGCACAACAACTCTTAGTTTCTCGGCGGTCGCCGTATCCCCGATGGCGGCTACCCATGCCCATCTCGAGGCCACCCATGCCCAGATCATGTCGGTCACTGCACAAATCACAGTGGCCTTCTCTGACACCATTTGGCAACCCACATCTGATGAGTTGGTAATCGCTAAGCATGCTAGAGCAAGCGTCCGTTCGTCGACGGCCTCCCTAGTAAGGATGGTGGCCATCCATGCCCGGACCAAGGCCGCCCATGCCTGGCTCGTGGGGGCCTTATCAATAGATATGGCAGAAGAGGACTGCGAGATGCTGGTGGAGTATGCGGTGATGGATGCCATGGAGCTTCCCCAAAAGGTCGTCGAGCGGGAGCTGGTCATGGAGGAGGCGACGGAGATCGACGAGCACCAGGAGGAATATTAGTCTTTGTTTAGAGTGCTAGTCTTTTATTAGAGTAATATTTAGGTCCAGTAACTCTATTTAATTGCTCGATTAAGTAAGTGCGGGCAGTGTTGTAGGCTCTTTTGTGCAATACTCAAATTTGCAAGAGATGTTAAATTAAGCAATGATGTGCATGACCATTGTAACGAGGATAATTAGGACCAAAATTTGCCGCCGTACCGCCATTTTGTCTTCCAAATGAAAATGCAATGCAAGTACCGTGTGCAATGTAGTATCCAATATCTTACGCCGGAAGTTTGGATACCAAAATTCCACGTTCAGCCTGTAACACCCTGGATTTTGCCCATTTCTTTTTTTCTGATTTTGGTCTGGTTTTGCTTTTCTATGGCTTGGTAGTCTTGGAACCTGAAGGGATCACCCTTGATTCCTCTTCCCTAGTGGCTTTCCAACCTCTAAACCATCCCAAGACCTTGTCATTTCCATATTGAACCAATCCCAATAATCTCTTTCTTGGGAATATTCCTTTTTCCTATTAAAGGAATAAACATGTTGCCTTGGGTTGTGAAGCAACCCACATTTCTATCATTCCAAAAATTCCCAAATAATTCTCATAAATTGTTTGGGTCATACCTTCCTCAGATATGTCAAAATCCTTCCTTGTCATGTTCAAAAATATTTCACCAATATTCTTTTTCTGATTCTGCCCTAGCTGTCAAGTTGAGAAGCAAGTACCCTTTATATTTGCTTGATTGCTCTCAAACTTTTTGGGCACTCTTTCCTATCCATATCATTGCCACATACCAAAATTCAACCTCATTTGGCTAGTAAATCTTCCTTGGCAAATTTCCAAAGTTTCTGATCAACTGGAAGCTTTGTGAAGCAAGTGCCAGCTAGGATGATCCAAATGAGTCTAAATTTTGCAAGCATCTTCATAAGCTCAAATCATGAATCTCCACCAAATTTGAGCATCATCCCAGCAAATATGTGACCACAGCATCAAATCTTTGTTTCTGGTCATTATTTTGGATTATGAAGCAACTATATTTTATATTGCTCCATAATTTCTGAAATTTTACCAGCACATTCTCCTACCTATATAACACCTCTCCACCAAATTTGGGCTCATTCTGTCTAGCCATTTTCCCTCAGCAATTTTCCTAAGATTCTGTTCAGTGGGATGCTGTGTGAAGGAAGTACCATTTTGGTTTATCCAAATGGCATCAAATTTATACAGTATCTTCATATGTCATAATAACTGGCCTCCTCCAAATTCCAGCTCAATCCAAGCCAGTATGTGAGTGCCACATCAAGATCTGCTTTCTGGACCAAATTGGTCAATTGCAAAGCAACTATATTAAACCTTGGTCTAAACCCTTCCAAACTTAACAGGATTATAGTCCTTCTTAACCTAAACCTCCCAGACATCACATTTGGCTCTTATCACCTTCCTGTTGATCACAGATGTGCAGACAAGTTTGCTACAGCAAACTTCCAGTGAAGCCTCACATCCACTCTTGGCTTCTTCTGATGACCTTTCACTTCCAGGATACCTTGGGGAGCAAGGACTTCCTACTAGACACCAAATTAGGTGCCAGGGTGCACCGAGTGCTCCAGTTCACGAGGTGACCACGCGTTTGGCATGCCAATGCACGCGCTCTGTGCATTGGGGCCCTCGGTCTCGTCCGTTTCCTCGCGCCCTCGACACCACACCGTGTCCAGCAGCTTCCCCTTGGACTCACCCTCGCTCGGGATCCCTCTACCCCTCCTATCCTTTGCCCGACATGACACGGCGACCACGTCTGTGATCTGCTCAACTGTGGCCGGTCGACCGCGTCACTCCCGAACCCTCCCGAGCATGCCCGAGCTTCCTCTGCTCCTCCGTGAGTCCTCTGGACACCTCTCCCCTTTTCACCACGTGTTCCCGAAGCTCCGACGCGCGGCGCACGCGTCGCCAAGGCCGTGCTCGGCCACCCGCGTCACCGCGGCTATAAAAGGCTCCCGAGCCCCTCTCGTCCTGACCAACCTCTCCACCTCGCTCTCCTGGTCCTCCCCGTCCTCTCCCCGGAGCCCCAGAGCCGCTTTTGCTCCACCACCGCCGCCATGGCCGTCGCCGGTGCCCGGCTAAATTCCGGCGAGCCGGGGCTCTTCTTCCCCTTCCACCACCACCTGAGGCCTCCATCTCCACCCCGGAGCCACCCCAGCATTCCTCCCCCTCCTCCGGTGGCCTCTAGCCGCGAGCCCACCGGCGGCCGAAGCCGTCCTCCGCCGTGGGCGCGGTCGCCTCCGTTCCAAAGCTCCCCGGTGGTTGAGACCCTCACCCACCGACGCGGCTCGTTCCGCTGATCGTGCTGGTAGGTCGCACGCCACGGGAGACGGCCGGAGTCGCCAATGGTCGTCGTCGGGGTGAGCTCCCCTCTCGGCCGGAGCGTGCAGGAGCAGGAGGAAGAAGAAGACGACCGCCCTGCCAAGCGGGCCCCGCGCGTCATCCTAAGCGCGCTGACCCCGTCGCCGCCACGCTAGATAAGTGAGCGGGCCTCGGTCGTCAGCGGCTCGACCCCCCCCCCCTCTCCGTTGTGTGCTGGTGAGACAGCGCAGGTGGGCCGGCCCAGCAACCACAGTGGCTGCGCGGCCAAGCCAGCGCACAGGCGCCAGCCGCTTCCGGCCCGTGCGGCCCAAGTGCACAGTGCACTTTCTTTTTATCGGTGGAATAACTGTCTAGCACCCGTATGTAAATAAAATATTTACAAAAAGGCCCCTGGCAGAAAAACCACTATATCTTTTCATCCATAACTCCAAACGAGGTGATTCCAAAGCCTACTTCTTCGTCTCCTCGAGCCCGTCATGTTGGTACCATTTTCACAAACAGCCCCTCCGAGAGAGAACTGTTTCCGGCAACTCCTTCTGCGACCTTTCCGCACTTCTCCCCGGTGGATTCCTCGTACCCAGGCAAGCCAGGACATCCATCCCATGAAGCGTTTCAATAGCATTGCATATTTAAATACATTACCTGTATTTGTTTGCTATATAATAACTCAAAGTAATTTATTTAAATGCATAGTTGCTGTCACCTCAACATGCTGTGATAAATGGTCATGCTCATTAAATTGTGCTAAAGCTAAACCTAGTCGGTTGATCTTGAGTCACCTGTCCGGGCTTATCCGTGCAACCACATTTCCCGGTATGGGACGGCCTTGACTTGGTCTGGCTTTGTGTTCTTTTATCGGTACCACCCCAGAGGGAAGGCTATGCATGCACGCTACCCTGGCCCGGTAGGCAGCGATAACCTTGTGAGCCCAGTTTGGTTATTGAGCTCAAGTCCCCATTTGGGACAGTTTGTTTGGCCACGACGGTGGCAGGTGTCACGAGGTGACACAGGGGCCACCCAAGGCATGACTCCGGGGGAGAATGATTGTCGGTGGTACGGTAGAGGAGTCACGGGTCAGGCGGGTTTCGTGGTCCACCCGAATGGGATCACGAGGCCAGGTGCTCCATGGTGTGGGTAAAGTGCGCAACCTCTACAGAGTGAAAAATCTATTCGAATAGACGCGTCCATGGTATTGGACAGCCCGTCCAGACCTCACTAGGTGGTCAACCGTAATACCGATGATAGTGATGAAAGAAATTGTCTTATACTCTGTGGATCATGAGTATTCAGAGGATTGTGGGACAACCCAGAAGAGAGTAAGTTGATGATCGGTAACAGTAAGTAAACTACTAATGCATTTAACATGATAATGGTCATGCTATTGTCTGCTGCATTGTTTGGTTGTCGTGAGCTTGCGAGTACATTCAAAGTACTCACCTGGCGTGTCATGCCAGTTTGTAGGTCATGTTAATATTGCTTGCTTGTCGAGGATCCCAAGTTTGCGATCTAGGATACGCGTTCCAGCCAGAGTCCCTGCGGAGTGGAGTCCATCACCGCCGTCGTTCTTCCGCAGCCGATAGTACTCCGCTTCCTCGGGTTGTTCCGCTGTTAGCATAGAGCTACCCTGGGCAGGCGTAGTATCGCTGTGCCGATGTAATCCATGTATCCTTGTAACCTTATCCATAGCAATAAAAAGCTGATTTGTTCTATGCCAACAGTGCCATATTCCAGAAGTCTTCTCTCTGGGCTGTAATACGGGGAGTTCCGGTTTCCTCTGAGCCGGGATGCCACAACAGTTGGTATCAGAGCAGGTCTGGCTGTAGGACGCCCTAGACTGCGCGAACGTTAGTAACCGGTAGCATAGAGTCTAGGTTGTTTGCTGCACTTGTTTGTTGCATTTGTTTGTGCATAGCATGCATATAGACTATTTATTTTATCACTAACGATGGATCTAGTGAGTGTAGGTGGCATCAGTTTTGATTCACTACCTGCACTCTCTAGTTTGCATATTGGCTCCTTGGTGTGGTGTCATCTTCATCCCAGCGGAGTGATGCCAAGGTATTCTGTAGTGTCGATCCCTTGCAGGATTGATGCACCGGTACCACACCAATGTATTCTCTTCAGCCACCCCTATTGTTTCGGTGATAGACATGTTTCTATCCCGGATCTTGCCATCCCATTCACCGCTTCGGCAACCCTTACTGATCTTTGTTATCAGAAAAGGACAATGCCGCAAGCCCTTCTTTCCACCGCTATCCCACCTTGCCATCCATTCTCTGGATGAGTACGGTTTTCTTCCGTCCGCTTGATGATGATGTTGTCGTGACCCCCGTGTTCCGACCCACGATCACCAAGTTCGTCCTCGCCATCGTGTCCGTCCAGATGGAACTGGTGTTAAGTCTGTGTTTGGTGTAGCCTTGTTTACACCAACTTCCTTCCACACATTGATTCACTTTCGTGCACACCGCCACAGCATGTTAGACCATAACACTGGAGTTCTTGCGAGATTTGTGTGCTTAAGTAGTCATGCATATTATTGCTGAGAGTAGCTGTAAAATTATGATATTGCTTGTGTGTGATCTTATGTGCTTTTGCTTTAGTCGTTTCTTTTGCTTCTTCCTTTGGGCCCTTGGTGTTACCTTATTTTCCCCTTATGGAAGTTGCTCACCGATACTGGACTCAAAGAAATCAGTGAAGAGACAGCCATTTGGAAGCTCAGTTCAGCAATATAGAATTTTCAGCAGACTGCATTATATCGGGAATATCGGGCATGAAAATAAATGATATCCTGGCTGGATTGATTATCAGCATCAAAGTATACACCAGTGCAACCTTCACAACAGTAATCATCGAATCAGCAAGAAGAATAGTCGAACAACTTTCTTCATACAACAAGTAACCGACAGCAGAAACATTAAGGGATATATATATATGCACTTAGCTTGCATATGGCAAAAAGAAAACTTCAGGTGTAAGCAACCCAGTCTTTCTCCGCAAGCTACCAGAGAAGCTTATGACGCAAGGTTCCTGTGTCTTCCTCGATATGACACACGGATATTTTCCCATACAAGACACCCATGCTTCTCCAGTAAGCTATCACGGCAAGCTTCTGGCATAAGGTACCGAGTCTTCCCCAGCAAGCCTTTAAGGGGGGAAGAGTCTGAGGTACGGTACCCAGTCTTCTTCAGCACGACATCCCAGCAGAAGCTTCAAGCGCAAGCTATTCAGACTTCCTCAACAAGATACTCTCGTTGGCTTCCAACACAAGCTAAGCAACCTTCGCCAGTAAGGCATTACATCCTCACAAGTACAAGCTACTCCACCGACAGTTGGTAGCATACGACCATGCATCCTCAGAGTCAGATCCGCAATAGTTGGCCTGAATGCAAGAATCAGTCAGGACACAGGCCCATTTCAAAAACCAGATGCTCAGCTGCATATACTCAAAAGATATGGTGGACATGCTACCAAGGTCATACGAGTCAATCATACAATGATGTCAGCCCGATGAGAATCCGGCTATCATCTGAGTTATGCAAGGAAGAGAAAGACAGTTATGCACCTCAGTATGATGCAAGATAAAAAACCAGACAAAGTTGGGACAACAATTTTTGCAGTGATTATCAAGGCCAGTTTCCTCACGCCCGACAAAGTGATATCATTAACCTTTGTCAATGTTTGCATGGTTGACGATAGCCTGGAGCTATGAACCTGGGTTCGGATGATCATTGTCTTACGAATAAAGCGTGGAGGATGAGAAAGTTGGTCATGTGAGCAAAGATACCCTGTCAGGTGGATCAGGATAAGATATGCCTGCCGGAATATTGCACCTGATAGCACCTATGGTCACCCGAAGAATCAATAGCGTACAAGGCCAAGTTCTTTCAGCCAAAGATCCAGGCAGAGAGAACCATAATGAAAGAGCAAGATCGTCCATACAGGTATGGTAGTGGTTGCCTGGTACAGATATTCCAAACAGTATGGATCGGTACCGATCACCATGGGTACACACCCACGGGGTCTATTCCATCTGCAAGGACCCCATATCGAGTCAACCCGCTCAGCCCAACCAGATGTGATCAGAATCGTTAGAAGGAGAATATTCAAATCTGTCAGGTCAATTCGGCAGTTGGATTCCGGCAACCGTGTCAAAACATTGCACGACCTACTATTCACTTAAAGGTGCCGACAGACGAAACGATCAGAAGGTTGGACAACAACCTCGGAGCATGTGTCCTCACATGTGGGAGTCAGTTAAAGGATAGCCTGCCATGAACAAGATCTTTCTGCCAGAACTACCATCCGTCAAATCTGCAGAAAATACCATTATAAGGTCATACACCTTTACGCTGATCTAGACAAGTGACAGTCAAATATTTGGTAGGAATTTTATACCCGAGACAGTGGAGATACCCAAGATGACTCAGCAAACCATGCGAGAAGTCAGATTTCCGCCAGGAGAACGGTACGATTCACAGTACTATTTTGAACCTGGAGAACACACAGCCATTTGAAGCCACCCAATGAAATGAGTAAAAGATTTTTGTCTACCGAGAGAATTTGTTCACAACTCAAAGGACGGTCATTCGTATTGAACTTCGTCATGACCCGTCCATGAGGAACAACTCCCGGACTTGCGAGAAGGACAGGTATTTCAGTCAGGATAAGCCATTGCACCCAGATAAGTCAACAGACATAAAAGGAGTGAAGTCAGGGTAACATATGAGTTAAGATTTGTTCGAAAAAGGATCCAGTAAAGCAAACCACACTAAAGCCAGGCAGTGCGTCAGATAAAATCCAGCGGGAGCATTGTACAAAGGCAAAAAGGAAACCCGAGTTGGAAACGGTTTCCTCAAGTGCGGATATTTATTTTTAATCCCTGAGCAACCAAATCTCGCGAACGAGATTTCTTTCAGGGGGGTAGGTTTGTAACACCCTGGATTTTGCCCATTTCTTTTTTTCTGATTTTCGTCTGGTTTTGCTTTTCTATGGCTTGGTAGTCTTGGAACCTGGAGGGATCACCCTTGATTCCTCTTCCCTAGTGGCTTGCCAACCTCTTAACCATCCCAAGACCTTGTCATTTCCATCTTGAACCAATCCCAATAATCTTTTTCTTGGGAATATTCCTTTTTCCTATTAAAGGAATAAACCTGTTGCCTTGGGTTGTGAAGCAACCCACATTTCTATCATTCCAAAAATTCCCAAATAATTCTCATAAATTGTTTGGGTCATATCTTCCTCAGATATGTCAAAATCCTTCCTTGTCATGTTCAAAAATATTTCACCAATATTATTTTTCTGATTCTGCCCTAGCTGTCAAGTTGAGAAGCAAGTACCCTTTATATTTGCTTGATTGCTCTCAAACTTTTTGGGCACTCTTTCCTATCCATATCATTGCGACATACGAAAATTCAACCTCATTTGGCTAGTAAATCTTCCTTGGCAAATTTCCAAAGTTTCTGATCAACTGGAAGCTTTGTGAAGCAAGTGCCAGCTAGGATAATCCAAATTAGTTTAAATTTTGCAAGCGTCTTCATAAGCTCAAATCATGACTCTCCACCAAATTTGAGCATCATCCCAGCAACTATGTGACCACAGCATCAAATCTTTGTTTCTGGTCATTATTTTGGATTATAAAGCAACTATATTTTATGTTGCTCCATAATTTCTGAAATTTTACCAGGACATTCTCCTACCTATATAACACGTCTCCACCAAATTTGGGCTCATTTTGTCTAGCCATTTTCCCTCAGCAATTTTCCTAAGATCATGTTCAGTGGGATGCTGTGTGAAGGAAGTACCATTTTGGTTTATCCAAATGGCATGAAATTTATATAGTATCTTCATATGTCATAATAACTGGCCTCCTCCAAATTCCAGCTCAATGCAAGCCAGTATGTGAGTGCCACATCAAGATCTGCTTTCTAGACCAGATTGGTCAATTGCAAAGCAACTATATTAAACCTTGGTCTAAACCCTTCCAAACTTAACAGGATTATAGTCCTTCTTAACCTAAACCTCCCAGACATCACATTTGGCTCTTATCACCTTCCTGTTGATCACAGATGTGCAGACAAGTTTGCTACAGCAAACTTCCAGTGAAGCCTCACATCCACTCTTGGCTTCTTCTGATGACCTTTCACTTCCAGGATACCTTGGGGAGCAAGGACTTCCTACTAGACACCAAATTAGGTGCCAGGGTGCACCGAGTGCACCAGTTCACGCGGTGACCACGCGTTTGGCATGCCAATGCACGTGCTCTGTGCATTGGGGCCCTCGGTCTTGTCCGTTTCCTCGCGTCCTCGACACCACACCGTGTCCAGCAGCTACCCCTTGGACTCACCCTCACTCTGGATCCCTGTACCCCTCCTATCTCATGCCCGACACGACATGGTGACCGCGTCCGTGATCTGCTCAACTGTGGCCGGTCGACCGCGTCACTCCCGAACCCTCCCGAGCATGACTGAGCTTGCTCTGCTCCTCCGTGAGTCCTCTGGATGCCTCTCCCCTTTTCACCGCGTGTTCCCCGAAGCTCCGGCGCGCGGCGCACGCGTCGCCACGGCCGTGCTCGGCCACTTGTGTCGCCGCGGCTATAAAAGGCTCCCGAGCCCCTCTCGTCTTGACCAACCTCTCCACCTCGCTCTACTGGTCCTCCCCGTCCTCTCCCAGGAGCCCAAGAGCCGCTCCGGCTCCACCATGGCCGTCGCTGGTGCCCAGCTAAATTCCGATGAGCCGGGGCTCTTCTTCCCCTTCCACCACCACCTGAGGCCTCCATCTCCACCCCGGAGACACCCCAGCATTCCTCCCCTCCTCCGGTGGCCTCTAGCCGCGATCCCACCGGCGGCCGAAGCCGTCCTCCGCCGCGGGCGCGGTCGCCTCCGTTCCGAAGCTCCCCGGCGGTTGAGACCCTCACCCACCGACGCAGCTCGTTCCGCTGATCGTGCTGGTAGGTCGCACGCCACGGGAGACGGCCGGAGTCGCCGGTGGTCGTCGTTGGGGTGAGCTTCCCTCTCGGCCGGAGCGTGCAGGAGCAAGAGGAAGAAGAAGATGACCGCCCTGTCAAGCGGGCCCCGCGCGTCATCCTCAGCGCGCTAACCCCGTCACTGCCACGCTGGATAAGTGAGCGGGCCCCGGTCGTCAGTGGCTCGACCCCCCCTCTCCGTTGTGTGCTGGTGAGACAGCGCAGGTGGGCCAACCCAGCAACCACGGTGGCTGCGCGGCCCAGCCAGCGCCCAGGCGCCAGCCGCTTCCGGCCCGTGCGGCCCAAGTGCACAGTGCACTTTCTTTTTATCGGTGGAATAACTGTCGAGGACCCATATGTAAATAAAATATTTACAGAAAGGCCCCTGGCAGAAAAACCACTATATCTTTTCATTCGTAACTCCAAACGAGGTGATTCCAAAGCCTACTTCTTCGTCTCCTCGAACTCGTCATGTTGGTACCATTTTCATAATATTTTGACACTGTGGGAATGACCATTTTGCACTTGCCCGTAAACAACCCCTCCGAGAGAGAACTGTTTCCGGCAACTCCTTCTGCGACCTTTCCGCACTTCTCCCTGGTGGATTCCTCATACCCAGGCAAGCCAGGACATCCATCCCATGAAGCATTTCAATAGCATTGCATATTTAAATACATTACCTGTATTTGTTTGCTATATAATAACTCAAAGTAATTTATTTAAATGCATAGTTGCTGCCACCTCAACATGCTGTGATAAATGGTCATGCTCGTTAAATTTTGCTAAAGCTAAACCTAGTCGGTTGATCTTGAGTCACCTGTCCGGGCTTATCTGTGCAACCACATTTGCCGGTACGGGACGGCCTTGACTTGGTCTGGCTTCGTGTTCTTTTATCGGTACCACCCCAGAGGGAAGGCTATGCGTGCGCGCTACCCTGGCCCGGTAGGCGGCGATAACCTTGTGAGCCCAGTTTGGTTATTGAGCTCAAGTCCCCGTTTGGGTCAGTTTGTTTGGCCACGACGGTGGCAGGTGTCACGAGGTGACACAGGGGCCACCCAAGGCATGACTCCGGGGGAGAATGATTGTCGGTGGTACGGTAGAGGAGTCACGGGTCAGGCGGGTTTCGTTGGAGCAACGCTGGTCCACCCGAATGGGATCACGAGGCCAGGTGCTCCATGGTGTGGGTAAAGTGCGCAACCTCTGCAGAGTGAAAAATCTATTCGAATAGCCACGTCCACGGTATTGGACAGCCCGTCCAGACCTCACTAGGTGGTCAACCGTAATACCGATGATAGTGATGAAAGAAATTGTCTTATACTCTGTGGATCATGAGTATTCAGAGGATTGTGGGACAACCCAGAAGAGAGTAAGTTGATGATCGGTAACAGTAAGTAAACTACTAATGCATTTAACATCATAATGGTCATGCTATTGTCTGCTGCATTGTTTGGTTGTCGTGAGCTTGCGAGTACATTCAAAGTACTCACCTGGCATGTCAAGCCAGTTTGCAGGTCATGTTATGATTGCTTGCTTGTCGAGGATCCCAAGTTTGCGAGCTAGGATACGCGTTCCAGCCAGAGTCCATGCGGAGTGGAGTCCATCACCGCCGTCGTTGTTCCGCTGCCAAGAGTACTCCGCTTCCTCGGGTTGTTCCGTTGTTAGCATAGAGCTACCCTGGGCAGGCGTAGTATCGCCGTGCCGATGTAATCCATGTATCCTTGTAACCTTATCCATAGTAATAAAAAGCTGATTTGTTCTATGCCAACAGTGTCGTATTCCAGAAGACTTCTCTCTGGGCTGGAATACGGGGCGTTCCGGTTTCCTCTGAGCCGGGGTGCCACACAGCCTAATCACACATGGGGTAAACTACAGGATTCGTTTATGATGTTAGATATAAAACATATTTCTGATAAAGGGATTGTGTCCGATGTGACTGTGCGCGCCAGTTTTTCCTTGTACCAAACGAAATTTTTGGCTGCCACACAAATATCTACCCCCACCCCTCGTACCAACGAAAAGCCATATTTCCCCATTCTTCCGCATTCCTTTCCTAAGTTCAAACCTTCACTGCTTGCTTGCAGCGCCGCCTGCTCGCCGGTGACGCTCCTTCCTGCTGCTCGACCTCTACCATCTAATCGGGTAATCCACACCTCCCCCATACCCCCACCCCCTCCATCCCCTCCTCCCACATGCCCTGACCGTCGGTGCGATACCTTCCACCAAAATCACCTCCCCATCCCCCAAATAATCGCCGCCGAAAGACATGGTGCACGCAGTATAGCCAGGATCTCAAGGAGCATCTGGCAGTGGAGAAGCAAATCGCGGTCGCATGCGCGGATGAGGCAGCGGTGGCTGTCATGCGTGCCGACCCACAGATCTTGGAGCAACACCTCACCGTCGAGGCCTCGCGCATAGATGCCACCACGCGGTTGGCTGTTTTAAACAACATCTCGTGGTGTTTTCTCAAGGGCTCCGTTGGTGCCTTCGACGAAGACTACGAGTTGTTTTCTCAGCGTGCCCGTGCTTTCCTCAGCTCCAGAGCCAGCAAGTTGGTGCCCGGACAGGCTCAAGCCACTCACCATTACCAGGAGGGCACCCACGATGGGAAGGCCTCACCCTCTTCCAAGCCCATTGTTATCGACATCTCCGACGATGAGGAATAGCTTGCTTTTTTAACTTAATTACTAATGACCTATGTTCAGCTAGCTACACCGGTAAAGCATGCTTGGTTTACTTGTTGCATGTGCTGCTCCTGCCTTTCCTTAAGAAATTCTAATGACATATCCAATGTAATGCTACTATGCAATTTGACCTTCTAGTATGTTTTGTTGTGCAATGTGATGCTCACTTAACTGTTTGGTTCATTTATTGTGGTGATCATTTAACCATTTGGTTTAATACGACAATGCGATGTTCGCTTGTTGTTGGTACAATTTTTATTGTTACGTATGGGAGAAGTAAATCGAATTTGGATGTACTAAATACCTGTGAAACATACAATAGCTATATTTCATAGTTCTTAGCATGCTCTGCTTTACCATGTGGCTCGAATTAATATGTTGGATATGCAATGCGTTTATTTTCCATTAACATATTTTACTGATAGCACACCAAATCTCACTTAGAACCTAATCAATATCTATCTTTAATATGTTGCAGGGGGAAACAATGGGAGACACTAATGTTTCTCATCGAGGTTTGCACATTCATGATCCTTTGCCTAATAGCACATTATTGTGAAATTCCAGGAACCATTCTAATATTTACGTTTATAATAATTTGAACTTGCACATGTAGGCCCTGCTGAAAGAGGTTTAGACCCACTGTTCGACCCATTTTGCATCTGGAAAAATGAGGTGTCCATGAATATCAGTCGAATCAAGAAACTCGGAAAGATTGTTAAGATAAAGAAACTAGCGACGAAAAATAACAAGATATTTGCCTGCACAATGACGAAGACATCAGTCAACTATAGGATGGTACTATCTGTTTTACCTTGTCTTTTTTACTTTGTGCCATTTCAAATTTTAGAAAAGATATTTATGCATATCTTTGTTTCCTGTCCTTTCCAAAGTAGTTCATCGATGATTACTTCTCAAACCATCTGTATGGTCAAGATGCAAGGAAGGTATTCATACAACAGCCACATTATAATCTTGAAGTCTTCCTAAATAAGATGAAGGATGGGCGGACAACCATCCACAAGCACTAGCCTAAAGTTGCAAGGACCTTCGACATCAGTGAAGGCTCAATATTAGCTTTCTGCTTCAACAATTGTCTAGACGAGATTTATCTGTCTATTTACCATCTATGATGCCACTTTCCAAAGGTTTTAGATGTTGCATGTGATACTTTGGTCCTTTTGTTGTTATTGGGTAGCTAGGTATATGCCCATATGCTGTAACTCAGTGTTGAAGCTATATGATGTTTTACTCTAATGTGATTTCAATTATGAAATCCTGGTTGCTGTAATACGAATATGAAATATATTGTGTGCTTGATATGAAATGTCAATTTGAGTACTAAATGGATTATAAATAATAGGGCAATTAGGGTGCTTAATGCGTTTTTATATTGCATACAGTTTTTCAGACAACACTTTGGGCGATGACCTCAACAAACCCACACAGTTTCTAGAAAGTTGGCGTGTTGGATCAGTGCAAATCACACACGACTTCCGTCCACGAACTGTGTGCATTAGGCCACATATCACAAATGTTTCTTATAGCAACCATGCGTGATGTACTAAGTAACGCAATCGGCAGAATTATAACAATCGTGCGTGATGGGTGCACATATAACAAACGGTATTCTGCAAAAAAATGTGTGATGTACCATACGAATGGAAACGTACCATTGGGATTCACTGTGTGGGATGCCAAGTGCATCTCACACGACTTCTACAAGATGTCTGTTTGCGATGGGCCAACCAATCGCACACGAGCTCATTTGACCAGCGTGTGTGACCGGAGGAGGCGTCGCCGCCGATGTATCTATGTCGTGTGGGATAGGCCCCCTCTATGCACACACATGCAAGGTTACGGTTTAAAACTACGTCACGGAAAGGGGTTAAAAACCGTTTGTATAGAAGCTCTATGCGGTAGTGATATTATGCTAACATACTACATCACAACCATTTTAATGCATGTTGACACTCAAGATAAATTATTATCCACTACTAGCTATTTAAGCATGGCATGATAACCTATAATCTCTAATTGTCATCACAAACATGTTTATTCATAATATGTTGAATCAAGAGCAACTGAGCTAAACATATGTCGGTGCACTAGGAATGGGGTACCTAGTGCCCCTGACTTATGCACAGGCAGTAGTAGTAGAACCCCATCAAGACCAACCCAAAACGAAGAGGCTGCTCCACATGAGATCGGAGCGCATCAAGATAAAGCCAAGACCAAGACCCCGCTACGAGCAGCCTACGCTGGCCCAACAATGCCGGCAAGATCAATACAACGGCCCAGGACAGGCCCGAGCCGCGCCAGCCACGTCCCCGGTGCCTGCTGGGGACCGAGGCACGCACACCTTCGAGAAGACCCGGCTGGCCATTCCCCCGGCAGGCGCGAGCCGATCGGCCACCTCTCCACCGCATCACAACGCCAGTCAGTTATCAATGCGGTGTCGATCCCTCAGGTGGCTAAGTGTCTCTCGCTAAGCACGTGGCAACACATCGGAAGACAGATTACATCCATTTGACACCCGTCCAGAGGCGTGTCAAGGCACTAAGCAACAGCCAGCTAAGCGGTGGTAGGAGCTTGTCGGGATGCACCCCCACACGCCACCTCGACTAGCAATCATGGTATTTTGTCCTAAACGCCAGAGTTAGGTATGATAACATTGTTAGCTATCTAATCGTTCGATAATGTCTGTTTTGCCACTATGGTTTCCCTTTGTCCTATAAAAGGAGGCACAAGGCAACCTAGCTCAAGATTCGGACCTTTGGACAATTGTACTCGCGTAGTAGCTCCCCCGAAGGAAACCTTGCCGGGTTTGAGCGATGCGTGTGCTTCGTGTTCCTCCAATCAATCCACCAAAGCAGGAGTAGGGTTTTACGCTTCTCAGCGCCCCGAACCTGGGTAAAACACCAGCATCCCCATCGTCGTGCCGTCTCATGACCTCTGCTCTTTGTGCAAGTTGACCTCACCCCTGCCGAACAACAAAGGGGCCCTTGGTCGCATAGGTGATCGTGTGCATCCGTGCCCCAACATCTTTGGCGTGCCAGGTAGGGGGCGTGCTTCCTTTGCGCGAACGTGAGATCGTGAGCGGCGCATCGATCTTCATCGCCGTCTTCTTCACCCATGGCTCCCAAGAAGAAGGCTGGCGCGACTGCGCATCCCTCCCCTTCAAAGGCCCCCTCACATGCGGCCGCGGACGCCGTGCACACCATGGTGGCGGCAAATGAGGTCGGCGTCGGGGGTGACACGACTGGCGCAGGCGGCACCACCGTCGTGCCCCCCGCGGCCGAAGCTGCAGCAGGGAACAGTGAAGAAGAGCGACATCAAAAGCATCTTGGCGAGCCTAGCCCTAGTGCCGCGGGAGGGGAAATCATTCAGTCTCCACCTCCCCGTCGCGCTGGTGGCCGCGGCCGCAGCGGCCGCGCCAACTCTGGTGCAAGCCGTGATCCTCCAGCTGCGCCCGTCACGAGTGCGGCTGCTGGGCGGGCGCCTCGCCCAGAGCAAGGCGGAACGCCAAGCAGGGCCATAGACCCACAAGCTCGACCTCCTCCATGTCAGACCGCCTTGGCGACCGGCACACGGCGGCAAGGACGCGACGACACTCCTCTTGGTTCCACCAGGAGTCGAGTGACGTTGCGGTCCGCCTCCTTATCCATGCCGGCCACGATAGCAGAAGCGATGGCACGGGCTCAACTACTGCTAAACTTCCCGCCGCCGGCTGACAAGATGGACGAGTGGAGAGCCACCATCCATAGTTTGATTGGTTTCGTCGAAGCCAGCAAATCACAGCATCCAGAGCTGTCAAGATACCCGCGAACGGCGATGGCGGACCGGACTGACGGTTGCGTCGTGGGGGCTGCGCCAACAGTGCAATCCCCTCCACAACAACAAGCCCAGAGGCAACCACAACAAGCTCCACGTGTCGATGAGCCCGACGAGGCATCTATGGTCTCATCCGGCTCGCACAATCATCGGGACCAGCGGCGTGTCCTAGACGACTGACGGAGGGAAGACACGCGCATCACCATAGAGCGACGCCAGGAAGCACACCACCAATCCGGCAGGCGCAACGGCCAAGATGCTGGCAACCTCATACCCAGTGTTGGCTGGTACCTACCTTATGAGGTTGGGTCCCCAGCATTCACTCGCGAGCTGCGACAGGTCCTCTGGCCATCGGCCCGAGCATTCAAGGCTGAGCTGACGGAGAAGTACGATAGAAAGTTGAACCCGGTGGAGTTCCTGGGCATCTACACGATTGCCGTTCAAGCTGTCGGAGGAAGAGATGAGAAGGTGCTCGCAAATTATTTCCCTTTGGCACACAAGCCAAATGTGAGATCGTGGCTGATGCACCAGCCGGAGAACTCTATTTCATCATGGGCTGATTTGTGCAACGAGTTCGTCGGCGCCTTCACAGGTGGTCACCAGGAGCTAGGACAGCCTAGCGACCTGCAAGTCCTTCCGCAGAAGGAAGGAGAGACCCTGTGGAAGTACATCCAGAGATTCAGTCGTGTGCATCGCAATATTCTAGAGATACACCCCGCGGCCGTGATTGCCGCATTCCATTCGAATGAACGCAACAGAAGGATGCGGCCAAGATGAATGTAAACCTCCCTAAGACCGTCAATGAGCAGTAAACATTGGCGAACAAGTGTGCTCGTGCTGAGGAAGGAAGGCGACTCCACGGAGAGGAGGCTGGCGTCGAAGTCGACTCATATGACGACGACGATGCCCCTAGCTCAAAAGGGAGAAGCCGAAGACACAACAAGAAGCGTAAGGGAAAGGCTTGGCCGTTGAGAGCTCTGGTAACCTCGCTGCCGGCAAGAAGGACAAGGCCGAGACCCACGGCAAGGGAGCTGCCGCGTGCGCTGATTGCCGGGAGGCCACAACAGCAGAGAAAACCGGAAAGTCTGACGGGCCATACTCCAAGATCCACCGCACCAAGGGCCATGATCTCCAAGAATGCCGCCAAGTTGAGCAACTTGCTGAGAAGCAGAAGGCTGAGTACGAGAATCGTGACAAGGAAAAATGCCAAGATGGAGTTGCCGGGAAGGGCCGTGGTGGTAGAGGAGGCCACCGTGGCAAGACCCCGCAGCAGAAGGAAAAACCTGCAAGAGTCCATGATAAGAAAGAAGGAGATGACATGTGTGATGACGAGGATGATTAAGAATCCAGTGATCAAGAATTCCAGAAGGCAACTGAAGCCATGTGTGTTGATGGAGGTGCACCCTTGCATTCCTCTCACTGCCAACTCAAGCAGTGGACGCGTGAGATCAACGCCTTGGAGCCATTTGACAGTCCAGAAGGCCACTCAAATGGTCCCGCACGCCAACATCTTTGATAAAGAGGATCATCCTGACCGCACCACTGCGGTCGGATGTTTTCCATTGTTGGTCTCCCCAACAATCCGCAACCTCAAAGTAACCAAGATGTTAGTTGACAGCGGGGCGGGGTTGAACTTAATCTCCCCTAAAGTGGTTGAAACGCCAGCTCCTGCCAAGGAATCAAAGAAGAAGCCTAACAAAGACGTCGGCAAGGACTACGGGAAGCGTGCCTCTTCGGAGTGCGATGCACCCGTCGATGACTTGCCGGAGAGTTCCACTAGCAAGAGATCCAAGGTCACCTATCCTGCGACAAAGAAGGTCCCGGCAGGGCAGGATGGCACTGACGGTACATTTACCATTTGTGCCACCCTTAATGACAAATAGGAAAGTGCGCTCGTTGCCTTCCTGCGGGCGAATGTCGATGTGTTTGCTTGGCAACCATCTGACATCCCCGGTGTTCCCAGGGAGGTAATTGAGCACCACCTTGCTGTCTGCCCCCATGCCAGGCCCGTCAAGCAGAAAGTTAGGAAACATGCCTTGGAGCGGCAACAGTTCATTGCCGAAGATATCAAGAAGCTCGAAGCAGCTGGTTTGGTCAGAGGAGTGTTGCATCCGACGTGGTTAGCTAACCCGGTAGTGGTGCGCAAGGCAAATGGGAAATGGAGGCTTTGCATTGATTTCACTGACTTGAATAAGGCATGCCTGAAGGACCCTTTTCCCTTGCCGCGCATCGACCAGATCGTTGATTCCACTTCCGGATGTGACTTGCTTTCCTTCTTGGACGCATACTCCGGATACCACCAGATATTCATGGCCAAGGAAGATGAGGAAAAGACCGCGTTCATAACTCCTTGTGGCACGTACTGCTTTGTACGAATGCCCTTCGGGTTAAAGAGCACGGGTTCCACCTTTGCAAGGGCTGTGCAGATTGGATTTGAACCTCAGTTGCACATGAACGTGGAAGCTTACATGGATGACATAGTAGTCAAAACCAAGGATGAAGCAACTCTCATACAGGACTTGGAAGAAACTTTTATCAACCTACGCAAAATCAATTTGAACCTCAACCCTGAGAAATGTGTGTTTGGAGTCCCATCCGGCAAGCTGCTTGGGTTCTCTGTGCCTCAGCGAGGAATAGAAGCCAATCCTGACAAGATCAATGCGATCAAGCAGATACAAGCACCCAAGTCCGTCAAGGACATAAGGCGCTTGGCCGGATGCATTGCCGCATTAAGTAGGTTTATCTCCAAATCCGCTGAGCACGCCGTGCCGATTTTCAAGTTTCTGAAAAAAGGCCTGCCCGGTGAAGTGGACCCCGAAAGCAGAAGCAGCACTGCAAGGTTTGAAAGCTTACCTGTCCTCCACGCCCACCTTTTTCGTGCCTAAACCACAAGAACTATTGCTGCCATACCAGGCGGCAACAAATCAAGTGGTTAGTGCAGCACTGGTGGCGCAACGGGAAGTGGATGAAGACGCAGCCGCTGCAACTTCTATCACCGGGAGTGAAATCGAAGCACTTGCGGTCGGACCAGATGCAGGCCAAGGGGAACCTAAACAAGCAAGTGAAGGCAGTTTCAAGGAAGTGGCGAAGAAGAAGGTGGTGCAACGGCCGGTGTACTTTGTCAGCTCCTTGTTACAACGAGCTAGGTCAAGGTATTCTGGAGTGCAAAAGCTGATCTTCGGCCTTCTCATGGCCTCGGGGAAGCTGCGCCACAACTTCCAAGCCCACGAGATCACTGTTTTCACCCGCTTTCTGCTGCAGCGCATATTGAGGAACCCTGAAGCCACTGGCAGGATAGTTGAGTGGGCGCTAGAGCTGTCAAGTTTTGGTCTGAAGTATGAGAGTACTTCCACTATCCAGATCAGGGCGTTGGCGGAATTCATTGCAGAATGGACACCCATGCCAGACGAAGAGATTCCAGAGACAATTCTCCCGTCAAAGAAACGCCTAAAGAATGGATCATGTACTTTGACGGCGCTTTCTCACTCCAGGGTGCCGGAGCAGGCGTGCTCCTTGTCACCCCCACCGGAGAGCATCTCAAGTATGTGGTCCAAATGCACTTTCCTCGGGAGGAGGCCACCAACAACACTATTGAGTATGAGGGGCTCCTTGCCGGACTCAGGATCGCGATGGAATTGGGAATCAAGAAGCTGATCATCCGAGGAGATTCTCAACTCGTGGTGAGACAAGTCAGTAAAGATTATCAGAATTCGTTGATGGAAGCGTACATGGAAGAGGTGAGGAAGTTGGAGGAGCACTTTGATGAATTACAAACAGAGCACGTGCCACGTGCAGAAAACAGCATCGCGGATCATCTATCAAAGTGCGCTAAAGCTCCCTGTGGAACCAGGAACCTTTGTCCTCCACCTCACTCAGCCATCAGTATCCCCGTCAATGATGACCAGGAAAAGAAGAAAGCTGAACTCCGGCAAGCATTTCCTGGCAGAGCTTCCTGAAGCCGCTGGTAGAGAAGCAACCAGGGACAGTCTCATTTCGCCTGGTGAGTAGCTCCCTCCTACGGAACCCCAGGTTCTTGCGATCGAGGCAAGCGCTCCCACGAACGAGGAGATGCATTTAGTCCTTGTTGTCGAGCCACAGGCTCCAACTTGGGAACAACACATAGTCCATTTCCTTCAAACAGGAGAACTTCCCATGGAACAAGAAGAAGCCCAAAAAGTAGCTCGACAATCAAGTATGTATCAGTTTGTCGATGACACTCTCTACAGAAAGAGACCAAACGGTGTGAAATTAAGGTGCATTTCCCGGGAAGATGGGCTGAAGCTGTTGGCGGAGATTCACGGAGGTGTGTGTGGGTCTCACATTGGATCAAGCCCTTGCCGGAAAAGCCTTCCGGCAGGGTTTCTATTGGCCCACCACCCTCCAAGATGCAACTGAGCTAGTCACCAAGTGTGAAGCCTGCCAGTTCCATTCAAAGAATATCCATCAACCAGCACAAGCTCTCCAGACAATCCCTTTATCATGGCCATTCTCGGTCTGGGGGCTCTATATTTTAGGCCCCTTTCCCCGTGCTGTCGGGTGCTTTGAATTCTTGTTCGTAGCAATCGACAAGTTTACAAAGTGGCCAGAGGTGGAACCAGTGAGGAAGGTGACCGCGTAGTCAGTTGTCAAGTTCATGAAAGGGCTGGTGTGCCGTTTTGGAGTGCCCAACAGGGTTATCACTGACAATGGCACCCAGTTCACGAGCCACACCTTTATGCAGTACATCCAAAGCCTTGGAAGCAAGGTCTCCTTTGCCTCTGTTTCCCACCCAAGGAGCAACGGGCAAGTCGAGAGGATGAACGTTGAAGTGTTGCGTGGACTCAAGACAAGAACTTTCGATAGACTGCGGAGATGCGGCAAACGTTGGATAGATGAGTTGCCGGTGGTTCTTTGGTCCCTCAGAATGACACCAAATCGAGCTACCGGCCAGACACCCTTCTCCCTAGTATACTAGGCGGAGGCAGTTCTCCCACAGAACTCATATACAGGTCACCTCGAGTACTTGCCTACGATGAAGTAGAGCAAAAGCAGCTACGGCATGACGATGCCTTGCTCCTCGAGGAAGATCGTCTCTGGGCCGCTGTGTGTGCTGCACGCTACCAGCAAGCCTTGAACCTCTATCATAGCCGCAGGGTCCGCGCCCGGAGCCTTGAGGAAGGCGACCTTGTTCTTAGGCACGTTCAGTCCGCCAAGGGTACCAACAAGTTGACGCCGAAGTGGGAAGGCCCTTACCGGGTAGCATGAGTCACCAGACCTGGCGCAGTCCGTCTGGAGACCGAAGATGGCATCAAAATGCTTAACTCATGGAATATTGAGCATCTTGGTAAGTTCTACCCGTGAGGCGCGGTTGTCGGGCTCAGTCCCCGGTAGCCACCTTTTGTACAAGCCTTGCCGCAGTTGCATGTTACCCTTTGTACAAAGCCAGACGCAGACCCTGTGCATGCAATAATAAAACTAGGCATTGCATCATATCATCAAACTGCATGTTTACTATGCATTTTTATGTTGCAATGATTATCGCTTTTAAGTTCTAGAAATTTGCTAGAGTACTTGATGAGCCTGTAATCCTTGTTACTGCACTCTCTCCCCTAGAGGAAAGAGGCCTCTTGCCTTACATGTTTTACAGCCAGGGAAACAAAGAAGAAGGGCAAAGAGACAAGCACGGTGGCCCATCGTACTACAGAAAGGGATACTATCTAAAAAGACAAGTCTAAACACGTATCCAGCTCAGTGCCATTTGTTCCCTTAAGGAAACCTTTACTATGCCCTTTTGGCTGTGATCAGTGGAGTCCTTTACGCAGTAGAAACCCTTGTCGGGACAAGCTGTCCCCTCGGATCCTATCACTTATCGCCCCTGGGGGGGCCGCACCGATACCGACAAGGGGCTTTGCCGGGCGGTGACACCAGCCTGCTGCCGGGGGCTCGCTCATCCTTGGCGCTCGCGGTTAAATACTGACCCGGCATGTAGTTTCATGCGGCATGGATAAACATGTTGATACAGTACAAACAAGGAGAGAAGAAAAGCATAGTACTTGAGGAAGAGAAATATCATTCTTTCATACATTTTTTGATACAAAATGGATAAAGATACATTGGAGGGCGCCTTTTTAATAAATCTTTATTTGACTTTCTCCCCTAGGAGCGAGCTACAAAAAGAAAAAAAAGGTGGAAGGAGGACCTAAGCAGAAGCCCAGCCTGACCCCGTCAGGGCTGATGAGGTACGGCTCAACAGGACCACCGGCAAGGAAGACAAAGCCGAAGTCCATGAGCCTGCCAAGGTCTAGCTGGGAGGAGGAGGCGGCGCCGAAATCAAGAACCCCCGGCAAATTGCTCTGCTGGGGGGCTCGCTGACGGTG
This sequence comes from Elymus sibiricus, assembly GCA_039707655.1. Taxonomy (NCBI): domain Eukaryota; kingdom Viridiplantae; phylum Streptophyta; class Magnoliopsida; order Poales; family Poaceae; genus Elymus; species Elymus sibiricus. The sequence goes on along the minus strand of CM077665.1, from coordinate 226,722,328 downwards.
ATGGTGCGACTGGCGGTCAGCTGGAGTCCAGGTCGTCGTACTCCGACTTGACGGCCTGGAGCTCGCTGTCGCCGTCTTCACCAACACTGTCCTCCTCGTCGCTATCGCTCGAGGAGGAGCTTTCATCATCACACGAGCTCTCTTCGCAGCAGCCAAGACGAGCACCAGAACGCCCATAAATCTTGATGGAGAGCATGTCCGCCTCCACCAGCTTGAAGCGAATGACGTACCCGCCCGTGAATTTGTGGTCACATGCAAAGGTTTTCCACCCGCGCCTAAGGAACATGACACGGGGCGCCGGGAACTCGACGTCGGCCAGCACGGCGTCGTTATAGCAGCCGTGCACGCGCAACCACATCGCGTGCAGCTTGTCGACCTCCATCAGCCTATTGAAAGGACGAGGGAGTCGCAAGCGGCTATGAGGAGGGCCAAGCAGCCCAATGACGAACTCCATCGCCGTGCCATCAGTGTGTTCTGTTGCTGGGGAAGGAACCGCCACCGGAGGAGGGTCGGGTGTGGCACTTCGCCTCCCCGGGCCACGAGCCTCGCGCTGGCCCCGGCCTCTTCCTGCACTCCCTCCGCGTGCGCCAGAACCACCTCCCGTCGCCATGGCTGAAGCAGCGGCATGATCCCGAAGGGAAGCTCTCATCGTCGCGGCAGATGCTGAGGGTCGTCCTCGCCCCCTCATCATGGTGGAGACTAGCACATCCAAAGACAAACCGAAGAAGAAGGGCAAGCTATGTGGACTTGAGATTGAGGAGGAGAAGGGGATGGATGAGCATCGCGCGCTGTGACCCCCTGATTTATAGGGGATGACATGGGGGCTGGCTCTCCTCCGTTCCATAGCGGCCTCCCATCTCCACCAATCCCACTACCCACGATCACGGGCGAACAGGTAACCGCCTCGTTGCTCCAATCCCAGATACTGCGGTTTCTACTACCTCCACGCCTGTGGGCCATGCGCATCCACTGCAAACTCCTCGCAATGAATGTGGCACGCGTGGCGGAAACGGCCTGAGGTAGCAAGTAAGTGCTGGCTTAAAAGTCGACAGTTACTCCCTCACATTGCGCGCATGTGCATAAATTTTGGGCCTGACCCAACGGCGATGTGCGAGCGCGTTCGGGCAAGACCCGGGGGCTCCTGTCGGTGCACTAGGAATGGGGTACCTAGTGCCCCTGACTTATGCACAGGCAGTAGTAGTAGAACCCCGTCAAGACCAACCCAAAACGAAGAGGCTGCACCACATGAGATCAAGGAGCGCATCAAGATGAAGCCAAGACCAAGACCCCGGCAGGAGCAGCCTACGCTGGCCCAGCAACACCGGCAAGATCAATACAACAGCCCAGGACAGGCCCGAGCCACGACAGCCACGTCCCCGGTGCCTGCCGGGGACCGAGGCACGCACACCTTCCAGAAGACCCGGCAGGCCATTCTCCCGGCAGGCGCGAGCCGGTCGGCCACCGCTCCACCGCATCACAACGCCAGTCAGTTATCGATTTGGTGTCGAGCGCTCAAGTGGCTAAGTGGCTCTCGCTAAGCACGTGGCGACACATCGGAAGACAGATTACATCCATTTGACACCCGTCTAGAGGCGTGTCAAGACACTAAGCAACAGCCACATAAGCGGTGGTAGGAGCTTGCCGGGGATGCACCCCCGCACGCCACCTCGACTAGAAATCATGGTATTTTGTCCTAAATGCCAGAGTTAGGTATGATAACACTGTTAGCTATCTCGTTAGATAATGTCTATTTTTCCACTATGGTTGCCCCTTGTCCTATAAAAGGAGACCCAAGGCAACCTAGCTCAAGATTCAGACCTTTGGACACTTGTACTCGCGTAGTAGCTCCCTCGAAGGCAACCTTGCCGGGTTTGAGCGCTGCGTGTGCTTCGTGTTCCTCCAATCAATCCACCAAAGCAGGAGTAGGGTTTTACGCTTCTCAGCAGCCCGAACCTGGGTAAAACACAGCGTCCCCATCGTCGTGCCGTCTCATGACCTCTGCTCTTTGTGCAAGTTGACCTCACCCCTGCCGAACCACAAAGGGGCCCTTAGTCCCATAGGTAATCATGTGCATCCGTGCCCCGACAACATATTTAGAAAAACAGAAAACAAGAAGAGTTCATACCCGCTTTCTTTACCGCAATTACTTCATAAAATATAATCATCATTGCCTTTCACTTGCACGACCGAATGATGTGAAAATAATAATAGTGCAAGTGTGCATCTGGACTAAGCTGGAATCTGCGAAACATTTATTTAAAGGAGAAGACAAGGTAATATGGGCTCTTTGTTAGGTCCCCAATATAGCATATGAGAGCCACTCAACGTATTCATCGTGGTTTTCTCCTTTAGAAAACTCAAAGAAAAGAAAAGAATTTCAGACAAACACACTGAAATATTTTTGGAGTTTTTAGTTTTTCTGAAGAAAGAAAATCAGCGAACGAAAAACGAAAAGCTAGAAAAACTATTTGCACGGGAAAGCTCCTAACAAGTAAAATAAGAAATAGGAAATCATTTTTGGTTTTCTTTTAGTACTACAAACTAATAAAACAAGAAAGAAAAACATAAAAGAAGTGAGAAATATTTTTGAGTTTTCAAAGTTTTTCAAACACACAAGAAGAAAACAGAAAATAAAGCTAATATGGATATACAATGAAAAAGTATGATCATCGATGAATGAAATGTGTGAACATGAATGTTATATCGGTGAGAAATACGTACTCATCCAAGCTTAGGCCTTGGCCTAGCTTGGTAGTCACCATCCTTGGTCTAGATAATAGTCCAAATGATAGCTCGTGAAGGTGTTCTGTGCTGCCTCCTCACCCAAACGAGCGGCCTCCACTGCTGCGTTGTACTCATGTGCTTCGTTCTGATAGATGAAATATCTATGTTTCCTCTGAAAGTCAAAAAGAACAGGCGCATGCAAAATAACAGAGACAATATTGTATTTATCAAATGTCAAGTTATAATCATGTGTGTGTCTATATATATATATATATATATATATATATATATATATATATATATATATATGAGTTTTTTCCTTAATAAAACCATGGCGCCGCATTGGCTCAAAGTATAGATATTTTTCAGATAATATAGGATCATTGGGTCGACGCGAGAATCCCTATGGGTAGTTGATGTTCATTTTCCTAAAAACAAATTTCTAAAAATTTTGGACCACAAAATCATGTCAACAAAACTTTGTAAGATTGATATCAACTACTCATAGGGATGCCTACAGGCTGTATCAAGCATTCAAACTACTTAGAACTCAAAGAATTCAACATTCAAACTCATTTTCAGTAGCACCAAGTGTAGCAAAATATGCAAGATATATTCCATTATAGCAAAAACTAATTGGAGAAATGAAGGAGTCACATACCAAGCAGCAATCCTGCCAAACAGTTTCGAAATCGGAATTCCGAGAAAACAGCTCGAAAATCTCAGGTTTGGGAGCAAGAACACGAGTGACAGAGAGAGAGAGAGCTAGCAAGAATTTTTGCTAGAGGTAAGAGATGATCACTAGTGCAGCGACGTGCTATACAAACGGTTTTTAATCCCTTTCCGCGACATAGTTTTAAGCCGTCGCCTTCCATGTGTGGGCGATAGGGGGTCCATCCCACACGACATGGAAAACCCGTCGGCGATGGTGGCCAATGAACGCAAACGTTTTGCAAAGCTAAGAATATGGAATGTCCGCATCTATCAAAAACGAGAGTCACCGGTCAACCGTTTGAGATATGGCATCCTTCCCATACGGCCCATCCTTGGAACTTGTGTGAGATCACACTAACATCGCACACGCTATTCTGTAGCGCACCGTTTACGATGTGTGCCGAATCACAAACAGCTCATAATTGCAAAGCGTGTATGATAAGGAGACAATCACACACATTTTTTCCTACCGTGTCATTCGCAATATACCAAGATTCCCAAACGCTCCAACAGTCATACTCGTGTCGGATGCATACGACATAACAAACAGCTAAACATTATAAATCGTGTATGATAAGGAGACTGTCACAAAACATTTTGGCCTGCTTAACCATTTCTAATATTGTCTAACATCAGACACGGTTTGCAGACGGCAATTGTGTTCATTATCGCACACGGTTTCTCTCTCTGAAACGTGTCGAATCATGAGGCATATCATACACGTTCTGCTTTACAAACCGTGTGCGGTGTAATGACATGCAGAGCTTATTTTTCCACTGTTTTAATCGCCACAATATAAAATTCTATAGGATTTGAATTTGATAGTAGGCTATAATATTTTTCATATCCATCCTATATAGACATAGGTTCAACAACCAATGCATTATTCCATTCACAGGAACATATGGTCAAGAATTACATCAAGAAATAATAATTACATTAGGACCAGATAAATAATGATGAACCACAGTTGCATACTTGTATTAAATACTGTAAAGGAAGAGGCGAAAGACACTCTGGCAGTTATACAAGGTGAAGCGGAATGCCCATATTGTGTCCTCCTCCATGCAGAATGCACGGACGACTCTGGGCCAGCCCGTTGTGATGGCGGACCGCCCATCCTTCTCTGTGTTGATGAGGACATCTAGGTAGTCACCGTTGTCGGATTTCGGGCTCCGCAAAACCCCTAAGATTCGAACACAGGGGCGTGCGAAGATCCCCTGCAGCCTCATCCAACCTAGCTCGCTACTCGATGAACACAACGAAGAACTCGCACGATGACGAGGAAGAAGATGAACACGGTGGTTTACCCAGGTTCGGGCCGCTGCGAAGCGTAATACCCTACTCCTTCTTTGGTGGATTGCCCCTCGTGGAGGTTTAGTGGATGAACTAGTACAGTGTTTCGGAGCCTCGTGAAGGCGCTCCTGAGGTGTTCTTGGCCTTCTGTCGGCTTGGTGGTGGATGAGTGAATCGGCTCGTCCCCCATCCCCCTCTACGGTGTGGCCTCGCCTCTATTTATAGCGGTGGCCCGGGTCCTCTTCCCTTATCGCAATGGCGGGAAGGGATCCCACAATGGCCAATTTTGAAGGGGGACAGGAGTACATGTCCGCCCTGTCCAAAGGTGGTCTTCTCCTGCAAAGTTGCTGTCGATGATGCAGCGGTGGGCTCGGCGATGACATCCGTCCTGCGGGGCTCGTGGTCATGGTCTTGTTGCACCAGAATGGAAACCTTTGGCGGGTGCTTTGGGAACCCACGTACGTCCTTGCTCCCTTTGCACCAAAGAGGAAACTGCTCCGCCTAGCGTGCTGGTGCCCGCCTATCCTTCCTTGCATCATCTTTGACTCCTGAGATCGGGCCCTGCATAGAAACCTCCGCCGCTCTGGAGGGGGCCTGGGGAGGCCCATTCCTTGCCAGTCTTGCCGCTGCTCCTCCTCGCGAGCCCAGGGCCCTCGCGAGGGCCTTGTCTTGAGTGGGGCCACGCCCGGCCGTGTTTGGTTGACGAAGTGGGCCATGCCTTGGGCCGCAGGATGGCAGGTCTGGGTACCCCCCGTTCCCAGAACGCCGACAGTAGCCCTCGGGCCCAAGGCACGCTCGAGCTAGCTTCTGGGCGAAGCCTTGAGGGCGGCCCGAAGCGCCGAGGGCCCCAAACGCCTGCGGGCCAGGCTTTACACGCGTCAAACGCCTGGGCGGCGACGCTCCCACTCCCCGAGGGCGTCAGGAGACGCTCCAAGTCAAATTGACACGACGCCCGCGCGCAGCGCCGGCCATCATTGCCCTTCCTTGAATGCTGGTGCTGCTTCAGGTCTCCACTTCTCGGGCCATGCGGATGTGACCCTTCAGTTGGCAGGGGAGGCGACGCGGACTGTACTGCGCCGACCGAACCACCTCGCGGCGCCCGAGAGGCGCACGACGCCTGCTCCCCCACGACGCCTCGGCTGCAGTTACGCCTATAAATCTGCCCTATCCTTGGCTAGGGGGGTATTGCAGTCATGACACATCTTCCTGCTCCCTTCGCTCCGCCGAGAAAGCCATCTCCCCTTTCAATCTTCTCATCTTCCATGGTGTCTAGAGGAAGCGCTGCGGGCGCTGGGAAACGCGCGGCACCGCCGGCTCCCTCGTCTTCCTCCGGAGGTAGCGGTGGGGGGCCCTCAGGGCCGGCGCAAGTTCGCCGGCGCTGGGCCATGGTCGACGAGTGAGTATTGCGCCACCTCCCTCCTCATTAGTCGTCTTGTTTTACGCTCCGGAATTGTTTCCCTCCTCATTTCAGGGCGCCCGCGGCCAAGAAGCGCAAGCTTGGTGAGCTCCAGGAGGAGGTGGACGCGCTGCGGGCCCAGCTGGCGACCGCTAATGCCGCCTTCCAGGCCGCCCTCAGGGGTGAGGCGGAAGCCCGGGCGGAGCTGGCGTCCCTCCAGACCTAGGTCCAGGAGGCGGCCGACGCCGTGTAGGCCGCCCAAGACGAGGCGGCGCATGCCAGGCTGCTGGAATCCCAACGCGCAAAGAAGTTCCTGGACATCGCCAGTCGCGCGGCCGGCGCGGTGAACCGGTTTATTGGGGACGCCCCCGCGCTGCCGAACGTGTGCGGCGATGGGGGCTACCTTGACTTCTTCCGGAAGGTGGTGGAGGCGCTGGAGACCGGTGTCTCCCGCATGAACGCGGACAGCGAGTCTGACGCACGCGACCTCCTGGACCTCGCCCTGACGCTTGTCTTCCCAACCTGTGCCGCATCGCCCCGCAGGTCGACCTCCGGCGCGTCGGGGAGCCAGTGCCTGACGGACTCCAGCGCCCCCTTAGGGACGAGGTGCGCCCGCACGTGGAGGCCCTGGTGGAGCAGTTCATCCAGTGGGGAGGACGACTCCGACGCCGAGGCGGCCGGCGGCGCGGGTGGCGACGCGGCTTCTCCCCCTAAGCATCCCCTGTCTTCTTTTTCTTCGGTGCCTGTAATATCTCAAGAAGGACCCTGCCCTGTTGGGCGTTAATCTTTTGCGCGTTACCTTCGCCTTCATGTTTTTCTTCCTTGAGTTGTTGATCGCGCGCTTGCTGTAACGCATCCTAGCTTCCCCGCGCGGGGCTCGGCGCCGCCACCAATGCGTCCTAGCGATGGCAACCTGCTGGGCCCTCGCGAGGCCCTCCCTCCTGAGGGGCGACCCGCGGCTGCCGCCTCCCACCGGGTCCTGGGCCTTGCGGCTCATCGTGGTCGAGTCCCTCCTTTGCGCTGTTTTTTCCCTGCCGCCCCGATCCTCAAGGATCTCGGCAGCCGCGCGTGGTAGCCCGTAGTACCTGCATCTTTACATCAGTGCGCATAATTCTTACCCCGTTCTCGGGTCGTTATTAGGCCTGGAGGCTTTTGCTTGGTTCGGCAGTATACTTAGCTTGCGTGGCGGTGGCGATCTCGTGCGTCATGCGGTGCGGCTGGGCTGTCCAGATAGCCCACGGCTCCATCTGGGATGCTTCCTCCTCGCTTGTTGGACGGTTTGGGGGCCCTTTCGGCACTCTGCGTCTGCAGGCCCCAGTCCTGCACATTTCCCGACCACCGTTGCATACGACCGGATAACCAAGGACACAGCTACGGGGTCAGGCCCCGACACCCTTGGTGCCGACCGGATAACCAAGGACGACATCAAGGGGGGCGAGTGGCTATATGACCAGTAAGGCTCCTGAGGCGTGCTGCTCAGGAGCCCCCTTTGACGCTCAAACCGCTCTACGTCGGCAAGTCCCAGTCCCGCGCATGTCCCGACCACCGTTGCATACAACCGGATAACCAAGGACGCAGCTACGGGGTCAGGCCCCGACACCCTTGGTGCCGACCGGATAACCAAGGACGACATCAAGGGGGGCGAGTGGCTATATGACCGGTAAGGCTCCTGAGGCGCGCTGCTCAGGAGCCCCCTTTGACGCTCGAGCGATCCCCCATTCCGTCCTTCCGGATGCTGCCACAGGAGGCCCTGGGGCCTCCCGAGGCTCCATGCTGCGGTGACGTGCTGCGGTCGGAGCCCCCGAGCGGGGGTCGACAGCTGAAAGATGCGTACCCCTAAGGCGACAAAGCCTCATGATCCAGCCCCGAGGTGCCTCGGGGTGGTGCTGAGCGCTTGGCTCCTTGCGAAACTCCATTCAGAAAGAGAGAATTCAAGATTGGTAACAAGAGAGAACGTAGAGAGAAAAATCCCCGCCCCTTTTTTTTAATATAGATTTTCAAAATCCTCAAACTTCTTTCCAAAAAAAATGGCAACTCGAACTCCAGAAAGAAACAAGCAACTGCCGCGTCCGGCCCCTAGGCTAGTCTTCGTCTTCCCCCAGCGCTGAGCGTAGGGCATCCACGTTGCATGGGCATAGCCATTGGAGGGCAGTGTTGTCTTCTCCGCCAGCGCGGAGCTGTGGCTTCCACATTGCGTGGGAAGGAACCCCTCCGCGTCCTCGGGGGGCTCCGGGCGTATACAGCCCACTTATTATTACGTGAGAGTGTCACGGCCGTAGAGAGCTGGGCAAGCCCTCAGACGCGTGGCCTGGTGGCCCCCAACCCTGTCAAGAACCATCCCATGCATTTCTGCTCGGTTGGACGCCCTTATGACCCTAACCCGAATGCATCGTTCCCCGCGCGACCACAGGATTGCGCTCCCGAGGAACAAACATGAGCACGATGCATCCGGCGCAGCCAATAGGGTGTTTTGTCGATGAAGCCACCTCGTGAGGCGTCCGTGCGCCGGCCGGACAACGTCCTGAGGACCTCGTGAGGCCCAGCCTCCCGAGCCCGTGTCGGCGCTGCAGTTGCCGCGGGTGGCCCGCGCTGTTTGCGTCTTGCTGCTCCCCCCAGGCCATTGCTCCTGAGGCCCTGGGGCTTGGTCCGGCGTCGCTCGCCCGTGGGGGTGCCGTCTTGCGCCGCGCCCCGCGGGCCCGGGGGCGCCCTCCCGCTCGCGCCGTCCAGGCCCGGTGCTCCGTCGGCGGAAGCCCCTAGGCCCGGCTCAGGGAGGACGCCCAGGGTGTTCCTTACTCTCGGGGAGTGCTGGCGCCTGCGGCGAGCGCCTGGTCCATCTCACCGTCAGGAGGTACGACATAGCATGGTACATAGGGCTCCACATAAGGGCTCGGCCCTCCTCGTGAGCCGTCTGGTGGGGCTCCGGGGACGGTCCCTCCTGGCGGCGGCGGAGTTGCTTACCTCTGCCACCGCCCTTGGGTGGGCCGTGCATCTCCTGGTGTGGATTGCTCCCTTGGCGACCTGATACACCTCTGTCGTTGTTGCATGCTTGTCCGGACGCCAACGCCGCTTGCTCGCTGCGCCAGATGGCGCGCTCCCGCCTGGTCAACCCAGGCTGTTGTGGTTCCACCAGGTCATGGAGGCGCGCGTCGGTGTGCACGCGGGGTGCCCCGTCGTTTCCTCCATGCGCTTGGTAGTCGTGGCCGGGCTGCGCCCCAAAACTGGTCACTGGGATTCGGAGTAGAAGGAGCACAGCGTGCGGCGGGCCTCGCTCGGGCCCGCCCGGTGCCGGAGGGATCAACCTACCGGCGGGCTGGGGAACGGGCGCGGCAGATGAGCCCCCAACGCTTGACGCCTGCGGCCTCGAGGAAGAGTGAGGGGCCACGCCCCTTTGTGCGATGGTGACCAGCTCCGCGATGTGGTCGGCCCATGCGTCGAAGCCCCCATGTGTTGGGCGGTGGCGGAGCATCTCGCTTGCTAGCAGTAGCGCATCGTGCGCGTCGAGGTCCCCTACGTAGGTGCGGCGCGTCGTTGGTGCCGAGGGCGCCGCCCGCCCGCCGTGTGTTTGGGCGGTGCGGGAGGCGGTGACGGTGGAGGCGATGCTGGTGGCCTGATACTGACCGCCCAGTACCATGCCGCCGGGGCGTGGGCCTCCGGCGGTAGCGGCGGGGTCGGCGGAAGCTGACGCGCTGCGGTAGGGGGAAGCCTGTTCAGCGCCGGCCATCGGAGCAGTGAAGCGTGGGTAGGGAGAAGCTCGTAGGAGACCCCGACACGCCCCCTACCTGGGGCGCCAAATGTCGGATTTTGGGCTCCGCAAAACCCCTAAGATTCGAACACAGGGGCGTGTGCGAAGATCCCCTGCAGCCTCACCCAACCTAGCTCGCTACTCGATGAACACAACGAAGAACTCGCACGATGACGAGGAAGAAGATGAACACGGTGGTTTACCCAGGTTCGGGCTGCTGCGAAGCGTAATACCCTACTCCTGCTTTGGTGGATTTCCCCTCGTGGAGGTTTAGTGGATGAACTAGTACAGTGTTTCGGAGCCTCGTGAAGGCGCTCCTGAGGTGTTCTTGGCCTTCTGTCGGCCTGGTGGTGGATGAGTGAATCGGCTCGTCCCCCATCCCCCTCTATGGTGTGGCCTCGCCTCTATTTATAGCGGTGGCCCGGGTCCTCTTCCCTTATCGCAATGGCGGGAAGGGATCCCACAACGGCCAATTTTGAAGGGGGACAAGAGTACATGTCCGCCCTGTCCAAAGGTGGTCTTCGCCTGCAAAGTTGTTGTTGATGATGCAGCGGTGGGCTCGGCGATGACATCCGTCCTGCGGTGCTCGTGGTCGTGGTCTTGTTGCACCGGAATGGAAACCTTTGGCGGGTGCTTTGGGAACCCGCGTACGTCCTTGCTCCCTTTGCACCAAAGAGGAAACTGCTCCGCCTGGCGCGCTGGTGCCTGCCTGTCCTTCCTTGCGTCATCTTTGACTCCTGAGGTCGGGCCCTGCATAGAAACCTCCGCCGCTCTGGAGGGGGCCTGGGGAGGCCCATTCCTCGCCGGTCTTGCCGCTGCTCCTCCTCGCGAGCCTAGGGCCCTCGCGAGGGCCTTGTCTTGAGTGGGGCCACGCCCGGCCATGTTTGGTTGACGAAGTGGGCCATGCCCTGGGCCGCAGGCAGGCAGGTCTGGGTACCCCCGTTCCCAGAACGCCGACAACCGTGGCCTGGTAGATATACTTTAACGTTTGCACGTCCACCAATCATGTAGTTTGAGAGGTAATCCTGAATAAACTGCTTTGAGACCACTACAAACAAAATAGATTCAGACATTGTAAATTTGTAAGCTAACAACTCATTATGGACAGTAAAAAGAAGGGTACAGAGTTCGTAGTTACCATCCTGGAGTTCACTGTTGTCTTGGATAAGGTGTAAAGAAATAGTTTAATTGCCATATTTTGTCCCATTTTATTAACAACCTTTATAAGTTTCCTCACTTGATGCTGGTTCATGAATATTTCATTGCCCCATACGCAAAAAGGGTTGACACGCGGATCTTTACCAGTGACATATGTACCTACAAGCAAAAAGTTAGTATTAGAAGGTAAACTGAAATTGTACAATGACATAGTTCAGTATTCCCAGTCCAAATATATAAGATCTTATTACATCCAAAAATACTCACATATTAGATGTATTAACATATTATACTTTTGGGGTGGATGGAGTATATATATAAGCGGTGTGATGAAACAAACCTCGATGAAAAATAACACTTGTTCCCGATATTGTCCTGGGTAAGTACATTGAAAGGCATGTTAAGTACTGACAGGCTAAACATCAATATATGCATGGTAAACAACATGATCACAAAATGATAGCTTCAGTGTGCAGTTTTAAGCACGCTAGCTAAGCTAATAATAAGTGGAGATGTGTGTTAACTACAATAGGCTTAGCATTTAACAACATCAACATATAGTCATTCAAACTGGTATTGTGCACGTTTAAGCACACTAGTTATTGTTACATAAAAATGGAAAGGCTTGTGCTCACTACAACAAGCTTAACAACAATCAAATATAGTCATTCATAGTGGTCTGTTGAAATTGCATAGAATGTAGCTGGTGCTTACACATCAAATTGTATAACTGGACATCACATTGTGAAAAAACAGAAATAAATAGTGGGCGTGTTAACTGGTATGATGAAATTGAACTGGAAAGTACATACTTGCAGATATAGAACTTCACAATGTGAATAATTGAAATAAACAAGACATACTATATAGCAATTGAATCATGACATATGCCCAGTACAAACAACCGAGATAGGAAAAACAGATAAACAAGGCATATGCTCACTACAAAAGGCTTGATAGCAACCAAAAATAGTCATTCGTACAGTACGGTTGAAATTGCATAGAACGTAGCCGGTGCTTAAACATGAAATTTTATAACTGAACATGACATGCGAAAGAACTTAAATAAATAGTTCACGTGTTAACTGCACCAGGTTTAACAGGAACCATATATGGCTCTTGAAACAGGTATTGATGAAAATCAACTGCAATGTCCATACATTTAGCACGAGTGAAGTAATTTAACATGGGATGGGTTTCCTCACCTATCACAGATGGGCTCATTCCCATTAGAAGAGCGCGGATTATGGGTGTGCTCCCTGTTGTCACAGATGGGCTCCTTCCCCTTGGAAGAGCAGGGACGCAGGGTGCCCTCCCTGATGTCATGGATGGGCTCTTTCATCTTGGAAGAGATGGATAGGGTGTCGTTGTCGACGTCGGCGTCGTTGATGAGGTCTGACTTGGCAGCTGACGATGCCGAGCGACCGCCATAGAACGTGTCCTTCAGAAATGCCAAAAGAGGCTCCATGGAGATGAAGGAAGGCAAATTCTTGAGGGCGAAGCAGAGTAGATTAGCGGCTGGGCACTACATTTGGTCGACGGGGGTTGAACCCGAGGGGTAGGGGTTGGGCCACTTAACTTGTGACATAGCCCGCGACAAGCCGTCACCGTCGATGAGCTTGATGTCGTAGTCGGCTGCGTCGATATGCATCCAAACGGGAACCCGCTGTCTTACAGCCTCGTAGTCGTCAGCTTCCCCGGCGGCCTCGGAGGCCACCTCGTCATCGTAGTCAGCTTCCCGGGCGGCCTCGGTGGCCACCTCGTCATCGTAGATAGCTTCCCCGGCAGACTCGGCGGCCACCTCGTCATCGTAGTCAGCTTCCCCAGCGATCCTGGCGGGCACCTCGTCATCGTAGTCAGCTTCCCCGGAAGCCTCGGTGCCCACCTCAGCATCGTCCAGCGGAAAGGCCGAGATATACCTCCTTTTGGCCATTCGCTCCTCGATCTCCCCTGTAAGTGTAGCTGGGATTAGGCTGCGACGGTCTGTCGTGGGGGTCAGTGCGGATCTGTGAGGAAAGGGGTGTTTAGTAGGTGCCATCGAAGAAATTCAGGGCCGCGAGGGTATGGAGATGGGTTCGTAACCTGGACGGGGAGAGCAGGAGAGGTTGACTGCGCGGAGCGGGATCGGGGGCGGCGGTGGCGACAGCGAGGTAGCTAGGGTTCGAGCGAGGGAGTTGTGTGGGGGTGGGGGTGGGAGGGGCCTAGGTGGTGTTTGAGGAAATGTCGCGGCTACTTTAAATTTTACTTGGAGGGAATGAAAAGCCGGGACAAACTGAAATTTTTATGAAGGGTTTGAAGTGGCGCTGGAGGAACAAACATGGCACACGACCCAAACATAATGCCCGTGTGCAATTTAAAGAGATAAACCCGCGCAGCCATCAATTTTTAAATTGATCAAGGCGGGTAGCTATTTTTAAGACACGGTTAGCATGCGGGAACCGTGTCTACTGCGTACACAATCGCACACAGTTGTCTCCTTCGACTCGTCTGCTATTTAAGTTTCGAAAAAAGACTAACGTGCCATTTATCTAACAACATTGGAAAATAAACACGATAAATCTAGGGGCATATCACAAACAGACATGCTTGTGGACCAAATGTATGTATGGAAAGGTTGTTGTGGTGTTCAAATACAGAATGCACAACTTTCATGTGACACACAATGTCTTGCAGAACACACGGTAATGTTCGCTTATGGCCCCCTCACTCCCCCCCCCCCCCCCCCACACACACACACCTTCGAGTCGGCGGGGGGATGGTATCTACAGTATAAATATGAACGTACAAACTTATTCTACGACTGCAAATTCACCCAACCGTAACACCAAACCAATAGAAATCCATCATGATCACCCCCTCCCCCGTGTTTTAGTTCTGAGGGTAGACTGCGTGGGCCCACTGATGGGCGCGTCTCAGAAACTTCACAAGATGGGTGAGACCGCAACCACATGTGTGTGGCTCAACTAATTAATTAAGGTGGTCTGATATTTCGTGCGTGCATAACTTTTTGATGTGGCTCAAAAGTCGAACGATATATAGTACCTGACCTCATAAATAGGTTTCGTGTATACGTACTATTGTGTTGCCCCTCCCCTGCCCCCACCCCGCCCCACGCACACACATGCTTCGAAACAGACACCACGACCTATATATATATATATATATATATATGCGCTCAAACTTGTGTCTCGTATCTCACCATGAACTATATCGTAACAAATAATCAGAAGACTATATATATATACCATGGTCAAATTAACCTGTAGTATATATGGGCCGATTTAAGTGATAGACCACATGGGTCCACAAATTTGGCGTGTCATCCATAACCACGTGAGGGAGTGTCTGTAGACAACACCAACGCACATGCATGGCCCCAGGCACAATGTATGAAAGCGTTGTGTGATGTTTTCAAATACCAAATGCACAACTTTCGCCACCACATGTGTGTGTCCCAGACCAGAATGGCCCCGTATGAGGTTAACGACCCATGCATATATATATATAGCCCCACGCGCGCCCATAGTTCGAGCCGATAGGAGTGATTCAGTGTGTACGATGTGTTTGATTTTTTCTTAGAATTGAAATGTTGATGCATATATGAACTACGTATAATATATATATATAACATACATATACCAACAAGAAGAATCACCTTGGTCAAATTAACATCTCTACAGCCGCCTGTCAAAGTGACGACCCACAGGTTGTGCCGGTGTGATGCCGATGACCACGTGATAGAGTGTTTGACAAAACAAACGACCACGCCATGAGGCCCTCTCTATCCCACCAGCCAAGAGGTCCTAATTGGAGCTAGTTCTCATGGGGCCCACTGAAAAATCACTTTTCTCTCTCCATCAAGTGCATCTATTGTCAATCTAACCCTTCCATCCAAACACCTCTTTGGCTATAGTTAATTTAGGGTTAGTGATGAGCTAGAAACTAACTCCAACCTCTAGCTATATAACTTAGAGTATCCAAACAGGGCCATAGTATATGTATGCCTCCCCACCCGGCCCAACCCCCCATTTCGAGATGGTGGTGGGAAGGGTTCGTGGGTATATATATATATATATATATATATATATATATATATATATATGCATGTGCCCCAAAAACATTTCTCTCGATGTCTGACCATGGCATATGGTAATTAACACGCATACCGAAAAGGATCCACATTGGTCAAAATGATATATAATATAGATGACCACACATGGGCCCCATAGATTCGTGCGTCACCGATTACCATGTGAGGGAGACACTTAGGGCCACCATCAATTATAAGTGACACAATCATATGAATGGGTTTGTTTTTTTATGTCAAAATGCCAACTACTGACATTGATCCAGTGTGTGCTTCAAATTTTGGAAAGTCCCCACGCTAAAGAAAATTGCGCACAATATGTATGTCTCCTCCCACCCACCCCCTCAACTTTGAGCGGTAGGAGGTACTCATGAGTATGTCACGTCAATCATTGGTGTAGAATCTCATCATGATCTACCGCAACACAGAGCAGATTAACTGAACCCACCTTTGTCAAACCCCTACCGGCGCGGATCAAAAGTGATAGACCACGTGGACCCAAGAATGTGCACGTCACTAATAGCACACGAAGGATTATTGTCCGAGGGACCACCACCACCGTGTGCATGTGTCCTAAACACATGCATGACGTTAGAGGTGTGCCTTGTTTTAAACATTTCAATGCACAATTTTGATAATTTGGGGTGGCAAGTGCCTCACAAAATGGACAATCCCACACATAGAGGCTCGTGCAACAAGTGAAATGGAAAGAGCCCCCCTCCCCACGCGGCTACCATAGAAAACACCATGTCGAGACGCGTCAAACTATTTTTATGCAGAAAACACATGACACATCAGTACGTGTTATAATTATAAAATGTTCATATATCATTTGAAAAATATGCAACAATGAGTTTCCAGGAATTCATTGGGGGAAATCATATGTCCCCTTGGGTTCCTGTTTAGTCGCCATGCAATAAATGGTAAGGAACCTCAAACCTCTTGGCGTCATGGAAAACATTAAAAATATAGGTTTTTAGAAAGATCGGCCTCAAACATCGAAAAAATCATTTTAAATTGAAGTAAATCCAAAAATCAACTGAAAATCCTAAAACTTGGGATTCCGTTTCATGATATAAACAGGAGCTTATTAAAGGCTGGTACTTGGTACACACAATTGTCACGTTACCATCTCGAATGATTACAGTATTCAAGTGTGTGCATTGGTCCCAACAAAATATTACGTACCACCACGAGCCCCATTTGCCGTCTGAGCATATGTGAGTTGATGGGACGCATGCGAGCAGTCTGCTGCTCAGGTTGACCGTGAGGCGTGCGAGCAGGTGTGTAAATTGATGGGGCGCGTGCGAGCAGGCCGCTCTGGCCCATCGGGAGACGTGCAAGCTGGTGTGTCAATTGACGGGATGCTTGCGAGCAGTCCTCTACACAGGCTAACCGGGAGACGTGCGAGCAGTCCTCTGGGCAGGCTAACCGGGAGACGTGCGAGCAGGGGTGAGGAATGCGAGAAGACCACTGCGTAGGTTCACCGGGAGGCGAGTTGTTTAACCGCCTCCCCCCTAGCTCCCAGCCACTCTATATTAATCGCGCTTTTGCCACTGGTTATAGCAGGCGGCCGCACTCCCCTCTCTCCACACATACCGCGCATGCATCCTCGCCGCCGTTCCCAGTCGTAAGTGTATCATATGGCGACCAAGCGCACCATCGGAGGGAGTTGTGATGCGGGGTTCGAAGCCGGGGCCGGCGACGCAACTAAGCATCTCTTGATGCTGGGCGACTAGGTTGCCCTCCCCGCCGATGAGGTCTCGTGCGGACAGAAGCACCGCCATGACGTCGTAAACCCCGTCATGCCTGCCCAGCAGTAGGCGGTGCTGCACAGAGACTACTACGATCTGTCTGATGACCACTCCACCGACGACGACTCCGATGACTCAAACGGCGACAACTCCGACGACGACGGAGAACAGGTTAGACCCCCCTCTGTTTTGGTAACTATATCATAGGGTATCTCTGATTAGTTATGTTTCCGCCTTTTTTTGGAATTCGCTCGGGGTTCATGTGATTCCAATCCATGTAATCAGAGTAAGATTCGATAGATCTGTGTTAGTGTGTACGTATTCATTGTTTGTTAGGTAAATGATAAGTGACTTGGATAAGTGACATCCGTACATACGATTATGCTAATATTATGTCTAAGGTTTTACAGTGATTTAATGGTTGACCTATACAAATGATCATTTTGCTAATAATCCGTCTACATAGATGATTGTACATGTACCCATTTGTAAATAAACATTGTATAAGAGCATGTAGATCACTACTTTAGTGATAATTGGGAGTAGTACGTACTTCAAAGTCCTTGTTTTTTTGACAATAATCGGTCCATGCATTTAAAGTCATTAGTTGATTATTTTGTTGCCATGAGTTGTTTGTGACATCATTTTATGCATTTTATTCATCAATGTCATGATTTTTTATTATATGTATAGGTGCTATCTGACGACGTTGGCAGCGATAAATATGACTAGAAAGGTACAAGAAACAAAAGCTCAGGGAGCTCTATGCGGGAACACATAATCGTCGTATCAGGACCCGGAATGGGGGCTTCGGATGTCCGTTCTGCGCCCAAAGGCTTAACCCCGCATTTGCAAGTGTTCTGGCGCATGCTAGAGGACGAGCCGTTGGCTCCTTCGGGCAGAAGTATTCTCGGAGGGTGGCGCACGCAACGTACGCGGAGTACCTGGAGAAAGTTTACGTTGTTGGTGGGTACGATTAGGATTGAGTTATATATACATGTCCTGATGCCAGCACTACCCTAGCTATCTATAGTTTGTGTGTCATATACCACTGCTTGAGTTATGTTTATTATATGTTGATCTAGATGTTGGTGAGACTCTGTTTTATGAACTAATACATAGAGCAATGTAATTGCAGACTTGTGCTGCAATCAGTTTGGTAGATGGAATATTTATGCTTATCTTAGAGTCCCCACACAATTTACTACTAGCAACTGTTTGCCCACAGCACGCACAACTACGTTTGAGTGTTGGCAGTTTTTTTACACTGTGCATATTACGGTAAAAAATGCTTGACTTACCTGTAAACTTGTTGAATGCGGTAAAAAATTCAGGTGTCACACGTAAGATGAAATTTGGAACTCACAAACTTGGTTATTTTCCCGGATTGAAACCGGGTGCGAGGACTAACATTGTGCCGTGACACGGGTGTGTCCTGATTGTCCAGAACGCATTCCCATGGACCACGCCAGTCCACTTGCACCATAGTGACACTTATCACAAACGGCTATGTCTACTAAACCATCGCCTCCGAAGGGCATTATTATTCTGGCTGAGAAAACCCTCACCATCGTCCCCGCTTAACAAAAGTTACAAAACCCTCACCGTCCTTCCCGGTCGCACCCGCACTGCATATGTCACACTGCTGCTTGAAGTCATTGCACACGCATCGTTTTTGCTAACCATTTTTCATTTAACGCCCCCCAATAATGGGAGCTTCTGCCAGTCGACGCGTGGCCAACCGAGCCGGGCGGGAGGCTGTGCGCGGTTGCGCCTAGGAACGGGCTCACCAATGATACGTTGGCAGCACTTCGAGCCACCGCGTGGCCAAACGAACTGCCGGGAATGCTTGTTCGTGCGCTGGTCAAGCTTGCATAGCAATCCTCCGCTGGGAATGTGGTGGCAAAACGTGCCAATTATAGCCCGTCCAGCCCCCATTTACTCCACCGCTCTTTTAACCTATTGTCTCTCTTCAACCTTTCCCCACAACGCAAGAAGCACACCCACACTCCAAATTGAGAGATGATATCCTGCTCGCGTCCAATGGCGGAGCTCCCAGCGGCTGCCACGACGAGCGGCAGTTCACCATTCGTGCCTACGTGGACACCCACGTAAGGTTCAAGAACCTCACGGTGGTGTACACCAATGACCCGATTTGGGTGGAGAACTCCATCCACACCATGGAGCAGTAACTTGCCTATGACAAGTACAAAGTGGTCGGCTTTGACCTCGAGTACATCAGCGGTCGTGTCGGCCATGATCAGAAGGTTGTCGTCGCCCAGCTGTGCGTGGGCCATTACGTCCTCGTCTATCACTACTGCCTGGCCACAAGGCCTTGCGATCGATTCGCCAGGTTTGTCAATAGGCCCGACTACATATTCGGTATGATGGACACCACCAACGATGAAGAGGTGCTCAAGGCCACGGGCTTGGCCTGCCGGAATCTTGTGGACATCCAATGCATGTACAAGAACTTGGGCGGCGAGGAGAAGCATAAGGACTCCCTGGTTGACCTCGCCATGTCCATCATCAACCCCTACTACAGAGGCATGAAGGATGTCTGCAAGAAGAAGAAGGTTGCCTGACACCGCGCCTGGGTCCGAAGACTGGATGATGATCACGACAAGTACACGGCCAAGGACGCGTATGTAAGCTACGAGATGTGCAGGCGGATCGTTGACATGAGGAAGTGCCTCCGTCCTACGCCGACCGGCACCCCTCGTCACAAGAAGAATAGATGAATGATTTGATGATCGTTACTACTAGTTTAGTATGCCTGTAATTGTTAATTGATGTGTGCAAATGTTATCTATAGTCAGTAATGTAATTGGATGTTTATTTAGGTTATGCAATCATGATGTTGTTCTGTAGTACCATCTTTTCCTTAGTATGCATTATGCAATGTATGATTAATATCTGGACATTAATATGCAATTGACGATTAATATCCGGACCTTAAGAAGCAGAACCACGACCGAGGGTATCCTGCGCGGCTCCAATAGCGCTCCCAGCGGCTGTCGACGACGAGCGCCAGTTCACCATGCATGCCGTAGTGGACAGGCACAAAGTGGTCTGGTTCGACCTCGCGTCCCTCTACGTGCTCTGCTCTCACCTCCCCCCCCCCCCCCGCGCGTGCTCTGCCAGCGGTTGGGGCCGGCCCACGATCACGTTTGGGGCTCCATATGCATGAGGTTGCGCCACGCGCGTCGCCCCATGCAGTTTCGTGCTTCCTCGGCTAAATCACGCGCTGCAAAAACTGCCATCCGGAAGTGCCGGTTTTACAGGATGTCCGGCCCCCATTTATACACACGGCCATTAACCATAGTCTCTTCATGCTTTCGATCGCGCCCACAACACAATAAGCACACCCTTGATGACGCATCCATAGAGGATGTCCAGCGGCTCTCCAATGGAGTACGGCGAGCATCATGTGGAGACCCACATGAGGAAGATGGAGCTCACGGTGGTGTACACCAACGACCCATGCATGGTGGAGGACTCCATCGGCACTATGGAGCGCTTGCTTGATGCGGATGACAAGTACAAAGTGGTTGGCTTCGACCTCGCTTACACCGGCGGTCGTGCCGGGCATGATCAGAAGGTTGCTATCGCCCAGTTGTGCGTCGGCCATCACGTCCTCCTCTACCACTACTGCCTGGCCACAGTGCCTTGCCAGCGTTTCACAAGGTTTGTTAACAACCCCAACTACAGGTTCGCTACAGTGGACACCACCGACAATCCAAAGGTGCTCAAGACTTCGAGCTTGGCCTTCCAGAAGCTTGTCGACATCTGTGGCCACTACAAGGTCTGGGGTAGCAAGAAGAACATGGACTCCCATGTTGACCTGACTGAGGCCATCATTGACCCCTACTACAGAGACATGAAGGCTGAGTGCAACAAGAACAAGCCTGTCTGGCACAGGGGCTGGGTGAAGAAACTGGATGAATATCACCTCCAGACCGCGGCCAAGCAAGCGTACACTTTCTACGAGATGTTCAGGCAGAACGTTGACATGAGGAAGTGCCTCCTACCTGAAGACGACGCGGGATCAAGCCACAAGCAGAACAGTGGCGGCAAGCATCACAGGAAGTAGATGATTTGATGATCGTTGCTCATACTCCCTCTACGCCGAAATATTTGTAGTTTTAGAGGGATAAGTTTATTATGCATGTAATAGTTTATTGAGGTGTGTGCGCCAATGTTATGTGTGTAGTCACTTATGTATTTGGATGCTTAATTAGGCTATGGCAATCATGTTGTTATGTGTGTAATTGTTTATTGAGGTGTGCCAATGTTATGTGTGTAGTCACTTATGTATTTGGATGTTTAATTTCGTTCTGCAATCATGTTGTTCTAAACAGAAGCATAGATGTTTGTGGGCAGATTGAGCAAATCACATCACATGCAGAATAAACAACCATATCCGTCGGTGAAGATTTCATCAGTCCTGACAGTTCTCTATCTGGAACCGTTTGCCCACAACACATCTGAATGGCCTGTGTATGTTGTACATCACACACATCTTGATCTGAGCAACCGTTTGTGTTATTTTTGCTGGTCAGACACAGTTCATCCCAGTGGCCTGTATGCTGTCTATCACACACATCTTGATCTATGTAACCATTTATGTTATCTTATCTCATCACAAACAGTTCATCCGAATGACCTGTATGCCATGTATCGCACACGTAATCATCTGCACAATCGCTTGTGTTCTGCTAGATCAGCGCAAACAGTTTGTCAGGGTGAACTGTATGCCGTACATTGCACACACTTACACTTTTCTAACCGTTTGCGCTATATTGTCCAATCACAAACAGTTTATCTGGACCAACTGTTTGCCACAGATCGCACACGCAACTTTTTTGGGGATCGTATTTGATGGACCCGTCATCGCACATAGTTCGCATCATTAGCGACAGAGCTATAACTATACCGTTGGCGATTTGGTCATCTCTCTGATTGTTATGTCGTCTTTGGACCATTCTGTAGTAGTGGATGTGAGCTGAAGGAATAAGTGGGTGGGTCTCTATGGGCACAAGGCACATAGGCATGTCCATGGTGGGTGGATGCGTCCTGCTACCTTGTGAGAAGCAGGTGCAACCCCCTGGGATGTTTTCAGGTCCAGAAATTCTAGTATATTCTAGAAAAAATCATGTTAAAAATGTGTGGCATTCTGAGTACTTTTATTTTTGGGTCATTTTTGTATTGCACGGTTGATTCAGGAAACATGATAATCATGGCATTTTTATTTATAAAACTATAAATAACAGAGAGCAAACTAAAGTTACAGAAAGTTGTGCCTACTAAATTTATCGACCACATGCTTCTCAAAAAGAATCCATTAATAAGGTTGATCAAGTCTTATTAACGAGCCATTTTCGACTGGTATGAAATCGATTTTTTTTCGTTTGACACTAAGTTACCTCAATGGGGACATTCATTTCCCCAACAATAAGAACATCATATTTATTCTTGGAAATAGGTAGAGGAAATTTGAACTTTCCGAAAGTAATTTTTGCCACTTTCTCAATAGAATTGATATTATTAACCACAACTTGTTTCTTTGGAAAGTATACCGTGTGCTGATTCCCATTAACATGAAAAGTAACCTTGCTTTTGTTGCAATCAATAATAGCTCCTGCGGTATTTAAAAAGGGTTTACGAAGGATAATCAACATGTTGTCATCCTTGGGCATCTCAAGAATAACAAAGTCTGTCAAAATAGTAACATTTATAACAATAATGTGTACATCCTCACAAATCCCAATAGGTAAAGCAGTAGATTTACCAGCCATTTGCAGAGATATTTCAGTAGGTGTGAGCATATTCAAATGAAGTCTTTTATATAGAGAGAAAGGCATAACACTAAAACCGGATCCTAAATCACATAATGAAGTTTTAACATAACTTTGTTTAATGGAGCAAGGTATAGTAGGTATCCCGGGGTCTCCCAAATTATTTGGTACTCCACCCTCAAAAGAGTAATTAGCAAGCATGGTGGAATCTCAGTTTCAGGTATCTTTCTTTTATTAGTGACAATATCTTTCATATATTTTGCATAAGGAGGCATCTTTAGAATATCAGCCAAACGTGTGCGCAAAAAGACTGGCCTAAGCATTTCACCATAGCACTCAAAATCTTCCTCATCCCTATTTTAAGAAAGCTTACGAGGGAATAACATGGGTTTTCGAACCCATGGCTCTCTTTCTTGACAATGTTTTCTAGCAATGAAATCTCTCTTATCATAACGTTTATTCTTATGTGGTGGGCTATCAAGATGAGCTGCAGGTTCTATTTCTACATCATTATCAGGTTCTTTATCATTATCTAGTTGAACATAAATATGAATGTCATCATTTTCATTATCACTAGGTGCATGTTCATTACCAGATTGTGTCTCAACATCAGAAATAGAAACATCATCATGATTCTCAGAAGGTTTTTCTATCATAGGTTCACTACAATCATGCAAGGTACTATCATTTTTCCTTTTCTTTTTCTTCTTAGATGGACTAGGTACATCCTTATTAATATTCTGAGAATCTTGTTCAATTCTTTTGGGATGTCCTTCAGGATAGAGGGGTTCTTGTGTCATTCTACCCCCTCTAGTCCCAACTCTAATACCATGATCGTTTAGTTTATTATTCATTTTAGCAGGCAATTCATTTTGTGACTTAGCAACCTGTTCTAACTAAGTTTGGACCATGGATGAGTGTTTACCGAAACCTTTAACATCATTAGAAATTCTAAACATCAAGTCACTCAAGCGATCAATCATCATATCATTTCTTTTTAATTGATCTATACATACATATTAAAATGTTCTTGCTTAACAATGTAATTATCAAATTCATTCATGCATTGACTAAAAGTTCTGTAATAAGGTATATCACTTTCACTGAATCTACGGAGAGAATTTACCTGTACTACCACTGTTGGGATATCAAGTCCATGTATTTATTCAGTAGGTGTTAGATTTTTAACATATTCAAAGTTCATACAATTTTCTTTCATAGATTTCTTGGCTTCTTGCATATCTTCTAGACTCAGGAATAGAATACCTCTCTTATTAGTAATTTTCTCAGGAGGTGGTTCACAAAGTGTCGAACCATTAGCATTCTTCAAAATATTATTCAATAGTTCTTCAGCTTGCCCAATAGTTCGTTTCCTGAAAACACAACCAGCACAACTATCTACGTAGTCCCCAGATGCATCGGTTAGTCCATTATAAAACATATCAAGTATTTAATTTTTCTTAAGAGGATGATCAGGCAAAACTTTAAGTAGCTGGAGAAGGCTCCCCCAAGCTTGAGGGAGATTCTCTTCTTCAATTTGCACAAAGTTAAATATTTCCTGTAAAGCAGCTTGTTTCTTATGAGCGGGAAAATATTTTTCAGAGAAGTAATATATCATACCTGGGGGCTACGTACATAGCCAGAAGCAAGAGAAAGAAACCATTTCTTAGCATCACCCTTTAGTGAGAAAGTAGAAAGCTTAAGGCTATAGTAATAGCGAATGTTTTCCTCATTAGCAAATAGGGTGGTAATATCATTTAATTTGGTAAAGTGTGCCACAACAGTTTCAGATTCATAACCATTGAAAGGATAAGATTCTACCAAAGTAATTGACTTAGGATCGACAGAGAATTCATAATCCTTATCAGTAACAAATATAGGAGAAGTAGCAAATTTAGGATCATATTTTTTTCACCATCATAGTTTTTTCTTTCAATTTACTCAGCAATTTATTAAGATAATCTCTATCATTACAAGCAAGAAATTATATAGCTATCTTCCCATCCATAACATAACCATCAGGTACATCAGGCTTTTCAATTCTATGAGGAGATCTAGACAAGATAGATGAATCATAGTTTTCATAAATTTCAGCATTCTCAAGTTCTCTAGATTTAGCAATATGCGCATCAAGAAAATCACCTAGTGGCACATGTTCAGTTCCATCTAGCACAGTAGTAGCATCATCGTAATTATCATTCAAAACAGAAGTAGCATCATCAATCACTTGCGACATATCAGATTGAATAGCACGTGGTGGTGTCGCAAGCTTACTCAAAACAGAAGGTGAATCAAGTGCAGAGCTAGATGGCAGTTCCTTATCTGCCCTCGTCCTAGAGGGTACGATCTTGGATTTAGTGTCTTTTAGATTGTTCATAATGACAATAGAAATCCTTGGTGAACACAATAAATAGAGCTATGCTTCCTGGCAACGGCGCTAGAAAAAGGTCTTGATAACCCACAATTGTAGGGGGCCGCAACAGTCTTCGAGGGTAGTATTTCACCCAAATTTATTTATTCGACACAAGGGGAGCCAAAGAATATTTATTGGTCTTAGGAGTTGAGTTGTCAATTCAACCACACCTGGAATTTCAGTATCACGGTAACGAAAGCAATTGGAACAATAACAAAAACATATTTGCATCGATTATAATAGCAATAGTAACAAAAGTAACTTAACGGAAACCAAGAAGCGAAAAGTGTAGGCCATGGATCAATGATGGATTGATATGGATGATATTCATCATATAACAGTTGCACACTAGAGCGACGCAGAACTTGCTCCAATTCATCAATATAATGTAGGCATGTATTGCATATATAGTCATACGTCCTTATAATAGGAACTTGCATGACATTTTTTGTCATACCGTCCCATGGCAGCGGGGTCCATATGGAAACTAAGGGATATTAAGGCCTCCTTTTAATAGAGAACCGAAACAAAGCATTAACACATGGTGAATACATGAACTCCTCAAACTACGGTCATCACCGGAAAGAATCCCAATTACTGTCACCTTGGGGCATGCGGATCATAACACATAGTAGGTGCATACAACTTGCAAGATAGGATCTAAAACACTCTTGTATTCATGGAAACATAATAGGTTATCATCTTAAATCATGGCACTCGGGCCCTAGTGAGAAGCATTAAACATAGTAAAGTCATAGCAACATCAACCTCAGAACATAGTGGATACTAGGGATCAAGCCCTAACAAAATAACTCGATTACATGGTAAAACTCATCCAATCCCATCACCATCCAGCAGGCCTACAAAGCAAGTACCCAATCCCGGTGGTGAGCATCATGGAATTGTTGATGAAGAAGGGTTAGGGATGACCATGGCAATGAATTCCACTCTTCGGAGCCCGAGTTGAACTCCAGATCAGCCCTCCCGGTGAAGAACAAGAGGTGGCGGAGGCTCCGTCGCGTAGATCGGAATGAAAATTCTCTCCCTTTTTTTCACGGAGAATATGAATTTGTAGGGTTGGAATTAGGGTCAGCGGAAGCTCGTGGGCCCGACAAGGCAGGTCAACGCACCCAGGGGGTGGCCGTGCCAAGCTGCCTTGTGGGCAACTGGTGGCCCCCCTCCGGTAGGTCTTCGCTCCACTATTTTTTATATATTCCAGAAAAAATCTCCAAAAAAATTTGTTCGATTCTGAGAACTTTTATTTCTGCACAAAAACAACACCATGGTTGTTCTGCTGAAAACAAGATCAGTCAAGGTTAGTTTCATTCAAATCATGCAAATTAGAGCCTCAAACAAGATCAAAAGTGTTTGCAAAAGTAGATACGGTGGAGACGTATCAGCGCCTCCTCCACTTCGGCCCTTCTGGCCCAAGTTGCCTTCGACCTCATGGATTTTTAGGCCCGTTAATATTTTATTAAATATAAAATTGATCTAAATAAATTCAGACCATTTTATATATAATCTAACATCCCCGGAAACATTTTCCACCTATATATATATTTATCGGTAATACCCGGTATTACCCGATACTTCTCCGAAACCTTTCCGGTGACACCAGAACACTTTCGGATCCTCTCAAATGTATTACGTATATTAATGAATCAATTCCACTAATAAATCCTCGATACTCTTGTCCTACATACACTCATAAAATCGCGATTACCTTAAGATTGTGACCCCGTAGGTTCGGTAACTCGTAGACATGAACGAAACTCGTTCGTTCAGTGACCGATAACGGGACCGTGGACGTCCATATCAATCCCTATGAGTGCACGAATGATATTCCAGTGAACCATTGGTTACCATGTGACATTACCCTTTCTTCACAATACTTTATCAAACCAGATAATCATCGGTATCCTCTTGAGTCATCCACATACTCGTTCTACCGTCACTGTCGTTACCGGTATTGTTCTTGTTTCTCGTTTATGTGTTCCGGCATCTTCATGACATAGTCGCCCATGTATGGCAAGACGATGATGGATGTCTTCACATCGAGAGGGACCTAAGAATATCTCTCCATGGTCGTAGATGCAAATCCCACCCTTGACCTATCTAGTCCCTAGTCAAACTTTCTGATGAACCAAAGTTGTTATTATGATCACCTAGTTACAGATGACGTTTGAGCAACCCCTAAGATCATCGTATGGTAAGAAGTGACTATGATACTCTCATGGTCTAAGGAACATAAAACACATGTTAACACTCCGTGTTATAACAATTGACTTCGGACGGTATTATCTCAAAGTATAACAAACAAGTTAGGGTCGATTCAATATGATCGTTCTTCTGACATCATACCCTCAATGTTGTTTTTGGACTATCGTTACACTTAACAATACCCTAAGATCTGGAATACATGATCACCAACAACACTTTAGCTAGTCTTAGAGGCAAGACCAGGAACCTTTATTTTACCATTTATCATTCCACACGATGCATACGAGTTTTGCACTGAATCACATATTCCAGAATGATAGCAGTTATAACATAGAATATAAACTCTTAATTATAAGTATAGAAATATAATAATACAATATTATTGCCTCTAGGGCATATTTCCAATAGTCTCCCACTTGCACTAGAGTCAAAATCTAGTTAGCACATTTTACTTCTACACCAATGGCAATCCAGTGTGATTCCATGCTTTACTTGTGGTATAGACTTTGTCCTATCGAATCTGACAACTTCAGATCCATGTGTATCATTTGCGTTTCAATGCATCTACCATGCTTTCCGAAGAATTCATAATTTTGTGAAATTGGCTTTGTATATACTGAATCACCGGTAGAACATTTGATTCCTTAGACTTAGCTATGGAACCACTATTTAAGACTAGTGTTACATTGGCACAATCAGCTAGAAATCATACATTGGTGCAGCGACATACTATACAAATGGTTTTTAACCCCTTTCTACGACGTAGTTTTAAAACATCGGCTTGCATGTGTGGATGATGGGGGGTCCATCCCATACAACACGAAAAAATCATCTGCGATAGTGACCGATGGTGCAGACGCTCTGCCAAATATAATCGTGTGCGATGCAGGAACATATCACACACACTATATTTGGGACATACATGTGGGATCGGAGATCAATCACACATGTCTATCATGAGTCAAACACATGTAATTGTTCATGGAAAACTAACGGTGTTTCACCTTTAACCGTTGGCGAAACATTACCAAATCCACACGAGCCATCATAGAAACTGTGGGTTATATCTACATCATCGAACACGTGTTTTCTCTGGCAAGCGTCTGCCATGCATGATATCATCGCACATGTTTCTCGAACAATTTACGCGTGGGATCTCCTTTGGATCGGGCATGGTTTCCTCTAGGTTCATGTGTGAGATAGTGTGCTATCACAAATGATTGAGTAGCTCCTACACACACGTAGAAGTGCTAAAAACGTTTGCAATTTTTTAGCTATCACCAATGTTTTCACTTTATATCTCGTGTGATTTTCCTGTAGATCATAGGCGGTAACGCTATGAGTGACGTGTGCTATCCGTTCTGTTTACACACACTTTGTTACTTGAATCCTGTGCGCTTAAATGGCCAGGTTATTTTAAAATATTGCATTTGAATCACCCTGCGAAAGTAAATTCCCCACAATATGCAATTAAACAAATAGTGTCCACAGGAAGAACATTCATCAAAATTCACCACAATATGCAATTGAACAATAATGTCCACATGAAGAACATTCATCAAAATTCGCCACAATATGCAATTGAACAAATGCTAGCTAAGTTCCACAGATGCATGGACATATGTAGTATATAATCATAGTGTACGAATACGAAGACCTGGTCACATGGAAAATAAAGCATCCATGCATATACGTTTAGCTGATAACACTATCTGAATGCATACTTAGTCTTGGGAGATAGGAATGCTAAAATCTTCACAATCTGTACTAGGCTTGATATAGTGTTTCACAAGAAGGTGCTGATAAGTTTCCTAACAAACAACAATTCATCTGCGGTGAACGGTTCAGAGGTCATCGGTCCATAAATCAACTGCAGGATTTTTAGATCAGAATGTGACATACATGTGGAGTAGAAGATAGTAATTAAGAAACATGCTTACTGGTACTATTTTGTCAGCATCGGCACAACATTCACCATATCTGCACAGGTTCATCATGTGTCTGCAAACGTAGTATCCACATAGGTTGGTCCCTTCTTGTTGTCGAGGACACTGAATTTTTTGTACAATATTAGTCATGTATTTGCCTTGTTAGGAATAACCTAACCAGCGTAAGCTTTTTTTCCTTTGGAGAAAAATAGAAAGAGGTTTACTTAGAAACTTGAACATATGACTAGCATTTTCTGAAAATAACGGATTTCAGTGTCTTACCAGAGAAACGATCACGTGTTGTAGAGGTAGTTCGTGGTCAAACCGGTCCCCTCCTAAAGTTATGGTCTTTGAGAATACACTACAAATGAACATGAATTTTAACGTACTCAATTCTTCAACTAGATATGAATGCAAATATGGTCATCCAAGAATTCAATACCTATCCATGAATTCCTGAAGATGGTTCAGATCGTGAGGCTCTCGGAGAGAATCCAGGTAGTAAAATGCGTTCTGCTTTGGAGCAATGACCACCAAGATCCAGTGATGGCTATGGTTTAACAAAAGTATGAACGTACAAAGTATGTCGACAACTGAAAGACGATCAATGTATGTGTCCACAAGTGCATGCGACTACTACACAAACGGTTTTTACCCCCTATCTGCGACGTAGTTTTAAACCGTCACCTAGGCTGTGAGGGCGATAGGGGGGCCTATCCGTCACGAAACAGATAAATCGTCGGTGATGCCTCCATCCGGTCACACACGCGCCATCGCAAACAGACATATTGCAGAAGTCATGTGAGATGTGCTTCGCATCCCACACAGAGAATCTCAAAGATACGTTTTCGTTCATATTGTACATCACACACAATTTTCTGCATAATGTCGTCTGTGATAGGGGTGGCTATCACACACAGTGCCTAGAAGAAACTGTTTGGCATAGGTCTATCCATCCCACACACTTTTTATGTGGACACGTTTGTGAAACGGTGGTCTAACGCACACAGTTGTCGTCCAGAAGTCATGTGTGATTGTTCACTGATCCAACACGCCAACTTTCCAGAAACCGTGTGGGTTTGTTGAGGTCATCGCTCATGGTGTTGTCTGAGAAACCGTTTGCAATAGGAAACCCCAATAATCAGCCTAATTGCTCTATTATTATAATCCTGTTAGTAATCAGATTGACACTTCATATCAAGCTCACAATATATTTTATAGTCGTATTATAGCAACCAGGATTTGATAATTGAAATATATCAGAGTACAACATCATATAGGCATATACTACCTAGCTACCCAAT
This sequence comes from Elymus sibiricus, assembly GCA_039707655.1. Classification (NCBI taxonomy): domain Eukaryota; kingdom Viridiplantae; phylum Streptophyta; class Magnoliopsida; order Poales; family Poaceae; genus Elymus; species Elymus sibiricus. Next base: position 226,691,794 of record CM077665.1, on the reverse strand, counting down.
TACATGAAAGGACCAAGTTGCACATGTAACATCCAAAACCTTAGGAAAGTAACCTCATAGATGGTAAATAGACAGATGGATTTCGTCTAGAAAACTGTTGAAGCGGAAGGCAAATATTGAGCATTCACTGATGTCGAAGGTCCTTGCAACTTTAGGCCAGTGCATGTGGATGGTTGCCTTCCCATCCTTCATCCTCCTGAGGAAGACTTCAAGATTATACCGTGGGTGTTGTATGAATACCTTCCTTGCCTCTTCACCATACAGGTGGTTTGAGACGTACTCATCGATGAACAATTTGGAAAGGACTGGAAAAAAAGATATGCATAAATTTCGTATCGAAAAATTAAAATGTTGCAAAGGAAAAAAATACAAGGTCAAAGAGGTAGTACCACCCTATAGTTCGCTGATGTTTTCTTCATTGTGCACACAAACATCTTGTTGTCTTTTGTCACTAATTTCTTTATCTTAACAATGTTTCTGAGTTTCTTGATTTGACTGATATTCATGAACACCTTATTTTCCCACATGCAAAATGGGTCGAACAGTGGGTCTAAACCTCTTACAGCAGGACCTACATGTGCAAGACGAAATTATTAGAAACCTAAATATTAGAATGGTTCCTACAATTGCACAATAATGTGCTATTAGCCAAAGGATCATGAATATGCAAACCTCGATGGTAAACTTCAGTGCCTCCCATTGTTCCCCATGTAATGGATTTAAGATAGATATTGATAGGGTTATAAGTGAGATTTTGCATGCTATCAGTAAAATATGTTAACGAAAAATAAACGCATTGCAGATCCAACATATTAATTCGAGCCACATGGAAAAGTCAACCGTTCTAAGAACTATGAAATATAGCAAATTCGATTTACTTATCACATGCATAACAATACAAAATTGTACCAACAACAATCGAACTTCACATTGCAGATGGTCGCCAAAACAAATGAAGCAAACAGTTAACTGAGCATCACATTGAACAATATAACATACTAGAAGGTTAGATTACATAATAGCATTACATTGGATATTTCACTAGAATTTCTTAAGGAAAGGCAGGAGCGGCACATGCAACAGGTAAACCAAACATGCTTAACAAGCGTAGCTAGCTGAACACATGTTATTTGTAATTAAGCTAAAAAACAAGCTATTCATCGTCGTCGGAGATATCAATAACGATGGGCTTGGAAGAGGGCGAGGCCTCCACATTGTGGGTGCCTTCCTCATAGTGTTGAGTGGCCTGAGCCTGTTCGGGCACCAACCTGCTGGTTCTGGAGCTGAGGAAAGCACGAGCACGCTGAGAAAACAACTCGTTGTTTTCATCGAAGGCACCAGCGAAGCCATCGTGAAAACACCACGAGCTGTTGTTCAAAGCAGCCAACCAAGTGGCGGCGTCCGCGCGCGAGGTGTCGACGGTGGCCTTGACAGCGAGGTCCTGCTCCAAGATCTAGCTGTCGGCACACATGGTAGCCATCGCGGCCTCATCCACGCGTGCGGCCGTGATTTGCTTCTCCGCTGCCATATGCTCCTTGAGATCTTGGCTATAATGTGTGCACCATGTCTTTCAGTGGTGACTATTTGAGGGATGGGCTTGTGATTTTGGTGGAAGGTGTCGCGCCGATGGTCGGGGCATGTGGAATGGTGGAGGATAGGGTGGAGGGGGAGGGGATAGGGGGAAGGTGTGGATTACCTGACTAGATGGAGGACGCCGAGCAGTAGGAAGGAGCGTTGCTGGCAAGGAGGCGGTGCTGCAAGCAAGCAGTGAAAAATTGAACTTAGGAAAGGAAAGGGGGAGGAGGGGGAAATGTGGCTTTTGTTGGTACGAGGGGTGGGAGACGTTGATATTTGCGCGGCACCCAAAATTATCGTTCTGTGCGGCGAGAAACTGGCGCTCACAGGCACATAGGGCACATTATTTTTATCTGAACTGTGTGCGATGTCCAACATCACAAACGAATCCTATAATTTATCCCGTGTGTGATGAGACTGAACGTGGAAATTTTGGTCTCCAATCTTCCGGCGTAAGATATTGGATACTATATTGCACACGGTACATGTATTTTATTTTCATTTGGAAGAGAAAATGGGGATATGGCGGCAATTGTTTGTCCAAATTTCCCTCATTACGGTGGTCATATATGTCATTGCTGAATTTAACAACACTTGCAAATTTGAGTACTACACAACATAGCCTACAGCACTGCCCGCCACTTACTCAACCGGGCAATTAAACATAGTTAGTTGACCTAAACATTACTCTAACAAAAGGCCAGCGCTCTAAACAGAGATTAATATCCTGCCTGGCGCTCGTCGATCTTCGCCGCCTCCTCGATGACCAGCTCCCGCTCGATGAGCTGCGGCGTAAGGAGCTCTGTGGCATCCATCGCCACATACTCCACCAGCATCTCACAGTCCTAGTACACCATCTCTTTGGTTAAGGCCGCCACCAGCTGGGTATGGGCTGCCTTGGTCCGGGCATGGATGGCCACCATCTTTGCTAGGGACGACACCGACGAACGGACGCATGCCGAAGCACACTCAGCGATTATCAACTCATCAGACATGGGTTGTCGACCGGTGTCGGAGAAGGCCGTTGTGATTTGTGAAGTGACCGACACAAGATGGGTGTGGGCGGCCTCGAGATGGGCGTGGGTGTCCACCATCAGGGCTACGGTGACCGCCGAGAAACTGACAACTGATGTGTCGTTCTCGCCATTTGTTATCCCCGTTGCTGTTGTTGCTGCCGCCCTCTCAGCTGCACCAGCTGCCATTTCGGTTGCTGTAACTGCCCTGTCGAAGGTAGCGGCCGTGTTCAAGCATGTTGAGAGCACGCTCATGGCTGATGCGGCCGCGCTCGGGCCGGAGTGGGTTGCCGAAGTTGCCCTCACGACGGGGATCCACGTCCCCATCTTTCACCGGCGATGATTGAATAGTAAAATGGTCTTGAGGAGCCAGTATGGTAAGGTGGCCGGTGGTGGACTGTAGCCGACAAATCTTCCCGCCTAAGCCATGTATGAGGATTGGCCCAAGATATTTTGTACTGCATCACACACGATTCATGCTCATGAACTGTTTGTGATATACTTTATTTTCATATTGTTTTTAAAACAAAAAATGACCATACTTCGGCAAAGGACGGTGTTTGGATTGCAATAAGATTGATCTAAAGTGAACACAGACCAATAGTGGTGTCGTAATAAAATATGAAATTATTCATGGTTCGTTTGGCATTTTTATAGATTAATTTAGTTTTCTAGACATTTAATGTGTATAATTCAATTTTGAACTATAGTCACAAGGTCCGGTGCATCCTAATGGGTTGAAAAATCATATAATTGTCCATGGCTTCATCTTTATGTCATAGGCAAGAAATGGCAATGAATTTTAAACATGTCGGGGTCTTGGCTCGACCACAAACATTGATAAACTTGGTTTTTAATTTATTGTAAATCCAAAACAAATTAGAAATTCATGAAACTTGGCATGTTGTCTGCTACTTCTTGAGCTTGCGTTGGTTTTCCCTTGAAGAGGAAAGGCTCATGCAGCAAAGTAGATAAGTATTTCCCTAAGTTGTTGAGAACCAAGGTATCAATCCAGTAGGAGGTACAAGCAAGGCCCCAATCTTTGCACCTGCACAAACAATCAACACTTGCACCCAACACTATAAAGGGGTTGTCAATCCCTTCACGGTTACTTGCAAAGATGAGATCTGATAGAGATAGATATAAAAGATTACTAAAACGAAAAGTAAAATAAAAGTAAAAAGATTACAGCAAAGTATTTTTGGTATTTTTGGTTTATAGATCTGAAAATATAATATGGAAAATAGACCCGGGGACCATAGGTTTCACTAGAGGCTTCTCTCTTGAAGGAAAATAATACGGTGGGTGAACAAATTACTGTCGGGCAATTGATAGAAAAGCGCATAGTTATGACGATATCCAAGGCAATGATTATGCATATAGGCATCACGTCCATGTCAAGTAGACCGAAACAATTCTGCATCTACTACTATTACTCCACACATCGACCGACTCCTGCCTGCATCTAGAGTATTAAGTTCATGAAGAACAGAGTAACGCATTAGGTAAGATGACATGATGTAGAGGGATAAACTCAAGCAATGTGATGAAAACCCCATCTTTTTACCCTTGATGGAAACAATACAAATACGTGCCTCGCTACCCCTACTTTGTCACTGGGTGAGGACACCGCAAGATTGAACCCAAAACTAAGCACTTCTCCCATTGCAAGAATTATCAATCTAGTTGGCCAAACCAAACCAATAACTCGAAGAGACTTGCAAAGATATGAAATCATGCATATAAAAATTCAGAGAAGATTCAAATAATATTCATAGATAATCTGATCATAAACCCACAATTCATCGAATCTCGACAAACACACCGCAAAAGAGTATTACATCGGATAGATCTCCATGAAGATCATGAAGAACATGGTATTGAAGAACATAGAGAGAGAAGAAGCCATCTAGCTACTAGCTATGGACCCAAAGGTCTGAGGTGAACTACTCACGCATCATCGGAGGGGCAATGGAGTTGATGTAGATACCCTCTGTGATCGAATCCCCCTCTGGCAGATTACCGGAAAAGGCTCCAAGATGGGATCTCACGGGAACAGAGGCTTCCGGCGGCAGAAAAGTATTTTCGTGGCTCTTTTTGGTATTGGGGAATATTTGGAAATTTATAGGCCAAAGATTAGGGTTGGAGGACCTGCAGGGGGGCCACAAGCCAAGGGGGGCGCCCCCCCTAGGGCTTGTGATCTCCCGGCAGGTCTCCTGCCTTCTTCTCCAAGTCTGGTAGGTTTCTTCTGGTCCAAGAAAAATCATCGCGAAGATTTTATTCCATTTGGACTCCGTTTGATATTCCTTATCTGCAATACTCAAAAACAAGGAAAAAACAGAAACTGGCACTGGGCTCTAGGTTAATAGGTTAGTCCCAAAAATAATATAAAATAGCATATTAATGCATATAAAACATCCAAAACAGATAATATAATAGCATGGAACAATAAAAAATTATAGATACGTTGGAGACGTATCATTGTCATGACATGGCACATATTTGCCGCGGTAAAAAAAATTGCCAATTTGGGACAAGTTTTGGCACAAGCCCCTAACAAACCGGAGCTTCTCACGGGAAGCTTTGGGGTTCCGATAGGGAACACATCACCTTAATATTGTGGGCAAAACGACATCCACTCATCTTCTCACCTTGAACTTTTCTAGAGGCAACGTAGACCAACGAGTGTCTTGCTAAAATATGGAATTATTTAGGGTTCATTCTGCATTTTTTATACATTAATTGAGTTTTCTAGGCATTTAATGTGTATAATTCAAATTTGAAATACAATCACAAGGTCTGGTGCATCAAAATGGGTTAACAAGTCATATAAGTGTCCATGGCTGCATCTTTAGGCCCCATGCAAGAATTGAGAAACTTAAGTTTTAAATTCATGTAAATCAAAACTTTGTCAGAAATTCATGAAACTTGGCAAGTGCCATGACATAGCTCATATGTGGCGTCGTAAAAAAAATTGTCCAATTTGTGACAAGTTTTGGCACAAGCACCTTACAAACCGGAGCTTCTCATGGAAAGAGCTTTGTGGTTCCGATATGGAACACGTCACCTTACGTGGACGAAACGACATCCGCTGACTCTTCTCGCCTTGAACTATTCCTAGAGGCAACATAGACCAACAAGACTGTCGTGGTAAAATATAGAATTATACAAGGTTTGTTTGGCCTTTTTATACATTAATTGAGTTTTATAGGTATTTAATGTGCATAGTTCAAATTTCAACTACAATCACAAGGTCCAGTGCATCAAAATGGGTTAAAAATCATATAAGCGTAGATGGCTGCATCTTCAGGTCCCATGCAAGAAATAGGAATGTATTTAAAACATCCTAGGGTCTTGGCTCGGCCACACAAACATTGAGAAACTTGGGTTTTAAATTCATGCAAATCAAATACTCGTCTGAAATTCAAGAAACTTGGCACGGTGTCATGACATGGCAGATATGTATTGTGGTAAAAAAATGAACCAATTTGGGACAAGTTTTGGCACAAGCCCCTTACAAACCGGAGCTTCTCTTGGGAAGCTTTGTGATTCTGATATGGAACACGTCACCTTACGTGGGCGAAACGACATCCACTGCCTCTTCTCGCGTTGAACTTTTTCTAGAGATAACATAGACCAGTAGGAGTATCGTGCTAAAATATGTAATTATCCAAGGTTTGGTTTGTCCCTTTTTATACATTAATTGACTTTCCTGGCTTTTAATGTGCATAATTCAAATTTGAACTACAATCACAAGGTCCGGTGCATCAAAATGGGTTAACAAGTCATATAAGTGTACATGGCTGCATCTTTAGGTCCCATGCAAACAAATGGAAATGAATTTCAAACGTCTCACGTTTTTGGCCCAACCACAAACATTGAGAAACTTGGGTTTTTAATTCATGTAAATCAAAAACTCGTCTAAAATTCATCAAACTTGGCATGGTGTCATGTCATGGCATATAAAGGCATCATAGGATTTTGTTTTCCTACTTGAGACATGTTTTCAATATATTTCTTCTTCTAGAGCCAACATTGAGAATGTTGGTTTAAACTATAGCAAATCTAAGACTCACACAAAGTTCAAGAAATTGGGCATGGCGTCATGATATAACACAAATATGTTGTGGTATTTTTCGTGTCCCCTTTGGGAAAAGGCGCACACATTAATAGCGAACAATTGCTTTTTGGAACAAAGAACTGTGACGTTACCACACAAACGGTTACATTTTTTATAAACCATGGGCGTTCTACTACCCATTTACATGTTGCCACATGTCGCACTCTTTATTGGCTAGGAGGTGCCGTGCGAGCAGTTGTTTGAGTTGACAGGACACGGGAGGCGTGCGAGCTGGCCTCCACTACGCAGGCTCACCGGGAAGCGACCCCTTTGACCTCCATATCCTCCCTCCTTGCTTCCAACATGTCCATCAATGGTAACCGAGCCGCTGTTTAGTGCCCACTCACTCACAATCCTCTCTTCGCCTCCCATTCCCCTCCATCGTTCAGACCTCCACGCACCTACGTCATGGTGCATAAGGATCATATGCCACTAGTCTTCCAGTTTGAAGAAGTCGACACCAAGCCGGAGGAGATAGAACATAAAGACGAATGGGAAGCCATGGACTTGGACCTGGAAGAGCTGCATGCCGCAGCAGATGCTGCCCCGGCGCACTTGCCAGCAACCATCCCCACGCCCGCGCAAGCAACCATCCCCGTGGCATTGACGGGCTGGTTGCCGAGCATCATCGCAAACCTGGAAACCGCGGGCATCAGCAAGGTTCCCGCAGACCCATGCGAGCACGTGTACGTCCAAGCACCAGCACCTCCTCTTGCGCTTGTGCTCATTCGTGCCCCTGCATAGGTCACGCCGGTCCCCGTGCGCGTGCCCGCACCCACCGCACCTGTCCCCATGCGTGCGCCTGCATCCACCGCTCCTGCACTCGTCCCCCTCAACGGATTGGGATGCCGCCGTCGACAGCTTCCTCACAGCGCTGCTAGTCGCTGTCCCCAGGCCCCCACCCGTCGATCGCGCGACGACCGCTCTTTGATTTACAAGTACATAACATTCTGGTCTCGCTTGAAGAACTGAACAACCGCGCCCCGGAGCATGACATCACCGGCGCAGGACGTCGTCGCTGCCGGCGCCGCCACAACTAGTTTTCTTTATTATGTATGTCGATTATATGAATGTAAATTCAAAGCTTGACTAAATGAAATATATGGTTTTATCAACTAATTATTTACCTCTAATTCAAATAGTAAACAAAGTAAATAAAAAGCATCATTGTTTTTCTCTGAATAAACACTCATCACAAACGGTTCAGATTGAATACCGGTTTGAAGATCGGCAACTATGTTTCCTTCACTAATAAGCCAAGTATACAAATTCGTGTGAAGGATTGGTGGATCGTGTTTGTCAGAGTCTGGGATCTGCATCCAAGAACAATGTTCGAACACTAGGGGGCTTGGCTTGGCGACCTGCAACACGACGACCAACACAGCAAGATCGATGGTGAGCTAACTCCTTCTCACCGGAAGCAACGGGGACACGCAAGCTACCCAGGTTCGGGCCATCGTGCGGTGTAAAACCCTACTCTTACTTGTGATTTGATTGATGTGTGATGAGGAGCTTGTGGCTTGAGTACACGAGGTTTGGGGGAGAGAATGTCTCGATCCATTTACATGGATGCGGCCATGTCCCTCCTGTAGTGCCTTGGTCCTCTTCCCCAAAAATATCGACAAGAAAGGGTGGCCACATGGCGGCAATTCGAAGGGGGGTAGGAGCTCAGGCGTATCCTGACTAAAGGCAGTCTCTACCTGCTAAAGTAGTCTTCGTGACGCGATTGTGGGCTGGGCGATGACCTCCGTCCTGGCCCGCGGATTGATGCCTACTACGCAACCTTCTTCTTGTAGACTCGTGTTGGGCCTCCAAGCGCAGAGTTTTGTAGAACAGTAGCAAATTTCCCTCAAGTGGATGACCTAAGGTTTATCAATCCGTGGGAGGCGTAGGATGAAGATGGTCTCTCTCAAACAACCCTGCAACCAAATAACAAAGAGTCTCTTGTGTCCCCAACACACCCAATACAATGGTAAATAGTATAGGTGCACTAGTTCGGCGAAGAGATGGTGATACAAGTGTAATATGGATGGTAGATATAGGTTTTTGTAATCTGAAAATATAAAAACAGCAAGGTAACTAATGATAAAAGTGAGCACAAACGGTATTGCAATGCTTAGAAACAAGGCCTAGGGTTCATACTTTCACTAGTGCAAGTTCTCTCAACAATACTGACATAGTTGAGTCATATGTAAATCCCTCACGTGCGACAAAGAGTTCACTCCAAAGTCACAAATAGCGGAGAACAAACGAAGAAATTATTGTAGGGTACGAAACCACCTCAAAGTTATCTTTTCCGATCAATCTTATGAGCTATCCCTATAAGTGTCACGAACAGCCCTAGAGTTCGTACTAAAATAACACCTTAAGATACACATCAACCAAAACCCTAATGACACCTAGATACTCCAATGTCACCACGAGTACCCATGGGCTTGATTATACGATATGCATCACACAATTTCAGATTCATCATGTTCAATCCAACACAAAGAACTTCAAAGAGTGCACCAAAGTTTCTATCGGAGAGTCAAGATGAAAACATGTGCCAACCCCTATGCATAGATTCCCAAGGTCACGGAACCCACAAGTTGATCACCAAAACATACATCAAGTGGATCAATAGAATATCCTATTGTCACCACGGATATCCCATCGCAAGACATACATCAAGTGTTCTCAAATCCTTAAAGACTCAATCCGATAAGTAAACTTCAAAGGGAAAACTCAATTCATCACAAGAAGATAGAGAGGGGAAAACTCCATATGATTCATCTATATCAATAAAGCTCGCGGTACATCAAGATCGTGTCATCTCAAGAACACGAGAGAGAGAGATCAAACACATAGCTACTGGTACATACCCTCAGCCCCGAGGGTGAACTACTCCCACCTCGTCATGGAGACCGCCGGGATGATGAAGATGGCCTCCGGTGATGGTTTCCCCCTCCGGCAGGGTGTCGGAACGGGCTCCCGATTAGTTTTTCATGGCTACAGAGGCTTGTAGCAGCGGAACTCCCGATCTAGGTTTGTTTCTGGGGGTTTCTGTATTTATAAGAATTTTTGGCGTCGGAAACAAGTCAAGGTGGGCCACGAGGTGACGATAAGCCAGGGGGCGCAACCTAGGGGGGCGCGCCCCCTAGTCTTGTGGTGGCCTCGTGGCTCTTCTGGCCCAACTCCAACGCTCCCTAGGCTTATTCTGGTCCATAAAAAATCACCGTAGATTTTTATTCCGATTGGACTCCGTTTGATATTCCTTTTCTGTAAAACTCAAAAACACGGAAAAAACAGAAACTGGTACTAGGCTCTAAGATAATAGGTTAGTCCCAAAAATAATATAAAGTTGTAGTAAAATGATTGTAAAACATCCAAGAATGATAATATAACAGCATGGAACAAGCAAAAATTATAGATACGTTGGAGACGTATCAGCATCCCCAAGCTTAATTCCTACTCGTCCTCGAGTAGGTAAATGATAAAAACAGAATTTTTGATGTGGAATGCTGCTTAACATGTTCATCACATTCTTTTCTTCTTTGTATAGCATGGACATTTGGACTTGTAAATGATTCAAAGCAATAGTCTAGTTTTAACATAATGACTTCAATACTCAAGCATGTCAACAAGCAACCATGTCTTTCAAAATATCAACACTAAAGAAAGTTATCCCTAGCCCATCATGCTCAATCATTGATCCATTCATGAAACACACTCAAATATTAGCTATGCCCAATGCTCAAGTACGATCATAGTGCCCCCTAGTTGGTGCTTATAAGAGAAGATGGAGACTCAAAGCAAAAATAAAAATTGCATAAAGTAAATAGATAGGCCCTTCACAGAGGGAAGTAGAGATTTGCAGAGGTGCCAGAGCTCAAAGTTTTAAATTGAGAGAGAAAAAATATTTTGGGTGGCATGCTTTTCCTGTCAACGAAAACGACAAAGTAGCTCACAATACTTTCCATTCTAGATAAATCATAGGCGGTTCCCAAACAGAAAATAAAGCTTTTACTCCTCCTCCACCAATCAATCACACTCCACGGCGAGCCGAATCCACGGGTACCGTCCATACAAACAAAAATCCTGGGGGAGTTTTGTTTCATTATATTTTGATTTGATTTTTGAGCATGCGACTGGGCATCCCGAATACCAGCCACTTTCTCGTGAATGATAGTGAATCAACACATATCGTGAGAATAACCCACCTAGCATGGAAAAATATTGGATACTCCCCACTGTTTCATGAGCGGTACGGGCACACAAAAGAGAAAATTTATTTTGAAGATTTAGAGATGGCACATACAAATTTGCTTGGAACGGCATGGAAATACCGCATATAGGTAGGTATGGTGGACTCATAAGGCAAAACTTGGTTTAAGGATTTTGGATGCACAAGTAGTATTTCTACTTAGTACAAATGGAGGCTAGCAAATAGATTGGGAAGCAACCAAACCAAGAAACGAAAATTCACATAAGTGAGCATTGAACATAACTAACACCGAATAATGCACCACAAGTAGGATATAACTTCATTGCATAACTATTGACTTTCGTACTTGCATAGGGAATCACAAACCTTAACGCCAATATTCCTACTAAAGCATAATTACTCACTAACATGACTCACATATTACTATCATCATGTTTCAAAACTATTACAAAGAATCAAGTTTAATTTGTCCCATGATCTTCATGAAAGTTTTTATTATATCCTCCTTGGATATCTATCACTTTGGGACTAGTTTCATATATTGCCATTGTTTTTTCGACAAGCTCAAACAAATTTAAATGAAGCACATGAGCATAAAGATTTCATCCCTCAAAAAGGTATAAGTGAAGCATGCGAGGAAATGACAAGCTACTCACAAAAGATATAAGTGAAGATCAATGAGTGGTCAAACAATTAAGGAGCTATGTGAGGACTCTCTCTCCCTCAATAAATATTTTCAGATCTGAGTATTTTATTCAACAGCAAGCAAAAGAAAAATAGCACTCCAAGAATAGCACGCATCATGTGAACGAATAAAAATTTAGGCTCAACATAGGCTAACCGATAATTGTTGATGAAGAGAGGTGGGATGCGTAGCATCCCCAAGCTTAGATGCTTGAGACTTCTTGAAATATTTACTTGGGGTGCCTTGGGCATCCCCATGCTTGAGCTTTTGTATCTCGTTCAATCCTCTCATATCATGGTTTCACCTATTCTCAAAAACTTCATCCACACAAAACACGAAAAGAACTCGTGAGATAGGTTAGTACGCATGATGATAAATCAACTCTTTATGTACTGCCAAGACAAGTTGCATAATAATTTTCAAACATTAGGTACTGTATACTATCATTTCCACAATTTATATCTACCAATATAGGCTATGGAAACTATAGGATAAGTAAATAACAAAACTATGACAGCAATCTGTCCAAACAGAACAGTCTGTAGAAATCTATTAAACCAGTGTACTTCTGTAACTCAAACAATTATGAAAATTTCGGACATGCTATAAAATTTATATTAAAATACTGTGTAAAAATTTCAGAAACTTTCCACGTTCCAGTAAAATATGAAAATTCAAACACTATAGCCAAAGTTTCTGTTTTTACACAGCACTCATCAAAACATGCAATGCAAGCATCCTAAGGCAATTCTTGGAAATTTTTATTGAAAAACAAGATTATAAATAACACCTAACAGAGAACAAGAAAATAAAATGATGCTCCAAGAAAAACTCATATTATGTGACGAATAAAAATATAGCTCCAAGTAAGATATACCGATAATGTTGAAGATGAAAGAGGGGATGCCTTCCGAGGCATCCCCAAGCTTAGGCGCTTGAGTCTTCCTTGGATATTACCTTGGGGGTGCCTTGAGCATCCCCAATCTTAGGTTCTTGTCACTCCTTATTCTCCACATATCGGTGTCTCACCCAAAACTTGAAAACTTCAATCACACAAAACTTAACGGAACTTCGTGAGATGGGTTAGTATAATAAACAAAGGTCATTCACTTAGGTACTGTCAAGACAAGATTCATAATTGTTTCCACATGATACCTACTGTATTATATCATTCCCATAATTTATATCACTGAATATAAGCTATGGCAACACTAAAACAAGTAAACTATGCATGCAAAACAGAATCTGTCAAAAACAGAACAGTCTGTGAAGATCTGTAGTGTAACCATACTTCCCTGTCTCCAACAATTATGAAAAATTAGGAAAATCTAGGAAATTTGTATATCAATCATGTTTAAAAAATTCAGATGAAAATCACGTTCCAGTGAATTTACAAAATTCCTGGACTGAGAGCAAAAGTTTCTGTTTTTGCACAGAATCAAGTCAACTATCATCCACACTATCCCAAAGGCTTTACTTGGCACTTTATTGAAACTAAAGCTATAAAACATGATTATACAGTAGTTTAATAATGTGAACACATAAAAACAGAAAGTAAAAGTGTTGGGTTGCCTCCCAACAAGCACTTTTCTTTAATGCATTTTAGCTAGGCATGATGATTTCAATGATGCTCACATAGGAATAGTTGTTGAAACATGCAAAAGAGCATCATGAATCTCATGACAAGCATATTTAAGTCTAACCCACTTCCTATGCATAGGGATTTTGTGAGCAAACAATTTATGGGAGAAAGAATCAACTAGCATAGGAAGGCAAAACAAGCATAACTTCAAAACTTTGAACACATAGAGAGGAAACTTGATATTATTGCAATTCCTACAAGCATATACTCCTCCCTCATAATAATTTTCAGTAGCATCATGAAGGAATTTCACAATATAACTATCACATAAAGCATTCTCTTCATGATCCACAAGCATAGAAAATTTGTCACTCTCCACATAAGCAATTTTCTTCTCATTCATAATAGTGGGAGTATCATATGAAGCACGAATACTAAAAATTGTTTCCACATTAAATAAGTAATGTTCAGTAAAAGGATATTCAATATTATGACAATAATTATCACTACTCTTTATAACATAAGTATCATCACAATAATCATCATAAGTAGCAACTTTGTTCTCATCATAGTCAATTGAAACCTCTTCAGAAATAAAGTCGTGACCTCTCCAAATCCACTTTTATCATTATAATAAGATTCAACACCCTCCAAAATAGTGGGATAATTATTATCTAAAGTTGAAACTCTTCCAAACCCACTTTCATAAATATTGCAATCATCATAAATAGGGGGTATGCTATCATCATAATAAATTTGCACATCAAAACTTGGGGGACTAAAAACATCATCTTCATTAAACATAGCATCCCCAAGCTTGGGACAAACATTAATTGCAGCAAATAAATTCTCAAACATGTCATTCTCATCAAACATAGCATCCCAAGCTTGTGGCTTTGCATAACATAAGCATAATCTCTCTCATCATTAATAGTATGAATAGCACCAATCGTATAACAATTATTATCATCACAATTTTCTAAGTTGGTGCCAAAACAATTTTCAAGATTATAAGGGGTGTCATTATTTGGGAGAGATAACTCTTTACCTTTACTTTTCCTTCTTTTCTTCTTCTTCACCACATTATGTGTGGGTTTATTTAATTCCTCCAAGCTTCTTTTTGAAGAGGTTGGTTGAATAAAAAGCTCCTCCTCGTTACCTGATTCATCATAAGAAAAAACAGGAGGATATTGGGAAACCTCTTCCCCTTCATTAGTATTCTCTTCATCTTCTATTTGTTTTCTTGTATTTAATTAATTGGCAATATAAGGATTCTCAATGCAATTTACCACGCAATACATATAGATTTCATTTAGATCAAAATCAATCATTTTCATGAGAACCCAAGCTGGAACATCCTTAGTTTTATGTTTTATTTCTTCATACCCCAAAAATAGACTAAGTTCATTATGATGCTCAAGGGTAATGAGGTTATCACAATTTTTGGACACAATTCGATCATGAAATAATTCACATTGGAAATTAAAATGACCACTTTCATTGCAAAGTTCACAAGGACGGTGAGAAATGTTAAGTCTTTCAGCAACCATTTAGTTTCTAAATACTTATGCCTCTTACAAAATCTATCTTCCCTTTTAGGCATGTCTTCACAAACTCTATGCACTCCACAAAAATTGACATGCTTATAAGAAATCTTTTTATCATGACTAGTGCAATCATCATTAGTACTATGGATATTCAAAGAATTCATACTAACAACATTGCAATCATGCTCATCACTCAAAGATTAAGTGCCAAACATTTTAATAACTTCTTCTTCTAACACTTGAGCACAATTTTCTTTACCATCATTTTCACGAAAGACATTAAAAAGATGAAGCATATGAGGCAACCTCCATTCCATAATTTTTTTGTAGTTTTCTTTTATAGACTAAACTAGTGATAAAACAAGAAAATAAAAGATTCAATTGCAAGATCTAAAGATATACCTTCAAGCACTCACCTCCCCGGCAACGGCGCCAGAAAAGAGCTTGATGTCTACTACGCAACCTTCTTCTTGTAGACTCGTGTTGGGCCTCCAAGCGCAGAGTTTTGTAGGACAGTAGCAAATTTCCCTCAAGTGGATGACCTAAGGTTTATCAATCCGTGGGAGGCGCAGGATGAAGATGGTCTCTCTCAAACAACCCTGCAACCAAATAACAAAGAGTCTCTTGTGTCCCCAACACACCCAATACAATGGTAAATTTTATAGGTGCACTAGTTCGGCGAAGAGATGGTGATACAAGTGTAATATGGATGGTAGATATAGGTTTTTGTAATCTGAAAATATAAAAACAGCAAGGTAACTAATGATAAAAGTGAGCACAAACGGTATTGCAATGCTTAGAAACAAGGCCTAGGGTTCATACTTTCACTAGTGCAAGTTCTCTCAACAATACTGACATAGTTGAATCATATGTAAATCCCTCACGTGCGACAAAGAGTTCACTCCAAAGTCACAAATAGCGGAGAACAAACGACGAAATTATTGTAGGGTACGAAACCACCTCAAAGTTATCTTTTCCGATCAATCTTATGAGCTATCCCTATAAGTGTCACGAATAGCCCTAGAGTTCGTACTAAAATAACACCTTAAGATACACATCAACCAAAACCCTAATGTCACCTAGATACTCCAATGTCACCACGAGTACCCATGGGCTTGATTATACAATATGCATCACACAATTTCAGATTCATCATGTTCAATCCAACACAAAGAACGTCAAACAGTGCCCCAAAGTTTCTATCGAAAAGTCAAGACGAAAACATGTGCCAACCCCTATGCATAGATTCCCAAGGTCACGGAACCCGCAAGTTGATCACGAAAACATACATCAAGTGGATCAATAGAACATCCCATTGTCACCACGGATATCCCATCGCAAGACATACATCAAGTGTTCTCAAATCCTTAAAGACTCAATCCGATAAGTAAACTTCAAAGGGAAAACTCAATTCATCACAAGAAGATAGAGAGGGGAAAACTCCGTATGATTCATCTATATCAATAAAGCTCGCGGTACATCAAGATCGTGTCATCTCAAGAACACGAGAGAGAGAGAGAGAGATCAAACACATAGCTACTGGTACATACCCTCAGCCCCGAGCATGAACTACTCCCTCCTCGTCATGGAGACCGCCGGGATGATGAAGATGGCCTCCGGTGATGGTTTCCCCCTCCGACAGGGTGCCGGAACGGGCTCCCGATTGGTTTTTCGTGGCTACAGAGGCTTGCGGCGGCGGAACTCCCGATCTAGGTTTGTTTCTGGGGGTTTCTGTATTTATAAGAATTTTTGGCGTCGGAAACAAGTCAAGGTGGGCCATGAGGTGTCGACAAGCCAGGGGGGCGCGCCCTAAGGGGGGGCGCCCCCCAGGCTTGTGGTGGCCTCGTGGCTCTTCTGGCCCAACTCCAACGCTCCCTGGGCTTCTTCTGGTCCATAAAAAATCACCGTAGATTTTTATTCCGATTGGACTCCGTTTGATATTCCTTTTCTGTAAAACTCAAAAACACGGAAAAAACAGAAACTGGCACTGGGCTCTAGGTTAATAGGTTAGTCCCAAAAATAATATAAAGTTGTAGTAAAATGATTGTAAAACATCCAAGAATGCTAATATAACAGCATGGAACAAGAAAAAATTATAGATACGTTGGAGACGTATCACGGATCCGTCCTGATCTTTTTACACCTAAGATGAAATGCTTTGGGACTTGCTTTGGGGGAGGGGGTCACCGCTGCTCCCTTATCACCAAAGGGGAAACTGGCTCCGGTCACGCCCATCCATCCTTATCCTGATAGTGAGACGTCATCCTTGTGAGGGGCACAGAGCCCCATGGCGGGCGCCGTACGCCAAGCCTCATGAGGCGGCCTCCCGGGGCGGTTTGGTGCTTGTTGGCCTCGGCAGGGCTCGACCTAGCAGCAAGGTTTCTCGGCAGGCTTGCCCCTCTCGAGGTAGCTCCCTTCGGGGCGGCCGAGGCAGAACCATCCTTCTTTGGCCGGCCCAAGCATCGTCCTCTAGGCCAGTGGCAGACGGGCCATGGTACCCTAGTTCCCACTGGGCCGACAGAACCCCCGGGGCCCGCGGCACGCACGTTCTGCAAGTGAAGCACGAAATGGCGTGGGTCGAAACACCGCAGGCCCCGACAAACTGCTGGGCTAGGAGGTGACGCGTTTCAGCCACGATGGGACGAGACGTTCCCACTCACCCTACGACGCCCCGGGAACTGCCGCATGCGTCGGGCAAAACTAACATTGTTCACCTTTCTCCATACGTTTCCCTTGCGCAAAGCTTCTCCTTCCTTGCCACACGCTGCTCGCCACTTTCCTTCCCCGCCTTCCTCTCTGCCTCCGCTGACGCTTTCCATTGCCATGGAGCCGAAGAGGAGCGCCGCCACCACCGGATCGCAGCTGAAGCCCGGAAGCTGCCCTCCTCCGTCAGGAACCATGAGGGGCTACAGAGGCTTATCCCACTGACGACCAGTGCTCACAATGAGCACGGGGCGACCAAGATCTGGTCAGGCTCAAGGCCGGACACGGCATTGTCGGTGACGACGTTTCCCTTCTTCTCCCTCTTGCATCTATAGAGGTGTGCTCCCTCCCTTCTAGGACTTCTTCAGCGCGGTCCAGGAGCACTACCAGATCCATGAGCTCGATCTCCACCCCAACTCCGTCTTCCTCCTCGCCACCTTCGCCTACCTCTATGAGGGATTCTGGGGGGTGATGCCCTCGTTGGACCCCTTTCGCACCTTCTACAGCATGATGTGCAAAGAGGGGTCGACCGTGGGGTGTGCCTCCTTCCGCATGGTGGACTGCATGTCAAAGTGGTTCATCGACATGTCGCCGCTCAGGAAGGTGAAGAACCTAAGGGCGCGCTAGATTTACTTGGAGGTGGACCAGTGCAGCCCCCTGCTCCCGCAGCCTACGGGACCCGCCGTGAAGAGCTCGGGCTGGGGGCACTCCAAGATGGAGGATGGCTAGCTCAGGACGAGTGCCGCCAGGCTGGTGGCGCTTCATGCAGCAGGGCTCACGGGCACCATGGTGGCACGAGACTTCATGCTCCGCCGCATCACCCCCCCCCCCTCCAGAGGCGCTCGCACCCGGTCTGGGAGTACCAGGGGCGCCAAGACCGCACCAGGCTGCGCGCCGACTCCTTGTAGATGCGGTGCTGGAGGTGATCCTGCAGGTCCTCTTTGCCGAGAGCGTGCCGGCAGAGCTGCCATTCGGGGCAGAGCCCCTGTACGTCTGTGGCGACGGTGCCGCACTCCGTCCCTGATGCCGGCGCTAGACTAGTAGGGCTTGATCCCCGACGGCCTGGAGGGGACACGCGACAACCCTATCCTTGTGATGCCTGTTCTGGGGGGCTCTAAGGATGCCGGGCCTTCCCCAACATCGGTGCTAGTGGCGAGAGAGGGCACATGCCAAACCACCGCAGCTTGCTGTTGGCGGACATCGATGACGATGGTGACGACAATGTTCTCCTCCCCCAGTTCATGGTCACCCCCTAGGAGAGTGGAGGAGGAGGATGATGAGGTGGTGGAGGTGAAGGACCTCCACCGGGGGAGATCGAGGGGGGCCTCCAGGGCCAAGAAGGACACGGGCCAGCCGAGCGGGGTCGGCACGAGCTCCAGCAGGCCTCGCGGAGCACCTTCCGGAGGAGGCTCTAGGGGGGCTGGAAGTGGCGGAAGCATCCACTCAAGGTCCCTTCCGACAACGAGGCATTGGGCCGCCGCCGATGAGTAAGTTTACCATCCTCCCTTGTTTATTACTGCTTGTTGCGCTTGAGGCTAGTAAGTTGAAGAACTGATCCCGCAGGGTGCCTGTGCGCAAGAAGCAGAGGGCCGCCACATCTGTGGCACCTGTCGGTGTCAAAACCGGCAGATCTCGGGTAGGGGGTCCCGAGTTGTAGATCTTGGATCGATGGGTAACAAGGAACGTAGACACGGTGTTTACCCAAGTTCGGGCCCTCTCGAAGAGGTAATACCTACGTCCTGCTTTTGATTGTATTTATGGGTGTATGATGATTACAGAGTTGATCTAACACGAGATCAGATTAACTAAACCCTAGATGAGTCGGAGTAATTGTTCTTAGCTGTACGAACTAAACCCTCAGGTTTATATAGTCACCAGGGGTACCAGGGTTACACATGGTTGGTTATCATCAAGGAATAACCTGCTGATCTGGCATTCTTGACTTGATGGACACACCAAGATATCTAAACCTTCCTTCCCGAACACGAGGTTGGCTTGTAGTTTGGCCTACATGCATTGGGCCCACAGTGGTCCATCTGTCCGGCCTATGCGAAATAGTTTGACGACCCGAGGACCCCTTAGTCCTGGACTCCCTCGGTAGCCCCCGAACTAGCCTCCAACGCCGAGGCTCCCGATCACTAGCAGTTCTGTAAAAAGTCTTTGGCTTGCGGGGCGAGTTCTTATTCTCCTTTATGCTCGGCTGATGTTAGTCCAGCCGCCAATGATTCCCTGTTGTCCGAATACTATGCGCTCCCAGTCATAAGGGCTATCAGCTCGGGTGTGAATAGTGCCTTCGTCTGACAACTTTTGGCGAAGGTTCACGACCGGTCATGACCCTTGACCAGTCAGAAAAACTCGATTCGCGGCTCGAGGCCGCCTCTTTACTCGCACGTCTCATCAATAAGGAGAGCGTGCCCTGCTCTTTGCGGGATATGATCAATGTTTTGCATTATCCCATGCAGCCATAATGACGCAATTTTATCAGGACGTGGCGAGGTCTGTGGCATAACAGAGGGACTTTTGGTATTACGGCCGCCTATAAAAGGGAAAACCCACCCAAGCCTCCTCACACTTCACAGGTCCTTCATAGCCACAGTCTCCCCAATCTTCAGAGCTCCAGCACTCAGATCCAGTCTTCCCTTCCCTCCCCAGCCATACCCTTAGCTCGGCCATGGCCGGCTCAGGCTCGAAGGGCAAGTGGGAGGCTTCCTACGTCACCAACAACGACATCATCGAGCTGAAACATGTCGGGTACCTCTCAGCCGACATTGCCCATCGCGCCCCCGAAGAGGGCCAGGTCATCCCTATGTCGCGGCCGGGCGAGAGGGTGGTATTCATCCCCCATTTCCTGCGAGGGCTCGGCTTCCCGCTCCATCCCATTGTACAGGGACTGATGTTCTTCTACGGGTTAGATTTCCATGATCTCCCCCCAAATTCATTCATGCACATCTCGGCATTCATCCTCCTATGCGAGGCCTTCCTGCGGGTCCAGCCACACTTTGTATTGTGGATGAAAATCTTCAATGTTAAGCCAAAGATCATCAACAACCAACACGCGGACTATGGAGGGACGGTAATCAGCAAGCTCCCCCGCATAGAGTGGTCGGATGGCACCTTCATCGACACCGTGAAGGCCTGGCAGAAAGAGTGGTTTTATATTACTGAGCCACGGCGAGCGGAGTAGGCGGCTCCTCCCGAATTCAGATGCGGACCCGCCATGAGGTTGGTGTCATGGGTGAGGAAGGCGCTCGACTGGGGGCAGGCAACAGAGGTGAAGCTGCTGCAGAAGGGGATCTCCCAGATAATAGAGCAGAACATTGCCCTGACCAACATGACCTGAAACCCATGATTCCTCTGCTCACGAAGAAGAGCAGGAGGAGGACAAGGAAGAGAGCGATTCCTCCCGTGCGAGGAGGAGGACGGCGTCTAGTGGCGCTGATGAGGGACTCCCTCCTCCCACCCCGAAGAAACCTCATAGGGCCAACTTAGTCCTGTCCAATGACAGCTCGGACTACGTAAAAGGGTCCGAGGCTTATGAGCTACAGGGTATTGATCCGAAGACCATTCCTTGGATTTATGTCAAGGTGTGCTACTAACCAAATGGTTGTTTCTCATATTATAGCCCACCACGTGAGCTCCCCACCGAGCATACTTCAGAGGGAGAGTCCCCGCCATCCGAGTTGGCGAAGAGTGGGACGACATCGCGTACCACCCCTCCCCTTGCTGCCGATGAGGCCGCGGAGGTGTTGTCTCAAAAGACCCCTCCCGTGTCGTATACGGGGGGTGGTGTGATGACCCACAAGTATAGGGGGTCAATAGTAGTCCTTTCGATAAGTAAGAGTGTCGAACCCAACGAGGAGCAGAAGGAAATAACAAGCGGTTTTCAGCATGGTAATTTCTGAAAGCACTGAAATTGTAGGTAACAGATAGTTTGATAGCAAGATAGTTGGTAACAAGCAAGTAATGGTAACGGTAAATGAGGTGCAGCAAGGTAGCCCAATCCTTTTGTGGCAAAGGACAGGCCAGAACAATCTCTAGTAATAGGCAAAGTGTTCTTGAGGATACACGGGAATTTCATCTAGTCACTTTTATCATATTGGTTTGATTCGTGTTCGCTACTTTGATAATTTGATATGTGGGTGGACCGGTGCTTGGGTGTTGTTCTTACTTGAACAACCTCCCACTTATGATTAACCCCCTCGCAAGCATCCGCAACTACGAGAAAAGTATTAAGATAAAATCTAACCATAGCATTAAACATTTGGATCCAAATCAGACCCTTAGGAAGTAGCGCATAAACTAGGGTTTAAGCTTCTGTCACTCTAGTAACACATCATCTAATAACTAGTCCACAATGCATTCCCTTAGGCCCATGAATGGTGAAGTGTCATGTAGTCGACATTCACATGCCACCACTAAGGGAATCACAACATACATATCCTCAAATTATCGAACACATATCAAATTCACATGAATACTTGCAACATGACTTCTCCTGTGACCTCAAGAACAAAGGTAACTACTCACAAATAATAATCATGCTCAAGATCAGAGGGGTATTAAATAGCATAATTGATCTGAACATATAATCTTCCACCAAATAAACCATATAGTAATCAACTACGCAAGGTAATCAACACTACTAGTCACCCACAGGTACCAATCTGAGGTTCCGGTACAAAGATTGAACACAAGAGATGAACTAGGGTTTGAGAGGAGATGGTCTTGTTGAAGATGTTGATGAAGATTGGCCTCCCAAAGAGGAGAGGAGTGTTGGTGATGACGATGGCTTTGATTACCCCCTCCGGGAGGGAAGTTCCCCCGGCGGAATTGCTCCGTCAGAGGGCAAAAGTCCTCCTGCCCAAGTTCCACCTCGAGGCGGCGGCGCTTCGTCCCGAAAGTCCTAGTCTGATTTTTTCGAGGTCAAATGTGACTATATACCAGAAAATGGGCTCCGAAGGTGGGCCGAGGTGGCCACGATACACCAGGGCGCGCCCAAGGGGGTCTGCCGCGCACTGGTGGGTTGTGCCCACCTGGCTGGGCCCCTCCGTTAGTTTTCTGCTGCAGTATTTTTTATTAACTACAAAAATAATCTCCGTAAAATTTCAGCTTCATTGGAGTTGTGTTGAATAGGTATCTCTGATGTGCTTTTCTTTGGTCCAGAATTCCTGCTGCCGGTATTCTCCCTCTTTGTGTAAACCTTGCATATTATGAGAGAAAAGGCATTAGAATCACACCCTAAAGCATTATTATTCAACAAAACATAGTAAATAACTGAAGGAAATCATGATGCAAAATGGACGTATCAACTCCCCCAAGCTTAGACCTCGCTTGTCCTCAAGCGAAAGCCGATATCGAAAAGCATGTCCACATGGTTTGAGAGAGAGGTGTCGATAAAAACAAAATACGGACATAGAAGCATCATGCTTATTAATATAACAACAACAAACTCTAATATAAAATTTATTCAACACATTTTTATCATATAGCTTCTTATGAACAAGTAACAATTCATCACAACATAGAAGTATGAAGCATAAACCTTATTGAAAACCAACAAACTATGTTCTCAGTCAACTTTGCAACTACAATTCATCATATTTTTCAGGAAGGATCTCATGTCGGAGCCTTTTGGCAAGTCCACATACTCAACCATCATTTAGTCTTCTATGATTGCTAACACTCATGGCATACCCATGAGAAAAAAGTTTCAACCAGACACATAGGAAGATAGGGGCTTATAGTTTCGCCTCCCAACATATTCACCTCAAGGGTGATGTCAACAATAATAACTCATACCCACTCATATCCAACTGGATATATGTGCCTAGATCTTTGCTCACCACATGATGCTTGCAAAAAGAAAAAGTAAAAAGGAATAGGGGAGAATACTTTGACTCTTGCATAAAAGTAAATACATGAAAGTAAAAGATAGGCCCTTCGCAGAGGGAAGCAGAGGTTGTCATGCACTTATTGGTTTATATGCCCAATCCCTTAATGTAAAAGAACGTCACGCTATATTGCCCCCTATGATAGCAACCTTTATTATGCAGTCCGTCGCTTTTATTACTTTGCCATCATAAGTTCGTATAGCGCTCAATTTTCTCTTACACTAATTGATCAAACACTTTTAGAAGCAATTTTTATTGCCTTATTGCATCGATGACAACTTACTTGAAGGATCTTTCTCGATCCATAGGTAGGTATGGTGGACACTCAAAGAATGAATTTGGGTTTGGGTTTTTGGATGCACAAGTAGTATTTCTACTTAGTGCGGAATTTTTGGCTAGCAAAGATATTGAGCAAGCACCACATGTTGAAGGATCTATGACAATATAACTTCTATGTGGATATGAACAAGCATAAATCATTATGTTATCTTCCTTGTCGAACGTCAACAATTTTGACATATAATATTTGATGGGGGCTCACAATCACAAAAGATGTCCAAGATAGTGTATTTGCATGCAAATCTTCTCTTCCCTTATTAATTCTTTCATGAATTACATCATTGACCAATGCTATGTTTGTCAATCTCCAATAAATTTTACTACTTATACTTTCCTTATCTGATGTCATTACTCACCATAAGATTAGCATATGATTCTTTTTCTTTATTTTGATTGCAACAAGAAAGTAGAGAGGCAAAAACTCAAACTAAACGTTATTATATAACTCTCACTCGATTACATAAATAGATAGCCCACGAAACTAACTCACGAAAATAGATCATGCTAAACTTTTATTCAACTAAAGCAAATGGAAACTAAAGATCGAACTAAATAGGTAAAGGTGAATAAAAGTGGTGGTGATACAATACCGGGGCACCTCCCCCAAGCTTGGCTCAAGCCAAGGGGAGTGCCCATACCCGTGTACTCAAGTCTCCTTTGGTGGTAGTGATGAAGAAGGTGGTGGTGTTGTGATGTCACACTTCAGCTTCAAAAGATGTTCCAATTTGCGGATGACCCTCCTAAGGTTATTTATGTGCTCCTCTTGCAAAATA
Organism: Elymus sibiricus; assembly: GCA_039707655.1. Lineage (NCBI taxonomy): Eukaryota > Viridiplantae > Streptophyta > Magnoliopsida > Poales > Poaceae > Elymus > Elymus sibiricus. The sequence goes on along the minus strand of CM077665.1, from coordinate 226,667,359 downwards.
TTTTCACGGATGAGAAATTTATTCTGAACACGGACCGCTTCGAAAGCTCTAAAGGCTTTGATTTCAATAGGGGTGAGATGGCTGTAATAAGGTTGAAGGATATCTTCTTCTTCTCCCTCCTTAGATGGCATGGGTTGATCTCCTTCAGGGAGCTGATCCACCATAGCCTCCTTGCCCTTGTTGACTTCTTCCGGATCCTCCCTCTTCTGCTCTATCTTCATTAGCCAGGCATCTTCTTCCACGTTGTTAGACGAGGGAGAAGACATGATGCCTGTCTTGACAGATCTGATAGGAAAACAACATGAAACAAGAACAGAGGATTTTTCTGCGATGCGGTCGTCCAAACAGTCGGGGGTATATATAGAGAATTTTTATTCTTGGGAAACAAGCATATGGAAGGAAAACGGAGTCGGGAAGGTGTCCGAGGTGGGCACAACCCACCAGGGCACGCCCAGGGGTGCCTGGCGCGCCCTGGTGTATCGTGCTCACCTCGATCACCTTCCGGTTTATTTTTTTTATTTCCAAAATTTTCTAATATTCCAAAACTGGCAAAAAAAATTGCGGATTTTTCAGAGTCCGTTTACTTACCGTATCACGTACCTCCTATTTTTTTCAGAATTCTAGAGTGTTCTGGAAGGTTTCTTTTATGTGTTCCTCCGGTGTCATGGTTTGGATAACATTGCTTTCAACGTTAATAGGCGTACCTGAGATATAATGCTTAATTCTTTGTCCATTGACCACCTTTGGTTAGTACCTTCGGTGTTATTAATCTCGATAGCTCCAGAACGATAAACTTCTTCGATAATATAAGGTCCTTCCCATTTGGATAGAAGCTTACCTGCAAAGAATCTTAAACGAGAGTTGAACAAAAGAACATAGTCTCCTATTTTGAATTACCGCTTTTGGATTCTTTTGTCATGCCATCTTTTTACTTTTTCTTTGAATAGTTTGGCATTTTCATAGGCTTGGGTTCTCCATTCATCTAATGAGCTAATATAAAATAGCCACTTCTCACCGACAAGTTTAAAATCATAGTTGAGTTCTTTAATTACCCAATATGCTTTATGTTCTAATTCTAGAGGCAAATGACAAGATTTTACATATACCATTTTGTATGCAGACATACCCATAGGATTTTTATAAGCTGTTCCATAAGCCCAAAGTGCATCATCTAATTTCTTAGACCAATTCTTATGAGACCTATTGACAGTTTTTTGTAATATTAATTTTATTTTTCTATTGCTAAGTTCTACTTGACCACTAGATTGAGGATGATAGGGTGATGCAATTCTATGGTTAACATCATATTTAGCAAGCATCTTACGGAAAACACCATGGATAAAGTGTGAACCACCATCGGTCATTAAATATCTAGGGACTCCAAACCTCGGAAAGATAACCTCTTTAAGCGTTTTAATGGAGGTGTGGTGATCAGCACTAGTTGGAATAGCTTCTACCCACTTAGTGACATAATCAACAGCAACCAGAATATGAGTGTACCCGTTGGAGGAAGGAAAAGGCCCCATATAATCAAAACCCCAAACGTCAAATGGTTCAACAAGTGAATAATTCATAGGCATTTCCTGATGCTTACCGATATTACCAATCCTTTGACATTCATCACAAGACAAGACAAACTTACGGGCATCCTTGAAGAGAGTAGGCCAATAAAAACTAGATTGCAATACCTTGTGAGCAGTTCTATCTCCTGCATGATGTCCTCCATAAGCTTCGGAATAACAGTTCCATAGGATTTGTTCATGTTCATGCTCAGGTACACAACATCTAATAATACCATCTACTCCTTTATAAAGATGTGGGTCATCCCAAAAGTAATGTCTCAAGTCATAGAATTTTTTTCTCTTTTGTTGGTATGTGAAGCTAGGTGGTATATATTTAACGACAATGTAGTTAGCATAATCAGCATACCAATGTGTGTTTTGAGAAACATTTATTGCAGCTAACTGTTCGTCAGGGAAACTATCATCAATAGGTAGTGGGTCATCAAGAATATTTTCTAACCTAGACAAGTTATCAGCTACGGGGTTCTCAGCTCCCTTCCTATAAACAATGTGTAAGTCAAATTCTTGAACCAAGAGAACCCAACTAATGAGTCTAGGATTAGCATCTTTCTTTTCCATAAGGTATTTTATAGCAGCATGATCGATGTGAACAATAACTTTGGAATCAACAATATAGGATCTAAATTTATCACAAGCAAACACAACTGCTAAAAATTCCTTTTCAATGGTGGCATAATTTCGTTGGGCAATGTCTAGAGTTTTGCTAGAATAATGGATAACATTCAATTTCTTATCAACTCTTTGTCCTAGAATAGCACCAACAGCATAATCACTAGCATCACACATAATTTCAAAAGGCAAGTTCCAATCAGGTGGTTGTACAATAGGTGCAGAGGTTAAGGCTTTCTTGAGTGTTTCAAAGGCTTACACACAATCATCAGTAAAAACAAAAGGAATATCCTTTTGCAAAAGATTACTAAGAGGTCTAGAAATTTTAGAGAAGTCTTTGATGAACCTCCTATAAAAACTAGCATGACCAAGGAAACTTCGAATACCTTTAATATCTTTAGGACATGGCATTTTCTCAATTGCATCAACTTTAGCTTTATCCACCTCAATACCTCGTTCAGATATTTTATGCCCCAAGACAATGCCTTCATTAACCATAAAGTGGCACTTCTCCCAATTCAAGACGAGACTAGTTTGTTCACATCTCTGCAAAACTCGATCAAGGTTGCTTAAGCAATCATCAAAAGAAGTTCCGTAAACGGAAAAATCATCCATGAAAATGTCCACAATCTTTTCACAAAAATCAGAGAATATAGCAGTCATACATCTTTGAAAGGTAGCAGGTGCATTGCATAAACCAAAAGGCATACGTCTATAAGCATAGGTTCCAAAAGGGCAAGTAAAGGTAGTTTTCTCTTGATCGGATTGTGACACACGTATTTGAGAGAAACCAAAATATCCATCTAGGAAACAAAAGTGTGTGTGCTTAGATAGTCTTTCTAGCATTTGATCAATGAAAGGCAGAGGGTAATGATCTTTCCTAGTAGCTTTATTTAATTTTCTAAAATCAATTACCATTCTATAGCCAGTGACAATTCTTTGTGGAATGAGTTCATTCTTATCATTAGGAACAACGGTAATACCTCCTTTCTTAGGGACACAATGAACGGGACTTACCCATCTACTATCAGCTATGGGATAGATTATACATGCTTCCAGAAGCTTTAATATTTTCGTTCTTACCACTTCATTCATCTTAGGATTCAAACGCCGTTGGTGATCAGGTTGCATATTAATCTTGTGCTGACATAGAGTGGGACTAATGCCCTTAAGATCATCAAGAGTATATCCAATAGCAGCCCAGTGCTTCCTTAGAACTTTTAATAATCATTCTTCTTCATGTTCTGAAAGGTTAGCACTAATAATAACAGGATATATCTTTTTCTCGTCAAGATAAGCATACTTCAAAGTGTCAGGCAATTGTTTCAATTCAAACACAGGATCACCTTTAGGTGGAGGAGGACCTCCAAGAGTTTCAATAGGCAAATTGTGTTTTAGGAGAGGTTGTTGTTCAAATAAAATTTGATCTATTTCCTTTCTTTCGTTTCTTTCACGCAAGTGCATATCATTTTCATGGTCAAGCAAATATTGTTCTAACGGAAGAGTGGGAGGCACAGCAATAGAAGCAAGACCAATTATTTCATCCTTACTAGATAATGCTTTATCATGAGGTTGTCTACTAAACTTGGTAAAATTAAACTCATGAGACACATTACCAAAACTGACACCGACAGTTTGTTTTTCACAATCTATCTTAGCATTAACGATGCTCAAGAAAGGTCTACCAAAGATAATGGGACAAAAGTCATCTTGTGGGGAACCAAGGACTAGAAAATCAGTAGGGTATTTTAATTTCCCACAGAAGACTTCAACATCTCTAACAATCCCAAGTGGTGTGATAGTGTCTCTATTAGCAAGTTTAATAGTAACATCAATGTCTTCCATTTCAGCAGGTGCTATTTCATCCATAATTTCTTGGTATAGAGTAAAAGGGATAGCACTCACAATCAACCAAATCACATAAACCATGATAGCAATGATCTCCTATTTTGACTGAGACAACAGGCATGCCTTCTAGGGGTCTATGTTTATCTTTTTCATCGAGTTTAGCAATTCAAGCAGCTTCATCACAGAAGTAGATAACATGTCCATCAATATTTTCTACCAAGAGATCTTTAACCATAACAACACTACGTTCTACTTTAATTTGTTCAGGGGGTTTAGGTGCTCTTATATTACTCTTACGAACCACAGTTGATACCTTAGCATGTTCCATTATCCTAACAGGGAAAGGTGTTTTTTCAATATAAGCGGTAGGCACAACTGGATCAACATTGTAAAAGATGGTTTCTTCTTTAGCTATGACCGGTTCTTTAATTTCTTATTTAATAGGGGGATGATATTTAAACCACTTCTCCTTAGGGAGGTCAACGTGAGTAGCAAATGCTTCGCAGAAAGAGGCTACTATCTCAGAGTCAAGTCCATATTTAGTGCTAAACTTATGAAAAGTATCGGTATTCATAAAAGATTTAACAAAATCAAGTTCAAGCTTTATACCTAACTCATTACCTTCGTCGAGGTCCCAATCTTCAGAGTTGCGTTTAATTCTTTCTAAGAGATCCCACTTAAATTCAATAGTCTTCTTCATATAAGAACCAGCACAAGAAGTATCGAGCATGGATTGATCATTATGAGAAGGCCGAGCATTAAAATTCTGAATGATAACTTCTCTCGGAATGTCATGATTGGGGCATGAATATAACATTGACTTAAGCCTCCCCCAAGCCAGAGCGATGCTTTCTCCATCACGAGGCCAAAAATTATATATATTATTCCGATCACGATGAACTAGATGCATGGGATAAAACTTTTGATGGAATTCCAATTGCAAACGATTCCAGTTCCATGATCCAAGATCATCACATAGCCTATACCATGTCAATGCTTTTCCCTTCAAAGATAAAGGGAAAACCTTCTTCTTAACTTCATCTCCGGGTAAACCTGCAAGCTTAAATAATCCAAAATTTTCATTCACATATAAGAGGTGCAAAGCAGGATGTTCGGTTCCATCTCCTGCATAAGGATTAGCAAGCAGTTGTTCTAACATACCCAAAGGAATTTCATAGCCAATATTTTCAGTAGGTGTTGTAGGTTGAGGGGCAACTAATTGTGGTTCTGGCAGAGGTGAAGATACCCCGAACAAACCCCTCAAAGGATTGTTTTCCATAGTAGCAAGTAGCAATAAATTTCAGCACGTAGTATATGTTTTTCCTTACCGATTTCCACTTACCAAGAGCGCTTCACTCCCCGGCAATGGCGTCAGAAAAGAGTCTTCATGACCCACAAGTATAGGGGATCAATCGTAGTCCTTGCGATAAGTAAGAGCGTCGAACCCAACGAGGAGTAGAAGGAAATGACAAGCGGTTTCAGCAAGGTAATTTTTGCAAGCACTGAAATTGTAGGTAACAGATAGTTTGATAGTAAGATAGTTGGTAACAAGCAAGTAACGGTAATGGTAAACGAGGTACAGCAAGGTAGCCCAATCCTTTTGTGGCAAAGGACAGGCCAGAATAATCTCTAGTGATAGGCAAAGTGTTCTTGAGGGTACACGGGAATTTTATCTAGTCACTTTTATCATGTTGGTTTGATTCGTGTTCGCTACTTTGATAATTTGATATGTGGGTGGACCGGTGCTTGGGTGTTGTTCTTACTTGAACAACCTCCCACTTATGATTAACCCCCTCGCAAGCATCCGCAACTACGAGAAAAGTATTAAGATAAAATCTAACCATAGCATTAAACATTTGGATCCAAATCAGCCCCTTACGAAGTAGCGCATAAACTAGGGTTTAAGCTTCTGTCACTCTAGCAACACATCATCTAATAACTACTCCACAATGCATTCCCTTAGGCCCATGAATGGTGAAGTGTCATGTAGTCGACGTTCACATGACACCAGTAAGGGAATCACAACATACATATCATCAAAATATCAAACACATATCAAATTCACATGATTACTTGTAACATGACTTCTCCCATGACCTCAAGAACAAAGGTAACTACTCACAAATAATAATCATGCTTAATATTAGAGGGGTATTAAATAGCATAATGGATCTGAACATATAACTTCCACCAAATAAACCATATAGTAATCAACTACGCAAGGTAATCAACACTATTAGTCACCCACAGGTACCAATCTGATGTTCCGCTAAAAAGATTGAACACAAGAGATGAACTAGGGTTTGAGTGGAGATGGTGTTGTTGAAGATGTTGATTAAGATTGGCCTCCCAAAGATGAGAGGGGTGTTGGTGATGACGATGGCTTCGATTTCCCCCTCCGGGAGGGATGTTCCCCCGGCGGAATCGCTCCGCCGGAGGGCAAAAGTGCTCCTGCCCAAGTTCCGCCTCGAGGCGGCGGCGCTTCATCCCGAAAGTCCTCCTCTGATTTTTTCTAGGTCAAATGTGACTATATACCAGAAGATGGGCTCCGGAGGTGGGCTGAGGTGGCCACGATACACCAGGGCACGCCCAGGGGGGTCTGGCGCGCCCTGGTGGGTTGTGCCCACCTGGCTGGCCCCCTCCGGTAGTTTTCTGCTCCAGTATTTTTTATTAAATACAAAAATAATCTCCGTAAAGTTTCAGCTTCTTTGGAGTTGTGCAGAATAGGTATCTCTGATGTGCTTTTCTTAGGTCCAGAATTCCAGCTGCCAGTATTCTCCCTCTTTGTGTAAACCTTGCATATTATGAGAGAAAAGGCATTAGAATCACTCCCTAAAGCATTATTATTCAACAGAACATAGTAAATAATAGTAGGAAATCATGATGCAAAATGGAAGTATCATGGTGGTGACGACATCATGGCCGAGGTTAATACCTCGGTCACCGAGGACCAAGAGGGAAGCTTCCTTCTGGCGAATAAAAGTGGGGAGCCCGGACAATCTGAGCTCGCCTCGAGGACCGCTCTAGAGATTGCCCCGGAGCCTGTCCCAAAGACCACTCCGGAGACTGCTCAAGAGCAGGCTCCAGAGACCATTCAGGTGACTGCCCCGGAACAGGCACCGACAGTTGCCCCGGGGTCATCTATTCCGGACTCCACTAGAGGGGGAGACGCGGTACCGCTACAAGCATCCTCTGTAGCGGAGCAGGCCCAGACGAGATGGTCGGCCATGATGGAGAAGGCTTTAAACGACTCCTCCATTATTGAAGAACATCGCACTCTTCTGGGTGCGATTTTGCAAAGCTTCCAGTCCGTCAACAACGGGCTGAAGGCAGCTTTTGGAGGCCTCTTGACGGGCTTCAAGGTAAATAAAGTAATATTATTTTTACAAAGATAGTTTACTTTGTGTAATCCATATATATGGCAGCCCCCGAGCCCTGTTTGAGTTTGAAAAACTCGAGCGGGGGTCGACAATAGTGCAAGGATCACTTATAATAGTAAGAAATGAATCGTAGCCCCCGGGTCTCTGGCCGGAATGAGGTAAAATCTGGGCAGAGGGTCGAAAAACCAATAACTTGGGAGTCTAACGCATATAACCTATTACGCATGCCTCGTCTTCGGCTGCGGCCGCCAACGCCAGGGGGTTGACTGAGATGAATCGAAAGCTCAAGAGCTTTGATGAAGAACTCGACTGTCTCAACAAGCGGTTTGAGGAAGCGCAAGGTAAATCCGAGTTGGATCATCCTTACATTTTGAGTGTCTTCAGAATATGAAGTATTCGGATTACTATCCTTTAGCACGAAATGCCTGTTATGACTGCACGTTTCACCGCGGAGGTCGAGAGTCTCATGGCCGAGCTGCAGAGGGCGAGGCAAGGTGCCGAAGAGCAGAAGAAGAAGGCCGAATGAGTGACCGCCGACCTGACGTTAGCGACGACGGCCAGGTAGAAACATGAGGCTAGGGAGGCCGAGGTGCAATAGGAGCTCAAGGATGCCATCACTAAATGTGAGGCCCTTGATCTGAAAAATAAAGAGCAGGCTTCTGAGCTAACCTTGGTTAAGTTGGCCACTCAAGAGGTGCGAATGGAGGTGCAGAGCTTCCAAAAGGAGCTCTGCGAGGCCCAGCTTATTGCGGGTGGTAAGCCGTACTTAATGCAATGTCCTTTTAGTGGCAACAGTTTCATATTGCTTACTCGTCTACGGCATTCTGCAGGTGCTTTAACAGATTTGCCAAAAAGTGTGGCAAATGCGGCCCATTATTATGCCATTCGAGACGGGGATGTCACTCAGCGGCTGTTCTCAGAGCAATTTCAGGCTCCACAGCATCCTCCCCTCCCAACTGGCCAGATGAAGCAACTGATGGAGCTGCACCGGATGACGGAGCTGGCCATGAAAGACCTCTTCATGAGGTTATGGCCTGTGGAGCCGATGCCAAGTAGCTACTTTGGCCTGGTGCAGAGGCTTTGCGACGTTGCACCTCAGATCGACATCCTGAAGCGCTCTGTCTACATCGAAGGAACTCGTATGGCCTATGCAAGCCAACGTAGATGGCCACCGGAACCCCGCCTCCTGGAAAGGACTATAGGCACCCTGAGCAATATTTCCCCATTGTTATGGTCGGTGCTCGGGCGATAGAGGCCAAGTGCCCCAAAGATGTAATTTTGGAGTGATAGTGCTATCCTTTATTCGATAACAGTTAGACTTGTTTGCAAACTATAATGCGGGTGCCCTGCACGTTTTATCGTGCGTAGCTTTATTTATTTTGACTACTATATGGCCGTTCTATTCTGAAAGTTGCCAGTCTTTGGCTTCAGCCCCCATGTAGATGCTACACGGGGTGTTTAAGGAAAACGAGGCAATCAGAATATATGGCTTTATTGCTTTCACTTAGCCGTAGGAGCTTGACTGTAGAGTCTAGTGACTAGCCCCCAGTGTTTGTGGTGTTTGGCATTGCCGATGTTAGGGCCATAACCACTTGGTTTGTGCGAATACAAACCCTTCGTGAGACACGGGATAACCTCCAACGATTTTTATTTTGACACTTGTCATCGGATCGCAGATCGGTCCTCGCTTTTTATGAAAGTCAGTTTTCAGCTCTCTCCACTGAGGTACTTAACCGGACAAGCTGGAAGTACAATCAGAGTGGTTCTCTCTTTACTCCCGCACTGCCGAAGCAACTGTTATGGATACTTTATTAAAAAATAAAATTTTACAGAGGGAAGGTTGATACAGGGTTTTTATGAGTGCTTTTATGTCCCTACTGCGCCCTGCCGCACGTCTGCGCCTTTGCTCTGGATCTCCTTGAGAGGAGGTGGTAATCCGCGAGCGGACCTTTGGTCTTGAGAGGTCACCGCTGCATGTTAGCTTGATACTTGATCGATCCGTAGTGGTACGTGCTAGTCTCCCGAACATGGATTCGACCATAGCTCGGTCTAGCCGAACACTTAGCGAGCCCCCATAGCTACCCATGGTATTTTGAGCGCGAAATTATGCCTTTCGGGTACGTACCTTATGGCCAGCGGGGCCCTGCTATGGGGGGCATGTTCCTATTTGCCTTGGGGGGGAGAAATCTCCGGTAGTTGAAACAAGGCCCGGGCTCGCTTCCTCACCTTCCGTGCCTTGACGGCGGGCTGGGAGTTTGGTACCTCCTGGCCGATCTATGATTCGGCTGCTAGGGCCGCTGTGTGTTCCTCCGTCCGGAGGGAGCGCTCCATGTTGCCGTTGATTGTGATGACGCCCTTCGGTCCGGGCATTTTAAGCTTCATATATTCGTAGTGGGGAACGGCATTGAAGCGAACGAACGTTGTACGGCCAAGGAGGGCGTGGTAATAGCTATGGAATGGGACGATGTCAAAGATCAAGTCTTTGCTGCGAAAGTTGTCGGGTGAACCAAACACAACTTCAAGCGTTATGGTGCCCGAGCAGCGGGCTTCTACGTCTGGGATGACCTCTTTAATGGTGGTGCTGCTGGGTTTGATTCTTGACGGGTCGATACCCATCTTCTTTACTGTGTGTGAATAAATCAGATTGAGGCTGCTGCCTCCATCCATGAGGACCCTAGTCAGATGATACCCATCGACGATGGGATCGAGAACTAGGGCAGCCGATCCTCCATGACGGATACTGGTCGGATGGTCCCTACGATCGAAAGTGATCGGGCATGCCGACCATGGGTTGAATTTCAGGGCTACGGGCTCGACGGCGTAGACCTCCCGGAGAGCACGCTTCCCCTCCTTCGGTATGTGCGTGACATAGATCATGTTCACGGTTTTTACCTCAGGAGGGAATTTCTTTTATCCTTCGTTGTTTGGACCATGGGGCTCGTCATCGTCCTCACTATGTTGGCCCTTGTCGTGGTCTTCAGCAGCTAGTTTGCCGACCTGTTTGAACACCCAACAATTGTGGTTGGTGTGGTGCGGGCTTATCTGAAATGCCATGGATCTGGCATGGCATGTCTAGGATCTTGTCCAAATGAGTAGGTCCATGCATGTTCCCTTTGGTGGGGTTCTTCCATTTTCTTGATTTGCTGAATCCGGCATTAACGGTCATGCCTTCGGTATCACCAGCGTTATGTCAGCGCTTGTTCCTATTGCATCGTGGTTTCCCGTTTCCGTCCCGAGCTTCAGAGGTGTCCGGGTCTCTAGGGTTGTTGTCTCGGCGAGCAAGCCAGCTGTTCTCGCCCGCGCAAAAGTGGGTCATAAGTGAGGTTAGGGTCGACATTGTCCTCGGCCCCTCCTGGCCGAGCTGTCGAGCTAGTCATTCATCCCGAATATTGTGCCTGAAAGAGGCTATTGCTTCGGCATCCGGACAATCGACGATTTGGTTCTTCTTAGTCAAGAAACGATTCCAGAATTGTCTGGCTAACCGTCGGGCCGTTGAACGACGTAACTTAAGTCATCGGTGTCCAGAGGCCGGACATAAGTACCCTGGAGGTTAGCTCGGAAAGCATCCTCAAACTCTTCCCAGCTTCCGATAGAGTTTTCGGGAAGGTTGTTTAACTAGTGCCGCTCTGGTTCCTTCAGTTTTAGTAACAAATATTTTATGGCGTGGAGATCATCTCCCCGAGCCATATGGATGAGGAGAAGGAAATATTTGATCCACACCGTAGGTCGGTCGTTCCATCATATTGTTCGATATTTACTGGTTTGAACCCTTCGGGGAACTGCTGCCGCATTACGTCCTCCGTAAAGCACATTGAATGAGCGGCGCCCCGGACTCGAGCTACATCATTCCGGAGGTCGGATGCCATCCGGGCATGGTGCTCTGTGACGCCCCCAATTTGACCGTACGCTAATCATACACGCAGACGCGTACGACCAAGATTAGGGACTCACTAATCAATATCACAACACAACTTTAGGCACAAATTCAAACATAAATCATCATATTACAAACCAGGGGTCACGAGGACCCGAATACATAAGTCATACACACAAATGATATCTGAGTACAGACATAGTTAGTCAAGTTTTACCTTAAGAAGGCTAGCACAAACAACGATACAGATCGAAAAGGCGTAGGCCTCCTGCCTGGGAACCTCCTAACTACTCCTGGTCGGCTGGATCAACCCAGCAGTAAGTACCATCGGGACCCTCCTGGTAGTAAGCTCCGGCGGTGGCATCTGGCTCCTGGGCTCCATCGTCTGATGTATCAACAATAGGGTATGGGGGAAAATAATAGCAAAGCAACCTAGAGTACTCATCCAAAGTACTCGCAAGACTGACATCAGAACTACGCTAAACATGCAATGGTATCAAATGAGAAGGCTGTATTTGTGGACTGTATTGCAGAAATGCTAGAGGAGAGAGAAAGGCCTAGCCTATCGAAGACTAGCATCTTCAAGTAGTCTTGCAGCATCAGAAGAGAGTAGATAATAGTAGCATACATGTGGATATACAACAGCAATGCCCTGAGATCCTTTCTCGACTCCCTACGAGAAAGCGGTCCCGAGAGCATTATTAACAGTTTAATATGAATCATCATCAATTTGTAGTTGTCATAGATCCGGGCACAACTCCAAGCGTCCTGTTACCGTGGACACGGCTATTCGAATAGATATCTTCCCTGCAGGGGTGCACTACTGTTACCCAACACGCTCGATTACCTCCGGCCGGATACACTTGTTGGGTAATACCCGGCCTCGGGTGATCGACACAACGCAGCCCGACCTAGAGCTCAGCAGAGAGGCCAACACGCCGGTCTAAATCCTAAGTGCGCAGGGGTCTTGGGCCCATCACCCATTGCACTCCTGCACGTTGCGTGGCTGGCCGGAGAAACAGGCGCGACACTGGACAACCCAGTGACGTAACCAGCCCAATCCCGGCGATCAGCCCGCAAAGTAACCTGTGACGTCTGAAGAGCTTTCGGCTGATACTACGCTGCAGAGGGCCCCATTAAACCATTATCCCACGTGGTGGTAGTGCGAAATGGGCACGACGACCCACTCAGATCAAATACCCAGTTCCGTTAGGCGTATTTAGTATCGCGCGGGTGCTCTTGGAGCCGACCCGTCTTTAATGATATTCGCTCGCGGGCACCCTTGGGGCCAGCCCGACTTTACATTTCCCCGCGGGTACCTCTCGAGGTGGACCCGCCTGTAACAAAGGTCAAAGTAACCGTGTGTCCAAGTAACGAGGAGGAATCCGAGGAATCACCCTCGATGGATTCCCACTCGAGGAGTTGCGCGACGGTAGCTTAGCGCAGGTGATGTAAGAGGAATCACCCTCGATAACACACATCCGGGAAGCTATTCTACAGAGGCACCATCGAAAGTGAGCTAAGAGGTATCACCCTCGGCACTCGATGCCAACTCTGTAGTGTCGAGCAATTTAGGGGGTGTGCGGTGATGTGCTGCTCTCAGCCCGTCGAACATTCGATCGGGGCGCAGATGCTAAAGCGGAGCAACTACAGCAAGGGAGAGGGGCCACAGATGGTTTTCCATTCAACCTATACTAAGCAGTTTGGATAATAAGGCAGGTATCAATAGCAGTTATCAAAAACAGACTATGCATCAGAAATAGGATAAAACAGTAGCAGCGGCCATTTCAAATGCAAGCAGGAGGGAGAAAGGAATGGGTGATATACGCATGCGTCAAGGGGGTTTGCTTGCCTGGAAGCTCTGCTGAGAGGGGCTGGTCGTCTGACGGCTGGTCGTCGGGGGTGTAGTCGAACTCTGCTGGGACGGCGTCGGTCTCGGCGTCTATCGAGAGAGAAGGAGGGGGAAGAAACAATAAATATAAAGCAAACAAATGCAATCACTGATGCATGACATGCCTAAAAGATATGCAAATGTGCTTTACTGTCTAACTAAACGATTTAGTTAATTTAGGAATTTATCTGGATTTATTTTATTAAAGTGGTGCACTATTCATCTATCGAAAATAGTCAAAAAGTTCCATGTTCAGCTAGCTAGGAGTGTTGGACAGGTGTTTTGATTACATATTTAGAATCTTCATATTTTTCTGATCATTTTACATATATAAATTATTTTCATCTGACTTACGGTTTAAAAGATATGATTTTCTAAAGTTTTATTAATTTTCTGGAATTATTTTAATTATTTAATTCAACATTATCCGAAACAGTGTTGGGATGACGTCAGCATGACATCAGCATTGCATCAGCAGTCAACAGTGGGGTTGACCAGGTCAAACCTGACAGTGGGTCCCACACGTCATAGGCTCATTTTAATTAACAGGGTTAAATTATCCTAATTAACTAGTGGGCCCGCCCTGTCAGTGACTGATTAAACTAATTTAATTATTTTTAATTAATTCTAACCACCTAATTAACTAACTGACAGTGGGACCCATATGTCATAGACACAGAGGGGGGAGGCCCCACATGTCAGTGGCTCAGCTGACCCAGTCAGCGGCGCTGACTGGTCAACGGGCCCACGGCCCCACCAGTCAGGGTCACTGGCAGGTGGGCCAGGACCAGCCACGTCGGACGGCGGCCGCGGCTTCGCCGGAATCCCGCCGGAGAAGCTCCGGCGAGCTCCCGAAACGGTAGCGCGGCGCGGGTTTCGCGTAGAGGAGGCCATTTGCGACGCGGCCGGGCTCATTCGAACGGGCGTTCAACGCCGCGTCGAATGGTGGCGGTGGGAGCGGCTGAGGTGGCCGGTAGCGAGCGGCAGAAGCTCGCCGGCGGCGAGGCCCTTCGGGCGTGCGACGGGAATGGGGTTACGGGGCGCAAACGAGCGAGGCGATGCGCTGGGGAGGACCTACGCGACGCGGCGAGTGCAACGGTGGCATGCACGAGACCAAATGGTCGCCGTAGCTACGCCGGCGACGAGCTACGCGGCGGCGGGCTTCGGGCGCACGGTGAATCGGGTGCTACGGCGACTAATCGAGGCCGGAAGAGGGAGAGGAAGGAGCAGGAGCTCACCGGGGAGGCACACGTAGGCCCGGCGGTGGCTTAGGAGCAGCAGGGCGGTCGGAGACGGCGAAGTTCGTCGGCGGCCGAGAAGAGGAAGAAGAGCTCGTGGCGCTCAATGTAGGGGCTCCCGAGCTCTGGCGCGTTGTCGAGGGGGACGGGGAGGTCACGGCGGTGCTTGTGAGCGTCTCAGCGGGGCTCGAGGTCGTCGGTGGCCGCGGGATCAAGCGCGGCAGCGACGGCGACGTTGCGGGAGAGGTGGGGATCGAGAGGGAGGAAGCGTGCGGGGGGCGACTGAGGGGGCTAGGGTTCGGGGCGGTCGAGAGGGGCACGAGTGAGGCCTTAACGGCGTCGGGGACGGCGCGGATGGCCGGCGCGTGGCGATCGGCGGCGCTGTCGCGCGCGCCAGCCGACAGCGAGGCGAGGAGGACGACGACGCGCTGGCGGGCTGGGCTGGCTACTGTGCACTTGCAGCCCAAGTGCACAGTAGACCACTGCCCCTTTTCTTTTTCTTTTCTATTTCTTTTCTTTTCCACTGTTTTGCAAATTGTTTTAGCACTAAATGAATTTTAATAAATGTGTGACTTGGCTCAAATATTACAGTGCATTATTCTCAACCACCAAAAATTGGCTTGGGCAAATTATGATTTCATTTTAAATCCTATTAAATAATCTAGTGTTAAATTGTTGTTATTAGCTACTGTTTGGTTTAACAGAGTTGCTTAACCAATTTAAAGACTATTGCACATATTTTTATAATGGCCTCCAGAATATTTATCACATTTTGAACATTTTAGTTTCTGTCTTTGAACAACTTTTATTTTCACTTTAGATTTGAATTGCAAGTTTAAATTGGAATTTGAAATGAGATATGATGCAATGATGCTCAAGCATGGTTAATCATAATGACATGGCATTATCAAAGGGGTGATTACTGTAGCTATTACATGGGGGCGTTACAATTCTCCTCCTCTAACAAGAATTCTCGTCCCGAGAATTAAGAGGAAGACTGAAAGAAAGTAGAGGAAGACTGAAAGAAAGTAGGGTATCCTTTACGAAGACGGTCCTCGCGTTCCCAAGTGGCCTCATCCTCAGAATGATTTGACCACTGAACCTTGAGGAACTTGATCGACTTTTGACGAGTCCGACGTTCAGTTTGATCTAGAACGCGGATCGGATATTCTGGATAAGACAGATCTTCTCGAAATTCAAGTACATCATGATCCACAGCTCGGATAGGATCCTTAAAACAGCGACGAAGTTGCGACACATGAAAGACATCATGCACTTGAGAAAGGTTTGGCGGCAATTCCAATTGATATGCCACTTCTCCTCGACGAGCGAGAATGCAAAACGGGCCAATATAGCGGGGAGCTAACTTGCCCTTGATTCCGAACCGATGAGTGCCCTTCATCGGAGTGACACGAATGTAAGCTTGCTCACCAGGCTGATAGACCATTACCTTGTGCTTTCGGTCATAGTTGCTCTTCTGACGAGACTGAGCAGTTTTCAGATGTTCACGGACAATGCGGACTTGTTCTTCAGCTTGTTGAATAATGTCCGGTCCAACGAGTGAACGTTCCCCAGTTTCTGACCAATTCAGAGGGGTTCGACACTTACGTCCATAGAGAACTTCAAATGGTGCCATCTTCAGACTAGCTTGATAGCCATTGTTGTAAGAGAATTCGGCATATGGGAGAGATTCTTCCCATTTCTTACCGAATGAGATGACGCAAGCTCGAAGCATATCTTCAAGCACTTGGTTAACTCTTTCGACTTGACCCTGAGACTGAGGGTGATAAGCAGTGCTAAAAGACAGATGAGTTCCCATGGCTTCTTGGAAACTACTCCAAAACCTGGAAGTAAAGAGGCTGCCACGATCTGAACTGATCTCCAACGGAACACCGTGGAGTGACACAATTCTGGAAACATACAAGTCTGCTAACTGACTAGCAGTGATTGTCTCCTTGACAGGCAGAAAGTGAGCAACCTTTGAGAATCGGTCGATGACGACAAAGATAGCATCATGACCCTTCTGCGATCTGGGAAAACCAGTAATGAAGTCCATTTGGACTTTGTCCCATTTCCATTCCGGAATTTCAAGGGGTTGCAGAGTTCCAGCAGGCCTTTGATGTTCTGCTTTGATGCGACGGCAAACGTCACACTCAGCAACATACTTAGCAATATCATGTTTCATATCGGGCAACCAGTACCGCTGACGAATGTCTTGGTACATTTTGGTACTACCAGGGTGAATAGACAAGGGCGTGTCATGTGCTTCTTTCATGACATCCGAACGAGAGTCCAGATTATGCTTTCTGGGGACCACTAGGCGGCCTTTGAAGAACAAAGCACCATCCTCACCAACATGGTAGAAAGAAGGATTACCCTTGGAGAGGTACTTCTTAATCTTCTCAACTTCAGAGTCATAATTCTGTCTGGTCTTGATGTTGCGCTCGAGGTCTGGCTCAACCTCCAGGGTATTGAGATAACCCTGAGGAACAATGTGAAGGTTCAATTTGCGAAGCTCTTCATAAAGCATAGGTTGTGCTTCCTGAACCATGAGGTTGTTGCAATAAGCCTTGCGGCTCAAAGCATCGGCCATTACATTAGCCTTGCCAGGGGTGTAGGAGATATTCATATCATAATCGGCTACTGTCTCGAGCCATCTTTGTTGACGAAGGTTCAGGTCTGGCTGAGTATACAGATACTTCAAACTCTTATGATCCGTGTATATCTCGCAACGATTACCAAGGAGGTAATGTCGCCATAGCTTCAGAGCATAAATAACTGCAGCAAGCTCGAGATCATGTACCGGATAATTCTCCTCGTGAGGACGCAATTGACGAGAGCCATAAGCAACTACTCTGCGTTCTTGCATTAGGACACAGCCTAATCCTTGACGAGACGCATCACAGTAAATCTCGAAGTCCTTTTGAGAATCCGGGGGTGCTAACACTGGGGCAGATGTCAACTTATCTTTAAGCATCTGAAAGCTTTCTTGACATTTTCTTGTCCATTCAAATTTAACACCTTTGTGGAGCAGGTCAGTTAATGGCTTTGCAATCCTCGAGAAGTTCTCAACGAATCGGCGGCAATAACTAGCGAGTCCGAGAAAACTCCTGACTTGCTTGACGTTCTTCGGAGGAGTCCAGTCAAGAATAGCCTGAACTCGCTCGGGGTTAACGGCAATGCCATCTTTGGAAATCACGTGACCAAGATAAGTCACCTCGGATAACCAAAATTCACACTTAGAGTACTTGGCATATAACTGGTGTTCTCGTAACTTCTCCAATACAAGCCGAAGATGTTTGGCGTGTTCTTCTTCATTCTTGGAAAATATAAGGATATCATCCAAGTAGACCACGACGAACTTGTCGAGGTAGTCCATGAAGATATAGTTCATCAATCGGGAGAAGGTTGCTGGAGCATTAGTTAATCCGAAGGACATAACAGTGTACTCGTATGATCCATAGCGAGTAACGAAAGCAGTCTTCGGAATATCCTCCTTTCTAACTCGGATCTGATGATAACCCAACCTCAAGTCGAGTTTCGAGAACACAGAGGATCCAGCAAGCTGATCATAAAGATCGTTGATCTGGGGCAGTGGATATTTGTTCTGGATTGTTGCTTGGTTAATGGGCCGATAGTCCTGAACCAGTCGGTTAGTTCCATCCTTCTTCTTAACAAAGAGAGAAGGTGCTCCCCAAGCAGAGGAACTGGGGCGGATGAAACCCTTTTTCAGTGACTTGTCGATTTCTACCTTAAGCTCGAGAAGTTCATGCGGAGGCATCTTATAAGGATGCTTCGCAATAGGGGTAGTGCCAGGCTTCAAGTCGATGACGAACTCGACAGCTCTAACCGGGGGTATTCCTGGAAGTTCTTCCGGAAAGACGTCCGGAAAGTCACGGACGACCGGAACGTTCTCAATCCCTTCCAGAGGTGAGGCGTTCAAAGCATTCAGAGCATATATCTGAGCTTCGGCATTCCGGGTAATCCGGGCGGTGTAGATCACTATCTCATCTGAGGGGTGCAAGAGTTGGACGACTTGGTGGCACAATTGATCGAAGCAGTGTGAGCTTTCAACCAATCCATTCCCAGAATGAGGTCTATGGTGGAAGAGTTCAATACAATGGGTGAAACAAGAAATTCCAATCCTTTGATTTCAATAGGGATATTGCGTGCTATCATGGAGGTTTGACAACGGCCACTGGGGGTTTTAACGACCAGTGGGGTATGCATCTCCAGTAGGCGCATACGGAATGTATCGGAACTTAGAGGCATCCAAGCTACGATGCTCTCCACGGAGTCGTGTGACAGCAGAATAGGCAGCATCATGGACTGCCATCTCAATCGTCACACCGATACCGTGAAAAAGGTGCAACTCGGTGTCTGAGTCATCTCGCTGATCATAGATACGAACATCAGCATGGTACTGCTCCTGGTTGAACTCGCGGTAATCCTCGTAAACCATATACTCGGGGTACCAGCGGTAGCCAAGTCTGGTCAGGAGGGCGATCAGGACAGCTGGAAAACCAGGGGCATCACGAGCCCAAGTGTGAAGCACAAGCTGCGTCGCAGGGCGCGGTGGAAACAGGCGATCCATCTGAAACAGAGGAAATTCAGGATTTGTCAAATGACAATGGGAAGCATAATACAACTTGGAAAGAAAGGTTAAACAGACCAATGGAAAGGAAAATGTGATTATCAGATTAATCAGATCAATGATAGGGAAACAAGCACTGATAATCCAGCTCTCCGGGTGGACGAGATTACGAGATCCTAGTGTCGGCGTTAGTAAAATTCATTTAACCCGAAAGGAAGAGAGTTCAGAGTCCCAGAGTATAGAAGAGAAATAAAAGATCCTAATACCACCCAGTTGGCGACGTGGGCCCGTAAGCCACACAGCCATGTTAGTAAAATAGTTTTCGGAAACACTAGACTCAACTACGGCCAAGGAGTTGGATAGGGGCTTCCTACAGGCAGTCGGCTCTGATACCAACTTGTGACGCCCCCAATTTGACCGTACGCTAATCATACACGCAGACGCGTATGACCAAGATTAGGGACTCACTAATCAATATCACAACACAACTTTAGGCACAAATTCAAACATAAATCATCATATTACAAACCAGGGGTCACGAGGACCCGAATACATAAGTCATACACACAAATGATATCTGAGTACAGACATAGTTAGTCAAGTTTTGCCTTAAGAAGGCTAGCAAAAACAACGATACAGATCGAAAAGGCGCAGGCCTCCTGCCTGGGAACCTCCTAACTACTCCTGGTCGGCTGGATCAACCCAGCAGTAAGTACCATCGGGACCCTCCTGGTAGTAAGCTCCGGCGGTGGCATCTGGCTCCTGGGCTCCATCGTCTGATGTATCAACAATAGGGTATGGGGGAAAATAATAGCAAAGCAACCGTGAGTACTCATCCAAAGTACTCGCAAGACTGACATCAGAACTACGCTAAACATGCAATGGTATCAAATGAGAAGGCTGTATTTGTGGACTGTATTGCAGAAATGCTAGAGGAGAGAGAAAGGCCTAGCCTATCGAAGACTAGCATCTTCAAGTAGTCTTGCAGCATCAAAAGAGAGTAGATAATAGTAGCATACATGTGGATATACAACAGCAATGCCCTGAGATCCTTTCTCGACTCCCTACGAGAAAGCGGTCCCGAGAGCATTATTAACAGTTTAATATGAATCATCATAAATTTGTAGTTGTCATAGATCCGGGCACAACTCCAAGCGTCCTGTTACCATGGACACGGCTATTCGAATAGATATCTTCCCTGCAGGGGTGCACTACTGTTACCCAACATGCTCGATTACCTCCGGCCGGATACACTTGTTGGGTAATACCCGGCCTCGGGTGATCGACACAACGCAGCCCGACCTAGAGCTCAGCAGAGAGGCCAACACGCCGGTCTAAATCCTAAGTGCGCAGGGGTCTTGGGCCCGTCACCCATTGCACTCCTGCACGTTGCGTGGCTGGCCGGAGAAACAGGCGCGACACTGGACAACCCAGTGACGTAACCAGCCCAATCCCGGCGATCAGCCCGCAAAGTAACCTGTGACGTCTGAAGAGCTTTCGGCTGATACTACGCTGCAGAGGGCCCCATTAAACCATTATCCCACGTGGTGGTAGTGCGAAATGGGCACGACGACCCACTCAGATCAAATACCCAGTTCCGTTAGGCGTATTTAGTATCGCGCGGGTGCTCTTGGAGCCGACCCGTCTTTAATGATATTCGCTCGCGGGCACCCTTGGGGCCAGCCCGACTTTACATTTCCCCGCGGGTACCTCTCGAGGTGGACCCGCCTGTAACAAAGGTCAAAGTAACCGTGTGTCCAAGTAACGAGGAGGAATCCAAGGAATCACCCTCGATGGATTCCCACTCGAGGAGTTGCGCGACGGTAGCTTAGCGCAGGTGATGTAAGAGGAATCACCCTCGATAACACACATCCGGGAAGCTATTCTACAGAGGCACCATCGAAAGTGAGCTAAGAGGTATCACCCTCGGCACTCGATGCCAACTCTGTAGTGTCGAGCAATTTAGGGGGTGTGCGGTGATGTGCTGCTCTCAGCCCGTCGAACATTCGATCGGGGCGCAGATGCTAAAGCGGAGCAACTACAGCAAGGGAGAGGGGCCACAGATGGTTTTCCATTCAACCTATACTAAGCAGTTTGGATAATAAGGCAGGTATCAATAGCAGTTATCAAAAACAGACTATGCATCAGAAATAGGATAAAACAGTAGCAGCGGCCATTTCAAATGCAAGCAGGAGGGAGAAAGGAATGGGTGATATACGCATGCGTCAAGGGGGTTTGCTTGCCTGGAAGCTCTGCTGAGAGGGGCTGGTCGTCTGACGGCTGGTCGTCGGGGGTGTAGTCGAACTCTGCTGGGACGGCGTCGGTCTCGGCGTCTATCGAGAGAGAAGGAGGGGGAAGAAACAATAAATATAAAGCAAACAAATGCAATCACTGATGCATGACATGCCTAAAAGATATGCAAATGTGCTTTACTGTCTAACTAAACGATTTAGTTAATTTAGGAATTTATCTGGATTTATTTTATTAAAGTGGTGCACTATTCATCTATCGAAAATAGTCAAAAAATTCCATGTTCAGCTAGCTAGGAGTGTTGGACAGGTGTTTTGATTACATATTTAGAATCTTCATATTTTTCTGATCATTTTACATATATAAATTATTTTCATCTGACTTACGGTTTAAAAGATATGATTTTCTAAAGTTTTATTAATTTTCTGGAATTATTTTAATTATTTAATTCAACATTATCCGAAACAGTGTTGGGATGACGTCAGCATGACATCAGCATTGCATCAGCAGTCAACAGTGGGGTTGACCAGGTCAAACCTGACAGTGGGTCCCACACGTCATAGGCTCATTTTAATTAACAGGGTTAAATTATCCTAATTAACTAGTGGGCCCGCCCTGTCAGTGACTGATTAAACTAATTTAATTATTTTTAATTAATTCTAACCACCTAATTAACTAACTGACAGTGGGACCCATATGTCATAGACACAGAGGGGGGAGGCCCCACATGTCAGTGGCTCAGCTGACCCAGTCAGCGGCGCTGACTGGTCAACGGGCCCATGGCCCCACCAGTCAGGGTCACTGGCAGGTGGGCCAGGGCCAGCCACGTCGGACGCGGCCGCGGCTTCGCCGGAATCCCGCCGGAGAAGCTCCGGCGAGCTCCCGAAACGGTAGCGTGGCGCGGGTTTCGCGTAGAGGAGGCCATTTGCGACGCGGCCGGGCTCATTCGAACGGGCGTTCAACGCCGCATCGAATGGTGGCGGTGGGAGCGGCTGAGGTGGCTGGTAGCGAGCGGCAGAAGCACGCCGGCGGCGAGGCCCTTCGGGCGTGCGACGGGAACGGGGTTGCGGGGCGCAAACGAGCGAGGCGATGCGCTGGGGAGGACCTACGCGATGCGGCGAGTGCAACGGTGGCACGCACGGGACCAAATGGTCGCCGTAGCTACGCCGGCGACGAGCTACGCGGCGGCGGGCTTCGGGCGCACGGTGAATCGGGTGCTACGGCGACTAATCGAGGCCGGAAGAGGGAGAGGAAGGAGCAGGAGCTCACCGGGGAGGCACACGTAGGCCCGGCGGTGGCTTAGGAGCAGCAGGGCGGTCGGAGACGGCGAAGTTCGTCGGCGGCCGAGAAGAGGAAGAAGAGCTCGTGGCGCTCAATGTAGGGGCTCCTGAGCTCTGGCGCGTTGTCGAGGGGGACGGGGAGGTCACGGCGGTGCTTGTGAGCGTCTCAGCGGGGCTCGAGGTCGTCGGTGGCCGCGGGATCGAGCGCGGCAGCGACGGCGACGTTGCGGGAGAGGTGGGGATCGAGAGGGAGGAAGCATGCGGGGGGGCGACTGAGGGGGCTAGGGTTCGGGGCGGTCGAGAGGGGCACGGGTGAGGCCTTAACGCCATCGGGGACGGCGCGGATGGCCGACGCGTGGCGATCGGCGGCGCTGTCGCGCGCACCAGCCGACAGCGAGGCGAGGAGGACGACGACGCGCTGGCGGGCTGGGCTGGCTACTGTGCACTTGCAGCCCAAGTGCACAGTAGACCATTGCCCCTTTTCTTTTTATTTTCTATTTCTTTTCTTTTCCACTGTTTTGCAAATTGTTTTAGCACTAAATGAATTTTAATAAATGTGTGACTTGGCTCAAATATTACAGTGCATTATTCTCAACCACCAAAAATTGGCTTGGGCAAATTATGATTTCATTTTAAATCCTATTAAATAATCTAGTGTTAAATTGTTGTTATTAGCTACTGTTTGGTTTAACAGAGTTGCTTAACCAATTTAAAGACTATTGCACATATTTTTATAATGGCCTCCAGAATATTTATCACATTTTGAACATTTTAGTTTCTGTCTTTGAACAACTTTTATTTTCACTTTAGATTTGAATTGCAAGTTTAAATTGGAATTTGAAATGAGATATGATGCAATGATGCTCAAGCATGGTTAATCATAATGACATGGCATTATCAAAGGGGTGATTACTGTAGCTATTACATGGGGGTGTTACATGCTCCTCCCGAACTCTATTGTTCTTGTCAAGCCAGGATTGGTAATCGTCCCGCCTAATGGGGATGTGTTTGACGTGGCTTGAGACTGCGTCGGTATTTGATACGTCTCCAATGTATCTATAATGTTTTTCTTGTTACATGCTGTTATATTATCATTCTTGGATGTTTTACAATCATTTTATAACAACTTTATATCATTTTTTGGGACTAACCTATTGACATAGTGCGAAAGTGCCAGTTGCTGTTTTTGCTTATTTTTTACTTCACAGAAAATTAATACCAAACGGAGTCCAATCATGACAAAACTTTTTGGAGATTTTTTCTGGACCAGAAGCCACCTAGTGGTCCTAAGAACTGCCGGAGAGGTGGGCCGTGGAGACCACAACCCACCAGGGCGCGCCAGGTGGGCCCCGGCGCGCCCTGATGGGTTGTGCCCTCCTCGGCCCCCTTCCGCACCGCCTCTGATGCCTATAAATTCCCAAATATTCCAAAAACCCTAGGGGAGTCGACGAAACACAATTCCAGACGGCGCAAGTTCCAGAACCTCGAGATCCAATCTAAACACCATCACGGAGGGGTTCATCTTCCTCATAGGTGCCTCTCCGATGATGCGTGAGTAGTCCACCACGGACCTACGGGTCCGTAGGAAGTAGCTAGATGGCTTCTTCTCTCTCTCTTATGATTCTCAATACAATGGTCTCTTGGAGATCTATTTGATGTAAACTTTTGCGGTGTGTTTGTTGGGATCCGATGAATTTTGCGTTCATGATCAGTTTCTATCCATGAATATTATCTGAGTCTTCTTTGATCTCTTATATGCATGATTACTTATAGCCTCGTATTTCTTCTACGAATCTTTGGTTTAGTTAGGCCGACTAGATCGATTTTTCTTGCCATGGGAATAGGTGCTTTGTGATGGGTTCGATCTTGCGGTGTTCTTTCCTAGTGACAGAAGGGGCAGCAAGACGAGCATGTATCGTTGTTGTTAAGGATAACAAGATGGGGTCTATTCCTACATGAATAGAGCTTGTCTACATCATGTCATCGTTCTTATTGCATTACTCCGTTTTTCCATGAACTTAATACACTAGATGCATGCTGGATAGCGGTCGATGTGTGGAGTAATAGACGTAGATGCAGGCAGGAGTCGGTCTATCTATCTTGGACGTGATGCCTATATAATGATCATCGCCTTGGATATCGTCATGACTATTCGATTTTCTATCAATTGCCCAACAGTAATTTGTTCACCCACCGTGCGCTATACTCATGAGAGAAGCCACTAGTGAACCCTACGGCCCCCGGGTCTACTTTTCCATCATATTGCCTTCCGATCTACGTTTTGGCAATCTTTGTTTTCAGATCTACAAAACCAAAATCCCAAAAATATACTGCATATTTACTCTTTTTTATTTGTGTTCTTGAGAGTTCTATCTCTCCTATCTATCACTACCTAATCTATCTTATTACCGTAGAGAGATTGACAACCTCTCTTTCGCGTCGGGTTGCAAGTATTTGTTGTTTGTGTGCAGGTGCTGCTTATTGGGTGGTGGTGATCCTCCTACTGGTTCGATAACCTTGGTTTCGTAACTGAGGGAAATACTTACCGTCGCTGTGCTGCATCATCCCTTCCTCTTTGGGGAAATACCGACGCAGTCTCAAGCCACGTCAAAGGAATTTCTGGTGCCATGGTGATGACACTTATGTTATTTTGTTGAGTTTGCTCCCACTACTATGGATGAAAAGGAATTTTCTTATGTGGAGAGTAATGAAAATTCTATGCTAGTGCATCATGAAAATAATGATTTATGTGATAGTTATATTGTTAAATTCCTTCATGATGCTACTGAAATTTATTATGAGGGGGGAATATATGCTTGTAGGAATTGCAATAACATCGAGTTTCCTCTCTATGTGTTCAAAGTTTTGAAGTTATGCTTGTTTTGCCTTCCTATGCTAGTTGATTCTTGTTCTCATAAATTGTTTGCTCACAAAATTCCTATGCATAGGAAGTGGGTTAGACTTAAATGTGCTTGTCATGAGATTCATGATGCTCTCTTGCATATTTCAATTACTACTTTTTATGTGAGCATCATTGAAATCATCATTCCTAGCTAGGGGCGTAAAACGATAGCGCTTGTTGGGAGGCAACCCAATGAATAAATAAATTTTTGCTTTTCCCTTTGTGTTTTTGAGTGTTGACACAATTATGCTTCTATTATGATTGTGTTTTTATGGTTAATTTAGTGTTTGTGCCAAGTAAAGCCTTTAGGATGATTCATAGGATGAGTAGAAGTGATGCTGAATCTGAAACAGAAATTTTGCGTCCAGTATATGAATTTTCATTTTTTTCTGGAACGTGATCTTGAGCTGACATTTTAACACAGTGTTTCTATACAAATTCCTTATGCTGTACTACTTTTTCAGAATTTTTAGAGTTACAGAAGTATGGGTAGAGTACAGATTACTACAGACTATTCTGTTTAAGACAGATTCCGTTTTCGTTGCATTGTGTGCTTGTTTTGATGAATCTATGGCTTATATTGAAGGGTATGAGCCATGGTAAAGTTAAAATACATTAGGTATAATGCAATAATAAAATACGAATGGGTTTGCAACAGTACCTAAAGTAGTGATTTGCTATAATATACAAACGGATCTCACGAAGATTTTGTTGAGTTTTGTGTGATTGAAGTTTTCAAGTTTTGGGTGAGATCACGATGGATGAAGGAATAAGGAGTAATAAAAGTCTAAGCTTGGGGATGCTACCGCACCCCCAAGATATATCCAAAGAGAAACAAGCAACTAAGCTTGGGGATGCCCCCGAGTGGCATCCCCTATTTCTTCTAACGACCATCGGTATTTTACTTGGAGCTATATTTTTATTCGTCACATATCGTGAGTTTTGCTTGGAGCGTCTTGTATATTTGCTTGCTTTGTTTGTTAGTTTGTCCTTTGTATCCTTGCTGGACACACGTATTTGAGAAAGCCAAAATCATGCTATGATTTGTTAGAATTGCTCTATGTGCTTCACTTAAACTTTTTGAGCTATAGAATTGCCCTAGTGCTTCACTTATATCTTTTTGAGCATGGTGTGCTTGGAAATTTTTGTAGAAATACTCTCATGCTTCACTTAGATTAATTTGAGAGTTAGTAAATTTTGAAGAAATCCTCTCATGCTTCACTTATACCTTTTTGAGAGATGAAATCTTTATGCTCATGTGCTTCGCTTAAATTTGTTTGAGCTTGCCAAAAAGCAATGGCAATATATGAAACTAGTCCCAAAGTGATAGATATCCAAGGAGGATATAATAAAAACTTTCATGAAGATCATTGGACAAATTAAACTTGATTCCTTGTAATAGTTTTGAAACATGATGATAGTAATATGTGAGTCATGTTAGTGAGTAATTATGCTTAGTAGGAATATTGGTGTTAAGGTTTGTGATTCCCTATGCATGCAAGAAAGTCAATAGTTATGCAATGAAGTTGCATCCTACTTGTGGTGCATTATTCGGTGTTAGTTATGTTCAATGCTCACTTATGTGAATTTTTGTTTCTTGGTTTGGTTGCTTCCCAATCTATTTGCTAGCCTCCATTTGTCCTAAGTAGAAATACTACTTGTGCATCCAAAATCCTTAAACCAAGTTTTGCCTTATGAGTCCACCATACCTACCTATATGCAGTATTTCCATGCCATTCCAAGCAAATTTGTATGTGCCATCTCTAAATTTTCAAAATAAATTTTCTCTTTTGTGTGCCCGTACCGCTCATGAAACGGTGGGGAGTGTCCAATAGTTTTCCATGCTAGATGTGTTATTCTCAAGATGAGTGTTTATTCACTTGTCATTGCATGAGAGTGCGGCGGTAATAGGGATGCCCATTCCCGAAATGAAAAAGAAAAAATATTTACTTTATGTTGTCAAATAATAAATTCCTTGGAAAGTGTTGGGATGGAAGGCAACCGTGGATACGGCCCGCCATGGAAAGTGAAAGTTTAGTGGAAAAGGGAATAAACTTTATTTTCTGTTTGGGAACCGCCTATGATATATCTAGCATATAAATTATTGTGAACTACTTTGTCATTTTCATTGATAGGAAAAGCATGCCACCCAAAATATTTTTCTCTCTCCATTTAAAAACTTGAGCTCTGGCACCTCTACAAATCCCTACTTCCCTCTGCGAAGGGCCTATCTATTTACTTTATGCAATTTTTATTTTTGCTTTGAGTCTCCATCTTCTCTTATAAGCACCAACTAGGGGGCACTATGATCATACTTGAGCATTGGACATAGCTAATATTTGAGTGTGTTTCATGAATGGATCAATGATTGAGCATGTTGGGCTAGGGATAACTCTCTTTAATGTTGATATTTTGAAAGACATGGTGGCTTGTTGACATGCTTGAGTATTGAAGTCATTATGTTAAAACTAGACTATTGCTTTGAATCATTATAAGTCCAAATGTCCATGCTATATAAAAGAAAAGAATGTGATGAACATGTTAGGCAGCATTCCACATCAAAAATTTTGTTTTTATCATTTACCTACTCGAGGACGAGTAGGAATTAAGCTTGGGGATGCTGATACGTCTCCAACGTTTCTATAATTTTTGCTTGTTCCATGTTGTTATATTATCATTCTTGGATGTTTTACAATCATTTTATAACAACTTTATATCATTTTTTGGGACTAACCTATTGACATAGAGCCAAAGTGCTAGTTGTTGTTTTTGCTTGTTTTTAACTTCGCAGAAAATTAATACCAAACGGAGTCCAATCGCGATCAAACTTTTTGGAGATTTTTTCTGGACCAGAAGACACCGAGTGGGCCAAAGAACTATAAGAGAGATGGGCCGTAGAGACCACAACCCAACAGGGCGCGCCAGGGAGGGCCGGCTCGCCCTGATGGGTTGTGCCCTCCTCGGCCCCCTTTCGCACCGCCTCTGATGCCTATAAATTCCCAAATATTCCAAAAACCCTAGGGGAGTCGACGAAACACAATTCCAGCCGCCGCAAGTTCCAGAACCTCGAGATCCAATCTAAACACCATCGCGGAGGGGTTCATATTCTTCATAGGTGCCTCTACGATAATGCGTGAGTAGTCCACCATAGACCTACGGGTCCGTAGGCAGTAGCTAGATGGCCTCCTCTCTATCTCTCTCTCTCTCTCTCTCTCTCTCTCTCTCTCTTATGATTCTCAATACAATGGTCTCTTGGAGATCTATTTGTTGTAAACTTTTGCGGTGTGTTTGTTGGGATCCGATGAATTTTGAGTTCATGATCAGTTTCTATCCACGAATATTATCCCAGTCTTCTTTGATCTCTTATATGCATGATTACTTATAGCCTCGTATTTCTTCTCCGAATCTTTGGTTTAGTTAGGCCGACTAGATCGATTTTTCTTGCCATGGGAAGAGGTGCTTTGTGATGGGTTCGATCTTGCGGTGTTCTTTCCCAGTGACAGAAGGGGCAGCAAGACACGCATGTATCGTTGCTATTAAGGATAACAAGATGGGGTATATTCCTACATGAATAGAGCTTGTCTACATCATGTCATCATTCTTATTGCATTACTCTGTTTTTCCATGAACTTAATACACTAGATGCATGCTGGATAGCGGTCGATGTGTGGAGTAATAGAGGTAGATTCAGGCAGGAGTCGGTCTATCTATCTTGGACATGATGCCTATATAATTATCATCGCCTTGGATATCGTCATGACTACTCAATTTTGTATCAATTTCCCAACAGTAATTTGTTCACCCACCGTGCGCTATACTCATGAGAGAAGCCACTAGTGAACCCTACGGCCCCCGGGTCTACTTTTCCAACATATTGCTTTCCGATCTACATTTTTGCAATCTTTGTTTTCAGATCTACAAAACAAAAAACCCAAAAATATATTGTTGCATATTTACTCTTTTTATTTGTATTCTTGAGAAATCTATCTCTCCTATCTATCACTACCTAATCTATCTTATTACCGTAGAGAGATTGACAACCTCTCTTTCGCGTCGGGTTGCAAGTATTTGTTGTTTCTGTGCAGGTGCTGCTTATTGGGTGGTGGTGATCCTCCTACCAGTTCGATAACCTTGGTTTCATAACTGAGGGAAATACTTACCGTCGTTGTGATGCATCATCCCTTCCTCTTGGGGGAAATACCGACGCAGTCTCAAGCCACGTCAGTATTTCCCCAACTTTCCACTTACCAAGAGCGCTTCACTCCCCGGCAACGGCGCCAGAAAAGAGTCTTGATGACTCACAAGTATAGAGGATCAATCGTAGTCCTTTCGATAAGTAAGAGTGTCGAACCCAACGAGGAGCAGAAGGAAATGACAAGCGGTTTTCAGCAACGTAATTTCTGCAAGCACTAAAGTTGTAGGTAACAGATAGTTTGATAGCAAGGTAATTGGTAATGGGCAAGTAACGGTAACGGTAAACAAGGTGCAGCAAGGTAGCCCAATCCTTTTGAGGCAAAGGATAGGCCAGAACAATCACTAGTAATAGGCAAAGTGTTCTTGAAGGTACACAGGAATTTCGTCTAGTCACTTTTATCATGTTGGTTTGATTCATGTTCGCTACTTTGGTAATTTGATATGTGGGTGGACCGGTGCTAAGGTGCTGTTCTTACTTGAACTAACAACCTACTTATGATTAACCCCCTCGCAAGCATCTGCAACTACGAGAAAAGTATTAAGACAAAGTCTAACCATAGCATTAAACATGTGGATCCAAATCAGCCCCTTACGAAGTAAAGGTAGTGTTCTCTTGATCAGATTGTGACACAGGTATTTGAGAGAAACCAGAATATCCATCTAAGAAGGAAAAGTGTGTGCTTAGATAGTCTCTCTAGCATTTGATCAATGACCGATAGAGGGTAATGATCTTTTCTACTAGCTTTATTTAATTTTCTAAAATCAATTACCATTCTATAGCCAGTGACAATTCTTTGTGGAATAAGTTCATTCTTATCATTAGGAACAACGGTAATACCTCCTTTCTTAGGGACACAATGAACGGGGCTTACCCATCTACTATCAGCTATGGGATAGATTATACCTGCTTCCAGAAGTTTTAATATTTCAGTTCTTACCACTTCTTTCATCTTAGGATTCAATCGCCGTTGGTGATCAACAACGGGTTTAGCATCAGGTTCCATATTGATCTTGTGCAGACATAGAGTGGGGCTAATGCCCTTAAGATCATCAAGGGTATATCCAATAGCAGCCCGGTGCTTCCTTAGAACTTTCAATAATCTCTCTTCTTTATGTTCTGAAATGTGAGCACTAATAATAACAGGATATATCTTTTTCTCGTCAAGATAAGCATACTTCAAAGTGTCAGGCAATTGTTTCAATTCAAACACAGGATCACCTTTAGGTGGAGGAGGACCTCCAAGAGTTTCAATAGGCAAATTGTGTTTCAAGAGAGGTTGTTGTTCGAAGAAAATTTGATCTATTTCGTTTCTTTCACGCAAATGCATATCATTTTCATGGTCGAGCAAATATTGTTCTAATGGATCAGTAGGAGGCATGGCAATAGAAGCAAGACAAATTATTTCATCCTTATTGGGTAACGCTTTATCACGAGGTTGTCTACTAAACTTGGAAAAATTAAACTCATGAGACACATTACCGAAACTGACACCTACAGTTTGCTTTTCACAATCTATCTTAGCATTGACGGTGCTCAAGAAAGGTCTACCAAAGATAATGGGACAAAAGTCATCTTGTGGGGAACCAAGGACTAGAAAATCAGTAGGATAATTTACTTTCCCACACAAGACTTCAACATCTCTAACAATTCCAAGTGGTGTGATAGTGTCTCTATTAGCAAGTTTGATAGTGACATCAATGTCTTCCATTTCAGCAGGTGCTATTTCATCCATAATTTCTCGGTATAAGGTAAAAGGAATATCACTCACACTAGCACCTAAATCACATAAACCATGATAACAATGATCTCCTATTTTAACTGAGACAACATGCAAGCCATCTATGGGTCTATGTTTACCTTTTTCATCAGGTTTAGCAATTCTAGCAGCTTCATCACAAAAGTAGATAACATGCCCATCAATATTTTCTACCAAGAGATCTTTAACCATAGCAACACTAGGTTCTACTTTAATTTGCTCAGGGGGTTTAGGTGCTCTTATATTACTCTTACGAATCACAGTTGATACCTTAGCATGTTCCTTTTGTCGGATTTAGGGCTCCGCAAAACCCTCAAGGTTCGAACACGGGGGCGTGTGCGAAGATTCCCTTGCAGCTTCGCCCTACCCAGCTCACTACTCGATGGCTAAGACGACGAACTCGCACGATGACGAGGAAGAAGATGAACACGGTGGTTTACCCAGGTTCGGGCCGCTGCGAAGCGTAATACCCTACTCCTGCTTTGGTGGATTGCCTCTCGTGGAGGTATGGTGGATGAACTAGTACAAGGTTGAGGAGCCTCGCGAGGGCGTCCCCGAGGTGTTCTCGGCTCTCCGCTGGCTTTGTGGTGGGTTAAGTGGATCGACTGGTTTCTGGCCCCGCTCTACGGTGCAGCCTAGCCTCTATATATAGCGGTGGCATGGGTCCTCTTCCCTTATCGCAATGGAGGGAAGGGATCCCACAACGGCCAAATTTGAAGGAGGACAGGAGTACATCCCGCCCTGTCCAAAGGCGGTCTCCGCCTGCAAAGTAGCTGTCGATGATGCAGAGGTGGGCTCGGCGATGACATCCGTTCTGCGGGGCTCGTGGTCGTGGTCTTGTTGCACCGGAATGGAAACCTTTGGAGGGTGCTTTGGAAACCCGCATACGTCCTTGCCCCCTTTGCACCAAAGGGGAAACTGCACCGCCTGGCGCGCTGGCGCCCGCCTGTCCATCCTTGCGTCACCCTTGACTCCTAAGGCCGGGTCCTACATAGAGATCTCCGCCGCTCCGGAGGGGACCTGGGGAGGCCCATCCTTTGTCGGTCTTGATGCTGCTCCTCCTCGCGAGCCTAGGGTCCTCGCGAGGGCCTTGTCTTGAGTGGGGCTGCGTCTGGCTGTCCTTGGCTGGCGAGGTGGGCCATGCCCTAGGCCGCAGGCAGGCAGGTCTGGGTACCCCCGTTCCCAGAACGCCGACAGTAGCCCCCGGGCCCAAGGCGCGCTCGAGCTGGCTTCCGGGCAAAGCCTTGAGGGCGGCCCGAAGCGCCGCGGGCCCCAAACGCCTGCGGGCCAGGCTTTACACGCGTCGAGTGCCTGGGCGGCGACGCCCCTGCTCCCCGAGGGCGTCAGGAAACGCTCCAAGTCAGATTGACGCGGTGCCCGTGTGCTTCGTCGGCCATCATTGCCCTTCCTTGAATGCTGCTGCTGCTTCGGGCCACGCGGATGTGACCCTTCAGAGGCCGCACGCCTCCCGGGATGCGAGGGGGCGCCGGTCGGCCCTTGGCTTTATATAAGCGGGTGAGGGCGAGAAAGCCCTCAACACATCTTCGTCTTCTTTGCCACCCCATCTCCAAGCCATCGCTCTCCCAGTCATGGCTTCAGTGAGGAAGTTCTCCGCCGCCGAGAAGGGGAAGGCCTCCGGGGAGAGTCCTGCCGCTCCGCTGCCCAGGAGGGGCCGCGGTCGTCCCCGGAAGCATGCCGCGACACCGACAGTGGTTTCCGGTGGGCGCGGCCATGCTTCTGCGCGCCCCGGGGTCACCATCGGCGGCCGCGGTGGGGCGTCGTCCAGCGCGGGCGGCCGCAGTGGTCGAAGTGGTGGCGCCCGAGGTGGGAGGTCGGTGGTAGGCACCCGGCCGCCACGCCCGCGGCTCCATTCGGCCGACACGGCCCAGGAGTTCGTGACGTGGGCGGAGAGGCCGGAGGCCGCTTGGCTCCAACTCCCGAGCTTCTTTGCGGGGGCGCTGCCGGCCGGAGGGCCTGCCGGCCTATGGCTGCAGGCCGACGGCTATTGCAGTGCGGCATCGTGGGTGGAGGTCGAGGTCACCCCCGGAGGCTACGTGTACCTGAACCGCGGGTGGAAAACGTTCGCCCACGCCCGCGGCCTGAAGGGGAGGCGCACCCTTCACTTCAAGTATGACGGGGAGGCGACGCTCTTCGTCAAGATCTTCGGGGTGGAGGGCGAGCGCCTGGGGTGCTGCCCGGAAGACGACGGCCGCGGAGATCTTGGAGGTGAGTTTGCCCTTCACGACTGACGCCGCGCCTCCAGCAGCAGCGACACCCCCTCTGAAGGGAGCCCTAGCGACAGCAGCGACAGCAGCGACAGCAGCGACAGCAGCTATGACGCACCGCCACGCCGGCGCACCCGGACCTCAGGGGTAGCCAGCCGCCGCGGCGCCGTTCTTCTGCTCCAAGGGCGTCCGTGCCGGCGCGCCTCCACGGGCCCGTGAAAGAAGAGGAGGACACCGACTAAGCGCTGGTGCGCCGACGCCGGGGCTCCTAAGGCGGCAGCCCCCGTGGGGTTTTTTTCACTTTCTTTCTCCTCCTCTTTTCCTGTTCTTGACATGCTCGCGGTAGGCTTCAGGGTTGTGGAGGCGCGGCTGCGGCGCTCGGAGAATCCGTACGTCCTGCGGGCTTCTTCTTCTTACGAGCGAGGTAGGTTGGGAGCCATGTCGGCGCTCTGTGTCTGCAGGCCCTAGTCCCGCACATTTCCCTACCACCGTAAGGTACGACCAGATCACCTAGACGCACCTTACGAGGCGAGGCCCTGACACCCTTGATGCCGACCGGATCACCAAGGACGGTATCAAGGGGCGAGTGGCTTTACGACCGGTAAGGCTCCTGAGGCGTGATGCTCAGGAGCCCCCTTCGACGCTCAAGCAGCTCTACGTCGGCAGGTCCCAGTCCCGCACATTTCCCTACCGCCGCAAGGTACGACCGGATCATCTGGATGCACTTTACGAGGCGAGGCCTCGACACCCTTGATGCCGACCGGATCACCAAGGACGACACCAAGGGGGCGAGTGGCTTTACGACCGGTAAGGCTCCTGAGGCTTGATGCTCAGGAGCCCCCTTTGACGCTCAAGCGGCTCCCAAAAAAATTTGCTTCCTGCCCCGGAAGGGGCGGGCCTCCCGAGGCTCCGAGTTGACACTCATGTTGCTCTGCGTCGGCAGGTCCCAGTCCCGCACATTTCCCTACCACTGTAAGGTACGACCGGATCACCTGGACGCACTGTAGGACCGAAAGTATGTCTAGAGGGGGGTGAATAGACTACTTGACCAAATAAAAGTTTTGCCTTTTCCCAAATTTTAGAGTTGGCAGTTTTAGCATTTCATGGCAAGTCAAGTACACCCTACACATGCATGTCTAAGAGTATAGCAGCGGAAAGTAACAACAAGCATGATTAGTAAAGGATACGGTAGGAAGATCAAACGCAATTGTAGACACGATGATTTTTTTCCCGTGGTTCCGATAGGTGGTGCTATCGTACGTCCACGTTTATGGAGTCTTCAACCCACAGAGGGCTCCACCCATAAGGGTCCACGAAGTAGCAACCTTGACTATTCGATAACGGCTTCCGTCCACGAAGGACTAGCCTCACTATGGGTAGATCTTCACGAAGTAGGCGATCTCCTTGCCCTTACAAACTTCTTGGTTCAACTCCACAACACGAAGTAGAAGGCTCCCAAGCGACACCTAACCAATCTAGGAGGCACCACCCTCCAAAAGGTAATAGGCTCGGTAATGTCGATGAACTCCTTGCTCTTGTGCTTCAAGATGATAGACTCCTCAACACACAATCACTCTCTCACAGATTTGGCTTGGTGGAAGAGATGGGATTGGTGGAAAGCAACTTGGGGAGGCTAGAAATCAAGATCCATATGGTTGGAGTGGAAGATCTTGACCTCAACACAAGAATAGGTGGTTCTCTCTCAGAAAACTGGATGGGGCAAGTATGGAATAGTTCTGAGTGCTTCTCTCTCGAGTAGGTGGTGGTGGAGGGGTATATATAGGCATCCCCAAAAATCCAACCATTACACACAAAATGACCAACTCGGTGACACCGATGTGTAAATCTCGGTGGTACCGAAGTGACCAAGAGTGGCAACTTTTGAATCTCGGTGAGACCGATATAGGAAACTCGGTTGCACCGATAAGGTGACCAACGGTCAGATTCCCAATCTCGGTGACGCCGATCCAACAATCTCGGTGGTACCGATATTGTGAATTTGCGTAACAGAGAGTTGGCAACCTAAACTCGGTGGCACCGGGATTGAATCGGTTGCACCGAAGTGGCTAGGGTTTGGCTGAGTCTGTCTGAGGTTGAGAATCGGTGGCACCGGGATGGAAATGTTGGTTGCACCGATTTTGAGTATATGGCTTTGGACAGAGTTTGGTGGGAGAGCTTGTGGGTGTTTTTGGTGACTATCACTTGTGCACGTATGAGCATTTTGTTCACCAACAAACCCTTACCCCCTTTTAATAGTATTGGCTTTCCTATGGACTCAAAGTGATTTCTCACAAATGTAAAATGTAGAGTCCTCTTCCTTGAAGCTTTGCCAACCTATTTCCTTGCATCTTGGGGTATTCCACAATCTCCACAATCCTTTTGCCAATCCTATCATTGAACATTTCCTGAAATATACTTAGTGGAAACATTAGTTCAATGACTTATATGTTGTTATTAATTACCAAAACCACCAAGGGAGCAAATGTGCTTTCACGCACTTTATGAGGCGAGGCCCCGACACCCTTGATGCCGACCGGATCACCAAGGATGACACCAAGGGGGCGAGTGGCGACCGGTAAGGCTCCTGAGGCGTGCTGCTCAGGAGCCCCCTTTGACGCTCAAGCTGTCCCAAAGAAAATATTGTTCCCTGCCCCGGGAGGGGCAGGCCTCCCAAGGTT
The DNA here is from genome assembly GCA_039707655.1 of Elymus sibiricus. Lineage (NCBI taxonomy): Eukaryota > Viridiplantae > Streptophyta > Magnoliopsida > Poales > Poaceae > Elymus > Elymus sibiricus. The sequence continues at coordinate 226,631,056 of CM077665.1, read as the reverse complement.
CGAAGATGGTGCATCGGGCCGTGAGTGGAGCCCTCGAGCGAGTACGAGGCGGCATGCGCCTGCTGACTCATCCGTGAGTACCACGCGAGGATCCGGGCGCCAAGGTCTTGGCGAGGTGCGAGCACCGTGCCCCCCAGCCCCCGCTCGCGGGGTACGAGGGGGAGGGGAGCAGGCGAGTGCTTGACTCGAAGAGAGAGAAACCAACATAAGAAATGGCGATGAAAACAAATCTTTGACCCTTTCCTTTAAAACACGATTTGGAAAAACCCCGAGTTTTGTTTCAGAAAAGTTGGCAAATCCAAACACGAGAAAGGCAAATAACAGCCGCGTCCGGCGCCTAGACTAGTCTTCGTCTTCCCCCAGCGCTGAGCATAGGGCATCCACGTTGCATGGGCATAGCCATTGGAGGGCAGTGTTGACTTCTCCGTCAGCGCGGAGCTATGGCTTCCACGTTGCGTGGGAGGAACCCCTTCGCGTCCTCGGGGGGCTCCGGGTGTATACAGCCCACTCATTATTACGTGAGAGTGTCACGGGTAGAACTTCCGGAGGTGCTGGATGTTCCAGGCCTTCTGGATGGGGACCCCGTCTTGAGTCTCCAGGCGCACGGCGCCAGGCCTGGAGACATGAGCGACCTTGAACGGGCCCTCCCACATGGGCGAGAGCTTGTGCAAGCCCTCCCTGGAGAGAACCCGCCTCAGGACGAGGTCTCCGACTTCGAGGGTCCTGGAGCGGATATTACGGCAGTGGTAGTGCCATAGCGCTTGCTGATACCTCGCAGCTCGGAGCGAGGCTCGGCAACGTGCCTCCTCCCCAAGCACGAGGTCCATTCCCCGCGCGGCATCCTGACGCTCCTCGTCAAATGCCAAGACCCGTGGGGATCGGTGCTTGACCTCGTGGGGGAGGACGGCTTCGGCTCCGTAGACGAGGAAGAACGGGGTCTCGCCGGTGGGCTTAGTCGCGGTGGTGCGGATGGACCACAGCAATGACTGAAGCTCATCGACCCAATCCCTGCCGCAAGCTTCAAGCTTCTTCTTGAAGCTCCTTGCCTTGAGGCCCCACAGGACCTCCGCGTTGGCGCGCTCAGCCTGGCCGTTACTCCGTGGGTGGCTACCAAGGCGTAGCATATCTGCGTTCCAAGGTTAGCACAATAGGTCCTGAAGAGATTACTTGTGAACTGCGAACCGTTGTCGGTGATGATGCGGTTGGGGACGCCGAACCAGCTTACGAGGCCCTTGATGAACTTGACGGCTGATCCGGCCGAGATGGTGCGCACGGGTTCCACCTCCGCCCATTTGGTAAACTTGTCGATGGCGACGTAGAGGTAACGGTACCCGCCCGCTGCTCGTGGAAAGGCCCCCAGTATGTCCAGCCCCCAGACCGCAAAGGGCCAGGAGAGCGGAATGGTCTGGAGGCCCTGCGCGGGCTGGTGTATCTGCTTGGCATGAAACTGGCAGGCCTCGCAAGACCAGACCAGCTCGATGGTGTCATCAAGCGCCGAGGGCCAGTAGAAGCCTGATCGGAACGCCTTCCCTGCAAGGGTGCGCGACGAGGAGTGATGCCCGCAGTCTCCTCCGTGGATGTCGGCCAACAGCTCGCACCCTTGCTCCTTGGAGATGCACCATAGTGCGACGTCGTTCGGGCGCCTGCAGTACAAGTCGCCGTCCTGCAAGCAGTAGGCCGTGGCCTGCCGCGCCACGCGCTCCGCGTCCTCCTCCTTTTCCGGTAGCGTGCCATGAAATAGGTACGCCCTGATCTCCTGCATCCAGCTGTCGGCCTGAGGCTCCAGGGCCAGGAGCAGCCGGGCTCCTGAGGCCTGGCCACAGTCCGGAGCCCCCGAGGGCGGTGCTAGGGGAGCTCCTCACTCCGCGGCGCTAGGTCTTCGTTGGGTGGCGCCGCGGAGTGCTTGAAGAGCCGCTCCTCGAAGACGCCTGGCTCCTGGGGCTCGCGGCGCGAGGCCCTCTTGGCGATGTCATCGGCTTCCTTGTTCGCGCCGCGCGGGATGTGCTGCAACTCCAAGCCCTGAAAACGTTTCTCGATCTTACGTACCTCTTCCAAATATGCCTCCATGTGCTCGTCCTTGGGTGTATACTCTTTGTTGGAGAAGTTGACGAGGAGCTGGGAGTCGCCCATGACGGTGAGGCACCGAACCCCCAAGGCCACCGCCGCCTTGAGGCCGGCGATGAGGCCCTCGTACTCCGCGATGTTGTTGGAAACCTTCTCCCCATGCTGGAAATAGAGCTCCACAGCGTAACTGAGCTTGTCGCATGTCGGGGAAGTGAGCACGACCCCAGCTCCTGCTCCCTTGCGCGAGAACGCTCCGTCGAAATGCATGATCCATCCCTTGGGTGCCTCATCGCCAGGGGTGAGGGACTGGCTCCCGTCTAGCCCCCGGTCAGCGGCGTCTATCCACTCTGCCACAAAGTCCGCCAGGGCTGCCCCTTTGATGACCTGGTCGTGCTGAAGTCTATGTTGAAGGCTTGCAGCTCGATGTTCCATTCGGCGACTCTTCCTGCCGCGTTGGGGTTGCACAGGATCTTCTCCAAGGGGTAGGCAGAAACGACCTTGATGGGATGTCCCTGGAAGTAGTGGCGTAGTTTCCTCGAGGCGACAAGAAGCGCTAGGAGGAGCTTATGTTGCATGGGGTAGCACGAGCGCGCATCCCGCAGCACTGTGCTGACGTAGTACACCGGGTGTTCGACGAGGGTGAGGTCCCCTGCGATGTCCTGTTCCGTGGCGGGCCCAAGAGGCAGGTCTCACTCCGCGGTGGAGTCCACGATCTGATCGATGCGCGACAGCGGGAATGGATCTTGGGGGTAGGCTTTGTTGAGGCTCGTGAAGTCGACGCACATACGCTCATTCCCGCCTTTCTTCGGGATGACCACCGGGTTGGCCACCCACTCCGGGTAACGCACCTCCCGGCTGACCCCGGCCTCCTTCAGCTTGCCGACCTCCCAGGCGATGAACGCCTGCTTCTCCTGAGCTTGCCTCCTTGCCTTTTGCTTTACCGGACGTGCGTTCGGGCACACCATGAGGTGGTGCTCGATCACGTCCCTTGGGACCCCCACCAGGTCGGAGGCGCTCCACACGAAGGCATCCTTGTTCGCATGGAGGAAGGCCACCAACGCCTCCTCCTGATCCTGAGGCAAGTCGGCGCCGATGGTGAAGGTAGGGCCAGGGTTTCCTTCGTCCACCGGCACCTGCTTCGTCTCCGCCCGACTCTGGGAGAACAGCTGCCTCTTCTTCACCGGCGCGACGTCGAGGATACCCCCAGGGTCCTCCGCGGCCTGCGCGGTGTCCCCGGCACTGGTGCGCGCCACGGCCGCCGCTTTGTAGGAGAGCTTGAGCACGTGGGACGCATCCTTGACATCCCCCACGACGGTGAGGATGCCGCCGCTCCCGGGCATCTTGATGACGTTGTAGCCCGGGTGCCTTGCCGCCATGAGCTGGGCGAGGGCGGGGTAGCCAAGTATCGCATTGTACGGGAGGTGGATGTGGGCGACATCGAAGTCGACCTGCTCGGTGCGAAAGTTGGAGTGGGTGCCGAAGGTGACAGGGAGGCGCACCCGCCCCACGGGGGCGACGGATCCGCCGACCACTCCAGCGAAGGGCCTTGAAGGCGCGAGTTAGTCACGGGATAGTTGCAGCGCGTCGAAGGCCTCCACGGAGATGACGTTGAGGCCGGCGCCACCGTCTATGAGGGTCCTGGAGACGGCCACGCCACGTATGGTTGGCGTGCACAACATGGGGAGCGTTCCAGCGGCTGCCGTCGTCTTGGGGTGGTCGTCGGGGCCGAAGGTGATGTCGGTCTCCGGCCATGCGCGGCGCGGCGTGGGCTCGGGCCGTGGCCGAACCGCTCCTTCATGGCGCAGGAACCGCTTGACTTGGCGGCCGGAGGACGGCGCCTGCGACCCACCGAGGATGCAGGCGACCACAGGGCCGGCCCTGCGCGTCCCGGCGCCATCGCGTGCCAGGGGCTGGCCGGCGTCGGGGGTCTCGTCCGCCATGGAGTTGCCGAACCGGGGCTCGGCTGTCGCTGCGAGCGGGGAAGCTCCGACACGCCCCCTACCTGGCGCGCCAAATGTCGGATTTAGGGCTCCACAAAACCCTCAAGGTTCAAACACGGGGGCGTGTGCGAAGATTCCCCTGCAGCTTCGCCCTACCCAGCTCACTACTCGATGGCTAAGACGACGAACTCGCCCGATGATGAGGAAGAAGATGAACACGGTGGTTTACCTAGGTTCGGGCCGTTGCGAAGCGTAATACCCTACTCCTGCTTTGGTGGATTGCCTCTCGTGGAGGTATGGTGGATGAACTAGTACAAGGTTGAGGATCCTCGTCAGGGCGTCCCCGAGGTGTTCTCGGCTCTTCGCTGGCTTTGTGGTGGGTTAAGTGGATTGACTGGTTTCCGGCCCCACTCTACGGTGCAGCCTAGCCTCTATATATAGCGGTGGCACGGGTCCTCTTCCCTTATCGCAATGGCGGGAAGGGATCCCACAATGGCCAAATTTGAAGGGGGACAGGAGTACATCCCGCCCTGTCCAAAGGAGGTCTTCGCCTGCAAAGTAGTTGTCGATGATGCAGAGGTGGGCACGGCGATGACATCCGTCCTGCGGGGCTCGTGGTCGTGGTCTTGTTGCACCGGAATGGAAACCTTTGGGGGTGCTTTGGGAACCCGCGTACGTCCTTGCCCCCTTTGCACCAAAGGGGAAACTGCACCGCCTGGCGCGCTGGCGCCCGCCTGTCCGTCCTTGCGTCACCCTTGACTCCTGAGGCCGGGTCCTGCATAGAGATCTCCGCCGCTCCGGAGGGGGCCTGGGGAGGCCCATCCTTTGTCGGTCTTGATGCTGCTCCTCCTCGCGAGCCTAGGGTCCTCGCGAGGGCCTTGTCTTGAGTGGGGCTGCGTCTGGTTGTGCTTGGCTGGCGAGGTGGGCCATGCCCTGGGCCGCAGGTAGGCAGGTCTGGGTACCCCCGTTCCCAGAACGCCGACAGTAGCCCCCAGGCCCAAGGCGCGCTCGAGCTGGCTTCCGGGCGAAGCCTTGAGGGCGGCCCGAAGCGCCGCGGGCCCCAAACGCCTGCGGGCCAGGCTTTACACGCGTCGAGTGCCTGGGTGGCGATGCCCCCGCTCCCCGAGGGCGTCAGGAAATGCTCCAAGTCAGATTGACGTGGTGCCCGTGTGCTGCGCCGGCCATCATTGCCCTTCCTTGAATGCTGCTGCTGCTTCGGGCCACGCGGATGTGACCCTTCAGAGGCCGCACGCCTCCCGGGATGCAAGGGGGCGCCGGTCGGCCCTTGGCTGTATATAAGCGGGCGAGGGCGAGAAAGCCCTCAACACATCTTCGTCTTCTTTGCCTCCCCATCTCCAAGCCGTCGCTCTCCCAGTCATGGCTTCAGTGAGGAAGTTCTCCGCCGCCGAGAAGGGGAAGGCCTCCGAGGAGAGTCCTGCCGCTCCGCTGCCCAGGAGGGGCCGTGGTCGTCCCCGGAAGCATGCCGCGACGCCGACAGTGGTTTCCGGTGGGCGCGGCCGTGCTTTTGCGTGCCCCGGGGTCACCATCGGCGGCCGCGGTGGGGCGTCGTCTAGCACGGGCGGCCGCAGTGGTCGAAGTGGTGGCGCCCGAGGTGGGAGGTCGGCGGTGGCCACCCGGCCGCCACGCCCGCGGCTCCATTCGGCCGACACGGCCCAGGAGTTCGTGACGTGGGCGGAGAGGCCGGAGGCCGCTTGGCTCCAACTCCCGAGCTTCTTCGCGGGGGCGCTGCCGGCCGGAGGGCCTACCGGCCTATGGCTGCAAGCCGACGGCTCTTGCAGCACGGCGTCGTGGGTGGAGGTCGAGGTCACCCCCGGAGGCTACGTGTACCTGCACCGTGGGTGGCAAACGTTCGCCCGCGCCCGCAGTCTGAAGGGGAGGTGCACCCTTCACTTCAAGTATGACGGGGAGGCGACGCTCTTCGTCAAGATCTTCGGGGTGGAGGGCGAGCGCCTGGGGTGCTGCCCGGAAGACGACGGCCGCGGAGATCTTGGAGATGAGCTTGCCATTCACGACGGACGCCGCGCCTCCAGCAGCAGCGACACCCCCTCCGAAGGGAGCCCTAGCGACAGCAGCGATAGCAGCTATGACGCACCGCCACGCCGGCGTGCCCGGACCTCGGGGGGTAGCCAGCCGCCGCAGCGCCGTTCTTCCGCTCCAGGGGCGTCCGTGCCGGCGCGCCTCCACAGGCCCGTGAAGGAAGAGGAGGACACCGACTGAGCGCTGGTGCGCCGACGCCGGGGCTCCTGAGGCAGCAGCCCCCGTGGGGGTTTTTTCACTTTCTTTCTCCTCCTCTTTTCCTGTTCTTGACATGCTCGTGGTAGGCTTCAAGGTTGTGGAGGCACGGCTGCGGCGCTCGGAAAGTCCGTACGTCCTGCGGGCTTCTTCTTCTTACGAGCAAGGTAGTTTGGGAGCCCTGTCGGCGCTCTGTGTCTGCAGGCCCCAGTCCCGCACATTTCCCTACCGCCATAAGGTACGACCAGATCACCTGGACGCACCTTACGAGGTGAGGCCCCGACACCCTTGATGCCGACCGGATCACCAAGGACGGCATCAAGGGGCGAGTGGCTTTACGACCGGTAAGGCTCCTGAGGCGTGATGCTCAGGAGCCCCCTGTCGGTGTCAAAACCGGCGGATCTCGGGTAGGGGGTCCCAAGCTGTGAGACTAGAATCGAGGGTAACAGGAGACAAAGGGGACAAGGTTTTACCCAGGTTCGGGCCCTCCTATGGAGGTAATACCCTACTTCCTGCTTGATTATATTGATGGTATGAGGATTACAGAGTTGATCTACCTCGAGATCGTATGACTAAAAACCGTAGATGAGTTTTGTTGCCCTACAACTTAAAACCCTCCGGCTTATATAGACGTCGAGGGTACCTAGGGCGTACACATAGTCGGTTGCACATTAAAGGGAAAAAAACATGCCTATCTACTGTCGACATCTTGGAGGACACGCCATGGCCCCTTGAAACTTCCACCCTGGCGACGGGGCCCTTGATCACACAATGCTCATCCAGTGGCCCATATAGTCCGGACCATGAGAAACATGTCGGCTATCCGAGGACCCCTGAAACCAGGACTCCCTCAGTAGCCCCCGGACTAGCCTTCAATGCCGAGGTATGTTCGGACAATCTTGTACACTGAAGTCTTCGGCTTGCGAGGCGAGTCCCTCCATCCCTTCTTGTTCGGCAACCATCCTATCACCGGTGAAATCCCAAACATCACGAGATTGCTGGGTCCATAGTAATAATGTTTCTTGGTCTTCGCGCGTTGTGGGAAGTCGAGCGGCTCAGTACCTTTTTACAAGACTACCCCTCCCACAAAGGAGGCACCACCCATTTAAACAAACTGAATCGTGGTCCAAACCACATCTTCTTCTTTCCCATCGGAAAAAGCCACCAGCGAAAGGTCTCCACCAAAAATGGCGAGCGCACCCAGTTCCTCCTCACATTCTTATGGATCCCGCCCCGGGGACTGGACAAGCTGCTCCGTGTCGCTCCTTCAACTTCGCAACCTCGAGACCCAAGGGTACCTTCCCTCCTCAGATCTGACAGCTGTCCGCGCCGGTTTATCTTCATTCAATGGAGAGGCCCACGCGGAGAATTTCCCCCATCCACAAAAGGGGGAGCGTGTATGCTTTGTGCCCTTCCTCCTGCGGGGCCTCAGGTTTCCCATTCATTCGTCCTTGAGAGGGTTACTGGTGTTTTATGGAATCCAGCTCTACCACCTCACCCCAGGGTCTATTCTACACATCTCGGGCTTCCTCACCCTTTGCGAGATGTTCCTGGGCTGCGAGGCACACTTCGAATTGTGGAGGAAGTACTTCTGCCTTGTTCCTCGCACTCGGGACAACACAATTTTTGAGGTTGGTGGAGCCGAAGTGTGCCGCATAGCGGGAACGGGATATCCCGTGGGGACGCCGAAGGAGTCTGAAGTATGGACCTCGGAATGGTTTTACATCGAGGACGTCCCTTTATTCGATCCAGCTCGGAGGGGTCTACCCGAATACTCCGACGCCCCTTTGAAGAAAAGGTACAACTGGCGCCCGAAGAGCCTGTCCCAAGAGGACAGTGTGGAAGTGCAGCGTTTAGCAGCCCGTGTGAGGGTGCTAGCCCATCATAAGCTGACCATGATAGACGTCATGGCCGCCGCCATTACCCGGTGTGTCCAACCCCTTCAACAGAGGATACACCCCTTGTGGTGTTACAACGGGACAAGCGACACTACTCGCTCCCGAAGACTAGGCCCTGCCGATCAAACAGCATTAGCTGCCGCTCTTGCCGACCTATACAAAGGGGAGCAAGAAGATTTTATTCGGCGGTCGACAAAGGAGGGATACTCAAGCCACAATCCCATCGAATGGGTAAGCCTTTCTACCCTGTGACCATAGTTCGGGTTCTCAATTTGTCCCTTTTTTATCGAAGTCTTTAACTTTTATGTGAACAGGAATGGAGGAGCTTCATCGAGACAGTTAACTGTCCGGCTCCTTAGCCCGAGGACTATTCCCGTGATGATGATCCGGGCTTTCATGAGGACCCGGATCTGTCAATCGAGCTCGAAGACGGGGTTTTCTATCAGGAGGGCCTTGACGGCTCCAAGGTGACTATCATAGCCGATTATCCTGGATCCTTCCCTTCCCCTGCGACAAGCAAGAAGAAGAAAAACTCGTCCCGCAAAAGGCAAGTATCCTCCACTGACCCCAACGCGCCGGCTCCTACTCCCAAGCGCCGTAGATCCGCGCGACATACATCGGCAACGGCGGCAGTGCCTGGGTCAGAAAGCAACAGGGACCCGACAAATGAGCCGGTTGCGGGGGCGAGTCCGCCTACGAGTTCATCCCAAAGGTATTTCGCTCGACCGTTTGATTTAGTATCATGATTGATGAAAGCCTCACAAGAGACCTCCTTGTCAAAATAAACAGGCGGAGAGTTCGGCCGTCCCCCGCCGAAGACGCCGCCAGGACGTCCGGTGGTGTTCAAGATTCCAGGCCTTCCGCTCATGATGAACCTGCTACGGGGATTCCCACCGTTAATCCAGCCCCAGCCAATTCTAGTGACGCCATATCCGTCACCAAATCCGAGGTTGGGAGTGCTATGCATCATCGGCAGCGATGGGAGGCCCTGCGTCATCCGGCCTTCTCTGAACAAGAGTTCGGTGCTCTGCGTACGGCGGACGCACACCTCGGAGCCGCCCAAGCTGGGTTCGGGGAAGCCATAAAATTGATATCGTCCAGCCTGCAGGTGAGTAATCGGTTATTAAAGTCCGAACACTCGTGTAAACCCAGTAGCCCCCGAGCCTTAAATTGGTCGGCACGACCGAATTAAGGATCCCTGTAATGTTTTACTGCTAACGCAGGCCTCAAAGCAATAGAGTGAGCAACTGGCCAAGGAACTGGAAGCCTGCCGAACACAGGTCGAATCTGTAAAAGCCGAATTGGGGCAAGTGAAGAGCTTTACTCGGGAGGCACACGGTGAGTATATCTGTGTTGCTGATCTTAGTATAATCCCATGCTTACGCGAGGGTACTATGTAGCAGCTGAATCAATAGGGCAATTACAAAGAGATTTGGATGTAGCCCGAGAATCTCAGCGATATGCCGAGTCCCAGCAGGAGGCTGGATGTCGTGTTTTACAATGGCACCTTGAAGAGAAGAACCGCCTTAAGGAGGAGAACAAACAGCAGGCCGAAGAAATTGAGAGCTTAAAGACTCAATTGGCCCAGGCCCAAGGAGAGAACCAGAAACTACAGAGGGGCATGTTCGGTAAGTTTGATTCTATCATCCGAATATATTTCCTATGCATGAAGCATAACACGCATGCCGTAACTGATGTATAGGTCTCCTATCTGGTCGACCCGAAGAAGAGTTCGGATCATACCAGGGAAACCTTCTGAAAGAGCTATCCGTCCTTCATGAGCGGGCTCGGAAGGCCATGAAGAACATGGTGAAAGCATTGTGGCCCGCCGAGCAACCTCTGGAGGGGATGACCGAACTAGTCGATCGGTTCAAGGGAGTCCGAAGTAGGTTCGAGCTATGGAAGACATCGGCCTGTCGAGAGGGAGCACGGGAGGCTTGGGCGATGATCAAGACCCGCTATACCGGATTTAACCCCGAGCGTATGGCTCAGGTTGGACCAGTAGTGTCAGATGGACAAGAAGTGCCGCTCCACTTGGTATATGACCAAGTGATGCCTGCCGCCCGTCTTTCACAAGAAGATTGCTCCCTGGACACCATAATCGACAATCTCGACAGGCAGCCAGATGTATGATTATATGTAGCTATGTACTAATAATCGGGGAACTGCTCCATCCGTGTTGTAAACTTTGTCTTAACCGGCCATCGGCTTCGGCCTCCCGCGCTAAGAGCTTGGGAGTGTTCCTTGTAAATTATCACCCTAGGGGGAGTGAATTGTGTTCGGGGAACCAGGCAATCCGGCCATGTGGTGCGAACAGACAGAAAGCACACAGGGAGATATGTTATATTACTGCTTAGCATAAGAAACATCTTCCGAAGAAAATAGTACCCCTATCGATACCTTTCTTCAGGGTGCTACATAAATCATAGGCAAAAGGCCGTATACTGTTAGTATGCGACTAAGGGCTTGTGTGAGAGAAGAAGCCCGAGCAATGGTCATAACGACCATAGTTTTATTAGTTGACTCCGTCGTAGCTGATCAATTTTCTGCTGAAGATAGCTAGCTTTTGGCTTCACCCGTCTGAGGTACGTATCCGGATGACCCGGTCGTAACAATCGCAGAGGTGATCCCTTTACCCTCTAGCCGAACAATCGGGAACGTAGAGGGTAAGCACAGGAGCGAGGCAACCCAGCTTGGCAAATTCTTAGTTCGAATTGATGCATATGATGGCATAAAAACGACAAGGAAAGTATGCGTACACAATAAATGTGAATAAGCGCTTATAATATAAAAGCATTGGCTTCGTAAAGAAGCCCCCAGGTGCTGTGTTCGGTTTTAACACTTAAAGGTGTAGGCCGAAAATCTTAGTACAAGATCGGTTGAGCCGAACATAGAGTTGAGAAAGAAGAGAGTCAAACCTGCCAAAAATTAAGATGGGAGGGAAAGTAGAAAATAAAGAAGAAGAAAAGAAAAAGGGAAATAAAGGGGGAAGAGTGTGACGACACCGGTTTATCCGTAGAAGCGCCGAAGACGAGCTGCGTTCCATGGGAGTGGTTCAAGGCGATTATCCGACGGGTCTCGAAGACGGTAGGCCCCTCCCGCGAGTACTTCGTCGATTATGAAGGGGCTCACCCACGTTGTACGCCTTTGCCCTGACCTCCCTACTTTGGTAACGTCGAGCCTGCTGTTGGTAAAAAGTGGAGCGAGCCCGAGCTATGTCGCGCTCTCCTTCTAGGGTGTCCAGGTCGTCCTGCCGATCTAACTCGGCCTCCCTTTCCTCGTACATGCGCACCCTTGGTGCGTCATCAATAATGTCACAGGGGAGGACTGCCTCTGCCCCATAGACCATGAAGAACGGTGTGTATCCCGTTGTTCTATTCGGGGTGGTGCGCAGGCCCCATAGAACGGAGTCAAGCTCCTCAACCCAATGATAGTCGGACTCGTGAAGAGACCGGACCGAACGCGGCTTAATGCCGCTCATAATGAGGCTGTTTGCTCGTTCGACCTGTCCATTGGTCTGCGGATGATAAACCGATGCGTAATCGAGCTTAATGCCCATGTTTGCACACCAGTCTTTGACCTCCTGGGCCGTGAAATTGGATCCATTGTCTGTTATTATACTATGCGGAACACCATAACGGTGTACCACACCGGATATAAAATCGATTACTGGTCCGAACTTGGCTGATTTGACAGGTTTTGCCTCTATCCATTTGGTGAACTTGTCCACCATGACCAGTAGGTATTTATTCTTCTTGGTCCCCCCTTTAAGTGGTCTGACCATATCCAGCCCCCAGACCGCAAAGGGCCAGGTAATCGGAATAGTCCGAAGAGCTGTGGGGGGCATATGACTTTGATTTGTGAAAAGTTGACACCCCACGCAGTGTTTGACAAGCGACTGGGCATCCGTCCGAGCTGTGGGCCAGAAAAATCCAACCCTAAATGCCTTGCTAACTAAGGCTCTTACTGCGGCATGATGACCGCCCATCCCTACGTGGACTTCGGCTAAGAGCCGTCGACCTTCTTCCTCAGATATGCACCGCTGTAGTATTCCGGTGGTGCTTTTCTTATATAGCTCACCATCATGTACTTTGTAGGCTTTGGATCGCCGAACTATGCGCCGCACCTCCGTCTGATCGTCGGGGAGTTCTTTGCGAAGAAGGTAGGTGAGGAAGGGCTCGGTCCATGGCGCGATTACTGCCATGACCTCGTGAGCCGAAGGCATTTCGTCCATTACGGAGCCGCCGATGATTTGATCGTCTGGTTCATTTATAGGGGGAACAACCTCATCCGCACTAGTTAGATCGGCACCCTTATCATCGTCCTGCCAAACCACGGATGGCTTAAAGAGCCGTTACAGGAAAGTGTTTTTTGGGACGGGGTCGCGTTTAGCCCCCATGCGAGCCAATATGTCGGTGGCTTGGTTGTTGTCTCTAGCGACGTGGTCAAATTCCAGCCCCTCGAACCGTGCGGATATCTTGAGGACAGCGTTTCTGTAAGCTGCCATCTTCGGGTTTTTGGCATCAAATTCGCCGTTGATTTGGGAGATGGCCAAGTTGGAGTCTCCCCGTACCTCCAGCCGGCGTATGCCCATTGATGCTGCCATCCGAAGACCATGCAATAGTGCTTCGTATTCGACTGCATTGTTGGAATCGGCATACATGATCTGCAACACGTATCGGACGTTGTCGCCTGTGGGGGATGTGAGGATAACCCCAACCCCTAATCCGGCCAACGTTTTAGAACCATCGAAGTACATTGTCCAGTGGGAGTATGTACTATATTCCCTTGGGAGCTCGGCCTCTGTCCATTCAGCGAGGAAATCTGCCAATACTTGAGACTTGATAGCTCGTCTTGGCTTGTAAGCGATTTCAAAGGGAAGGAGCTCAATAGCCCATTTAGCTATTCGGCCGGTGGCGTCCCTGTTGTTGATTATATCATTCAGGGGTACTTCAGAGGCCACCATAACCGAGCACTCTTGAAAGTAGTGCCTGAGTTTCCGTGATGCCATAAATACTGTGTAGGCTATCTTCTGGTAGTGCGGGTATCTGGACTTGCACTGCGTTAGTACTTCTGACACATAATAGACCGGTTTCTGTATCCGGAATTTGTGTCCCTCCTCCTCTCGTTCGACGACGAGCACTGCGCTAACGACTTGGTTGGTGGTCGATATGTATAATAACATGGGCTCACCCGCGCCTGGTGCTGTGAGTATGGGGTTACTTTCCAGGAGTGTCTTAATTTCTTCTAACGCGGCCTTTGCTTCATCGGTCCATTCGAAATTATTGGTCCGCTTCAGCAATTTATAGAGCGGTAAAGCCTTTTCACCGAGACGGGAAATAAAGTGGCTTAGCGCCGCCACGCAACCAGCCAACCGCTGGACGTGCTTTAGCTCTGTGGGAATTGCAAGTTCTGATAGGGCGCGGATTTTAGCCGGATTCGCTTCTATTCCTCTATGGGAGACGATGAATCCGAGCAATTTACCAGCGGGAACTCCGAATACGCATTTCTCCGGATTGAGTCGTATGTCGTACTCGCGTAGGCTGGCAATGGTTTGCCTTAGGTCGTCGATCAGATGGTTGACGTGTTTGGTTTTGATTACCACATCGTCTACATATGCCTCGACTGTTTTACCGACTTGTTTTGCGAGACAAGTCTGGATCATGCGCTGGTACGTAGCCCCAGCGTTTTTTAGCCCGAAGGGCATGGTGTTGAAGCAGAATGGCCCATAAGGGGTGATGAATGTTGTTGCTGCTTGATCGGATTCCTTCATTTTAATCTGATGGTATCCGGAATAAGCGTCGAGGAAACACAACGAGTCGTGTCCGCTGTGGCATCAATAATCTGGTCTATGCGTGGTAGGGGGAAAGGGTCCTTAGGGCAGGCCTTGTTGAGGTCTTTAAAGTCGACACATAGCCGCCAGGATTTATCTTTCTTTGGTACCATAACCAGGTTTGCCAACCATTTGGGGTGTTTAATCTCCCGAATGAATCCGGCCTCTAGCAATTTAGCTAGTTCTTCACCCATAGCCTGTCGTTTGGGTTCTGAGAAGCGGCGCAGGGTCTGCTTGACGGGCTTAAAGCCTTTGATGATGTTCAGGCTATGTTCGGCCAGCCGCCGTGGGATTCCGGGCATATCAGACGGGTGCCAGGCGAAGATGTCCCAGTTTTCTCGTAAGAATGTTCGCAGCGCTTCGTCCACTATGGGATCGAGCTGAGCTCCGATGGATGTTGTCTTGTCGGGGTCCGTCGGGTGTACCTGAAATTTAACGACTTCCTTTGCCGGCTTAAAGGACGTGGGTTTGGGCCTTTTGCTAAGGATCACATCGTCCCTGTCTACTGTTGACCGAAGTGCGGTCAGCTCTTCTGCAGCAAAGGTCTCAGCTAGGGCCTCGAGGGCAAGCGCTGCGGTTTTGTTTTCGGCTCGTAGGGCTATATTCGGATCACCAGCGGTTGTGATCACTCCGTTTGGTCCTGGCATCTTAAGTTTCATATACCCGTAATGTGGTATAGCCTGGAATTTTGTGAAGGCGTCATGTCCTAACAAGGCGTGGTAGCCGCTGGGGAAGGGCACGATATGGAAGAGGAGTTCTTCGGAGCGGTAGTTGTCCGGCGTGCCGAACACTACGTCCAGGGTGATACGTCCTGAACAGCGCGCCTCTTTCCCCGGGATGATTCCCCGGAAAGTTGTGTTGCTATGCTCGATGCGAGATCGGTCGAACTGCATTTTTTCTAGAGTATCTTCGTAGATTAGGTTTAAACCACTGCCGCCGTCCATTAGCACCTTGTGTAGCCTGAAGCCACCAATGATGGGGTTCAGGACTAGTGCGGCCGGTGAATGACCGGGAAGAATGGCTGGTCGGTCAGCATCTCCGAAGGTAATTGGTATGTCTGCCCATGCACTTGTTGCTGCGACATGACATATCTGTTTGAGTTCTTTAAGAGCTCTTTTCCTTCTGTTCCTTGAGGGGAACATTTCGTAGATCGTCAGGACTTCGGCGTTGTATTCTGGTGGCGACGTAGAGCGCCTGTTCGGCGGTGGTGCCTCAAGAATGGCTTCACCACTTCTTGCGATCTGCCTGACGACCCAGCAAGCTCTAAGGCTGTGAGTCGGAGCTGTGTTCAGCAATACGGAGTGTATAGGGCAGGATTTATCCAGTAGTCCATCAAGGACGGTCCTGTCCCCTGAAAGGGGCCTGCTTCTCTTTTTGGCGGGCTCGGATTTTGCTGGCCATTTCAGAGGTATCCTCTTCTTCCGATCTCCTCTAGGGTATTCGGTAAAGGTTGGTTCCGAAAACAGCCGCTCGACTTGCCAAACGCTTTCCATGGCACAATACTTTTGTACCAAAACTGACAGCTCGGTGAAGTCATGAATGTGCCGACGAGCCAGGGCATTGAGAATCCCATCGTCATGGCATTTGCACTTGAATGTTGCCATTACCTCTTGATCACTGAGGCCCCGTACTCTGTTTCTGGCGAGGAGGAGTCTGGCCCAGTAATGATGAACCGACTCTCCTGGTAACTGTTTAATGTCCCGTAAGTCCGAAGACTTGGGGTCTGCTACGATGCTTGAGTGATCGGCTTGGGAGGTGGGTGGGGAAAGATTTGACTCCACGCCACGGTGGTAGTTTGGAGTCACGGACTCCGAACTGTGCGATAGATCAGGGACCGATTTCGGTCTGTCTCCGGAGCGGACTCCAGAGTCTGGGTTGCAGGCGGGGTCTCGGTGATCGGAGACTGGGGTATAAACCGTTTTAAATTCCGGTCACTGGGAGGATGAGCCCTCAGCCGGACACTCGACGGTGGCGACAAGGTGGGTGACCGTGGGGATGCGAATCTCCCTATCACCAGGTTTAAGCCCGAGCCGGTCATAAACCAGGATCTGGTCATCGGCCATACGCATGGTCTCCATCCGATCAAATAACTCGTTGAGAAACGAGGCGATGGTGGGATGGGTGTCGCTGAAGCGAGTGGGGTCAGTACGTGGCATCGCAGTTCCGGAGTCGCGCGAGAACGATCCCGGATTCTGTTCAACCATGGTAGATCCGGTCACAACGACCGGACTGGGTGGTCCAGACAGCCCGGGGATGACAACCTCCTTATCGGAGGAGGGGCCCGATGTCTTCGGCGTCGAGGCGTCGGGATCTGCGGGCTCCTCCGTAGGAGTCAAGGATTCCACCAAGACGAGTTCTCCCCGTGAATCAGCGGCGAACTCTAAGGTTTCGAACCTGATTCCTTGATCGGGGGAAAAGTTTCCGATCTGGCCTAGGTGGCTGATCGGGCAGGCGTGCGACAAGACGTCGCCGCTTGCGAGGATCTGACTCGGGGCGAGAGTCCCCTGAGTGCAGATCTCATTGCTAGTTACTAGGCGAGCCATCGATTCCTTCTGGCGATCACAGCGGAACTCTCAATGAAAGCACCAATGTCAGTGTCAAAACCGGCGGATCTCGGGTAGGGGGTCCGAGCTGTGAGACTAGAATCGAGGGTAACAGGAGACGAAGGGGAAAAGGTTTTACCCAGGTTCGGGCCCTCCTATGGAGGTAATACCCTACGTCCTGCTTGATTATATTGATGGTATGAGGATTACAGAGTTGATCTACCTCGAGATCGTATGACTAAAAACCCGAGATGAGTTCTGTTGCCCTACAACTTAAAACCCTCCGGCTTATATAGACGCCGAGGGTACCTAGGGCGTACACATAGTCGGTTGCACATTAAAGGGAAAAACATGCCTATCTACTGTCGACATTTTGGAGGACACGCCATGGCCCCTTGAAACTTCCACCCTGGCGACGGGGCCCTTGATCACACAATGCTCATCCAGTGGCCCATATAGTCCGGCCCATGAGAAACAGGTTGGCTATCCGAGGACCCCTGAAACCAGGACTCCCTCACCCCCTTCGACGCTCAAGCAGCTCTACGTCGGCAGGTCCCAGTCCCGCACATTTCCCTACCGCCGCAAGGTACGACCGGATCATCTGGATGCACTTTACGAGGCGAGGCCTCGACACCCTTGATGCCGACCGGATCACCAAGGACGACACCAAGGGGGCGAGTGGCTTTACGACCGGTAAGGCTCCTGAGGCGTGATGCTCAGGAGCCCCCTTTGACGCTCAAGCGGCTCCCAAAATTTTTTGCTTCCTGCCCCGGGAGGGGCGGGCCTCCCGAGGCTCCGAGTTGATGCTCATGTAGCTCTGCGTCGGCAGGTCCCAGTCCTGCACATTTCCCTACCACTGTAAGGTACGACCGGATCACCTGGACGCACTTTACGAGGCGAGGCCCCGACACCCTTGATGCCGACCGGATCACCAAGGACGACGCCAAGGGGGCGAGTGGCTTTATGACCGGTAAGGCTCCTGAGGCGTGCAGCTCAGGAGCCCCCTTTGACGCTCAAGCTGTCCCAAAGAAAATATTGTTCCCTGCCCCGGGAGGGGCAGGCCTCCCAAGGTTCCAAGATGGTGCGTCGGGCCGTGAGTGGAGCCCCCGAGCGAGTACGAGGCGGCATGCGCCTGCTGACTCATCCGTGAGTACCACGCGAGGATCCGGACGCCATGGCCTTGGCAAGATGCGAGCACCGTGCCCCCCAGCCCCCGCTCGCGGGGTACGAGGGGGAGGGGAGCAGGCGAGTGCTTGACTCGAAGAGAGAGAAACCAACATAAGAAATGGCGATGAAAACAAATCTTTGACCCTTTCCATTAAAACACGATTTGGAAAAAACCCGAGTTTTGTTCCGGAAAAGTTAGCAAATCCAAACACGAGAAAGGCAAATAACAGCCGCGTTCGGCACCTAGACTAGTCTTCGTCTTCCCCCAGCGCTGAGCGTAGGGCATCCACGTTGCATGGGCATAGCCATTGGAGGGCAGTGTTGACTTGTCTGCCAGCGCGGAGCTGTGGCTTCCACGTTGCATGGGAGGAACCCCTCCACGTCCTCGGGGGGCTCCGGGCGTATACAGCCCACTCATTATTATGTGAGAGTGTCACGGGTAGAACTTCCGGAGGTGCTGGGTGTTCCAGGCATTCTGGATGGGGACCCCGTCCTGAGTCTCCCGGCGCCCGCATGTCCGTCGTTGTGTCACCCTTGACTCCTGAGGCCGGGTCCTGCATAGAGATCTCCGCCGCTCTGGAGGGGACCTGGGGAGGCACATCCTTTGTCGGTCTTGATGTTGCTCCTCCTCGCGAGCCTAGGGTCCTCGCGAGGGCCTTGTCTTGAATGGGGTTGCGTCTGGCTGTGCTTGGCTGGCGAGGTGGGCCATGCCCTGGGCCGCAGGCAGGTAGGTCTGGGTACCCCCGTTCCCAGAACACCGACACCTTTATCCTAACAAGGAAAGGTGGTTTTTCAATATAAGCGGTAGGCACAACTGGATCAACATTGTAAAAGATGGTTTCTTCTTTAGCTATGACCGACTCTTTAATTTCTTCCTTAATAGGGGGATGATATTTAAACCACTTCTCCTTAGGGAGATCAACGTGAGCAGCAAATGATTCACAGAAAGAGGCTGCTATCTCAGAGTCAAGCCCATATTTAGTGCTAAACTTGTGAAAAGTATTGGTATTCATAAAAGATTTAACACAATCAAATTCAAGCTTTATACCTGACTCATTACCTTCATTGAGTTCCCAATCTTCAGAGTTGCGTTTAATTCTTTCTAAGAGATCCCACTTGAATTCAATAGTCTTCATCATATAAGAACCAGCACAAGAAGTATCGAGCATGGATTGATCATTATGAGAAAGCCGAGCATAAAAATTCTGAATGATAACTTCCCTCGGAATGTCATGATTGGGGCATGGATATAACATTGACTTAAGCCTCCCCCAAGCTAGAGCAATACTTTCTCCTTCACAACGCCAAAAATTATATATATAATTCCGATCACGATGAACTAGATGCATAGGATAAAAATTTTGATGGAATTCCAGTTGTAGACGATTCCAGTTCCACGATCCAAGATCATCACATAGCCTATACCATGTCAATGCTTTTCCCTCCAAAGATAATGGGAAAACCTTCTTCTTAACTTCATCTCTGGGTAAACCTGCAAGCTTAAATAGTCCACAAATCTCGTTCACATATAAAAGGTGCATATCAGGATGTTTAGTTCCATCTCCTGCATAAGGTTTAGCAAGTAGTTATTCTAGCATACCCGAAGGAATTTCATAAGTAACATTTTTAGTAGGTGTTGTGGGTTAAGGGGCAACTAATTGTGGTTCCGGTCGAGGTGAAGATACCCCAAACAAACCCCTCAAAGGATTGTTCTCCATAGTAGTAAGTAGCAATAAATTTCAGCGCATAGTATAAGTTTTTTCCTTACCGATTTCCACTTACCAAGAGCGCTTCACTCCCCGGCAACGGCGCCAGAAAAGAGTCTTGATGACCCACAAGTATAGGGATCAATCGTAGTCCTTTCGATAAGTAAGAGTGTCGAACCCAACGAGGAGCAGAAGGAAATGACAAGCGGTTTTCAGCAAGGTAATTTTTGCAAGCACTAAAATTGTAGGTAACAGATAGTTTGATAGCAAGGTAATTGGTAACGGGCAAGTAACGGTAACGGTAAACAAGGTGCAGCAAGGTAGCCCAATCCTTTTGAGGCAAAGGACAGGCCAGAACAATCACTAGTAATAGGCAAAGTGTTCTTGAGGGTACACGGGAATTTCGTCTAGTCACTTTTATCATGTTGGTTTGATTCGTGTTCGCTACTTTGATAATTTGATATGTGGGTGTACCAGTGCTAAGGTGTTGTTCTTACTTGAACTAACAACCTACTTATGATTAACCCCCTCGCAAGCATCCGCAAGTACGAGAAAAGTATTAAGACAAAGTCTAACCATAGCATTAAACATGTGGATCCAAATCAGCCCCTTACGAAGTAGCGCATAAACTAGGGTTTAAGCTTCTGTCACTCTAGAAACCCATCATCTAATAACTACTCCACAATGAATTCCCTTAGACCCATGAATGGTGAAGTGTCATGTAGTCGACGTTCACATGACACCACTAAGGGAATCACAACATACATATCATCAAAATATCGAACACATATCAAATTCACATGATTACTCGCAACATGACTTCTCCGGTGACCTCAAGAACAAAGGTAACTACTCACGAATAATAAACATGCTCAAGATCAGAGAGGTATTGAATAGCATATTGGATCTGAACATATAATCTTCCACCAAATAAACCATATAGTAATCAACTATGCAAGGTAATCAACACTACTAGTCACCCACAGGTACCAATCTGAGGTTCCGGTACAAAGATTGAACACAAGAGATGAACTGGGGTTTGAGAGGAGATGGTGTTGTTGAAGATGTTGCTGAAGATTGGCCTCCCAAAGATGAGAGGGGTGTTGGTGATGACGATAGCTTCGATTTCCCCCTCCGAGAGGGAAGTTCCCCCGGCGGAATCACTCCGCCGGAGGCCAAAAGTGCTCCTGCCCAAGTTCCACCTCGAGGCGGCGGCGCTTCATCCCGATAGTCCTCCCCTGATTTTTTTTCTAGGTCAAGGGAGACCTTATACCAGAAGATGGGCACCGGAGGTGGGCCAGGCTGAGCACAACCCATCAGGGCCTGGCGCGCCCTGGTGTGTTGTGCCCACCTAGGAGGCCTCCTCCGGTAGTTTCCAGCTCCAGTATTTTTTATTAAATGTAAAAATAATCTCCGTAAAATTTCAGCTTCATTGGAGTTGTGGAGAATAGGTATCTCTGACGTGCTTTTCTTGGGTCCAGAATTCCAGCAACCGGTATTCTCCCTCCTTGTGTAAACCTTGCATATTATGAGAGAAAAGGCATTAGAATCACTCCCCAAAGCATTATTATTCAACAAAACAAAGTAAATAACAGTAGGAAATCATGATGCAAAATGGACGTATTAGGGAGCAACTGCATCTATTACTTCTGCAATGAGAGTAATATTTTGATGGAGAAGGTGCAGAGGGAGAGGTGTTTCATAGGGGGAAGAGTAAATGTCGTGGGGAATATGAGTAGATGTCATGGAGAAGAGTCACTCAGTTAAATATACAACTCAGAGCGAGAAAATGAGGGGCGATTATTCTTGTTGTTTCATGTGCATGGGTGATGATACGTCTCCGTCGTATCTATAATTTTTGATTGTTTCATGCCCATATTCTACAACTTTCATATACTTTTGGCAACTTTTTATACTATTTTTGGGACTAACATATTGATCCAGTGCCCAGTGCCAGTTCCTGTTTGTTTCATGTTTTTTGTTTCGCGGAAAATCCATATCAAACAAATTCCAAACGGGATAAAACCTTACAGAGATTTTTTTTGGAATATATGTGAATTTTGGGAAGTGGAATCAAGAGAAGGCGGTGCCCGAGGGGCCCACAAGCCATAGGGGCGCGCCCTGGGGGGTAGGGCGCGCCAGGCTGGCTTGTGGCCACCCCATAAGTCGGTTGGTGCCCTTCTTTTGCCGTAAGAAATCTAATATCCGGATAAAATTCGTGTTAAAATTTCAGCCCAATCAGAGTTACGGATCTCCGGGAATTTAAGAAACGGTGAAAGGCCAGAATCTGGAAGCGTAGAAACAGAAGGAAACCGAGAGAGAGATCCAATCTCGGAGGGGCTCTCGCCCCTCCGCCGCCATGGAAGCCAAGGACCAGAGGGGAAACCCTCCTCCCATCTAGGGGGGAGGCCAAGGGAGAAGAAGAAGGAGGGGGCTCTCTCCCCCTCTCTCCCGGTGGCACCGGAACGCCGCTGGGGCCATCATCGTGACGGTGATCTACTCCAACAACTCCGTCATCTTCACCAACACCTCCATCACCTTCCCCCATCTATCTACAGCGGTCCACTCTCTCGCAACCCGCTGTACCCTCTACTTGAACATGGTGCTTTATGCTTCATATTATTATCCAATGATGTGTTGCCATCCTATGATGTCTGAGTAGATTTTTGTTGTCCTATGGGTTGATTGATGATCATGATTGGTTTGAGTTGCATGTTTTATTATTGGTGCTGTCCTATGGTGCTCTCCATGTCGCGCAAGCATGAGGGATCCCTGCTGTAGGGTGTTTCAATGTGTTCATGATTTGCCTATGGTGGGTTGCTTGAGTGACAGAAGCATAAACCCGAGTAGGTGGGTTGTTGCATATGGGAGTAAAGAGGACTTGATACCTTATAATGCTATGGTTGAGTTTTACCTTAATGATCTTTAGTAGTTGCGAATGCTTGCTAGAGTTCCAATCATAAGTGCATATGATCCAAGTAGAGAAAGTATGTTAGCTTATGCCTCTCCCTCATATAAAATTGCAATAATGATTACCGGTCTAGTTATCGATTGCCTAGGGACAATTCCGCAACTCCTACCACCACTTTTCCACACTTGTTAAACTAACTTAGTTGTTTCTTTATCTAAGCAGCCCCTAGTTTTTATTTACGTGCTCTTTATTATCTTGCAAACCTATCCTATCACACCTACAAAGTACTTCTAGTTTCATACTTGTTCTAGGTAAAGCGAACGTTAAGCGTGCGTAGAGTTGTATCGGTGGTCGATAGAACTTGAGGGAATATTTGTTCTACCTTTAGCTCCTCGTTGGGTTTGACACTCTTACTTATCGAGAAAGGCTACAATTGATCCCCTATACTTGTGGGTTATCAAGACCTTTTTCTGGTGCCGTTGCCGGGGAGCAATAGCGTGGGGTGAATATTCTTGTGTGTGTTTGTTTGCTTTATCACTAAGTAATTTTTATTTTCTGTTCTTAGTTGTTTTCTATCTTTAGATATGGGTAGGAAACGCAAAATACCAAAAAAAAATTAGATGTACTTGCTGCTCCAAAAGTTGAGGAACCACTAGTGTTTCGTACCACCGAAGAATATTACTTGGATCATCTTCGATCCTTTTGTGCTCGTGCTGAAACCCCAACTAGCTTAGTTGAGGGCAAATCATTAAATGAGCATGCTCATTATGTGTGACACCGCTTATCTCAAAAAGGGAAACTTTTATGGCATGATATTAATACTTTGCAATGCTATGCTTGGAATTTATGCAAAATTTATGATTTTACTTGTTGTTCTGAAGACCCTAAAAAACACCTTCCCTATCAATGTGAGTTTAAGGATAATGGAATCGTATCTTGTTATGCCAAGGGTGTTTATAATTACTATGATATTGAGCAAATTGAAGAATTTGTTGCTTTTAAGGGTGCCTATGAAATTGCTTCTTTGATTGAAAAGTATGATGCTACTCTTTACAAATCTGAAAGTTTTGCCATACTTAAATATTGCTATGAAAACTATGCTTCTAATGCTTATATTAAGCCATATATTGAGGACTCCTCCGCTGTCCAAGAGGAGACTAATATTTTGCAGGAAACTATGGAAGAAGAAATCGCTGAAACTGTGAGCTCATTAGATGAAAAAGATGAGGAGGAGAGCGAAGAACAAAAGGAGGAAGAGCGGATTAGCTACCCGTGCCCACCTTCTAATGAGAGTAACTCTTCAACTCATACATTGTTTAATTTCCCTTCGTGCTTACCGAAGGATGAATGCTATGATGATTGCTATGATCCCTTGGATTCGTTTGAAATATCCTTTTTTGATTAAATTGATGCTTGCTATGCTTGTGGCCACGATGCCAATATGAATTATGCTTATGGAGATGAACTTGCTATAGTTCCTTATGTTAAGAATGAAATTGTTGCTATTGCACCCACGCATGATAGTCCTATTATCTTTTTGAATTCTCCCAACTACACTATATCGGAGAAGTTTGCTCTTATTAAGGATTATATAGATGGGTTGCCTTTTACTATTACACATGATGATTTTGATAGATATAATATGCATGTGCTTGCTGCTCCTACTTGCAATTATTATGAGAGAGGAACTACATCTCCGCCTCTCTATGTTTCCAATACGATAAAATTGCAAGAAACTGTTTATACTATGCATTGGCCTATACTTTGTGTGCATGAATTGTTCTTTTATGACATGCCGATGCATAGGAAGAGAGTTAGACTTCGTTTTTGCATGATATATGTTACTTTGTGCTCAATACTAAATTACAAATCATTGTTAATTAAAATTGGCTTTGATATACCTTGGGATCCGGGTGGATCAATTACTTGAGCACTTTATGCCTAGCTTAATGGCTTTAAAGAAAGCCCTGCCAGGGAGACAACACGGAAGTTTTAGAGAGTCATTTTATTCTGTTGTGTGATTTTATATAGTTTAAAAAACAAAACAAAATAAAGAGGGGAACCTAAAACTTTTTCAAAAAGAAAAGTGAAAGTGAGAGAGACGAGGATTGTTAAAATGGGAGCATGCCTTGAACTTTGTTCATGCCCATGGAAACCTTGTGAATCTTAATTACAGAAACTTTTCAACAAAAATAATTATACCCTTGTATAAATCCATTGTATTATAAAAATAATGTGCCAAGATTTGCCTTTTGGATGATTAGATTGCTTGTTTGGTGTGTGCAGTGCAAAAACAAAAACTTTGGCTGTAGTGCGTGAATTTACATTTTTTACTGGAATGTCAAAAGTTTCTGAATTTTTGACACAGTAATTCTATGAAAATTGTTTATTTTTTCCTAATTGTTCAGAATTTTTAGAGTTACAGAAGTATGGTGAATGTTCAGATTGCTACAGACTGTCCTGTTTAAGACAGATTCTTTTTTTGATGCATTGTTTTGCTAGTTTTGATGAAACTATCGATTTTATCGGTGGTATAAGCCATAAAGAAGTTATAATACAGTAGCTAAAATGCAAAAATAAAATGTGAATGGGTTTGCAACAGTACTTAAAGTGGTAATTTGCTTTATTATACTAACGGATCTCACGAGGGTTTTGTTAAGTTTTGTGTGATTGAAGTTTTCAAGTTTTGGGTGAGATCACGATGGATGAAGGAATAAGGGGTGGAAAGAGACTAAGCTTGGGGATGCCCGAGGCACCCCAAGGTAATATTCAAGGACTCCTAAGAAACTAAGCTTGGGGATGCCCCGGAAGGCATCCCCTCTTTCTTCTAACAACCATTGGTAATTTTACTTGGAGCTATATTTTTATTCGTCACATGATATGCGTAAATCTTGGAGCGTCGTGTGCTTTTTATTTTTCTTTTAATAATGCACCATGCTGGTATGAGAAAGTCCTTGGTTGATTTATATAAGGCTCTTTGCACCTCACTTATATCTTTTGAGTATGGCTTTATAGAATGCTTCATGTGCTTCACTTATATCTTTTGAAGTTTGGGTTGCCTGTTTCTCTACACATAGAAAACCGCCATTTGTAGAATGCTCTTTTGCTTCACTTATATTTTTTAGAGCGTGGGCATATCTTTTGTAGAAAGAATTAAACTCTCATGCTTCACTTATATCTATTTAGAGAGTTAACAGGAGTTGGTCATTCACATGGTTAGTCATAAAATCCTACATAAAACTTGTAGATCACTGAATATGATATGTTTGATTCCTTGTAATAGTTTTGCGATATAAAGATGGTGATACTAGAGTCATGCTAGTGAGTAATTGTGGATTGGTAGAAATATTTGTG
The DNA here is from genome assembly GCA_039707655.1 of Elymus sibiricus. Taxonomy (NCBI): domain Eukaryota; kingdom Viridiplantae; phylum Streptophyta; class Magnoliopsida; order Poales; family Poaceae; genus Elymus; species Elymus sibiricus. The sequence continues at coordinate 226,605,387 of CM077665.1, read as the reverse complement.
TTAAAGTTTGTGATTCCCATAGCATGCACGTATGGTGAACCGTTATGTGAAGAAGTCAGAGCATGATTTATTTATTGATTGTCATCCTTTGTGTGGAGGTCGGGAGCGCGCGATGGTTAACTCCTACCAACCTCTCCCCTAGGGGCATGCGTCTAATACTTTGTTTCGATAGCTAATAGATTTTTGCAATAAGTATGTGAGTTCTTTATGACTAATGTTGAGTCCATGGATTATACGCACTCTCATCCTTCCACCATTGCTAGCCTCTCTAGTACCGCGCAACTTTCGCCGGTGCATTACACCCACCATATATCCTTCCTCAAAACAGCCACCATACCTACCTATTATGGCATTTCCATAGCCATTCCGAGATATATTGCCATGCAACTTCCACCGTTCTGTTTATTATGACATGCACCATCATTGTCATATTGCTTTGCATGATCGTAAGATAGCTAGCATGATGTTTTCATGGCTTGTCCGTTTTTTGATGTCATTGCTATGCTAGATCATTGCACATCCCGGTACACTGCCGGAGGCATTCATATAGAGTCATATTTTGTTCTAGTATCGAGTTGTAATTCTTGAGTTGTAAGTAAATAAAAGTGTGATGATCATCATTATTAGAGCATTGTCCCATGTGAGGAAAGGATGATGGAAGCTATGATTCCCTCACAAGTTGGGATGAGTCTCCGGACTTTACAAATTAAAAAAAGAGGCCAAAGAAGCCCACCAAAAAAACAAAAAAAATGAGAGGAAAGAGAGAAGGGGCAATGCTACTATTCCTTTTTCCACACTTGTGCTTCAAAGTAGCACCATGATCTTCATGATAGAGAGTCTCCTATATTGTCACTTTCATATACTAGTGGGAATTTTTCATTATAGAACTTGGCTTGCATATTCCAATGATGGGCTTCCTCAAATTGCCCTAGGTCTTCGTGAGCAAGCAAGTTGGATGCACACCCACTTAGTTTCTTTTGAGCTTTCATACACTTATAGCTCTAGTGCATCCGTTGCATGGCAATCCCTACTCACTCACATTAATATCTATTGATGGTCATCTCCATAGCCCGTTGATACGCCTAGTTGATGTGAGACTATCTCCTTCTTTTTGTCTTCTCCACAACCACCATATTCTATTCCACCTATAGTGCTATATCCATGGCTCACGCTCATGTATTGCGTGAAAGTTGAAAAAGTTTGAGAATACTAGAGTATGAAACAATTGCTTGGCTAAAACCGGGGTTGTGCATGATTAAATACTTTGTGTGATGAAGATGGAGCATAGCCAGACTATATGATTTTGTAGGGATAACTTTCTTTTAGCCATGATATTTTGAGAAGACATGATTGCTTTATTAGTATGCTTGAAGTATTATTGTCTTAATGTCAAATGATAGACTATTGCTTTGAATCACTTGTGTTTAATATTCATGCCATGATTAGATTATATGATCAAGATTATGCTAGGTAGCATTCCACATCAAAAATTATCTTTTTTATCATTTACCTACTCGAGGACGAGCAGGAATTAAGCTTGGGGATGCTGATATGTCTCCATCGTATCTATAATTTTTGATTGTTTCATGCCAATATTCTACAACTTTCATACACTTTTGGCAACTTTTTATATTATTTTTGGGACTAACATATTGATCCAGTGCCCAGTGCCAGTTCCTTTTTGTTGCATGTTTTTTGTTTCGCAGAAAATCCATATCAAACAAAGTCCAAACGGGATAAAAACTTACAGAGATTTTTTTGGAATATATGTGAATTTTGGGAAGTGGAATCAAGAGAAGGCGCCCTGGGGGGTAGGGCACGCCAGGCTGGCTTGTGGCCACCCCGTAAGGCGGTTGGTGCCCTTCTTTCGCCGCAAGAAATCTAATATCCGGATAAAAATCGTGTTAAAATTTCAGCCCAATCGGAGTTACGGATCTCCGGGAATTTAAGAAACGGTGAAAGGCCAGAATCTGGAAGCGCAGAAACAGAAGGAAACAGAGAGAGAGATCCAATCTCGGAGGGGCTCTCGCCCCTCCGCCGCCATGGAAGCCAAGGACCAGAGGGGAAACCCTCCTCCCATCTAGGGGGGAGGCCAAGGGAGAAGAAGAAGGAGGGGGGCTCTCTCCCCCTCTCTCCCGGTGGCACCGGAACGCCGCCGGGGCCATCATTGTGACGGCGATCTACTCCAACAACTCCGTCATCTTCACCAACACCTCCATCACCTTCCCCCATCTATCTACAGCGGTCCACTCTCCCGCAACCCGCTGTACCCTCTACTTGAACATGGTGCTTTATGCTTCATATTATTATCCAATGATGTGTTGCCATCCTATGATGTCTGAGTAGATTTTTGTTGTCCTATGGGTTGATTGATGATCATGATTGGTTTGAGTTGCATGTTTTATTATTGGTGCTGTCCTATGGTGCTATCCGTGTCGCGCAAGCGTGAGGGATCCCCGTTGTAGGGTGTTGCAATGTGTTCATGATTTTCCTATGGTGGGTTGCTTGAGTGACAGAAGCATAAACCCGAGTAGGTGGGTTGTTGCATATGGGAGTAAAGAGGACTTGATACCTTATAATGCTATGGTTGGGTTTTACCTTAATGATCTTTAGTAGTTGCGGATGCTTGCTAGAGTTCCAATCATAAGTGCATATGATCCAAGTAGAGAAAGTATGTTAGCTTATGCCTCTCCCTCATATAAAATTGCAATAATGATTACCGGTCTAGTTATCGATTGCCTAGGGACAATTCCGCAACTCCTACCACCACTTTTCCACACTCGTTAAACTAACTTAGTTGTTTCTTTATCTAAGCAGCCCCTAGTTTTTATTTACGCGCTCTTTATTATCTTGCAAACCTATCCTATCACACCTACAAAGTACTTCTAGTTTCATACTTGTTCTAGGTAAAGCTAACGTTAAGTGTGCGTAGAGTTGTATCGGTGGTCGATAGAACTTGAGGGAATATTTGTTCTACCTTTAGCTCCTCGGTCGGTTCGACACTCTTACTTATCGAGAAAGGCTACAATTGATCCCCTATACTTGTGGGTTATCAGGTGACTGTCATTTCATGGTCGTGACTGGAGAGCGTCTTGATCATGGCGGAAGCGAGCAGAAGAGAGAGCAGCGTCGAGCGGACTTGTAGCAATGAAGATGAAAGTCTGATCCGTTGACCTACTGCGGTCACATGAGCTGACAGCCTGACACCACGCACCAAATAAGTGGCCAATTTATTGGACCCGACAACCCAATACAAAAAAATGCCTAGAGACCACGGCAACAAACAGACGCAAAAAAGAAATGCAAGCAGACGCATGACGTGGCTGCATGTTAGAGAAAAGGATGCATGGCGTGGCTTGAGACTGCGCCGGTAAATCCCCAAAGAGGAAGGGATGATGCAGCACAGCGACGGTAAGTATTTCCCTCAGTTATGAAACCAAGGTTATCGAACCAGTAGGAGGATCACCACCACGCAATAAGGAGCACCTTCACACAAATAACAAATACTTGCAACCCGAAGCGAAAGAGAGGTTGTCAATCTCTCTACGGTAAAAAGATAGATTAGGTAGTGATAGATAGGAGAGATAAATCTCTCAAGAACACAAAATAAAAAGAGCAGATAAAATATGCAGCAATATGTTTTTGGGTTTTTGGTTTTGTATATCTGAAAACAAAGAGGCAAAAAGATAGATCAGTAAGCAATATGTTGGAAAAGTAGACCGGGGGGGCGGAGGATTCACTAGTGGCTTCTCTCATGAGTATAGAACACGGTGGGTGAACAAATTACTGTTGGGCAATTGATAGAAGATCAAATAATCATGACGATATCCAAAGCGATGATCATTATATAGGCATCACATCCAAGATAAGTAGACCGACTCCTGCCTGCATCTACCACTATTACTCCACGCATCGACCGCTATCCAGCATGTATCTAGTGTATTAAGTTCATGGAAAAACGAAGTAATGCAATAAGAACGATGACATGATGTAGACAAGATCTATTCATGTAGGAATAGACCCCATCTTGTTATCCTTAATGGCAACGATACATGCGTTCCTTGCTGCCCCTTCTGTCACTGGGAAAGGACACCGCAAGATCGAACCCATCACAAAGCACCTCTTCCCATGGCAAGAAAAATCGATCTAGTTGGCCTAACTAAACCAAAGATTCAAAGAATAAATACGAGGCTATAAGTAATCATGCATATAAGAGATCAAAGAAGACTCAAATAATATTCATGGATAGAAACTGATCATGAACTCAAAATTCATCGGATCCCAACAAACACACCGCAAAAGTTTACATCAAATAGATCTCCAAGAGACCATTGTATTGAGAATCATAATAGAGAGAGAGAGAGAGATAGAGAGAGAGGAGGCCATCTAGCTACTGCCTACGGACCCGTAGGTCTATGGTGGACTACTCACGCATTATCGTAGAGGCACCTATGAAGAATATGAACCCCTCCGCGATGGTGTTTAGATTGGATCTCGAGGTTCTGGAACTTGCGGCGCCTGGAATTGTGTTTCGTCGACTCCCCTAGGGTTTTTGGAATATTTGGGAATTTATAGGCATCAGAGGCAGTGCAGAGGGGCCCCGTGGTGGGCACAACCCATCAGGGCATGCCGGGGGGCCCCTGGCGCGCCCTGGTGGGTTGTGCTCTCCACAGCCCACCTTCCTGGCTCTTCTTTGGCCCACTGGGTGTCTTCTGGTCCAGAAAAAATCTCCAAAAGGTTTCGTCGCGATTGGACTCCGTTTCGTACTGATATTCTGCGAAGTAAAAAACAAGCAAAAACAGCAAGTGGCACTTTGGCACTATGTCGATAGGTTAGTCCCAAAAAATGATAGAAAGTTGCTATAAAATGATTGTAAAACATCCAAGAATGATAATATAACAGCATGGAACAAGCAAAAATTATAGATACGTTGGAGACGTCTCAGCATCCCCAAGCTTAATTCCTACTCGTCCTAGAGTAGGTAAATGATAAAAACAGAATTTTTGATGTGAAATGTTGCCTAACATGTTCATCTCATATTCATTTCTTTTGTATAGCATGGACATTTGGACTTGTAAATGATTCAAAGCAATAGTCTAGTTTTAACATGATGACTTCAATACTCAAGCATGCCAACAAGCAACCATGTCTTTCAAAGTATCAACACTAAAGAAAGTTATCCCTAGCCCATCATGCTCAATCATTGATCCATTCATGAAACACACTCAAATATTAGCTATGCCCAATGCTCAAGTACGATCATAGTGCCCCCTAGTTGGTGCTTTATAAGAGAAGGTGGAGACTCAAAGTAAACATAAAAATTGCATAAAGTAAATAGATAGGACCTTCGGAGAGGGAAGTAGGGATTTGTAGAGGTGCCAGAGCTCAAAGTTTAAATTGAGAGAGAAAAATATTTTGGGTGCCATGCTTTTCCTGTCAACGAAAATGACAAAGTAGCTCACAATACTTTCCATGCTAGATATATCATAGGCGGTTCCCAAACAGAAAATAAAGTTTATTCCTTTTTCCACCAAACTTTCACTTTCCATGGCGGGCCGTATCCACGGTTGCCTTCCATACCAACACTTTCCAATGAATTTATTATTTGACAACATAAAGTAAATATATTTTTCTTTTTCATTTCGGGAATGGGCATCCCTATTACCGCCGCACTCTCGTGCAATGACAAGTGAATAAACACTCATCTTGAGAATAACACATCTAGCATGAAAAAATATTGGACACTCCCTGTCGGTGTCAAAATCGGCGGATCTCAGGTAGGGGGTCCCGAGCTATGAGACTAGGATCAATGGTAACAGGGGACGAAGGAGACGATGTTTACCCAGGTTCGGGCCCTCCTATGGAGGTAAAACCCTACGTCCTGCTTGATTATATTGATGATATGAAGGTTACAGAGTTGATCTACCTCGAGATCGACTAGCTAAACCCTAGATGAGTTTTTGTGTCCTATGATCTAAAACCCTCCCGGTTTATATAGACATCGGGGGGTACTAGGGTTTACACATGGTGGGCCTCCTGCCGAGGATGGAGGTGGCGATTTCCACCTCTTGACTTGGAGTGCACGACGCGCCTTCGGGGCTTCCTTCTGGAGAGTGGAGTCTTGACGTGTCCGGCCCTTCTACAGAGAATGGCCCATCGAGCCGGCCTATTGAGAGATGAGCCGGTAGCCCGAGGACCCCTTAGTCCGGGACTCCTTCACTCCCCACCGTTTCATGAGCGGTACGAGCACACAAAAGAGAAAATTTATTTTCAAAGTTTAGAGATGGCACATACAAATTTGCTTGGAACGGCACGGAAATACCGCATATAGGTAGGTATGGTGGACTCATAAGTCAAAACTTGGTTTAAGGATTTTGGATGCACAAGTAGTATTTCTACTTAGTACAAATGGAGGCTAGCAAATAGATTGAGAAACAACCAAACCAAGAAACGAAAAATCACATAAGCGAGCATTGAGCATAACTAACACCGAATAATGCATCATAAGTAGGATGTAACTTCATTGCATAACTATTGACTTTCGTGCATGCATAGGGAATCACAAACCTTAACACCAATATTCCTACTAAAGCACAATTACTCACTAACATGACTCGCATATTACTATCATCATGTTTCAAAACTATTACAAAGAATCAAGTTTAATTTGCCCAATGATCTTCATGAAAGTTTTTATTATATCCTCCTTGGATATCTATCACTTTGGGACTAGTTTCATATATTGCCATTGCTTTTTGGCAAGCTCAAACAAATTTAAGTGAAGAACATGAGCATAAAGATTTCATCTCTCAAAATAGTATAAGTGAAGCGTGAGAATATTTCTACAAAAAAATCCAAGCACACCGTGCTGAAAAAGATATAAGTGAAGCACTAGAGCAATTCTATAGTTCAAAAAGTTTAAGTGACGCACATAGAGCAATTCTAACAAATGATAGCATAATTTTGGCTCTATCAAATAGGTGTGTCCAGCAAGGATACAATTGACAAACTAACAAACAAAGCAAGCAAAGGTACAAGACGCTCCAAGAAAACTTCAATGTATGTGATGAATAAAAATATAGCTCCAAGTAAAATACCGATGGTCGTTAGAAGAAAGAGGGGATGCCACTCGGGGGCATCCCCAAGCTTAGTTGCTTATTTCTCTTTGGATATATCTTGGGGGGTGCGGTAGCATACCCAAGCTTAGGCTCTTTTCACTCCTTATTCCTTCATCCATCGTGATCTCACCCAAAACTTGAAAACTTCAATCACACAAAACTCAACAAAATCTTCGTGAGATCCGTTAGTATAATAAACAAATCACTAGTTTAGGTGCTGTTGCAAACCCATTCATATTTTATTATTGCATTATACCTACTGTATTTTAACTTTACCATGGCTCATACCCTTCAATATAACCCATAGATTCATCAAAACAAGCACACAATGCAACTAAAACAGAATCTATCTTCAACAGAATAGTCTGTAGTAATCTGTACTCTAACCATACTTCTGTAACTCTAAAAATTCTGAAAAATTAGGGAAACGTAAGAAATTTGTATATAAACACTGTGTTAAAATTTCAGCTGCAGATCACGTTCCAGCAAACAACGAAAATTCATATACTGGATGCAAAGTTTCTGTTTCAGATTCAGCATCGCTTCTACTCATCTCATGAATCATCCTAAAGGCTCTACTTGGCACAAACACTAAATAAATCATAAAAACACAATCATAACAGAGGCATAATTGTGTCAACACTCAAAAACATAAAGGAAAAAAGCAAAGATTTATTTATTTATTGGGTTGCCTCCCAACAAGCGCTATCGTTTTACGCCCCTAGCTAGGCACAACGGATAGATTCATGTACTGTCATCTTTGGTATTGGATCCATAGGATGCCCTCATGATTGATTCATATGGTGGCTAAATTCTTGTCCTAGGGAAGTGTTCCGTACCTTTCTCAAGGGAAATTGAAAACGAATATTGCTTTCTTTCATATCAATCACGGCACCTATAGTGCGTAAAAACGGTCTACCAAGTATAATGGGACAAGACGGATTGCAATCAATATCAAGCACAATAAAATCTATGGGCACATAGTTCCTATTTGCAATAATAAGAACATCATTAATTCTTCCCAAAGGCTTTTTAATAGTAGAATCCGCCAAGTGCAAATTAAGGGAACATTCTTCAATATTGGTGAGACCAAGCACATCACATAGAGATTTTGGAATCGTGGAAACACTAGCACCCAAATCACATAAAGCAAAGCAATCATAATTTTTAATCTTGACCTTAATGGTAGGTTCCCACTCATCATGTAATTTTCTAGGAATAGAAATCTCCAACTCCAACTTTTTTTTAAATATTTCATCATGGCATCAACGATATGTTTAGTAAAAGCTTTATTTTGCACATAAGCATGGGTTGAATTCAACATGGATTGCAGCAAATAAATACATTCAATCAAAAGAGCAACTATCATAATTAAAGTCTTTGCAATCCAATATAGTGGGTACATCACTAGTTAAAGTTTTGACCTCTTCAAACCCACTTTTATCAAAAAAATCATCAAGATTTTCACCCTCCAAATTATTGGGACGCCTTCTAGCTAAAGTTGACTCTACTTCAGTCCCTTTATCATCAATCTTAACATTACTAAACAAGGAATCAATAGAATAAACACCAATCACTTTAAGATCTTCATCTTTTTTATGAAGGCAATCACTAGAAAACGACTTTTCTAAGATTTCTCTTTTAGCTCTAAGCATAGCAGTTCTTTTTTTACTTTCATCCATAGAGACATATAAAGCTTTAATTGATTCATCAATCTTAGGCACAAAAGCTTTCAACTTGAGATTTTCAACATCATGAGAAATTCTATCAATGCTTCTAGACATATCATCAATCTTATTCAACTTTTCTTCTATCGTAGTATTGAAAGCTTTTTGTGCATTGATAAATTCTTTAATATTACTCTTAAGATCAGAGGTGTTCCTATTATTATTGTAGGAAGAATTACCATAGGAATTACCATAATTATTAGAGGAATTTCCAGGAAAAGGCCTAGGATTAAAATTACCTCTATAAGCATTGTTATTGAAATTGTTTCGCGAGACAAAGTTCACATCTACGGAATCACTATTTTGCTCAATCAAGGTAGAAAAAGGCACATAATTAAGATCAATAGGAGCATTTTTACTAGCAACCAACTTCATCAAAGCATCAACCTTATCACTCAAAGTACTAATTTCTTCAACAGAATTAACTTTTTTACTAGTAGGTGCTCTTTCGGTATGCCATTGTGAATAATTTGCCATGATATTATCTAGCAATTTAGTAGCTGCACCCAAAGTAATTTCCATAAAAGTACCACCAGCGGCGGAATCTAAAAGATTTCTAGAGACAAAATTTAACCCCGCATAAAAAATTTGTATGATCATCCAAAGATTTAAACCATGAGTAGGACAATTTCTTAGCATCAACTTCATTCTTTCCCAAGATTGTGCAACATGTTCATGCTCAAGTTGCTTAAAATTCATGATTTGTGTCCTAAGGGAAATAATTTTCGCGGGCGGAAAATACTTAGTGATAAAAGCATCCTTGCACTTATTCCAAGAATCGATACTATTGCGAGGCAAAGAGGAAAACCAAATTTTTGCACGATCCCGTAAGGAAAAAGGAAATAATTTCAACTTCACTATATCATTGTACAAATCTTTTTTATTTTGCATATCACACAATTCTACGAATGTGTTTAGATGGGACGCGGCATCCTCATTAGGAGTGCCGACAAATTGATCTTTCATGACAAGATTCAACAAAGTGGCATTAATATCACAAGACTCCGCACTAGGGGTGGGAGGAGCAATAGGCGTACTACTAAAATCATTGTTATTAGTATTGGAAAAATCACATAACTTGGTGTTTTCTTGAGTCATCGTTGTTGGAACACGCGGTACGCTACGCTAGCGCCAAATAAAAATTTCTACCGCGCACCCAAGAACATGCTGCTGGAAATAGATCACGGGATCGGGTTTACCACTAGACGCGCAGTCACCGCGGTGGAAGTAGAGTTGGTGATGCGTGTTGTCGATCAGTCGATTTGTCTCCTCCTCGTGTAGCCGATCTTCCACGAACAGCTCCTCGCGGATCCCTCGAACAGTTCCTCACGGATCCCTCGAACGGTTCGTCCAAGCACCGCAGATGCAATGCCTCCAAGGTATCCACACGTACAGGGGCAGCATCGGGCGGCGGACTGCTAGGTCCGATCGCATGACATGGTGGCGTGGGGAGTGGCAGTGGCTGTCGACAGGAGGAAAAAGATCAACCCTGAAAGGTGTGCCCACTCCCCTTTATATAGACCTCCGAGGTGGGATCAACACTTGAGGCCCATGACGAGTCTATCCCATTTTCCATACGGATCCAATCCGAATGGGTTGCAATCCCTTAAGTGTGCGACCCTATAGGTTCACGTACACATGGACATGACCCGAGTCGATAGTCGGTAGCGGCTCCTAGTAGAATATGCCAACTCCCATGTGTGCGCAAAGTTGTTAGACGAACCTCGACAATGTGTCATATACAACATTCCTTTTGCATCATGATATAGGTTGTAGAGCTCAAGGCGAGTACTTGTCACCCTTGTGGTAGCTCGACATCTCGTCTCGAAACCGTGATGCAGATTCCCGAACTGGGTTAACACTTAACCCATGTCGCATGGCCATGCTTTCTGAATCTGATCACACGAGAGGGCCCAGAGAATATCTCTCCTCACGGAGGGGCAAATCCCATCTTGGTTAACCATGTCTCGCGGCATGTCTCACGACTCACCTGAAAGCTACCTTTATAACTACCCAGTTACGGAGTAGCGTTTGATAGACCCTAAGTAAGTCGATCCTCATCCTGAGAACATGCGACGACCTCAGGTCTAGGACATGGCATATACATTGTGCTTGAGACTAACAGATGACATTATCTCGCTGTGTCTCAAAGTGGGTCTCTCCTACTCGGTGATCTCAATCCCCGAGTCCATACTATCAGTTTAGCATCTCTATGCACATGACTTGTGAAACCTAGTCATCAGCTGAATCGTATAGTAGTAAAGGATATGTGTCCACATAACATTAACAACTAGGGACTATTAGAACAATCATCATATTATATATAGTCTCACAAATAAGTCACATACTTATTGATACATATCACTGATGATGTTCAAGGAAAATACAAAATACTCATGAATACATACGAAACGAAATCATCACATGATTGCATCTAGGGCATATCTCCAACTATCGTGACTACGCAAACAAGATTGCAAGCAAGGAAGAGATCCGGCGAGAAAAAGGCAAACGAAAAAGAGGGCGAATAAAACGGCAAATTGGTGAAGTGGGGGAGAGGAAAACGAGAGGCAAATGGCAAATAATGTAATTGCAAGGAGATGAGATTTGTGATTAGGAACCCGGTAGATGATGATGGAGTCCCCTCGGCGCCTACGATAGGCACTGCGTCGGTATTTCCCCAAAGAGGAAGGGATGATGCAGCACAGCGACGGTAAGTATTTCCCTCAGTTATGAAACCAAGGTTATCGAACCAGTAGGAGGATCACCACCACCCAATAAGCAGCACATGCACACAAATAACAAATACTTGCAACCCGACACGAAAGAGAGGTTGTCAATCTCTCTACGGTAAAAAGATAGATTAGGTAGTGATAGATAGGAGAGATAGATCTCTCAAGAACACAAAATAAAATATGCAGCAATATGTTTTTGGGTTTTTGGTTTTATAGATCTGAAAACAAAGGGGCAAAAAGATAGATCGGAAAGCAATATGTTGGAAAAGTAGACCCGGGGGCCGTAGGATTCACTAGTGGCTTCTCTCATGAGTATAGCACACGGTGGGTGAACAAATTACTGTTGGGCAATTGATAGAAGATCAAATAATCATGACGATATCCAAGGTGATGATCATTATATAGGCATCACGTCCAAGATAAGTAGGCCGACTCCAGCTTGCATCTACCACTATTACTCCACACATCGACCGCTATCCAGCATGCATCTAGTGTATTAAGTTCATGGAAAAACGGAGTAATGCAATAAGAACGATGACATGATGTAGACAAGATCTATTCATGTAGGAATAGACCCCATATTGTTATCCTTAATGGCAACGATACATGCGTGCCTTGCTGCCCCTTCTGTCACTGGGAAAGGACACCACAAGATCGAACCCATCACAAAGCACCTCTTCCCATGGCAAGAAAAAATGATCTAGTTGGCCTAACTAAACCAAAGATTCGAAGAAGACATACGAGGCTATAAGTAATCATGCATATAAGAGATCAAAGAAGACTCAAATAATATTCATGGATATAAACTGATCATGAACTCAAAATTCATCGGATCCTAACAAACACACCGCAAAAGTTTACATCAAATAGATCTCCAAGAGACCATTGTGTTGAGAATCATAAGAGAGATAGAGGAAGCCATCTAGCTATTGCCTACGGACCCGTAGGTCTATGGTGGACTACTCACACATCATCGGAGAGGCACCTATGAAGAAGATGAACCCCTCCGTGATGGTGTTTAGATTGGATCTCGAGGTTCTGGAACTTGCGGCGAATGGAATTGTGTTTCGTCGACTCCCCTAGGGTTTTTGGAATATTTGGGAATTTATAGGCATCAGAGGCGGTGCAAAGGGGCCCCATGGAGGGCACAACCCATCAGGGCGCGCTGGGGGCCCCCTGGCGCGCCCTGGTGGGTTGTGCTCTCCACAGCCCACCTTCCTGGCTCTTCTTTGGCCCACTGGGTGTCTTCTGGTCCAGAAAAAATCTCCAAAAGGTTTCGTCGTGATTGGACTCCGTTTGGTATTGATATTCTGCGAAGTAAAAAACAAGCAAAAATAGCAACTGGCACTTTGGCACTATGTCAATAGGTTAGTCCCAAAAAATGATATAAAGTTGCTATAAAATGATTGTAAAACATCCAAGAATGATAATATAACAGCATGGAACAAGCAAAAAGTATAGATACGTTGGAGACGTATCAATGCACGTGGGGCTGCCTTGCTGGGTTGGAGTAGCTACATGTTAAAATAAATTGGTTAGTGGGGATGAACTTCTTAAGTATATAGGATAGGATGTAATTTCCTATAAGCACTACCAAGCACTGTATCATTTGTCCATGCGTCTCCCATGTAATGTAAAACTTTGTCGAGACCATAATAAAGTACTAACTGAAGAACTTCAATACTAGCATTGCATTTATCACTCCTATTATAATTTGCTAGTATATGACCAACATTGTACTTACATTGATAAGCGTAGCACCCTTCGGTTTTACAATCATTGCATGAACAAAGTATTCATTGCATGTAATAGGTTCCCATTCGTTCAATAGTGCTATCCATTCTTTTATCTTCTCATTGTTGATAGCCATAAGAGGAATCTTGTCGCTCTTCTCCTCCATTGCAGATTTCAAATTTTCTTGAGTAGACATCTCAGAAGACATGATTGGTAGATTTTTGCAACAAACAAAAGTAAACCAAATGTGAACGGGAAAGTAATAGCCAAGCGCTATGCTCCCCGGCAACGGCGCTGGAAAAAGCTTGATGTCCTGCAAGCGCACAAGGCTATGTAGCAATTTTGTTATAAGTAAGGTTTGTCGATCCCACAGGGAGCGAATGGGATGACACCACAATCCATGCAGCTGCATTGTCACTAACAAAAGTACGCTCACACCCAAACCGGAGTTTGGAAATAGCTCACTTAAGTAAGTTGCTAGGAACGGTAAAAGGAAGGAATTAAACTAAGCTAGAGAGAACGTAAAATAAATACTAAACTAAGTAGAGGAAATAAACTAAGTCCATGGGGATGACCGTAGGATGCTCCGCATCACATGCATTCGTTTCACTTTCGAAAAAACAAATACATCTTATATAGGAGCATCTATAGTCGGGCGCCTCAAACGTCCGAGTGAGTGGACCGGTCACTGACCAGACAAAAAAAACCGACCCACCCGGGCACCTCAAACCGGCAGCAAACAACTTGGCTGACCAACAGCGATCATATCCATCCCAAATATGGGGTGGATATGAGGCGGCCTGGGCGCGGCCGCCACACCCCCGTCAACTCCCGAGCGCCGGCGACCATGTCCAGCACTGGCAACCACTTCCACAGCTCTGACGATGATGACTGGGATGCCTTCCTCCGTGAAGGTGCCGGAGACGAGGACGAGCTGGCCCTCCGCACGCGCTCGAGCACTCACAGGTGGATACGGGCGACAACTCTGGTTCAGGTGCGACGCCGCCTGTTGATACGTCCATTTTGCATCATGATTTCCTATTCATATTTACATTATTCTTGTCCATTATTCCCTATTATCATACAATTCTTATACTCTTTCTCTTTGAATATGCAAAGTACATCACAAAGTAGGAATTATCTGGAAACTGGAATTCTGGACCGAAAAATCGAGAAAAAGGCAGAAAAATGACCAGACTCCAAATGACATGAAACTTCACGAGGAATTTTTATTGAATATATGTGAATTTATGGGCCAAAAATATACCAGAGGGGGCCACTAGTCAGGCACAAGCAATCAGGGACCCGCAGGGCGCGCCCTAATGTGTGGTGGGGCCCTGGCTGGCCTCCTGATGCCCATCTTCTCCTATATGTTGTGTTTTACCCTAGAAAAAATCATATGCAACCTTTCGAGATGAAGCGCCGCCGTCTCAAGGTGGAAACCTGGGCAGAGGCCCTTTTGCACTCTGGCAGTCAGATTCTGCCGGGGAAATCCCTCTCCGGGAGGGGGAGATCGAAGCCATTGTCATCACCAACGCTTCCTCCTTCGTGGGAGGACCAATATTCATCAACATATTCACCAGCACCATCTCATCTCCAAACCTAGTTCATCTCTTGTATTCAATCTTTGTCTCAAAACCTCAGATTGGTACCTGTGGGTTACTAGTTGTGTTGATTACATCTTGTAATTGATGCTTGTTGGATTACTTGGTGGAAGAAATTATGTTCAGATCCTTAATTGTTATTATTGCACCTCTTATCTTGAACATGTTGATGATGTGTGAGTAGTTACTATTGTTCCTAAGGACATGGGAGAAGTCTTGTATAAGCTATCATGTGAAGTTGGTATTCGTTAGATATTTTGATGATATGTATGTTGTTACTTCTCTTAGTGGTGTCATGTGAACGTCGACTACATGACACTTCACCATCCTATGGGCCTAAGGGAAGTCTTTGTGGAGTAACAAGTAGATGATGGGTTGCTAGAATGACAGAATCATAAACCCCAGTTTATGTGTTGCTTCGTAAGGGGCTGATTTGGATCCACATGTTTCATGCTATGGTTAGATTTATCTTAATTCTTCTTTCGTAGTTGCGGATGCTTGCGAGAGGGGGTAATCATAAGTAGGTTGTTAGTTCAAGTAAGAACATCACCTTAGCACCGGTCCACCCACATATCAAATTATCAAAATAGTGAATGCGAATCAACTCAACATGATGAATATGACTAGACATAAATCCCATGTGTCCTCGGGAGCGCTTGCTTAATATAAGAGTACTTTCAGGCCTGTCCTTTGCTACAAAAAGGATTGGGGTACCTTGCTGCACCTTTGCTACTATTATTACTTGTCACTTGTTACGATTTATCTTGCTACAAAATTATCTACTATTGTTACTTACAGCACTTGCAGAGAATACCTTGCTGAAAACCGCTTATCATATCCTTCTGCTCCTCGTTGGGTTCGACACTCTTACTTATCGAAAGGACTACGATTGATCCCCTATACTTGTGGGTCATCAAGACTCTTTTCTGGCGCCGTTGCCGGGGTGTGAAGCGCCTTTGGTGAGTGGAATTGGTAAGGAAACATTTTCTATACGTGCTGAAATTTACTGTTACTTGTCACTATGAACGGTCACCCTTTGCGTGGCTTGTTCGGGGCATCTTCGCCCCGAACTGAAGATGAGGAAATTGCTCCTCAACGTACTGAACCTACTGAAAATGTTTATTATTAGATTCTTTTTAGTATGCTTGAAAAACTATTATCACACCCATATGATGGAACGACTCACACTAATTATCACTTGATATTTGTCGATGAAGTTTGTGGATTATTTCAGGTGGCAGGGTTGTCTGGATACAAAGTTAAGAAGAAAGTTTTCCCTTTATCTTTGGAGTGAAAGGCATTAATGTGGTACATGCTATTGGGCGATATTGGATCATGGGACTGGAATCGTTTGAAGTTGGAATTTTATCATAAGTTTTATCCTATGCATCTAGTTCATCGTGATCGGAACTTTATTTATAATTGTTGACCTCGTGAAGGAGAAAGTATCGCTCAAGCTTGGGAAGGCTTAAATCTATGATGCACACTTGTCCCAACCATGATATCTCAAGAGATACTATTATGCAAAAAAAATATGCTCGGCTTTCTCATGATGATCAAACATTACTCGATTCTTCCTCTACTGGTTCCTTCATGAATAGAACTAGTGAATTCAAATGGGATCTCCTGGAAAGAATTAAGCGCAACTCTGAAGACTCGGAACTCGACAAAGGTAAAGAGTCAGGTATAAAGCTCAAGTTTGATTGTGTAATATCTTTTATGGAAACTGATGCCTGCTATAAGTTGAGTAATAAATATGGCTTTGACTCTGAGATAGTAGCTTCTTTCTGTGAATCATTTGCTACTCATGTTGATCTCCCTAAGTAGAAGTGGTTTAAGTACCATCCACCTATTGAAGAACAATTAGAGAAACCTATTAAACTTGAGAAGGAAGAAATAATTGTTAGCCATGTTGATCCAATTGTTCCTACTGCTTACGTTGAGAAACCACCCTTCCCTGTTAGAATTAAGGAACACGCTAAAGCTACAACTGTGGTTAATAAAAGTCATGCTAGGACACCTACACCTCCTGAAAAAATAAATGTTGAGCCTAAAGTTGCTATGGTTAAAGATCTGCTTGTTGACAACATTGATGGTCAAGTCATTTACTTCTGTGGTGAAGCTGCTAGAATTGCAAAACCTTCTAGAAACGCGCGAGACGAACTAGATAAAAATAAACCAGTTGTTGACATGCGTGTGGTTTCCGTTAAAATTGGAGATTATCATGGCTTGTGTGATATTGGTGCTAGTGTTAGTGCTATACCTTTTACCTTATATCAAGAAAATTATGAATGACATAGCACCATCTGAGATTGAACTTGCAAACAGAGATACTATTACACCACTTGGGATTGTTAGAGATGTTGAGGTCTTGTGTGGAAAGGTCAAGTACCCCACTGATTTTCTAGTACTTGGTTCAGAACAAGATAACTTTGGCCCCATTATATTTGGTAGATCTTTCTTGAATACTGTTATTGCTGAGATTAATTGTGTTACTGAGAAGGTTAAAGTAAGATTTGGCGATGTGTCTCATGAATTTAATTTTTCCAAGTTTAGTAAACAACCGCATGAGAAAGAATTACCAAGCAAATATGAGATTATTGGTCTAGCCTCTATTGTCGTACCTCCTACCGATTCGTTAGAACAATATTTACTAGATCATAAAAATGATATGCATCTGAATGAGGGAAATGAGATAGATGACATATTTCTGAAACAAACAACTGTTCTTAAACACAACTTATCGGTTGATATTCTAGGGGATCCCCCTCCACCCAAGGGAGATCCCGTGTTTGAGTTAAAGACTTTACTCGATACTTTGTAATATGCTTACCTTGATGAAAAGAAGATATATCCTGTTATTATCAGCGCTAACCTTTCAGAGCATGAAGAAAAGATATTACTTAAAACTCTGAAGAAGCACCGGGCTGCTATTGGATATACTCTCGATGATCTTAAGGGCATTAGTCCCACTCTATGTCAGCACAAGATTAATATGGAACCGGATGCTAAACCTGTTGTTGATCACCAACGCCACTTAAACCCAAAAATGAAGGAAGTGGTAAGAACCGAAATATTAAAGCTTCTGGATGCAGGTATAATTTATCCTATTGCTGATAGTAGATGGGTAAGTCATGTTCATTGTGTTCCTAAGAAAGAAGGTATAACGGTTGTCCCTAATGATAAAAATGAACTTATCCCACAAAGAATAGTGACTGGTTATAGGATGGTGATTGATCTCAGGAAATTAAACAAAGCTACTAGGAAAGATCATTATCCTTTACCTTTTATCGATCAAATGCTAGAAAGATTATCTAAGCACACACACTTTTGCTTTCTTGATGGATATTCCGGTTTTTCTCAAATACATGTGTCAAAAGAGGATCAAGAGAAAACTACTTTTACTTGCCCTTTTGGAACGTATGCTTATATACGTATGCGTTTTGGTTTATGCAATGCACCTGCTACCTTTCAAAGATGTATGATGGCTATATTCTCTGATTTTTGTGAAAAGATTGTTGAGGCTTTCATGGATGATTTTTCCGTTTATGGAACTTCTTTTGATGATTGCTTGAGCAACCTTGATCGAGTTTTGCAGATATGTGAAGAAACTAATCTTGTTTTGAATTGGGAGAAGTGCCATTTTATGGTTAATGAAGGTATAGTGCTGTGACGCCCCCGATTTCGACCGTACGCTAATCATACACGCAATGCGTACGATCAAGATTGGGGACTCACTAATTAATATCACACCACAACTCTAGACACAAATTAAAGTCATACAGCTTCATATTACAAGCCAGGGGCCTCGAGGGCTCGAATACAAAGCTCGACAAAGCACGAGTCAGCGGAAGCAAATAATATCTGAGTACAGACATAAGTTAAACAAGTTTTGCCTTAAGAAGGCTAGCACAAACATAACAACGGATCGAAAGAGGCGAGGCCTCCTGCCTGGGAACCTCCTATCCTACTGTTGGTCGGGGGCCGCCTCCACATAGTAGTAGGCTCCTACGGTGGTGTAGTAGTCGTCTCCGGCGTACTCCATCTCCTGGGCTCCGTCATCTGAACGTGGTAATCGTATCGAGGGGGAAAGAGAATGCAAAGCAGCGGTGAGTACTCATCCAAAGTACTCGCAAGACTGACATCAGAACTATGCTAAGTATGCATCAGTATCAAGGAATGGGGTTATATCTGGGCTGACTGCAGAAAGCAAGAATAGGGGGAAGGCCTAGTCCTATCGAAGACTAGCATCTTCAGCATCTTGCAGCATTAGAAGAGAGTAGACTGTTATCTCATATATAGTCATATTATTGTAGCAATTTTAATAAGTAACCACGTCCAAAGATTCTTCCTCGACTCCCTGTGAGGAAGCAATCCCGGAGCCAACATTCATTTCAATTTAAAGTCACAATTATAGTTGTAGTAGATCAAGGTACAACTCCAAGTTGTCCTGTTACCGTGGACACGGCTATTCGAATAGATGAATTCATCCCTGTAGGGGTGCACCGCATTTCCAACACGCTTGATCACCTCCGGCCGGACACACTTTCCTGGGTAATGCCCGGCCTCGGGATATCAACACGTCGTCGCCCCACCTAGGCTCAACAGAGAGGCCAACCCGCCGGTCTAAATCCTAAGCACACAGGGGTCATGGGCCCACTTGCCCTCTGCGCTCCTGCACGATGCGTACGCGGCCGAGGTCAGCCCTAGCACACTCTAGTCCAAGAGCTGTACCGTCCAGGCCACTCGGGCGCGCGCCGCTCCATTGCTGACGTCCGAAGAGCTTCGGCTGATACAATGACGCTGAGTACCCATAACTTCTCCCACGTGAAGGTTTGGTACGTAAAAGGTCAAAAGACCAACTCAGATCAAATACCCAACCCATTAGCATTTTATTAATGCAGGGCAAGCGTGACCCATGAAGTGCGGTCCCGTCGCCCCGTCTCGAGGATGTGTGGCAAGGGCCTCTCCTGCCCATCCACGCCTCATCATCATCAAACCGTGGGTACCCCTCAGGGCCGACCCACCACCAACATGTTTCGGTAACCAGGTCATAGTAACTGTGTGTATAAAACATCAAGACGGAACCTGAGGAATCACCCTCAAAGGGTCCCGCTCGATGAAACCGTCAAGGTGGACTTAGAGGAATCACCCTCGAGGGTCCCACACTTGATGGGTTGCACGACAGAGGCATCGTCGGGAGTGGTGAAGGAGGAATCACCCTCGATAACCACGACCGACTAGCTGCACTACAGAGCTAGCATCATGAGTACTTCACGAGGTGTCACCCTCGGTACTCGATAGTAGCGCTGCAGAGTCGTACAACTAAGGGAGGGTGCGGTGATGTGAGGGGCCTGGCTTGTCGGTCGGTTGACCGAGTCTTCGAGTCATCGAGTTGTCGATGAAGAAGCAGGGGCAACTAGGACTAAGGGGGTCATAGGGGATTCATTGATCAACCTATACTAAGCAGTTGATATAACAGCAGGTATAGTAGCAGTTTATCAAAAACAGGCTATGCATCAGAAATAGGAGCTAGCTAATACAGTAGCAAAATCTAATGCAAGAATAAGAGGGAAAGGAATAGGCGATATCGGAATGCTCAAGGGGGGTTTGCTTGCCTTGCTGCTCTACGGCAAAGGCCTGATCGTCAACGATGTAGTCGTACCCGGCAGCAGCGTCAGTCTCGGGGTCTACCGGAGAGACGAGGGGGGAAGAAACAATAAATATAAAGCACGGATGCAACACGATGCATGACATGGCAATATGCAGGGCTAGGCATGCACTAACACAGTATTACACGTTGCAGGCGGGTCGGAAGAATATCTGACGATATTTTCCGGGTCTCGGGCAACTACCGGACAGATGATCCTAATGCTAAATGTCCATCTTCATCATGCTAGGAGCATGTGACAGATGAACGGACAGCGTATTCGGATCCGTGGGATTTTTCTGAACAACTTTCATGTATAAATCTTTTTCATCCGAGTTACGGATTATTTTATATTAATTTTTAAAGTTTTATTAATATTCTGGAATAAAACAGATTAAATTTAATTCGAAAATAGAATTATGACATCAGCATGATGTCATGCTGACATCAGCAGTCAACCCAGCTGTCTCAGGTCAAACCTGACAGCTCGGCCCCACCTGTCATAGACAGTGGGCTAAACAGAAATTAAATTAAACTAAACAGGTTAATTAAATGGGTGGGACCCATCTGTCATAGTCTAAATTAATTATCAGAATTAATTAAACTAACTTAATTAATTAAAAAGGGGTTGGGCCCACATGTCATACACAGGGGGGCTCGGGCCACACCTGTCATTGACTGGACCAGGTCCAGTTAGCAGTTGACCTGGTCAACAGGTCAACTGGGACCTCGGGGCCCACTGGCCAGTGACACTGGCAGTGGCCCTGACCTGGCCACGTAGGCGGCTGCGCCGTCCGGCCACCGGAGGAGCTCCGGCGAGCTCCCGAAACGAATGCGCCGCCCGGAAATCGCCTACGGTGGACCGTTTCACGCGATTCTTCTTGCGCTCGCTAGCTGGAGTCGCCGCCGACCCATCCCAAGCATCAGAACGAGCAACGGTGGTCAGAGCTGAGTGCTACGTCGATGGCGGCGGAGGCGAGCTTCGGGCGTCGATGGCAAGTCGAGCACCAGCACGCAAATGACCTATCTAGCGCGTGGGAGCGAAGCTAGGGTGATCTGGAGCACGCCCGTTGCACGCACGGGTTGCCAGGGGCATGCAGAGCTCGAGCCCGACGAAAATGGCGGCGAGAAGAGCTCGGTCACGGCGGGTGCTTACTGTGGCGGTCTACTGGAGCTACGCGAGGAAGAGGAGGTCGCGGGGAAGCTCACTTGCGGCGATGGGAAGGCCCGGAGCAGTGGTGATGCAGTGCAGACGGCGAATCAACGACGGTGAGTTTGCGGATCCGAGGAAGAAGAAGCGTGCAGGCGGCGGCGTGTGAGCTCACTGGCCTCGATCCAGTGCTCGGGGAGGAAGAGGTGGTCATTGCGGAGCTCGTGGACGTCGAACGGAGGCGTGGGAGCGGCCGTGGCCACGTGCATCAGCCCGGCGCATCCATTGTTGCGCTCGGCCAAGCTCGAACGCGAGCGAGGAGAGGGACAGAAAGGGGGCTAATGGGTCCTAGGGTTTGTGGGAGGGAGAGAGGGGTCCGCGGGGTCGTTCTTATCCCCGAGGGAGCCACGGGATGGTCGACAGCGTGACGATCGCCGTTCGGACGGCGCACGCGCTATGGCCCTCCTCTGGTGGCGCGAGGTGGAAGAAAAGGCCGGCCCCTGTTGGGCTGGGCTAGCCTGTAGCTGCTGGGCCTAGGTGCCCAGTAGCTCCTTTTTTTTCATTTATTCTTTCTGTTTTCTGTTTTATTTATTTTTAGCAATAATTTCCTATGGCAAAAATGTGTAACTTGGTCCAAATAATACCTTGCATTATTAAGTGTAGCCACAAAAAGTTTGGGCACTTTTGGAAACTGTTTGAAATAATCTTGAATTTAAAAGTGCTTTTAAATGGCATTTGGGCTCTGTTTTGCAAGGTGGGGTCCACACCAACATCAAGGTGATGTTGTTTTCCTTTACACCATTTGTTTTGTGATTTATCACAAGTGTGCAACATTTTTCCTTTGCTGTTTGCAAACTTATTTTATCACAATAAAATTCAATGCCCTTTTTAATGGAATTTGAAATGAGATATGAATTTTCAACTTGATCATATCTTGTTTAGCAAAATGATTAGGCACTGATCATGGTCATCACTGTGCTTAATTACAATGATCACTGTAGCCAAAATCCAGGGTGTCACAAGTGCTTGGGCATAAAATGTTGACGCCATTGAGAAGATGCCATGCCCCAAAGGTATCAAAGGTATAAGAAGTTTCCTTGGTCATGCTGGCTTTTATAGGAGTTTAATTACAGATTTCTCAAAGATTTCTAGGCCGTTAACCAATCTTCTTCAAAAAGATATTCCTTTTGTTTTTGATGATGATTGTGTAGAAGCTTTTGAAATACTTAAGAAAGCTTTGATTTCTGCACCTATTGTTCAACCACCTGACTGGAACCTACCGTTCGAGATTATGTGTGATGCTAGTGATTATGTTGTTGGTGCTGTTCTAGGGCAAAGAGTAGATAAGAAATTGGATGTTATCCATTATGCTAGTAAGACCCTAGATGCTGCTCAAAGAAATTATGCCACCACTAAAAAGGAATTTTTAGCAGTTGTCTTTGCATGTGATAAGTTTAGACCCTATATTGTCGATTCCAAAGTAACCATTCACACGAATCATGCTGCTATTAAATACTTTATGGAAAAGAAAGATGCTAAGCCTAGACTTATTCGATGGGTGCTTTTGCTTCTAGAATTTGATTTGCATATTGTTGATAGAAAGGGAGCTGAAAACCCCGTAGCAGATAACCTGTCTAGAATGGAAAATGTTCTTGATGACCCACTGCCTATTGATGATAATTTTCCCGATGAACAACTTGCTGCTATAAATACTTCACATAGTACTCCTTGGTATGCTGATTATGCTAATTACATTGTTGCTAAATATATCCCACCTAGTTTCACCTATCAACAAAAGAAAAAATTATTTTCTGATTTACGACATTACTTTTGGGATGACCCACATCTTTATAAAGAGGGGGTAGATGGTATTATTAGACATTGTATACCTAAGCATGAACAGGAACAAATCTTAAGGAAGTGTCATTCTGAACCTTACGGAGGACATCATGCTGGAGACAGAACTGCACACAAGGTACAATCTGGTTTTTATTGGCCTACTCTTTTCAAAGATGCTCGTAAGTATGTCCTTTCATGTAATGAATGTCAAAGAGTTGGTAACATTGGTAAACATCAGGAAATTCCTATGAATTATACACTTGCCATTGAACCTTTCGATGTTTGGGTTTTTAACTTTATGGGACCTTTTCCTTCCTCAAACGGGTACACTCATATTTTAGTTGTTGTTGATTGTGTTACTAAGTGGGTAGAAGCTATTCCAACTAGTAGTGCTGATCATAGCAACTCTATTAAAATGCTTAAGGAAATCATTTTTCCAAGGTTTGGAGTCCCTAGATACTTAATGACTGATGGTGGTTCACATTTTATTCATGGTGCTTTTCGTAAACTTCTAGCTAAATATGATGTTAACCATAGAATTGCATCACCATATCATCATCGGTCTAGTGGACAAGTTGAATTGAGTAATCGAGAACTAAAATTAATCTTGCAAAAGATTGTTAATAGATCTAGGAAGAATTGGTCTAAGAAATTGGATGACGCTATGTGGGCTTATAGAACTGCGTATAAAAACCCAATGGGGATGTCCCCATATAAAATGGTATATGGAAAATCTTGTCATTTGCCTTTTGAACTAGAACATAAGGCTTATTGAGCAATTAAGGAATTGAATTATGATTTTAAACTTGCCGGTGAAAAGAGGTTATTTGATATTAGCTCACTAGATGAATGGAGGACATAAGCTTATGAGAATGCTAAGTTGTTTAAAGAAAAGGTTAAGAGATGGCATGATAAAAGGATCCAAAAATGGGAATTCGATGTAGGAGACCTTGTGCTTTTGTACAATTCTCGTTTCAGATTTTTTGCAGGAAAACTCTTATCCAAATGGGAAGGTCCATACGTTGTCAAAGAGGTCTACCTCTCCGGTGCTATAAAAATTAACAACTTCGAAGGCAAAGCCCCGAGGGTGGTGAATGGGCATAGAATCAAGCATTACATTTCAGGTACACCCATTAATGAAGAAACTAATGTCATTCAAGTGATAACACCGGAAGAACATATACGGGAGACCTTCCGGAACACTCCAGAAACCAGAAAAAGAGGTAGGTATGTGATACGGTAAGTAAACCGACTCCAAAAATTCCAAAAAAATAATTTCTGTTGGTTTTAGTATTTTAGAAAATTTCCAAAAAAAACGGAGTCAGGGGACCCACGAGGGAGGCACAAGCCAACAGGGCGCGGCCCCCCTGGGGCGCGCCCTGATGGCTTGTGCGGCCCTTGTGTGCCTTCCCGACTCTGATTTCTTCCCGAACACGTATTCTGACCTAGAAAAAATCATTATATATACTCCCAGATGTTTTGACCACCGCATCGCAAGTTTCTCCTTTGTTCTTGTTTCGAGCTGTTTTTCTGGCAGAACGGAGAATATGTCGTCTCAAGATTCGGATAGAGAGAGCTATGTGTCTAACTATGTGGCGGACCCAAAGATCTTTGGGGACGTCTACCCCTACTTATGGTCCACAGAAGAGGAGGGAGATTCCGATCTGGAGGAGGCGGAAGACGTCGGTCCAGACGCTAGTTCGGATGAAGAGGAAGATCCGCTTCCTCAACCTGGAGATATGCATGTGGTGTTCAAGAAGTCAAGGCTCCCTAATGGAGTAGATAATTCTAAGATCCAATTTATCCAGTCTCGTTTTCTGTAGGAAAGCAAAGCAAATTTATGCAAAAGGATTTTGAAGCTCGAACAAGAAAACAATGATTTAAGGGAGGAAAACTTCATCCTCAGGCGCAAGCTCGAGAAGAAGGGCACCACTACTCCAACACCACCACCATCACCGAAGAACACTTGAGTACATGGGTATGGGCACGACCCCTAGCTTGTTCCAAGCTTGGGGGAGGTGCCCCAGTATCGTATCACCATCACTTTTTCACCGTCATCTTTTATTTTATGATCTTTAGCTATTTCGTGGTTTAGAGAAATAAAGTTTCAGATTTGCTTTGCTTATAATTTTGCTTTGAGTTCTACCTATCCTTGTAATCGAGTGTGAGAGTTATATAATAAAGATTAGTTGAGTTCGTGTCCTTTAGTCTCTTGCACCAATGATCATAGCAAGACAATAAAAAAAATAGTAAAGATCATATGCTTATCCCATGGGAAGTAATGACTTCACATAAAAAGAAAGTATGAACTATGAAAATTGTTGGGAATAAAACAAGCATAGCCTAAGTCATTGTTATAATCTATGCAAGATCATGATAGAGAGGAGAAGATTCACATGCAAATATACTATCTTGGACATCATCTATGATTACGAACCCTCACCAAATATTAAATAATGATCAAGTGTTGAAGTAGGACATGGAAGACAGCCTAATGGTCATGATTGCTTACATTTGCCTAAAAGTTATATAGACATAGATCCTTTAACATGTGATGCTTCCTTTAGAACTTTTGCTAGCCAAAATTTCCGCACCAAGTAGAGAAACTACTTGTGCATCCATAACCCGAACCCAGTTTCTTTTTGTAAGAGTCCACCTTACCTACCTATGGATTGAATAAGATCCTTCAAGTAAGTTGTTATCGGTGCATAAGCAATACAAATTTCCTCTAATCATGTATGATCTTTTATTGAAAACGAAAATAAGCTTTGTACGATCTTGTGATGGTGAAGAAATAAAAGTGACGGAGTGCATAATAAAATTCGCTATCACAAGGGGCAATATAAAGTGAAGTTCCTTTGCATTAAGAGATTGCACATCTAACCAAATAAAAGTGCATGCCAACTTGTGCTTCCTCTGCGAAGGGCCTATCATTCACTCTCATAAAGTTCTTACCTTTATTCAAGAGCCATTAATCTTATCTTCTTCTAAGTTATAAATTATCTTAGTGGTAAGCATCACATTTGAGGTAAGATCCAGGTATATATATATCCAGTTGAATGTAAGAAACCATGATTCATTATTGTTGACATTATCCTTGAGGTAAATGAGTTGGGTGGCAAATGAAGCCCCTATCTTCCTATGTGTCCGGCAAAAACATTAGCTCCAAAAATATGCAATGAGTGTCAACAATCATAGATGACTAAATGATAGTTGAGTATGTGGGTTTGCTACAATGAAAGCTCTTATATAGACTCTTCTCTTGAATATGATGAACTAGGATTATCGCCATGACTAAAAGCATCATTTGTTGGTTGTCAATAGGGTTTATGCTTCATACTTCGATAATTGTGAATAGATATTTACTTGATTATGAGAAGTTATATGATGAAATGCTTATTGTTATAAAGATATGCATGATGCTCTCATGTACGTATTCTGTTTTTATCGACACCTCTCTCTCAAATTATGTGGTCATTACTCTCGAGTTCGGCTTTCGCTTGAGGACAAGCGAGGTCTTAGCTTGGGGAGTTGATACGTCCATTTTGCATCATGATTTCCTATTCATATTTACGTTATTCTTGTCCATTATTCCCTATTATCATACAATTTGTATACCCTTTCTCTCTGAATATGCAAGGTACATCACAAAGAGGGAATTATCTGGAAACTGGAATTCTGGACCGAAAAATCGAGAAAAAGGCAGAAAAATCACTAGACTCCAATGACCCGAAACTTCACGAGGAATTTTTATTGAATATACGTGAATTTATGGGCCAAAAATATATCAGAGGGGGGCCACCAGCCAAGCACAAGCCATCAGAGCGCCCCCCCCCCCAGGCCGCGCCCTGATGTGTGGTGGGGCCCTGGCTTCCCGACACCCACACTACTAGGGAAAAGCCTACTGGTAATGCTGTTTTTTGGTTAGCAGTAGCGCGGGCACCAGCGCTACTAGTATGGCACTACAGCTAACTTGTAGCAGTAGCGTTGGTTTTCCCGCGCTACTGCTATACCTACTTAGCGGTAGCGTAGGTCCGGCCAGCGCTACTGCTACATAGTTGTAGCGTACGTCCAACCTGCGCTACTGCTACATAGCTATAGCGCTGGCGCCCGGCGCTACTACTTCCTTCTAAAGAGTGTTGCTGCTATATTTACACATATATATTTTTGCTACGTATTTGCACTGTATTTCTACAGATTTTATACAGTATTCTAATCATATTAGAAACATGCAATATGCTCATCATATCATACACATAATAGTCTCATCATATCATCACATCATCCAACACAAATCATATCGTTTCATCATAATCACGATATAGCGATACAAGTTAAGTGACATTTCTCGAAAACAAGCAACTGCATGGTCATTGATGTTTACTACACAACTTGTTCTTGTAGACTCGTGTTGGGCCTCCAAGCGCTGAGTTTTGTAGGACAGTAGCAAATTTCCCTCAAGTGGATGACCTAAGATTTATCAATCCGTGGGAGGCGTAGGATGAAGATGGTCTCTCTCAAACAACCCTGCAACCAAATAATAAAAAGTCTCTTGTGTCCCCAACACACCAAATACAATGGTAAATTGTATAGGTGCACTAGATTGGCGAAGAGATGGTGATACAAGTGTAGTAATGATAGTAGATATTGATTTTTGTAATAGTAACAGTAAAAAACAGCAAGGTAGCAAGTAACAAAAGTGAGCACAAACGGTATTGCAATGCTTGAAAACAAGGCCTAGGGTCCATACTTTCACTAGTGGAATCTATCAACAATGCCAATATAATTGGATCACATAACCATCCCTCAACGTGCAACGAAGAATCACTCCAAAGTTCTTATCTAGTGGAGAACATAAGAAGAAATTGTTTGTAGGGTATGAAACCACCTTAAAGTTATCCTTTGCGATCGATCTATCCAAGAGTTCGTACTAAAATAACACCAAGTTATCCTTTCTGATCGATCTATCTAAGAGTTCGTACTAAAATAACACCATATGATACGCATCAACCAACTCTAATGTTACCTAGATACTCCAATGTCACCACAAGTATCCATGAGTTAATTATACGATACGCATCAAACAATTTTAGATTCATACTACTCAATCCAACACAAAGAACCTCAAAGAGTGCCCCAAGATTTCTACCGGAGAACATGGTATGAAAACGTGCAATCAACCCCCATGCATAGATCCCGTAGGTCACCGGAATCCGCAAGTTGATGCCTCAACATATATCAAGTGAATCAATAGAAAACCCCAATGTCACTATGGGTATCCCACGCAAGACGTACATCAAGTGTCCTCAACCAAAATATTCAATCCAACATAACGACATCTCAAAGGGAAAGATTCAATTCATCACAACATGATAGCAAGGGAATAACATCATATGATCCGACTATATTAACAAAGCCCGTGATACATCAAGATCGTGACATCTCAAGAACATGAGAGAGAGAGAGAGAGATTGAACACATAGCTACTGGTATATACCCTCAGCCCCGAGGGTGGACTACTCCCTCCTCGTCATGGCCTCCGCCGGGATGATGAAGATGGCCACTGAAGATGATCTACCCTCTCCGGCAGAGTATTGGAACGCCTCCAGATTGGTTTTTCATTGATACAGAGAGTTGCGGCGGCGGAACTTCACATCTAGGGTTATTTCTGGGGGTTTCTGAATATATAGGATTTTTGGGCGTCGGTTTCACGCGAAGATGGGCCACAAGTGGACCACAAGACAGCAGGGCGCGCCGGAGGGGCCTGGCGCGCCCTGGTGGGTTGTGCCCACCTCGTGGCTCTTCTGGCCCTCCAACGAAGCTTCTAGTGCCTCTTTTGTTCCAAAAAAATCGTCAAAAATTGTCGTTGCATTTGGAGAACTTTGATTTCTGCACAAAAAACAACACCACGGTAGTTCTATTGAAAACACCGTCAGTCCGGGTTAGTTCTAAATAAATCATGCAAAGTGCATCAAAACCATATAAAAGTATTGTAAACATAGGTGAATATGGCATGAATACTTCATAAATTATCGATACGTTGGAGACGTATCAACATCCCCAAGCTTAATTCCTACTCATCCTCGAGTAGGTAAATGATAAAAGAAATAATTTATGAAGTGTGAATGCTAGCATAGTGCATAAGTTTGATCAATGATAATTTCAATCAATTTTCTAGCATCATAACCAGCAACTTTTTCTCATAAAAATCATCATGATAGAGTAATCAATTCACATGTCATGGTTCAAACAATGAATTCTCTTGAAATTTAACAACCTATGTTCTTAGTCACTAAACAATTGCAATTCAACTTATTCTCAACAAAGTCTAAGTAAGAGATCCACATACTCAATCATCATATAGTCTTCTGTGATTGCTAGTACTCAAAGCATATTTTTTGAACAAATGGCATCCATCGAACACAGAGAAAGATAGGGGCTTAATGTTTCGCCTCCCAACTCATTTATCATAGAGATAATTGTCAACAATAATAAGTCATGATCAAATATATTTGACTGGCCATATGTGCCTAGATCTTTCCCCAACACATGATGCTTGCCAACTAGAGAATAATTGAGGTTGAAATGAGAATGCATACTATTGACTATTGCATAAAAGTAAATACTGAAAGGTAAAAGATAGGCCCTTCGTAGAGGGAAGCAGAGGTTGTCATGCGCTTTTTGGTTTTGTATGCACAATCCCTTAATGCAAAAGAACGTCATGTTATATTGCCCCTTATGATAGCAACCTTTATTATGCAGTCTGTCGCTTTTATTACTTTTCCATCACAAATTTGTACAATGCTCAATTTTCTCTTACGCTAAATGATCAAACACATTTAGAAGCAATTTTTATTGCCTTTTTGCACCGATGACAACTTACTTGAAGGATCTTATTCAATCCATAGGTAGGTATGGTGGACACTCATGGCAAGAAACTGGGTTTAAGGGTTTTTGGATGCACAAGTAGTATCTCTACTTAGTACGATTTTTTTGGCTAGCAAAAGATCCTAAGCAAACACCACATGTTGGAGGATCCATAACAATATAACTTCTATGCAAATATACACAACCATAACTCATTACGTTGTCTTCCTTGTCCAACTTCAACTAATTTGCTCAAGTTTGAAAATAATTAATGGGTATTCACAATCATAGAAGATGTCCAAGATAATATATTTGTATGTGAAAGTTCTCTTCCTTATACTAATCATTCACGAATTGCTTGTATGACCAATATTGTGATTGTCAAGCTTCAAAAGATTTCACTTTTTAAACCCAATGTGAAGCTACTACTAGGCATGATATGAACATATAATTTCAACTTCATGGTATTCAATTCATTCAACAATTTACTCATAGTATATAAGCGAAGCACAAGAGTAAATGACAAGCTACTCCAAAAAGATATAAGTGAAGATCAAGCGAGTAGTTAAGTAAATGGGTAGCCATTTGAGAACTCTTTCTCATCTAAAAACTTTCAGATCTGAGTATTTTATTCAAACAGCAAACTAAATAAAAATTCATTCCAAGAATAGCACGTATCATGTGGACAAATAAAAATTTAGGCTCAACATAGGCTAACCGATATTTGTTGAAGAAGAGAGGTGGGATGCGTAGCATCCCCAAGCTTAGATGCTTGAGACTTCTTGAAATATTTACTTGGGGTGCCTTGGGTATCCCCAAGCTTGGGCTTTTGTATCTCGTTCAATCCTCTCATATCATGGTTTCACCTATTCTCAAAAACTTCATCCACACAAAACTTGAAAAGAACTCGTGATATAGGTTAGTGCACATAATAATAAATAAACTCTTTATGTACTGCAAAGACAAGTTGCATAATAATTTCAAACATCATATACTGTTTACTATCATTTCCACAATTTATATCTACCAATATAGGCTATGGAAACTATAGGATAAGTAGATAACAAAACTATGACAGAATCTGTCCAAACAGAACAACTGTAGCAATGAATTAAACCAGTGTACTTATGTAACTCAAAAAAATATGAAAATTTAGGACATGATAAAGAATTTATATGAAAATACTGTTTAAAAATTTCAGAAACTTTCCACGTTCCAGTAAAATATGAAAATTCAAACACTACAACAAAAGTTTCTGTTTTTACACAGCACAGATCAAACATGCAATTCAAGCATCCTAAGGCAATTCTTGGAACTTTTTATTAAAAACAAGATTATAAATAACACCTAACAGAAAATAACAAAATATAATGACGATCCAAGCAAAGCACATATTATGTGATGAATAAAAATATAGCTCCAAGTAAGATATACCGATAGTGTCGAAGACGAAAGAGGGGATGCCTTCCGGGGCATCCCCAAGCTTAGACGCTCGAGTCTTCCTTGGATATTACCTTGGGGGTGCCTTGGGCATCCCCAAGCTTAGGGTCTTGCCACTCCTTATTCTTCTTATATCGGTGTCTCACCCAAAACTTGAAAACTTCAATCACACAAAACTTAACGGAACTTCGTGAGATGGGTTAGTATAATAAATAAAGATCATTCACTTAGGTACTGTCAAGACAAGATTCATAATTGTTATAACATAATGCCTACTATATTCTACCATTCACATAATTTATATCACTGAATATAAGCTATGGGAAAACTAAAACAAGCAAACTGTGCATGCAAAACAGAATCTGTCAAAAACAGAACAATCTGTGAAGATCTGTAGTATATCCATACTTCCCTATCTCTAAAAATTATGAAAAAATAGGACAACCTGAATAATTTGGATATCAAGACTGTTTAAAAATTTCAGATCATTATCACGCTCCAGTAAAAAAATAAAAATTCCTGTACTGGAGTCAAACGTTTCTGTTTTGGTTTCGCATCAATTCTACTCATCTTGTAAGTCACCCCAAAGGCTTTACTTGGCTTATTATTGAAATAAAAGACACAAAACATGATTACTACAGTAACTTAATCATGTTAACACACCAAAACAGAAAGGAAAAGTGCTGGGTTGTCTCCCAACAAGCGCTTCTCTTTAAAGCCTTTTAGCTAGGCATGATGATTTCAATGATGCTCGCATAAAAAGTAGTAATTGAAACATGCAAGAGAGCATCATGAATCTCATGACAAGCACATTTAAGTCTAACCCACTTCCTATGCATAGGGATTTTGTGAGCCAACAATTTGTGGGAACAAGAATCAACTAGCATAGGAAGGCAAAACAAGCATAACTTCAAAACATTGAACATATAGAGAGGAAACTTGATATTATTGCAATTCCTACAACCATATGTTCCTCCCTCATAATAATTTTCAGTAGCATCATGAAGGAATTCAACAATATAACTATCACATAAAACATTCTTTTCATGATGCACAAGCATATAAATTTTATTACTCTCCACATAAGCATATTTCTTCTCATTCATTGTAGTGGGAGCAAACTCAACAAAATAACTATCATGAGATACATGATTGACATAAACAAATTAAAAATTAAAATCATGATGACAAGTTTCATAGTTATAATTATTCTTTATAGCATACATGTCATCATCATAATCATCATATATAGGAGCCATGCCATCATCATAATAAATTTGCTCATCAAAACTTGGGGGACTAAAAATATCATATTCATTAAACATAGCATCCCCAAGCTTGTGGCTTTGCATATCATTAGCATCATGGATATTCAGAGAATTCATACTAGCAACATTTCAATCATGCTCATCATTCAAGGAATTCTCATTAATTATTTTCATAATTTCTTCCTCAACCAATTGAGCACAATTTTCCGAATCCTTATTTTCACGAAAGACATTATAAAGACGATACAAATGATGCAACCTAAACTCCATTTTTTTGTAGTTTTCTTTTATAAAACCAAACTAGTGAAAAATAAGAAACTAAAAGATTTAATTGCGAGATATAAAGATATACCTTCAAGCACTCACCTCCCCGGCAACGGCGCCAGAAAAGAGCTCGATGTCTACTGCACAACTTGTTCTTGTAGACTCGTGTTGGGCCTCCAAGCACAGAGTTTTGTTGGACAGTAGCAAATTTCCCTCAAGTGGATGACCTAAGGTTATCAATTTGTGGGAGGCGTAGGATGAATATGGTCTCTCTCAAACAACCCTCCAACCAAATAATAAAAAGTCTCTTGTCTCCCCAACACACCAAATACAATGGTGCACTAGTTCGGCGAAGAGATGGTGATACAAGTGTAATAATGATAGTAGATATTGATTTTTGTAATAGTAACAATAAAAAACAGCAAGGTAGCAAGTAACAAAAGTGAGCACAAACGGTATTGCAATGCTTGAAAACAAGGCCTAGGGTCCGTACTTTCGCTAGTGCAATCTCTCAACAATGCTAATATAATTGGATCACATAACAATCCCTCAACGTGCAACGAAGAATCACTCCAAAGTTCTTATCTAGCGGAGAACATAAGAAGAAATTGGTTGTAGGGTACGAAACCACCTTAAAGTTATCCTTTCCGATCGATCTATCCAAGAGTTCGTACTAAAATAACACCAAGTTATCCTGTCCGATCGATCTATCTAAGAGTTCGTACTAAAATAACACCATATGATACGCATCTACCAACTATAATGTCACCTAGATACTCCAATGTCACCACAAGTATCCATGAGTTAATTATATGATACGCATCAAACAATTTCAGATTCATAATACTCAATCCAACACAAAGAACCTCAAAGTGTGCCCCAAGATTTCTATCGAAGAACAGGGTATGAAAACGTGCAATCAACCCCTGTGCATAGATCCCCTAGGTCACCGGAATCCGCAAGTTGATGCCTCAACATATATCAAGAAATCAATAGAATACCCAATGTCACTACGGGTATCCCACACAAGACGTACATCAAGTGTCCTCAACCAAAATATTCAATCCAACATAATGACATCTCAAAGGGAAAGATTCAATTCATCACAACATGATAGCAAGGGAATAACATCATATGATCCGACTATATTAACAAAGCCCGTGATACATCAAGATCGTGACATCTCAAGAACACGAGAGATATAGAGAGATTGAACACATAGCTATTGGTATATACCCTCAGCCCCGAGGGTGGACTACTCCCTCCTCGTCATGGCCTCCGTCGAGATGATGAAGATGGCCACCGGACATGATCTACCCTCTCCGATAGGGTACTAGAATGCCTTCAGATTGGTTTTTCATCGATACAGAGAGTTGTGGCAGCGGAACTTCTCATCTAGGGTTATTTCTGGGGGTTTCAAAATATATAGGATTTTTTGGCGTCGGTTTCACGCAAAGATGGGCCACGAGTGGACCATAAGACACCAGGGCGCGCCGGAGGGGCCTGGCGCGCCCTGGTGGGTTGTGCCCACCTCGTGGCTCTTCTGGCCCTCCAACGAAGCTTCTAGTGCCTCTTTTGTTCAAAAAATTATCAAAAAGTTTCGTTGCATTTGGAGAACTTTGATTTCTGCACAAAAAACAACACCACGGTAGTTCTGCTGAAAACAGCGTCAGTCCAGGTTAGTTCTAAATAAATCATGCAAAGTGCATCAAAACCATATAAAAGTATTGTAAACATAGGTGAATATGGCATGAATACTTCATAAATTATCGATACGTTGGAGACGTATCAGTCATCACATACACATGTTTCATCATCTATATCTAAACAAAGATATAGAAGAGAAGAGCGATCACTATGAGCAAGAGCATGATAATGTAGTAGTTTTTGAGGCGTTGGTTCCGATCCCTCTCTCGTGCTAGCATGAACCTCAAGTAACTATCTTCCGCTTCGGCTTTGCTATCAAACCATCTTTGGCTACCGCCCGGAAACTGGTGCACCTGGGCATGACACTCAGGCCACTCATCGTACACTCCTGGAACCTTCGCTACGTACACGGCGTAGGACTTCTTCACCATCGATGATCTATGTACCTGCATCGTCACATGAGTCCATAATATGCAACATAATATATAGTTGAGCAATAGAAAGAGACAGAGTTAGCAATAATAGAAGCAACATATCATAAGCATAAATAACAAAGTTCATCGTACCCAAACTGCCCTAACTAGAGTGAACTTCGCTAGTTGAGGAGGACGGTTTAATTACACCACACTGTCCTAATTTGCAACTCTCTCATATTATCCTAAAAAAAATTAGTTAACTACATTGGGTCCAAAGCAAGCTTATTTCTATATTGAATTTTTGCTTTAAACTAATTTTTTCCACTACAACCATCAAGAAAAAATCACTAATTCAGGTTTGATGATGAAGAAAATTCAAATTGTCCCCCGTTCTTACAAAACCTATGCTTTGTCCCTAGAGAGATTTTGCCTAATTTACAAAACCTAACCCTAGAATCAACCCTAAGCCTAGAATCAAACTACTCTTCCTATGAACTTGGACGACTGGATGTGAGAGGGTGGTGAAGGGAGTGAGGGGAGAGGGAAGAGGGAGGAAGGAGGGGTACAGAGAGGAGGGTGGGGGCTTACAGAGGGTGCTCGGTGACGGCAAGGGAGGCAGGGCAGCGAGGGAGGCAAGGCGGCGAGGGAGGCAGGGGCGGCGAGGGCGCGCAGCTCCGGCGGCATCGAGGGAGGCAGGGGCGGCGAGGGCGCGCGGCTCCGGTGGCATAGAGGGCGGCAGGGGCGACGAGGGGCGTGCGACTCCGGTGGCTTCGAGGGAGGCAGGGGCGGCGAGGGCGCGCGGCTCTCGTGGCTCCGGGGGCGTCGAGGGCGTCAGGAGACGGCGAGGGCGGCAGGGGCGGCGAGGGAGGCAAGAGACAGCGAGGAGCGGTGGAGAAGACAATGGGGAATTGGGGTAAGGAGCGGGGATAAGTCAAATGTAGCTATAGCGTGGGTTGCGAAACAACGCTACTGCTACTTACTAATAGCTATAGCGCTGGGTTCTCAGCCAGCGCTACTGCTACTTTAGCTATAGCGCTGGTACAGAAATCGCGCTACTGCTATGCCTTTCCTTTTTTTTCTTTTTTTTCTTTACATTTTCTTTTTTTCCTTTCTCCTATTTCTATTTCTTTTCATTTTCATTTACTTTTCTATTTGTTTTTCATTTCATTTTCTTTCCTTTTTGGTTTACTTTTTCTTTTTCTCCTCCGAAAGATGACCTATCGATATGCATGATGATGGGAAGGGGATCAGATACAATATATAAGTAAGGATATATATATATATATAATATCATTTGGCCAATAACGGTTAAGGGCGTATACAAAATAGATACATATACATAAATGATAGTTCTCAGCGTCGACGTTTATATTTCTGAGGGAGCTTCTTTCCTTTCTTGTTCGCTGCCGAATAATTGAGCCCCTCGTTGTGGCTTTTCCTTTTCCATGGAGTACGATTTTTCTTAGGTAATGCAGTCTTGCTTCTTCTTTTGACATATACTTCATCGTCATCGTCATCTTCCCTCATCGGGTCGCCGTACTCGTCGTAGTCTTCCTCGTTAGCGACTCCGTCCATTCCGACGATGCTCCTTTTGCCTCTCCTCACGACAACACGGCTCGGATTGCTCGGGTCGGTTATGAAGAAGCATTGTGTCACGTGCTTAGCGTGTACCCATGGCTCAGTTTTGGTGATGACGTTCACGTTAGCTACGCTCTTCGCGTCGGGTATATACATGGTAGTGAAGTACCGGTTCTCTCTTTTGACTGCCTTAGCCCATCTGACACAGAACATCGTCGCACTGTGCAGTCCAATATAGTTAAGCTCCCAGATCTCTTCGACCCTTCCGTAGAATCTTTCAGTTGCGCCGTTGTCGCCGGTCATGCATTCCATCATCACCCCTGAGTTCTAGTAATCACTGTTTATGTCTTTGGCCTTCGTGTAAAACATGTATCCGTTGATATCATATGCCTGATAGGTCGCGAGGTTGACCGCGGGACCATGTGCTAAGGCATGTATGAGAAATCTGTCCGCACTGCCCTCTTCCAGGGGATTAGCAAGAACATGCTCTTTGAACCAACGCAAGAAAGTGGAGTTGTGCTCTCTAGTAACTTCGGCGTCCGTCTTGTGTATCCCCTGGTCACGATACTTCTTTACGATGGTTTCTTTGTGCAGTTCCATGAAAGGATCTACCACGTCTAGGTGTTGTAGCACTACTAAGTTTGCTATGTCCAAGTTGTTGCGTCGACCCGAGTGGTCCACATGCGATTCCCTCTAGCCGTTCATGTGACCTTCTCCTCTGAGCCTCCCAAAGTGCTTGTTGACGGGCAAACCAACAACTGGTTTTTCGTCGCTTAGATAATTCTCGCAGAAGGAGAAGCACTCTTGGGTCAGATAGCCCTGCACGATGCTTCCATCTGGACGGGACATGTTATGAACGAATCCTTTGATGACCCCATTCATCCTCTCGAACGGCATCATGCTGTGAAGGAATGATGGCCCGAGGTCGATGATGTCGTCCACAATGTGGACACACAGATGCACCATGACGTCAAAGAACGCGGGCGGGAAGTAAATCTCAAGCTCATTTAGTATGACAACGATCTCTTCCTGTAGCCTTAGGAGCTGCTTCACACTGATTGACTTTTGAGAGATAACATCAAAAAAGTTGCACAGACCAGTAAGCGTTTCACGGACGTGCTCGTCCATTATACCTCTAAGGGCAACCGGAAGGACCTGCGTCATCATCACGTGACAGTCATGAGACTTCATCCCGCTGAACCTTTTCTTCTTGGTGTCTAGAAATCTGCTTATCTTCCCACAGTAACCGGAACTAACTTTGATTCCGGTAAGGCACTTGAAGAATTGATCGATCTCCTTCGGACTTAAGGTGAAGCAAGAAGGGGGCAATAATTCTCTTCCTTCTTGTTGACTTTTCTGCCCCTGTCCCTCGCCTCCATCTCCATCTCTGTCTCCTCGGACTTTATACGGGATGGCATGTGGAGATCTACCCTGATCTTCAAATCTTCCCAAGTCTCTTCTTGCCTTCGGCCCACCCTTGGTCTTATCTGACATGTTCATCACTGTTACAAGCAAGCTCTCAAGGACATTCTTCGTGAGATGCATTTGATCAAGGCAATGAGGCGTGTCGAGGTTGGGCCAGTACTCGAAGTCCCAGAAACCATACCTCGTCTTCCATACCTTCAGCAGCGGCTCCCGCGCCTTTTTCATCATCTTTCCCAATGTGGGGTGATACGTCTCCAACGTATCTATAATTTATGAAGTATTCATGCCATGTTTACAATAATTTTATATGATTTTGGTATGATTTTATTAGAACTAACCCGGACTGACGCTGTTTTCAGCAGAACTACCATGGTGTCGTTTTTTTTGTGCAGAAATAAAAGTTCTCGGAATGGGCTGAAAATTTACGGAGAATATTTTTGGAAAATATAAAAAATACTGGAGCAAAAAGATACCGGAGAGGACTCCCGAGGCAGCCACAAGCCTAGGGGGCGCCCCCCCTAGGGCGCGCCCCCCTGGCTTGTGGGCCCCTCGGGAACCCCCTTGACGTGAGACCGACGCCAAAAATTCCTATAAATACCAAACCCCCCAGAAAGAAACCTAGATCAGGAGTTCCGCCGCCGCAAGCCTCTGTAGCCACGAAAAACCAATCGAGAGCCCGTTCCGGCACCCTACCGGAGGGGGAAACCATCACCGGAGGCCATCTTCATTATCCCGGTGGTCTCCATGACGAGGAGGGAGTAGTTCACCCTCGGGGCTGAGGGTATGTACCAGTAGCTATGTGTTTTTATCTCTCTCTCTCTCGTGTTCTTGAGATGACACGATCTTGATGTACCGCGAGCTTTATTAATATAGATGAATCATATGGAGTTTTTCCCTCTCTATCTTCTTGTGATGAATTGAGTTTTCCCTTTGAAGTTTTCTTATCGGATTGAGTCTTTAAAGGATTTGAGAACACTTGATGTATGTCTTGTGATGGGATATCCGTGTTGACAATGGGATGTTCTATTGATCCACTTGATGTATGTTTTGGTGATCAACTTGCGGGTTCCGTGACCTTGGGAATCTATGCATAGGGGTTGGCACACGTTTTCGTCTTGACTTTCCGGTAGAAACTTTGGGGCACTCTTTGAAGTTCTTTGTGTTGGATTGAACATGATGAATCTGAAATTGTGTGATGCATATCGTATAATCAAGCCCATGGGTACTCGTGGTGACATTGGAGTATCTAGGTGACATTAGGGTTTTGGTTGATGTGTATCTTAAGGTGTTATTTTAGTACGAACTCTAGGGCTGTTCGTGACACTTATAGGGATAGCTCATAAGATTGATTGAAAAAGATAACTTTGAGGTGGTTTCGTACCCTACAATAATTTCTTCGTTTGTTCTCTGCTATTTGTGACTTTGGAGTGAACTCTTTGTCGCACGTGAGGGATTTACATATGATTCAACTATGTCAGTATTGTTGAGAGAACTTGCACTAGTGAAAGTATGAACCCTAGGCCTTGTTTCTAAGCATTGCAATACCGTTTTTGCTCACTTTTGTTACTTGCTACCTTGCTGTTTTTATATTTTCAGATTACAAAAACCTATATCTACCATCCATATTACACTTGTATCACCATCTCTTCGCCGAACTAGTGCACCTATACAATTTACCATTGTATTGGGTGTGTTGGGGACACAAGAGACTCTTTGTTATTTGGTTGCAAGGTTGTTTGAGAGAGACCATCTTCATCCTACGCCTCCCACGGATTGATAAACCTTAGGTCATCCACTTGAGGGAAATTTGCTATTGTCCTACAAAACTCTGCGCTTGGAGGCCCAACACGAGTCTACAAGAAGAAGGTTGCGTAGTAGACATCAAGCTCTTTTCTGGCGCCGTTGCCGGGGAGGTGAGTGCTTGAAGGTATATCTTTAGATCTTGCAATTAAATCTTTTAGTTTCTTGTTTTTCACTACTTTGGTTTTATAAAAGAAAACTACAAAAAATGGAGTTTAGGTTGCATCATTTGTTTCGTCTCTATAATGTCTTTCGTGAAAATAAGGATTCCAAAAATTGTGCTCAATTGGTAGAGGAAGAAATTATGAAAATACTTGATGAGAATTCCTTGAATGATGAGCATGATAGTGATATTGTTAGTATGAATTCTCTGAATATCCATGATGCTAATGATATGCAAAGCCACAAGCTTGGGGGTGCTATGTTTGATGAAGATGATATTTTTAGTCCCCTAAGTTTTGATGAGCAAATTTGTTATGATAATGACATGCCTACTATCTATGATGATTATGATGATGACATGTATGCTATAAAGAGTGATAGTAACCATGAAACTTGTCATCATGATTTTAATATTCAAAGTGGTTATGTCAATCAAGTATCTCATGATAGTTATTTTGTTGAGTTTGCTCCCACTATTATGAATGAGAAGAAAATTGCTTATGTGGAGAGTGACAAATTTTCTATGCTTGTGGATCATGAAGATAATGCTTTATGTGATGGTTATGTTGTGAAATTCCTTCATGATGCTACTGAAAATTATTATGAGGGAGGAACATATGCTTGTAGGAATTGCAATAATATCAAGTTTCCTCTCTATGTGTTCAAAGTTTTGAAGTTATGCATGTTTTGCCTTCCTATGCTAGTTGATTCTTGCTCCCATAAATTGTTTGCTCACAAAATCCCTATGCATAGGAAGTGGGTTAGACTTAAATGTGCTTGTCATGAGATTCATGATGCTCTTTTGCATGTTTCGATTATTATTCCTATGTGAGCATCATTGAAATCATCATGCCTAGCTAAAAAGGCTTTAAAGAAAAGCGCTTGTTGGGAGACAACCCAATATTTATCCCTACTGTTTTAGTGTGTTCACATGATTAAGCTACTGTATTAATCACGTTTTGTGCCTTTTATTTCAATAAAGTGCCAAGTAAAGCCTTTGGGATGACTCACAAGATGAGTAGAATTGATGCTGAACCAAAACAGAAACTTTTGACTCCAGTACAGGAATATTAATTTTTTACTCGAGCGTGATAATGATCTGAATTTTTTACACAGTCTTGATATACAAATTCTTCAGGTTTTCTTAATATTTCAGAATTTTTAGAGACAGGGAAGTATGGTTACACTACAGATCTTCACAGACTGTTCTGTTTTTGACAGATTCTGTTTTGCATGCATAGTTTGCTTGTTTTAGTGTTTCCATAGCTTATATTTAGCGGTATAAATTATGGGAATGATAGAATACAGTAGGTATCATGTGGGAACAATTATGAATCTTGTCTTGACAGTACCTAAGTGAATTATCTTTATTTATTATACTAACCCTTCTCACGAAGTTCCGTTAAGTTTTGTGTGATTGAAGTTTTCAAGTTTTGGGTGAGACACTGATATGAGGAGAATAAGGAGTGACAATAATCTAAGATTGGGGATGCCCAAGGCACCCCCAAGGTAATATCCAAGGAAGACTCAAGCGCCTAAGCTCATCCCCTCTTTCGTCTTCAACACTATCGGTATATCTTACTTGGAGCTATATTTTTATTCGTCACATAATATGAGTTTTGCTTGGAGCGTAATTTTATTTTGTTGTTCTCTGTTAGGTGTTATTTATAATCTTGTTTTTCAATAAAAAGTTCCAAGAATTGCCTTAGGATGCTTGCATTGCATGTTTGATGTGTGCTGCGTAAAAACAGAAACTTTTGCTGTAGTGTTTGAATTTTCATATTTTACTGGAACGTGGTAAGTTTCTGAAATTTTTACACAATATTTTCATATAAATTATTTAGCATGTACTAAAGTTTCATAATTTTTTGAGTTACAGAAGTACACTGTTTTCATAAATTTCTACAGACTGTTCTGTTTGGACAGATTGCTGTCATACTTTCGTTATCTACTTATCCTATAGTTTCCATAGCCTATATTGGTAGATATAAATTGTGGAGATGATAGTAAACAGTAGATGAATTTTGATAATTATTGTGCAACTTGTCTTGGCAGTACATGAAGTGTTGATTTATTCTTATGTGTACTAACCTATCTCACGAGTTCTTTTCAAGTTTTGTGTGGATGAAGTTTTTGAGAATAGGTGAAACCGGGATATGAGAGGATTGAACGAGATACAAAAGCTCAAGCTTGGGGATGCCCAAGGCACCCCAAGTAAATATTTCAAGAAGTCTCAAGCATCTAAGCTTGGGGATGCTACGCATCCCGCCTCTCTTCATCAACAATTATCGGTTAGCCTATGTTGAGCCTAAATTTTTATTCGTTCACATGATGCGTGCTATTCTTGAAGTGCTATTTTTCTTTTGCTTGCTGTTTAATAAAATACTTAAGATCTGAAATTCTTAGATGAGAGAATCTTCACATAGTTATTTAATTGTTGACTACGCATTGATCTTCACTTATATCTTTTTGGAGTAGTTTGTCATTCACTCTCGTGCTTCACTTATATCCTATGAGTAAATGGTTGAATGAATTGAATATTATAAATCTGAAATTAAATATGCTTCATATACTTATCCCATGGGGAGTAATGACTTCACACATAATAAGTATAGGTGGTAAAATTTATTGAAAGTTAGCAAACACCGCATTGGTCACTTGAACAATTCATGAAAGAATATTGAAGGAAGAGAGATTCCACATATAAATATACTATCTTGGACATCTTCTATGATTGTGAGCTCAGTAATTATTTTCAAACTCGAGCAAATTAGTTAAAATTGGACAAGGAAGACAACTTAATGAGTTATGTTTGGGTATATTTGTATAGAAGTTATATTGTTATGGATCCTCCAACATGTGGTGCTTGCTTCCACCTCATACTAGCCAAAACTTCCGCACCAAGTAGAAATACTACTTGTGCATCCAAACACCCTTAAACCAGTTTTGCCATGAGAGCCCACTATACCTACCTATGAATTGAGTAAGATCCTTCAAGTAAGTTGTCATCGGTGCAAAAAGCAATAAAAATTGCTCCTAAATATGTATGATCTTTTATTATAAGGGAAAATAAGCGTTGTACGAACTTGTGATGGTAAAGAAATAAAAGCGACAGACTGCATAATAAAGGTTGCTATCACAAAGGGCAATACAACGTGACGTTCCTTTGCATTAAGGGTTTGCACATCCAAAAAAAAAGCGCATGACAACCTCTGCTTCCCTCTGCGAAGGGCCTATCTTTTACTTTCTAGTACTTACCTTTATGCAAGAGTCATGGTGATCTTCACCACTTCCTATATTTCGCCTTTTTCTCTTGGCAGGCGTCATGTGTTGGGGAATGATCTAGACATATATATCCACACAAATATATTTGATCATGAATTATTATTGTTGACAATTATCTATATGATAAATAAGTTGGGAGGCGAAACATTAAGCCCCTATCTTTCTCTGTGTTCGATGGATGCTATTTGTTCTAAAAATATGCTTTGAGTGTCAATAATCATGGAAGACTATATGATAGTTGAGTATGTGGAATTTGCTAAATCAAAGCTCTTACATAGACCCTTCCTGAAAATAAGATGAATTGCAATTGTTCGATGACTAGGAATATGGTTTGTTAGTTTTCAAGAAACTTTCTGGTCTATACTTTAACATGTGAATAGCTTGTTACTTGATCATGAGAAGTTTTATGAGATGAGCTACTGTTTATGGTTTATATTGATGCTAGAAAAAGTGATTGGAATTATCATTGATCAAACTTGTGCACTTGCTAGCATTCACACTTCATAAATTATTTCTTTTGTCATTTACCTACTCGAGGACGAGCAGGAATTAAGCTTGGGGATGCTGATACGTCTCCAACGTATCTATAATTTATGAAGTATTCATGCCATGTTTACAATAATTTTATATGATTTTATTAGAACTAACCCGGACTGACGCTGTTTTCAGCAGAACTACCAGGGTGTCATTTTTTTGTGCAGAAATAAAAGTTCTCGGAATGGGCTGAAAATTTACAGAGAATATTTTTGGAAAATATAAAAAATACTGGAGCAAAAAGATACCGGAGAGGAGTCCCGAGGCAGCCACAAGCCTAGGGGGGCGCCCCCCCTAGGGCGCGCCCCTGGCTTCTGGGCCCCTCGGGAACCCCCTTGACGTGAGACCGACGCCAAAAATTCCTATAAATACCAAAAACCCTAGAAAGAAACCTAGATCGGGAGTTCCGCCGCCGCAAGCCTCTGTAGCCACGAAAAACCAATTGGGAGCCCGTTCCGGCACCCTGCCGGAGGGGGAAACCATCACCGGAGGCCATCTTCATCATCCCGGCGGTCTCCATGACGAGGAGGGAGTAGTTCACCCTCGGGGCTGAGGG
This sequence comes from Elymus sibiricus, assembly GCA_039707655.1. Lineage (NCBI taxonomy): Eukaryota > Viridiplantae > Streptophyta > Magnoliopsida > Poales > Poaceae > Elymus > Elymus sibiricus. The sequence continues at coordinate 226,560,588 of CM077665.1, read as the reverse complement.
TATGTACCAGTAGCTATGTGTTTGATCTCTCTCTCTCGTGTTCTTGAGATGACACGATCTTGATGTATCGCGAGCTTTATTAATATAGATGAATCATATGGAGTTTTCCCCTCTCCATCTTCTTGTGATGAATTGAGTTTTCCCTTTGAAGTTTTCTTATCGGATTGAGTCTTTAAAGGATTTGAGAACACTTGATGTATGTCTTGCGATGGGATATCCGTGGTGACAATGGGATGTTCTATTGATCCACTTGATGTATGTTTTGGTGATCAACTTGCGGGTTCCGTGACCTTGGGAATCTATGCATAGGGGTTGGCACACGTTTTCGTCTTGACTTTTCGGTAGAAACTTTGGGGCACTCTTTGAAGTTCTTTGTGTTGGATTGAACATGATGAATCTGAAATTGTGTGATGCATATCGTATAATCAAGCCCATGGGTACTCGTGGTGACATTGGAGTATCTAGGTGACATTAGGGTTTTGGTTGATGTGTATCTTAAGGTGTTATTTTAGTACGAACTCTAGGGCTATTCGTGACACTTATAGGGATAGCTCATAAGATTGATCGGAAAAGATAACTTTGAGGTGGTTTCATACCCTGCAATAATTTCTTCGTTTGTTCTCCGCTATTTGTGACTTTGGAGTGAACTCTTTGTCGCACGCGAGGGATTTACATATGATTCAACTATGTCAGTATTGTTGAGAGAACTTGCACTAGTGAAAGTATGAACCCTAGGCCTTGTTTCTAAGCATTGCAATACCGTTTTTGCTCACTTTTGTTACTTGCTACCTTGCTGTTTTTATATTTTCAGATTACAAAAACCTATATCTACCATCCATATTACACTTGTATCACCATCTCTTCGCCGGACTAGTGCGCCTATACAATTTACCATTGTATTGGGTGTGTTGGGGACACAAGAGACTCTTTGTTATTTGGTTGCAGGGTTGTTTGAGAGAGACCATCTTCATCCTACGCCTCCCACGGATTGATAAACCTTAGGTCATCCACTTGAGGGGAATTTGCTACTGTCCTACAAAACTCTGCGCTTGGAGGCCCAACACGAGTCTACAAGAAGAAGGTTGCGTAGTAGACATCATGGGGCACTGTTCCCAGTTTTTCAACAGCTCATCGATTTCGGCGCCGCTCCGCTTACGTGGAGGTCCTCGATGCTCAGCCTCACCATTGAATAGATCTTCACGGTTTCTCCACGGGTCGTCTTGCGCGAGTCATCTTCGATGCCCCATGTACACGATTTTCCCAGACCCGCCATCTTTTGTTGACGTTAGCTGCTGAGACGTTGTATCATCCATGCACCGCGTGCATCCGCAATATCCGTGGCACACCTGTCCTGCGACATATCCGTAACCGAGATAGTCATGCACTGTCGTCATCAGCATGGCTCTCATATAGAAATACTCACCTTTGCTGGCATCCCATGTCTTGGCCGGTGTTTTCCACAACTTGTCTAACTCCTCTTGAAGTAGCCCCAGATACATATTAATATTATTTCCCGGTTGTTTCGGCCCTTGAATCAGCATGCTCATGTGTATGTACTTTGACTTCATGCACAACCAGGGGGGAGGTTGTACATCCATACAAACACGGGCCATGTGCTATGGTTGGTGTTCTGGTTGCCAAACGGATTCATGCCATCGACACTCGCGCCAAACATGGTGTTCCTTGCATCATCTACGAAATATATATATTCCGCGTTGAATGCTCGCCACTGGCTAGCATTTGTGAGGTGTCTCGGCTTCGGATCATCTCCGTCGTCGGGCTTCACCCTCTCCGCGTGCCAGCGCATGAGCTTTGCTTCCTTAGGATCTATGAAATAACGCTGCAGACGGGGAGTGATCGGTAAGTACCATACAACTTTCTAAGGAGATTTCTTCCCAGCCTTCTTGTATCGAGAAGCATTGCACACCGGACAACTGGTTTTTTCCGCGTGCTCCTTCCGATAAATGATGCAATCGTTGATGCATGCATGGTATCTAATGTGGGGTAGATCAAGAGGGCACACGATCTTCTTGACCTCATCGACACTAGTAGGACACAGGTTCCCCGAGGAAAGAATTTTATTATGTAGATACTTCAAATGCTCATCGAGGCTTGTGTATGTCCATTTGTTTTTGGCCTCCGTCTTTAGAAGCTCGAGCGTGAAACTCAAGCGGGTCACATCGGGATCGCAACCGTCATACAATGGAGTATTCGAGTCTACCTCCAGTTGCGCCATCTTGGCCTCCTCTCTTGAAGAGGCTCTATCGCTAGTCGTACTCTTGCGAAGCAGGTCTTGAACATGAGCGTCCTGCACGACTGAACTTAGTCGCGTCGAAGATTGCGGCGTATCCGCCTCTTCTCCGCCGTGTCCGGCCTCTTCTCCGTCGTGTACGACCTCTTCTCCACCGTGTACGGCCTCTTCTCCTCCGCCATGTCCTGCGCCCTCAAACTCTTCTTCGGGTCCATCATCGTCGGGCATCTCTTCGTCTACCCCCATGTTGTTATTGTCTGACATGTAGACCTCGTCATCATCATCTTCAATTATCCACCGAGTATAGACATCCATGAAACCATGCATGAGCAGGTGCGCCTTCAAACAACCACGGTCAAAGGGGTCCAAGATGAAGATTAGTTTGCATCTCTACACAGACATATAACCCCAGTCCGGTTATTTAAATACATATCGTGCACCGCGGATCGCAACCATCTTTCCACCACCCTTCCACTGACCTTCATGATTGCTTGCGCGATATAATAAGAAAAATAATTTTAACCATGCATGCATATATCAAAGTCATACAAAATTTCGGCATGACCTTCTCTAAAAATAGGGCATATATAGTTTGTCCAAAATTCGCCGAAACAGAAATAAATCAACATTTTGGCAAAACAAAAGCAACTCATGTCACGCACGATCCGACATATACACATAGGCGGCAACTCATGCCACACGCACATATTCCCACCATCACATCGCAAACACACGTATTTCCATTAATTCTTGCAAAGCACAACTTTTTGCTCACCTTTCGTCCCGAGAGAGGGATCGATCGAGCAAATGTACGGTAGATGGCTGGTGCCGCTATCTAGCTAGCTAGGGATCAAAAGTAGTAGGACAAAGATGCATGGTAGAACTAGTTGGAAAGAGATGCTCTACCTAACTAGTGGAGAGGGAGGGAAAGCTAGATAGTGAGACAAAGGCATGAGTGGGGCCGGAAGAGAGAAGGAGGGAGAGACAAATAAATTCAAGCGAGGAAGAAGAAGCTATGCATTAATGGAGGAGATGGTGGATGGGGGCATTAATGGGGAGAGAAGAGAGGTAGGAGAAGGAAGAACTAAGTGAGGGAGGTAGAGGAGGGAGAGGGGAAAGGGGATGGGGAGGGTGGGAGGGAAAAGGTGGCTGCTTCGCGTAGCAGTAGAGCTAGAAGCCGAAGGGCGCTACTGCTCAGCGCCATAGCAGTAGCGCCTGTCGGTGCCCCAGCGCTGCTGCTAATCGGGCCCACCTGCTGGCACCGTACACACATAGCGGTAGCGGCGGGCAGCCAACACGCGCAACTGCTAAGCGCCATAGCATTAGCGCCTGTCGATGCCCCAGCGCTGCTGCTAATCGGGGCCCACCTGTTGGCACCGTACACACATAGCGGTAGCGGTGGGCCGCTGACACGCGTTACTGCTAAGGAATTAGTAGTAGCGTTGGTTTTCGACCACCGCTACTACTACAGGTAGCCCCTGTCGGTGGCGATGGAACCACTTAGCAGTAGGGCTGGGTGAACAGCCCGCGCTACTGCTACTTGGCTACCTGTAGCGCCTGTTGTAGCCCCGCACTACTACTATTTAGCAATAACGCTTCTAGATTATCCCGCGCTACAGCTAAAATTCTATCTATAAGCTTTCTCCTAGTAGGGCCATCTTCTCCTATATGGTGTGTTTTACCCTAGAAAAAATTATAAGAAACCTTTCGGGACGAAGCGCCGCCGTCTTGAGGCGGAAACCTGGGCAGAGGCCCTTTTGCACTCCGGCAGTCAGATTCTGCCGGGGAAATCCCTCTCTAGGAGGGGGAGATCGAAGCCATCGTCATCACCAACGCTTCCTCCTTTGTGGGAGGACCATTTTCACCAGCACCATCTCATCTCCAACCCTAGTTCATCTCTTGTATTCAATCTTTGTCTCAAAACCTCAGATTGGTACCTGTGGGTTACTAGTTGTGTTGATTACATCTTGTAGTTGATGCTTGTTGGATTACTTGGTGGAAGAAATTATGTTCAGATCCTTAATTATTATTATTGCACCTCTGATCTTGAACATGTTAATGAGGTGTGAGTAGTTACTATTGTTCCTGGGGACATGGGAGAAGTCTTGTTATAAGCTATCATATGAAGTTGGTATTCGTTCGATATTTTGATGATATGTATGTTGTTACTTCTCTTAGTGGTGTCATGTGAACGTCGACTAGATGACACTTCACCATGCTATGGGCCTAAGGGAAGTCATTGTGGAGTAACAAGTAGATGATGGGTTGCTAGAGTGACAGAAGTTTAAACCCCAGTTTATGCGTTGATTCATAAGGGGCTGATTTGGATCCACATGTTTCATGCTATGGTTAGATTTATCTTAATTCTTTTTTCGTAGTTGCGGATGCTTGCGAGAGGGGGTAATCATAAGTAGGTTGTTAGTTCAAGTAAGAACAACACCTTATCACCGGTCCACCCACATATCAAATTATCAAAGTAGCGAACGCGAATCAACTCAACATGATGAATATGACTAGACATAATTCCCATGTGTCCTCGGGAGCGCTTGCTTAATATAATAGTACTTTCAGGCCTGTCCTTTGCTACAAAAAGGATTGGGCTACCTTGCTGCACCTTTGCTACCATTATTACTTGTCACTTGTTACGATTTATCTTGCTACAAAATTATCTACTATTGTTACTTACAACACTTGCAGAGAATACCTTGCTGAAAACCGCTTATCATCTCCTTCTGCTCCTCGTTGGGTTCGACACTCTTACTTATCAAAAGGACTACGATTGATCCCCTATACTTGTGGGTCATCACTTGTCGCCCGCGTTTGCAGTGCCGACCCTTCCCGCCCAGCGCGGGATCTGCGAGGCAGCACAATTGGCGTTGCTCGTCCGCCGGCCTCCTCCGCCTTTGGCCGTTGTTCCACGCGGGTAGCGATGGGTTATAGTGCCTGCTCCGTCGGTGCTGCGCATGCGCACTCCAGAATCAGAGGCGCACACCTCCCGCCACGAGAGGCAGAGGGCAAGGGAGATGCCGTACGCGTCGGACGCGACACCACAGTCCTCTCGCCCCCACCGCGTGATGCCGACGGTGCCTCGCGAGGATGAGCGGCTCCTCTAGTGGGTGTACCACCGGTCACTTATGACGGCGGAGACAGACGCCCTGCGGCCCCGAAGTATCAACACCAAGGCGCTCCGGCCCAGCATTAAGCAATCCAAGAGGGAGGCGACGTGGACAGAGACGGAGGCAGGGAGGGTGGCGAAGCTCAAGCGGAAGCAGGACAGCATCGTCCGGTGCTTGAAGGGGTACAACGTCATCTCCTCTTCCTCCTCCTCTGACGACAACGACAACGACGACTCCGACGACGATCCACCTCCTGCCGTAGACGCCTATAGCAACGCCGGCGATCGGAAGGGCAAAGAGTCAGCGAGGAAGTGGTGAAGTCTGACCCTCTCCATGCTTATATAATCTAGCTCCTATTATCGGGTTAGCATTTGCCGCACGATTGAACCATGTGAATTATTCCCGTTTGGTGATTTTTGGATGATGTTATGTGAATTATGTCCGTTTGCTATCGGTTTATATGTTCGTTTCCTGTTGATTTTAGCCGGTTGATGATCTACGTAGTACGTTATATGGTTTTGTATGAATATAGGGTGGTGATATGGGATATGTGGCTGTGGACGCGCCGATTTGGGACTACCCGATCATTGTGTGCGGGCGCGTCACGCTTTCACAGACGTATAGGTTGTCGGATTTTACAAGTCCGGCTGTGATGCTCTAAAGAAGCAAAAGAGGGTATAAAAACTGAACCGCAAAAACATATATACAGTGTAATACTCCCTCCGTTTCACAATGTAGTGCGCCCGCTTCCCGAAATCTAAGTTTGACCATACATTTAACCAACGAGACCGACTGCGGCGGAAGAGAAAATTATACCACTAATTTGTATTGAAAATTGCTTCCGCCGCAGTGATATAATTTTTGCTTCCGTCGCATTCGGTCTCTTTGGTTAAATGTATGGTCAAACTTAGATCTCGTAAAGCGAGCAGGCACACTGCATTGTGAAATGGAGGGAGTATAATACTAGTACTAGTAGAAAACTGAAAAGTGTTTCCGAACAAATCAGAAGCCAGGTTTAGTATAATGCAGATTTAGTTTTTCTTTCGGAGTCCCATTTGAATAAATGTAAAGCCGATGAGCTATGTCGTGTTTTAAATTTTGATTCTATGTTTATAGTGGAGAGTGATGGTTGGGCCGGTGGCCTTGTTATGTTTTATCATAAATCAAATAAAATCGAGTTGAACTATGTAACGCCTTATTTTATTGATGTGTTGTTTATGAATGAAGATGTTGTACAATGGTGGTTTACGGGCTTTTATGGTCATCCGAGCTGGAACGATCGTAGCTTATCTTGGGATGATATTCGCATTTTGCATAGCAAGGGGGACCATCCTTGGGTAATTTTGGGGGATTTTAATGAAATATTATATTCTTCAGAAAAAGAGGGCGGTAATGCGAGACCAAATGGTATGATGAGGTAGTTCCGTGAATGTCTTATGGACTGTGGGCTGGAGGATTTAGGTTACATCGGTGACCCTTTTATTTGGAGAAGAGGTGATATTCGAGAGCGTCTTGACTGCGCAGTGTGCAATGTAGGATGGGCTCACAAATTTCCCCGTGCGGCGGTGATTAACGAAGAACATGTTCACTCTGACCATCGTCCGCTGGTGATGATAATATTTTCAGGCGACCAACGGGATTTGTAAAACAATTTGAAGCTAGGTGGCTAAAGGAAGAGACTGTAAATGAAATTGTTAAGGCATCTTGGGAGGAAGCTAAGTTAGCAGGCATTGGCCCTTCTCTTGCTGGCCGAACGAGAGCCGTGCATGCCGACTTGCACAATTGGGATCGTGAAATTCTAAAGGGTCCGAAGTGGAGAATTAATAAATTTAAAAAATTAGAGAGACTGAGGCACAGTCCAATGAACACAGAGTCCCGTTGCCGACAAAAGGAGATAATTGTGCTAATTGAGAACCTTTTGGACCAAGAGGAAATATTCTGGCTACAAAGAGGTCGTGCAAATTGGTTGATGCACGGGCATCGTAATACGTCGTTCTTCCATAACGCAGCCACGGCCAGAAAAAAAGAGAAATAATATAAAGAAACTACTAGATGACTAGGGGATCTAGAGAGAAGATAAGGACATGAAGGATCACATCACTGGTTATTTTTCAAAACTCTTCACTTCGGAAGTTCAACATCCAAATCAAGAGGTTTTGTCCCTTGTTCGTAGGAGAGTCTCTACTGAAATGAACACTGCTCTTCTTGCCCCTTATACCGCTGAAGATGTTCGTAAGGCGTTGTTCGATATCGAGGACCTAAAAGCTCCAGGGCCAGATGAACTCCATGCTATCTTCTATAAAATATTTTGGCCCATGTTAGGGGGCGACCTAATTGAGGAGGTTCTGCAAGCAATCAATACATGCACTATCCCAGCCAGTTGGAACAATACTGCGATTATGATGATTCCGAAGGTTAATACCGTAAAAGGTAACCCAGCTTAGGCCGATCAACTTATGTAATGTGGTATATAAGATGGTGGCTTCTCGTTTGAAGGTGTTCCTGCCAGATATTATTAGCCCAACTCAAAGTGCCTTCGTGCCTGGCAGACTGATAACGGATAATATTTTAGTAGCTTATGAATGTTTTCACACAATCAAGAATAAAAGAGAAGGTAGAGAAGGCTTGTGCGCTATAAAACTTGATATGCACAAAGCTTATGACAGAGTTGAGTGGCCTTTTTTGAAGGAGATTATGTTGAGACTAGGTTTCCGTCAAGATTGGGTGAATTTTATTATGCAATTCATCTCAACGGTCGAATACAAAGTAAGGAGTAATGCGGAGGAAAGTGAGAGTTTCAAGCCTACAAGGGGTTTGAGACAGGGAGACCCGTTGTCACCATACCTTTTCTTGTTTTGTACCGAGGGTTTGAATTCTCTACTTACACATGCAGAGGAAAATGGAATGATCTCATGTGTAAGAGTATGTAAAGATGCCCCACCTATCACAAATCTTCTCTTTGCGGACGATTCATTGATACTTATGAAAGCTAACAAACACAGTGTGGAAGCTCTTAAAGCAGCGCTGGATCTATACTGTGAGGCATCAGATTAAATGGTAAGCGTTGAAAAATCCAGCATTTTCTTTAGCCCTAACACGAAGGTGGAGATAAGAGAACAGTTGTGTACAACACTGAATATAATGACGTAGGCTCTCAGTGATAAATATTTGGGCTTGCCAGCAAATGTGGGAATAGATAAAATAGACCGTTTCAAATTTCTGATTGAGCAAATTGTTAACAAAATTAGTGGCTGGAAGGAAAAATTATTGTCTACCGGGGGAAAGGAGATCCTGCTCAAGTCTGTGATCCAAGCCATACCCACCTATGCAATGTCGGTCTTTAAAATTCCTAAAAAAAATCTGTAAAGGAATCATTGACGCGATAGCGCACTTCTGGTGGGGAGACGAGAAGAATCAGAAGAGGATGCATTGGATGTCCTGGTGGAAAATGTGCGTACCTAAAAATCAAGGAGGGATGGGATTCCGTGATATTCCCTATTTCAACTTGGCATTGCTCGCCAAACAGGCGTGGCATCTTTTGGATAATCCCGATTCCTTGTGTGCCTCTATCCTAAGGGCAAAGTATTACCCCGATGGTGATTTGTTGAACGCTAAGCTAAGGAAAGGATCCTCTTTTACATGGCAAAGTATTATGGCAGGCACAAATACCCTGAAACGTGGTTATATCTGGCGAGTGGGGAATGGACAAAATATCAATACTTGGGAAGATGCCTGGATCCCAAGCTGTGCCACTAGGAAAATTATAACGCCTAAGGGGGGACATCTTTTAACTTAGGTAGGTGATCTCATTCATCCTGCTTCCAATAATTGGGACGAAGACCTGATTAGACAAACTATGTGGCCCATCGATGTACAACAGATTCTTTCAATTCCACTCCCGCAACATGATATGCCTGATTTCATGGCTTGGAGTTATATGAAAAATGGTATCTTCTCGGTTCGGTCAGCTTATTCTGTGGAGTGGGACCACCAGTATGGCAGCAAATTAAAACACTCTAACGGGATGGGGCGAACCACAGTTAATCCTATCTGGAGTAAGATATGGAAGTTATCTTGTCCGGCAAAAGTAATTTTTTTATATGGCATACGCTACATGGAACACTCCCATGTCGGGTTATGCTCGCTAATAGACATATGAAGGTCTCACCCGTTTGCCCCCACTTGCTCCGAGGGTTTAGAAGATACAAAGCATATGCTTTTCCGTTGTAATAAAGAAAAGGAGGTCTGGAAAAGGCCGGGGATGGATGATATTATTGATAAAGCTTGCGAGGTTGACCATGCTGGAGAGACGGTGTTGGAGTACCTACTACTTCTTCCAGACCAAGATTTGTGGATAATGCGTTACCGCAATGTGCCTGAGATGATTGTTGTCTCAGCATGGTATTTATGGTGGGAAAGACGGAAGTTGGTGCACAAGGAGAAAACTCAAAATGCACTTCAGATTTCAAAGGGGGTTCTAGCCCTTACCACAAACTTTGTAAATGCATTATCCCCCAAGGCTTCTATGAAAAAAGGGGTTGGTCTTGTCCCCCTAAAGATTTTGTGAAACTTATCGTTGATGCTTCTTTTGACCACGACCTGCTTAGGGGTACAATGGAGACGGTCTTGAGAGACAACAAATGCAGGTTTATTGCTGAAGGGAATGGGAGGATTGATTATTGCACGGATGTGCTGATGGCAGAAGCTTTAGCTCTCAAATTTGGTCTAACACTGGCGCAAAGGGCAGGATGTAGTCGTCTTATTATTAACTCAGATAATCTGGAGGTGATTGATACTATGTAGGATGGAGGGCAGTCGGCAGGCGCGGCGGCAGCAATCTTCGACGATTGTTTTCATTATGCCTGTGATTTTGTTACAATTAAATTTGAACATTGTAATAGAGAAGCAAATAAAGTAGCTCACAACTTGCGAGATTAGATAGATTTTGTTTGACTTCTAATTGGTTCGAGGAACCCTTAAATGCAATTGTAATGATCCTAAAAACGATGTAGTACTAATTATCTTTAATGAATAATAAAGTTTTCGGGTTTTTCAAAAATAAAATAAAATCAGAAGCCGGGTTCCGCTGGTAACACCCGTTGCCCCCGTTCTCCGGTGAGTCAGGAAACCATCGGCAGGAGGGCGGCCCCAGTCGCACGAACGCACGCACCCACCCCACGCACGCGCGCGGGTGAAATCTACGACGGAATCCGTTCCAGTCACCGTCCATCACGCCCCGATAGGCGGAGGAACTTTCGCGGCGAGGAATCCGCCGGAGGCCCCCCGATCTGCATGTCCGGGGCTCGCTGGTATCGGAATGCACTGGTGCCCCGGAATCGGGCCGCGGGTGCGCTCCTTCCTGCGTGACTACGACGCGCTCCAGTCCCTCGCCCTCGCCCTCATATACCTACAGGTGCGCGCGCGGTTCTTTGCCCTCAGCTCGATCCGATCGTGTATCGCTGGTTCGGGCGCGGTTCTTTGTTGTTGCTGTTGTTATCCGTGACGGGGAGCTCAGGCGCGGAGAAGAGGAGGGAGCAGATTTGAGCGCGCTGTATTTTTTTACTACCGTGCACGCGCTGCGGCCTTCTGGTGTCCCCATGGTTTATACCCTAACTAATCTAGTTGATGATGCTAGCGGTGTCGGACTACCTAGGATGAACAAGTTCATAATGCGGTTTAGATGGGCTTCATCTCGGATTCTTTCTTATGTGTGGCGTAACCTTAGGAAGAGAAGTGAGAAGTTTTGGTTCAGTCTGGTGTTGAGTCAAGTTTGGGGGCATTGCAATTTTTTTTAGATAAACAGGGAGGCTCCTCACCGGTTCCATTGATAAGAATGAAACCAAAAGTCTCATACAAGCAGCTCACTAGAGGAGCAGAAACCAAAAGTCTAAGCAGCTCACTTAGAGGAGCAGTTCTGCAGCAAAAGATATGAAAGCAAACTACTCTAAACAGGGAAAGTTTTATGGCTCTGGGGGCATTGCAATAATTCACAGGTTTAGTGACAACCGTGTGCCTTAGAGCAACTCTAGCAGACCCCGTATTCCGTGGAACCGTAAACGCGGTTTACAGTTCGCGCAACAGGGTCTATACGGGTTCAAAATAGCCGTGACAGAATAGAAACTGTAAATGAAACTGCATAATTTGAAAAATAAGTTTTGCGCGACAAATTATAACGCAAAGGGGGCAGATTGTTCATACATAAGGGCAGATCGTTCATACATAGCATAGATATTTTACATAGAAAGCTCGCCGGAGCTACCCTACCCTAGAACTAACCAAAATCGAGCTCGCCGGAGCTCATATGGTGGGGTAGCTGACCTTCGAGCTCGTCGGAGCCCTGCGGCAGCGCTCAATCGGAGTCGGAGTCGGAGGTGAGGTCAACGAAGATCCTCTCCTGCTCAGCGGCCTCGCGGCGCCACTCCTCCTCCTTCTCGTCGAACGCGAGGGCCGATGCGAGGCCTTGCTCGTAGAGCACGGCGTCGATCTCTTCCCCCCTCCGGCGGCGCTGCCGCTCCTCTTCCTCCTCCCGCACACTGAGCGCGAGCATGGGTGCCAAAATGGCGTCCGCCTCCGCCGGGGGGAGGAAGTCGTTCGGCCCGACGACGCCACCGGCCCGCCGCTCCGGCTCCGCCTCGTCCTCCGGCTCCCTCTAGACCGCGCGGACTAGGGGGAGCTCCTCCGGCTCCCCTTTCACCGGGGTGAGAGAGGAGCACGAGCTGGATGCCCTGGAGGTGCTGCCCGCGCCGGAGAAGAGCCGCCCGCGCGCGCAACTCGTCTCGCAGCGGAGGAGCGACGGCGGCGGCGTCAGCCCGTGGCGAGTGTACCGCAGGGTGGAGCGCTTCCGGGCCGCGTCGGCCCTGACGCAACGCCTCCACTCGGGGTCGTCGTCCCCGCGCCGGCCGGAGTTCCACATCTCGCGGATCGGTGGGCTGGGGCGGCGGATTTGAGACACCGGCGGCGAGAAATGTGTTGCGAAATGGGGAAATCGCTGCGGCGGAGGGATAGGGTTCCGACCCGTATCGACCTCGCGGACCCACAGATATATCGCAGGGAGGGACGCGTTTGTGGGCCACTGTAAAACATTTGCGGGCCGGGCCGAGTATACGGGGTCTGATCTGGCCACAAAAACGGCCCAAACCCGTATACTCGCCGGAAATTTACAGTTCGACAGTTTTACAGTGTCTGCTAGAGTTGCTCTTAGCTCGTGGGTTTGGACTTGCCCAACATTTTCGGTGTCCTTTTATGTTCCATTTGGCCAGGTCATTTTATTTAGATGCTAGCCTGGATGGGTTTCACGTATTTCTTACAGGAAAGAGATGACTTATCTTTCTGTGATTTCTTACTAGCTCTAGGTCATATTAGACCAGAATTCACTGCTTCCAAATTACACAGTCGGATATCAAATGAAAACTGTTAAGTTGTTTTAAACTTTGAACGAGGCAATAAGCAAAGACCATTTCTTGAAAAACTACAAGCATTTAGGCAAGCAATAAGGAAGGCACATAAGTATGTCTAACCTAGCATTCACGGATAAACAAAATGAAGTCGGAGGCCACCACCATCACCACCACCACCACCACCAACAAAGCCTTTAGTCCCAAACAAGTTGGGGTAGGCCAGAGCTGAAACCTAGAAGATCTCGAAACCAACTCATGGTTCTCGCACATGGAAAGCCAACTTCCACGCATCCCTGTCCATAGTTACTTCTTCGGTGATATTCGAATCCTTTAGATATCTCTTTACAGACTCCTCTCTTGACATTATCAGCACGCTTTAACCGTCCGCTATGCACTGGAGATTCTGGAGGCTTGCGCTGTATATGCCTAAACCATCTCAAAAGATGTTGGGCAAGCTTCTCTTGAATCGGTGCCACCTCCAACACGTATATCATCATTGTGGACCCGATCCTTTCTTGTATGGACACACATCCAATCTCAACATGCGCATTTCTGCTACACCCAATTGTAGAACATGCTGCGTTCTAGTCGATCAACAATCAACGCCATACAACATTGCAGGTCGAACGCTGTCATATAGAACCTGCCTTTTAGCTTTTGTGGCATTATCTTGTCACAGAGAATGCCGGAAGCTTGGCACCACTTCATCCAACAACAACAACAACAACAAAGCCTTTAGTCCCAAACAAGTTGGGGTAGGCTAGAGGTGAAACCCATAAGATCTCGCGACCAACTCATGGTTCTGGCACATGGATAGCAAGCTTCCACGCACCCCTGTCCATGGCTAGTTCTTTGGTGATGCTCCAATCCTTCAGATCTCTCTTTACGGAATCTTCCCATGTCAAGTTCGGCCTGCCCCGGCCTCTTTTGACATTAGCAGCATGCTTTAGCCGTCCGCTATGCACTGGGGCTTCTGGAGGTTTGCGCTGGATATGTCCAAACCATCTCAGACGATGTTGGACAAGCTTCTCTTCAATCGGCGCTACCCCAACTCTATCTCGTATATCATCATTCCGGATTCTGTCCTTCCTTGTGTGGCCACACATCCATCTCAACATGCGCATCTGCGCCACACCTAACTGTTGCAGATGTCGCCTTTTAGTCGGCCAACACTCAACGCCATACAACATTGCGGGTCGAACCGCCGTCCTATAGAACTTACCTTTTAGCTTTTGTGGCACCCTCTTGTCACAGAGAATGCCAGAAGCTTGGCGCCACTTCATCCATCCGGCTTTGATTCGATGGCTCACATCTTCATCGACATCACCATCCTTTTGCAGCATTGTCCCCAAATATCAGAAGGTGCCTTTTAAGGTACCACGTGTCCATCAAGGCTAACCTCCTCCTCGTGCCTAGTACTATTGAAACAACATCATGTTCTCGGTCTTAGTTCTACTAAGCCTAAAATGTTTTGATTCCAAAGTTTGTCTCCATAGCTCCAACTTTCTATTAACCCCAGTCCAACTATCATTAACTAGCACCACATCATCTGCAAAGAGCATACACCATGTGATATCTTCTTGTGTATCCCCTGTGTCCTCATCCATCAACATCTCAAAAAGATAAGGGCTCAAAGTTGACCCTTGGTGCAGTCCTATTTTATTCAGAAAGTCATCAGTGTTGCCATCACTTGTTCGAACACTTGTCAAAGTTGGAGGCCCACCAAGTGGATTAAATCAGATGTAATCGCATCGGTGTTGTCTGTTAGAACATGGTTGTGCTGTGTGTGTAGTTACCATATTATATAAGGTCTTCTTGGCTTATATTTCCCTCATGTGTATATGCCCTGTTTGTTGGCCTCGTTCAATACAAGAAGCTCATTTTGTAACATGGTATAAGAGCTACATTTAGGTTCTCAGCCGCCGCCACCACCTCTGGTTACCGTCGCCGCCCCTGATGAGGGAATCCCCACCGGATAGGCCCACAACGACAGTCGGCCTAGCTAAAGGGCCAATGTCATGGGCCAGTCGATGTGGGGTACTTGGTCCGATGGGGAGGTCAATCGGGTACAACCGACAGGTAGCCAGTCGGATACAATAGAAAGCCAGTCCACTCGGATCATGAGAAGCCAGTTAGTCGGATCAAGAGAAGCCAACAGTTTGATCAGGGTCATCCAGCAAGTCAAAGTACCTGCAAAAAAGCAGGCGTTACCATGGTCTCCACTAAGAACCCGGGTGTTACACTATGTAATAAGTAGCACTAGTAATAGGCGGCATTCAATAGGCCGTTGCTTCAGCAAGCAACCAAGTACTACTTAAGCCGAGTGCCATCATTTCAACAAACCAGTAATGCGGCCGAGTCGCAGCAGCCCAATTCGAGTTACGCTGTCGAGTTAGAGCCCACTAGTATTGCGGTCGAGTGATTTGATCTCCAGCTGCCGCTCCACGTGAGATCAACAGAAGAAGTAGCACCAAAGTACTAGTGTGTACACAAGTCCCAAGATCTGATTGCTACTCACGCAAAGCACCAGCCGAGTTTGGTACTAATTCACGCAAAGCGTCAACTGAACGGGTTGCCACGTGTCCAAGCTTCTGCTCCATCGCAGACCTTGACACTGGTCGCCAACGACGAACTACCACCGAAGGCCGCCACCAACAAATGGAACAACCACTTGGAAAAGTTGCGTCCGCTCGAATCATCAACGATTTTGGAGGAAGAGGATGATGAAGCCGAGACTGAAGTCTGAGCACATGCTTCAACCGCAAACTTCGACAAAAAAGCAGTCGGCGACACAAAATTGGTAGATGAGCATGCACCAGCCAGTCTAGTCCGCACATTCGGATGAGGACCTCCTCTCTAAGGATCCAGGACCACCGCTAACCTCGTCTTGGAATCACCACTCCTCGAAGCCGTTGAGCGGGTCTTCGAGATGGAGGTTGAGAGGGGTAGCGATAGATTGAAGAAGAGGATAATAACGTAGATCAGTTTTCCGCCCGTGCATATGTTGAAGGGAGAAGCCACCACCAGCAGAAAAAGGGTCCAATGCCAACAGAAGAATAGAGGAACCATGTAACAATCCTAAATTGACCTGCGTGATCCTCTGGGAGATCAACCAATAAGCGTTGAAATGAAAATAACTCAGCAAAGATGATATATGGAGCAACAAGGCGGGCACCATCGGAGAGGAAGATGATGGAGGTGAACATCCGGTGACCAAGAAGAGA
This sequence comes from Elymus sibiricus, assembly GCA_039707655.1. NCBI lineage: Eukaryota > Viridiplantae > Streptophyta > Magnoliopsida > Poales > Poaceae > Elymus > Elymus sibiricus. Next base: position 226,544,600 of record CM077665.1, on the reverse strand, counting down.
AACACAAGGAGGGGGAATTATCGGGAACAAAAGCAAGACCAGCATCTGGCAGCATAATCCCCAAACCATACGAGAAGGGGACATATCTAGCCAGATTGAACAAGGTGTCCCCCGTTGCCTATACATTTTGATGGTGTCCCCTATATTGCTCCTGTCTCGCACATGCATCATCTCTTGGTGCTTGGTGCTCGGTGCTCGTCAGCCTATGATGTCATTCTCTCCGGTGTTATCTGCGGGCTGTGTTGCTTGCTCTTCTATGACTCCCCTCACGACCCCCGCACATGGTGATTGTTGCTCTACATCGACTCCTCCCTCGACAATAACTTCTACCCATGATTGTCGCTCTACACCGACTCCTCTCGTGACTTTCACCGGCTGTGTTGGTGCATCTGACTCCATCGACACGCGTCTTCCCTTCGTGCTTGGGGCTTGTCTGCATGCGCCCTCATCTCCTCCATCGACCTCTGCAGATGATGCCGGTTATGCTACACTGCCTCCTCTAGCGGCGTCCAGAGGTGGTGGTGGCCGCTCCTCTCCCGGTGCTACTGCGTCGACTACTTCAGCCGTGTACTTCACTGAGACCGACTCCTCTCGCGACTTTCACCGGCTGTGTTGGTGCATCTGACTCCATCGACACGCGTCTTCCCTTCGCGCTTGGGGTTTGTCTGCATGCGCCCTCATCTCCTCCATTAACCTCTGCAGATGATGCCGGTTATGCTACACTGCCTCCTCTAACGGCGTCTAGAGGTGGTGGTGGCCGCTCCTCTCCCGGTGCTACTGCGTCGACTACTTCAGCTGTGTACTTCACTGAGGAGGAGATTGCGCGACTTCCCGCCTTGCTGATTGCCTCTGGCTCTCTGTTGTCGAGTGCATCTACGTCGACCTCTTCTGTTGAGCCCCTGATTGAGCAGGAGATTGTGCGACTTCAATGCTTGCTAACTCCATCTTCCGGTTCTCCATCGATAGGTTCTGTTGGTTTTGCTACCGACCCTTCAGGCATTGTGAGACAACCATCTACACAGGCAAGTACATATCCGTGGATTCTTGATACCGGAGCATCTTTTCATACGACTCATGATTCATCCACTTTATCCTCTATTCGACCTGTCGATTCCCCTGTTCATGTTCTTAGCACTTCGTCCTTTCATGTTCATGATGTTGCTCATGTTCCTTGACCTACCATGCAGCTCATGTCCGGTGGTTAGATTGTTAACTCTAGTTGTCGGGTCATTCTCGACTTTGACTCTTGCTCTGTTCTAGACCGTCATACTGGTGCTCTCCTTGATACTGGCCCTCGGCACAGTGACTCCTAGGGCCTCTGGGAGCTTGACTGGCTTCACCTCCCCTCCGCTGCCACTGCCGCCCATCTCACCCCCTTTGTTGCCTTGTCTACCAACTCTTTTCAGCAGTGACATCATCGGCTTGGTCACTTGTGTTGCTCTCATCTCTCATCCTTAGTTCGACGTGGTCTTCTTGGATCCGTCGGCTTGGGAAACAGGTCCAATTACCTTATCCAGCGACACTGTATTTCAACGTCCTTTCGACCTTGTTTACTATGATGTCTTGGGTCCAGCTCCCTTTGCCTCAAAAGGAGGTCATCGTTACTGTATTATCTTTATAGATGATTTCTCTCGCCACACCTGGATATATTTCATGTCCTCCCGTGATGAGGTCTTATCTATCTATAAGCGTTTTGCTGCCATGGTTCACACTCAGTTCTCTACGCCTGTTCGTGTGTTTCGTGCTGACTCTGCTAGAGAGTAATCTCCAAGATGTTGCATGGAGTTCTTGCTGAGCAGGGTACTCTTGCTCAGTTTTCTTGTCCTGGTGCTCATGCTCAGAATGGCGTGGCTGAGCGCAAGCATCGTCACCTTCTTGAGACGGCTCGTGCGATGATGATCGCCACCTCTCTTCCGCCTTACTTTTGGGCTGAGGCTGTCTCCACTTCCACATATCTCATCAACCTTCAGCCGCCACTTCTCTGCAGGGTGGTGTTCCTTTCAAGCGTCTTTTTGATCGTTCTCCCGATTACTCGGCGCTTCGTTTGTTTGGTTGTGTTTGCTATGTTCTTCTTGTCCCTCGCGAACGCACTAAATTGTCCGCTTAGTCAGTTGAGTGTGTCTTCTTAGGTTATATCAATGAGCATAAGGCTATTGTTGTTGGGATCCTGTCGGTCATCTTGTTGGGAGTCTTGTCTATCTAGTTGTCACTTGTCTGGACATCTCCTATCTGGTCCATATTCGGAGTCAGTTTGTCTCAGCTCCCACTTCGGTTGACTATAGTCATCTCCTTCGTGTTCTTCGATATCTTCAAGGCACGATCTCTCACCGCCTGTTCTTTCCTGGCTCCGGTTCCTTACAACTTCAGGCCTAATCGGATGCGACATGGGCTAGTGATCCCTCATATCGTCGTTCACTTTCTGCTTACGGTGTTTTTCTGGTTCTCTCATTGCTTGGAAGACTAAGAAGCAGGCTGCAGTTTCCCGTTCGAGCGCGGAGGCTGAGTCGGTAGAGGTGACTTGATTACTTTGGTGTTTCTGTCACTACACCTACTCTGATATTGTCTGACTGTACAAGTGCTCTTTTAGCGGCATTGCGCGTGACCCTGTGAAGCATGAGCTCACCAAGCATATTGGTGTTGATGCTTTCTATGTGCGCGCTGGTGTGCAGGATCAGGTTATTGCTCTTCAGTATGTGCCTTTCAAGTTGCAGTTAGTGGATTTCTTTACGAAGGCCCAGATTAGAGCACAACCTGGCTTTTATCTCTCTCCAAACTCAGTGTTGTTTATCCACCATGAGTTTGAGGGGGGGGGGGGGGGGGGTGATAGCTATATTCTAGCCTATATGTTTTCCCCGTTGTATGAGGAGTTTTCTGCATATTTACCACTTGTACATGTATATATATTGGCCATTGGCCCTCAGGAAATACAAGTTGCATATGTTTTAACACAAGGGAGGTTGTTTGTAGAGAGGAACACAAGCCCAACCTGGAGATGCACGCCGTCCGGAACTAAGACAGTGACTCCAGATCTAGTTCGACAGCAGACCCTCCAATCTGATTCAAAAGTCCTCAAACAGGCCATAAAGGACACATAAACATGTGGACCTACAAAGGAAAAAGGAGGGCCGAGCCCCTTTTCCCTCCATCTCTAGCCGGATGAGCCAATGCGGAGGAAGGGGCGAGGAGGCGTTGGGAGGATGGCAAGTGAGACCAGGAATAGAGACCGAATGGAGGAGAATGACCATCACGGAGGAGAGACAAAGAGAGGAGAGAAAATGAACATCATCTCGTAGTCAAGTGCTTCATATTTACAAGTCGTTCTCTACCCTGGTTCGCACTCTGTATGTATGATTCCCCTGTTCGAGTTTTTCGTGCTGATTCGGCTGGCGAGTACCTATCTCATGCGCTTCGTGGTTTTCTTGCTGAACATAGCACCCCTCCTCAGTATTCCTGTCCTGGTGCCCATGCTCAAAATGGGGTTGTTGAATGCAAACGTCAACACAACCTTGAGACTGCTCGGGCTTTTTTTATCTTCTGCTGTTCTCGTGCCCATGTTCAAAATGGGGTGGCTGAACACAAACGTCAACACATCTTTGAGACTGCTCGGGCTTTTTTTACCTTCTGTTGTCCTCCCCCCACACAGTTGGGCTGAGGCTGTCTCTATTGCTGTTTATTTCACTAATATTCAGCCTTTCCCTCATGAACGCACCAAATTGATTGCTCAATCTGTTGCATGTGTTTTCCTTCAACAATTTAGATCACAAGGGTTATAGTTGATGGTACCCTATTACTCGGAGACTGATTATCTCCAAATATGTCATTTTGATGAGTCTTGCTCCTTCTACCCCGGGGGCGCGGGACGAGGATCGAAGGTGGCTAAATCGATGGATCGAAATTGGTAGTATTCTTCGGTTTGACAATTTGGGTGACGGGACGTTATCCCTGGATGATGGCAGCAACTACGGTTGTAAAACTGATTATTAATGTGGAAGTAGTCATATCTGCAATGGAAAAAGAGAAAAATATAAGATTCTACACAACACCCACTTAGGCCTATTAGTCCTTACGTGATCTAACTGGAGCGTGCATTCCTCCTCCACGGCTGTTGCTTCCTTCATTTTGCCTGTTGCACACCATTGCCGCCGTCGCTAGTACTTGGCTGCCTTTCCATGGCAAGTTGCTCTGCTCCTTCGCTTCATCAATTCATGACACATCTCTGCCTCCTCTAGTGGCGACCAGTGAAGCAACAATGAAGGAGAGCTTATATGGCGGACATGGTGATGAAGATGTGCAACAACGATGGAAGAAATACGATGGCGGTGGGTGGAGGTACGAGTCCAATGCTCTTTGTATTCATCTATTATTTCTCGACATCTCTTCTGAGTTCTCACTCTCAGCCTCTCTCCCCATCGGGGTCACCCAACGGCGTCCAGGATCGCGTCCCGGCCATCGGTCCATGTCGATACCAGAGTTGACCCCGACCCTCGATTTGGGTCAATGACCCTAGTTCGTCGAACGGCCCCGGTCCTCGATTTGGGTCAATGACCCTAGTTCGTCGAACGGGGCACCGACACGTGATCTGGGCTACTATGGTTAAGACACGTTGAGATGGTTCTCAAGCGCTACAAAGCGTGTCTTGTTGCGCGTGGCTTCCAGTAGGAGTATGGTCGTTACTATGATGAGACCTTTGCTCCTGTTGCTCACATGACCGCCATTCTTCGTACTCTTTTGGCTGTTGCTCACATGACCGCCACTGTTTGTACGGTCCATCTCTCAATTGGATGTCAAGAATGCCTTCCTAAATGGTGAGCCGCGAGAAGTGCTCTATATGCATGCCTCTTGGATATACCGTCTCTTATGGCACTGCCTAGTGCTTTTGGGGCTCTCTTTACGGTCCGGAACAAGCTCCTTGTGCTTGGTTTGAGCGTTTCTCCGCCATCACAGGGACCGGGTTCTCTTTAGTCACACTTCTCGTGATCGCACCCTTTTGCTCTTTTATGTTGATGACATGATTATCACAGGGGATGACCACCAATTCATTGATTTGTGAAGAAACGTCTCCATGAGCAGTTCTTGATGACTGATTTGCGTTATCTTACTTTCTTGGATTTAGGATCATTTCTTTCTGTGAGGGCACTTATCTCTCTCACGAGAAGTACATCCTCCAAGTTCTTCTCACTCAGTGCCTATGCCTGGCTCACTGATCAGCGCAGGGTTGACACTCCTAATGAGATTGGTCTTCATCTATGTCCTAGTGAGGGTGAACCCCTTGTGGATCCCACTCGCTACTGTCATCTTGTTGAGAGCCTTGTTTATTTAGGCATCACTCGTCCTGACATTTCTTACTAGTAGAACGCCCGTGCGTTGCTACGGGCTAAAATAATAATTAATGAAGAGAAAGGTGTGACAGCTCCCGGATGCCCCTACACCCTCATGAGCAGTAAATTTAAAATAAAATGAAAAAAAATCAAAAACTTTAGGGGATCAAAGATGAACAAACTTTAGATGTTCTTGCAAATTTTCAGCCACAAATAACACTCGAGGAGCCCTTACCAAAAAAAAATACTACTTAAAAGTGCACATAAACTTTGACCATTGATATTTTTAGGTGAGGTCTCCTCGGATGAAATTTGAGGCTGAAAATTTGCAAGAACGTCGAATGCTTAATCATGTTTGTTTGATGTTCCAAAGTTTCAGATTTTATTTATTTGAATTTACTTTTCATAGAGGGTGCAGGGGCACCCGAGTGTCGAAAGTCCCGTCTCATAAACGAATCAAACAAATAATTTTCGAAACTCACTTCTTCCTCATACGCTCGGGCGTGCTTGGATATCAAATGGGTGCCCAGCAAGCTCGCCACCCCACGATGCAACCTTACCTTTTTCTACCGGACCCTCCCCTTCCCGCCCGGTTTCTCGTTGTAGCGGGACATTTCTCGCTCGAGCTCTCTTTTTTAAAACTGGATAACGCCACCTCACATTCGCCATGGCACCCTATCTTCTTTACACCATACTTACCCATGAACCGCCAATGAGGAATTCCCTGCCATCGCCCGTGTTTGTGTCGATCCGCCACCACCATCAAGGGATAGGAGGTGTGAGCCACCCATGATGCCCCTCGAGCAAAGATTGCATATTCGATATCTCCTAAGCCATTGGCATGTTGTAACATACAGTTGAATGTCGCTCATTACCATGAAAAAAAATGTGATGGCCGATGTTGGGCGTGCAACTAAGACGCCACTGTCACCGTTATTAACTCTTGAAACAACCAACAATGAATTTGCCCTTCTATCCTAACCAGAAAATGTACAAGAATGTCGTGCATTACCATGAAACAAAAAAATATGATGTCTGCTGTTGTCAGTTGTATGATTGATGATTGTATATGGCAGTGAATGGTAATAAGAAAGGAAATATCTCATCAATGCTTGATTGATTGTGATTTATTTTTCACTATATGGTAATCAATCTCTGATGAGACAACACCTGAGTGAAGAATTAATAGGAAAGTTAGGATTTGAAATCAATTGTTACGAAACTGGATTTCATTGTTTGGTAACGTTCCTGTTTGTAACATGGCTGGTTAGGAAAGTTTAGAAAGGTTAGGGAAGTTTTTTTTGCGAGGGTGAAAAACCCAACATGAAGGGGTGGTGGTGGGATACGAGACGAAATAAAACCGCGGAGGGGAGGCTACCAAGTCCCCCTTTAGGAGTAGAGATATAGGTATATACAATAAGATTTCTTTGTCATGGTTTACTTGTTAATTTTCTTAAATTCCGTTATTTGTTTCCTGAAAATCTACAATTTGTTTCCTAAAATAAATTGCATTAATTAGAGAGATTAGTTGATTTGGATAAGTTAGGAAAGTTAGATCTGTGATCTTTTGTACGTTAGGGAAGTGTTGATTTGAAAGAAAAGAGCGAAGAGAAAAATAAATCGATGGATAAGAAAACCAGTGGGAGGGGATGGTGGGAGGTGGGCCGAAACTATTCCTCAAAACTTCTAAGAGCATCTCCAACAGCCTTGCTATCCTCACTTGCTAAAAACTGGGTATAGCAAGAGGAGAGAGAAGATTTAGCAACCCCAACAATTTTTTGCTCCAACAGCCTTGCTATAAAATTTAGCAAGCCTCTCAATGACACGTGGGGACATGTGCCAAGCGCGGGCCAGCAGGAATCTAGGGGGCAGTGGGGTCCACTTGTCAATGGAACAAAAGTGGGCTGCTAAAAATTATACAAAGTGACTCTAGACTTTGCAAATATACCAAGTGGAGGTGCAAATATACAAAGCTTTGTAAAAGATTCTGTGGGGGGACCACTTATACAAAGGCTGTTGGAGCAATGTTTTTGGGTCAAGTTGCTATATTTTCAGTTTTTACAAATCCTAGCCAAATATAGCAAGGCTGTTGGAGATGCTGCGTCCGAAAATCATTTCCACAATTGATTTGTGGAGCAATTCATAAACTGCAGTCAGTAGAAAAATCAGATTGTGCATGCATGAGACGATGAATTGTGCAGATGATCCCTAATTAAGTTGAGGAACGGTACAACCGAAAAAATAGCAGTCAAGGGATGAATTAGCTAGCTAGATTGTGGATGCATGCATGAGTCGCTAGATTGTGGATGCATGCATGAGTCAGCCGACACGAAGGAAGCTACGCGGAGCGCCACGACGAACTCTGGGTACAGGCCCGAGCCGTTGCGCCTTCGTAGATAGATGTTCATTGCCTGGTAGACGTCGCAGCGGACAACAGCCAGCACGACTGTCGGGTCGTCAGTGCCCACCACGCTGCCAAATCAACCGTCGATTGTTGTCGCTGCATCCAGTGTCCGTGCCGCCATGATGTGTACCCAGCAAGGACGACACAGGGCGGCAGAGTCGTGCAGATCCGGCGGTGGGACCGAACGGCGAGGTGAGGTGACCGGTGGCGAGTGGGCAGGGCCTGCAGCGTCGGTTGTCGATCTCCTGCAACACACACAGAGAGATGGAGAGAGAGAGAAAGAGAGAGGAGGGAGATAATAAGAAACTAAGGAAGTAGAGTCAGGGCGGAGGGAGAGGAGAGGGCGCAGAGGAGCACTGGTGCCCGTGGTGAGGCCTCCATTGTCCCTTCCACCATCAGATCTCCATGGCTAAGGCGCACCTACCCACCATCATGACCCGATGGTGAACGGGTTCGCGTGACGAGCGTGGGGACAATGTACACACGATCCCCGCGTGATGTATTTGCGGTTGGCTGCCATGTATGATTGATGATTGTATAAGGCAGTGAATGGTAATAAGAAAGGAAATATCTCATCAATGCTTGATTGATTGTGATTTATTTTTTACTATATGGTAATCAATCTCTGATGAGACAACACCTGAGTGAAGAATTAATAGGAAAGCTAGGATTTAAAATCAATTGCTACGAAACTGGATTTCATTGTTTGGTAACTTTCCCGTTTGTAACATGGCTGGTTAGGAAAGTGTTTTTTTGAGAGGGTGAAAAAACCAACATGAAGGGGTGGTGGCGGGATATGAGACAATCTACAATTTGTTTAGAAATGTTAATTTTCTTAAATTCCGTTATTTGTTTCCTGAAAAACTATAATTTTTTTCCTAAAATAAATTGCATTAATTAGAGAGATGAGTTGATTTGGATAAGTTAGGAAAGTTAGATCTGTGATCTTTTGTATGTTAGGAAAGTGTTGATTTGAAAGAAAAGAGTGGAGAGAAAAATAAATCGATGGATAAGAAAACCAGTGGGAGGGGATGGTGGGAGGTGGGACGAAAAAAAACGGGACGAACCCCCCCCCCCCCCCCCCGCGTACCGGACGAACCTACCATCACGACCGCAGTCTGTCCCTTTAGGAGTAGAGATGCTGTGCATATTCTTAGTCAGTTTGTGTGACATCCCAGCTTAATAGTAATGATAGATTACTCATATCAACAAGGTGCACCTTCTTTCGTGGGAGTCCATCTGAAAGGAACCTCAAAGTTGAGCTTGCTTGGCTTGGAACAATTTGAGGATAGGTCACCGACTAGGAAGTTGATCCCGGGTGCGCAGGAGTAAGGACAAAGTGCGCAGGAAAGACTAGTGTTGGTCTGTGGGGCCAGTCTAGGTTGTAGGTGGTAGGCAGGCGCAACGGTCAGGAATTGATGGGTGAACCGGTGAGTTTGGCTGGGGTGTTACAGTTTGTCTTTGCTCCCACTCAACTTCACTGCAGTCATCTTCGTGCTCTTCGTTATCTTTGTGGTATTGTGACTCAAAGCCTATTCTTCCCTCGCTCCAGCTCTCTTTAGCTTCATGCCTACTGTGATGCGACCTGGGCCAGCGATCACAATGTGATCGCAGCTCTCTCTCTGCCTATTATGCTTTTCTTGGCTCTCTCTAATTGCCTGGAATACCAAGAAGCAAACCGTTGTATCTCGCTCCAGTGCAGAGATCACTTGGCTACGGTGGCTTGTTCAGGACTGGTGTTTCTACTGCTGCACATATCCCTTTGCTCTCCGACAGCACTAGGGTGCTCATCATTGCCCTGTGATCCTTTGAAGCATGAGCTCACCGACAGCACTAGGGCGCTCATCATTGCCCCGTGATCCTTTGAAGCATGAGCTCACCAAGCACATATGTGTTGATGCCTCCTACATGCGTTCTCAGGTGCAAGAGGACTATGGCCCTTAGTATGTGCCCTCGGAGCTTCAGCTTGCTGATTTTCTGACAAAAGCTCAGACATGGTCACAACATAGCTTCTCCCTGTCCAAACTTGGTGTCCAAGACCCCATTTGAGTTTAACTCGGTGTCCAAGACCCCACCTGAGTTTGAGGGCAGGGTGGGGGTGTTAGATCAGGGTTGTGCTATGTGTGTATTTACCATACTGTACAGGTACTTCTTTGCTTATTTCCCTCTTGTGTATATGTACTGGCTGTTGGCCCCGTTCAATACAAGAAGCTCATTTCGTAACAAGTGCCACCAACATTTCAAGAATCAAGAACTATCAAAATTCAGGGAAATCCACAATCCAATTAACCATGGATACTTTATGCTACAGAGTTGAGTTAGTAAAAATCATAGAAACCTGTGCCATCTCTTTCATGTTTGAGTATTCAAGATCAAGACCGTATAGCAATGGTAATTATCCCCTGGTTCTTTGTATTAAAAATATGAAATTCTAAATCTCAGAAGTATTGTATTCTGGCCATTTACATGCTGGAAACCATATATACTTATTGAGCGTGTGACTTAGCTAGTCTTGTAGGCAACTCTTTGAAACAGGCTCACACCCCGCTTTTTATAAATAAAGCACCAACCAAGGTACACGTCCGAACGATACATGGTAGTGGGGAGGCCCTCTTACTAGGAGATCCCGGGATTACCGGACAACATAAACGGACATGACTACATTGCCGAGAAAGGATACAACGCCACAGCACGCGCTAGGACACCTAATCTTGACGACAACGTCCTCAAGAGGGGGAGGGGGGGGGGGGGGGGGGGGGGTAATGCTAAGCATCGCCGCTGCCGAGCCCGAAAACAGACCAAGGTCTTCAGAGGAGAACCACGACGATGTCCGCAAGAGGAGGGCGGCACCCGCAGGTATCGTCGCCGTTGGCGCCAAGGCGCGGAGGTTTCACTTGACCGCTCACCTGTGCCACCACGAGGCACCTAGGACAACCGCGACGAGCACATGCCTCCAAATACGGATCTGGGTGTCGCCCCTGTCAATGACAGAGAGCGAGCACGAGCCACCCGCCGCTACACCCCTCGCTGCCCACGACCAAGAAACATAGCCACCACCGCCACTATGGTGCCCGCTGGAGAGCCGACCATGCGGACCGCCTTCCAGGGCCTGTCTTGTAGGCAACCAGGAATTGCTATTTTAATTTTTTTATCATGTTGGTAGAAAATTAGTGATTACTGGTCTCCTTCGCTTGTGCTTATATCATGGTGTAATCGTTAACATTCTTAGATTCAGTGAAGCTTACGTACTTGCTTTATTTTTTGTTAATTTTATAATACCTGGCTTAATGCTTATAACGTTGAATGAGCTCTGAGCAAAATGTTCTTCAAATTAAATGTATTCATTTGCATAATATAATCTTCTATGTTTTAGATTGGTTGTGCGCTGATTGGATCGCTTGGTGCGCTGTTCAATGGGGTTCTTGTGATAAACCTTGTGATAGGGCTATTTGCTGTTGTTGCGATTGAAAGTAGTAGCCAAAGACTTGGCCGGACTTACACTGTCCTGCTCTTCTTTGCTATCGTCCTTGATGTTGCATGGTTTATACTCTTCTCACATGCTATATGGTATGTCCTCTGCAACCACTATCTTTCAGTTTTAGTGTCCTATTTTTCTTTTCTTTTTACGCACGTGCACCCTCAGTATACATGGCAACAGAATGATAACATCTCTTGCAAAATAGAAGTGCTAGTGACATTGTAAGTGCTATTAAACATTGAATTTTTAATAGCGTCTTAAACTTGATGAAATAGTTGACTGATGCAAAATAGTTGTCAAACTATTCTCTTTTTTAATCTTCTAGGCTTTGCATTTCGATTGCCCCAAAACCAGGAATTAACAGAAGCACTAATGCCATTTTTTTGGGGTGGGGGTGGGGAGGGGGTGGATTTGATTTTAAGCCACTACTTTGGACTCCGACAATTTGCCACTTCTAACTTTGTAATTGATCTATTGTCATCCTTTAGTTTGCACTTTGATCTTTTGCCATTTAAAAAATACTTGCAAATGGTAGACATATTATACACACAAAACAGTGGAGAAGTATACCTTTGCCCCCGGTAGGTAGCCACCGCCGTCGAGGACCACCGGGGGCTTCTGGGAGGTAGCCGCCACCCAGCCGTCTCCTAGTGTTGCTCGGGCGAGAGGGGATGAGAAGGAATTAGCGAGCGTACGAGCTCCTCCTCCTGTTCCTGGTCAATCTCGCCAGTAGGGGTATGTTGGTCGTTTTATGTGGGACCCACCTAACAAAGTGCAAAATATCAAGGTGCAAACTAAAGGATGTCAATAGATCAATTACAAAGTAAGAAGTGGCAAATTGTCAAAGTCCAAATTCGGCAGTGGCTTAAAATCAACCCCCCCCCCCCCCCCCCCCCCTTTTTTTTTGGAGTTAGCAAAGTTGAAGTGTCAGGGCCACCCTTCTTTGAAATAGATTAGATTCTATGGAAGGTTCAGGGTCACCTTTGTTTCTTGATGTTTGTTTAGAACTATTATTCCCATTTTACATCTAATTGACATGAAATTGCCTTAGACTTTCTTTGGCTGTGCATTCTCCTTTCAGTATGGCATTTACATATTCTATGATATCTTTCAGTCATTACTACATTGTGAATTTGTTTTCTCATCAAATTAGTATCTCTGTGGACAAATGTAGAAATATTTGTTTGTTTGCTTTTTGATTAGTATCAGAGAGAATACTCTGCTGTATTTTACAGTTTTATACCATGTGCTTCTAACTACTTCTATTTTTACAGGAATAGTACCCCTGATGAGAAGTATGGTCAACTTTTTGTCTTCTCACTCAGACTTGCATTGTGGATGCAAACTATTGGGTTTTCAGTGAGGTTTTTGTCTTCATTTATATGGATCCAGATGTACAGGTTAGGGGTCTCATCAAGCACGCCAACATATTATGAAGCAAATGATGCAAGAAATAGTTTCTTGAGCCCCAGATCTAATTCAGTTAGACGGGGTTCAATGGCTGATGATATATTGGGTGGTTCAATTTACGATCCTTCTTACTACTCTTCTCTCTTTGAAGATGTTCGAAATAATGCATGCAATCATCAGGTATGAAAATACATACAGGTTAAGGGTTTCATCAAGCACGCCAACACAATATCAATCCTAACTAATGCTACCATTTCTCCTTGTTTGTACTTACATGCATGAACACGTATTAATAAGACAATTATTTCCTTCCATAAGGTTGACCAATTGACCTCCGTTTTAGTTCGTATCACATTGGTCTCATACAAACTACTCTATTCCTCGCTAAAGGGTTGTTTGGATATGGGGATTATAGAAAACTGTATTCCCTAAAACGTTATTTCTAACCACCTAAAATCTTGTTTGGGTTATCCAACTAAATCATGTATAAGTATAAGAGTTTTATAAAAACCTGAAAACCACCAGTTTTTAGAAAAGAAAGACTAATAGTCGTTTTTGTAGAAACCTCGTAGCGCCGTGCAGTCCGATACCTCCTCGCGCCTCCTCGCGCACCAGCAGTTTGTGCTATGGCGTCTGCATGTCCATGTCTTGACAATCGAGGCACTGCGTGGGGGCACCGCCTCCCGACAAGCTCTCTCACACGCCGCTCGAACTCGCCGTTGTTGCGCAAGGAGTTGAGCATGACAAGCCCGCCCATGATTTTCTTGTTAAGGAAGATTTGGGGCACGTGGGCGGCGTTGCCGACCTTAGACATGAGATTGGCCTCACGCTTCGGGAACATGTCGAGGTTGATTATTTGCTTCGGGAACATGTCGAGGTTGATTATTTGCTGTCTTATATGTGCATGCACGTCCCTTTTTCCCTTGCATGAATTTCCCTTAGTCCCATATGAATGGACTAATTGTGGTAACTTGTTTATGATCCTCGTACAAGGCAATGCTTGGTGCTCTCACCAATCAGCGAGTTCCTTTCATGCGCGTCTGGAGACATTTAGACTCACCGATCAGCTACGCCGACTAAGGCTTCCACGTAGGGCAGGCCAGATTGACGGAACAAAGCGCGCACGGTGGCACCGATATCAAACCCGTATAGAGGACCTGCGGCGCCGCGCCGCGTCGGGGCACTGTGTCAGGACCCATTCCTCCAATCTCTGAAGAATTCGACACCTGACCCGTGATTCAATTATAATTCAAACTTCATCTGTTGGCGTGAAGCAACTATGGCCGTCGATCTTGCATCTGATGTCTTCCGTTCCTCCGTACCGCTTCGCGGGTTATGATGAAGCGGGCGATGTAGATCAAGCATCAGACATGTTCAACTTTTCGGCAAAAGGCTACAATGTTCACCTGCCCTGTTTTACATTTTATCATTTCCTTCCTCTCTGTAAGGCTATAAAATCCCACAACCTTCCTCTTTGCCAAGGATCGAGAGCCTTCTAGCTCATTCTACATGTATTGGCTGGAGGGTCATTAGGGTTCCTGTTGGTGTGGTTGGCTGGAGGGTCGTCAGGGTTCTGGGGCCGATGGTAGCCACAAGGCCTATCCATGATATTGTCAAACATGAACCCTTGTTGTTGGCCTTATTGCCCTGCCATTGTTTTTTCTTCGGATACTGCCCCCGCCTTGATGATGGGTTTCAAAACCGGCGTTGATCTGGTCGTCACCGTCGTTGTCCCTGTGCTTGTTCTTGCGGTTGCGTTTTGGTCTGCAGTGCTCGTCTTCCGTACCGGACATGACAGGATCCCCGTCGTGCGCATTCTGCTTGGCGTACCACTCATCCTCACCTGAACAGAACTTGGTTACTATCTCCATCAAGGTCGGCATGGTCTTGGGCTTGTACTTCCCGAAGTATCTGGTGAGGTGCTTGTGAGATAGGCCGTACTCAAACACATCGATGTCCTCGGCGCCATCAGAGTTGATGATCTCATTCTTTTTCTCGAGGAAACGTGTCCAGAAGTCACACACTGACTCTATCTCTCCTTGTGCCAGATGTCCTAGGTCGATGGCATCATCAGGCCGGACATACGTGCCCTTGAAGTTAGCTATGAACTTGGCTTGCAAATCATCCCGAATTGCCGATCGACCTAGGCATGAGGGTGTTTAACCAGGCTCAGGCGGATCCCTTCAGCATCAGGGGTAAGTGTTTGACGGCGTGCCAATCATCACCGTTAGCCACCTGGACTGTGATAATGTTATCGGTTACCAAATCTCAGGTTTCTGGCTTTCGTCATACTTGTCCACCGTATTTAGCTTGAAATTTGGTGGAAAAGTGTGGCAGATAGTTCCGTCAGTGAAGCAGTCCGGATACATCGTGGAGGGACCTGCATCCGAGAGGCGGATGACGTTTATAGTTGCACGCATCATCTAGGCGGGCTGCGCGGTTGTACTCGTTGAAGGCTGGTTGTTTTTGTCCCAAGCTTGCCGGCGTAGTCGAGCTGCACGCTGCTTATCGGTTTCGCGCGGGGTCAGTTCATGTGGCACATCGGGATTTGGAGTGGGCCCTTGAATCGTCTTAGGCTGATAGATCGTACAAGGAGCTATGTCTTGGGTCCCGGGGTATTCCTAGTTACGATTGCCACACTTGTGGGGTACGTCGGCTGGCCATGGTGTGCAGTGTTCATAGTTTCTTCCATCCGCCTGCTCTTCGTGGCCAGGGAGGCCTTGGTTGTAGTCGGTACGGTCTTGCCAATTGGATGGGTAGTTCGATACAGTTGTTCTTCGACATCTACGAGTTCGGCCACTCCGCGCTCCAGGCATCGCTTTTCTTTGGAAACTTTGCCTAGGGCCGATAGGACCTTCAGCCAAGCTGCATCTTGCTTCAGATCATCCATCTGTTGGTCAAGCGCCTCGATCTCCCGATCACCGAATTCTACCTCGCCGGTTTCCTCGCTTGCTATGAAGCTTAGATTTGGCATGTCAACCATCTAGCACTCTTGGACCAAGGTTGCCTTCCATGGGCGTAAAGGCGCCGTGGCTGGCGGTTGGCTGTAGCCGATTCACCCATCTCCTTGTCCTAGTCCTCCTGCTCCTCAGTCGCGCCTTCAAGGATGCCGGTGAGTTCTTTAACATTGGCGATCAAGTGAGTGGTGGGTGGGTCAAAATTTCCAACTTGCTGCTCCTGGGCCCAACACGACGACAAGCCCCGAACCAGCTCGCTGCAGGAGTCTGTGACGTACTCCAGGTTGCCAAATCGGACGATCTGATCTGGCCGATGTGGCCAACCTAGTCGGCGAGGAACGTGATCGCGCCGAAGACGAAGAGTTGACCCGGTTCGTAGATTACGCCGGCATCCATCGGAGGTCCCATCTGACCTCTGCGTTCACCCTGCGGGACCTGGGGCCACCGCTGTCGAAGCTATTTTCTATGTACGGCACTTCGTTAAAATTCCTCGCACTGTTTAATTAAAGCATGACCGATCCTAGCGTGGCGATTAGGTCGGAGGGAAACATGAGACAGATTTACCCAGGTTCAGGCCCTCCGTACCTAGGGCCACCACTCTACTCCTGCTCGTGTATATTGTGATCGGGGTGTACAAAGAACATGTATAACCGAGAGATTGTATGAACATCTATCGACTAGCTCGGCTCCGACTTATATGAGATACGAGGGCTCCTAGGGTAAAACAACCTAGTCGGCTACGTCGGCGGAGGGGAGTCCTTCACGGGTCCGGCTTCTTTGTCTTGAACGGCAAGGATCCCATGTGCTGGCATGATGGCCCAGGGCGGAACCGACCTAGGGGGCCTCGGGCCGGCCTACTTGGGCCGGTAATCGACAAGGTGAGGCACCCCTGTGTCGTAACACTGTCAATCACCCTCCATTCGCTTCTAGATCTGTGCAATAAACCACCCCACTTATTCTCTTTGCAATTCCCATATAGCTATTAGTCACATCCCTTTGTCCTCTCCTTTGGTTTTTACTACAGCAGGTTGAAGGCTTTCAACCATGTGCTGTTTTTTGCTAGCTGTTTCAAAATTTGAAAAGGTTGGCCGGGACTGGCAATTGTAGTTTAATTAACAAAGTACCATTAACTAACAAAGTGCCAATTTTTTATTAATATAAAATGTCTTATATTTAGTTACGGAGGGAGTATTTATTGACAGTGACATGCTTTAATTAAACAGTGCGAGGAATTTTAACGAAGTGCCGTACATAGAAATACAAGGTTATGCACAAAGTGACATACAGGTATACAAAGTTCCATACACAGAAATACAGTCGTACACCAAAATACAAAGTGCCGTACATACCCCATTTACAAAACAAAGTTCCATATTTATATACGAAGTACCATGTTCAAAATATACAAGGTATTCAAATATAAAAAGTGCCAAATTACAAAGTACCACATTCCGAAATATACAAAGTGCCACATCAGTAAAAGTACCAAGTACCAGCAGTTTACCATCAATGCATTTGAAGTGCCGCATTGTGAAAATATACAAAGGTTCACATCAGTTTACAAAGAGCCACATCAGTAAACATACTGTAGTACCAGCAATACCAAATTTAAGTGCCAAACTTAAGTATCAGCAATACCAAATTTAATTGCCAAATTACAGAGCGCCGTACAGTAATAAACATACTAAGTACCAAAAGTTTACCATCAATACATTTTAAGTACCAGCAATACTAAATTTAAGTGCCAAATTACAAATCATAGTCAAGTTCGATCAGGAGATCAGCAAAGTTCATACTCATGTTTACTGAAGTTCGAACAGGAGATAGCAAAGTTCGTAGTTAATAAGAAAGTCACTTATAAATGCATACATGCAAAGTGCTGGCTGACGTATAACAAAGTACCATATTTGAATTAATACAACACAAAAGATACATTCAGAAAGTCTTGTACGTTCAATTACAAAGTACCGAAATTAGTACATGCCAACCTTGGTAGAAGCCGGAACATTTTAATTCACAGCAAACTTCTCTGTCTGCAGGGTGATAAACAAAGTGGTAGTAATGATAGCGGGTCAACATCTGCAGGACAATCTCCACGGCTTAAATCTCTTGGTAGTAGATTTTTTCTTTCTAATGATGTAAGTCACGTTCAATCATTTGAAATTAGAATATAGCATGTTTGTTCTTAGATTCTCCTTTCTTCCATCACATCACTACTTCAGTGAGAATCTTATTTCACTGTCTCATTTAAGTTGGGTTTTGATCTCTGAACGCATAAAGAAATATCTTGAACGCAATTATTCATTATGGTGGTATGAGAGTTATTTTGGCGATATGGTGTAACCATAAATGCAACTTATGTTGCTAAGGGTCCTTGATGCCTCATTTCAGTTGGTCTAGCTGGTTTTTGACACATCATGTACTGCGGGAGTATATGACACATTCTGCTTTGTCTGGAATAATAAGAGCTGATTTAAACTGCCCTGTTCTAGTAATGGTACGAGTATTATTTATATTTGTGTGTTTTCCATAGTCCTTACTTGTGCAAGGCTTCATTTAGCGTCGTGGTGGTATTTCAAGAGCACATGGTATTTTCATTTCTGGATGTAAGTAGTTGAAAGCATAAATAATAAAAAATTAAATGCAAAGTCTTGCTGGAATGGCACTGGCAGTCCGCCAGCTTTGGGCAAGAGTCGCAACCTGTAACTCATTGACATCATGTTTACCTGGTAGCATCTCTACAAATAATTTCTTTAAAATGCATTTCTGCCGAGCAATTGTAATCACATTGATTCTAACTTGCATTTTGGGGCATCTTCGTGTCATTTTTTCTCTTGAAGGTGGAAGCTGGACTAAGAAGGCCGCTGAACTCATGCTCAGTGGAGACAAGTTGAAGATGGAACTTATTTTGGCCAGCCTGACTACCTGAGCACTCTTTGTTTGGTCCTCTTTGAGCCACTCTTGTTGACTTAACATAGAGATTTGTACGGTGCAAATGTTCATGCCTCGGAACAGCGGCTCCCCAGTAAAACAATAGCAGCAAGATAGTACACGATGATGGCCTGTGTTGCTACGCAATTCTTGAGCTTGTGCAAGAGTTTCGGTGCCAATCTGGCAGCTCGTTTTTGCTTGGAGTACACTTGAGTTGGATTGTTTCACAGGGGCAGACGCTGACCAGTTGGCAACATGTGGAATACTAATAGTACTTTGCTACCCAGTACGGTTCATTTTCCACGCGTATGGCCTGTTTCTCCTCTTGGTTGTCACGGAAATGAGGCTTGATAGTTGCTTACTCCGCTATAGTTAAATCAGCCATTCTGAGCGGATTGTTCGGTTGGTCTTGTCAACATCACTCACTAGTCACTAGTCACTATTTTTACAATGCACATCTTAAGACCCTGAATGAAAGGAATGTAAATTAGGATCATGTTTTTAAGCAAACAAAATTGAAATTTCCGTTATTTACTTGCAAGCATTGGTTTAGATCTTAGCCAGTTTAGAAGCGGCAGCAAACAGTCGGTTTGCGTGCTGGTACTCGGTGTACTAGCCTCCTAGGCCTTGTTCTGATGTCCTTTAACTGTAGATTTTCGAATACCAGGTTATGTCGATTTGAATACCGGATTATGCTGGATTCCTACGCGGTACGGTAACGGAACGGACGTGGATTATGCTGGATTCGAATGCAATGCATATGAATAAATAAACGACATGCAAAGGACAAACCAGATCGTTTTTGCTCTTTTACCGAACTATCTGGCTGCCCTTCGATGCAGATTGCGCGTCCGTGAGCAGCCACCCCATCCAGATGAGGAATCGCCTCCGGAAGGCGACACGGAAGGCAAGCACCTCCCCGCTTGAGCTCGCAAACCGGAAGCGCCCTTCCACCAGCTGCCGCTCTGCCCCCGGCAGGTCCTGGGGAGCCAGGGAGGCCTTGGCGAACTCACGACATGGCCCTCCATGTCCTATGACCATATAAATGCTCGGGATTAGTTTCCAGCCCTTCTTCACTGACATCAACATTGCTTGAATATGTAAAGTACTTATTCAAAGAACTCTTTAGTGGTTGAATTTTCAGATTACTTTTTTTTCTTCTTTTTTCTCCCTTTTTAGCACCAGACAAATGCTTCTTAGGCAACATGACAGGCTAATGTCCTAAAATTATGAAAAAAGAGGATATGAAGAATTAGAAATTTATACATCGGATCATTGGAACCCTAGATATGTACACATAATGACAAAAAATTAGGATGGATCATGGATGGATGCATAGTTGAATCCTCTATAACACTAAGCTTCCTAGTTTTAAAAAGCCCACATTCAATTGAGGTCTTCAATTGCAATTGGGTCATCCGATTTTGACCGGGTCAATAATTTCTCAAAGTTCTCTCGTTCAATTCTTTTATACTACACACTATGTTTCATAATTTTTAAGGCCTCATAATTAATTTAGGTCTTCAATTTAGAATTGGGTCATCCGATTTTGATCGGGTCAACAATTTCTTAAGGAGCGGTCCCATCCGATTCTTTTAATCCCATGTGTTCTTTAATTTTGAAGCTCTTCAATTTCGGATTTGGTTTATGATTTTGAATGGCTCAATGATTTTGCAAATCAATCAACATCCATCGACATTAAAAACATATTAATACCGTGCACCCTTCCATCACCTAGAAAAAAGAAACTCACCATGTGATATTGTAGCACCAATATAGTATATGCAGTCACTGATGCGAAATTTTCCCACATAAATATACGCTGGTTAGCAGATGACACATACCACACTATAAAATTCCCATCAAATCATTGCATTATAAATAAAAATAAACACACTACGTCGTCTCCCCCATCCGTCAAACTAAATATACCAGAAGTTGCTACATATAAGGGTTATTAGTTTTTTGGAAAATCAAATTTCTTTAACTTTGATCAAATTTCGAGCAAAAAATACCAACATCCACGATTTTAAACAAAAAAGTATGGAAATTCATTTCATGATGAATCTACCATACCGATTTGATATTATGAATTTTGATATATTTCTCTACAAATTTGATCAAACTTTAAAATTTGACTTTTCATAAATATTATACACCTTATATTTCAAAATAAAGTGAGTTTTTTTAGGAAACCCAACAACACCAACGACGTAACAAAGCGCTTCAACTTTCTATACATACTAAAGAATAAAAGAAACTACTGAGATTGGGCTTGTGGGTGGGTGGGGGGGGGGGGGGGGGGATCGGGGATATATCAGGAATGGTATATGGATGTATACGTATCTATAATACCTAAATAGCTCATCCCTACTACTTTATTTCTCTTGACATGCAGCCTATCCACATCAGCAGCATCGCCACATCAGCACTTTGTTAGAGACTTACGCAAGGGACCCACTACAATATAAAACATACGTGCGTGCCACATCATGCCTTCCGTTACTGGTTGATGCAATATGGTCAAGCCATCAGCAGTCGTTTATTTTCACATGCTGGACGCATACCTTCCCATGGGCACCGAAGCGAGCGCTGTTTCCTATTCTGCCGTAACTGACGAGTCCATCTTGCGATTTCGTCTTCCACGAATTATTACCCCTCCCCCCCCCCCCCCCCCCCCCCCCCCCCCCCCCTTCTTTCTATCCTGAAGCTGCATCTCTCTGCGTCGCCTAGGCTGCCAGAGGCAACATCCGGCATCCAATCTCACCTCCTTTTGCCGCCCCCGTGCGTCTTGCCGCAGATCGCCGATTCCAATGGAGCCACCGCTCTGTCTTTGATCTACCGCTCAGAAATCCCATGTGGCCGGCTGCCCTTTTCTTCACCCTCTCCTTCCTCCTCCCGTTGTCCATCTTTTTTTAGAGAAAATTCCCGTTGTCCATCTACGTACCTCAGGCATCTTGGCCTTTGTACAATCACCGAGCTATCGTATAGCCAATGTCGTCTTGCCCTTCACCCCAATTCTAATGGCACTGGCATGTTATTAGCTTATGATGCATGGACAGAGGCAGCGTAGCTAGGTATGGTCAACCTGGAGTTTGGCATGGACTAGGCGTTCTGTCACCAAGGATTTTGTTTGTGGATTTTATCACTGAATTGATCTTGATTTTTGTTTGTGGATTTTATCACTGAATAGATCTTCTCCAGCAGACAGTTAGCAGGGTAAGCGACGGTGTATGCATTCCTCACAGCGACGAAGTCTTCTGGTGGTCGGCCGCCCTGCCTCCAGCTTCCCTTGCTCAGGCGCCCCCGCCTAGAATCAGAGCGCCTCGCGGAGGATGCCACTATGCCGACATCCGTCCAGGCCACTCTCGGCAGCGCGCTGGGTGCCCCGGCAGAAGGCCGGAAGGCTCCCTGCAGCAGCGGCGAATCCCACTCAGTACCTGCACGTCTCGCGCGTCCTCCGCTCACCTCCCCGTCCGACAACAGGTGGTGGCGTGTCAGTCGTTCTTTGCTTCGCACAACAGTCATGTCTCCGTTCTTTCGCCCTCAATTTCATTACAAGTATTTGGTTCACTGCAATTTTTCACTAGGTGATACCTTTTTAACAAAACCTACTGATGTAGAGCAACCATTACATCATGTGTTCCATTTTTT
The DNA here is from genome assembly GCA_039707655.1 of Elymus sibiricus. Classification (NCBI taxonomy): domain Eukaryota; kingdom Viridiplantae; phylum Streptophyta; class Magnoliopsida; order Poales; family Poaceae; genus Elymus; species Elymus sibiricus. The sequence continues at coordinate 226,522,448 of CM077665.1, read as the reverse complement.
GTACTATAGTATCAAATTATTATTTCTTTGGATCTTTTATAGAAGTCTCAGCTTACATGTATATGTTGTTTTCCATTTACTTGATTATTATCGAAGGTGAGTGGTATAAGAATTACAATTTTGTTATTCTTGTTAGAGAATGAGCAACTGACATTCACTGAGGGCCAAAGGCCATACATATACAAGTGTGGTAAAGTGCAAGAAGCCCCTTATACAATGGGGATATACAGGAAGAGGACTATACACATCTAACACCCCCCCTCAAACTCATGGTGGATCAACAACACTGAGTTTGGAAAGGAAAAAGCCATGCTGCGCTCGAGTTTGTGCCTTCGTGAAGAAGTCTGCCAACTGTAACTCAGAGGGCACGTAGTGGAGAGCAAGAATCTGATCCTGTACTGCAGCATGCACAAAGTGGGCATCCACACCAATGTGCTTGGTGAGCTCATGCTTCACCGGATCACGTGCAATATTGATAGCACCGGTACTGTCTGACAGTAAGGGAGTCGAGGTAATAGTCGACACACCAAAATCCTCAAGTAACCATTGTAACCAGATCACTTCAGCCGTCAACATAGCCATTGCTCGCAACTCAGCCTCTGTACTCGAGCGAGAAACTGCAGTCTGTTTCTTTGTCTTCCAGGCAATCAGAGAGCCACCAAGAAAAACACAGTAAGCAGACAGCGAGCGTCGATCAGAGGGATCACTAGCCCAGGTAGCATCCGAGTAGGCCTGGAGCTCGAGAGAGCTGGAGCGGGGAAAGAAAAGGCGATGAGAGATCGTGCCACGAAGATATCGTAGAACACGGAGAAGATGGCTATAGTGGACAGAGGTGGGGGCCGAAACAAACTGACTGAGGATATGGACAGGATAGGAGATGTCAGGGCGCGTGACAGCGAGATAGACGAGGCTCCCAACGAGGTGGCGATAGCGAGTAGGATTGGGAAGAGGATCACCATCAGAAGCACGAAGCTGAACGTTAAGCTCCATAGGAGTCACAACAGTGCGCTCATTGCCGAGAGCAGCTCGATCAAGAAGATCCTGAATATATTTTTCCTGGGAGATGAAAAAGCCATCGGAGGTCGAAGAGACCTCAATCCCAAGAAAATAGCGAAGAGGACCAAGATCCTTCATGAGGAACTGGTCACGAAGGCGAGCCTTAACAAAGGCAATGTAGTCAGAGTCATCACCAGTGATGATCATGTCATCAACATAGAGAAGGAGAAGAGTCCGACCACGAGGAGACGTGTGAACAAACAACGCGGGATCATGGTCACTGGGCGAGAAGCCGGCGGCAGTGACCACAGAGGCAAAACGCTCGAACCAGGCGCGAGGAGCTTGTTTAAGGCCATAGAGGGAGCGGCGAAGGCGACATACCATGCCATCAGGAGCATAGTACCCTGGTGGTGGCTGCATGTAAACCTCCTCACGCAACTCACCATTGAGAAAAGCATTCTGGATGTCAAGCTGAGACACAGACCAATGGCGAACAGAGGCAACAGCAAGAAGAGTGCGGACAGTGGTCATATGGGCCACAGGAGCGAAAGTCTCATCATAATCACGTCCTTGCTCCTGTTGAAAGCCACGAGCCACAAGGCGGGCTTTGTAGCGCTCAAGAGAGCCATCAGAGCGAGTCTTAATCTTATAGACCCACTTGCAGGTGATGGGACGAACACCAGAAGGAAGCGAAACCAGATCCCATGTGCCAGAGCGCTCAAGAGCAGCAAGCTCCTCGGCCATAGCAAGCTGCCATTCAGGCTGAGTCATGGCAGTCCGATAGGAGGTGGGCTCGGCAACAACAGAGAGACCATACCGGTCAGGAGAGTAGCGATCAGGTGCGGGGCGAGGCCGAGCACGGAGGTTATGAACTGGGGGAGGCATGGAAGGAGTGGCCCCGGAAGTGGAGGGAGCGTCAGTAGAATCATCCTCAAAACAAGGATGACGAGTGTAGTGAAGAGGAAAAGGAGAGAGAGGACGACAGACTGGAGAGGATGGGGGAGAGGTGGATGGAGGTGAAGGTGGTGGCTGTGGTGACGGTGGTGGAGGAGGAAGAGTGAGAGGTGCCAGAGGAAGGGATGAAACAGGAGGCACAGGAGAGGATGTATCGGGAAGAAGAAGAAAAGAAATATCTTCCACAGAGAAGCTGGAGGAGGAAGGACGCGGGTAGTAAGAATGGGACTCATCAAAGGTCACATCACGCGAAATGCGCAGCCGACGACCAACTGGATCCCAACATCGATAGCCCTTGTGCTCGTCACTGTAGCCGAGAAAAACACACTCAACCGATTGAGCAGTCAGTTTGGTGCGTTCTCGTGGAGCAAGAAGAACATAGCACACACACCCAAACATTCGAAGAGCGGAGTAGTCGGGAGAACGACCAGTGAGACGCTCCATAGGAATACCACCCTGCAAGGCAGTCGATGGCTGAATGTTGATAAGGTAGGTGGATGCACACACGGCCTCGGCCCAAAATTGAGGTGGGAGGGAAGCACCGATCATCAGCGCACGAGCCGTCTCAAGCAGATGACGATGCTTATGTTCCACAACACCATTCTGAGCATGGGCACCAGGACAGGAGAACTGGGCAAGAGTACCCTGTTCCGCGAGAAAACCACGCAACATCTGGGAGATAAACTCTCCAGCAGAGTCAGCACGAAAGGTGCGAATAGGCGTGGAAAACTGGGTGTGAACCATGGCAGCAAAACGTTTGTATATGGAGAGAACCTCACTGCGAGATTTCATAAAGTAGAGCCAAGTGTAGCGAGAGAAATCATCAATAAATAACACATAGTAGCGATGACCACCTTTCGAATCAAAGGGAGCACGACCCCATACATCAGGGTGAACTAAATCAAACGAACGCTGAGACACCGACTCGCTATGAGGATAAGGTAACTGAGTCTGTTTTCCAAGTCTACAACCCTCACAATGTAAAGAAACATCTCCAGAAACAGGCCCTAAGACACCCTGACGCACCAAGGATGATAAGCGGGAGCCACATAGGTGACCCAGGCGATGATGCCACTGCTGGAAGGACGCAGAAGAGGAGGCAGCGAGAGCATGGGAATTGGCTGAGGTGGTGGCAGCGGAAGGAACATGAAGCCAGTCAACTTCCCAAAGGCCCTCTGAGTCACGGCGCCGAGGGCCAGAACCAAGCAGGGCCTTGGTGTGGAGATCCTGAACAGAACAAGAGTCGGGATCAAGAATAACACGACAACCAGAATTAGTAAGTTGGGCAGGGGAAAAAAGATTCATGGTAAGACGTGGAACATGAGAGACATTAGGGACTGAAAAAGACGGAGTAGAAAGAGTGCCACGACTAGCAACAGGAAGAGATGTGCCATCGGCAGTAAGAACATTAATAGGAGAATCAAGAGATCCAAGAGAAGACAAAGCGGAAGAATCGGAAGACATATGAAAACAAGCTCCAGAATCCAGAACCCACGAAGATGTACCTGATGGTGTACTTGCTGATGGTGATGGAGGGGTGGCAGCCGTCACAGCAGCAGCAGAACCAGTCGATGAAGAGCCAGAAGCAGCCAGGAGGCGCTTGAGCTTCACAATGTCCTGATCAGTGAGTGACGGGATCGAGGGAGACACATGAGTCCCACTGGAAGAGGAGCGCCTCTGGTCTCGCTGCTTCTGGCGACAATCAGCCTCTGGGTGACCTTGCCGGGAGCAATAGCCACAGAAGGTGTCACGCCGCGACCGCCCTTCTCAGCATAAGGAGGGCGACCGACCCCCCCTGAAGGTGTGGGCAGGAGCGGTGGAGCGGTGGGACGAGTAGACGACACAGGAGCCCTGGCAGCCAGCACAGAAGGAACCACAAGTAACCCAGCAGAACGAAGGCGGGTCTCCTCAGCACGAAGCTCAGCAAGCACCTCCGAGATAGGAACACGACCACAAGCAAGTAAGTGAGCACGTCGAGGCTCAAACTCGGAGCGGAGGCGAGATAAGAACTCATGGACACGCTGGAAATCCAAGTCAGCCCGGGTAGTCTGACAGCAACGGCAAGCTCCACAAACAACTGTGCGAAGAGAATCAAGCTGACGCCAGATGGCAGAACACTGAGTGTAGAACTCGTCAACAGACGAGTCACCTTGCTGAAGAGCGTGCTCCTGACGCACCACAGACAAATACAGAGCATCACCAGATGGCTGATAGCGCTGACAGAGAAATGACCACATTGCTGCAACTGTGCCGAGGCCCATGAACTCCGAATCAAACTGAGGGAGAACACTCGCAGTGAGAACAGCAGCAGCCCGAGCATCATCATTGCACCACTGAGTGTAAGCAGACAGATCCTCGCGGTAAACTGAAAAAGCATCTGAGTAAGCTGATACCTGCTGATCATAAGTATCAACTGCAGCGTCATCAAGGGCCTTAGCTGCATCCCGATCAGCCTGAGATGCGTCAGCAGCAAGAACCCGCGGCACCGGTGGTGTAGGAGTCACTGGAGGAACATGACACGGCGGACAGGGGACCTCGCCAGAAAGAACGCCCCACAGAAGAAGGCCGCGCATATGGATGCGCATGAAACCCACGAACTCGGCATAGTTGGTGCCATCGAAGATTACCGAGCACCGAGGAACAACAACATAGCCCGAAGGAGACATGAGGAGCTCTCGCTCCTTCTGCTGTTTTTTTTGAAGTCAACGCACCCCGATCTGGATCGGGGTTCGGAGGCTCACCCGCTGGAGGCCGCCCCGATGCAGAATCGAGGGGCGAGCACGGGGCGCCGTCGGCAGGGCGCGGGACGGCCGGGCGCGGGGCGCCGGTGGCCGGGCGCGGACGGGCGCGGGACGGCCGGATGCGGGGCGCTGGCGGCCGGGCGTGAAGCAGCGGCTGCCAGGCGCGGGACGATGGCTGTCGGGCGCGGGCGGGCTCGGAGCAGCTGCGCCTGGCCTCGGGCGCGGGCACGCGCGGGCACGGAGGAGAGGCAGCAGGGCGCGCGCGGGGCGGAGGAGAAGCAGCCGGGCAGAGAGCCGGACGGCCGGCGGCCAGGGAGGAGAGGGCCGGCGGCGGGGGTGGAGGTGGCCGGTGGCCAGGGAGGAGATGGCCGGCGGCGGGGCAGGCTAGAGCGCACGGAGCTGCGGCGTGCAGGAGAGTAACCTGGCAACTGATACCATGTTAGAGAATGAGCAACTGACATTCACTGAGGGCCAAAGGCCATACATATACAAGTATGGTAAAGTGCAAGAAGCCCCTTATACAATGGGGATATACAGGAAGAGGACTATACACATCTAACAATTCTAAGTTCAATTTTTGGTCCTATAGTAATAAGAACTCCTTGCCATTGTTTGGTTGAATCTAGCTAGCATCTTTGTAGTTCGACATATGTGGAATTAATTCTTGGTATCCCCCATCCGTTCTTTCTTTTCATATTCATTCAGATTTCAAAAGCTGCCTTTTTCTGCCACAGATTAAGAAGGAAGAAACCATTTTCGCAAGGAATATTGTGTACTCCGGAGTATCTGGTAATAATCCATTTTAATGGATCTTTGTGCACATATTGTACTATTGTGCAATGGGATGACACAACTAAGTTGCTCCCAAGGCTATGATTTTGTTTTTTTGGTTTGTCAGTAACGGAAATTCAACAGCATATGATCTACAATTTTTTCAGTTATTTTAGAAGTAAGACATCTGTTGTAGTAAGCACTTCAATTATCACATGATATTTCAATTCACTTCGCATCAATTGAGAAGCTTAGAGTCCCGCTGCAACGCACGGGGTATCATCTAGTACTACTTATAAGTATTGTCGCCTTGCCGGATGCCGGATGGCTGGACTGCCGGACTGCCGCGCGACGTGTGCATCGGCGACAACTAACGGCGGCCGAGGATAGGCCGACGGTCGACGAGAGGACGAAGTCACGAAGACGAATAGGCGAGCGACGAAGGCACAAGCGAGTTAGCGAAACGATGAGATCTCGAATTGATTTATTTAAGGGCAGTGATAGGCGCTGGTCGACCGACCGAAATTTCGGCCGGTCGCACCAGGCCTGTACGATACGCTGATTTGTAGCCGCTCGTTCCTTATCCCTTTCCTCTTCCTCATCGCTTCGCTTGGAAAAACCATGGTGGATCCCCTCGCGAGCAGACGCCGCCAGCCATCCATGGTTGCATCCGCGCACCCTCCTGGCGAGGTAGCTGCGCCCCATGGCCGTCAACTCCGCAGCACAACTCCGGCGACGAGCTCCCTTGCTGACCACTCGGTCCGCTTGTAGCATTCATCACTTTCTGGCTACGTCTACGGTTCCAGCATCTCGAGCCTCCGTTTGTAGCTTTTCTTGTCTGCAGTAGTAGCAAAAATAGGCAGCGTCCAGTGCCAGTGGTCCTTGGTTCCAGCATTACACACAACGGTTGTAGCTCGGCGTGTCTACGGTTGCAACAAATTCGTCCGTCGCTGGTAGCTTCTCTATTGCGGGTTGTAGCAAAAAATTGCGTCGTCGGCGGCGCCGGCAACGACCTCCCCATTGCTGGATGCAGCATAACTGATGGCCGGTTGTAGCAAATTTGGACGCCGGTTGTAGCAAAACTCAATGGTGACCGTGGTGACCATGCAACTCCACCGGACCGCCGTTGCAGCTCCGCTCGACTACGGTTCCAGCTCTTGTACCCATGGTTGCAGCTCCCCCCTTGCCTGGTTGTAGCAAAAATCGACCTTGCCGGTTCCAGCAAACAACCTCGCCGGTTCATGCACAACCATGGGGACGACGGCGCGGCCATGACGAAGAGCGCGGCCATGGCGACGAGCGTGACCATGGAAACGGCACGTCAGCGTTGCTTGAGAGGCGCGCGAACGGCATAGGACGCAGGAGCTGAGGCTGCCTGGATCCATGGAGTTTGTTGCCAGGGAAAGTCGCGAGGAAGAAGAAAAGAGTGGACGCTGGCGTTGGAGAAAGGATAAAGTACACGCCTTCCTGATGGTTATTTTGGTCCAGAGCGCCAGCGTTCGGCCGGCACGCCGTTCCCAATCGTTTTCCTTTATTTAAGAAGGGAAACGAGCGGTCGTGCCTTTCGTATGGCTGGTGTGAGTGTGACGGTTCGCTGTCGCAACCTAGTTATTTGATGGGCGTAGCCAATCTCGTTTCTTTTCTCTCGTTTAAATGTTTTCATACCTATTTTTTGCTAGGCTATACTATATATGTATCCTGAATCATGGGTCCCCCATTGGCCTAGGCCCTGGATTGGATGGTCGTCCTTCCCACCATACACCAGGGCCGGCCCTACCCTTTGTTGGAAATATGCCCTAGAGGCAATAATAAATTGGTTATTATTATATTTCCTTGTTCATGATAATCGTTTATTATCCATGCTATAATTGTATTGATTGGAAACTCAAATACATGTGTGGGTACATAGACAACACTGTGTCCCTAGTAAGCCTCTAGTTGACTAGCTCGTTGATCAAAAGATGGTGAAGGTTTCCTGGCCATGGACATGAGATGTCATTTGATAACGGGATCACATCATTAGGAGAATGATGTGATGGACAAGACTCAAACTGTAAACGTAGCATATGATCGTGTCAGTTTATTGCTATTCTTTTCTGCATGTCAAGTATCTGTTCCTATGACCATGAGATCATGCAACTCCCTGACATCGGAGGAGTACCTTGTGTGTATCAAACGTCGCAACGTAACTGGGTGACTATAAAGGTGCTCTACAGGTATCTCCGAGGGTGTCTGTTGGGTTGGCATGGATCAAGACTGGGATTTGTTACTCCGTGTGACGGAGAGGTATCTCAGGGCCCACTCGGTAATACAACATCACAATGAGCCTTGCAAGCAATGTGACTAAAGTGTTAGCCACGAGATCTTGTATTACGGAACGAGTAAAGAGACTTGCCAGTAACGAGATTGAACTAGGTATAGAGATACCGACGATCGAATCTCGGGCAAGTAACATACCGAAGAACAAAGGGAACAGTATACGGGATTAACTGAATCCTTGACATAGAGGTTCGACCGATAAAGATCTTCGTAGAATATGTAGGAGCCAATATGGGCATCCAGGTCCCGCTATTGGTTATTGATCGTAGAAGTGTCTCGGTCATGTCTACATAGTTCTCGAACCCGCAGGGTCTACACACTTAACGTTTGGTGACGATTAGTATAGTTGAGTTATTTTGTTGGTGACCGAAGGTTGTTCGGAGTCCCGGATAAGATCCCGGACATGACGAGGATCTCCGGAAGAGTCCGGAGGTAAAGATTGATATATGTGATAATAGTGTTTTGATCTCCGGAAGGGTTCCGGAATTCACCGGAAGGGGTTCCGGGTGTTTACCGAAGTGTTCGGGTGCAGCAACACTTTATATGAGCCAAAGGGGTAAAGCCCACGAGGTATTGGAAAGTGCAAAAGGAAGTTTTGCTGCTGCCTTAAGTGGTACTACCGCTGGTAAGGCAGTACTACCGTGTAAGCGGTACTACCGCTTGTGTGAAGCGGTACTACCGCTCAAGCGGTACTACCGCTCGTGAGCGGTACTACCGCTTGTACGCGGTACTGCTGGAATCCGAGTTGGACTCTTTCCGTGCGGGCCAAACCGACCTTGTGCGGGCAAAACCGACCTTGTGGAGGTTTTCTCTCCAAGTTTAGACCCCAGGGCTCAACATATAAATAGAGGGGCAGGGCTAGCACACGGGACACATCAAGATTTCCCAAGCCGTGTGTCGGCAACCCTAACGCTCTAGTTCTCCCGTCATAGTCTCCGTAGTGCTTGGCGAAGCCCTGCAGAGATTGTTCCTCACCACCATCACCACGCCGTCGTGCTGCCGGAACTCATCTACTACTTCACCATCGCTCGCTGGATCGAGGAGGTGAAGGCGTCATCAAGCCGTACGTGTGTTGAACGCGGAGGTGCCGTCCGTTCGGCACTAGTTCGTGATCGGATCGAGGGATTAGTGATGAACCTGAATAATTGTTATTTAGTGCCTGCGTTAAGCATGAACATTATATCTGGATCTTGTTTATTGCGAGACAGTTACTCATTTAAATCAGAGAATAATGGTTGTTCTATTTATATGAGTAATATCTTTTATGGTCATGCACCCGATGTGAGGGGTTTATTCTTATTGAATCTCGATAGTAATGATACACATGTTCATAACATTGATGCCAAAAGATGTAGAATTGATAATGATAATACCACTTTCTTGTGGCACTGCCGTTTAGGTCATATTGGCGTAAAACGCATGAGGAAGCTCCATGCTGAAGGACTTTTGGAGTCACTTGATTTTGAATCACTTGACACATGCGAGCCATGCCTCATGGGCAAGATGACTAAAACGCCGTTCTCTGGAACAATGGAACGGGCAGGTGACTTATTGGAAATCATACATACTGATGTGTGCGGTCCGATGAGCATTGAGGCGCGCGGTGGTTATCGTTACTTTCTCACCTTCACTGATGACTTAAGTAGATATGGGTATATTTACTTAATGAAACACAAGTCTGAAACATTTGAAAAGTTCAAACAATTTCAGAGTGAAGTTGAGAATAATCGTAACAAGAAGATTAAATTCCTACGATCTGATCGAGGAGGAGAATATCTGAGTTATGAGTTTGGCAGTCACTTAAGACAATGTGGAATTGTTTCACAACTGACACCGCCTGGAACACCACAGCGTAATGGTGTGTCTGAACGTCGTAATCGAACCTTATTGGATATGGTGCGATCTATGATGTCTCTTGCCGATTTGCCACTATCGTTTTGGGGTTATGCATTAGAGACAGCTGCATTCACTTTAAATAGGGCACCATCGAAATCCGTTGAGACGACGCCACATGAACTTTGGTTTGGCAAGAAGCCAAAGCTGTCGTTTCTTAAAGTTTGGGGATGTGATGCTTATGTCAAAAAGCTTCAGCCTGAAAAGCTGGAACCCAAAGCGGAGAAATGTGTCTTCATAGGATACCCAAAAGAGACAGTTGGGTATACCTTCTACCTCAGATCCGAAGGCAAAGTGTTTGTCGCTAAAAACGGAACATTTCTTGAGAAAGAGTTTCTCTCGAAAGAATTGAGTGGGAGGAAGATAGAACTTGATGAGGTTGTTGAACCTTTACTTCAACCTGAAAGTAGCGCAGCGCAGAAAGATGTTTCTGTAGAGCCTACATCAGCTGAAGAGGAAGTTAATGATGATGATCATGAAGCTTTGGATCAAGTTGCTATCGAACCTCGTAGGTCGACAAGGACGCGTACTGCTCCTGAGTGGTACGGCAACCCTGTCTTAGAGGTCATGTTGTTGGACAACGATGAACCTACGAGCTATGGAGAAGCGATGATGGGCCCGGATTCCGAGAAGTGGTCAGAGGCCATGAAATCCGAGATGGGATCCATGTATGAAAACAAAGTGTGGACTTTGGAAGTATTACCTGAAGGGCGTAAGGCCATTCAGAACAAATGGATCTTTAAGAGGAAGACGGACGCGGACGGTAATGTCACCGTCTATAAAGCTCGACTTGTGGCAAAGGGTTTTTCACAAGTTCAAGGAGTTGACTACGATGAGACCTTCTCACCAGTAGCGATGCTTAAGTCCGTCAGAATCATGTTAGCAATAGCTGCCTTTTTCGATTATGAAATTTGGCAGATGGATGTCAAAACAGCGTTCCTTAACGGTTTCCTTAAGGAAGAGTTGTATATGATGCAACCAGAAGGTTTTGTCGATCCAGAGAATGCTGACAAAGTTTGCAAACTCCAGTGATCCATTTATGGACTGGTGCAAGCATCTCGGAGTTGGAATCTTCGCTTTGATGAGGTGATCAAAGCGTTCGAGTTTATACAAGTTTACGAAGAAGCTTGTATTTACAAGAAAGTGAGTGTGAGCTCTATAGCGTTTCTAATATTATATGTGGATGACATATTACTGATTGGAAACAATATAGAAATGTTGGAAAGCGTGAAGGAATATTTGAACAAGAGTTTTTCAATGAAGGACCTAGGAGAAGCTGCTTTCATATTAGGCATCAAGATCTATAGAGATAGATCGAGACGCTTAATAGGACTTTCACAAAGCACATACCTTGACAAAGTTTTGAAGAAGTTCAAAATGGATCAGTCCAAGAAGGGGTTCTTGCCTATATTGCAAGGTGTGAAGTTGAGTAAGACTCAATGCCCAGTGACTGCAGAAGATAGAGAAAAGATGAGTGTCATCCCCTATGCTTCCGCCATAGGCTCTATCATGTATGCAATGCTGTGCACAAGACCCGATGTCAGCCTTGCCATAAGTATGGTCGGAAGGTTTCAAAGTGATCCAGGAATGGAACACTGGACGGCGGTCAAGAATATCCTGAAGTACCTGAAAAGGACTAAGGTCATGTTTCTCGTTTATGGAGGTGATCAAGAGCTCGTCGTAAAGGGTTACGTCGATGCAAGCTTTGACACTGATCCGGATGACTCTAAGTCGCAAACCGGATACGTATTTATTCTTAATGGGGGTGCGGTTAGCTGGTGCAGTTCCAAACAAAGCGTGGTAGCTGATTCTACATGCGAAGCGGAGTACATCGCTGCCTCGGAGGCGGCGAAGGAAGGTGTCTGGATGAAGGAGTTCATGACAGATCTTGGAGTAGTGCCTAGTGCGCTTAACCCAATGACTCTGTTTTGTGATAATACTGGTGCCATTGCTCTAGCCAAGGAACCAAGATTTCACAAGAGGACCAGACACATAAAGCGACGTTTCAATTCCATCCGCGATTACATCAAGGAAGACGACATAAATATTTGCAAAGTACACACAGATCTGAATGTTGCAGATCCGATGACTAAACCTCTTCCAAGGGCTAAACATGAACAACACCAGAACTGCATGGGTGTTCGATTCATTACAATGTAAATCACATAGTGATGTGAACTAGATTATTGACTCTAGTGCAAGTGGGAGACTGTTGGAAATATGCCCTAGAGGCAATAATAAATTGGTTATTATTATATTTCCTTGTTCATGATAATCGTTTATTATCCATGCTATAATTGTATTGATTGGAAACTCAAATACATGTGTGGGTACATAGACAACACTGTGTCCCTAGTAAGCCTCTAGTTGACTGGCTCGTTGATCAAAAGATGGTGAAGGTTTCCTGGCCATGGACATGAGATGTCATTTGATAACGGGATCACATCATTAGGAGAATGATGTGATGGACAAGACTCAAACTGTAAACGTAGCATATGATCGTGTCAGTTTATTGCTATTGTTTTCTGCATGTCAAGTATCTGTTCCTGTGACCATGAGATCATGCAACTCCCTGACATCGGAGGAGTACCTTGTGTGTATCAAACGTCGCAACGTAACTGGGTGACTATAAAGGTGCTCTACAGGTATCTCCGAGGGTGTCTGTTGGGTTGGCATGGATCAAGACTGGGATTTGTTACTCCGTGTGACGAAGAGGTATCTCAGGGCCCACTCGGTAATACAACATCACAATGAGCCTTGCAAGCAATGTGACTAAAGTGTTAGCCACGAGATCTTGTATTACGGAACGAGTAAAGAGACTTGCCAGTAACGAGATTGAACTAGGTATAGAGATACCGACGTCGAATCTCGGGCAAGTAACATACCGAAGAACAAAGGGAACAGTATACGGGATTAACTGAATCCTTGACATAGAGGTTCGACCGATAAAGATCTTCGTAGAATATGTAGGAGCCAATATGGGCATCCAGGTCCCGCTATTGGTTATTGATCGTAGAAGTGTCTCGGTCATGTCTACATAGTTCTCGAACCCGCAGGGTCTACACACTTAACGTTTGGTGACGATTAGTATAGTTGAGTTATTTTGTTGGTGACCGAAGGTTGTTCGGAGTCCCGGATAAGATCCCGGACATGACGAGGATCTCCGGAAGAGTCCGGAGGTAAAGATTGATATATGTGATAATAGTGTTTTGATCTCCGGAAGGGTTCCGGAATTCACCGGAAGGGGTTCCGGGTGTTTACCGAAGTGTTCGGGTGCAGCAACACTTTATATGAGCCAAAGGGGTAAAGCCCACGAGGTATTGGAAAGTGCAAAAGGAAGTTTTGCTGCTGCCTTAAGTGGTACTACCGCTGGTAAGGCAGTACTACCGTGTAAGCGGTACTACCGCTTGTGTGAAGCGGTACTACCGCTCAAGCGGTACTACCGCTCGTGAGCGGTACTACCGCTTGTACGCGGTACTGCTAGAATCCGAGTTGGACTCTTTCCGTGCGGGCCAAACCGACCTTGTGCGGGCAAAACCGACCTTGTGGAGGTTTTCTCTCCAAGTTTAGACCCCAGGGCTCAACATATAAATAGAGGGGCAGGGCTAGCACACGGGACACATCAAGATTTCCCAAGCCGTGTGTCGGCAACCCTAACCCTCTAGTTCTCCCGTCACAGTCTCCGTAGTGCTTGGCGAAGCCCTGCAGAGATTGTTCCTCACCACCATCACCACGCCGTCGTGCTGCCGGAACTCATCTACTACTTCACCATCGCTCGCTGGATCGAGGAGGTGAAGGCGTCATCAAGCCGTACGTGTGTTGAACGCGGAGGTGCCGTCCGTTCGGCACTAGTTCGTGATCGGATCGAGGGACGACTTGCGATTTGGATCGTGGAGACGTTCGACTACATCAACCGCGTTTCTTAACGCTTCCGCTTAGCGATCTACAAGGGTATGTAGATTCACTCTCCCTCTCGTAGATGCTCATCACCATGGATAGATCTTGTGTGTGCGTAGGAAATTTTTTGTTTCCCATGCAACGTTCCCCAACACCCTTACCGTCTCTCGGCCATTGTGGTCTGCCCGCCTCCATCATCTACCTCAAGAAGGTTGCCGTGCCTGCCTAAGCTTGCAACCTGGAAACGCCCTCCAGCTTAAAGATCTACACGACGTCGCCAACGAGGTCGGACGGGAGCTTGGACGAGTCAAGGGCACATCCAGCGAGCACGAAGTCCATGAAGGAGGACTCGAACAGCAGCCAGGGTCGTCTTCGGCGATGACGAGTGGCAGAGAGCGCCTCTCCGCGACGACTACATCGTCGGACACACCGAGCTCCCAGAGCACGAGCACCTCCTATGCTCAACCGGGACGACCCCTGGTGTTTGGCGGGAGGGTCGACGACCTAGGGCCCAGGCCGGTGGGGGGCCCATGACACATGATACTTATAGAGTATATCCCAACAAGAAATAGGTAAGAAAAAATTTATACTAGAGAAAAGAAACGAGATGGGCTAGGCTCATGAGATAGCTGGGTGCGATAGCGAAGCGTCACGCCAGCGAGACGAAAGGCACGGCTGCTCGTTTAGCTTCTTAAAACAAATCAATCAAAGACCGCCTGACTTTGTCCTCTCGTTGACCGCCTGCCTGTTGCTCGACGCCTCGGTCGCTGCTGGTTGTCGCCGCTGCACGCGTCGCGGCGTAGTTTGGCAGCTCGGCCATCAGCCATACGGCAAGGCGGCAATACTTATACGTATGCGAGCCGTGAGTGCACCATAGTACGTATCCATCCATGTACCATGTTTTTGATCTATCCCCCGATTCCCCCCAAAGCCCAATTTCACTAGTTTCTTTTATTCTTTAGTATGTATTCAACCATTCATCTATCCATGATCCATCCTATTTTTTGTCATTCTGTGTACATGTCTAGGTGACGGTGCAAAATACCGTCAGATCCCTCGGTAGGGGTTCAAGTGCAGCTAGAAGTCTTGGATCGGAGGTCACACGAGGGGTTTATATAGGTTCGGGCCTGTGAAGAGTAATACCCTACGCTCTTCTGGTTTTCATTATTCATGGTGGAGGGATACCTTGTGCGAGGGGTTACTTGGAGATATGCCCTAGAGGCAATCATGTATGATGATATTTCCTATGTGTTTATGAATAAAGATAGTCCTTGGACATTATCAATGATGTGTATTAACAAGTACGTGACTTGTTTGTGAGACTATGCATTGTATGATGACTGTCGTAAATGGTCCCTAGTCGAAAGGGATGTGTGGACGCGCAGCCAGTTAGACTAGCATATGACACGGTGGATGGTCCGGTCTCACTGACCATGTAGCATTGGATGATAGCCGAATAATATGGACTCCGAAGATCTGGTCGGATTCGATGTAGTCGGATTCGAGTTGAGATAAGGTCTGAGTTGGATAGACCCAACTATGAGACGCAGCTATATGTCATATGTGAGTCTCTAGTACAACATACGTTCTATGTCCTAAGAGCTGAGCTGACACATGTACTCGGGATGGTGACATACCTACTTTGGGCTGACCAAACGCTACTCCGTAACTGGGTAGTTATAAAGGTAGGTTTCGGGCTTGTCCAGACCCATGCTGCGAGACATGGTCGAGCAAGATGAGATTTGCCCCTCCGATTAGGAGAGATATACTCCGGGCCCCTCGTGTGATCCGACCAAGATAAGCATAGCCATGCGACAAGGATTATGAGATAAGTATTATGAGATAATCTGATTTGTGGTCGACATCGCTGGAACGAGAAAGAGGTCGGGCTAGGACAAGGATGACAGACTCGCCTTGAGCCCGACAACATATATCATGTGGCAAAGGGAATAGAAGTATGAAGTACAGGTTCGCCTAACCAGCTTCACCGGACACTTGGAGTCGGCACGCTTTGCTAGAGGCCGCTACCGACTAGTGAAGCCGGATGTGATCTAACTCGCGACCAAGTGAACGAGAACCTAAGGGGTCGCGCGCTTAAGGGAAGGAACACATGGGCTTTAGGATCCGTGCGAGGCCCAAGAGTTGAGCCCGCGACGGATGCCTATATATAGTGGAGGTGCGGCACACCCATCTGGTCGATCGCTTCGGCGCCGTCATTAGGGCTTTGCATGTGTTGCAACTAGCCACCTCCACTCGTCGCCGAACTGTGTGATCGGACCTATCAGTCCACCGCACGGTGTTCCTCCTGCACGCGTGGATACCATTAGAGGCGATGCACTTGCGCCGCTCCGGCGAACCTGTACGTGGGATCCGGCGACCGACAGTTCGAGGAAGATCGGACCGGCTGTTCGAGGGAGATTGGACGAGGAGGAGACGAACCTCGCGGACGCGCTGCCCCAACTCTACTTCCGATGCATGGCACTGCACGTCTAGTGGTAACGATCTGTGATCCATCTCCGTAGCATGTTATTGGTTGTTCTGTGTGTAGGAATTTTTTAATATGCATGCGATGCACCTACGGTAGAACACAACACAAGGCTGTATGAGATTGCTACTGAGAGTTGCTTATCTGTGGATAGATGAGAATGGGACCCTAGACCTCTCTTTACACATGCACTAGAGGTCTAGGTTTACATTGTAGCAGATGCGATCTGGGCGCCATCGCCCTCTTGTCTTGGAGGTCGCGAAGGTCTCCTCGCCTCCTAGGGTTTGCTCCTTCTCTTGGGCCTAGCGGGCTGCGTGTTGTTGGTGAGGCCGGCTTCCCAGGCGTTAGCTACCCCTAGTACGGAACCTTGTCATTAGACCTCGAGCGTGGCGGAGGTTGCAAGAGAGGACCAAGAGACCTCCAACGGGCTCACGTATCCTTCTAAATCTTTTTGCGGGGCCCCCTCTACACGCGGTCTGGGCAATAGAGCCCTGGCGCCTTCGGCATACCGAGGGGGAGCCCCGACTCGGAGTGCCCTTTGGTGCCGTCAAGGAGGTCC
The DNA here is from genome assembly GCA_039707655.1 of Elymus sibiricus. NCBI lineage: Eukaryota > Viridiplantae > Streptophyta > Magnoliopsida > Poales > Poaceae > Elymus > Elymus sibiricus. The sequence continues at coordinate 226,505,833 of CM077665.1, read as the reverse complement.
TTGTTGAGCCGACCACAAATCCGGGGACGCACAACGATGCCGCCGTGACTGCCGCACCAACTTGCTATAAAAAAAGGAATCTATCATACCGAATGGATCATCTGCTTCGTTTTCGTTGGGCAACGCTTCGGTTTTCTGGGCGTCTATAAGAGAGGGAAAATGAGGGTTTTCAATTCCACCCCACTTCCCATTTCAGCCTCTCCGTCTGCCTGCAGACCCTTTGACGCGCCACCAACGTGCTACCTTCATCTTCTCTCCGCGCCCCCACCATCCCGCCGCCAATGTCTAGGACGAGGAGTGAGAAAGGGGAGCGGTCTCTTTGTCAAGAGTTGTCGTCGAGCGCCGCTAGCAAGAAACGGAAACGGGCCACCCATGCGGAGGAAGAAAAATCGGCGTGCGCTGCCCCAAGTCTACCGGGAAGTGGTTCCCTTCTGCAGCCACGAAGGACAAGATCCAAGGATACAAGGACAAGTTCCTTATGCTGGCCCATCTGAGCCTCCGACTTTCGGCTGGAGAGATCCCGTCGGAGCTTCGTGATGGAGAGCACGCCCCGTGATTTGGCTATTTCTAGTGAGGGCTTGGGTTCCTCTCCATGATTTTGTGCGGGGCCTTTTGCACTTCGTTGGCTGTCAGCTGGATCACATCCTACCCAACAGGGTGCTTCATATTGCCGATTTCATCACCTTTTGTGAGTGCAATCTCAGGACAGCTCCTCACTTTGAGCGGTTCCGCCATTTATTCCGGGTTTGCATCCAAACAAACGATGGCGCCGTCTGTGACCTCGGGGGTGTGATCCTGTAGTCTGCCCCAACTCCACGTTCTTCACCATTGTCCTCCCAAAGTCCGTTCAGGAGTGGCATAAATCTTTGTTTTACGTGGAGGGCCTTGACGAGGACCTGCCGACCTTCATGAATATGCCCCACAGAAGCTGCGGTCGTGGGCTCTGCTGGCCAAGTTGACTCCGGAGGCCATGGCTCTGGCGGAGGTCACCGCTCATTTGAAGAAAGGTGGGCTAATAAGATGTCACATTGTGCGTACCTGGGTCACGCGTCACGTCCTGCCATTGCAGGCTCAGGACTTCCCGATGTCGTGATACACGGACCCATAGGACCCTGTGCGAGTCTCCCAAGAGGAGCCATATCCGGAGGCCATCGATGCATGCCTCGGCTTCTTGGTGGGGCCTAACGCCATCACCAAATCGCACAAAGAGGCCGTCATGCCCTTTTCGGCCGAGCTCCTCCCAGGCAGCGTAAGTACTTCTGTACGGCGTTACTGTTGATGGAGGTCGAGGGACCATGTCATGATTTTCCTCATCTTTTACCTGTCAGGAATTTCCCTCCTTTGAGGATTTTTGCTCGGAGACCCAGCTGCCAAGGCAGGAAGTAATCCCTGCCATGTCCGCCCTTATGATAGTGGCCTCCTCCGTGCCCTTGTGGAGGTCGGCTCCGCTTCCTGGGTGATGGTAGATCCCTTCAAATATCTTTAGGATAACATGATCGAAATCCGCCCAGTTGTGGATGGAGTTAGGAGGGAGCCTGTTATACATAGGGGATGTGTTGTAGGGTGTTTCCTGTCTCCCCATTGGCCATATTGACTACCATGAGGTAGTCAGCCAATGCTCTAGCTTTGTGTGCGTCCGTGTACTTCTCGATGCCGCGTCTGATGAAGGGTTGGGGGAATGGGTGGGCTATCACCTCCTTCCCAAAGCACACCGGCGAGGTGAATCTTGGGGGAGGAGCCCCCGAGTGTAGTCCATTTGTTTCTGATGCTCGTGCCCATCCGTCGTGCTGATGGTGAGGTCGTCCATTTGGCATCGGACTCATAGGTGGTAAGGTCACCCGCTGTTCTAGAGCGATGGCGGATATGGGCTGCTGCGGATGTGTCGCTGCGGCAGCTGGCCCGACAACTAGCCATGGAATGGACTCTTGCCGTTGTTCGTGGGCTGGGTTGTTGGCGGCGGATAGTACACTTTCGGTGCCTGTCAGGCTATCCATTGAGCGTGAGATGTTGTCTTGGAGCTCCACTGTCCTGTGGAGTATGTGAGTAAGGTCAGCCAGGAGTTTGGGGTCTCCTGGCGCGTTTTGCAGCCGGTCTGCCAATGCTACCGCCGCTTGGAGGCCAAGGGCCGGGGTTGATGGTGTGGCGGCCTTAGGGATCGGCTCATTGAATCCTGTTCCTCATTCTCAACCTCGGTTGGTGAGGTCGTTGAGGTCGTTCCACAGTTGGCGACGTGGGTGGCGCAAGCTTTCACGCGTCATCGTCTCGTTCCAACGTGCCTCGCAGGCTGAGGCCTCCAACGATCTTTGCTGCAGCGCGAGCTATGTGTTTAGTTGAGACAGACAAATGGCCTGCAGTGTTCTACCAAGAGTTGCCTATCTGTGGATAGATGAGAATGGGGATCCTAGACCTCTTTGTATACATGTAGTAGAGGTCTAGGGTTTACATTGTAGCAGATGCAATCTGGGTGCCTCCGCCCTCCTATCTTGGAGGCCATGAAGGTCTCTTTGCCTCCAAGGGTTTGCTCCTTGTCTTGGGCCTAGCGGACCCCGTGTAGTTGGTGAGGCCCGGATCCCTGGCTTTAGCCACACCTGTTATAGGATCCCATCACTAGGGTTCCAATCATCCAACGTATAAATTTCTAATTATTTGTATCCTCTTCTCTTCATAATTTTAGGACAATAGCCTGCCATGTTGCCTAATAAGAAGCATTTGTCGGGTTCTGAAAAAAGTAGAAAAAAAAGAAAGAAAGTGATTTGAAAATTCAACCACTGAAGTGTTCTTTGAATAAGTGATGTCTACTATGCAACTTTATTCTTGTAGATTTTGTTGGGCCTCCAAGTGTAGAGTTTTGTAGGGCAGTAGCAATTTTCCCTCAAGTGGATGACCTAAGGTTTATCAATCCGTGGGAGGTGTAGGATGAAGATGGTCTCTCTCAAACAACCCTGCAATCAAATACAAGAAATCTCTTGTGTCCCCAACACACTCAATACAATGGCAAATTGTATAGGTGAACTAGTTCGGCAAAGAGATGCTGATACAAGTGCAATATCGAAGGTAGATATAGGTTTTTGTAATCTGAAAATATAAAAAAAGCAAGGTAACAAGTGTAAAACAACGAGCAAAACGGTATATAAATGCTTGGAAACAAGGCCTAGGGTTCATACTTTCACTAGTGCAATCTCCCAACAATGCTAACATAGTTGAATCATATGATCATCCCTCAACGCGCAACAAAGAATCACTCCAAAGTTCCTACCTAGAGAACATAAGATGAAATTGGTGTAGGTAGTAGAACCACCTCAAAGTTATTCTTTCTGATCAATCTTTTGGGCTATTCCTGTAAGTGTCACAAACAGCCCTAGAGTTCATACTAGAACAACACCAATGATACATATCAATCAACCCTAATGTCACCTAGATACTCCAATATCACCTCAAGTATCCATGGGTAAATTATGCGACATGCATCAAACAATTTTAGGTCTATCATATTCAATCCAACACAAAGAACTTCAAGGAGCACCCCAAGATTTCTATCGGAGAACGTGGTATGAAAACTCGCAATCAACCCCTATGCATAGATCCCCAAGGTCACCGAAATCCGCAAGTTGATGCCTCGACATATATCAAGTGAATCAATAGAATACCCCAATGTCACTACGGGTATCCCACGCAAGACGTACATCAAGTGTTCTCAAAACCAAAATATTCAATCCAACATAACGAGATCTCAAAGGGAAAGATTAAATTCATCACAACAATGATAGCAAGGGACAAACATCATATGATCCAACTATATTAACAAAGCCCATGATACATCAAGATCGTGCCATCTCAAGAACACGAGAGAGAGAGAGATTGAACACATACCTACTGGTACATACCCTCAGCCCCGAGGGTGAACTACTCCCTCCTTGTCATGGCCTCCACTGGGATGATGAAGATGACCACCGGATGATGATTTCCCTCTCCGACATGGTACTGGAAAGGCTCCAGATTGGTTTTTTGTCGACACAGAGAGTTGCGGCAGCGGAACGGAGAGTCTCTATTTATTTTTGGGGTTTCTGGAATTTATAGGATTTTTCAGCGTTGGAATCACGCGCAACGGAGCCACGTGGGCCCCACAAGCTATCAGGGCGCGGCCCTGGGGGGTCGCGCCCTGATGGCTTGTGCCCCACGGGTGGCTCCCCTCCGGTGGTTCTTCGCTCCAATATTTCTTATTTCCTCCAGAAAAAATCATCAAAAGGTTCCGGGCGATTCCGAGAACTTTTATTTTCTGCACAAAAACAACACCACGGTAGTTCTACTGAAAACAGCGTCAGTACGGGTTAGTTCTAAATAAATCATATAAAGTGCATCAAAACCATATAAAAGTATTGTAAACATAGGTGAATATGGCATGAATACTTCATAAATTATCGATATGTTGGAGACGTATCAGCATCCCCAAGCTTAATTCCTACTCATCCTCGAGTAGGTAAATGATAAAAGAAATGATTTATGAAGTGTGAATGCTAGCATAATTTTTTAAGTTTGATTAATGATAATCCCAATCACTTTTTCTAGCATCATAACCAACAACTTTTTCATAAAACTTCTCATAATAGAGTAGCAATTTATTCACATGTTAAAGTATAGACCATAAACTTTCTTGAAAACTAGCAAACTATGTTTTCAGTCATCAAACAATTACAATTCATCTTATTTTCAGGAAGGGTCTATGTAAGAACTTTGGTTTAGAAAATCCCACATACTCAACTATCATTTAGTCTTCTATGATTGCTGGCACTCAAAGCATATTTTTAGAACAAATAGTTTCAGTCAAACACATAGGAAGATAGGGGCTTAATGTTTTTGCCTCCCAACTTATTTATCTCGGGGATAATGTCATCAAATAATGAATCATGATCACCTATATTCAACTGGATATATGTGTATGGATCTTTCCCACCACATGATGCTTGCCAACTAAAGAATTAATAGATTGGAATGAGAAGTTGACTCAACAAGAAAAGTAAAAGATAGGCCCTTCACAGAGGGAAGCAGGGATTTGCAGAGGTGCCAAAGCCCATTGTTTTAAAAGTAGAGATGAATATGTAATTTTGAGTGGTATACTTTTCCTGTCAACGTCACAATAGAGATTTCAATATCTTCCATGCTAATCACATTATTGGCGGTTCCCAAACAGAATTTAAATTTTTACTCCCCCTCCACCATTCAAACACATTCCACGTCTAGTCGAATCCACGGGTACCATCCAAACAATCAACTTTCTAGGGGGAGTTTTTGTTTATTTATTTTTGTATTATGCAAGACTGGGCATCCTTTTTACCAGCCTCTCTTGTGCATTGACAAGTGAATAAACACTTATCCTGAGAATAACCCATTTAGAATGGAAGATAATGACCGCCCCGTCACTCCATGAACGGTACGAGCACACAAAACAGATGTTTGTTTGAATGTTTAGAGGTGGCACATGCAAATTTACTTGGAATGACAGTGAAATGCCATATATAGGTAGATATGGTGGACTCTCATGGAAGAAACTTGGCTCAAGGATTTGGATGCACAAGTAGTATTTCTACTTAGTACGAAGTTTTGGCTAGCAAAAGGTTCTAAACAAGCATCACATGTTAGAGGATCCATGACAATATAACTGCCACGTGAATATAAACAAACATAACCATTATGTTATCTTCCTTGTCCAACTTCAACTACTTGATCAAGTTTGAAAATAATTAATGGGGGTTCAAAATCATAGAAGATGTCCAAGATAGTGTATTTATATGTGAAACCTCTCTTCCTTCAATACTCTTTCATGAATTGTTTAAATGACCAATGCTATGTTTGCTAACTTCCAATAAATTTTACCACTTATACTCCTAGTATGTGAAGTCACTACTCCCCATGGGACAAGAATATGGAGCATATATAATTTCACATTTATGACATTCAATTCATTCAATGTTTACTCTCAGGATATAAGGGAAGCACAAGAGTAAATTTCGAACTACTGTCAAAAGATATAAGTGAAGATCAATGAGTAGTCAAACAATAAAGTAGTTATGTGAGGACTCTCTCTCTCAATAAATATTTTCAGATCTGAGTATTTTATTCAGACAACAAACTAAACAAAAATAGCACTCCAAGAATAGCACATATCATGTGAACAAATAAAAATTTAGGCTCAACATAGGCTAACCGATAGTTGACGAAGAGAGGTGGGATGCGTAGCATCCCCAATCTTAGATGCTTGGGACTTCTTGTAATATTTACTTGGGGTGACTTGGGCATCCCCAAGCTTGAGCTTCTGCATCTCGTTCAATCCTCTCATATCCCGGTTTCACCTAAGTCTCAAAAACTTCACCCACAAAAACTTGAAAAGAACTCGTGAGATAGGTTAGTGCACATAATAATAAATCAACTCTTTATGTACTGCCGAGACAAGTTGCATAATAATTTTAAAATATTATCTACTGTATACTATCATTTCCACAATTTATATGCACCAATATAAGCCATGAAAACTATAGGAGAAGTAGATAACAAAACTATGACAGCAATCTGTCTAAACAGGAAAGTCTGTAGCAATTAATTTACAAAGTGCACTTCTATCACTCTAAAAATTATGAAAATTTAGGACATGATTGTATGAAAATAATTTGTAAAAATTTCAGAAACTTTCCATGTTCCAGTAAAATACGAAAATTCAAACACTACATCAAAAGTTTCTGTTTTTAGACAGCACGCATCAATCATGCAATTCAAGCATCCTAAAGGCAATTCGTGGAACTTTTTATTGAAAAACAAGATTATAAATAATAGCAAGAAAATACTAATAAAATAAAATGATTCTCCAAGCAAAACACATATTATGTGACGAATAAAAATATAGCTCTAAGTAAGATATACCGATAGTGTTGAAGACGAAAGAGGGGATGCCTTCCGGGGCATCCCCAAGCTTAGGCGCTTGAGTATTCCTTGGATATTACCTTGGGGGTGCCTTGGGCATCCCCAATCTTAGGTTCTTGTCACCCCTTATTCTCCTCATATTGGTGTCTCACCGAAAACTTGAAAACTTCAATCACACAAAACTTAACGGAACTTTGTGAGATGGGTTAGTATAATAAATAAAGATCATTCACTTAGGTACTGTCAAGACAAGATTCATAATTGTTTTAACATAATACCTACTGTATTATATCATTCACATAATTTCTATCATTGAATATAAGCTATGGGAACACTAAAACAAGCAAACTATGCATGCAAAACAGAATCTGTCAAAAACAGAACAGTCTGTGAAGATGTGTAGTATAACCATATTTACCTGTCTCTACAAATTCTAAAAAATAGGAAAACTTAAAGAATTTGCATATAAATACTGTAAAAGTTTCATAATTTTTTGATGCTCCAGTAAAATCAGAGAAATACTTTACTTGAGGCAAAAGTTTCTGTTTTTGCACAGAATCAAACCAACAAGTATCCATACTATCCCAAAGGCTTTACTTGGCACATTATTGAAATAAAAGGAACAAAACATGATTACTAAAGTAGCTTAATCATGTGAACACACAAAAACAGAAAGTAAAAGTGTTGGGCTGTCTCCCAACAAGCGCTTTTCGTTAAAACCTTTTAGCTAGGCATGATGATTTCAATGATGCTCACATAGGAATAGTAATTGAAACATGCAAGAGAGCATCATGAATCTAATGACAAGCACATTTAAGTCTAACCCACTTCCTATACATAGGGATTTTGTGAGCAAACAATTTATGGGAACAAGAATCAACTAGCATAGGAATGCAAAACAAGCATAACTTCAAAACTTTGAACACATAGAGAGGAAAGTTGATATTATTGCAATTCCTACAAGCATATGGTCCTCCCTCATAATAATTTTCAGTAGCATCATGAAGGAATTTCACAATATAACTATCACATAAAGCATTTTGTTCATGATCTACAAGCATAGAAAATTTATTATTCTCCACATAAGCAAATTCCTTTTCATCCATGGTAGTGGGAGCAAACTCAACAAAATAACTATAATGAGATACATGATTGACATAACCAAATTGAAAATTAAAATAATGATGACAAGTTTCATAGTTATAATTATTCTTTATAGCATACATGTCATCATCATAATCATCATAGATAGGAGGCATGCCATCATCATAATAAATTTGCTCATCAAAACTTGGGGGTCTAAAAATATCATCTTCATCAAACATAGCATCCCCAAGCTTGTTGCTTTGCACATCATTAGCATCATGTATATTCAGAGAATTCGTACTAACAATATTGCTATCATGCTCATCATTCAAGTAATTCTCATTAAGTATTTTCATAAATTCTTCCTCTACCAATTGAGCACATTTTTTTGAATCCTTATTTTCATGAAAGACATTAAAAAGACGAAACAATTGAGGCAACCTAAGCTCCATTTCTTGGTAATTTTCTTTAAAAAAACCAAACTAGTGAAAAATGAAACTAAAATATTTAATTGCAAGATCTAAAGATATACCTTCAAGCACTCACCTCCCCGGCAACGGCGCCAGAAAATGGCTTGATGTCTACTACGCAACTTTATTCTTGTAGACTTTGTTGGGCCTCCAAGCGCAGAGTTTTGTAGGACAGTAGCAATTTTTCCTCAAGTGGATGACCTAAGGTTTATCAATCCGTGGGAGGTGTAGGATGAAGATGGTCTCTCTCAAACAACCCTGCAATCAAATACAAGAAATCTCTTGTGTCCCCAACACACCCAATACAATGGCAAATTGTATAGGTGCACTAGTTCGACGAAGAGATGGTGATACAAGTGCAATATCGAAGGTAGATATAGGTTTTTGTAATCTTAAAATATAAAAAACAGCAAGGTAACAAGTGTAAAACAGCGAGCAAAACGGTATATTAATGCTTCGAAACAAGGCCTAGGGTTCATACTTTCACTAGTGCAATCTCCCAACAATGCTAACATAGTTGAATTATATGAATCCCTCAACGTGCAACAAAGAATCACTCCAAAGTTCCTACCTAGAGGAGAACATAAGGTAAATTGGTTTAGGTAGTAGAACCATCTCAAAGTTATTCTTTCCGATCAATCTTTTGGGCTATTCCTATAAGTGTCACAAACAGCCTTAGAGTTCGTACTAGAACAACACCAATGATACATATCAATCAACCCTAATGTCACCTAGATACTCCAATGTCACCTCAAGTATCCGTGGGTAAATTATGCGACATGCATCAAACAATTTCAGGTCTATCATATTCAATCCAACACAAAAAACTTCAAGGAGCACCCCAAGATTTCTATCGGAGAACGTGGTATGAAAACTCGCAATCAACCCCTATGCATAGATCCCCAAGGTCACCGGAATCCGCAAGTTGATGCCTCAACATATATCAAGTGAATCAATAGAATAACCCAATGTGACTACGGGTATCCTACGCAAGACGTACATCAAGTGTTCTCAAACCAAAATATTCAATCGAACATAACGAGATCTCAAAGGGAAAGATCCAATTCATCACAACATGATAGCAAGGGACAAACATCATATGATCCAACTATATTAACAAAGCCCGTGATACATCAAGATCGTGCCATCTCAAGAACACGAGAGAGAGAGATTTAACACATAGCTACGGGTACATACCCTCAGCCCCGAGGGTGAACTACTCCCTCCTCGTCATGGCCTCTGCCGGGATGATGAAGATGGCCGCCGGATGATGATTTCCCTCTCCGACAGGGTACTGGAAAGGCTCCGGATTGGGTTTTCATTGATACAGAGAGTTGCGGCGGCGGAACAGAGAGTATCTGTTTATTTCTGGGGTTTCTGGGATTTATAGGATTTTTCAGCGTTGGAATCACACGCAACGGAGCCACGTGGGCCCCACAAGCTATCAGGGCGCGACCCCTAGGGCCGCGCCCTGATGGCTTGTGCCCCACCGGTGGCTCCCCTTCAGTGGTTCTTCGCTCCAATATTGCTTATTTCCTCCAGAAAAAATCAACAAAAAGTTTCGGGCGATTCCGAGAACTTTCATTTTGTGCACAAAAACACCACCACAGTAATTCTGTTGAAAACAACATTAGTCCGGGTTAGTTCTAAATAAATCATATAAAGTGCATCAAAACCATATAAAAGTATTGTAAACATAGGTGAATATGGCATGAATACTTCATAAATTATCGATACGTTGGTGACGTATCAATAAGTACTTTACATCTTCAAGCAATGTTGATGTGAGTGAATAACAAGGGCTAGAAACTAATCCTGAGAATGAATATTAACCCCGAGCATATATATGGTCTTAGGACATAGGGGAATATTTTTCCACTACCACAAGCCTCTATTCTTCTGTGATCCCGTCTAGAGGCCTCCGCCGGTACTCTGCTGGAGGGGGAATTGATCACGGAGGCTATCTTCATCAACCTTGCTGCCTCCATGATGATGCGTGAGTAGTTCACCACACACTTAGGGGTCCATAGTGATTAGCTAGATCTCTCTCTCCCTCTCTCTCTCTCCCTCTCTCTCTGATCTTCAATACAATGTTCTCTTCGGAGAAATATCTGATGTAATCCTCTTTTGCGTTGTGTTTGTTGGGATCCAATGAATTGTGGGTTTATGATCAGATTATTCATTGAAAGTAATTGAGTCAAATCTAAACTTTATTATGTGTGGTTTTTATAGCTATGTATGCTTTCCGATCTATGAGTTTGCTTTGGCCAAGTAGATGAGTAGATCATTAGAGGGAGGGGTGCATAGTACTGGGTTCAACCTTGCGATGCCCTCACCTCGTGACAGAAGGGGTAGCGAGGCACATATTTGTATTGTTGCCACTAAGGATAAAATGACAGGGTCTGAACATATTGCTTGTGTTACTTTGTCTACATTATGTCATGTTGCTTAAGGCGTTACTGCGTTTGTCATGAACTTAATACCATAGATGCATGCTGGATAACGGTTGATTGCTGGAGTAATAGTAGTAGGTGCAGGTAGGAGTCGGTCTACTTGTCACAGACGTAATGCCTATGTGTCGGTGTACTAAGGAATGGGTCCCTTAGCACCCTGACTTGTGCACAGACGACTACAGCCTCCCGCCCGGCAAGCCTTGTCGGGAAGATAATACGCTCAAGATAGCGTCAAGAGAAGATCAATTCCCCGACAAGCCCTCTTGTCGGCTAGAGAAGACCCAGCGAGCTCCATGCCCGGCAGGATCCCACTACCAAGCCACCGCTCCACCTCATCGGGTTGATTGTCACCTATCAGTGAGGTGTCGAGCGGGCAGGCTGTTCGGTAGGGCCTGCACGTGGAAGCTCTGGAGAATTATCCCAACTTTAATGACACCAGTCCTAATGGCGTGGCGAAAGAATAAGAGGTAGCTGGGCAAATGACACAGAAGGAGAGGCAATCCTTGCCGGTGAACCGCGCCAACACAACACCTCACAACGCATTTAATGCGCCTCTCCTAATCCGTTAGGGTTAGGTATTTACCACTGTAGCCTATGCCAGTAGTTTGACCACTATTATAGCTAATGTTCACCCTGTGTATTTACCATTTTAGCCACTATGGTGACCCCTTGATCTGTAAAAGGAGGCCCATGGCGACATACACAAGGTTCGAAACCCTGCTCATTTGCATGCGTATTAGCACTCCCGAGCACCTTGCCGGACAGTTGCGCTCCTTGTAACTTGAGCTACACTCACATTCCACAACCACACAGGACGCAGGGTATTACACCTTCGAGTGACCCGAACCTGTATAAACCCTCTGTGTGCTGCTTGCTGATGTTGCTCTTTGTGCATGTTGATCCCCACATTTGAACCGCAAGGGGCCTCGCTTGTCCCATAGATTGGCGTACCTCGACATTTTTGGTGCGCCAGGTAAGGGGTCACGTGCGTGAACCTGCACCAGCTTCTGCGCGTCTACTTCATCGTCTTCATCGACACCCATGGCACCTAAAAAGGCCAAGGGTACATCGACGCCCATCCCGTCCTCATCCAGGCTGCCCACGCCGGTGGCTACGGCTGATGGAGGCGGAGGCGAGCAACGCTCCCGGCGCACCGGTGAGCCGAGCCACAACACCAACACCGTCCGGAGTACCAACAGCTACGACCCTACTGCTGTGATGTCCAAGGATGCCCCAACAAAATCCAAGGATGGCGCAGCGGCGGCGGCAGTGAAACACACGTCGCGTCTTTTGCATGACGGCCGCGACCAGCATCCGCGGAATAGCCATGACCTAGGGCGACGTGCTGACAAGACTCTCGTGCATCACTTTGACGGTGCACAAGGCCAAGATCATCGCCACCGGTGGGAACGGTCATCGTACGCAAGATTGTGGTGGGGCTCCTTCTGGCTCTGTCAAGAGTAAGAGCACCACTAATGCTTCGGGACGTACCATGCCGAAGACCGCAGGGGAAGCCTTGGTGCAAGCCCAGCTGTTGCTGGATTTCCCTCCAGCACCAGAAAAGATAGAGGAATGGAGGACTACAATACAGAGTCTCCTCAACTTTGCCAACCGCAACAAGCCGGACAAAGCGGGGCCTTCGCGGGCGCATCCTATTGCACCAACGAAGCCAGCTGGCGAGCGCAGCGTTGGCGGAGTGCCCACAGTGTAGTCACCTCCACAGTAGCAGCGACAAGTGTCGTGGGAATGAACCTGACAATGAATACTAGGGGTACGAATGACGGGCGAGGCCTGGCTACGACACACGCGTCTCACTCGGATTTAGCGAGTTCGGCTCCCTCTCGGAGAGCTAAAGACCCTATGTCTCATGCCCGGAGGTTTGTGTTTTCTCTAGGGGTGTCTGATTACACATAGTGCTGAACCCTTGTCCAGAATCTCAGGGGTGGCCAGGACCCGCCGAGCATCGTTACAAGGGCATTTAATATGAATAACTACGGGAGTTACTGGAAACGGCAGTCCTAAATACAACAGTTACAGGTAACGGTAGCTATGACTACACTTCATGTACGGTGTTTAGCCCCTCGGCCGTTGCTGCTTCCACATTACCCACGCCCTCTTTGTCCGAGTGCTGGAGCCTGGCTAACTGGCAGGGAGACATCCGAGTGACTTGGTAGATCCGAGTGGATCCGATGTATGCATCCGAATGCAACTACAGTCCCAAGACTTTAATGGTCATGTGGGGCCCTAGTGGGCCTTAGATGTCCGGTCCATGACCCTACCACTAGTAGGTGACCTCATCATTAGACCCCGAATCGGTTGAGGTTTAGGTGGACAAGTGGATGCCACTCTGAAGTGGCTTCGGTGCCTCGGGGGCGTCCGGAATCCGACTCAGGGCCTCCTTCACTCGACTCCAAGACGGAACCACAATGGATTCAGGACTGACAATTGCCGAATGATCAGATTGGGTTGACTGTCGCACATAATCTGATGTCACTAGGTTATCTCTCGGGAGAGATAGGCTAGCCGCCCGGTGCGTGCATACCATGTGCTTCGAGTGGCTGAACATGAGCGAGGACTGATCCTCTCTAGGTATCCGGGGACTCCTCTTTTTACCACCTTCACGTGCGTCTGAGTGTACGGGGACCCGCGAAGGGTATTCGGCGGACCGAAATGCGTCATTTTGGACGAGCGAGCACAGAGGCCATTTGGATTGATTAGCGGCGAAATTCCCGCGGGTTTGAAATGTGGGCGGCGCGTGCGCGGAAGCGGTTGCGATGCGGTAGTGGGGAAAGTGGGCACGACGCCTCGATTTTCGCCCCGAGATTTCTCCATGTGACTTGACTGCGCTGAGCGCGGGATCCTGAGGATCTCGCCGTGCCCGGGGATTGACGACTGGAAATCTGCTGATCTGGGGTATAAATGGTGACGGGGCGGAGGGAGAGACAAATTTCCTTTCTTCCCCATTTCTTTTGTGCGACTCCACCACGCTCCGTCACATCTGCCTACTCCACGACTCGACTCCCAGCACCGACGTGCCCGGTGAAGATGGCGAAGGGCTCGACTGCAAAGTCTGAGCGGGTAGAGAAGGGTTCGCGGGGGTCCTCGTCGAGTGCCGGTGCCTCGTCGGGCCGGCTCCAGGACGACTGGCCCGCGTCACGAGTCACGCAGGGCTGCCTGCTGGAGCTGGAGAACCAGTGCTCCTAGTCACCGGGAGTTGGTGGCTGCCGGAGGCGGGTGAGCTCGAGCCGTCGCCGCAGGGTGACGAGCGAGTCCTTTTGGTGACCCACATCGAAAGAGGTTTCTCTCTGCCCCCACATCCTTTCTTCTGAGCGTTCCTCGATTACTTCGGAGCTCAACTCCTCCATCTCCCCCAAATGTCGTCTCCTACCTAGCTGCCTTCGTTTCCCTCTGTGAGAATTTCATAGGCTGCCCTCCTCACTAGGGGCTCTTTAAGCATCTTTTGACCTGCCGTGCTATGACCGTGAAAGAGGATTCTCCGAGTGTAGAGAAGATCAATGTCAATCAATTGCGCAGGGGCTTAGGTATCCAACTTAGGGGGAAGGGTAGCTTCCTTGCCATGTCTTTCCCCGATTCGGTGAAGGGGTGGCAGGACTCCTGGTTTTATTGCAAGGATGTTTATTTTTGCGGGCGGTCAGTCGGGCTGTCACACCTCGTGTTTTTCCTCTTCTGTCTAAGTTAACATAGCTCAAAAATTTGGAACCAATTAAAACTTTTGAGTGCATATGCTTGTTTGAATTGTTGCTTGTTTGCTTGTTTGTGTATGGCACTCTTAGGTTCTACTCCTTTCCATACTCATCTTCCTTGATCCAAACTTCTTGCCCAATGATCATACCATGTGTATAGTACCAAAAACTATTTTTATCAAATATTATTTTGGCCAAAAAGGATTTATTCAAATTAGGTTTTCAAAAGCCCCTGAATTGAGGTTTGTACTACAAGTCCTCAAATTGGGTGGATCCTTTTTCCCCAAAGACTTTATTTGGAACCTACTATATATATGACTTCCCAAAACCACCAAATATTAATTTTAAAGATTATTTTGCTATTTTATTTAAAGGCTTTTTAGGCCAGAAATGGTTTTTCATAGGGAAAAATTATTTAAATGCTTTAAAATATTTGAGAAAATTAGGGAAACTCAGTGGACATACATTTTCCATATATATGAGTTTCAACACATGGTCATGTTCAAAATCATGGGCAAAACCCTTTCTGCCCAAATCAAGCTTTTGAAATATTTCTATAAGAAATATTCTCAATAAATTCCAGGAAACTTCCAGCAAGACACACATGCCATATGTGATGATCTTGCAAAGTTTCATCTCAATCCCCCTTTATTTGCTTCACCAAAATATTCCAAAACCATTCCTGTCCAGAGCCAAATTTGAGCAACTTTACATTGTGAAGTTTCTTCCCTTGACCCCAAACTTTGTGGGCATGTGTTAAACCCCAAATAATGATACCACACCAAGTGGAGGATTTGTGGGAAGTGAAATGCATGCCTAGATCTACAGAAATTCGATTCTATTGATTTCTAGGGTTTTACAAAGTTACATTGTGAACTTTCTTCAATCAAGCTCAAACTTGGTGATCAACCCGAATTCTAACCACCATTTGACCCTGTCAAATCTTATGGCAAGCAAAGCCCATTTGCTTGCCCTAATCACCATCAAACACCTTTTGCCAGAATGGTAAAACCTTTGTTTGACCCCCTTATACTGTTCTCCTTGAGTTCAAATTTTTACCACAGCCTACTAGCATTGCACTTCACCTCCAGTAACTTTCTCTGGCCAAGACTCAATGTTTAAGTGGGGAAAAACCCCATTTTCCCCTTCTGGACAGCAAGAATCTCTCTCTCTCCCCCTCCACTCTCTTGTTCTATCAACCCACCAGAGCATCCAATGTTGTTTTCCAACTATTTGGACCCCCTGGACCCACTGGACATGGCTGGCCGCGCCTAGGATACCGGTGGCATGCCATGACATGCCAAATGGGCGCTCCAGAGCGTGCTACAGTGCCCGACCGCACTGTAGCCGCCGCCCAATCGCTTGCCCCGACCACCTCGAGCCCCTCCCTCTCGCCCGTTGGTTGGCCTCGACGTCCGGGACACGCGGCGCCCCTGTCCCCCTCCTCCTCCTCTCTCTTCTCGCGCGTGCCCGACGCCGCCCACTCCGGCCACTCCCTGTCCAAGCTGGGGACCCACCTCAAGCTCGCCCCACTCTCCCTCTCGCTTCCCAGCGACCTAGTCCACCCCCACAAGCACCGATCAGAGGCCCCAAGCCCCTCCCATGGCTGCCAGAGCCCCTCCGGCGGTAACCAGTGGACTCGGTCCACGACACCCGTGGCCCTCCCTATAAGAAGCCGCCCTGAGCCCCCTCTGCGCTCCCATTGACTCACTCTCCCTCTCAGCAACCTCCCAGCGCCCCCCTATCTCCCTCTCCTCCTCTGCATCGACGGCAATGGCCGGAGCCTTGCCGGCAGCCTCGGCTTAAATTCACTCCATTGCCGAGCCCCCCTTGCCCCTGACCACTTCAATGCTCCCTCCTCGCCGTCTCAAGCCCTTTTCATCATCTCTGTTTCCTTCCCCTGTTGGCCGCATCGCCGTGCCACCGTCTCCTTCGGCGTCTTCCGCCGTGGCCAACACCGCGCACCAACCCGGCCTTCCCCGAGCACGAAACCCCCCAGGGCGACGGGGGACTCTTCCCTGAGCTCGCTGGTGTGCCGGGCTTCGCCGGAGATGGACGGTGCCGCCGATACGAGCGCCGGCGTCGCTCTGTCCGGCCTCCTCTGCCTTCCCCTGCTCGGGCGGGAGGTGGGGGATGAACCCGACAGGCGGGCCCCGCCTATCGGCGACCAGTCGGCCGGGCCCCCTTTGGTAAGTGGAAACGGGCTCTGCCCGCAGCTGCCTCCCCGCGCGGGAAACGTGTTCCGGTGAATACGCCTTCGGCGTGGCAACTGCGCAGGTGCAGCTAAGCTACTAGGCCGGCCCAGTAGCTATCCCTCGCGCGGTGCGCGTTTTAGCCCAAGAGGGCAATTCCGTTTCTTTTTCTTTTTCTAGTAAAGTAAATAAATAATAGGAAATTCATCCAACCTCCAAATCGGATGATTCAAGTTCCTACATTCTCCTAAAAATACCACCTATTTAATGGTGCCACTTTCATTATTTTCCACCACACCTTTCTGTTAGGTTCAAATTGAAATTCAAATTTGAAATATTATGGAACCACCTTTTAAAGTTCCTATAGAGTCTAAATAAACTCCAAATGGAGTGATTCAAGTTCCTAGGTGCATATAAAATCATGTCTTAGGGTGTGAACATTTTTCCTTACACTTATTCTGCTATGTAAAATATTGGACCATTTCTTCATATATGGCTCACTTTGAAAATCCCTAGGAAAATCATGCCAACTCCAAATCCAGTGAAACCACTTCCCAAATGTTTCAAAAATAATGCCCTATTTGATGAGTGCATCCACTCATTTTTATAAAAATGTTTCCTGTAGACATCTAATAGGATCATCATTTCATTCATTTCCACCATTCAAAACTCCCCCATGATCCAGATCGAATGAAATCTCCTTGGTTATTTTTCTTATAGCCAGGAGTATCCAATAAAAATAAACTTCCCATTTTAGAGCACTTTTATTTTTTGCTTGTTGTGTTGCTTATTGCGGTTGTTTCCGGCGATAGTTGACAAAGTAGACGAGGTGCTCGGAGTGGACGAGAAGCATGTGAAGACCTCAAAGACTTTGCTAAGCCAGGCAAGTAGCCCTTTGACCATGTTAAGAAACTTTTCATGCATGTCATATAGCACTTTATGTTCCGATGATGATCATGATGATGTGGTATCCCCTTCGGTGGGATGCCTCCGATACTTCCTTGTTGATACTTGCATCGTGCATGACCCTACCTCCTTATGAGGGTTGTGCGGGTGGGAGTAGATAGGTTGCTAGTAGATGCTACGCAAGTGGGACAGGAATATGCATGGTGATGGAAACAAAATGATTTCAAAGACTTTTTGAAAACCCCGTCGGGTGCCACTAATGCCCGAGGGAGATGATGTTGTGCTAGGTAACCACTTGAGAAAGAAGTGGTGTACCGAAGTAGGTTATGTGTGTGTGTTTTCGAAAACGGAGGGATTTAAGATTTGTTGACCATCCCAACCTTACATGTACAACCACGATACCCCTTATGGGACGGGGCTTTGTTGATTACCTTGATGGGTACTAGCATAGAGCCCGCATTACTAGTGGCGGGAGTGACGTGGTCACTCTCGATACGGGGTCGTGCCGGTAAGGACGATCATGCGCTGTCTTCACAGGCACCGGGCACACCGTTGGTCCCTTCATGGATGGTACGATCTGGAGCGAGGCTCGTATGACGTACATCATGAGGGCTGTGTACCAATCGAGTGGACTCTTTGTTTAGTATCGTCGGGGGAAAGGCATTGTTCGGGTGCTTACCTCGGGTATGTGATATACCGTGAGTCGTGGATGACACGAAAGTTCCCCGAGTCTTGTGGGTAAAGTGTGCAACCTCTGCAGAGTGTAAAACTATTCGAATAGCCGTGTCCACGGTCATGGACTGTTGGAGGTCCTACTTAAACTACGCCCGCTATTTTCACAAACTTGGTTTGTGTGCGTGTGTGTGTGTGGATGACACAAGGATGAAACTTGAGCTAAGTCCGATGACTTGGCATGATGATGAACATGAGATGTTCAACCCCTGCTTATGATGATAACTGAGACTTGTTCACTTGAGTACCTGTCAACATATGATGCATGCTTACTCAAGATACTTGACCATATCATTGCACTTAAAATTAGCTTTCTGCAAAACTTACCTACTTAGTGCTATATCATGCATTGTTATACCTTGTTTCAAAACATGGGTTGCTTGCGAGTACATTCAAAGTACTCATTGGCTTGCCACTGGTTATTTTATTGGCCAGAAATGAAAGACCAGGTTGTGATGGAGATTACCATGGTGACGTACGTGCGAGCTAGGACGCTTCCCAGTCAGAATGCATGTAGGGTTAAGGCAGATGGCATGGGTTCGCGCTATCGTTGAAGATTTCCGCTGCAAGATTATGAAGACTAGACCTTAGGGGCCATATTCGAGTAAAACGGTATGTAATGGATGTAAGACTCTTGTTATTCAGTTTCTGTGTGTTCAGTGAGCATTGATCTCTGGGATCACTGTGCACGTACATTCGGTGGTCACGACTTATGAGTCGGGGTCCCCACAGAGCTGGTATCAGAGCCATCCTGACTGTAGGAAGCCCTTAGTTAGCATGGACGTTAGTTAGGACAAAACTGTTTCCCCAGACCCTTCAAATCACTTGCAAAGACTACCATATTTCTTACCTCCTCCAAGCTTTCAAAGAAACTGAAGGATTGTGCCTTAGCACTTCCACTATTTTCTTTTCGCTCTCCTCATCTACTTTTCAAAACCTTGCAAATGGTCGTTAGTACCTTTGTGCCCCTGACCACTGGATTCCTTGAAATCCTCGTGGGTAACCTTGAAGGAAGCCACCTTGCCAGACATTCACACAAGTTTGACGACACCACGACAAGACGATACCAACAGAAGATACCGTCTCGAAGGATGAGAATATCAAGACTCAGAAGATGGTGACACCCTCGACACTGCCCCAGGATGATGCAACCTTGGCCTATGATAATCAGGGCGTAAGAAATGCAGGGTCATTATATGCATCGCTAATAGAGCAATCCTGCCATTACCGTTGTTGTGTCGGTAACCACCGGTGGATGAGAACCTCGCCATTTGGTCCGCCTCACTATAGTGAGCAGGAAAACAGTTCTCATCATCCCTCGCTCTTGGTGCCGATGATATCGTCGACGTGACCGGCAGGATACAACTCTACCATGCCTTGTTAATGTCATTGCATAAAAGATCGCCTGTCTGGAACCCTCAATGTCTCAGGAGACAAGAAGGCATTGTCACGATCACGAGGACACCAGAAGACCCTGTCAACAACAGCTGTGAAGAATCACATTCGTCGTCAACTCAACAGGCCCGAAGTCGTCAAGGACTCTTCAGGCGCAACCAGGATCGTTTTGATGAACAACAACCAGAGACATAGCGACACCTGAAGAAGACCCAGAAGACTAAGCGGACTCCTCTCCAAGACACGAAGCAAGCACGACCACTGAGTCCGAGGACCCCTAGGGTAGGATGAGTCATGTATTCCCCATGCGAAGTCGAGTCCCTATGATGGTTCTGATAGAACCATGATTGTGTGTTGCTTGTTTTTGCTTTGGTGTAAGTCGCACTTTTGCCCTAGGCAACAAGTATGCGACCATATCACCTACCTTATCCTAATGTTTGTGTTTGGTCCTTTCGGCACTTGTTTGATTGCACATGTACTATATAACCCCCTTTAGGCATACCCTCTATGCTACTTTCCCCTCTCGCCTTTCTCGTCAACTGAAGACCAGTAAGACTAGACGCACCAAGGGTCCACCTCGACAAACAACTACCGTTGAAGACTTTTGAGGACAACCTATTCAACCATACGCAACCCCGTAGAGTTATGCTTTTCCCTCAAGATTCGAAAACCCTCCCTAGCCCAACCTAGACCTCACAAGCTGCCCCAGCTCAAACCTCTGATCACGTGTTTGATACACGGGTTTGCCAGGGCACATGTTGAGCTTCAAGAACCCCTGCTTAGCACTGGGTTCATTATGGGACTAGTGATCATAGTGAACAGACACATTGCATCCCGAAGCCAGCACTTGAACTGATGATGCCATAGGGAAGATTGTTCTGAGGATATATAACTAGTAAGCTAATGATTTGACGAGGTTCTAATAGATATCTTGAGGACATAGCTAAGATCTTTGGTGGGTTACGAGACTTTCATGTTGGAAGAAGAACTTGGTGGATCAAATTAATAGAGTTGCATAAATTCTCCCTTGAGTAAATTGGATTTAGTAGGACAAATATGACCACAAGCTGAAATTCTCGGTGGATTAATGACTTGACTTTGGCAAGTAATATTGATAGTGGATTGATGGTGATACGATAGTGACTGGAGTGACTAGTAGGGAATTCTTACTAGAGGTAAACCTTGGATTTAAATAGGTGATTCTAATGGGTGCTCAGGATTAATCAAACTACATGGTTCGGAGTAATTTGGATTTAGTCCGATGATCTTGATCTTGATACCATGTTTCTCGGTGGAAGACAAACCAGGAATATTGGATGGTTGTCAGGATTGATTCAAGGATCCATATGCACCTAACATCGGAGTTTCCTAGATCATCATGATGGGAATTGTTGGTTATACTGTGATGAGATAGTTCTTTCTGGAATTTGGAGATTTTTGGAACGTCACCAGTATTGGATTTATAGCAGTAATAGGCCATGTAATAGTGGATGGTATTCGTGGAACGATTAAACCGGATTCATTAGGAAGGAAACAAGATCTTGGATTTGTATATTACGTGTTTCCTTAGCATAGAGATGCAACACCTTAGACCTTGGATATATTAGCTGAATACTTGGATTTGTAGAGTCACAATCAAGCTTCGCAGCTTGTATGCTTTCCCGAGGATTTTTATATAGGGATATATGTGAGTCAGCTAGAGTATGCATCAGAGATCTTGGCTTAGTCCTTCTCTCAACCTTGGAGTTGTAGAGCATGGGTGATGTTGGAGTTGACTCACATGAGATGATACCTTCGATGATATAGGATGTTTTTGTTTGGAGTAATAGGTAGTACTATTGGCATCTAAGAAACTGTGCTTAAGGATAAGATGATAGACGTTCACTCACATCCTAAGCTCCTTGAAACCCCGAACATGGTCTGAGTATGACCATATGCTCTGGCTCTAAGTCAAAAGAATATGCTTGATACTCCACCTCGACCCCCACCAATCCTGTCCCTAAGGAAGGTGGACACGAAGAACTAGATTACGATGGACGACAATCCCCTGGAAAAGTGACCATCCAGAGCAAATGCCCGCTCCTCTCACATATCCCACGAGCAATGTGCTTGTGTGATACTTGGGGAAATATGTTGTTGTCCTCACGGATGACATACTTATTTACCCAATAAGAGAACGAACACCTTAGTCCTATTTGGATAAGCCCCAGAAGCACCAACTGTCTTGCTTCTCAAGTGTACGGTTTTACCTTGAAGAAGTTGGACCCCTTGAAGCACCCTCCCAGCATCAGAAGACATTCCTATCCAAGCAATATGAAAAACCACTATGGTTGCGAAGCTACGACGAAGGAGAAGAAGAAGCAAGAGAAGTCAACCACCGCTCCTCAGCCGGCTACATCAACTAGACTATATCAACAGGCACCGACGTTCAAGCACGATGAAGCCCTTGGACATCAAGAGGATTTAAGAGCCCCTTATTTGAAGGGTCACATATCCATTCCCGACTAGGAAGGAACCAAGAAGTTGATAGCACCCCTCACCGCTTCGATGGTGTACGATGAGCATGACGTCCCTACTCCCTTCAGATGCCTGGAATGGAGTGGACGACTATCATGACTTCGTTACCAGCCCCTTTTGGTCCAATCTAAGGCGTAAACCCTGAATCGATCATGGTAAACCACCTGTCAAAGGTAGTTCACCTCGCTTGCCAAGCCCCAAACCATGTGGACTAGATGACTATTCTATGCTTTTGAGTAGCCAGTCTACTTATAGAACCTTGCTGAAACCTTCCCGGATGGTAGAACCCGCTCTTAACACCAAGTCTCTAAGCCTAGTCTTAGGGACGAGACCCAACCCAAACCTTCCCACAAATAGCTATGAAAAAACAGAAGGCCAAGCACTCAAAGACTCGCCAGAAACGTGCGTCTGTGACGACAAAGACTAACGGTCGAAGACGAATGGGGAACGTACCTAGGCAACTCACTCAAGCAGAAGACCTCGACGAGGAGCCTACGCCAATAAAACTTCGATGTCCTTATTTTTCTTGAAGACCACGAGCACCGGAAGACCAACTGCTCCAACGAAGTCGACGATTCTCCGTCACCAGGAAACTACGCCAAGACCTTGACCCTTGTAGATTAGAGAGAGACATCTGGATGTCACTAACCACCATGGGTAAGCCACATGACCAGCACGCAGATACACTACCTTGCCACGTATTCCGACTTTGGAATACACACGCAAGCCAAACCTTTGCTTGGACCTCGTTCACCAAACCCTTGACCTTAGGAAAGCCTAACATATTGCAAGAAACCCGTTCACCCTCAGACAAATGCAACAATGCACACGAAGCCGTATCATCAAACACATCAAGGACCAATGGAGCAACCACACCAAAGCAAGAACAACATGGAACATGAAGACTACCTCACCTCTGAATTTCCCGCATCTTTTCTACACCTAGCCTAGGAATCTCGGGGACGAGCTTCTTGTAAGGGTGGTAGGTCTGTCACACCCCGTGTTTTTCCTCTTTTGTCTAAGTTAACATAGCTCAAAAATTTGGAACCAATTAAAACTTTTGAGTGCATATGCTTGTTTGAATTGTTGCTTGTTTGCTTGTTTGGTTGTTTGTGTATGGCACTCTTAGGTCCGACTCCTCTCCATACTCATCTTCCTTGATCCAAACTTCTTGCCCAATGATCATACCATGTGTATAGTACCAAAAACTATTTTTATCAAATATTATTTTGGCCAAAAAGGATTTATTCAAATTAGGTTTTCAAAAGCCCCTGAATTGAGGTTTGTACTACAAGTCCTCAAATTGGGTGGATCCTTTTTCCCCAAAGACTTTATTTGGAACCTATATGACTTCCCAAAACCACCAAATATTAATTTTAAAGATTATTTTCCTATTTTGTGTAAAGGCTTTTTTTAGGCCAGAAATGGTTTTTCATAGAGAAAAATTATTTAAATGCTTTAAAAATATTTGAGAAAATTTAGGGAAACTCAGTGGACATACATTTTCCATATATATGAGTTTCAACACATGGTCATGTTCAAAATCATGGGCAAAACCCTTTCTGCCCAAATCAAGCTTTTGAAATATTTCTATAAGAAATATTCTCAACAAATTCCAGGAAAATTCCAGCAAGATACACATGCCATATGTGATGATCTTGCAAAGTTTCATCTCAATCCCCCTTTATTTGCTTCACCAAAATATTCCAAAACCATTCCTGTCCAGAGCCAAATTTGAGCAACTTTACATTGTGAAGTTTCTTCCCTTGACCCCAAACTTTGTGGGCATGTGTTAAACCCCAAATAATGATACCACACCAAGTGGAGGATTTATGGGAAGTGAAATGCATGTCTAGATCTACAGAAATTCGATTCTGTTGATTTCTAGGGTTTTACAAAGTTACATTGTGAAGTTTCTTCAATCAAGCTCAAACTTGATGATCAACCCTAATTCTAACCACCATTTGACCCTGTCAAATCTTATGGCAAGCAAAGCCCATTTGCTTGCCCTAATCACCATTAAACACCTTCTTCCAGAATGGTAAAACCTTTGTTTGACCCCCTTATACTGTTCTCCTTGAGTTCAAATTTTTACCACAGCCTACTAGCATTGCACTTCACCTCCAGTAACTTTCTCTGGCCAAGACTCAATGTTTAAGTGGGGTAAAAACCCATTTTTCCCTTCTGGACAGCAAGAATCTCTCTCTCCCCTCCCCTCTCTTGTTCTATCAACCCACCAGAGCATCCAATGCTGTTTTCCAACTATTGGGACCCCCTGGACCCACTGGACCCACTGGACATGGCTGGCCGCGCCTAGGATACCGTTGGCATGCCATGGCATGCCAAATGGGTGCTCCAGAGCGCGCTACAGTGCCCGACCGCACTGTAGCCGCCGCCCAATCGCTTGCCCCGACCACCTCGAGCCCCTCCCTCTCGCCCGTTGGTCGGCCTCGACGTCCTGGACACACGGCGCCCCTGTCCCCCTCCTCTCTCCTCCTCCTCCTCCTCTCTCCTCTCGCGCGTGCCCGACGCCGCCCGCTCCGGTCACTCCCTGTCCAAGCTGGGGACCCACCTCGAGCTCGCCCCACTCTCCCTCTCGCTCCCCAGCGACCTAGTCCACCCCCACGAGCACCGATCAGAGGCCCCAAGCCCCTCCCATGGCTACCAGAGCCCCTCCGGCGGCAACCAGTGGACTCGGTCCACGGCACCCATGGCCCTCCCTATAAGAAGCCGCCCCGAGCCCCCTCTGCGCTCCCTTGACTCTCTCTCCCTCTTAGCAACCTCTCAGCGCTCCCCTATCTCCCCCTCCTCCTCTGCATCGACGGCAATGGCCGGAGCCTTGCCGGCAGCCTCTGCTCAAATTCACTCCATTGCCGAGCCCCCCTTGCCCCTGACCACTTCAATGCTCCCTCCTCGCCGTCTCAAGCCCTTTCCATCGTCTCTGTTTCCTCCCCCTGTTGGCCGCATCGCCGTGCCACCGTCTCCTTCGGCGTCTTCCGCCGTGGCCAACACCACGCACCAACCCGGCCTTCCCCGAACACGAAACCCCCCAGGGCGACGGGGGACTCTTCCCTGAGCTCGCTGGTGTGCCGGGCTTCGCCGGAGATGGACGGTGCCGCCGGTACGAGCGTCGGCGTCGCTTTGTCCGGCCTCCTCTGCCTTCCCCTGCTCAGGCGGGAGGTGGGGGGTGAACCCGACAGGCGGGCCCCGCCTATCGGCGACCAGTCGGTCGGGCCCCCTTGGGTAAGCGGAAACGGGCTCTGCCCGCAGCCGCCTCCCCGCGCGGGAAACATGTTCCGGTGAATACGCCTTCGGCGTGGCAGCTGCGCAGGCGCAGCTAAGCTACTGGGCCGGCCCAGTAGCTATCCCTCGCGCGGTGCGCGTTTTAGCCCAAGAGGGTAATTCCTTTTCTTTTTCTTTTTCCAGTAAAGTAAATAAATAATAGGAAATTCATCCAACCTCCAAATTGGATGATTCAAGTTCCTACATTCTCCTAAAAATACCACCTATTTAATGGTGCCACTTTCATTATTTTCCACCACACCTTCTGTTAGGTTCAAATTGAAATTCAAATTTGAACTATTATGGAACCACCTTTTAAAATTCCTATTGAGTCTAAATAAACTCCAAATGGAGTGATTCAAGTTCCTAGGTGGATATAAAATCATGTCTTAGGGTGTGAACATTTTGCCTTACACTTATTCTGCTATGTCAAATATTGGACCATTTCTTCATATATGGCTCACTTTGAAAACCCCTAGGAAAATCATGCCAACTCCAAATCCAGTGAAACCACTTCGCAAATGTTTCAAAACTCATGCCCTATTTGATGAGTGCATCCACTCATTTTTATAAAAATGTTTCCTGTAGACATCTAATAGGATCATCATTTCATTCATTTCCACCATTCAAAACTCCCCCATGATCCAGATCCAATGAAATCTCCTTGTTTATTTTTCTTATAGCCAGGAGTATCCAATAAAAATAAACTTCCCATTTTAGAGCACTTTTATTTTTTTCTTGTTGTGTTGCTTATTGCGGTTGTTTCCGGCGATAGTTGACAAAGTAGACGAGGTGCTCGGAGTGGACGAGAAGCATGTGAAGACCTCAAAGACTTTGCTAAGCCAGGCAAGTAGCCCTTTGACCATGTTAAGAAACTTTTCATGCATGTCATATAGCACTTTATGTTCCGATGATGATCATGATGATGTGGTATCCCCTTCGGTGGGATGCCTCCGATACTTCCTTGTTGATACTTGCATCGTGCATGACCCTACCTCCTTATGAGGGTTGTGCGGGTGGGAGTAGATAGGTTGCTAGTAGATGCTACGCAAGTGGGACAGGAATATGCATGGTGATGGAAACAAAATGATTTCAAAGACTTTTTGAAAACCCCGTCGGGTGCCACTAATGCCCGAGGGAGATGATGTTGTGCTAGGTAACCACTTGAGAAAGAAGTGGTGTACCGAAGCAGGTTGTGTGTGTGTGTGTGTGTGTGTGTTTTCGAAAACGGAGAGATTTAAGATTTGCTGACCATCCCAACCTTACATGTACAACCACGATACCCCTTATGGGACGGGGCTTTGTTGATTACCTTGATGGGTACTAGCATAGAGCCCGCATTACTAGTGGCGGGAGTGACGTGGTCACTCTCGATACGGGGTCGTGCCGGTAAGGACGATCATGCGCTGTCTTCACAGGCACCGGGCACACCGTTGGTCCCTTCATGGATGGTACGATCTGGAGCGAGGCTCGTATGACGTACATCATGAGGGCTGTGTACCAATCGAGTGGACTCTCTGTTTAGTATCGTCGGGGGAAAGGCATTGTTCGGGTGCTTACCTCGGGTATGTGATATACCGCGAGTCGTGGATGACACAGAAGTTCCCCGAGTCTTGTGGGTAAAGTGTGCAACCTCTGCAGAGTGTAAAACTATTCGAATAGCCGTGTCCACGGTCATGGACAGTTGGAGGTCCTGCTTAAACTACGTCCGCTGTTTTCACAAACTTGGTTTGTGTGCGTGTGTGTGTGTGTGGATGACACAAGGATGAAACTTGAGCTAAGTCCGATGACTTGGCATGATGATGAACATGAGATGTTCAACCCCTGCTTATGATGATAACTGAGACTTGTTCACTTGAGTACCTGTCAACATATGATGCATGCTTACTCAAGATACTTGACCATATCATTGCACTTAAAATTAGCTTTCTGCAAAACTTACCTACTTAGTGCTATATCATGCATTGTTATACCTTGTTTCAAAACATGGGTTGCTTGCGAGTACATTCAAAGTACTCATTGGCTTGCCACTGGTTATTTTATTGGCCAGAAATGAAAGACCAGGTTGTGATGGAGATTACCATGGTGACGTACGTGCGAGCTAGGACGCTTCCCAGTCAGAATGCCTGTAGGGTTAAGGCAAATGGCATGGGTTCGCGCTATCGTTGAAGATTTCCGCTGCAAGATTATGAAGACTAGACCTTAGGGGCCATATTCGAGTAAAACGGTATGTAATGGATGTAAGACTCTTGTTATACAGTTTCTGTGTGTTCAGTGAGCATTGATCTTTGGGATCACTATGCACGTACATTCGGTGGTCACGACTTATGAGTCGGGGTCCCCACACGGGCCTCCCGCCGTACTTGGCAGAATGAGTGCTGTCCCCTCCGTCCTTGACCGTGTCTGATAACCCACAAGTGTAGGGGATCATTTGTAGCCTTTTTCGATAAGTAAGAGTGTTGAACCCAACAGGGAGCTAAAGGTAGAACAAATATCCCCTCAAGTTCTATCGACCACCGATACAACTCTACGCACGCTAATGCTTGCTTACCTAGAAAAAGTATGAAACTACTTTGCGGGAATAAAACTAGAAGTACTTTGCAAGAAAATAAAGAACGTGGAAATAAAAGTTAGGTGCTATTTTAATTAAAGAACAATAAAAGTAAATAGACTAGTAGAAAGGTTTTTGTGTAACGCAAGAGAAAGATTGTCCATAGGCAATTGAATATGATACGATAGATACTTGTTATATGCAATGAGGGAGAGGCATACGCTGACACACTTTCCGTACTTGGATCATATGCACTTATGATTGGAACTCTAGCAAGCATCTACAACTACCAAAGTTCATTAAGGTAAAACCCAACCATAGCATTAAGTATCAAGTCCTCTTTACTCCCATACGCAACAACCCACCTACTCGGGTTTATGCTTTTGTCACTCAAGCAACCCACCATAGGCAAATCATGAACATATTGCAACACCCTAAAGCAGGGATCCCTCACGTTTGCGCGACATGGAGGGCACCATAGGACAGCACCGTATCAACATACACTCATATCAATAACATCATACCACAATTAACCCGTTGGACAAAAGAGATCTACTCAAACATCATAGGATAGCCAAATATCATTGGGAAATAATACATGGAGTTGAGCACCATGTCTAAGTAGAGATTACAGCGGGGAAGAGAGGTGTTACACCGCTGCATAGAGGGGGAGAGAGTTGGTGTTGACGGCGGCGAAGTTGTTGGTATAGATCGCCGTCACGATCCTTGCCCCGGTGGCGTTCCGGCGCCACCGGGAGAGAGGGGGAGAGAGCCCCCCTCCTTCTTCTTCTTCCTTGGCCTCCCCCCTAGATGGGAGGAGAGTTCCCCCTCTGGTCCATGGCCACCATGGCGGCGGAGGGGCAGGAGCCCCTCCGAGATTTGATCTTCCTCTCTGTTCTCTTCTATTTCGCGTTTCTGTTTTCTGGCCGAAAACCGTTTCTTATATTACCGGAGATGCGTAACTCCGATCGGGCTGAAATTATGAGGGGATTTTTATCCAAAAGTTATCTTCCTTGCGCCCGAAGGAGAGCTCCAACCGAATTACGAGGTGGGCACAAGACACCACCACGCGTTTGGGCCCCTAGGGCGCGCCCTGATGTATCGTGGGGGTTGTGGGCCTCCGTTTGCGTTGATTCCACCTCTCAAAATTCACAAATGTTCTAAAAAAAATCTCCGTAAATTTTTATCGCGTTTTGACTTTGTTTGATATGGATAGTCTGCGAAACAAAAAACATGCAACAAACAGGAACTGGCACTGGGCACTGGATCAATATGTTAGTCCAATAAATCATATAAAATGTTGCCAAAAATATGTGAAAGTTGTATAATATTGGCATGGAACAATAAAAAATTATAGATACGACGGAGACGTATCAGCATCCCCAAGCTTAATTCCTGCTCGTCCTCGAGTAGGTAAATGATAAAAAAGATAATTTTATATGTGGAATGCTACCTAGCATAATATTGATCATATATCTAATCATGGCATGAATATTAAGACACAAGTGATTCAAAGCAATAGTGTAGTTTTGACATAAAGACATTAATACTCAGGCATCCCAACAAACAATCATGTCTTTCAAAATATCAAGGCTAAAGAACGCTATCCCTACAAAATCATATAGCCTTGTTCATGCTCTGTCTTCTTAACACAAAGTATAAATCATGTACTACCCCGGTGTCAGCCAAGCAATTGGTTCATACTTTTTAACGCGCTTCAGCATTTTCAACTCTCACGCAATACATGAGCGCAAGCCATGGATATAGCACTATGGGTGGAATAGAATATGGTGGTAGGTTTCAAAGGGGTAAAAGTGGAGAAGAAAGTCTCGCATCAACTCAGCGTATCAACGGGCTATGGAGATGCCCATCAATAGATATCAATGCGAGGAGTAGGGATTGCCATGCAACGGATGCACTAAGAGCTATAAGTGTATGAAAGCTCAATATGAAAACTAAGTGGGTGTGCATCTAACTCTATAATGAGAAATTCCCACTAGTATATGAAAGTGACAACATAGGAGACTCTCTACATGAAAAACATGGTGCTACTTTGAAGCACAAGTGTGGAATTAGCATGCCCCTTTTTCTTTCTTCTTTTTTTCATTTTTTCTTTTTCTATTTTTCTTTTTTTTCTTTGTCCGGAGTCTCATCCCGACTGGTGGGGGAATCATAGTTTCCATCATCCTTTCATCATTGGGACATGCTCTAATAATGAATAATGATGATCATCACACTTGTATTTACTTATAACTCAATATTACAGTGATAGTAGAACAATGTATGACTCTATATGGATGCAATGATCTAGCGTAGCAAAGATATCAAAAAAGGGACAAGCCATGGAAACATCATGCTAGCTATCTTACGATCATCTAATGCAATATGACAATGAATGCTAAAGTCATCAAAACGGAAGCGGTGGAAGTTGCATGGCAATATATCTCGGAATGGCTATGGAAATGCCATAATAGGTAGGTATGGTGGATGTTTTGAGGAAGATATAATAAGGCTTATGTGTGATAGAGCGTATCATATCACGGGGTTTGGATGCACCGGCGAAGTTTTCATCGACTCTCGAGGTGAGAAAGGGCAATGCACGGTACCGTAGAGGCTAGCAAATTACGGAAAGGTAAGAATGCGTATAATCCATGGACTCACATTAGTCATAAAGAACTCACATACTTACTGCAAAAGTTTATTAGCTCTCGAAGCAAAGTATTACTACGCATGCTCTTAGGGGGGAGGTTGGTAGGAGTTAACCATCGCGTGCCCCCAACCTTCACACAAAGATAGACAATCAAGAATAAATTGTGCTCCAACTTCCTAGCATAACGGGAGACTATACGTGCATGCTTTGGGAATCACAAACCTTAACACCAATATCTTACTAAACACGATCATCCACTAGTACCTCCCACATATTATCATCTCTATATCGCGAAACTATTGCAAGGAATCAAACATATCATATTCAGTGATCCATAAGTTTTATGTAGGATTTTATGACTAACCATGCAAATGACCAATTCCCGTTGACTCTCTAAATAGATATAAGTGAAGACAGAGAGTTTAATTCTTTCTACAAAAGACCATGCTATAATAAATATAAGTGAAGCAAAAAGAGCATTCTACAAATAACGGTTTTCTATGTGAAGAGAAACAGGCAATCCAAACTTCAAATGATATAAGTGAAGCACATGAAGCATTCTATAAAGCCATACTCAAAAGATATAAGTGAAGTGCAATGAGCATTCTATAAATCAACCATGTACTATCTCATACCAGCATGGTGCATAAAATAAAAGTGAAAACTAAACACAAAAGACGCTCCAAGATTTACACATATCACATGAACGAAACGAATACGAAAACATACCGATACTTGTTGAAGAAAGATGGGATGCCTTCCGGGGCATCCCCAGGCTTAGACGCTTGAGTCTCCTTGGATATTTACTTGGGGTGCCTTGGGCATCCCCAAGCTTGAACTCTTGCCTCTCCTCCTTCTCCTCATATCGAGACCTCCTCGATGTTCGAACACTTCATCCACACAAAACTTAACAGAAGACTGGTGAGATCCGTTAGTATAATAAAGCAAATTTCTACTTTAAGTACTGTTGCAAACCCATTAATATTTTATATTTGCATTATACCTGCTGTATTATAACTTTTTTATGGCTTACACCACCGATAAAATCGATAGTTTCATCAAAACAAGCAAAACAATGCGTCAAAAACAGAATCTGTCTTAAACAGGATAGTCTGTAGTAATCTGAACTTTGACTATACTTATGTAACTCCAAAAATTCTGAAAAATTAGGAAGGAATAAAAAATTTGTATAGAAATACTGTGTAGAAATTTCAGAAACTTTTGACGTTCCAATAAAAAATGAAAATTCACACACTACAGCTAAAGTTTCTGTTTTTACACCGCACATACCAACAAGCAATCTAATCATCCTAAAGGCAAATCTTGGCACATTATTTTTATTATACAATGGATTTGTACAAGGGGATAATTATTTTTGTTGGAAAATTTTACGTGATTCAAGATTCACAGAGTTTCCATGGTCATGAACAAAAGTTCAAGGACGTCCCCCACTTCAACGGTGCTCATCATCTCTCTCACTTTCACCTTTCTTTTTGTGAAGTTTTAGGTTCCCCTCTATATTTTTTTGTTTTTAAACTTTATAAAATCACACAACAGAATAAAATGACTCTCTAAAACTTCTGGGTTGTCTCCCTGGAAGCGCTTTCTTTAAAGCCATTAAGCTAGGCATAAAGTGCTCAAGTAATGGATCCACCCGGATCCCAAGGTATATCAAAGCCAATTTTAATTAACAATGATTTGTAATTTAGTAATGAGCACAAAGTGATATATATCATGTGATAACGAAGCCTAACCCTCTTCCTATGCATTGGCATATCATACAAGAACAATTCATGCACATCAAGTAAAGGCCAATGCATAGTATAAACAGTTTCTTGCAATTTTATAGTATTGGAAACATAGAGAGGTGAAAATTTAGTTCCTCTCTCATAATAATTGCAAGTAGGAGCAGCAAGCACATGCATATTATATTCATCAAAATCATCATGCGTAGTAGCAAAACGAACCCATCAATATAATCCTTAATAAGAGCAAACTTCTTTGATATAGTGTAGTTAGGAGAATTCAAAAAGATAGTAGGACTATCATGTGTTGGTGCAATAGCAACAATTTCATGCTTAACATAAGGAACTATAGAAAGTTCATATTCATAAGCATAATTCATATTGGCATCATGGCCACAAGCATAGCAAGCATCAAGTTCATCAAAAAGGGATATTTCAAAAGAATCCTCGGGATCATAGCAATTATCATAGCATTCATCATAGCATTCATCCTTCGGTATGTGCAAAGGGAAATTAAACAATGTATGAGTTGAAGAGTTACTCTCATTGGAAGGTGGGCACGGGTAGCTAATCCGCTCTTCCTCCTTTTGTTCTTCGCTCTCCTCCTCATCTTTTTCATCTAATGAGCTCACAATTTCAGCAATTTCTTCTTCCATAGATTGCTGCAAAATATTAGTCTCTTCCAAGGCAGCCGTCATTCTTTCAATAAATTCAATAATATCAGCATTGCAATCATAATTCTCATAGCGATATTTAAGTATGGATAAATTTTCAGATTTATAAGGAATGTCATCATCATACTTTTCAAGCAAAGAAGCAATTTCATAAGCACCTTTAAAAGCAACAAATTCTTATATTCGTTCCACATCATAGTTATCATAAATACCTTTAGCATAAGAAGCCAAGGTTTCATTATCATTAAATTTACATTGAAAGGGAAGCTGTGGAGCCTCTATCTTAGAGAAACAAGTAAAATCACATCTCAAGCATGCATCCCAAGCAAACCATTGCAATATTTTAATTTGATCCCATAAGTGTTCCCCTTTTTGAGACAAGCGATAATCCCTAAAGTACTCACGTTAATCCAACGTTTCTCCCATTATAAAGTTTAATGATGATTTCTCAGGATTATCAAAGGAGTAATTAACGTGTTTCATATAACTAGCATCGAGGGTTTTAGGAGGTTCCCCATCTCCATGAGTAGCAAGTACCACTAATTTTTTTGGTGTTTCGTGTTCCATATCCATAACTAAAGATATAAAACAACTAATAATAGAAAATAAAAATTACATAGTGACAAAGCAAACAAGCACACACGAGAATATTCACCCCACGCTATTGCTCCCCGGCAACGGCGCCAGAAAAAGGTCTTCATAACCCACAAGTGCAGAGGATCGTTTGTAGCCTTTTTTGATAAGTAAGAGTGTCGAACCCAACAAGGAGCTAAATGTAGAACATATATTCCCTCAAGTTCTATCGACCACCGATACAACTCTATGCACACTAATGCTTGCTTTACCTAGAACAAGTATGAAACTACTTTGCGGGAATAAAACTAGAAGTACTTTGCAAGAAAATAAACAACGTGGAAATAAAAGTTAGGTGCTGTTTTAATAAAAGAACAATAAAAGTAAATAGACTAGTAGAAAGCTTTTTGTGTAACGCAAGAGAAAGATTGTCCATAGGCAATTGAATATGATACGATAGATACTTGTTATATGCAATGAGGGAGAGGCATACGCTAACACACTTTCCGTACTTTGATCGTATGCACTTATGATTGGAACTCTAGCAAGCATCCGCAACTACCAAAGTTCATTAAGGTAAAACCCAACCATAGCATTAAGTATCAAGTCCTCTTTACTCCCATATGCAACAACCCACCTACTCGGGTTTATGCTTCTGTCATTCAACCAACCCACCATAGGCAAATCATGAACATATTGCAACACCCTACAACGGGGATCCCTCACGTTTGCGCGACATGGAGGGCACCATAGGACAACACCATATCAACATACACTCATATCAATAACATTATACCACAATTAACTCGTTGGACAAAAGAGATCTACTACTCAAACATCATAGGATAGCCAAATATCATTGGGAAATAATATAGGGAGTTGTGCACCATGTTTATGTAGAGATTACAGTGGGGAAGAGAGGTGTTACACCACTGCATAGAGGGGGAGAGAGTTGGTGTTGACGGCGGTGAAGTTGTTGGTGTAGATCGCCATCACGATCCTTGCCCCGACGGCGTTCTGGCGCCACCGGGAGAGAGAGCCACCCACCTTCTTCTTCTTCCTTTGCCTCCCCTAGATAGGAGGAGAGTTCCCCCTCTATTCCATGGCCTCCATGGTGGCGGAGGGGCAGGAGCCCCTCCTAGATTGGATCTCCCTCTCTGTTCTCTTCTGTTTCGCGTTCCTGTTTTCTGGCCGAAAACCGTTTCTTATATTCCCGGAGATCCATAACTCCGATCGGGCTGAAATTTTGAGGTGATTTTTATACAAAAATTAGATTCCTTGCGCCCGAAGGAGAGCTCCAACCGACTTACGAGGTGGGCACAAGACACCACCACGCGTTTGGGCCCCTTGGGCGCGCCCTGATGTATCGTGGGGGCTGTGGGGCCCCGTTTGCGTTGATTCCACTTCTCAAAGTTCACAAATATTCCAAAAAAAAATCTCCGTAAATTTTTATCGCGTTTGGACTTCGTTTGATATGGATATTCTACGAAACAAAAAACATGCAACAAATAGGAACTGGCACTGGGCACTGGATCAATATGTTAGTCCAGTAAATCATATAAAATGTTGCCAAACATATGTGAAAGTTGTATAATATTGGCATGAAACAATCAAAAATTATAGATACGACGGAGACGTATCAGTGTCCAAGGAGGAGAAGACAGACGTGGAGATCCTAGTGATGGCCATGGTGACCATAGTCAGGAAGGGCCTCAACGGGATGAATCTTTTGGAGGTTTTCCTTCAATGGAGGATCCAACCCTTGCAGGCAAGGGCTCACCCATGTGGGAGTACGTGGGGCCGAGTGACCCTACGCGAGTTCACCGGAGGATTTAAGCGCGGAGACGCTGGAGGCGAAGCTCACGGCCATCACCTCGGCACGCGGCAACCCTCGGGGCTATTGATAGCTCCTTTCGATAAGGAGCACCCATCGATTGAGGTAACCTTGAATCTTCTTGATCTAAATGATTTTGATGTTGTTATTTGACTATTGCTGATTTTGTTGCTCCCTTCTCTTGTCAGAGTTTGGAGGAGATGGTCAGCATGGTGGCGGTTATCAACCGCACACCCGTGGACGTGGCAAGTGACACCGAGCGCCAAGAGGACTTGGGAGACGAGAATGGCAATGACGATGACGAGACAAAGGAGGAGGACGATGACTCCGAGGAGGGAGATGAGGTGGAGTCCTATATGTCGGAGAACGTTCTGGCTGAAAGCCGCTTGTCAGGGATATAACCCCGCGGTATAACCCGTCCTATTGGGCCGGGTCAATGTAATGGCGGCTCTAGAATTATATTCAAGATGGGCCATGCCATGAGTATAAGGCAAACGAAGCGGTTGCTGAGTAAGTCGCCGGGCGGCCCAAGCGCATGGAGACGGCGACTCATGGCCCACAGGGCAGAAGGCGCCATAAGATTCCTTGCTTGAGGGGCAAGGCGTGTTAGAGACATGATAGGTTACGAGTTATAATATGACTCGGACTCTGTTGTAAACCCTGGGGTCTTGACCTATATATAAAGGCGAGCCCCTAGGACCGAAAGACTCAAGTTAGACACCCTCGAAAGCTAGGTTTGTGATTCCGCACCCTTGTAATCGAGATCGCCATCAATATAGACACAAAGCAGGACGTAGGCTATTACCTCCATCGGAGGGGCCGAACCTGGGTAAACTCGCCTTCCGTTCCCGTTCAACCCCTTTGAGTCACCACCTAGCGGCGATGGCCTCAGACCTAAGTCCTTGCACGAGGACATCTACCGTGACAAAACCACGACAGTTGGCGCCCACCGTGGGGCCCTCGCCAGGTGGAATTGAGATCTCGAAGGGAACTTGTCCAGGGTTCGGGAAATCGGCGGTTGATCAGATTCGCCGCGACAAGATCTGCATCGACGAACCAGCTCGGCGTGCACGACCCGGCCTGGATTAAACCGGCCGGCGTCCTGTTTTCGTCGGTTTCACTCAGGGAGTTTGCCTCCCGGAGGAGCCGGCGGGCAGCGACGACATTCTCGTCGGTTCAGATGGTGACTCTTCCATAGGAGAAACTGAATCAATCTGTCCTCTCTATGATGGCAGACTCGGGGGTCCTTGGAGATTGAAACCCCTGAGGAAGTCCATGAGTCGCTTAGACAGGTCGCTGTCTACATGGCATGAACCGCGGCGGCTCAGAACCCATCCGCATCCGGAGCGGCGGGTGGATCTGGCGGGTCTGGCAAGACGCCGGTTCAAGCCATGACGGATTTGATGGCTGAGATGGCAAAGCTCGTGGAGAGTCACATCACGGCGGAAAATCAGGAAGAGTGTAACACGGAGGTGATCAAACTGCGAGACCAGATGACCGAGGTATAAAGGGAAATCGATGCTGAGAACGCCAGGATGGCGGAACTATAGGCTCGCATACATAATGAGTCGGAGCGCCTTAAGGCCGAGGCTTGGCAGTTAGGACTTCAGAGAGAGGCGTCTGAGGCGGTTTACCAAAGGAGACACCGGAGCCGGCTGCCACTGAACCTCGAGCCACAACAACTCTTCAACACCCCTCAGCAGACGCCGGGGGCGGGGCATCCGCTTGGAAATCAAAAAAATGAGCCGCCTCAGCCACCACCAATTCCTTCTCCGCCACAACGTTTACAGACACCACGGGGTCATTTTTCTAACCCTGTTGACAATGTGCTAGCTGCAACCCGGCATTTGGAATCTTTACCCATACTTGGGAATACCCCTGTTGATGGTGAGGCCAGGAACGCCATAGAGATGTTGAAGGCAGCAGTGGTGCAGCAAGCACAGTATTCCTATAGCCGCGATCGGATGCACTCCACCCCATATGCCAGCCGTAGCAAGAGTCGCCACTTGGAGTCTCCGGCTGTTTCTAGCAGTGGGCACAGGCAACAGCCTCAGACTTCTCCGACTGGGCCTATTCCATTGGGAGCACATGCAATTGTTGATGTGGCTAGGGGAGCGCAACAAGCAGAGGCGAAAACAGCAGCACGGGCGATTCAGCAGATTCCTCCTCAACCAAAAACCGGGACCAATAGTAGGACGATTGGGATACCTTGCCTATCCTCGGCTCTCCGCGCCGAGCGTATGCCCAAAGATTTCAAGGGACCACGCAAGGTGCCAAACTACACGGTGAATCTTGAGCCGGCGGCTTGGATCGAAAGCTACGAGTTGACGATGGATATGTTGGATGTCAGTGATGCTATGTGTGCCAAATACTTAACCATGATGCTGGAGGGACCGGCTAGAACATGGTTTAAGAATTTGCCGCACAACTCCATCAACACCTGGGCAGAGCTTAAAGAGCGTTTCATCAAGAATTTCCAGGGAACGTGCAAAAAGCCAGTGACGATAGTGGACCTTCAACATTGCGTCCAGCGTGTGGATGAGTCGGCTCATCATTGGACTCGTCGGGTCGTGGAAATCATACACTCGTCAGACAACATTACGGTGGAAAAGAATTGCCATTTCCAGCCACAGGTCCAGAAGCTCGGGCGGCTCAAGCGTAAGGTGCAGGACATGGGCGACTTAATGGATGTTCTCACCAGGTACGCCGAGTCAGACAGTACAAAGGATCCAGGATCAGATGAAGATAAGATCGGCAAGGGAAAGAAAGGTGAAGGTAGTAAAGGCCAGCATAATCCTGGTGGTAACGAGGGAACCCAGAATAATAATGGCAAGCGGAAGCAGCCAAACGGTGGGTCAGACTTTGTGGCCAACACCAATGTTGGCTTCAAAAACCAACGCCGCAATGGTCGCCCTGGAGGGACTTATAATGGGAATAAGCCTCAAAACTAGGAAGCTCTCAAGGGACCGTGTCCCAAACATAGTACCCAGGACAAGCCGGCTACCCACTCATGGGAAAACTGTTACATCAAGCAGGAATTTCGCAACCAGGACTTCCAAAATAATCAAGGGGGCAATGGTGGAGGATACCCGGGTCAGCACGGTCTTGGTGGGTCACAGGGTGGCTCAGGAGCAGGTTTCCCGCACCCGAGGAATAATGGCAATGGACAGCATCCTGGCCAGGGTAGTCAGCATACTAACCAAGGCGGATTCCAAAGTAATCCTAAGCAGCTGAACAGCGGTCAGTACCATTAGTACTTAAGACCTTAAATAAAAGCATATTGTCTGGAGAGTCTATAAGAAGAATTTTTTACCTCAAAAGAAGAAAGCAAGCCGGCTTCGGGACACCTGCGGCCTTACTATACTTAGAGCCACCGGCTCCTTTTTGTAATTCACCCCCCATGCAGTTTTTGTATATACTTCTTTATGTTTCGAATATAATAAAGTGTAACACCCTGATTTCATGGTACAGTAAACTCATGCTAATGGTGCCATGTCATCATAATTAATTTTTCTAAACTTCACTTTGATCCGAGCCAAGTTTAAAATAAAGTCAAAAATAATATTTATTTAAACAACTAAACAAAAATGTATACAATATGTAATAAAATCCTCCAGTGTTTGTGAAAATAATATCAACTCCATTTGGATTCCCAATTTGTCCCTAGAAATTATTTTAGTGGTCCAATAGAAAATTACTTGACCTCATCAAATTCTAAAAATGTTTGAATAGTTCCAGTTGGCCCCAAACTTTTTGTGCAACCTAGTAATATTGCATATCATTTATGTGTGAAGTTTCATAATAAATAAAACTCATTTGTTAGCCAAAAATATATACAAAACTGTAGCTAATAAAAGTAACAGAAAAGAATAAAGTAAGGGATAGGACATACCTGTTCACCTGGGCTTCTTGTACACAGTAGAGGACCAACCCACCAGAAGGTCTTCTCCTTCCTCTGTTCACCAGAGCCTAGGTGGACGCTGCACCCCCGTCCGTGGCCATGGATGGCCACGTACCGAGCATCTAGGCCCTCCGTGACGCCTACAAGACCTGCGTTGCACCCCCCCTCAACCCTAGCCTCTCATCCCTCAGCCTCGCTCACACCCACTGCCGTCCCCGACCCCCATGGCCGCCTCGCCGTGAATCTCGCGCCCTCCGTCGACCCCGTTGTCGGTGTCAAAACCGGCGGATCTCGGGTAGGGGGTCCCGAGCTGTGAGTCTAGGATCGATGGTAACAAGGGGATGAAGGAGACGATGTTTACCCAGGTTCGGGCCCTCCTATGGAGGTAAAACCCTACGTCCTGCTCGATTATATTGATGGTATGAAGGTTACAGAGTTGATCTACCTCGAGATTGACTAGCTGAAACCCTAGATGAGTTTCCCTGTCCTACAATCTAAAACCCTCCCAGTTTATATAGACACCGGGGGATACCTAGGGTTTACACATGACAGGTCTCCTGTCGAGAATGGAGACGTCGATTCCCTCATCTTGACTTGGAGTACACGACGCGCCTTCGGGACTTCCTTCTAGAACACAGGGTCTTGAGGTATCTGGCCCTTCCTGCGACAGTCAGAGTGTGGCCCATCAAGCCGGCCTATTGAGAGACAGGCCAGCGGCCCGAGGACCCCTTAGTCCAGGACTCCCTCAGTAGCCCCCGAACTAGCCCCCAACGCCAAGGGTCTCAGCTCTGGCTGCTCCGCGTGATTAGAGTCTTCGGCTTGCGGGGTGAGTTCTTCTTCCCATTAAAGATCGGCTGATACTTGTCCGGTTTCCGATCATACGATAGCCCGGACACCATGAGTTGTTCAGTCCCGAAGGCCAAACGTTAAAGTGTAAACAGTGTTTTTCTCACTACCTTTCTGACGAAGGGTCGTGGTCTACCACGACCGCCGAACCAGTTATGAAAACTCGATTCGCAGTTCGAGGCCGTTTTTACATTGGCACGACTCATCAATGTATAGATCGTGCTCCGTTTCACATGGGATATGATTAGCATCTCAAGTTTCTTTACGCACGTCTTGGGAAGCGGAGAGATTTGTGGCGCAGTAAAGGGAGGCTAATCAGCTTGAGGACAAGCCTACCATGCGCCAACTCTTCAGCACTACCTCTGAGAAGTTGTGGAAGGCATTATTCAAGCCTCGGAAAAGCTGGCCGGCCAAGGAAGAGGATTCGGGCCTAAGCGTCGATAACCCACCTACCCAGGTACGGTATAATTTTAATCCACTGACTCTGTTTCTCTGACCAAAGGACTGAGCACCTTCCCCCTCATTCTCGCAAAAATGGTTGAGGAAAACCGCGAAAGTAAACAACGCAGCACCACAACCCGAAGACCCCAGGTCGGAGTTGTTGACGACGATGCTCGTCGTGGCGCCGTACTCGGCGCCCGATAAGAAGGAGGAGAAGAAGAAGGCCAGAGAAGGTCTCCGCATAAGGGACCAGCCGGACGCTATGTCCGAGGAAACCCATGCCTCCTCTAGCCATGAGGAAGAGGATGAAGACGGGGGGGGGAGGCGTTTCCCCCTCACAAGAAAGAGGGCGGCATCGCCGGACGCCGCGGAGGATGCACCTCCTCCTGCCCTGAAGAGGGCGTGTCGGCCGAGGTTGATTCTGGCTGATGACAGCTCGGACTCTGATGCAGAGTCCGAGGACTTTGAGAAGGTTCCCCAAAGGAACATAAGGGTTAAGCCCCCAGCTCGAAGGTATGAATCCAAAGACTCCCTGGGTCATTTATGCAAAGTTTTTAATGTTTTAAGTGCAAGAACGTCTTTTAATCTGCAGCCCACCGCGCGTTCTCCCCACTGACCAAATATCGGATGGGGAGTCTCCACCCGCCGAGCTGGCGGACAGTGGGACTGCGTCCCACCCCACACCTTGGGGGGCCGCGAAGGATGCCGCGGAGGTGTCATCCCGCCAGCTCCTTTGGAGCCGAACACAGGCGGTGGGGGTGATGACGTCATGGCCGAGGTTAAAGCCTCGACCGCCGAAGACCAGAGGGAGGAGCCCTTCCTGGCCACTGAGGAGGAAGGACAGAGGAATGTCCAGTCCCCTTCGAGGTCATCTCCGGAGCGCACTGTGCCTCCGGAGCTACCGGCTCAATCCCCAGTCAGAGATCGGGCTAGCCGGTCATCACCGGCGCCACCGATGACTGGGTGGCCGGTCATGGAGGAGGCTCTATCAAGTGCCTCCATCTCCGAGGATCACCGCACTCTTATGGGTGCGGTTTTGCAAGGAATTCAGTCCATCGATAGCGGACTGAAAGAGGCCTTCAATGGTCTCTTGACGGGCTTCAAGGTGAGTCACGTAATACCCTTTTCCCGAACAATTTTAATTTTATTAAGTTTATGCTATCTTTATATATGTAGTAGCCCCCGAGCCCCGGGTGGGTTTGCAAAAATGCACCCGGGGGTCTAATACTCAGGAGTGACCAACGATGCGCAAGGCGCCATTAGTCCCACAATGTTCTACAAGCCCTTAAGAGGACCGAACATAGGGTCGTATCCTTGATGGTTCGGGGGTTGGAACGCACATAACCGGATATATGTTTTTTTATTTTTTGTAGGCCTCGTCCTCGGCGGCGGCCTTTAATGTCGCTGAGCTTACCGAGCTAAATCGGAAGCTCAAGATCTCCGAAGAGGAGCTTGATAGCCTGAACAAGAGGTTCGACGAGGCACAAGGTAAGCCGAATTGTAACATCCGGGTTGTATATTGTTAATGATCCGCACTGGTAACCCAGTGTAATTATTTATTTATTGCTTCCACAGCTTCAGCTGCGGTGGTTGAAAAACTCAAGGCCGAGCTCAAAAAGATGAAGCAAGAGGCCGCGGATGAGAAGGCGGCCGCCGAACAAGCAGCAGCCGCACTCTCCACTTTGAAAGCTGCGAGTGCTAAGCAGGAGGCCCGGGTGGAGGAAGTGCAGCAGGAGCTCAA
This sequence comes from Elymus sibiricus, assembly GCA_039707655.1. Lineage (NCBI taxonomy): Eukaryota > Viridiplantae > Streptophyta > Magnoliopsida > Poales > Poaceae > Elymus > Elymus sibiricus. Next base: position 226,463,228 of record CM077665.1, on the reverse strand, counting down.
GGATGCCAGCACGAAGTGCGAGGCCATTGAGCAGAAAGGCAAAGAGCAAGCCACCGAGCTATCCGCGCTGAAATCCGAGCTCCAAAAGGAGCGGGTGGACCGGCGGTCCTTTGAAGAGGAGGTTCGCCAAGTCAAGGCTGTCACAGATGGTAAGCCGTATTCACTACAATGCGCCTTTGGTGGTAGCAGGTTTGCTTTGCTCACCCAGGTGTGGCGTTCCTCAGGCGTCTGTGTGGATCTCCAGAAGTGTGCAGCGGACGCGAACAAGTTCTATGCTTCGCGGGAGGAAGATTATGAGGCTCGGCTATTCTGGGCACAGTTTGAGTCCCCCGAGCGCTCTCCTCTTCTGATCGAGCAGATGAAGCAACTGATAGAGCTGCACAGGATGGCAGAGCTGGCCATGAAGGATCTTTGCATCCGGCTGTGGCCTGAAGAGCCGTTGCCGAGCAGCTACTTCGGCTTGGTGCAGAAACTGTGCGATGCTGTGCCTCGGATCGACGCGCTAAAGTGTTCTACATGCATCGAGGGAGGTCGGATGGCCTTTGCAAAGACCATGGTGCACTGGCCGAAGCTCAAGTCGACCAAGATGGCCACCGCACCTCCGCCCCCTGGAAAGGGGCATAGGCGCCCCGAGCTATACTTCTCCGCAGTGATGGAGGGTGCTCGGGCAATAGAGGCCCAATGCTCCAAAGACTTTTTGTATGAATGAGCATGTTGTAATATGTCCGAAGACTTTTAACGCTTTATAATCAGCGTTGCATGGTTTATCATGTCTTGTAAGTCTTTAGTATTTATTTTGACTCCCGTGTGGCCGTTTTATCTGAAAGTTGCGAGTCGTCGGCTTCAGCCCCCACGTAGATACTACGCGGGGTGTTTCAGCCTCCACACTACGACCCTTATCCGAGATATCGGTACGCGAAGGCGGTAGTGCGAGGGGAACAAGGCAATCGGACTATGGTGCTTTATCGCTTTCACTTAGCCATAGGAGCTTAAAAAAATGCGGGGGCTGATGACCAGCCCCCAGTGTTTTGTGATGTGCGGATGTACCGGGGCCGAAGCCAGCATGACATGGTTCGTACAAGTATGAAACCCATCGTATAACACGGAATAACCTCTATCGATTTTTTACTATGACACTTATGCTCGGATTTGCAGACCGGTTCTCCCTTACTATGACGGTCAGTTTTCGGCTTTCTCCCCTGAGGTGCTTGACCAGGCGAACTAGAAACACAATCGCAGTGGTTCTCCCTTTGCCCCTTTAGCTGAACGAGCGGAATGTAAGGGGGCAAACACAGGAGCCGGGCAACCCAACTATTGACCCAAGACACAGTTCGGATCCGATGCATATAAAGCAAAATCCAAGACGCCGAGCACACGACCAGTTGTGTTGGGGTGATGCTCAGGGCGATATTTTAAATTCAAGCCCCCGGTGTATTCGCTGGTTGCATCGTAATGTATACCGAACAATTGCGCAAGAGGCGTTGACAAGAACAGAGTATGTACCATAAAATACAGCGTAGAGGCCATGTATAATGGTCTTTTATTTGCTCAACAACCCTAATAATTCAAATTGCCGAAGAAACTGTTTACAGGTATTTTGAAGATAAAACATTGAATTTACAGAGGAGAGGTTGTACCAGGGGTCTTCGATTGGTGGCTTGACGTCCTCGATGTGCCCTGTCGCCCGTCTGCTCCTGTGCCTCCTAGGGAGATGTATTCTTTTAAGGGTGATGCTATCGTCGAGCGGACCTTGGGAAGAAGGTCTTGAGAAGTCGCCGAAGTATGGATGAGCTTTACGCTTTAGCAGGTCCTTGATGGTACATGTGTTATGTCCGAGGACGTGTACTGGTAGTAGTTCGGTCCAGCCGAGCACTTACCCTTTGATGGTTGTTCCCCACTATTGCCCATGGAATTTTGAGTGCGAAGTTGTGCCTTCTCGGCACGTGTTTGACAGTCATTAGGGCTATGCAATGGGGAGCGTGTCCCTATTTCTAGGGAGAAGAGGATTCTGGGAGTTCGGATTGAAACCGAGCTCGTTTGTCAACCTTACGTGCCTTTATGGCAGATTTCGGTGTTTGCCGACCGTCCTCATAATGGAATTCGGCCGCCAGGACCAATGCATGTTCCTTAGTTCGGAGGGAACGCTCTGTGTTGCCGTTGACAGTGATGACCCCCTTGGGCCCGGGCATCTTGAGCTTGAGGTATGCGTAGTGTGGGACGGCGTTAAAGTGAGCGAACGTTGTACGGCCCAGCAGGGCGTGATAACCGCTGCGGAAAGGTACGATGTCGAAGATCAAGTCCTCGCTACGGAAGTTATCGGGCGAACCGAACACCACTTCCAGGCTCACAGAGCCCGTGCACCGGACTTCGACGCCTGGGATCACTCCTTTAAAGGTAGTGTTGCTGTGTTTGATCCTTGATGGATCTATACCCATCTTTTTCACCGTATCTGAGTAAATCAAATTGATGCTACTTCCTCCGTCCATTAGGACTTTAGTGAGGTGATACCCATCGATAATGGGGTCTAGGACGAGGGCAGCTGATCCCCCATGACGGATACTGGTCGGATGGTCTCGTCGATCGAAGGTGATCGGGTACGCCGACCATGGGTTATACTTCGGGGCTACGGGCTCTACGGCGTAGACCTCTCGAAGGGCGCGCTTCCTCTCCTTTTTGGGTATGTGAGTGGCGTATATCATGTTCACAGTTTTTACCTCTGGAGGGAACTGCTTCTGTCCACCATTGATCGGACCGCGGGGCTCATCATCGTCCTCGTTGCGTGGGCCCTTATCTTGCTCCTTGGAGGCGAGTTTGCCGGCTTGTTTGAACACCCAACAGTTACGGTTGGTGTGGTCGGCGGGCTTGTCTTAAGTGCCATGGATCTGGCAAGGCCTCTCCATGATTTTGTCCAGCGGGGTGGGTCCGTCACGATTGCCTTTAGGGGGGTTCTTCCGCTGCCCGGGTCGAGGGTTGCGGAAGCCGGCATTAACGGCCGTGTCATCGGCGTCACTATTGCTGTGCCGGCGTTTATTTTTATTGCATCGTGGTTTCCTGTTTCCATCCCGAACTTCGAAGGTGCCGGGGACTTCGGGGTTGTGGCTTCATCTCGCTAGCCAGTTATCCTCGCCCGCGCAGAAGCGGGTCATGAGTGATGTAAGGGCGGACATGGTCCTAGGTTTATCCTGACCGAGCTGGCGAGCCAGCCATTCGTCCCGAATATTGTGCCTGAAAGAGGCTATAGCCTCGGCATCTGGGCAATCGACGATCTGGTTTTTCTTGGTCAAGAACCGATTCCAGAATTGTCGAGCGGACTCTCCTACCTTTTGGACGACGTTGCTTAGGTCGGAGGAGTCTGGAGGCCGTACATAGGTGCCCTGGAAGTTAGATCGGAATGCATCCTCGAGATCCTCCCAACTCCCGATAGAATTTTCGGGGAGACTGTTTAACCAGTGCCGAGCTGGCCCCTTAAGTTTAAGGGGTAGATACTTGATGGCGTGGAGATCGTCTCCTCGTGCCATGTGAATGTGGAGGAGGAAATCCTCGATCCACATTGTTGGGTCAGTTGTTCCATCGTACTGCTCTATGTTCACGGGTTTGAATCCTTCTGGGAACTGATGCTGCATCACCTCATCGGTGAAGCACAGTGGGTGGGCAGCGCCTCTGACCCGGGCTATGTCACGCCGGTGGTCGGCGTCCGTTCTGGCCCGGTTTTGTTCCCGACCTCTATTGTTGCGGTCGAGCCAAGGCCGGTACCCGTCCTGTCTATCGGGGGAGTACCCTCTAGATCCGTAGATGGATCTCGTGCAGCCTGTTCTATAATCCAGGTCATGTCGTAGGTCGTACCTGTCCTCAGGCTCCATTGGCTCTTTTCCCCTCTTGCGGGTTATCGTCGGCCTATAACCGGTGTCGCCAGCCGTCCTATCTCTTCCTCGGGGAGGGCGGTCCGGCTGGTCGTATGGAGTGTGCTTGGGGGACGGCGTGTTAGGGAGCTCGTCATCAAATTGTGGCAGCAGCCATCGGCGTGGATAGCTCTTGGGTTGGTCCAGTAGGCCGGTACCGTATCCTTCCTCGGCTGATAGGACCCTCGTCCATCTATCATTGAGGGTATCTTGCTCGGCCTTAAGCTGCCGTTGTTTTGCCTTTAGGCTTCGGGCAGTGGCTATAAGCTGTTGCCTAAACCGTTCCTGATCCTCAAGGTTTTCGGGGACGATGAAGTCTTCGGCTTCAGGGCTATCCTCCTCCTCTACAGGGGAGAGATAGTTCTCATCCTCGGAATCGTCTGGATCTTCGGGGTCGCGCTGGTCCGCCGGCCTTTCCTGGTCCTCTAGTGGCTGCTCAGGGATATCGGGGTCGCCGAGGTCTTCCGGGGTATCGTTTTCCCCGGTGCCAGCGATAGCTTTCCTTCCCTTTTTGGTCTTTGATCATTTGCGCGGTTTCCGGCGCCTTGACGGCACTTCACCCGATTTATCACCATTGTTTGCGGGTGTGCGCTCGCCGTTATTGGCTGGAGTATCCACCATGTAGACGTTGTAGGTGGAGGTGGCAGTCCATCGCCCGGTGTTAACGGGTGTGGGAGAGCGATCCTCTTCATCCATGTCTTCTGCCTCCTCGGAGGCGTAGTCCAACATATCGGTTAAGTCTTCGACAGTGGCTACGAAGTGGGTGGTGGGTGGGATGAAAAATTCCTCTTGACCTGCCTTAAGACCGATCTGAGCGTGGATCGGGGCTGAGTCGTCAGTAATTTTCATCGATAAGAACCGATCTAGAGCTTCGTTGAGTGTCGAGAGCTCGATTGGGTCAATTTGCTCAGCGCTTTCGGAGTTAACCTCCGATGTGTCCGCACAAGAAGTGTGTTCTGCAGGAGATGGTACCCGGCCATCTGGCGCTATGGACGGATCCGGACTAAAAGCCAGATCATCACCGGGGTTGGTCCCGTGGGCGGGATCGAAAGCGAAATCCGAGGTTAAGGCCTCGGAGTCCTCGGGTGCGTCGGATGAAACTGCGAGCCCGGTGAGCGAAAGATCGCCCCGAGAGTCTACGGAGAACTCTAGGTTCCCGAGTCTGACCTCTAGATCAGGGGCGAAACTCCTGACCCGGCCAAGACGGCCGGTCGGGTCAGCGTGCAGCACAATGATGCTGAAAGCGAAGATCTGTCCAGGGACGAAGGAGTCCATGTTCCGGACTTCTTCGTTAATGACAACGCGAGCCATCGACTCCTTTGGCGATCACAGCGGAACTCTCAATGAAAGCACCAATGTCGGTGTCAAAACCAGCGGATCTCAGGTAGGGGTCCCGAGCTGTGAGTCTAGGATCGATGGTAACAAGGGGACGAAGGAGACGATGTTTACCCAGGTTCGGGCCCTCCAATGGAGGTAAAACCCTACGTCCTGCTCGATTATATTGATGGTATGAAGGTTACAGAGTTGATCTACCTCGAGATCGACTAGCTAAAACCCTAGATGAGTTTCCTTGTCCTACAATCTAAAACCCTCCCAGTTTATATAGACACAGGGGGATACCTAGGGTTTACACATGCAAGGTCTCCTACCGAGAATGGAGACGTCGATTCCCTCATCTTGACTTGGAGTACACGACGCGCCTTCGGGACTTCCTTCTAGAACACAGGGTCTTGAGGTATCCGGACCTTCCTGCGACAGTCACAGTGTGGCCCATCAAGCCGGCCTATTGAGAGATAGGCCAGCGGCCCGAGGACCCCTTAGTGCAGGACTCCCTCACCCGTGCCCGAAGACCATGTGCCGCAGCTCCTCCGGCCTCCGTTACGTCGTCCACGGCTACCACCTCGAGCTCTACGCTTTCGCATCACCGGGATCGACGTCTTCTTCCTCACCTACGGCCGTCGTTGCCTCGCCCGATCTACCTCACCAGAGCTCCTCCGCCCCGTCGAACGCGTCCTCCGCCTTCCCCTGTGAGCGGCACCCCCATTCCCCTCGTCCCCCCCTTTGTTCATCGCTCTGTGTCGCCGTCCCACACCGCATGAGTTTCGGCCGGTGGCCATGGCCACCGCGACTGCGCCCACACCCGTGCCCGAGTCTCGCGCGTCCTGCCTCGCCTCTGACCGTGCGTCGCCACGTCCGTGCTACGACCCGCAGCACGCGCCTGCTGCCGCACGCGCGCGTGCCCATCCTCCTGCGGCCTCCTCGCCCGCTTGCCCCCGTCGCTGCCGTTGCTGCGCCCGCGCTGCTGCTGCTCTTGCTAGCTGTTGTTAGAGCATCTACAGCCGGACTTGGCAAATCCGGCCCCTCAAACGCCCGCGGACGCGCCCGGACACGCCCGCGGGCGCATCCAGACGGGCCCTCATATTTCGTTCCGTGCATCCACATATCTCAAATCCGGACTCTCAAATCCATGCAAATACATGCATGTCGATCATACGAAACAAATTGTCCAAATGCCAAAGTTCGAAAGAAAGAAAAGCAAAGCAAATCATAGTTCAACAAACCGGACATGGAAAAATCAAATCAATGTCCGAGCATGACCGATGGCCTCCGATCACTCGCTGTGCGGCTGCTGCGAGAAGAAGAGTGCGTCTTGCTCCTCCTGAATCCAAGCTGCCAGCTCCGCCTGCATCCGCGCATGCTACTCCGTCTGAATCCTTGCTGCCTCCTCCGCCTGCATCCGGCCTGCCTCCTCCGCCGCAGCCGCCCTCCGGGCGTTGATCTCCTTCTTGTCCGCAAGCCACTTCTTTGCATGGTCATCCAAGCCGGTCACGTCCGCCAACATAATCTTCGCATCTTCCGCGTCCCGTGCGAGTTGCAACTTCTCCTTCTCGAAATCCATGTCGGCAAATGTTTTGGCCTTCTTGAGCTCCCATTTGATCACCGCTTCGCGCTTCTCCAACTCGATCTTCTCCCTCTCAATTGCAAGCTTCTTCTCCACCCTAGTTCTGTCCTGCTACTTCTCGGGCATGCATTGGTTTCCGTGAAGAGGAACGGATGATGCAGCAAAGTAGATAAGTATTTCCCTCAGTTGTTGAGAACCAAGGTATCAATCCAGTAGGAGATACAAGCAAGTCCCCAATAGATGTACCTACACAAAGAATCAAACACTTGCACCCAACGCTATAAAGGGGTTGTCAATCCCTTCACGGTTACTTGCAAGGATGAGATCTGATAGAGATAGATAGAATAGATTGCTTGAACGGAAAGTAAAACAAAAGTAAAAATAATGCAGCAAGGTATTTTTGGTATTTTTGGTTTTAGATCTGAAAGTATAAGATGGAAAATAGACCCGGGGGCCATAGGTTTCACTAGAGGCTTCTCTCATAATGGCAAGTATTACGGTGGGTGAACAAATTACTGTCGAGCAATTGATAGAAAAGCGAATAATTATGAAGATATCCAAGGCAATGATTATGCATATAGGCATCACGTCCGTGTCAAGTAGACCGAAATGATTCTGCATCTACTACTATTACTCCACACATCGACCGACTCCTGCCTGCATCTAGAGTATTAAGTTCATGAAGAACAGAGTAACGCATTAGGTAAGATGACATGATGTAGAGGGATAAACTCAAGCAATATGATGAAAACCCCATCTTTTTATCCTCGATGGCAACAATACAATACGTGCCTCGCTACCCCTACTGTGTCACTGGGTGAGGACACCGCAAGATTGAACCCAAAACTAAGCACTTCTCCCATTGCAAGAATTACCAATCTAGTTGGCCAAACCAAACCAATAACTCAAAGAGACTTGCAAAGATATGAAATCATGCATATAAGAATTCAGAAAAGACTCAAATAATATTCATAGATAATCTGAACATAAACCCACAATTCATCGGATCTCGACAAACAGACCGCAAAAGAGTATTACGTCGGATAGATCTCCATGAAGATCATGAAGAACATGGTATTGAAGAGCAAAGAGAGAGAAGAAGCCATCTAGCTACTAGCTATGGACCCGAAGGTCTGTGGTGGACTACTCACGCATCATCGGAGGGGCAATGGAGTTGATGTAGATGCCCTCCGTGATCGAATCCCCCTCCGGCAGATTACCGGAAAAGGCTCCAAGATTGGATCTCACGGGAACCGAGGCTCCTGGCGGTGGAAAAGTGTTTTCGTGGCTCTCTTCGGTATCCAGGGAATATTTGTGAATTTATAGGCCGAGAAATAGGGTTGGGGGAGCTGCCGTGGGCCCACAAGCCAGGGGGCGCGCCCTACCCCCATGGGCGCGCCCCTGTGGCTTGTGGCCACACGGCGGCTCTCCTGCCTTGGTCTCCAAGCTTGGTAGATGTCTTCTGGTCCAAGAAAAATTATTCCGAAGATTTTATTCCGTTTGGACTCCGTTTAATATTCCTTATCTGCAATACTCAAACACAAGGAAAAAACAGAAACTGGCACTAGGCTCTAGATTAATAGGTTAGTCCCAAAAATAATATAAAATAGCACATTAATGCATATAAAACATCCAAAACAGATAATATAATAGCTTGGAACAATCAAAAATTATAGATACGTTGGAGACGTATCAAGCATCCCCAAGCTTAATTCCTGCTCGTCCTCGAGTAGGTAAATGATAAAAACAGAATTTTTGATGTGGAATGCTACCTAACATATTTATCCATGTAATATTCTTTTTTGTGGCATGAATATTCAGATCCGTAAGATTCAAAACAATAGTCTAATATTGACATAAAAACAGTAATACTTCAAGCACACCAACAAGGCAATTGTGTCCTTTCGAAATAACATGGCCTTAGAAAGTTATCCCTACAAAATCATATGGTCTGGCTATGCTCCATCTTCCCCACACAAAGTATCTAAATCATGCACAACCCCGATGAACAAGTCAAGCAATTGTTTCACACTTTTGGTGTTCTCAAACCTTTTCAACTCTCACGCAATACATGAGCGTGAGCCATGGATATAGCACTATAGGTGGAATAGAATATGGTGGAGGTTGCAAGGAAAAAGGGAGAAGATAGTCTCACATCAACTAGGCGTATCAACGGGCTATGGAGATGCCCATCGATAGATATCAATGTGAGTGAGTAGGGATTGCCATGCAACACATGCACTTAGAGCTATAAGTGTATGAAAGCTCAAAAAGAAAACTAAGTGGTCGTGCAAGATGAAACTCCACTAGTTATATGAAAGTGACAAAATAGGAGACTCTCTATCATGAAGATCATGGTGCTACTTTGAAGCACAAGTGTGGAAAAATATAGTAGCAATTGTCCCTTCTCTCTTTCTCTCATTTTTTTCCTTTTTTTTTGGTGGGCATCTTTGGCCTCTTTTTTTTATTTGGGCTTCGCTGGCCTCTTTTATTATTTTGTAAAGTCCGGATACTCATCCCAACTTGTGAGGGAGTCATGGCTTCCATCATCCTTTTCTCACACGGGACAATGCTCTAATAATGAAAATCATCACACTTTTATTTACTTACAACTCAAAAAGAAAATTACAACTCGATACCTATGACAAAATATGACTCTATATGCAAGATGAAAGTGATGGTGCATGTCATGAAAAGCGGAACGGTGGAAGTTGCATGGCAATATATCTCGGAATGGCTATGGAAATGCCATAATAGGTAGGTATGGTGGTTGTTTTGAGGAACATATACGGTGGCTGTTTTGAGGAAGGTGGGTTTGATGTACTGGCGAAAGTTGCGCGGTACTAGAGAGGCTAGCAAAGGTGGAAGGGTGAGAGTGCGTATAATCCATGGACTCAACATTAGTCATAAAGAACTCACATACTTATTGCAAAAGTCTATTAGTTATCAAACAAAGCATTAGACGCATGCCCCTAGGGGAGAGGTTGGTAGGAGTTAACCATCGCGCGCTCCCGACCCTCACACAAAGGTTGACAATCATTAAACAAATCATGCTCCGACCTCGTTACATAACGGTTCACCATACGTGCATGCTACGGGAATCACAAACTTCAACACAAGTATCTCTTCCAATTCACAACTACTCACTAGCATGACTCTCATATTACCATCTTCATTATCTCAAAACTATATGCAAGGAATAAAACTTCTCATAGTATCCAATGCACTTAATATGAAAGTTTTTATTATATCCCTCTTGGATGTCCATTATATTAGGACTAAAATCATAACCTAAACAAATTACCATGCTGTTTTAAGAAACTATCAAAATAATATAAGTGAGGTACGAGAGTTCAATAATTTCTATAAAATATAACACCACCGTGCTCTAAAAAGATATAAGTGAAGCACTAGAGCAACATTGCCTAGCTCAAAAGATATAAGTGAAGCACATAGAGTATTCTAATAAATTCACGATTCAGCGTGTCTCTCTCAAAAAGAGTGTGTGCATCAAGGATGATTGTGGCAAACTAAAAATCAAAGACTCATATCATACAAGACGCTCCAAGCAAAACACATATCATGTGGTGAATAAAAATATAGCCTCAAGTAAATTTACCGATGGATTGAAGATGAAAGAGGGGATGCCTTCCGAGGCATCCCCAAGCTTAGGCTTTTTGTGTTGGGGAACGTTGCATGGGAAACAAAAATTTTCCTACGCACACACAAGATCTATCCATGGTGATGAGCATCTACGAGAGGGATAGTGAATCTACATACCCTTGTAGATCGCTAAGCGGAAGCGTTAAGAAACGCGGTTGATGTAGTCGAACGTCTCCGCGATCCAAATCGCAAGTCGTCCCTCGATCCGATCACGAACTAGTGCCGAACGGACGGCACCTCCGCGTTCAACACACGTACGGCTTGATGACGCCTTCACCTCCTCGATCCAGCGAGCGATGGTGAAGTAGTAGATGAGTTCCGGCAGCACGACGGCGTGGTGATGGTGGTGAGGAACAATCTCTGCAGGGCTTCGCCAAGCACTACGGAGATTATGACGGGAGAACTAGAGGGTTAGGGTTGCCGACACACGGCTTGGGAAATCTTGATATGTCCCGTGTGTTAGCCCTGCCCCTCTATTTATATGTTGAGCCTTGGGGTCTAAACTTGGAGTAAAAGCCTCCTCCAGGTCGGTTTTGCCCGCACAAGGTCGGTTTGGCCCGCAGGGAAAGAGTCCAACTCGGATCCCTGCAGTACCGTGCACAAGCGGTAGTACCGCTCACGAGCGGTAGTACCGCTTCACACAAGCGGTAGTACCGCTTATGCGGTAGTACCGCTTCACAAAAGCGGTAGTACCGCTTACGCGGTAGTACTGCCTTACCAGCGGTAGTACCGCTTAAGGCAGCAGCAAAACTTCCTTTTGCACTTTCCAATACCTCATGGGCTTTACCCCTTTGGCTCATATAAAGTGTTGCTGCACCCGAACACTTCCGTAAACATCCGGAACCCCTTCCGGTGAATTCCGGAACCCTTCCGGAGATCAAAACACTATTATCACATATATCAATCTTTACCTCCAGACTCTTCCGGAGATCCTCGTCATGTCCGGGATCTTATCCGGGACTCCGAACAACCTTCGGTCACCAACAAAATAACTCAACTATACTAATCGTTACCAAACGTTAAGTGTGTAGACCCTGCGGGTTCGAGAACTATGTAGACATGACCGAGACACCTCTACGATCAATAACCAATAGCGGGACCTGGATGCCCATATTGGCTCCTACATATTCTACGAAGATCTTTATCGGTCGAACCTCTATGTCAAGGATTCAGTTAATCCCGTATACTGTTCCCTTTGTTCTTCGGTATGTTACTTGCCCGAGATTCGATCGTCGGTATCTCTATACCTAGTTCAATCTCGTTACCGGCAAGTCTCTCTACTCGTTCCGTAATACAAGATCTCGTGGCTAACATTTTAGTCACATTGCTTGCAAGGCTCATTGTGATGTTGTATTACCGAGTGGGCCCTGAGATACCTCTCCGTCACACGGAGTAACAAATCTCAGTCTTGATCCATGCCAACCCAACAGACACCCTCGGAGATACCTGTAGAGCACCTTTATAGTCACCCAGTTATGTTGTGACGTTTGATACACACAAGGTACTCCTCCGATGTCAGGGAGTTGCATGATCTCATGGTCATAGGAACAGATACTTCACATGCAGAAAACAATAGCAATAAACTGACACGATCATATGCTACGTTCGTAGTTTGGGTCTTGTCCATCACATCATTCTTCTAATGATGTGATCCCGTTATCAAATGACATCTCATGTCAATGGCTAGGAAACCTTAACCATCTTTGATCAACGAGCTAGTCAACTAGAGGCTTACTAGGGACACAGTGTTGTCTATGTACCCACACATGTATTTGAGTTTCCAATCAATACAATTATAGCATGGATAATAAACGATTATCATGAACAAGGAAATATAATAATAACCAATTTATTATTGCCTCTAGGGCATATTTCCAACATTTTGGTATCCTTGAATATGGCTTGGGGTGCCTTGGGCATCCCCAAGCTTAAGCTCTTGCCACTCCTTATTCCATAGTCCATCAAATCTTTACCCAAAACTTGAAAACTTCACAACACAAAACTCAACAGAAAACTCATGAGATCCGTTAGTATAAGAAAAATAAACCACCATTTTAGGTACTGTCGTGAACTCATTCTTTATTTATATTGGTGTAATATCTACTGTATTCTAACTTCTCCATGGTTCATACGCCCCGATACAACCCATAGATTCATCAAAATAAGCAAACAACACAAAGAAAACAGAATCTGTCTAAAACAGAACAGTCTGTAGCAATCTATAGACTTCGAATACTTCTGTAACTCCAAAAATTCTGAAAAATTTGGAAAATCATGGCAATTTGTATATAAATCTTGTGTAAAAATTTCAGATCAAAAGCACGTTCCAGTGAATTTACAAAATTCCTGGACTGAGAGCAAAAGTTTCTGTTTTTCAGCAAAATCAAATCAACAAACACCGTAGACCATCCCAAAGGTCTTACTTGGATCAAACACTAATTTAAACAAGAAAACACAATTACTACAGAGGTAATAATGTGTGGAACACACAAAAACAGAAAGCAAAAAGTAAAATTGGGTTGCCTCCCAACAAGCGCTATTGTTTAACGCCCTTAGGTAGGCATAATGATTTCAATGATGCTCACATAAAAAGTAGTAATTGAAATATGCAAAAGAGCATCATGAATCTCATGAAAAACACGTTTAAGTCTAACCCACTTCCTATGCATAGGGATTTTCTGAGCAAACAATTTATGGAAACAAGAATCAATTAGCATAGGAAGGCAAAACAAGCATAACTTCAAAACTTTGAGCGCATATAGAGGAAACTTGATATTACTGCAATTCCTACAAGCATATGTTCCTCCCTCATAATAAATTTCAGTAGCATCATGAAGGAATTCAACAATATAATTATCACATAAATCATTCTTTTCATGATACATGAGCATGCAATCATCATAATGAATTTGCTCATCAAAACTTGGGGGACAAAAAATATCATCTTCATCAAGCATAGCATCCCCAAGCTTGTGGCTTTGCATATCATTAGCATAATTGACATTAATAGAATTTATAGTAACATCATTGCAATCATGCTTTTCAATCAAGGAGCTATCATGAATCACCTTATAAATTTCTTCTTTCAACACTTCATCAAAATTTTCAGATTCATGATTTTCAAACAAAACTTCATAGAGATAATCAAGTGCACTCAACTCACTAGCAATTGGTTCATCATAATTTGGTCTTTTGAAAAGATTAGCAAGTGGATGAGGATCCATATCAATAGATTTTTAACAAGCGAAGATGCAAGCAAATAGAAGGCACATGGCAACCCAAGCAAACAAAAAGAGATCCGGCGAGAAAAAGGCGAATAAAACGGCAAATTGGTGAAGTGGGGGAGAGGAAAACGAGAGGCAAATGGCAAATAAAGTAAATGCAAGAGATGAGTTTGTGATGGGTACTTGGATGGCTTAATGTAGATCTCCCCAGCAACCACGTCAGAAATTGACAAGTTGACGGGAAAGTTCTTCTCTTGACTTGCTATGTATCTCCCCGGCAACGGCGCCAGAAATCCTTCTTGCTACTTCTCGAGCATGCGTTGGTTTCCGTGAAGAGGAAAGGATGATGTAGCAAAGTAGATAAGTATTTCCCTCAGTTGTTGAGAACCAAGGTATCAATCCAGTAGGAGATACAAGCAAGTGCCCAATAGATCTACCTACACAAAGAATCAAACACTTGCACCCAACGCTATAAAGGGGTTGTCAATCCCTTCACGGTTACTTGCAAGGATGAGATCTGATAGAGATAGATAGAATAGATTGCTTGAACGGAAAGTAAAACAAAAGTAAAAATAATGCAGCAAGGTATTTTTGGTATTTTTGGTTTTAGATCTGAAAGTATAAGATGGAAAATAGACCCGGGGGCCATAGGTTTCACTAGAGGCTTCTCTCATAAGGGCAAGTATTACGGTGGGTGAACAAATTACTGTCGAGCAATTGATAGAAAAGCGAATAATTATGAAGATATCCAAGGCAATGATTATGCATATAGGCATCACGTCCGTGTCAAGTAGACCGAAACAATTATGCATCTACTACTATTACTCCACACATCGACCGAGTCCTGCCTGCATCTAGAGTATTAAGTTCATGAAGAACAGAGTAACGCATTAGGTAAGATGACATGATGTAGAGGGATAAACTCAAGCAATATGATGAAAACCCCATCTTTTTATCCTCGATGGCAACAATACAATACGTGCCTCGCTACCCCTACTATGTCACTGGGTGAGGACACCGCAAGATTGAACCCAAAACTAAGCACTTCTCCCATTGCAAGAATTACCAATCTAGTTGGCCAAACCTAACCAATAACTCGAAGAGACTTGCAAAGATATGAAATCATGCATATAAGAATTCAGAAAAGACTCAAATAATATTCATAGATAATCTGAACATAAACCCACAATTCATCGGATCTCGACAAACACACCGCAAAAGAGTATTACATCGGATAGATCTCCATGAAGATCATGAAGAACATGGTATTGAAGAGAAAAGAGAGAGAAGAAGCCATCGGACTACTCACGCATCATCGGAGGGGCAATGGAGTTGATGTAGATGACCTCTGTGATCGAATCCCCCTCCGGCAGATTACCAGAAAAGGCTCCAAGATTGGATCTCACGGGAACCGAGGCTCCTGGCGGCGGAAAAGTGTTTTCGTGGCTCTCTTCGGTATCCAGGGAATATTTGTGAATTTATAGGCCGAGAAATAGGGTTGGGGGAGCTGCCGTGGGCCCACAAGCCAGGGGGCGCCCCCTACCCCCCCTGGGCGCGCCCCTGTGGCTTGTGGCCACACGGCGGCTCTCCTGCCTTGGTCTCTAAGCTTGGTAGATGTCTTCTGGTCCAAGAAAAATTATTCCGAAGATTTTATTCCGTTTGGACTCCGTTTAATATTCCTTATCTGCAATACTCAAAAACAAGGAAAAAAACAGAAACTGGCACTAGGCTCTAGATTAATAGGTTAGTCCCAAAAATAATATAAAATAGCATATTAATGCATATAAAACATCCAAAACAGATAATATAATAGCATGGAACAATCAAAAATTATAGATACGTTGGAGACGTATCATGTCCCACTCCATCCTTTCCTTTTGCGCTTCCATGAGGAGCTTGTACCTCTCCTCCTTCTTGCTCTCCCTAGCCGAAAAAATGCCCGTCCATGTTGACGACATTTTGGTAGCCGCGGCATCACGGGCGAGACGTGCCTTCTCCCACTTGTTTCCCATGACTTGGTGGTTCTCCTTTGGCACGGTGGCTTTTCCATTCTCGTCCACGACAACATCGCCCTCTTCATCGTCCAACCCAATTGATTGGTTGGAGCTTGAGCGATCATTCCTCTTCTTGCCTGCCTTGAGATCGGCCACAACTTCTGTCCACTTCGGCTTGCCATTCAACATGAGCCAACAATGGCTAAAAGCAAATGGCTTCTTCTCCACCTCGTGATAGAAAGTGGCCGCCACCGCCGTCTAGCGAACAACATTTGTATGAGCACGAGAATGCAAACACAAGAAGCATATGCAATGGACGAGAAGATGAGGCAATCAAGCTTACGTAAGTTGCGATTCCGAACCCACTTTGAGGGCGTTTGGTCACGTGTGCGTAGTAGCCGACGTACTTGTTCACTTCCCCTTGAATGATCCCCCAACGATGTTGGAGAGATGCCACATTGCGAGTGCTCACGATAGGATGTGGCTCCACATACTCCTTTAGCTCGTGATACTCCTTCCAAATCTTCGTCCAATAGGTGCTCCCCTTTTGCTCCGTGCCGCATATTGGATCCATAGTTGTGGCCAACCAAGCTCTGACCAACAAGATGTCCTCGTGTCTTGAGAATGCCAGACCTCTTGCCTTCGCCGTCTTGGCCTTCTTCTTCTTCTTGCTCGGATTGGGATCGGATGTGTTCCTAACTTCAAAAGCGGTGGTTGCTTCCAATTCATACTCCAATTGGGTCGGATCTTCATTCTCATTGATCATCGTCGACATGAACGCCGCCTATATGATTAAGATTTGCAAGTATTCATCGTGAGAGAAAGAAACTAGAGGGCTATGCTTAACTATGATCGGACAAGAGCAAAGAAAACACACCGTGTCTTGTTCGGTCATTCCGTCGAGCAGGTTGAGGTCAGCCCGGGCAGTGCCGGAGCCCGTGCTCGTCCGCGCCCGAACGAGCTCCGGCGAGTCACACATGTCCACCGCCGGCATCTCCATGGGCGGAAAGCTATCTGGAATGGCCCAGCCGGCGCTCGGATCATCGTTTCCGGGTATGGGGTCGGTGACCGTAATCCTCGCTGGTGCTCGGAGAGAAGGGGTGCGGGGATCCGGCCGCGGCGGAGGAGACATATGCTCCTGCGCGTCCGAACCTCCAAGCGACGCCTAAGCCGCCGCCTCCCTCTCTCGCTGCCGGCGTCGCCGCAACTTCCGGGCGACGTTCTCTGCCTTGCAAGTCGCCGCGGACGAATTCACGCCGCCGACGGACGAGGCGGACTGCGTCTCCGTCGCGGCGGTCTGGGTTGGGCTGGACGACATCTCCGGCGGTGGATCGGGACCGGAGGTGAGGATTGGGAGCAAGGGTGGAGGCGGGCGAGGGTCCGGGCGCGAGAATTGTTCTAGAGCGGCGAGAGGAGGAGGAAAGGTTTGGGGGGATTTGGTGCAATTTGGGGTGGGGAAGGGCTGTCGGGTCCGACGTGGCGGGCGTGCCCGGGCGCGTCCGGGCGCCCCCATACCCGCCTCATATTTGGGCTGGATATGGGGGGTGCCGGTCAGCCCGGGCGTTTGAGGGCCGTTTGAGAGGCCCGTCTGGGTCGAAATTTTGTGACCGGACACTGACCGAGTGGCCTGCCCGGGCGTTTGAGGCGGGTTTGAGAGGTCCGGTTGTAGATGCTCTTACTTTGTCGTTGCTGCTGCTTACTATTGCTGCTACCTTGCCGCGGCTGCTGCTCTACTGCAACTGCCGTTTGCCGCTGCTGCCTGCTGCCCACCTGCTGCCGCTGCGTACTACTGCTGCCGCGCGCGGCCGCACTTGCCGCTGCTCGCCGGCCCACGGCCTTCTGCGCGCGCTCGTCGTGCTGTGTTTTGGCCATGGCCGGCCGAGCATGCGTGCACACGAGCATCCGCACTCCTGCACAAGTGATGTGCGCTCCTGTACGTGCCTGCAGCCATCCATTGGATTAGTGCTAGGATTTGTTTAGTGTTAGACAAAGTTTAGTTGGCCTAATGACATATGGACCCCACTAAATTAAGTTAGTTTTATTTAGTTGATCAGGTGTAGCCAATGACATGTGGGTCCCCCCACGCAGTTGACCAGTCAAACTTTGACTGGTCAAGCAGTCAACCAACCCCTCTTGGACCCACCTGTAAACCACTCAGCAGGGTACACACATGGGTACACATAGCTTTTTTCTGATTAAATTCGAATTAATTTATAATTCTAGATTATTAATAAAACTTAAAAAAATCATATAAAATAATCCGTAGCTCGGATGAAAATGTTTTATACATGAAAGTTGCTCAGAAAAATCCCACGAATCCGAATACGCTGTCCGTTCGTCTGTCACATGCCCCTATCATG
The DNA here is from genome assembly GCA_039707655.1 of Elymus sibiricus. NCBI lineage: Eukaryota > Viridiplantae > Streptophyta > Magnoliopsida > Poales > Poaceae > Elymus > Elymus sibiricus. The sequence goes on along the minus strand of CM077665.1, from coordinate 226,445,186 downwards.
GCGAACATGGACATTTTGCATTAGGATCATCTGTACGGTAGAAGCCTGAGACCCGGGAAATATCGTCAGATATTCTCCCCCTCCGTCAGTAACGTGTAGTACTGCGTTAGCTCATCCCTAGCTCTGCCTTTTGCCATGCCATGCACCGTGTTGCATATGCTTGCTTGTATTCATTGTTTCTTCCCCCTCTTCTCTCCGGTAGACACCGAGACTGACGCCGCTGCCGGGTACGACTACGACACCGACGATCAGGCCTTTGCTGCAGAGCAGCAAGGCAAGCAACCCCCCTTGAGCATTCTGATATCGCCCATTTCTTTCTCTCTCATTCTTGCATTAGATTTTGCTACTGTATTAGCTAGCTCCTACTTCTGATGCATAGCCTGCTTTTGATGAACTACTACTGTACCTGCTACCATATCAACTGCTTAGTATAGGTTGATCAATGAATCCCCTGTGACCCCTAGTCTCAGTTGCCCCGCTTTATTTATCAGTTACTCGATCTTCGTGATCGACGAGCCAGGCCCGTCACATCACTACACACCCCCTTAGTTGTACGGCTCTGCGGAACTACCATCGAGTACCGAGGGTGACACCTCGTGAAGTACTCATGATGCTAGCTCTGTAGTGTAGCTAGTCGGTCGTGGTAATCAGAGGGTGATACCTCTGTGCCACTCCCGATAACGACTCTGTCGTGCAACCCCTCAGGTGTGGGACCCTCGAGGGTGATTCCTCTAGGTCCACCTTGACGGTTTCATCGAGCGGGACCCTTTGAGGGTGATTCCTCAGGTTCCGTCTTGATGTTTTATACACACAGTTACTATGACCTGGGTACAGAAACATGTTGGTGATGGGTCGGCCCTGAGGGGTACCCACGGTTTGATGATGACGAGGCGTGGCCGGGCAGGTGAGGCCCTTGCCACACATCCTCGAGACGGGGCGACGGGACCGCACTTCATGGGTCGTGCTTGCCCCGCATTAATAAAATGCTAATGGGTTGAGTATTTGATCTGAGTTGGTCGTTTGAGCTTTTACGCACCAAACCTTCACGTGGGAAAAGTTATGGGTACTCAGCGTCGTTGTATCAGCCAAAGTTCTTCGGACGTCAGCAATGGAGCGGCGCGTGCCCGGATGGTCCACGTAAAGCACCGTCTTGTATTAAGAGGTGCCAGGACTGACACCGGCCGCGTTCGCATCCTGCAGGAGTGCAAAGGGTGAGTGCGCCCATGACTCCTGCGCCCTTTGGATTTAGACCGGCGGGCTGGCCTCTCTGTTGAGCCTAGGTGGGGCGACGACGTGTTGATATCCCGAGGCCGGGCATGACCCAGGAAAGTGTGTCCGGCCGGAGGTGATCAAGCGTGTTGGAAATGCGGTGCACCTCTGCAGGGATGAATTCAACTATTCGAATAGCCGTGTCCACGGTAACAGGACGACTTGGAGTTGTACCTTGATCTACTACAACTATAATTGTGACTTGAAATTGAAATGAATGTTGGCTCCGAGATTGCTTTCTCGTAGGGAGTCAAGGAAGAATCTCTGGGCATGGTTACTTAATAAAATTTGCTACAATAATATTGCTATATATGAGATACCAGTCTACTCTCTTCTAATGCTGCAAGATGTTGAAGATGCTAGTCTTCGATAGGACTAGGCCTCCCCTCATTCTTGCTTTCTGCAGTCAGTCCAGATATAACCCCATTCCTTGATACTGATGCATACTTAGCATAGTTCTGATGTCAGTCTTGCGAGTACTTTGGATGAGTACTCACCGCTGCTTTGCTTTCTCTTCCCCCCTCGATACAATTGTTGCGTTCAGACGATGGAGCCCAGGAGATGGAGTACGCCGGAGACGACTACTACACCACCGCCGGAGCCTACTACTACGTGGAGGCTGCCCCCGACCAGCAGTAGGATAGGAGGTTCCCAGGCAGGAGGCCTCGCCTCGTTCGATCCGTTGTTATGTTTCTGCTAGCCTTCTTAAGGCAAAACTTGTTTAACTTATGTCTGTACTCAGATATTATTTGATTCCGCTGACTTGTTGAATTTGAGCTTATGTATTCGAGCCCTCGAGGCCCTGGCTTGTAATATGAAGCTTGTATGGCTTTAAATTGTGTCTAGAGTTGTGTTGTGATATCTTCCAGTGAGTCCCTAATCTTGGTCATACGCATTTGCGTGTATGATTAGTGTACGGTCAAATTGGGGGCGTCACAAGTTGGTATCAGAGCCGACTGCCTGTAGGTAGCCCCCCTTTCCAACTCCTTGGCCGAAGTTGAGTCTAGTACTTGAAAAACTTTACTAACATTGTTGTGTGGCTTACGGGCCCACATCTCAATCGGGTGTATTAGGATCTTTTATTCCTCTTCTATACTCTGGGTTCTGATCTCTCTTCTATTCGGGTTAAAGATTTTACTAACTCTAACTCTAGGTTCTCGTAACTACTTCCTCCCAGAGAGCCCCTCATTCCAGATGATGGCTTGATTCACCAGAAGACTCTGAAGATACTCTCTGATGTATTCCCGAGAACTTATGCTCATCGCGTTTGCGATTTCCTTCCACCGTCAACCCCTATGGATAACCACATACAACTGTCGTTCGTACTCATTCCTAGTTGTTCTTGTTATTACAAGGTACATCGAATTGTCTTACCGGGGATTCGTTCGTCCTCAGTTGTCATGTGTTTCACAAAATCCTTCAAATTTCTATTCCATCTTTCGAAATCCTCCGTAGCCTTTTTGCTCTTGATTTTCCTCACCTGCTTGCATTATGGTTAATTCCATATGTCTAGCAATATTCATTAAAATCCTTGGTGATTGTCATTTGATTTTATTGATTCAACCTGTGTATGAATGCACGCAGTCATCAGTTGTTACTCATAAATTATCTTTTCGGCTCAGACGTCTTTCCAAACTTGAGTTGGTTCTCGGCAAATCAACGTGGATTGATTGTCCATCTAAGTCCATTCAACTTACTTGTATATGATCGGAGCATCTGATTCTGATACACCAATTTGGAAATCTTATTTCCTTTGGTTCTTTAAGCATCAAATTATTTGGATGTTCTATGGTCTGATGCCTTGCATTCTTTCTCCCTCTGATTGGGTACCGATACTCACATCAGGTCCTTTGTGGACCGCCAGACCCATTGTTGGGTTATTATCCGATAGCATCCTTCACATTCAAAATTCTTGTGATGTTCTTCCCCTAATACATGATGCTATTGGTAAATTGTGTCTTCTCCCTCTGATAAGTTGTATCCTATGCTTTTGTCAGCCATGCTCTGTTGTCAAGCATGTGTTAATTACTCTTGAAGCTTGTGGTATATGTTTCTAAGATGCCCCGATGGGTTGAACCTATGCCTTCCTTAATCCGTGTGAACCCGACAGTTTTCACGAGTCATACTCTTCTGGTGTTTTGCTAGTTAAACTTTCAAAACTACAACTTCATCAAAGGCGAGGGGTAAATGGGAGGTGATGCATTGAAGAAGTGGGAGTCGACCTTGAACTTTGTGCTCATGCCCATGGAAGCAATGTTGATCTTATCATAGAAGCTTCTCGTAACAATAAAACTCTCTTGGTATAATTCGACCTGGTATCTGTGGTCTTGTCCTTTGCAATCATGGTTCCAACCATGTTGTTCTACTTTGATTTCATTCTCAAACAAGTTAAAAGTGTTTTTTTCCACAGATCAATACATCGCCCAAGCTTTAATTCTGATCTACCTCTGAGTATTATCCCTGGTATATCGAGGATATCACGAAGCTATATAACTTCTTATGATTTTCTCTGATTCCTTTTTCTCGTGTTCTGAGTTGTTGTACACTCAAGGACACTGATATCTGAATCGAGTACACATTGCGATTCAACAACTCCTAGTAATCTTCTTTGCTTAGAAGTTTGTACTCGATCATGTCTTTTCAAGTTGTTAGACTACATCATCATCGTCATGCTAGAGCTTGACCATGCTATCTTTGTCCTTCATCCTCGGAACACAATTCCAACGAGGCAATAAGCTTACATCGAGTTTTCAACATCATGTTGGTTGTCTTGAAAGGCAATTTCGATTATGAGCTAGCACTCTAATCTGTGGTTCCGATAAATTTTTGCTTCACCATTTCTTTGCTTGATGTCGTCATTGATTGATTACATCTTGAAGAGACTTCTTGACAATTGTGTCGTGATCATCATCAACATTCTAAACTCTTTTAGGGTATCATTTAAATTCATGATGAGAAGTAGCATCCTTGCCCTTGGTAATTGGTTTTGTCATTGACGACATCCTTGCCTTCCTTCCAAACGTAGTCTTGGTCTTGTTTTGGTTGAACCTTAAGTTCCTTGTTAGCCATCTTGTGTTATGTTCTAACTTGGAGTATTACCATCTTTTGTCGAGAATGTCGTGAGGATAACACATGTCTTAAAAATTCTTGATATATTGATACTTCTTGCCATCACCTTTCATTTCTTAGTTCTCGTGTTGTTTCTAACCGGAATACTGACAAATGGATTGTGATGTGTAAATTCAACACTTATGGCATACCAACTCTATTACCTTGGAGTTAATGAACAATAAGTCCATTCTTAGTGTATTGGCTGTTGACTCAACATTCTAACATTGGTCTTGCTACTTAGTCCGTATTTCAGGTGCACCTTTCAATTAATGTTTAATTTTGGGTGTTTCCCTCGGGCATACCTCATTATATCATCTGTTTTGACCAATGCTACCACCTTGTTCACACAGTCGTGGAAATCCATCTTTGTGGAATTCTCGACGAATTGTTCTTGAGCCCATCAGCCACATCCTCATCTTCTTCGTGGTTCATGATGGACATTTAAATTAGTGTTGGAAACCTTGAAAGCATTATCTTTGTGCCTAGCTCATGAAGAATATGTTTGATAAAAGAAGTGTCTTTCTCTAAGTTCACGTGCATTTTGCCGCCATGATTATGAGAAAGGTTTGCTTCGCTTCCTCTGGAATCATTCCAATTCTTTCATGCATGTGTGAAGCATTATATGGTTTGATAGATTTGCTAACTTCACTCCATATGTATACCTAGCATGCCAAACCACTGATTGATTTGATCTAGGAAAAGAAGTTCCTCGCAAGAGCTAATCCAGACTTACACATGGAACTTTGATATCCTCTATGATGGTCCCCAACCAGAACTTGATTGCATTCCATTCTAGAAACTTCCATGTGGGCACGAATGTCTTGACATTGTGTTCATATGTCTTGCAGTCTGGCTAATGATTCAAGACTTGCTTCTGTCGTTCATTCCGAGATTCTTGCAGCATCATCTCGTAGATCTGTGTTGTATCCTTTTCTTCTCAGGCCTTCTATGTCTGAAGTATCCTGACACCAACCAGATCTGAATCTCGGGCAGATACGATGGTTGGATCTTGTCCAAGAATTATGACATTGGTCCTTATGTAACCCGGTAAGATGAATTCATGCATAGCACACTTGGCCGGAGGACCTATTGTTGTAGTATCTTGTTCAACAAGATTAGCCTTTTCTCCCATGAGGAAATTGTAAGGCTTATGTTATAAGTTGTTCCTGATGGATCCTTTGTGTCCCCAACGTCTGATCTTACCTGATGACCATGTCGATGCTTCCCCGAAGCATGGCCGTGATACTCCAATCATCAACAAGAACATAGGAAGCGCAATGCTAAATGTTTCTCGATCAATTATCCAAACGCCATTGTATGGGTAATATCATGAATTCCTTCCCCCCTACCTAAATGGTTATGTACTTGATGTCCTGTCACGTATATCATGCTCTGTTTGTCTTTGGGAAAGGTATACTCAAATACTTGGGTATAAACACATTTCCCTTTCCATTGGTCTTTTTAACCTTTCTTGTAATCTAACTTATCTAAACAGTGGTAATTCCCTGGTTAGGTAAACACCTCGGTGATCAATTCTATCAGTAAGGCCATGTTACTATTGTTGATAACATTCCGGTAACCGCTGGTGGATGAGAACTTTGCCTATTGGTCCGCCTCGTTTCAACGAGCAGGAAAATGGTTCTATTCGTTCCCCGCCCTTGGTACCGACGTTGTTGCCAACTTAACTGACAAGCTTTCCTCTGACAGGTCTTGCTACCATGACCGTGCAAGATGTCACCGCTCTTTCTACTCTTATCCCACATGGTGGGCCCATAACCCATAGTTTCACAGGATCGAAACCTGACTCTCCTGTACAGCCCTGATTCTAAAGTATCCTTTGCACTTGGCTTCGTATGTAATTGCCAACTCACCGTCCAAGGGATGATCTATTCTGGTATCAGATGCAATATTTATTCCCGTTGCTCTGAACCCCCCTCTCTTTTTTTCACCTTTTGATCAGGCATCGAAATATTGCCTACCCGTTTGAAACTTGGGACCATCGCTTTTGCTCTCAATGATTTCCCTGAGTTACAACTTGAGGAATGATTCTTGTCTTCTTCCTCGAGTTCGCCGTCAGGAGCCCAACCTCGTGTAGCTACATTCTTCCAGAGTTTCCCCTCATATCGCATTCGTAGGACGATGAAGATCCCGAAGAGAGGATGATGACTTCATTAGGATGAGCTGAAACAGAGAATTGAAGACATCAACGAAAGAGATCAACTTCTTCGAGAAGAGCAACCAAGAACGAGAAGACCCGTTAGAATTTCGTAACCAAAACTTCCCCCTTACTCCACCTCTTAAATCTCGGGACAAGATTTCTTGTAGTGGAGGAGATTTGTAACACCCTGATTTCATGGTACAGTAAACTCATGCTAATGGTGCCATGCCATCATAATTAATTTTTCTAAACTTCACTTTGATCCGAGCCAAGTTTAAAATAAAGTCAAAAATAATATTTATTTAAACAGCTAAACAAAAATGTATACAATATGTAATAAAATCCTCCAGTGTTTGTGAAAATAATATCAACTCCATTTGGATTCCCAATTTGTCCCTGGAAATTATTTTAGTGGTCCAACACAAAATTACTTGACCTCTTCAAATTCTAAAAATGTTTGAATAGTTCCAGTTGGTCCCAAACTTTTTGTGCAACCTAGTAATATTGCATATCATTTATGTGTGAAGTTTCATAATAAACAAAACCAATTTGTTAGCCAAAAATATATACAAAACAGTAACTAATAAAAGTAATCGAAAAGAATAAAGTAAGGGATAGGACATACCTGTTCACCTGGGCTTCTTGTACACAGTAGAGGCCCAACCCACCAGAAGGTCTTCTCCTTCCTCTGTTCACCAGAGCCTGGGTGGACGCTGCACCCCCGTCCGTGGCCATGGATGGCCACGTGCCGAGCATCCAGGCCCTCCATGACGCCTACAAGACCTGCGTCGCACCCCCCCTCAACCCTAGCCTCTCCTCCCTCAGCCCCGCTCACACCCACCACCGTCCCCGACCCCCATGGCCGCCTCGCCGTGAATCTCGTGCCCTCCGTCGACCCCGTGCCCGAAGACCATGTGCCGCAGCTCCTCCGGCCTCCGTTACGTCGTCCACGGCCACCACCTCGAGCTCTACGCTTCCGCATCGCCGGGATCGACGTCGTCTTCCTCACCTACGGCCGCCGTTGCGTCGCCTGATCTACCTCACCGGAGCTCCTCCGCCCCGTCGAACGCGTCCTCCGCCTTCCCCTCTGAGTGGCACCCCCATTCCCCTCGTCTCCCCCCTTTGTTCATCGCTCCATGTCGCCGTCCCGTGCCGCATGAGTTTCGGCCGGTGGCCAAGGCCACCGCGACCGCGCCCACACCCGTGCCCGAGTCCCGCGCGTCCTGCCTCGCCTCTGACCGTGCGTCGCCGCGTCCGTGCTGCGACCCGCCGCATGCGCCTGCTGCCGCACGCGTGCGTGCCCGTCCTCCTGCGGCCGCCTCGCCCGCTTGCCCCCGTCGCTGCCGTTGCTGCGCCCGCGCTGCTACTGCTCTCTGTTGCTGCTGCCGCTAGCTGCTGCTCTTGCTAGCTGTTGTTACTTTGTCGTTGCTGCCGCTTACTATTGCTGCTACCTTGCCGCGGCTGCTGCTCTACTGCCACTTCCGTTTGCCGCTGCTGCCTGCTGCCCACCTGCTGCCGCTGCGTACTACTGCTGCCGCGCCCGGGCGCACTTGCCGCTGCTCGCTGGCCCACGGCCTTCTGCGCGCGCTCGTCGTGCTGTATTTTCGCCATGGCCGGCCGGGCATGCGTGCACACGAGCATCCGCACTCCTGCACAAGTGATGTGTGCTCCTGTACGTGCCTGCAGCCATCCATTGGATTAGTGCTAGGATTTGTTTAGTGTTAGACAAAGTTTAGCTGGCCTAATGACATATGGACCCCACTAAATTAAGTTAGTTTTATTTAGTTGATCAGGTGTAGCCAATGACATGTGGGTCCCCCACGCAGTTGACCAGTCAAACTTTGACTGGTCAAGCAGTCAACCAACCCCCCTTGGACCCACCTGTAAACCACTCAGCATGGTACACACTTGGCTACACATAGCTTTTTTCTGATTAAATTCGAATTAATTTACAATTCAAGATTATTAATAAAACTTAAAAAATCATATAAAATAATCCGTAGCTCGGATGAAAATGTTTTATACATGAAAGTTGCTCAGAAAAATTCCACGAATCCGAATATGCTGTCCGTTCGTCTGTCACATGCCCCTATCATGGCGAACATGGACATTTTGCGTTAGGATCATCTGTATGGTAGAAGCCTGAGACCCAGGAAATATCGTCAGATATTCTCCCGCTCCGTCAGTAACGTGTAGTACTGCGTTAGCTCATCCCTAGCTCTGCCTTTTGCCATGCCATGCACCGTGTTGCATATGCTTGCTTGTATTCATTGTTTCTTCCCCCTCTTCTCTCCGGTAGACACCGAGACTCATGCCGCTGCCGGGTACGACTATGACACTGACGATCAGGCCTTTGCCGCAGAGCAGCAAGGCATGCAACCCCTCCTTGAGCATTCCGATATCGCCCATTTCTTTCCCTCTCATTCTTGCATTAGATTTTGCTACTGTATTAGCTAGCTCCTACTTCTGATGCATAGCCTTCTTTTGATGAACTATTACTGTACATGCTGCCATATCAACTGCTTAGTATAGGTTGATCAATGAATCCCCTGTGACCCCTAGTCTCAGTTGCCTCGCTTTAATTATCAGTTACTCGATCTTTGTGATCGACGAGCCAGGCCCGTCACATCACTGCACACCCCCTTAGTTGTACGGCTCTGCGGAACTACCATCGAGTACCGAGGGTGACACCTCGTGAAGTACTCATGATGCTAGCTCTGTAGTGTAGCTAGTCGGTCGTGGTAATCAGAGGGTGATACCTCTGTGCCACTCCCGATAATGACTCTGTCGTGCAACCCCTCAAGTGTGGGACCCTCGAGGGTGATTCCTCTAAGTCCACCTTGACGGTTTCATCGAGCGGGACCCTTTGATGGTGATTCCTCAGGTTCTGTCTTGATGTTTTATACACACAGTTACTATGACCTGGTTACAGAAACATGTTGGTGATGGGTCGGCCCTGAGGGGTACCCACGGTTTGATGATAACGAGGCGTGGCCGGGCAGGTGAGGCCCTTGCCACACATCCTCGAGACGGGGCGACGGGACTGCACTTCATGGGTCGCGCTTGCCCCGCATTAATAAAATGCTAATGGGTTGGGTATTTGATCTGAGTTGGTCGTTTGACCTTTTACGCACCAAACCTTCACGTGGGAAAAGTTATGGGTACTCAGCGTCGTTGTATCAGCCGAAGCTCTTCGGACATCAGCAATGGAGCGGCGCGCGGCCGGGTGGCCCGCGTAAAGCTCCGTCTTGTATTAAGAGGTGCCAGGACTAACACCGGCCGCGTACGCATCATGCAGGAGTGCAAAGGGTGAGTGGGCCCATGACCCCTGCGCGCTTAGGATTTAGACCGGTGGGCTGGCCTCTCTGTTGAGCCTAGGTGGGGCGACGACGTGTTGATATCCCGAGGCCGGGAATGACCCAGGAAATTGTGTCCGGCCGGAGGTGATCAAGCATGTTGGAAATGCGGTGCACTCCTGCAGGGATGAATTCAACTATTCGAATAGTCGTGTCCACGGTAACAGGACGACTTGGAGTTGTACCTTGATCTACTACAACTATAATTGTGACTTAAAATTGAAATGAATGTTGGCTCCGAGATTGCTTTCTCGCAGGGAATCGAGGAAGAATCTCTGGGCTTGGTTACTTAATAAAATTTGCTACAATAATATTGCTATATATGAGATACCAGTCTACTCTCTTCTAATGCTGCAAGATGTTGAAGATGCTAGTCTTCGCTAGGACTAGGCCTTCCCCTCATTCTTGCTTTCTGCAGTCAGTCCAGATATAACCCCATTCCTTGATACTGATGCATACTTAGCATAGTTCTGATGTCAGTCTTGCGAGTACTTTGGATGAGTACTCACCGTTGCTTTGCTTTCTCTTTCCCCCTCGATACAATTGCTGCGTTCAGACGATGGAGCCCAGGAGATGGAGTACGCCGGAGACGACTACTACACCACCGCCGGAGCCTACTACTACGTGGAGGCTGCCCCCGACCAGCAGTAGGATAGGAGGTTCCCAGGCAGGAGGCCTCGCCTTGTTCGATCCGTTGTTATGTTTGTGCTAGCCTTCTTAAGGCAAAACTAGTTTAACTTATGTCTGTACTCAGATATTATTTGCTTCCGCTGACTTGTTGAATTTGTGCTTATGTATTCAAGCCCTCGAGGCACTGGCTTGTAATATGAAGCTTGTATGGCTTTAAATTGTGTCTAGAGTTGTGTTGTGATATCTTCCAGTGAGTCCCTAATCTTGGTCGTACGCATTTGCGTGTATGATTAGCGTACGGTCAAATTGGGGGCGTCACATAAAGCCGAGGCTCTTTTTTGTTCCAACCTGCAAATTGAGCATGAGTCTTTATTTTTCGAAACACTAGGCACTTGGGGGCTTCCAACTCATCGAGTTTAGCTTTCTCACCTTTGCAACCCGGCGAAGAAACGCCATAATTCTTTGGGCATTTGGGGGCTTCCAACTCATCGAGTTCAGCTTTCTCACCCTCTTGACCCGGCAAAAAAGACGCCACATATGGTTAAACCTGCCTGTATGCTTGATGCGACTCCGATCAGATGACATCATGTACTCTTGATAAGTCAATCCTTGTTGGACCCTGAACTTACCAAGGTTAAAGCATCGGATTGAGTCATGTGAGAGCCGGCATACAGAAAGCTAGGATAAACCATGGGTTATCATACCCGCTTCATTGAAGCAAGACTCGAGCCTCGAAAACCGGTCTTTCTGTCGAGCCTCGAAAGCCGGATTTTTTATATGTTTTGGTATCATATGCATCATTTGCATTACATTATCGCATTATTACATCACACCTACATAGTCATATTTGTGCAGGGACAAATAAATGTCTTTTGCCCAATCCACATCATGGTTTGTTATGACCAAGATCGAATGATTGGAGTCCTCAAAGTCGGCTCTGAAGAGCAGATCTATGTTTCTGAGCCTCGAAAGCCAGTTTATTCTTGTCGAGTCCCACTGGGCCGGCTTATTAACAATATCCTATATTGTTATAAAGATTATGCCATCACCACAATATTTTCAGGAATGCCCTGCTTTCACTACCGGCTCATTCATGAGCGTCCGGGTCGTTAGCTGCAGTCAAAACAATGACCAGCAACAACTCCATGTCTTCCTCAAATATTATTGGGGGAAGACTCAAAAAATTTGAGCCTTGAGAACAAAGTTCTTTTTCCGGCTTGCTTCAGGACTTATCCTTCCTGTTTTCATCAAAGACTTGTTGAGTACAACAAAAAGATATTTAGAACAAGGCTAAAAGAGCAGCACAATTATAATTTGTCTGATCAAGACCAAAAAGACAAAGGTTTCCTGGATACAACAATACACGACGACATGACAACATTTGGGGATCAGTTTTCAAGCTACTCCTGTTACAGGCTCAAGGAGCCCCAAACTATTCCGCCCCATGCTTGGGGGTTTGAGTCATCTGTCTGGTGACTTAAAAATTTCATATCATCATTTTTTTGGCAACTCGCCTTCTGTGATACCCGGGTTAACAATCGGCTTGACCACTCGTTTGAGCCGCCTTCGGGTCATCTTCTACTGAATCTTTGGGGTCTTCAGTTTGAAGGTTTTCCATATCCCAGTTGCAATGGGTCAAGGCATGAAAAACAACTTCTTCATTTAGAATGGGGGACGGGTGGACATCGGGGGCAAACAAGTGCTTGCGACGACGAGGAGTCAGGCTCACCGATAAAAAGGATGGCGGCCGAACTCGTGCGTTGTTAGCATCATAAGCCGCCTGATAGCCGTCCAGGTCCATCTCAGCAACAAGTTGTGTGGCCAATACTCGTGATGTCTTGACACACTTACGATAATCAGCATCACCGAGAACTAAGCCGTCATCTTTAAGTCCGGGAAACCCTTTGACCATTTCTGCTGGATCAAGTTCCTCCGAATAGGCAAAAGCCCGGCTCAGAGAGGGTGTTGCACTGGCTCGGGCGGCTGATCTCTTCAGCTCTTCAACTTGCTGCGGGATCATGGAGAGGAACATCAGAACGTCTATGATCAGCTTCATTGGTTCTTTCTTTCCCATGACTGCCCTGATAGCAAAATAGCTTTCAGCATACAGTTGTTCAGACAACGCATAAATCGCTTTCAAAATAAGCACGCTGTTATCTTGGAGACTTGTAACAGCCCGAGACCGACGCTCCAGAAGATTCCTCTTTTATTCCGTTGTCGTGGTGTGATTCGTTTTATTGTCACATCCATCATCGCATAATTCGCATCATCTGCATAGCATCGTCATTTGTTTTTGAAAACTAGCATCCGTTCGTATTCACCGGTTCTCTCAGTTCGTGTCGTTGTCAGTTTCGAGTCCAACCACACAAACACGCGCCCGCGGCATCGTTAAAAAAATGCTTGAAAAGCGCACGAAAAATATTCTCGGATTGGGTTGAAACTTGGCGTGCGGTCTTGTTTTATTGTAGGTAGACCGCCTGCCAAATTTCGTCGCAATCGGGGGTCGTTTGATACCCGAACGGTCGACCATAGCGGCACCGTCATCGGTTTATTATTAGACGTTTTTCGCTATTTAAAACCCTGATGTCGAGCTGCCCATTTTCCCTCTCATCTCCGCCTAGCCTCTTTGCACAGTGCATAGACCCCTCGCGAGCGCCGATAGCTACCCTGAACCCGAAATATATGGTCGTGACCGTTGGATCCGGATCAACCCCGTAATACCCCAAACCATCATCGGTTTTTCAATTGGACACCCTAGCCTATATATTCTCGACCGTTCGATCGAATCGGGGTCCGGATTGGCCTAAAAAATTCCACTACCTATTTAAGCAGCCGCAACCCTAGCCTAACCCTAGACCATTTCCCTGTCCCATCCATCCACTCCCACAGCCGCCGCCACCCACCTATCTTGTCTCCTCTTCCTCGGAATCTCCTCCCGATCCAGCCGCCACCCACCTCGAATTCCCCATCGGACCAACCACCTCTCCTCTCAGATTCACTCACAGCCAGCCCCATTCCTAGTCTGTTTGAGTGGACGCGTCCAGCGCCCGTGGCCGGCTTCGCCCGTGCCCGAGGAGCCCCATGTCCGAGCTCCTCCTCCGTGTAGGTGCCTGAGCAAGCCAGCGCCTGCCGTCCGATGAGTCGTCGGACCAGGACCCTGCATCCCCTCCTACTTGATCCTCCTGAGCACGAGCGCCCCAGCCAGCGAGGGCCTTGCCGGACCTCCTCTTCCCCCAACGCCCTGCCTTCTTCTCCTTTCCCCGTCTCCTCCCGTGTCTGATCACTCCCCCCCGGTCTCTCTCAGGTGCCCCTAGGAGCTTTGCCATGGCCTCTCGAGGACGAGTTCGTCCCCGGTCTCCCTCCTCCCGATTGATTCGAATGACCCCGCCGCCTTGCGTTGCTCCGGTCATCTTCGTGCCGCCGTCGACCATCTGCAACGAGGTCGTCGCCCTCCCCATGTCACGTTTCTTTCTTCCTTCCCTCCTCCTTCTATCTCTCACGGCTCCCCTCTTCTTGTTTTTCTTTGAACAGGAGCTCTTGCCCAACGCCATGGAGGTCCTCCCGCGCCGTCGTCTTCTCTGCATTGAGCGACAGCTCGAGAGAAGAGCGCACGCCTGCAATGCATCGAGCGTTGACCGCGAGGAGTGCCCGCGTGGGCCCCATCTCCAACGCCAAGTCCCACTCCGCGTAGGCCTCGCCCAACCAGCCGTGATCCAGGCCAGCCTCTACGAGGCCCAACAGCAATTCCGGCCTGCCCGGCCTCGTTCACCGCATGGGCTTGGCCCGCTAAGGTGGACATCTTTTTTCCCTATCCAGCGCACTGTGCGCATGTTCGTTATGTTGCGCCCTATCCTGTTAGACCTGGTTCAGAGCAGATTTGGCCCGATTCATATTTTTTTTCCATCTGGCGAATTTGTCTATATATCCAGTGAATTACAGATTTGCAGAAAGCTCCCCTAACTTCATGCATTTAATAACTCATCAACCGTGCATCGTATGTAAAAACTTTATATATGTAAAATGTCTAGAATTTCGTGTAGATTCACAATTTCCAACTCTCACATGTGTTTAAAATGTTTAACTTGCTGTTTTCATGTAATTTGAGCAAACGCCATGCTAAAATGGTTTATTTCCTAACCATTAAACCGTAGCTCCGTTTAAAATGTTCTATATATGTAACTTGATTAGAAAAACATGTAGAATCACATGGTGCATTTTGTTTTGCTGTTTAATAGATATAAAATGTGTTTAGGACAGATCTGGACCAAAATCATAATATGCATATGAGGTCGTTTCGGAAATGCTATAAGTTGTTTCCGACGCCATTTAAGATGCCTATAAAGTGTAGTTTATTTATGCTTCACCTATTGCCATGTTTAAGAACATTTAATATTGATGAGTACCTAAACGAGAGTGAACTAACTAATTTGGATGTGGAGTTTCGTCAATATGCAACTTGTTGCATATTGAGCTTCACTTAATGTGTAGTATTTGTTTGTTATGCTTTGCCATGTCTTGCATATTGAACCGGACATGCATCATATTTGTTTGCGCATCATGTCATGCATATGTTGTGGTGTTATCATGTGCCGATTGTTGTTTCCAGATTGCTTCTTCTCGATAGAGTTCCGAAACTGCTTCGGAGTGTGAGGATTCGTTCGACTACGTTGGCTCGTCTGCTTCATGGATTCGTTCTTCTTCCAAGCGGGATCTCAGGCAAGATGATCATTTCCCTGGATACCACTACTATCATTGCCATGCTAGTTGTCTTGCTTCTATCGATATGTCTCGCTACCTACCACTTGTTTGTTAAGCCTCCCAAAATGCCATGAAAAGCATCTAACCCCTCCACATCCCGGCAAACCATTGCGGCTATGTTACCGCTTTCTCAGCCCTTCTTATAGCGTTGCTAGTTGCAGGTGCAATGTTTCTATGTGCCAACATGGATGTTTTGAGCTATCACAATATTATTGCTATTTAATTTAATGCACATATATACTTGGTAAAATGTGGAAGGCTTGGCCTTTTTCTCGGTGTTTTGTTCCACTTTTGCCACCCTAGTTACTTGCGTACCGGTGTTATGTTCCATATTTTGCGCTCCTAACATGCTCGGGGTTGTTATGGGGACCCCCTTGATTTTCGTTTTAGGATAAAACTCGTTTGGCAAGGCCCAACATTGGTACTACATTTGCCTAATAACTAATAAAATTGCATAGGGACTTTCCGGGCCCCGTGGATAATTAATCAACCCCCGGGCCAGTGCTCCTCATGAGTGTTGGTCCAGACGTGTCAACCGCCGGTGGCTGCCAGGGGCAACTCTGTGATTGGCCTACCGGAAGTTTGGACAATCCGGTCGTGTCCTGAGAACGAGTTACGCGGCTCCTATCGGGTTCGTCGACACGTCGGGTGGCCTTGCTGGATTTGTTTTACCTTTCTCGAACGTCTTGTGCGAGGAATTCCGAGAATACTTCGGGCTATCTCGAGGTTGCGGTTTTCCAACGGAATTTCCTAGGAAATCACGGGATTCGTGGTCGAGGTTATTCCCGCGGCGTGTGGTTAGTTTGTGATGGATGAGTTGGAGCACCCCTACAGGGTTAAATCTTTCGGAAAGCCGTGCCCGCGGTTACGTGGCAACTTGTAAACTTTGTTTAACACATGGTCATAGCAAACTTGAAGTAAACTCAAATAAAATACACCAACCGTGTGCGTAACAGTGACTGTCTCTTCTCGTGATTTCTGAACCGAGAGAGAACACGGTGGGGTTATGTTTGTTCGTAAGTAGGTGTTCAGGATCTCTTAGAGATCATTACTAGTTCACGTCCGTTTATGTGACGATCATCCCCCTTTATTCTTGTACTGGTAAGTTAGCCACTCAAATAAATGCTTATTTGCTTACTGCAGCCTCACCACTTAACCATACCTCACCCATTAAGCTTTAATAGTCTTGATACCCTTGGAAATGAGATTGCTAAGTCCGCGTGGCTCACAGATTACTACAACAACAGTTGCAGGTACAGGTAATGCGATGATTTGACGTGAGCGCGATGCTTGTTTGATTTGGAGTTCTTCTTCTTCTTCTTCTTCTTCTTCTTCTTCTTCTTCTTCGATCATAGGATGGGTTCCAGGCCGGCAGCCTGGGATAGCAAGGATGAATGTCATTTTATCGTTTGTTTTCGTCCGTAGTCGGACCCTGCTCTTCTGAATGATGATTGTATATGATGTTGTATTGATGTGAACCTGATTTAGCTTGTGGCGAGTGTAAGCCAATTCCATATACTCGTATCTTCTTTACATGTACTTGTAATGATATCCATTCTAGCGAAACGACGAGATGCGCTTCTATACCTGTCGAGGCCCTCGTGTCAAAATAAGGATAGGATCGCATCTTGGGCGTTACAAGTTGGTATCAAAGCCTGTACCGACCTAGGAGCCCCCTTAATTGATTGAACTTGGCCGAGTCGAGTCTAGTGAAAAACTATTTTGAGTTTAGTTGTATATCGAAGAGTAAGATTCTTTTTACTCCTCTTCTATGCTCTGGTGAGGAATCCTGACGTAGGAATTTTAATTCTTTCCCTCTTCTCACTCAATTTTTTTAGGATCACGCGGGTATTTTGGAACCTCTATGATGTCGATGTGATCGGAACTCTGTTCTTGCTGCCTCCCGTACGTATGGATTGGACCCGGGGAGTTGAGCTCCAAGGGGTTCTTACATCATTATCATTCAGTTTCCTTAGTACCTCAGGACGCGGATGTTCGAAATTGCTTCAATACTATTCGTGGTGCGAAGAGTGTGGCGGCACCCAGTACTGGGGAGTGGGATCACATGTACTGCCATCTTTAGTATCGTGGTGATTACGAGGGTCTGAGGTAGATGAGTTTCCGAGGTTTCTCTGGTTTTGTGTTGACGGATGTGATACACGATGGGTAGTATTATTGCTAGGAGTTGAGTGATTTATTCAGTAATTTATCCGTGTATCCGTTGGACCAGATTGCATAACCAGAAAGATTTCAGGAGTTCTTAGGTGGGAATTCAAGTAGTTACCTAGGATTATCCTACCAACAAATGCAAATGGGTTATGTATTTGTTTCTGGCTTAAATTCTCAAGCCCATCCTTGTTTTGTTGGAATATGGTAATTCGAGTTGCTTCGATGTCAAGTGGTGATTTCATATCTTTCATAAGCATCGTTCTCATATTTCTATGGTATGCTAATCCTTTTGATCAACCGGAGTTGTCATGAAATTCTTTTTAACCGGTGGCTTCTCTTCAAGATGATTCAATCCTTTCAATATTTTCAAGATCAATCCTTATCTTTTTCCGGAGTTCGTTTCATCCGTCCCAAGTTTTCTTTGTTTTTCCCACCCTCCGACCCTTTTTCTTCAGTGATTAAATTCTCATCCAAGTGCCTTTTCTATTCATGTGATTCTTCCTCTATCTTTCTTCCGTTTCGTATCTGGCGATTCATTCTGAAGTTGCTCAAGTGCTTCAAGTTCATCATTCTTCGTTCTTGTGTTCTTCTCTGGTGAAATCAATGCAAGCTCTCGGTGTTCATCATATCCTTTTCATTAGTTAAATGCTTTCCCA
The DNA here is from genome assembly GCA_039707655.1 of Elymus sibiricus. Lineage (NCBI taxonomy): Eukaryota > Viridiplantae > Streptophyta > Magnoliopsida > Poales > Poaceae > Elymus > Elymus sibiricus. Next base: position 226,427,079 of record CM077665.1, on the reverse strand, counting down.
TGTCGAAATTCTTATTCAAGCATCTCTTCTTTATTCCTCTCTCTATTCTATCTGGAGTGGCAAGATATCTCAGAAGACTTTCATTTCCATTCATATCCTCTTAAATTATTTCAACGCTCTCATATCATTAATTTCTTAATTTGTACCGGTGCCATCTCTTTTCTAAGCAAGTGTTTCAACGGAGTTTCATTGAGTGGGCCCATAACCCACAGGTTTTCTCCAAGATCTTACCTGGCTCTTCTAATCTTTCCGGAGGTGTCCTCAAGTTCTTTTCAATATGACGTAAGAATGAGTTTCATCAGTCATATTCCTTCTCGAAGATTGCTTATAAATCATTTTCATCATTGGCTGAACCTTTATTTCTTCATTATTCCGGAGTATCTCGGTAATTCTTGGTGTTGATCCTCGTCATCATTCTCATCGTTGAAGACCGAAGGAGAGATTCTCTTAAATCTTTGTTCGTTCTCCCGAAGATTCATGGTTTCAGCTTGAAGCTATCATCTTGAATTGTTTTTGATCATGGGTGATTCTCTCCATATCTATCCGAAGCATTCAGAGTTGTTTTCATTTCTCGGTCCTTCAAAGGCCATCATTTCAGAAGATTTCCTCGTTCTCAGCTTTCAGCTTTCGTTCTCAAATTCTTCTTAATTGTTGTCTCTTCGTTCATCTCTCAATTATGCCGGTGCTTCGTTCAAGATTTCTCTAGGTGGATCGTGATCTCTTCATTCTCATGTCATGTATCTCCATTCATTTATAGTATCCTCATTAGTTTCTAAGTCTAATCGGTGTTTTCATTTAGGAGTTCTTCATGTTCATGTTATTCTCCAATCTTTCAAGAAGAATAAGTAGTATGCCAAATCCGTTGCTTGTCATCAATTTAACTTGATGAAGGATAAGCATAACATAATTCTTATTATTGTTTCATCAAAGTGATTTCAATCCTTCTTCCGAAGTTATTCATGATATCAAATTCTCGATTTCAACTATGCTCATCTTTTCTTTTCTGGAGTTCCAAGTTGTCTCAAGTATCTCTTCATGAAGTTCCATCTAAATATTTGCAAGACCTCAATCTTGTTCATTTTGCAACCTTCAATTCTTTTCTATCATCCTTTCATTCCGGAGTCCTTCCCGGAGGTTCTTCATGGTGGTTCGTTAAGGATTCAATTCTTTCTTGAAGTTTTCGTCAATATTCTTGTTGGAAGTGCTCAAGTATTCTTTTTCTTGCATTTCAAAGTGCAATTCATTCTCTCTTGTCTTTTATGATGGTGTTATAGCATTCTTGATTCATGAGGAGTCTCGAAGAATTTGTCAAGAATGAGATATTTAAACCCATCATTTCTTTCTAGGAGTCATCTTGGATTAGAGTTCACCTAAAGCCTATCCTTAGGATTGTTGCTATTTGTAGTGTTTCTCATGATCCAATTTCTCAGTGGATCCACTTGTTGAAAGAAGTGTTGCATCTCTTGTTGCTTCCAACCTACCAATTATTTCTATTGTGGCTGGTGGTCACCTCATAATTTTGAGATGGTCTCCATAAGCCCAAAAAGCCTTGCCTTTTCGTTATTGATTTTCCAACAACTCCATTCAATCCTTCGTTGTAAGGTTGCTTCTCAATTCAATTATGAAGGAAGTTGTCATTCCTTATCCATTCTTTGCTTCTCAATGACCTAGCTTCTATTCTTTTCTGGAGGCATTGTAATGTTGCTCTCTTCGATCCAGCATCTCGTTTTGTAAAAGATCATGTTCTTTCCTTGCTTATTCAATTAACCGGAGTGTTGTGCCCTCTTCTCAAGTTGTCTTCATCTTATCAAGTTTCCCTTCTATTTCTACCAAAGTGCTGCCCAAATTCTTGTGAATTCTTGCTTGATTCCTTCTGCCATTCTTCATCTCTTTGCAACCTTCAAGATTCTTTGATTTCACTCGTTTGTCAAAGAAGCAACTAAGTTTTACCTCTTTCTCTTACTCTTTCTCTTCCCCTTCTCATTCTAAGATCTCGGAGTGAGATCTCTTGTTAGTGGAGGAGAGTTGTAACAGCCCGAGACCGACACTCTAGAAGATTCCTCTTTTATTCTGCTGTCGCCGTGTGATTCGTTTTATTGTCGCATCCATCATCGCATCATTCGCATCATCTGCATAGCATCGTCATTTGTTTTTGAAAACTTGCATCCGTTCTTATTCGCCGGTTCTCTCAGTTCGTGTCGTTGTCAGTTTCAAGTCCAACCACACACGCACGCGCCCGCGACATTGTTAAAAAATGCTTTAAAAGCGCGCGAAAAATATTCTCGGATTGGGTCGAAACTTGGCGTGCGGTCTTGTTTTATTGTAGGTAGACCACCTGCCAAATTTCGTCGCAATCGGGGGTCGTTTGATACCCGAACGGTCGACCGTAGCGGCACCGTCATCGGTTTATTATCAGACATTTTTCGCTGTTTAAAACCCTGATGCCGGGCTGCCCATTTTCCCTCTCATCTCCGCCTAGCCTCTCTGCACAGTGCATAGACCCCTCGCGCGCGCCGATAGCTTCCCCGAACCCGAAATATACGGTCGTGACCGTTAGATCCGGATCAACCCCGTAATACCCCAAACCATCATCGGTTTTTCAACTGGACACCCTAGCCTATTTATACTCGACCGTCCGATCGAATCGGAGGGTCCGGATCAGCCTAAAAAATTCCCCTACCTATTTAAGCAGCCGCAACCCTAGCCTAACCCTAGACCATTTCCCTTTCCCATCCATCCACTCCCTCAGCCGCCGCCACCTACCTATCTTGTCTCCTCTTCCTCGGGATCTCCTCCCGATCCAGCTGCCACCCACCTCAAATTCCCCATCGGACCAACCACCTCTCCTCTCAGATCCACTCACAACCAGCCCCATTCCTCGTCTGTTTGAGTGGACGCGTCCAACACCCGTGGCTGGCTTCGCCCGTGCCCGAGGAGCCCCATGTCCGAGCTCCTCCTCCGTGCAGGTGCCTGAGCAAGCCAGCGCCTCGCCAACCGCCTCACGCCCGCCGTCCGGTGAGTCGTCGGACCAGGACCATGCATCCCCTCCTCCTTGCTCCTCCTGAGCACGAGCGCCCCGACCAGTGAGGGCCTTGCCGGACCTCCTCTTCCCCCAACGCCCTACCTTCTTCTCCTTTCCCCGTCTCCTCCCGTGTCTGATCTCTCTCCCCCCCGGTATCTCTCTCAGGTGCCCCTAGGAGCTTCGCCATGGCCGCTCGAGGACGAGTTCGTCCCCGGTCTCCCTCCTCTCGATTGATTCGAAGGACCCCGCCGCCTTGCGTTGCTCCGGTCATCTTCGTGTCGCCGTCCACCAGCAGCAACGAGGTTGTCGCCCTCCCCATGTCCCGCTTCTTTCTTCCTCCCCTCCTCCTTCTATCTCTCACGGCACCCCTCTTCTTGTTTTTGTTTGAACAGGAGCTCTTGCCCAGCGCCATGGAGGTCCTCCCGCGCCGTCGTCTTCTCTGCATTGAGCGACAGCTCGAGAGAAGAGCGCACGCCTGCAACGCATCGAGCGTTGACCGGGAGGAGTGCCCGCGTGGGCCCCATCTCCAGCACCAAGGCCCACTCCGCGTCGGCCTCGCCCAACCAGCCACGATCCAGGCAGCCTCTGTGAGGCCCAGCAGCAGTTCCGGCCTGCCCGGCCTCGTTCACCGCATGGGCTTGGCCCGCTAAGGTGGACATCATTTTTTCCCTATCCAGCTCACTGTGCGCGTGTTCGTTATGTTGCGCCCTATCTTGGTAGACCTGGTTCAAAGTAGATTTGGCCCGATTCATATTTTTTTCCGTCTGGTGAATTTGTCTATAGATCCAGTGAATTACAGATTTGCAGAAAGCTCACTTAACTTCATGCATTTAATAACTCATCAACCGTGCATCGTATGTAAAAACTTTATATATGTAAAATGACTAGAATTTCGTGTAGATTCACAATTTCCAACTCTCACATGTGTTTAAAATGTTTAACTTGCTGTTTTCATGTAATTTGAGCGAACGCCATGCTAAAATGGTTTATTTCCTAACTATTAAACCGTAGCTCCGTTTAAAATGTCTTATATATGTAACTTGATTAGAAAAACGTGTAGAATCACATGGTGCATTTTGTTTTTCTGTTTAATAGATATAAAATGTGTTTAGGACAAATCTGCACCAAAATCATAATATGCATATGAGGTCGTTTCGGAAATGCTATAAGTTGTTTCCGACCCCATTTAAGATGCCTATATAGTGTAGTTTATTTATGCTTCACCTATTGCCATGTTTAACAACATTTAATATTGATGAGTACCTAAACGAGAGTGAACTAACTAATTTGGATGTGGAGTTTCGTCAATATGCAACTCGTTGCATATTGAGCTTCACTTAATGTGTAGCATTTGTTTGTTATGTTTTGCCATGTCTTGCATATTAATCCGGACATGCATCATATTTATTTGCGCATCATGTCATGCATATGTTGTGGTGGTATCATGTGTTGATTGTTGTTTCCGGATTGCTTCTTCTTGATAGAGTTCCGAAACCGCTTCGGAGTGTGAGGATTCAATCGAATACGTTGGCTCGTCTGCTTCATGGATTTGTTCTTCTTCCAAGCGGGATCTCAGGCAAGATGATCATTTCCCTGGATACCAATACTATCATTACCATGCTAGTTGTCTCGCTTCTATCGATATGTCTCGCTACCTACCACTTGTTTGTCAAGCCACCCAAAATGCCATGAAAAGCCTCTAACCCCTCCACATCCCAGCAAACCATTGCTTGGCTATGTTACCACTTGCTCAGCCCTTCTTATAGAGTTACAGGTGCAATGTTTTCATGTGCCAACATGGATGTTTTGAGCTATCACAATATTATTGCTATTTAATTTAATGCACATATATACTTGGTAAAAGGTGGAAGGCTTGGCCTTTTGCTCGGTGTTTTGTTCCACTTTTGCCGCCCTAGTTACTTGTGTACCGGTGTTATGTTCCATATTTTGCGCTCCTAACATGCTCAGGATTGTTATGGGGACCCCCTTGATTTTCGTTTTAGGATAAAACTCATCTGGCAAGGCCCAACATTGGTACTACATTTGCCTAATAACTAATAAAATTGCATAGGGACTTTCCGGACCCCGTGGATAATTAATCAACTCCCGGGCCAGTGCTCCTCATGAGTGTTGGTCCAAACCTGTCAACCACCGGTGGTCGCCAGGGGCAACTCTATGATTGGCCTACCGGAAGTTTGGACAATCCGGTCGTGTCCTGAGAATGAGATACGCGGCTCCTATCGGGTTCGTCGACACGTCGGGCGGCCTTGCTGGATTTGTTTTACTTTTCTCGAACGTCTTGTGCGAGGAATTCCGAGAATACTTCGGGCTATCTCGAGGTTGCGGTTTTCGAACGGAATTGCCTAGGAAATCACGGGATTCATGGTCGAGGTTATTCCCGCAGCGTGTGGTTAGTTTGTGATGGATGAGTTGGAGCACCCCTGCAGGGTTAAATCTTTTGGAAAGCCGTGCCCGCGGTTACGTGGCAACTTGGAAACTTTGTTTAACACCTGGTCATAGCAAACTTGAAGTAAACTCAAATAAAATACACCAACCGTGTGCGTAACCGTGACTGTCTCTTCTCGTGATTTCTGAACCGAGAGAGAACACGGTGGGGTTATGTTTGTTCGTAAGTAGGTGTTCAGGATCTCTTAGAGATCATTACTAGTTCACGTCCGTTTATGCGACGATCATCCCCCTTTATTCTTGTACTGGTAAGTTAGCCACTCAAATAAATGCTTATTTGCTTACTGCAGCCTCACCACTTAACCATACCTCACCCATTAAGCTTTAATAGTCTTGATACCCTTGGAAATGAGATTGCTAAGTCCGCGTGGCTCACAGATTACTACAACAACAGTTGCAGGTACAGGTAATGCGATGATTTGACGTGAGCGCGATGCTTGTTTGATTTGGAGTTCTTCTTCTTCTTCTTCGATCATAGGATGGGTTCCAGGCCGGCAGCCTGGGATAGCAAGGATGGATGTCATTTTATCGTTTGTTTTCGTCCGTAGTCGGACCCTGCTCTTCTGTATGATGATTGTATATGATGTTGTATTGATGTGAGCCTGATTTAGCTTGTGGCGAGTGTAAGCCAATTCCATATACTCATCTCTTCTTTACATGTACTTGTAATGATATCCATTCTTGCGAAACGACGAGATGCGCTTCTATCCCTGTCGAGGCCCTTGTGCCAAAATAAGGATAGGATCGCATCTTGGGCGTTTCAAGACTGGTTACCCTCGGCACTACAAGTTCAATTCAAGAATATAAGTCACCGAGCGACTTATCCATTCACACATATATTTTTTGGACGACAAGAATTCTTACAAAATACTTACCAAAGATGGCTTGGGCCATTTGGGCAATATGCCGTTTTAACCCGGATAGTTCTTCTACGATGGGTTTCAATTGGCCCTCGGTTTGTTCTGCGCTTCAATAAGGCAGCTTTTTCAGCTTTAAAGGATTTATTTTGTTTTTCAAAATATGACTTGGCTTTCTCCAAGTCCTCCAAAGCAAGACGAAGTTTCTCCTCAATGGCTGCTTGGGCGTCTTTTCCCTTTTCAAGATTTTTCTCCAGCCCGGTCACTTTGGACTCGATGGCTTTCAAAGTTTCCTGCATAATAGGGGTCATCTTTTCCCACAATCATAAAACGGCAGCAACATGCAATATAATATGAGACAAATTATCACAAGTCTCCAGCAGATTGCAAGCAATATACTTGACACTTGGGGGCTAATGCATATCATTTCTTTCAAAAGCAAGTATATTAACAAGACCCAACTCATATCAAGGAGATGAGCCGGCCCTTGGGGGCTACATGTCGAATTCTTATTATTGAAAAGACCCGAGTCATCTGAAGAAGATGAGCCGGCCCTTGGGGGCTACAGGTCGAATTCTTATTATTAAAAAGACCCGACTCATCTCAAGGATATGAGCCGGCCCTTAGGGGCTACAGGTCGAATTCTTATTATTAAAAAGACCCGACTCATCTCAAGGAGATGAGCCGGCCCTTAGGGGCTACAGGTCGAATTCTTATTATTGAAAAGACCTGACTCATCTCAAGGAGATGAGCCAGCCCTTGGGGGCTACAGGTCGAATTCTTATTATTAAAAAGACCCGACTCATCTCAAGGAGATGAGCCGGCCCTTGGGGGCTACAGGTCGAATTCTTATTATTAAAAAGACCCGACTCATCTCAAGGAGATGAGCCGGCCCTTGGGGGCTACAGGTCGAATTCTTATTATTAAAAAGACCCGACTCATCTCAAGGAGATGATCCGACCCTTGGGAGCTATAGGTCGAATTCTTATTATTAACAAGACCTGACTCATCTCAAGGAGATGAGCCGGCCCTTGGGGGCTACAAAGGGATACATGGAGTATGCAGCATAAAGGAACATACCTCGTATCTGTTTTTAATCATGCTAACTAAGCCGACTTCCATCTCCCGGCTTGTAGCAAGACGGTCCAAGTAGCCAGCATGCAGTTCCTCATCGCTCATATTTTCATAACTTGGAAGATCCAGTTTGGTTTTCCCCTCTTCAGGTGCTGCCATTTCATTTTTAGCGACACGTTTTGTGAGTACCGTGGAGACTCCAGGAGCGGTGTAACCCGACCCGGTAATAATGACCTCTTTATTATCAACACAAGGAACATTTCTTGGTTCTGGAGGACTGGGCGTGTCAAGATTGGCCGCTGGATCAGCATCAACATCCATAGCTTCAAAGTTCGATGGCTCAGGTTGAAGGGGTAAATTAGTTTGAATTTCTTGATGATCTTCATGTCGATCAGTGTGGATTTCAGGGTCCGTCAGATTTGGATTCCCCGGCTTAGAGGCATCGACATCAGTGGCCGGCTCACCAACTTTTCTCTTCTTGACCTTAACCCTATAAAAACAAGAGGACATAATGAGGAGCATGCAAGTTTGAGGAATTACATAAGGCAACATGTAATAAAATAAGTTTACCCAGGATTGATGACAAATGGTGGCAGTTTTGAGGCAGTAGAGTCGCCTGATGAAGGCGGCAACGCCTAGTAAACAAAATTAGAATAATTAAAAGATTGGTAATCAGCCTCGGAAAAGAGAAGAGTTGGATTTAAAGATACCTGAGTTGGACGCTTACGAGCAGCCGGCTTATTGCGTAAGCCGTCTGCGAGATCACCGTCACCACTCCGAGTCTTGCGCTTCGACTTATGCTGAGTTTTCTTCAAAACAAAGTTGGGATCCAAATAAGCATCCGGATGAGAGAAGCTTACTTTCCGAATGACCCGTCTTGTTCTTGCTGGAAGCAAGGATTCTGAGCCGGGGGAAATGGAAATTACCTCAATATCTTCAGTCCGGTTTGTTTCAACATCGCCCTAAGAAGAGGAGGTATTATCTAGATTCGATGAAACATGAGCACAGTTAAATTCTACCTCTGATTGAGCATCAGTAGCAGTCGCTTCGTCCATCTGAGACGGACCTTCAGTGGCTGCCTTATTCTTCTTACTTGGGGCAGCTTTGGGCTTATTAGCCGGAGTTTTGCCTCGTTTCCTGCCCCAAAAAGGAGACTTGGCCTGAAAAAATTGGCAATCAGAGCAAACAGATGAAGATTTAAAAGCTAAAAAGACAATATTCATAAAACCGGATAAAAGTATCAAAGACTTTTATCGGAGGAGCCGGGTTAAGAGCATAGAAAGGCTTCAACCCGTCTTTGCTGCAACTTTCTTGATTTTCACCCAACAACTTCTTCACGATCTGGTTTATTTCCTCGGCATCTAAAGAAAGGTTGTTGTACCTTTGGGCATCATTTAAATCCCCGGAATAAGTGTGCATTAAGTTGCTGTGGTGGCTCAGTGGCAAGATTCTCCAAGACACCCAACACCGGGTTAAGTCGACTCCAGTTAGCCCGTTGTCTAGTAGAGCCCTCAACTTTGGGTAGATGGGGGTGTGTTGAGAATGCTCCTCTTGAGGAGCCCAGCTAGGAGGATCGAAATCCATGGGAAGGCGGCTGGGTCTGTAACCCGGCAAGGGGTTTTCGTCAGCAGGGGCGGTGTTCCGACAATAAAACCAAGTTTTATTCCAACCCTTAGGATGACTTGGTAGAGTGGCAGTAGGAAAGAGGACGTGTCTTCGCCTCTGGATCGAGACCCCGCCAAGTTCTAGGCTAGGGCCATCTGCGCATTTGGTTTGCCGGTTCAAGTAGAAGAATTCCCTGAAGAGGGAAACAGAGGGTTCCATTTGCAGATACACCTCACAAAACACTTGGAATTGGCAAAGATTGGATATGGAGTTGGGACCCAGGTCCTGACGATGAAGGTGGAAGAAATGCAGAACATCTCGAAAGAATTTTGACCCGGGGGGGTGAGAAACCTCTGAGAAGATGGTCCAAGAATATTACTACTTCTCCTTCCTCCGGGTGTGGGATTTCTTCCCCAAGGATAACCCGCCAGCCAATTACCTCTTGAGGCGGCAGAAACCCCTGATCTTGGTAACCTTTTAAAATGACGTCAGAAACTTGAGTGGCCACCCAGTTGCAGGTGGTGGATTTTGACATGATGAGTTGCCTGAATAAGATAAAGGGACGACTTAAAACACGTGGCTAAAGTAAAGACGACTTAGCTATTCGCTATGGATAAAATTGCCTTATAAGGAGCCAACATCTTAACCCGACAGTTTATTGCATGGCAGGTTAAGTCCATGCTGACGGGCCAGCCAGAACATACGGGCGGCTTAGACTAAATTAGAGGCTTCTAGTTTCTTCGCTAAGTATGGGACAAACAAGTTTCAACCGGAGCAGCTACATTTGTGGATCTGAGAATATTTCTAAAAAGCAAGGTAATTGCTAGACCTAATGGCGGAGCGGGGAAGCGGTGACAGTACAGTTCATCAAATGCTTAGGAAGATTAAAGTATGCTATGCGTAAAATGGAGCCGTCACTCCTACCACTCTATTCTCATGATTAAACTTATGAAACGAAGAAGAACTACCGAAGAACTCAAAAAATCCGACGAACTACAGTAGATATAGGTCAGGGGAGCAGACTTACCTGAGTGATCACTGATGGCGGCAAACACGCGCGGGTAGTTCTTGACGAAGAAGAAATGCCTCTACGGTCTCAGGAGTGGTCGCCGGCAACGAGCAGGTAGTAACGTTGACGCAAGGAAGCTCCAGGCTCGAGGAAGAAGGTGTAACGAGATGAAGTGAAAGATGAGAGGGGGAACCCTCGGTAAATATTTAAAGGGAGGGAGCCCGAAGAGGCAACTGGCAATCGAGGAAACGTAGTAAATTTTGGGAAAAGAAGACGCCTCGATTTTCAGGATAAACGGATACACTCAGATTCGCCATGATGTCATTAGTGGCCTCCTAAATTAATGGCAGACGTTGTCATTAGTGGACAGCATAAAAGAGCGGCAAAGGCTGGAAGTATTACAAGCCGGCATCGTGAGATCCATGTGAAACACAAGTCCGAAGGTGAGCCGCCAAAGAAGGGAAGAGAAATTGACATGAATGAATTCAAATCAATCTGGGGCCTAATGTCAGGGATATAACCCCGCGGTATAACCCGTCCTATTGGGCCGGGTCAATGTAATGGCGGCTCTAGAATTATATTCAAGATGGGCCGTGCCGTGAGTATAAGGCAAACAAAGCGGTTGCTGAGTAAGTCGCCGGGCGGCCCAAGCGCATGGAGACGGTGACTCATGGCCCCCAGGGCGGAAGGCGCCATAAGATTCCTTGCTTGAGGGGCAAGGCGTGTTAGAGACATGATAGGTTACGAGTTATAATATGACTCGGACTCTGTTGTAAACCCTGGGGTCTCGACCTTTATATAAAGGCGAGCCCATAGGACCGAAAGACTCAAGTTAGACACCCTCGAAAGCTAGGTTAGCGATTCCGCACCCTTGTAATTGAGATCGCCATCAATATAGACACAAAGCAGGACCTAGGCTATTACCTGCATCAGAGGGGCCGAACCTGGGTAAACTTGCCTCCCGTTCCCGTTCAACCCCTTTGAGTCGCCACCTAGCGGCGATGGCCTCACACCTAAGTCCTTGCACGAGGACATCTACCGTGACAAAACCACGACACCACTCCAAGGTGTGCCATGACCCAGGTGCACGCGTTGGCGGCGCCAAAGGGCCGAGTGGCCCCAATCCTATTGCGACGGCTCTTCTGACCCGTAGCTCAAAGCGCGGGTGATCCGAATCTGCTGGGTCACCCGAGAAGGCGGCCAAGCAGCCCAAGATACCAGAAGCCAAGCCCCGGAAGGCGGTCCTGCCACGGATCAAAGTGGACGTGCCTGTGGCGTCAACGTAAGAACCTTGAACACTTGCCCCTTTCATTTCGAGTGTTGTTTTTGTTTGATGTCCGAATGACTCCTTTCCGAATGACTTCTCTGCTATAGTGCTGACACTTCGACTGCCTTGCCCGACCCGAAGGCTGTGGAGAAGAGCCAAGTAGAGATGGATGCCGCGACCTCCAAAGGTACTCTCCACATTCATCTCAGTTACATTCAAGTAACAAGTTCTTCCAATTTTCTGATGCCCGAGTGTTCGCAGGGCCGAGTGAAGTGATTGAGCTCGACGGGGACAACAAGGCCGATCCGCCGACCGTCCGATCTACATGGATGTCGTGATGCATGGCGCCCCTACGTCCAAGTGCCCAGGGTCTCTCCGGTCAAGGCTTTCACCAAGACCGGTGGCCAGAGTGTCACTCCTAAGGCCGGAGCCGCACTCAGGGCCACCACGCCTGCCTCTTTGCCGGTTCCAGCTGCGGCCAATCTCTTTGCACTACGCCGTATTCCGGAGGACCAAGTGGGTGCGGGCAAGGAGGCCATGATCCAAGTGGAGCCGATGAACAACGGACTGAGGGAGGCATATGACATCAGTGAGGCCTTGATGACAAACGTCCGAGTAAGTACCATCGCAAGTACCAACTCCAGTCGGGGGTCTTGAATTTTGCATGTGGCTAAATTTTATTTTTGTTCCAGAGTGGGTTTGCACGGGACACACCCACTGAGTGTTCTCGAGTTCCAGTGGGGGCACGCTGAGTGCACCCACTGGGTGTAGTCTCTGAGACTACCGTTGACTGTAGCGGTCATCGGTAGTCTTAGGTCCTTGATTTGTTGCTGTGTCTTTGGCGTAGTTGGAAATCTTGCTGAGCTTATAGAAGTAGCGCATAGCCACCTTGTCGAAGTAGCGTATAGCCCCCTTGTTGAAGTAGCTGACTGAGCTTGTGAAAGTAGCGCATAGCCACCTCGTCGAAGTAGCCGATTGAGCTTGTGGAAGTAGCGCATACCAACCTTACCGTAGTAGCCGACTGAGCTTGTGAAAGTAACGCATACCCACCTTGCCGAAGTAGCCGACTGAGCTTGTGGAAGTAACGCATACCCACCTTGTCGAAGTAGGTGGATTAGCTTGTGGAGGTAGCGCATACCCACCTTGACGAAGTTGCTGGGGTGGTACATGTACCTTGGCCATTTTCCCTTCCAGTGGGGGCGCGCTGAGCGCGCCCACATAGTGTAGTCCCCGAGATTGCCATTGATTGTAGCAGTCAGTGGTTGTCTTAGAACCATTTTTTTGTTTCACTCGACTGAATGATCTCTTCCATTGTATCCGACTGACAATGTTTGTCTACTTTTACTTCTTATTGGCAGAGTGTTTGTGAGCTCGGGGCTCGGTACAATGCCATTGAGAAGGAGGTCCATGACCTTCAGATAAGCCTGGAGGTCGAGAAGACTAAGAGAGCGATCCTGGAGCAGGAGAAGCGCTCACTAGGAGGTGAGAAAAATTCATCCAACTGTCCTCTGTACTTTGGTTTCCTCCCAATCCGACTTTACTCGCTCCATCAGATGTTCGTAGTGTAAACCTTCAACTTGTAAAGAGGCTCAAAACTTCTATTTCTTTAGAAACCATAAAGCAGACCCTTGAGAACAAGGACGCCGAGATGGCGGCGGCGTGGAAGGAAGCCAAGTCCAATACCAAGGGGTCCGAGGAGAAGCTCAAGGTAGTCGGGAAGCTAGAGGAGGATAACAAAGCCCTTAAGGTCTCTGCGGAGAAGTCTCAGGCAGAGATCGCCGAGATGGAGGTGCACTATGCCGAATGGGAGTCCAAGTACAACCAGCTCTCTGCCAAGAAGACTGAGCTGGAGCAGTACGTCGAGGACTTCGGCACAGAGATGAGCGCGAGGCTCAAAGGTAATTCATATATCCGAGTGATTTCTGTACTGCCCCTGGTGTCTTGTTTGTTTTAATTTTTGTTATCCTTCCATGGTCAGATTTCTACAACGACGCCGAGTTGGAGACTGAGAGGGTCAAGCAGGAGCTGGATCCATCTCAACAGCTCCTTAGGGATAGCTCAGCTTTAACTGTGCTCTGACTAGACGAACACATCGAGCATGCCATGGGTTACCTCATTCGGCTCCGCTCAGTCATCGCGAAGATTGATAAGGAACTAACTCCTAGCGAGCAGCTTCCGAGTGATCTGGATTCTATCATGGACTGACTGAGAGGCGTCCCAAGTCGAGTGCAGGCGTGGAAGAAGTCGTCGGCTCGTTGCGGTGCTGATATTGCTCTTTCCCTCGTCCGAGTCCAATGCAAGGACGTGGACGAAGAGAAGCTGAAGTAGCTCAAGGTCGCTATCAGAAAGCAGGTCAAGTTCGAGGACTTCATGGAGACGTTCCTCGAGGCGGCCACTTGGATAGCAGATGGCATCAACCTCAACACCTTCGTTGACGCTGCCGCCCCTCCGTCCTCCGAGTGATCCTCAGAAAACTTTGAATTTAAACTTGATTCGCCTCGGTATGCCAAGTGGTTAATGTAATTGTTGAACCTTATGCGAACCTGGGGCTCCCGCTACTTGAATTTTTGTTTTGATCAACTTGCGTTTGCTTGCTTCATCATCATTCGGATGTTTAAATGTCTTTTGCTCATGCCTTAAGTGAACTGGGCCGAGTTCCCGAGTGTGTATGATGTCCTTGCTCGGGGTGTTTTTTAAACTTAGGCGATTACTGGGTCGTAGCTAAGCCTCCGAGTGTGGATGATGTTGACACTCGGAGTGGTTGGGGACTTGGGCGAATTCGGGTTCACCGCAAAGTCTCCGAGTACGAAAATCTCCCGCACTCGGAACGTTTTAGCTTAGACGATGGTTGGATCGCATCTAAGCCCCTGAGTGTGGAAATCTTCCACACTCGGGATTCCAATGACTTAGACGAAATCAAGTTCGCAGCGAAGTCACCGAGTGAAGAAATCTTCCGCACTCAGAAAGGTTTAAAGCTTAGGTGAAATCTGGTTCGTGACGAAGCCCCCGAGTGAGGAAATCTTCCGCACTCGGAACGTTTTAGCTTAGACGATTGCTGGATCACGGCTAAGCCCCCGAGTGTGGAAATCTTCCACACTCAGGATTTTTAGGACTTAGACGAAATCTGGTTCGCAGCGAAGTCACTGAGTGAAGAAATCTTCCGCACTCAGAAACGTTTAGAGCTTAGGCGAAATCTGGTTTGCGGCGAAGCCCCCCGAGTGAGGAAATCTTCCACACTCAAAACGTTTTAGCTTAGACGATTTTTGGATCGCAGCTAAGCCCCCGAGTGTGGAAATCTTCCACACTCAGGATTTTTAGGACTTAGACGAAATTAGGTTCACAGCGAAGTCATCGAGTGAAGAAATCTCCCGCACTCGGAAACGTTTAGAGCTTAGGCGAAATCTGGTTCGCGGCGAAGCCCCCGAGTGAGGAAATCTTCCGCACTCGGAATATTTTAGCTTAGAAGATTGCTGGATCGCGGCTAAGCCCTCGAGTTTGGAAATCTTCCACACTCAGAATTTTTTGAACTTAGGCGAAATATGGTTCGCAACTATGTTGTTACACCCATTAGGGGCAATGGAGTTTTTGGGATATGGAAATCACCGAAGTGAATTAATATTTTGGACAGATTTTGACGAAATACAAAAAAGTAAGACTTTTATTCATCAACGTCACTCTAAAACATTACATAAATGATTTTTTTGTGCTAAGTGAAGAACCATCGGAGTAGGTCCGCGTTCCAAGCTCGGGTCTCTTCCTCGTTTTTCTCAAAGTTATAGAGCTGATAGGCTCCGTTGTTAAGGAGTTTGGAGATTGCAAAAGGCCGTTGCCAAGGAGGCGCCAGCTTGTGAGGCTTCTATTGATCCAGTCAGAGGATGAGGTCACCATCCTGAAAGGTGCTTCCTCTGACCTGCCTATCGTGATAGCGCCTCAAATCTTGTTGATAAAGGGTTGATCAGATGAGAGCTAGCCCCCTTTCCTCTTCTAGGAGGTCTAGACTATCCTGCAGTGCTTCTTCCGCTTCGGCTTCTGAGTACACCTCCACTCGGGGGGAGTTGTGAAGTAAGTCACTCGACAACACAACTACAGAACCATACACCATGAAGAAAGGAGTGCGGTTGGTGGACCGATTCGGGGTCGTCCGCAGACCCCAAAGTAGTGATGGCAGTTCATCGACCCAAGCTCCTACAACATGCTTGAGATCTCTCATGAGGCGCGGCTTCAATCCATGCAGAATCATCCCATTCGCACGCTCTACTTGACCATTCGACTGCGGGGGAGCCACAGAGGTGTAATTGACCCGAGTGCCTTGGGTGTAGAAGAATTCGCGGACTTCGTCCGAGTCGAAGTTCGACCTGTTATCCGTAATGATACTGTGGGGGACTCCAAACATGAAGATGATCTGCTTGACGAACTTGACGACAGTCGCCGAATCCAGATTCTTTATTGGCTTCGCTTCTATCCACTTGGTGAACTTGTCCACTGCCACTAGCAGGTGGGTGAAACCACTCGACCCACTTCGTAGGGGCCCGACCATGTCGAGTCCCCAAACAACAAACAACCAGGTGAGCGGAACCTCCTTCAGTGCGGACGAGGGTTTGTGCGATTAGTTTGCATAGAACCGGCATCCGACGCATAACTCCACAATGTCTCTCGCTGCTTCTTTGGCATGGGGCCAGTAGGAACCTGGTCGGAAAGCTTTAGCGACCAACGTCCGAGAGGATGCGTGGTGTCCGCACGTTCCCGCGTGGATCTCCTGTAGTACTTGTCGTCCTTCCTCTGGGGAGATGCAACGCTGAGTGACACCAGTGGTGCTCTTCTTGTATAGTTGGTCTCCCATCACCGTGAAGGCCTTGGATCAACGGATGATCTGATGTGCTTCCTCTTCGTCCTTAGGGAGCTCTTGCCGAAGCAAGTATGCTATGTAGTGTTCTGTCCACTCGAGGATGATTACCAGTACTTCGTGGACTAGGTCAACCACCATTGGGACGCCAACTTCAGCCGGATTGGATGGACTAACCGGTTGCGGGGGCTCCTGTGTGAAAGGATCTTCTTTGATAGTTGGGGCGTGCAGATGTTCCAGGAACACATCTTTCGGAACAGCTCGCCGACTGGAACCGATCTTAGCCAAGTCATCTGCTGCCTGATTCTTGATTCGAGGAATGTGATGTAACTCCAAACCCTCGAAGTTCTTCTGCAGCTTCCTGACGGTGTTGCAGTAGCCTGTTGATACGTCCATTTTGCATCATGATTTTCTACTGTTATTTACTATGTTTTGTTGAATAATAATGCTTTAGGGAGTGATTCTAATGCGTTTTCTCTCATAATATGCAAGGTTTACACAAAGAAGGAGAATACCGACAGCTAGAATTCTGGACCTAAGACAAGCACATCAGAGATACCTATTCTGCACAACTCCAATGAAGCTGAAATTTTATGGAGATTATTTTTTTATTTCATAAAAATTACTGGAGCAGAAAACTACCAGAGGGGGCTAGCCAGGTGAGCACAACCAACCAAGGCGCGCCAGACCCCCCTAGGCGCGCCCTGGTGTATCGTGGCCTCCTCGGCCCACCTCCGGTGCCCATATTTTGGTATATAGTCACATTTGACCTAGAAAAAATCAGAGGAGGACTTTCGGGGCAAAGCGCCGCCGCTCGAGGCAGAACTTGGGCAAGAGCACTTTTGCCCTCTGGCGGAGCGATTCCGTCGGGGGAACTTCCCTCTCGGAGGGGGAAATCGAAGCCATCGTCATCACCAACACCCCTCTCATCTTTGGGAGGCCAATCTTCATCAACATCTTCAATAACACCATCTCCTCTCAAATCCTAGTTCATCTCTTGTGTTCAATCTTTGTACCGGAACCTCAGATTGGTACCTGTGGGTGACTAGTAGTGTTGATTACCTTGCGTAGTTGATTACTATATGGTTTATTTGGTGGAAGATTATATGTTCAGATCCATTATGCTATTCAATACCCCTCTAATCTTGAGCATAATTATTATTTGTGAGTAGTTACCTTTGTTCTTGAGGTCACGGGAGAAGTCATGTTGCAAGTAATCATGTGAATTTGATATGTGTTCGATATTTTGATGATATGTATGTTGTGATTCCCTTAGTGGTGTCATGTGAACGTCGACTACATGACACTTCACCATTCATGGGCCTAAGGGAATGCATTGTGGAGTAGTTATTAGATGATGGGTTGCTAGAGTGACAAAAGCTTAAACCCTAGTTTATGCGCTACTTCGTAAGGGGATGATTTGGATCCAAACGTTTAATGCTATGGTTAGAATTTATCTTAATACTTTTCTCTTAGTTGCGGATGCTTGCGAGGGGGTTAATCATAAGTGGGAGGTTGTTCAAGTAAGAACAACACCCAAGCGAACACGAATCAAACCAACATGATAAAAGTGACTTGATGAAATTCCCGTGTACCCTCAAGAACATTTTGCCTATTACTAGAGATTGTTCTGGCCTGTCCTTTGCTAAAAAAGGATTGGGCTACTTTTCTGCACCTTGTTTATCGTTACCTTTTCTTGCTTGTTACCAATTATCTTTCTATCAAACTATCTGTTACCTACAATTTTAGTGCTGGCAGAAATTACCTTGCTGAAAACCGCTTGCCATTTCCTTCTGCTCCTCGTTGGGTTCGACACTCTTACTTATTGAAAGGACTACGATTGATCCCCTATACTTGTGGGTCATCAAGACTCTTTTCTGGCGCCATTACCGGGGAGTGAAGCGCTCTTGGTAAGTGGAAATCGGTAAGGAAAAACTTATACTACGTGCTGAAATTTATTGCTACTTGCTACTATGGAAAACAATCCTTTGAGGGGTTTGTTCAGGGTATCTTCACCTCGACCGGAACCACAATTAGTTGCCCCTCAACCTACAACACCAACTGAAAATATTGGTTATGAAATTCCTTCGGGTATGGTAGAACAACTGCTTGCTAAACCTTATGCAGGAGATGGAACTGAACATCCTGATATGCATCTATTATATGTGAACGCGATTTGTGGACTATTTAAGCTTGCAGGTTTACCCGGAGATGAAGTTAAGAAGAAGGTTTTCCCTTTATCTTTGAAGGGAAAAGCATTGACATGGTATAGGCTATGTGATGATCTTGGATCGTGGAACTGGAATCGTTTGCAATTGGAATTCCATCAAAAGTTTATCCCATGCATCTAGTTCATCGTGATCGGAATTGTATATATAATTTTTGGCCTCGTGAAGGAGAAAGCATCGCTCTAGCTTGGGGGAGGCTTACGTCAATGTTATATTCATGCCCCAATCATGACATTCCGAGAGAAGTTATCATTCAGAATTTTTATGCTCGGCTATCTCATAATGATCAATCCATGCTCGATACTTCTTGTGCTGGTTCTTATATGAAGAACACTATTGAATTCAAGTGGGATCTCTTGGAAAGAATTAAACGTAACTCTGAAGATTGGGAACTTGACGAAGGTAATGAGTCAGGTATAAAGCTTGAGTTTGATTGTGTTAATTTTTTTATGAATACCGATACTTTTGTGGGGACCCCGACTCATAAGTCGTGATCACCGAATGTACGTGCACAGTGATCCTAGAGATCAATGCTCACTGAACACACAGAAACTGAATAACAAGAGTCTTACATCCATTACGTACCGTTTTACATAAATATGGCCTATATGACGAAGTCTTCATATGATTGCAGCGGAAATCTTCAACGATAGCGTGAACTCATGCCATCTGCCTTAACCCTACAGGCATTCTGACTAGGAAGCGTCCTAGCCCGCATGTTCGTCACCGAGGTATGCTTCATCATATCCTATTCTTTCATGCCTGGCCAATAAAATAACCAGTGGCAAGCCAATGAGTACTTTGAATGTACTCGCAAGCAACCCAAGTTTTGGAATAAGGTATAGCAATGCACGATATAGCACTAAGTAGGTAAGTTTTTGCAGAAAGCTGATTTTAAGTGTAATGATATGATCAAGTAACGTAAGTAAGCATGCATCAACAATTGACATGTATTCACATGAACAAGGCACAGTTGCCATCATAAGAAGGGGTTGAACATCTCATGTTCATCATCATGCCAAGTCATCGGACTTAGCCCAAGTACCATCTTTGTGTCATCCACACACACACACACACTCCAAATTTGTGAAAACACCGGACGCAGTTTAAGCAGGACCTCCAACTGTCCATGACTGTGGACACGGCTATTTGAATAGTTTTACACTCTGCAGAGGTTGCACACTTTACCCACAAGACTCGGGAAACTTCTGTGTCAAGCCACGACTCGCGATATTGTCCATACCCGAGGTAAGTACCCGAACATTGCCTTTCCCCAAGCGATACTAAACAAAGAGTCCACTCGTTGGTGCCATCCCTCATGATATACATCACACGTATCATCCTTGAGGGCACACAACGGTGTGCCCGGTGCCTGTGAAGACATCGCATGATCGTCCATTCCGAAACGACCCCGTATCGAGAGTGACCACTTCACTCCCTCCACTAGTAATGCGGGCTCTATGCTAGTACCCACCAAGGTAATCAACAAAGCCCCATCCCATAAGGGGTATCGTGGTTGTGCATGTAAGGTTGGGACGGTCAGCAAATCCTCAAACTCTCCATTTTCGAAAACACACACACAACTTGCTCCGATACACCACTTCTTTATCAAGTGGTTACCTAGCTCATCATCAACTCCCTCGGGCATTAGTGGCACCCGACGGGGTTTTCGAAAAGTCTTTGAAAACACTTTGTTTCCATCATCATGCATATTCCCATCCCACTTGCGTAGCAACTAGTAGCAACCTAACTACTCCCACCCGCACAACCCTCATAAGGAGGTAGAGTCATGCACGATGCAAGTATCAACAAGAAAGTATCTGAGGCATCCCACCGAAGGAGGGGAAACACCACATCATGATCAATTCATTGAAACAACAAGTGCTATATGTCATGCATGGAAAAGTTTCTTATCATGGTCAAAGGGCTGCTTGCCTGGCTTGGCAAAGTCTTCGAGGTCTTCACACGCTTCTTGTCCACTCCGAGCACTTCGTCTACTTCGCCAACTATCGACGGAAACAACTGCGATAAGCAACACAACAAGCAGAAAAATAAAGTGCTCTATAAATAGGAGTTTTATTTTTCTTGGACACCTCTGGTCATAAGAAAAATAACCAAGGAGGTTTCATTGGATGTGGATGAAGGGGGATTTTGAATGGTGGGAATGAATGAAGCGATAATCCTATAAGAAGCCTACAGAAAGTGTTTTTATAAAAAGGAGTTGAGGCACCCAATAAATAGGGCATGATTTTAGAAACAATTAGAAAGTGGTCTCACTGGTTTTGGGGTTAGCATGAATATTCTAGAGATTTGACAAGTGGTCCCTATATGAAGAAATAGCCCAATAATTTAGATTGCAGAGGGGGGGGGGCAAGGAAAAATGCTCATATATTAGAGCATGAATTTAGATTCAACTAGGAATTTGAATCACTCCATTTGGAGTTGATTTGGATGCTCTAGGGATTTTACAATGGGGCTCTATCATAGTTTAAATTTGAATTTGAATATGAACAGGGCAGAAACTTGTGGTGGAAAAATATGAGAGTTGCATCATTGGATAGGTAGCATTTCTAGGAGTATGTAGAAATTTGAATCATCAAAATTGGAGTTAGTATCAATTTCCTAGGGATTTTTGAGCTACTCTGAAAAAAAGAAAAAGCAAAATTATTACCTAAACGGGCCAACCCACTGGGTCACATAGTGCACCGGCCCAATAGCTCAATCTGCACGGGAGACTGAGGCGACGTCTAAGGCGTACTCGGTGGAGTACGTCTCCTTCGCGGGGAGGCGGAAAGCGTGGAGCCCGTTTCCACTTAAACGCCGGGCCCGGTCAGCGTGTGGCTTCCAGGCGGGCCCTGCCTGGCAGGTTCTTCCCCTACCTCGCGCGCTCGTGCACGGCCGAGGAGAGAGGGCGGCCCCGACGGCGATCGCCGGCGATTCCGGCCACCGCTCGAGATGCTTGTCCCACGGGGGTGCTCAGTGGACCGAGGCGGTTCTTCCCATGCCAGACACGGTCGCCGGGGGGAAGCCGGAGCCGAGCAGAGCATCAGCCGCGGCGAAGATCCACGGCGGCGATGATGGACCCGACATTTCAGGCACGGGAGGGAGGAGTAGATGCAAGGGAAAGCGTCTCCGTGGCATGGGTGATCTTCTGGTGCTGCCAGGGGGAGGGGAGGAGCTCGAGATAACTCGAATTTAAGGGAGGACCGGGGCGGCAATGCCGACCATGGGAAGAGGAGGAGGGCAAAGGAAGAGGTTCTGGGGTGTCCTGGAGGTCGCTAGGGGGGAGAGGGAACGAAAGAGGGCACGAGAGGGGGCTCAGGGCTGGCTTATATGCCCGGGCTTGAGTCCACCGTGGACGGCGCCCACGACGTCTTCGGTGCCGGCCCTGGCGGCCGTTGGGAGAGGGCTGGGGATGTCTACGGTTCTCATGGGACTTGTCCATGACCAGGGAACGGGTAGGGAGGAGCGGGGAGCCGACAGGGCTCGCGCGTGTGAGCTCTCGGGTTGGAGTACCCGGGCGGCCATGGCGCGCGTGCGAGGGAACCAGCAGAAGGGGAGAGAGAAGGGGGATAGGACGGTAGCATGTCCCGTACGTCGAGGTGGTCCTGCTGGCGAGGAGGGGGGGCTCGAGGTGGTCGGGGACATGCACTGGGCGACAGCTACAGTGTGGCTGGGCACTGTAGCGTACTCCAGAGCGCCCATATGGCATGCCATTGGCCTCTTGGGCGCGGCCATGCATGTCCAGCAGCTAGAGGGAGGTAAAACAAGGTTCAACAAAGCATAGGATGCCCTGGGGGTTTCATTAGAATAGAAGGGAGGCTGAGAGAGTGGGAAAAACTAGCTGTCCAGGAGGGAATCTTGGGTTTTTACCCCCCAAAAAATTGAGCTATGAACCTGAAATTCTTACTGGTGGTAGAGGGGGATGAGGGTAAGGTGTGGTAAAAAACTCAGGTTAAGGAGAATAGCACAAGAGGGTCAAACAAGGGTTTTACCATTAGGGCAAAAAGTGTTTGATGAAGGTTTAGGC
Organism: Elymus sibiricus; assembly: GCA_039707655.1. Taxonomy (NCBI): domain Eukaryota; kingdom Viridiplantae; phylum Streptophyta; class Magnoliopsida; order Poales; family Poaceae; genus Elymus; species Elymus sibiricus. The sequence continues at coordinate 226,404,678 of CM077665.1, read as the reverse complement.
AAGCAAATGGGGTTTGCTTGACTTGAGACTTGGCAGGGTGAAAGGGTGGTTAGAAATAGGGTTAATCACCAAGTTTGAGCTTGATTGAAGAAAGTTCACAATGTAACTTTGTGAAACCCTAGAAATCAACAGAATCAGATTTCTATAGATCTAGGCATGCATTTCACTTCCCACAAATCCACCACTTGGTGGGTATCATTATTTGGGGTTTAGCACATGCCCACAAGGTTTGGGGTCAAGGGGAGAAACTTCATAATGTAAAGTTGTTCAATTTTGGCTCTGGACAGGAATGGTTTTGGAATATTTTGATGAAACAAATCAATTGGGATTGAGATGAAACTTTGCAAGATCATCACATATGACATGTGTGACTTGCTGGAATTTTCTTGGAATTTATTGAGAATATTTCTTATAGAAATATTTCAAAATCTTGATTTGGACAGAAAGGATTTTGAGGGGTTTTGTCTATGATTTTGAACATGACCATGTGTTGAAACTCACATATATGGAAAATATATGTCCACTGAGTTTCCCTAAATTTTCTCAAATATTTTTAAAGCATTTAAATAATTTTTCCCTATAAAAGACCTTTTCTGGCCTTAAGAAAAAGCCTTTAAATAAAATAGCAAAATAATCTTTAAAATTAATATTTGGTGGTTTTGGAAAGTCTTATATATAGTAGGTTTCAAATAAAGCCTTTGTGGAAAAACAATCCACACAATTTGAGGACTTGTAGTACAAACCTCAATTCAGGGGTTTTGGAAAATCTAATTTGAATAAATCCATTTTGGCCAAATTAAATTTTATAAAAATAGTTTTATGTCCTATACACATGGCATGATGATTGGGCAAATATTTGGAGCAAGGAGATGAGTTTTGAGAGTAGGAGGGATTTTATGAATATAGAGCACCAACAAGCAATCAAACAAGCAAGCAAATAGCACACAAGTCAAGCATTCATATGCAATCAAAAAGTTTTAATTGGCCCTAATTTTTTAGTGATGTTAACTTAGTCATGAGGCAAATCACAGGGTGTGACAGACCTACCCCCCTTACAAGAATCTCGTCCCCGAGATTCCTAGGCTAGGCGGTGAAAAAGGTGCGGGAATTCACAGGTGAGGTAGTCTTCACGTTCCATGTTGCTTCTGCTCCGGCGTGGTTGTCCTTCTGGATCTTGAAGCTCCTGATGATATGTCTTCGAGTGCATCGTTGACTTCGTCTAAGGGTGGACGGGGTTCTTGTAATATGCTAGGCTTGCCTAATGGTTAAGGGTTTGGTGGACGAGGTTCTGGCAAGGGCCTGGCTTGCGTGTGTACCCCAAAGTCGGAGTACGTGGCCAAGTAGTGTGTCTGTGTGCTGGTCCTGGGGTCTCTCACGTTGGTTAGTTACATCTAGATGTCTCACGTTAGAATAGGAGGGTCGAGTCTTGGTGTAGCTTCTCGTTGACGGGGAAGTCCTTATCTTCCTTAAAGCAAGAGATCTTCAGTCGCAGGTGGTCTTCATCCTTGAGAGTGTTGAAGCGCGTCATCGTGGGCTTCTCGTCGAGACCTTCTGCTTGAGTAAGTTGCCCAGGTAGATTCTTCATTCTTCTTTGGTCGTTTGCCTTCATCGTCCTGGACGCACGTTTCTGACGGGTCTTCGAGTGTCTGGTATACTAGTCTCTCCGTAGCCATTGTGGGAAGGTTGGTTGAGTCTCGTCCCTAAGACTAAGCTTAGAGACTTGACGCCAAAACGGGTTCTACCATGTGGGGAAGGTTTCTGAGGGGTTCTAAATAAGCTGGCTATCCAGAGGTATAGAACATCCATCTAGTCCCCAAGGTCTGAGGCTTGGCAAGCGGAGTGAACTACCTTTGTCAGGTGTTTCACCATGATCCAGTAAGGATCGCGTCCTTGATTGGACTACAAAGGGGCTAATAATGAAGTCATGACAGTCGTTTCACTCCGTTCCAGATGTCTGAAGAGAGTAGGGACGTCATGTTCATCGTACATCATCAAGGTGGTGGAGTGAGAGCTGTTATCAACCTCTCGGTTCCTTCCTAGTCGGGAGCTGTTAGGTGATCAGTTAAAATAAGGGGATCTTTAATCCTCTTGGTGTCCAAAGTCTTCATCGCGCTTGAGCGTCGGTGCCTCTTGATATAGTCTAGCTAATGTAGCCAGCTGAGGAGTGGTGGTTGACTTCCTTTGCTTCTCCTTCTTCGTCGTTGTTGTTCCCTAACCGTGGTGGTTCTTTGTGTTGCTTGGACAAGAATATCTTCTGCTAAAGGGAGGGTGCTACGGGGAGTCCAACTCCTTCAAGGTGAAACCTTGTACTCGAGAGGCATGGTAATTGGTGTTCCTGGGGCTGGTCCAAACAGGACTAAGGTTTTCCTTCTCTTACTGGGTAAATAAGTATGTCATCCCGGAGGATAACAACCTATTCCCCCAAGTATCACATAAACACATTGCTCATGTTATATGTGAGAGGAGCGGGCATTAGTTCCGGATGGTCACTAGTCTAGGGGTTCGTGATCCAACGTAATCTAGTTCTTCGTGTCCACCTTCCCTATGGAGTATTGGCCATAGTCTAGTGACTGGGAGCCAAGACCTATGGTAATAATCCGACCATGTTATGGCTCAGTAAAGCTTCGGGGTTTCAAGGAGCTTAGGATGTGAGTGAACGTCTAACATCTCATCCTCGAGCACAGTTATGTAGATGCCAATAGTCCTACTATTTACTCCAAACAAAATCATCCCACATCATCGAAGGTATCATCTCATGTAAGTCAACTCCAACATCACTCATGCTACGCATATCACCATGGCTCTAAGAGAAGGACAACCCATACTCTCATACATACACTATAACTACTCATATATTTCCCTATGTAGAAATCCTCGGGAAAGCATACAAGCCGCTAAGCTTGATTGTGACACTACAAATCCAAGTGTTCAGCTAATGTATCCAAGGTCTAAGGTGTTGCATCTCTATGCTATGGAAACACGTAATAAACCAATCCAAGATCTTGTTTCCTTCCTACAAATCCAATTAATTGATCCACGAATACCATCTACTATTACATAACTTCTACAAATCCAATACTGGTGACATTCCATATATCTCCAGATTTCCTAAATCCCCAAATTCCAGAAAGAACTATCTCATCAGAGTATAACCAGCAATTCCCATCATGATGATCTAGCAATCTCCGTTGTTAGGTGCATATGGATCCTTGAATCAATTCTGACAACCATCCAATATTCCTGGTTTGTCTTCCACCGGGAAACATGGTATCAAGATCAAGATCATCGGACTAAATCCAAATTACTCCGAACCATGTAGCTTGATTAATCTTGAGCACCTATTAGAATCACCTATTTAAATCCAAGGTTTACATCTAGTAAGAATTCCCTACTAGTTACTCTAGTCACTATCATATCACCATCAATCCAATATCAACATTACTTGCCAAAGTCAAGTCATTAATCCACCAAGAATTCAGGCTTGTGGTTACAATCGCCCTACTAAATCCAAATTGACTCAAGGGAGAAGTAAGTTATGCTACTCTATCAACTTGATCCACCAAGTCCACTCACCAACATAAAAGTCTCGTAATCCACCAAAGGGTCTCACTACTTCCTCAAGACATCTATTATGGCTATATCAAATCATTGTCCACAATTCGTATACCCTTAGAATGATCCTTCCTATGGCATCAAGGTTCTAGTGCTAGCAAGAATGAAGGATGTGTGTTCACTATGATCACTAGCTCCATAATGAACCCAGTGCTAAGCAGGGGTTATTGAAGCTCAATAAGTGCTCTGGCAAATTCGTGTATTAAACACGTGATCAGAGGCTTGTGCTGGGGGAGCTTGTGAGGTCCAGGCTGGGCTAGGGAGGGGTTTCCAATCTTGAGGGAAAAGCATAACTCTACGGGGTTGCGTCTGGTTGAGTACGTTGTAGTCGAAGTCTTCGGTGTCAGTTGTTTGTCGAGGTGGATCCTTGGTGTATCTGGCCTTGCTGGTCTTCAGTTGACGAGAGGGGGAAGAGGGAAAGTAGCATAGAAGAGCGTGTCTAAGGGGGTGGTATAGTGCAAGTGCAATCAAACAAGTGCCGAAAAGGCAAAACACTCTTATTAAGATAAGGTGGGTGCTTAGTCGCGTACTAGTTGCCTGGGGCAAAAGTGCGACCTATACCAAAGCACAAACAAGCAAAAAACAAGCAACACACAATCATGGTTCTATCAGAACCATCATACGGACTCGACTTCGCATAGGGAACGCACGACCTATCCTACCCTAGGGGTTCTCGGACTCAGTAGTCGTGCTTGCTTCGTGTCTTGGAGAGGAGTCCGCTCGGTCTTCTGGGTCTTCTTCAGGTGTCGCCATGTCTCTTGTTGCTGTTCATCAAAACGATCCTGGTTGCACTTGAAGAGTCCTTGACGACTTCGGGTCTGTTGAGTTGACAACGAAGGTGATTCTTCACGGCTGTTGTTGACAGGGTCTTCTGGTGTCTTCGTAATCGTGACAATGTCTCCTTGTCTTTTGAGACGTCGAGAGTTCCAGGTGGGCAATCTTTTATGCAATGACATTAAAAGGCATGATAGAGTTATAACGTGTCGGTTACGTTGATGATAATATCGACACCGAGAGCAGGGGATGAAGAGAACCGTTTTTCCTTCTCACTATAGTGAGGCGGACGAAATGGCGAGGTTCTCATCCACCGGTGGTTGCCGACACAACAACGGTAAGGAAAAGGTTGCTCTATTAGCGATGCATATCATGATTTTGCATATCTTATGCCCTGATCATCGTAGCCCAAGGTTGCATCATCCTGGAGCAGTGTCGAGGTATCACCATCTTCTGAGTCTTGATATCCTCATTCCTCGAGAAGGTATCTTCTGTCAATATCTCCTTGTCTGGTGTCGCCAACTTGTGTCCAAGATATATGGGCAATCGTCTGGCAAGGTGGCTTCCTTCCAGGTTACCCACGAGGATTACAAGAAATCCGGTGGTCATGGACTCAAGGGTACTATCGACCGTTTGCAAGGTTTTGAAAAGTAGATGAGGAGAGCCAGAAGAAAAATGGTGGAAGTGCTAAGGCAAAAACCTTCGCTTCCTTTGAAATTTAGGAGAGGTGAGAATTATAGTGGTTTTGTAAGTAATTTTGAAGGGTCTGGAAAAATAGTTTTGTCCTAACTAACGTCCATGCTAACTAAGGGCTTCCTACAGTCAGGATGGCTCTGATACCAGCTCTGTGGGGACCCCGACTCATAAGTCGTGATCACCGAATGTACATGCACAGTGATCCCAGAGATCAATGCTCACTGAACACACATAAACTAAATAACAAGAGTCTTACATCCATTACGTACCGTTTTACATAAATATGGCCTCTATGGCCAAGTCTTCATATGATTGCAGCGGAAATCTTCAACGATAGCGTGAACCCATGCCATCTGCCTTAACCCTACAAGCATTCTGACTGGGAAGCGTCCTAGCCCGCATGTTCGTCACCGTGGTATGCTTCATCATATCCTATTCTTTCATGCCTGGCCAATAAAATAACCAGTGGCAAGCCAATGAGTACTTTGAATGTACTCGCAAGCAACCCAAGTTTCGGAACAAGGTATAGCAATGAACGATATAGCACTAAGTAGGTAAGTTTTTGCAGAAAGCTGATTTTAAGGGCAATGATATGATCAAGTAACGTAAGTAAGCATGCATCAACAATTGACAGGTATTCACATGAACAAGGCACAGTTGCCATCATAAGCAGGGGTTGAACATCTCATGTTCATCATCATGCCAAGTCATCAGACTTAGCCCAAGTACCATCTTTGTGTCATCCACAGACACACACACACTCCAAATTTGTGAAAACACCGGACGCAGTTTAAGCAGGACCTCCAACTGTCCATGACCATGGACACGGCTATTCGAATAGTTTTACACTCTGCAGAGGTTGCACACTTTACCCACAAGAGTCGGGAAACTTCCGTGTCAAGCCACGACTCGCGGTATTGTCCATAACCGAGGTAAGTGCCCGAACATTGCCTTTCCCCTAGCGATACTAAACAAAGAGTCCACTCGTTGGTGCCATCCCTCATGATATACATCACACGTATCATCCATGAGGGCACGCAACGGGGTGCCCGGTGCCTGTGAAGACAGCGCATGATCGTCCATTCCGGTACGACCCCGTATCGAGAGTGACCACTTCACTCCCGCCACTAGTAATGCGGGCTCTATGCTAGTACCCACCAAGGTAATCAACAAAGCCCCGTCCCATAAGGGGTATCGTGGTTGTGCATGTAAGGTTGGGACGGTCAGCAAATCTTAAAACTCTACGTTTTCGAAAACACACACACAACTTGCTCCGGTACACCACTTCTTTATCAAGTGGTTACCTAGCTCATCATCAACTCCCTCGGGCATTAGTGGCACCCGACGGGTGCTACTTCTCGAGCATGCGTTGGTTTTCCCTTGAAGAGGAAAGGGTGATGCAGCAAAGTAGATAAGTATTTCCCTCAGTTGTTGAGAACCAAGGTATCAATCCAGTAGGAGATACAAGCAAGTCCCCAATAGATGTACCTACACAAATAATCAAACACTTGCACCCAACGCTATAAAGGGGTTGTCAATCCCTTCACGGTTACTTGCAAGGATGAGATCTAATAGAGATAGATATAATAGATTGCTTGAATGGAAAGTAAACTAAAAGTAAAAAGATTGCAGCAAGATATTTTTGGTATTTTTGGTTTTAGATCTGAAAGTATAATATGGAAAATAGACCCGGGGGCCATAGGTTTCACTAGAGGCTTCTCTCATGACGGCAAATAATATGGTGGGTGAACAAATTACTGTCGAGCAATTGATAGAAAAGCGAATAATTATGAAGATATCCAAGGCAATGATTTTGCATATAGGCATCACATCCGTGTCAAGTAGACCGAAACGATTCTGCATCTACTACTATTACTCCACACATCGACCGACTCCTGCCTGCATCTAGAGTATTAAGTTCATGAAGAACAGAGTAATGCATTAGGTAGGATGACATGATGTAGAGGGATAAACTCAAGCAATATGATGAAAACCCCATATTTTTATCCGCGATGGCAACAATACAATACGTGCCTCGCTACCCCTACTTTGTCACTGGGTGAGGACACCATAAGATTGAACCCAAAACTAAGCACTTCTCCCATTGCAAGAATTACCAATCTAGTTGGCCAAACCAAACCAATAACTCGAAGAGACTTGCAAAGATATGAAATCATGCATATAAGAATTCAGAAAAGACTCAAATAATATTCATAGATAAGCTGATCATAAACCCACAATTCATCGGATCTCGACAAACACACCGCAAAAGAGTATTACATCGGATAGATCTCCATGAAGATCATGAAGAACATGGTATTGAAGAACAAAGAGAGAGAAGAAGCCATCTAGCTACTAGCTATGGACCCGAAGGTCTGTGGTAAACTACTCACGCATCATCGGAGGGGCAATGGAGTTGATGTAGATGCCCTCCGTGATCGAATCCCCCTCCGGCAGATTACCGAAAAAGGCTCCAAGATTGGATCTCACGGGAACAGAGGCTTCCGGCGGCGGAAAAGTATTTTCGTGGCTCTCTTTAGTATCCAGGGAATATTTGGGAATTTATAGGCCGAAGAATAGGGTTAGGAGAGCTGTCGTGGGGCCACAAGCCTGTAGGGCGCGCCCTGGTGGCTTGTGACGCCATGGCAGGTCTCCTGCCTTCATCTCCAAGTCTGACAGGTTTCTTCTGGTCCAAGAAAAATCATTCCGAAGATTTTATTCCGTTTGGACTCCGTTTAATATTCCTTATCTGCAATACTCAAAAACATGGAAAAAACAGAAACTGGTACCAGTCTCTAGATTAATAGGTTAGTCCCAAAAATAATATAAAATATCATATTAATGCATATAAAACATCCAAAACAGATAATATAATAGCATGGAACAATCAAAAATTATTGATACGTTGGAGACGTATCAAGCATCCCCAAGCTTAATTCCTGCTCGTCCTCGAGTAGGTAAATGATAAAAACAGAATTTTTGATGTGGAATGCTACCTAACATATTTATCCATGTATTATTCTTTATTGTGGCATGAATATTCAGATCCATAAGATTCAAAACAAAAGTCTAATATTGACATAAAAATAGTAATACTTCAAGCACACCAACAAGGCAATTGTGTCCTTTCGAAATAACATGGCCTTAGAAAGTTATCCCTACAAAATCATATGGTCTGGCTATGCTCCATCTTCCCCACACAAAGTATCTAAATCATGCACAACCCCGATGACAAGTCAAGTAATTGTTTCACACTTTTTATGTTCTCAAACCTTTTCAACTCTCACGCAATACATGAGCGCGAGCCATGGATATAGCACTATAGGTGGAACAGAATATGGTGGAGGTGATGAGGAAAAAGGAGAAGATAGTCTCACATCAACTAGGCGTATCAACGGGGTATGGAGATGCCCATCAATAGATATCGATGTGAGTGAGTAGGGATTGCCATGCAACGGGTGCACTAGAGCTATAAGTGTATGAAAGACTCAAAAAGAAACTAAGTGGTTGTGCATATGATGAAAAATTCCACTAGCTATATGAAAGTGACAAAATAGGAGACTCTCTATCATGAAGATCACGGTGCTACTTTGAAGCACAAGTGTGGAAAAAGATAGTAGCATTGTCCCTTCTCTCTTTCTCTCATTTTTTTCTTTTTTTTTCTTTTGGTGGGCATCTTTGGCCTCTTTTATTTTTTTTATTTGGGCTTCGCTGGCCTCTTTTATTTTTTGTAAAGTCCGAAAACTCATCCCAACTTATGAGGGATTCATAGCTTCCATCATCCTTTTCTCACACGGGACAAATGCTCTAATAATGGAGATCATCACACTTTTATTTACTTACAACTCGATACCTATAACAAAACATGACTCTATATGCAATATGAAAGTGATGGTGCATGTCATGAAAAACGGAATGGTGGAAGTTGCATGGCAATATATCTCGGAATGGCTATGGAAATGCCATAATAGGTAGGTATGGTGGCTGTTTTGAGAAAAATATATGGTGGCTGTTTTGAGGAAGGTGGGTTTGATGTACCGGCGAAAGTTGCGCGGTACTAGAGAGGCTAGCAAAGGTGGAAGGGTGAGAGTGCGTATAATCCATGGACTCAACATTAGTCATAAAGAACTCACATACTTATTGCAAAAGTCTATTAGTTATCAAACAAAGCATTAGACGCATGCTCCTAGGGGAGAGGTAGGTAGGAGTTAACCATCGCGCGCTCCCGACCCTCACACAAAGGTTGACAATCATTAAACAAATCATGCTCCGACTTCGTTACATAACGGTTCACCATACATGCATGCTACGGGAATCACAAACTTCAACACAAGTATTTCTCCAATTCACAACTACTCACTAGCATGACTCTCATATTACCATCTTCATATCTCAAAACTATATGCAAGGAATCAAACTTCTCATAGTATTCAATACACTTTATATGAAAGTTTTTATTATATCCCTCTTGGATGCCCATTATATTAGGACTAAATTCATAACCTAAACAAATTACCATGATGTTTTAAAGACTCTCAAGATAATATAAGTGAGGTACGAGAGTTCAATAATTTCTATAAAATATAACACCACCGTGCTCTAAAAAGATATAAGTGAAGTACTAGAGCAACATTGCCTAGCTCAAAAGATATAAGTGAAGCACATAGAGTATTCTAATAAATTCACGATTCAGCGTGTCCCTCTCAAAAATAATGTTTGCAGCAAGGATGATTGTGGAAAACTAAAAATCAAAGACTCATATCATACAAGACGCTCCAAGCAAGACACATATCATGTGGTGAATAAAAATATAGCCTCAAGTAAATTTACCGATGGATTGAAGACGAAAGAGGGGATGCCTTCCGGGGCATCCCCAAGCTTAGGATTTTTGGTATCCTTGAATATGGCTTGGGGTACCTTGGGCATCCCCAAGCTTAGGCTCTTGCCACTCCTTATTCCATAGTCCATCAAATCTTTACCCAAAACTTGAAAACTTCACAACACAAAACTCAACAGAAAACTCATGAGATCCGTTAGTATAAGAAAACTAAATCACCACTTTAGGTACTGTTGTGAACTCATTATTTATTTATATTGGTGTAATATCTACTGTATTCCAACTTCTCCATGGTTCATACGCCCCGATACAACCCATAGATTCATCAAAATAAGCAAACAACACAAAGAAAACAGAATCTGTCTAAAACAGAACAGTCTGTAGCAATCTATAGACTTCGAATACTTCTGTAACTCCAAAAATTCTGAAAAATTTGGAAAATCATGGAAATTTGTATATAAATCTTGTGTAAAAATTTCAGATCAAAATCACGTTCCAGTGAATTTACAAAATTCCTGGACTGAGAGCAAAAGTTTCTGTTTTTCAGCAAAATCAAATCGCAAACACCGTAGACCATCCCAAAGGTCTTACTTGGATCATACACTAATTTAAACAAGAAAACACAATTATTACAGAATTAATAATGTGCAAAACACAAAAAAACAGAAACAAAATCAAAAGCATAAAAATAAAATTGGGTTGCCACCCAACAAGCGCTATTGTTTAACGCCCCTAGCTAGGCATAACGATTTCAATGATGCTCACATAAAAAGTAGTAATTGAAATATGCAAGAAAGCATCATGAATCTCATGAAAAACACTTTTAAGTCTAACCCACTTCCTATGCATAGGGATTTTGTGAGCAAACAATTTACGGGAACAAGAATCAACTAGCATAGGAAGGCTAAACAAGCATAACTTCAAAACTTTAAACACATAGAGAGGAAACTTGATATTATTGCAATTACTACAAGCATATGTTACTCCCTCATAATAAATTCCAGTAGCATCATGAAGGAATTTAACAATTTAACTATCACATAAAATTTTCTCTTCATGATCCACATGCATGCAAAGTTGACACTCTTCCAAAATAGTGGGATTATCATTAACTAAAGTCATGACCTCTCCAAACCCACTTTCAATATCATATTCATCATGAGTATTAAATAAATTTTCAAGATCATAAGAAGCATTATCACCCCAATCATGATCATTGCAATAAGTAGTGGTCATAGCAAACTCATCAAATATAGCATCCCCAAGCTTGTGGGTTTGCAAATCATTAGCACAATAGGTATTAATAGAATTTATAACAATATTATTGCAATCATGCTTTTCAATCAAGGAGCTATCATGACTCACCTTATAGATTTCTTCTTTCAACACTTCATCAAAATTTTCAGATTCATGATTTTCAAGCAAAACTTCATAGAGATAATCAAGTGCAATCAACTCACTAGCAATTGGTTCATCATAGTTTGGTCTTTTAAAAAGATTAGCAAGTGGATGAGGATCCATATCAATAGATTTTTAGCAAGCGAAGATGCAAGCATACAGAAGGCACATGGCAACACAAGCAAACAAAGAGATCCGGCGAGAAAAAGGGCAAACAAAGAAGAGGGCGAAGAAAACGGCAAATTGGTGAAGTGGGGGAGAGGAAAACGAGAGGCAAATGACAACTAATGTAAATGCAAGAGATGAGTTTGTGATGGGTACTTGGTAGGCTTGATGTAGATCTCCCCGGCAACGGCGCCAGAAATCCTTCTTGCTACTTCTCGAGCATGCGTTGGTTTTCCCTTGAAGAGGAAAGGGTGATGCAGCAAAGTAGATAAGTATTTCCCTCAGTTGTTGATAACCAAGGTATCAATCCAGTAGGAGATACAAGCAAGTCCCCAATAGATGTAGCTACACAAATAATCAAACACTTGCACCCAACGCTATAAAGGGGTTGTCAATCCCTTCACGGTTACTTGCAAGGATGAGATCTAATAGAGATAGATAGAATAGATTGCTTGAACGGAAAGTAAACTAAAAGTAAAAAGATTGCAGCAAGATATTTCTGGTATTTTTGGTTTTAGATCTGAAAGTATAATATGGAAAATAGACCCGGGGCCATAGGTTTCACTAGAGGCTTCTCTCATGACGGCAAATAATACGGTGGGTGAACAAATTACTGGCGAGCAATTGATAGAAAAGCGAATAATTATGAAGATATCCAAGGCAATGATTATGCATATAGGCATCACGTCCGTGTCAAGTAGACCGAAATGATTCTGCATCTACTACTATTACTCCACACATCGACCGACTCCTGTCTGCATCTAGAGTATTAAGTTCATGAAAAACAGAGTAACGCATTAGGTAGGATGACATGATGTAGAGGGATAAACTCAAGCAATATGATGAAAACCCCATCTTTTTATCCTCGATGGCAACAATACAATACGTGCCTCGCTACCCCTACTTTGTCACTGGGTGAGGACACCGCAAGATTGAACCCAAAACTAAGCACTTCTCCCATTGCAAGACTTACCAATCTAGTTGGCCAAACCAAACCAATAACTTGAAGAGACTTGCAAAGATATGAAATCATGCATATAAGAATTCAGAAAAGACTCAAATAATATTCATAGATATGCTGATCATAAACCCATGATTCATCGGATCTCGACAAACACACCGCAAAAGAGTATTACATCGGATAGATCTCCATGAAGATCATGAAGAACATGGTATTGAAGAACAAAGAGAGAGAAGAAGCCATCTAGCTACTAGCTATGGACCCGAAGGTCTGTGGTAAACTACTCACGCATCATCGGAGGGGCAATGGAGTTGATGTAGATGCCCTCCGTGATCGAATCCCCCTCCGGCACATTACCGGAAAAGGCTCCAAGATTGGATCTCACGGGAACAGAGGCTTACGGCGGCGGAAAAGTATTTTCATGGCTGTCTTTAGTATCCAGGGAATATTTGGGAATTTATAGGCCGAAGAATAGGGTTAGGAGAGCTGTCATGGGGCCACAAGCCTGTAGGGCGCCCCCCCCCTAGGGCGCGCCCTGGTGGCTTGTGACGCCATAGCAGGTTTCCTGCCTTCATCTCCAACTCTGGCAGGTTTCTTCTGGTCCAAGAAAAATCATTCCGAAGATTTTATTCCGTTTGCACTCCGTTTAATATTCCTTATCTGCAATACTCAAAAACATGGAAAAAAACAGAAACTGGCACTAGGCTCTAGATTAATAGGTTAGTCCCAAAAATAATATAAAATAGCATATTAATGCATATAAAACATCCAAAACAGATAATATAATAGCATGGAACAATCAAAAATTATAGATACGTTGGAGACGTATCAACGGGGTTTTCGAAAAGTCTTTGAAAACACTTTGTTTCCATCATCATGCATATTCCCATCCCACTTGCGTAGCAACTAGTAGCAACCTAACTACTCCCACCCGCACAACCCTCATAAGGAGGTAGGGTCATGCACGATGCAAGTATCAACAAGAAAGTATCTGAGGCATCCCACCGAAGGAGGGGAAACACCACATCATGATCAATTCATTGAAACAACAAGTGCTATATGTCATGCATGAAAAAGTTTCTTATCATGGTCATAGGGCTGCTTGCCTGGCTTAGCAAAGTCTTTGAGGTCTTCACACGCTTCTTGTACACTCTGAGCACTTCGTCTACTTCGCCAACTATCGTCGGAAACAACCGCGATAAGCAACACAACAAGCAGAAAAATAAAGTGCTCTATAAATAGGAGTTTTATTTTTCTTGGACACCTCTGGTCATAAGAAAAATAACCAAGGAGGTTTCATTAGATGTGGATGAAGGGGGATTTTTGAATGGTGGGAATGAATGAAGCGATAATCCTATAAAAAGCCTATAGGAAGTGTTTTTATAAAAAGGAGTTGAGGCACCCAATAAATAGGGCATGATTTTAGAAACAATTAGAAAGTGGTCTCACTAGTTTTGGGGTTAGCATGAATATTCTAGAGATTTGACAAGTGGTCCCTATATGAAGAAATAGCCCAATAATTTAGATTGCAGAGGGGGGGGGGGGGCAAGGAAAAATTCTCATATATTAGAGCATGAATTTAGATTCAACTAGGAATTTGAATCACTCCATTTGGAGTTGATTTGGATGCTCTAGGGATTTTACAATGGGGCTCTATCATAGTTCAAATTTGAATTTGAATATGAACAGGGCAGAAACTTGTGGTGGAAAAATATGAGAGTTGCATCATTGGATAGGTGGCATTTCTAGGAGTATGTAGAAATTTGAATCGTCAAAATTGGAGTTAGTATCAATTTCCTAGGGATCTTTGAGCTACTCTGGAAAAAAGAAAAAGCGAAATTATTACCTAAACGGGCCAACCCACTGGGTCACACAGTGCACCGGCCCAGTAGCTCAATCTGCACGAGAGGCTGAGGCGACGCCGAAGGCGTACTCGGTGGAGTACGTCTCCTTCGCGGGGAGGCGGAAAGAAGGGAGCCCGTTTCCACTTAAACGCCGGGCCCGGCCGACGTGTGGCTTCCAAGCGGGCCCTGCCTGGCAGGTTCTTCCCCTACCTCGTGCGCTCGCGCACGGCCGAGGAGAGAGGGCGGCCCCGACGGCGATCGCCGGCTATTCCGGCCACCGCTCGAGATGCTCGTCCCACGGGGGTGCTCAGTGGACCGAGGCGGTTCTCCCCATGCCAGACACGGTCACCGGGGGGAAGCCGGAGCCGAGAAGAGCGTCAGCCGCGGCGGAGATCCACGGCGGCGATGATGGACCCGACATTTCAGGCACGGGAGGGAGGAGTAGATGCAAGGGAAAGCCTCTCCGTGGCATGGGTGATCTTCTGGTGCTGCCAGGGGGAGGGGAGGAGCTCGAGATAAATCGAATTTAAGGGAGGACCGGGGCGGCAATGCCGGCCATGGGAAGAGGAGGAGGGCAAAGGAGGAGGTTCTGGGGTGTCCTGGAGGTCGCTAGGGGGGAGAGCGAACGAAAGAGGGCACGAGAGGGGGCTCAGGGCTGGCTTATATGCCCGGGCTTGAGTCCACCGTGGTCGGTGCCCACGGCGTTTTCGGTGCCGGCCCTAGCGGCCGTTGGGAGAGGGCTGGGGATGTCTACGGTGCTCGTGGGACTTGTCCACGACCAGGGAACGGGTAGGGAGGAGCGGGGAGCCGACAGGGCTCGCGCGTGTGAGCTCTCGGGTTGGAGTACCCGGGCGGCCATGGCGCGCGTGCGAGGGAACCAGCAGAGGGGGAGAGAGAAGGGGGACAGGACGGTAGCGTGTCCCGGACGTCGAGGTGGTCCTGCTGGCGAGGAGGGGGGGCTCGAGGTGGTCGGGGACATGCACTTGGCGACAACTACAGTGCGGCTGGGCACTGTAGCGCGCTCCAGAGCGCCCATATGGCATGCCATTGGCCTCTTGGGCGTGGCCATGCATGTCCAGCAGCTAGAGGGAGGTAAAACAAGGTTCAATAGAGCATAGGATGCCCTGGGGGTTTCATTAGAATAGAAGGGAGGTTGAGAGAGAGGGAAAAACTAGCTGTCCAGGAGGGAATCTTGGGTTTTTACCCCCCAAATAATTGAGTTATGAACCTGAAATTGTTACTGGTGGTAGAGGGGGATGAGGGTAAGGTGTGGTAAAAAACTCAGGTTAAGGAGAATAGCATAAGAGGGTCAAACAAGGGTTTTACCATTAGGGTAAAAAGTGTTTGATGAAGGTTTAGGCAAGCAAATGGGGTTTTCTTGACTTGAGACTTGGCAGGGTCAAAGGGTGGTTAGAAATAGGGTTAATCACCAAGTTTGAGCTTGATTGAAGAAAGTTCACAATGTTACTTTGTGAAACCCTAGAAATCAACAGAATCAGATTTCTGTAGATCTAGGCATGCATTTCACTCCCCACAAATCCACCACTTGGTGGGTATCATTATTTGGGGTTTAGCACATGCCCACAAGGTTTGGGGTCAAGGGAAGAAACTTCATAATGTAAAGTTGTTCAATTTTGGCTCTGGACAGGAATGGTTTTGGAATATTTTGATGAAACAAATCAATTGGGATTGAGATGAAACTTTGCAAGATCATCACATATGACATGTGTGACTTGCTGGAATTTTCTTGGAATTTATTGAGAATATTTCTTATAGAAATATTTCAAAAGCTTGATTTGGACAGAAAGGGTTTTGAGGGGTTTTGTCTATGATTTTGAACATGACCATGTGTTGAAACTCACATATATGGAAAATATATGTCCACTGAGTTTCCCTAAATTTTCTCAAATATTTTAAAAGCATTTAAATATTTTTTCCCTATAAAAGACCATTTCTGGCCTTAAGAAAAAGCCTTTAAATAAAATAGCAAAATAATCTTTAAAATTAATATTTGTTGGTTTTGGAAAGTCTTATATATAGTAGGTTTCAAATAAAGCCTTTGTGGAAAAACAATCCACCCAATTTGAGGACTTGTAGTACAAACCTCAATTCAGGGGTGTTGGAAAACCTAATTTGAATAAATCCATTTTGGCCAAAATAAATTTTTATAAAAATAGTTTTATGTCCTATACACATGGCATGATCATTGGGCAAATATCTGGAGCAAGGAGATGAGTTTTGAGAGTAGGAGGGATTTTATGAATATAGAGCACCAACAAGCAATCAAACAAGCAAGCAAATAGCACACAAGTCAAGCATTCATATGCACTCAAAAAGTTTTAATTGGCCCTAATTTTTGAGTTATGTTAACTTAGTCATGAGGCAAATCATAGGGTGTGACAACTTTTTCACAAGTTTAGCACTAAATATGGACTTGACCCTGAGATAGTAGCCTCTTTCTGCGAAGCATTTGCTACTCACGTTGACCTCCCTAAGGAGCAGTGGTTTAAATATCACCCCCCTATTTAAGAAGAAATTAAAGAACCGGTCATGGCTAAAGAAGAAACCATCTTTTACAATGTTGATCCAGTTGTGCCAACCGCTTATATTGAAAAACCACCTTTTCCTGTTAGGATAAAGGAACATGCTAAGGTATCAACTGTGGTTCGTAAGAGTAATATAAGAGCATCTAAGCCCCCTGAGAAATTAAAGTAGAACCTAGTGTCGCTATGGTTAAAGATCTCTTGGTAGAAAATATTGATGGGCATGTTATCTACTTTTGTGATGAAGCGGCTAGAATTGCTAAACCCGATGAAAAAGATAAACATAGACCCATAGAAGGCATGCCTGTTGTCTCAGTCAAAATAGGAGATCATTGCTATCATGGTTTATGTGATTTGGGTGCTAGTGTGAGTGCTATCCCTTTTACTCTATACCAAGAAATTATGGATGAAATAGCACCTGCTGAAATAGAAGACATTGATGTTACTATTAAACTTGCTAATAGAGATACTATCACACCACTTGGGATTGTTAGAGATGTTGAAGTCTTGTGTGGGAAAGTGAAATACCCTACTGATTTTCTAGTCCTTGGTTCCCCACAAGATGACTTTTGTCCCATTATCTTTGGTAGACCTTTCTTGAGCACCGTCAATGCTAAGATAGATTGTGAAAAACAAACTATCGGTGTCAGTTTTGGTAATGTGTCTCATGAGTTTAATTTTTCCAAGTTTAGTAGACAACCCGTGATAAAGCGTTATCTAGTAAGGATGAAATAATTGGTCTTGCTTCTATTGCTGTGCCTCCCACTGATCCATTAGAACAATATTTGCTTGACCATGAAAATGATATGCACTTGCATGAAAGAAACGAAATAGATCAAATTTTCTTTGAACAACAACCTCTCCTGAAACACAATTTGTCTGTTGAAACTCTTGGAGGTCCTCCTCCACCTAAAGGTCATCCCGTGTTCGAATTAAAGCAATTGCCTGACACTTTGAAGTATGCTTATCTTGATGAGAAAAAGATATATCCTGTTATTATTAGTGCTAACCTTTCAGAACATGAAGAAGAAAGATTATTAAAAGTTCTAAGGAAGCACCGGGCTGCTATTGGATATACTCTTGATGATCTTAATGGCATTAGTCCCACTCTATGTCAGCACAAGATTAATATGGAACCTGATGCTAAACCCGTTGTTGATCACCAATGGCGGTTGAATCCTAAGATGAAGGAAGTGGTAAGAACTGAAATATTAAAGCTTCTGGAAGCAGGTATAACCTATCCCATAGCTGATAGTAGATGGGTAAGTCCCGTTCATTGTGTCCCTCAGAAAGGAGGTATTACCGTTGTTCCCAATGATAAGAATGAACTCATTCCACAAAGAATTGTTACTGGCTATAGAATGGTAATTGATTTTAGAAAATTAAATAAAGCTACTAGGAATGATCATTACCCTCTACCTTTCATTGATCAAATGCTAGAAAGATTATCTAAGCACACACACTTTTGTTTCCTAGATGGATATTCTGGTTTCTCTCAAATACCTGTGTCACAATCCGATCTAGAGAAAACCACCTTTACTTGCCCTTTTGGAACCTATGCTTATAGATGTATGAATTTTGGTTTATGCAATGCACCTGCTACCTTTCAAAGATGTATGACTGCTATATTCTCTGATTTTTGTGAATTGATTGTGGAGGTTTTCATGGATGATTTTTCCGTTTACGGAACTTCTTTTGATGATTACTTAAGCAACCTTGATCGAGTTTTGCAGATATGTGAACAAACTAATGTCGTCTTGAATTGGGAAAAGTGCCACTTTATGGTTAATGAAGGCATTGTTTTGGGGCATGAAATATCTGAACGAGGTATTGAGGTGGATAAGGCTAAAGTTGATGCAATTGATAAAATGCCATGTCCTAAAGATATTAAATGTATTCAAAGTTTCCTTGGTCATGCTGGTTTTTATAGGAGGTTCATTAAAGACTTCTCTAAAATTTCTAGGCCTCCTACTAATCTTTTGCAAAAGGATATTCCTTTTGTTTTTGATGATGATTCTGTGGAAGCTTTTGAAACACTCAAGAAAGCCTTAACCTCTGCACCTATCGTACAACCACCTGATTGGAACTTGCCTTTTGAAATTATGTGTGATGCTAGTGATTATGTTGTTGGTGATGTCCTAGGACAAAGAGTTGATAAGAAATTGAATGTTATCCATTATGCTAGTAAAGCTCTAGACAGTGCCCAACGAAATTATGCTACCACTGAAAAAGAATTTTTCGAAGTTGTGTTTGCCTGTGATAAATTTAGATCCTATATTGTTGATTCCAAAGTTATTGTTCACACCGATCATGCTGCTATAAAATACCTTATGAAAAAGAAAGATGCTAAACCTAGACTCATTAGGTGGGTTCTCTTGCTTCAAAAATTTGACTTACCCATCGTTGATAGGAAAGGAGCTGAGAACCCCGTAGCTGATAACTTGTGTAGGTTAGAAAATATTCTTGATGACCCACTACCTATTGATGATAGTTTCCCTGACGAACAGTTAGCTGCAATAAATGTTTCTCAAAACACACCTTGGTATGCTGATTATGCTAACTACATTGTCGCTACATATATACCACCTAGCTTCACATACCAACAAAAGAGAAAAAATTTCTATGACTTGAGACATTACTTTTGGGATGACCCACATCTTTATAAAGGAGTAGATGGTATTATTATACGTTGTGTACCTGAGCATGAACATGAACAAATCCTACGGAAATGTCATTCAGAAGCTTATGGAGTACATCATGCGGGAGATAGAACTGCTCATAAGGTATTGCAATCTGGTTTTTATTGACCTACTCTCTTCAAGGATGCCCATAAGTTTGTCTTGTCTTGTGATGAATGTCAAAGAATTGGTAATATCGGTAAGTGTCAGGAAATGCCTATGAATTATTCACTTGTTGTTGAGCCATTTGACGTTTGGGGTTTTGATTATATGGGGCCTTTTCCTTCCTCTAACGGGTACACTCATATTTTGGTTGTTGTTGATTATGTCACTAAGTGGGTAGAAGCTATTCCAACTAGTAGTGCTGATCACCGCACCTCCATTAAAATGCGTAAAGAGGTTATCTTCCCGAGGTTTGGAGTCCCTAGATATTTAATGACTGATGGTGGTTCACACTTTATTCATGGTGCTTTCCGTAAGTTGCTTGCTAAATTTGATGTTAACCATAGAATTGCATCACCCTATCATCCTCAATCTAGTAGTCAAGTTGAACTTAGCAATAGAGAAATAAAATTAATATTACAAAAAACTGTTAATAGGTCTCGTAAGAATTGGTCTAAGAAATTAGATGATGCACTTTGGGCCTATAGAACAGCTTATAAAAATCCTATGGGTATGTCTCCATACAAAATGGTGTATGGAAAAGCCTGTCATTTGCCTCTAGAATTAGAACATAAAGCATTTTGGGAAATTAAAGAACTTAACTATGATTTCAAACTTGCCGGTGAGAAGAGGCTATTTGATATTAGCTCACTAGATGCATGGAGAACCCAAGCCTATGAAAGTGCCAAATTATTCAAAGAAAAAGTAAAAATATGGCATGACAAAAGAATCCAAAAGCGGGAATTCAAAATAGGAGACTATGTTCTTTTGTTCAACTCTCGTTTAAGATTTTTTGCAGGAAAGCTTCTCTCCAAATGGGAGGGACCGTATATTATCGAAGAGGTTTATCATTCTAGAGCTATCAAGATTAATAACGCCGAAAGTACTAACCCGAAGGTGGTCAATGGACAAAGAATAAAGCATTATATCTCAGGTATGCCTATTAACGTTGAAAGCAATGTTATCCAAACCATGACACCGGAGGAACACATAAAAGAAATCTTCCGGAACACTCCAAAATTCTAAAAAATAGGAGGTACGTGATACGGTAAGTAAACAGACTCCAAAAAATCGAATATTAGAAAATTTTGGAAATAAAGAAATAAACCGGAAGGTGATCGAGGTGAGCACGATGGGCGCCCTGGTGGGTTGTGCCCACCTTGGACACCTTCCCGACTCCGTTTTCCTTCCATATGCTTGTTTCCCAAGAATAAAAATTCTCTATATATACCCCCGACTGTTTCGACGACCGCATCACAGAAAAATCCTCTGTTCTTGTTTCTTGCTGTTTTCCTGACAGATCTGAAAATATGTCGTCTCAAGATTCGGAGGGGGAGAGCCATGTTGATCACTATGTTGTAGACCCAAAGATCTTTAGGGAAATTTACCCTATCTATAGACCTCGGAGGAAGAGGAGGATGCTACCATGAAGGAAACAAATGACGATAGCTCTGAGGAAGAGGATGATCCATTACCTCAACCCGGAGACATGCATGTGGAATTTAAGAAATCAAGCCTCCCTATCCCATCTCGTTTTCTGCAGGAGAGCAAGGCGGCATTGTGCAAAAAGATATTAAAGCTTGAGTTGGAGAATGATGATCTTAGGGAGGAAAATTTCATGCTTAAATATATGATGATCTAAGGCCGCATCATCGCCACCACCTTCTTCATCACCACCACCAAAGGAGACTTGAGCACACGGGTATGGGCACTCCCCTTGGCTTGAGCCAAGCTTGGGGGAGGTTCCCCGGTATCGTATCATCACCACATTTATTCATCTTTACCTATTTTAGTTCGATCTTTAGTTTCCCTTTGCTTTAGCTGAATAAAGGTTTAGCATGATCTATTTTCGTGTGTTAGTTTTGTGGCCTATCTATCTATGTAATCGAGTGAGAGTTATATAATAAAGTTTAGTTTGAGTTTTTACCTCTCTACTCTCTTGTTGCAATCAAAATAAAGGAAAAGAAACAAACGAAAAGAATCATATGCTAATCTTATGGTGAGTAATGACATCACATAAGTAAAAGTATAAGTAGTAAAATTTATTGGAGACTGACAAACATAGCATTGGTCAATGATGCAATTCATGAAAGAATTAATAAGGGAAGAGAAGATTCACATGCAAATACACTATCTTGGACATCTTTTATGATTGTGAGCCCCCATCAAATGTTATATGTCAAAATTGTTGACGTTGGACAAGGAAGACAACGTAATTATTTATGTTTGTTCTTATCCACATAGAAGTTATATTGTCATAGATCCTTCAACATGTGGTGCTTGCTCAATATCTTTGCTAGCCAAAAATTCCGCACTAAGTAGAAATACTACTTGTGCATCCAAAAACCCAAACCCCAATTCATTCTTTGAGTGTCCACCATACCTACCTATGGATCGAGAAAGATCCTTCAAGTAAGTTGTCATCGATGCAATAAGGCAATAAAAATTGCTTCTAAAAGTGTTTTGATCAATTAGTGTAAGAGAAAATTGAGCGCTATACGAACTTATGATGGCAAAGTAATAAAAGCGACAGACTGCATAATAAAGGTTGCTATCATAGGGGGCAATATAGCGCGACGTTCTTTTACATTAAGGGATTGGGCATACAAACCAATAAGCGCATGACAACCTCTGCTTCCCTCTGCGAAGGGACTATCTTTTACTTTTATGTATTTACTTTTATGCAAGAGTCAAAGTATTCTTCCCTATTCCTTTTTACTTTTTCTTTTTGCAAGCATCATGTGGTGAGGAAAGATCTAGGAACATATATCCAGTTGGATATGAGTGGGCATGAGTTATGATTGTTGACATCACCCTTGAGGTGAATACGTTGGGAGGTGAAACTATAAGCCCCTACCTTCCTATGTGTCCGGTTGAAACTTTTTGTTCATGGGTATGCCGTGAGTGTTAGCAATCATAGAAGACTAAATGATGGTTGACTATGTGGACTTTCCAAAAGGCTCAGACATGAGACCCTTCCTGAAAAATATGATGAATTGTAGTTGAAAAGTTGACTGAGAAAATAGTTTGTTGGTTTTCAATAAGGTTTATGCTTCATACTTCTATGTTGTGATGAATTGTTACTTGTTCATGAGAAGATATGATAAAAATGTGTTGAATAACTTTTATGATAGAGTTTGTTGCTGTTATATTAATAAGCATGATGCTTTTATGTCCGTATTTTGTTTTTATCGACACCTCTCTCTCAAACCATGTGGGCATGCTTTTCAATATCGGCTTTCGCTTGAGGACAAGCGAGGTCTAAGCTTGGGGGAGTTGATACGTCCATTTTGCGTCATTATTTCCTACTGTTATTTACTATGTTTTGTTGAATAATAATGCTTTAGGGAGTGATTCTAATGCCTTTTATCTCATAATATGCAAGGTTTACACAAAGAGGGAGAGTACCGGCAGCTAAAATTCTGGACCTAAGAAAAGCACATCAGAGATACCTTTTCTGCACAACTCCAATAAAGCTGAAATTTTACAGAGATTATTTTTGTATTTCATAAAAATTACCGGAGGAGAAAACTACCGGAGGGGGCCAGCCAGGTGGGCACAACCCACCAGGGCGCGCCAGACCCCCTAGGCACGCCCTGGTGTATCGTGGCCTCCTCGGCCCACCTCCGGTGCCCATCTTATGGTATATAGTCACATTTGACCTAGAAAAAAAATCCCAGGAGGACTTTCGGGACGAAGCACCGCCGCCTCGAGGCGGAACTTGGGCAGGAGCACTTTTGCCCTCCGGCGGAGCGATTCCGCGGGGGAACTTCCCTCCCGGAGGGGGAAATCGAAGCCATCATCATCACCAACACCCCTCTCATCTTTGGGAGGCCAATCTTCATCAACATCTTCAACAACACCATCTCCTCTCAAACCCTAGTTCATCTCTTGTGTTCAATTTTGTACCGGAACCTTAGATTGGTACCTGTGGGTGACTAGTAGTGTTGATTACCTTGCATAGTTGATTACTATATGGTTTATTTGGTGGAAGATTATATGTTCAGATCCATTATGCTATTCAATACCCCTCTGATCTTGAGCATGATTATTATTTGTGAGTAGTTACCTTTGTTCTTGAGGTCACGGGAGAAGTCATGTTGCAAGTAATCATGTGAATTTGATATGTGTTTGATATTTTGATGATATGTATGTTGTGATTCCCTTAGTGGTGTCATGTGAACTCCGACTACATGACACTTCACCATTCATGGGCCTAAGGGAATGCATTGTGGAGTAGTTATTAGATGATGGGTTGCTAGAGTGACAAAAGCTTAAACCCTAGTTTATGTGCTACTTCGTAAGGGGCTGATTTGGGTCCAAACGTTTAATGCTATGGTTAGATTTTATCTTAATACTTTTCTCGTAGTTGCGGATGCTTGCGAGGGGGTTAATCATAAGTGGGAGGTTGTTCAAGTAAGAACAGCACCCAAGCATCGGTCCACCCACATATCAAATTATCAAACTAGCGAACACGAATCAAACCAACATGATAAAAGTAACTAGATGAAATTCCCGTGTACCCTCAAGAACACTTTGCCTATTACTAGTGATTGTTCTGGCCTGTCCTTTGCCACAAAAGGATTGGGCTACTTTGCCGCACCTTGTTTACCGTTACAGTTACTTTCTTGTTACCAATTATCTTGCTATCAAACTATGTGTTACCTACAATTTCAGTGCTTGTAGAAATTACCTTGCTGAAAACCGCTTGCCATTTCCTTCTGCTCCTCGTTGGGTTCGACACTCTTACTTATCGAAAGGACTATGATTGATCCCCTATACTTGTGGGTCATCACCTATCATTGCGGGGCTCTGAATGTCTCATTCTTTCATCACTTGGTTTACTACGAGGTCCGTGTCGCCATAGACTATCAACTGGCGAATGCCGAGTGAGATAGCCATACACAACCCGTACAGGAGGGCTTCGTACTTGGCCTCATTGTTGGATGAATCAAAATGGATCTGGAGCACGTAGCTCAGACGGTCTCCTCTGAGGGAAACAAGGACCACTCCAGCCCCCGAGCCATGGAGCATCTTTGATCCATAAAAGAACACGGTCCAATGCTCGGGGAGGCTCGGGGCTGACTGCTCCTTTTCAGTCCATTCAGCCAGGAAGTCAACTAGAGCTTGAGACTTGATTGCTTTCTTGGCTTCAAACTTGATCTCCAAAGGAAGGTGCTCAATTGCCCATTTTGCCACTCGGACGGTGGCGTCTCTGTTGTTCAGAATCTCCGATAGGGGAGCATCACCGATCACTGTGACCGAGTGGTCTTGGAAGTAATGAACCACCTTCTTCATAGTTAGATAGATACCATAAACTAGCTTCTGGTAATGTGGGTGCCTCTGCTTGGAAGGGGTCAGAACCTCTGATATGTAATAGACAGGGCGTTGGATGTTGAAAGCTTTTCCTTGCTCTTCGCGTTCCATAGTGAGCATGGTGCTGACCACTTGATTTGTGGCTGCAATATACAAGAGTAGAGGCTCTCGGCTGCCCGGAGCAACTAACACCGGCTGGGTGGAAAGCAAAGCTTTGAGTTCTTGGAACGCAGCTTGCACTTCAGTCCACTCGAACTTGTCGGATTTCTTCATCAGGTGGTAAAGAGGCAGTGCCTTCTCACTAAGTCTTGAGATGAATCTACTCAGGGCTGCGAGGCAGCTTGTGATCTTCTATACATCGTGTAGACGCTCTGGTTGTTTCATTCGGACCATGACGTCAATTTTGTCAGGGTTGGCATCGATCCCAAGTTTGGAAACGAGGAAACCGAGTACTTGCCAGCGGGGACCCCGAAAGTGCAGTTGGCAGGGTTGAGCTTTATTTCGAAGCGCCATAGGTTCGCAAAGGTTTCGCCGAGGTCGGTTAGGAGGTCGGAACCTTGCCTGGATTTGACCACAATGTCATCCATATATGCCTCCATGTTCATACTGATCTGCTCTTGCAAGCATTTTTGGATCATGCGCTGGAAAGTAGCTCTGGTGTTTTTAAGACCGAATGGCATAGTGATATAGCAGAAACACCTGAATGCGGTGATGAAGGGCTTTTATTTTATCCAGACCATACAGTTGGATCTGGTGGTTTCACATCCGACAGTAGAATCTACTTTTTGATCTATGCGAGGTAAGGGAAAATGATCCTTTGGGCAGGCCCGATCGATGTGCTTGAAGTCGATACACATCCGGAGGGACTTATCCTTCATAGGCACCAAGATGACGTTGGCGAGCCACTCAGAGTAGTAAAACTCTCGGTTGAACTCGACAGCTAGGAGCCGAGTGACCTCCTCGCCCATCGCCTAGCATTTCTATAGGGAGGAATGTGGAAGGTACTCTTTGACATGCTTTGTCTTTGGGTTGACATGGAGTCGATGCTCAGCCAGCTCCCTGGGAACACTTGACATGTCAGAGGGCTTCCATGCAAAGATGTCCTAGTTCTCACGGAGGAACTGGATGAGCTCGGTTTCCTATTTTTCGCCGAGTGTCGTGGAGATATTGGTCGGAGCTGCACTCGGATCTGACGGATGGACATGAACTGGCTTTGTCTCTCCGGCTGACTGAAAAGCGGGCTCTGCAGCTGGCTTCTTTGACTTGAGCAGCTCAGCTGCGTCCATTGTTTTCTTGTACTCGTCGAGCTCAGCGACAACTATCTGCTCGTCTTCGATCTGAGAACCTTTCTGGAGGCACTCTTCGACAATCCTCCGATTGCCCGTGACGGTGATCACACCTTTGGGACCTGTCATCTTGAGTTTATGATATATGTAGCATGGACGGGCCATGAAACGTGCATAGCCAGGCCTACCGAGGATGGCGTGGTATGTACTGCAGAAGTCTACCACCTCGAAGGTCAGTCATTCCTTTCGGTAGTTCTTTTTGCCGTCGAATACGACATTGAGGGTGATCTGGTCGAGTGACTTTGCTTTCTTTGCGGGGATTACCCCATGAAAATGTATGTTGGTCTTGCTCAGTCGGGATAATGCGATGTCCATCGCGTTTAGTGTGTCAGCTTAGATGATGTTCAGTCCGCTGCTTCCATCCAGAGGACCTTGCGTAGTCGGACTCCATTGACTGCAGGGATCCACCACCAGCGCCTGCCGCCCGGGGGTCGGGATGTGGGCTGGTTGATCCGACTGATCAAAAGTGATGGGCGTCTTGGCCCAATCCAGATATTTGGTGACAGACGGAACTATCATATTGACCTTTTGGTTTATCACCTTCAGTCGGCTCTTGCTTTCGACGTTTGCGAAAATCATGAGGACTTTCGTGACGTTAGGGTACCCGGCGGCATTTCCGCCCTCTTTGTCATCGTCCTCCTTGTCCCTAGAGGGTTCTTCTCGCATCTCCTACTTGAGTAGACGACACTCCTGAGTGGTGTGCTTCAGCAAAATAAGATTGCCATCCTCATCCTTCTTGGTATGGATCTGGCAGGGCTGGTCTAGGATGTCGCCCTTAGGGCTGCTCTTATTCTTGGCCGCCCAATCCTTCTTCTTCTTCTGCTTCCCTTGGCTCTTGCCTTGTCCGAACACGGTTGCGGCTTCTACTTTGCCGGCGGACTCGGCTTTCCGCTTTTGCTTCTTGTCGGTGTTGCCGCCCGACTGAGGAGCTTCAGTGACGCGGATCTTGCCTCTTCTCAGGTGGTCTTCCTCTTCACCATTGGCATACGGACTGGCGATCTCCATGGCCTGACTGAGAGTCAGAACATCACACCGGCCGAACTTCAGGATGAGCTCGTGGTATTTGAGGGCTGCCTTGAAGGCACAAATAGCCTGGTGCTCTGTCACATTCTCCACCGTGTTGTGCAGGATGGTCCAATGTTGGATGTACTCACGGAGAGTCTCGTTGTTCCTTTGTACACAATGTTGTAACTCGGTTAGTCCACCTAGATGCTTGTAAGTGCCCTCCAACGTCTTGATGAACACTCGGGCTAGGTCCTCCCAGCTATAAATGCTGCCGGTGGGTACAGGGACGGAGTCATGATTTATATATATAGGGGGGGGGGGGATACAACAAGAAAAAAAATAAACATACCATATGGCTATCCTAAGCCTTAGCCTCGCATCTCCAACCGTCTTCTCATTTGTTTTATCATCACCTATATCAAGTGTGCTTGTTTGTTGGACGAGAATTAGTGCTATTTTTCACTAGCTTTTCATTGATTGCGATAGGAAATTATAATCATATAGTTAGATTCAGCTTATAAAACCAGTTTCGCTGTAGATGGATAAATTATTTTCCTATTCATGACTATGCATACACAATTTACAATTCCTAGTGATGATAAAACAAATCAACGCAGATAAGCTAATTCCATTTAAACACAGAAACTTTATAATATATATTCTAGACAAACTTTTAATAGATCGACATATTACAATATACATCAACGGAATTAGTAGACTAACCGCACAATATCATTGCATCGTTCCATCATCGCGGGGTCACGCGGCGCAAGCGCGTAGAGTCACATCGCCGATGGCGATCGAATTTTGGTTGCAACCTTGTGGATTCGGTGCCGGTTTTCACCTCGTGGAACTTCCCTAAGCTTGCAGCTCATCACTACGCCTGATCAGCCGACAAGGCGGCAATGAGTCCGTGGATAGGCACCTGCCTATCCCGGTATCCCGGTCCCATCGTTCCTTCTCCATAGAGGCGCGATGGAGAGATCCGATCAGCAGCCAAGACTTGCGCATTTTTCAATTATGATCACATATGTGCGTGACTGGCTGATTGCATGCGTGTGCGTAGTCCAACTTCAAGTCGTGGCTATGTGCGACAAGCCTGCAATTAACAACCTTTCTTGCCCTCTGTGATGGGCTGTCATTTTCCTTTACCTCATTTTGTGCTTTTAGCAAAGAGATTGGGCTGTACATGGGCTGAGACGGTAATGCTTCACGTCTCAAAAATATTAGCCTATGTGAAGCCTGAAATGATGGGGGGGGGGGCGAAGCACGTTACGTACTCTTACCGAATAATTTTTTTAGCGATTAACTGAACGCCATCGAAGGACGACGCGATTGTTGGGGGGTCTTACCCCCCGTCCCCCCAGAATTCATCCTTGGGTGGGTAGCTGATTAAGCCATGCCCTCGCTGATCCTTCCAGCATGAGGGACAAGTGCTTCATTGCGACAAAATCGTTGCCACCGCTGATCTGGACGCCCACTCGTAATCTTCCAACCAAGCCTCTGGCTTTGACTCGCCATTGAATTTGCCGATCCCGGTTGTCAACCTGTAGTTGGGGGAATCTCAGCCTCCCGAATGTATTTATTGAAACACTCGAGGCCAGAAACGCCATGACCACTCGGCTGTCTCTACTAGCTTTAGCTCTGTCGACTAGGCCCTGAGCAATGATGGATCTGGCATTAAGCGGGGGTGCTCGGAAGTTTTCATCCTCGTAGTCCCTCTGCCTAGGGGGGCTGCATGTCCGGTCGTCCTCGTATGGCCGCCTGTCATCATATGACTGTCGCTCGTATGTGACATCACTCGGAGGGGGCATCCAAGTGGGACGACGGTCGTCTCGCCTTTGGTCTCCATACTGGTCCCTCGGAGGAGGAGAACCCCGGTGCCTCCCAGGCGTGAGTCGGCTGTGAGCCGACTACATCGTGTTCGCCCGAATGGACTTGCTGTAGATACGGTTGTGTGACTGGGACACCGCCGAATTATGTTCCAAGGCCGTCTTCAGGAGGGCCCGAATCTGCCGAATGCCTTCTCCTGCCGCCGAATGAAAGCACATTTGCTCCCTTGGTGGTTTTGGTAATTAATAACAACATATAAGTCATTGAACTAATGTTTCCACTAAGTATATTTCAGGAAAAGTTCTATGATAGGATTGGCAAAAGGATTGTGGAGATTGTGGAAATACCCCAAGATGCAAGGAAATGGATTGGCAAAGCTTCAAGCAAGAGGACTCTACATTTTACTTTGTGAGAAATCACTTTGAGTCCATAGGAAAGCCAATACTATTAAAAGGGGTAAGGTTCTGTTGGTGAACAAAATGCTCATACGTGCACAAGTGATAGTCACCAAAAACACCCACAAGCTCTTCCACAAAAGTCTGTCAAAGTCAAATATCCAAAATCGGTGCAACCAACACTTTCCACTCGGTGCCACCGATTCCCATACTCAGACAGACCCATGCCAAACCCTAGCTTTTCGGTGCAACCGATTCTGCATCGGTGCCTCCGAGATTGGGTTGCCAACTTTCTGTTACGCAGTTTCACAATATCGGTACCACCGAGATTGTTGGATCGGCGTCACCGAGAATGGGCAATCTGACCGTTGGTCACCTTATCGGTACAACCGAGTGTTATATATCGGTCTCACTGAGATTCAAAAGTTGTGACCTTTTGGTCACTTCGGTACCACCGAGATTAACACATCGGTGTCACCGAGTTGGTCATTTTGTGTGTAACGGTTGGATTTTTGGGGATGCCTATATATACCCCTTCACCACCACCTACTCGAAACAGAAGCACTCAGAACTATTCCATACTTGCCCCATCCAGTTTTCTGAGAGAGAGCCATCTACCCTTGTGTTGAGGTCAAGATCATCCACTCCAACCATATGGATCTTGATTTCTAGCCTCCCCAAGTTGCTTTCCACCAATCCCATCTCTTCCACCAAGCCAAATCTGTGAGAGAGTGATTGTGTGTTGAGGAGTCTATCATCTTGAAGCACAAGAGCAAGGAGTTCATCATCATTGCCAAGCCTATTACCTTTTGGAGGGTGGTGCCTCCTAGATTGGTTAGGTGTCGCTTGGGAGCCTCCTACTTCGTGTTTTGGAGTTGAACCAAGAAGTTTGTAAGGGCAAGGAGATCGCCTACTTCGTGAAGATCTACCCATAGTGAGGCTAGTCCTTCGTGGACGGAAGCCGTTATGGAATAGTCAAGGTTGCTACTTTGTGTACCCTTATGGGTGGAGCCCTCCGTGGACTCTCGCGACCGTTACCCTCCATGGGTTGAAGACTCCATAAACGTGGATGTACGATAGCACCACCTATCGGAACCACGGGAAAAATCATCGTGTCAACAATTGCGTTTGATCTTCCAACCCTTCCTTTCTACTCATGCTTGTTGTTACTTTCCGCTGCTATACTCTTAGACATGCATGTGTAGGGTGTACTTGACTTGCCATGAATGTTAAAATCTGCCAACACTAAAATTGGGAAAAAGGTAGAAATTTTATTTGGTCAAGTAGTCTAATCATCCCCCCTCTAGACATACTTTCGGTCCTACAAATGGTATCAGAGCATTGGTCTCCATTGCATTGGTCTCACAACCTAGGAGAGTATGGCGTCTAGTGAGGGAAATTATCACCGTAGAGGTCCTTACTTTGATGGCACTAATTTTGCTAGTTGGAAGCACAAAATGAAAATGCATATTCTTGGTCATAACCCCGCCGTTTGGGCTGTTGTTCGTGTTGGCTTGCAAGGTGAATTCTTTGGTGATGGAAAGGAACCGGATCGTGAAGCGACCGCGGAAGAATTGAAGATGTTGCAATACAACGCTCAAGCATGCGACATTCTCTTCAACTGCCTATGCCCCGAAGAATTCAACAAAATCAGCCGCCTTGAGAATGCAAAAGAGATTTGGGATACTTTGGTTGATATGCACGAAGGAACCGAGTCCGTGAGAGAGTCCAAGTTAGATGTTCTTCAAAGTCAGCTTGACAAGTTCAAGATGAAGGATGGTGAAGGAGTCGCAGAGATGTACTCTAGGCTAGCTCTCATCACCAATGAGATTGCCGGCTTAGGAAGCGAAGAAATGACCGACAAATTCATCATCAAGAAGATACTTAGAGCTTTGGATGAGAGATACGACACCGTGTGCACATTGATCCAAATGATGCCCAACTACAAAGATCTCAAGCCTACGGAAGTCATTGGAAGGATTGTTGCTCATGAGATGACACTCAAAGACAAAGAAGAGCTTCACAACAAGTCTAGCGGTGCTTACAAAGCCACGAGTGATGCTCCCGCAACTTCAAGCGACAACCTTGTCACCAATGAAGAGATAAGCCTCATGGTCAAGAAATTCAACAAGTTCTACAAGAATAGAGGCAAAGAACGAAGGTCTAACTCAAGATATGATGAGAAGCGTTCGTCAAGTCATGACCGCAATTGCTACAATTGTGGGAAGCCCGGACACTACTCCAATGAGTGCATGGCTCCTTACAAACGAAGAGAAGAGTCACCTCGAAGACGAAGCTCAAGGAATGAATCACCTCAAAAAGAGAGAAGGAGTAGAGATGATCGTTATGAACGAAGACCCTCAAGGAGAAGTAGAGATTCAGAGAAGAATGACAAGTACACCAAGAGCTACACAAGAAGAAAACATCAAGCTCATGTTGGTGAATGGGTTTCGGCTCTGACTCCGATAATTACTCCAAGAGAAGCTATCACTCCAACTCCGACCATAGTCAAGATGATGGTGTTGCCGGAATTGCTCTAGTGACTACCAACTCCTATGATCTATTTGATTCACCAAATGAAGGGAGTGGAAGTTGCTTCATGGCTAAAGGCCCCAAGGTATCACACCCCGAGTATCTTGATTTCAATAGTGATGAAGATGATTTGCTTTGTGATGATGACTTGCTCTTTGATAAAACTAGTAATGTTAGTCAAAGTGAACTTGATAATTCTCATGCTAGTCAAGATAAGTCAATTGATGATGATAAGATGAAAATAGAACAACTAACTACAGAACTAAACACTCTTAAGTTAGCTCATGAATCTACTCTTGAAGATCATAGAGAGCTTGTAAGGACTCATGAGAAGCTACGCTTTGAGAAGCTCAACTTGGAGCAAGAGCATGAGTTTCTTAAAGCTATCAATGACGATCTCCGAAAGAAGACTTCATCTTATCTAGCCAAATGACTACTCTTGTCTACATTCATTCCACAAGTTAAAACTAAACAAACTAGTAACAAAGGCAAGAAAGGTTCTTCATCTAGTAGCAACAATAAAAATGCTAAACCTAATGATGTTGCTTCCAGTAGTTTTATTGATTCCACCAATGATGATTCTCTTAGCCAAGTTACACTTGAGCAAGAAAATGCTTTATTGAAAGGAATTATAGAGAAAGGTATCTACAAGAGTCTTGCCGGGTGTAAGCAATTTGAGGAAATTGTACGCAAGCATGGAGGATACCGAAAGAACCATGGTGTTGGCTACTTCAACGCAAATGGAGTTGAATGGGAAGAAGGTCAATACCCCAAGCCCAAGTTTGTTCCTCAAAAGGAGAAGTATGAAAATACTCTTCCCAAGGGAACAAACACTCAAGATGACCTTCCACCACAAGACCACAAGCTCAAGGGCAAGAACAAGCTTCAAGAGGACATTGACTCATATGAAGATGAATCCCTAGCTATGGTGGAGTGGGTTCCCAAGGCTACTTCAAGCTCAACTTCTACAAAGGCTACTTCAACACCAAGGATCCCCATCAACTTGATGTGGGTCCCCAAGAAGAAGAACTAGAGAGTTCTTGAGGGGTGACTCCGCCAATGAAATTCACTCACATTCATTATTGGCAAGAATTATTTGCGATCAACATCAACTCTATGCAATAGTTTAAGGAGTCACACATTCCCTCAAAGGTAAGCAAGGGACAAGGTAATCAACAAATCAATGGACATCATTACACACGCTTTGCACTCCATGTCCATAGATATCCTTGTATTTGTCTTTTGTGTGTTGGGACTAACCCATGTAGGTGAGAAGAGTAAGGAAACAACAAGGATGCTCCCAACTCTTGGTGATCTTCATCAACCTTGAGCATCCACCACTACCTCACCAACATGAAGTCTTCATCGACAAAACCCAATGTTAGTTTATCCCTCTTATGGGGGGATGTCACATCAAGGGGGAGCTTTACTCTAAGACTTGAGTTAAAGCATCTCTTAGTATGTGACAACATTAAATGCTTTATGTAAAAGTGGTAACCCCACTTGTGCTTAAACGATGAGTATGACCTATGATCAAGTATTCTTACTTGGCTCCTAAGTCAATATACTCATATATAGATGACTTCGTCATCGCCCAAGTGCTTGTTAGATGCTAGTATGTATGTGCATGTTTGTCATGATTTCTTTTGACATCTTATTGTGTGAGCATGTTGGTCTGCATTTATTTTCCCATTCGAGGACATCCAATTGTTGCTATTTGGTTTTTGATTTATCTTTTGCCAATTGGATGGACAAGAATGCCTAGGAACACTCTCTAGCTATCTATGCTTTCTCACCTCATATTCTATTCATGCTACATCACAAAATTTGAACAAGTGCTTTTCGATCCCTCTGTGTGTGGAGCACTCGGAGTTCCGTATCGACAAAGACTGACCATTAAAACCTCCCAAGTGCATCTCGGTGGAACCAACCCACAATTCTCGGTCTCACCGAATGCCTAGGGTTGATCTGGTTTTCTATCTCGGTACTACCGATTCCATATTCTCGGTTACACCGAGTTTCCCTGTCAACTGACAGTTGAGGAACTCGGTGACACCGAAAATTTAGAATCGGTGACACCGACAGTGAGGGGTATATATGCTGTGGACCCGACGTTTCGAAATTCAATCTTCAAACTATCACGCCCCAAAACCCTAAGCTGCCGCAAAGGACCCCCTGGTCGTCGCCCTTGTCTCCCCGCGCTGCTCCGCCGCTGGGATCCTCGCCGTCGACGGGCATCTTTCGCCGCCGTCGCCGCCGTAGCGGATCCATCGCCAAGTTAGGGTACAGATTCGATTCTTCTTGCGCTCCCCGTCCGATTCTTGCGCAATGAAGTTGATTTTTTCTATAAGCCATCGTTTGCACGTCTATCTATCCACAAGAAATCTCAATAGAATAGCGAATGATGGATTTTTTAGGTTTTGCCGTCCGCCTCATGTATCTTGGTAGAACCGATGCAAAATAATCGGTATCACCGATTTGGTTTTCTGGCACACTGAGAACACCTCGGTGGAACCGAGTGCCTATTTTGGGTGTAACCGAGAAAGGTGCCAAGTTCTTGGAAAGCAGGTTGTTAGTCTCGGTGGGTCCGAAAAATTTGTCTCGGCTGTACCGACATACATTTGGCAGAATGCAAAATTTGAGAAATTCTGAGTTCAAACTTTCAAAAGCAGCTGCATTTTGTGATGACTCATCCTCTTCTACTCCTCTATATTCTATTCATAGGGACAGTATGTCAAGTGCTGAGGACAGTGAGAACAACTTCCAAGAGCAGAACATTGTCATGAGTTCAGGCAGTAGTCCCGAGTCTAGTTCCTCTTCAGATCCAGGCACCCCCAGTTCTCATGGGTTGCCCAAGGCTGCTACTAGGGCCAGGAAGAAGCTGAATTCAGATGAGGAGGATTCAGATGTTGTGCCAGAGGAGATTCTTGCAAAGAAGCAAGAGAAAGCTGCCAAGAAGTCTGCTAATGAAGCTACATCTTCCAGGAGAGCTGTCAGGAAGGAGTATGCTAGCTCTGAGGCTATGAGAGCACCTGAGAGTGCTAGAGCTACCATGTCCATTGAGCCCCCAAGGAAATCTATGTCTAAGAAGGCAGGGGAGAAGAAGAGAGCCAGGAAGAGGATTGTCTATGTCACTGGTAGGCAAACTTCCATGTTTGAGGACCCTGAGGAGGCTGCTGGTGCTGCTGCTGAGGAGGAGGAAGAACATGTTGAGAAGGCCCCTCCCAAGAAGAAAAAGAAGCTTATGGCTGATGCTATGCGAAAGACTGGCACATCCAAGAGCACCAAGTCTGCCCCCAAGAAGGCTGCTGCTGAAAAGCCTAAGAGGTTATCCAGACAAATTCCAGCTTCTGAAAAGAACAAGGGAACTACCTCCAGAGTTGAGGATGAAGATGCTATGTCTGCCTTGATGAAGCTTAGACACACCTGCCTGAACATAATGCCAGCCATCTACTTGCTGAAGATATGAAGAAGAGGAAGGATTCTGGTTTGAGGGCATGGAGAGCTGTTGATCCATATGCCCAAAGGAGAAAGACAGCTGTGGACTACAGATTCTACACCAAGGAGCAACAGGATTTCTATGAGACTGTGCTGCTTGACAAGAGTCCAGCTGTGAGTGACATGAGATATGTGGACTGGAAGTACATCAAGGAGAATGAAGATTACTTTCCAAATGTTCAAGACAACTTTCACTGCATTGGCTTGGAAGAGTTTGTTGGCAAAGAGTTTATAGCATGGAATGATGAGATGATCATGCAATTCTACTCCACTGCTCATTTCTATGGAGATGGTAGGATTGTATGGATGACTGAAGGAGCTAGATACGAGTCTACTGTTGATGATTGGACTGCCATCTTAGGAGTCCCAGAGGTGCAGGATGGTGACTTGGATGTCTACTTAGAATCCAAGGAGAGTCATGATGCTATGAAGGACATGTACAATGCTATCCCTGCTGCTAACTTGAAATCTCATAAGTTAGGTTCTATCTACTTCCTCCAGGCTGGCCTCCGCACCATGAACACTATTTTGAGGCATACCTTGATGCCCAAGTCAGGAGATGAGAAGATGATCCAAGGCTACTCCATCAACATGCTAATCCATCTTGACAGACACATCAGGATTAGAGTTATGGATTTGATTGTAGATACAGTGAAGAGGGTTGCTGCTGATCAGAAGCGCTCATGCTGCTATGCACCCTATATCCAGATGCTCATCAACTCTAAGCTGGAGAAGCACATATTTGCTCTGGACAGACCCCACTTGCCCCTACAGCCAGATTTAGAGGACAACGTTGTGGTGATGGACCCAGATCATCCCACATCAGCTGCAGCTCAGGCAGAGGCAGCTAGAGCCACTAGTGCTCAAGTCCCTAGATCCAGGAACGAGCAAATGGATCTGTTGATCTCATCAGTTCAGGGCATGCAGAAGGACATTAAGGACATTCTGGACAATCAAAACAGTCTTGTCAAGATCTTCGAGAACAGGATCAAGACCCTTAATGACAAGGTGAATGGGCTGACCAAGACAGTCAATGAGCTCAAGAAGGAAGTTGACTCTGTGCTTCTTCCTCAGTCTTCTTCTTCTGATGATGATGATGAGGATGACTCACCTCTCAGGCCAGGCACACACTTCACTACCCAGGCCAGATCAGCCACCGTGCCAGCTCCAGATTTGAGGCCCTCTTCATCAGCTCCTGCTACTGTCACCTCAGCTCCATCAGCTCCAGTTCCTCCAGTTGCCACTCCAACTCCATCCACGACATCAGCTGAGATCTTCGCCGACGCAGTTCTCTCGACTCCTTCATCAACAACCGGAGGAGATCAGCCCAAGAACGCTTATATATATGCCTTTGAATTTTTGGTAACTTATTGCCAAAGGGGGAGAAGTGTATATAGATCTTTAGGCTTCGAGTGAGAGAGCGTTTGGTTTTTATTGCTTTTTCAAAAACATTTAGTCTTTTGGTTGCTTGTGTTAAACATTTGTTGGTGTTTTGATCATACGCTTAATGTGTGCTGCTACTATTTCCTATCATTATGCTACTTATGAGATGATCTTTCACCTTTGCTTGATTGTGTTGTGCTATGATGTTAACTCTTATTATTCTCGCACACCACCAAGATGTATGTGACATGGAAGAAGTGCCCCATGTACCTAATTGATCGTGCATTTGCATTCATACGCAAATCTAAAATAATGCACAAATTTAGGGGGAGCTCTTGCTTATCACATACTTCTCAAAGTGACGATTATATTCATTGATTATATCATATGTCGAAGCTTTGATCTATATGTTGTCATCAATTACCAAAAAGGGGGAGATTGAAAGCACATTTGCTCCCTTGGTGGTTTTGGTAATTAATAACAACATATAAGTCATTGAACTAATGTATCCACTAAGTATATTTCAGGAAAAGTTCAATGATAGGATTGGCAAAAGGATTGTGGAGATTGTGGAAATACCCCAAGATGCAAGGAAATGGATTGGCAAAGCTTCAAG
The DNA here is from genome assembly GCA_039707655.1 of Elymus sibiricus. NCBI lineage: Eukaryota > Viridiplantae > Streptophyta > Magnoliopsida > Poales > Poaceae > Elymus > Elymus sibiricus. Next base: position 226,367,084 of record CM077665.1, on the reverse strand, counting down.
CAAGAGGACTCTACATTTTACTTTGTGAGAAATCACTTTGAGTCCATTGGAAAGCCAATACTATTAAAAGGGGGTAAGGTTCTGTTGGTGAACAAAATGCTCATACGTGCACAAGTGATAGTCACCAAGAACACCCACAAGCTCTTCCACAAAAGTCTATCAAAGTCAAATATCCAAAATCGGTGCAACCAACACTTTCCACTCGGTGCCACCGATTCCCATACTCAGACAGACCCATGCCAAACCCTAGCTTTTCGGTGCAACCGATTCTGCATCGGTGCCTCCGAGTTTGGGTTGCCAACTTTTTGTTACGCAGTTTCACAATATCGGTACCACCGAGATTGTTGGATCGGCGTCACCGAGAATGGGCAATCTGACCATTGGTCACCTTATCGGTACAACCGAGTGTTATATATTGGTCTCACCGAGATTCAAAAGTTGCCACCTTTTGGTCACCTCGGTACCACCGAGATTAACACATCGGTGTCACCGAGTTGGTCATTTTGTGTGTAACGGTTGGATTTTTGGGGATGCCTATATATACCCCTTCACCACCACCTACTCGAAACAGAAGCACTCAGAACTATTCCATACTTGCCCCATCCAGTTTTCTGAGAGAGAGCCACCTACCCTTGTGTTGAGGTCAAGATCATCCACTCCAACCATATGGATCTTGATTTCTAGCCTCCCCAAGTTGCTTTCCACCAATCCCATCTCTTCCACCAAGCCAAATCTGTGAGAGAGTGATTGTGTGTTGAGGAGTCTATCATCTTGAAGCACAAGAGCAAGGAGTTCATCATCATTGCCGAGCCTATTACCTTTTGGAGGGTGGTGCCTCCTAGATTGGTTAAGTGTCGCTTGGGAGCCTCCTACTTCGTGTTGTGGAGTTGAACCAAGAAGTTTGTAAGGGCAAGGAGATCGCCTACTTCGTGAAGATCTACCCATAGTGAGGCTAGTCCTTCGTGGACGGAAGCCATTATGGAATAGTCAAGGTTGCTACTTCGTGGACCCTTATGGGTGGAGCCCTCCGTGGACTCTCCCGACCGTTACCCTCCGTGGGTTCAAGACTCCATAAACGTGGATGTACGATAGCACCACCTATCGAAACCATGGGAAAAATCATCGTGTCAAAAATTGCGTTTGATCTTCCAACCCTTCCTTTCTACTCATGCTTGTTGTTACTTTCCGCTGCTATACTCTTAGACATGCATGTGTAGGGTGTACTTGACTTGCCATGAATGTTAAAATCTGCCAACACTAAAATTGGGAAAAAGGTAGAAATTTTATTTGGTCAAGTAGTCTAATCACCCCCCTCTAGACATACTTTCGGTCCTACACCGAATCAGACGGCTGAATGGAATCAGCGATCCGAATCGCTGCAGCCAAAATTTGCAGCGGAGTGCGCATCACTTGGTAATTCTGCAAGCGGTCATTCAGAAACAACCGCTTGCGATGCCGGCTGGAGCTGGGTTGCTCCCGAGTTGCGTGGTTATCGAATGACTTCTGCAGCCGCTCGCTCTCGACCAGAGTGGCCTGATGCGTGGCTTCCAAGACTACTGCTTCTGGAGTCGTCCCGGTGATGGGAGTGAGGAGAGCTTGCTCGTTCCTCTGCCTGAGCTCCTCCCGCTGCTTCCGAGTGAGAGGCTGGGGGATGTAGGGGTCGTTGACGTTGTCTACATGACTGTCTCCACCGCGCCCATGGGAGGTCCCTTCATTGAACCCAGAAGGACCTCCAGTCGTTTCTGCCATCAAAATCTCTGCAGCAGGCTCGCTGCTCTCGCACTCAGACTCGTCAGAGGAGCCGCCATGTAAGGAGGCGAATAAGTCGAGGGTGGGCTCATCGAAGTCGAGCGTAGCCACCTGCTCGGCCATGGCCTGGAGAGCCATGACGTGCTTGATCCATCACTGGAGCCGTGACCGCCCGGAGCGCTTGCGACGTCTTCCAGCTGGAAGAAGAGATGACACACGGTACATGATGGACGGCTGATGGAGTAGGACTCCGAATGAATACGTACGGAAATGTGCTGCGCTGCAGGCGAGCAACGCATCCATGTCCAGTGGAGCTTCCTACAGCCATGCCGAATCGTCGACGATGAAGCTGATGGTACCGAATATGATCTCTCCACCGAGGATCATCATGATGACGGATGAATCTCCAGCTGCACCAGAAATTGCTAGATGCGTAGCCCCATGGTGGGCGTCATCTGTCGTGGGAATGAACCTGACAATGAATGCTAGGTGTAAGAATGAGGGGCGACACCTAGCTACAACACAGGTTTCTCACTCGGATTTAGCGAGTTCGGGCCCTTGTCGAAGAGGTAAAGACCCTACGTCTCGTGCCCCGGGTCCTGTGTTTTCTCTAGGGATGTGTGATTACAGAGAGTGTTGAACCCTTGTCCAGGAGCTCTGGGGTGGCTTATATAGAGTTCTCTAGGACCCGTCGAGCGTCATTACAAGGTTATTTAATATGAATAACTACGAGAGTTACTGGAAACGGTAGCCCTAACTACATCAGTTACAGGTAACGGTAGCTATGACTGCACTTCATGTACGGTGTTAAGTCCCTCGTCCGTTGCTGCTCCCATGTCGCCCACGCCTCCTCTCTGTCTGAGTGCTGGAGCCTGGCTAACTGGCAGGGAGACGTCCGAGTGACTTGGTAGATCCAAGTGGATCCGATGTATGCATCCGAATGCAACTATAGTCTTGAGACTTTAATGGTCATGTGGGGCCCTAGGTGGGCCTTGGGTGTCTGGTCCATGACCCTACCACTATTAGGTGACCTCATCAGCAGGCCCGCCAGACCGATACACAAGACAAGATGTCTATGGCGTCGTCAGGCCCGCGACATCGCCAATATCAATGCCAAGTCTTATAAGACCGGTGAAAGGAGGATGCCCGCACCGTGATCGAGCGGCAGTGGGAGGCACGACGTCAGTCAAATGACCGTGCTAGGCCAGATGTGGATGAGCCTATACCAGGGGTGCCCGATAGCTTGCCTTACGAGATGGGCTACCCGGCATTTACCCATGAGCTGCGGCAAGTCCGCTGGCCCTCCACCAAGACATTCAAGCCTGATCTGGTGGACAAGTATGACGGCAAGATCAGCTCGTCAGAGTTCCTGGACATATACACCATTGCGCTGCAGGATGCTGGGGGATGTGACGAGAAGGTGTTCGCCAACTACTTCCCATTGGCACTCAAGCCCAACGTGAGAAGATGGCTGATGAACTTGCCGAAGGGTTCCATCTCCTCTTGGGCGGATTTGTGCAACCAGTTCATTGGTGCATACCACGGAGGTCATAAGCTCCCTGGATAGCCCAGCGACCTGCATGTACTTCCCCAAAGCAATGGTGAATCTCTCCGCATGTATATCCAACGTTTTAGCCGCGTGCAACACAACATCGCTAACATCCTTCCTGCCGCAGTTATTGCTGTGTTCCACACGAACGTGCACAACAGGAGGATGCATGAGGAGATGAGCATCAACAAGGTGCGTGATATCTCTGAGCTCTATGCTCTGGCGGACAAGTGCTCGCGTCCTAAGGAAGGGAGGAGACTCCCCGGGGAGGATGCTGGCACAGAGGTTGACTCTGACAACGAGGATGCATGCACCTCCAAGAAGAAATCCCTGAAGCGCAACCGCAAGCACAAAGGCAAAGCAGTTATGGATGTCGAGGGCTCCGACAACTCTAATGCCGCCAAGAAAGCAAAAAAGAAAGCTCCGACAAGGAAGCCGCTGTGTGCTCGCATGGTGACGAAGTCGTAGCTGGCAAGAAGACCGGCAAGACTGACGGGCCGTACTGCGAGAGCCACCACACCATGGGCCACAACCTCCAAGAGTGCCGACAGGTCGAGCAACTTGCTGAGAAGAAGAAGCTAGAGTACAAGAAGCGCGACAAGGAGAAGGGTGAAGATGGTGCCGGTGGGTCCGACAAGAAATGTGGCGGCCGTGGTGGTCACCGCAGCAAGGCCAAGCAGCAGAGGAGAAGATTGCTGGAGGCCACAACAAGAAGTCAGATGACGAGGACGATGATGATGAGGATGAAGAAGGATATGATGGTCAGGAATTCCAGAAAGCAACGGATGCCATGTGCATGGGTGGAGGCGCATCTTTGCACTCCTCTCACCGGCAACTCAAACAATGGGCCCGTGAGATCAATGGAGCTGAACCGGCAGTGGAGGCACATAAGCCCCTCAAGTGGTCTAACACGCCCATCATTTTTGATGCTGAGGATCACCCTGACCGCACTACTGTCGTAAGGTGTTTGCCATTGCTGGTTTCACCAACAATTCACAACCTCCAGGTGACAAAAATGTTGGTTGACGGCGGGGCCGGCTTGAACTTGATCTCACCTGAAGTGATCAAGCGGGTACAGATCACTGGCACGGATCTCAAGCCGACGGGGACGTTCCAGGGGGTCAACCTAGGAAGGATCCAACCAAAAGGAAAGATCACCCTGCCTGTGACGTTTGTCACTGAAGTCAACTTCAGGACAAAGAAGATTGTATTCGATGTTTCCAAGATACCGTTGCCATATAATGGAATCCTTGGCTGCCGAGCACTAGCGAAGTTCATGGAGGCCTCACATTACGCCTACAATACTTTGAAGATGCCAGGGCCGATAAGCATCATCACCGTCCACGCCGACAATAAAAGCGCTGTCTTATGCGGTGACAAGCTCTATCGGGAGGCAGTTGGAACATCTGCTGAAGACGCACTTGCTCCTGCCGACAAAGCTCTCGGAGGAAAGAAGAACAAGAGTACCGGCAAGACCTCTAGTAAGGACACCGAGAAGTGCACCAAGGAGTGAAGCACGCCCGTTGAGGACTTGTTGGAGAGCTCTACCGATAAGAGCAAGAAAACCAAAGTGGCGACCCCCAAGATGAAGCTAGTGGCTGCATGAGAGGACGACACTTTCACCATAAGTGCCACCCTCGATAGAAAATAGGAAAACACGCTCATCTCCTTCCTGTGGGCGAATGTCGATGTGTTTGAGTGGCAACCATCCGACATCCCCGGTGTTCCGAGGGAGGTGATTGAGCACTGCCTTGCCATCTGCCCTCACGCACGCCCCGTCAAGCAGAAGGTCCAGAAGCAAGCCCTGGAGCGGCAAGAATTCATTGCCAAAGAAATCAAGAAGTTAGAAGCGGCATGCTTGATTAGAGGAGATCCACCCGACCAGGTTAGCAAACCCAGTGGTAGTGCGGAAGGTAAATGGAAAGTGGAGTACTTGTATCGACTTTACTGATATCAATAAAGCTTGTCAAAAAGACCCCTTTCCCTTGCCGCACATCGATTAGATAGTGGACTCCACTGCCGGCTGCGACCTACTATCTTTCCTTGATGCCAACTCCAGATATCATCAGATTTTCACGACCAAGGAAGATGAGGAGAAGACCGCCTTTATTACTCCATGTGGCACATACTACTTTAAGTGTATGCCTTTTGGATTAAAAAGCGTTGGTTCAACATTTGCAAGGGCAGTCCAAATTGGTTTTGAGCCCCAGCTGCACAGAAATGTGGAAGCATACATGGATGATATAGTGGTCAATACCAAGGACAAAGCTACACTGATTCACGACCTAGAAGAAACATATGCAAACTTGTGCAAGATCAATCTGAAGCTCAATCCTGAGAAGTGCGTGTTTTGCATCCCATCCGACAAGCTTCTCGGGTTCTTCGTGTCACAGCGCAAAATCGAAGCCAATCCCGCCAAGATCGAAGTAATTGAGCAACTGGAGGCACCGAAGCCCGTCAAGGATGTGCACCGCTTGGCGGGCTGTATTGCCACCCTCAGCAGGTTCATTTCTAAGTCTACAGAATGCGCCCTGCCATTTTTCAAGATTTTGAAAAAGGCACGTCCAATGAAATGGACTCCGGAAGCGGAGGCAGTGCTGCAAGACTTGAAAAGGTACCTATCCTCAATGGCAGTACTAGTTGCACCTAAGCCACAAGAGCCGTTGCTGCTATATCTGGCGGCAACAAATCAAGTGGTTAGTGCTACACTGGTGGCGGAGAGGGAAGCTGAGGACAAAGAAGCAACAACCCCTGATCTGGCAGCCGGCAAGCCAGATTCAACTCCGGCACGCCAAAGTGCCGCCAACACAGATACAACGCAAGAAGCAAATCAACAAGTTGTGCAGAAGAAGAAGATCGTGCAACGCCAAGTTTATTTTGTCACCTCTCTTCTGTAGGGGGCTAGGTCAAGATATTCTAGCGTGCAAAAATTTCTTTTTGGCCTCATCATGGCCTCCCAGAAGCTGTGCCAGTACTTACAAGCACACCACATCACTGTCGTCACTCGCTTTCCATTGCAGCGCATCTTGAGAAATCCAGAAGCCACCGACAGGATAGTTGAGTGGGCTTTGGAGCTGGCCTGCTTTGATCTGAGTTTTGAAAGCACAAAAACCATTCAAAGCAGGGCCTTGACGGAGTTCATTGCAGAATGGGTGCCAACGCAAGACGAAGAAATTCAAGAAACAACCCTCCCCGGCAAAGAAGCACCACAAGAGTGGATTATGTACTTTGACAGAGCCTTTTCGCTACAAGGCGTCGGTGCCGGTGTGCTGCTTGTTACACCCACTGGAGAGCACCTCAAGTACGTAATCCAAATGAACTTTCCCAGGGAGGTATCGACAAACAACACTGTTGAATACACAGGACTGCTTGCCGGTCCGCGGATCGCAGTTGACCTTGGAATTAGGAAGCTTATCGTCCGAGGAGATTCACAACTTGTTGTGTGTCAAGTGAACAAGGATTATCAGAGCCCTTTGATGGAAGCCTATGTTGATGAAGTGAGGAAGTTGGAAGATCATTTTGATGGTCTGCAAATAGAGCACATCTCTCATGCGGAAAACAACATTGCTGATGACTTGTCAAAACAAGCTGCTCAGAAGCTACCTGTGGAACCAGGGACTTTTGTACTCCAACTTACTCAGCCATCTGTCACACCATCAATCCAGCAATCCAAGAAGAGATAGATCAACTCTTGCGATTACTTCCCGACAGAGCTACCAGCCGCCGCGCAGAAAGTTACCGAAGACGACAAAACACCTGCCGGTGAGCAGCAAGCTCTGGCAAGACCCCAAGTTCTTGTCGTCGAAGCCAGCACTCCCGCAGCGGAGGAGATGCCTTTAGTCCTTGTCGTGGAGCCACAAGCTCCAGCATGGGCACATCAGATAGTCCAATATCTTCAGACATGAGAACATCCCGAAGAGCAAGAGGAAGCTGAAAGACTAGCCCAACAATCAAGCATATACCAGTTTGTGGACAACACTCTGTACAAGAGAAGGCCCAACAGGTTGAAATTTAAGTGTATCCGTCGGGAAGATGGACAGAAGCTGTTGGTAGAGATACATGAAGGGATGTGCGGTTCCCATATCGGGTCCTGTGCGCTTTTCGGTAAGGCCTTCCGACAAGGTTTTTACTGGCCAACAGCCCTTCAAGATGCCTTGGCGATGGTGACCAGATGTGAAGCATGCCAGTTCCATGCCAAAAAAATCCATCAACCAGCTCAAGCCCTTTCGACCATTACCACTCTCCTCGCCCTTCTTGATCTGGGGGATCAACATTGTCGGCCCCTTCCCTTGTGCTACCGGGGTTTCAAGTTCTTGTTCGTTGCAATCGACAAGTTCACGAAGTGGACTGAGGTAGAACTAGTGAGAAAAGTAACATCACAAGCAGCCGTCAAGTTTTTCAAAGGGATAGTTTGCCGTTTTGGTGTGCCCAACAGGATCATCACTGACAATGGCACACCGTTCACAAGCCGCACTTTCATGCAATACTGCCAGGATATTGGCGCCAAGATTTGCTTTGCATCCGTTCCTCACCCCAAAAGCAATGGACAAGTGGAGAGGAAGAATGCTGAACTGTTGCGTGGCCTCAAGACAAGAACTTTTGACAAGCTGCACAAGTGCGGAAGGCGCTGGATTGATGAGCTGCAGGCAGTTCCCTGGTCCCTCAAAATGACACCAAATCGAGCTACCGGCGAGATACCCTTCTCCCTAGTCTATGGTGTAGAGGCGGTGCTCCCCATGGAACTCACATACGGGTCACCTCGAGTGCAAGCCCTCAACAAAGATGAGCAAGAGCAATTGCAGCATGATGATGCCACGCTCCTCGAGGAAGATCATCTTCGGGCTGCCTCGCGTGCCGCTCAGTACCAGCAAGCCTTGCGCCGCTATCATAGCCGCAAGGTGCACGCCAGAAGCATTGGGGAAGGCTACCTTGTTCTTCATCGGATCTAGTCCGCGAAGGGATCAAACAAATTGACGCCGAAGTGGGAAGGCCCTTACTGGGTGGTACGAGTCACTAGGCCTGGCGCAGTCCGCCTGGAGAACAAAGATGGCACCCCGGTGCAGTACTTGTGGAATATCAAGCATCTTCGCATGTTCTACCCGTAAGGCGCAGTTGTCGGGATCCTCTCCGGCAACACATTTTGTACAAGTCTGCCGCCAGGCAGGTAAACCTTTTTACAAAGCCAGTCGAAGACCCTGTGCATAATCAATAAAGCCAAGTATTCTGCAACTTATTGTCAAACTACATATTTATGTTATGTATGTTGTATGAAATGTTGTGATCACAATAATTTGTGTTAGATGATTGATGAACCAGCAAGTTTCCTAGTCTGCACTTTTCTCTTCTTTCTTTTTCTCAAAAGATAAGAAGGGACCCTCACATGCAAGTCTTCCCCGGGGGGGGGGTGATGGTATGGATACCAAAATGGCGTTCAAGGATGATCATTTCACGACAAGAAATACAACAAAGAAGAGCTAAGTTGCAAAAACCTTAAGTTCTTTGTTGTAGATATTTTTCGTTGAACGATTTAAGTATTTGTATGACAAAACCTGCACGCGAAGGACCCTTGTCGGAATCGATTGCGTTCCTGGGTTGTTTCGAGTCCGCTCAGCAACCAAGGTAGCTGCATTGAGAATGGCAAGGTGGTTTTACCGATAGTGGCATTTCTGGCAGGCTGCTAAGCACCTGTTCCGAAAGCGCTCGTGGCAAGAATGTGTGCACCGGCTAACATTTCTGGCAAGCGCAGGGTTTAAAAACATACAAGTAGAAATCAAGTATAAGGACAGATAGCCATTCATTCGAGTAAACAAAATATACTACATCCGGAAACATAAGTGCAATGCTAATTTAAGATGAATATCTTTGATACATGCATGGCACTAGCGACAAGGATGGATGGAGAGGGGTTTACTTCTTCAAGCTCACTGAGCCAACCCTCTCAGAGATAGGAGCAACAAGGGCTTCGATAGCGCTGGTGTCGGCATTCTTTGGTAGCTTGGAGAAAGTTTTATATAGATCGATCCCAGGGTTGTGGAAGGCGACCTTTGCCAGTATCTTGTGGAGCACACCGCGGCAGAGGTCGCGGGATCCCTTGAGAAATTTGTCGGCTCAGCTCTCCTCGTACTTCTCCAGCACCCCGACAAGCTTTTCGAATAAGATAGATAGCCTGGCGCTTGCTGCCTCCCTGCCATCGTGGGGGAATGCGCACTCCACCAAGCCCATGGCTGCAAGTTGGGTGGAGAGCTTGCCAGCGATGTCCACAAGCTGCTCCGTCCACAACTCCATGTTCTGCTTCAGTTCGTTGAAATTATGAGCGGGAGAACCAAGCAAATCTTTCTCCTTCCAGAGATATTAAAGCAGAGGTCGCTCCTTGGTCTTGGCGGCCTCAAGGTTGTCCTCGTAGGTGCTCACCTTCACCCTCAGGTCGACAGCGACATCAGCGGCAGCTGAGAGCACTTTCATCTTATTAGAGATCGTCACTTGCAGCTTCGCCAGGGTGTGGGCTGTCTTCTGGATGTCGTTCGTTAGCCTTGAGACCTCCTTGCCAGATGCGGCAAGATCTGATTCCAGTTGCCGCACTTTGCCCTTCGATTCGGACTTGGCGACCTGGGCGAGTTCTGCAGCTTTGATGGCCTCCTAGAGCTTGCTGGCATATTGCGCTGCTTGTTTCTCCAGGGCATCCTTGTGCCTTTGCTCCATCTCCTGGATCTGCTTTTCCAGTTGGGTATCGAGCTGGTGGCAAGGGTAGCTTCCTTGGTAGCAAGGTCCTCCTCATGAGAGTCGAGGGCAGCTTTGCATTTGATAAGATTCGCGTCAACAGCAACAACTCTTTGCTCAGCCTCTTCCCATGCTGCCTCCGTCTGGGCCCTTTCAGAGATAAACTCCACCATGGCCTTGGTGAGATTGCTTGCCAGTTGGTGAGGTCTAGACGGCTCTGTGTGAACCAAGCGCGCGTCTCATAAAGATGCTCCAAGAACCTATTCTCTGCCTCGGCAATGGTGGCTTCCCGGCGATCCAGCTTCTCCAAGCGGCTGCTGTAGAGGGATTGGAGTTGCTTGAAGCTCTTGATGATGGTGGAGAGGATGATGTGCTCCTTAGCTTCGTCGCTGCCACCGAAAGGATCGACAGTGACTGCTCCTCCGGTTGTGGCAACAGTGCTGCCGAGCGCCTCGTCCTCAAAGAAAGCTTGGAGGATTGCGTCACCGGGAAAGCTGACAAACTGCAAATCACTGACCTTGAGGTACCTGCTAGGGGCGGCACTTTAGATGTAGAGGGTCAGGCGACAGCCTTACCGGTTGCCCCCACTGGGGAGAGCATGGCCTTACTGGGCACTCCTGAGATAGCAATGTCCTCAGTTTCCTTGGTCGCCTCCAACACTGTCCCCTCAGCAGTTTCCTTGGCGGTCTCCTCCACAGTCTCGCTGGTGGCTCCCTCCTCTGCCACGGTCTAGCTGGCCTCCACGGCCGCCTCCTTTGCAATCTCCCCGATGCTGGCGTCTACATCCATGTCGTCGACCGGTGGTAGCTCTGCAGAATCAGGAGAAGAATCAGAAAGATTGAACTTAGAAGAAGTTCAAGAAGAGAAAAAAGAAAGAAAGCAAAACATCAACATCAAGGAACTCACCGGTGGGCACTTGTTTAGAAGGAGCGATTCCTTCTCCGGCAACGTCAATTGCCATCACGTGGCTGCCAGTAGCACCGCCTGCCAGCATGTCCTCGACGCGGACAGACTCATCAGCGAGAGTCTTCGCCGGAGAACTCCTCTCTGGAGTGGAGAGCGTTTGAGTTGCCTCGGGAGGTCCACCTCTAGGTGTTCCACTCCTTGGCGCTCCGCCTCCATCTGCATGGGAATGTATGTGGCGGTGGTGTCCACACCAGTACTCGCTGTTGGATACTGGAAGGGAACCTCCTGCTGGGGGCTGCGTGCCGGGCTGCGTTGGGGGCTGATGACAACAGTTTCTGTCTCCAGCGCGGAACTTATCGCTCCCCCCCCCGCACCGGGTGCAAGATTCACCCTCTTGGCCATGCACTATGCCAAGGTCTCCTGATCCCTGCGGAGCAACGACAACAAGATTTAGATAATGCAATTCAAAAAATCAAGACAAGTTGAAGGGCAAATGCGGATATTTAGTCCTCCTTCGAGCTAAGGGCCGACAAGTCCTAGATATCCTTGTGGCGTGCGGCAGGAGCGGGTGGTGGGGTAGGAGTCCTGGCACACATTGAGGATGCGGCAGCGCTCGAAGACCCCACCCCCTTGGCGGAGGTCCCTGCCGCACACTTCACGACGGCGTGCCTCGTCCGTCACGGGCGAGAGTCGTTAGCGGAGGGGTCCTCCTCTTCTTCCTCTTCATCGGATGGCAGAGAGGGGCGAACTGAATCCCCGGTGGTGGTCTTCCGGAGTACGCGGCCTTCTTCTTCGGGATGACGGGGGCTTTGAATTCTTTGAATTCCTGTTCCCCGACAACTTCAGGCTCCTCGCCCCCGGCAGGGCCTTCCGGAAAATCGGTTGCCACTGCTTCATCCCCCCCTCCTCTTCATCGTCAGCCTCCTCTTCTTTGTTGTTGGATGCGGCAACACCAGAGATGCTACTTCCCAACGTCAAGCCATCTTCCGTGACCCTCTTGCCGATCCACTTGATTTTTTCCTCCGCTGTGTCGCGGATCAACTAGCCTTCATCTCTGATGGCCACTTCCGTCAAGTTGTCAAAACACTCATGCACAACTTTCTTTGCTAGAGGCTGCCATGTGGGGTCGAGTCCATGCGCATTGCGGGCCGGCATCATCGCCAAGATTGTATCCTTGGCGGAGCTGTTGCAGAGTGGAATGATGCCTGCTGTAAGCTTGAACTTCCCGTCGATGTGAAAGAGTTGGTAGCACAAGCAGGAGAGCTGCATTGATGTCAGGTTGGCGGTGAGCCCCGTGTGCAATCGCATCACATCTACAGCGTTGCCGTATTCCCAAGCAAAAGACTTCCGGTCCTATAGGGGAGCGATGCGCCGACAAAGGAAATCTGCGCCCACCATCTCGATGGTGAGCCCAATGGCCCTCAAGCGGAGCATGCGGGCGATGGCGATCTCCAACTTCTCGTCGGCAGTGTCAAGGCGCTCCGGTTCTTGCTGCGGACCGGTTTCGCCTTCCTGATCTTCCAGAATGACGGGGCGTCTTTGTCTTTGATTTAACACCACTCTCCCCACCACTCCTCCCACTTCTGGTGCGAGTTGCCACGAGGATAGACTTCCTTGTGGGTGGCCCTGGGGATCCACATGATGCTGTCGGAGCGAGCATCCCCTTCTATGCGTGGATAGAAGAATTGGCGGAACAACACTACATTGGGGACTATTCCTATGAAGTTCTCGCACATATGCGCGAAGACCGACAAGGTTGTCACGACATTGGGAGTGAAATCTAAGAGCCTCGAGCCGTATGTCAGCATCAGGTTGGTGAAAAAAGCAAAAAAGGGGGAAACCAGTCTGCCGCAAAATTACGCCATGAAGAACGGGTACTTTACTGTGCTGGGCTGGGTGCTACCGGGAAGCACCTCCGGCGCAGGATTCGCCGTGGTCTCCTTCCCCTACATGTAGGCGTACCTCGTGACGAGGTCGCTGGCCATCAGCATCGACGGGTAGAAGACGATGCAAGATCTCCATGCCGCTGCAAGGGCCTCCTTCCTCACCTCTGCATCGGGATCGGCGGCTTTCTTGGCCTTCTTCCCCTGGGCCGGAGCGGCAGCGAGCAACTTCCTCTTGGGCGCCATGTCAAGCTCGAGGGAGATCGGCGACAAAGATGCATGAGGACGACGGAGCAGCGGGAGAGGTCTGCGTTGCGCAAGGAAGAAGGAAGTGGCGGCAAAATGGGGGAACGATGGCTGGGATGAACAACACTTCTGTGAATTCCCTCTTTTTTATAAGGAAGAATACGCAAAGGTTGGCCCTGCCCGCCTGACGTGGCCATGCCTTTATAGGCGCGCGCCTTAGGCACCGTTTCATTCCACCTCGCCCTCGTCCCGGATTTAATGCACGTCGTGGGTGGGTGGTAAAAGGCATCATTATAACTCTAGTAAAACCTGGCCACGTGTGTTTGTGCACTGTTTTGGGCCTAGCCCAACAGCGTCACGGACTCAAGTGTGGCCCAGGCCCGGGGGCTCCTGTCGGTGTACAAAGGAATGTGTCCCTTAGCACCCTAACTTGTGCACAGACGACAATAGCCTCCCGCCCGACAAGCCTTGTCGGGAAGATAATACGCTCAAGAGAAGATCAAGTCACTTGAAGGCCTTTTGCCGGCTAGAGAAGACCCGACGAGCTTTGTGCCCGGTAGGATCCCACTACCAAGCCACCACTCCACCTCACTGAGCTGTTTGTCACCTATCAGTGAGATGTCGAGCGGGTAGGCTGTTAGGTAGGGCCTGTCCGGGCACGTGGCAGCTCCGGAGAATTATCCCAACTTTAATGACACCCGTCCTAATGGCGTGGCGAAAGAATAAGAGGTAGCTGGGTGAATGACACAGAAGGAGAGGCCATCCTTGCCAGGGAACGGCGCACACACGACACCTCACAGCGTATTTAATGCGTCTGTCCTAATCTGTCAGGGTTAGGTATTTACCACTGTAGCCTATGTAAGTAGTTTGACCACTATTGTAGCTACTCTTTACCCTGTGTATTTACCATTTTAGCCACTGTGGTGACCCCTTGATCTATAAAAGGAGCCCCATGGAGACATACACACGGGTCGAAACCCTGCTCATTTGCAAGCGTAGTAGCACTCCTAAGCACCTTGCCGGACAGTTGTGCTCCCTATAACTTGAGATACACTCATAATCCACAACCACATAGGACGTACGGTATTACACCTCCAGGTGGCCCGAACCTATATAAACCCTCTATGTGCTGCTTGCTGGTGTTGCTCTTTGTGCACGTTGATCCCCACAGTTGAACTGCAAGGGGACTTGCTGGTCCCATAGATTGTCATACCTCGACACTATGTACATGATTATGCCATGAATAACGTCATAACTATGCGGTTTTTTATAAATTGCCCAACAATAATATGTTTACCCACCGTATGGTATGTTTTTGAGAGAGATGCATTGAGTGAAAACTATGGCCCCTGGTACTATCAAATATATTTACTAAAAACCTATTTACCTTGCTGCATTTATTTACCTTTTACTTTATTTTAGTTACATATTTATCTATCTACCACTATCATATTTGATCCTTGAAATAATGAGTACAAGGGGATTGACAACCCTCTTGCCCGCGTTGGGTGCAAGTATTTTTTCTTGTGTGTGCAGGTACTGTTGACGGGAGTTTATGTGATCCTCCTATTGGCCTGATAAACCTTGGTTCTTACTAAGGGAAATACTTATTGCAACCTTACTACATCCATCCTTTCCTCTTTGGGCAATACCAAACACATCTATACAAAGTAACAAAAAGATTTCTGGCGCCATTGTCGGGGAATATCATCAAACGTACCACAGGTCCCTTCACACGCATTATCGTTTACTTGCTATACTTTTTATTTGATTTATTTCTAGTTTTATAAAAATAAAAAAACACCAAATATCTTGCTTGTTTGCTTGATTTGTCGTTATGTCCATTTCAGAAATTCTCAAGGTTGCTCTTTCCACCACTAGTGCGGAGGCCTTCTTGCGAGATGGAAGTTGTAACACCCCAAAAATCGGGTTATCGATTTTTGTGCTATTATTCCTTCCTAGCTTTTCTCTCCCGAAATTTTCCTCTGGAATTTGGCAAGTGACCCGATGAATCCAGTCATTCCCCAACCTCTCGGTGTCTTTCCCATGCCCTTGTGCCAGTCAACCCCCCCGTCAGTAAACCCCGAAGCTCATCCAAACCCTAGTTCTGAAATATTGGATCCGGAAATCCTGCCTTTGTGTTTACAAAGGAGCTAACATTTTGGTAGTCAGGAAAAATGCCAAATAATGTCCATTTGCAAATTTTGAGCACCACTTCCATTTGCAAATTCTGTCCAGATTTCCTGTTTGCAAAGGAAGTGCATAATTCCTTGATCTCCTTGGGCTAAAATTTTGCAGGGTGATTCATTATGATAAATTACCCTTGTCCTCCAAAAATTAGCCCATTCCATCTAGCCAATCTTCCTCAGCAAATTATTCAAGTTCCTGTCCAGATTGGAGCATTGTGAAGAAAGTACCATTTTAAATTATGCAAATGGTATGAAATCTTTACAGTGTCTCCATATGCCTAAATAATTGATCTCCTCCAAGTTTGGTCCATATTTTTATCTAGCCAATTCCTCAGAACCATCTGGTTTCTATTTCTGTCCAGTCTGGCACTTTGTGAAGGAAGTGCTTGATTGCTTGATTCAATTGAGCTGAAATTTGGCAAGGTAGTGCATATTGATATGTTACTACCATAAACCAAAAATCAGCTCAACTCTCCAAGTCAATCTTTTTCTATCATTTTCTCAAGTTTCTGACCAGATTGCATCTCTGTGAAGGAAGTACCATCATAGATGATCAATTTGATCTGAAACTTGTCCAGTGCATTCTTGTGTCCAAATAATATCTCTCCACCAAAAATCTTCCAAGTCTATCTAGCCATTTGACCCCATCTCCCTCATTTCCAAATCTGGTCAGACTGCCAAGTTGCAAAGGAAGTGCTATCTAGAATTGTTTGTTTGAGCTGAGATTTTGCCAGGTTAGTGACCCTAGTAGATGATTGACCCCTGCCCAAGTCCAGGCCAAGAGGAGCACTGTGGTGGCCACACCACATCACAAACAGGTTGCTGTTGGCAACTGTTTGACCATGGTGCAGTCACCTCGGTTCTCTCTTGGGTCATTCAGCCGCATAGGTCAACTCAGCGAAGGACGGTGAATAGCCTAGACATGGTTTGGCATCGAGTGCGTAGTGGCATCGCCGTGGACACGCGGTGACCACGGGCAGAGCGTGCCAAAACCGCGCTCTGTGCGTTATCTCGTCGGTAGCGGATCTCCAGCGCATTCCAGGCCGTCCGGGAGTGCCGTAGAGCTGTCCAGCGCGCGCGTGAATCGTCCAGAGACCACTTCCCCTCGTCCCGAAGCTCCCAGTCGCCTCTGTCAACCGCCGGAGCGTCGCCACGACGGTGAGCTGTCGGAGCTTCGGCCGGCGTCGAGTAGTTTCTTCCCTTGGCTATAAATAGGGAATCCCCGAGCCCTCTCCTGGCCAGCAAGCATCCCAGCCCCTCCCCAAAGCTCTTGGAGCTTCCCCATTGCTCCAATGGCCGAAGGCCGCCGTCGGATCCCGCAGCCATCCCGGCACCTTGGTCCTTCCCCCTCCCTCTCCTCTGCTCCCTAGCCCTCCCTTGGACCCCGCAGACCGCCGCCGCCCTCAAACTCCGACGAGGAAGCTCACCGGAGCAGGCCCTTCCGCTGAGCTCCCTGGCCGCCGCGGACCTCCGCCGCCCCGACGTTGCCGGCCGCCCCGAGCTCAGCTGAGGTCACCTCCGGGTGCGGTGTGGGCCGGCGGAGCCTCTGTGCTCTCCGGCTGGTCTCCTCGAGCAGCGGGGAGTCAGCCAGGCCGGCGACCGGCGCTCTCCCCCGCGTCTCTGTCGCTGTGAGGAAGAAACCATGGAGGAGGAGAGAGAGAGACGGCGGGCCCTGCGCGTCATAGACACTACGCTGACCAGGAGGACCCGTTGACCAGTTTAAGTGGAGGCGTATTTTAGAAAGTACGCTTTCCAAGCTAGAAAGCGTACTCTGTCCGGAGGTGCGATCGGTTTTTTAGCCAAGGACCTATTTATAGGGATTCTTTTTACAAATTGGTCCCTGATGAGTAAACGATCATATCTTCGCGACCGTAGCTCGGAATCAGGTAAAGCCAGCGCCCACGTTTTCGTCTCGTCGAGCCCGTTCCGATGGTACCATTTTCACTATGTGTTCACACAGTGGAAATAACCATTTTGCCCTTGCCCTCCGATCGAGCCCTCTGAGAGAGACCCCTGTCTGGCGATTTCTTCCGCGAGGTGATCGTGCTTCCTCCCGGCGTATTCGTCGACCCCCAGGCAAGCCAACCTCTTACCATGAGCTCCGGACTTGCGTGATGACTTTGCTTGCACCTGTGTGTTTATCTGTATCGCCTGTTAGTCTACATTTGCATTCACCGGTGGTAACATCGGTATAGATACTAGTATTACTCTTCATCTACTGCAGTGCATTGTTTCAATGTTGTCATGCTAATAATAATATTGCTAGTGACATAGTCATGTTAGCACTTTGGTAGATCTGATGCTATGACTATCAGTACTATGGTCCGCTAGACTAGCACTTATATCCGTCGGTACGTTGATGGATAAGAGATTACTGTGGGATTTAATCCGGCAGTTGTGGATAGGAGGAGTTTCATTAATGCAACCTAGTTGGTTGATCTTGAGTCACCTGTCCAGGCTTATCCGTGCAACCACATTTGCCGGTATGGGACGGCCTTGACTGGGTCTGGCTACGTGATCTTTCACCGGTACCTCCAAAGAGGGAGGGTTATGCACGGCGTGCTACCCTGATCAGGTAAGCGGTGATAACCCTGTGAGCCCAGTTGATTGTGTGTTTGGGCCCGTCCCCGTTTGGGACAGTAATCCCCGTTTGGGATTACAGAGTTTTGCCACGACGGTGGCAGGTGTCATGAGGACACAGGGGCCACCCAAGGCTGACCTCCGGGGGAGGAAGAGTGCCGGTGGTACGATGAAAGGTCACAGGTCAGGCAGGTTTTGTTGAAGCAATGCTGGTCCACCCGAGTGGTCTCGAGGCCAGGGCCAGGTGCTTCATGATGTGGGTAAAGTGCGCAACCTCTGCAGAGTGTCAAATCTATTCGAATAGGCGAGTCCATGGTATTGGACAGCCCGTCCAGACCTCAGTAGGTGGTCAACCGTAATAATGATAATAACGATGGAAGAACTCATCTTGGGTAGACATCAGATGATGTCAAGAATATGAGATGTTAGCCAAGGGATGGCTATATGATGACTGGTCGGATGACCACATGATCTGAATTGGATTTGGACCAGTTCAGGTTGGATCATGAGTATATCGTGGGTTACGGGACAACCCAGAAGAGAGTAAGTTGGTATCTGGTACAGTAAGTATTCTAAGCATTTAGTGTGATCTTGCCATAGATTATATGCCTGATCCTTGATATGCCATGCTTGATCCATGCTTTCCTGATTAGGATTCATGCCATGCTTAGGATTAATTCATGCATATCATAGGGCTTGCTTTGTCATCTGTTTGTTTGGACGCTATGTATTTGGTTGTCTTGCGAGTACATTCAAAGTACTCACCTGGCCTTGCACGTGGCCAGTTGCAGGAGAAGATCTGTCGTGCTAGAGGGTAACCAAGCCAGTCCTGTGCGTTATGGAGCCCAGCCAGAGACGTCATTGCCGATGACTCAAGACCTCCAATGCCAGTTAGCTAGCCCTGGAGTTATGTAATATTGTTGTAAGCAACATTATTGTAATACTCCATTATAATTAATAAAGCCATTTTGCCTGGAAATTGCTGTATCATGTCTTTGGCGTGCGTCAGGTCTTATCCTGGGGACTGGCGTGCGTCGGCCCTCTATCGGGGTGCGACAAGACTTGGTATCAGAGCTAGGCTGGCTATAGGTTACCCTAGCCCAAACCCGACTCCTAGGTTTAACCGGTAGTGAGCCCAATAGAACTGACCCGTCTCTGGCAACCGACATGGCCACTGTGGATCAACAATCGGCGCAGTCGGAATGGACGTGACCCTTCCCAGCTGTCCACCCGCCCAGCCACTCTGGATTAGACATGACCCCACTTGGTTGTTGGCTGTACCGATGTATCTTCTACCCGGCACGAGAAGGATCCACGCCATGCTGGTGTGTTCCAGCCGACTGCCTATTTAAGCCTTCTCCCATCTGCAAGCCGTAGCCCTCCCCATCCATTAAGCCAGACCCCTGCAAGAGAACCCACGCTAGTACCTTCAAACTAGCAGCCATGGCCAGTTCTTCCAAGACCCCCAAAAACCCCACTTTCCACAGCCGAACCTTGGGTGATGGATGTTCCGGCTTTCCGCGCATCCTTTCGAGTGTGCTCACTCGAGCCCTTGGCTGTAGCACCCCTCCGGTGTATCTGGTGTTTCAGTCGGACCCCGTCCCCCACCTTTGCCGATTTTATGCAAAGGTGCATATCAGCCCAGGTCCAACGGCGGATGGGAAGCCCATGAATTTTCAAGGCAAACCCATGCCGACCCCCGCGTTGGCTGTCCAGAGGGCTGCCGCAGGAGCCATCGCCCGTCTTTATAGCCAGTTTCCGCAAGTAGCGGAGATGCAAGAGGTCCGCTATTTTCCATCTTCGTCGGACATAGCTGGCAAGTTCTCTAGCATAGTGGGAGATGTTGACCCAACCATAGCTCGCCTAGTCCAGTATATTGATGCCCAGGGACTTCTGCTCTCTGGCATTCTGCGAGAGTTCCAAGCCCTTGACCAAGACACCACCCGGGTTGTTACGGAAGCCTACCGTGCGGCCCGTGAAATTGCATCCCAGATCACCCGTCCCCTGTTGCCAAACCCAGTGCCACCTTCGCAGCTAGTACCACCCTCGCAATCCGTAGACCTTTTTCGCCCAGTCAACCTCCACCCAAATTCCATTCAAGGAGCTATCCGGCGACTTCGTCGTCGGGATGTGTTCGGTCAAGTTCTCGCTGCAGCTCCAGCAGTTGAGCTCCAACCCATAGAGGTGTCCAACGATGAAGATGGAAGTTGGCTCAGTCTCCGTCCCCCAGGAGAGCCCTAGCGGAAGTAGGCCCATCTGTGGCTCCGGCAGTGATCGAAGCCAGAAGATGCCGCAAGTAGGTGTGTTGCGAAGACTGTTTCTTCGCCTGCGTTTAGGACTCTGTAGTTTGGAGTGAGCGTTGTTGTTAGCCTAGCAATGTTGTGTGTTGTTGTATGCTTGTATTACCTGTACTGCTTGTGCTTGTGTGCTGTTGTAATGTTATGCATGCCTGTTTGCTCTGTGTGCTTGGTTCATCTGTCACTCTGTTAAGCAGAAATGTTTAACATAGCTGGCAGTGGACTCTTAACAAGATTTTAGTCAGTAGAGCACTTAAACCTAATAATAACATTGGACTCGCTCAGAGTCTATAATAAAATGCGAGTTGGTGTAGGTGTATGTATACCAGGAGTACATACACCCACTAGCATTAAATAACCTTAGTGTAATCTGCTCGGTATGTTTCGTTCTTCTGCCTGCATTTTGCTCCCATGTGCATTCTGCATCTGCCTGCATATTAGCTTAGCTTGCATGTGTGATGTGTGAGCAATGTCTGCACGCCAAGTTCTTTTTCCTGAGTATAGTCGTAGCAGTACTCGGGCAGAATGCAAGTCCCCTATCCATGCCTATCCGTGCTTGCCCCATTTGCCAGTTTTCCCGAACCCAGCGTTCTGGAAAACCAGCCCTGTCCAGTAATGCCCCAGTCCCAAAACCTTTGCCCAGAACTCGGTTGCAATCTCGGAGAAATTCTGAGGAATTTTATTGCAGCATAGACCGGTCCAACCCTTCGAGCCAAGACCTAAGACCCGATTTGACCCTAGCCCCACCCATGGTGGATGTCGTTCAGCAAGGAGCAACTAGCAGCGTGACCTCCACACTAGTATAGCTCCGCTGACCGCACCACACTAACCCTAGACCCAGCGGCGCCTCTGTCATCGTCTTGTGTGATGTTGACAAGACGCCCCCTCGCCGCCGCAGCCCGCGTTTATTCTGCCGGCCTGAGACGGCGTAGTTGTCCCCCAGCCGCCCCTCTGGCAGCGGCATCACAGCGGTAATCGAGGATCATCGCGCACAGCAGCAGCGAGCCTCCAACCAATGCCGCCAGCATGCCAGCCAAGAGGATCATGAGTAGCTCCGCGCCCACGTCCGCCATTAGCGCCTTGCCTCGCGCTCCTGCAACCAGAAGGAGAAGGAGAAGAGGAAGAAGAAGTGAGGTAGGATGCGAGGTGATAGGTAGAGAGAAGAGGAACCGCGGTCATTTTTATAGCCCAGTCCGGTGTACGGTGAGCGAGGTCCAGGAGACCGCGCGACGCTCGACCACCGGCGTCCAGGAGGCGAATCCGCGAGCAGTACCGACCGACGCTGGCCCGCGATGGGAGTGCTCTCTCCGTTGCCCTCGTGCGTGCCGCGCACTACCATCGTAGGGTGCTTTTTGAGCTAGGTGTGTGCAGTGCCTAGCCGCACTCGAGACAGCGCATGCGAGAGCGAGAGAGAGATCCGTTGGCCGGAGATAGAAGAAGAAGGCTGCCAGTGGACCCTGGTCCCACCTATCAGCGAGAGAGGCCACTGTTCATTGCGGTACCCCGAGCATTTTGGAAAAAGGAAATTCTACTTTTTCTAACAATGCCAGGGCTACCCAGCGGCCCCTACTTGTGGAGTAGATCCCGCGATATCCGTATCTCAATCTGGGTGTACCAATTTTCGGTACTTTTAACTCGGTTGTTTTCAACCGCAGGGTTAAGACCCAGCCCAGAGGTTTTCTAGGAGATGTAGTATTTTGTTCTAGGTTAACCCTAGGAATCTCGAGGACGAGATTCTTTTAAGGGGGGAAGGTTTGTAACACCCCAAAAATCGGGTTATCGATTTTTGTGCTGTTATTCCTTCCTAGCTTTTCTCTCTCGAATTTTTCCTCTGGAATTTGGCAAGTGACCAGATGAATCTAGTCATTCCCCAACCTCTCGGTGTCTTTCCCATGCCCTTGTGCCAGTCAACCCCTTCGTCAGTAAACCCCGAAGCTCATCCAAACCCTAGTTCTGAAATATTGGATCCGGAAATCCTGCCTTTTTGTTTACAAAGGAGCTATCATTTTGGTAGTCAGGAAAAATCCCAAATAATTTGTGGAGCTTCTCATATCCATATATTCTCCATTTCCATCAAAATCTCAAGTTCCCCAATTCAAATTTTGAGCACCACTTCCATTTGCAAATTCTGTCCAGATTTCCTGTTTGCAAAGGAAATGCATAATTCCTTGATCTCCTTGGGCTAAAATTTTGCAGGGTGATTCATTATGATAAATTACACTTGTCCTCCAAAAATTAGCCCATTCCATCTAGCCAATTTTCCTCAGCAAATTATTCAAGTTCCTGTCCAGATTGGAGCATTGTGAAGAAAGTACCATTTTAAATTATGCAAATGGTATGAAATCTTTACAGTGTCTCCATATGCCTAAATCATTGATCTCCTCCAAGTTTGGTCCATTTTTTATCTAGCCAATTCCTCAGAACCATCTGGTTTCTATTTCTGTCCAGTCAGGCACTTTGTGAAGGAAGTGCTTGATTGCTTGATTCAATTGAGCTGAAATTTGGCAAGGTAGTGCATATTGATATGTTACTACCATAAACCAAAAATCAGCTCAATTCTCCAAGTCAATCTTTTTCTATCATTTTCTCAAGTTTCTGACCAGATTGCATCTCTGTGAAGGAAGTACCATCATAGATGATCAATTTGATCTGAAACTTGTCCAGTGCATTCTTGTGTCCAAATCATAGCTCTCCACCAAAAATCATCCAAGTCCATCTAGCCATTTGACCCCAGCTCCCTCATTTCCAAATCTGGTCAGACTGCCAAGTTGCAAAGGAAGTGCTATCTAGAATGGTTTGTTTGAGCTGAGATTTTGCCAGGTTAGTGACCCTAGTAGATGATTGACCCTTGCCCAAGTCCAGGCCAAGAGGAGCACTGTGGTGGCCACACCACATCACAAACAGGTTGCTGTTGTCAACTGTTTGACCATGGTGCAGTCACCTCGGTTCTCTCTTGGGTCATTCAGCCGCATAGGTCAACTCAGCGAAGGACGGTGAATAGCCTAGACATGGTTTGGCATCGAGTGCATCGTGGCATTGCCGTGGACACGCGGTGACCACGGGCAGAGCGTGCCAAAACCGCGCTCTGTGCGTTATCTCGTCGGTAGCGGATCTCCAGCGCATTCCAGGCCGTCCGGGAGTGCCGTAGAGCTGTCCAGCGCGCGCGTGAATCGTCCAGAGACCTCTTCCCCTCGTCCCGAAGCTCCCAGCCGCCTCTGTCAACCGCCGGAGCGTCGCCACGACGGTGAGCTCTCGGAGCTTCGGCCGGCGTTGAGTAGTTTCTTCCCTTGGCTATAAATAGGGAGTCCCCGAACCCTCTCCTGGCCAGCAAGCATCCCAGCCCCTCCCCAAAGCTCTTGGAGCTTCCCCATTGCTCCAATGGCCGAAGGCCGCCGTCGGATCCCGCAGCCATCCCGGCACCTTGGTCCTTCCCCCTCCCTCTCCTCTACTACCTAGCCCTCCCTTGGACCCCGCAGACCGCCGCCGCCCTCAAACTCCGGCGAGGAAGCTCACCGGAGCAGGCCCTTCCGCTGAGCTCCCTGGCCGCCGCGGACATCCGCCGCCCCGACGTTGCTGGCCGCCCCGAGCTCAGCTGAGGCCACCTCCGGGTGCGGTGCGGGCCGGCGGAGCCTCTGTGCTCTCCGGCTGGTCTCCTCGAGCAGCGGGGAGTCGGCCAGGCCGGCGACCGGCGCTCTCCCCCGCGTCTCTGTCGCGGTGAGGAAGAAACCAGGGAGTAGGAGAGAGAGAGACGGCGGGCCCCGCGCGTCATAGACACTGCGCTGATCAGGAGGACCCGTTGACCAGTTTAAGTGGAGGCGTATTTTAGAAAGTACGCTTTCCAAGCTAGAAAGCGTACTCTGTCCGGAGGTGCGATCGGTTTTTCAGCCAGGGACCTATTTGTAGGGATTCTTTTTACAGATTGGTCCCTGATGAGTAAACGATCATATCTTCGCGACCGTAGCTCAGAATCAGGTAAAGCCAGCGCCCACGTTTTCGTCTCGTCGAGCCCGTTCCGATGGTACCATTTTCACTATGTGTTCACACAGTGGAAATAACCATTTTGCCCTTGCCCTCCGATCGAGCCCTCTGAGAGAGACCCCTGTCCGGCGATTTCTTCCGTGAGGTGATCGTGCTTCCTCCCGGCGTATTCGTCGACCCCCAGGCAAGCCAACCTCTTACCATGAGCTTCGGACTTGCGTGATGACTTTGCTTGCACCTGTGTGTTTATCTGTATCGCCTGTTAGTCTGCATTTGCATTCACCGGTGGTAACATCGGTATAGATACTAGTATTACTCTTCATCTACTGCACTGCATTGTTTCAATGTTGTCATGCTAATAATAATATTGTTAGTGACATAGTCATGTTAGCACTTTGGTAGATCTCATGCTATGACTATCAGTACTATGGTCCGCTAGACTAGCACTTATATCCGTCGGTACGTTAATGGATAAGAGATTACTGTGGGATTTCATCTGGCGGTTGTGGATAGTAGGAGTTTCATTAATGCAACCTAGTTGGTTGATCTTGAGTCACCTGTCCAGGCTTATCCGTGCAACCACATTTGCCGGTATGGGACGGCCTTGATTGGGTCTGGCTACGTGATCTTTCACCGGTACCTCCAAAGAGGGAGGGTTATGCACGGCGTGCTACCCTGATCAGGTAAGCGGTGATAACCCTGTGAGCCCAATTGATTGTGTGTTTGGGCCCGTCCCCGTTTGGGACAGTAATGCCCGTTTGGGATTACAGAGTTTTGCCACGACGGTGGCAGGTGTCATGAGGACACAGGGGCCACCCAAGGCTGACCTCCGGGGGAGGAAGAGTGCCGGTGGTACGATGAAAGGTCACAGGTTAGGCAGGTTTTGTTGAAGCAATGCTGGTCCACCCGAGTGGTCTCGAGGCCAGGGCCAGGTGCTTCATGGTGTGGGTAAAGTGCGCAACCTCTGCAGAGTGTCAAATCTATTCGAATAGCCGAGTCCATGGTATTCGACAGCCCGTCCAGACCTCAGTAGGTGGTCAACCGTAATAATGATAATAACGATGGAAGAACTCATCTTGGGTAGACATCAGATGATGTCAAGAATATGAGATGTTAGCCAAGGGATGGCTATATGATGACTAGTCGGATGACCACATGATCTGAATTGGATTTGGACCAGTCTAGGTTGGATCATGAGTATATCGTGGGTTACGGGACAACCCAGAAGAGAGTAAGTTGGTATCTGGTACAGTAAGTATTCTAAGCATTTAGTGTGATCTTGCCATAGATTATATGTCTGATCCTTGATATGCCATGCTTGATCCATGCTTTCCTGATTAGGATTCATGCCATGCTTAGGATTAATTCATGCATATCATAGGGCTTGCTTTGTCATCTGTTTGTTTGGACGCTATGTATTTGGTTGTCTTGCGAGTACATTCAAAGTACTCACCTGACCTTGCACGTGGCCAGTTGCAGGAGAAGATCTGTCGTGCTAGAGAGTAACCAAGCCAGTCCTGTGCGTTATGGAGCCTAGCCAGAGACGTCATTGCCGATGACTCAAGACCTCCAATGCCATTTAGCTAGCCCTGGAGTTATGTAATATTGTTGTAAGCAACAGTATTGTAATACTCCATTATATTTAATAAAGCCATTTTGCCTGGAAATTGCTGTATCATGTCTTTGGCGTGCGTCAGGTCTTATCCTGGGGACTGGCGTGCGTCGGCCCTCTATCGGGGTGCCACAGAAGTCCCAAAAGAGGCTTTGATGAAAGTAATGATGATGATACCAATATTGAAGCACTTGAAAACCTTGCAAACAAAAAACCTACCATTGAGGAAGAAAGTACTACAATGCATCCTAAAAAACTTCGCATAGGTAGTGTGATACAATCGGTAAAAGTGTTATTCAAGATTTCTTTACTTTCGCAGGTGCATTACTGACAATAGGAGGATCTATAATTGCTAGAACAATGACTATTGTGGATGCCATATCTTTGCTAGTAGTGGAACTTGGAAGATAATTTGTGCAATGCATCCATCTATACAACGTATGTTCTTAGAATTTTCCAATATCCATGATCCTTCAGTTAAACGCTTGGCCACTATATTTCTAGTACATGAGTTTTGGTCATATAATGAAAGAGGATAGAGATATATTTTCTTATTATATGATAAATAGGGAATGTCCACCTATAGAAAAAATCCTTTATGCCCAAGAAGAATTGCGAAAGTTAAAATCTACCGAATATGCTAGTTATAAGGAGAATCTTAGGAAAAAGGTTCCTCCTTCCATCTTGGTTGAGAAAATTTCTGAGCACAATGATGATTTATATATTTGGAATATTGGACTAGGTCCCGTGCTTAAGAGGAAATTACGAGAATATATTTACAGGAATCTCCATAACGAAGAAATATTTATTACCTACAAGGGCCCACAGAGGACTTACCACCCCCTAAACTTGATGTATCGGATCCCGATCCTATTAAATTTAGCCCTTTCAGTTATTTTTTCTTGCCTATTAGAAAACTTACTATTGAAAGACGAGAATTTGAGATGAACATGGATGATCTCCCATATGATTACCATGACAAAACATGAAACTATGCATTATGCCTAGCTAGGGGCATAAAATAATCGCGTTTGTTGGGAGGCAACCCAATGTTTATTTATTTGCAACTTTATATTATGTTTTTGTGTGATTACATGGTTGTTGCTTCTGTAATGATTTTGTTTTTATCTTTTAATTAGTGTGTGTGCCAAGTAAAGCCTTTGGGATGATTTGGTTGATAGTTGAATTGATGCGGTGCAAAAGAGAAACCTTTTACGCCCAATATTTTAATTTTGATTTTTTCTGGAACGTGATAAATTCCCGAAATTTTTACACAGTATGGATATACAAATTTCCCAGGTTTTCCTAAGTTTTCAGAATTTTCGGAGTAACGGAAGTATGGTTTTAGTACAGATCATTACAGACCGTTCTGTTTTAGACAAATTCTATTTTTACTTGCATAGTGTGCTTATTCTAATGATTCTATGGATTGTATCGGGGGTTATAAGTCATGGGAAAGGTAGAATATAGTAGGTATTATGCAAGAACAAATGTGAATCTATTTATGACAGTACTAACGGATCTCACAAGGTTTCTGTTGAGTTTTGTGTGCTGAAGTTTTAAGGTTTTGAGTGAGATCACAATGAATAAAGGAAGAAGGAGCAGCTTGTGGATTCCCAAGGAACCTCAAGGTAACATTCAAGAAAGACCCAAGCATCTAAGCTTGGGGATGCCCTGGATGGCATCACGTCTTTTGTCTACAATCCGTCGGTATATTACTTGGAGCTATATTTTTATTCATCACATGATATGAGTTTTGCTTGGTGCGTCGTGTATTATAGTTTGTTGTCTTTTTTAGTTTGCCACAATAATTGTTTGCTGGACACACCTTTTGAGAGAGACACACAATCGTCATAATTTATTAGAATGCTCATTATGCTTTGCTTATATCTTTTGAGTTAAGGCAATTAGGCTCATGTGCTTCCCATATATCTTTAGAGTACGGCGGAAATTATAGTTTATAGAAATCAATTAGTAATCTCTTGCTTCACTTCAATCTTTTTTAAAGTCACTGAAATAGGAAGTGGTAATTTACATGGATATTATGTTTAGCCTGAAAATGATATGTATATGAGAGGGATATAATAAAAACTTGCATGTAGATCACTTAATATGGTTTGCGTGGGTTGTTTATATTGACATAGTAATATGAAAGAGTATAGTTTCATGATAATTGGTTAGTAAAGATATATATATATATATACATATTAAAGCTTGTTATTAAACTACTCATTCACGTGTCGGTCGTGGCATGACCGGGATGTTGGAGTACTTTTATTCCTGATTGAAATCCTTGTGCTGTTTGAGTCGGGGCATGCGATGGTTAACTCCTCCCAACGTCCTCCCTAGTGGTGCAATGGTAGTACTTTGCTTAGAGAGCGCTAATAAAAATTTCACAATAAGTATGTGCGCTATTTATGACTAATGTGAGTTCATAGACTATATGCACTCTCATCTTTCCGCAATTTACTAGCCTCTTCGGTACCGTGCATTGCCCGTTCTCACCTCAAGAGTTGTTGCAAACTTCGTCGGTGCATCCAAACCCCGTGATATGATATGCTCTATCACACATAAGCCTCCTTATATCTTCCTCAAAACAGCCTCCATACCAACCTATCATGGCATTTCCATAGTCATTTCAAGATATATTGCCATGCACTTCCACTGTTCCATTACATGACATATGTGTTCATCGTCATATTGCTTTTCATGATCATATAGAGCTGCATTGTGGCAAAGCCACCATCATTGTAGTATATGTTATGCTAGATCACTACACATCCTGGTACACTGCCAGAGGCATTCAAATAGAGTCTTACATTGTAATAGGTTCTATCAAGTTGTAAGTAAATAAAAGTGTGCTGATCATCATTTTTAGAGTATTTTCGTAGTGAGGAAAAATGATGGATGATGGAGGCTAATAATTTCTCCAAAGAATGAGGATGAGGTTCCAGACTATGAGAGATAAAAAAAGAGAAGAGAAAAGAAAATAAAAGAAAGGAAAAGAAAAAGAGAGAAGGGGAATGCTACTATCCTTTACCACACTTGTGCTTCAAAGTAGCACCATGTTCTTCAGATAGAGAGTCTCTCGATTTGTCATTTTCATATACTAGTGGGAATTTTTGGTTATAGAACCTGGCTTGTATATTCGGATAACGGGCTTCCTCAAATGCCCCAGGTCTTCATGAGCAAGCAAGTTAGATGCACACCCACTTAGTTTCAGTTTGAGCTTTCATAAACTTATAGCTCTTAGTGCATCAAAAGTTGCATGGCAATCCCTTTCCTTGCACTGATATCGATTGGAAGGCATCTTCATAGCCGAATGATCCACCTAGTTGGTTCGAGACTATCCAACCTTTTGTATTCCCTTATTGATCTCTACCACCATAATCTTTTCCACCCGTAGTGCTATGTCCATGGCTCACGCTCATGTATTGAGTAAAGTTGAAAATGCTAAAGCGCGTGAAAAAGTATGAGCCAAATGCCTGGCTTGACACCGGGGTGCTCATGATTTGTACTTGTGTTAGGAAGACAAAGTCATGCTATTGCTTACATAATTCAGTGAGTAGAGATAACAATCGTTAAGCGTCATATATTTCGAAATAGTAATGATTATGTTCTTATATTCATGGATATTATTATGTTGATATTGATTACTTCATCGTTTGCCAATATTCATTCCGTAAGAGATTACATGACAAACTTCCTAGGTAGCATTCAACATCAAAAATTCTGTTTTTATCATTTACCTACTCAAGGACGAGCATGAATTAAGCTTGGGGATGCTTGATAAATCCCCAACATACCTATATTTTTTGATTGTTTCATGCTATTAAATTATCAATCTTGTATGCTTTAGAGGCCATTTTATATCATTTTTGGGAACTAACCTATTAATCTAGTGCCAAGTGCCAGTTCCTGTTTTTGCCTATATTTTGTTTCATAGGAGAACAATACCAAACAACATTACGGTGATTTTTTATGGACCATAGGGGACCCCAGAAGCATTAGAGGGACCCCTAAAACCACACGAGAGGGCCACAAGCCTAGGCGGCGTGCCCCCCTATGGGGTGGGGGCGCCGTGTGAGTTTGTGGGCCCCTCGTAGGTCCCCCTGAGCTAATTCCACTTCTATAAATTCCTAAAAATCCCAAAACCACAGGAAGGAGAGCCAATTTTTTTCCCGCCGTCACAAGCCTCTATTTTTCCGCGATCCCATCTGGAGGTCTCCGTCTGTACTCTGCCGGAGGGGCAATCGATCATGGAGGCTATCTTCATCAAACTTGCTGCCTCCATGATCATGCGAGAGTAGTTCACCACAGACCTACGGGTCCGTAGTGATTAGCTATAGGGCTCTCTCTCTCTTTGATCTTGAATACAATGTTCTTGTCACAACCGTAGAATATGTTTTGTAATTAGTTGCATTGGCATCCATGCATCATGTGCAAATTTCAAAAGAATTTGAAATGGGGATTGATAAACCCTAGAACCAAATGAAATTCAAATAGGCTCAAATAAAATCTTTCTCAATAAATCCAAAATGGCCTTCAGAAAAGCCCATGATAGTTGGAAAAGGTGAAAACCTCTGCCAAAAATGATGTGCACATTTTTGGAACCTTTTTCGATATTGAATTAACTCATATTGTATTTGAATTGGAGTATTTAAATTATATAAATATTTTTAAAAGCTACAAATATTCTGAAACTTATTGAGGGCCTCTGGAATTATTCATTTAGTGCCCAAAAATATTTCCAGGATTTATAAAAATGATTTAGTATCTCCACTTAATCAAAACTAAGGAACTAAAATAGAAAACATAAACAAATTAGGAAAACAGGAGAGAGAAGGTTACCTAGACCGTTACGGTGCAGCCCACGAGGCCCAGTCCACCACCGAGATGCCAGCCGTCTCCCACCTCACGCCAAAAGGACGGGAGGCGAGTGGTCACCGCACATCATCGATGTCCTACTTGCCTGCTCGCCGCGGGAGGCTGCTAAGAGCGCCACGATGCCCCCAGAGTCGTCTAGATCGATCCCACCTCTCAGCTCGTCCTCCCCCTCGCCTCTCCCTTGCTCCCTGCTCCATGTCCGAGAGCATCTGGTCACCATTGTGCTCACACGTGTTAGAAATATGCCCTAGAGGCAATAATAAATTGGTTATTATCATATTTCCTTGTTCATGATAAAAGTCTATTATCCATGCTAGAATTGTATTGATCGGAAACTCAGATACATGTGTGGATACATAGATAACACCTTGTCCCTAGTGAGCCTCTACTAGACTAGCTCGCTGATTAAAGATGGTTAAGGTTTCCTAACCATAGACATGAGTTGTCATTTGATAACGGGGTCACATCATTAGGAGAATGATGTGATGGACAAAGACCCAACCGTAAGCATAGCATTTGATCATATCACAAAGTTTATTGCTACTGCTTTCTTCATGTCAAGTATCTGTTCCTAAGACCATGAGATCATGCAACTCCCTGACACCGGAGGAATGCCTTGTGTGTATCAAACGTCACTTCGTAACTGAGTCATCATAAAGATGCTCTACAGGTATCTCCGAGGGTGTCTGTTGGGTTGGCTTGGATCGAGACTGGGATTTGTCACTCTGTTTGACGGAGAGGTATGTCTGGGCCCTCTCGGTAATACAACATCACAAGACGCTTGCAAGCAATGTGACTAAGGAGTTAGTCATGGGATCTTGTATTACGGAACGAGTAAAGAGACTTGCCGGTAACGAGATTGAACTAGGTATGGAGATACCGACTATCGAATCTCGAGCAAGTAACACACCGCTGGACAAAGGGAACTGCATACGGGATTGATTGAATCCTTGGCATCG
Organism: Elymus sibiricus; assembly: GCA_039707655.1. NCBI lineage: Eukaryota > Viridiplantae > Streptophyta > Magnoliopsida > Poales > Poaceae > Elymus > Elymus sibiricus. The sequence continues at coordinate 226,335,532 of CM077665.1, read as the reverse complement.
TGGTTCGACTGATAAAGATCTTCATGGAATATGTGGGAACCAATATGAGCATCCATGTCCCGCTATTGGTTATTGACTGGAGTGGTGTCTTGGTCATGTCCACATGATTCTCGAACCCGTAGGGTCCGCACGCTTAACGTTCAGTGACGATATAGTATTATTGGGTTATGTATGTCGGTGACCGAATGTTGTTCGGAGTCCCGGATGAGATACATGACATTACAGGGAGTCCGGAGGTAAACATTTATATATGGAAGTCATATTTTGGCTACCGGAAAAGTTTCGGGGTTTTCTGGTATTGTACCAGGAAGCTTCTAGAAGGTTCCGGAAACTTCCGGAGGAGTCCGGAAGTCCACCAAGGGTTGCACCACATCCCAAGTATTTGCATGGGATGAGTGGAGGTACCCTGGCCTTATTGGGCCAGGTGCACAAGTCCCTCAAGGCCCATGTGGCTTGGGAGAGGTGGAAAGTCCACTTGTGTAAGGAAAGGGAGGGAATTGGACTAGGAGTCCAACTCCTCCCCCCCTTGGCTGCGCCCTAGGGCTTGGAAGGGCTGATCCCCACGCCCCTCCACCTATATATAGAGGGGAGGGGCACCCCAAGAGAACACACCAAGCCCTTGGCGCCTCCCTCTCTCCCTAGATCATTTTCTCTTCCGTTCGTGGTTCCGGTAGCGCTTGGCGAAGCCCTGTTGGCCCTGCTCCACCACCGCCTCCCGCACACCGACGTGCTGGTTGAGAACCCATCTACTACTCCGCCCTCACTTGCTGGATCGAGAAGGAAGATACATCATCGAGCCGCACGTGTGCTGAACGCAGAGGTGCCGTCCGTTCGATGCTAGATCAGGACGGATCACGATTGGATCATGAAGACGTACGACTACATCAACCGCGTTATATATGCTTCCGCTTAGAGATCTACAATGGTATGTAGATACACTCACCCTCTCGTAGCTATGCATCTCCATGGATAGATCTTGCGTGTGCGTAGGAACTTTTTTGTTTCCCATGCAATGTTCCCCAACAGTGGTATCAGAGCTAGGTCTATGCGTAGATGATATGCACGAGTAGAACACAAAGAGTTTGTGGGCGTTGATGTTTAGATTGCTTACCTCCTTAGTCTTATTTTGATTCGATGGTATTGTGGGATGAAGCGGCCCGGACCAACCTTACTTGTCGACGTACAAGAGACCGGTTCCACCGACTGACATGTAACCTAGTTGCATAAAGGTGGCTGGCGGGTGTCCGTCTCTCCCACTTTAGTTGAATCAGATTCAACAGAGGCGGTCCTTGTATACGGTTAAAAGGCAACTTGATTATTATCGTTGTGGCTTTGCGTAGGTAAGAACAGTTCTTACTAGTTGCCCATAGCAGCCGCGTAAAACTTGCAACAACAAATTAGAGGACGTCTAACTTGTTTTTGCAGGGCATGTTGTGATGTGGTATGGCTAAAGACACGATGTGATATATGTGATGTATGAGATGATCATGTTTTTGTATAGATTATCACGACTTGCATGTCGATGAGGACGGCAACCGACAGGATCCATAGGGTTGTCTTTAATTTATTTTCGCCAATTTTGCTTTACTTTATCACTACGAGTTAGCAATAGTTGTAGAAGCAATAGTTGGCGCGACAACCACATGACGACACGATGATGGAGATCATGATGATGGAGATCATGGTGTCATGCCGGTGACGATGGAGATCATGCCGGTGCTTTGGAGATGGAGATCAAAAGCACAAGATGATGGTGGCCATATCATGTCACTTATATGATTTGCATGTGATTTTTATCTTATTTATGCATCTTATTTTTCTTAGAATGTCGGTAGCATTATAAGATGATCCCTCACTAAAGTTTCAAGATAAATTGTGTTCTCCCTGAGTATGCACCGTTGCGAAGGATCGTCGTTTCGAAGCACCTCATGATGATCGGGTGTGATAGACTCTACGTTCGCATACAACAGGTGTAAGCCAGATTTACACATGCGGAATACTTGGGTTAACCTTGACGAGCCTAGCATGTATAGACGTGGCCTCGGAATACAGGAGACCGAAAGGTCGAACATGAGTCATATAGTAGATATGATCAACATGGAGATGTTCACCATTTAAGCCACCTCATCTCACGTGATGATCGAACTTGGGTTGGTGGATTTGGATCATGTCACACTTAGACAACCTGAGGGATGTTGATTTGAGTGGTAGTTCTTTAGTAATATGATTGGTTGAACTCATTATCATGAACATAGTCAAAATGTCTTTGCAAATTATGTTGTAGATCATAGCTCGCGCTGTAGCTCCCCGGTATTTTGATACGTTCCTAGAGAAAACTAAGTTGAGAGTTGATAGTAGCAATTATGCGGCCTGGGTCCATGATCTGAGGATTGTCCTCATTGCTGCACAGAAGGCTTATGTCCTCGATGCATCGCTCGGTGCGCCATCCCCTCAAGCGTCGTCTAGGGATGTTGTGAATGTCTGGCACACATGTTCTGATGACTACTTGATAGTTTAGTGTGCCATGCTTTACGGCTTAGAACTAGGGCTCCAAAGACGTTTTGAACGCCATGAATCATATGAGATGTTCCAAGAGCTGAAACTGGTATTCCAGGCTCATGCTCATGTTGAGAGGTATGAGACCTTTGACATGTTCTTTGCTTACAAGATGGAGGATAATAGCTCAGTTACTGAGCATGTGCACACAATGTCTGGGTGCTACAATCGCTTGAATCAAGTGGAAGTTCATCTTCCAGATAAGATAGTGATTGACAGAGTTCTCCAAGTCACTGCCACCAAGCTACTAGAGCTTTGTGATACACTATAACATGCAAGGGATAGAGAAGATGATCCCTGAGCTAATCGCGATGTTTTATGATGCGAAGGTAGAAATCAAGAAGGAGCATCAAGTGTTGATGGTAAGACCACTAGTTTCAAGAATGGCAAGGGCAATAAGGGAAACTTCAAGAATGGCAACACAGTTGCAGCTCCAGTGAAGAAACCCAAGGTTGAACCCAAACCCGAGACTAAGTGCTTCTATTGTAAGGGGAATGGTCACTGATAGCGGAACTACCCCAAATACTTGGTAGATAAGAAGGATGGCAACATGAACAAAAGTATATTTGATATACATGTTATTGATGTGTACCTTACTAGTACTCCTAGTAGCATCTGGGTATTAGATACCGGTTCAGTTGCTAATATTCGTAACCCGAAATAAAAGCTACGGAATAAACGGAGACTAGCTAAGGGCTAGGTGACAATGTGTGTTGGAAGTGTTTCCAAGGTTGATGTGATCACCATCGCACGCTCCCTCTACCTTCGGGATTAGTGTTGAACCTCAATAAATGGTATTTGGTGTTGGCGTTGAGCATGAACATGATTATATCGTGTTTATTGAATAATGGTTATTCTGTTTACATGAATAATACCTTCAATGGTTATTCTGTTTACATGAATAATACCTTCAATGGTCATGCACCCAATGTGAATGGTTTATTGAATCTCGGTCGTAGTGATACACATGTTCATAATATTGATGCCAAAAGATGCAAAGTTAATAATGATAGTACCAGATACTTGTGGCATTGCCTCTAAGGTCATATTGGTGTAAAGCGCATGAAGAAACTCCATGCTGATGTATCTTTGGACTCACTCAATTTTGAATCGGTTGAGACATGCGGACCTAGCCTCATAGGCAAGATGACTAAGACCCCGTTTTGCTATATGATGGAGTGGGCAAGTGACTTATTGGAAATAATACATTTTGATGAATGCAGTCCAAATGAGTGTTGAAGCGTGCTGTGGATATCGTTATTTTCTTACCATCACCGATGATTTGAGTAGATATGGGTATATTTACTTAATGAAACACAAGTCTGAAACATTTGAAAAGTTCAAGCAATTTCAGAGTGAAGTTGAAGATCATTGTGACAAGAAAATAAAATGTCTACGATATGATCGTGGAGGTGAATATCTGAGTTATGAGTTTGGTATGCAACTTAAGACAATGTGTTTCAAAACTCACGCCGCCTGGAACACCATAGTGTGATGGTGTCTCCGAACGTCGTAGTCGTGCTCTATTGGATATGGTGCGTACTATGATGTCTCTTACCGATTTTCCACTATCATTTTGGGGTTATGCATTAGAGACAACTACTTTCACTTTAATAGGGCACCATCTAAATCCGTTAAGATGACACCTTATGAATTATGGTTTGGCAGAAACCTAAGCTGTCGTTTCTTAGAGTTTGGGAATGCGACACTTATGTCTGATAAGCTCGAACCCAAAGCGAAAAAAGTGCATCTTCATAAGATACCCTAAAGAAAAAATTGGATATACCTACTATCACAGATCTAAAGGCAAGGTCTTTGTTGCCAAGAATGGATCGTTTCCACAGAAGGATGTTCTCTCAAAAGAAGTGAGTGGGAGAAAGGTAGAACTTGATAAGGTTATCGAACCTTCACTTGAATTGGACAGTAGCGCAACGCAGAAAGGTGTTTCTGTAATGCATACACCAATTAAAGAGGAAGATAATGATGATGATCATGAAGCTTCAGGTCAAGTTACTACCAAGCCTCGTAGGTCGACAAGGACTTGTACCGCCCCTGAGTGGTATGGCAATCCTGTCTTGGAGGTGATGTTGTTAGATAGCAGTGAACCTACGAGCTATGAAGAAGCGATTGTGGGACCGGATTCGAACAAATAGCTAGGAGCCATGAAATCCGAGATAGGATCCATGTATGAAAACCAAGTATGGACTTTGGTAGACTTGCTCGTTGACCGGCATGCCATTAAGTGCAAGTGGATCTTTGATACAGACGTTGATGGTAATATCACCATTTATAAAAGCTCGACTTGTCGCAAAGAGGTTTCCGACAAGTTCAAAGAGTTGACTATGACATGACTTTCTCACTCGTAGAGATTCTAAAGTCTGTTAGGATTATGTTAGCAGTTGCTGCATTTTTCGATTATGAAATCTCGCAGATGGATGTCAAAACAGAGTTTCCTTAATGGTTTCAGTGAGGAAAGGTTGTATGTGATACAATCGGAAGGTTTTGTCGATCCTGAGGATGCTAAAAGGTATGCGAGCTCCAGCAATCCTTTAATGGACTGGTGCAAGCATCTCGGAGTTGGAATATGCGCTTTGATGTGTTGATCAAAGATTTTGGGTTTATGCAGAGTTTATAAGAAACTTGTATTTACAAGAAAGTGAGTGGGAGCACTATAGAATTTCTGATAAGTATATGTGGATGACATATTGTTGATCAGAAATGTTGTAGAATTTCTGGAAAGCATAAAGGGTTGTTTGAAAGTTTTTCAAAGGAAGACCTAGAAAAAGCTGCTTAAATATTGGGCATCAAGATCTATAGAGATAGATCAAGACGCGTGATAAGACTTTCAATGAGCACATACCTTGACAAGATTTTGAAGGAGTTCAGAATGGATCAGTCAAAGAAGGAGCTCTTGCCTGTATTGTAAGGTGTGAAGTTGAGTAAGACTGAAAGCTCGACCACGGCAAAAGAAAGAGAACGGATGAATGTCATCCCCTATGCCTCAGCCATAGTCTCTATACTATATGCCATGTTGTGTACCGCATGTGATGTGTGCCTTGCCACTAGTCTGGCAAGGGGTACAAGAGTGATCCCAGAGTGGATCACTGGACTGCGGTCAAAATTATCCTTAGTAACTAGAGGACTAAGGAAATGTTTCTCGATTATGGAGGTGATAAAGAGTTCGTCGTAAAGGGTTACGTCGATGCAAGCTTTGAAACCAATCCGGATGACTCTGAGTAGCAATCCGGATACGTATAGTGGAGCAGTCATTTGGAATAGCTCCAAGTGGAGCGTGGTATCAGCATCTAGAGCATGACATAGAGATTTGCAAAGTACACACATATCTGAATGTTGCAGACCCGTTGACTAAAACATCTCTCACAAACAAAACATGATCAAACCCCAAAACTCATTGGGTGTTAATCACATGGTGATGTGAACTAGATTATTGACTCTATGCAACTGGGAGACTCTTGGAAATATGCCCTACAGGCAATAATAAATTGGTTTTTATCATATTTCTTTGTTCATGATAAACGTCTATTATCCATGCTAGAATTGTATTGATCGAAAACTCAGATACATGTGTGGATACATAGACAACACTGTGTCCCTAGTGAGCCTCTACTAGACTAGATCGTTGATCAAATATGGTTAAGGTTTCCTAACCATAGACATGAGTTGTCATTTGATAATGGGGTCACATCATTAGGAGAATGATGTGACGGACAAAGACCCAACCGCAAGCATAGCATTTGATCGTATCACAAATTTTATTGCTACTGCTTTCTTCATGTCAATTATCTGTTCCTAAGACCATGAGATCATGCAACTCCCTGACACCAGAGGAATGCCTTGTGTGTATCAAACGTCACTTCGTAACTGGGTGATCATAAATATGCTCTACAGGTATCTCCGAGGGTGTCTATTGGGTTGGCATGGATCGGGACTGGGATTTGTCACTCCATTTGACGAAGAGGCATCTCTGGGCCCTCTTGGTAATACAACATCACAAGAAGCTTGCAAGAAATGTGACTAAGGATTTAGTCACGTGATCTTGTATTACGGAACGAGTAAAGAGACTTGCCGGTAACGAGATTGAACTAGGTATGGAGATACCGACGATCGAATCTCGGGCATGTAACATACTGCTGGACAAAGGGAACTGCATACGGGATTTATGGAATCCTTGGCATCGTGGTTCGACCGATATAGATCTTCGTGGAATATGTAGGAAACAATATGGGCATCGAGGTCCCGCTATTGATTATTGACCGGAGAGGTGTCTCGGTCATGTCCACATGATTATCGAACCCGTAGGGTCCGCACACTTAACGTTCAGTGACGATATAGTATTATTGGGTTATGTATGTTGGTGACCGAATGTTTTCTAGAGTCCCGGATGAAATCCTAGACACCACGAGGATATCCGGAATGGTCCGGAGGTAAAGATTTATATATGGGAAGTCATATTTTGGCTACCGGAAAAGTTTCGGGTTTTTCCGGTATTGTACCGGGAAGCTTCTAGAAGTTTCTGAAAACTTCTGGAGGAGTCCGGAAGTCCACAAAGGGTTCCACCGTGTCCCAAGTGTTTGCATGGGCTGAGGGGAGGTGCCTTGGCCTTATTGGGCCAGGCGCACAAGTCCCTCACGGCCCATGTGGCTTGGGAGAGGTGGAAAGTCCACCTGTGTAAGGAAAGGGTTGGACTAGGAGTCCAACTCCCCCCCTTGGCTGCACCCTAGGCTTGGAGGGGCTGATCCCCATGCCCCTCCACCTATATATAGAGGGGAGGGGGCACCCCAAGAGAACACACCAAGCCCTTGGTGCCTCCCTCTCTCCCTAGATCGTTTTCTCCTCCGTTTGTGGTTCCGGTAGCGCTTGGCGAAGCCTTGCGGACACTGCTCCACCACCACCTCCACCACGCCGTCGGGCTGGTTGAGAACACATCTACTAATACACCCTCGCTTGCTGGATCGAGGAGGCAGATACGTCATCAAGCCACACGCGTGCTGAACGTGAGGTGCCGTCCGTTCGGCGCTAGATCGGGACGGATCGCGATTGGATCGTGAAGACGTATGACTACATCAACAACAATATATACGCTTCTTCTTAGCGATCTACAAGGGTATGTAGATTGATTCATCTCTGTTGTATCTATAATGTTTGATTGTTTCATGCCAATATTATACAACTTTCACATATTTTTGGCAACATTTTATATGATTTATTGGACTAACATATTGATCCAGAGGCCAGTGCCAGTTCCTGTTTGTTGCATGTTTTTTGTTTTGCAGAATATCCATATCAAATGAAGTCCAAACACGATAAAAATTTACAGAGAATTATTTTGGAATATATGTGATTTTTGGGAGTTGGAATCAACACAAAAGGAGGCCCACAGCCACCACAAGACACCAGGGCGCGCCCCAGGGCCTAGGCGCATGGTGGTGGGTTGTGGTCACCTCGTAAGTCGGTTGGAGCTCTACTTCGGGTGCAAGGAAGCTTATATCCATAAAAAATCATGTTAAAATCACAGCGCAATCGGAGTTATGGATCTATGGGAATATAAGAAACGGTTTTAGGCCAGAAAACAAGAATGCGAAACAGAAGAGAACAAAGAGGGAGATCCAATCTCGGAGGGGCTCCTGCCCCTCCGCCGCCATGGCGGCCATGGACCAGAGTGGGAACTCTCCTCCCATCTAGGGGGGAGTCCAAGGACAAAGAATAAGAAGTTGGGGGGCTCTCTCCCCCTCTGTCTCGGTGGCGCCAGAACGCCACCGGGGCTATCATCGTGACGGCGATCTACTCCAACAACTTCGCCGCCGTCAACACCAACTCTCTCAGCGGTGTAACACCTCTTTTCCCCGCTGTAATCTCTACTTAAACATGGTGCTTAATTCCATATATTATTTCCCAATGATATTTGGCTAGCCTATGATGTTTGAGTAGATCCGTTTTGTTCTATGGGCTAATTGATGATCGTGGTTGGTATGAGTGTATATTTTATTATGGTGCTGTCCTATGGTGCCCTCCGTCTCGCGCAAACGCAGGGGATCCCCGCTGTAGGGTGTTGCAATTTGTTCATCATTTGCCTATGGTGGGTGGCGTGAGTGACAGAATACACACAACCGAGTAGGTGGGTTGTTGCATATGGGTGTAAAGAGGACTTGATACTTAATGCTATGGTTGGGTTTTACCTTAATGATCTTTGGTAGTTGCGTATGCTTTCTAGAGTTCCAATCATAAGTGCATATGATCCAAGTACGGAAAGTATGTTAGTGTTGGAGAACATTGCATGGGAAACAAAAATTTTCCTACGCACACGCAAGATCTATCCATGGTGATGAGTATCTACGAGAGGGAGAGTGGATCTACATACCCTTGTAGATCGCTAAGCGGAAGCGTTAAGAAACGCGGTTGATGTAGTTGAACGTCTTCGCGATCCAAATCGCCGAGCTTCCCGCGATCCCATCACGATCCGTCTCGCGATCCAGTCACGATCCGTCCCGCGATCCCATCATGATTCGTCCTGCGATCAAATCACGAACCGTCTCGCGATCCTGATCACGGTCCTTCTGATCTAGTGCCGAACGGACGGCACCTCCGCATTCAACACACGTACAGCTTGATGACGCCTTCACCACCTCGATCCAGCGAGTGATGGTGAAGTAGTAGATGAGTTCCGGCAGCACGACGGCGTGGTGACAGTGGTGGTGAAGAACAACTCCGCAGGGCTTCGCTAAGCACTACGGAAACTATGACGGAGGAAGAACTAGAGGGGCGGGGTTGCCGGCAGATGGCTTGAGGAATTCTTGATGTGTTCCGGGTGCTAGCCCTGCCCCTCTATTTATATGTTGACCCCTGGGTCGAAACTTGGAGAAAGAGCCTCCTCAACGGTTTGCCCGCAAGGCAAGAGTCCTCCTCAGACTCCAGGTTCCTCGGCGTCTGGCCCCACACGCCAGGGTTCCTGGCGCCTGGCCCCTGGCCTCCGCAAAACTCCTTTTGCACCTTCCTTAAAGCCTCGTGGGCTTTACCCCTTGGCCCAAATAAAGTGTTCTCGTACCCGCACATTTCGGGAAACATCCGAAACACCTTCCGGTGATTTCCGAAACCCTTCCGGAGACCAAACACTATGATCCCATATATCAATCTTTACCTCCGGACTATTCCGGAGCTCCTCGTCATGTCCGGGATCTCATTCGGGACTCCGAACAACTTTCGGTCACCAACATAATAACTCAACTATACTTATATCGTTACCAAAGGTTAAGTGTGTAGACCCTGCGGGTTCGAGAACTATGTAGACATGACCGAGACACCTCTACGGTCAATAACCAATAGCGGGACCTGGATGCCCATATTGGCTCCTACATATTCTACGAAGATCTTTATCGGTCGAACCTCTATGTCAAGGATTCAGTTAATCCCGTACGCTGTTCCCTTTATTCTTCGGTATGTTACTTGCCCGAGATTCGATCGTCGGCATCTGCATACCTAGTTCAATCTCGTTACCGGCAAGTCTCTTTACTCGTTCCGTAATACAAGATCCTGTGGCTAACTCTTCTAGTCACTTTCCTTGCAAGGCTCATTGTGATGTTGTATTACCGAGTGGGCCCTGAGATACCTCTCCGTCACACGGAGTAAAAAATCCCAGTCTTGATCCATGCCCACTCAACAGACACCCTTGGAGATACCTGTAGAGCATCTTTATAGTCACCCAGTTACGTTGTGACGTTTGATACACACAAGGTATTCCTCCGGTGCCAGTAATTTGCATGATCTCATGGTCATAGGAACAAATACTTGACATGTAGAAAACAATAGCAATAAACTGACACGATCATATGCTATGTTCATAGTTTGGGTCTTGTCCATCACATCATTCTCCTAATGATGTGATCCCGTTATCAAATGACATCTCATGTCCATGGCTAGGAAATCTTGACCATCTTTGATCAACGAGCTAGTCCACTAGAGGCATACTAGGGACACAGTGTTGTCTAAGTATCCACACATGTATCATTGTTTCCAATTAATACAATTATAGCATGGATAATAAACGATTATCATGAACAAGGAAATATAATAATAACTACTTTTATTATTGCCTCTAGGGCATATTTCCAACAGTCTCCCACTTGCACTAGAGTCAATAATCTAGCTCACATCACTATGTGATTTACATTGTAATGAATCTAACACCCATACAGTTCTGGTGTTGATCATGGTTAGCCCTTGGAAGAGGTTTAGTCATCGGATCTGCAACATTCAGATCCGTGTGCACTTTGCAAATATTTATGTCGTCCTCCTTGATGTAATCACGGATGGAATTGAAACGTCGCTTTATGTGTCTGGTCCTCTTGTGAAACCTTGGTTCCTTGGCTAGAGCAATGGCACCAGTGTTGTCACAGAACAGAGTCATTGGGTTTAGTGCACTAGGCACTACTCCAAGATCTGTCATGAACTCCTTCATCCAGACACCTTCCTTCGCCGCCTCCGAGGCAGCGATGTACTCCGCTTCGCATGTAGAATCAGCTACTACGCTTTGCTTGGAACTACACTAGCTAACCGCACCACCATTGAGAATAAATACGTATCCGGTTTGCGACTTAGAGTCATCCGGATCAGTGTCAAAGCTTGCATCGACGTAACCCTTTACGACGAGCTCTTGATCACCTCCATAAACGAGAAACATGTCCTTAGTCCTTTTCAGGTACTTCAGGATATTCTTGACCGCCGTCCAGTGTTCCATTCCTAGATCACTTTGAAATCTTCTGGCCATACTTATGGCAAGGCTGACATCGGGTCTTGTGCACGGCATTGCATACATGATAGAGCCTATGGCTGAAGCATAGGGGACGGCACTCATCTTTTCTCTATCTTCTGCAGTCACTGGGCATTGAGTCTTACTCAACTTCACACCTTGCAACACAGGCAAGAACCCCTTCTTGGACTGATCCATTTTGAACTTCTTCAAAACTTTGTCAAGGTATGTGCTCTGTGAAAGTCCTATTAAGCATCTCGATCTATCTCTATAGATCTTGATGCCTAATATGAAAGCAGCTTCTCCTAGGTCCTTCATTGAAAAACTCTTGTTCAAATATTCCTTCACGCTTTCCAACATTTCTATATTGTTTCCAATCAGTAATATGTCATCCACATATAATATTAGAAACGCTATAGAGCTCCCACTCACTTTCTTGTAAATACAAGCTTCTCCGTAAACTTGTATAAACCCGAACGCTTTGATCACCTCATCAAAGCGAAGATTCCAACTCCGAGATGCTTGCACCAGTCCATAAATGGATCGCTGGAGTTTGCAAACTTTGTCAGCATTCTCTGGATTGACAAAACCTTCTGGTTGCATCATATACAACTCTTCCTTAAGAAAACCGTTAAGGAACGCTGTTTTGACATCCATCTGCCAAATTTCATAATCGAAAAAGGCAGCTATTGCTAACATGATTCTGACGGACTTAAGCATCGCTACGGGTGAGAAGGTCTCATCGTAGTCAACTCCTTGAACTTGTGAAAAACCCTTTGCCACAAGTCGAGCTTTATAGACGGTGACATTACCGTCCGCGTCCGTCTTCCTCTTAAAGATCCATTTGTTCTGAATGGCCTTATGCCCTTCAGGTAATACTTCCAAATCCCATACTTTGTTTTCATACATGGATCCCATCTCGGATTTCATGGCCTCTAACCATTTCTCGGAATCCGGGCTCATCATTGCTTCTCCATAGCTCGTAGGTTCATCGTTGTCCAACAACATGACCTCTAAGATAGGGTTGCCGTACCACTCAGGAGCAGTACGCGTCCTTGTCGACCTACGAGGTTCGATAGCAACTTGATTCGAAGCTTCATGATCATCATCAGTAACTTCCTCTTCAACTGATGTAGGCTCTATAGAAACATCTTTCCGCGCTGCACTACTCTCAGGTTGAAGTAAAGGTTCAACAACCTCATCAAGTTCTATCTTCCTCCCACTCAATTCTTTCGAGAGAAACTCTTTCTCAAGAAATGTTCTGTATTTAGCGACAAACACTCTGCCTTCGGATCTGAGGTAGAAGGTATACCCAACTGTCCCTATTGGGTATCCTATGAAGACGCATTTCTCGGCTTTGGGTTCCAGCTTTTCAGGCTGAAGCTTTTTGACATAAGCATCACATCCCCAAACTTTAAGAAACGACAGCTTTGGCTTCTTGCCAAACCAAAGTTCATATGGCATCGTCTCAACGGATTTCGATGGTGCCCTATTTAAAGTGAATGCAGCTGTCTCTAATGCATAACCCCAAAACGATAGTGGCAAATCGGCAAGAGACATCATAGATCGCACCATATCCAATAAGGTTCGATTACGACGTTTGGACACACCATTTCGCTGTGGTGTTCCAGCCGGTGTCAATTGTGAGACAATTCCACACTGTCTTAAGTGACTGCCAAACTCATAACTCAGATATTCTCCTCCTCGATCAGATCATAGGAATTTAATCTTCTTGTTACGATGATTCTCAACTTCACTCTGAAATTGCTAGAACTTTTCAAACGTTTCAGACTTGTGTTTCATTAAGTAAATATACCCATATCTACTTAAGTCATCAGTGAAGGTGAGAAAGTAACGATAACCACCGCGCGCCTCAATGCTCATCGGACCGCACACATCAGTATGTATGATTTCCAACAAGTCACTTGCCCGTTCCATTGTTCCAGAGAACGGCGTCTTAGTCATCTTGCCCATGAGGCATGGCTCACATGTGTCAAGTGATTCAAAATCAAGTGACTCCAAAAGTCCATCAGCATGGAGCTTCTTCATGCGTTTTACGCCAATATGACCTAAACGGCAGTGCCACAAGAAAGTGGTATTATCATTATTAATTCTACATCTTTTGGCATCAATGTTATGAACATGTGTATCATCACTATCGAGATTCAATAAGAATAAACCCCTCACATTGGGTGCATGACCATAAAAGATATTACTCATATAAATAGAACAACCATTATTCTCTGATTTAAATGAGTAACCGTCTCGCAATAAACAAGATCCAGATATAATGTTCATGCTTAACGCAGGCACTAAATAACAATTATTCAGGTTCATCACTAATCCCGATGGTAATCGAAGAGCGAGCGTGCCGACGGCGATCACATCAACCTTTGAACCATTTCCCACGCGCATCGTCACTTCGTCCTTTGCCAGCCTCCGTCTATTCCGCAGTTCCTGTTTTGAGTTGCACATGTGAGCAACCGCACTGGTATCAAATACCCAGGCACTACAACGAGAGTTGGTAAGGTACACATCAATAACATGTATATCATATATACCTTGTTTGTTGTTGGCCGCCTTCTTGTCAGCCAAATACTTGGGGCAGTTCCGCTTCCAGTGACCAGTTCCCTTAAAATGAAAGCACTCAGTTTCTGGCTTGGGTACAGCCTTGGGTTTCTTCACGGGAGGGGCAACTGCTTTGCCACTCTTCTTGGAGTTACCCTTCTTACCCTTGCCATTCTTCTTGAAACTAGTGGTTTTATTGACCATCAACACTTGATGCTCCTTCTGAATCTCAGACTCAGCGACTTTCAACATCGCAAACAGCTCGGCATGTTATAGTTCATGCTATAACACTTGATGCTATAACACTTGATGTTATAGTCACCCAGTTACGTTGTGACGTTTGATACACACAAGGTATTCCTCCGGTGCCAGTAAGTTCCATGATCTCATGGTCATAGGAACAAATACTTGACATGCAGAAAACAATAGCAATAAACTGACACGATCATATGCTACGTTCATAGTTTGGGTCTTGTCCATCACATCATTCTCGTAATGATGTGATCCCGTTATCAAATGACATCTCATGTCAATGGCTAGGAAATCTTGACCATCTTTGATCAACGAGCTAGTCCACTAGAGGCATACTAGGGACACAGTGTTGTCTAAGTATCCACACATGTATCATTGTTTCCAATTAATACAATTATAGCATGGATAATAAACGATTATCATGAACAAGGAAATATAATAATAACTACTTTTATTATTGCCTCTAGGGCATATTTCCAACAGTCTCCCACTTGCACTAGAGTCAATAATCTAGCTCACATCACTATGTGATTTACATTGTAATGAATCTAACACCCATACAGTTCTGGTGTTGATCATGGTTAGCCCTTGGAAGAGGTTTAGTCATCGGATCTGCAACATTCAGATCCGTGTGCACTTTGCAAATATTTATGTCGTCCTCCTTGATGTAATCACGGATGGAATTGAAACGTCGCTTTATGTGTCTGGTCCTCTTGTGAAACCTTGGTTCCTTGGCTAGAGCAATGGCACCAGTGTTGTCACAGAACAGAGTCATTGGGTTTAGTGCACTAGGCACTACTCCAAGATCTGTCATGAACTCCTTCATCCAGACACCTTCCTTCGCCGCCTCCGAGGCAGCGATGTACTCCGCTTCGCATGTAGAATCAGCTACTACGCTTTGCTTGGAACTACACTAGCTAACCGCACCACCATTGAGAATAAATACGTATCCGGTTTGCGACTTAGAGTCATCCGGATCAGTGTCAAAGCTTGCATCGACGTAACCCTTTACGACGAGCTCTTGATCACCTCCATAAACGAGAAACATGTCCTTAGTCCTTTTCAGGTACTTCAGGATATTCTTGACCGCCGTCCAGTGTTCCATTCCTAGATCACTTTGAAATCTTCTGGCCATACTTATGGCAAGGCTGACATCGGGTCTTGTGCACGGCATTGCATACATGATAGAGCCTATGGCTGAAGCATAGGGGACGGCACTCATCTTTTCTCTATCTTCTGCAGTCACTGGGCATTGAGTCTTACTCAACTTCACACCTTGCAACACAGGCAAGAACCCCTTCTTGGACTGATCCATTTTGAACTTCTTCAAAACTTTGTCAAGGTATGTGCTCTGTGAAAGTCCTATTAAGCATCTCGATCTATCTCTATAGATCTTGATGCCTAATATGAAAGCAGCTTCTCCTAGGTCCTTCATTGAAAAACTCTTGTTCAAATATTCCTTCACGCTTTCCAACATTTCTATATTGTTTCCAATCAGTAATATGTCATCCACATATAATATTAGAAACGCTATAGAGCTCCCACTCACTTTCTTGTAAATACAAGCTTCTCCGTAAACTTGTATAAACCCGAACGCTTTGATCACCTCATCAAAGCGAAGATTCCAACTCCGAGATGCTTGCACCAGTCCATAAATGGATCGCTGGAGTTTGCAAACTTTGTCAGCATTCTCTGGATTGACAAAACCTTCTGGTTGCATCATATACAACTCTTCCTTAAGAAAACCGTTAAGGAACGCTGTTTTGACATCCATCTGCCAAATTTCATAATCGAAAAAGGCAGCTATTGCTAACATGATTCTGACGGACTTAAGCATCGCTACGGGTGAGAAGGTCTCATCGTAGTCAACTCCTTGAACTTGTGAAAAACCCTTTGCCACAAGTCGAGCTTTATAGACGGTGACATTACCGTCCGCGTCCGTCTTCCTCTTAAAGATCCATTTGTTCTGAATGGCCTTATGCCCTTCAGGTAATACTTCCAAATCCCATACTTTGTTTTCATACATGGATCCCATCTCGGATTTCATGGCCTCTAACCATTTCTCGGAATCCGGGCTCATCATTGCTTCTCCATAGCTCGTAGGTTCATCGTTGTCCAACAACATGACCTCTAAGATAGGGTTGCCGTACCACTCAGGAGCAGTACGCGTCCTTGTCGACCTACGAGGTTCGATAGCAACTTGATTCGAAGCTTCATGATCATCATCAGTAACTTCCTCTTCAACTGATGTAGGCTCTATAGAAACATCTTTCCGCGCTGCACTACTCTCAGGTTGAAGTAAAGGTTCAACAACCTCATCAAGTTCTATCTTCCTCCCACTCAATTCTTTCGAGAGAAACTCTTTCTCAAGAAATGTTCTGTATTTAGCGACAAACACTCTGCCTTCGGATCTGAGGTAGAAGGTATACCCAACTGTCCCTATTGGGTATCCTATGAAGACGCATTTCTCGGCTTTGGGTTCCAGCTTTTCAGGCTGAAGCTTTTTGACATAAGCATCACATCCCCAAACTTTAAGAAACGACAGCTTTGGCTTCTTGCCAAACCAAAGTTCATATGGCATCGTCTCAACGGATTTCGATGGTGCCCTATTTAAAGTGAATGCAGCTGTCTCTAATGCATAACCCCAAAACGATAGTGGCAAATCGGCAAGAGACATCATAGATCGCACCATATCCAATAAGGTTCGATTACGACGTTTGGACACACCATTTCGCTGTGGTGTTCCAGCCGGTGTCAATTGTGAGACAATTCCACACTGTCTTAAGTGACTGCCAAACTCATAACTCAGATATTCTCCTCCTCGATCAGATCATAGGAATTTAATCTTCTTGTTACGATGATTCTCAACTTCACTCTGAAATTGCTAGAACTTTTCAAACGTTTCAGACTTGTGTTTCATTAAGTAAATATACCCATATCTACTTAAGTCATCAGTGAAGGTGAGAAAGTAACGATAACCACCGCGCGCCTCAATGCTCATCGGACCGCACACATCAGTATGTATGATTTCCAACAAGTCACTTGCCCGTTCCATTGTTCCAGAGAACGGCGTCTTAGTCATCTTGCCCATGAGGCATGGCTCACATGTGTCAAGTGATTCAAAATCAAGTGACTCCAAAAGTCCATCAGCATGGAGCTTCTTCATGCGTTTTACGCCAATATGACCTAAACGGCAGTGCCACAAGAAAGTGGTATTATCATTATTAATTCTACATCTTTTGGCATCAATGTTATGAACATGTGTATCATCACTATCGAGATTCAATAAGAATAAACCCCTCACATTGGGTGCATGACCATAAAAGATATTACTCATATAAATAGAACAACCATTATTCTCTGATTTAAATGAGTAACCGTCTCGCAATAAACAAGATCCAGATATAATGTTCATGCTTAACGCAGGCACTAAATAACAATTATTCAGGTTCATCACTAATCCCGATGGTAATCGAAGAGCGAGCGTGCCGACGGCGATCACATCAACCTTTGAACCATTTCCCACGCGCATCGTCACTTCGTCCTTTGCCAGCCTCCGTCTATTCCGCAGTTCCTGTTTTGAGTTGCACATGTGAGCAACCGCACTGGTATCAAATACCCAGGCACTACAACGAGAGTTGGTAAGGTACACATCAATAACATGTATATCATATATACCTTGTTTGTTGTTGGCCGCCTTCTTGTCAGCCAAATACTTGGGGCAGTTCCGCTTCCAGTGACCAGTTCCCTTAAAATGAAAGCACTCAGTTTCTGGCTTGGGTACAGCCTTGGGTTTCTTCACGGGAGGGGCAACTGCTTTGCCACTCTTCTTGGAGTTACCCTTCTTACCCTTGCCATTCTTCTTGAAACTAGTGGTTTTATTGACCATCAACACTTGATGCTCCTTCTGAATCTCAGACTCAGCGACTTTCAACATCGCAAACAGCTCGGCATGTTATAGTTCATGCTATAACACTTGATGCTATAACACTTGATGTTATAGTCACCCAGTTACGTTGTGACGTTTGATACACACAAGGTATTCCTCCGGTGCCAGTAAGTTCCATGATCTCATGGTCATAGGAACAAATACTTGACATGCAGAAAACAATAGCAATAAACTGACACGATCATATGCTACGTTCATAGTTTGGGTCTTGTCCATCACATCATTCTCGTAATGATGTGATCCCGTTATCAAATGACATCTCATGTCCATGTCTAGGAAATCTTGACCATCTTTGATCAACGAGCTAGTCCACTAGAGGCATACTAGGGACACAGTGTTGTCTATGTATCCACACATGTATCAGTGTTTCCAATTAATACAATTATAGCATGGATAATAAACGATTATCATGAACAAGGAAATATAATAATAACTACTTTTATTATTGCCTCTAGGGCATATTTCCAACTGTTAGCTCATGCCTCTCCCTCATATAAATTTGCAAGAATGATTACCGGTCTAGTTATCAATTGCCTAGGGACAAATAACCTTCTTGTTTGACAAAAGCTTTCTACTAAACAACTAACTTTTATTATCTTGCAATTTACTCGTAGTTTTATTCCCGCTAACTACTTCTAGTTTTATTCGTGCAAACTATCCTATCACCTACAAAATAGTTTCATACTTGTTCTAGGTAAAGCCAACGTTAAAGTGTGCGTAGAGTTGTATCGATGGTCGATAGAACTTGAGGGAATATTCATTATACCTTTAGCTCCTCGTTGGGTTCGACACTCTTATTTATCAAAAAAGGCTACAAACGATCCTCTACATTTGTGGGTTATCAAGACCTTTTTCTGGCACCGTTGTCAGGGAGCAATAGCGTGGGGTGAATATTCTCATGTGTGCTTGTTAGCTTTATCACTAAGTAATTTTTATTTTCTGTTATTAGTTGTTTTATATCTTCAGTTATGGATATGGAACACGAAACACCAAAAAAATTAGTTGTACTTGCTACTCATGGAGATGGGGAACCTCCTAAAACCCTCGATGCTCGTTATGTGGGATGCGTTAATCACTCCTTTGATAATCCTGAGAAATCATCATTAAACTTTATAATGGGAGACACATTGGATCAACATGAGTACTTTAGGGATTTTCATTTGTCTCAAAAAGGGGAACACTTATGGGATCAAATTAGAATATTGCAATGGTTTGCTTGGGATGCATGCTTGAGATGTGACTTTACTTGTTGCTCTAAGATAGAGGCTCCACACCTTCCCTTTCAATGTAAATTTAACGATAATCAAACCTTGGCTTCTTATGCTAAAGGTATTTATGATTACTATGATGTGGAACGAATAGAAGAATTTGTTGCTTTTAAAGGTGCTTATGAAATTGCTTCTTTGCTTGAAAAGTATGACGATGTTCCTTACAAATCTGAAAATTTATCCATACTACCATATTGCTATGATAATTATGAATACAATTATGATATTATTGAATTTATTGAAAGAATGACCGCTGCCTTGGAAGATACTAATATTTTGCAGTAATCTATGGAAGAAGAAATTGCTGAAACTGTGAGCTCTTTAGATGAAAAAGATGAGGAGGAGAGCGAAGAACAAAAGGAGGAAGAGCGGATTAGCTACTCGTTCCCACCTTCTAATGAGAGTAACTCTTCAAATCATACATTGTTTAATTTCCCTTCGCACATACCGAAGGATGAATGCTATGATAATTGCTATGATCCCGTGGATTCTTTTGAAATATCCCTTTTTGATGAACTTGATGCTTGCTATGCCTGTGGCCAAGATGCAATATGAATTATGCTTATGGAGATGAACTTGCCATAGTTCCTTATGTTTAGAATGAAATTGTTGCTATTGCACCCATACATGATAGTCCTATTATCTTTTTGAATTCTCCCAACTACACTATATCGGAGAAGTTTGCTCTTATTAAGGATTATATTGATGGGTTGCGTTTTGCTACTACACATGATGATTTTGATGAATATAATATGCATGTACTTGCTTCTCCTAGTTGCAATTATTATGAGAGAGGAACTACATCTCCACCTCTTTATGTTTCCAATACGATAAAATTGCAAGAAACTGTTTATACTATGCATTGGCCTTTACTTGATGTGCATGAATTGTTCTTTTATGACATGCCGATGCATAGGAAGAGAGTTAGACTTCATCATTGCATGATATATGTTGCTTTGCACTCACTACTAAATTAGAAATCATTGTTAATTAAAATTGGCTTTGATATACCTTGGGATCCGGGTGGATCCATTACTTGAGCACTTTATGCCTAGCTTAATGGATTTAAAGAAAGCGCTGCCAGGGAGACAACCCGGAAGTTTTAGAGAGTCATTTTATTCTGTTGAGTGCTTTTATAAAGTTTAAAAACAAAAAAAATATAGAGGGGAACCTAAAACTTCACAAAAAGAAAGGTGAAAGTGAGAGAGATGATGAGCATCGTTGAAGTGGGGGCTAGCCTTGAACTTTGTTCATGCCCATGGAAACTTTGTGAATATTGAATCACAGGAAATTTTCAACAAAAATAATTACCCCCTTGTAAAAATCCATTGTATTATAAAAATAATGTGCCAATATTTTCCTTTAGGATGATTAGATTGCTTGTTGGTATGTGCGGTGTAAAAACAGAAACTTTGGCTGTAGTGCGTGAATTTACATTTTTTACTGGAACGTCAAAAGTTTCTGAAATTTTTAAAAAGTATTTATATACAAATTTTTTATTTCTTCCTAATTTTTCAGAATTTTTGGAGTTAGATAACTATGGTAAAAGTTCAGATTACTACAGACTGTCCTGTTTAAGACAGATTCTGTTTTTGATGCATTGTTTTGCTTGTTTTGATGAAACTATAGATTTTATCGGTGGTATAAGCCATGGAGAAGTTATAATACAGAAGTGATAATGCAAATATAAAATATGAATGGGTTTGCAACATTACTTAAAAGTAGTAATTTGCTTTATTATACTAACGGATCTCACCAGTTTTCTGTTAAGTTTTATGTGGATGAAGTGTTCAAAGATCGAGGAGGTCTCGATATGAGGAGAAGGAGGAGAGGCAAGAGTTAAAGCTTGGGGATGCACAAGGCACCCCAAGTAAATATCCAAGTAGACTCAAGCATCTAAGCTTGGGGATGCCCCGGAAGGCATCCCATCTTTCTTCAACAAGTATCGGTATGTTTTCGTTGTCGTTTCTTTCATGTGATATGTGTAAATCTTGGAGTGTCTTTTGTGTTTAGTTTTCACTTTTCTTTTATGCACCATGCTGGTATGAGATTGTCCATGGTTTATTTATAGAAATCTCATTGCACTTCACTTATATCTTTTGAGTATGGCTTTATAGAATGCTTCATGTGCTTCACTTATATCATTTGATGTTTGTATTGCCTGTTTCTCTTCATATAGAAAACCGTTATTCATAGAATGCTATTTTGCTTCACTTATATTTATTAGAGCATGGTCTTTTGTAGAAACAATTAAACTCTCTTGCTTCACTTATATCTATTTAGAGAGTCAACATGAATTGGTCATTTGCATGGTTAGTCACAAAATCCCACATAAAACTTCTGGATCACTGAATATGATATGTTTGATTCCTTGCAATAGTTTTGCGATATAGAGATGATAATATGTGGGAGGTACTAGTGGATGATCGAGTTCAGTAAGATATTGGTGTTAAGGTTTGTGATTACCGAAGCATGCACGTATAGTCTCCCCTTATGCCAGGAAGTTGGAGCACAATTTATCCTTGATTGTCTATATTTGTGTGAAGGTCGGGGGCGCGCGATGGTTAACTCCTACCAACCTCCCCCTAGGAGCATGCATAGTAATACTTTGCATCGAGGGCTAATAAACTTTTGCAATAAGTATCTGAGTTCTTTATGACTAATGTGAGTCCATGGATTATACGCACTCTTACCTTTCCGCAATTTGCTAGCCTCTACGGTACCATGCATTGCCCTTTCTCACCTCGAGAGTCGGTGCAAACTTCGCCGGTGCATCCAAACCCCGTGATATCATACGCTCTATCACACATAAGCCTTATTATATCTTCCTCAAAACAGCCACCATACCTACCGATTATGGCATTTCCATAGCCATTCCGAGTTATATTGCCATGCAACTTCCACCGCTTCCATTTTGATGACTTGAGCATTCATTGTCATATTGTTTTACATGATCGTAAGATAGCTAGCATGATGTTTCCATGGCTTGTCCATTTTTTGATATCTTTGCTATGCTAGATCATTGCACATCCTGGTACACTGCCAGAGGCATTCATATATAGCCATACTTTGTTCTACTATCGAGTTGTAATATTGAGTTGTAAGTAAATAGAAGTGTGAGGATCATCATTATTCATTATTAGAGAATGTCCCAGTGAGGAAAGGATGATGCAAACTATGATTCCCCCACAAGTCGGGATGAGGCTCCGGACAAATATAAAAAGAGAAGAAAAGAGAAGAAAAAAAAGAAGAAAAAACGAAAAAAAAAGAAAAAAATGAGAGACAAAGAGAGAAGGGGCATGCTAATTCCACACTTGTGCTTCAAAGTGACCTTTGTTTGGGAAATTTTCCTAATTTTCAGCCCAGGTCGAGACTTGCCTCCTCGGCTTCTCCTCCCTTTGTTCCTCCACTGCTAAACCCGCCTGCTACTCTGCTCCCATCGCAGCTCTCATTGCCCTTGATTCCTGCTAGCAGTGCGGCAATGGCGAATATCCCCATTGACCCGAGGCCTTTTGCTCCACAAGGGTTCGCGGTCCAAGAAGTAGAGGGACACAATGGTGTAGCGAGGGTGGTGCTTCCCCCGCGGCCGCGGAAACATGAGGACTGGGCGATTGCCACCATCCACCCTCTTCCTGACGAGGTATTCTTCCCTAATATCAGAGAGGTTCTAGAGGAGTTTGTTGTTGAGCATATGCATCTGGGGTTAAGAGATATTCAGAGGTCCCCGTTTGGAGAAGCTTATGTCAGGTTTACACATGTTCGTGATAGAGACAGGCTTGTATTGGACAGTCCGCATGAGTTTGGGGATGTATTCATCTCGTTTGCCAAGCATGATGAAGGCCGTAATCATCGGAGAGTTCAACTCAATAGGATTGTTTGGCTGCTTGTCACGGGAGTCCGTTTTGATTTCCGCACCATTGAAGACCTTGTTAGAGCAGTTAGTCCCTTTGGTCGTCTAATCTCTTGGTAAAAAGAAGATGATCATATGGGGCGCATTCTAATCAAGGCCAAGGTTAAAGACCTGGCAGTTATCCCTAAGAGCTTGCGTTGGTCGGAAGGAGAAGATTTTGAAGAAGATTCATGGTCTTCTTCAGTTGAAATTCTAATGAGTTAGATGCTGGGGGGAGGGCCAACAGACGAGGACCCAATTCCACCTGATAATGTGGATCCTCACCCTCTCCCAAATAACGAGGGAGCATTCCCTGGTTTCCATGCTGCTGCTCTGCAAAATGTTCCACCTGTAGCTGATGAAGAGTAGTGGGAACAGGACAACCACTGGGCCTTTCAATAGCATGGTCAGCAACACAATCCACATCAAGCTCTGGACAATCTCCTAGAAGCTGTCCAATAGGAAGAAATGGCATGGGCTGATGGAGAGTAGCTGGGACCTGTTCTTGAAGACAGCAACAACATCACTTTCTCTGATGGAGATCATTCAAACAACCTGGGGCTGATCTTTGCCCTAGGGGAAGTCAATCAGTTGCACATTCTGCAGCCTGCTCCAGTGCCTCGGATTGAATGGGTTTTTGGTATTGGTCTAAACAATCTCATGCAGGCATACCAAGCTGAGGAAGAGGAAGATCCTCTAATCCAAGCAGCTGATATTCAAGATATTAACCAGCAACCTGCTAATGTAGTTAATATGGGTGAAGCACAAGAGGGTGAACCTGTTCTTGCCAACCCTTCTGAAGAGACGATTTTGCTGGATGATTCATTTCCTCCAAATGCTGATGCTCCCCATGTTCCAGTTAATGCTACTAATGATACTCCTATTAAGATGGCCTCTGATAGTCTAGAATTTTCTGTTGCTAGGCCTGTGAACAATGGAGAAGAAATCCAGCTTGCTGTATCTTCAGAGCACAGTTTTGGGGCACAATTCTCAGTTGCCCAGCCTGATGCAGCAAATACAGATATGGCCAATGCAGATGCTCCTTCTGGTAGTAGGCAAACTGATACTGCAGGTATTATTCATTGTGAAATGATTTCACATTACAATTCTCTTGAACCTGCTATTTCTGAACCCATTAGAGAGCAACTGTTTGGAAAACAATTAGATAAAAATTGTGATTTAGTTATTGATGAGTCTATTCTGGAACTTCAAAATATACACTCATTTGCAGCTGCTAACTATGAAACTATCATGTCTGGTGAAGGGGTAGAACTCTGGGCTCAGCATTTTGCTACCAAAGATGAAGATAACAAGAGCACTCTTTCAGTGGATATACGTGTAAGTTGGTTCAATTTCATCATACACCTGCTCATGACACCTGATAAATTTGGTTGGACTCTGAAACTCCTCAAGTCCCCAATATGGAAAGTGATCACTGAAAAATGAAGATATTAATGGAGCCATTACTTTTCATATACCTGATTGCTGCTCTACTTCTCAGGCCCCAATCTGTAAAGCATCATTGGATCTGGATGCCTCTCACGCTCAGGACAAGGAGTTTGCCACAAATGGCCAACCAATGACAATAAACTCTGACAAAGCCCTACACCTTCCTTTTGGAGCTGAAAATACAAGGAAAAGGAGTGGGGGCAAAACCCCTCTAGTGGAATCAGAGGCAAGGAGAAGTGATAGGATCAGAAAAGAAAATGTAGGCTTCAAAAGGAACTCTTGTTCTAATATTAAATGTCTGCCCTGTAATGCTGCTCCTCCTGTTACTAACAAAAGGTTGGGTAAAAACCTTGCTGCTGCTTTCTACAAGGTGGCTAAAGAGGAGATAGAAGGAAAAATTTCCAAAAGGCCCAAGAAGAAGGATTCTAAAGGTTTGGTAAAGGTGCCCTTGGCCAAAGGGAAAGCTAGCACCTCAGAAGATTACTGATGTGGTGGAAGGCTAGAAATAGGGCTCTAGGGAGTTGGAGTAGTTTGCTTTTGGGGCATGAAGCTGTAAATTTTTGCTGGCAATATGTTTCTCTTAAGATGAGTAAACCCATGAATACTAAACCTAAGTATGGGCACAAGTGCAAGTTGGTTGAATGGTACACTATTATTTCCATGACAAAAGATTTTTGTGATGTTTTGAAATGTGGTATGTGTTGGCACTGCCAGAAGTGGAACCACTATTGTTATTTTTATGAATAGTAACAGAACTTGGAATGTGTTAAACTGGAACATTAGGGGAATTAATGACAAAAACAAGTGTTTGGCCATCAAGAACAAGATTGAAGAAAGTGCTTGTGCTATTTTGTGCCTTCAGGAAACCAAAAGAGAGCATTTTGATGCTAGTTACCTCAAAAACTTCTGTCCTGACAGGCTTAATAAATTCCAGTTCCTTCCCTCAGTGGGCGCATCTGGAGGTCTCCTTATTGTCTGGAATGGTGCTCTTTTTGAGGGAGAGATGGTTTTTCTGAACCGATTCTCCTTGTCTATTCAGTTCACTAATAATCTTTCTAATCAGTCCTAGAGTCTCACAAATATTTATGGCCCATGTGCTCATGAAGACAATATTGAATTTTTAAACTGGTTTTCTAATATCCAAATGCCAGTTGAGATTGATTGGATTATCATGGGGGATTTCAATTTCATTAGAACATCTGCTGACAGGAATAAACCAGGGGGGTGTTAATGAAATGCTCCTATTCAATGATGCTATTAGCTCACTGGGGCTTGTGGAACTTCCTCTCAAAGGTAGAAAATATAGTTGGAGTAACATGCAACAATCTCCACTTCTGGAAAAACTGGATTGGTTCTTCACATCTGTCTCTTGGATGACCACTTATCCTGACTCCACTATTCTCCCTCTTGCAAAGCCTATTCTGATCATCTGCCTTGCATGATAAAGATTTGAACTTCAATACCCAAATCCAAAGTGTTCAGGTTTGAGAACTATTGGCTACAACACTCTGAATTTAAGGATGTGGTGACTAATGCTTGGAATATTCCAGTAGGCCATACTGATGCATCTAAGAGAATTAATGCCAAGTTTAAAAATCTTAGAAGAGCCATTAAGTTATGGGCTAAAAATCCATCCTGCCTGAAAAAACAAATTGCTGACATCAATGATGTGATATTCTTTTTTGATGTCTTGGAGGAATTCAAAGACCTAGGAAGATTTGAGGAGAATTGTAGATGTATTTTCAAAGAGTATCATCTAATTCTTCTCAATAATCAAAGGATTTACTGGAGGCAAAGGGGAAAGATCAAAGGGGTGAAATTTGGAGATGAGAATACCAAATTCTTTCATACTAAAGCTTCAATCAACCATAGACATAACCATATTTCCATCCTCCAAAATGAAGATCACATAGACATTTCTTATCATGCAGGCAAAGTAGCTATACTATGGGACTCTTTTAAGAAGAGACTGGGTCAAACTGAGAAGACCTTCATGCGTTTTGATTTACCAAATCTGTATGGTAATGATCATGATCCAGATATCTTTAATGAGTTGGAGAAACCTTTTTACTGATGAGGAAATCCATTTGGTTGTTTCTCAATTGCCCAATGAAAAATCTCCTGGACCAGATGGTTTCAACAATGAGTTTTTCAAGGCCTGCTGGGACATAATTAAAAGTGATGTCATAAAGCTCATTCACAATTTCTATGAAGGCACTGTCTCTTTGGAAAGTATTAATAAGTCTTACATTACCTTGATCCCTAAAAAGAGTACCCCTCTCACCCCCAATGATTCCAGACCCATTTCCCTGCTCAACTGTTGTCTCAAGCTCATTACAAAACTGTTAGCAAACAGGCTCCAAAAAGTGATACTTCAATTAGTTCATGTCAATCAATATGACATCTTAAAAGAGAGATCTTTGCAAGACTGTGTTGGATGGGCTTATGAATATTTACACCAATGCAAGAAATCTCAAGAGTAAATTGTCGTCTTGAAACTAGACTTTGAAAACGCTTTTGATACAATTGAACACCAAGCCATGCTTGACATACTGAAAGCAAAAGGTTTCCATGACAGATTGATCATGTGGATGGAAATGCTATTCAAATCTGCTTTTTCTGCAGTAAAGCTCAATGGTGTGTCTGGTAAGCAATTTTATTGCTTAAGAGGGGTCAGACAAGGAGATCCTCTGTCCCCACTTTTATTTGTCTTGGCTGCTGATTTGCTACAAACAATTTTGAACAAAGCCAAGCTTCAAGGTTTACTCTCCCCTCTAATTCAAGTACACTCCTGCCCAGACTTTCTAGTGGTGCAATATGCTGATGATACCCTGGTAATACTTAAGGCTGATACTAGACAACTTCTTTGTTTAAAGGCACTTCTGAATACCTTTGCAACTGCCACTGGCCTAAAAGTGAATTACAACAAATCCAACCTTATTCCAATCAACATTGCAGAAGAAAGAGTGCAACTTTTCACTGGTATACTAAATTGTACAAGAGGGGCTTTTCCAATCAAATACTTGGGCATACCATTGGGGCTGGTCAAACAAACTGTTGAGCAATGCTTACCTCTAGTGACAAGGGTTTCTACCAGACTCTCTGGCTTGGCTACTTTCATGTCTATGGCTGGAACACTACTTCTGGTGAAATTAGTGTTAGCTTCTATGATTGTTTTTTTCATGACATGTTTGGATGTCCCAATCACCATAAAGAACCAAGTGGCCAAGTATTTGGGGCACTGTCTATGGAGAGGACCAGACCTTGAAGATCACAGGCCTGCCATGGTAAAATGGACAACTGTATGTAGGCCCAAAAGCCAAGGAGGTCTAGGGGTCCTGGATATTCAAATTCAAAACAAGGCTCTGTTGCTGAAGAACTTACACAAATTGTACAACAGGCACAATATACCTTGGGTAAATTTAATCTGGGAGTCCTCTTACACTAATGGTCAGTTACCTGGTAATCAGCTAGAGGGCTCTTTCTGGTGGAAATCAATGCTTGGCCAAGTTGATTGGTACAAAGCTATGGCAAGATGCCATGTTGGTGATGGCAAAAGCACTCTCTTCTGGACAGATCTTTGACAAGAAGGATGTTTGCATCATAGGTTCCCACACCTGTTCTCCTTCTCAAGAAATCAGCAAATCTCAGTGGCACATGTACTACAACTTGAATACATGGAAGACATGTTCCACCTGCCACTTTCTATTCAGGCATTCCAAGAATTCAATCAAATGGAAATGATTTATGACACATTGAGAGCATCCCCTGATATTAACTGCACAGATACCTGGTCTTATATACGGGGTACCACAAACTTTTCCACAACTAAAGCTTACAAGGTTCTTATTGGCTCACAAGTGGTCCCACCTCATTTCAACTGGCTTTGGTCCAGCTCCTGCCAATCTAAACACAATGTCTTCTTCTGGATGCTTCTGCATGATATGCTCAACACCAGGAATCTGCTAAGAAGGATTTTTTTCCTGGAGTCTT
The DNA here is from genome assembly GCA_039707655.1 of Elymus sibiricus. Taxonomy (NCBI): domain Eukaryota; kingdom Viridiplantae; phylum Streptophyta; class Magnoliopsida; order Poales; family Poaceae; genus Elymus; species Elymus sibiricus. Next base: position 226,306,844 of record CM077665.1, on the reverse strand, counting down.
ATCTCTACACCACTCTTAATTTCAGAGGGAAGAATCACTTCATCACCTGTTCTGGAGCTGTCCATTTGCGGCTGAATGCTGGGACTATGTATGCCCCAACAGAAACCTAAATCTTTCAATCCTGGAAGCTTTTGCTGACATCAGAGGAAAACTTAATATACCTTTCTTTATGGAAGTTATCATTCTATCAGCTTGGGCAATCTGGATCACAAGGAATAATTACATTTTTGAGAATATCCAACCATCATTTCAGAGATGGAAAAACACATACTTCACATAATTGGAATGGTTAAGATTCAGAATCAAGAGGAAATATGCTGCCTCATTCAATAACTGGCTAGATTCACTTGTTTCATATTTTTTTTCTTTTAGTATTCTTTTCTTCTTCTCCTTTTTTCCTTTTCTTCTCCCTCTTTCTTTTTTTGTTGCTTTTAGGCTTACCTCAAGCCTTATTGTAATTTGTAAGACTACTTTAAGATTTGTAAAAATTGTAGTGGGGTTTTACCCTACTATTTATAGTCATTTTTTTATAGAGAGTCTCCTATGTTGTCACTTTCATATACTAGTGGGAATTTTTCATTATAGAGTTAGATGCACACCCACTTAGTTTTCATATTGAGCTTTCATACACTTATAGCTCTTAGTGCATCCGTTGCCTGGCAATCCCTACTCCTCGCACTGATATCAATTGATGGGCATCCCCATAGCCCGTTGATTAGCCGCTTCGATGTGAGACTATCTTCCTTTTTGTCTTCTCTATATTAATGTCTACCACCGCATTCTATTCCACCCATAGTGCTATATCCATGGCTTGCACTCATGTATTGCGTGAGAGTTGAAAATGCTGAAGCGCGTTAAAAAGTATGAACCAATTGCTTGGCTGACATCGGGGTAGTACATGATTTATACTTTGTGTTAAGAAGACATAGCATGACAAGGCTACATGATTTTGTAGGAATAGCGTTCTTTAGCCTTGATATTTTGAAAGACATGATTGTTTGTTGGGATGCCTGAGTATTAATGTCTTTATGTCAAATTATAGACTATTGCTTTGAATCACTTGTGTCTTAATATTCATGCCATGATTAGATATATGACCAGGATTATGCTAGGTAGCATTCCACATCAAAAAATATGTTTTTATCATTTACCTACTCAAGGACGAGCATGAATTAAGTTTGGGGATGCTGATACGTCTTCGTCGTATCTATAATTTTCGATTGTTTCATGCCAATATTATACAACTTTCACATATTTTTGGCAACATTTTATATGATTTATTGGACTAACATATTGATCCAGTGCCCAGTGCCAGTTCCTGTTTGTTGCATGTTTTTTGTTTCGTAGAATATCCATATCAAATGAAGTCCAAATACGATAAAAATTTACGGAGAATTATTTTGGAATATATGTGATTTTTGGGAGTTGGAATCAATGCAAAAGGAGGCCCACAGCCACCACAAGACACCAGGGCATGCCCTAGGGCCTGGGCGTGTGGTGGTGGGTTGTGGTCACCTCGTAAGTCGGTTGGAGCTCTACTTCAGGCCCAAGGAAGCTTATATCCGGAAAAAATCGTGTTAAAATCTCAGCGCAATCGGAGTTATGGATCTCCGGGAATATAAGAAACGGTTTTCGGCCAGAAAACAGGAACACGAAACAGAAGAGAACAAAGAGGGAGATCCAATCTCGGAGGGGCTCCTGCCCCTCCGCCGCCATGGCGGCCATGGACCAGAGGGGGAACTCTCCTCCCATCTAGGGGGAGGCCAAGGAAGAATAAGAAGGAGGGGTTCTCTCTCCCCCTCTCTCCTGGTGGCGCCGGAACGTCACCGGGACAATCATCGTGACGGCGATCTACTCCAACAACTTCGCCGTCGTCAACACCAACTATCTCCCCCTCTATGCAGTGGTGTAACACCTCTTTTCCCCACTGTAATCTCTACTTAAACATGGTGCTCAACTCCATATATTACTTCCCAATGGTATTTGGCTATCCTATGATGTTTGAGTAGATCCGTTTTGTCCTATGGGCTAATTGATGATCGTGGTTGGTATGAGTGTATATTTTATTATGGTGCTGTCCTACGGTGCCCCCCGTCTCGCACAAACGTGGGGGATCCCCGCTGTAGGGTGTTGCAAGGTGTTCATGATTTGCCTATGGTGGGTGGTGTGAGTGACATAATACACAGACCCGAGTAGGTGGGTTGTTGCATATGGGAGTAAAGAGGACTTGATACTTAATGCTATGGTTGGGTTTTACCTTAATGATCTTTGGTAGTTGCAGATGCTTGCTAGAGTTCCAATCATAAGTGCATATGATCCAAGTACGGAAAGTATGTTAGTTCATGCCTCTCCCTCATATAAAATTGCAAGAATGATTACCGGGCTAGTTATCAATTGCCTAGGGACAAATAACCTTCTTGTTTGACAAAAGCTTTATACTAAACAACTAACTTTTATTATCTTGCAATTTACTCATAGTTTTATTGCCGTTAAGTATTTCTAGTTTTATTCGTGCAAACTATCGTATCACCTACAAAATAGTTTCATACATGTTCTAGGTAAAGAAAACGTTAAAGTGTGCGTAGAGTTGTATCGGTGGTCGATAGACCTTGAGGGAATATTTGTTCTACCTTTAGCTCCTCGTTGGGTTCGACACTCTTATTTATCGAAAAAGGCTACAAACGATCCCCTACACTTGTGGGTTATCATAGATACACTCCCCGTCTCGTAGCTATGCATCTCCATGGATAGATCTTGCGTGTGCGTAGGAATTTTTTTGTTTCCCATGCAACGTTCCCCAACAACACGTGTAGCCACCGCCGTCTCCTAGCCCAGAGGCCATGTCCGTTAGCTTCGCCACGGTGCCATTTTCCCCTCCGCCGAAGATCAAGAGCTCGAAAGCAATGCATAGTCGCCTTCGTTGTCGTCTTCATCGCCGGTGACCTAAGGCCACCATGGTTGATTCGCAGCCCTCCGGCCCTCCCCAAGCATGTCGTCTACACCATCCGCCTTGTTGTGAGCTGCCGGACCTTTTTCCCTAACCCCATGGTCATTTGCTTCCTCTAGGCCGTAGCACCACCATGATCGAAGCTCGTCGCTGCACGAGCTCGTCACCGACGAAGCTCCGGGGACCAAATAGTTCCGTTCGTGCGTCCGTTGAGGTTGCAAGCCCGCGTAGGTTCCTTCCATTAGTCAAGCTACGTGCCACAACAAAGAGTTCGTCGTGGTCCGAGCTCCGACCGCCGCAGACCTTGACGCAGTCATCGCCTCCGGCCAGCCCACGGCCTTCCACGTGTTCCATTGGATGCACGCGAGCTTGGGCTTCGCGTAGATGGACTCCGCCGCTTGAATTGTCACCGAAGGACGAATTCCGATGTCCTCCGCTGTCTTGGCTCACTGCCGGCGACATAACCCCGGTACCCACTGGTTTAGCCTAAGATAATTAACTCCCTGGGTCACTAGCAAGTGGGCCCGGGCCCCTGTTAGTTTAGCTTTGATTCAATGACATGTAGGCCCCACCGGTCCGGTTTGACCTGGACCGACTCGATTAAATGATGACGTCACCATGACATAATGCCGACGCAATAATCCTTTTCTAGTATTTTAAATAATCAGGAAATTCCAGAAAATGTTTAAAACTTCTAAAATTCATATCAAATAATCTGTAACTCAAATGAAAATATTTTATATAGGAAAATTGATCAGAAAAATATGAAGAATCTGTTTATGCCATGTTCATGCATGTTTGAACAAGTTAACATCACCAACTAGGACAATTCATGATTAGGGAAATGTCTGTAATATCATTTGGAGTTGGAATTCAAACTTGTTTGAATTCCACCCCAATTAACTTGGTTAATTATCCCTCTAGGCCAATTCAGTACCTTAATTTGTCATGCCATACATCATGGTTGTGCATTTCATAGATTGAATGTTGTTCCCTCTTGTTTGCCGGTATTTGTTCTCCCTCGGTAGACGATGTTCCGACATTGAGATCAATGTCATCGATGAAGACTCAATGTTATCTTCAGAAGTGCCAGGCAAGCAACCCCCCATTGAGCATACTCATATAAAACCACTCTCTCGCTCCTGCTATCTTTTATTGCATTAGGACAATAATGATTCAGCTTTTACATGTTCTCGGTAGTTGAACCCATTCCTTTGCATGACCTGTCTTTGTCATAATAAATAGTTGAAACCAAGCATGAGTAGCAACTGCTTGAGCCTTGTTGTGCTTAGTTATACATGCTTGCTTACTGTGCCTGCCATGCTTAGAGTCGTATCGGTTCTGATCCATCTAGGCGATGAATCGGAATGGATGTGTTCATGTCCTGTTGTGTGAGAGCTAAATGTGTGAATCCGATTTGGTAAAGGTAGCGATGAGAGGCTATGTAGGAGTACATGGCGGGTTGTCTCATTGGGACCGTCCTTAAGAACTGACTTCTGTGTATGTTATCCAAGACGAGATACTACCACACATTGGGATCCTTAATTGACCCTCTTGGCTTATTAATCGCCTTGATATCTGTCCAGGAGTTGCAACTAGTTTCTGGTGTTTGTAGGATGTGCTGGCGGCCATGCATAGCGCTGACCGGAGGGGTAGGCTATGGCGCGGTAGATGCACCTATGATCCGATGTACCAGGCGTAGTTCCATCTGTCGAGGTGGGCTTGGTAACCCTGCACACATCGTTTGGCGCCGTGATGGAAACTTCGGCCGGACTTCCGTTGTGGGTTCAGTTCTCAAATAGGTGATAAACCTGGACTAGAGTCTTGTGTGGTTAGCGGTTGTGGCCGACACCCATGCCAGTGCTTCCGCTTGAAGATTGCCGATATGCATGACGTGCATATGGTGATAAGTGGCGGGAGCGTGTGTGAAGAAATACCCCTGTAGGGTAAATGATCTATTCAAATAGTCGTGTCCTCGGATATGGCCTATTTGGAAGCTTATATGGTTCATAGACAACTTTAAATGGATCATTAAAATGCGCAAGATAAGTGTGAGTGCTATGGATGGCCTTCTCATAGGGAGACGGAAGCGGATCCATAGTGGTGTATTGATTTGGTGAATATGTGGACTCGTGTACACTCTCTCAGCCCAAAGAAAGTACTCATAGTCGTAGTACAGGTTAGCCAAGAGTCAAAGCTGGCTTGCTGGGATAAACTCCACAACCCCCTTTGTTGATAACGATGCATATGTAGATAGTTCTGATGTAAGTCTTGCTGAGTACCTTTGTACTCACGGCTGCTTAATTATGTTTTTGCAGAGAAGACCTTAGTCTCACTAATGGTTTCTACGCAAAGTTTGACATTGACCTATTAGATTGGGAATCCCAGACAGAGGTCTCACTCCGTTGGGAGGGTCATTATAGATTTTGAGGCTCCTGCAACCACTTTTAGTAGATGTCTGTACCCATACATGATATGCTTCTGCTTGTTGCTTGTATGCCTTAAGTGTTGGGTCATGTGTCACACTATGTTGGCTCTTATGAGTCTTTAATAAATACTTTAGTCATAGAGTTATGTTTTGATGCCTTGTTGTATCTACGCATATCGTGCATACTGCATGTATGTTTGAAATGCATTGGTATGTGTGGGATTCGACACCTAGTCATATGCCTATGGTAGCCTTCTTTACAAGGAAATGCCTCTTCGTCCTTCCATTGAGCCTTGGTAGCTTGCTACTGCTTTGGACACATTGATTGACCGGCGTGTATCCTTCTTTGCTATTGTGTCTGTCCCTATAGGGAAATGTCATGCGGTTTTACTAGAGTCCTTGTAGCTTGCTACGACTCGCCTACACTCGCTGATGACCGACACATGCACTGTTGGGTTATGTATGCCTGTCCATGTACGGTTGTGCCACCTGGGTCTATAACTAGTCATGTCGACCCGGGTTCTCTGACATATGATTGCTAGCGACATATTCATATATGTGAGACAAAAGGCGCAAACGGTCCTGGCCAAGGTTAGGTGTCAGCCATGGGGTTACCGTGCATGAGGCCGAAAAGTGATATGATGTGTTACATGCTAGATTGGTATAGCTTAGGATCAGGGTCCCGACAGCGTTGGTGTCGGTGTCAAAACCGGCAGATCTCGGGTAGGGGGTCCCGAGCTGTGGATCTTGGAACGATGGGGAACAAGATGAAAGAGGGACAGTCTTTACCCAGGTTCGGGCCCTCTCGAGGAGGTAAAACCCTACATCCAGCTTGATTGTATGGATGTGTGTATGAGAATTATAAAGTCGATCTACCACGAGATCAGATGAACTAAACCCTAGATGAGTATGATGATGGTCCTCCCCCCTATGGACTGAAACCCTCTGGTTTATATAGACACCAGGGGTACCTAGGGTTACACATGGTTGGCTACCATCAAGGAACGAATATGCCGAATATATTATCTTGACTTGGAGGACACACTAAGGCACCGGAGATTTCCTTCTTGAACACATAGTCGCTTCATAGCCCGGTCTTTTGATAAGGGTCACAGAGCGGCCCACCTATCCGGCCTATGAGAGATAGACCAGCGGCCCGAGGACCCCTTAGTCCTGGACTCCCTTAGTAGCCCCTGAACTAGCCTCCAATGCCGGGGCATATGACCCCTAGTAGCTCCATGCACCCCGAGTCTCCGGATTGCGGGGCGAATTCTCCTCCCCTTCCTTTATTTGACCGATAATAATTCGGCTGTCGATGACCTCTTGATTTCCGATCAGTACGCAGTACTTAAACCCAAAGGCCAACCGCCCAAGCTGAAATAGTGCCTTCGCCTAACTACTTTCGACGAAAGGTCACGACCGGTGATAACCATAGACCAGTTACGAAAACTCAATTCGCGGTTCGAGGCGGTTACTCTATTGGCACGTTCCATCAATATGGAGATTGTGCCCCGCTGTTTAAGGGATACGATCAATGATTCGGGTTATCCCACGTGCTCATAACGACATGATTATATCACAAAGTGGATAGGCGTGCGGCGCATTAAGGGGACTTTTGGCATTTCCGACAGCTTTATAATAGGAGGCAGCCACCAAAATCTCCACACGCTTCTCTGTTCCCTCACTACTATCGCCTACCCAACCTCTTGAGCCTCAAGAGCCCGGATCCATTCTATTCCCAACCCCTCCCATGCCTCCCAAGCCACACCCTCATCTCGGCCATGACCAGTTCGGGTTCCAGAGGCAAGTGGGAGGCTTCTTGCGTCACCGACGACGACATCATGGAGCTGAAGCGCGCCGGTTATCTTCTGGCCAATGTTGCTCACTGCGCTCCGAAGAGGGGCAGGTCATCCCCACGCCAAGGCAAGGCGAGCAGGTAGTGTTTATCCCCCATTTCATCCGGGGTCTGGGTTTCCCGCTCCACCCCTTCGTAAGGGCGCTTATGTTCTTCTATGGGTTGGATTTTCACGATCTCCCCCAGAATTCCTTTATGCACATTTCGGCCTTCATCATCATCTACGAGGCCTTCCTGTGGGTCCAGCCACACTTCGGTTTGTGGCTAAAGGTCCTCAACGTTAAGCCGAAGATAGTTGACGGTCAGCACGCAGACTGTGTGTGTGTGTGAGGGGTAGGGGCAGTGATTAGCAAGCTCCCCCGGGTTGAATGGACGGACGATACCTTCACAGATATCGTCAAGATCTGACAGAAAGAGTGGTTTTACATCGCCGAACCCCGCAGTGCGGACTGGGCAGCACCCTCCGACTTCAGATCCGGTCCCCTCACAAGGCTGGTATCATGGATCAAGAAGGACCTCGACTGGGGATCGGAGGCGGAGGTGAAGTCGCTGCAAAACCGCATCTCCCAGATGATAAAGGAGAAGGTCGAGCTGACCAACGTGGTTCAGATTATGCTTCGACGCCGCCTCCTTCCTTGCCAACATCGGGCTACCCCAATGTCCTCCTGCAAGGCCGATGCCACTGCCACCGTGCTCCACTTCTTCCACATAACCCATGCCAAGCTATGGAAGGCGCTGTTCAAGCCCAGAAGGAATGGCCGACCAAGGAGGAAGACATCAGCCTCAACGCCGCTAACCCTCCCAAGGAGGTAAGATAAGATTTCAATCTTGTGTTCGGATATTGCCCCTTTAACAAGGAACTTAAGCCTTTCTTCCTTGCTTTTACAGAGCTGGCTGAACAAGGCTATACGGATCGATGGTCCGGCCCCGCTGCCCGAGGGATCCAGGACGCCCTTGTTGGAGGCGATGCTTGTCAAGGCACAATACCAGGCGCCGGAGAAGAAAGATAAGACAAAGAAAGAGAGGGAGGACCGAGAAGGTCTCCGTTCAAGAGGACCCCCGGATACTAAGTCCGGGGAAACCCACGCCTCTTCCGCTCTTGAGGAAGAGTAAGGAGAGGACGGGGAGGAGAGCGACTCCTCCTGAACAAGGAAGAGGGCGGCGTCTGACGGTCCGAGGAGGATCTGCCTCCCCTGCCCTGAAAAAGCATTCCAGGGCCAAGGTGGCCATGACCGATGACAGCTCGGACTCCGTCGGGGAGTCTGAGGCTTCAGAAGGGGTTCCTCTAAGGATCCCCAGGGTCAAGCCCCCAGCCCAAAGGTATGCATCCGAAGACTTCCTAGTATTTTCAAAATACTGATCAACACCTAATTCTAAAATGCTACATAAAAGTTGTTTGGAAATTCTTGAAGTAAATACTAAAATAAACTAGATGAAATTTTAGGAGTAACAGAAAAAGAATCAAGTCATTTGGAGTTATAGTTTAAAAACTAGAGGCAGTCAAAGTCGGGTCAACCTTCTGCTTTTTATTAAAACCTATAAAAGAAAACGGTTCGGCGGAGTATACGCTTTCCTAAAGAAAATGCATACTTAAAGAAGTACGTTTACCCGGAGGGAAAACGTATTCTCGGGGATGCGCGGTTGGCGGGGAACAGTGAGTCACCGACATGTGGGACCCACCTGTCGGGTTCGGCTCTCACCTTTCGCGCGTGTGGACAGAAGCAGGGGATGATTCCGGTAATTCCTGCCAACGATTGGAGGCATGGTTCGAGATGGTGAGCACACCGTTATGCTTAGGACCCCATGGCGGTCATGAGGAGGTGTGCCACGGTCGCCGGTGTGGATGAATTCGCCGGCGATGAGCTCTGCCGAAGCGCTCCAGCAGAGGTGGAGGGCTTCTGCGCCTGGCGCTATTGTGGTGAAATTCGAGGGGGGAATGGTTCTAGGGACCACTAGGAGTCCATTTGTGGAGAGAATTGGGAGTGTCGGCTCTATTTGCATCAGAATCGACCGAAAACCGATGAAGGATGCTCTGATTGGAGTCGAAGAACACCGTCCACAATCGATTTGTTGCTTTTTGGGGGGGGGGGCTAAAGGGGGAGGAGAGGTGGTCTTGATGTCGAGGCCGTGCTCGGAGGGATTTATATAGGCGGCGAGGTCGGTTCCATGATTGCGCGAGGATAACTATGGCGATATTGGTCATTCATGCCGAGCTCGTCCGATTAGGCGAGGTCGTTGTCCGTCTCAATTGCTCAGGGGAGGGAGCTGGCTGGCTCGGAGCAACTGGACGTGCCGACCACGGGGGATTTGGCTGCGGCCATTGATGGCGAAGCGCGGGCGCTGGCGATGCCAGGGGTGGACGGTGATGTTAGGTGAGGGCGGCGGAGGTCCATAGATAAGCTCGGGTGAGCTCGGGGCTCGGGGAGTGCCAGGTGGCCTGGACGGTGCCGGCCATAGCAGACGGCGGCTGCTGCCATATATGGCGAGCTGCGGACATGGCAAGGTCGGTGCAAGCGACGGTGTGGTGTCAGGGCTCTTTAGTGCGACGCAACGACGTGAGGGGAAACAAGGTGAGAGGGAGTGCATCAAAGGGGATGCGGCGGCTCGGTTGCCGTTGGCTGCAACGCGGGCGCTCTGGCCACGCTCAGAGTATGCATGTAGAGTGCTCGGCAAAATGCCATGTCAACTTAAGTTGATCCAAAGGAGCTAAATTTTGGCAAAATGATACTTCTTGGCTACCTATAGTTGTTGGAGTAGGTGGTTTGGCCAGGACAGCAAATGTCCAATGCAAGCTCACGAGGGTGCAGATTTCTGCCGTGCACACAAGGTGTTTGGTGAAATGCAAGGGGTATCTAGGGGGCTTTGATGAAAGTGCAGATTGGTAACATGATGTTTCCTTGGGTGCTAAGAATGATGGCAAGGTTAGTTTGAGAAAAGGAGGAAATAGTTAGTGCAAGTTTCTCAAAAGTTCAGTTCTGGATCAAAACTACAGGGGCATATTTGGTGATCTTTCAAAAAGGAGATGGGGCTGATCTTCTGGAGTTAAGGTTTTTGTTTGAAGAACTACAAGGTGTAACAATTTTAGAAGGGTTTGAGCTAGGAAAAATGCAGTGCAATGCTCAAACTGGGCCAGAAATGAAAATTGGATGCTGGGATCAAAATTTACAATTGACCAAGATGAGGTTTTGCATAAAAGTTATCTGTAGGCATCACATGACATCTCCAATTTTTTGTGGAATTTTAAAATAATTATTGAAAATAGTTGTAGTGCAACAGAGGAATTTCAGAGACTGAAAATGCTATTAAAATTATTTAATTTGGGCAAGTTTTATTATAAAATTATTCTGACTGTATTTGCGAATGAAATAAAGTGATTTAAGAAAAACATTCAAGCCTATAATATTTTTCCAAAAAATTCTACTAGGAGGGAAGAAATTTAGAAGACAGAACAGCGAGGTTCTGAAATCAACAGAGAACCAAACATAATAAAAATATATTTCTCACCAAATTTTAATTAACAAAAATATGGTTAAAATTTTGGGGTGTTACACTTAGCTCGACGCCTATCACTTCCGCCGTCCGCCGCCAAACCCCACCGCACTTCGCTACTGCCGCTTGCCACTATCTAGTTGCACGGATTTTCGAGACGATGCTCGCCGTCGACCCAGCTGTGCCCGATTAAGGATTCTGCAGTATTAGGGGGGTTTTTCTCATGGAGAACCAGGTAAATAATTTACTGAAATATTCGCTCTTCTCTTAACCCAGTCCGTCTTTCCCTCTTAATTTACGTCCGAAATTGCCGCAAATTCATTTTTCTTCTAGCTAATTCGACATTTTCATTCGTAGAGTGCGCAGTGCAAGGACACATCAGGCCTATGCGGCCCCGGGCAGACAACCGAGAAGTTCCATCTCAGCGTTCCAGATGAATTCACGAAGCGCACGGTATGTTTGATCTCACCATACCACGGTTGGCATGGCCTACTTTTGTGAACATAAACTATATATTGCTAATTTGGATAAAAGGGGCCACATGCAGCATCAACGTCAAAGCGGATTTTCCCTTTTATATTAGGCAAAATAATGATGTATTGTTCTTTTGACTACTCTCATATTTGCATGACATCATTCTTACATTATCTATTTAGTTATATGTTTTTTCCTTTTATTTCAAGTGATGTACTGATCTTTGAATTACTCTCAAAAAATCATGAAACACTGTTCTGTAACAATCTTATCATTTCCTATAGTACATCCCCTGCTTTGCAACAAAATGTGTAGTAGAAAATCTTGGCCTTCACATAACCAAAGACTTCCGGGATATCATATTGGCCACTAACTATACATTTACAATCGTTGTCCGCGTACAACTTGATTGAGATGGTCACTCCTATTTTCTCGTGGGCTTTTGGGGAGTCATTTCTATGTTTTATGTTCTGAAAGCCGACACTAAAATTATACTGCACCTAAAGGAGCCTAGACATACCATAGATGCTATCTTCCCCGACGACCTCATCCATCCAAACTTTGTTCGAAGTAAGTGTTCTTTCGAGTATCTGCATGTTGATTTAAGCAGAAGCGTCGAAGTAATTGTGTAATATTTAAGCAACAAATTATGATTTCATTCGCTGACTCTGTTATGTCTCTTCCTACCTAGTAACTTCTAATTAACAATACACTATTCTTCTACCTTGTTCTAACAGAATAATCCCTGTCCTCCCACTCATCCACTCCTATCAGAAAGCACCATCGCCGAGGAGACTCCGGAGTTGCTGTTGTCGCCACCCGCAGAGGTGGGGGATGAGGCTGCCAACAAGCGGAGGTGTGTCGAGCCAGAACAGCAAGAGGCTCCGGTGGGCGTAGACATCATCAGCAACCTCTCCGATGATATGTCGATAGTCATCATCTCCCTCCTCCCAATAAAAAAGTGGCGTGCAGGCAACTTTCCTATCCGATGGTGGTGCCCCGTATGGCGCACCTTCCCCCTCAACTTCATTGACAACCATAAGCTTAGCTGTAACAATCGCAAATGCATTGGCATATTGTCCAAGATCCTCGGCATGCACCATGGCCCAATCAGAGTCCTTCAAATCGGCAAGTTCCGTTCTGATGGCAAGATCCAAACCAAGCTTCATGAATGATTCATTTCCTTCGCCCTAGATCAGTTCGAGGAGCTCAGGTTTAATTATGGACATATGACCTCGCTGCCAAGGTCCGCTCCACATCGCGCCCACGCTGCATCGCTCCTATTTCATGAACTGCGTTTTCCCCCATATTAACGACGCACCTGCTCTTGTCCTCCCTCGACTGAAGCGGCTCATATTCTTCATTGTCTGCATCAACAACAAGGACATGCAACACCTTCTCCGTGGCTATTCTGTGCTCGAGTACCTTTGTCTTGATGTTGTCAGAGGGTTGACTAGCCTCAACATCGCCTCCATGAATCTTTGAACGAATTATGTGTGTTGCCGGTGCTGCAACAGGAGATCATTTAAGGTGTATCATTATATGGTGATTGAGGATGCATCTTCTTGAGAGATTGGTTGTAGTTCATCAACAATGTCCAACAAGAATCAGTGTCATTTATGTGCCGAAATTGACAGTGTTGGGCTACTCATCTGTCAAATTCTCCGAACTTGTTATTGGATACATAACCGTTCAGGTACACCATTCTCCTTGTTCTTCTCCTTCTTCAAATTATTTTTTCCTAATTTTTAACATGTATGTTCCTCCGTCACCCAGAAAATAATTCCATCAAGCTTGACCCTGTCTCTGTACACAGTGAAGGTCTTGGCACTAGAATCTACCGGCCCCGACCTGAATCAAGTTGCTAGAATCCTGAAATACTTTCCGTGTGTGGAGAAGCTATATATAGAGGTGATGCTACTATCCTGTTAAATATTAACCACAATAGATTTCGATTTTTTGGTAACTGATGAGGTCACCTACCCAAGGTAGGGTCATGGACCTCACATTTAGGGCTCACCTGGGGTCCTACATGTTCATGGAAGTCTCTAGACTACCTTAGCATTCAGATGATTTCACTAGATTCACTAGGATCCTTGGAAGTCACTCGGACGTCATCAGCCAGTCGGCCAGGCTTTGGCACTCGGACGCGAAGAAGCAGAGGGGATACCTGTAACGTTCGAGTGACTTAACTCGCATAAAGTGCTGTGAAGACGGCGTTACCTGTAACATTCCTAGTTAACACAACCGTTTCTAGTAAATCCAGCAATTACCGTCATTAATTACCCTAGTAACGGCACACTCTATATAAGCCACCCCCCTGGTGCCAGATCGAGGGTTACGAACTCTCTATAATCAGAAACACACATAAGAAAACAATAAGCATCAAGGCTCGAGACGTAGGGTCTTTACCACTTCCGAGTGGGGCCTCAACTCGTACATCCGAGTGTTACACTTGTGCCATAGCTAGGCTTCACCCTTACTCGTACGTACCCCCCGTACTACTGACAATATTACTCCCACGACAGTTGGTGCCCACCATGGGGTAGCATGTCTAGCAAATTCCAGCGCAGGTGGAGATTTAACTTTCCCGGTCATCACGATGGCACTCGGCGGTGAGATCCTTTTCAACAGCCTCCGCTTTATCGCCGACGGTTCGGCATGGTTGCATGAGGCACCATTGGACCCGGACGCATTCCCAACCCGCGGCGCGACGCATTTCCATGCAGCGACACACAGAGATCTTCTTCGACAGCCGTCAGAGCCTTATGGCTCCGTGCCTCCTCGTCCCGTTGAGTGCCACCGCAAGCGCTCCGGGCGTCCGTGGCTGCAGCGATGGCTGAAGCACGTCATGGCGCGTCAGCCTATTTTCGAGCAGGTGGCCGTGCATGATTCTGGCGAGCCCACCGTCAGCTTGTCCCCCTCCTCGGGCGATGAGTTATCTGATGGGTCCGAGTGCGAAAGCAGCGAGAACGCTGCAGAGATACTGATGGCTCACACCACCAACCACGGACCTCCTGGGTATACCACAGGCGGTTCCCGTGGTCGAGACGGTGGCCGCGGTGACGACCACACAGACGCCTATTTTCCCTAGCCTCTCAGTCGGGAGCTGCCCAGGATCCCAGTGATGCGCACACTTATGGAGAACCTGGCCGCAGCCACTCGGATCACTGAATCTATTCAGCCATCCGGTTCTGTGGCTGGAGAGGGCATTCAGCAGATCCAGACTCTGCTGAAAACCTCCCTGAGACAGAATTCGGAGGTGTCGCACTCACACCAGCGCATTTACAGCAAGTCTGCTCGGGCTGACACAGTTTAGTCCGCTCATAGCCCGTTTGCATACGGAAAGCACAAACATTCTCCTCCTCCTCCAAGAGGCCATCATGGAGGACGTTGGCGCGATGATCATAACGTCAGTCAGAAGCCCCTCCGAGGGGCGGCTCGTATGGCAAGCGACCCTATGATGGCGGACGACCTCACTGAGAGGACCGCAATCAGAGTCCCGCTCGGCCCAGGGGCTACGAGGAAGGTGGCCGGCGACCCCCGCTGCTCAACGCCAGATCTATCATCATGCAGAACATGGTGGACAAGAATAGGTTGGTTAGTGACTGAGTGAGTGGATGGGGGACTTCAGGGCTTGAGTGTTTCAGTAGGTTCATCCGAGAGGCCGAGATACCCTCCAACTACAGGTTGGCAACAGGGATCGGAAAGTTTAACGGCGATTCCAAGCCGGAAACCTGGCTCGAGGATTACCGAGTGTCCATCCAAATTGGTGGCCGCGACGACTTTCTTGCAATGAAGCATCTTCCTCTCATGCTGGAGGGATCTGCATGAGCCTGGCTGAACCAGTTGCCTTCTAGCAGCATCTACTACTGGGAGGACCTGGCGTAGGGGTTCATCAAGACGTTTGAAGGCACCTACAAGTGTCCCGGTGGGCTGACGGAATTGAAGCACTATGTCCAAAAGAGCAACGAAACTCTCCGAGAGTACATTCAGCGCTGGACCATGCTGCATAATACTATCGAGAACGTTACCGAGCATCAAGATGTCTACGCCTTCAAGGCCGGCACTCGGTACCGGGAGCTTATCCTGAAGTTCGGCTGATCGGGAGACCTGTCTCTCAGTCAGACCATTGAAATCGCTAATAAGTACGCCAATGGCGAAGAAGAAGACCGCCTCCGAAGCGGCAAAGGGTGAGCCGGCGACACCCCTCAATCGGGGGGAAACGCTAGTAAAAAGCAGAAATAGAAAGATGATCCTCCCGGAAAAGCAGAAATTGCGGCAGTCCCTGGCCAGGGGAAGTCCAAGCAAAAGAAAAAGAAGTCTGGGGCTAACAAGAAATATCCCGAGTACAAATATGAGGTGTTGGATCAGCCCTGTGTTATCCATACTGTCGGAATCGGGGCTCCGCAGACCCAAGAAGGTTCGAACTCTGGGGCGTGTGCGAAGATCTCAAACAGCTCTAGCCTCAAGCTCGCCGCCCCGTAGCCAAGCCTCGTCGAATACGTGCGAGCGGTCAAGAAGATGGACACAGAGATTTACCCAGGTTTGGGCCACCTTGCGGTGTAAGACCCTACTCCTACTTTTGGTGGATTGGCCTCACGAGGAGGTTGGGGATGAACTGGTACAGTGGTTGAGCGACCTCGCGAGGGCTCTCAGATGAGGATGGATCTCTCACTACGGCGGAGGCTAGTCCCTATTTATACTGGCCTTGGTCCTCTTCCCTTATCGCACAGGCGGGAAGGAATCCCACAACGGCCAATTTTGAAAGGAGACAAGAGGTACATCTTATCCTGACTAAAGGTGGTCTTTGCCTGCAAAGCTTCTGGTTGTGACGCAGAGATGGGCTCGGCGATCACATCCGTCCTGCCGAGCTCGTGGTCTTGGTCTTGTTGCACTGGAATGGAAACCTTTGGAGGATTCCTTGGGAACCCGTGTACGTCCTTGCCTCCTTAGCACGAAAGAGGAAACTGCCCCCTTTACGCCCTCTGGCGCCCGCCTGGCCTTGGTCGTCATGGCTCACGTCATCCCAGCCTCATGAGGCCGGGTACCTGCAAAGGAATCTCCGGTCCTCAGGAGGCAGCCTGGGGAGGCCGCTCCCCTGGAGGTCTTGGCGTTGTTCCCTTCGCGAGGCCGGGGCTCTTGCGAGGGCCATGTCTTGGGGGTGTTGCCGCTAAGCCGTACCGGGCCGTCGAGGTGGGCCACGCGCTAGGCCATAGGCAGGCAGGTCTGGGTACCCCCGATCATAGAACGCCGACAGTAGCCCCCGGGCCCAAGGCGTGCTTGTCTTGGCTTCGAGGCGAAGGCAAGGAGCAAAGGGCGAAGATGTCGTGGGCCCCCAATGGCGCATGGGCGAGGCTCGACGCGTGGCACGTGGCACGATGCGGACGCCTCCGCTCCCATGTCGCCTCTGCAACTGCCTAGGCTGACAGAAGCCTAGCGCCCGCTGCCGAGCCATCATTGCTCTTCTTCCCTGTGCCTTTGCTCCCCTGCTCAGATCCCCTTTCCTTCGCGAGAACCTCCTCCACATCCTGGCGCAGCGCCGTCCTTCCTCTTACTCCCCCAACCCCAGGGATCCTTCAGATGGCGCCCGCCGGGAAGTCGAAGTCCGAGGCTCAGGTCTCCGCCTCCTCTTCCCCCTTGCCGGAGCTTACGGCATCCACCATCGCCAAGGAGGGGGACCTTGCCCCAGCACTTCTGTTGATAGCGGGCGACTCCAATGAGTGGGGGCAGACCTTGATCTGGTGTGGTTCTACGGAGCAGCGCACCTTGGCGAAAACATTCTACCCCGTCTTCCTCCACAACGTCTTCTACGGGATCGTCCCGCCCTTCTCGGGGTTCTTCGCCGCCATCCTTGAGCATTACGGGATCCAGGCCGTCCATCTTCAGCCCAATTCCATACTGCTCATGTCTGTCTTTGCCTTCTACTTCGAGGCCTTCGTAGGCGTGAGGCCCTCAGTGGCCCTCCTCCGCCACTACTTCAGCTTGCGGCTCCAAGACGGCGCGCACTGGTCGGCGTGCACCTCCTTCGTCGCGGTCCAGAACGGGAACATGCTCCTGAAAGGCCGGGAAGAAGGTGGAAGGCTTCAAGCACCGCTGGGTCTTCGTGGATGCCTAGGGCCTTGATCCGCGCCTAGAGCTCACCGATCAGACCCTCACATGGGGCTTCACAAAGCTCACCGATCCCCAGGCGAAGCCCGTCTTGGAGCGGATCTTCCTAGACATGGAGGCCAAGCAACTGACCGGGGCGATGATTGTGAAGGAGTTCCTGACGCAATGCCTGGCGCCGCTCTAGTCGCACTCGAGGCCCATGTGGGAGTACGAGGGTGCGGAGGACAACATCAGGCTTCGATCCGCCAGCTTGACAAGCGAGGGGCTGGGTAGGGCCGTGGCTACCCTGCTCCACAGCGACCCTGGGACCTTCCCGAGGCCTACGCCCCGCTGTACCACCATGACGACAGGGAGGAGCTGGTTGCCGCCATGCCCGCCTTTGGCGAGCAAGGGCTCACACCGCCCGAGCACCCCAATTCCCCCGTGTCGGTGGCCTCCGGCGACACCAGCGGCGAGGAAGACTCGGAGGAGACTGAGGACGATGACCCGGAAGAGGTGTCCCCCTGTCGTAGTGCAAGCTCCTCCTCGATCTCGAAGATGACGACGATACCGACGAGCCCCCGGCCACGGACTCCCCGCGATTCGCCAGGGTCCTTACAAGGCCAGGGTCTTCCCCCCGGACCACGCGGGCATCTGGCCAGGCGAACCCGAGGAAACGCGCGGCCGCGCCTCCTCCGGAGGACTCCCCACGTTCCGGCAGGATGATTGAGACGCCGGTCTCGTCGCCGTCCGAGCCGCAGCCGAAAGGCGGGGCGGCCGCTGCAGGGGCAGACGCGGCCTCTCCGGCCGTGGCCCCTCAGGGCGATCTCGCCACCCCTCCGGGCGGCAGCGCCACACCGAAGACCACCACCGAGGTGGAGAGGAAGAGGAAGTGGATTGCGTCCGAGGAGTAAGTAACCTGCCTCACCTTTGGTCCATTATAGATTGTGCGCGTAGTCACGGAACCTTCTCCTCTTGATGGCCAGGGGCGACGACGTGCCGAAGAAGAGGAAGGCGAGCAGCTAGCCGAAGGAGCCCCCTGTCCATAGGGCGCCGTCAGCCTCTGGTCGCGGACGCGGCGGGGGTAGGAGCGCATCGCGCTAACCCAGCGCAACCCTTGGGCGCCCCGGCAACACCGCACCCGGGCACACGGGTGTGGTACCTACTCTTGGTGCCTTGCCGGTGCCGCTTGAGGGCCCGGGCGCCGGGGGTGCGGATGCTCATGAGGCGGCACTCCTTGCCTTGGTCGTGGCGACCCCAGTGCCGGTGGAGGGGGCGATTTCCCGCCCCCTTCTAGCGGAATTTTCCCCCTGAGGACGCAGCGACGTAGCTTCAGGAGGAGCCAGCCCCGTGGGCCAGCAGGCTATGAAGTCGTCCGTCCTTGTCGAGCCCGAGGAGAAACTGGAGCCTCCAGCGCCTCCCACGACCGAGCGCTCACTATGAACAACCTGCGACGTGTGAAGCAGCAGGAGGGAGAGACCCTGCACAATTTCATACAACGCTTCACGACTACATGCCTCAAGGTCCCGAGGGCGTCGGATGAGGCTATTATCTCCGCGTTCACCGACGGCGTCATGGACCCCAAGATTAAGGAGGAGCTCGCCATGAATGACGAACTGTGCTCAGCCTTGGAGATGTTCAACCTGGCGAACAAGTGCGCCAAGACCGAGGAGGGCCGCCTTTCGCTCCGTGCGCTCCCGAAGGCGGAGCCTTGGACAAGAAGACCAAGACCAAGGAGGCGAAGCGCAAGGCCCCAGCGGTACTTGAGGTTGAGCCTGAGGCGAAGCGCAGCCGAGGTGAGGAGCACCCCGCAGGAGGGAGACCGTCCTGCATCTTCCATGGCACCAACAACCACGACACCATCGATTGCCAGGAACTCAGGCTGGTCCGCGCCGAGCACTTCGGCCGGCGCCCTGGACGCACTGACCGTGGCTTCGGCCGCGGCGGAGTCCGTTGGGACAACCGGGAGCCACGTCACGAGTGGCAAGACCGGCCTCGGGAGGACCACTGGCGCGATCGGGCTCGGGAGGACCGCTGGCGTGACGACCCTCCGGAGGGGTCACGCCGTGGCCAGCCTCGTGAGGACCGTCCTTGTGAGGCCAGCCTACCCTCACTACCGCCACCGCCCAAAAGGAAGGAAGAGGACAGGAAGGACGACGGGGCTGGGGGTTTCCAGGAGGTCAGGGTGATAGCCTGTATCCTGGGCGGCGCCCAGGCCCCGGCGTCGAACTGCATCTTCAAGCAGTTCACACGGGAGGTGAATGCGGCTCTCCCAAAGCCCGAAGCCATGCACCCCCTCAAGTGGCCCCAGACCGCAATCACCTTCGATTCGAGGGATCAACTCAGGTGCTCGGCCATGGCGGGCATGCTCCCCATGCTGTGCACTCCGACCATCAGCAACGTCCTCGTCACCAAGACCCTCGTCGACAGTGGAACGGGGCTCAATGTCCTCTCCATTGAGACCTTCGAGACGCTCCAAGTACCGTACGACCAGCTCATGCCGACCAAACCCTTCTCAGGAGTCACTAACGGATCCACAGTCCCCATTGGGCAAGTGCGCTTGCCCGTCACCTTCGGCGGATGCAAGAACTACCACACCGAGATCATCGTCTTCGACGTCGCCCACATCCACCTCCCGTACAACGCGATCCTTGGGTACCCAGCCCTCGCCAGGTTCATGGCGGTGACCCATCATGGCTACAACGTCCTCAAGATGCCAGGGAGTGGCGGCGTCATCACCGTCGCCTGCGATGAGAATGATGTCGTCTACTCCCTCGAGCGTGCTTACTGCGCTGCGGCGGCCGAGCACTCGGACGACGAGGAAGATGCCCTGCCTCGTGAGGATGCACATAGGAAGAAGAAGCAGCTCCTCACCACAGGGCGCTAGGGGGCTGGGACCTCCAAGGACGCCGCCTCAGGCTCCACGCACAGGGACGGGGCCCTACCCTCCATCGCATAGGAAAGCGCGCTCGGCGCCCCCCTTGGGTCGGGCTCGGGGGCTTCCATCCGGGAGGCTCCCGGCTTGGCCGGTGAGACAAGGGAGGCACTCGGGCACAACCTGATGGCGCGTCCTGACACGCGTCTGCCTGAGCCAGGAGCACGGTGCGAGGCGCCGAGCTGGCAAGAGTCCGTCATCAGAGTGATCGAGGAGCTTCAGGAGGCACAGGCCATGCGAGGCGGGAGCTGCCCTGCACCACCAAGCACAGCCGCCATCGTCGGCACGGTCGACCAGCCGCGCGTCTGCGTCAACGCACTCGCAATCAAGACGGCCGCGTCCCAGGGCCTCTTTTGGCAGACATGTGCCGATCGTGGATGGGTCTACCCGCACAACTACGTCCGCATGCCCTTCGGCCTGGCGAACACAGACGTCATGTTCCAGCGCCTTGCCCAGGCCATGCTCATACCTTGCCTGGCGAGGCGCGGCGAGGAGTTGGAGGAGATACCCGGACCGAGCAGGGGTCCCGGGCCCCGGGGGACGACGGGCTCGTGAGGGTCGCGCTCGTGGAGGTACAAGATCAGGCTACGACGGCAGCTTCGACTCTTCAGCGGCATGGCCTCCAGGTGATTTTTTGTTGGTCTGTGCCAGGTAACTTTTTGGTTTACTCCGTTTGAGGGCACCCACCGGGCCGCATTATCCGCAGGCGATCAGGGCATACCCCTGCAGCCGGCTCAATTACACATATTTCAGTAGCTTTTCATGCATGTGATCTATTTCCTAACGTTTCACCTTGCCTGCACGGCTCTTTGCCGGCGTGAATGTCGCCGCACTCGAATGATCCTACCTTCGACCGCCTCATGAGAGGACTGGGCACGGCATCTGTGCTCGGGTCCGTCCCTCCAGCATCGATAAATCCAGTGGCTGAGTAATGTCTGGCGGGCCGGCCCCGTTCACGTCACCTCCTGGGGTCACTGGTGCTTGGCCCTCTCATGCGATGGCCCTAGGGAGCACGTTCGGCGCAGGCTTCTCCAAAATTTGCAAGACCTCGGACGGCGCTATCTAAAAGAAGATCCAGGCGCAAACCGCCTTTGAGGTAGGGACCTCGCGAGGCCAAAGCGCCCTCACGAGCTCCCAGATACACCTCCCAGTTCTACCGTGCAAGCCACGCGTATGAACTCAATGGGTTGTACACGCCCGGAGCCCCCCGAGGACGCGGAGGGGTTCCTTCCCACGCAATGTGGAAGCCCCATGCTCCATGCTGGCGGACAACACGGTCCACCAATGACTATGCCCACGCAAGGTGGAAGCCCCATGCCCAGTGCTGGCGGATAACACGGTCCACCAATGAATATGCCCACGCAATGTGGAAGCCCTACGCTCCGTGCGGGGGATAAAAAACCGAGGGCGCCCCAGCAGCTGCATCTAACCTCAGGAAGGCCCCTCGCGGCCCCTTCTCGCTGCGTTCCCCTGGGATGTACGCGTGAGGGGGCTGCACGGGGCTACTACCAGGCCAAGCCTGGTACACGCCACCTTCCCAGGTCTGCCAAACCTGGTCTTCACGTGCCCATCTCAGGAAAAGCTGGCGAGGAAAGGTATGGGACCCGCTCGTACGTCAAGGGGGACTCCTGAGCATCGCGACTCAGGAGCCTCACTGGCCACGTAGCCCCTCACCCCTTGGAACCGTCCTGGTGATCCGGATGGCCCAACGGCGGCTGAGGTATGCGCGGGGCCGGGCCCTGCCGACGCAGAGCACAAGGTGTTCAAAATTTCCAAGTTAATCCGGCCTTCACCATGTTCCCTTCATGAGGGCTGCTCGTACGTCAAGGGGGACTCCTGAGCATCGCGACTTAGGAGCCTCACTGATCCTGTAGCCCCTCACCCCTTGTTCCGTCCTGGTGATCCGGACGGCCCAACGGCGGCTGAGGTATGCGCGGGATCGGGCCCTGCCGACGCAGAGCATCACAGTAAGCAGGAAGGAAACAAGGCGAAGAAAGAAATCGCACAATTCAATAGTTATTACAAGCATTAAAAGTTTTTGCAAATACTAACAAGTCTAACGCCTCCGTAAGGCACGATGAACGTTGCAGGAAAGGAACAAGGAAGAAGAATTAGGAGGAGCCGTCGCCACCACTCGTCCCAGCCGCGGGGAACTCGTCGTCGATGTCACTGGCATCGTCTTCTTCGCCGCTAACCCTTGCAGCTTCAGGAGGCGGAGGAACAGCGACGCAGGTGAACCTCTTCATCAGCGGCCCCACGGCGTCCTTCACGGCCGCTGCCGCGGCGACACGATCCCCGGGATCTATCGGGCAGATCACGGAGCTGAAGTCAAACCCCGGCTCGCGGAGGTGGAGGTGGCTGAAGACACGCGTCGCGGCCTCAGAAAAGAGGTTGCGGCATTCACTCTCCAAGACTTCCTCCACCTTGACAACGTCACCCTCCAGCGCCTCGACGAGCTTTGAGGAGAGCCCCGCGAAGCCGCTCTCCGGAGCCGCCAGGCGCTCCGAAAACCCATCCCGGTAGAGGGAACGGAGCGCTTGGCGGAGCCGAAGCTCGACGGAGGGGAAGGCGCTGAGCTCCGCAGCCTTTTTCTCCTCAGCTGCGGCAAGGGCTTTCTCCCTGGCGTCAAGCTGAGCCTTCTCTGCAGCAACTTCCTCCACCCGTGCGTCCAGATGCTTGCGCTCCGCGGCTTGGGTGGCCGATCCTTTGGACAGCGCGGAGTCTCGATCGGCGAGCTCAGCCTTGCAGGTCTCCAGGGCTTCGTCTTGCCGACGCAGCTGTGCCGCAAGCGCGGACTTCTCCTCCTGGAGAGCCTTCAGGCAGGCCTCCACCTCTTCGCAGCGCCTGCCAGCAGACGCCGTGTCGGCCAGTGCCACCTCGCGGGCTGCCCTGGGTGACACGGCCTCCTTCTCGCTCTCCGCCGCGGCGGCGTCGGCCTGGCCCCAAACTGCCAAGGCAGAGGCGTCGGCCTGGAGCCACCCGGAGAGGATCCCCAGACGCCCACTCCCGAGGCGATCGTTGGTACCCCCGAGGGCGTCCCGAACCTGACCCAGAGCGGTGAAGGCCCCGTCCAGGACGTCGAGGCCGTGCGACGCAGACATCGAGGCCTTCTCCGGAGAAGTCGCCAGTGTGATCACAGGAGACGCCCCCAGGGAGGCAGCAACACAAGGAGCAGGGGGCTCCGGGGGCTGCGCCACGACCACGGGAAAGATGGATACAGACGGATCGATGGGCGGCTGGCCCTCAGGAGCTGGCTCTCCGAACAGCGACGCCGACACGCCCTCGAGGACAGGAGTGGCCACGCCAACAGGCATCGGGGGCTCAAGGGGCTCCACGGAAGCGGCCAGGAGGGTTGCCTCGTGATCCCCCATGTCTGCAGCGTTAGGCGCCTCGTCAGGCGACGGCAAGGCGACATGAGCGGGCGACGCGTCGGAAAGCACCCGCGGCTTGACGCCAGCTTTCTTCTTCCTCATCTTCGGCATGGTGACATTCCTGGGCAACAAGCAAAGAAGGGATCATCAGCACGCGAGCTACCGGCAGACGGCCAAGGTTAGGTGGGACTACTTACTCTTCGACGCCGACCCACTTCCTCTTCCTCCCCACCTCGACGACGGCGGGAGCATCCACACCTCTCTCCACGAGGGCGCCGATATATGGGGAGGCAGGGGCACTAGCCGCAAGGACAGCCGCCGGAGGAGCCGCTCCGGCCCTGGACCCGTCAACCTCGCCCGTGAACTGCGATTCGGGCGGGGGCGAGACGGGCGCTTTGACCGCCTTGCCGGTGGAAGAAAGATCCACCAAAGGAGACTCCACCCCGCGCTTCCTGGGGGTGGCCAGGCAGGCAGACCGTGTGGCACGAGGGGCTGGTCCCGGCACCCTGAGGACCTTGGCGGGACGCGGAGAACCAGCAGCAGAGGCTTCACCAACATCGTTGTCGTCCTCAAGGTCATGCAAGAGCGTGCTCTGTGACGGGGGAGACACCTCCACCAGGTCGTCATCCGCTGGTTTCTCCGAATCCTCCCCGCCCGTGGTGTCGCCGGAGGACACCATCACCGGGGAGCCAAGGCCCTCAGCTGGGGAGAGCCCCAGTTCATTGAAGACAGGCATCGCAGCGACCAGATCGGCCCCGTCGTCGCGGCAGTACAGCGGGGCACAGTCGTCAGGATAATCTCTGGGGTTGCCGTTGAGCAGGGTTGCGACAACTCTGCTCAGCTCCCCGGAGGGCATGGGGGCAGAACGAAGCCTGAGGTCGTCGCCGCTGCCTCGGTATTCCCACAAGGGCCTCGAATGCGACTGGAGGGGTGCCTGGCGCTGCTTCAAGAACACCTTCACTATCATCCCCCCAGTCAGCTTCTTGGCACTGATATCGCGAGAGATCTGCTCCAAGACGGGCCTGGCCCGGGCATCGGAAAGCTTCGCGGAGCTCCACGCGGAGGTCTTCTCCGAGGGCCCCTTCGGCAGATCCAAGCGGGGGTTGGTGCTCTTGAGATCCATGAAGACCCAGCGATGCCTGAAGTTCTCCACCTTCTTCCTGGCCTTTAAGAGCATGTTACCGCTCTGGACCGCGACGAAGGAGACGCACGCCGACCGCTGAGCGCCGTCGTGCACGCGCAAGCCGAAGAAATGGCGGAAGAGGGCCACCGAAGGCTTCACACCTACAAAAGCCTCGCAGTAGAAGGCGAAGACGGACAAGAGCAGGATGGAGTTGGGTTTGAGATGAAGGGATTGGATCGTATAGTGGTCGAGGATGGCGGTGAAGAACGCGGAGAAGGGTGGGACGAGCCCAGCGAAGACGCTGTGAAGAAAGAAGGGATAGGCCGACTTGGACGAAGGCCGCTTCTCCAAGGAGCCGCCCCATATCAAGGTCCAGCCCCACTCGTTGGTCCCGTCCGCCGTCGACAGGAGCACCGGGACGAGGTCTCCGTCCTTGGCAATGGTGGACTCCGAGAGCGCCGGTGAGATGGGAGCGGAGGCTGAGCTCTGGGCCTCTGGCTTCGACTTGCCAGCGGGAGCCATCGAGAAGTTCGCGGGGCCGACGCGGCAAGGAGGAGGACGGAGCGGTGCCGGGATCTGGATAGGTCTCTGCTAAGGCCGGGGATCTGGAAGTAGGAGCAAGAGTGAGGAAGAGGAAAGCAATAATGGCTCGGCGCTTGAAGTCAGGCTTTAGTCGATTCGAGCGGTGACCGAGGGGGCGTTGGACACCCGACACCAACCGCACGGCGCGCGCCAGTCCTGACCCGCAGGCGTTTGGGGCCCGCGGCGCTTCGGGCCGTCCTCAGCGGCTTCACCTAGAAGCCGGCTCGAGCGCGCCTTGGGCCCGGGGGCTACTGTCAGTGTTCTGGGAACGGGGGTACCTAGACCTGTCTGCCTGTGGCCCAGGGCATGGCCCACCTCGTTGGCCAAGCGCGGCTGGAACGGCCCCACTCAAGACAAGGCCCTCGCGAGGACCCGAGCTCGTGAGGAAGACAACACCAAGACCAACAAGGAGTGGGCCTCCTCAGGTCCCCTCCGGAGCGGCGGAGATCTCTATGCAGAACCCGGTATCAGGAGTCAAGGATGACGCAAGGAAGGACGGGCGGGTGCCAGCGCGCTAGTCGGTGCAGTTTCCCCTTTGGTGCAAAGGGAGCAAGGACGTACGCGGGTTTCCAAAGCACCACCCAAAGGTTTCCATTCCGGTGCAACAAGACCATGACCGCGAGCCCAGCAGGACGGATGTCATCGCCGAGCCCACCTTTGCATCATCGACATCCACTTTGTAGGCGAAGACCACCTTTGGACAGGGCGGGGATGTACTCCTGTCCCCCTTCGAATTTGGCCGTTGTGGGATCCCTTCCCGCCATTACGATAAGGGAAGAGGACCCGGGCCGCTGCTAAATATAGAGGCTAGGTTGAACCGTAGAAAGAGGAAGGACCGGGGAGACAACAAGGCAAGCAGAGAGCCAAGAACACCACTCGAGTGCCCTCCCGAGGCCGCTCACCATTGTACTAGTTCATCCACCACACCTCCTCATGAGGCAATCCACCAAAGCAGGAGTAGGGTATTACGCTTCGTAGCGGCCCGAACCTGGGTAAATCATCGCGTGCTCCTTCTTCCTCGTCATCGTGCGAGTTCGTCGTAGAAATCATCGAGTAGCGAGCTAGGTAGGGCGAGGCTGCAGGGGATCTTCGCACACGCCCCCGTGTTCGAACTTCTTTGGGTTTTCCGGAGCCCGAAATCCGACAGCAGCCTCCGGCGGTGCACGGTCTTGATGCCGGCGCAGCGGTGCGGGGAGCGCACATGCGTCACCTCGTGGGCGCGACACCACCTGGCAGCTTGCCTCATCTCGTGCCCGTGCCGGCACCCCATGTGGCAGGTTGCGACGGCGCGCTTCGCGTCTAGGCTCGGGGACGGCGCCGTGCAGAGAAGGAGGAGGAGGTGCACTGTGAGCCACGTCGCCCACTTGGGAGGGCGAGGGACGGAGCGACTGGGAGGGTGCCGGGACCTCGCCGGCGGCGTTGACAATCTCGGCGATGCGACCAAACCACTCGTCGGCGGGACTCTAATGCAGCAGCTCGCGCGCCATGTGCAGCACAGCCTGCGCGTTCGCCGGCCCGTGGCGAGCGTGGGAGGACGACGCCGTGGCGGGAACGAGGGACGGAGTAGTGGTGCGGCCATCGCACCACGCGGTGGGTGGCTGCGACGAGTCCCGCTGCTTGTGAGCGGCTGGGTCAATGGCAGCGTTAGCTGCAAGAGAGGTGGAGCGGCGCAGGACGCCGCGGCCCACGGGCGCCGTCTGGGCAACGCGGGCAGCCCGGCGCTCGGCGCGGACTCGGCGAGCGTCAGCCATGGGAGTGACCAAGCGGAACTGGAGGGAGGATCACGACACGCCCCTATCTGGCGCGCCAAATGTCGGAATCGGGGCTCCGCAGACCCAAGAAGGTTCGAACTCTGCGGTGTGTGCGAAGATCTCAACCAGCTCTAGCCTCAAGCTCGCCGCCCCACAGCCAAGCCTCATCGAATACGTGCGAGCGGGCAAGAAGATGGACACAGAGATTTACCCAGGTTCGGGCCACCTTGCGGTGTAAGACCCTACTCCTCCTTTTGGTGGATTGGCCTCACGAGGAGGTTGGGGATGAACTGGTACAGTGGTTGAGCGACCTCGCGAGGGCTCTCATGTGAGGATGGATCTCTCACTACGGCGGAGGCTAGTCCCTATTTATAGTGGCCTTGGTCCTCTTCCCTTATCGCATAGGCAGGAAGGAATGCCACAACGGCCAATTTTGAAAGGGGACAAGAGGTACATCTTATCCTAACTAAAGGTGGTCTTCGCCTGCAAAGCTTCTGGTCGTGACGCAGAGGTGGGCTCGGCGACGACATCCGTCTTGCCGAGCTCATGGTCTTGGTCTTGTTGCACTGGAATTTAAACCTTTGGGGGATTCCTTGGGAACCCACGTACGTCCTTGCCTCCTTAGCAAAAAAGAGGAAACTGCCCCTTCTGCGCCCACTGGCGCATGCCTTGCCTTGGTCGTCATGGCTCACGTCTTCCCAGCCTCATGAGGCTGGGTACCTGCATAGGAATCTCCGCTCCTTGGGAGGCAGCCTGGGGAGGCCGCTCCCCTGGAGGTCTTGGCATTGTTCTCCTCGCGAGACCGGGGCTCTCGTGAGGACCTTGTCTTGGGGGTCTTGCCGCTAAGCCGTACCGGGCCATCAAGGTGGTCCACGCGCTGGGCCGCAGGCAGGCAGGTCTGGGTACCCTCGATCCCAGAACGCCAACACATACCAAAAAAAGATGAAGAGGGCAATGTGATCTACCCAAAGCACACCACTCGGGAGTGCGGAATGCTCAAGCAAGAAATGGGTAGAGAGACCTCTGCAGAGAAGGTTGACGATGAGGAAGGTGAGGATGCTCCCGAGCATCCGAACGTCGACAAGGTCCTAAACATGATTTTTGCTGACGTCGAAAGCAAGAGTCAGTTGAAGGTAGTCAACCGGGAGGTGAACATGGCAGCTCCGACTGCCGTCAAGTAGCTCAACTGGGCGAAGACTCCTGTTACCTTCGACTAGTCGGATCATCCAGCCCACATAGCCCCCCTGGGAGGCAAGCACTGGTTGTCGACCCGGCTGTCAATGGAGTCCGACTGCGCAAAGTCCTGATGGATGGTGGCAGTGGACTCAACATAATTTACGCCGACATGCTCAGGGCAATGGACATTCCGATGTCCTGACTGAGCAAGAGCAATATGCATTTCCACGGGGTTATCCCTGGGAAGAAGGTTGCATCACTCAGCCAAATCGCACTAGATGTCGTGTTCGGAGTCAAGAAAAATTTCCGAAAGGAACGCCTGACGTTCGAAGTGGCGGACTTTCGAAGCGCCTATCACGCCATCATGGGTAGGCCTACCTACGCACGTTTCATGGCCTGTCCATGTTATGTGTATCTTAAACTTAAGATGCCTGGGCCGAAAGGAGTGATCACGGTGACCGGCGATCAGATTGTTGCCGAGGAGTGCCTCCAGCAAGGCTCTAAGATTGCCAACGAGCAAGTACTCGCAATCGAACTCGACGGCTACAAGAAGGCGGTGCACACTGCGGATTTGCTCATGTCGAAACGGCCGGCAACAGAATCAGCTTTCCAGTCGGCCGGTGAGACCAAGCAAGTTCACATTCACCCAAACGATCTGAGTGCTGCTCCTACGAACATCTCGACGACACTCGACAAAAAATAGGAAGCCGAGCTCATCCAGTTCCACCATGAAAACTGGGATATCTTCGCATGGAAGCCTTCTAACATGCCAGGGGTTCCAAGGGAGCTGGCTAAGCACCGACTCTGGGTCAATCCGAATATCAAACCGATCAAGGAGCGCTTGCGTCGATCCTCCGTCGAGAAGCGCAAGGCGATTTTGGTGAAGAAACCGTTCGGCTCCTAGCCGCCGAGTTCATTCGCGAAGTGTACCATTCCGAGTGGCTGGCCAATCCAATATTGGTACCCAAGAAGGACAAGTCCCTCCGGATGTGGATTGACTTCAAGAACCTCAATAGGCCTGCCCGAAAGATAATTTTCCCCTTCCCCGCATATACCAGATAGTAGATTCCACTGCTGGATGTGAACGCCTGTCATTCCTGGATGCGTACTCCGGGTATCACCAGATCCGAATGTATGGACGAGATGAAATAAAAGCAGCCTTTATCACCCCATTCGGGTGTTTCTGCTATATCACTATGCCATTCGGTCTCAAGAATGCGGGGGCAACCTTTATGCGCATGATACAAAAATGCTTGCAAAAGCAAATCAGTCGAAACGTGGAGGCATATATGGATGACATCGTGGTCAAGTCCAGGAAAGGTTCCGACCTCCTGGCAGACCTTGTCGAAACCTTCGCGAATCTGCGGCGTTTTCAGATAAATCTTAACCCCGCAAAATGAACATTCGGAGTGCCACTAGGCAAGCTACTCAGCTTTCTCGT
The DNA here is from genome assembly GCA_039707655.1 of Elymus sibiricus. Lineage (NCBI taxonomy): Eukaryota > Viridiplantae > Streptophyta > Magnoliopsida > Poales > Poaceae > Elymus > Elymus sibiricus. Next base: position 226,277,182 of record CM077665.1, on the reverse strand, counting down.
TTTTTTAGGAACTTATGACAGTGGGGGTGAAATCCCCACTGACTTTGTATTAATTGGTTAATAAACAGCCATTACAAAGTAGTATGTACAACCAAGGGAGGGGGAGGGGGAGAGGGGAGGTCAGACTAGGTTAGTTACCTACAAACTATCAGCCATCTCAGTGATGAAAGAGTGGTGTTTTTGTTTTTATCTATGGACAAGCATAGCAAAGTCCTTTTTGAATATGGTAGTCCAAGACGCCAGGGAGGGACGCACCCCTCTGAACAACATATCATTTCTCTCTTTCCAAATCCCCCAGGCAGCCACGGTAAAGATGTCACGCCCAAGACGCGATCCTATCCTCATTTTGGCTCGAGGGCCTCGACAGGGATAGAAGCGCATCTCGTCGTTTTCGCAAGAATGGATATCATTACAAGTACATGTAAAGAAGAGATGAGTATATGGAATTGGCTTACACTCGCCACAAGCTGCATCAAAATTACATCCATACAACAACATATCCAAACATCATACAGAAGAGCAATGTCCGACTACGGACAAAAACAAACGATAAAATTCCATCCATCCTTGCTATCCCAGGCTGCCGCCTGGAACCCATCCTAGATCGATGAACAAGAAGAACTCCAAATCAAACAAACATCGTGCTCACGTCAAATCATCGCATTACATGTACCTGTAACTGTTGTTGTAGTAATCTGTGAGCCACAGGGACTCAGCAATCTCTTTTCCAAGGGTATCAAGACTATTAAAGCTTAATGGGTGAGGTATGGTTAAGTGGTGAGGCTGCAGCAAGCACTTAGCATTTATTTTAGTGGCTAACTTACGAGTACAAGAATAAAGGGGGATGATTGTCGCATTAATGGACGTGATCTAGTAATGATCTCTAAGAGATCCTGAACACCTACTTACGTCAAACATAACCCCACACTGTTCTCTCTCGGATAAGGACTCACGAGAAGAGACAGTCACGGTTACGCACATAGTTGGTGTATTTTATTTGAGTTTACTTCAAATTTGCTATGACCGGGTGTTAAACAAAGTTTCCAAGTTGCCACGTAACCGCGGGCATGGCTTTCCGAAAGATTTAACCCTGCAGGGGTGCTCCAACTCATCCATCACAAACTAACCACACGCCGCGGGAATAACCTCGACCACGAATCTCGTGATCTTCCTAGGCAATTCCGTTGGAAAACCGCAACCTCGAGATAGCCCGAAGTATTCTTGGAATTCCTCGCACAAGACATTTGAGAAAGGTAAAACAAATCCAGTAAGGCCGCCCGGCGTGTCGACGATCCCGATAGGAGCCGCGTATCTCGTTCTCAGGACACGACGGATAAGCTAGTGTATAGTGGCCTGATATACATCACCCGAGTTGCCCCGGGGTGGCCCCGCACAGTGCTCTATTTTGGACCAATACTCATGAGGAGCACTAGCCCGGGTTGTTAATAAATTATCCGCGGGTGCCGGCGGGTCCCTATGCAATTTTAGTTGTTATTAGGCAAATGTAGTACCAATGTTGGGCCTTGCCAGGGAAGTTTTATCCTAAAGCGAAAATCAAGGGGGTCCCCATAACAACCCCGAGCATGTTAGGAGCGCTCAATTATGGAACATAACACCGCTACACAAGTAACTAGGGCGGCATGAGTGGAACAAAACACCGTGCAAAAGGCCAAGCATTCCACCCTTTACCTAGTATATATGTGCATTAAATTAAATAGCAATAATATTGTGATATATCAAAAAGGTTATCCATGTTGGCACCTGGAACAATTTGCACCTGCAACTAGCAACGCTATAAGAAATGCTGAGCAAGCAGTAACATAGCCAAACAATGTTTGCTGGGATGTGGAGGGGTTAGAGGTTTTTCATGGCAATTTGGGAGGCTTGACATACAAGCGGTAGGTAGCGAGACAACGCTAGAAACCAGACATCTAGCATGGCAATGATAGTAATGGTATCCAGGGAAATGATCATCTTGCCTGAGATCCCGCTTGGAAGAAGATCGAGTCCATGAAGAAGACGAACCAACGTAGTCGAACGAATCCTGACACTCCAAATGCTTTGGGAACTCTATCGAGAAGAAGCAATCCGAAAACAACAATCAACACACGAGAACACCACAACATATGCATGACATGGCAAGCACAACAATCAACTTCTACACATTAAGTGAAGCTCAATATGCAACGAGTTGCATATTGACGAAACTCCACATTCAAATATTTAGTTCACTCCCATTTAGGTGCACGGCAATATTAAATGTTGTTAAACATGGCAAGAGGTGAAGCATAAGTAAACTAGACATCTAGGCATATTAAATGAGGCCGGAAACAACATATAGCATTTCCGAAACAACCCCATATGTTAATTTCAAAATTGGTCCACATCTAAACTAATCATGTTTTATATTTCTTAAATAGCAAAACAAAATGCACCATGTGATTCTACTCGTCATTCTAGTTGATTTACATATATAGATCATATAAAACGGAGCTACGGCCTAAAATATATGACCATCACAAGATTATATGCCATGAATGCAAAATGCATGCAAACAACAACCACAAATATACCAAATCATGGATGCAGCAAGATATTATGAAACTACATGAAATTCTAGTCAAGTTACATGTGCAACATGTTCAAACTACGGTTCAACAAGTACAACCAACACAAGTTTTAGTTCAAATCTGCCCAAAACAGCAACATGGCATATTGCACACATGAAAACAACAAGCCCCAAGATCCTAATATTTACAAACTAAGCATGGGGCTGTAGCATATAACACACACTTCATTTCATCTTCACATATCATACTCAAAAGAGTCATAGATCACATGGTAGGAAGCTCACAACATGGCAACAAAATATAGCAGATTAGGACTTAGTGAAAATAACAGTTTTTTTGCATAGCACATTTTTCATGGAGGCATATTGGCAGCAGTAAAACTATATTATACAAGTCATATATTGGCATGAAACTTAACAGCATGGTAGTAGACATGATGCAATACAATTCATACCATGGTGGCAAGGTCTAATTATGCATAGAAACGTGGCTTGCATCATCACAACATGGCATTAGGAAGAAAACAGATTCTCAGACTTAGTGAAAATTAGAGTAGACATGTGCAACAGTTTTTAACAGATTGACATATTGAACAACAGAATTAATTATGATGCTAAACCTATTCATGCAAACTATTGGCACAACATGATAGGCAACAACATGCTTAACAAAAGACTCCGTGGTGGCAACCACAAAAGACTCCTAGATCAATAGCAAATCACATGGCAACACAGCAACAAAATATTCCAGATTCCAGACTTAGAAATATTTAGACCCCTCAAAACAACACATTTTTATGGCATGTTGGCAACAAGAAAATAACACCTAAACATGCATTTCTATAGCAACCAAAAATACCAGGGCCTAACACACATGACCAAGGGCATATCTCATGTTTGCAACTATTCCAAAATATGCATGGATTAATTCACACGAATTAAACAAAAGGGCATCATAGCTAAAATGCATGCACACAAAAATGCTCAAATGACAAAACTAATTGCGCTGATAAATTCTATGGATTTTTCTACCCCACAATCATATATAATATGCATAGGTTCATGTAGGAAATTATGTCACAATTAATTAGGCAAGTTTATGGCATAAACCTATTAGCAAAGTTATGTATGCAAAATAAATGCAACCAACACATGAAATATTTTTAGCATGCATGAAAAAGGCCTAAAAAATGCTACACATTTTACATGCAAGGTTTGATTAATTTGGATGCACGATTCAATAATTATGCACAATGCAACAAACATGATATTTATGCAAAATAAGGAAAACAACATGTTAAACATTTTAAAACATGGATGAATGTGGCATATTACGAATCTACACAAAATTCTACACATTTTACATATATAAAATATTTGGATATGATGCACGGTTTATTAATTATAGACACTTTAAAAAACATGGCTTTTCTATAATTATAAAATGCACTGAATAATTGACAAATTCGCATGACATAAAAAAACGCTATCGGGCCGGAACTGAATCTGCACAGGCCTATAGGTGTGGGTGTAACATAGCTAATATGTGCACTGCGCACTGGATAGGGGAAAGGTTGGAAGCTCACCAAGGCCTCTTGGGCCGGTCGGTGAGGAGGCCCACGGGGCGATGGAGAGCCGGGACGGGGCGAGGAAGGCCGGCGCTGGGCCTTGCGCTCCCGGTGGCCCACGCACGGGCGAGCGGCGGTTGGTCGAGCGGCTCGCTCCTCGCTCTCCCTCACGGAAGCAGCGGCAGCGGCCACAGGTCAACGGCGCCGGCGACGAACTCGAGGCAGGCAGGGAACCAGGGATGGGGATCCGGTCCGGCACTGACGGATCTGGCGAGATCCGGGCACGTGACGGCGGTCTTGGGTGGAGCTCAAGGCGGTGGCGCGCAGGGAGGCGGTGGTCGGCGGCGACGACGTGCAGCAGCGGAGATCCGACGGCTCTGCTCGCCGGCAGCGGCCGGAGGCGGAGCCAGGGCTCGGGTCCATGGGGCCACAGCAAGAGGAGCTCACGGGAGCGCTCGGGAGGCGTACGGTCGCTGCAGGCTGCGTACGGGCGGCGGCGACAACCCGGGCTCGGGGTGGGCCTGAGAAGGGCTCAGCAGGGCCGCGGCGGCTGGGGTGGAGCTGGGGCAGTGCTGGGGCGCCACTTGGCAGTCTCCGGTTGGCTGCGAGGTGGCTCAGGCGGCGGTTGGCCCGTGGCGGCACGCCAAGTGGTGGTGGTGGGCTGGTTCGGCACGGAAACCGAGGTGGGAGGTAGGGGAAGCCATTTTGGGCAGGGGGAGGCTGCTATTTATGGCAGTTTGTCTAGGGTTTGGGTCTAGGGGTGGTTTCTTGACCCTCCGATCGCGATCGGACGGTCCGGTTGAAGGGGTAGGTGTTAGGTGGGCTAGTGGGCTGTGTAGAGGGGTGTTGGGCTGAGATGAGAGGGAAGTTTGCGGCCCGTGACAGAGTTTTGAAACACCGAAAACGCCCGACGAATAAACCGATGACGGTGCCGCTACGGTCGACCGTTGGGGTATCAAACGAACTCTGATTGGGACGAAATTTGGCAGGCGGTCTACCTTCAATATAACAAGACCGCTCACCAACTTTCGACCCAATCCGAGAATATTTTTCGCGCGCTTTTGAAAACATTTTTCAAACGATGTCGCGGGCGCGTGTGTGTGGTTGGTCTCAAAACGGTCAACGGCAAGAACGGAGAGAACCGGCGACTACGAACGGATGCGGTTTTGAAAAATTGATGGCATCATGCGATGATGAATGCGACAAACCAAAGAATCAGACGACGAGAAAGGAAATAAGAGGGGAATCTTCTGGAGCGTCGGTCTCGGGCTGTTACAACTCTCCTCCACTTACAAGAGATCTCGACCCGAGATCTTAGAATGAGAAGGGGAAGAGAAAGAGCAAGAGGAAGAGGTAAGGCTTAGTTGCTTCTTTGACAAACGAGTGAAACCAACGATTCTTGACGGTTGCAAAGAGATGAAGAATGATATGAGAAACAAGCAAGAATTCAAAAGAAATTTTGGCAGCACTTCGGTAGGATAGAGGGACAAAATTTGATAAGATGGAAAGAACTTGAAAGATAACACAACCCTCCGGTTAAATGGACAAGCAATGAAAGAACACGATCTTGAAAAAACAAGAAGATGGTTGAAGAGAGCAACATCACAATGCCTCCGGAGCAAAAGAATAGAAGCTAGATCGATGGAAAGAAAAGAATGGAGAAGGAAATGACAACTTCTATTGCAATTGAATTGAAAGCATCCTTACCAGAAGGATTGAACGGAGTTGTTGCCAATCAATAACGAAAAGAGAAAACTTGTTGTGGGCTTATGGAAACATCTCAACATTATGAGGTGACAACCCGCCACTAACGAAAACAAGGATTGCTTGGGAATAATAGGATATGCAAACTTCTTTCAACAAGAGGATACATTGAGAAATTGGATCATTGATAAACACCATGATAGCAACAATCTTTAGGAAGTGCTTTAGGTGAAATCCAATCCAAGATAACTCTAAGAAAGGAATGATGGATTTAATTATCTCACTCTTGATAATTATCTTCGAGACTCCTCATGAATCAAGAATGCTATAATACCATCTCAGAGATAAGGGAGAAGAATTGCACTTGAAATGCAAGATAAAGAATACTTGAGCTACTCCAACAAGAATATTGAAGAACACTTCGAGAAGGAATTAAATCCTTGAAGAACCACCATGAGGACCTCCGTATACGAAAGAATGATCAACAGAAATGAAGGTAGAAAAGGATAGATTATGACGTTGCAAGGATTTAGATGAATCTTCGTGATGAGGTACTTGAGACAACTTGGAACTCCGGAAACGAAATGAAGAGCACTTTGGACAAGGAATTGATATCATGATCAACCTCCGAAAGAAGGATCGAAATCACCTTGATAAACAAGAATAAGAATTATGTTATGCTTATCCTTCATCAAGTTAAATTGATGACAAGCAACGGATTTAGCATACCGCTTATTCGTCTTGAAAAGAATTGAAGAGACAGAGATATAGAGCACAAACTTGAAGAATTTCTGAATGAACCACCGGTAAGAATTCACAAAGGAATGAGGAAACTACGAATGAATGGAGATACAAGAGAACGAAGAGACCATGATCCGCCTAATAGAAAACTTGAACGAAGTACCGGAATAATTGAGATACGAACGAAGAGGGAACAATTGAGAAGAATTTGAGAATGAAAGCTGAAAGCTGAGAACGAAGAAATCTTCTGAAATGATGGCCTTCGGAGGATCGAGAAATGACAACTACACTGAAATGCTCCGGATAGATATGAAAGGAATTACTCATGATCGAAACCAATTTAGGAGGATAACACGAAGTTGAAGCCATGAATCTCTGAGAATGGAACAAGATTTAAGAGAAACTCCCCCTCGGTCTTCAATGCTGAGATTGATGACGAGAAACACCACCAATAATTACTGCGACACTCCGGAACAAGAATAAAGAAAGGTTTAGCCAACGATGAAAATAATTTGAAGCTATCTTAGATAAGGAATATGACTGATGAAATTCATTCTTACGTCATAATTGAAAAGAACTTGAGATCTTCGGAGAAGATTAAAAGAGTCAGGTAAGATCCTGGGGAAAACCTGTGGGTTATGGGTCCACTGAAGGAAACACCGTTGAAACAATTGCTAGAAGAGAGATTGCACCGGTATAAAATAAAACTTGATGAGGTGAGAACCTCGAAACACTTAAGAGGATTTGAATGATAACACGAATCTTCTGAGATAACTTCTGACTCCGGATCGAATTGAGAGAGATGAATAAGCAAGAGAGGCTTGGATAAGAATTTCAACATGGGAGAGCAATTAGAGAATGAAAATGATATGATGAGCACTGAACACTTGAATTGAATCCACCGGAGAAGAAAACGAGAATGAAGAACGATGAACTTAGCACTTGAATCACCGGATACATCACGGAAGAGAAGATAGCGAAAGCATCACATGAATAGAAAAGGCACTCGAATGAGAATTTAATTGTTGAAGAAAAAGGGCGGGGAAAAACATAGACAACTTGATACCGATGAGATGAACTCCGGAAAGAAATATGAGGATTGATCTTGCAATATTGGAGAGGGTTGAATTAACTTGATGAGAAACACACCGGTTAGGAAAGATATGAAATCACCACTGACATCGAAGCAACTCGAATTACCATACTCCAACACAAACAATGGATGTGGCTTGCAAATTAAGCCGGAAACAAACACAAACCCATTTGCATTTGCTGGAAGGATAATCCTAGGTAACTAGTTGAATTCCCACCTAAGAATTTCCGAAGTCTTTCTTGTTTACGCGATTCGGGTTGCGGATCCAGGAACGTACCCAAGGTAATCAGCTACAACTGCACCCACAACCTTCCACACCATAAACCAAGAAACTCCGCAAACTCGTCTACCTCAGACACTCGTAGTCACAACGATACTAAACATGGCAGTACCCTGGACGCTCTCCCCAGTACTGGGTGACTCCAAACTTATCTCGCCACGAAAAGTATTGAAGCAATTTCGAAAATCCTCCGTCCTGAGATACTAAGGAAACTGAATGATAACGATGAGCAAAAATCCCTCGGAGCTCTACTCCTCGATAACAGGAGGCACCAAGACAGAATTCCTTCACATCGGCATCATATAGTTTCCAAAATACCCGCGTGATCCTAAAAAAAATTGAGCGAGAAGAGGAGTAGAATTAAAATTCCTAAGTCGAATACCTCACCAGAGCATAGAAGATGAGTAAAAGAAACCTACTCTCCAATATATAACTAGACTTAAAATAGTTTTTCACTAGACTCGACTCGGCCAAGTTCGATCAATCAAGGGGGCTCCTAGGTCGGTACAGGCTCTGATACCAACTTGTCACGCCCAAGATGCGATCCTATCCTCATTTTGGCTCGAGGGCCTCGACAGGGATAGAAGCGCATCTCGTCGTTTCCGCAAGAATGGATATCATTACTAGTACATGTAAAGAAGAGATGAGTATATGGAATTGGCTTACACTCGCCACAAGCTACATCAAAATCACATCCATACAACAACATATCCAAACATCATATAGAAGAGCAGGGTCCGACTACGGACGAAAACAAACGATAAAATGACATCCATCCTTGCTATCCCAGGCTGCCGCCTGGAACCCATCCTAGATCGATGAAGAAGAACTCCAAATCAAACAAACATTGCGCTCACGTCAAATCATCGCATTACCTGTACCTGCAACTGTTGTTGAAGTAATCCGTGAGCCACAGGAACTCAGCAATCTCATTTCCAAGGGTATCAAGACTATTAAAGCTTAATGGGTGAGGTATGGTTAAGTGGTGAGGCTGCAGCAAGCACTAAGCATTTATTTAAGTGGCTAACTTACGAGTACAAGAATAAAGGGGGATGGTTGTCGCATCAACGGACGTGATCTAGTAATGATCTCTAAGAGATCCTGAACACCTACTTACGTCAAACATAACCCCACCGTGTTCTCTCTCGGATAAGGACTCACGAGAAGAGAAAGTCACGGTTACGCACACCGTTGGTGTATTATATTTGAGTTTATTTCAAGTTTGCTATGACCGGGTGTTAAAGAAAGTTTCCAAGTTGCCACATAACCGTGGGCATGGCTTTCCGAAAGATTTAACCCTACAGGGGTGATCCAACTCATCCATCACAAACTAACCACACGCCGCGGGAATAACCTCGACCACGAATCTCGTGATCTTCCTAGGCAATTCCGTTGGAAAACCGCAACCTCGAGATAGCCCGAAGTATTCTCGCAATTCCTCGCACAAGACGTTCGAGAAAGGTAAAACAAATCCAGCAAGGCCGCCCGGCGTGGCGACGATCCCGATAGGAGCCGCATATCTCGTTCTCAGGACATGACGGATAAGCTAGTGTACAGTGGCCTGATAGACATCACCCGAGTTGCCCCGAGGTGGCCCCGCACAGTGCTCTATTTTGGACCAACACTCATGGGGAGCACTGGCCCGGGTTGTTAATTAATTATCCGCGGGTGCCGGCTGGTCCCTATACAATTTTAGTTGTTATTAGGCAAATGTAGTACCAATGTTGGGCCTTGCCAGACAAGTTTTATGCTAAAACGAAAATCAAGGGTGTCCCCATAACAACCCCAAGCATGTTAGGAGCGCTCAATTATGGAACATAACACCGGTACACAAGTAACTAGGGCGGCAAGAGTGGAACAAAACACCGAGCAAAAGGCCAAGCCTTCCACCCTTTAGCAAGTATATATGTGCATTAAAATAAATAGCAATAATATTCTGATATATCAAAAAGGTTATCCATGTTGGCACATGGAGCCATTTGCACCTACAATTAGCAACGCTATAAGAAAGGCTGAGCAAGCAGTAACATAGCCAAACAATGTTTGCTGGGATGTGGAGGGGTTAGAGGTTTTTCATGGCAATTTGGGAGGCTTGGCATACAAGTGGTAGGTAGCGAGACAGCGATACAAACGAGACATCTAGCATGGCAATGATAGTAATGGTATCCACGGAAATGATCATCTTGCCTGAGATCCCGCTTGGAAGAAGATCGAGTCCATGAAGAAGACGAATCAACGTAGTCGAACGAATCCTCACACTCCGAACGCTTTCGGAACTCTATCAAGAAGAAGCAATCCGAAAACAATAATCAACACACGAGAACACCACAACATATGCATGACATGATGGTCTTCAAATATGATGCATGTTATGCATGACATGGCAAGCACAACAATCAACTTCTACACATTAAGTGAAGCTCAATATGCAACGAGTTGCATATTGACGAAACTCCACATTCAAATATTTAATTCACACCCGTTTAGGTACACGACAATATTAAATGTTGTTAAACATGGCAAGAGATGAAGCATAAGTAAACTAGACATCTAGGCATATTCAATGAGGCCGGAAACAACATATAGCATTTCCGAAACGACCCCATATGTTAATTTCGAAATTGGTCCAGATCTGAACTAATCATGTTTTATATTTTTTAAACAGCAAAACAAATGCACCATGTGATTCTACTCGTCATTCTAGTTGATTTACATATATAGATCATATAAAACGGAGCTACGGCCTAAAAGATATGACACACACAAGATTATATGCCATGAATGCAAAATGCATGCAAACAACAACCACAAATATACCAAATCATGGATGCAGCAAGATATTATGAAACTACATGAAATTCTAGTCAAGTTACATATGCAACATGTTCAAAACGGAGCTACGGTTCAACAAGTACAACCAACACAAGTTTTAGTTCAAATCTGCCCAAAACATGAACATGGCATATTGCACACATGAAAACAACAAGCCCTAAGACCCTAATATGCACAAACTAAGCATGGGGCTGTAGCATATAACACACACTTCATTTCATCTTCACATATCATACTCAAAAGAGTCATAGATCACATGGTAGGAAGCTCACAACATGGCAACAAAATATAGCAGATTAGGACTTAGTGAAAATAACAGTTTTTTTGCATAGCACATTTTTCATGGAGGCATATTGGCAGCAGTAAAACTATATGCTACATGTCATATATTGGCATGAAACTTAAGAGCATGGTAGTATACATGATGCACTACAATTCATACCATGGTGGCAAGGTCTAATTATGCATAGAAACGTGGCTTGCATCATCACAACATCGCATTAGGAAGAAAACAGATTCTCACACTTAGTGAAAATTAGAGTAGACATGTGTAGCAGTTTTTAACAGATTGACATATTGAACAACAGAATTAATTATGATGCTAAACCTATTCATGCAAACTACACAACATGATAAGCAACAACATGCTTAACAAAAGACTCCTTGGTGGCAACCACAAAAGACTCCTAGATCAATAGCAAATCACATGGAAACACAACAACAAAATATTCTAGATTCCAGACTTAGAAATATTTAGACCCCTCAAAATAGCACATTTTTATGGCATGTTGGCAACAAGAAAATAACACCTAAACATGCATTTCTATAGCAACCAAAAATACCAGGGCCTAACACACATGACCAAGGGCATATCTCATGTTTGCAACTATTCCAAAATATGCATGGATTAATTCACACGAATTAAACAAAAGGGCATCATAGCTAAAATAACATGCACACAAAAATTTTCAAATGACAAAACTAATTGCGCTGATAAATTCTATGGATTTTTCTATGCCACAATCATATATAATATGTATAGGTTCATGTAGGAAAATATGACACAATTAATTAGGCAAGTTTATGGCATAAACCTATTAGCAAAGTTATGTATGCAAAATAAATGCAACCAACACATGAAATATTTTTAGCATGCATGAAAAAGGCCTAAAAATGCTACACATTTTACATGCAAGGTTTGATTTATTTGGATGCACGATTCAATAATTATGCACAATGCAACAAACATGATATTTATGCAAAATAAGGAAAACAACATGTTAAACATTTTAAAACATGGATGAATGTGGCATATTACGAATCTACACAAAATTCTACACATTTTACATATATAAAATATTTGGATATGATGCATGGTTTATTAATTATAGACACTTTAAAAAACATGGTTTTTCTGTAATTATAAAATGCGTTGAATAATTGACAAATTCGCATGACATAAAAAAACGCTATCAGGCCGAAACTGAATCTGCACAGGCCTACAGGTGTGGGCGTAACCTAGCTAATATGTGCACTGCGCACTGGATAGGGGAAAGGTTGGAAGCTCACCAAGGCCTCTTGGGCCGGTCGGTGAGGAGGCCCACGGGGCGATGGAGAGCAGGGACGGGGCGAGGAAGGCCGACGCTGGGCCTTGCGCTCCCGGTGGCCCACGCACGGGCGAGCGGCGGTTGGTCGAGCGGCTTGCTCCTCGCTCTCCCGTACGAAAGCAGCGGCAGCGGCCACAGGTCAACGACACCGGCGACGAACTCGAGGCAGGCAGGGCACCAGGGATGGGGATCCGGTCCGGCATGGACGGGTCTGGCGAGATCCGGGCACGGGACGGCGGGATCCGGCGAGAGGGCAGAGCTCAGGGCGGCGGCGCGCAGGGAGGCGGTGGTCAGCGGCGACGACGTGCAGCGGCGGAGATCTGGCGGCTCTTCTCGCCGGCAGCGGCCGGAGGCGGAGCCAGGGCTCGGGTCCATGGGGCCATGGCGAGAGGAGCTCGCGGGAGCGCTCGGGAGGTGCACGGTCGCTGCGGGCTGCGTACGGGGGGCGGCGACGACCCGGGCTCGGGGTAGGCCTGAGATGGGCTCTGCAGGGCCGCGCCGGCTGCGGTGGAGCGGGGGCAGTCCCGGGGCACCACTTGGCAGTCTCCGATTGGCTGCGAGGTGGCTCAGGCGGCGGTTGGCCTGTGGCGGCGCGCCAAGTGGTGGTGGTGGGCTTGTTTGGCACGGAAACCGAGGTGGGAGGTAGGATAAACCATTTTGGGCAGGGGGAAGGCTGCTATTAATAGCAGTTTGTCTAGGGTTTGGGTCTAGGGGTGGTTTCTTGACCCTCCGATCGCGATCGGACGGTCCGGTCGAAGGGGTAGGTGTTAGGTGGGCTAGTTGGCTGTCTAGAGGGGTGTTGGGCTGAGATGAGAGGGAAGTTTGCGGCCCGTGACAGACTTTTGAAACACCGAAAACACCTGACGAATAAACCGATGATGGTGCCGCTACGGTCGACCGTTCGGGTATCAAACGAACTCTGATTGGGACGAAATTTGGCAGGCGGTCTACCTACAATATAACAAGAACGCTCGCCAACTTTCGACCCAATCCGAGAATATTTTTCGCGCGCTTTTAAAAACATTTTTTTAAACGATGCCGCGGGCGCGTGTGTGTCGTTGGTCTCAAAATGGTCAACGACAAGAACGGAGAGAACCGACGACTACGAACGAATGCGGTTTTGAAAAATTGATGGCATGACGCGATGATGAATGCAACAAACCAAAGAATCAGACGACGAGAAAGGAAATAAGAGGGGAATCTTCTGGAGCATCGGTCTCGGGCTGTTACAAAAGACTTCCATGAACAAGGGTTTTTTCCAGGCCTCCTTGCCGGCGTGCATCACCCGCAATCTGCAGTCATCATCCGGCCAAGCGATCTGTAGCTTGTCCCAGCATCCTCTACTGAAGGGGCATCGAAAGAACAGGTGAAGCACATCCTCCTCAGGTGGATTGTGGCACAAGAGACATGAATAATCATCATCCCGGATCTTATAGTGACGCCTCCTGAGCATATTTCTGGTGTTCAGACGGTCAACTGCGAGTAGCCAGACAAACATCTTCCACTGCATGGTACATTTGGTTCTCCATATCCATTTGAAAACCTCATCCACCTGGACTTGACTGAAGCAGTGTTCATAGAATTTTGAAGCCTTGAAATCTTTTCCACCCCAGACGCAATTCCAGGAATTGTTGGCATCTCGCAGGGCCACCTCGGACACCTGTAATTGCAGATTTTGCACTTCCTCCCTCGCCTGCAGTGAGAGCGGCAAATGAAACACATCTCCCAATCTGTTAGATGTCATCAGTCCACGGACCGCAATGTCCTGGTCCTTAGCAAACAAGTAGGCTCTCGGAAATTGGCTTTCAAGGACAGCATCAACCCACAGGTCTTTCCAAAAGAGAACCGTGTCTCCCGCAGCTACCTGCACCGTGGTAACTCCTCTATACACATCCAACAGTTGCATCAGGTCTTTCCACCAGAAGAAGTCACACGCCTCGGCGTTGTGGGTCACTTTACCATTGTAATATGCATCCCAAATCAGCTTAACCCACGTGGTGTCCCATTTGTTGTAGAATTTGTGTAGTTGTTTCAGCAATAATGCTTGATTCTGGACCTTCAAGTTGATCACACCCAACCCTCCTTTCTGTTTCGGTCTACAGACGAGATCCCATGCTTCCAGCGAGGTCCCTTTGATTCCTTCATCAGTTTTTTCCTCCACAAGCATGCTCTTCTGACTTTGTCTATGTGTTCAAGTATCCTGGGGTTAATCTTGATCGAACACATCGCATATACAGCCAGCGGGGTGACCACCGAATTCACTAGCGTGAGCTTAGATCTGTAGTCTAGCAACGACAGTGCTGCAGGCATTCTTCTTTGTATCGAGGTCACCAGAGGCATTAGGTCAGCAACTGTTGGTCTGGTGGTCCCCGTTGGCAATCCGAGATATGTGAAAGGCATTTGTCCTATAGTACAACCAAAGATTTCCGCAATTTCATTCGCACCCACATGGCTCAGGTTAATCGGCACAAGAGTTGACTTGTGGAAGTTTATTTTTAGGACAACGGACGTGGCATAATCCACCAGGATATCTTTCAGTGTTTTTGCTTGGGAGGTACACGCGGGAAGCATCACAATGGTGTCATCCGCATATTGGACCACTGGGTAGTCATCACTGGTTGTGGGGATGGGTAGGCAGAGTGATCCTCTCGTGTAAGCATCGTTGATTGCCGCCTGAAGAAGATCAGCCGCCAACACAAAGATCAACGGCGACAGTGGATCACCCTGCCTCACTCCACACAAGCACTGAAACTGTTTCCCTGGTGTGCTGTTCAGAAGCACTGCTGACTCTCCTGACGAGAAGATGCATCGGATCCACCCCATCCACCTGTCATTGAAACCCATACTCTTCATAATTTCCAGCATCGGCTCGTGTTCGATTGTATCGAATGCTTTGGCAAAATCCAGCTTCAGCACGCAGCAAGGTCGCCCAGAAGCCTGACACTGATGTATATATTTGAAAGCCCATGCTAAACAATCTTGGATCGACCTACCTCGAACAAATCCATACTGATTCTTGTGTATGATCTGAAGAATGAGCTTCTGCAGGCGATTGGCAAGGATTTTGGTTATAAGCTTCAAACAGCAGTTCAGCAGAGTGATTGGTCTATAATCGTTAGCTGTTTCAGGCGACTGGATCTTGGGTATCAACGTGATAAACCCAGTATTTATGCTTCGTAGGTCCAGACCCCCTTCATAAAAGACCGTACACATTTTATAAAAATCCTTGAAAGAACATGTGCTGCCCCCATGTTTGGTTTTGGTAATTGATGACAATCTCTATGGACTAATGGTTGCCTTGAGTTATATTTGAAGGGTTTGTCCATAGGCTTTGCTTGTAGACCATTTGTTGGTCTCAAGGTGATTTGAAGAAGAATATGTGTTGACCAAGGTGCTATTCAAGGATTTATCCAAAGATTGGTCATGTGAGTGTTGAGCCTATTGCAAAGCATGTCTTGAAGAAGAAGATTCAAGACATCATCCTAATGAAGAGAGTTGGAAAGATTCAAGGTTGATCAAGACTAAATATGAAGAGTGATTCAAGTTGATCAACACACAAAGCGTAGAAGATGTACGGAGTGGGATCAAGTGATCTCACGGTATGGTAAGCATTGTCCATTATGCTTTGTGTACTAACCCATGTTCTATGCGAGAGTTCTATGAGGGGTTAGGTATGTTTCCATGGGCTTGCGTCAAGAGGAAGATCTCATTCAACCCATGGAGGATGACATCAAGTGGTGATCGTCATCAAGATTGCGGTGTGCAAGTTCAAGTGGAGCATCACGAAGAGATCACTACTTGAAGCTTGCCGTCCATTGTGGTGACAATGGACTTGTGAAGATGTTCCGAAGAGTGGCTCACCCATAGTGGAGTATGGGGGAGCAATCAACTAGTCTTCATCGAGCCGGCGCAATCAAGAAAGGTGGTCCAACTTGAGGAGGTCAAGATCGTCATCATCTAGCTCAAGTGGACTGTGCGCAAGGCAAAGGTTTGCCCTTGATAGGTTTTCTATTTTACCGGTCTCATGGTAGTAGTTGGGAGACCGGGTTATAGGATCGATAGCCGTACTATCAAGGCGATCTCTCAAGTGAGTAGCTTGATCGTATCATTCGTCGAGAGCTCAAACCAGTGCATCATTGCATCATCTTTCTTGGTTCTTGTTTGATGTTTCTCTTTGTGAGTTTTTGAGCTTATGGTCATCTTCATGACAAGCTCGAGTTCATCGAAAGCGGAGTTCATATTTGCATCCTCTATGATGTTTTCGATGTTGGAGTTTATGCCGGTTCTTCATTCATAGAGGTTTGTCATCTCTATATGTTAGGCATATCTCCCCTGCCACTTCTTATTATAACCAGTCGCTGTTGGATAGTGCTTTATCTATCCAACAAGCTTGAGTTTGCTCAATTCGGAGCTCATTTGCAGAAGTTATGGCAGTTTCAGTCTCTGGGCAGTTTTCTTGTCATCCAAGCGGTAGTACCGCTCGGTACCACGGTAGTACCGCTTATGCGGTAGTACCGCTGTGGTCTACCGCAACGAGTACCGCTTGTGGGAATTTCTTCTGTTGCCCATTCTTGGTGAGCGGTAGTAGCACGGTAGTAGCACGGTAGTACCGCTTATGCGGTACTTCCGCTTTCTACTACCGCTTCCAGTACCGCTTGCTGAAATTCTTCTGGTGCCCTATTTTCCCTTTGCGGTAGTAGAGCGGATGTAGGGCGGTAGTACCGCTTGCGGCGGTAGTACCGCTCCAGTACCGCTCCACTACCTCGTTTCTGAGTTGTTCTGCGAACCTTTGCGGTAGTACCGCTTGTGGGTGCGGTAGTACCGCTTCGTGCGGCACTACCGCGCTCCTGTGCTTGCTGTACTCACTGGCTTCGGCTGGTACTACCGCTCCTTGGAGAGGTAGTACCGCTTGAGTGCGTCCAGCACAGGTAACGGTTCGATTTGGTGGGGGGTTATAAAAGGGGGTCTTCTTTCCGGAAAATGCCAACGAAGGCCGAGCTCCAGTGAGCTTGTTTTCAAAATTTATTTTTTCGGAGCCCGAAAAATTCCAAATTTATTTGTGAACACAAGTGCACATGTATACTACGTATGTGCAAAATTTCAGGGCATTATACTTTTACATGTGGCGTACAGAAAAAAGACAAATACACATTTTTAAACGGGCCTTTTATTTTTGTTATTGGGCCAGAATTTTGTTTTTTTTGTACAGCCTACAAATCACAACATTTTTCGACAAAATTCAACACGTTCCTGCGGAATACATATATGTTTCCATGGATTTTTTTTCAGAATTTTTTGAAACTTTTAAATATCCTTTTTGATATTTTCAAAATAAAGAGCTCACTGGAGCTCGGCCTCCAAAAATCCACGTCCGTCTTCTTCCCCCTTGCCCCCAACGGTTCTTTTATCCCCTTGCAGCTCTCTCTCCTCCATTGTTGACCTTCTAGAGCTTTGCTATCTCTCCATCCCTCCAATGATTCTTGCTCCTTCTTGAGGGAATAGAGAGAGGAGATCTAGATCCATCTTTCCACCAATCACTTTCTCCTCTATGTGAGGGAAACTTTGTGGATCTAGATCTTGGAGTTCTTGGTGTTCTCCTTGTTCTTCCTCTCACTTTCCTCCATAGCTTTTGTTGCTTTGGTGGGATTTGAGAGAGAGGGACTTGAGCACTTCGTGTGTTCTTGCCATTGCATTAGTTGCATCGGTTTGAGTTCTCCACGGTGATACGTGGAAGTTAGTAGTTGAGAAGTTTATTACTCTTGGGTGTTTGAGCACCCTAGAGCTTGTTCCTCTTGGGTGCCTTGGCGCCCTAGACGGCTTGGTGGTGCCTCGGAGCTCAATCATTGTGGTGTAAAGCTCCGGGCAAGCGTCGGGGTCTCCAATTAGGTTGTGGAGATTGCCTCGAGCATTTTGTCGGGTACCGGTGACCGCCCCCAAGGGTTGCCAAAGTGTACGGGTTCGGTGACCGCCCTCAAGGGTTGCCATTTGTACGGGTTCGGTGACCGCCCTCAAGGGTCCCTTAGTGGACTCACGGCACCTTGCATTGTGCGAGGGCGTGAGGAGAATACGGTGGCCCTAGTGGCATTGTTGGGGAGCATTGTGCCTCCACACCACTCTAACGGAGATTAGCATCCGCAAGGGTGTGAACTTCGGGATACATCGTCATCTCCGCATGCCTCGGTTATCTCTTACCCGAGCCCTTTACTTATGCACTTTACTTTGTGATAGCCATATTGTTTCTAGTTATATATCTTGCTATCACTTAGTTGTTTATCTTGCTTAGCATAAGTTGTTGGAGCACATAGGTGAGCCTAGTCGATTTAGGTTTTGTGCCTGACAAATTAAACGCTAGTTTTATTCCGCATTTGTTCAAGCCTAAACCGTAATTATTTTAAAGCGCCTATTCACCCCCCCCTCTAGGCGACATCCACGATCTTTCAATCCTCTTTAATGATATGCCAGCAAGATTTCAGCAAGCATCCATTAAATCCATCCGGTCCTGGAGCTCTGTCCTTTGGCATTTCACGGACTACCTATTCGATTTCTTCATGCGTGAAGGGCTTTGTGAGCTCATCAAGCCCATCCACCTTTTTAATGATTCTATCTAAATCAAACTTCATGCAGTGACAGTTTGATTTGCCTAGCCTTTCTTTATATGTGTTAAACAGCTCCTCCTTACCTGCATGATCAGAAACCATAGATCCATCCTCTAACTTCAACAAGGTGATTGAGTTCTTTCTGTACCTCTCGATGGCGGCCGAGTGGAAGAATTTGGTGTTATCCCCACCGCATTGGAACCAACGGACCGTGTATCTCTTCTTCCACTATTCTCGCTTGTATTCGAGCAATGTGATCAGGTGGTTTTTGAGGATAAGACAAAAATTCCTCTCAGGCATGGTTAATGGTCTTTTGTCGTCAATACCATCAATCTCAAGGAGAGCCCAGTTTGAATTGTCAATGCAAACATTTAGGCGGCAAATGTTTCTACTCCACTTCTTCAGAGCATATCTGAGGTTTTTTTAGCTTTTTGCAAAGCAATGAGGCAGAGTTAGGCGCATAGCATTGTTTTGACCACGTGTTTTGAACCACTTCTTGAAAGCCTGGGTGGGATATCCAATAGTTTTCAAACCGAAAGATCTTGCTTTTCGGTATTGGAGTTTCAATCGAAACAAGACATGGGGTGTGATCATATACCGGCTTGGCCAGGGGGGTAACCAATGTGTTCGGATAACTAGAGGTCCAATTGGCTGAGGTGAAATACCAGTCAATTTATTCAAGGAGCGGATCAAACTGCATATTACTCCAGGTAAAACGCCTACCTTTGATGGGGAGTTCAACCAAAGACTGGGAGTTGTTAAAGTCATTGAAAGTCAGCATATCATTGGCATTTCCTCCCGGCTTATTCCTTTTATCTGGGGCACGCGTATAATTGAAATCACCACATATAAGCCAGTCCTCAACATCCGGGATATCGAGGTCAAAGAGCCATGATGTAAATTCAGTTCTCTCATGGCCATCACACGGTCCATAGATATTGAACAGGGACCATTACTTGGCCGTTTGCACAGAAGTAAATTTAATGCCTAAAGCAAAATAATGAGAGCAAATGACATCACCATTGAACATAGAACTATCCCAGATAGTTATTATACCACCATAGGCGCCTACTGATGGCACAATTTCAAAACAATCAAACTTTTTGGGGCAGAACAGTTTAACAAAAGCCTTATCAAAAGTAAAGTGTTTGGTCTCTTGCAAACAAATGATAGAACAACCACTACTATCAATAGCATTGCGGAGTGCCATTTGTTTTTTATCAGAGTTAATCCCTCGGACATTCCAGCAAAGCACCTTCCACGCCTTATTCTGCATTTGGCTCCCGTGCCTCAGCATCACCCCCGTCCTGGGCAGATAGCCTGTATGGTAGAGATGTTTGTGGGGGGTTGTATTTCCAGAGTTACCTGAACCTTATTAGTTGGAACAGGTGGAAGAGAATCAGCAGACATGCCCGGAATGAAAGGAGATTTCCTTGGCTTCACCTTGGAAGGTGCATTCTTCCGATCAGACCTAGGGGGGACTTTGAAGCCATCATATTTGTTGCAACGATTGCTGCGGCGAAGTGGCACTGTGTCAACATGGGCAGTTTCATTAGATATCAGTCTGTCTATTTCCATCCCAGCCGTGGCAGTTACCACAGGAGCTTGGTGTAACTCGCACATCGATTCCTCTTCCAGAAGCGCACCAGCAACCGGTTGCACGATCTCGATCACAATCCCTTCCGAGAACAAATCAAGCACCCTGTGACAGAACAAATTAAGTTCTGGTTTTAGGCGCATGTGCACCAAATGTTGTGTACATATGGATCTTCTACTGCACTGCACCGAAGGGGTTTAGCGGGAGCTGCATGTGTTCCAACTCAGGGTTCAGAGACAGAGAGCGTGTGTAGATCCTCTTGAACATGCCACCAACCCAGCGGAGGAAGGCTTCATCAGCAGAAGCAGACAGAAACACTGAAGATCCACCAGCACGTATAAAAGACAATCTAGCCTCAGGGTCACCATTGCGGAAATAATCAGCTAGCTCTTCCACCTACGAGTACTTAGACCACACATTAGACAGATTGTCCATGATGTTATTTTCCTGCTGAACCCCATCCATGAGGGAGGGACCATCATACTGAAAGAACTCTCTAAAACTGAAACCAGTGGATGGCAGAGGAGCAGTGGGCCACACCCTCCAACTATTCTCCAACCCTTGCTGCTGACCAGGTGCATCTCCATGCCAGAGTTCTTCATTAGCCACCTGTTGTGCTGCCATCTCATCAATTCTAGCTTGCTGCATAACAGTGTAATACGGCAACTGATAAGGGTGTGGCGATGCGTTCAATAGTAGAGGCTCATCCTCATTTCTAGCCAGAGCCGGCACAGTATTCCTCCCATTCAGCACGTACACAGGTACTGACCAAGATCTGCCTAACCCAGGGAGCAAACCAACTCGAGTAACCAGGAGACTGCGAGGGACAAAAGTAGTGTTCTTAATGTGGCATTTGACCAGTACTCACGCCTTGTTGTCCCCCCTTCTTGGCCAAGCAACAAGCTTGCCAAAGTGCGAGACCGCTTTGTTAACATAGTGCTCTGTCTGATAATCCATAGGGAAAGCTAAGAACATAATCCATGCTTCATATTCAAACGCAGGCATTCTCATATTGATTCCCTCATCATGTGGGATGAGATCAAAGTAGGAATCCTCATCCAAAGCATGAGGGCCTTCTCTAATGGCCTCATCTCTGCTCTCCACATCAGCAAAAGTAACATAGCCAACTCCAAGGGGGTAAACAAAATCATCTAGTATTGGGTAATCTAGATCCTCCCTAATGATGCGACAGACTTCCTGAAGCCAGAATCTCTTCTGATGGTCTGGGACTAGGGGGGTAATGGTGACAATGGCGTACCTATCATGGTTCAATGGCCGATCATCGACCACCATAATCTGACGTTGAATCCGATGATCAGGCCCCTGCTTGATGTTTGCACCCACCGGTGCAAAGGCAAAGGGGCGGACCAGGAAGTTGGCCATGGACACAACACCGTGCGTCGTTGCCGGCGGAAAACAGGAGGCGACTGGGGTTTTCTCTGAGCAGAGGGAAGCTGGGGGAAGGCGCGAGACTAGAGGAATTATTGATTGCGATACAGGGGCGGCGGTATTGACTGTGGTGTGGGTTGGAAGGCAAATTGGCAAGCAATGGACTTCCGGCACATGTTGCGGTGATTGGATTTTCTGTTTCACCTTCCAAACAACCTGCTGTGACTTACCGCGTGTATCTTGCTTTTTCCTGTTATACCAAAATCCCGATTTGCCCGCCAGTTCCACTAGATTGTTGGTACTCTTGAAGATATCCTATTTGACAGAAGTTTTGGGCCGCCATTCCCAAGTGGGCCTAGGCAAAACCCTATGACACACATGGTGACCCAGCGCGTTGTAAGTCTGGCAGCGAATGAGGCCCGGGCAAAAATAACTGGTGTGTCCATATTGCCCACAACAAAAGCAGCTAGTGTCATCTTGGCCCATTATGCATGGGCCACCAACCATAGAAGGTGATTCTTCATGATAGATGCAAGAGCGTTCAAGATGGTTACATCTATAACAAAAAATTCCAGGGCAATCGGAGGTCAAATGGCCATGCTGAGAGCAAGTATTGCATTTCTTTAGACGCCGATCAATATATTGCACTGAAGGCACATCCGAAATTTGAACCATTGCTTTGATGTCCGGCTCTAAATAGCTAGCTTGTCAACCATCGAGGATATGATACAATTGTTCATCCGTGAGAGAATTCCAATAATCTTGAATAAATTGAGCACCCTTGAAGATTGGCAAAATTGTCGGCTGAATAGCTGGTTTTTTCAAACTGAAATCTCCAATGGAAAGACCAGAATCGAGATACAAAAAAACCGGTAATTCAAACTTACCAAAAGTAACCAGTTGACCTGATTCTGAAGACCTCACCGGCGGTGAGGAAATCAACCCAGCTTTTTGAAATGCCAAGATAGATTCTAGACTTGCACATGAATGATTGTGAGCATCAAGCCATTTGGATATAATTGCAACATGACGATCACCAACATCCGGCATCTCAGAGTCAAAATGCCAAGATGAATCCACTGATTGAAATCCCAAATCATGGTTACCACGAAAGAGATGAAAATGACAAATGAAATCTGACCAAATCCGATTCTTGAGCCCATAAATAAAATGTCCAACTCTGTTCGAGGCCACAGAGAACTGGAATCTGCGATCACTAAGCTTTACCACTTTGAATACCGAACTAATGCCCACAATACAAGATTGCAAGGCCAGAGCCACTGATTCTTCCGTAAGAGTGAATGAAGCCGAAGAGAAGGAAACCACCAAGAAGAATTCCTTGTTGTGGTTGATCGGGGAGTAGAGCACCGTGGAGTTGAATTTGGAACGCACCTTAGCCTCGACCGAAAGGCCGGGGGAGAAATCCCAATGGAGGAGACCCTCCATATAACGCCCAAGATGTGATCCTATCCTTATTTTGGCACGAGGGCCTCGACAGGGATAGAAGCGCATCTCGTCGTTTCACAAGAATGGATATCATTACAAGTACATGTAAAGAAGAGATGAGTATATGGAATTGGCTCACACTCGCCACAAGCTACATCAATATCACATCAACAGAACAACATATACAAACATCATACAGAAGAGCAGGGTCCGACTACGGACGAAAACAAATGATAAAATGACATCCATCCTTCCTATCCCAGGCTGCCGCCTGGAACCCATCCTATGATCGAAGAAGAAGGGGAACTCCAAATCAAACAAGCATCGCGCTCACATCAAATCATCGCATTACCTGTACCTGCAACGGTTGTTGTAGTAATATGTGAGCCACGAGGACTCAACAATCTTATTTCCAAGGGTATCAAGACTATTAAAGCTTAATGGGTGAGGTATGGTTAAGTGGGGAGGCTGCAGGAAGCACCAAGCATTTATTTGAGTGGCTAACTTACGAGTACAAGAATAAAGGGGGATGATTGTCGTATAAACGGACGTGAACTATTAATGATCTCTAAGAAATCCTAAACACCTACTTACGAACAAACATAACCCCACCGTGTTCTCTTTCGGAGCAGGCCTCACGAAAAGAGACGGTCATGGTTACGCACATGGTTGGTGTATTTTATTTGAGTTTACTTCAAGTTTGCTATGACCGGGTGTTAAACAAAGTTTCCAAGTTGCCACGTAACCGCGGGCACGGCTTTCCGAAAGATTTAAGACTGCAGGGGTGCTCCAACTCATCCATCACAAACTAACCACACGCCACGGGAATAACCTCGACCACGAATCTCGTGATCTTCCTAGGCAATTCCACTGGAAAACCGCAACCTCGAGATAGGCCGAAGTATTTTCGGAATTCCTCGCACAAGACGTTCGAGAAAGGTAAAACAAATCCAGCAAGGCCGCCCGACGTGTCGACGAACCCGATAGGAGCCGCGTATCTCGTTCTCAGGACACGACAGATAAGCTACGCATACGGTGGCCTGATAGAAATCACACAAGTTGCCCTGGGTTGGCCCCGCATAGTGCTCTATTTTGGACCAACACTCATGAGGAGCACTGGCCCGGGTTGTTGATTAAAGATCCGCGGGTGCCGGCGGGTCCCTATGCAATTTTAGTTGTTATTAGGCAAATGTAGTACCAATGTTGGGCCTTGCCAGAAAAGTTTTATCCTAAAACGAAAATCAAGGGGGTCCCCATAACAACCCCGAGCATGTTAGGAGCGCTCAATTATGGAACGTAACACCGGTACACAAGTAACTAGGGGCGGCAAGAGTGGAACAAAACACCGAGCAAAAGGCCAAGCCTTCCACCCTTTACCAAGTATATATGTGCATTAAATTAAATAGCAATAATATTGTGATATATCAAAATATCCATGTTGGCACATGGAAAGAGCTTGCACCTGCAACTAGCAACGCTATAAGAAGGGCTGAGCAAGCGGTAACATAGCCAAACAAAGGTTTGCTGGGATGTGGAGGGGTTAGAGGCTTATCATGGCAATTTGGGAGGCTTGACATACAAGTGGTAGGTAGCGAGACATGATAGAAATGAGACATCTAGCATGGCAATGATAGTAATGGTATCCAGGGAAATGATCATCTTGCCTGAGATCCCGTTGGAAGAAGATCGAGTCCATGAAGAAGACGAACCAAAGTAGTCGAACGAATCCTCACACTCCGAAGCGGTTTTGGAACTCTATCGAGAAGAAGCAATCCGGAAACAACAATCAAGACATGATAAACACCACAACATATGCATGACATGATGCACAACAAGGATGATGCATGTTATGCATGACAGGACAAGGCACAACAATCAACTCCTACACATTAAGTGAAGTTCAATGTGCAACGAGTTGCATATTGACGAAACTCCACATTCGAATTATTTAGTTCACTCTCATTAGGTACACAACAATATTAAATGTTATTACACATGGCAAGATGTGAAGCATAATGAAAGTACACTATCTAGGCATCTTAAATGAGGTCGGAAACAACATATAGCATTTCCGAAACGACCCCATATGTTAATTTCGAAATTGGTCCAGATCTGTACTAATCATGTTACATATTTATTAAACAGGGAAATAAACTGCACAATGCGATTTTACTCGTCATTCTAGTCGATTTACATCTATCGAACATCTCAAACGGAGCTACGGTCTAAAAGATATGACCTGCACAAGATGAACATGACATGAATGTAAAAAGCATGAAAATGACAACCACAAACATTCCAAATCATGAATTCAGCAAGATATTATGAAACTACATAAAAATCTAAGCAAGTTCCATATATGGCATGTGCAAAACAGAGCTACGGTTCAACCACAATCACCAATACAAGTTTTAGTTGAAATCTGTCCAAAACAGCAAGATAGCATAATGCACACATGAAAACAACAAGCTCCAATATTCTAAAATGCACAAACTAAGCATGGGGCAGTAGCATATAACACACACTTCATTTCATCTTCACATATCATACTCAAAAGAGTCATGGAACACACGGTATGAAGCTCACAACATGGCAATAAAATATGGCAGATTAGGACTTAGTGAAAATAACAGTTTTTAGCATAGCAGGTTTTCACGAAGGCATATGGGCAGCAGTAAAACTATATGCTACAGGTCATATATTGGCTCGAAACTTAACAGCATGCTAGAGGACATTATAAACTACAAATAACTCCATGGCACCAACCACAAATGGGTTCTAGATCACTAGCAAAACACATGGAAGGACAGCAACAAAATGACAGTTTCAGACTTGGTGAAATTTAGCTATCTCCCAAAACTGCAGTATTGACTAGGCATGTTGACATGGCAATAACGGTAACATAGAAATCATTTATAGGCATGGCAAGGACTCTAACAGCAAGTATACATGACACACTTCAAATCATTCCATTGGCACAATTACATAGGATGCATGGTTTGCTTAATACGAGCACCGCAAAATGGAACTCTTCGTTAACAGATTTCAGTTTTATCGCGAAAGCAACTTGAGAGCAAGATATGCACATGATAATGAACTTCTACCTAGCAACCAGAGGCATGGCATCAAAGTACACATATAATACGGCACATCTCATGAAGAAACCACATGCAAAAGACCTACGGGTGAGATGCAACCATCCGCGCAAAATCGAATAAAATAACAGATTATCGCACTACGACGGGATGCACTTTTGCAAAAGATTTATGGGCATGCAAATCAATCCTACTGCACAAGCAAATGGCACCATCATGTAAAGCACGGAAAGTAGATGATTTTTCATATATAACACTTAGACATCGGGTGCACGGTTTATGAGATACAAGGCTCACTAAAATGCAATATGGTGATTTTTTTAACACAGATGAAAAGACTTAGCCGTTTTACCTAGGGGTCAAAATGGGACGAGGGGATCCAGCGGGACTGGCCGGTCCAGGGGCGCCGTTTGGATCAACGGCTCTGCGGATCCCGGGACGGGTCGATCCCGCGGGCTTAGCAGAGGAGGCCGATGTCCATGGCGATGACGGGTGATGGCGGGGAGGCCGGCGGAGGCGGGGGACGGGCGCGGCTGGCCGGATCCGGGGGCGGGCGAACGGATCCGGCTGCCGGCGGGACGGGCGGCGCTGCGGTGCGGGCAGCCGAGGCGGTGGAGCTTCAAGCTCCCTTGGCTAAGGTGGCCTTCTGGACAGGGAGAGAACAGAGGGATTAGAGAGAGAAGAAGGGAGAGAGAGAGAAGGCGGGGCGACCTGGTCCAGCCCGGCGGCGAGGGGCTCTGGCGGCGGCGCGCTCCGGCCGGCGAGGCGACATGGGAGGGGCCGGCTCGCTCGGGAGGGGCCACGGGAGCGGCGACGCGGTCGGGCTCCGCTTGGGCCCAGCTTGGCCCGGAGTAGGCTGGCTGCGAGCTCGGGCGGGCCGCGCGGTTGGGAGGAGAGAGAGGGGCGAGGTGGTGCGCGGTGGTTGGCTGCGGGGCTGCGGGGAGGCGACGTGGCAGCCCCGGGTTGGCCACAGGGGCATGGCGGCGGCGACAAGTGGCTGGAGGTGGCTGGCCGGCGTGGAAATTGAGGTGGGGGCGGCGGCTCGAGGTTAGGGAAGGCTAGAGGCTAGGGTTTTGTCCAAATTAGGCAGGGGGTGTTAAATAGGGAAGGGGCTAGGATTGGAGGGTGCCTAGGGGGTTTCGGAGCCCTCCGATCACGATCCGATGGTCAGATCGGAGAGGTGGGTTAGCTGGGCTATCGTGGGCTGTGGAGACTTGGTTGGGCTGAGAGGGAAGATGTGAGGCCTGTGACATGGTTTTGTTTGAAATACCAAAAACGACTGATAATAAACCGATGACGGTGCCGCAACGGTTGACCGTTCGGGTATCAAACGACCTCCGATTGCGACGAAATTTGGCAGGTGGTCTACCCACAATATAACAAGACCGCACGCCAAGTTTCGACACAATCCGAGAATATTTTTCACGCACTTTTAAAAACAATATTTTAACGATGCCGCGGGCGCGTGCGTGTGTGGTTGGACTCAAAACGGTCAACGACAAGAACGGAAAGAACCGGCAGCTACGAACGGATGCAAGTTCTTGAAAACGAGTGACGATGCTATGCCGAAGATGTGAATGATGCGATGATGAATGCGACAACCAAACGAAACACACGATGATAGCGGAATAAAAGGGGAATCTTCTGGAGCGTCGTTCCCGGGCTGTTACAACTCTCCTCCACTTACGAGAGATCTCGACCCGAGATCTTAGAATGAGAAGGGGAAGAAGAAGAGGAAAGGAAGAGGTAAAACTTAGTTGCTTCTTTGACAAACGAGTGAAACCAACGATCCTTGAAGGTTGCGAAGACATGAAGTATGGCATGAGGAACAAGAAAGAATTCAAAAGAAATTTGGGCAGCACTTCGGTAGAAAAGACAGACAAAACTTGATAAGATAGAAAGTACTTGAAAAGATAACACAACACTCCGGTTAAATGGACAAGCAAGGGAAGAACATGATCTTGACACCGATATGATGAGTCAAAGAGAGCAGCATCATAATGCCTCCGGAACAAAAGAATAGAAACTAGATCACTGGAAATAAAAGAACAGAGAAGAAAATGCTAACTTATATCACAATTGAACTTGAAAAGCATCCTTACAAAGGAGAGACTGAACGGAGTTATTGGAACATCAACAACGAAAAGAAGAGGCTTGTTATGGGCTTCTGGAAAACATCTCAAAATCATGAGGTGACAACTGGCAACAAACAGAAACAATTGATTGATTAGGAGCTACAAGAGATGAAATCTTCTTTCACCAAGAGAATACATTGAGAACTTGGATCATTGATAAGCACCATGATAGCAACAATCTTAAGGAAATGTTTTAGGTGGAATCCAATCCAAGATAGCTCCAATGGTAAGATGATGGGTTTACATATCTCATTCTTGTCAACTACTCTTCAAGACTCCTCATGACTCAAGAATGCTATAATACCATCTCAAAAGATAAGGGAGAACGAATTACACTTTGAAATGCAAGATAAAGAATACTTGAGCTACTCCAATAAGAATATTGAAGAACACTTCGTGAATGAATTAAATCCTTAACGAACCACCATGAAGAACCTCCAGGAAGAACTCCGGAATGAAAGGATGATAGCAAAGAATTGAAGGTGCACAAGAACAAGATAGAAGCCTTGCAAAGATTTAGATGAAGCTTGCGAGAGATACTTGAGAAAACTTGGAACTCCGGAAAAGAAAATATAAACCACTTAGAATCGAGAATTTGATATCATGAACAACCTCCGGAAGAAGGATTGAAATCACCTTAAAGAAATAAGAATAAGAATTATGTTATGCTTATCCTTCATTAGTTTAATTGATGACAATCAACGGATTTAGCACACGACTTATTCTTCTTGAAAAGATTGAGGCCAGAAAAGAGCACAAGTTGAAGAAGTCTTGAACGAAACACCGGTGAGAATTGAAACGAATGGGAATAAAAGAGAATGAAGAGATCAAGATTCGCCTAACAGAACTAGAATGAGCCACCGGAATAATTGAGATATGAACGAAGAGACAACAATTGAGAAGAATATGAGAACGAAAGCTGAAAGCTGAGACCGAAGAAATCTTCTAAAATGATGGCCTTCGGAGGATCGAGAAACGAACACAACTCTAAAATGCTCCGGATATATATGGAAAGAATTACTCATGACCGAAACCAATTGAAAGGATAGCACCAAGCTAAAACCATGAATCTCCAAGAGTGGAACAAGATTTAAGAGAAACTCTTCTTCGGTCTTCAATGCTGAGAATGATGGCGAGAAACACCACCAAGAATTACTGAGACACTCCAGAACAATGAATAGGAAAGGTTGAGCCAATGATGAAATAATACGAAGCAATCTTCGAGAAGGAATATGACTGATGAAATTCATTCTTACGTCATATTTGAAAGAACTTGAGGAGATCTCCGGAAAAGATTAAAAGAGCCAGGTAAGATCCTGGGGAAAACCTGTTGGTTATGAGCCCACTCAAAGAGACCACCATTGAAATAATTGCTTAGAAGAGATATTGCACCGGTACAAATTAAGAACTTGATGAGGATGAGAACCTCGAAACACTTAAGAGGATTTGAACGACAGCACGAATCTTCTCAGATATCTTCAGCACTCCGGATAGAATAAAGAGAGATGAATAAAGAGAGAGGCTTGGACAAGAACTTCCACCTGGATAGCATTTAACGAACGAAAAGAATATGATGAACACTAAAAGCTTGAATTGAATGCACCGGAGAAGAGAACAAAATAAGAATGATGAACTTGCACTTGAGGATCTTCACAATGAATCACCGGATACAACATCGAGGAAAAGATAGCGGAAGCATCACATGAATAGAAAGGCACTTGGATGAGAATTTAATCATTGAAGAAAATGGACGGGAGGGCGGGGATAACAAAGACGACTTGAGACAGATGATACGAGCTCTGGAAAGAATATGAGGATTGATCTTGCAATATTGGCGATGATATAATTAACTTAAAGAGAAGAACTCCAGACGGAAAAGAATTGACATGACAATTTGATTGAGCAAAGGATTAGCATTCCCATGAATTATGATAACACCGCTTAGAAAAGATATGAAATCAACGTTTGACATTGAAGCAACTCGAATTACTATATTCCAACAAAACAAAGAATGAGGCTTCTAAAACAAGCCGGAAACAAATACATAACCCACCATGCATTTGTTGGGAGGATAATCCTAGGTAACTACTTGAATTCCCACCTAAGAATTTCTGAAGTCTTTCTTGTTTATGCGATTCGGGTTGCGGACCCAGGAACGTACCCAAGGTAATCAGCTACAACTGCACCCGCAACCTTCCACTACATTATCCAAGAAACTCCGCAAACTCGTCTACCTCAGACACTCGTAATCACAACGATACTAAACATGGCAGTACCCTGGACGCTCTCCCCAGTACTGGGTGACTCCAAACTAATCTCGCCACGAAAAGTATTGAAGCAATTTCGAACATCCTCCATCCTGAGATACTAAGAAAACTGAATGATAACGATGTGCAAAAATCCCTTGGAGCTCTACTCCTCGATAACAGGAGGCACCAAGACAGAATTCCTTCACATCGGCATCATATAGTTTCTAAAATACCTGCGTGATCCTAAAAAAAATTTGAACGAGAAGAGGAGTAGAATCAAAATTCCTAAGTCGAATACCTCACCAAAGCATAGAAGAGGAGTAAAAAGAATCCTACTCTCCGATATAACTAGACTCAAAATAGTTTTTCACTAGACTCGACTCGGCCAAAGTTCGATCAATCAAGGAGGCTCCTAGGTCGGTACAGGCTATGATACAAACTTATAACACCCAAGATGCGATCCTATCCTTATTTTGGATCGAGGGCCACGACAGGGATAGAAGCGCATCTCGTCGTTTCGCAAGAATGGATATCATTACAAGTACATGTAAAGAAGAGATGAGTATATGGAATTGGCTTACACTCGCCACAAGCTACATTAATATCACATCAATAGAACAACATATACAAACATCATACAAAAGAGCAGGGTCCGACTACGGACGAAAACAAACGACAAAATGACATCCATCCTTGCTATCCCAGGCTGCCGCCTGGAACCCATCCTATGATCGAAGAAGAAGGAGAACTCCAAATCAAACAAGCATCGTGCTCATGTCAAATCATCGCATTACCTGTACCTGCAACTGTTGTTGTAGTAATCTGTGAGCCACTGGGACTCAGCAATCTCATTTCCAAGGGTATCAAGACTATTAAAGCTTAATGGGTGAGGTATGGTTAAGTGGGGAGGCTGCAGCAAGCACTAAGCATTTATTTGAGTGGCTAACTTACGAGTACAAGAATAAAGGGGGATGATTGTCGTATAAACGGACGTGAACTATTAATGATCTCTAAGAGATCCTGAACACCTACTTACGAACAAACATAACCCCACCGTGTTCTCTTTCGGAGCAGGCCTCACGAAAAGAGACGGTCATGGTTACGCACACGGTTGGTGTATTTTATTTGAGTTTACTTCAAGTTTGCTATGACCGGGTGTTAAACAAAGTTTCCAAGTTGCCACGTAAACGCGGGCACGGCTTTCTGAAAGATTTAACCCTGCAGGGGTGCTCCAACTCATCCATCACAAACTAACCACACGCCGCGGGAATAACCTCGACCACGAATCTCGTGATCTTCCTAGGCAATTCCACTGGAGAACCGCAACCTCAAGATAGCCCGAAGTATTTTCCGAATTCCTCGCACAAGACATTCGAGAAAGGTAAAACAAATCCAGCAAGGCCGCCCGACGTGTCGACGAACCCGATAGGAGCCGTGTATCTTTTTCTCAGGACATGACGGATAAGCTACGCGTACGGTGGCCTGATAGAAATCACCCAAGTTGCCCTGGGTTGGCCCCGCACAGTGCTCTATTTTGGACCAACACTCATGAGGAGCACTGGCCCGGGTTGTTGATTAAAGATCTGCGGGTGCCGGCGGGTCCCTATGCAATTTTAGTTGTTATTAGGCAAATTTAGTACCAATGTTGGGCCTTGCCAGACAAGTTTTATCCTAAAACGAAAATCAAGGGGGTCCCCATAACAACCCCGAGCATGTTAGGAGCGCTCAATTATGGAACATAACACCGGTACACAAGTAACTAGGGGCGGCAAGAGTGGAACAAAACACCGAGCAAAAGGCCAAGCCTTCCACCCTTTACCAAGTATATATGTGCATTAAATTAAATAGCAATAATATTGTGATATATCAAAATATCCATGTTGGCACATGGAAAGAGCTTGCACCTGCAACTAGCAATGCTATAAGAAGGGCTGAGCAAGCGGTAACATAGCCAAACAAAGGTTTGCTGGGATGTGGAGGGGTTAGAGGCTTACCATGGCAATTTGGGAGGCTTGACATACAAGTGGTAGGTAGCGAGACAGCGATAGAAATGAGACATCTAGCATGGCAATGATAGTAATGGTATCCAGGGAAATGATCATCTTACCTGAGATCCCGCTTGGAAGAAGATCGAGTCCATGAAGAAGACGAACCAACGTAGTCGAACGAATCCTCACACTCCAAAGCGGTTTCGGAACTCTATCAAGAAGAAGCAATCCGGAAACAACAATCAACACATGATAAACACCACAACATATGCATGACATGATGCACAACAAGGATGATGCATGTTATGCATGACAGGACAAGGCAGAACAATCAACTCCTACACATTAAGTGAGGTTCAATATGCAACGAGTTGCATATTGAAGAAACTCCACGTTCGAATTATTTAGTTCACTCTCGTTAGGTACACAACAATATTAAATGTTATTATACATGGCAAGAGGTGAAGCATAATGAAACTACACTATCTAGGCATCTTAAATGAGGTCGGAAACAACATATAGCATTTCCGAAACGACCCCATATGTTAATTTCGAAAGGTCCAGATCTGTACTAATCATGTTTTATATTTATTAAACAGGGAAATCAAATGCACAATGCGATTCTACTCGTCATTCTAGTCGATTTACATATATGGAACATCTCAAACGGAGCTACGGTCTAAAAGATATGACCTGCACAAGATGAACATGACATGAATGCAAAATGCATGAAAATGACAACCACAAACATTCCAAATCATGAATTCAGCAAGTTATTATGAAACTACATAAAAATCTAAGCAAGTTCCACATATGGCATGTGCAAAACAGAGCTACGGTTGAACCACAATCACCAATACAAGTTTTAGTTCAAATCTGTCCAAAACAGCAAGATAGCATAATGCACACATGGCCATGGTGGCCTTCTGGACAGGGAGAGAAGAGAGGGACTAGAGAGAGAAGAAGGGAGAGAGAGAGAGGCGGCAGGGCGACCTGGTCCAGCCCGGAGGCGAGGTGCTGCGGCGGCGGCGCGCTCCGGCCGGTGAGGCGACATGGGAGGGGCCGGCTCGCTCGGGAGGGGCCACGGGAGCGGCGACGCGGTCGGGCTCCGCTTGGGCCCAGAGCAGGCTGGCTGCGGGCTCGGGCGGGCCGCGTGGTTGGGAGGAGAGAGAGGGGCGAGGTGGCGCGCGGTGGTTGGCTGCGGGGCTGTGGGGAGGCGACGTGGCAGCCCCGGGTTGGCCATAGGGGCGTGGCAGCGGCAACAAGTGGCTGGAGGTGGCTGGCCGGCGCGGAAATTGAGGTGGGGGCGGCAGCTCGAGGTTAGGGAATGCTAGAGGCTAGTGTTTTGTCCAAATTAGGCAGGGGGTGTTAAATAGGGAAGGGGCTAGGGTTGGAGGGTGCCTAGGGGGGTTTCGGAGCCCTCCGATCACGATCTGATGGTCAGATCGGAGAGGTGGGTTAGCTGGGCTATGGTGGGCTGTGGAGAGTTGTTAGGGCTGAGAGGGAAGATGTGAGGCCCGTGACATGTTTTTTTTGAAATACCGAAAAACGACTGATAATAAACCGATGACGGTGCCGCAACGGTTGACCGTTCGGGTATCAAATGACCTCCGATTGCGGTCTACCCACAATATAACAAGACCGCATGCCAAGTTTCGACCCAATCCGAGAATATTTTTCATGCACTTTTAAAAACAATATTTTAACGATGCCGCGGGCGCGTGCATGTGTGGTTGGACTCAAAACGGTCAACGACAAGAACGGAAAGAACCGACAGCTACGAACGGATGCAAGTTTTTAAAACGAGTGATGATGCTATGCCGAAGATGTGAATGTCGCGATGATGAATGCGACAACCAAACTAAACACACGATGATAGCGGAATAAAAGGGGAATCTTCTGGAGCGTCGGTCCCGGGCTGTTACACTCCATGAGGACAGGGTATTAGGGAGGGAACCCTAGGTGGATTCCTGACGCCCGCCATTGATCACCAGGAGGTGGATCGCCGGGGGCAGGATCGCCAGGAGGGTAGTCGCGAGGAGAGTCGCCATCACGTCCACCTCAACTCGTATTTCTCAGCTTTCTCGTTTCCTAATGGGGACTCGATGCTAATCCTGACAAAATTGGCGCTATTGTCCGAATGAAGAAACCAGTGCGTCTCCACGAATTGCAAAATCTCACTGGGTGCCTTGCAGCCCTGAGTAGATTCATCTCCCGACTCGGTGAGAAGGCACTACCTCTTTACCGATTGATGAAAAAGTCCGATAGCTTCAAATGGACACCCGAAGCACAAGCTGCATTCGACAAGCTCAAGACCTTGCTATCCACCCAGCCGGTGTTAACTACCCCGAGCAACCGAGACCCTTTGCTTTTGTACATCGCGGCTAACAGCCAAGTGGTTAGCACCGTCCTCATTGTGGAGCGCGAGGAATCGGGAAAAGCATTCAAAGTGCAAACACCCGTCTATTACATCTTAGAAGTCCTGATTCCTTCCAAGCAAAGGTATCCACACAACCAGAAGTTGGTTTATGGTATTTACCTCACTGTTAAGAAGGTGGCTCATTACTTCCAAGAGCACTCAGTCACAGTTATCAGCGATGCCCCCCTATCGGAAATCCTTCATAACAGAGACGCCACGTGCCAAATGGCAAAATGAGCGATTGAGACCGTCCCGTTGGAGGTGAAGTTTAAAGCCAAGAATGCAATCAAGTCTCAAGCACTTGTGGAACTTTTGGCCAAGTGGATAGAACAGGAACATCCAGCCCCAAGTATCCCCGAACAGTGGACCATGTTTTTGATGGATCCAAGATGCTCCAAGGATCCGGAGCCGGAGCGGTTCTCGTTTCCCTCAGGGGAGACTGATTGAGCTACGTCCTTCAAATCCACTTCGATTCGTCTAACAACAAGGCCGAGTACGAAGCCCTCCTGTACGTGCTCCGAATGGCTATCTCGCTCGGTATCCGACGCCTGATGATATTCGGTGACTAGGACCTCGTAGTCAATCAAGTGATTAAGGAATGGGATATCCGGAGTCCGTCTATGACCGGGTACTGCAATGCAGTCTGGAAATTGGAGAAGAACTTTGAAGGCTTGGAGCTGCATCACATACCCCAAGCGAAGAACCCGACGGCTGACAACCTGGCCAAGATAGGCTCCACTCGGCGGGTCATGCCGAAAGGCATATTCCTTGAGCACCTGCGCTCTCCTTCAGTTAAAGAAGATCCTTTTACTGAGGAGCCCCCACAAGCAGTCGGACCCTTGAATCCGACTGGAGTCGACATTCCAGCTGTGGTAGATCTCGTCCACGCTATGTTGGTAATCACTCCCGAGTGCACCCAACCTTACTTAGCATACTTGCTCCGGCAAGAGCTCCCTGAAGACGAAGAGGAGGCTCGACGGATCATCTGACGATCCAAATCCTTTGAAGTGATGGGAGAACAATTGTACAAGAAAAGCACTACAGGTGTGACACAGAAATGCATTTCCCAGAGGAAGGCTGCAAATCCTGCACTAGATTCACTCGGGAACCTACGACCATCATGCGTCCTCCCGGACGCTAGTCGTGAAAGCATTCCGTGCAGGTTTCCATTGGCCCCGAGCCAATGAAGCAGCAAAGGATTTGGTCGACCTCTGTGTTGGATGTCAGTTTTATAAGAATCAGATGCACAAGTCTACATCCATGTTGAAGACCATCCCGCTCACCTGGCTGTTTGCCGTGTGGGGTCTAGACATGGTCGGCCCTCTGTGCACCGAGTCGAGTGGGTTTACCCATCTACTAGTAGCGGTGGATAAGTTCACCAAGTGGGTTGAAGCGAAGCCCATCAAAAGCTTAAATGCATCGACTGTTGTCAGTTTGATTCGGCAGATTGTCTTAAGATTTGGATTTCCCCACGACATCATCACTGACAACGGGAAAAATTTCGATTCGGATGAATTCCGTGAGTTCTGCTACTCTCAAGGCACTCGGGTCAACTATGCCTCCATGGCTCACCCGTGGTCAAATGGGCAAGCAGAACGAGCGAATGGAATGATTCTCAAGGATCGAAGCCCCGGTTGATGAGGGATTTGGAGTACGCTGCGGGAGCCTAGGTCGAAGAGCTACCGTATGTCCTACGGGGCATTCGGACGACTCCGAACCGCTCGACCAAGCGCACTCCATTCTTCATGGTTGATACGTCTCCAACGTATCTATAATTTTTGATAGTTCCATGCTATTATATTATCTGTTTTGGATGTTTTATATGCATTAATATGCTATTTCATATTATTTCTGGGACTAACCTATTAATCTAGAGCCTAGTGCCAGTTTCTGTTTTTTCCTTGTTTTTGAGTATTGCAGATAAGGAATATTAAACGGAGTCCAAACGGAATAAAATCTTCGAAATATTTTTTCTTGGACCAGAAGCAACCCAGAGGACTTGGAGACCAAGGCAGGGGAGCCACCGTGTGGCGACAAGCCACAGGGGCGCGCCCCCCTGGCTTGTGGCCCCACGGCAACTCCTCCAACCCTATTCTTCGGCCTATAAATTCAGAAATATTCCCTGGATACCAAAAAGAGCCACGAAAACACTTTTCCGCCGCCAGGAGCCTCGGTTCCCGTGAGATCCAATCTTGGAGCCTTTTCCGGTAATCTGCCGGAGGGGGATTCGATCACGGAGGGCATGTACATCAACTCCATTGCCCCTCCGATGATGCGTGAGTAGTTCACCACAGACCTTCGGGTCCATAGCTAGTAGCTAGATGGCTTCTTCTCTCTCTTTGCTCTTCAATACCATGTTCTTCATGATCTTCAGGGAGATTTATCCGATGTAATACTCTTTTGCGGTGTGTTTGTCGAGATCCGATGAATTGTGGGTTTATGTTCAGATTATCTATGAATATTATTTGAGTCTTTTCTGAATTCTTATATGCATGATTTCATATCTTTGCAAGTCTCTTCGAGTTATTGGTTTGGTTTGGCCAACTAGATTGGTAATTCTTGCAATGGGAGAAGTGCTTAGTTTTGGGTTCAATCTTGCGGTGTCCTCACCCAGTGACATAGTAGGGGTAGCGAGGCACGTATTGTATTGTTGCCATCGAGGATAAAAAGATGGGGTTTTCATCATATTGCTTGAGTTTATCCCTCTACATCATGTCATCTTAGCGAACGCGTTACTCTGTTCTTCATGAACTTAATACTCTAGATGCAGGCAGGAGTCGGTCGAGGAGATACATAGCAAGTCAAGAGAAGAACTTTCCCGTCAACTTGCCAATTTCTGACGTGGTTGCCGCAGAGATCTACATCAAGCCTACCAAGTACCCATCACAAACTCATCTCTTGCATTTACTTTATTTGCCATTCGCCACCCGTTTTCCTCTCCCCCACTTCTAAAACGATGTTCCAAAAAGATTTGCCTTTTTATTCGCCTTTCTTCCGTTCATCTTTTCATTTGCTTGTGTGCTTGCTTGTTTGCTTCGTCATGATGACTCAAGAGAATACCAAGTTGTGTGACTTTTCCAATACTAATAATAATGATTTTATTAGTACTCCGATTGCTCCCACCACTAGTGCGGAATCTTATGAAATTAATGCTGCCTTGCTAAATCTTGTTATGAAACAACAATTTTCCGGCCTTGCTAATGAGGATGCCGCATCCCATCTAAATACTTTCGTTGAGTTGTGTGATATGCAAAAGAAGAAAGATGTGGATAATGATATTGTTAAATTGAAGCTATTTCCGTTCTCACTACGAGATTGTGCTAAAACTTGGTTTTCATCTTTGCCTAAAAATAGTATTGATTCATGGAATAAGTGTAAAGATGCTTTTATTTCCAAGTACTTTCCGCCCGCTAAGATCATCTCCCTTAGGAACGATATAATGAATTTTAAGCAACTTGATCATGAGCATGTTGCACAATCTTGGGAGAGGATGAAACTAATGATTAGAAATTGTCCCGCGCATGGTTTGAGTTTATGGATGATTATACAAATTTTCTATGCTGGATTGAATTTTGCTTCTAGGAATCTCTTAGATTCCGCCGCGGGTGGTACTTTTATGGAAATCACATTAGGAGAATCTACTAAACTCCTAGATAATATTATGGCTAATTACTCTCAATGGCATACCGAAAGATCTCCTACTAGTAAAAAGGTGCATGCTATTGAAGAAATTAATACTTTGAGTGAAAAGATGGATGAATTGATGAATTTTTTTGCTAGTAAGAGTGCTCCTATTGATCCTAATGATATGCCTTTGTCTTCTTTGATTGGAAATAATAATGAATCTATGGATGTGAATTTTGTTGGTAGGAACAATTTTGGTAATAACGCGTATAGAGGTAGTTTCAATGCTAGGCCGTTCCCTAGTAATTCCTCTAATAATTATGGTAATTCCTACAGCAACTCTTTTGGAAATTATAATAAGATGCCCTCTGATCTTGAGAATAATATTAAAGAATTTATTAGTTCGCAAAAGGGTTTCAATGCTATGATTGAAGAAAAATTGCTTAAGATTGATGATTTGGCTAGGAACGTTGATAGAATTTCTCTTGAGATTGATTCTTTGAAAATTAGATCTATTCCACCCCAGCATGATATTAATGAGTCTTTAAAAGCTATGAGAATCTCTATTGATGAGTGTAAGGAAAGCACCGCTAGAATACGTGCTAAGCGTGAATGGCTTGAAAAAGTGTGTTCTCGTGATAATATTGATGAAGATCTTAAAGTGATTGATGTGACTCCTATTGAATCTTTGTTTTCTAATGTAAATCTTGATAAAGATGGGACTGGAGATGAGTCAACTTTAGTTAAAAGGCGTCCCAATGATTTGGAGTTTATAGATCTTAACGCTAAGATTGATAAAAGTGGGATTGAAGAGGTCAAAACTTTAAATAGCAAAGAACCCACTCTTTTGGATTTCAAGGACTTTAATTATGATAGTTGCTCTTTGATTGATTGTGTTTCCTTGTTGCAATCCATGTTGAATTCTCCTCATGCTTATAATCAAAACAAAGCTTTTACTAAACATATTGTTGATGCTATGATGAAATCTTTTGAAGAAAAACTTGAGTTGGAAGTTTCTATACCTAGAAAGCTTTATGATGAGTGGGAACCTACTATTAAGATTAAAATTAAAGATTATGAGTGCCATGCTTTGTGTGATATGGGTGCTAGCGTTTCCACGAATCCAAAAAGTTTATGTGATGTGCTAGGTTTCCGTGAATTTGATGATTGTTCCTTAAATTTGCATCTTGTGGATTCCACTATAAAGAAACCTATGGGAAGAATTAATGATGTTCTTATTGTTGCAAATAGGAATTATGTGCCCGTAGATTTCATTGTTCTTGATATAGATTGCAATCCTACATGTCCTATTATTCTTGGTAGACCTTTCCTTAGAACGATTGGTGCAATTATTGATATGAAGGAAGGAAATATTAGATTCCAATTTCCATTGAGGAAAGGCATGGAGCACTTTCCTAGAAAGAAAATAAAATTACCTTATGAATCTATTATGAGAGCTGCTTATGGATTGCATACCAAAGATGACAATACCTAGATCTATTGCGTTTTGCCTAGCTAGGGGCGTTAAACAATAGCGCTTGTTGGGAGGCAACCCAATTTTATTTTTGCTTTATGTTTTTTGTTTCTGTTTTGGTGTGTTCTGCACATTATTACTTCTATAATAATTGTGTTTTCTTGTTTAAATTAGTGTTTGATCCAAGTAAGACCTTTGGGATGGTCTACGGTGTTTGTTGATTTGATTTTGCTGAAAAACAGAAACTTTTGCTCTCAGTCCAGGAATTTTGTCAATTCACTGGAACGTGCTTTTGATCTGAAATTTTTACACAAGATTTATATACAAATTTCCCAGATTGTCGTAATTTTTCAAAAATTTTGGAGTTACAGAAGTATTCGAAGTCTATAGATTGCTACAGACTGTTCTGTTTTTAACAGATTCTGTTTTCTTTGTGTTGTTTGCTTATTTTGATGAATCTATGGGTTGTATCGGGGGGTATGAACCATGGAGAAGTTAGAATACAGTAGATATTACACCAATATAAATAAAGAATGAGTTCACAACAGTAACTAAAGTGGTGATTTATTTTTCTTATACTAACGGATCTCAAGAGTTTTGTGTTGAGTTTTGTGTTGTGAAGTTTTCAAGTTTTGGGTAAAGATTTGATGGACAATGGAATAAGGAGTGGCAAGAGCCTAAGCTTGGGGATGCCCAAGGCACCCCAAGCCATATTCAAGGATACCAAAAAGCCTAAGCTTGGGGATGCCCCGGAAGGCATCCCCTCTTTCGTCTTCAATCCATCGGTAAATTTACTTGAGGCTATATTTTTATTCACCACATGACATGTGTTTTGCTTGGAGCGTCTTGTATGATATGAGTCTTTGCTTTTTAGTTTGCCACAATCATCCTTGCTGCACACACTCTTTTTGAGAGAGACACGCTGAATCGTGAATTTATTAGAATACTCTATGTGCTTCACTTATATCTTTTGAGCTAGGCAATGTTGCTCTAGTGCTTCACTTATATCTTTTGAGCTAGGCAATGTTGCTCTAGTGCTTCACGTATATCTTTTTAGAGCACGGTGGTGTTATATTTTATAGAAATTATTGAACTCTCGTACCTCACTTATATTATTTTGAGAGTTTCTTAAAATAGCATGGTAATTTGTTTAGGTTATGATTTTAGTCCTAATATAATGTTCATCCAAGAGGGATATAATAAAAACTTTCATATTAAGTGCATTGGATACTATGATAAGTTTGATTCCTTGCATATAGTTTTGAGATAATGGAGATGGTAATATGAGAGTCATGCTAGTGAGTAGTTGTGAATTGGAAGAGATACTTGTGTTGAAGTTTGTGATTCCCGTAGCATGCACGTATGGTGAACCGTTATGTAACGAAGTCGGAGCATGATTTGTTTAATGATTGTCAACCTTTGTGTGAGGGTCGGGAGCGCGCGATGGTTAACTCCTACCAACCTCTCCCCTAGGGGCATGCGTCTAATGCTTTGTTTGATAACTAATAGACTTTTGCAATAAGTATGTTAGTTCTTTATGACTAATGTTGAGTCCATGGATTATACGCACTCTCACCCTTCCACCTTTGCTAGCCTCTCTAGTACCGCGCAACTTTCGCCGGTACATCAAACCCACCTTCCTCAAAAGAGCCACCATATATGTTCCTCAAAACAGCCACCATACCTACCTATTATGGCATTTCCATAGCCATTCCGAGATATATTGCCATGCAACTTCCACCGTTCCGCTTTTCATGACATGCACCATCACTTTCATCTTGCATATAGAGTCATATTTTGTCATAGGTATCGAGTTGTAATTTTCTTTTTGAGTTGTAAGTAAATAAAAGTGTGATGATTTTCATTATTAGAGCATTGTCCCATGTGAGAAAAGGATGATGGAAGCCATGACTCCCTCACAAGTTGGGATGAGTATCCGGACTTTACAAAAAATTAAAAGAGGCCAGCGAAGCCCAAATAAAAAAAAAGGCCAAAGATGCCCACCAAAAATAAAAAGAAAAAGAAAAAAAAATGAGAGAAAGAGAGAAGGGACAATTGCTACTATATTTTTCCACACTTGTGCTTCAAAGTAGCACCATGATCTTCATGATAGAGAGTCTCCTATTTTGTCACTTTCATATATCTAGTGGAGTTTCATCTTGCACGACCACTTAGTTTTCTTTTTGAGCTTTCATACACTTATAGCTCTAAGTGCATTTGTTGCATGGCAATCCCTACTCACTCACATTGATATCTATCGATGGACATCTCCATAGCCCGTTGATACGCCTAGTTGATGTGAGACTATCTTCTCCCTTTTTCCTTGCAACCTCCACCATATTCTATTCCACCTATAGTGCTATATCCATGGCTCACGCTCATGTATTGCGTGAGAGTTGAAAAGGTTTGAGAACACCAAAAGTGTGAAACAATTGCTTGACTTGTTCATCGGGGTTGTGCATGATTTAGATACTTTGTGTGGGGAAGATGGAGCATAGCCAGACCATATGATTTTGTAGGGATAACTTTCTATGGCCATGTTATTTCGAAAGGACACAATTGCCTTGTTGGTGTGCTCGAAGTATTACTGTTTTTATGTCAATATTAGACTATTGTTTTGAATCTTACGGATCTGAATATTCATGCCACAATAAAGAATATTACATGGATAAATATGTTAGGTAGCATTCCACATCAAAAAATCTGTTTTTATCATTTACCTACTCGAGGACGAGCAGGAATTAAGCTTGGGGATGCTTGATACGTCTCCAACGTATCTATAATTTTTGATTGTTCCATGCTATTATATTATCTGTTTTGGATGTTTTATATGCATTAATATGCTATTTTATATTATTTTTGGGACTAACCTATTAATCTAGAGCCTAGTGCAAGTTTCTGTTTTTTCCTTGTTTTTGAGTATTGCAGATAAGGAATATTAAACGGAGTCCAAACGGAATAAAATCTTCGGAATAATTTTTCTTGGACCAAAAGCAACCCAGAGGACTTGGAGACCAAGGCAGGGGAGCCACCGTATGGCGACAAGCCACAGGGGCGCGCCCTAGGGGGGGGGGCGCCCCCCTGGCTTGTGGCCCCACGGCAACTCTTCCAACCCTATTCTTCGACCTATAAATTCAGAAATATTCCTTGGATACCAAAAAGAGCCACGAAAACACTTTTCCGCCGCCAGGAGCCTCGGTTCCCGTGAGATCCAATCTTGGAGCCTTTTCCGGTAATCTGCCGGAGGGGGATTCGATC
This sequence comes from Elymus sibiricus, assembly GCA_039707655.1. Lineage (NCBI taxonomy): Eukaryota > Viridiplantae > Streptophyta > Magnoliopsida > Poales > Poaceae > Elymus > Elymus sibiricus. The sequence goes on along the minus strand of CM077665.1, from coordinate 226,233,518 downwards.
ACGGAGGGCATGTACATCAACTCCATTGCCCCTCCGATGATGCGTGAGTAGTTCACCACAGACCTTCGGGTCCATAGCTAGTAGCTAGATGGCTTCTTCTCTCTCTTTGGTCTTCAATACCATGTTCTTCATGATCTTCAGGGAGATTTATCCGATGTAATACTCTTTTGCGGTGTGTTTGTCGAGATCCGATGAATTGTGGGTTTATGTTCAGATTATCTATGAATATTATTTGAGTCTTTTCTGAATTCTTATATGCATGATTTCATATCTTTGCAAGTCTCTTCGAGTTATTGGTTTGGTTTGGCCAACTAGATTGGTAATTCTTGCAATGGGAGAAGTGCTTAGTTTTGTGTTCAATCTTGCGGTGTCCTCACCCAGTGACATAGTAGGGGTAGCGAGGCACGAATTGTATTGTTGCCATCGAGGATAAAAAGATGGGGTTTTCATCATATTGCTTGAGTTTATCCCTCTACATCATGTCATCTTAGCGAACGCGTTACTCTGTTCTTCATGAACTTAATACTCTAGATGCAGGCAGGAGTCAGTCGATGTGTGGAGTAATAGTAGTAGATGCAGAATCGTTTCGGTCTACTTGACACGGACGTGATGCCTATATGCATAATCATTGCCTTGGATATCTTCATAATTATTCGCTTTTCTATCAATTGCTCGACAGTAATTTGTTCACCCACCGTAATACTTGCCATCATGAGAGAAGCCTCTAGTGAAACCTATGGCCCCCGGGTCTATTTTCCATCTTATACTTTCAGATCTAAAACCAAAAATACCAAAAATACCTTGCTGCATTATTTTTACTTTTGTTTTACTTTCCGTTCAAGCAATCTATTCTATCTATCTCTATCAGATCTCATCCTTGCACGTAACCGTGAAGGGAATTACAACCCCTTTATAGCGTTGGGTGCAAGTGTTTGATTCTTTGTGTAGGTACATCTATTGGGAATTGCTTGTATCTCCTACTAGATTGATACCTTGGTTCTCAACAACTGAGGGAAATACTTATCTACTTTGCTGCATCATCCGTTCCTCTTCACGGAAACCAACGCATGCTCGAGAAGTAGCAATGGTATACGGGTCTCAAGCCGTTTTGCCAAGTGACATACGCCACAATGGTCCCTGGGTGGAACTTTAGAATGAAGATGAAGCAGAAGTAGCATGTAAAGATGGTCTGGACCTCTTAGAAGAGGAGAGGGAGCTAGCTCTGGTCAGATCGATGCTTTATCAGCAAGACCTGAAGCGTTACTATGATAGACAGGTCGGAGGGCACGCTTTCCGGGAAGGTGACCTTGTCCTCCGACTGGACCAACAAAAGCCAAACAAGCTGGTGCCTCTGTGGCAAGGGCCTTTCGCGATCTCCAAAGTCCTGAACAACGGAGCTTATCGGTTGTATAACTTCAACGCTGGAGCGGAAGAGCCCCGGACGTGGAACGCGGATCTGTTTCGCAAGTTTTACACTTAAGAAAGAAAACACTCTTTCATTCCTGTAATGAACTGCCGAGTGCCTTTGATGAATAGAAGTCTTTTATTTTTCCTACACTTTGCTAAAAAAAATCACTTTTTTCACCCCGGTGATACTCCTCACCCCCAGTGGGTGTATGGATTGGTCGGCTCAGTTGCGATCCAGTAATCGCCTAAGTTAAAAACAACTCCGAGTGAGGACATTGTCCACAATCGGGGGCTTAGCCGCAAACCTGATTTCGCCTAAGTTAAAAGCTACTCCGAGTGAGGACATCGTCCGCACTCGGGGGCTTAGCTGCGAAACAGATTTGGCCTAAGTTAAAAACTACTCCGAGTGAGGACATCGTCCACACTTGGGGGCTTAGCCGCGAACCTGATTTCGCCTAAGTTAAAAACTACTCCGAGTGAGGACTACGTCCACACTCGGGGGCTTAGCCGCGAACCTGATTTCGCCTAAGTTAAAAACTACACTGAGTGAGGGCATCATCCACACTCGGGGGCTTAGCCGCGAACCTGATTTCGCCTAAGTTAAAAACTACTCCGAGTGAGGACTTTGTCCACACTCAGGGACTTAGCCGCGCTCCAGTAATTGCCTAAGTTAGAAATGCTCCGAGTGAGGACATCATCCACACTCGTGGGTTTAGCTGCGACCCTGTATCGCTTAAGTTAGAAACGAATCTGAGTGAGGACATCGTCTACACTCGGGAGCTGAGCGGCGACCTCGTATCGCCTAAGTTAAAAACTAATCCAAGTGAGGACATCATCCACACTCGGGGGACTTAGCTGCGACCCCGTATCGCGTAAGCTAAAAACAAATCTGAGTGAGGACATCATCGACACTCGGGTGACTTAGCCGCGATCTGGGAATCATCTAAGTAAAAAACCACTCCGAGCGAGGATACCCTCCGCACTCGAGAGCTGAGCCAAACGCTCGAATAGTCGAATAAAAGTATTCAAACTGCATACAATTCAAAGCAAAGGTGCAGATAGTTGTGGCCGCTAGGTCGCGGCGAATGTACGGATACATAAACTACTCGGCATTCCATGGAAAATATCACTTACATTTTTTTATCCAAGGATCACTCGGTTGTGGTCGGAGCCGCTGCGTATGTGAAGGTGTTGAGGTCGAGGCAGTCCGCAATCCGAGTGGCATCTGCGAGGAATGTATCCATGAAGTCTTCAATCTTGACACTTTTCCTGTTGACAACCTTCAGTGACTTCAACTTCTCCTCATCCATGCCCTTGCATTGCACGCGAAAGAGGGAGAGGGCGATATCAGCACCAGCACGAGCCGCAGATTTCTTCCATGATTGCACTCGGCGTGGAACGTCTTGCAGTCGGTGGATGAGGGCATCTAAGTACTTCGGGAACTCCTCTCCGGGGGCGACTTCCTTGTCAATGTCATTGACTGCCGTACGCCAGCGGTTGAGGAAGATATTCACCTCCCCGACGCGCTCCTCCAGTCATAGCAGTGCAAGAGCCGAGCTGTCACGAAGGATACCCGCGGTCGGATCCAGCTCCTTCTCAATCTTGGAAGTCTCTTCCTCAACATCGATGCATAACTCTATTGAATGGATGAGGAAAAGGGAGTTACTAGAGGAGGAGTGACGAATCAAAGCAACTTGAAATGCAGTTGGGTCGTTGGCATATCTTTGAGCTTCTCGTTCATCTCGTTGCCGTAGTCCTCAAGGAACTTCTCCAGCTCAAGTCTCTTGGATGCAACTTGCTTCAACTTCATCTCGGCCTCAACAACTTCCTCTGTAGACTTCTTGGCAACAGCCTGCAGCGTTTTCTTCTCCCCTCCCACTTCTCGAGAGACTTCATCTTGCCCTCGGGCTCTCTCATCTTCCTACTGGACTCCTTCTGAGCAGACGCCAGTTCACGGTCTTTCTTCTCCAAGGCCTCCTTCATGGTGTCTATAGAAATGGAAGCCCGAAGTCTCTTAGTAAGTTGAAGATTTTCACTACATACATGTGCTAAATTACTTTCAGTCCGACAGGGAAAAGATCAAATTCTAAAGCAATCGGGCATGAAACGCTTACCTCCGAGTGATCGCTTCTCTTGTTCCAGACACGCGCTCTTGATCTTTTCGCCCTCAAGGCTGACTGGTCCTTCTCTAGGGCATTGTAGCGGGTCCCAAGCTCGCACATGCTTTGCCTTTAGAAAACAAGGAAACATCAGTGACAACAATTGGATTCAAGATAAAGGTCCATTCGGTTGAACTACAAGACTCTAAGACTCCCACCGACTGCTCCAGTCAACGGCAGTCACGGGGACTACACCCAGTGGGTGCGCTCAGTGCGTCCCCACTGGAATTATACTAAGGACGAGGTCCTTTCACAAGCTCAGTAACAGGTTCTATCCATTCGGAATGAGGTCATCCTCACTCGGGATGAGGTACTTCCACAAGCTCAGTAACAGGTTCTACCCATTCCGAGTGAGGTCATGCTCACTCGGGATGAGGTACTTTCACAAGCTCAGTAACAGGTTCCATCTACTGAGAATGGGGTTCTATGCCCCGAGAGTCAATACCGAGAGGCGCTGGTCCAGGGACCATCACCGTATCCTCTTCGACAAGTATCTCTACACCCGGGATGAAGTATTACCACAAGTACCATTCAAACTCTAAGACTCCCGGCAACTGCTCCAGTCGACGACAGTCTCGAGGACTACACCCAATGGGTGCGCTCAACAAGCCCTCACTGGAGAACAACAAGTTCTACACCTCGACGGTTAACATCGAGAGACTCTGGTCCATGGACCATCACTGCATCCTCTTCGACAATTATGTCTACAATTGTTGCTACAAACGTCACACGGATTCTCAGACTCCCGCCGACTGCTTCAGTCGATGGCAGTCTCGGGGACTACACCTAGTGGGTGCGCTCAACACGCCCCCACTAGAATCAGAGAACAACCAGTGGGTGTGCGCCCGATGCAAACCCACTCGAGACTTCAAAAAACTACATAAAATACAAAGACAGGCAAAATTTCCGAGTGTACATGGTACTTACGAGAGTACTTACTCGGACATTCTTCTCCAAAACCTTGCTGACATTGTAGGCCTCTTTTAGCCTGTCGTTTATCAACTTCAGCTGGATCAGTGCCTCCTTGCTCGCTCCCACCTGGTCCTCAGGGACGTGGTGTAGTCTGAAGATGGTAGCTGCAGGAGGAGTTGGCAGAGGAGATCCGAGTGCGGTTCCGGCCCCCGAAGAAGTTCCCCGAGCCTGCACTAACACCTGAGCAGGCGAAGCATCCCACATCATGACATCTGCATCGGCGGAAGGATTCGGCGGGTCGACCTTGTCATCTGCGTCAAGTTCTATCACCTCGCGTGGTCCTGTAATCACTCGAAGATCATTCGGGAGTAAGCTCAAAGGAGAAACACAGAGTTCAAATATCATGTCTTAAAGAATTCGAAGATTACCTTTGGAAGACGCATCATCAACATCAGCTTTGTCCTTCTCCAGGAAAGCAGTCAAAGTGTCAGCTCTGCAATAAAGTCACTCGGAACGTCACATCACTCGGTCGAATAATTGAGATAACAATCGATGCAAGGATGCTTACGCTGAGTCCACTGGCACGTTCATCTTGGTCTTCGGCAAGACGGCCTTCCAAGGCTTGTTGGTGGTGACCTTCGGCTGCTTAGCATTCTTCTCGGGTGACGGTGCGAGCTCATCATGCCTGCGCTTTGAGGCCCGAGTGGGGGAAATGGCCGCTGAAGACTTGGTGGCACCCGGTCCTTTGGTGTTGCCTCCACGGGTCCCAGGGTCCTGGCGCGCCTTGGTGCGGGGCTCGGGCAGAATCTCCTCCGATGGAGAGGATTCCGCCTCGTCTCCTGGGTCCTCCTCCTCCTCCTCCTCCTCCTCCTCTTCGCCGCTCTCGTTGTCGTCCACATACTCCTCTTCGCCGTCCGAGCCCTCATGGCGCTCGTTGTCACTCTCCACGTCGGCAGGGGCGTGGTTGACAGCGGGCATCAAGCTCACCATGCTCGTGAAGGCCTGCCAAGTGAAAGTCATATCAGCCAGGGTTTCTGCTAGCAAACATAATAACCATTCGGAAAACTATAACGACACTCGGAGCTTACCTCATTTGCTGGATTCTCAGCCGAGAATGGAGGCACCTGCCTCGTACCTCTGGGGTTGTCACGAGACGGAATGATAGCCTTGAGCTTGGTCTCCATGGCCTCAGCGCTGAGCTCCTCCGGGTGCAAACGCGTGCGGTCCCTCGAACCCGAGTACTGCCACATGGGTTGAGCTCTGGCTTGTAGCGGCTAGACTCTTCTCTAGAAGAAGACCTCCAACAGGTCCAGACCATTGCTGCCTTGGTTCACTAGGGATACCAACGCAATCACAAAGATATCTACGTTGACTTTCTCCTCCTTGGACAAAACCAGTTTGGGGAGCCGCCGAATGCGCTCAGGCGAGTACGGTGGAAGACCCGACTAGCCCTCTCCGACCGGGACGTCCTGGCAGTAAAACCAAGTCCCTTGCTAACCCTTGACTGTGTCAGGAAATTTCATTTGCGGAAAGCTACCCTTCCCCCGTCAACTGCATGCCTGAACCCCCGCACAAAAGCTACATTCGTCTTTCCCCCAGTCTGAGCAGATTTCTCCACGGTCATCACTCAGCACGTGAACAAGTGTTTGAACAGACCCTAGTGAGGATGATAGTCGAGGAAATTTTCACAAAGAGATACGAAGGCAACCAGATAGGAAATGACATTGGGGGGAAGGTGATGGAGCTGAGCCCCGTAAAATTCCAAGAAAGAACGGAAGAATGGATGGGGAGGCAAGGAGAAACCTCGGTCGATATGAGTCATGGGGAGAAACCATTCGTCCCCATGCGGCGCTGGCTTGACTTCGCCCGCCGCTGGCAGCTGCCAGCTCCCAACGACCAGGAGGCCCTAGTTTTCTAGCTCCATCAGCCAGCAGGCGGTGGTCCGAGGTGGCATCCAGTCGCCCTGGACGAAGCCCGCCGACGCGCCCGCGCTCGAGGAGGACCCTCGCGGGGCCTTCTTCACATTCTTGGCCTTCGCTGTTGCGCTTCTCGTCATCTCCACCAGATTGGGGCAGCGAATCGGCGGAGCAGCAGCACGGGCGGAGCTCTTGGCAGGATTGTGGAGAAATCAGAGAGGTGGGGAATGGGGGTTATCTCTCTCTTCCCCCTCCCAGTCAAGTCTTATACCCCGTCTCAGCGGATTCACATCCGTCGGATCAGAAAGTGCTGCGCAATCAACGGGCGGTAGCAGATTCGCGAAATCTTTGGGGCAGCATTGCGGGGACGCGTGGCGAAATTTGTGGTGTGGAAATCGAGGCGCCGCATCCACTTTCCCCACTTCTGTGATGCAACCGCCCACGTGCGCGAGTGCTTCCCACGATTTCAAAATCGCCAGAGATTTCGTCACAACGTGGTCTAAGTGGGCCCCGTGTCTACTGGTGCGCTCTGACGTACCTAAACCAATCGAGTGGACAAAGAAGATCCATCGAGCACTCGGATGAACTTTGGACTGTCACAGGAACATCCAAAAGGTCAACAGTTTTCTAGCATTACCCACCGGAAGTTTCCACAATCGCTCTCTCGAGTCTTTGGGTCGCTTCTCCCGAGAGCGAATTTGACTCTAGCCGAGTGGCTCGAACAGTCAGGCTCTTTGAGTCATTCGGGATCTATTTAACCAGAATCAGTTATGGTTTTAAAGCCGGGTGAGAAACGATCCGACTCATTTCCCAGTGTTTCTGAAACGCCGCCCGCGTCACGTCACGTCGGTCACTTGTTCCCCGAACATCAACTGATTCGAGGGCTACTGATGAAGTCACCTACCCAAGGTAGGGTCATGGACCTCACATCTAGGACCCACCTGGGGTCCTACATGTTCATGGAAGTCTCTGGACTACCTTAGCATTCAGATGATTTTACTAGATCCACTCGGATCCTTGGAAGTCACTCGGACGTCATCAACCAGTTGGCCAGGCTTTGGCACTCGGACATGAAGAAGCAGAGGCGACGTGGGAGCTATAACGTTCGAGGGACTTAACTCGCATAACGTGCTGTGAAGACGACGTTACCTGTAACGTTCCTAGTTAACACTACCGTTTGTAGTAACTCCAGCAGTAACGTCATTAATTACCCTAGTAATGCCTCTCGGCTGGTGGTGGCGCACTCTATATAATCCACCCCCTGGCGCCAGAGTGAGGGTTACGAACTCTCTATAATCAGATACACACATAAGAAAACACTAAGCCTCAGGGCTCGAGACGTAGGGGCTTTACCACTTCCCAGTGGGGCCTGAACTCGTACATCCGAGTGTTACACTTGTGCCGTAACTAGGCTTCGCCCTTACTCGTACGTACCCCCCGTACTACTGTTAGTATTACTCCCACGACAGTAACCTTTTCCCAGTTTACAATGACAAATGTACTTCAATTTCTAAAGGAATTTTTGGAGGATTTCAGTACATATATGTTTTTCTTCTATAGTGGTTGCTTGATTCATATGATTACATTCCGTAGGTATTTATCCTTTGGATTCATTTCTACTAGTTTTCATTGCAAAGTTTCCATCCACTACAACCCACTATGTAGAATCCTACGTTTTCCTAGAGCGTAATCAAACACCATGTTAATCATGTCGGATCGAAGATGGCATGCCACTCTATTCGTTTATTTTAGAAGTCTGGCAAATCAAAGAGTCTCATAGTGTTCAAAACTGCATCAAGACACTAACACGTTCTCTTCTCTTTTGGAGATCCGATTAGGCCAAGCGGCGGATAATGTGACGCAATATCATGGCATTCCCATTGAATGCCTTGATGTCCATCTCTCTGAAATTGCTTTGAACTCCTACCGAGGGACCTTATGGGAGATTAAATTTGCCAGGTTCTTTGTTGCGAAAGCAAGTGTACTAAATGCAATGAGTTTGGTCGTACATATAGTGTGCACAAAAGAATGGTTTGTTGATCAGCACCGGCGTCTTCAGCAGACTGGAAAAGGCTTTGCAGAAGTTGAGCTGCATTTTGAAAGTTCAGGTGGTAGAGTACCAGGAAGTCTGTGTGTCAAGCCCCTACATGTCTTGTCAGTGGATGATCCCTTTGCAGAAATAGTGAACCGGTGAGACTAGCTGTAAATATAAGTTTGGACCTTTCATATGTTCATTTTAAGCTGACCAGCGGGGCGTCTACACCTGCATGACAAAGGTTCCGCATAAGCTGAATTTCATTTCTAATATCAGTTTGAACCTTGTAATCATCGAATTTAAGGCTGGTCATGTTTCTGCCAGTTGTGATACAATCAGTGAACTGGCATCGTATGAGAGTCATATTTTGGCAGTACTATTTTGACGGAAATATGCAATGGACGATTGATATCTCCACCTTAACATGTAATTGACTTGATTTAGTTACCATTCCCGCTTGTGTTACCCCTCTATTAGGGCATATTCTCCCTTAGTGGTTTTGGTGATTGATGACAAAGCATGTGTGGACTAATTGTGTGCATTTAGCCTTTCACATAATTCATCATATGGCGCAATACGATTCTAGCCCCTCTGATGGACAATAGTGAAGACGGTTATTTTCCTACATTTTGTTTTCGGTGGAATTGAGTCGTAGGGGAACAATACTATTAATAGGGGGTTCGCATTGGAAAGGTTTGTGTGGAATCAACACGTACACTTTTACTTGCACCCTTGTTCCTTTCCCGCGTCAATGGAGTTGCTCCACTATGCCCTTTGTTCTGGTCCTGAAGGAATCAAGCGGTTGTACCACACCGGCAAGCGGTAGTACCGCCTACAGTGTAAGCCGTAGTACCGCTCTGGGCAAGCGGTAGTACCGCCTACAGTGTAAGAGGTAGTACCGCTCTGGGCAAGCGGTAGTACCACTGTCTAGTGCCACGCGTTGTACCACTGCCTCTGGAGTCTCGACTTTTCATGTCAGATTGCACGGTAGTAGGGACGATAGTGCGGGTGGTAGTACTGCCAATAAGCAGTAGTACCACCCTCCACTACCACTCAACTACTGCCTAACCTTCTAGACCCGGAACTCTTAGCGGACATAGTAGCGGCAATAGGGCAAGGCACTATTGCTTACAAGCGGTAGTACTGCTTCAATGGTACTGCCCCTGTTCTTGCCTCAGCCCTTGTAGGACCGAAAGTATGTCTAGAGGGGGGGTGATTAGACTAGTTGACCAAATAAAAATACTACATTTCCCAATTTTAAGTGTTGGCAGATTTTAACAATGATAGCAAGTCAAGTAAACCCTACACATGCATGTCTAAGAGTATAGCAGCGGAAAGTAACAACAAGCATGTATAGTAGAGGGTAGGAAGGAAGATCAAACGCAATTTGTAGACACGAAGATTTTCTCGTTGTTCCGATAGGTGGTGCTATCGTACGTCCACGTTTATGGAGTCTTCAACCCACGGAGGGTAACGGTCGCGAGAGTCCACGGAGGGCTCCACCCATAAGGGTCCACGAAGTAGCAACCTTGACTATTCCATAACGACTTCCGTCCACGAAGGACTAGCCTCACTATGGGTAGATCTTCACGAAGTAGGCGATATCCTTGCCCGTACAAACTTCTTGGTTCAACTCCACAACACAAAGTAGGAGGCTCCCAAGCGGCACCTAACCAATCTAGGAGGCACCACCCTTCAAAAGGTAATAGGCTCGGCAATGTCGATGAACTCCTTGCTCTTGTGCTTCTAGATGATAGACTCCTCAACACACAATCACTCTCTCATAGATTTGGCTATGGTGGAAGAGATTGATTTGGTGGAAAGCAACTTGGGGAGGCTAGAGATCAAGATTCATATGGATGGAGTTGAATAGCTTGATCCCAACACATGAGTAGGTGGCTCTCTCTCAGAAAATAGGATGGGGCAAGTATGGAATAGTTCTGAGTGCTTGACTTTCGAGTAGGTGGTGGTGAAGGGGTATATATAGGCATCCCCAAAAATCCAACCATTACACCTAAAGTGACCAACTCGGTGACACCGATGTGTGAATCTCGGTGGTACTGAAGTGCCCAAAAGGCAGTAACTTTTGAATCTCGGTGAGACCGATATATAATTCTCGGTGGTACCGATTAGGTGACCAACGGTCAGATTGCGCAACTCGGTGATGCTGATCCAGAAAACTCGGTGGTACTGATTTTGTGAATCGAGGTAAGAGAAAGTTGGCAACCCAAACTCGGTGGCACCGAAGTGGAATCGGTTGCACTGATGTGCTAGGGTTTGGCATGGGTCTGTCTGAGTTTGGGAATCGGTGGCACCGAGTGGGAGTTGTTGGTTGCACCGATTTTGGATATTTGGCTTTGGACAGACTTTTGTGGAAGAGCTTGTGGGTGTTTTTGGTGACTATCTCTTGTGCACGTGGAGCATCTTGTTCACCAATAGTACCTTACCCCCCTTTTATTAGTATTGGCTTTCCTATGGACTCAAAGTGATTTATCACAAAGTAAAATGTAGAGTCCTCTTGCTTGAAGCTTTGCCAATCCATTTCCTTGCATCTTGGGGTTTTCCACAATCCTTTTGCCATCCCTATCATTGAACTTTTCCTAAAATATGCTTAGTGGAAACATTAGTTCAATGACATATATGTTGTTATTAACTACCAAAACCACCAAGGGAGCAAATGTGCTTTCAATCTCCCCCTTTTTGGTAATTGACGACAACATATAGATCAAAGCTTCAACATATGATATAATCAACGAATATAATCGTCGCTTTGAGAAGTATGTGATAAGCAAGAGCTCCCCCTAAATTTGTGCATTATTTTAAATTTGCGTTTGAATGCAAATGCACAATCGATTAGGTACATAGGGCACTCTTTCATGTCACATACAACTTGGTGGTGTGCGAGAGTAATAAGAATGAATATCATAGCACAACACAATCAAGTAACGGTGAATGACCATCTCATAAGCATCATAATGATAGGAAATAGTAGCGATACACATCAAGTGTATGATCAAACACCAACAAAGTTTAACACATCCAAACCAAAAGATCAAATGTTTTGTAAAGCGATAAAAACCAACGCTCTCTCACTCGAAGCCTAAAGATCTATATACAGCTTCTCCCCCTTTGGCAACAAGTTACCAAAAAGATCAAAGGTACATAGCTAATCGTTCTTTTGAGGCTAATCTCCTTCGGTGGTCGATGAAGTAGTCGAGAGAACAGCATCGGCGAAGACTTCAGCAGACGTCATGGACGGAGTTGAAGTAGGAACTGGAGGAACTGGAGGAGGTGATGGAGCTGAAGAGGCTGTAGCAGGTGCTCATGAAGAAGGCCTCAACTCTGGAGTTGGCACTGTGGCTGATCTGGCCTAAGTAGTGAACTGAGTGCCTGGCCTAAGAGGTGAGTCATCCTCATCGTCTGTAGTGTGGGGACTGGGCACGCTATCAACTTCCTTCTTGAGCTCGTTCACGGTCTTGGTCAGCCCATCCACCTTGTCATTGAGTGTCTTGATCCTATTCTCCATGATCCTCACAAGACTATGCTGATTCTCCAAGATGTCCTTGATATCTTTCTGCATGCCCTGAACGGTATTGATCAAAAGATCCATTTGCTCGTTCCTGGATCTAGGGACTTGAGCACTAGTGGCTCTAGCTGCCTCTGCCTCTGCCTGTGCTGCAGCTGAGGTGGGATGATCTGGGTTCATCACCACAACGTTGTCCTCAAGATCTGGCTGTAGGGGCAAATGTGGCCTGTCAAGAGCAAAGATGTGCTTCTCCAGCTTGGAGTTGATGAGCATCTGAATGTAGGGTGCATAGCAGCATGAGCACTTCTGATCAGTAGCAACCCTCTTCACTGTCTCTACTATCAAGTCCATCACCCTTATCCTAGTGTGTCTATCAGCATGGATCAGCATGTTCATGGAATAGCCTCTAATCATCTTGTTGTCTCCAGACTTAGGCATCAAGGTGTGCCTCAAGATGGTGTTGATGCTTCGCAGACCTGCCTGGAGGAAGTAGATGGATCCTAGCCTGTGAGACTTCACATGTGCAGCAGGGATCTCATTGTACATGTTAGCCATAGCATTGTGGCTCTCCTTGGATTCAGAATAGACATCCAGATCTCCTTCTTCCACCTTTGGGACTCCTAAGATGGCAGCCCATTCCTCAACAGTTGATTCATACCTTGCTCCTTCAGTCATCCACACAATTTTACCATCTCCATAGAAGTGAGCAGTGGAGTAGAATTACATGATCATCTCATCGTTCCATGCAGTGAATTCTTGGCCAACAAATTCATCCAAACCAATGTAGTGAAAGTTGTCTTGAACACATGGGAAGTAGTCTTGATTCTCCTTGATGTACTTCCATTCCACATATCTCATGTCACTCACAGCTGGGCTCTTATCAAGCAAGATTGTCTCATAGAAATCTTGTTGCTCCTTGGAATAAAACCTATAGTCCACAGCTGTTTTCCTTCTCTAGGCATATGGATCAATGGCTCTCCATTCCCTCAAACCCGAGTCCTTCCTCTTCTTCATGTCCTCAGAAAGCAAGTGGCTGGCATTGTGCTCTGGAAGGTGTGGTCTTAGCTTCATCAAAGCAGTCATATCATCAACCTCATCTTCCCTAAAAGTGGAGGTCTTGTTCTTGCTCGAAGCTGGTATCTCTCTGGAGAACCTCTTGGGTTTTTCAGTAGCAGCAGCCTTCTTAGGTGCAGTATTGGTGCTCTTGGATGTGGTAGCTGAGGGAGTCCTGGTTTAAGGGGTCCTCGGATAGCCGACCTGTTTCTCATGGGCCGGACTATATGGGCCACTAGATGAGCATTGTGTGATCAAGGGCCCCGTCGCCAGAGCGGAAGTTTCAAGGAGCCATGGCGTGTCCTCCAAGATGTCAACAGTAGATAGGTATGTTTTTTCCCTTTGATGTGCAACCGACTATGTGTAAGCCCTAGGGACCCTCGGCGTCTATATAAGCCGGAGGGTTTTAGGTTGTAGGACAACAGAAATCATCTAGGGTTTTAGTCATACGATCTCGAGGTAGATCAACTCTGTAATCCTCATACCATCAATATAATCAAGCAGGACGTAGGGTATTACCTCCATTGCAGGGCCCGAACTTGGGTAAAACCTTGTCCCCCTTGTCTCCAGTTACCATCGATTCTAGTCTCACAGCTCGCGACCCCCTACCCAAGATCCGCCGGTTTTGACACCGACATTGGTGCTTTCATTGAGAGTTCCGCTGTGATCGCGGAAGGAATCGATGGCTTGCCTTGTCACAAGCAGCGAGATCTGCACCCAGGGGACTCTCGCCCCGGATCAGATCCTCGCGAGCGGCGACATCTCGTCGCACGCTTACCCGATCGGCCGTCCATGCCAGATCGGAAACATTTCCCCCGATCAAGGAATCAAATTCGGAACCCTAGAGTTCGTCGCTGATTCACGGGGAGAATTCGTCTTGGTGAAACCCTTGACTCCTATGAAGGAGCCCGCGGATCCCGACGCCTCGACGCCGAAGACATCGGGCCCCGCCTCCGATGATGAGGTTGTTATCCCCGGACTGTCTGGACTCCTCAATCCGGTCGTCGTGACCGGATCCACCATGGTTGAACAGAATCTGGGACCGCTCTCGCACGACTCCCGAACTGCGACGCCGCATACCGATCCCACTCGCCTCAACGACACGCATCCTACCATCGCCTCGTTTCTCAACGAGTTATTTGATCGGCTGGAGACCATGCGTATGGCCGATGACCAGATCCCGGTCTATGACCGGCTCGGGCTTAAACCCGACGATAGGGAGATTCACATCCCTGCGGTCACCCACCTTGTCGCCACCGTTGATTGTCTGGCCGGGGGCTCGTCCCCCCAGCGACCGGAATTAAAAACGGTTTATACCCCAGTCTCCGATCACCGAGACCTCGCCTGTAGCCCAGACTCTGGAGTTCGCTCCGGAAACAGTTCGTCACCGGTCCCTGATCTATCGCACAGTTCGGAGTCCGTGATTCCGAACCCCCGCCGTGGCGTGGAATCAAACTTTTTCCCACCCACCTCCCAAACCGATCACTCAAGCATCACAACAGAGCCCAAGTCTTCGGACTTGCGGGACATTAAGCAGTTATCAGGAGAGTCGGTCCATCATTACTGGGCTAGATTCCTCCTCGCTAGAAACAAAAGACGGGGCCTCAGTGATCAAGAGGTAATGGCAACCTTCATTCGCAACTGCCATGACAAGGGGATTCTCAATGCCTTGACGCGGCGGCACATTCGTGACTTCACTGAGCTATCAGTTTTGGTACAGAAGTATTGTGCCATGAAAAGTGCTTGGCAAGCCGAGCGGCTGTTTTCGAAACCAACCTTTACCGAATACCCTAGAGGAGATCGGCAAAACAGGATACCTCCGAAGCGGCCAGCCAAACTGGATCCCGCCAAAAAGAGAAATAGGCCCCTTTCAGGGGTCAGTACTGTCCTGGATGGACTACTGGATAAACCTTGCCCTATACAGTCTGTATTGCTAAACATAGCTCCGACTCACAGCCTTAGAGCTTGTTGGGTCGTCAGGCAGGTCGCAAAAAGCGGTGAAGCCATTCTTGAGGCACCACCGCCGAACAGGCGCTCCACGTCGCCACCAGAGTACAACACCGAAGTCCTGACGATCTACAAAATGTTCCCCTCAAGGAACAGGAGGAAAAGAGCTCTTAAAGAACTCGAACAGATATATCATGTGGTAGCGACAAGTGCATGGGCAGACATACCCATTACCTTTGGAGATACTGACCGACCAGCCATTCTTCCCGGTCATTCACTGGCCGCGCTAGTCCTGAATGCCATCATCGATGGCTTCAGGTTACACAAGGTGCTAATGGACGGCAGCAGCGGTTTAAACCTGATCTACGAAGACACCCTAGAAAAAATGCAGTTCGACCGATCTCGCATCGAGCATAGCAACACAACTTTCCGGGGAATCATTCCAGGGAAAGAGGCGCGCTGTTCAGGACGTATCGTCCTGGACGTAGTGTTCGGCACGCCCGAAAACTACCGATCCGAAGAACTCCTCTTCCATATCGTGCCCTTCCCCAGCGGCTACCACGCCCTGTTGGGACGTGACGCCTTTACAAAATACCAGGCCATACCACATTATGGGTATATGAAACTTAAGATGCCAGGACCAAATGGGGTTATCACAACCGCCAGTGATCCGAACATAGCCCTTCGGGCCGAAAACAAAATAGCAGCGCTTGCCCTCGAGGCTCTAGCTGAGACCTTTGCTGCAGAAGAGCTGACCGCACTTTGGTCAATAGTGGATAGGGACGATGTGATCCTCAGTAAAAGGCCCAAACCCACGTCCTTTAAACCGACAAAGGAAATCGTTATATTTCAGGTACACCCGACGGACCCTAACAAGACAGCGTCCATCGGAGCTCAGCTCGATCCCATAGTGGACGAAGCGCTGCGAACATTCCTACGAGAAAACTGGGACATCTTCGCCTGGCACCCCTCTGATATGCCTGGAATACCACGGCGGCTGGCCGAACATAGCCTGAACATCATTACAGGCTTTAAACCCGTCAAGCAGACTCTGCGCCGCTTTTCCGAGCCCAAACGACAAGCTATGGGTGAAGAACTAGCTAAACTGCTAGAGGCCGGATTCATTCAGGAAATTAAGCACCCCGAATGGTTGGCAAACCTGGTTATGGTACCAAAGAAAGATAAATCCTGGCGGCTGTGTGTCGACTTTAAAGACCTCAACAAGGCCCGCCCCAAGGACCCTTTCCCCCTACCACGCATAGACCAGATTATTGATGCCACAGCCGGACCTGACTCGTTGTGTTTCCTCGACGCTTATTCCGGATACCATCAGATTAAAATGAAGGAATCCGATCAAGCGGAAACAGCATTCATCACCCCTTATGGGCCATTCTGCTTCAACACCATGCCCTTCGAGCTAAAAAACGCTGGGGCTACGTACCAGCGCATGATCCAGACTTGTCTCGCAAAGCAAGTCGGTAAAATAGTTGAGGCATACGTAGACAATGTGGTAATTAAAACCAAACACGTCAGCCATTTGATCGATGACGTAAGGCAAACCTTTGCCAGCCTACGCGAGTACGACATACGACTCAATCCGGAGAAATGCGTATTCGGAGTTCCCGCTGGTAAATTTCTCGGATTCATCGTCTCCCATAGAGGAATAGAAGTGAATCCGGCTAAAATCCGCGCCCTATCAGAACTTGCAATCCCCACGGAGCTAAAGCACGTCCAAAGGTTGGTTGGTTGCGTGGCGGCGCTAAGCTGCTTTATCTCCCGCCTCGGTGAAAAGGCTTTACCGCTCTACAAATTGCTGAAACGAACCAAGAATTTTGAATGGACCGATGAAGCAAAGGCCACGTTAGAAGAAATTAAGACACTCCTGGCAAGTAACCCCATACTCACAGCACCAGGCACGGGTGAGCCCATGTTATTATACATATCGGCCACCAATCAAGTCGTTAGCGCAGTGCTCGTCGTCGAACGAGAGGAGGAGGGACACAAATTCCGGATACAGAAGCCGGTATATTACGTGTCAGAAGTACTAACGCAATGCAAGTCCAGATACCCGCACTACCAGAAGATAGCCTATACATTATTTATGGCATCGTGGAAACTCAGGCACTATTTTCAAGAGTGCTCGGTCACGGTGGCATCCGAAGTGCCCCTGAACGATATAATCAACAACAGGGACGCCACCGGCCGAATAGCTAAATGGGCTATTGAGCTCCTTCCCTTTGAAATCGCTTACAAGCCAAGACGAGCTATCAAGGCTCAAGTATTGGCAGATTTCCTCGCCGAATGGACAGACGCCGAACTCCCAAGGGAATATAGTACATACTCCCACTGGACCATGTACTTCGATGGTTCTAAAACTTTGGCCGGACTGGGGGCTGGGGTTATCCTCACATCCCCCACAGGCGACAACGTCAGATACGTGTTGCAGATCATGTATGCCGATTCCAACAATGCAGCCGAATACGAAGCACTATTGCACGATCTTCGGATGGCAGCATCAATGGGCATACGCCAGCTGGAGGTACGGGGGGACTCCAACTTGGCCATCTCCCAAATCAACGACGAATTTGATGCCAAAAACCCAAAGATGGCGGCATACAGAGACGCTGTCCTCAAGATATCCGCACGGTTCGAGGGGCTGGAATTTCACCACGTCGCTAGAGACAACAACCAAGCCGCCGACATACTGGCTCGCCTGGGGGCCAAACGCGACCCTGTCCCAAAAAACGCTTTTCTGGAACGGCTCTTTAAGCCATCCGTGGTTTGACAGGACGATCACAAGGGCGCCGATCTAAGCAGTGCGGACGAAGTTGTTCCCCCTACAAACGAACTAGACGATCAAATCATTGGCGGCTCCGTCATGGACGAAACGCCTTCGGCTCATGAGGTCATGGCAGTAATCGCGCCATGAACCGAGCCCTTCCTCGCCTACCTTCTTCGCAAGGAACTCCCCGACGATCAGACGGAGGCGCGGCGCATAATTCGGCGTTCCAAGGCCTACAAAGTACACGAGGGTGAGTTATATAAGAAAAGCACCACAGGAATATTACAGCAGTGCATATCTGAGGAAGAAGGTCGGCATCTCTTAGCCGAAGTCCACGCAGGTATGGGCGGTCATCACGCCGCAGCAAGAGCCTTAGTCAGCAAGGCCTTCCGGGCTGGTTTTTTCTGGCCTACAGCTCGGACGGACGCCCAGTCGCTTGTCAAGCACTGCGTGGGGTGCCAACTTTTCGCAAATCAAAGTCACATGCCCCCAACAGCTCTTCGGACTATTCCGATTACCTAGCCCTTCGCGGTCTGGGGGCTGGATATGGTGTGACCACTTAAAGGGGGGACCAAGAAAAATAAATACCTACTGGTTATGGTGGACAAATTCACCAAATGGATAGAGGCAAAACCTGTCAAATCAGCCAAGTCCGGACCAGTAATTGACTTTATATCCGGCGTGGTACACCGTTATGGCGTTCCGCATAGTATAATAATGGACAATGGATCCAATTTTACGGCCCAAGAGGTCAAAGACTAGTGCACAAAAATGGGCATTAAGCTCGATTACGCATCGGTTTATCATCCGCAGACCAATGGACAAGTCGAATGAGCAAACGGCCTCATTATGAGTGGCATTAAGCCCCATTTGTTCTGATCTCTTCATGAGTCCGACTGTCATTGGGTTGAGGAGCTCGACTCCGTTCTATGGGGACTGCGCACCACCCCAAACAGATCAACGGGATACACACCGTTCTTCATGGTCTACGGGGCAGAAGCAGTCCTCCCCTGCGACATTATTCACGACGCACCAAGGGTGCGCATGTACGAGGAAAGGGAGGCCGAGTTAGATCGGCAAGACGACTTGGACGCCTTGTAAGAGGAGCACGACATAGCTTGGGCCCGTTCTACCTTTTATCAACAGCAGGCCCGACGCTACCAGAGCAGGGAGGTCAGGGCACAAGCATACAACGTGGGCGAACTCGTCCTATGGCTCCCGGAGAAGCAGAAGCATAAACTCAAGCCCAAATGGGTAGGCCCCTTCATAATTGACGAAGTACTCGCAGGAGGGGCGTACCACCTTCGGAACCCGCCGGACAACCGCCTTGAACGAAACCCATGGAACGCAGCTCGTCTTCGGCGCTTCTACGGCTAGACCGGTGTCGTCATACTCTTTACCCTCCTTTTTTCTTTCTTTTCTTTGCTGTTTCCTTTCCCTCCCACCTTGATTTTTGGCAGGTTTGAATTCTTTCCTTTTCTTCCCAACTCTATGTTCGGCTCAACCGATCTTGTACTAAGATTTTCGGCCTACACCCTTAGGTGTTAAATCCAAACACAGCACCTGGGGGCTTCTTTTCGAAGCCAAGGATTTTATATTATAAGCATTTATTCACATTTTTGTGTACGCATGTTTTCCTTGTCGTTTTTAGGCCATCATATGCATCAATTCGAACTAAGACTTTGCCAAGCTGGGTTGCCTCGCTCCTGTGGTTAACCTCTACGTTCCCGATTGTTCGGCTAGAGGGTAAAGGGAGCACCTCTTCGATTGTTACGACCGGGTCATCCGGATACGTACCTCAGACGGGAGAAGCCAAAAGCTAGCTATCTTCACCAGACAATTGATCGGCTACGACGGAATCAACTAATAAGACTATGGTCATCATGACCATTACTCGGGCTTCTTCTCTTCCATAAGCCCTTAGTCGCATACCAACAGTATACGGCCTTCTACCTACGATTTACGTAGCACCCTGAAGAAAGGTATCGATAGGGTACTATTTTCTTTGGAAGATGTTTCTTATGCTAAGCAGTAATATAACATATCTCCCTTTGTGCTTTCTGTCTGTTCGCACCACATGGCCGGATTGCCTGGTTCCCCGAACATAATTCACTCCCCTCGGGTGATAATTTTCAAGGAACACTCCCAAACTCTTAGCGCGGGAGGCCGAAGCCGATGGCCGGTTAAGACACAGTTCACAACACAGACGGAGCAATTCCTTGATTATTGGTACATAGCTACATATAATCATACATCTGGCTGCCGATCGAGATTATCGATTATAGTGTCCAGGGAGCGATCTTCTTGTGAGAGACGGGCGGCAGGCATCACTTGGTCGTATACCAGGTGGAGCGGCATTTCTTGCCCATGTGACCCTACTGGCCCAACCTGAGCCATACGCTCGGGGTTAAGTCCGGTATAGTGGGTCTTGATCATCGCCCACGCCTCTCGTGCTCCCTCTCGACAAGCCGATGTCTTCCACAGCTCGAACCTGTTGGGGAACGTTGCATGGGAAACAAAAAATTTCCTACGCACACACAAGATCTATCTATGGTGATGAGCATCTACGAGAGGGAGAGTGAATCTACATACCCTTGTAGATCGCTAAGCGGAAGTGTTAAGAAACACGGTTGATGTAGTCGATCGTCTCCGCGATCCAAATCGCAAGTCGTCCCTCGATCCGATCACGAACTAGTGCCGAACGGACGGCACCTCCGCGTTCAACACACGTACGGCTTGATGACGCCTTCACCTCCTCGATCCAGCGAGCGATGATGAAGTAGTAGATGAGTTCCGGCAGCACGACGGCGTGGTGATGGTGGTGAGGAACAATCTCTGCAGGGTTTCGCCAAGCACTACGGAGATTATGACGAGAGAACTAGAGGGTTAGGGTTGCCGACACACGGCTTGGGAAATCTTAATGTGTCCCGTGTGCTAGCCCTTCCCCTCTATTTATATGTTGAGCCTTGGGGTCTAAACTTGGAGTAAAAGCCTCCTCCAGGTCGGTTTTGCCCGCACAAGGTCGGTTTTGCCCGCACAAGGTCGGTTTGGCCCGCAGGGAAAGAGTCCAACTCGGATTCCAGCAGTACCGCGCACAAGCGGTAGTACCGCTCACGAGCGGTAGTACCGCTTGAGTGGTAGTACCGCTTCACAGCGGTAGTACCGCTTACGCGGTAGTACTGCCTTACCAACGGTAGTACCGCTTAAGGCAGCAGCAAAACTTCCTTTTGCACTTTCCAATACCTCGTGGGCTTTACCCCTTTGGCCTATATAAAGTGTTGCTGCACCCGAACACTTCGGTAAACATCCGGAACCCTTCCGGAGATCAAAACACTATTATCACATATATCAATCTTTACCTCCGGACTATTCCGGAGATCCTCGTCATGTCCGGGATCTTATCCGGGATTCCGAACAACCTTCGGTCACCAACAAAATAACTCAACTATACTAATCGTCACCAAACGTTAAGTGTGTAGACCCTGTGGGTTCGAGAACTATGTAGACATGACCGAGACACCTCTACGATCAATAACCAATAGCGGGACCTGGATGCCCATATTGGCTCCTACATATTCTACGAAGATCTTTATCGGTCGAACCTCTATGTCAAGGATTCAGTTAATCCCATATGCTGTTCCCTTTGTTCTTCGGTATGTTACTTGCCCGAGATTCGATCGTCGGTATCTCTATACCTAGTTCAATCTCGTTACCGGCAAGTCTCTTTACTCGTTCCGTAATATAAGATCTCGTGGCTAACACTTTAGTCACATTGCTTGCAAGGCTCATTGTGATGTTGTATTACCGAGTGGGCCCTGAGATACCTCTCCGTCACACGGAGTAACAAATCCCAGTCTTGATCCATACCAACCCAACAGACATCCTCGGAGATACCTATAGAGCACCTTTATTGTCACCTAGTTACGTTGCGACGTTTGATACACACAAGGTACTCTTCCGATGTCAGGGAGTTGTATGATCTCATGGTCATAGGAACAGATACTTGACATGCAGAAAACAATAGCAATAAACTGACACGATCATATGCTACGTTTATAGTTTGGGTCTTGTCCATCACATCATTCTCCTAATGATGTGATCCCGTTATAGAATGACATTTCATGTCCATGGCTAGGAAACCTTCACCATCTTTTGATCAACGAGCTAGTCAACTAGAGGCTTACTAGGGACACAGTGTTGTCTATGTACCCACACATGCATTTGAGTTTCCAATCAATACAATTATAGCATGGATAATAAACGATTATCATGAACAAGGAAATATAATAATAACCAATTTATTATTGCCTCTAAGGCATATTTCCAACAGTCTCCCACTTGCACTAGAGTCAATAATCTAGTTCACATCACTACGTGATTTACATTGTAATGAATCGAACACCCATGCAGTTCTGGTGTTGTTCATGTTTAGCCCTTGGGAGAGGTTTAGTCATCGGATCTGCAACATTCAGATCCGTGTGTACTTTGCAAATATTTATGTCGTCCTCCTTGATGTAATCGCGGATGGAATTGAAACGTCGCTTTATGTGTCTGGTCCTCTTGTGAAATCTTGGTTCCTTGGCTAGAGCAATGGCACCAGTATTATCACAAAACAGAGTCATTGGGTTAAGCGCACTAGGCACTACTCCAAGATCTGTCATGAACTCCTTCATCCAGACACCTTCCTTCGCCGCCTCCGAGGCAGCGATGTACTCCGCTTCGCATGTAGAATCAGCTACCACGCTTTGCTTGGAACTGCACCAGCTAACCGCACCCCCATTAAGAATAAATACGTATCCGGTTTGTGACTTAGAGTCATCCGGATCAGTGTCAAAGCTTGCATCGACGTAACCCTTTACGACGAGCTCTTGATCACCTCCATAAACGAGAAACATGTCCTTAGTCCTTTTCAGGTACTTCAGGATATTCTTGACCGCCGTCCAGTGTTCCATTCCTGGATCACTTTGAAACCTTCCGACCATACTTATGGCCAGGCTGACATCGGGTCTTGTGCACAGCATTGCATACATGATAGAGCCTATGGCTGAAGCATAGGGGATGACACTCATCTTTTCTCTATCTTCTGCAGTCACTGGGCATTGAGTCTTACTCAACTTCACACCTTGCAATACAGGCAAGAACCCCTTCTTGGACTGATCCATTTTTGAACTTCTTCAAAACTTTGTCAAGGTATGTACTTTGTGAAAGTCCTATTAAGCGTCTCGATCTATCTCTATAGATCTTGATGCCTAATATGAAAGCATCTTCTCCTAGGTCCTTCATTGAAAAAATCTTGTTCAAATATCCCTTCACGCTTTCCAACATTTCTATATTGTTTCCAATCAGTAATATGTCATCCACATATAATATTAGAAACGCTATAGAGCTCCCACTCACTTTCTTGTAAATAAAAGCTTCTCCGTAAACTTGTATAAACTCGAACGCTTTGATCACCTCATCAAAGCGAAGATTCCAACTCCGAGATGCTTGCACGAGTCCATAAATGGATCGCTGGAGTTTGCAAACTTTGTCAGCATTTTCTGGATCGACAAAACCTTCTGGTTGCATCATATACAACTCTTCCTTAAGGAAACCGTTAAGGAACGCTGTTTTGACATCCATCTGCCAAATTTCATAATCGAAAAAGGCAGCTATTGCTAACATGATTCTGACGGACTTAAGCATCGCTACGGGTGAGAAGGTCTCATCGTACTCAACTCCTTGAACTTGTGAAAAACCCTTTGCCACAGGTCGAGCTTTATAGACGGTGACATTACCGTCCGCGTCCGTCTTCCTCTTAAAGATCCATTTGTTCTGAATGGCCTTACGCCCTTCAGGTAATACTTCCAAAGTCCACACTTTGTTTTCATACATGGATCCCATCTCGGATTTCATGGCCTCTAACCACTTCTCGGAATCCGGGCCCATCATCGCTTCTCCATAGCTCGTAGGTTCATCGTTGTCCAACAACATGACCTCTAAGACAGGGTTGCCGTACCACTCAGGAGCAGTACGCATCCTTGTCGACCTACGAGGTTCGATAGCAACTTGATCCAAAGCTTCATGATCATCATCATTAACTTCCTCTTCAGCTGATGTAGGCTCTACAGAAATATCTTTCTGCGCTGCGCTACTTTCAGGTTGACGTAAAGGTTCAACAACCTCATCAAGTTCTATCTTCCTCCCACTCAATTCTTTCCAGAGAAACTCTTTCTCAAGAAATGTTCCGTTTTTAGCGACAAACACTTTGCCTTCGGATCTGAGGTAGAAGGTATACCCAACTGTCTCTTTTGGGTATCCTATGAAGACGCATTTCTCTGCTTTGGGTTCCAGCTTTTCAGGCTGAAGCTTTTTGACATAAGCATCACATCCCCAAACTTTAAGAAACGACAGCTTTGGCTTCTTGCCAAACCAAAGTTCATATGGCGTCGTCTCAACGGATTTCGATGGTGCCCTATTTAAAGTGAATGCAGCTGTCTCTAATGCATAACCCCAAAACGATAGTGGCAAATCGGCAAGAGACATCATAGATCGCACCATATCCAATAAGGTTCGATTACGACGTTCGGACACACCATTACGCTGTGGTGTTCCAGGCAGTGTCAATTGTGAAACAATTCCACACTGTCTTAAGTGACTGCCAAACTCATAACTCAGATATTCTCCTCCTCGATCAGATCGTAGGAATTTAATCTTCTTGTTACGATGATTCTCAACTTCACTCTGAAATTGTTTGAACTTTTCAAATGTTTCAGACTTGTGTTTCATTAAGTAAATATACCCATATCTACTTAAGTCATCAGTGAAGGTGAGAAAGTAACGATAACCACCGCGCACCTCAATACTCATCGGACCGCACACATCAGTATGTATGATTTCCAATAAGTCACTTGCCCGTTCCATTGTTCCAGAGAACGGCATTTTAGTCATCTTGCCCATGAGGCATGGCTCACATGTGTCAAGTGATTCAAAATCAAGTGACTCCAAAAGTCCATCAGCATGGAGCTTCCTCATGCGTTTTACGCCAATATGACCTAAACGGCAGTTCCACAAGAAAGTGGTATTATCATTATCAATTCTACATCTTTTGGCATCAATGTTATGAACATGTGTATCATTACTATCGAGATTCAATAAGAATAAACCCCTCACATTGGGTGCATGACCATAAAAGATATTACTCATATAAATAGAACAACCATTATTCTCTGATTTAAATGAGTAACCGTCTCGCAATAAACAAGATCCAGATATAATGTTCATGCTTAACGCAGGCACTAAATAACAATTATTCAGGTTTATCACTAATCCCGATGGTAATCGAAGAGCGAGCGTGCCGACGGCGATCACATCAACCTTGGAACCATTTCCCACGCGCATCGTCACTTCGTCCTTTGCCAGCCTCCGTCTATTCCGCAGTTCCTGTTTTGAGTTGCAAATATGAGCAACCGCACCGGTATCAAATACCCAGGCACTACAACGAGAGTTGGTAAGGTACACATCAATAACATGTATATCATATATACCTTGTTTGTTGTTGGCCGCCTTCTTGTCAGCCAAATACTTGGGGCAGTTCCGCTTCCAGTGTCCAATTCCCTTGCAATGAAAGCACACAGTTTCTGGTTTGGGTCCAGCCTTGGGTTTCTTCACGAGAGGAGCAACTGCTTTGCCATTCTTCTTGGAGTTACCCTTCTTACCCTTGCCATTTTTCTTGAAACTAGTGGTTTTATTGACCATCAACACTTGATGCTCCTTCTGAATTTCAGACTCAGCGGCTTTCAGCATCGCAAACAGCTCGGCGACTGACTTGTTCATCCCGTGCATGTTATAGTTCAACACGAAGCTCTTGTAGCTAGGTGGCAATGATTGAAGAACTCTGTCAGTGATAGCCTCTGGCGGAAGGGGCATCCCCAATTCAGCCAGACGGGTGGAGTACCCAGACATTCTGAGTACGTGATCACTGATAGACCCGTTCTCCTCCATCTTGCAAGCATAGAACTTATCGGAGATCTCATATCTCTCGATCCGGGCATTCTTCTGAAAGATAAACTTCAACTCCTGGAACATCTCATATGCTCCATGACGTTCAAAACGTCTTTGAAGTCCCGGTTCTAAGCCATACAATATTGCACATTGAACTATTGAGTAATCTTCAGAACGAGCTTGCCAGGCGTTCACAACGTCTAGAGACTCAACTGGAGCGGGTGGATCACCAAGCGGTGCATCAAGGACATAAGCCTTCTGGGAAGCCGTAAGGATAATCCTTAGATTACAGACCCAGTCCACAAAGTTACTTCCATCATCTTTCAATTTAACTTTCTCTAGGAACGCATTAAAATTCAGGGGTGCTACTGTGCGAGCCATGATCTACAACATAAATATAGCAAAGACAACTTAGAATATTGTTCTAGATAATGAGTTTAGTTAATCATATTACTTAAAAACTCCCACTCAAATTGACATCCCTCCAGTCATTCGAGTGTAACATGATCCAAATCCACCAACTCAAGTCCGATCATCACGTGAGTTGAGGTGGTTTCAATGGTGAACATCTTCATGTTGATCATATCTACTATATGACTCATGTTCGACCTTTCGGTCTCTTGTGTTCCGAGGCCATGTCTGTACATGCTAGGCTCATCAAGTTTAACCCGAGTGTTCCGCATGTGCAACACTGGCTTGCACCCGTTGTATGTGAACATAGAGTCTATCACACCCGATCATCACGTGGTGTCTCGAAACGACGAACTTTCGCAACGGTGCACACTCGGGGAGAACACAATTTTATCTTGAAATTTAAGTGAGGGATCACCTGATAATGCTACCGTCATCCTAAGCAAAATAAGATGCATAAAAGGATTAACATCACATGCAATTCATAAGTGACATGATATGGCCATGAACTTGTGCTTTTGATCTCCATCTCCAAAGCACCGGCATGATCTCCATCGTCACCGGCATGACACCATGATCTCCATCATCTTGATCTCCATCAACGTGTCGCCATGAGGTTGTCGCGCCGACTGTTGCTTCCACGACTATAGCTAACTCATAGCGATAAAGTAAAGCAAAAACGGCAAAAATAATTAAAGACAACTCTATGGCTCCTGCCAGTTGCCGTACTCATCGACATGCAAGTCGTGATATTCTATACAACACATGATCATCTCATACATCACATATATCTCATCATGTAATTGGCCATATCACCTCACAACATACCCTGCAAAAACAAGTTAGACGTCCTCTAATTGTTGTTGCAAGTTTTACGTGGCTACTACGGGTTTGCAAGAACCGTTCTTACCTACGCAAAACCACAACGTGGTGTAGTGATTGCTTTTTGATCTTCTAAAAGAACCCTCTTCATTGAAATCGATTCAACTAAAGTGAGAGAGACAGACACCCGCTAGCCATCTTTATGCAACGAAGTTACATGTCAGTTGAAGGAACCGGTCTCTCGTAAGCGTACGAGTAATGTTGGTCCGGGCCGCTTCATCTCACAATACTGCCGAATCAAGTATCAACTAGTAACGGCAAGCAATATGTATACACCCACACCCACAACTCGTTTGTGTTCTACTCGAGATCTCATCTACGCATAGACCTAGCTCTGATACCACTGTTGGGGAACGTTGCATGGGAAAGAAAAAATTTCCTACGCACACACAAGATCTATCCATGGTGATGAGCATCTACGAGAGGGAGAGTGAATCTACATACCCTTGTAGATCGCTAAGCGGAAGCGTTAAGAAACGCGGTTGATGTAGTCGAACGTCTCCGCGTTCCAAATCGCAAGTCGTCCCTCGATCCGATCACGAACTAGTGCCGAACGGACGGCACCTCCGCGTTCAACACACGTACGGCTTGATGACGCCTTCACCTCCTCGATCCAGCGAGCGATGATGAAGTAGTAGATGAGTTCCGGCAGCACGACGGCGTGGTGATGGTGGTGAGGAACAATCTCTGCAGGCCTTCGCCAAGCACTACGGAGATTATGACGAGAGAACTAGAGGGTTAGGGTTGCCGACACACGGCTTGGGAAATCTTAATGTGTCCCGTGTGCTAGCCCTTCCCCTCTATTTATATGTTGAGCCTTGGGGTCTAAACTTGGAGTAAAAGCCTCCTCCAGGTCGGTTTTGCCCGCACAAGGTCGGTTTTGCCCGCACAAGGTCGGTTTGGCCCGCAGGGAAAGAGTCCAACTCGGATTCCAGTAGTACCGTGCACAAGCGGTAGTACCGCTCACGAGCGGTAGTACCGCTTGAGTGGTAGTACCGCTTCACAGCGGTAGTACCACTTACGCGGTAGTACTGCCTTACCAACGGTAGTACCGCTTAAGGCAGCAGCAAAACTTCCCTTTGCACTTTCCAATACCTCGTGGGCTTTACCCCTTTGGCCTATATAAAGTGTTGCTGCACCCGAACACTTCGGTAAACATCCGGAACCTCTTCCGGTGAATTCCGGAACCCTTCCGGAGATCAAAACACTATTATCACATATATCAATCTTTACCTCCGGACTATTCCGGAGATCCTCATCATGTCTGGGATCTTATCCGGGATTCCGAACAACCTTCGGTCACCAACAAAATAACTCAACTATACTAATCGTCACCAAACGTTAAGTGTGTAGACCCTGCGGGTTCAAGAACTATGTAGACATGACCGAGACACCTCTACGATCAATAACCAATAGCGGGACCTGGATGCCCATATTGGCTCCTACATATTCTACGAAGATCTTTATCGGTCGAACCTCTATGTCAAGGATTCAGTTAATCCCGTATGTTGTTCCCTTTATTCTTCGGTATGTTACTTGCCCGAGATTCGATCGTCGGTATCTCTATACCTAGTTCAATCTCATTACCGGCAAGTCTCTTTACTCGTTCCGTAATACAAGATCTCGTGGCTAACACTTTAGTCACATTGCTTGCAAGGCTCATTGTGATGTTGTATTACCGAGTGGGCCCTGAGATACCTCTCCGTCACACGGAGTAACAAATCCCAGTCTTGATCCATGCCAACCCAACAGACATCCTCGGAGATACCTGTAGAGCACCTTTATACTCACCCAGTTACGTTGCGACGTTTGATACACACAAGGTACTCTTCCGATGTCAGGGAGTTATATGATCTCATGGTCATAGGAACAGATACTTGACATGCAGAAAACAATAGCAATAAACTGACACGATCATATGCTATGTTTATAGTTTGGGTCTTGTCCATCACATCATTCTCCTAATGATGTGATCCCGTTATCAAATGACATCTCATGTCCATGGCTAGGAAACCTTCACCATCTTTTGATCAACGAGCTAGTCAACTAGAGGCTTACTAGGCACACAGTGTTGTCTATGTACCCACACATGCATTTGAGTTTCCAATCAATACAATTATAGCATGGATAATAAACGATTATCATGAACAAGGAAATATAATAATAACAATTTATTTTTGCCTCTAGGGCATATTTCCAACAGAACCTACTTCGGGCTCCCTTGAACCGATCGACTAGTTCGGTCATCCCCTCCGGAGGTTGCTCGGCGCGCCACAATGCTTTCACCATGTTCTTCATGGCCTTCCGAGCCCGCTCATGAAGGACGGATAGCTCTTTCAGAAGGTTTCCCTGGTAGGATTCGAACTCTTTTTCGGGTCGCCCAGATAAGAGACCTATACATGAGTTACGGCATGCGTATTATGCTTCATGCATAGGAAATATATTCGGATGTTAGAATCACACTTACCGAACATGCCCCTCTGTAGTTTCTGGTTTTCTCCTTGGGCCTGGGCCAATTGATTCTTCAAGCTCTCAATTTCTTTGGCCTGCTGTTTGTTCTCCTCCTTGAGGCGGTTCATCTCTTCAATGTGTCGTTGCTAAACACGACAGCCAGCCTCCTGCTGGGACTCGGCATATCGCTGAGATTCTCGGGCTACATCCAAATCTCTTTGTAATTGCCCTATTGATTCAGCTGCTACGTAGTACCCTCGTGTCAGCACAGGAATATACTAAGATCAGCAGTACAAATATACTCACCATGTTCCTCCCGAGTAAAGCTCTTCACTTGCTCCAACTCGGCCTTCACAGATTCGACCTGTGTTCGGCTGGCTTCCAGTTCCTTGGCCAGTTGCTCGCACTGTTGCTTAGAGGCCTGCATTTGCAGTAACACAATACAAGGGATCCTTAATTCGGTCGTGCCGACCAATGTAAGGCTCGGGGGCTACTGGGTTTACACGAGTGTTCAGACTTTAATAACCGACTTCTCACCTGCAGGCTGGACGATATCAATTTCATGGCCTCCCCAAACCCAGCTCGGGCGGCTCTTAGGTGCGCGTCCGCCGTACGCAGAGCACCAAACTCTTGTTCAGAGAAGGTCGGATGACGCAGGGCTTCTCGTCGCCGCCGATGATGCATAGCGCTCCCAACCTCGGATTTGGTGACGGATATGGCGTCACCAAAATCGGCCAGGGCTGGATTGATGGTTGGGACCCCCGTAGCGGGTTCAGCATGAGCGGAAGGCCTGGAATCCTGAGCACCGCCGGACATCCTGGCGACATCCTCAGCAGGGGACGGCCGAACTCTTTACCTGAATATTTTGACATAGGGTCTCTAGTGAGGCCCTATCAATCATGATAATAAATCGAACGGTCGAGCAAAAATACCTTTGAGATGAACTCATGGGCGGGCTCGTCCCCGTGACCGGCTCATATGTTGGATCCCTGTTGCTTTCCGACCCAGGCCCTGCCGCCGTTGCCGATGTATGTCGTGCGGATCTACGGCACTTGGGAGTAGGAGCCGGCGCGTTTGGGTCGTTGGAGGATACTTGCCTTTTGCGGGACGAGTTTTTCTTCTTCTTGCTTGTCGCAGGGGAAGGGAAGGATCCAGGGTAATTGGCTATGATAGCCACCTTAGAGCCGTCAAGGCCTTCCTGGTAGAAAACCCCGTCTTCGAGCTCGATTGACAAATCCGGGTCTTCATGAAAGCCCGGGTCATCATCGCGGGAATAGTCCTCGGGCTGAGGGGCCGGACAGTTAACTGTCTCAATAAAGCTCCTCCATTCCTGTTCACATAAAGTTAAAGACTTCGGTCAAAAAGCGACAAATTGAGAACCCAAATTGTGGTCATGGGGTTGAAGGGCTCACCCATTCGATGGGATTGTGGCTCGAGTATCCCTCCTTGGTCGATCGCCGAATAAAATCTTCTTGCTCCCCTTTGTATAGGTCGGCAAGAGCGGCGGCTAAGGCTGTTTGATCGGCAGGGCCCAGTCTTCGGGAGCGAGTAGTGTCGCTTGTCCCGTTGTAACGCCACAAGGGGTGTATCCTCTATTGAAGGGGTTGGACGCACCGGGTGATGGCGGCGGCCATGACGTCAATCATGGTCAGCTTGTGATGGGCTAGTACCCTCACACGGGCTGCTAAGCGCTGCACTTCCACGCTGTCCTCTTGGGACGGGCTCTTCGGGCACCAGTTGTATCTTTTCTTCAAAGGGGCGTCGGAGTATTCGGGCAGACCCCTCCGAGCTGGATCGAATAGAGGGACGTCCTCGATGTAAAACCATTCCGAAGTCCATACTTCGGACTCCTTCGGCGTCCCCACGGCATATCCCGTCCCTGCTATGCGACATACTTCGGGTCCACCAACCTCAAAAATAGTCTTGTCTCGAGTGCGAGGGACGAGGCAGAAGTACTTTCTCCACAATTCGAAGTGTGCCTCGCATCCTAGGAACATCTTGCAAAGGGCGACGAAGCCTGAGATGTGCAGAATAGACCCTGGGGTGAGGTGGTGGAGCTGGATTCCATAAAACACCAGTAACCCTCTCAAGAACGGATGAATGGGAAACCCGAGACCCTGCAGGAGGAAGGGCACAAAGCATACATGCTCCTCCTTTTGTGGATGGGGGAAATTCTCCGCGAGGGCCTCGACGTTGAATGAAGACAAACCGGCGCGGACAGCTATCAGATCCGAGGAAGGAAGGTACCCTTGGGCCTCGAGGTCACGAAGTCGAAGGAGCGACATGGAGCAGCTTGTCCAGTCCTCGGGACGGGATCCGTAAGGATGCGAGGAGGAACTGGGGGTGCTCGTCATTTTTGGTGGAGACCTTTCGCTGGAGGCTTTTTCCGATGGGGAAGAAGAAGATGTGGGTTGGACCACGATTCAGTTTGTTTAAATGGGTGGTGCCTCCTTTGTGGGAGGGGTAGTTTTGTAAAAAGCTATTGAACCGCTCGTCTCCCCACGATGCGCGAAGACCAAGAAGCACTATGGACTCAGCAGTCCCGTGACGTTTGGGATTTCACCGATGATAGGATGGTTGCCGAACAAGAAGGGGTGGAGGGACTCGCCTCGCAAGCCGAAGACTTCAGTGTACAAGATTATCCGAACATACCTCGGCGTTGGAGGCTAGTCCGGGGGCTACTGAGGGAGTCCTTGTTTAAGGGGTCCTCGGATAGCTGACATGTTTCTCATGGGCCGAACTATATGGGCCACTGGATGAGCACTGTGTGATCAAGGGCCCCGTCGCCAGAGCAGAAGTTTCAAGGAGCCATGGCGTGTCCTCCAAGATGTCAACAGTAGATAGGCATGTTTTTTTTCCTTTGATGTGCAACCGACTATGTGTAAGCCCTAGGGACCCTCGGCGTCTATATAAGCCGGAGGGTTTTAGGTTGTAGGACAACAGAACTCATCTAGGGTTTTAGTCATACGATCTCGAGGTAGATCAACTCTGTAATCCTCATACCATCAATATAATCAAGAAGGACGTAGGGTATTACCTCCATAGGAGGGCCCGAACATGGGTAATACCTTGTCCCCCTCGTCTCCTGTTACCATCAATTCTAGTCTCACAGCTCGGGACCCCCTACCCGAGATCCGCCGGTTTTGACACCGACAGTAGCCTTAGGCATAGCATCTGCCATAAGCTTCTTCTTCTTCTTCTTAGGAGGGGCCTTGGCAACTGGCTCTTCCTCCTCCTACTCAGTAGCTGCCTCTTCTGGATCCTCATACATGGAGGTTTTTCTGCCAATGACATGGATGATCCTCTTCCTGGCTCTCTTCTTCTCTCCTGCCTTCTTAGGCATGGACTTCTTTGGGGGTGACTCAAGATGAAGAGTCATTGTTGCCCTAGCACTCTCAGGTGCTCTTGCTGACCCAGAGCTAGCATACTCCTTCCTGATTGCTTTCTTCTTCTTGGAAGTAGTGGCAGCAGTGATGCTCTTTGCAGCATCATCTCTTTTAGGCAGCTCCTCAGGGATGAAGTCCTCATCCTCCTCATCAGAATTGAGCTTCCTCCTTGCCCTAGTTGCAGCTTTAGGCAGATCAGGAGAGCTAGGAATATCATCATAGCTCCCCTTAGGCAGATCCTGATAGCTTTCTTCTTCTTGGAAGAAGTGGCAGCATCATCTTTCTTAGTTAGCTCATCAGGGATGAAGTCCTCATCTTCCTCATCAGAATTGAGCTTCCTCCTAGTTCTTGTAGCAGCCTTGGGCAAGTCAGGAGAACTGGGCACATCATCAAAACTCTCATCAGGGCTAGTGCCTGAGTCCATATCCACACTCTGCTCTGTGAGATCATTCTGGCTATCTTCAGCATCTGACATATCTGACCCTGTGAAAAGAATATAGAGGAGTAGAGGGGTTGAGCTTCACAGAACACGGAGATTTTCAAAAATTTGAACAAGGAAGACATTAGTTTTAGCTTTTTGCAGAAGGTATTTCGGTGTCACCAAGTGGTATTTTTCGGAGTCACTGCGACTGACCATATGCATCAACAGAGACCTGGCAGCCTTTTCGGTGGAACAGAAAAGATTGTTTCGGTCTCACCGATATGGTTCTCAGTAACCCTAAAACACAATCGGTGGAACCGATTTTTTCAACTCGGTGATACCGAGATGCAATCTGCGGACAGCTAACCCTAAAATTTTCATTGTTAGCTAATCTACGAGAACTCTGGTGGATAGGGAGGATTGCACACGGTGGCTTATAGATAAGAACATCTCAATGCGCAAGAATTAGACGATGGAGCGCAAGAGAGGATCGGATCCGTACCCTAGCTTGGTGACGGTCCGCTAGGGCGAAGACGGCGGCGAAGATGCCCGTCGACGGCGAGGATCCCAGCGGCGGAGGAGCACGGGGAGGCAAGGGCGATGACCGCGGGGTCCTTTTTGGCAGCTTAGGGTTTTGGAGCGTGACGGTTTGAGGAGTGAATTTCAAAGCGTCGGGTCCACAGCATATATACCATTTGCTGTCGGTGACACTGGTTCGAAATTTTCAGTGTCACCGAGTTTATCAACTGTCAGCTGACAGGGAAACTCGGTGTAACATTGAATATGGAATCGGTGTTACCGAGATTGAAAATTCAGATCAACCATCGGCAATCGGTGAAACCGAGAAATGTTTGTTGGTCACACCGAGTTGCACTTGGGAGGTTTTGGAGTGCAGCCCTTTTCGACACGGAACTCCGAGTGCATCTCACACAAAGGGCTCGACAAGTGCTTGTTCAAGTTTTGTGATGCAGCAAGAAAAGAATATGAGGTGAGAAAGCATAGATAGCTAGAGGAGGGTCCTAGGCATTCTTGTACATCCAATTGGCAAAAGATAAATTAAGAACCAAATAGCAACAATTGGATGTCCTCGAATGGATAAAGAAGTGCAGACCAACATGCTCACACAATAAGATGTCAAATGAAATCATGTCAAACATGCACATACATAATAGCATCTATCAAGCATTTTGGCGATGACGGAGTCATCTATATATGAGTATATTCACTTAGGAGCCAAGTAAGAATACTTGATCATAGGTCATACTCGTCGTTTAAGCACAAGTGGGGTTACCACTTTTACATAAAGCATTTAATATTGTCACATACTATGAGATGCTTTAACTCAAGTCTTAGAGTAAAGCTCCCCCTTGATGTGACATCCCCCCCATAGGAGGGATAAACTAACCTTGGGTTTTGTTGATGAAGACTTCATGTAGGTGAAGTAGTGGTGGATGCTCAAAGTTGATGAAGATCACCATGAGTTGGGAGCATACTTGTTGTTTCCTTACTCTTCTCACCTACATGGGTTAGTCCCAACACACAAGAGACAAATACAATGATATCTATTGACATGGAGTGCAAAGCATATGTGATGATGTCCATGGATTTGTTGATTACCTTGTCCCTTGCTTACCTTTGAGGGAATGTGTGACTCCTGAACTATTGCATAGAGTTGATGTTGATTGCAAATAGTTCTTCCAATAATGAATGTGAGTGAATTTCAATGGTGGAGTCACCCCTCAAGAACTTTCTAGTTCTTCTTCTTGGGGACCCACATCAACTTGATGGGGATCTTTGGTGTTGAAGTAGCCCTTGTAGAAGTTGAGCTTGAAGTAGCCTTGGGAACCCACTCCATGAAAGCTTGGGATTCATCTTCATCTGAGTCAATGTCCTCTTGAAGCTTGTTCTTGCCCTTGAGCTTGGGGTCTTGTGGTGGAAGGTCATCTTGAGCTTTTGTTCCCTTGGGGAGAGTATTTTCATACTTCTCCTTTTGAGGAACAAACTTGGGCTTGGGGTATTGACCTTCTTCCCATTCAACTCCATTAGCGTTGAAGTAGCCAATGCCATGGTTCTTCCGGTATCCTCCGTGCTTGCGTACAATTTCCTCAAATTGCTTACACCCTGCAAGACTCTTGTAGATACCTTTCTCTATAATTCCTTTCAATAAAGAATTTTCTTGCTCAAGTGTAACTTGGCTAAGAGAATCATCATTAGTGGAATCAATAGAACTACTAGAAGCAACATCATTAGGTTTGGCATTTTTATTGTTGCTACTAGATAAAGAACCTTTCTTGCCTTTGTTACTAGTTTTTATAGATTTAACTTGTGGCATGAATATAGACAAGAGTAATCGTTTGGCTAGATAAGATGAAGTCTTCTTTCGGAGATCGTCATTGATAGCTTTAAGAAACTCATGCTCTTGCTCCAAGGTGAGCTTCTCGAAGCGTAGCTTCTCATGAGTCCTTACAAGCTCTCTATGATCTTCGAGAGTAGATTCATGGGCTAACTTAAGAGTGTTTAATTCTTTAGTTAGTTGTTCTATTTTCATCTTATCATCATCAAATGACTTTTCTTGACTAGCACAAGAATTATCAAGTTCACTTTGACTAACATTACTAGTATTATCAAAGTGCAAGTCATCATCACAAAGTAAGTCATCTTCATCACTATCGAAATCAAGATACTCGGGGTGCGATACCTTGGGGCCTTTAGCCATGAGGCAACTTCCACTCCCTTCATTTGGTGAATCAAATAGATCATAGGAATTGGTAGTCACTAGTGCAAGTTCGGCAACACCTTCATCTTGACTATAGTCGGAGTTGGAGTGATAGCTTCTCTCGGAGTTGTTGTCGGAGTCGGAGCCGGAAACCCATTCACCAACATGAGCTTGATGTCTTCTTCTTATGTAGCTCTTGGTGTACTTGTCCTTCTTCTCCGAATCCCTACTTCTCCTTGAGGGTCTTCGTTCAGAACGATCATCTCTACTCCTTCTCTCTCTTTGAGGTGATTCATTCCTTGAGCTTCGTCTTCTAGGTGATTCTTCTCTTTGTTTGTAGGGAGCCGTGCACTGATTGGAGTAGTGTCCGGGCTTCCCACAATTATAGCAATTGCGGTCACGACTTGACGAACGCTTGTCTTCATATCTATAGTTGGAGCTTTGTTCTTTGCCTCTATTCTTGTAGAACTTGTTGAATTTCTTGACCATGAGGCTTATCTCTTTATTGGTGACAAGGTTGTCGCTTGAAGTTTCGGGAGCATCACTTGTGGCTTTGTAAGCACCGCTAGGTTTGTTGTGAAGTTGTTCTTTGTCTTTGAGTGTCATTTCATGAGCAACAATCCTTCCAATGACTTCCGTAGGCTTGAGATCTTTGTAGTTGGGCATCATTTGGATCAATGTGCACACGGTGTCGTATCTCTCATCCAAAGCTCGAAGTATATTCTTGATGATGAATTTGTCGGTCATTTCTTCGCTTCCTAAGCCGGCAATCTCATTGGTGATGAGAGCTAGCCTAGAGTACATCTCCATGACTCCATCACCATCCTTCATCTCGAACTTGTCAAGCTGACTTTGAAGAACGTCCAACTTGGATTCTCTCACGGACTCGGTACCTTCATGCATATCAACCAAAGTATCCCAAATCTCTTTTGCATTCTCGAGTCGGCTGATTTTGTTGAATTCTTTGAGGCATAGGCAGTTGAAGAGAATGTCGCATGCTTGAGCATTGTATTGCAACATCTTCAATTCATCTGCGGTCGCTTCACTATCCGGTTCCTTTCCATCACCAAAGAATTCACCTTGCAAGCCAACACGAACAACAGCCCATACGGCGGGGTTATGACCAAGAATATGCATTTTCATTTTGTGCTTCCAACTAGCAAAATTAGTGCCATCAAAGTACGGACCTGTACGGTGATAATTTGCCTCACTAGACGCCATACTCTCCTAGGTTGTGAGACCAATGCAATGGAGACCAAAGCTCTGATACCACTTGTAGGACCGAAAGTATGTCTAGAGGGGGGGTGATTAGACTACTTGACTAAATAAAAAACTACTTTTTCCCAATTTTAAGTGTTGGCAGATTTTAGCATTCATAGCAAGTCAAGCACACCCTACACATGCATGTCTACGAGTATAGCAGCAGAAAGTAAAGACAAGCATGAGTAGTAAAGGAAGGGAAGGAAGATCAAACGCAATTTGGGGACACGATGATTTTTCCTGTGCTTCCGATAGGTGGTGCTATCGTACGTCCACGTTTATGGAGTCTTCAACCCACGGAGGGTAATGGTCGCGAGAGTCCACGGAGGGCTCCACCCATAAGGGTCCACGAAGTTGCAACCTTGACTATTCCATAACGGCTTCCGTCCACGAAGGACTAGCCTCACTATGGGTAGATCTTCACGAAATAGGCGATCTCCTTGCCCTTACAAACTTCTTGGTTCACTCCACAACACGAAGGAGAAGGTCCCAAGCGACACCTAACCAATCTAGGAGGCACCACCCTCCAAAAGGTAATAGGCTCGGCAATGTCGATGAACTCCTTGCTCTTGTGCTTCAAGATGATAGACTCCTCAACACACAATCACTCTCTCATAGATTTGGCTATGGTGGAAGAGATTGATTGGGTGGAAA
Organism: Elymus sibiricus; assembly: GCA_039707655.1. Lineage (NCBI taxonomy): Eukaryota > Viridiplantae > Streptophyta > Magnoliopsida > Poales > Poaceae > Elymus > Elymus sibiricus. Next base: position 226,195,617 of record CM077665.1, on the reverse strand, counting down.
GCAACTTGGGGAGGCTAGAGATCAAGATTCATATGGATGGAGTGGAATGGCATGATCTCAACACATGAGTAGGTGGCTCTCTCTCAGAAAATCAGTTGGTATGAGTGGGGATCTGTTCTGAGTGCTTCTCTTTCGAGTGGGTGGTGGTGAAGGTGTATATATAGGCATCCCCAAAAATCCAACCGTTACACCTAAAGTGACCAACTCGGTGACACCGATGTGTGAATCTCGGTGGTACCAAAGTGACCAACAGGTGACAACTTTTGAATCTCGGTGAGACCGATATATAAAACTCGGTGGTACCAATCAGGTGACCAACGGTCAGATTGTGCAAACTCGGTGATGTCGATTCTCACATCTCGGTGGTACCGATTCTTGACCATGGCTTACCAGAGAGTTGGTCCAGGAACTCGGTGGCGCCGATCCACAATTCTCGGTGGTACCGATTCTTGTGAATGGCTATCCAGAGAGTTGGTCCAGAAACTCGGTGAGACCGACTGGCAAATCTCAGTGGTACCGAAGACTGAAAATAGCTAAACAGAGAGTTGGCAACCTAAACTCGGTGGCACCGATGCAGAATCGGTTGCACCGACTGGCTAGGGTTTGGCATGGGTCTGTCTGAGTTTGGGAATCGGTGGCACCGAGTGGAAAGTGTTGGTTGCACCAAGTTTGGATATTTGACTTTGGACAGACTTTTGTGGAAGAGCTTGTGGGTGTTTTTGGTGACTATCACTTGTGCACGTGGAGCATCTTGTTCACCAACAGTACCTTACCCCCTTTTAATAGTATTGGCTTTCCTATGGACTCAAAGTGATTTCTCACAAAGTAAAATGTAGAGTCCTCTTGCTTGAAGCTTTGCCAATCCATTTCCTTGCATCTTGGGGTATCTCCACAATCCTTTTGCCATCCCTATCATTGAACTTTTCCTGAAATATACTTAGTGGAAACATTAGTTCAATGACATATATGTTGTTATTAATTACCAAAACCACCAAGGGAGCAAATGTGCTTTCACAAGCACATTTAAGTCTAACCCACTTCCTATGAATAGGGATTTTGTGAACAAACAATTTATGGGAGCAAGAATCAACTAGCATAGCAAGGCAAAACAAGCATAACTTTAAAACTTTGAACACATAGAGAGGAAACTTGATATTATTGCAATTCCTACAAGCATATGTTCCTGTCTCATAATAATTTTCAGTAGCATCTTGAAGGTATTCCACAATATAACTATCACATAAAGGATTATCTTCATCATCCACATGCATAGAAAATTTATTACTCTCCACATAAGCATATTTTTCTCATTCATGGTAGTGGGAGCAAACTCAACAAAATAACCATCATGAGACACTTGATTGACATAACCACTTTGAATATTAAAATCATGATGAAAAATTTCATGGTTACTAGCAATCTTTATAGCATACATTTCATCACAATAATCATTATAGATAGGAGGCATGCCATCATCATAATAAATTTGCTCATCAAAACTTGGGGGACAAAAAATATCATCTTCATCAAACATAGCATCCCCAAGTTTGTGGTTTTGCATATCATTAGCATCATGGATATTCAGAAAATTCATGCTAACAATATTGCTATCATGCTCATCATTCAAGGAATTCTCATTAAGTATTTTCATAAATTCTTCCTCTACCAATTGAGCACAATTTTTCGAGCCATCATTTTTACGAAAGATATTAAAAAGACAAAACAATTGAGGCAACCTAAATTCCATTTTTTTGTAGTTTTCTTTTATAAAACCAAACTAGTGAAAAACAAGAAACTAAAAGATTTAATTGCAAGATCTAAAGATATACCTTCAAGCACTCACCTCCCCGGCAACGACGCCAGAAAAGAGCTTGATGTCTACTACACAACTTGTTCTTGTAAACTCGTGTTGGGCCTCCAAGCGCAGAGTTTTATAGGACAGTAGCAAATTTCCTAAAGTGGATGACCTAAGGTTTATCAATCCGTGGGAGGCGTAGGATGAAGATGGTCTCTCTCAAACAACACTGCAACCAAATAATAAAAAGTCTCTTGTGTCCCCAACACACCAAATACAATGGTAAATTGTATAGGTGCACTACTTCGGCAAAGAGATGGTGATACAAGTCTAGTAATGATACTAGATATGGATTGTTGTAATAGTAACAATTAAAAAACAGCAAGTTAGCAAGTAACAAAAGTGAGCAAAAACGGTATTCCAATGCTTGAAAACAAGGCCTAGGGTTCATACTTTCGCTAGTGCAATCTCTCAACAATGCTAATATAATTGGATCACATAACCATCCCTCAACGTGCAACGAAGAATCACTCCAAATTCTTATCTAGGGGAGAACATAAGGAGAAATTGTTTGTAGGGTACGAAACCACCATAAAGTTATCCTTTCCGATTGATCTATCCAAGAGTTCGTACTAAAATAACACCAAGTTATCCTTTCTGATCGATCTATCTAAGAGTTCGTACTAAAATAACACCATATGATACGCATCAACCAACTCTAATGTCACCTAGATACTCCAATGTCACCACAAGTATCCATGAGTTAAATATACGATACGCATCAAACAATTTCAGATTCATAATACTCAATCCAACACAAAGAACCTCAAAGCGTGCCCCAATATTTCTACCGAAGAAAGTCGGACGAAAACGTGCATCAACCCCTATGCATAGATTACCCCTATGTCACCTCGGGAATCCGCGAGTTGAGTGCCAAGACATAGATCAAGTGCTCTCAAAGCCATAAAAGTATTCAATCGGTAATAACGAAATCTCAAAGGGAAAACTCAATTCATCACAACAAGATAGAGAGTGGAAAACACCATATGATCCAACTATAATAACAAAGCCCGCGATACATTAAGATCGTGCAAAATCAAGAACATGAGAGAGAGAGAGAGAGATTAAGCACATTGCTACTGGTACAAACCCTCAGCCCCGAGGGTGGACTAGTCCCTCTTCATCATGTAGACCATAGGGATGATGAAGATGGCCTCCGGTGATGATTTCCCCCTCCGGTAGGGTGCCGGAACGGGGTCTAGATTGGTTTTTCGTGTCTACAGAGGCTTGAGGCAGCGGAACTTCTGATCTAGGGTTATTTCTAGGGGTTTCTAAATATATAGGATTTTTGGCGTCGGTTTCACGCGAAGATGGGCCACGAGGGGCCCACAAGACACGAGGGCGCGCCAGAGGAGGCTGGCGCGCCCTGGTGGGTTGTGGCCACCTCGTGGCTCTTCTAGCCCTCCCAAGAATCTTCTAGTGCCTCTTTTGTTCCAAAAAATCATCAACAAGTTTCGTTGCATTTGGAGAACTTTTATTTCTGCACAAAAAACAACACCACGGTAGTTCTGTTGAAAACAACGTCAGTCCGGGTTAGTTCCATGCAAATCATACCAAAACCATATCAAATTGTTGTAAATATGGCATGAATACTTCATAAATTATAGATACATTGGAGACGTATTAGCCAACTATATGTTGATGATATTATCTTTGGTTCTCCTAACAAAGCTTTCAATGATGAGTTTACCGCACCAATGACGGAAAAGTTTGAGATGTCTATGATGGGAGAGTTGAAGTTCTTTATTGGATTCGAAGTCAAATGACAAAGACAAGGAACCTCGACCAAGCAAAATACACTCAAGACAAGCTCAAGAGTTTCAAGTTGGATGATGTCAAGCCGGCCAAGACCCCTATGCAACTCAAGTGCTAACTTGACATTGATCCCAATGGTAAAGCCATGGATCAAATGGTATTTCACTCCATGATTGGATCCTTTGTTATCTTTGTGCATCTAGACAAGATATTATGTTGAGTGTGCGAATTTCAGCACGATTTCAAGCCGCACCTAAGGAAAGCCACTTTGTGGCAGTCAAGTGAATCTTTCGATATTTAGCTCATACCCCAAACTTTGGCTTATGGTACCCCAAAGGTGCTTCATTTGATCTCATGGGATATTCAGATTCATCTTTGGCGGAAGACCGTGTGGATAGGAAGTCAACTTCTGGAGGGTGCCAATTCATTGATCGCTCTTTGGTTAGTTGGTCTTCAAAGAAACAAAATTGTGTTTCTCTCTCTACCACTGAGGCCGAGTATGTAGCAGCCGCAAGTTGTTGGGCACAGTTACTATGGATGAGACAAACTTTAAAGGGTTACAGTGTCAGTAGTGACAAAGTGCCTCTTTTATGTGACAATGAAAGTGCTATAAAGATCTCCCACAAACCGGTTCAACATTGCAAGATGAAGCATACTGAGATTCGTCATCACTTCATCCGGGAGCATATCAAGCATGGAGAGATTAATCTTCTATACGTCAACAATCATGAACACGGTGACCTCCGCCCCGAGCGGTACTATTGCTCCTCCGGAGTGGTATTACCGCGTGTGGGTGGTACTACCGCTTGTAGGGAGTGGTACTACCACGTGTGCTACCAAATTCACATTTCTTTTGATTCAACTTCCAGTCTACCCTTTCTTTAGTTTTGGCTTATGCAATTTGTTTACACCTGCCTTGCTCTGTGTTGTGGGTTTATGCTGGTAGCAGCTCTGCTCATCTGGAGCGTCGGGTGAATCCAAGAAGTTAGGGTGGCTCTAAGCGTTACCGCACACCAGGGGATCACAGTGCCAATCCCAATACACCACCGAAGCAGAGGACCAAGAAGACCGCTACCAAATCTCAAAGGGCTCCGTCAATGAGTGAGTTGCCAAGCAAGGAGTTATGTATTGTCCACCCTCACAACCCATACGTCAATCTGCAATATCAGGCTCTTCTCAACCATCCCTTCTGGACCAAGCAACAAGGTTCTATAAGAATAAGAACTTGTTCGTTCCTCATGTCAAGTCCATTGATATGGACCATTTGCAGAAGAATGTCAGCTATTTTCGTGAAGCTCTTTGTTTATGTGAGAAGCTAGATATTATCAGGCTCATGCAGTTCAACAGAGATTTTGATTCTGAGATAGTGGCAGTGTTCTTTTCTATGATCCATCTCGGATATATTGAGGACAGGACCTTGAGATGGATGACTAATGGAAGGAAACTGGCTACTAAATGGAAGAAGTTCATGGATTTACCGAGCTATGATGATCAGGGGCTCCATACCCTAATTCGATTTCGTCCTCACACCATGGTTACTTTGACACACAAGAGTCATCTCTGGCCCTTCTCTACTAAGATGGTCCCCTCCACCACTGGCAACATAACTATGTGTTGTATCCATTTCTAGACATCATGCATCACATCTTCAGGCACACACTCTTTCCCCGTGTTGGGAACTTGGATCAGGTACACTCTTATCTTGTGGATATGGTCCTCTACTGTCAGAACATGAATAACTCATATGAGGTAGAGGTTTTGGATGTTCCCCACGTCATGTGGTCGGAGCTTCTCTCAGCTATGATGGAGCGTAAGTGTCTCATGTATGCTACCTATTTGTCACATCTTATTGAGAGAACCTGGGAATCCACCTTTCCATGCGAATTGTTTGAATGTGGTGAGCTGGTTACCCATGAGGTTGTGCAACTGAGGCTGAAGGACAAGTGGATACTCATGCTACTCCGGAGGTGGATGTTCCAAAGGATGTTGATGAGGATGAGGATGAGGTTGAAGGTGGTCCTAGCCCCAGTTACGCGCCATCTGGCGTAGAGCCAACTTGGGATAAGAAGCTAAACGAGAAGATGAAGAGGTTGTTCTACATGCAGGCTCATGGTCAGTAAACAACACATGTGGCAGAGAAGAAGGCTAGAAGCCATGACAAGCTTATGATGAGGCACATTGGGATGGGGGTGGCTAGTGGGTCTGAGGACAGGATCACTGATGAGGATACATGGACTTCCAAACATTACACGTGGGACTCAGATGTTGATCAGCCTGACACAGCAGCTTGCAGCTCCAGCGAGTACGGGGATTACTGATGATGGTCTCATGCGTTGCTACCACCTTGGGCCGTCGTAGTGCCTTTTTCCCTTTTGGTGTCTCGATGCCAAATGGGGAGAGAGTTTAGGCATTTTCCGAGTCACGAGTGCGTCTTAGTTGCCTGCTTTCTTCGCTCGTGAACTCTTTTATCATTTGGTTTGGTTTGCGTTTGTCAGTGTACTAAAGAACGGGGCCCTTAGTGTCCTGACTTGTGCACCAGACGATCGCGGCCTCTGGATCGGCAAGACCCTGCCGGCTGGATTTGGATGCCAAGCCACTTCATACAAGGGTTCAAGTGAACCGGCAAGCCCTCCTTGCTGGAGGACTCGACTGCTAATGCACCCGCCAAGGCCTCCGCCCGCCAAGCCATCGCTCCACGTCGCCAGGCTAGTTGTCTACATCGCCTAGGTGTCGAGTGGGCAGGCAGTTAGGTGGAGCTTGTTGAGGCGTGTGGCAACTTACCAGGATTACAGCAGAGCTTTATTGACACCCGTCCTACGGTGTGGCGAAGGAATAAGACGTAGATGGGCGAACGACACAGAAGGAGAGGCAATCATTGCAGGAAGACGTCGCGAGCGCGCCACCTCATGGCGCATTTAATGTGCCTATCCTAATCCGTCAGAGTTAGGTATTTCCCAATATCGCTGTTGCCAACAGTTTTGAGCAGAGGGATATACATTCTTTACTCTGTGTAAAACCATTTTAGCCACTATGGTAGCCCCTTGAGTTATAAAAGGAGGTCCATGGATACCTTTAGAGAGGTCGACACTCTATTCTTTTACACTCGTAGCGACGCTCTCCGAGCATCCTTGTCGGGTTGTGACACTCCTGTACTGTGAACCTAAATAATCTACAACCACACATAACGTAGGGTATTACGCTCCGGCGGCCCGAACCTGTCTAAACCCTCGCACGTGCATGGCCCGGTGATGCTCTTTGCGTTATAGGATCTCCCTTGCCAAACCACGAAAGGGGCCTTGCCGGCCCCATAGATCGCCGTACTCCGACATCTTTGGCGCGCCAGGTAGGGGGCATCTCTTACGTGAACCTTCACTGACTCCTACGCATCGTCGTCGGCAGCTTCTTCGACGACCATCCCCCCAAGAAGACCAAGGGTGCAACGACGCCTGCTCTGTCCACGTCCAACCTGCCCTTGCAAGTGGTCGCCAACGACGCCGACGGAGGCGGTCCCCGCATTCACCGCGCCGGTGAACGCAGTCACAACACCGCGTGGAGCTTCGCGAGCCGCGATCCAGACCCTGTCGTCATGGAGACGCGGAACATGCCTGTAGCGACCGGGGTCGACACCGCGGAAGCGGCGGCCGCGGCGGCGGCTGCAGCAGCAACAACAACAACGACGGCGACAAGAACTCCGCCACGACCTTCGCAAGATAACCACAACCAACGCCCTCAGGGTGGCGACCCTGGGTGGCGCGCGGACCAAACCCCTACTCGTCCCTCCCAAGACACGCAAGACCGAGCTCGACAGCCACCTCCTAGAGGGAATGAGCAGCGCATGATGGCACAGGGAAATGCTCCTCCTGGCATTGCCAAGAGTAAGAGAGCCACCCATGCCTTGCACCGCTCCATGCCCAGGACTCCAGAGGAAGCTCTGGCGCAGGCCCAGTTGTTGCTAAACTTCCCGCCCGTGCCGGAGAAGATGGAAGACTGGAGAGTGACTATCCAAAGCCTGCTGAGTTTCGTGAATCGCAACAGGCCGGAGGGAGTAGGCCCATTGTGCGCCCGCCAAGCAGCTCCGGGGGCTCCCACCGCCAGACGCAACGCTGGCAGGGCCCCTACGGTGCAATCTCCCCTACAACAGCAGCAACCTACCCAATAACCGACGTATAAGACGAGGTGTCGTATTCGTCGATAGATCCGCGGATGAGTAAAGATCAACGCTATGTCTTACAGGACAGACGCAAGGAGGACGCCCGCACCACCATCGAGAGGCGTCGACAGACACGCCACCAATCCGACGGCCGCGTGGACCCAGCCGTCGCTAGGCCCATGTCGGGGTCGCCCGACAACCTACCCTACGAGATAGGCTGCCCGACATTCACCCACAAGCTACGACAAGTCTGATGGCCCTCCAGCAGGCCCTTCAAGCCCGAGCTGCCTGACAAGTATGACGGCAAGATCAGCCCCTCTAAGTTCCTCGGCATTTACACCATCATCGTGGAAGCTGCCGGAGGGCGCGACGAAAAAGTATTCGCCAATTACTTCGCGTTGATGCTCAAGCCCAGTGTGAGGAGTTGGTTGATGAACCTGCCGGAAGGATCCATCTCCTCTTGGGCGGATCTATGCAACCGGTTCATTGGCGCATACCATGAAGGCCACAAGCTTCCAGGGTAGCCTAGTGATTCTCATGTGATCCCTTAGAGAGATGGCGAGACCCTCCGCAAGTACATGCAGAGGTTCAACCACGTGCACCACAACATCCCAGACGTCCACCCAGCCATGGTGATCGTTGTGTTCCACACGAACGTATGCAATCGCCGGATGCATGAAGAGATGAGCATCAACAAGGTGCGAGATGTCTCCGAGCTCTATGATCTAGCTGACAACTGTGCACGGGTTGAAGAAGGAAGGAGGCTCCCCGGGGAGGACGCTAGCGCAGAGGTCGACTCAGATGACGACAACGCGCCCGCCTCCACGAAAAAGGGATGGAAGTGAAACCGCAAGCGCAAAGGAAAAGCAGTGATTGCTGTCGAAGGGAACGAAAACGCCGACTGCGGCAAGAAGGCCAAGTCCAAGGGGTCCGGCAAGGATGCCGCAGCATGCTCCGGAGACGATGAGGCCGCAGCAGGAGAGAAGACCATCGGGCCATACTACAAGATCCACCTCACCAAGAGCCACGACATCACCGAATGTTGCCGTGTAGAATAGCTTGCTGAGAAGCAGAAGCAAGAGTACGAAAGGCGTGACAAGGAGAAGGGCCAAGATGGTACGGGTGTTTTTGGCAAGAAAAATGGGGGTGGCCGTGGTGGCCGCCGCGGCAAGGCCAAGCAGCGCAAGGAGAACGCTGCTAGAGGCCGAGACAAAAAGTCTAACGATGAAGAGGATGATGACAACGGAGATGAAGAAGAATCTAAAGGCCAGGAATTCCAGAAGGTTGTCGATGCCATGTGCGTTGAAGGAGGCGCATCTTTGCACTCCTCTCACCGGCAGCTCAAACTGTGGGCCCATGATATCAACGCGGCAAAGCCAGCGGCGGAGGCGAGAAAACACTTCAAGTGGTCCAACACTCCCATCATCTTCGACGCTGAGGACCACCCTGACCGAATCACTGCCGCCGGGTGTGTTCCATGGTTGGTCTCTCCAATGATACGCATCCTCAGGGTCACAAAGATGTTGGTCGACAGTGGGGCTGGGTTGAACTTGATCTCGCCTGACGTGATCAAGCGGCTGCAAATACCTGACACGGATCTCAAGCTGACAGGGTCCTTCCAAGGGGTCAACCCGGGAAGATCTCAGCCCAAGGGGAAGATCACTCTGCCGGTGATGTTCGACAGCGAGCTCAACTTTAGGACAGAGAGAGTAGTCTTCGACATCGCGAAGATCTCGCTGCCGTACAATGGGATTCTGGGCCGACCGGCACTAGCGAAGTTCATGGTGGCAACACACCATGCCTACAACACCCTTAAGATGCCACGATCGATGAGCATCATCGCCGTCCGCACTGACAACAAGGACGCGGTCCTCTGCGTCGACAAGCTCTTCCGGGAGGCAGTGGCAGCATCTGCCGAAGAGGCACTCGCTCCTGTCATCAAAGCTCCCGGGGGGATAACAAGAACAAGAACGCCGACGAATCTCGTAAGGACTCCAGGAAGCGCTAAAGAGTGCAGCACACCCGTCGAGGACTTAGACTAAAAAGTGGCTGCGCGGGAGAATGGTGAGGGCGGCACTTTCACCATAAGTACCACCCTCGACAGCAAATAGGAAAGCACGCTCGTCACCTTCGTGCGGACGAATGTTGATGTGTTTTTCTAGCAACCATCTAACATCCCCGGTGTTCCCAGGGAGGTGATTGAGCACCACCTTGCCGATTGTCCCCACGCGTGCCTCATCAAGCAGAAGGTCCGAAAGCAAGCCCTGGAACGGCAAGAGTTTATTGCCGAAGAAATCAAGAAGGTAGAAGCAGCATGTCTGATCAGAGGCGTGATACACCCAACTTGACTGGTGAATCCTGTAGTAGTGTGCAAGACAAATGAGAAATGGAGACTTTGCATCGACTTCACTGATGTCAATAAGGCTTGCCCAAAGGACCCATTTCCCTTGCCGCGCATTGGTCAGATAGTGGACTCGACCGCTGGCTGCGATCTCTTATCTTTCCTTGACGTCTACTCTGGTTACCACCAGATCTTCATGGCTGAGGAAGACGAAGAGAAAATGGTGTTGCTTACCCCCTGCGGCCCGTATTGTTTTAGAAGCATGCCGTTTGGGTTGAAAAGTGAAGGTTCAACATTCGCAAGAGAAGTTCAAATTGGTTTGGGGCCGCAACTGCACAGGAATGTGGAAGCCTACATGGATGATATAGTAGGTAAGACCAAGAACAAGGACACATTGATCCAAGACCTGGAAGAAACCTTTGTGAACCTGTGCAAGGTCAATTTGAAGCTTAACCCCGAGAAGTGCGTGTTTGGAGTCCCCTCCGGCAAGATCCTCGGGTTCTTTGTATCACAGCGCGAGATTGAAGCCAACCCCGCCAGGATTGAAGCAATTGAACAGCTGGAGGCACCGGAGCGCATCAAGGACGTGCGTCGTCTGGCGGGCTGCATCGCCGCCCTCAGTAGGTTCATTTCCAAGTCTACAGAGCGCGCCTTGCCATTCTTCAAGATCCTGAAGAAGGCAGGCCAATGACATGGACCCCAGAGGCAGAGGCAGCGCTGCAAGATTTGAAGAGATATTTGTCCTCGACACAGGTCCTAGTCGCACCCTAACCAAAAGAGCCGTTGTTACTATACTTGACAGCGACAAACCTAGTGGCATGTGCGACGCTGGTGGCGGAAAGGGAAGCTGAAGAGAATGGGGCGAAAATGCCAGAGTGTGCGGCTGGCGAGCCAGAGCCAACCGCCGCAAGCCAAGGAGCAGAACAATAAACTGTGTAGAACAAGAAAATGGTGCAGTGGTCAGTGTATTTTGTCAGTTCCCTCCTGCAGGGGGCTAGGTCAGGATACTCTGGGATGCAGAAAATGCTTTTCGGCCTTCTCATGGCCTCCCGGAAGCTGCACCACTACTTCCAAGCACATCACATCACCGTAGTCACTCGGCTCCCACTGCAACGCATCTTGAGAAATCGAGAGGCAACCGGCAGGATCGTCGAGTGGGCGTTGGAACTGGCCAGCTTTGACTTGAGCTTTGAAAGAACGGCGACAATCCAGAGTAGAGCCTTGGAAGAGTTCATAGCAGAATGGACACCAACGCCGGACGAAGAAATTCCAGAAACAACCCTTCATGGCAAGGAAGCACATCAAGAATGGGTACTTTGACGGAGCCTTCTCGCTGCAAGGCGCCGATGACGGAGTGCTGCTCGTAGCACCCACCAGAGAGCAACTCAAGTACGTGATCCAGATGCATTTCCCTAGGGAGGAATCAACGAACAACACGGCTGAGTACGAAGTGTAGCTTGTCGGATTACAGATAGCAGCTGGTCTTGGCATCAGGAAGCTCATAGTCTGAGGAGATTCGCAGCTTGTTGTGCGCCAAGTGAATAAAGACTACCAGCGTCCCCTGATGGAGGCGTATGTTGACGAAGTACGGAGATTGGAGGAGTGTTTTGACGGGTTGAAAATGGAGCACGTCCCTCATGCCGAGAATAGCATTGCTGATGACCTGTCAAAGAGAGCTGCGCAGAAGTTGCCTGTGGAACCGGCACTTTTCTACTCTGATTGACCCAACCTTTAGTCACCCAATTGATGACCAACAAGTATAGGGGATCAATCATAGTCCTTTCAATAAGTAAGAGTGTCGAACCCAATGAGGAGCAGAAGGAAATGACAGGCGGTTTTCAGCAAGGTATTCTCTGCAAGTGTTGTAAGTAACGATAATAGATAGTTTTGTAGCAAGATAATTCGTAACAAGTAACAAGTGACAATAGTAACAAGGGTGCAGCAAGGTAACCCAATCCTTTTTATAGAAAAGGACAGGCCTAGAAGTACTCTTATATTAAGCAAGCGCTCTGAGGACACATGGGAATTTCTGTCTAGTCATGTTCATCATGTTGAGTTGATTCGCGTTCGCTACATTGATAATTTGATATGTGGGTGGACCGGTGCTAAAGTGCTGTTCTTACTTGAACTAACAACCTACTTATGATTACCCCCACTCGCAAGCATCCACAACTACGAAAGAAGAATTAAGATAAATCTAACCATAGCCTGAAACATGTGGATCCAAATCAGCCCCTTATGAAGCAACGCATAAACTGGGGTTTAAGCTTCTGTCACTCTAGCAACCCATCATCTACTTGTTACTCCACAATGACTTCCCTTAGGACCGTAACATGGTGAAGTGTCATGTTGTCGACGTTTACATGACACCACTAGGAGAAGTAAAAAGATACATATCATCAAAATATCGAACGAATACCAACTTCACATGATTACTTATAACAAGACTTCTCCCATGTCCTGAGGAACAATAGTAACTACTCACACCTCATCAACATGTTCAAGATCAAAGGTGCAAAAATAATGATTAAGGATCTGAATATAATATCTTCCACCAAGTAATCCAACAAGCATCAACTACGAGATGTAATCAACACAACTAGTAACCCACAGGTACCAATCTGAGGTTTTGAGAAAAAGATTGAATACAAGAGGTGGACTAGGGTTGGAGATGAGATGGTGCTGGTGAAGATGTTGATGAGGATTGGTCCTCCCATGAAGGAGGAAGCGTTGGTGATGACGATGGCTTCGATCTCCCCCTCCCGGAGAGGAATTTCCCTGGCAGAATCTGACAGCCGAAGTGCAAAAGGGCGTCTGCCCAGGTTTCCGCCCCGAGCCGGCGGCGCTTCATCCCAAAAGGTTGCTTATGATTTTTTTCTAGGGTAAATCACACCATATAGGAGAAGAGGGGCATCGAGAGGCCAGCAGGGGCCCCACAAGCCATCATGGCGCGGCCTGGGAGGCGCCCTGTTGGCTTGTGGCCAGCTGGTGAACCCCCTCTGGTATATTTTTGGCCTAGAAATTCTTAAATATTCAATAAAATTCTCCGTGAAGTTTCAGGTCATTTGGAGTCTGGTGATTTTTCTGCCCTTTCCTTGGTTTTCAGTCCAGAATTCCAGTTTTCAGATATTTCCCTCTTTGTGATGTACCTTGTATATTCAGAGAGAAAGAGCGTAAGAATTGTATGATAATAGGGAATAACTGTCGGGGCACGGATGCTCATGATCACCTATGGGACCAGAGGCCCCTTTGTGGTTCGGCAAAGGGGGTCATGTTGCACGAAGAGCGAAGAGCGTGAGACGGCGCGACGATCAGGACACGAGCATTTTATCCAGGTTCGGGCCGCTGCTAAGCGTAAAACCCTACTCCTTCTTTTGGTGGATTCGATTGGAAGAACACAAGTGGAGCCTCGCGCTCTATCCCGGCAATGGTTGCCTTCGGGAAAAGAGCTGTAGGTGAGTACAAATGTTCGGGGGTGCGAATCCTGAGCTAGGTTGCCTTTTATAGTGCAAGGGATTACCACAATGGCAAAACAGTTATTATCTATTGATTAGATAGCTTAGCAGAGCTGTCATACCTTACTCTGGCATTTAGGACAAAATACCATGATTACTAGCCTAGGTGGCGCTCGGGGGTGCATCCCCGGCAAGCTCTTGCCACCGCTTGGCCGGTCGTTGCTTATGGTCTTGACACGCTGTAGGGCGGGTGTCAACTGAGCATAACTTGTCTCCCGGTGTGTCGCCACGTGTTTAGCGAGAGCTGATTAGCCACTTGAGGGCTCGACACCGCATCGACAAGTGACTGGTGTAGCGATGCGGTGGAGCGTTGGCCGATCAGCTCGCGCCTGCCGAGGAATGGCTTGCCGGGTCTTCGGGAAGTGTCACACCCTGTGTTTGTATCACTTTGCTATGCTTGGATTTATAAAATTTGGAACCAATTAAAACTTTTTGAGTGCATTAGTTTGTTTGAATTGTTGCTTGTTTGCTTGTTTGGTTGTTTGTGTATGGCACTCTTAGGTTCTACTCCTCTCCATATTCATCTTCCTTGATCCAAACTTCTCGCCCAATGATCATGCCATGTGAATAGTACCCAAAACTATTTTTATCAAATATTATTTTGGCCAAAAAGGATTTATTCAAATTAGGTTTTCAAAAGCCCCTGAATTGAGGTTTGTACTACAAGTCCTCAAATTGGGTGGATCCGTTTTCTCAAAAGACTTTATTTGGAACCTACTATATATATGACTTCCCAAAACCACCAAATATTAATTTTAAAGATTATTTTTCTATTTTATTTAAAGGCGTTTTCTTAAGGCCAGAAATGGTTTTTCATAGGGAAAAATTATTTAAATGCTTTACAAATATTTGAGAAAATTTAGAGAAACTCAATGGACATATATTTTCCATATATATGAGTTTAAACACATGGTCATGTTCAAAATCATGGGCAAAACCCCTCAAAAGCCTTTCTGCCCAAATCAAGCTTTTGAAATATTTCTATAAGAAATTTTCTCAATAAATTCTAGGAAAATTCTAGCAAGTCACACATGACATATGTGATGATCTTGAAAAGTTTCATCTCAATCCCAATTGATTTGCTTCACCAAAATATTCCAAAACCATTCCTGTTCAGAGCCAAATTTGAGCAACTTTACATTGTGAAGTTTCTTCCCTTGACCCCAAACTTTGTGGGCATGTGTTAAACACCAAATAATGATACCACACCAAGTGGTGGATTTTTGGGAAGTAAATTGCATGCCTAGATCTACAGAAATCTGACTCTGTTGATTTCTAGGGTTTTACAAAGTTACATTGTGAACTTTCTTCAATCAAGCTCAAACTTGCTGATCACCCCTAATTCTAACCACCATTTGACCCTGTCAAATCTTATGACAAGCAAAGCCCATTTGCTTGCCCTAATCACCATCAAACACCTTCTGCCAGAATGGTAAAACCTTTGTTTGACCCCCTTATACTATTCTCCTTGAGTTCAAAATTTTACCACAGCTTACTAGCATTGCACTTCACCTCCAGTAAAACTTGCTTGGCCACAGCTCCATGATTGGGGGGTGAAAACCTCCATTTTCACTTTTGGACAGCATGGACAACATCTATTTTTACCTACCCCTCCTTTACCTCTACTCTCCCTAGCCCCCTCTAGCTCCTAGAGCATCTTCACAAACACCCAGGAGCTAAGGGACATGCTGGAGCGCGTCCAGAGCACGCAAGCATGCCCTGGCATGCCAAAGGCATGCTCTGGAGCGCGCTACAGTGCATGTCCGCACTGTAGCAGGAGCATCCCGAGGCCCCCCGACAGCCTTGGGATGGGGGAAGCTGTCACCTGAGATGCCCTCGATGTCCGCAACCATCCAAGGTGCCGGCCCCTCCTCCTTCTCTCTCCGGCGCCCCCAGCCACGTGTGCCCGAGTGCCGCGCAGCTCCACCACTCCCTGCCACGCGGGGGACCCGCCTCAAGCTCGCCCCTCTCTCTCCCTCTTGTTTCCCCCTGGCCTAGACTGATCCCGGGAGCGCCCCTGTCTCATCCATTCGAGCTCCCGTGCCCTCAGGCGATCGCCCCGACCACGCCGACGCACCACCGAGTGGTGGACTGCGGCCTGGCTATAAAAGGTTCTCCCCCGAGCTCCCTCTCCCCTCTGGTCTCTCTCTTCTCGCCCCAATCGAACACCTGTGCCACCCAATTGATCCCCCAGAGCACCTGCCCGCAGATCGACCCAGAACTCCGCCGAGTCGGAACTCCGGTAATCCCTGGGTACAGAGCCCCTCCGGCCCTCCTTCTCCTCCCATTGTTCCTCCCTTGCGCCCCTGAGCCATTTCCCCCTCTTCCCCGTTTATTTCGTAGCCGGAATTGATGACCTCGAGCTCTGCCCGAAGCCCTCCGCCGTGGCCTTCTCGTGGCCGGCAACTCCGGCCATCCCCGCCGCTCCTTCGACCTCCAGGAGAACGGTGGCTCGACCCTGAGCTCATTCGCGCACTCGCCTCTCCTCGTCGTTGCCGGTAGCCTCGCCGGTGAGCTCCTCCCCCCTCGGTCCCAAGGTGGGAGAAGGTCCCGACAGGAGGACCCCACCTGTCGGCCTCCTCCTCAGGCCAGCCCAACAGGGTATGTTCAGGCCCACTTGGCTCTGAAGCCTTTTTGTTTTTCTTTTTACTCCAGTTTTTCCAAAAATTCCAGTGAATAAAATATAACTCTAAGGCCAAATATTTTTCCACCATAATTCCAGTAATATTCTGTAGTATTTAACAGTGCCACTTGTGTAATTTTGTGAAAATCTTTTATTTAATGATTCTATTAAAACCTAGTTTTTAATATTTTATTGTCTCTGTTTAAATAGTTTTCAAAAAAAATTCACAACAAAACCTTAGACAATCATTTTTAGAATAGCTTGTAGTATTTATAAGAGTGGTGTAACATTTTAGAAGTAAAGTTTGTGCTCTATTTTTGTTGTGATGCTTTTTTTACCGTTATTTATCACGACGATAGATTGCGAGGTTGACGAGGGAGTTGGACCCGAAGACTTTGAAGACCCCGAGGACTTTGTTGAGCCAGGCAAGCAGCCCTTTGACCATGTTAAGAAACTTTTCATGCATGTCATATAGCACTTTATGTTCCGATGATGATCATGATGATGTGGTATCCCCTTCGGTGGGATGCCTCCGATACTTTCTTGTTGATACTTGCATAGTGCATAACCCTACCTCCTTATGAGGGTTGTGTGGGTGGGAGTAGATAGGATGCTTAGTAGATGCTGCGCAAAGTGGGAAGGGAATATGCATGGTGATGGAAACAAAAGTATTTTCAAAGACTTTTCGAAAACCCCGTCGAGTGCCACTAATGCCCGAGGGAGATGATGTTGAGCTACATAACCACTTGAGAAAGAAGTGGTGTACCGATGCAAGTTGAGTGTGTGTGTGGGTGTGTTGGTGACAAAGATGGTACTTGAGCTAAGTCTGATGACTTGGCATGATGATGAACATGGGATGTTCAACCCTTGCTTACGATGACAACTGTGTCTTGTTCATATGAATACCTGTCAATTGTTGATGCATGCTTGCTTACGCTACCTGATCATGTCATTGCACTCAAAATTATCTTTCCACAAAACTTACCTACTTAGTGCTATATAATGCATTGTTATTACCTTGTTCCAAAACTTGGGTTGCTTGCGAGTACATTCAAAGTACTCATTGGCTTGCCACTGGTTATTTAATTGGCTAGGCATGGAAGAGCAGGAATATGGCGAAGAGTTCATTGGTGACGAACATGCGAACTAGGACGCTTCCCAGTCAGAATGCCTGTAGGTTTAAGGCAGATGGCATGGGTTCACGCTTCCGATCAAGATTTCCGCTGCTTGTTATGTTTAAGTGTTTAGCCCTTCCGGCCCTATCTATGTAAGACTTGACCTTCATGGTCTTTATTTGTGTAAGACGCTAAATGTGGATGTAAGACTCTTGTTATTCAGCTTCTGTGTGTTCAGTGAGCATTGATCTCTGGGATCACTGTACACGTGTATTCGGTGATCACGACTTATGAGTCGGGGTCCCCACAGAGCTGGTATCAGAGCCATCCTAACCGTAGGAAGTCTTAGTTAGCAATGATGTTAGTTAGGATGAAATTGTTTTCAAAACTACACCTAGCACCTATACTTAGGAGTTTCTGCACTTATTACCTCTTCTATTCTTCACAGAGCACTCTACTGACTCTCCTCCTTCAAACCTTTGTAGATGGCCGTCGTACCCGAAGCCTTCCTGACATCCGGCTTTCCCCTACTCCTTGAGGATAGCCTGGAGAAGTGCCAGTTTCGCCAACCACCCGTCTTCCTCTACCACGAGCACTGGGTCGATGCCTTCACGAAGGAGTACCACATGGATGTTGTCGTGAAGACAAACGACTCCCCAACTAGTTGGTTCTTTGAAGGACCATAGATAGAGACCATAGCACTCGCAGTCGAGACAGCTACACGCAAGGCACTCCTACACCTTCGAGATATCATTCCAGAGATGGCTGACAAGCCAGCTACTCGCTACCTACCCGTCAGAAAGGATGATCTTGGCGAGATTTGGAAGTTGATTCGATCCAAGGAGGATGGCACACCACTCAGGTTCCAGACCTAGTTCAGCCTCTCTGCCGATAGTCTGGTTCACCACCTGATTAAGGAGTCCGTGAAGCTCTGCGAGGAACTTCACCACACCCAAGAGCTACTTCGTCAGGCCAAGACAAAGCCAGACAGTATCAAGAAGGATGGAGCCCCTGAGGGACGACCAGTTGTCGCTTACCGAGGAGGAGTACCCCCAGCTAGAGATGCACCCACACGTCGTCGTCGCATGAGTGCGAAGGAGTACCGTGAGCTCTTCACTGACCCACCGACGAAGCGTCGTCGGGATGGACCTCCTCGTTCTCCGACCCCTTAGACCGGAAACGATGCCCGTTCGGATGATGAATAGGAGGAAGACCCAGAGGAGCATGACTACGAGACCGAGAACTCCACCACCTGAGTCCGAGAACCCATAGGGTAGGATCAGTCACGTACCCCTCATGCGAAGTCGAGTCCGTGTAATGGTTCATATGAAACCATGTGTGCTTGTTGTTTGCTTTTGTTGTTTGTGTTCCGATGCAAGTCACGCTTTTGCCTTAGGCAACATGTAAGCGACTCCATCGTCTATCCTATCTTAATATATGTATTGCTCTTTCGACCTTCGTTTTTGCACACTTGCACTATACCAACCCCCTTAGGCGCGCTTTCTCCATTATTGCTTTCCCTCTCGTCTATCCCAGATATTTGACTTGGCTGCTCCAAACAGGATGGAGACTGCAACCCGCAACAGCTTCTTCACCAACCCTGAAGCCGGCAACTCCAGCCAGCAACAGGGAGCTGGTGGGACGGCTCAGGCTGGAGGACACCAGGAGCAGCCACAAGGTGACATTCCCCCGCCATCACCTCCACCGGAGAAGATGACCATGGCTTAGTTTCTCCAAGTTCTCCGGGAGAAACGCCAAGCCAACACTGCTGCTATCCAGCAGATGGCCCAAGTCCTTATGAACAACCAGCAGCAAGGCAGGAATGGCAATGGCCGCTCCGCTCTGTCTGAGTTCATGAGGAATTCGCCCCCAACCTTCACCGAGACTGCTGAACCACTGGATGCCGATGACTGGATCCGCACCATCGAGGACCTCCTTGCACTGGTCAATTGCAATGAGGATCGTGAGAAGGTGATGTATGCCTCTCACTGCCTCGGAGGTACCGCCAGAGCTTGGTGGGATGGATTCAAGGTCATGCAAGGCGATCATGTGATCACCTGGGATAACTTCAAGGAAGGATTTCGCACCGCCCACATTCCTTTTGGGATCATGGCTATCAAGAAGAGAGAATTCCAAGCGCTGAAGCATGGAAGTGGATCTGTCAAGGAGTACATGCAGAAGTTCAACCTACTATCGAGGTATGCACCTGAAGATGTCAACACAGAGGCTGCTAAGATGGAACGCTTCATGGAAGGACTTCAGCAGACCCTGCAGTATCAGCTCATCGTCTGCGACTGTCGGACCTTCTTCGACCTGGTGAACAAGGCCCTCATGCTGGAAGACAAGCGTCGTGCCATAGATGACACTCACAAGCGCAAGATGATTAGCAAGGGTAGTTCCAGCAACCAGAAGCCTCGCCCCTGGCAGCCAGCCCCAGCCAAGCCAACCTATCAGCCGCAGTAGGCTAGACCTCCTGCACCTCATCCGAGCTACCAGCCTCAGCAGTATGCCAATCCAAGGCCAGCTTACAACAATCCCAATAACAACAATGGCGGCAGGAACAACAACAACAACAACAACAACAACTATGGTCAGGTCACTTGCTTTGGGTGTGGTCAACCTGGACACATCTCTAAGCAGTGCCCTAACAAGAAGCCAAATGCACCGCGCCCCAATGCGCCCAACCAAGGTCAAGGCCGTGGAGCGCCACCAAGAAACCCAGCTCCCCGCAACCAGCCCAACAATGGCAAGGGTCGTCTGAATCACGTCACCGCTGAGGAAGCCCAGGAAGACCCGGACGTCATACTGGGTACGTTCCTCGTCAACTCAACCCCAGCAACCGTATTGTTTGATTGTGGAGCTTCGCATTCTTTTGTCACTCAAAAGTTTGCACTAGAGAGTGGTATGAAGCCTACACCCCTGGGTAGTCATATGTTGATACAAACCCCGGGTTCGGTTATGAAGTCCAAGATAGGATGTAAAGGAGTTGAGATTATCATCCATGGGTGGACTTCCTAGCAGACCTTATAGTTCTGGATTCACAAGGCTTGGACGTCATCCTTGGCATGAATTGGTTGACCAGGAACCAAGGCTACTTGGATTGTGCCAAGAGGATCGTTACCATAAGCAATAGCCAAGGAGTAGAAGTCAAGTATGTTCCCAACCCTGCCTCCACTCGAACCCCTCAGGTTAATTGTCTGTCGGGAATTGATTTGGATCAAGTGCCAGTGGTATGCGAATACCTAGATGTTTTTCCTGATGAGCTGCCCGGAATGCCTCCTGGCCGCGACATTGAGTTCATCATTGAGCTAATGCCCGGAGCAGGACCCATCTATGAGAAGCCCTATAGAATGGGATCCGAAGAGTTGGCTGAATTAAAGAAACAACTGGCAGAGCAGCTTAAAAAAGGATTCATTCGCCCTAGTGCCTCTCCTTGGGGATCACCTGTTCTATTTGTGTCAAAGAGGGACGGAACTATCCGACTCTGTGTCGATTACCGTTCTCTCAATGAGGTCACAATAAAGAACAAGTACCCACTCCCCAAGATTGAAGACCTGTTCGATCAGCTGAACAGAGCCAAGGTGTTTTCCAAGATCGACCTCAGGTCAGGGTACTACCAGTTGAAGATCAGACCCCAAGACATTCCGAAGACGGCGTTTGTAACCCGGTATGGCCTGTATGAATACACGGTCATGTCATTTGGATTGACCAATGCCCCAGCCTACTTCATGTACCTCATGAACAAAGTCTTCATGGAGTACTTGGACAAGTTTCTTGTCGTCTTCATTGATGACATACTCGTCTTCTCCAAGTCTGAAGAAGAGCATGAGCAACACTTGAGATTGGTCGTAGACAAGCTTCGAGAGGACCAGCTTTATGCCAAGTTTAGCAAGTGTGAGTTTTGGCTGCATGAAGTTGGATTCTTGGGTCATATATTGACTGCAAATGGATTGTCAGTGGATCCTGCCAAGATTGAAGCCGTGACTGAATGGCAATCCCCAACCAATGTGAAGGAAGTCAGGAGCTTCCTCGGACTCACGGGATATTACCACAAGTTCGTCGAAGGATTTTCGAGCATTGCCCGACCCATGACTCGGCTTTTGAAGAAGGACAAGAAGTTTGAATGGACGCCGAAGTGCGAAGAAAGCTTCCAAGAGCTCAAGAAGAGATTGACCACAGCCCCAGTTTTGGCCACCCCCGATATTCACAAGGAGTTTGTGATATATTATGATGCATCGAGAACAGGGCTTGGAGGTGTTCTGATGCAAGAAGGCAGAGTCGTAGCATATCTATCCAGACATGTACGTCCTCATGAAGAGAACTACGCTACTCATGATCTTGAGTTGGCAGCCGTAGTTCATGCCTTGAAGACATGGCGACATTACCTTCTGGGGAAGCGATGTGAGATATACACAGACCACAAGAGTATGAAGTATATTTTCACTCAGAAGGAATTGAACATGAGGCAGCGAAGATGGTTGGAGTTGATCAAGGACTATGACCTCGGTGTTCAATACCACCCTTGAAAGGCTAACGTGGTAGCTGATGCCTTAAGCAGAAAGGCTTGTTCCTTGAATGCTATGATTAAGGAAAGGCTACCTGCCCTGTATGAAGAACTTGAAAGCTTCGCCTTGGAACTAGTTGCACCTGGATTCCTAGCCAACCTCGAAGCAAAGCCTACCTTGATGGATGATATTAAGGAAGCCCAGAAGGGACACGAGAGTATTGAAGGCATCAAGAGGAAGATCAAGGCATGCAAGGCCCCAGGATTCTCAGTGGACGAGCAAGGAGTCGTATGGTTTGGGAAGCGCATCTGCGTACCCAACAAGGTTGAGCTCAAGAGTTTGATCTTGCAAGAAGCCCATGACACTCTGTATTCCATCAACCCTGGAGGAACCAAGATGTATCAAGACCTCAAAGCAAGATTCTGGTGGCATGGCATGAAGAGGGAGATAGGCACTTTTGTCGCTAAATGTGACATATGTCAGAGAGTCAAAGCGGAGCATCAGTGACCCGCTGGACTATTGCAACCTCTCAAAGTGCCTGAATGGAAGTGGGACAAAGTCAGGATGGACTTCATCACCGGTTTTCGTAGGTCAAGCAAAGGACATGATTCTATTTGGGTCATTGTCGATCACCTAACCAAGGTAGCCCATTTCATTCCCGTCATGACCACCTATGATGGTAACAAGCTAGCCAGCCTTTACATCGAGTGGATTGTGAGCCTCCATGGAGTTCCAAAGGAGATTGTGTTAGACCGAGGAACCCAGTTCACGTCAAGGTTCTGGAAGAAGCAATGGGAACCAAGCTTTCCTTCAGCACTGCTTTTCACCCCCAGACTGGTGGACAGACAGAACGAGTAAATCAGATACTCGAAGATATGCTCCGTGCTTGTGTTTTGGCATATGGAGTCAAGTGGGAAGATTGCTTACCGTTCGCCGAGTTCTCCTACAACAACAGCTATCAGTCAAGTCTTCAGATGGCACCATTCGAGGTGTTGTATGGACGCAAGTACCGTACTCCCCTCAACTGGTCGGAAACCGGAGAAGGACTAGTCTTTGGACCAGACATCCTCCGGAAAGCAGACGAGCAAGTTCAACTTGTCCGAGAACGTCTGGAGACCGCCAAGTCAATACAGAAGAGTAACCCCGACTCTCACCGGCGAGAAGTAAATTTCTGTGTCGGTGACCATGTCTATCTCCGAGGCACGGCTCTCAAGGGAACCAAGCGTTTCCATGTTAAGGGAAAGCTTGCACCAAGATACATCGGCCCGTTCAAGATCACCGCAATGCGAGGAGAAGTTGCCTACCAGCTAGAGCTACCTTCCGAGCTATCAGATGTACACAACGTGTTCCACGTGTCACAGCTCCGGAAGTGTCTTTAAGTTCCCAACCGCCCCGACCTCTACAAGGATATCGATCATCAAGCCATCGACCTTCGGCCAGACCTCACTTATCGTGAGAGGCCAGTTCGCATTCTGGATGAAGCGGAGCGTTGCACCTGAAGCCGCACCATCAAGTATTTCAAGGTCCAATGGAACAACCACACTGAAGCAGAAGCAACCTGGGAGCGTAAAGACTATCTTAGATCTGAGTTCCCTTATCTTTTTAGCGCTTAGCCTAGGAATCTCGGGGACGAGATTCTTGTAAGGGGGGTAGGTCTGTCACACCCTATGTTTGTATCACTTTGCTATGCTTGGATTTATAAAATTTGGAACCAATTAAAACTTTTTGAGTGCTTGAGTTTGTTTGAATTGTTGCTTGTTTGCTTGTTTGGTTGTTTGTGTATGGCACTCTTAGGTTCTACTCCTCTCCATATTCATCTTCCTTGATCCAAACTTCTTGCCCAATGATCATGACATGTGAATAGTACCCAAAACTATTTTTATCAAATATTATTTTGGCCAAAAAGGATTTATTCAAATTAGGTTTTCAAAAGCCCCTGAATTGAGGTTTGTACTACAAGTCCTCAAATTGGGTGGATCCTTTTTCTCCAAAGACTTTATTTGGAACCTACTATATATATGACTTCCCATAACCACCAAATATTAATTTTAAAGATTATTTTTCTATTTTATTTAAAGGCTTTTTCTTAAGGCCAGAAATGGTTTTTCATAGGGAAAAATTATTTAAATGCTTTACAAATATTTGAGAAAATTTAGGGAAACTCAGTGGACATATATTTTCCATATATATGAGTTTCAACACATGGTCATGTTCAAAATCATGGGCAAAACCCCTCAAAACCCTTTCTGCCCAAATTAAGCTTTTGAAATATTTCTATAAGAAATATTCTCAATAAATTCCAGGAAAATTGTAGCAAGTCACACATGACATATGTGATGATCTTGAAAAGTTTCATCTCAATCCCAATTGATTTGCTTCACCAAAATATTCCAAAACCATTCCTGTCTAGAGCCAAATTTGAGCAACTTTACATTGTGAAGTTTCTTCCCTTGACCCCAAACTTTGTGGGCATGTGTTAAACCCCAAATAATGATACAACACCAAGTGGTGGATTTGTGATAAGTAAATTGCACGCCTAGATCTACAGAAATCTGATTCTGTTGATTTTTAGGGTTTTACAAAGTTACATTGTGAACTTTCTTCAATCAAGCTCCAACTTGGTGATTACCCCTAATTCTAAGCACCATTTGACCCAGTCAAATCTTATGACAGTCAAAGCCCATTTGCTTTCCCTAATCTCCATCAAACACCTTCTGCCAGAATGGTAAAACCTTTGTTTGACCCCCTTATACTATTCTCCTTGAGTTCAAAATTTTACCACGGCTTACTAGCATTGCACTTCACCTCCAGTAAAACTTGCTTGGCCACAGCTCTATGATTGGGGGGGTGAAAACCTCCATTTTCACTTCTGGACAGCATCTATTTTTACCTCCCCCTCCTTTACCTCTACTCTCCCTAGCCCCCTCTAGCTCCTAGAGCATCTTCAGAAATACCCAGGAGCTAAGGGACATGCTGGAGCACGTCCAGAGCACGCAAGCATGCCCTGGCATGCCAAAGGCATGCTTTGGAGCGCGCTACCGTGCATGTCCGCACTGTAGCAGGAGCATCCCGAGGCCCCCCGGCAGCCTTGGAATGGGGGAAGCTGTCCCCCGAGATGCCCTCGACGTCCGCAACCATCCAAGGTGCCGGCCCCCTCCTCCTTCTCTCTCCGGCGCCCCCAGCCACGCGTGCCCGAGCGCCGCGCAGCTCCGCCACTCCCTGTCCACGCGGGGGACCCGCCTGAAGCTCGTCCCTCTCTCTCTCTCTCTTGTTACCCCTGGCCTAGACCAACCCTAGGAGCGCCCATGTCTCATCCATTCGAGCTCCCGTGCCCTTGGGCGATTGCCCCAACCTCACCGGCGCACCAATGAGTGGTGGACCGCGGCCTGGCTATAAAAGGGACTCCCCCGAGCTCCCTCTCCCCTCTGGTGTCTCTCTTCTCGCCCCAATCGAACCATGTGCCACCCAATCGAGCCCCCGGAGCCCCTGCACGCAGATCGACCCGGAGCTCCGCCGAGTCGGAACTCCGGTGATCCCCGGGTACAGAGCCCCTCCGGCCCTCCTTCTCCTCCCATTGTTCCTCCCTTGCACCCCTGAGCCATTTCCCCCTCTTCCCCGTTTGGTTAGCAGTCGGAATCGACAACCTCGAGCTCGGCCCGAAGCCCTCCGCCGCGGCCTTCTCGTCGCCGGCGATTCCGGCCACCCCCGCCGCTCCTTCGACCTCCAGGAGAACGGCGGCTCGACCCCGAGCTCATTCCCGCACTCGCCTCTCCTCGCTGTCACCAGTAGCCTCACCGCTGAGCTCCTCCCCCCTCGGTCCCAAGGTGGGAGAAGGTCCCGACAGGAGGACCCCACCTGTCGGCCTCCTCCTCACCTCTCCCTCGCTCCCTATGCGGCTGACGCCAGGGGCTTGCCTGTCGGGTTTGAACCCATATGGCGCGCGCGCCCCGGCTCGCCCAGGCCTGGCTTTGCCTCAGGCCGGCCCAACTGGGTCTGTTCTGGCCCAGTTGGCTCTGAAGCAATTTTCTTTTTACTCCAGTTTTTCCAAAAATTCCAGTGAATAAAATATAACTCCAATGCCAAATATTTTTCCACCATAATTCCTGTAAAATTCTGTAGTATTTAACAGTGCCACTTGTGTAATTTTGTGAAAATGTTTTATGTAATGATTCTATTAAAACCTAGTTTTTAATATTTTATTGCCTCTGTTTAAATAGTTTTCAAAATGTTTTTCACAACAAAACCTTAGACAAACATTTTTAGAATAGCTTGTAGTATTTGTCAGAGTTGGGTAACATTTTAGAAGTAAAGTTTGTGCTCTGTTTTGGTTGTGATGCTTTTTTTACCGTTATTTATCACGACGATAGATTGCGAGGTTGACGAGGGAGTTGGACCCGAAGACTTTGAAGACCCCGAGGACTTTGTTGAGCCAAGCAAGCAGCCCTTTGCCCATGTTAAGAAACTTTTCATGCATGTCATATAGCACTTTATGTTCCGATGATGATCATGATGATGTGGTATCCCCTTCGGTGGGATGCCTCCGATACTTTCTTGTTGATACTTGCATAGTGCATAACCCTACCTCCTTATGAGGGTTGTGCGGGTGGGAGTAGATAGGATGCTTAGTAGATGCTGCGCAAAGTGGGACGGGAATATGCATGGTGATGGAAACAAAAGTATTTTCAAAGACTTTTCGAAAACCCCGTCGGGTGCCACTAATGCCCGAGGGAGATGATGTTGAGCTAGGTAACCACTTGAGAAAGAAGTGGTGTACCGAGGCAAGTTGGGTGTGTGTGTGTTGGTGACAAAGATGGTACTTGAGCTAAGTCCGATGACTTGGCATGATGATGAACATGGGATGTTCAACCCTTGCTTACGATGACAACTTTGTCTTGTTCATATGAATACCTGTCAATTGTTGATGCATGCTTGCTTACACTACTTGATCATGTCATTGCACTCAAAATTAGATTTCCGCAAAACTTACCTACTTAGTGCTATATCATGCATTGTTATTACCTTGTTCCAAAACTTGGGTTGCTTGCGAGTACATTCAAAGTACTCATTGGCTTACCACTGGTTATTTAATTGGCCAGGCATGGAAGAGCAGGAATATGGCGAAGAGTTCGTTGGTGACGAACATGTGAACTAGGACGCTTCCCAGTCAGAATGCCTATAGGTTTAAGGCAGATGGCATGGGTTCACGCTTCCGATCAAGATTTCCGCTGCTTTTTATGTTTAAGTGTTTGCCCTTGCGGCCCTATCTATGTAAGACTTGACCTTCATGGTCTTTATTTGTGTAAGACGCTAAATGTGGATGTAAGACTCTTGTTATTCAGCTTCTGTGTGTTCAGTGAGCATTGATCTCGGGGATCACTGTACATGTGCATTCGGTGATCACGACTTATGAGTCGGGGTTCCCACAGGAAGGTGCACATGTCTTGGTCCCCGGCAAACGTCGGGGACGTGCTTGCGCGTTGCAGTCCAAGCTTGGGCTGGCACGTTGAGCTTGCTGGAGCTTGGTCTTGATCATTTGTCGGGATTTTACGAACGTTGAGGGGTTCATCTACTACCGCCTGTGCATAAGTCAAGGGCACTGGGTACCACTGTACTAGTGCACCGACAGGAGCCCCTGGGTCTGGCCCACACGCGCTCGCCAAGTGCCGTTGGGTCAGGCCCAAAATCTATGCACAGGCGCGCAATGGGAGGGAGTAACTGCCAATTTATTGGTCAGCATTGACCCATCACCTCAGGCCGTTTCTGCCACACGCGCCGCATGCATAGCAGGGGGTTAGCGACGGGCGCTCGTGACTTACAGTCCTGATCGTGGCAGAAACTGCAGCGTCATGGATTGGAGCAATGGGGCGGTTACCTGTTCGCCCGTGATAGTGGGCGATGGAATTGGTGGAGATGGGCGGCGACCCTTGGAGCGGGGAGAGCCAGCCCCCGCGCTCTCCCCTATAAATTGGGGGTCGCGACGGGCGATGCTCATCCATCCTTTCTCCCTCCTTGAGTCCGAACCCACAGAGCTCGCCCTTCTGCTTCCTTGTCTTGAGCCCCCCCCCCCCCGTTGCTCAGGGGGAGGGGCCTAGCGAGCGTGTTTGCAGAGCCTTCCCCTTTGACCTATGCTCAGCCCACGTCATGGGGAGACGACTTTGAGTTGAAGGCTGGTCGGGGAAGTCTTGGATGGAGGAGCGGGCAGCGTGGTGGCCGTGTTGGGGACAGCTGTGGCAGCACGCCTGCCGCTGTGCTGCCCGCTTCTTTAGCCTTGATGGAGCGTCACGCGGTTGACATCGCGCCGGGATCTACATCGGAGGTGCAGCATCGCGGCGGTCCGTGGTTCCAGCATTCCTTCTTCACGGTGATGGAGAAAAACCGCCCGCTCGGCCGCCACGGGCGTGTGCACGGTCGCAGCCTTGAGTCGTCGCTTATCGCGGTGAAGCTCTCCTCCCGCAGCATTTTGGATGGAGTGTATGGGAGGGAGTCCTTCATCTACGCGTGCTCTTTTAAGGCGAGGGATGGAATTCCCCGCCTTTGGCCACCGGGGACGACCATGCTCTTTGTGGGGTCCCTGGGTTGCCACGCCTGGAGCTTGGGTGATGGTGGAGGCGTCCTCTCGAGTGGTGGCGATGAGGAAGGCGATGGCGGTCGGGGACCTACGATGCATCAGGAGCATGGATGAGGTCTCCGACGCGTCGCGTTCCCCGGCAGCACCATCATCACCAGATGGGCGCCGGCAGCACCACCATCTGCAGCTTTCCTCCGCCTTCTTTCCCCTTGTCGGTCTTGTCCGCTCCGTCGACTTCGTCCGCCCTGCCTGGGGACAGGGCCCTTCTGCTAGCCGGACGCGTCCCTCTGGTCCTGGCTGGGAAGCGTCGAATCCCGGCCAGGCGCTCTCTTTGCCCTCTGTTCCTTCTTCACCTAATCCCTGAGAGGAGAGGGACAAGAAGGGCATTACGGGGCATTTATCTTTTTATAAGCCAAAAATGTAGGCGTTTACCAAATTTTAGCTGATCAGAATGTAATTTCTTATCCACTTTGTATCGGAAATGAATGAGAAAAGGTGTTGTCTTTCTTTTGCAAGTACTATCCCTTTTCCTTCCTTATTTATACTGCATCGGTATGTTTTTTCCTTGCTACACGGAGCTACTTGCCGGGTCATCATTCAAACCACGAGTGCCAAAAAGGGGAAACGAGCCCCCGGCAACAGGTTGGTGTTGTTCCCCGGCAGAGCTCCTTGTCGGTGTGGGCGCCGCCACCCCCATAAACAAAGACAGGGGAACGGCTCATCCCGACAAGGGTTTTCACCACGTGGATGACTCCACAATCCGCAGTAAGGAAGATACTAAGGGTTTCCTTGAGAAATCGAAAGGTACTGAACTTGGGATATGCGATATACTTATCTTTTCCAAGCAGTATCCCCCTTTTAGAGTGCGATGGGCCGCCATCCTTGTTCCTTTATTTCCCTTCCCTGTTTTCCCAATGGTCAAACATGTAGGGTGAGAACAGTAACAAAGATTACGAGGTCATCGAGTGTTCTAGCAAATCTTTATAACTTAAAAGAGATAACATTGCAGTCATAAAAAATGTGTAACGAGCATGTAAAAATGATGATATGATGCAATGCCTAGCTTTATTATTGTTGCACTGGGTGTGCGCCTGGCTTTGTACAAAGGGTTACATGCAACATCGGCAAGGCTTGTAAAAAATGTGGCTGCCGGGGACTGAACCCGGCAGCCGCGCCTTACGGGTAGAACTTACGAAGATGCTCAATGTTCCATGAGTTAAGCACCTTGGTGCCATCTTTGGTCTCCAGACGGACTGCGTCAGGTCTGGTGACTCGCACTTCCCGGTAAGGGCCTTCCCACTTCGGCGTCAACTTGTTTGCACCCTTGGCGGACTGAACACGCCTAAGGACAAGGTCACCTTCCTCAAGGCTCCGGGCGTGGACCCTATGGCTATGGTAGCGGCGCAGGGCTTGGTGGTAACGTGCAGCACGCACCGCAGCCCGGAGACGGTCTTCCTCGAGGAGCATGGCATCGTCATGTCGTAGCTGCTGTGTCTCTACTTCATCGTAGGCAAGCACTCGAGGTGACCCGTATATGAGTTTCGTGGGCAGTACTGCTTCCGCCCCGTACACTAGGGAGAAGGGCGTGTGGCCAGTAGCTCGATTTGGTGTCATTCTGAGGGACCAAAGAACCACCGGCAGCTCGTCTATCCAGCGCATGCCGCTCTTCCGCAGCTTATCAAAAGTCCTTGTCTTGAGCCCTCGCAGCACTTCAGCATTCATGCTCTCTACTTGCCCGTTGCTTCTTGGGTGAGCAACAGAGGCGAAGGAGACCTTGCTTCCAAGGCTTTGGATATATTGCATGAAGGCGCAGCTCGTGAACTGGGTGCCGCTGTCAGTGATCACTCTGTTAGGCACTCCAAAGCGGCACACTAGTCCTTTCATGAACTTGATAGCTGATTGCGCGGTCACCTTTCTCACTGGTTTCACCTCAGGCCACTTTGTGAACTTGTCGGTTGCCACGAACAAGAACTCAAAGCCCCCGACAGCTTGGGAAGGGGCCCAGAATATCGAGCCCCCAGACCGAGAATGGCCAGGATAGAGGGATTGTTTGTAGGGCTTGTGCTGGTTGATGGATGTTCTTGGAATGGAACTGGCAGGCTTCACACTTGGTGACCAGCTCAGTGGCGTCCTGGAGGGCAGTGGGCTAATAGAAACCCTGTCGGAAAGCTTTCCCGGGAAGGGCCCTTGATCCAATGTGGGAACCACATACTCCTCCGTGAATCTCCGCCAACAGCTTCAGTCCATCCTCCCGGCAGATACACCTTAATTTCACACCGTTCGGTCATCTTCTGTACAGGGTGTCATCGACAAACTGGTACATACTTGACCGATGGGCTACTCTTTCGGCTTCTTCTTGCTCTTCGGGGAGTTCTCCATTTTGAAGGAAATGGACTATATGTTGCGCCCAGGTTGGAGCCCGCGGCTTGACAACAAGGACTAAAGGTGTCTCCTCGTTTCTAGGAGCGCTTGTATCAACCGCGAGAACCTGGGGTCCTGCGGGAGGGAGCTGCTCGTCAACCGGAACGGGGTTTTCCCCGGCAGCCTCTCTACCAGCGGCTTCGGAAAGCTCTGCCGGGAAATGCTTGCCGGAGTTTAGCTTCCTTCTCTTCTTGGACATCGCTGATGTGGATAATGATGGTTGAGTGAGGTGGAGAACGAAAGTCCCTGGTTCCACAGGAAGCTTCTGCGTAGCGCACTTTGATAGATGGCCGGCAATGCAGTTTTCTGATCATGGCACATGCTCTGTTTGCAGTCCATCAAAATGCTCCTCCAATTTCCTCACCTCTTCCACGTATGCTTCCATCAGCGGCCTCTGGTAATCCTTGTTGACTTGCTTCACCACAAGCTGAGAATCTCCTCGGACGATCAGCCTCTTTATTCCCAACTCTACCGCGATTCTAAGTCCGGCAAGGAGCCCCTCGTACTCAGTGGTATTGTTGTTGGCTTCCTCCCGGGGAAAGTGCATTTGGACGACGTACTTGAGGTGCTCTCCGGTGGGGGAAATGAGGAGCACGCCTGCTCCAGCGCCCTGGAGTGTGAAAGCACCGTCAAAGTACATGATCCAATCCTTGGGTGCCTCTTTGTCGAGGAGGATTGTCTCCGGAGCTTCATCATCTGGCGTGGGTGTCCATTCTGCAATAAACTCCACCAATGCCCTGCTCTAAATGGTGGAAGTGCTTTCATACTTCAATCCTAAACTTGACAATTCTAATGCCCACTCAACTATCCTGCCAGTGGCTTCGGGGTTCCTCAGTATGCGTTGCATCAGGAAACGGGTAACAACTGTTATCTCATGGGCTTGGAAGTAGTGGCGCAGCTTCCTTGAGGCCATGATGAGGACGAAGATCAGCTTTTGTACCGCAGAGTGCCTTGATTTAGCCCCCTGTAACAGGGAACTGACTAAGTACACGGGCCGCTGCACCATTTTATACTTTGCCACCTCTTTGGATCCGCTGTCGATCATTTGCTGAGGTCCCCCTTGATTTGTATCGAGTCCTGCCGCGAATGCTTCTTTCTCGTCCCCAGTAGCATCAGCAGCACCTGCTGAATCTCCATCCACTTCCCGCCATGCCACCAGCACTACACTAACCACTTGCTTCGTCGCTGCCAAATATAGCAGCAACGGCTCTTGCGGTTTAGGAGCAACCAAGGTGGAAGCAGAGGATAGGTAATTCTTCAGGTCTTGCAGCGCTGCATCTGCCTCCGGGGTCCACTTCATCGGGTCGGCCTTCTTCAAGATCTTTAAGACGGCAAGGCGCACTCAGCAGACTTGGAGATGAACCTACTCAACGCGGCAACACATCCGGTCAAGCGTCTGATATCCATGATAGTCTTGGGTGCTTGTATCTGTTCAATCGCCTTGATCTTGTCAGGATTGGCTTCTATCCCTCACCTATGGGACCAGAGGCCCCTTTGTGGTTTGGCAAGGGGGGTCACGTTGCACGAAGAGCGGAGAGCGTGAGACGGCGCGATGATCAGGACACGAGCATTTTACCCAGGTTTGAGCCGCTGCTAACTGTAAAACGCTACTCCTGCTTTTGGTGGATTTGATTGGAAGAACACAAGTGGTGCCTCGCGCTCTATCCCGGCAAGGGTTGCCTTCGAGGAAAGAGCTGCTAGGTGAGTACAAATGTTCGGGGATGCGAATCTTGAGCTTGGTTGCCTTGGGCCTCCTTTTATAGTGCAAGGCGTTACCACAATGGCAAAACAGTCATTATCTATTGATTAGATAGCTTAGCAGAGCTATCATACCTAACTCTAGCATTTAGGACAAAACACCATGATTACTAGCCTAGGTGGCGCTCGGGGCTGCATCCCTGGCAAGCTCTTGCCACCGCTTGGCCGGTCGTTGCTTACGGTCTTGACACGCTACAGGGCGGGTGTCAACTGAGCATAACTTGTCTCCTGGTGTGTCGCCACGTGTTTAGCGAGAGCTGATTAGCCACTTGAGGGCTCTACACCGCATCGACAAGTGACTGGTGTAGCGATGTGGTGGAGCGGTGGCCGATCAGCTCGCGCCTATCGGGGAATGGCTTGCCGGGTCTTCGGGAACGTGCACATGTCTTGGTCCCCAACAAACGTCGGGGACGTGCTTGGCGCGTTGCAGTCCAGGCTTGGGCTGCCGCGTCGGGCTTGCTAGAGCTTGGTCTTGATCATTTGTTGGGATTATACGAACGTTGAGGGGTTCAGCTACTACCGCCTGTGCATAAGTCAGGAGCACTGGGTACCCCTGTACTAGTGCACCGACAATAACGGACAAGAATAACATAAGTATGAATAAGAAATCATGATGCAGAATGGACGTATCAACTCCCCCAAGCTTAGACCTTGCTTTTCCTCAAACGAAAGCCGAGCTCGAGAATAATGACCACATAATTTGAGAGAGTGGTGTCGATAAAAACAGAATACGGACATGAGAGCATCATGAATATCCTTATAGCAGTAAGCTTTTCATCATATAACTTCTCATAAACAAGTAAAGATCTATTCACAATTATCAAAGTATGAAGCATAAACCTTATTGACAAACAACAAACGGTGCTTTTAGTCATGGAGATAATCATAATTTATCATACTCAAGAGAAGAGTCTATATAAGAGCTTTCATTTTAGCAAACCCACATACTCAACTATCATTTAGTCATCTATGATTGTTGATACTCATTGCATATTTTTGGAGCTAATGTTTTTGCCGGACACATAGGAAAATAGGGGCTTCATTTGCCACCCAACTCATTTACCTCAAGGATAATGTAAACAATAATGAATCATGGTTCCTTACGTTCAACTGGATATATATATCTGGATCTTTCCTCAACACGTGATGCTTGCCAACTAAGAGACTTTATAAATTAAAAGAAGGGAAAATATTAATGACTCTTGTGTGAAAGTAAAAACTTTATGCAAGTAAAATATAGGCCCTTCACAGAGGGAAGCAGAGGTTGTCATGCGCTTTTACTTGTTTAGATGTGCAATCTCTTAATGCAAAGGAACGTCACTTTATATTTCCCCTTGTGATAGCGAACTTTATTATGCACTCCGTCGCTTTTATTTCTTCGTCATCACAAAATCGTACAAAGCTTATTTTCCCTTTCAATAAAAATCATACATGATTATAGGCAATTTTTATTGCTTGTGCACCGATGACAACTTACTTTAAGGATCTTATTCAATTCATAGGTAGGTAAGGTGGACTCACACGGAAAGAATCTGGGTTTAAGGGTTATGGATGCACAAGTAGTATTTCTACTTGGTGCGGAAATTTTGGCTAGCAAAAGATCTAAAAGAAACATCACATGTTAAAGGATCCATGACTAGACAACTTCTATGCAACTGTAAGCAATCATAACCATTAAGCTGTCTTCCATGTCCAACTTCAAGACTTGATCATTATTTAATATTTGGTGAGGGTTCGCAATCATAGATGAGGTCCAAGATAGTATATTTGTATGTGGATCTTCTCTTCTCAATCATAGTGTTGCATAGATTATAACAATGACTAAGGCTATGTTTGTTTTATTCCCAACAATTTTCATCGCTCACATTTTATTTTTATGTGAAGTCATTACTCCCCATGAGATAAGCAAATGATCTTTTTATTTTTCTTATATCCTTACTATGGTGTAGGATGCAATGAGGATAATGCACACGAACCCAATTAACTTTAGTATATAACTCTCACACTCGGTTACAAGGATAGATAGAACTCAAAGCAAAATACTAAGAAAGCAAATCTTGAAACTTTATTTCTCTAAACCATGAAACAACTAAGGATCAAACTAAGACAAAAGATGAAGATAAAAAGTGATGGTGATATGATACCGGGGAGCCTCTCCCAAGCTTGGAACAAGCTAGGGGTGGTGCCCATATCCATGTACTCAAGTGTTCTTCGGTGATGGTGCTTATGGAAAAGAACTTGCATGACATCTTTTGTCATACCCTCCCATGGCAGCGGGGTCCATAAGGAAACTAAGGGATATTAAGGCATCCTTTTAATAGAGAACCGGAACAAAGCATTAACACATAGTGAATACATGAACTCCTCAAACTACGGTCATCACCGGAAAGAATCCCAACTATTGTCACTCCGGGGTTTACAGATCATAACACATAGCAGGTGCATATGACTAACAAGATCGGATGAAGAACATAGATATAATGGTGATAACATAAACGGTTCAGATCTGAAATCATGGCACTCGGTCCCTAGTGACAAGCATTAAGCATGGCAAAGTCATAGCAACATGAATCTCAGAACATAGTGGATACTAGGGATCAAGCCCTAACAAAACTAACTCGATTACATGATGAATCTCATCCAAATCCTCACCGACCAGCAAGCCTACGAAGGAATTACTCACTCCCGGTGGGGAGCATCATGGAATTGGCGATGGAGAAGGGTTGATGATGACGAAGATCGAAGATTCCCCTCTCAGGAGCCCCAAATGGGCTCCAGATCTGGCCTGCCGATGAAGAACAGGAGGTGGCGGCAGCTCCGTATCATAAAACATGATGAAACTTTCTCTCCTATTTTTTTCTTGGAAAATAGGATTTTATAGCGCTGGAATTAGGGTCAGTGGGGCCACGAGGTGGGCACAACTCACAAGGGCGCGCCCTGGTATATCGTGCCCAACCAGGGCACCCCCTCCGGTGGTTCATGGCTCCAGTAATTTTTATTTATTGTAAAATAAATCTCCAAAAAGTTTCGTCCAATGCCGATAACTTTTATTTCTGCACAAAAACAACACCATGGTTGTTCTGCTGAAAACAGCGTCAGTCCGGGTTAGTTTCATTCAAATCATGCAAATTAGAGTCCAAAACAAGATCAAAAGCGTTAGGAAAAGTAGATACGATGGAGACGTATCTACTCCCCCAAGCTTAACCCATTTCTTGTCCTCAAGCAATTCAGTTGACAAACTGAAAATGATAAAGAAAAACTTTTATGAACTCTTTTGTTCTTGTTTACATATATATGCTTAAGTAGCACCCAGGTTTTCAGCAAACATTATGACTAACCATGTCAGCAATAATTCTTAAAAGTTATATTAACTCATATCAATGACATAAGCAACTAGCGAGCAATAATAAAATATCTCAAACGCAAATACTTTGTCAAAACAATCATGATATAATATGACAACAGTGGTATCTCGCTAGCCCTTTCTGAGACCGTAAAACATAAATGCAGAGCACCTCCAAAGTTCAAGCAGCGACTAAACATTGTAATTCATGGTAGAAAAGATCCAGTCATGCTGCACCCGCCATTAACTATACACAATGCATGAGGATGACAATAGTGCTCTCAGATCTGGTTCTTATTTGAGAACGTGATGACTCAACATAAAAGTAAATAGATAGTCCCGTCACAGAGGGAAGCACGGATTTGCTGAGGTGCCAGAGCTCAAAGCTTAAATCAGAGATAAATATAATTTTGGGAGGTACACCCTTCCTGTCAACGTTACGACCAAGAGTTATCAATATCTTCCATGTTAAACACATTAGCGGCGGTTCCCAAGCAGTAAAAGTAAAGGTTTACTCCCCCTCAACCAACAAACACTCTCCACGGCTAGCCGAATCCAATGGTACCGCCCATACCAACAACATTCCTGGGGGAGTTTTGTTTAATTATTTGCAATTGTTGATTTCAGGACTGGGAATCCCTATTACTGCCCCTCTCGTGCTAGGACGAGTGAATAAACACTCATCATGAGAATAACCCGCTTAACATGGAAGATGCTGACCGCCCCCTGTCGCTCCATGAGCGGTCCAGGCACACAAAACAGATGTTCATTTGAATTTTTAGAGGTGGCACACGCAAATTTACTTGGAACGGCAGGGTAATACCGCATATAGGTAGATATAGTGGACTCATCTGGAATAACATTGATTTAAGTATTTTGATGTACAAGCAATATTCCCGCTTAGTAGAGGTGAAGGCTAGCAAATAGGTTGAGAAGCAGTCAGCTAGAGAGCGAAAACGGTCATGAACATGCATTATGAATAATAAACATTGAATACTTGCATGAGTTGGATATGGACACCATGAACATAAATATCATGAAGGCTATGTTGGTTTTGATTCAACTACATGCGTGAACATGTGCCATGTCAAGCCACTTGAAACATTCAGAGGAGGATACCATATCATCATACTACATCACAGCCATTTTAATGCATGTTGACATCCAAGATAAATCATTATCCACTCCTAGATACCAACTATAATCTCTAATTGTCATTGCAAACATGTTTGATCATAATATGCTAAATCATGGATACTAGGTTAAACATATTTACAAAAACAAAAACAAGTTGAGTTCATACCCGCTTCTCTCTGGCACAGTCACTTCATCAAATATCGTCATTAATGCCTTTCACTTGCACGACCGAATGATATAGAAAATAATAATAGTGCAAGAGTGTCGTGGACTAAGCTGGAATCTGCAAACATTTTATTCAAGAGGAGAAGACAAAGTAATATGGGCTCTTTGTTAGATAAACAATAATGCATATGAGAGCCACTCAACATTTTCATTGTGGTCTTCTCCTTGGTACGACTCAAATAAAAGGAAAACAATTTCAAAGAAACACACTGAAATAGTTTTGGAGTTTTTAGTTTTTCTTGAAGAAAGCAAATTAAAGAGGAAAAAACAAAAATGAGAAAAACTATTTACACGGGAGAGCTCCCAACAAGTAAAAGAAGAAATGAGAAATCTTTTTGGCTTTTCTTTTGCTACTACAATCAATTTAAACTAGAAAGAAAAAATGAAAAGAAGTAGGAAATAGTTTTGGATTTTCTCAAAGTTTTTCAAACACGCAAGAGGAAAGCAAGAAAATAAATCTAGCATGGATAACACGATAAAAAAGTGTGGACACCGACAACTGGAATGAAAAGTGTAAACATGAATATAATGTCGGTGGATATACGTACTCCCCCAAGCTTAGGCTTTTGGCCTAGCTTGGTAATGACCATTCGTAGTAGCCATTTGGTCCTAGGTTGAAGTGCGATGGCGACAACACCTGAGCGTCCCACTCCTGGGGCTCCTCCTCAGTCACTGCCAGGTTTTCCCGATAAGCTGTAATGTCCTCTAGCATGATTATGTATCCGTTCTTAGCTGCAAGGAAGTCGGTCAGCCCAGCATTTGCAACGAATTGGTCAAATTCTTGATGGAACCCGGCCTACTCCATGAAGGCATCATGTGGCCATTTGCACGGCCGCACCTACGCCATTCTCGGAGTGTGGAGGTCATTGTCCGATGATTCCCCAATGACTCCTTTAGCATTCTTCTTGGAGGAAAACTTCCTAAACAAATCCATCTTATTCCTATAAATAAATTTCTGAAGATTTTTAGTCTATAAAAATTTTGTCAACAAAACTTCGTAAGATTGATAGCAACTGCTCCTAAGGATGCATAGAGGCCATATTAAGCATTCAAACTACTTAGAACTCTAAGAATTCAACATGCAAGCCCATCTACAACAGCACCAAGAGTAGCTAATTATTCTAAAAATAACCCACAAAATCAAAAACTAATTGGAGCAATGGATGAGTCACATACCAAGTAGCAATCCCCCAAAACAGTTTCGGAAACGGAGCTTCGAGCAAAGAGATCGAAATCCGAGGGTTTGAGAGCAAGAACACGAGAGTGAGAGCTATGGTGATTTTTTCTAGAGGTAGGAGATGACATGGGCTAAAGGGATAAGTGAGGGGACCCACGTGGGGAGCACGACCCACCAGGGTGCGCCTGGGGCTGCTGGCGCGCCCTGGTGTCTTTTGGGCACGAGGTGCAGCCCCTCTGATGTTATTTACACCAGAAATTCAGAAATATTCAGAAAAAAATCGTGTCAAATTTTCAGAACGTTCTGGGAACTTTTATTTTTGGGTCATTTTTTATTGCACGGAGAAAACAGAAAACAAGATAAACATGGCATTTTATTTTATTAATTAAAATAGAAACAAAAGGTGGGATCAGAAGGTTGTGCCTACTAGGTTCATCAACTTCATACCTCTAAAAATGATCCATTAATAAGGTTGATTAAGTCTTATTGACAACCACTTCCGATTAGCATGAAACGGAAGAACTTTCGTAAAACACTAGGTTACCTCAATGGGGATGTGCATATCCCCAACAATAAGTATGTCATATTTCTTTTTGGCAGTAGGTAGAGGTAATTGAAAACTTCCAATAGTGAGTGTCAGAGATTAGTGAGTGTCAGAGATTCTTCAATAACATTTATACCATTCACTTGGAATTGTTTCTTCGGAAAGTGCACCGTATGCTCATTACCATTGATATGAAAAGTGACTTTGGGTTTATTGCAATCAATAACAGCCCCTGCAGTATACAAAAAGGGTCTACCAAGGATAACCGGCATGTTGTCGTCCTCGGGCATCTCAAGAATAACAAAGTCTGATAAGATAGTAACATTTGCAACAACAACGGGCACATCCTCACAAATACCGATAGGTATGGCAGTTGATTTGTTAGTCATTTGCAATGATACTTCAGTAGGTGTGAGTTTATTCAAATCAAGTCTTTTATACAAAGAGAAAGGCATAACACTAACACCAGCTCCCAAATCACACAAAGCAGTTTTGACATATGTTCTTTTAATGGAGCAAGGTATAGTTGGTATTCCAGGATCTGCAAGTTTTTTAGGTACTCCATCCTTAAAAGAATAATTAGCAAGCATGGTGGAGATTTCAGCTTCAGGTATCTTTCTTTTATTAGTGATGATGTCTTTCATGTATTTTGCATAAGGGGCCATCTTTAAGATATCAGTTAAGCGGGTACGCAAAAAGACTGGCCTAATCATTTCAGCAAAGCGTTGAAATTCTTCATCATCCTTTTGCTTAGATGGTTTAGGTGGAAAAGGCATGGGTTTCTGAACCCATGGCTCTCTTTCTTTACCATGTTTTCTAAGCACAAAGTCTCTTTTATCATATCATTTATTTTTAGGCCGTGGGTTATCAAGACCAACAGCATGCTCTATTTCAACATCATTATCTGGTTCTTTATCATTGTTCGGTTGAGTATCTTCATGAACATCATCATTATTATTTTCATTATCACTAGGTGAATGTTCATTACCAGACTGAGTTTCAGCATCACAAATAGAGACATCATTATTATCTTTAGGAGGTTTTTCTATCTCAAGTTCACTAGGGTATGCAAAGTCCTATCATTTTCCTTTTTGTTTTTCTTTTTAGAAGGACTAGGTGCATCAGTGGTAATTCTCTGAGAGTCTTGGTCAATTATTTTAGGATGACCTTCAGGATAAAGTGGTTCTTGGGTCATTCTACCTCCTCTAGTTACTACTCTAGCAGCAAAATCATTCATATTATTATTCATTTCATTAAGCAATTCTCTTTGAGATTTACCAACTTGTTCTAACTGGGTTTGAACCATAGAGGCATGTTTTCCTACACCTCTAACATCAATATTGATTCTAAATAACAAGTCACTCAAGCGAGCAATCATATCAGAATTATATTTCAATTGTTTCAGAACATTTGCATTGAAGTGATCTTGTTTCCTAATGTAGTTATCAAACTCACATAAGCATTGACTAGGATGTTTATTGTAAGGGATATCACTTTCATCAAACTTTAATAAAGAATTTACCTCTACCACCTGTGGAGGTTATGGTGTGTCAAGGCCATGTATTTCTTCAAAAGGTGGTAAATTCTTAACATCCTCGGCTTTAATACCTTTTTCCTTCATACATTTCTTTGCCTCTTGCATATCTTTAGGACTGAGAAATAAGATACCCCTCTTCTTCGAAGTGGGTTTAGGTGGTGGTTCAGGGAGAGTCCAATCATCATAATTCTTCAATATATTATTAAATAGTTCCTTAGCTTGTTCAACAGTTCATTCCCTAAAAACACAACCGGCACAACTATCTAGGAAGTGTTGGAAATATGCCCTAGAGGCAATAATAAATTGGTTATTATTATATTTCCTTGTTCATGATAATCATTTATTATCCATGCTATAATTGTGTTGATTGGAAACTCAAATACATGTGTGGGTACATAGACAACACTGTGTCCCTAGTAAGCCTCTAGTTGACTAGCTCGTTGATCAAAAGATGGTGAAGGTTTCCTAGCCATGGACATGAGATGTCATTTGATAACGGGATCACATCATTAGGAGAATGATGTGATGGACAAGACCCAAACTGTAAACGTAGCATATGATCGTGTCAGTTTATTGCTATTGTTTTCTGCATGTCAAGTATCTGTTCCTTTGACCATGAGATCATGGAACTCACTGACACCGGAGGAATACCTTGTGTGTATCAAACGTCGCAACGTAACTGGGTGACTATAAAGATGCTCTACAGGTATCTCCGAGGGTGTCTGTTGAATTGGCATGGATCAAGACTGGGATTTGTTACTCCGTGTGACGGAGAGGTATCTCAGGGCCCACTCGGTAATACAACATCACTATAAGCCTTGCAAGCAATGTGACTAAAGTGTTAGCCATGGGGTCTTGTATTACGGAACAAGTAAAGAGACTTGCCGGTAACGAGATTGAATTAGTATAGAGATACCGACGATCGAATCTCGGGCAAGTAACATACCGATAAACAAAGGGAACATCATACGGGATTAACTGAATCCTTGACATAGAGGTTCAACCGATAAAGATCTTCGTAGAATATGTAGGAGCCAATATGGGCATCCAGGTCCCGCTATTGGTTATTGACCGTAGAGGTGTCTCGGTCATGTCTACATAGTTCTCGAACCCGCAGGGTCTACGCACTTAACGTTTGGTGACGATATAAGTATAGTTGAGTTGTTATGTTGGTGACCGAAAGTTGTTCGGAGTCCCGGATGAGATCCCGGACATGACGAGGAGCTCTGGAATAGTCCGGAGGTAAAGATTGATATATGGGATAATAGTATTTGGTCTCCGGAAGGGTTCCAGAATTCACCGAAAGGAGTTTCGGATGTTTCCCGAAATGTTCGGGTACGAGAACACTTTATTTGGGCCAAGGGGTAAAGCCCACGAGGCTTTAGGAAGGTGCAAAAGGAAGTTTTGCGGAGGCCAGGGGCCAGACGCCAGGGACCCTGGCGTCTGGGGCCAGACGCCGAGGACCCTGGCGTCTGGTCCTGGAGTCCGAGCAGGACTCTTGCCTTGCGGGCCAAACCGACTTTAAGGAGGCTCTTTCACCAAGTTTCGACCCCAGGGCTCAACATATAAATAGAGGGGCAGGGCTAGCACCCAGAACACATCAAGAATTCCCCAAGCCGTGTGCCGGCAACCCTAACCCTCTAGTTCCTCCGTCATAATCTCCGTAGCGCTTGGCGAAGCCCTGCAGAGATTGTTCCTCACCACCATCACCACGCCGTCGTGCTGCCGGAACTCATCTACTACTTCACCATCGCTCGCTGGATCGAGAAGGTGAAGGCGTCATCAAGCTGTACGTGTGTTGAACGCGGAGGTGCCGTCCGTTCGGCACTAGTTCGTGATTGGTTCGAGGGACGACTTGCGATTTGGATCCCGGAGACGTTCGACTACATCAACCGCGTTTCTTAACGCTTCCGCTTAGCGATCTACAAGGGTATGTAGATTCACTCTCCCTCTCGTAGATGCTCATCACCATGGATAGATCTTGTGTGTGCGTAGGAAAAATTTTGTTTCCCATGCAACGTTTCCCAACAATGGCATCCGAGCTAGCTCTATGCGTAGATGAGATCTCGAGTAGAACACAAACGAGTTGTGGGCGTGGGTGTATACATATTGCTTGCCGTTACTAGTTGATACTTGATTCGGCGGTATTGTGAGATGAAGCGGCCCGGACCGACATTACGCGTACGCTTACGCGAGACAGGTTCCTTCAACTGACATGTCACTTCGTTGCATAAAGATGGCTAGCGGGTGTCTGTCTCTCTCACTTTAGTTGAATCAATTTCAATGAAACAGGTTCTTTTAGAAGATCAAAAAGCAATCACTACACCACGTTGTGGTTTTGCGTAGGTAAGAACGGTTCTTGCAAACCCGTAGCAGCCACGTAAAATTTGCAACAACAATTAGAGGACGTCTAACTTGTTTTTGCAGGGTATGTTGTGATGTGATATGGCCAATTACATGATGAGATATATGTGATGTATGAGATGATTATGTGTTGTATAGAATATCACGACTTGCATGTCGATGAGTACAGCAACTGGCAGGAGCCATAGAGTTGTCTTTAATTATTCTATGACCTGCGTGTCAATCATTAAGCGCTATGTAATGCTTTACTTTATCGCT
The DNA here is from genome assembly GCA_039707655.1 of Elymus sibiricus. Lineage (NCBI taxonomy): Eukaryota > Viridiplantae > Streptophyta > Magnoliopsida > Poales > Poaceae > Elymus > Elymus sibiricus. The sequence goes on along the minus strand of CM077665.1, from coordinate 226,152,426 downwards.
AAACGTTAGCAATAGTCGTGGAAGCAACAGTCGGCGCGACAACCTCATGGCGACACGTTGATGGAGATCAAGATGATGGAGATCATGGTGTCATGCCGGTGACGATGGAGATCATGCCGGTGCTTTGGAGATGGAGATCAAAAGCACAAGTTCATGGCCATATCATGTCACTTATGATTTGCATGTGATGTTAATCCTTTTATGCATCTTATTTTGCTTAGGACGACGGTAGCATTATAAGGTGATCCCTCACTTAAATTTCAAGATAAAATTGTGTTCTCCCCGAGTGTGCACCATTGCAAAAGTTCGTCGTTTCGAGACACGCCGTGATGATCGGGTGTGATAGACTCTACGTTCACATACAACGGGTGTAAGCCATGTTGCACGTGCGGAACACTCGGGTTAAACTTGACGAGCCTAGCATGTACAGACATGGCCTCGGAACACAAGAGACCGAAAGGTCGAACATGAGTCATATAGTAGATATGATCAACATGAAGATGTTCACCATTGAAACCACCTCAACTCACGTGATGATCGGACTTGAGTTGGTGGATTTGGATCATGTTACGCTCGAATGACCGGAGGGATGTCAATTTGAGTGGGAGTTTTTTAAGTAATATGATTAACTAAACTCACTATCTAGAACAATAGTCTAAGTTGTCTTTGCTATATTTATGTTGTAGATCATGGCTCGTGCAGTAGCACCCCTGAATTTTAATGCGTTCCTAGAGAAAGCTAAGTTGAAAGATGATGGAAGTAACTTTGTGGACTGGGCCCGTAATCTAAGGATTATCCTTACGGCTTCCCAGAAGGCTTATGTCCTTGATGCACCGCTTGGTGATCCACCCGCTCCAGTTGAGTCTCTAGACGTTGTGAACGCCTGGCAGGCTCATTCTGAAGATTACTCAATAGTTCAATGTGCAATATTGTATGGCTTAGAACCGGGACTTCAAAGACGTTTTGAACGTCATGGAGCATATGAGATGTTCCAGGAGTTGAAGTTTATCTTTCAGAAGAATGCCCGGATCGAGAGATATGAGATCTCCGATAAGTTCTATGCTTGCAAGATGGAGGAGAACGAGTCTATCAATGATCACGTACTCAGAATGTCTGGGTACTCCACCCGTCTGGCTAAATTGGGGATGCCCCTTTCGCCAGAGGCTATCCCTGACAGAGTTCTTCAATCATTGCCACCTAGCTACAAGAGCTTCGTGTTGAACTATAACATGCACAGGATGAACAAGTCAGTCGCCGAGCTGTTTGCGATGCTGAAAGTCGTTGAGTCTGAAATTCAGAAGGAGCATCAAGTGTTGATGGTCAATAAAACCACTAGTTTCAAGAAAAATGGCAAGGGTAAGAAGGGTAACTCCAAGAAGAGTGGCAAAGCAGTTGCTCCTCCCGTGAAGAAACCCAAGGCAGGACCCAAACCAGAAACTGAGTGTTTTCATTGCAAGGGAACTGGACACTGGAAGCGGAACTGCCCCAAGTATTTGGCTGACAAGAAGGCGGCCAACAACAAACAAGGTATATATGATATACATGTTATTGATGTGTACCTTACCAACTCTCGTTGTAGTGCCTGGGTATTTGATACCGGTGCGGTTGCTCATATTTGCAACTCAAAACAGGAACTGCGGAATAGACAGAGGCTGGCAAAGGACGAAGTGACGATGCGCGTGGGAAATGGTTCCAAGGGTGATGTGATCGCCGTCGGCACGCTCGCTCTTCGATTACCATCGGGATTAGTGATGAACCTGAATAATTGTTATTTAGTGCCTGCGTTAAGCATGAACATTATATCTGGATCTTGTTTATTGCGAGACGGTTACTCATTTAAATCAGAGAATAATGGTTGTTCTATTTATATGAGTAATATCTTTTATGGTCATGCACCCAATGTAAGGGGTTTATTCTTATTGAATCTCGATAGTAATGATACACATGTTCATAACATTGATGCCAAAAGATGTAGGATTGATAATGATAATACCACTTTCTTGTGGCACTGCCGTTTAGGTCATATTGGCGTAAAACGCATGAGGAAGCTCCATGCTGATGGACTTTTGGAGTCACTTGATTTTGAATCACTTGACACATGTGAGCCATGCCTCATGGGCAAGATGACTAAAACGCCGTTCTCTAGAACAATGGAACGGGCAAGTGACTTATTGGAAATCATACATACTGATGTGTGCGGTCCGATGAGCATTGAGGCGCGCGGTGGTTATCGTTACTTTCTCACCTTCCCTGATGACTTAAGTAGATATGGGTGTATTTACTTAATGAAACACAAGTCTGAAACGTTTGAAAAGTTCAAAAAATTTCAGAGTGAAGTTGAGAATCATCGTAGCAAGAAGATTGAATTCCTACGATCTGATCGAGGAGGAGAATATCTGAGTTATGAGTTTGGCAGTCACTTAAGACAATGTGGAATTGTTTCACAACTAACACCGCCTGGAACACCACAGCGTAATGGTGTGTCCGAACGTCGTAATCGAACCTTATTGGATATGGTGCGATCTATGATGTCTCTTGCCGATTTGCCACTATCGTTTTGGGGTTATGCATTAGAGACAACTGCATTCACTTTAAATAGGGCACCATCGAAATCCGTTGAGACGACGCCATATGAACTTTGGTTTGGCAAGAAGCCAAAGCTGTCGTTTCTTAAAGTTTGGGGATGTGATGCTTATGTCAAAAAGCTTCAGCCTGAAAAGCTGGAACCCAAAGCGGAGAAATGCGTCTTCATAGGATACCCAAAAGAGACAGTTGGGTATACCTTCTACCTCAGACCCGAAGGCAAAGTGTTTGTCTCTAAAAACGGAACGTTTCTTGAGAAAGAGTTTCTCTCGAAAGAATTGAGTGGGAGGAAGATAGAACTTGATGAGGTTGTTGAACCTTTACTTCAACCTGAGAGTAGCGCAGCACAGAAAGATGTTTCTGTAGATCCTACATCAGCTGAAGAGGAAGTTAATGATGATGATCATGAAGCTTTGGATCAAGTTGCTATCGAACCTCATAGGTCGACAAGGACGTGTACTGCTCCTGAGTGGTACGGCAACCCTGTCTTAGAAGTCAAGTTGTTGGACAACGATGAACCTACGAGCTATGGAGAAGCGATGATGGGCCCGGATTCCGAGAAGTGGTTAGAGGCCATGAAATCCGAGATGGGATCCATGTATGAAAACAAAGTGTGGACTTTGGAAGTATTACCTGAAGGGCGTAAGGCCATTCAGAACAAATGGATCTTTAAGAGGAAGACGGACGCGGACGGTAATGTCACCGTCTATAAAGCTCGACTTGTGGCAAAGGGTTTCTCACAAGTTCAAGGAGTTGACTACGATGAGACCTTCTCACCCGTAGCGATGCTTAAGTCCGTCAGAATCATGTTAGCAATAGCTGCCTTTTTCGATTATGAAATTTGGCAGATGGATGTCAAAACAGCGTTCCTTAACGGTTTCCTTAAGGAAGAGTTGTATATGATGCAACCAGAAGGTTTTGTCGATCCAGAGAATGCTGACAAAGTTTGCAAAGTCTAGCGATCCATTTATGGACTGGTGCAAGCATCTCAGAGTTGGAATCTTCGCTTTGATGAGGTGATCAAAGCGTTCGAGTTTATACAAGTTTACGGAGAAGCTTGTATTTACAAGAAAGTGAGTGGGAGCTCTATAGCGTTTCTAATATTATATGTGGATGACATATTACTGATTGGAAACAATATAGAAATGTTGGAAAGCATGAAGGAATATTTGAACAAGAGTTTTTCAATGAAGGACCTAGGAGAAGCTGCTTTCATATTAGGCATCAAGATCTATAGAGATAGATCCCGACGCTTGATAGGACTTTCACAAAGCACATACCTTGACAAAGTTTTGAAGAAGTTCAAAATGGATCAGTCCAAGAAGGGGTTCTTGCCTGTATTGCAAGGTGTGAAGTTGAGTAAGACTCAATGCCCAGTGACTGCAGAAGATAGAGAAAAGATGAGTGTCATCCCCTATGCTTCAGCCATAGGCTCTATCATGTATGCAATGCTGTGCACAAGACCCGATGTCAGCCTTGCCATAAGTATGGTCGGAAGGTTTCAAAGTGATCCAGGAATGGAACACTGGACGGCGGTCAAGAATATCCTGAAGTACCTGAAAAGGACTAAGGACATGTTTCTCGTTTATGGAGGTGATCAAGAGCTCGTCGTAAAGGGTTACATCGATGCAAGCTTTGACACTGATCCGGATGACTCTAAGTCACAAACCGGATACGTATTTATTCTTAATGGGGGTGCGGTTAGCTGGTGCAGTTCCAAGCAGAGCGTGGTAGCTGATTCTACATGCGAAGCGGAGTACATCGCAGCCTCGGAGGCGGCGAAGGAAGGTGTCTGGATGAAGGAGTTCATGACAGATCTTGGAGTAGTGCCTAGTGCGCTTAACCCAATGACTCTGTTTTGTGATAACACTGGTGCCATTGCTCTAGCCAAGGAACCAAGATTTCACAAGAGGACCAGACACATAAAGCGACGCTTCAATTCCATCCGCGATTACATCATGGAGGACGACATAAATATTTGCAAAGTACACACGGATCTGAATGTTTCAAATCCGATGACTAAACCTCTTCCAAGGGCTAAACATGAACAACACCAGAACTGTATGGGTGTTCGATTCTTTACAATGTAAATCACATAGTGATGTGAACTAGATTATTGACTCTAGTGCAAGTGGGAGACTGTTGGAAATATGCCCTAGAGGCAATAATAAATTGGTTTTTATTATATTTCCTTGTTCATGATAATCGTTTATTATCCATGCTATAATTGTATTGATTGGAAACTCAAATACATGTGTGGGTACATAGACAACACTGTGTCCCTAGTAAGCCTCTAGTTGACTAGCTCGTTGATCAAAAGATGGTGAAGGTTTCCTAGCCATGGACATGAGATGTCATTTGATAACGGGATCACATCATTAGGAGAATGATGTGATGGACAAGACCCAAACTGTAAACGTAGCATATGATCATGTCAGTTTATTGCTATTGTTTTCTGCATGTCAAGTATCTGTTCCTTTGACCATGAGATCATGCAACTCACTGACACCGGAGGAATACCTTGTGTGTATCAAATGTCGGAACGTAACTGGGTGACTATAAAGATGCTCTACAGGTATCTCCGAGGGTGTCTGTTGAATTGGCATGGATCAAGACTAGGATTTGTTACTCCGTGTGACGGAGAGGTATCTCAGGGCCCACTCGGTAATACAACATCACTATAAGCCTTGCAAGCAATGTGACTAAAGTGTTAGCCATGGGGTCTTGTATTACGGAACAAGTAAAGAGACTTGCCGGTAACGAGATTGAACTAGGTATAGAGATACCGACGATCGAATCTCGGGCAAGTAACATACCGATAAACAAAGGGAACATCATACGGGATTAACTGAATCCTTGACATAGAGGTTCAACCGATAAAGATCTTCGTAGAATATGTAGGAGCCAATATGGGCATCCAGGTCCCGCTATTGGTTATTGACCGTAGAGGTGTCTCGGTCATGTCTACATAGTTCTCGAACCCGCAGGGTCTACACACTTAACGTTTGGTGACGATATAAGTATAGTTGAGTTGTTATGTTGGTGACTGAAAGTTGTTCGGAGTCCCGGATGAGATCCCGGACATGACGAGGAGCTCTGGAATAGTCCGGAGGTAAAGATTGATATATGGGATAATAGTGTTTGGTCTCTGGAAGGGTTCCAGAATTCACCGGAAGGAGTTTCGGATGTTTCCCGAAATGCTCGGGTACGAGAACACTTTATTTGGGCCAAGGGGTAAAGCCCACGAGGCTTTAGGAAGGTGCAAAAGGAAGTTTTGCGGAGGCCAGGGGGCAGACGCCAGGGACCCTGGCGTCTGGGGCCAGACGCCGAGGACCCTGGCGTCTGGTCCTGGAGTCCGAGCAGGACTCTTGCCTTGCGGGCCAAACCGACTTTGAGGAGGATCTTTCACCAAGTTTCGACCCCAGGGCTCAACATATAAATAGAGGGGCAGGGCTAGCACCCGGAACACATCAAGAATTCCCCAAGCCATGTGCCGGCAACCCTAACCCTCTAGTTCCTCCGTCATAATCTCTGTAGCGCTTGGCGAAGCCCTGCAGAGATTGTTCCTCACCACCATCACCACGCCGTCGTGCTGCCGGAACTCATCTACTACTTCACCGTCGCTCGCTGGATCGAGGAGGTGAAGGCATCATCAAGCTGTACGTGTGTTGAACGCGGAGGTGCCGTCCGTTCGGCACTAGTTCGTGATCGGTTCGAGGGACGACTTGCGATTTGGATCGCGAAGACGTTCGACTACATCAACCGCGTTTCTTAACGCTTCCGCTTAGCGATCTACAAGGGTATGTAGATTCACTCTCCCTCTCGTAGATTCTCATCACCATGGATAGATCTTGTGTGTGCGTAGGAAAATTTTTGTTTCCCATGCAACGTTTCCCAACAGGAAGTCCCTAGAAGAATCAGTTAGTCCTATAATTTTTCTTTTTCTTTTTCTTTTTAGAAGGACTAGGTGCATCAGTATTAATTCTCTGAGAGTCTGTTCAATTCTTTTAGGATGACCTTCAGGATAAAGTGGTTCTTGGGTCATTCTACCTCCTCTAGTTACTACTCTAGCAGCAAAATCATTCATATTATTATTCATTTCATCAATCAATTCCTTTTTAGATTTAGCAACTTGTTCTAACTAAGTTTGAACCATAGAGGCATGCTTTCCTACACCTCTAACATCATTACTGATTCTAAATAACAAGTTACTCAAGTGAGCAATCATATCAGAATTATATTTCAATTGTTTCAGAACATTTGCATTGAAGTGATCTTGTTTCATAATGTAGTTATCAAACTCATATAATCATTGACTAGGATGTTTGTTGTAAGGGATATCACTTTCATCAAACTTTAATAAAGAATTTACCTCTACCACCTATGGAGGTGGTGGTGTGTCAAGGCCATGTCTTTCTTCAATAGGTGGTAAATTCTTAACATCATCGGCTTTAACACCATTTTCCTTCATACATTTCTTTGCCTCTTGCATATCTTCAGGACTGAGAAATAAGATACCTTCTTCTTAGGAGTGGGTTCAAGTGGTGGTTCAGGGAGAATCCAATCATCATAATTCTACAATATATTATTCAATAGTTCCTCAGCTCGTTCAACGGTTCCTTCCCCGAAAACACAACCATCACAACTATCTAGGAAGTCCCTAGAAGCATCAATTAGTCCATTATAGAAGATATCAAGTATTTCATTTTCCTTAAGAGGGTGATCATGCAAAGCATTAAGCAGTTGGAGAAGCCTCCCGCAAGCTTGTGGGAGACTCTCTTCTTCAATTTGCACAAAGTTAAATATTTCCTGTAAGGCAGCTTGTTTCTTATGAGCAGGAAAATATTTTTCAGAGAAGTAGTAAATCATATCCTGGGGACTACGCACACAACCATGAGCAAGAGTATTGTACCATATCTTAGCATCACCCTTTAATTAGAACAGAAATAATTTGAGAATATAGTAATAGTGAATCTTCTCATGATGAGCAAAAAGGGTGGCTATATCATTTAACTTAGTAAGATGTGCCACTATAGTTTCAGTTTCATAGCCATGGAAAGGATCAAATTCAACCGAAGTAATTAACTCTGGGTCGACAGAGAATTCATAATACTTATCGGTAACAAATATAGGTGAAGTAGCAAACTTAGGATCACATTTCATTCTAGCATTCAAAGTCTTTTCCTTATACTTGCATAATAATTTCTTAAGATCATATCCATCCTTACAAGAAAGGATTTCTCTAGCTATTTCTCCATCCATAACGTAACCCTCAGGTACCTTAGGCATTTCAAATCTAGGAGAGCTAGGTCTAATAGATGTTTCATAGTTCTCAGTTTCAAAGGCTTCATCTGTTTTAGTAGTTTCATTAGTTTGAGTAATTTCATTCTCTTTAGCTCTAGCAATTTGTTCATCAAGAAATTCACCTAGTGGCACATTATCATCAAGCATGGTACTAGCATCATCATAAGCATCATTCATAGCAGAAGTAGCATCATCAATAACTTGCGACATATCAGGATTAACAGCACGTGGTGGTGTTGCAAGCTTACTCATAACCGAAGGTGAATCAAGTACAGAGCTAGATGGCAATTCCATACCTCCCCTCGTTTTCGAGGGAAAAATCTTGGTTCTTGTATCCTTCAGATTCTTCATAGTGATCAATTGATATAAATCCCAAGTGACTCAACAAATATAGCTATGCTCCCCGGCACCAGCGCCAGAAAAAGGTCTTGATAACCCACAAGTATAAGGGATCGCAACAGTTTTCGAGGGTAGAGTATCCAACCCTAATTTATACATTCGACACAAGGGGAGCCAAAGAATATTTGCAAGTATTAGCAGTTGAATTGTCAATTCAACCACACCTGGAGATTGAATATCTGCAACAGAGTGATCAGTAGCACAATAGTATGATAGTTTTGGTAGCAGAAGTAGCAGTAACGGCAACGGTAACAGCGATAGCAATAGTTTTGTAGCAAGTGTAAAAGTAGCAGTAACAATAGTAACTTAGCAAGAACAAAATGTGGAAAACTCGGAGGCACTGGATCGGTGAACTCGTTGGATAATATTCATCATATAATAGTCATAACCTAGGGCGGCATAGAACTAGCTCCAGTTCAGAATGTAATGTAGGCATGTATTATGTAAATAGTCATACGTGCTTATGGAAAAGAACTTGCATGACATCTTTTGTCCTACCCTCCCGTGGCAGCGGGGTCCATAAGGAAACTAAGGGATATTAAGGCCTCCTTTCAATAGAGAACTGGAACAAAGCATTAACACATAGTGAATACATGATCATTGCGTCGCTTCGTCGTCTCCATCGCTTCCCCGGCCATATCTCCGATGCCAGCAAAACCCTCGGTGACGCTCCGCTCCTCCTCATGTCCTTCTCCTTGTTGTACGTTCCCTCTAGGTGCCGATCCACGCGAGCAGCAGCTCCGGCCACCATGGCCACGCATGCGTAGTCTCTCTTCACGCACACGGCCACCCTTGCTGCACCCACGCATGCTTCTGCACACAGGGGCCGATCTAGGCCCTAGGCCGGGGTGGGGGGGGGCAGGCCCGGGGCATGAGGCCCAATTCATGTGTAAACTATAGCGAAATATTGTAGCAAATGCTACAGTGTACAAAGATGTCCCTGGGCGGCCCATTGGGCTGGATTCGCTCCTGTCTGCACATTCCCGCACGCGTGCACACACACAATTCCAACGCGTCGCACCCTTTGGCAGCCATAGAGCACGCACCGCGCGGATCCGGTCGTCTTGTTCTCCATGTCCGAGACGATATGCAGCTCGTGCCCGAACGCGTGTACGCGCACACGCCACACCCGCAGCAGCGCCGCTGTAGGCTAGCACCCTCACCAGTTTCCGCATGCCCTCCACCATTCTGTAGCCGCAACCGCTGCCTCCTTGCCCGAGACCAACGCCGATGAGCTTCGCCGTGCGGTCGTGATGATCACGCATTTGCGCCTGGATCTGTTTAAAACAAGCGGCGTCCTAATTCTACCCAAACATGTAAAGCAGCGTAATGGCTAGTTCTTCTCGTTTCCATCCAGCTAGTCCTGGGTTAGATTCCCAGGCTCCTTCATTTTGCCCTGCTCCTTTTTATTTTGCACATACACACAGCTGCACCTCTCCGTTTAGCTGATTCATCTAAATTTGTATGCCCTTTATTATCAGTAACACACCATCAGTGAGCTGGTAATTCCATTGCGCCAACATCCATGAGGTCCTGGGTTCAACCCCTGGCGCCTCTAACCTTTTGTTTTGTTCTCTGTTTTGGCACACGAGCGACTCTGTTTTATTTTCAGTTTCATTCAGACTTAGCTCGAGTGATAGGTTCATCTCGAACTAAACCCATTTATCATCATGATTTCAGACTAGCTCAGCTGGTTGGCACCACTGGCTTCCACATGGCCAATCAGGCATCAAATCCCCACTGCCACTCCTATTTCTTTTTACACTTAGTTTTGCATCACAGATTCCAACTCCACCACTTAGAAATTCTTCTAAGTATTTTATGTTCTGCCACTCCTGCATTGTTTAGCCATTTTCAAAGACCCACAATTTCTAATGTGTGCATCCTAGGAATTTGTGCTATATATGGTTTTTGATCAGCTTCATGTGTACTATATGTTAGTCATATTTCCATCCATGTTTAAATGGCTAGCAAGTTGCTATATATGATTGAAGGGTGTACCAGGAGATAAATGATCAAATCTATTAAAATGTTGCAACTTTGACCATGCATAGTTTTTGTTACAGGGCTCCATTGCAAATGCTTTATATATGAAACTTGACTAAAATGTTGGGTAGATTCATAATATGGCACTCTCACACATGTAAGGGATGTTTAACTTGATGTTTTCATGTAATTTGCACCAATGCCATGTTAAAAACGGTTTGTCTCTTTACTAAATAACGTAGCTCCATTTAAAATGATCCAGATATGTAACTTGACTAGAAAAGCGAGTAGAATCACACGGTGCACTTTATTTTACGATTTAAAAAATATAAAATATGCTTAGGACAGATCTGGACCAAATTCATAATTTGCATATGGGGTCGTTTCGGAAATGCTATATGTTTCCCGCCTCAATTAAAATGCCTAGATGTTGTAGTTGTTTATGCTTCATCTTTTTCCATGTTTAAAATCATTTAAACTTGCTGAGTACCTAAACGAGAGTGAACTAAATAATTTGAAAGTAGAATTTCGTAAATATGCAATTCACTTAATGTGTAGTATTTGATTGTTGTGCTTTGCTATGCCTTGCATAATTGTATGAACATGCAACATACTTGTTTGCGCATCATGTCATGCATATGTTGTGATGTTTACCGTGTCATTTGTTTGTTTCCAGATTTTCTTCTTCTCGATAGAGTACCGAAAGCGTTTTGGAGTGTGAGCATCCTTTCGACTACGTTGGATCGTCTTCTTCACGGATTCGATCTTCTTCCAAGCGGGATCTCAGGCAAGATGACCATTTTCGTGGATACCACTACTCATCATTGCCATGCTAGTTGTCTCGTTTCTATCGCTATGTCACGCTACCTACCACTTGTTTGACAAGCCTCCCAAAATGCCATGATAAGCCTCTAACCCTTCACATCCCAGCAAACCATTGATTGGCTATGTTACCGCTTGCTCAGCGCTTCTTATAGCATTGCTAGTTGCAGGTGCAAGTTGTTTCCATGTGGCAACATGGATATTTTGAGATATCACAATATTATTGCTATTTAATTTAATGCACATATATACTTGGTAAAAGGTGGAAGGCCTGGTTTTTTGCTCGGTGTTTTGTTCCATTTTTGCTGCCCTAGTTACTTGTGTACCGATGTTATGTTCCATATTGAGCGCTCCTAACATGCTTGGGGTTGTTATGGGGACCCCCTTGATTTTTTTTGGGATAAAACTCTTCTGGCAAGGTCCAACATTGGTTCTACATTTTCCTAATAACTAATAAAACTGCATAGGGACTTTTCGGGCCCCGTGGATAATTAATCAACCCCCGGGCCAGTGGTCCTCATGAGTGTTGGTCCAACCTAGAGCAGCTTATTAACGCCGCCCAGGGCAACTCGGTGATTGGCGTGGTAACCATCACTCATCCGTCGTGTCCTGAGAACGAGATACGCAGCTCCTAACGGGTTCGTCGACACGTCGGGCGGTCTTGCTGGATTTGTTTTACCTTTCTCGAACGTCTTGTGCACGGGATTCTGAGAATACTTTGGGCTATCTCGAGGTTGAGGTTTTCCACTGGAATTCTAAGGATACTACGGGCTATCCCGTGGTTGAGGTTTTCCACGCAGCTTGTGGTTAGTTTGTGGTGGATGAGTTGGAGCACCCCTGCAGGGTTAAATCTTGTCGAGCAGCCATGCCCGCGGTTATGTGGCAACTTGGAAATTTGTTTAACATCCGGTCATAGAAAACTTAAAGTAAACTCAAATAAAATACACCAATCGTGTGCGTAATCGTGACTGTCTCTACTCGTGAGTTCTGATCCGAGAGAGAACACGGTGGGGTTATGTTTGACCGTAAGTAGGTGTTCAGGATCACTTAGTGATCATTACTAGTTCACGACCGTTTATGCGTAGATCCCCCCCCCCCCTCTTATTCTTGAACTCGTAAGTTAGCCACTCAAATAAAATGCTTTGTGCTTGCTGCAGCCTCACCACTTAACCATACCTTACCCATTAAGCTTTGCTAGTCTTGATACCCATGGAAATGAGATTGCTGAGTTCCCGTGGCTCACACATTACTACAACAACAGTTGCAGGTACAGGTAATGCGATGCTTTGATGTGAGAGCGATGCTTGTTTGATTTGGAGTTCTTCTTCTTCTTAATCGATCATGGGATGGGTTCCAGGCCGGCAGCCTGGGATAGCAAGGATGGATGCTGCTTTTATCATTTGATTTCATCCGTAGTCGGACCCTGCTCTTTCTGTATGGTGATTGAATGTATTGATGTATTGATGTGATCATGATTTAGCTTGTGGCGAGTGTAAGCCAATTCCATATACTCATCTCCTCTTTACATGTACTTGTAACGATATCCATTATTGTGAAACGACGAGATGCGCTTCTATCCCTATCGAGGCCCTCGAGCCAAATTAAGGATAGGACCGCATGTTGGGCATTACAAGTTAGTATCAGAGCAGTACTGAGCTAGGAGCCCCCGTTGATTGATCGAACTTGGCCGAGTCGAGTCTAGTGAAAAAACTGCTTTGGGTCTAGTTATATATCGGAGAGTAGGATTCTTTTTACTCCTCTTCCCTGCTCTGGTGAGAAATCCTGACGTAGGAATTTTAATTCTACCCCTCTTCTCACTCAAATTTTTTTAGGATCACGCAGGTATTTTGGAACCTCTATGATGCCGATGTGACGGAATTCTGTACTTGGTGCCTCCTGTTTTCGGGGAGTAGAGCTCCAGGGGATTCTTGACACATCGTTATCGTTCAGTTTCCTTAGTATCTCAGGACGCGGATGTTCGAAATTGCTTCAATACTATTTGTGGTGAGACGAGTTTAGCGTCACCTTGTACTGGGTAGAGCGTCCAGATGTACTGCCATGTTTAGTATTGTTGTGATTACGAGAGTCTGAGGTAGATGAATTTCCGAGGCCTCTGGTTATGTGTTGACGAATGTGATACATTGGAGAGTAGTATTACTGCTAGGAGTTGAGTGATGGATTTTACACTGTGTATCCATGGACCCGATTGCATAAACAATGATTTCGGAAGTTCTTAGGTGGGAATTCAAGTAGTTACCTAGGATTATCCTTCCAACAGATGCATAATGGGTTATGTATTTGTTTCTGGCTTAATTTGGAAGCCTCATCCTTGTTTTGTTGGAGTATGGTAATTCGAGTTGCTTCGATGTCAAGTGGTGATTTCATATCTTTCCTAAGCGGTGTTCTCATATTTCTATGGGAATGCTAATCCTTTTGCTCAATCAAATTGTCATGCCAATTCTTTTCCATCCGGTATGCTTCTCTTTAGAATAATTCAATCCTCTCCAATATTTGCAAGATCAATCCTCAGATTTCTTTCCGGAGTTCGTTTCATCCGTCCTAAGTTTTGTTTGTTTCCCCCCACCCTCCCACCCTTTTTCTTCAACAATTAAATTATCATCCAAGTGTATTTTCTATTCATTGATGCTTCCGCTATATTTTCTTCTGTTTTATATCTGGTGATTCATTGTGAAGATTCTTAAGTGCTAAGTTCATCATTCTTCATCTCCATTTTCTTCCCAGGTGGATCCAATTCCACCTCTTGATTTCGTCCATAGTCGGACCCTGCTCTTATGTATGGTGATTGAATGTATTGATGTGTTGATGTAATCATGATTTAGCTTGTGGCGAGTGTAAGCCAATTCCATATACTCATCTCCTCTTTACATGTCCTTGTAACGATATCCATTCTTGCGAAACAACGAGATGCGCTTCTATCCCTATCGAGGCCCTCGAGCCAAAATAAGGATAGGACCGCATCTTGGGCATTACATTGAGCCTCTTCGTGGAGAGCGGGCACAGGTCGTGTCGCCCGCCCATCTGACAGATGAGGTGCGGGCGGCGCTGCAGCGGCGCCACCCGGCGCTCTACCATAGTGATGATGAGGTCGACGGCTTTGAGCTCCTCCGGGCCGGTTAGCTGGCGAGCCTGCTGCAGATCTGGTTCACGATCTGGACCATCTGCCATGGGTTCGTTCCCTAATTGAGCTGCTCGCAAGGCGGCCGATTGACGAAGGGTGGTAGGTTTATGAAATCCAGCTCCGTCGTCACGTTCTTCACATAAAAGAACCCCTTCTACCAATTCTTCACCGAATCCTGAAGCGGGAGCAAGGGGAAGCCGGCTCCCTTCGGGTGGTAGGCGAGGGCCGCCCCACAGGCGATCATGCTCCTCTCCCCCGTCCTCGCGTCCTCGATCGTCTGTTGCTTGAGGAAAAAGAACCGGCACCACAGATCTAGACGCGGCGGGATCCTGAGGTTCCCCTCACACAGGGCAATGAAGGCGGCCAGCTGCAGGATGGCGTTGGCGCCAAGGTGGTGTTGTTGCAGCCCAAAGTGGGTCAGGAACCGGCAGAAGAAGGTGCTCGCCGGCAACACAAATCCGCGGGCGAAGTGCTCGGCGAAGACTACCACCTCGCCGGCTCGGCGGGTCAGGACGCACTCAGCCCCGACGAGGCAGGCCTCCACGATTCCCGCCGGCGGCAGCTTCCGGCAGTAGCGGAGATGCTCGATGTAGCCCTCGTCAATGTCGCCTCCTCCCTAGGCGCCCTTCCACCCCATCGTCGGGCTCGACGTGGGCTCGGCTCTGGTGGTGGGTCAGACGACACGGGAGAAGAGGCCACCAGCGAGGTTGTGGAGATCGCCGGCGGCGCGCAACGGCACGGCATGCACGTGACTCTCGAGCTCCCTCGCTCTTTCTCTGGGAAGGAAGGGCGGCAGAGGGGGCAAGGGGCAGGGGCGTGGGGGGAAAATGAGTCGTGCCACGCCCTTTCCCCTCCATTTAAACCCCCTCGCGAGGCAGTGGGGGGCGGATCTGCTGCACACGATCTCCACATTCCCCGCCCCGTGCGGGGCGGCATTACTGTGCATAGGAAGCTCAACCGGCGGCCTGGGCCGCATAAGATACTCGCGTGCGGGCCGAGGCAGCGGCCAGGCGGGCCCCGCCCCGTTGTCCGGTCTTGTCACCCATGTGGCCTGGCAGGCCCCATTCAGCGACTGGCGACACGTGGCGATCCCGACCGGCGGGCCGGGGAAGCCGAGACGCTCCATCGAGCGCTGGCATGTGGGCCCCGCTGCTAGCAACCGCGAACGGCAAGCTGGCGAGGTCCGCCGTTCCGAGCCGGCGGGCCTCCCCGGCTTTGGGGACTACTGTCCGGGGCATAACCCCGGGGTAGGCTCAAACAGGCCATAGCCACTTTGAAAAACATTACCGGGCGAGCGACGTCCCTGGAGGGCCAGCTCCTTGTCATGGACTGGCTCGGGGCAAGGACCCCCGCGGTCCGGCTCCGAGGCAACCCGCCACCCGGTGGGTCAACGCCTTTCCCATCATCCTGTACGACGGGACGACGGCGAATCAGCGGGGCATGGCAATAGTGCTTCTGGTACCGCTGACCGGGGCACACATGGCTACAGTGGAGTCGGCCATACAGCTGACCTAGGCTGACTGCGACCGGGTGAGGCGGCACAGTGACGGTACGCCTCCAACCACTCCATGACCTGACCCCACGTGGCTATAGTGGAGCCGGCCGTACAGCTGACCATGGCCAACTGCGACCAGGCGACACCGCATAGTGTAGCCCATGCCGTGGCGTGACGGGCACGCACCAATGGCGGCGGCTGGCCGACGGGCCCCCACTTCCGATGGGACCCTGCAGCCGACGGGCCCCACACGCTGCAAGACTTCCCAGCCGGTGGGCCCCCTAGCCGACTAGAGAGGCCGCCAGCCGGGTCCCACCCGCATTATACATGTGTATTGTAAGCTAGCGGGGCTGGCCTATAAAACCCCCCTGGGGTCTCCCCATGCAAGGGGCGACCCTGAGCTCTTCACACACTCACACACAGTGAGGGAAAGGAAGCTAGCAAGCTCCTTCTTCCCTCCCTTAGCAAACATCTCAAGGAGCAATCTTGTAAGCCTTCTCCATTGTTAACTAGACAAGCAGGACTAGGGGTGTTACCTCCCACGGAGGGCCCCGAACCTGGGTACATCGCGTGGCTCGCACCGCTTGTCCCCAATCCCGTCTCCGGAGCCCATCGACGTCCATTCGGCCCCAACCACATTCGGTAAGCCACCCCATGGCATATGCCGTGACAAAAGGACGACACTTCAACTCTCCCATCATGGACATCTCAAACTCTTTGGTCATTAGTGTGGCAAACTCATCATTGAAAACTTTTTTAGAAGAACCAAAGATAATATCATCAACATATAGTTGGCATACGAACAAGTTCCCGTGAACCTACTTTGTGAAAGGAGTGGGATCGATTTTCCCAATTTCAAACCCACAGTTTTGCAACATCTCGGTAAGGTGCTCATACCACGCATGCGGGGCTTGTTTAAGGCCATAGAGTGCCATATCGAGAACGTATACATGATTGGGGAACTTAGGATCCTCGAACCACGGGGGTTGCTTGACATATACCAACTCCTTAAGTGGACCATTAAGAAAATAAACTTTCACATCCATTTGATATAATTTGAAATCATGATGAGATGCATGTGCAAGCAACATGCGAATAGATTCAAGGCAAGCGACGGGAGAAAAAGTTTCACCATAGTAAATACCCTCGACTTGGGAGTAGCCTTGAGCCACCAATCTTGCCTTGTTGCGAATGACTACACCATTCGCATCTTGCTTGGTCTTGAAGATCCATTTGGTTCCAATGACATTGTGATTCTCCTTTGGTCTTGGCACCAATCGCCACACTTTGTTGCGCTCGAAGTTGTTGAGTTCATCGTGCATGGCTTCTAGCCATTCCGTGTCCTCGAGCGCCTCTTGTACCTTGAGGGGTGCAATGCAAGAAACAAACGCGTCATGTGCACAAAAGTTTGTTAATTGACGATGAGTAGTTACCCCTCTATTCAAGCTTCCGTAGACGTTCTCTAGAATGTGTTTCTTATTTCTAAGCTTGGAAGCAATCTTGGTAGCTCGTATTTCTAAATTCTCTTCCATGGAAGGTTGCGGTGTATCGTCTTGACGAGCTTGAGAGCCATCACTATCTTGCTCTTGATCCTAAGCATGATCTTGATCTTGAGCTTGCTCGGGTTGTGAACTTGATCTTGAGAATCTTGTGATGTATCATCATCACCATGAGGTTGATCTTGCTCTTGATCTTTTTCACGAGGTTGAGGGCCTTCACTTTGTTCTTCGGAAGCATGTGGGTCTTGCGTCAGTGATGCTTCCACTTGCGTGGAACATTGTCCTTCTCCTTCAGCCACAAGGGGTTCCTCAACAGGTAGGAAGTATCCCACACCCATTCTTCTTATGGCTTGGGGAGGAATTTCATCATCTACATCACAAAGATCACTTTGCTCCACTTGGGAGCCATTATTTTCATCAAACTCTACATTACTCGTCTCCTCAATGAGTCATGTGGACTTGTTGAGAACACAGTAAGCATGGGAGTTTGTAGCATAACCAACAAATATGCCCTCATGAGCTCTAGATTCAAATTTAGACAAACGAACACCTTTCTTGAGAATGAAACACTTACAACTGAACACCCGGAAGTACTTGAGGTTGGCTTGTTACCGGTATGTATTTCATATGGATTCTTGTTCAAGCCTTTGCGGAGGTAGAGCCGATTAGATGCATGACACACAGTGTTGATGGCTTCAGCCCAAAAGTTGTATATATGGAGATTTGAAGTCCGCCATCATGGTCCTTGCCGCATCCATCAACGTCCGGTTCTTCCTCTCCACAACACCATTTTGTTGAGGGGCATAGGGTGCAGAGTATTGGTGTTTGATTCCCTCATCACTGAGAAACTCGTCCAAGGTGCAGTTCTTGAACTCGATGCCGTTGTCACTTCTAATCATCAATATCTTTGCATCATGTTGACGTTGAGCTTCATTTGCAAAGTCGATGACGGTTTGTTGGGTCTCAATCTTCCTCTTGAAGAAATATACCCAGGTGTATCTTTAGTAATCATCCACAGTGACCAAGCAATACTTTCTTCCCCCAAGACTATCAAATGATGGAGGACCGAAGAGATCCATGTGAAGGAGCTCTAGGGGCCTCTTGGAGTAAATAGTAGTCATGGGGCGGTGAGACGTCTCATGTAGCTTCCCCTTGATACAAGCACTGCAAGCACGATCTTTGGCAAAACTCACATTTGTTAGTCCACGAACGTGATCCCCTTGGAAGAGACTTTGCAAAGATCTCATATTGACATGGGATAGTCGGCGATGCCAAAGCCATCCCACATCATATTTAGCCATTAGGCAAGTAGCGGTCTCAGTGGGTCACTCCGAGAAGTTAATCACATAGAGATCGTTTTTGACATGCCCAACAAATGCTACTTTAAGAGTATTGCTCCACAAAAGGGTCACAGTATCAATGCCACAGAAAGTACAAAACCCATGAGTGCAAGTTGACGAACGGAAAGTAAATTGTATGCAAGGGCCTCAACAAGCCTGACTCTCTCAATAGTTAAGTCCGAAGAGATAACCACCTTGCCAAGACCCAATACCTTTGAAATTGTGTCATCACCAAAGGAGACTTGAGTGGCCAAAGATGCATCGGGTCGAACGTCCACCACCAAGTCCTTGCTTCCGGTCATATGATTTGTTGCTCCACTATCAAGCAACCATGACACCCCTCCGGAAGCAAACTCCTTGGTGATACCTTTGGCCATAAGGCACCTAGCAGTGTGGTTCTCGTTGGGGGCGTCGAAGAGAGACACCTTGGTTGGGGTAGAGGACGCAATTGCCACTGTAGCCATTGCCATCCCTTCACCACTTGTATCTTCATCATCAACATCATCATCGGAGGGATATTCTTCTTGAGCCACCAACACTTTGTGAGGCGCCTTCTTGGTGAAGTTGTTCTTGTTGGGGAAGGACTTGGCCTTATCTTTGCGGATGAGTTTGCCACCATTGTCTTCCCTCTTCTCATATGGGCAATCCACAATGAAGTAACTCACATTACCACAGTTGTAGCAAGTCCTCACATGTTGTTTGCCTTTTGACCCACTTGAGTTGTTCTTGGAGAAGTTGGGCCTTGTGTTTCTCTTATTGCCCCAAAATTGCCTAGATGCAAGAGCCATGTGCTCGTGATAAGCATATTTGGTGTCTTCGGGGAAACCCTCCTCTTCCTCCTTGTCTTCTTCTTCTTGGATGGCCTTGGCCTTCAAAGCAAGGTTGGGTGATGATTTCTTTGACTGTTGTACACGAGCTAGAGCATTGTCGGTGGTCTTGTTCAAGATGTTCATTGCAATAAACTCATCCAACACGTCGCTTGACGACAGGGAATGAAAGTCCAGTCTTTGACGGATAATGGAGGAGATGTCCTTGTTGAATGGCTTGATGCCTGTGAGAAACTTACGCTTAATCCAATTATCATCTGTATCCTTGCTCCCATGATCTTGAAGAGTGACAGCAAGAGTTGTCACTCTCCGGTAAAGCTCACGAGGGTCCTCATCTTTATTCATCACAAACTCATCAGCTTCATCAAGCACCACCTCAAAGTTGAACCGTTGAATGCTTGAGCTGCCCTTGTATAAAGAGACAATGTGTTCCCAACAATCCTTAGCATGAGTGAAGGGACGCAAGTGAGCTAGATCTCCGGGAGGCACTACAGCTTGAAGAATGAACAAGGCGGAGTGATTGAGTTGATTGCCGGCCTCTTCTCTTGGGGTGAAGTTGTTGGATCATGCGGGTAGTATCCTTTCTCAATGATTCTCCAAAGTTGAGTTGAGTTGTGATTCAAATGAGACTTGATACAAAAAATCCAATTAGCAAAATCATTCTTAACAAGTTTAGGAGGAGGACCAAGATGGACTATATGAGGTGGGTGCACCGGTCCTACATAGACAACGGGAGGGGGTACCAAGGCAAAGGCACCTGACCCACTATTTCCTTGAGGTAACTTGTTGTTCTTAGTGCTAGCCCCCTCCTTACCGGAGTGGACATCTGATGTCTAGTTAGTGAGATTAACCACTTGTGTCGGATCGGTAGAAAGTTTGAGACTATCAAGGAAATTATTAAACATGGACTTGACCTCGGTCGTCATAGAAGATTTAAGTGAGGACATGGCCTCATTTAAATCCTCTCGGGAGACCGTGCTCAAGCCCCAGACCTCAGGTGAATCCACAACCCTCTCCCCATCGTTAACCATACTCTTCGGGTGGTAAAACCCTTAATAAAGAGACGTAGCTCTGATACCAATTGAACGGATCGAGATGGTTGACTAGAGGAGGGTGAATAGGCAACTACCAGTTTTTAAATTTTCTTTAGCAAATTAGGTGTAGCAACAAATAGGTTGTCTAGATATGCTACTAGGTGAGCAACCTATATGATGCTAACAACAATAACAACACAAGCAAGCAAAGGATACAATATAAGTAAAGCTTGCACAAAGTAAAGGTAAGAAGGAACCACAAGTGGAACCGATAGAGACGAGGATGTGCTACCGAAGTTCCTTCCCTTTGAGGGGAAGTACGTCTCCGTTAGAGCGGTGTGGAGGCAAAATACTCCCCAAGATGCCACGAAGGCCATTGTATTCTCCTTATGCCCTCACACAATGCGAGATGCCGTGATTCCACTAGTCGTGCTCTTGAAGGTGGCGACCGGACATTTACAAACAAGGTTGGGGCAATCTCCACAACTTAATTGGAGGCTCCGAACACCACCACAAAGCTACACCACAATGGAATATGGCGTCGAGGTGACCTCTTCCATCTAACGTGCTCAAACACCCAAGAGTAACAAGATCCGCAAGGGATTAGTGGGGGGAATCAAATTTCTCTTGGTGGAAGTGTAGATCGGTGCCCTCTCAACCAAACCCTAGAGTTTCAACAAGATTCGTTGGCTAGGGAGAAAGATCGGGCGAAAATGAGCTTGGGGGCAACAATGGAGATTTGGAGAGGATAAGAGGTAGGTCTTTTTAGGGAAGAAGACCCCCTTATATAGTGGGGAAGGAATCTGCCCCTTACCTACCCACCAGCCGCACATCAGCGGTAGTACCGCTTCGGGAAGCAGTACTTCCAACCGCACGGAAGACCTGCACGCTGGCTACGGCTGACTCGGTCAGGTAGGTGGTAGTGCCGCCGGAGCAGTACTACCGCTCCTGCCAGTGGTACTACCACTGGCTCTATAGGAGGGGCAGATCCAAGCAGCAATAGGGGGCAGCGGTACTACCACTTGTTACTACCGCCCCTACTACCGCTCTGGTGGTGCGAGCCATCAGACACCAGATGCAAGAGTGTCTGGTGCTTCGCATCGGGTGCTCGAGCCACCACACCAGCGGTAGTAGGGGCAGCGGTACTACCGCTTGTTACTACCGCCCCTACTACCACTCTGGTGGCGCGGACCATCAGACACCAGACGCGAGAGCGTCTGGTGCCCCGCGACAAGTTCCCTGAGCCACCCAGCAGTACTACCGCGCTGGCCAGCGGTACTACCGCTTAGGCAGCTTTGAGGCAGCCAAAGGCACAGGGCAATAGCTCCATTTTGTCGAGAAAGGACGGGGTGCAAATGTGTACGTGTTGATTCCACCCAACCTTTCCAACTGCGGACCCCCTCTTGATAGTACGGATTTTTCTACAACTCAAGTCCACCAACACTAAATCGTCCGAAAATACCCATCTTCTCTTTTACCCACCGAAGGGGAAAATAACCGTCTCCTGACACCTGATAATCTCTGAAAGCTTAATGCACACGATTAGTCCGCAAATGCATTGTCATCAATCACCAAAACCACTAGGGTAGAAATATGCCCTTACTCCTATTTTGAGCATTGCAAATTCTATACCACACATCTTTTAACTCTCTCCTCCCCTTTGTTTGAAATTAAGCACTTCGTTCTCTCGAGTACATGAAACAATAAAAGAACTAGCCATAATATCAAGCAAGCAAGTAAATTACCAAGCAAACAAGTAAACTTGATAAGTAAGCAAACAAAATAGAAATATTTTTTGGATTTTTTATTTTTATATAAAGTAAAATAAAACAGAAAATAAAAAGTAGAACAGGTGAAAGATACTTTATATGTAGGGACCTGACGAGAAGTTGATGATGCTCCCCGGCAACGGCGCCAGAAATTCTTCATGCTACTTGTGAGCTGCGTTGGGATTTTCCCCAAAGAGGAGAGGAGATGCAGTACAGTAGAGATAAGTATTTCCCTCGGTGACAACCAAGGTTATCGAACCAATAGGAGAACCAATCAAATTCCTTTCAACAACACCTACACACACAAAACCAAACACTTGCACCCAATGCGGGCAAGAGGGTTGTCAAGCCCCTTGAACTCCTTCTTGCAAGGATTAAATCTTGTCAGAGATAGATATTGCAAATAATAAAAGTAAAAAACAAATAATAAAAGGCAGCAAGGTATTTTTAGTTTTTTTGTATTTGTGTTTAGATAGACCCGGGGGCCATAGTTTTCGCTAGAGGCTTCTCTCTCGAAAGTAGAATATGGTGGGTAGAAAAATTACTGTTGGGCAATTGATAGAATTGCACATAGTTATGATATGTTATTCATGGCAATGATCATGTATATAGGCATCACTTCCATAAACAAGTAGACCGAAAGGATTCTGCATTAACTACTACTTCACCAATTGACCGCTATCTAGCATGCATCTATGGTATTAATTTCATGACAAACGAAGTAATGCTTGGAGCAAGATGGCATGATGTAGACAAAATAAGACAAGCAATATGTTCAGATCTCATCATTTTATCCTTAATGGAGACAATACAAATACGTGTCTTGAACCCTTCTGTCACGAGGATAGAGTACCGCAATATTGAACCCATTACAACGCACCACTCCCATTGAAGATAAATCAATCTACTTGGCCAAACCAAACCGATAGATCGGGGAGAAATATGAAGCTATAATATCATGCATATTGGAATCCATAGAAGACTCAATAACTTTTCATGAATAATCTGATCATAAACTAACAATTCATCGGATCCCAACAAACACACCGCAAAAGAAGATTACATCAAATAGATCACTGGATATCATGGTGAACTTTGTATTGAAGATCAAAGAGAGAGATACTAGCTATGGACCCGTAAGTGTTAGGGTATATTTCTACTCTAGTGGTTTTGGTGATTGATGACAATGCATTTGCGGACTAATCGTGTGCATTAAGCCTTTCAGGTAATTCATCATATGGCACCAGACGATTCTAGCCCCTCGGTGGAATAGAGTGAAGGGGGTTTCTTCCCTGCGTTCCATTTTCGGTGGAATTGAGTCGTAGGAGAACCATACTATTAAGAGGGGGTCCGCATCGGAAAGGTTTGGGTGGGATCAACACGTATACTTTCATTTGCACCCCTTGTTCCTTTCCCGCATCAATGGAGTTGTTTCGACGTTGCCTTTGTTCTGGTCTGGAAGGAACCAAGCGGAAGTACCGCGCATGGCAGCGGTAATACCACCTACATTAGTAAGCGGCAGTACCGCTCTGGGCAGCGGTAGTACCGCCTACGAGCGGTAGTGCCAATGCCCAGTACCGCACGTAGTACCGCTGGCTTTGGAGTATCGACTTTTCGTGTCGGACTGAGCGGTTTTTGGTTGATAGTAAGGCGCGGTAGTACCGACTGTTACTACCGCACTACTATCACCTTCCTTCTAGGCCTGGAACCCTAAGCAAACTCCGAGCGGCAGTAGGGCGAAGTTCTATCGCCTATAAGCGGTAGTACTGCTTAGGCGGAACTACCACTGCTGCTAATTCCTCTCTGTGTTTGCAGAGCCGCTGCACTGCAATCCAAGCGATAGTATCGCTTGGGCGAGCGGTAGTACCGCTCCAGCGGCACTGCCGCCTTGTGGCCTCGAGCCATTGCTCTATGTGGCTAGCTCAGCCGCCCAAGCGGTAGTACCGCTCCCTTGAGCGGTAGTACCGCTTGTGAGCGGGCTGAGAGGGGATAAATGTTGGATTTGTTCCCCCACTATATAAAGAAGACTACTGATATGTCTCCAACGTATCTATAATGTTTGATTGTTCCATGCTATAATATTATCATTTTATGATACTTTTTGGGCTTTTATTTGCTGATTCATATTATTTTTTAGCGCTAACCTATTAACCCAGTGCCAAGTGCCAGTTGCTGTTTTCTGCATGTTTTTGGCTTTTCAGGTTTACAGTACAAAACGAAGTCCAATTGCCATGAATTTTTTTAATGATTTTGTCTCGACCAAAAGAAGACCTGGAAGCTTTGGGAGAACATCGGAGGCCGCACGAGGGCCCCACAAGCGAACATGGCGCACCCAGGGGGTGGTAGCGCCCTGATAGCTTCTGGCTGCCCCCCTCGTCTCCTGACCCCGTACTCTGGTCTGTTAATTCACATATATTCCAAAAACCCTAGGGGAGCTCCCGAAACACTTTTCCGCCGCCGCAAGTCTCTGTTCCGCGGCGATCTCATCTGGAGCCCTTTTCCGGTGCCCTGCCGGAGGGGGGATCGATAATGGAGGGCCTCTACATCATCCTTGTTGTTCCCATGGTGATGTGTGAGTAGTTCACCATAGACATACGGGTCTGTAGTTAGTACCTAGATGGCTATCTCTGTCTCCATGTTCTTTGTTGCCATTATCCTCGTGATTCCCGCGGTGATCTATCTTTTGTAATCACTCTTTGCGGTGCGTTTGTTGAGATCCGATGAATTGTGGGTTTATCTTCAGATTATTCATGAAAAATATTTGAGTCTCCGCTGAATAATTATTTGATTCTTATTTGCATGATTAATATAGCTTCGTAGTTCTCTCCGATCTATCGGTTTAGTTTGGCCAACTAGATTGGTTTATCTTCAGTGAGAGGGGTGCGTTGTAGTGGGTTCAATCTAGCGGTGCTCTATATCCCAGTGACATAGTAGGCGACAAGACACGTCTTTGTATTGCTGCCACTAAGGATAAAACGATGGGGTTCATTCATATTAATTGAGTTTACTTTGTCTACATCATGTGATCGTTCTCCAAGCATTACTTTGTTTGCATGAACTTAATACCTAGAGAGGCAAGCATAGAAGCGCTCTCGATGTGGAGTATTGGTAGTAGATGAAGGAAGGAGTTGGTCTACTTGTTTATGGATGTGATGACTATATACACATGATCATTGCCATGAATAAATATTGCATAACTATGCGCTTTTCTATCAATTGCTCAATTGTAATTTGTTTACCCACCGTATGCTTTCTTCGAGAGAGAAGCCTCTAGCAAACACTATGGCCATCGGGTCTATTCACATATAAATTTACAAACGCTCTTATTATCTTGCTGATATTTATTTGTTTTCCTTTTATTTTGCAATTTATATTTATCAACTATCATCTACACTACTCATTTGCTTGCAAGTAACGAGTTCAAGGGGATTGACAACCCTCTTGCCCGTGTTGGCTGCAAGTGTTTTCTCTTTTGTGTGTAGGCGCTAAAGACGGGAAGTTGTGTGATCCTCCTATTGGTTCGATAACCTTGGTTCTCACTGTGGGAAATTCTTATCTATACTGTGTTGCATCATCCCCTCCTCTTCGGGGAAAAACCCAACGCAGATCACAAGTATCAGGTAGGATTTGTGGCGCCATTGTCGGGGAGTATCACCAAATTCTTATCAAGTACCTTCTCATAAATTATCATTAACTTGTTCTACTTTTTATTTGCAGTTATATTTTGCTTGCTTGGTCACCATGTCTCAAGATAGATGTATAATATCTCTTATTACCAAAGGATGACTAAAATTGAAAGATCCATGAAAACTTTCATGACTTCACAACATGAGCATAATAAATTCTTTACTACTGAAATTATGGAACACTCAACCTTGCTAGATGCTATTAGTAAGAAACTTGATGAAGTCAATAAGGAAGTATCTAATCTCCAATCAAAATTTGCTCAAACTGAAAAATTCATAGGAAAGATATCTCATAAGCAAACCACTCTAGTAAATAGGATGGCCGCTAAACCGGAATCTTTCCCTATTAGTAACCATTATGAAGATCTTAAAATGATTGGTACTTCTCCAGTTGAATGTTTATTTACTAATCTGAAAATAGATGATAAAGGGACTACAGATGAGTCAACTTTAGCTATAGGACATCCCGTTTATTCGGAGGGTGATGATTCTAATGAAATAATTGAAAAAAAGTGGGTATTGAGAGGTCAAAACTTTAACTAGTGATGTACCCACTATCTTGGATTACAAGGAGTTTAATTATGATAGTTGCTCTTTAGTAGAATGTATGTCCTTGTTGCAGTCCGTTATTAGCTCACCCAATGCATATGAACAAAATAAAGCTTTCAGTAAACATATAGTAGAAAGCGGTGATAAAATGTTATGATGAGAAACTTGAGCTAGATGTTTCGATACCTAGAAAATTGTATGATGAATGGGAACCTACTATCAGAATAATGCTTAAAGAATATGAATGCAATGCTTTGTGTGACCTTGGTGCTAGTGTTTCAACTATACCTAAATCTATTTGTGATGTGCCTGGTCTCACCAATAATCAAGATTGTTCCCTTAACTTGCATTTTGCGGATTCTACCATTAAGAAACCTTTAGGTAGAATAAATGTGTGATTATTCTTGCAATATAAATTATGTGCCTATATATTTCATTGTGCTTGATATTGAATGCAATCCATCTTGTCCAATTATACTTGGAAGATCTTTCTTCCGAACTATAGGTGCTATCATTGATATGAAAGAGGGAAACTTAAGGTTCCAATTCCCGTTAAATAAAGGGATGGAACACTTCCCTAGGAAAATAATTAAACAACCCTATGAATCTATCATGAGGGCTACTTATGGACTAAGCATTAAAGATAACAACACTTGATACTATGCATTATGCTTAGCTAGGGGCGTAAAACAATATCGCTTGTTGGGAGGCAACCCAATAGTTATATTTAAATTTTTGCTTTCACCTTCTGTTTTTTAGATAACATGATTATTTCTAATGTAATGATTGTGTTTTTGTGTTTAAATTAGTGTTTGTGCCGAGTAAAGCCTTTGGGATGACTTGCATGATAAGTAGAATTGATACGGTGCAAAAAAACAGAAACTTTTGCGTCTAGTGCAGAATTTCTATGATTTTACTGGAACGTCTTTTTGATATGAGTTTTTACAAAGTATTTCTATAAAAATTCCCCAGGTTTTCCTAATTTTTAAGAATTTGTGGAGTTACAGAAGTATGGTTTCTCTACATATCATTACAGACTGTTTTGTTTTAGACAGATTCTGTTTTTTGCTTGCATAGTCTGCTTGTTTTGATTATGCTATGGATTGTATCGGAGGGTGTAAGCCATGGAGAAGTTAGAATACAGTACCTTATGCAATAATAAAATATGAATTGATTTATAACAGTACCTAAATTATTTGATATGTTTATTATACTAACGGATCTCATGAAGGTTTCTGTTGAGTTTTGTGTGCTGAAGTTTTCAAGTTTTGGGTGAAATCACGATGGATGAAGGAATAAGGAGCGGCAAGAGCCTAGGCTTGGGGATGCCCAAGGCACACCAAGTCAAATTCTAGGAAGACTCAAGAGTCTAAGCTTGGGGATGCCTCGGAAGGCATCCCCTCTTTCGTCTCAATCCATCGGTAAGTCACTTGGTGCTATATTTTTATTCATCACATGACATGAGTTTTGCTTGGAGCGTCGTTTGCTTTTAGTTTGTTTTTGTTTTTGTTTTCCACAATAGTTGTTTGCTAGATGCACCTATGTTAGAGAGACATGCCTTCATCATGATTTGTTAGAATACTATATGTGCTTCACTTATCTTTTGAGCTTAGCAGTTGCTCTAGTACTTCACTTATATCTTTTTTAGCACGGTGGCGTCTATATTTTATATAAATAATTGCACTCTCGTTCTTCAAGAAAATTTGTTTGAGAGTTAATAAATAGTGACGGTAATTTGCATGGCTTATAAGAATTTCCTTAAGATGTTTGATGTGTGACTGTGTAAGAACAGAAACTTTTTCTGTAGTGTTTGAATTTTCATATTTCACCGGAACGAGGAAAGTTTCTGAAATTTTTACACAGTACTGTCATACAAATTCTTTAGCTTTTCCTAAATTTTCAGAAAATTTTAAGTTACAGAAGTACACTTTTTAAATGAATTTCTACAGACTATTCTGTTTGGACAGATTGTTGTCATAGTTTTGTTATCTACTTATCCTAGAGTTTTCCTGGCTTATATTGGTAGATATAAATTGGGGAAATGATATTATACAGTAAGTGATGTTTGAAAATTATTATGCAACTTGTCTTGGAAGTACATGAAGTGTTGATTTATCTTTATATGTACTAACCTATCTCATGAGTTCTTTTCAAGTTTTATGTGGATGAAGTTTTTGAAACTTAGGTGAAACCGGGATATGAGAGGATTTAACAAGATAAAAAATCTCAAGCTTGTGGATGCCCAAGGCTCCCCAAGTCAATATTTCAAGAAGTCCCAAACATCTAAGCTTGGGGATGCTACGCATCCCACCTCTCCTTTTCAATAATTACCGGTTAGCCTATGATGATCATGAGTTTTTATTCGTTCACCTGTGCTATTCTTGGAGCATCTTTTGTGTTTATTTTTCCTTTTTATTTTATGCTCCATGCTGGTATGATATAATTCTTGGATTATTTATAGAATGCTTCATGCGCTTCACTTAAACCTTTTGAGTATAGCTTTATAGAATGCTTCATGCGCTTCACTTAAATCTTTTGAGTATGGCTTTATAGAATGTGTCGGTGCACTAGGACTGGGGTACCCAGTGCCCCTGACTTATGCACAGGTAGTAGTGGCAGAACCCATCAACATGCATACAGTCAAGACCAAGACTCCGAGAGAAGCAACCTAAGCTAGGTAAGAACCGCCGGCAAGGTCGATGCAACGGCCCAGGACGGACCCGAACCGCGCCAGTCACATCCCCGGTGCCTGCCGGGGACCAAGGGGCGCACATCTTCAGGAAGACCCGGCAAGCCGTCCCCCGGCAGGCGTGAGCCGATCGGCCACCGCTCCACCGCATCGCAATGCCAGTCATTTGTCGATGTGGTGTCGAGCCCTTAGGTGGCTAAGTGGCTCTCGCTAAATACGTGGCGGCGCGCTGGAAGGCAGATTATGCCCATTTGACACCCGTCCAGAGGCGTGTCAAGATACTAAGCAATAGTTAGTCAAAGCGGTATCCCCGCACGTGTGGCGCCCCGCCTGATTACCACTGTAGCCAGACGGTCGCCACACACGCCAGCCCAGGAAATCACGCTGGCATGCGCATTTACAACAAGTATCATGAACTCAGGCATTTCTATTAATGGATATATTAGTCTTACAAGATATATTACAAGAGTGATGGCAGTGGAAAAGCTCTATCTAAGGCAGCATGGTCTTGGTGCGGCTCCAATCCACAGGGATCTGACTGGGTTACTCTCCTAGCCCGCGAACGCTCCGGCTCCTCAACGACGGACGACGGATCCTTATGTGAACTAGGCCATGTTAAAGGCCGCTAAGTACTTTTGAATGTACTCGCAAGCAAACCAACTAACATATACACCAAGCAAAGCAATCCATGGCATTCTAGCACGCATTTGTTATTAGAGCAATATTAATTATCATGGCATAACAGGATTATCTAGCAAGATAACTACTGAAGTAAATATAGTAAAGTAAAGCATACTAAGTAAATATTCCATACTTCAAACATTCTCACGATCCAATCTGAATCTGATCCAAATCCAATCCAAATCATGTGGTCATCCAACCGCTCATCTCATAGCCATCCCATGGCTAACATGTCATATTCCTGACATCATCTGATGTCTGCACAAGACGAGTTTTTCCATCATTATTATCATTATTACGGCTGACCACCTAGTGAGTCCTGGACGGACTGTCCAATACCGTGGACGCGGCTATTTGAATAGATTCTTCACTCTGCAGAGGTTGCGTACTTTACCCACACCATGGAGCACCTGGCCTCGTGATCCCATTCGGGTGGACCAGCGTTGCTCCAACGAAACCCGCCTGACCCGTGACTCTCCCATCGTACCACTGGCATTCATCGTCCCCCGGAGTCCTGCCCTGGGTGGCCCCTGTGTCACATCGTGACACCTGCCACCGTCGAGGCCACACAAACTGTCCCAAATGGGGACTCCCGGGTTAAACAATCAACTGGGCTCACAAGGTTATCGCCGCCTACCGGGCCAGGGTAGCGCACGCGCATAACCTTCCCTATCTGGAGGTACCGGTGAAAGAGCACGCGATCAGACCAAGTCAAGGCCGTCCCATACCGGCAAATGTGGCTGCACGAATAAGCCCGGACAGGTGACTCTAGATCAACCGACTAGGTTTAGCCTTAGCAAGCATTTAACAAGCATGGTTGTTTATCACAATAACTTGAGATGGCAGTAGCTAAGCATGATAAAAACATAACCACCTATCTCCATATAATATCACGACAAGTCATTAGTGCAATGATAAGATGAGCAGTAGCAGGTAATGTAAATGACAATATCGAAATGGCAGGAGTTTAATTATTTCTAGCACAAGCATATCATTAATTAAACACGCAAGAATAACACAGAGCAATGCTTTAGGGCATATATCAGATGGTCGGCTCGCCTGGGGTCGAAGAATATTCCGGGAAGAAGTCCGGAGAGTCCGCGGAACGGATCGCCGAAAATTGTTCTCTCTCGGAGAAGGCTGAATCGGAGCTACGGAGGAGAAGATATGATGGTTTTTCTGCCAAGGACCTTTCTGCAATTTATTTAAATTACACAGAGGTCCTCACAGTTTTTCCTGAGAAAAAGAGAAGGAGCACTGTGCTCGGTGGGCTGCATAGTGCCGAATCCGACCCGAGGCCTAGGCCACTGCCAGGCTACTGCCACTGTTGCCCTGGGCCGGCCCACCCGCACCCCCACTTAAAAAAACGGGCGGAGGGAGTGAGTGAGAGGCCGACAGCACGGGCCCTCCTGTCGGGCCGTCTCCCTCCTCCGTCAGGGACAGAGAGAGACAGGGGAGGCGCCGGCCGCGACGACTGCCGGCGAAGCTGGGCTCGGCGAGCTTAGGTGGTGGTGGAGATGGATCCGCGGATCCCTCCCGCGCCCGTGAGGAGTGGAGCTGGGGCCGAGGATGGCCGAAATGGGGTGCGGCAGTGGCGGCAGAGCTGCGGCGTCTCCGGCGAGTGGAGGGACTCCAGTGGGTTAGGAGGCCGAGCGAGGGCATGAGCGAGCTCAGGGGAGAGAGGCTCATCCCGCAGTGGTTCGAATGCGGCGGGGGAGTGCTTGGGCGCCGGGATTGTAGGTGGGACAAAGGGTGGAGCTCGCCAAAAATCTGAGCACTCCGGCGAGGGGTTCGTCCGGGCGAGCGTGCAGGGGAGGTCCAAAGGGAGAGGGGAGGGGGTTGAGGTGCTCGGGGCAGCTCGGATGCGGCTATATATAGCCTGGCGAGGTGAGGCGATAGACATGGCTGCCGTGGTGTCCTCATCGCCACACCGGAGCTCGGGGATACGCGGAGGGAGATGGCGACGTTGGCAGGTGCTCCGGGAGGGTGGAGAAGTCAGCAGCAACTTCGGGAGGAATCGGGGAGTTAGAGACAGAGGAAGACGACGACGGCGGTCACGGGCAGAATAGTGGCAGACCTCGTCGCGGAGTGGCGAGGAAAAAACTGGAGGGGGAGAGGGTTCCAGAGGGACCACGTGGATGCCGTGGAGCCGCTAGACATGCTCAGACGAGCGAAGGCTGGCCGGAGTGGGCTACCCGACGAGGACAGTGCGCGGAGCGCCGCTTCTGCCTGCTGTCCACGCGGTCACCACGTGCATGGCTTGCTCCCGAAGGCTTCTGCCTATCTAAGCTTGTCCAACAGGTCTCTTTCTGCTCAAATAGATAAGAGAAGGGTCTGGAGCCAGCTAGGTAGCTCTGAGGTGAGAGATATTTGTAGAAAAAGATTCTGACAGCAAGGTGTTTGTAAGTTTCTGGAGGATACTGGCTTGGTGAAAGTGGCTGATTTTTGTGGTGGAGCCATGATCTACTAAGGTCACTCTGTACACAAAATTTCACCTCAATTAGATCAACATAGCTATCACTCCCCTTACAAACTAGCAGGCTGAACAGAACTGAAGATAATGATGCTGGGCAAAAATGGCTAAATGAATTGGGCTGAAATTTGGTGGAGGGAGGTTATTTGAACATATGAAGCCACTGTAAAAGTTTCATACCATTTGGGTACACCAAAATGGTACTTGCTTCACAGAGGTTCCAAATGGACAGAAACTTAGGAAAATTGTTGTGGATGAATGGATTGATAGATTGAGCTGGTTTTTGGTTTCCATGAGTGATTTAGCAATTTTAACCACCATGAAAAATTTCAGCTCAAATAGATCAAGGGATGGAGCACTTCCTTTGCAACTTGCCCAACTGGACAGAATCTGCAAATTGATGTTGTGCTCAAAATTTGAACTATGGAACTTGGGTTCTTGGTAGAAATGGTGAATATATAGATAGGAGAAGCTCCACAATTTATTTGGGATTTTTCCTGGCTATCAAAATGGTAGTTCCTTTAGAAACTGCCCAAAATGCAATATTGGCATTAAATATGAAAATGCCGTTTCCCTTATTTAATTATGGCCAATATTTTTATGGGGGCTCAATATGATCACAAAGAATATCTCCACAAGTTTTCCTGAACTTTGGAGATGGAGAGATATTTTCCTGGATTTAATTCCTTTAACTGGCAGAAAAAAGAATTAATTATAAATGAAAAATATTGCAAATATCTTAGCAATATTTTTGCATACCTAGGGTTTATAGAGGTGGGATGATCACTGGAAAAAGTTTGGGAGGCAATAGATCAAAGGAAATTGAAGTTCCTTTGTAACTGAAAGGATCAGGGATTCCCTTCCGGTGACTCGGAAGGCATGGTTTCGATGGCAAAGTCCGGAGATAGATCTTGGGTGGCAAGGTTGGACTGGGGAGAATCTCTGGTTGGATAGAGAAGGCAAGGCTAGATGACCATCTTCACATACCCAAGAGCTAGAGAAATTCGATAACACCGAGAAAAAAGACGAGAGTCAAATCCCGCAAAGGAAAAAAAACTGGGAGCGAAAACCAGGGTGTTACAGCACGCCACCTAGGCTAGCATTTATGGCATTTTGTCCTAAATGCCAGAGTTAGGTATGATAGCACTGTTGGCTATCTAATCACTAGATAATGTCTGTTTTGCCACTGTGGTCGCCCCTTGAGCTATAAAAGGAGGCCCAAGGCAACCTAGCTAAAGATTCGGACCTTTGGACACTTGTACTCGCGTAGTAACTCTCCCGAAGGCAACCTTGCCGGGTTGGAGCTCTGCGTGTGCTTCATGTTCCCCCGATCAATCCACCAAAGCAGGAGTAGGGTTTTACGCTTCCTAGCGGCCTAAACCTGGGTAAAACACCAATGTCTCATCGTCGCGCTGTCTCACCACCTCTGCTCTTTGTGCAACGTGACCTCACCCCCGCCGAACCACAAAGGGGCCGATGGCCCCATAGGTGATCGTGTGCATCGTGACCCGACATCTTTGGCGCGCCAGGTAGGGGGTGCTTCATTTGCGCGAACCTGAGTTCGTGAGCAGTGTGTCGATCTTCATCGTCATCTTCTTCCTCTATGGCTCCCAAGAAGAAGCCCGGCGCGACCACGCATCCCTCCACTTCGAACGCCCCCTCGCGCGCAGCTACGGACGTCGTTGTCACCGCGGCGGCAACGAGTGAGGTGGGCCTCGTAGGCGACGCGACCGACGCAGGTGTTGCCACCGTCGTGTCCCCCACGTTCGAAGTTGGGACGGGGAACACCAAAGAGGAGCAGCAGCAGCAACCCTTGTGCCATGGGAGGAGGGAACATTCAGTCTCCACCTCCCCGCCGCACTAGTGGCCGTGGCCGCAACAGCGGTGCCCAATCTGGAGCAAACCATGATCTTCCAGTTGCGCCTGCCGCAGGCGCGGCTGCTGGGTGCGCACCTCGCCCAGAGAAAAACGGAGCGCCGAGTGGGACCATAGACCCACAAGTTCGACCTCCTCCACGTCAGACCGCCCCGGTGATCGGTGCACGGCGACAAGAATGCGGCGACTCCCCTCTTGGTTCCACCAGGAGTCGAGCGACGTCGCGGTCCGCCTCTCTAGCCATGCCGGCCACGGCAACGGAAGCAATGGCGCTGGCCCAGCTGCTGTTAAACTTCCTGCCGGCGGTTGACAAGATGGACGAGTGAAGAGCCACCATCCAGAGTCTGATCAGCATCGTCAAAGCCAGCAAATCGCAGCATGCAGAGCCGTCGCGGCGCCCGCAGACGGCGATGGCAGGCCAGGCTGACGGTCGTGTTGTGGGGGCCACACCAACAGTGCAATCCCCTCCGCGACAACAGACCCGGAGGCAGCCACAATGAGCTCCACATGCTAACGAGCCTGACGAAGCGTCTATGGCCTCGTCCGGCCAACACGATCACCGGGACTGTCGGATTCAGGGCTCCACAGACCCGAGAAGGTTCGAACTCTTGGGCGTGTGCGAAGATCCCAACCAGCTCAAGTCCCAGGCATGTCGCTCCACAGCCAGGCCCTGCCGAAGATGCGTGAGAGCGCAAGAAGATGGACATGAGAGATTTACCCAGGTCCGGGCCACCTTGCGGTGTGAAACCCTACTCCTGCTTTGGTGGATTGGCCTCACAAGGAGGTTCGAGGATGAACTAGTACAGTGGTTGAGCGACCTCGCGAGGGCTCTTTGGTGTGGGAGGATCCGATCCCCTTCTACGGTGGTGGATGCAGGTCCCTATTTATAGCGGGCCTTGGTCCTCTTCCCTTATTGCTCAGGCGGGAAGGGATCCCACAATGGCCAAATTTGAAGGGGGACAGGAGGTATAGCTTATCCTGACTAAAGGTGGTCTTCGCTTGCAAAGCTCCTGGCGTGACGCAGAGGTGGGCTCGGCGATGACATCCGTCCTGCCGAGCTCGTGGTCTTGGTCTTGTTGCACCGAAGTGGGAACCTTTGGGGGATTCCTTGGGAACCCGCGCTCGTCCTTGCCACCTTAGCACAAAAGAGGAAACTGTCTTTGCTGCGCCCGCTGGCGCCCGCCCGCCCTGACCGTCATGGCTCACGTCATCGCAGCCTCCTTAGGCTGGGCACTGCATAGGAATCTCCGCTCCGAGGGAGGCGGCCTGGGGAGACCACTCCTCTGGAGGTCTTGGCATCATTCCCCTCGCAAGGCCGGGCCCCTCGCGAGGGTCTTGTCTTGCGGGGTTCATCGCCAGGCCGTACCGGGCCGTCGAGGTGGGCCACGCCCTGGGCCGCAGGCAGGCAGGTCTGGGTACCCCCGATCCCAGAACGCCGACAGTAGCCCCCGTGCCCAAGGCGCGCTCGGGGTGGCTTCGAGGCGAAGCCAAGGAAGGATGGCCGAAACGACGCAGGGCCCAACCGCCTACGGGCCAGGCTCGACGCGTGGCGCACGATAGTACGCGGATGCCTCCACTTCCCCACGTTGCCTCGGCAACCGCCCGTGCTGACAAAAACCTGGCGCGCTGGCAGGGCCATCATTGCTCGTCCCCCTCGCGCCTGCCTTCCGCCCCCTCTTCTTCTGTAAGCTCGCGCCTTTCTCGCCAGATCTCGTGCTTGCTCCAATCTGTGCCTCCACCATGGCCCCAAGAAGAAGAGGGGAAGGACCTTGATGACGTCGGAGCCCCGGCTAGGACCAGAGCCCGCGTTGGGCCGGTCCTCCGTGGTCAACCTCGAGGGGCTGGACAAAATCCAGCAAGCTGCAGCCGCCAATACCAACGTGTGGGGGACGACGAAGATCTGGCTCGCCTCCCGACTGGTGGTGGATCTGGAAGCCCCTAACATTCCCCTTCATCTCCATGCCATCTTCTTTGGCTTGCTGCCGCCATTTTCGGACTTCTTCAATGCCGTGCTCACACATTACCAGGTCCATGCATTACACCTCGACCCTGGTTCCATCGTCCATCTTTCTGCCTTCGTTTTCCTGTGCGAGGCCTTCGTGGGCATCTCCCCATCCGTGGCTCTGCTTTGCCACTTCTTCTCCCTCCAGATGGCCGACAGCGGGCAGTGCTCGGGGTGTGCATCGTTCCGAGCGGCGGACGCGTCGGTGGGGGAGGCCCTTGACGCAGAACTTCCTCCGGACGCGAAGGGCTTCCGGAGGCGATGGGTGTACGTCGACGCCGCCGTGTACAGCCCCCTGCTCCAAGCACCAGAAGCCCCTGCGGTGCCGAGCCTCGGTTGGGGGCACACGAAGCTTGTTGACCCACGGCTCACGCGGGTTACTTCCAGGTTGGCCGTCTCGAAGGAGGCGGGTGTGACGATGGCGATGGTGGTGAGTTCATCCGTCAGCGAATCGCTCCCCTCCAACTCCACTCTCGTCCCATGTGGGCCTTTGCCGGTCCCAATGACGCCATGAGGCCTCTGGTGCCTTCCCTTCCTTCCAGCTCGTTGCGTGAGGTGCTCCGCCTCCTGACCGGCGGGGAACCCGCCGAACTCCCTCCCAGAGGGCTCCCCTTGTACAATCACCCGAACAGGAGGGCCTTCGTCCAGAGGATGCCACACTTTGACAAGTGGGGGCTACTTCCTGAGGTCCAGGCGGACCCTCGCGACCCCTCCTCGTGACGACCCCAGCCTCTGGAGGCCCTGAGGTCAGCGCCCCTCGCGCGATGGAGGAGCGCTCTGGGCTGCTCGCCCCTCAAGCGTCCGTAGCTGCCCCTTCGACCGGCGCAGGTGATGCCCCACCCGGAGGTACGATCGCCGCTTCTGCCGCAGAGTGCTATGCGCCAGACGTCAGCGAGCCGTCTCCTGGCTCCTGCGCGCTCCGGCAATCCACTTCCTCTTCCTCAAGGTACCTTGAGGAAGAGGAAGTGGATCGCCCTGGATGAGTAAGCGCCTGACTTCCCTCGATTTCCGCATGGCGCGCATTTCTGAGTCTTTGCTCCTCAGGTCTCCTCTTGACGAAGGAAAGGGCACAACTCCTCCACTGCCTCCCGTGGGTGCTGGGCCTGTGGCGGCCCCGTGTTCCGAAAGCCGCGCGACCTCGCGCGGGGAGGTGCCCGCGGGGCCCAATCCGTCCTTGGGGGGCCTCGGGCCCGAGTGTCCGACGTTCCTCCTCGGGCGTGGCTTCCAGCTTGTGGGGGCAGGGCTGAGGCTTCCCCTGACGATTCTTCCTGGTAGATGGACGCCCGAGGCCTCGGCGCCTTCTTTGAGCGAAGGGGCGAGTCCCCATGAGGCTCTGCCCGGGGCCGGGGGGCCGAACAGTGGGCCCTCGGCCTCCGGATCTTCGTTGGACATGGGTGGACCTTCACGTGCCTTCCTTGATGACCGGAGGGTGGAGGAAATCCCCGGTCGAGACCTGTAGCTCGCTTGCGGTCGCAGCACCGCTCGACGCGGCCTCCTTCAAGACGGAGAGTGCGCTAGGTCGTCTTGGGGCTGAGCTTAGCGATGTCGACGCATGCCTTGAGGCGGAACGGCTTTCGGAACACGGGATGGCGCCGACTCGGGATGCCATCAACTTTGGTCGTCTGCAACGCGAGCACGCTCGTACGACGGCTGAAGAATCCCTTGCCGCGGCGAGGGAGGTCCGTGACCGCGCCCTTGAGGAAGCCCGGGCCGCGGACTGCTGGCGTGAGGCTGCGTTGAAGCACGGTGAAGAGCTTCAAGCTTCCAATGCCGCCCTTGAGCGGCAAGTCCAAGCACGCAAGGCCGCGCTCGCCGCCTTGGCGGGCAGGCCGTCCACGGGTGAAGCAAAGCTCCGCAAGCTTGAGGATACGCTAACGCTAGAAGCACTGGAACAGAGCCTGGAGCGCGAGCGGCTAGAGGTGATGGAGCGCTAAGTGGCCATCGCCGAGGACTCCCTCGCCTCTCGGGAAGCGAAGATCCAGGAAGAGATCAACGAGAAGGTGGCGGAGGTTCGTCGGGCCCTCGCCAAGGACTATCGCGGGAAGACGAAGCTTCAGGAGTCCCATTTCTGCAAGCGGCACGACGACCTGAAAGGTGAGGCTTATAGCCTTAGGAAGAAGTTAGCCGCGGCGGAGCAGCGTGAAAGAGCTGTGGTGAATGCCCAAACGACCACTGAAGCCGAACTAGCTTTCCTTTATATGCAAGTGGAGGGCGCCACTTCCCTTGCGGAGAAGGCCTCGGATGAGGCGAACCGTGCTCGGGGGCTGCAGCACACGCACTCCCAGATGTTCCAGGCCCTCGAGAGGAGGGCCCACCGAGCCCTGAGCAGTATCTGCAACGAGAGTGTCTCCAGTCCGCTCGTTCCTGACGACCCCGGCTACCTTGACTTCTTCACCAAGATCGTGGAGCGCCTTGAAGGGAGAGCAGAGAAAGCCCGCCAGCACGCGGAAGACAAGAGCCGTGACCTCCTCGCGAGAGCATCCTCACGCGTCTTCAGACACCTCCTTCGCTTCGACCCCAACTTTGACTTCGACTCCGTGGCAGCCCCCGTGCCCGAGGTGATTCAAGGCGCTCTCGGGGACTGGGTGGAGGATCACGTGGATGACCTGATCGCGGAGTTTTCCCGGGCTTAGGCCGAGGACAGGCCTTTGATCGAAGGGCGTGAGTCCGACGGTGGTGGCAGCGACAGTGGCGGCGGTGACAGCACATCTCCCTAGGTCGTCTTTTTTTCCTGTTTTTCCTGTCAAGATTTTGAACATGCCCCCACGGAGGAGTGAGAATATTTTGGAAGAAACTCCTTTATGATGTGCTAAGTTACGTTGTACTTCCTTGTGTCGCCTTTCCTTTGCTTGTCGTGGGTCGCAACCCCTGAGGAGGGTGAGTCATTACCATTATACTGAGTCGCGGTGCCCGGCCAAGGTCTGGAGGCGGACATTTCGACGGGGGCCTCGGGCCACGCGTGGCTGCTGGCTCGCTTGAGAGCGTCGCGCGAGGGTTCAGACGCCAAATCCTTGGCAAGGCGTGCGCGCGGGCGGGCCTGTGGCTGTTGTGATCTGGGCCCTCGGGGAAGGCCCTCAATGTCATTGGGGCTGTCTCAACGCGCACACCATGCCCCAGCCCCCGCTCGCGGGGTGCGCGCGCGCGAGAGAGAGCTGGCAAGGAGAAACGAGGCTCAAGACAAGAAACACTTCAAGGAGAAAAATTCCCCACCCTTCTTTTCGAATAAAAACGCGAAAACTCCAAACTTTATTCCAAAAAATCCAAATTCGGTTACAAAAGAGAGCAAAGAACAACCGCGTCCGGCACCTAACAGCTAGTCTTCGTCTTCCCCGAGCGCGGAGCGTAGGGCTTCCACTAGGCGTGGGCATAGTCATTGGAGGACCGTGTCGTCCGCCAGCGCGGAGCATGGGGCTTCCACTTGGGCATGGGTGGGGGCCCCTCCGCGTCCTTGGGGGACCCCGGGCATATACAACCCACTCATTATTACGTGAGAGTGTCACGGTTGGAGCCTGGGGGTGCAGGACGCTCCAGGCCTCTGGGGCACGGATCTCGTCCCTCGACGCCTTCGGCTCCTGAGGGCCTAGAGGCGGGCGCCGTTGCCGTGGTAGCGCCGCGACTCCTCGCGGTGCGGACAGGGCCCAGTGCCGGACCCTCTCGCTATGCGCGAGGTCAGCTCCCGGTGCGTCACCCCGGCGCGCCTCGCCGAGGTGCCCGGGTGCCTCGCTCGGGCACTCGTCCCTCCGTCTCCAAGCAGGCAGCGCCTGGCCCGGTGATGTGGATGAGTGCTCCAGCTTCTGTCCCCAGGCAGGCAACGCCCAGCCTGGAGACATGGGCGTGTTTTTCACCCTCCGTCTCCAGGCAGGCAGCGCCTGACCTGATGACGTGGACGAGTGCTCCGGCTTCTGTCGCCAGGCAGGCAACGCCCAGCCTGGAGACATGAGCGTGTGTTCCACCCTCCGTCTCCAGGCAGACAACACCTGACCTGATGACGTGGATGAGCGCTCCGGCTTCTGTCGCCAGGCAGGCAACGCCCAGCCTGGAGACATGGGCGTGTGTTCCACCCTCCGTCTCCAGGCAGGCAGCGCCTGACGTGATGACGTGGACGAGTGCTCCGGCTTCTGTCGCCAGGCAGGTAACGCCACGGGCGTGTGTTCCACCCTCCGTCTCCAGTCAGGCAGCGCCTGACCTGATGACGTGGATGCCTCGCGAGGTTGCTCATGCCAGGCAACCTCACGAGGCCGACCGCGCCAGCTCTCCCCGCGAGGCCGCTCTCACCAGGCCTGGCGGTGGCCGCCCGCGAGGATGTGGCCGCTCCACGGGGTGTCGATGTAGAGGTGAGGCCCACCGCCCAAGTTAGGGGCGGCAGCCGCACCGGGCGGTGCAGGGCAATGCCTGCCGCACATTGCCCGTAGTTCGCGAAGCTCCTCTTCTGTGCCGGTGATGGACCTTCTCGAGCCCGACGCCTCGCGCCGTGCTCCTTGCTCGCGGGGGCGTGTACCGAAACACGTCTCCAAGCCATGCCCGAGCGCCTCTCTCATCGCTCCCGTCAGGTCTGGAGCTCTCCAGGCGGAAGCCCCCGAGTTCGCTTCGGAGTAGAGTGCCAGAACCCCGCTGGCGGCGTTGACAGGCTCGGCTACGCATACCAGCCAGTCGCTGTAGCGATTTTTGGCGGGGTGGTAACGCAGCAGCTCGCGCGCCACGCGCAACGCAGTCTGCGTGTTCTGCGGCCTTCGGCGAACGCGAGAGGATGACGCCGCGACAAGGGCGAGGATTGGAGTAGCAGCGCGGCCGTCGCGCTGCACGTTGCGCAGCGGCGACAGGTCTTGCTTCCCTTGCGTAGCCGGGTTAGCGGCAATGCTAGCCGCAGGAGGGGCGGAGCGGCGTGGGAGACCGCGGCCCACGGGCACCGTCCGGGCGACGCGGGCAGCTCGGCGCTCGGCGCGAACTCGGCGGGCGCCTGCCATGGGAGCGACGGAGCGGGACTGGGAAGGACTCCGACACGCCCCTACCTGGCACGCCAAATGTCGGATTCAGGGCTCCGCGGACACGAGAAGGTTTGAACTCTGGGGCGTGTGCAAAGATCCCAACCAGCTCAAGTCCGAAGCTTGTCGCTCCACAGCTAGGCCCTGCCGAAGATGCGTGAGAGCGCAGGAAGATGGACACGAGAGATTTACCTAGGTCCGGGCCATCTTGCGGTGTGAAACCCTACTCCTGCTTTGGTGGATTGGCCTCACGAGGAGGTTCGAGGATGAGCTAGTACTGTGGTTGAGCGACCTCGCGAGGGCTCTTTGGTGTGGGAGGATCCGATCCCCTTCTACGGTGGTGGCTGGTCCCTATTTATAGCGGGCCTTGGTCCTCTTCCCTTATTGCTCAGGTGGGAAGGGATGCCACAACGGCCAAATTTGAAGGGGGACAGGAGGTACAGCTTATCTTGACTAAAGCTGGTCTTCGCCTGCAAAGCTTCTG
The DNA here is from genome assembly GCA_039707655.1 of Elymus sibiricus. Taxonomy (NCBI): domain Eukaryota; kingdom Viridiplantae; phylum Streptophyta; class Magnoliopsida; order Poales; family Poaceae; genus Elymus; species Elymus sibiricus. The sequence goes on along the minus strand of CM077665.1, from coordinate 226,110,808 downwards.
GCATGACGCAGAGGTGGGCTCGGCGATGACATCCATCCTGCCAAGGTCGTGGTCTTGGTCTTGTCGCACCGAAGTGGGAACCTTTGGGGGATTCCTTGGGAACCTACGCTTGTCCTTGCCCCCTTAGCACAAAAGAGGAAATTGTCTCTGCTGCGCCCGCTGGCGCCCGCCTGCCCTGACCTTCATGGCTCACATCATCGCAACCTCCTGAGGCTGGGCACTGCATAGGAATCTCCGCTCCTCGGGAGGCGTCCTGGGGAGACTGCTCCTCTGGAGGTCTTGGCATCGTTCCCTTCGCGAGGCCGGGCCCCTTGCGAGGGTCTTGTTTTGCGGGGTTTGTCGCCAGGCCGTACCGGGTTGTCGAGGTGGGCCACGCCTTGGGCCGCAGGCAGGCAAGTCTAGGTACCCCCGATCCCAGAACGCCGACAGGGACCAACGGCATGTCCTAGAAGACCGTGGAGGGAAGACGTGCGTATCACCATAGAGCGACACCGGAAAGAACACCGCCAATCCGACAGGCGCAACGGCCCAGATGCTGGCGACCCCGCACCCGGTGCTGGCGGGTACGTGCCTTATGAGGTTGGGTGCCCTGACTTCACTCGCGAGCTGCGACAGGTCCGCTGGCCATCGGTCCGAGCTTTCAAGCCTGAACTGGCAGAGAAATATGACGGGAAGCTATACCCGGCGGAATTTTTGGGCATCTATACGATAGCCGTTCAAGCCACCGGGGGAAGAGATGAGAAGGTGCTCGCCAATTATTTCCCTTTGGCGCTCAAGCTAAATATGAGATCGTGGCTGATGCACCTGCCGGAGAACTCTATTTCATCATGGGCAGACCTGTGCAATGAGTTTGTCGGCGCCTTCATGGGTGGCCACCAGGAGCCAGGACAGCCCAGCGACCTGCAAGTCCTTCTGCAGAAGGAGGGAGAAACCTTGCGGAAGTACATTCAGAGATTCAGTCGAGTACACCGCAATATTCCGGAGATACACCCCGCAGCCGTGATTGCCGCGTTCCATTCGAACGTGCGCAACAGGAGGATGCGGACCAAGATGAATGTTAGACTCCCCAAGACGGTCAGTGAGTTCTACACATTGGCGAACAAGTGTGCTCATGCCGAGGAAGGAAGGCGACTCCCCAGAGAGGAGGCTGGCATCGAAGTCGACTCAGACAACAACGACGATGCCCTTGGCCCGAAGGGGAAAAGCCGAAGGCACAACAAGAAGTGTAAGGGAAAGGCAGTATTGGCCGTTGAGAGCTCTGGTGATCTCAGTACCGGCAAGAAGGCCAAGGCCGAGGCCCTCGGCAAGGGAGCTGTCGCGTGCGCTGATTGCCAGGAGGCCGCGGCGGCAAAGAAAACCGGAAAGTCCGACGGGCCATATTGCAAAATCCACCGCACCAAAGGTCATGATCTCGAAGAATGCCGCCAAGTTGTGCAGCTTGCTAAGAAGCAGAAGGCTGAATATGAGAAGCATGAAAAGGAGAGAGAGGCCAAGATGGTGCTGCCGGCAAGGGCCGTGCTGGTATAGGAGGCCGCCGCGGCAAGGCCCCACAGCAGAAGGAAAAACCTGCTAGAGGCCGTGAGAAGAAAGAAGGAGATGATATGATTGATGATGAGGATGATGGAGAAGAATCTAGTGATCGAGAATTCCAGAAGGCAACTGAAGCCATTTGTGTTGACGGGGGTGCGTCCTTGCATTCCTCTCATCGCCAGCTCAAGCAGTGGGTGCGTGAGATCAACACCATGGAGCCAGCTGCAGAGTCCAAAAGGCCACTCAAATGGTCCCACACGCCTATCATCTTTGACAAACAGGATCATCCTGACCGCACCACTGCGGTCAGATGTTTGCCGTTGTTGGTCTCCTCAACAACCCGCAACCTCAAAGTAACCAAGATGTTAGTTGGCGGCGGGGCGGGGTTGAACTTAATCTCCCCTAAAGTGGTTGAAAGGCTATAGATCCCTGACGAAGAGCTCAAAGCTACGGGTACGTTCCAAGGAATCAACCCCGGCAGGAGCCGACCCAAGGGAAATATCACTTTGCCTGTAACGTTTGGCGGGGAGTTGAACTACCAGACTGAGAAGGTGGTGTTTGATGTGGTCGAACTCCCTCTGCCTTACAATGGAATTCTTGGTCGCCCAGCTCTAGCAAAATTCATGGCAGCATCCCACTATGCTTACAACACTTTGAAGATGCCAGGGCCCATGGGAATCATCTCCATTCCATCTGATAAGAAGGACGCAGTTATATGCATGGACAAGATGTATCGAGACGCGGTAGTAACTGAGGTCGCAGAAACCCCAGCTCCCGCCAAGGAATCAGAGAAGGGGAAGAAGTCTAGCAGGGACAATGACAAGGACTCCGGGAAGCGTGCCTCTTCCGAGTGCGCTGCACCTGTCGATGACCTGCCGGAGAGTTCCACTAGCAAAAGATCCAAGATCACCAGTCCTGCGACGAACAAGATCCCGGCAGGGCAGGATGGCGCTGATGGTACGTTCACCATCAGTGTCACCGTTAATGACAAATAGGAAAGCCCGCACGTTGCCTTCCTGCGGGTGAATGTCGATGTGTTTGCCTGGCAACCATCTGACATCCCCGGTGTTCCCAGGGAGGTAATTGAGCACGACCTTGCTGTCTGCCCTCATGCCAGGCCCGTCAAGCAAAAAGTTAGAAAACAAGCCTTGGAGCGGCAACAGTTCATCATCGAAGAGATCAAGAAGCTCGAAGCAGCTGGTTTGGTCAGAGGAGTGTTGCATCCAACTTGGTTAGCCAACCCGGTAGTGGTGCGCAAGGCGAATGGGTAATGGAGGCTCTGCACTGATTTCACTGACTTGAACAAAGCATGCCCGAAGGACCCTTTTCCCTTGCCGCGCATCGATCAGATTGTTGATTCCACTTCCGGGTGTGACCTGCTTTCCTTCTTGGATGCATACTCCGGATACCACCAGATATACATGGCCAAGGAAGATGAGGAAAAGACCGCGTTCATAACTCCGTGTGGCACGTACTACTTTGTACGTATGCCCTTCGGGTTAAAGAGCGTTGGTTCTACCTTTGCAAGGGCCGTGCAGATTGGATTTGAACCTCAGTTGCACAGGAACGTGGAAGCTTACATGGATGACATAGTGGTTAAAACTATAGATGAAGCAACCCTCATACAAGACTTGGAAGAAACTTTTATGAACTTGCGCAAGATCAATTTGAAGCTCAATCCTGAGAAGTGTGTGTTTGGCGTCCCATCCGGCAAGCTGCTTGGTTTCTTTGTATCTCAGCGAGGAATAGAAGCCAATCCTGACAAGATCAAAGCAATCGAGAAGATACAAGTGCCCAAGTCCGTCAAGGACGTAAGACGCTTGGCCGGGTGCATTGCCGCGTTGAGTAGGTTCATCTCCAAATCCGCTGAACGCGCCCTGCCATTTTTCAAGATTCTGAAAAAGGCCGGCCCGATGAAGTGGACCCCGGAAGCAGAAGCAGTGCTGCAAGATCTGAAAGCTTACCTTTCCTCCGCTCCCACCTTGGTCGCGCCTAAACCACAAGAACCGTTGCTGCTATACTTGGCGGCAACGAATCAAGTGGTTAGTGCAGCGCTGGTGGCGCAGAGAGAAGTGGATGAAGATACAGTTGTTGTGACTGATTTCGCCAGGGGAGGAACCGAAGCATCTGCGGCAGGACCTGATATAGACCAAGGGGAACCTAAACAAGCGAACGAAGGCAGTTTCAAGGAAGTGGCAAAGAACAAAGTGGTACAGCGACCAGTATACTTTGTCAGCTCCTTGTTACAAGGGGCTAGGTCAAGGTACTCTGGAGTGCAAAAGCTAATCTTCGGCCTTATCATGGCCTCGAGGAAACTGCGCCACTACTTCCAAAGCCACGAGATCACAGTTGTCATCCGCTTTCCGCTGCAACACATATTAAGGAACCCCGAAGCCACTGGCAGGATAGTTGAATGGGTGCTAGACCTGTCAAGTTTTGGTTTGAAGTATGAGAGCACTTCCACAATTCAGAGCAGGGCGGTGGCGGAATTCATTGCGGAATGGACGCCCACGCAGACGAAGAGGTTCCTGAGACAATTCTCCCCGGCAAAGAAGTGCCTAAGGAATGGATCATGTATTTTGACGGTGCTTTCTCGCTTCAGGGTGCCAGAGCAGGCATGCTTCTCGTCGCCCCCACCGGAGAGCATCTCAAATATGTGGTTCAAATGCACTTTCCCCGGGAGGAGGCCACCAACAACACCGTTGAGTATGAGGGGCTCCTTGCCGGACTCAGAATCGTGGTGGAGTTGGGAATCAAGAAACTGATCAGCCGAGGAGACTCTCAACTCGTGGTGAAACAAGTCAACAAAGATTATCAGAGTCTGTTGATGGAAGCATACGTGGAAGAGGTGAGGAAACTGGACGAGCACTTTGATGGATTCCAAGCAGAGCATGTACCACGAGCAGAAAACAGCATCGTTGATCATCTATCAAAGTGCGCAGCGTAGAACCTTCCTGTGGAACCAGGAACTTTTGTCCTCCATCTCACTCAACCATCAGTATCCCCGTCAACGAAGACCAGAAAAAGGAGAAAGCTGAACTCCGACAAGCATTTCCCGGTAGAGCTTCCTGAAGCCGTTGGTAGAGAGGCTGCCGGGGATAGTCTCGTTACGGTTGGTGAGCAGCTCCCTCCTGCAGAACCACGAGTTCTTGCGGTTGAGGTAAGCGCTCCCACGAATGAAGAGACACCTTTAGTCCTCGTTGTCAAGCCACAGGCTCCAACCTGGGCACAACATGTAGTCCACTTTCTTCAAACAGGAGAACTTCCCGAAGAGAAAGAAGAAGCCGAAAAAGTAGCCCATCAGTCAAGTATGTGTTTGTCGATGATACTCTGTACAGAAAAAGACCAAACGATGTGAAATTGAGGTGCATTCGCCGGGAAGATGGACTGAAGCTGTTGGCAGAGATTCATGGAGGCATGTGTGGGTCTCACATTGGATCAAGGGCCCTTGTCGGAAAAGCCTTCTGGCAGGGTTTCTATTGGCACACTGGCCTCCAGGATGCAACTGAGCTAGTCACCAAATGTGAGGCCAGCCAGTTCCATTCCAATAACATCCATCAACCAGCGCAAGCTCTCCAGACGATCCCTTTATCCTGGCCATTCTCGATCTGGGGGCTCGATATTTTGGGCCCCTTTCCCCGCGCAGTCGGGGGCTTTGAATTCTTGTTCGTAGCAATCGACAAGTTTACAAAGTGGCCTGAGGTGGAACCATTGAGAAAGGTGACTGCGCAGTCAGCTGTCAAGTTCCTGAAAGGACTAGTGTGCCATTTTGGAGTGCCCAACAGGGTGATCACCGATAATGGCACCCAGTTCACGAGCCGCACCTTTATGCAATACATCTAAATCCTTGGCAGCAAGGTCTCCTTCACCTCTGTTGCCCACCCGAGAAGCAACGGGCAAGTCGAGAGGATGAATGCTGAAGGGTTGCGAGGGCTCAAGACAAGAACTTTCGACAGACTGCGAAGAAGCGGCAAGCGCTGGATAGATGAGCCGTCGGTGGTTCTTTGGTCCCTCAGAACGACACCAAATAGAGCTACCGGCCAGACACCCTTGTCCCTGGTATATGGGGCGGAAGCAGTTCTCCCCACGGAAGTCATATACGGGTCACCTCGAGTACTTGCCTACGATGAATTAGAGCAAGAGCAGCTACGGCATGACGATGCCATGCTCCTCGAGGAAGATCGTCTCCGGGCTGCTGTGCGTGATGCTTGCTACCAGCAAGCCCTACACCGCTATCATAGCCGTAGGGTCCACACCCGGAGCCTTGACGAAGGCGACCTTGTCCTTAGGCGCGTTCAGCCCGCCAAGGGTACCAACAAGTTGACGCCGAAGTGGGAAGGCCCTTACCGGGTAGCGCGAGTCACCAGACCAGGCGCAGTCCGTTTGGAGACCGAAGATGGCATCAAAAAGTTTAATTCATGGAATATTGAGCATCTTCGTAAGTTCTACCCGTAAGGCGCGGTTGCCGGGCTCAGTCCTCGGGAACCACTTTTTGTACGAGCCTTGCCACAGTGCATGCAACCCTTTGTACAAAGCCAGGCGCAGACCCTGTGCATGCAATAATAAAGCTAGGCATTGCATCATACCATCGAACTGCATTTTTACTATGCATTTTTATGTTGCAACGTTATTGCTTTTAAGTTTTAGAAATTTGCTACAGTACTTGATGAGCCTATTATCCTTGTTGCCGCATTCTCTCTCGCCAGAGGATAGAGGCCTCTTGCCCGACATGTTTGACCACCAGGAAAACAAGAAAGGAGGGTGGAGAAACAAGGACGGTGGACCGTCATACTCCAGAAAGGAATACTACCTGAAAAGATAAGTATAATTGCATATTCCAAGATCGAAGCCATTTGCTCCATTAAGGAAGCCCTTGCTATCCTCTTTGACTATGTACCGTGGAGTCCTTAACGGAATGGAAACCCTTGTCGGGACAAGCCGTTTCCCAGCACTTGTCGCTTATCAGCTCTGTGGAGCCGCGCCGATACCGACAAGGAGCCTTACCGGGAATGATACCAGCTTGCTGCCGGGGGCTCGCTCCCCCTTGGCGCTCGCGGTACGTACTTACCCGCCAAATAGTTCCATGCGACAAAGACAAACATGCTGACACAGTACAAACAAGAGGAGAAAGGGATAGTACTTAAGGAAAAGAAATAGCATTCTTTCATTCATTTTCGGTGCAAAATGGATAAAGATTACATTATGATTAGCTAAAACTTGGCAAGCGCCTACATCTTTTTGATTTATAAAAAGATAAGTGCCCCGTAATGCCTTTCTTGTCCCTCACCTCCTAGGGATCAGGTGGAGAAGAAAAAAAAGGGCAAAAGGAGTGCTTGGCTAGGATTCGGTGCCTCCCGCCAGGGACAGCGGGACACGCCCCCGGAGGATCATGGGGATACTGCCCCCAAGCAAGGCGGATGAAGCCAGCAGGGAGGAAGAAGACGGAGGGCAGGTGCAGATTGTGGCACTGTCGAAGCATAGCTGGTGATGATGGTGCTGCCGGCAATCACGACGTGTCGGAGCTGCCATCACCGCTCTTGAAGTGTCGTGGGTTGCCGCCGCCATCTTCCTCATCGCCACCGCTCGAGGGGACACCTCCGCCGTCGTTCGAGCCCTCGACGCAGCAGCTGAGGGAAACGCCAAGCCTCCCGAAGAGCCTCACAGAGAGCATGGTCGTCCCCGTCGACCCGAGGCGAGGAAGGCTCCCTGCCCTTAAGGAGTACGCGCAGGCGAAGAGCTTCCACCCATGTGCAGAATACATAATGCCATGGGTGGGGAACTCTGCCATGACCCATGATGGACCGCTGCTGCGACCACTCACGCGCAGCCAACGGCCATACGAACGATCTTTCTCCGTCGCCTTGAAGAAGGAGCGCAGAGACCGCAGTCGACCACAGTGCTGCGTCTCCGCTATGAACTCCAGCGTGGTGTCGTCCGCGCCGCGTTCCGCCAAGCCCGAAGTAGCGGGCGACGCAGCGGTGGGTGCGCCACCATAGCTACCCCTGGCGCGGCCGCCGCGCCGCCCGCTTCCCCATCCAAGGCCCCTCCCACCAGCTTTCAGTCCAAAACCATCAACCCAAGCCGGGGGCTGGGCACGGACACAAAAAGAAGACCCTGCGGTGGCAGGCGAGCTCACTCGACCCCCCCAACCCTGACCATCAGGAGGGAAGGGACGTTCCGACGACTGGAGAAGAAGGTCTAGCTATGTGAACCTAAGATTGAGGAGGAGAAGGGAATGGATGAGTAGTGCCCGCTGTGGCCCCCTATTTATAGGGAAGGGCACGGGGGCTGGCTCTCCTCCGCTCCAAAGTGGTCGCCCATCTCCACCAATCCCACTACCCACAATCACGAGCGAACAGGTAACCGCGCCACTACTCCAATCCCTAGCGCTGCAGTTCCTGCCACTCCCATGCCTTTGAGTCATGCGCATCCACCACAAACTCCCCGCAATGCATGCGGCGCGCGTGGAGGAAACGGCATGAGGTAGTAGTAAGTGCTGGCTTGAAAGTCGGCAGTTACTCCCTCACATTGCGCGCCTGTGCATAAATTTTGGGCCTGACCCAACGGCGCTGGGTGAGCGCGTTTGGGCCAGACCCGGGGGCTCCTGTCAGTGCACTAGGACTGGGGTACCCAGTGCCCCTAACTTATGCACAGGCAGTAGTGGCAGAACCCATCAACATGCATACAGTCAAGACCAAGACTCCGACAGAAGCAACCTACGCTGGCTAAGCAACGCCGGCAAGGTCGATGCAACGGCCCAGGATGGGCCCGTACCGCGCCAGTCACATCCTCGGTGCCTGCCGGGGATCAAGGCCGTCCCCCGGTAGGAGCGAGCCGATCGGCCACAGCTCCACCGCATCGCAACGTCAGTCATTTGTCGATGCGGTGTCGATCCCTCATGTGGCTAAGTGGCTCTCGCTAAGTACGTGGCGGCGCCCTTGAAGGCAGATTATGCCCATTTGACACCCGTCCAGAGGCGTGTCAAGATACTAAGCAATAGTTAGCCAAAGCGGTGGTAGAAGCTTGCCGTGGATGTATCCCCGCACGCCACCTAGGCTGGCATTTATGGCATTTTGTCCTAAATGCCAGAGTTAGGTATGATAGCACTGTTGGCTATCTAATCACTAGATAATGTCTGTTTTGCCACTGTGGTTGCCCCTTGAGCTATAAAAGGAGGCCCAAGGCAACCTAGCTAAAGATTCGGACCTTTGGACACTTGTACTCGCGTAGTAGCTCTCCCGAAGGCAACCTTGCCTGGTTTGAGCTCTGCGTGTGCTTCGTGTTCCCCTGATCAATCCACCAAAGAAGGAGTAGGGTTTTACGCTTCCCAGTGGCCCGAACTTGGGTAAAACACCAGTGTCTCATCGTCGCGCTGTCTCACCACCTTTGCTCTTTGTGCAACGTGACCTCACCCCCGCCGAACCACAAAGGGGCCGATGGCGCCATAGGTGATCGTGTGCATCGTGACCCGACAGAATGCTTGGTGTGCTTCACTTATAAATTTTGAGCTTGGATATTGGTCTCTCTATATTCACTGAAGAATTCTCTATGAACTTCACTTATATCTTTTTGAGAGTAGTTTGATGTTCACTCTTGTGCTTCACTTATATCCTAAGAGAAAATGTTGAATGGATTGAAAGTCATAAAATGTGAAATTATATATGCTTCATATGTTGGTCCCATGGGGAGTAGTGACTTCACATACTAAGAGTATAAGCAATAAAATTTATTGGAGGTTAGCAAACATAGCATTGGTCAATAATGGTCATCCCTATTGCAATCTATTAATTCTGTAGTTGGCAAGCATCATGTGGTGGGGAAAGTTCCAGGCACATATATCCTGTTGGATATAGATGATCATGATTCATTATTGTTGACATTATCCCTGAGATAAATAAGTTCGGAGACAGAATATTAAGCCCCTATCTTCCTATGTGTTTGATTGAAACTGCTTGTTCTAAAAATATGTTTTGAGTGTTAGCAATCATGGAGGACTAAATGATAGTTGAGTATGTGGAATTTTCTAAATCAAAGCTCTTACATAGACCCTTCCTGAAAATAAGATGAATTGTAATTGTTTGATGACTGAATACATAGTTTGCTAGTTTTCAAGAAAGTTTATGTTTATACTTTAACATGTGAATAACTTGTTACTTGATCATGAGAAGTTCTATGAGAAAAGAGTTATTGTTTATGATGCTAGAAAAAGTGATTGGAAGTAACATTGATCAAACCTACATACTATGCTAGCATTCACACTTCATAAATTATTTCTTTAATCATTTACCTACTCGAGGACGAGCAGCAATTAAACTTTGGGATGATGATACGTCTCCAACGTATCGATAATTTATGAAGTATTCATGCCATATTCACCTATGATTACAATACTTTTATATGGCTTTGAATCACTTTTTATGATTTAATTAGAACTAACCCGGACTACGTTGTTTTCAGCAGAATTATCGTGCTGTAAATTTTTTTGTGCAGAAAATGAATTTTATCGGAATCGCCCGAAACTTTTTGGTGATTTTTTTGGAACATATGAGCAACATTGGAGCGAAGAACCACCGAAGGGGGTCCCACTGTTGGCCACGACCCAACAGGGCTCGCCCAGGGGGGTCAAAGGGCCCTATTAGCTCGCGGGCCCCTCGTAACTCCGTTTTGCGTGATTCCAATGCCCAAAAATCCTATAAATAGAGAAACCATCAGAAATTTGGAGAGACTCTCCGCCCCAGCGTCACATCTCTCTGTATCAAAGAAAAACAAATCTGGAGAGAAAACAGAGAGGAAACAGAGAGAGAGATCCATTCTCAGAGGGGCTCTCGCCCCTCCGGGAGCCATGGGGGCCAAGGACCAGAGGGGAGAACCTCTGTCCATCTAGGGAGAGGCATTGGAGGAGGAAGCCTAAGGGGGAGACTCTCTCCCCCCCTCTCTCCCGGTGGTGCCGAAACGCCGCCGGGGCAACCATGGTGGCGGCAATCTACACCAACAACTTCGCCGCCGTCACCACCATCACCATCCCTCATCTATCTATGGTGGTCCACTCTCCCACACCCTGCTGTAATCCCCTACTCGAACATGGTGTTTTGTGCCAAATATTATTATCCAATGATGTGTTGCCATCTTATGATGATTGAGTAGATTCCTTTTGTCCTTTGGGTTGATTGATGATCTTGATTGGCTTGAGTTGTATGTTTTATATTGGTGCTATCCTATGGTGCCTTCCGTGTCGTGCACACGTGGAGGATTCCTGCTATAGGGTGATGCAATACGTTCATGATTCGCTTATAGTGGGTTGGTGAGTGACTGAAACACAAACCCGAGTAAGGGGATTGTTGTGTATGGGAGCAAAGGGGACTTGAAGTGTTAATGCTATGGTTGGGTTTACCTTAATGATTTCTAGTAGTTGTGGATGCTTGCTAGAGGTCCAATCATAAGTTCATATGATCCAAGTACGGAAAGTATGTTAGCTCATGCCTCTCCCTCATATAAAATTGCAATAATAATTATCGATCTTGTTATCAATTGCCTAGGATGATTCCGCACACCATACCATCATTATTCCACGCTCGCTATTTGTAATATATTGTAATATATTCTATATTTATTTAGGCAGCAACTATTTTCATATTTTTGGTCTCCAATATCAATCAAAGCTATCCTCTTTATACCCACAACACAGTTTTATTTCTCGTTACTAGACAGAGGCAAACGTTCAGTGTATATAGAGTCATATCGGTGTCAGATAGGACTTGAGAGAATATTGATCTTACCTTTAGCTCCTTGTGGGCTCAACACTCCATACTTATCACTTTCGTCTTTGGAAAGTGCTACGATGATTCCTTGCACTTGGGGATTATCACCGTGCATTGCCCATTCTCACCTCGAGGATTGGTGCGAACTTTCCTGGTGCATCCAAACCCCGCAGCATGATACGCTCTGTTGCACATAAGCCTCCTTATATCCTCCTCAAAACAGCCACCATACCTACCTATAATGGCATTTCCATAGCCATTCCAAGATATATTGCCATGCAACTTCCACCGTCACATCATATGGCTAGTTCACTCATTGTCATATTGCTTTGCATGATCATGTAGTTGACATAGTATTTGTCGCAAAGCCACCGTTCATCATTGTTTCCATGCTACACTAGATCATTGCACATCCTGGTACACTGCCATAGGCATTCATATTGAGTCATATTGTTTCATAGTTCTTCATATCGAGTTATAAGTAAATAAAAGTGTGATGATAGGGCACTGTCTCGGTGAGGAAAAAAAGAGAAAAAGAAAAAACGAGAAGAAAAAAAGAAAGAAAGAAAGAAAAAAAGAAACAAAAAAGAAAGAAAAAATAAAAAAATGAGAGAAAAGAGAGAAGGGACAATGCTACTACCTCATTTTCCACACTTGTGCTTCAAAGTAGCACCATGTTTTTCATATAGAGAGACTCATGTTTTGTCACTTTCATATGCTAGTGGGAATTTTTCATTATAGAACTTGGCTTGTATATTCCGATGACGGGCTTCCTCAAATGCCTGAGGTCTTCATGAGCAAGCAAGTTGGATGCACACCCACTTAGCTTCATTCGAGCTGTCATACACTTACCTCTAGTGCATCCGCTGCATGGCAATCCCTACTCCTCGCATTGATATCTATTGATGGGCATCTCCATAGCCCGTTGATACGCCTAGTTGATGCGAGACTTTCTTTTCACGTTGACTCCTTTGATGTCTACCATCATACTCTATTCCACCCATGTGCTATATCCATGGTTCACACTTATTTATTGCGTGAATAATAAAAAGTTGAAGCGCGTTAAAAAGTACGATCCAATTGAATGACTTGGACACCATGGTGCTTGACATTTGTATTAATGTGGTGAATACCGAGCCATGCCTTACTAATATGATAAAATGAATGGGGGGTAAACATTCTTTGAGGATCGTATATTTCGAAAGATTGATGATTGTGTTACTTATGCTTATAAATATTACTATGTTGATGTTTGTTAAGTCATTGTTTCTCAATGAGTATACATTCAAGAGATTACATGTTCGGTACCATGTCACATCAAAATTTCTGTTTTTATCATTTACCTACTTGAGGACGAGCTGGAATTAAGCTTCGGGATGCTGATACGTTTCCAACGTATCTATAATATTTGATTGTTCCATGCTATAATATTATCATTCTAGGATACTTTTTGGGCATTTATTTTTTGATTCATATTATTTTTCAGCACTAACCTATTAACCTAGTGCCAAAAGCCACTTGTTGTTTTTTACATGTTTTTGGTTTTCAGGTTTACAGTACCAAACGAAGTCCAATTGCCAAAAAACTTTATGATAATTTTTTCTGGATCAAAAGAAGACCTGGAAGCTTCAGGAGAAGACCGGAGGCCGCACGAGGACCCCGCAAGCTAACAGGACGCGCCCAGGGGGGTGGCCGCACCCTGATAGCTTGTGGCCGCCCCCCTCGTCTCCTCACCCCGTACTCTGTCATATAAATTCGCATATATTCCAAAAACCATAGGGGAGCTCCCGAAACACTTTTTTCATCGCCGCAAATCTCTGTTCCGCCGCGATCTCATTTGGAGCCCTTTTCTGGTGCCATGTCGGAGGGGGGATCAATCACGGAGGGCCTCTACATCATCCTTTCTGCTCCCATGGTGATGTGTGAGTAGTTCACCGCAGACCTACGGGTCCGTATTTAGTACCTAGATGGCTATCTCTCTCTCCATGTTCTTTGTTGCCATGATCACCGCGATTCCCGCGGTGATCTATCTTATGTAATCACTCTTTGCGGTGTGTTTGTTGGGATCCAATGAGTTGTGGGTTTATGTGAAAATTATTCATGAACAAGATTTGAGTCTCCTCTGAATACTTATTTGACTCTTATTTGCATGATTATTATATCTTCATAATTCTCTTCGATCTATCGGTTTAGTTTGGCCAACTAGATTTGCTTATCTTCAGTGAGAGGGGTGCGTTGTAGTGGGTTCAATCTGGCGGTGCTCTATATCCCAGTGACATAGTAGGGGACAGGACACGTCTTTGTATTGTTGCCACTAAGGATAAAATGATGGGTTTCATTCATATTAATTGAGTTTACTTTGTCTACATCATGTCATCGTTCTCCAAGCATTACTATGTTTGCATGAACTTAATACCTAGAGAGGCAAGCATAGAAGCGCTTTCTAAGTGGACTAATAGTAGTAGATGCAGGCAGGAGTCGTTCTACTTGTTCATGGATGTGATGCCTATTTACACATGATCATTGCCGTGAATAAATATTGCATAACTACGCGATTTTCTATCAATTGCCCAACAGTAATTTGTTTACCCACTGTATGCTTTCTTCGAGAGAGAGACCTCTAGCGAACACTATGGCCCCCGGTGTCAGGGAAACGATGATCTATGGATCCGGCAAGGACCCTTTGTAATCAGGTGGGTAGGTTTCTGGCTCAAAGAGCTTCACAGATTCCCGGGTACGCAGGGGTTTAGACAGGTTCAGGCCGCCGGAGCGTAAAACCCTACGTCCTGTGTTCTTGTGGTTATGGGTGCTCATAGTACAAGGCGCAACAGCCCCGGCCAGAGGTTCCTCGGGAGTGCAGCTACGCATGTAAAATGAACAGAGTTTCGACCTTTGTAAAGGTAGCCATGGGCCTCCTTTTATACACAAGGTGTTACCACAGTGGAAAAATGGTCTTTACACCTGGCAAACAGTGGACACTGCCTCCTCCCAGAGTGTCAACAGAGGTGGTAGTGGGAAATGCCTAATTCTGACGGACTAGGACAGGCCCATTGAATGCACCGTGAGGTGTCAAGCTGGCGACGTCTCCCAGCAAGGATTGCATCTCCTTCTGTGTCGTCTGCCCAACTACCTTCTATTCTTTCGCCATGCCATGGGACGGGTGTCGTTAAAGCTGTTGTAAATCCCTCCATGCTGCCACGCGCCCCGGCCGGTTCCACCTATCTGCCTGCCCGCTCGCCACCTGGTCGATGTAGACAACCAGCCTGGCGACGTGGAGCTGGGCCTTGGCGGGGGAGTCCTTGGCGGGTGCGTGCGTCCCTGAGCCCCTGGCAAGGCATCTTGTCGGGGTTACTTTCCTTTTGCTCGTTGTATTTGGAGGAATGCTCGTGCCTGGCAAGATCTTGCCGGGATGGAGGCTACGACGTCTGTTGCATAAGTCAGGGTTCTAAGGACCCCGTTCCTTTGTACACCGACAGGAGCCCTCGGGCCTGGGCCACACGTGCGTCAGCAACGTTTGTTGGGCTAGGCCCAAAAGCAGTGCATGGGTGCACGCAGCCGCAATCTTCTACGCTTATGAAGACTTATTTTTACCTTTCCCACGACGCACAGTAACTGCGGGTCGGGGGAGTGGTGGAGCGGGGCGGTTGCCCCGAGGAGGCGCGTCCAAGAACCGCACCATGCTGGATGAGGAGTGACGCTTCCCTCGCGCCACGTGTTCTCACGTGGGGTCACGTATGGGGAAGGGAAACGGTCGCCCAATGGCGTGCTTGGCAGTGAGCAGTCGACTCACAAGCTTCCCAGTGACGCTTGAGCGTCCCCGCCTCATCCGTCATGTCTCGCGCGACGCATTTCATGCGCGAGGCCTGGTATTGGCTGAAAGGGGCGGTCGCGGGCGCTGGCTCAGGGCCAGTGCGCGTCCAGCCCAGGTCACGAACAGTTTGTCCCTTCCTCTTCCCCTGCCCTATAAAGAGGGGTGGGGGGCATGAGGGGGAGCACTACTCATCCGCGTCCTCCTACTCTTAGTTGTTATTCTTCCATCATCTCTTCTTCCCCTCACCTTCCGCCATCTCCTCCGACGCACTTCCCTCGGGATGGCAAGGGGCCGCGGTCGCGAGGTGCTGTGAGGGGAGCTTCGCAAAGCCCAATGCGGATCATGGTGACGACGGCGGAGGTCGGGTCCAGCTCCCACGGCTGGTCGTCGTCCGTGGGCCTTGGGCAAGTGGCTCCACCGTCCCGCGGAGGTCGTGGAGGCCGGATGGCTCCGGCGAACTGCGGCGGCCAAGGTGGCGATCGCGGCGGTGAGCCCCTTCCTCAACCCCACTCAGGTATCCACGCGGGATAGGAGGTGCAGGAATTTGTCGTGGTGGTCCCCCACCATCCCCGGAGCTGGTTGTGCCTCCCCAACCCATTCGCCCGGGCCATGGAGGGCAACCCGCCCCAGGGGCTATGGCTGCGGGCGGATGGCTGTTGTAACGACCCCGCCTGGGTGGCCGTCGACCTCTCCGTCGGAGGCGCAATGTTTCTGACATGAGGGTGGAAATTGTTCACCTGCTCCCGTGGCTTAGGCCCAGGGCATCTCCTCCACTTCAGGTTCGACGGCGCCGCCACCCTCTTCGTGAAGATCTTTGGGGCGTCCGCTTGGAGTGCTGCGTGGAGAGCCCGAGCGGGAGCGACTACGATTCCTCCAGCGATAGTGACGACGACAGCACCTTCGGCATCAAGTGGGAGTAGTCCGACTAGGCGTGCATGGCGTCGTAGCTAGGGTTTAAGGGATCCGGGAACGAGGCTCCATCCACGAGACCTCGTTTCTGGATCAATTTTTTTTACTGAACACTGTAAGGGGAAAAAACCCGACAACCTTTTTAACCTTTATTGAAGCAGGAGTACAAGATATTTACATTGTTACCTCGGTAACCCAAAGAAAAGGAAACAAGGAAATCTAATGCACCTAATCTAAGGGAAAAAAGAACTACATTCAAGGGGGCAGGAAAGATACCCACTTAACCAGGTCCTCCTTAAACCGAGGCTTAATCCTGTGTGCCAACAAAGACATATCTGTCACAAATCCTGATTTCCAAACCACAAACATGGGCCTGACGTTCTGGAATACTTTGGCGTTTCTCACTAACCAAATATGCCAACAAGCAGTGAACACCACCTCAGAGAAGAAAGGCTTCTGAAATGTTCTTTTTGCATGAGAGACAGCAGCTGACATGTCATTACTATCACCCCAGCCAATTTGCAAATAATTCCAGGCTCTGTGACTGAAGAGACAAGTGAAGAATAAGTGATCCCTATCTTCCCTGACCTGTGCATGACATATCTTGCAATTAACACCATCTTCCATATGCCAATTTCTCCTTTCCACCATATCCTTGGTGTTTAGCCTATCCATGATAAGCATCCAAGCAAACACCTTAATCTTTAGGGTGCAACAGCTAGCCCAAATCCAGGTTAGTAAAGGATTAAATGTTTGCTCTGTATGGGCATATGAGTAGAATGATTTTGGAGTATAAGGCTTATTTGTTCCCTGCCAAGACCAAACTTCACACTGATTGGGACTCAGATCAAGCTCCCCCAGAAAGGTTTGAAGTGTTGATAATTCTACAAAGGCTTGCTCAGAAAAAGGCAAGTTGAACCAGGTAGATAGGTCATTACCATGCAATCCATCTTTCACCATTGTCCATGGATCCTTAACATAGGAGAAGAGCCTTGGGAATCGTTCTCTGAGTGGAATCTTTGAATTTCTAATGTTCCACCTATCCTGCCAGAACAAAGCAGTATCTCCTTGGTGGACCTGTACCCATGTAACTTCTCTGAAATTATCCAGCAACTTCAAGATATTCCTCCACCAATATGATCCATAAGGTTCAGTACCCGGTGGTACCCTCTCATGGTAATAGGTATTCCATATTAATTTAACCCATGGCAGATCATTCCTGTTAAGGAACTTATTGGCATGCTTCATTAACAATACTGCATTTTGCAGGCCAGGATTGAGAATTCTCAGTCCACCTTTATTCTTGGGTCTACAAATCAACTCCCATGCTGCTAGGGATGGGGAATGCTCCTGCCTATTCCTTCTCCAGAAACACTGTCTTTGAATCCTTTCAAGCTGTTTGAGGATACCCGGAGGGATAGACAGACTGCATAGGAAAAAGATAGGGAAGGAAGATAAAGCAGAGTTTAGATATTGTAATCTGCCACCTTGAGCTAAAAAGGAAGAACTAGAGGACATTCCCCTTTCCATACTAGTGACCAGTGGCATAAGATGCTCCATCTTAGGCTTAGAAGTACCAACTGGTAAGCCAAGATATGTGAAAGGCATATATCCAACCCTACAACCAAAGACCTGGGCAAGCCTCTCAGTTTCCTCTGGGTGGACATTGATTGGGACCATTGAAGATTTGTGATAGTTGATATTCAGCCCAGTTGATTGTGAAAAAACCTTCAACATCTCTTTTAGGGCTACAAGTTGATCCTCTACAGCCGGGAAGATGAGGAAAGTATCATCAGCATATTGATTTATAGGAAAATCCTTATCATGACATGGTATGGTATAACAGCCCGAGACCGACGCTCTAGAAGATTCCCCTTTTATTCCATTGTCGCCATGTGATTCGTTTGTTTGTCGCATTCATCATCGCATCATTCGCATCATCTGCATAGCATCGGTATTCTGTCGACATGAGTTTTCAAAATGTGCATCCGTTTATAGTTGCCGGTTCTCTCCGTTTTCGTTGTCGACCGTTTTGTGCCAACCACACACGCACACGCCCGCGACATTGTTAGAAAATATATTTTAAAAGGCGCGCGGAAAATATTCTCGGATTGGGTCGAAAGTTGGCGTGCGGTCTTGATTATTTGTAGGTAGACCGCCTGCCAAGTTTCGTCGCAATCAGAGGTCATTTGAAACCCGAACGGTCAACTCTAGCGACACCGTCATCGGTTTATTATCGGACGTTTTTCGGTGTTTAAAACTCTGTCACGGGCCGCGAACTACCCTCTCATCTCAGCCCAACACCACTCTACATAGCCCACTAACCCAACTAACCAAACCCCGCGACTGGAGCCATCCGATCGCGATCACACGGTCGAAATCAATGCAAAATCCATAAGCCTAGCCCCTCATTTCCTATTTAAGCACCCCTACCCTGACTAAAATGGCTAGCCCTAGCCTCGCATCGATTTCCGTGCCCCCCCACAGTCGCGCCGCCACGTGGCACTGCTCCTCCCACCTCTAGCCACCGGCCCGCCTAGCCCATCGTGCAGCCCGCCCGAGCCCAAACCGAGCACGCCCGCAACCGCTGCCCGGTACCCCGAGCTCCTCCCGTTGGATCCCTCGCACCCGATGTCCTCCCAGACGCCTCACCGCACCGGCCGGCGACCGAGCCACCAGAGCAGCCCAGCCCCGCCGCTGACGAGCCTCCAAGCCAGACCCGCTTCGCCCCATCTCGTCCCTCTCCTCTTGTTCGCCCCTCACCTCTCCCCTCGTTCTTGTTCTACAGAAGCTCCAAGGCGCCATGGCCGCCGCAGCTCCACCATGGCCACTGATCTTCGCGTCGGCGACGTCCCAGGCTACCTCGTCATCGGGAACGGATCCCCCATGGCTGGATCTGCCGTTCCCCGTTGTCTCGTGCCCTCGCCGCAGCTCCTCCTCGCCTCCTTATGCCGGCCGATCTGGAGAGCCGCCATGGCCTCGTGCTCCTGGAGGAGTAAGCGAGGACGAGCGCTTGCCCTGCCTCTCTTCGTTGACCCGCACGTGGGCCGGCTGGCCATGCCAGGCCCAGCCGCGAGTGCCCCTAGCCCTCCAGCAACCGGCCCAATCTGGCCCGAGGTGAGCCCCCACCCGCCGTAATATCTTGTGCATTCGAAGCCTCATTATGCCGGTACCCCCGTCCTTGTAGAGCTGGTAATCGCTGTGCCCACTTAACCAGGAGGTCATGGGTTCGAAACCCAGACGCCCCAATAGTTTTGCCATGCTTTCTTTTTCGTTTTTTTCACCCACACTCACATACCACTTGGGCCGATTCAAGCCCTGAGCCGTTGCACTGAGATGCTTCGGGCCCATGCATGTTTTTATTTCCTACCCAAGGATTTAGTTATTATTCCAGTGCGCTAATAATTTCAGAAAAAGTCACTAGTTGCAATGCTCATAAGTAAATAATCATGCATTCGTTTAAAATGATTTAAATATGTAAAATGTTCAGAATTTCGTGTAGATTCACAATATGCAACATTCACACATATTAAAAATGTTTAAACTTGCTGTTTCTTTAAATTTGCGTAAATGCCATGTGAAAATGATTTATTTCATAAGTACATAACCGTAGCTCCGATTAAAATGTTCCACATATGTAACTTGACTAGAAAAATGTGTAGAATCTCATGGAACACTTTATTTTGCTGTTTAACAAATATAAAATTGTGTTAGGACAGATCTGTACCAAATTCATAATTTCCATATGAGGTCATTTTGGAAGTGCTATATGTTGCTTTCGGCCTCATTTAAAATGCCTATACGATGTAGTTATTCATGCTTCACCTCTTGCCATGATAAAAAACATTTAAAATGATTCTTAAGTTAAATAACATTAACCACATTTCTCATAATATGGAGAGTTATTATTTTGTTGTAGGTATGTTCTCCCTCTCCATTTAAAATTGCTTTAATTCTATCTTCACCTTAGGCCATGACCATCCATGTTAAACAACATTTAATATTGATGAGTACCTAAACAAGAGTGAACTAAATAATTCGAATGTGGAGTTTCGTCAATATGCAACTCGGTGCATATTGAGCTTCACTTAATGTGTAGTATTTGTTTGTGTGATTGCCATGCCTTGCATAAATAACTGGACATGCATCATATTCGATTGTGCATCATGTCATGCATATGTTGTGGTGTTTTTCGTGTGTTGATTGTTTGTTTCCAATTTGCTTCCTCTCGATAGAGTTCCGAAACCGCTTCAGAGTGTGAGGATCCGTTCGACTACGTTGGTTCGTCTTCTTCATGGACTCGATCTTCTTCCAAGCGGGATCTCAGGCAAGATGACCATTTCCCTGTATACCATTACAATCATTGCCATGCTAGTTTTCTCGTTTCTATCGCTTTGTCTTGCTACCTACCACTTGTTTGTTGACGTGGCTTGAGACTGCGTTGGTATTTCCCCAAAGAGGAAGGGATGATGCAGCACAATGACGGTAAGTATTTCCCTCAGTTATGAAACCAAGGTTATCAAACCAGAAGGAGGATCACCACCACCCAATAAGCAGCACCTCCACACAAACAACAAATACTTGCAACCCGACGCGAAAGAGAGATTGTCAATCTCTCTACTGTAAAAACATAGATTAGATAGTGATAGATAGGAGAGATAGATCTCTCAAGAACACAAATAAAAAGAGTAAATATGCAGCAATATGTTTTTGGGTTTTTGGTTTTGTAGATCTGAAAACAAAGATTGCAAAAGGATAGATCGGAAAGCAATATGTTGGAAAAGTAGACCCGAGGGGCGTAGGGTTCACTAGTGGCTTCTCTCATGAGTGTAGCGGAGGGTGGGTGAACAAATTACTGTTGGGAAATTGATAGAAACTCGAATAGTCATGACAATATCCAAGGCGATGATCATTATATAGGCATCACGTCCAAGATAAGTAGATCGACTCCTGCTTGCATCTACCACTATTACTCCACACATCGACCGCTATCCAGCATGCATCTAGTGTATTAAGTGTTGGGGAACGTTGCATGGGAAACAAAAAATTTCCTACGCACACACAAGATCTATCCATGGTGATGAGCATCTACGAGAGGGAGAGTGAATCTACGTACCCTTGTAGATCGCTAAGCGGAAGCGTTTAAGAAACGCGGTTGATGTAGTCGAACGTCTCCGCGATCCAAATCGCAAGTCGTCCCTCGATCCGATCACGAGCTAGCGCCGAACGGACGGCGCCTCCGCGTTCAACACACGTACGGCTTGATGACGCCTTCACCTCCTCGATCCAGCGAGCGATGGTGAAGTAGTGGTTGAGTTCCAGCAGCACGACGGCGTGGTGATGGTGGTGAGGAACAATCTCTGCAGGGCTTCGCCAAGCACTACGGAGATTATGACGGAGGAACTAGAGGGCTAGGGTTGCCGGCACACGGCTTGGGGAAATCTTGATGTGTCCCGTGTGCTAGCCCTGCCCCTCTATTTATATGTTGAGCCTTGGGGTCTAAACTTGGAGTAAAAGCCTCCTCCAGGTCGGTTTTGCCCGCACAAGGTCGGTTTGGCCCGCAGGGAAAGAGTCCAACTCGGATCCCTGCCGAACCGTGCACAGCCGCACACAAGCGGTAGTACCGCTTCACACAAGCGGTAGTACCGCTTGGGCGGTAGTACCGCTTCACACAAGCGGTAGTACCGCTCGGGCGGTAGTACCGCTTCACACAAGCGGTAGTACCGCTTACGCGGCAGCAAAACTACTTTTGCACTTTCCAATACCTCGTGGGCTTTTATCCCTTGGCCCATATAAAGTGTTGCTGCACCCGAACACTTCGGTAAACATGCGGAACCTCTTCCGGTGAACTTCGGAACTCTTCCGGAGATCAAAACACTATTATCACATATATCAATCTTTACCTCCGGACTATTCCGGAGATCCTCGTCATGTCCGGGATCTTATCCGGGACTCCGAACAACTTTCGGTCACCAACATAATAACTCAATTATACTAATCGTCACCAAACGTTAAGTGTGTAGACCCTGCGGGTTCGAGAACTATGTAGACATGACCGAGACACCTCTACGGCCAATAACCAATAGCGGGACCTGGATGCCCATATTGGCTCCTACATATTCTACGAAGATCTTTTATCGGTCGAACCTCTATGTCAAGGATTCAGTTAATCCCGTATGCTGTTCCCTTTGTTCTTCGGTATGTTACTTGCCCGAGATTCGATCGTCGGTATCACTATACCTAGTTCAATCTCGTTACCGGCAAGTCTCTTTACTCGTTCCGTAATACAAGATCCTGTGGCTAACTCTTTAGTCACTTTGCTTGCAAGGCTCAATGTGATGTTGTATTACCGAGTGGGCCCTGAGATACCTCTCCGTCATACGGAGTAACAAATCCCAGTCTTGATCCATGCCAACCCAACAGACACCCTCGGAGATACCTGTAGAGCACCTTTATAGTCACCCAGTTACGTTGCGACGTTTGATACACACAAGGTATTCCTCCGGTGTCAGTGAGTTGCATGATCTCATGGTCAAAGGAACAGATACTTGACATGTAGAAAACAATAGCAATAAACTGACACGATCAAATGCTACGTTTACAGTTTGGGTCTTGTCCATCACATCATTCTCCTAATGATGTGATCCCGTTATCAAATGACATCTCATGTCAATGGCTAGGAAACCTTAACCATCTTTGATCAACGAGCTAGTCAACTAGAGGCTTACTAGGGACACAGTGTTGTCTATGTACCCACACATGTATTTGAGTTTCCAATCAATACAATTATAGCATGGATAATAAACGATTATCATGAACAAGGAAATATAATAATAACCAATTTATTATTGCCTCTAGGGCATATTTCCAACAGTCTCCCACTTGCACTAGAGTCAATAATCTAGTTCATATCACTATGTGATTTACATTGTAATGAATCGAACACCCATGCAGTTCTGGTGTTGTTCATGTTTAGCCCTTGGAAGAGGTTTAGTCATCGGATCTGCAATATTTAGATCCGTGTGTACTTTGCAAATATTTATGTCGTCCTCCTTGATGTAATCGCGGATGGAATTGAAACGTCGTTTTATGTGTCTGGTCCTCTTGTGAAATCTTGGTTCCTTGGCTAGAGCAATGGCACCAGTGTTATCACAAAACAGAGTCATTGGGTTAAGCGTACTAGGCACTACTCCAAGATCTGTCATGAACTCCTTCATCCAGACACCTTCCTTCGCCGCCTCCGAGGCAGCGATGTACTCCGCTTCGCATGTAGAATCTGCTACCACGCTTTGCTTGGAACTGCACCAGCTAACCGCACCCCCATTAAGAATAAATACGTATCCGGTTTGCGAATTAGAGTCATCCGGATCAGTGTCAAAGCTTGCATCGACGTAACCCTTTATGACGAGCTCTTGATCACCTCCATAAACGAGAAACATGTCCTTAGTCCTTTTCAGGTACTTCAGGATATTCTTGACCGCCGTCCAGTGTTCCATTCCTGGATCACCTTGAAACCTTCCGACCATACTTATGGCAAGGCTGACATCGGGTCTTGTGCACAGCATTGCATACATGATAGAGCCTATGGCTGAAGCATAGGGGATGACACTCATCTTTTCTCTATCTTCTGCAGTCACTGGGCATTGAGTCTTACTCAACTTCACACCTTGCAAAACAGGCAAGAACCCCTTCTTGGACTGATCCATTTTGAACTTCTTCAAAATCTTATCAAGGTATGTGCTTTGTGAAAGTCCTATTAAACGTCTTGATCTATCTCTATAGATCTTGATGCCTAATATGAAAGCAGCTTCTCCTAGGTCCTTCATTGAAAAACTCTTGTTCAAATATTCCTTCACGCTTTCCAACATTTCTATATTGTTTCCAATCAGCAATATGTCATCCACATATAATATTAGAAACGCTATAGAGATCCCACTCACTTTCTTGTAAATACAAGCTTCTCCGTAAACTTGTATAAACTCGAACGCTTTGATCACTTCATCAAAGCGAAGATTCCAACTCCGAGATGCTTGCACCAGTCCATAAATGGATCGCTGGAGTTTGCAAACTTTGTCAGCATTCTCTGGATCGACAAAACCTTCTGGTTGCATCATATACAACTCTTCCTTAAGGTAACCGTTAAGGAACGCTGTTTTGACATCCATCTGCCAAATTTCATAATCGAAAAAGGCAGCTATTGCTAACATGATTCTGACGGACTTAAGCATCGCTACGGGTGAGAAGGTCTCATCGTAGTCAACTCCTTGAACTTGTGAAAAAACCCTTTGCCACAAGTCGAGCTTTATAGACGGTGACATTACCGTCCGCGTCCGTCTTCCTCTTAAAGATCCATTTGTTCTGAATGGCCTTACGCCCTTCAGGTAATACTTCCAAAGTCCATACTTTGTTTTCATACATGGATCCCATCTCGGATTTCATGGCCTCTAACCACTTCTCGGAATCCGGGCCCATCATCGCTTCTCCATAGCTCGTAGGTTCATCGTTGTTTAACAACATGACCTCTAAGACAGGGTTGCCGTACCACTCAGGAGCAGTACGCGTCCTTGTCGACCTACGAGGTTCGATAGCAACTTGATCCAAAGCTTCATGATCATCATCATTAACTTCCTCTTCAGCTAATGTAGGCTCCACAGAAACAACTTTCTGCGCTGCGCTACTCTCAGGTTGAAGTAAAGGTTCAACAACCTCATCAAGTTCTATCTTCCTCCCACTCAATTCTTTCGAGAGAAACTCTTTCTCAAGAAATGATCCGTTTTTAGCGACAAACACTTTGCCCTCGGATCTGAGGTAGAAGGTATACCCAATTGTCTCTTTTGGGTATCCTATGAAGATGCATTTCTCCGCTTTGGGTTCCAGCTTTTCAGGCTGAAGCTTTTTGACATAAGCATCACATCCCCAAACTTTAAGAAACGACAGTTTTGGCTTCTTGCCAAACCAAAGTTCATATGGCGTCGTCTCAACGGATTTCGATGGTGCCCTATTTAAAGTGAATGCAGCTGTCTCTAATGCATAACCCCAAAACGATAGTGGCAAATCGGCAAGAGACATCATAGATCGCACCATATCCAATAAGGTTCGATTACGACGTTCGGACACACCATTACGCTGTGGTGTTCCAGGCGGTGTCAATTGTGGAACAATTCCACACTGTCTTAAGTGACTGCCAAACTCATAACTCAGATATTCTCCTCCTCGATCAGATCGTAGGAATTTAATCTTCATGTTACGATGATTCTCAACTTCACTCTGAAATTGTTTGAACTTTTCAAATGTTTCAGACTTGTGTTTCATTAAGTAAATATACCCATATCTACTTAAGTCATCAGTGAAGGTGAGAAAGTAACGATAACCACCGCGCGCCTCAATACTCATCGGACCGCACACATCAGTATGTATGATTTCCAATAAGTCACTTGCCCGTTCCATTGTTCCAGAGAACGGCGTTTTAGTCATCTTGCCCATGAGGCATGGCTCACATGTTTCAAGTGATTCAAAATCAAGTGACTCCAAAAGTCCATTAGCATGGAGCTTCTTCATGCGTTTTACGCCAATATGACCTAAACGGCAGTGCCACAAGAAAGTGGTATTATCATTATCAATTCTACATCTTTTGGCATCAATGTTATGAACATGTGTATCATTACTGTCGAGATTCAATAAGAATAAACCCCTCACATTGGGTGCATGACCATAAAAGATATTACTCATATAAATAGAACAACCATTATTCTCTGATTTAAATGAGTAACCGTCTCGCAATAAACAAGATCCAGATATAATGTTCATGCTTAACGCAGACACCAAATAACACTTATTTAGGTTCATCACTAATCCCGACGGTAATCGAAGAGCGAGCGTGCCGACGGCGATCACATCAACCTTGGAACCATTTCCCACGCGCATCGTCACTTCGTCCTTTGCCAGCCTCCGTCTATTCCGCAGTTCCTGTTTTGAGTTGCAAATATGAGCAACCGCACCGGTATCAAATACCCAGGCACTACAACGAAAGTTGGTAAGGTACACATCAATAACATGTATATCATATATACCTTGTTTGTTGTTGGCCGCCTTCTTGTCAGCCAAATACTTGGGGCAATTCCGCTTCCAGTGTCCAG
Organism: Elymus sibiricus; assembly: GCA_039707655.1. Taxonomy (NCBI): domain Eukaryota; kingdom Viridiplantae; phylum Streptophyta; class Magnoliopsida; order Poales; family Poaceae; genus Elymus; species Elymus sibiricus. Next base: position 226,084,664 of record CM077665.1, on the reverse strand, counting down.
TTCCCTTGCAATGAAAACACACAGTTTCTGGTTTGGGTCCAGCCTTGGGTTTCTTCATGAGAGGAGCAACTGCTTTGCCACTCTGCTTGGAGTTACCCTTCTTACCCTTGCCATTTTTCTTGAAACTAGTGGTTTTATTGACCATCAACACTTGATGCTCCTTCTGAATTTCAGACTCAGCGGCTTTCAGCATCGCAAACAGCTCGGCAACTGACTTGTTCATCCCGTGCATGTTATAGTTCAACACGAAGCTCTTGTAGCTAGGTGGCAATGATTGAAGAACTCTGTCAGTGATAGCCTCTGGCGGAAGGGGCATCCCTAACTCAGCCAGACGGGTGGAGTACCCAGACATTCTGAGCACGTGATCACTGATAGACCCGTTCTCCTCCATCTTGCAAGCATAGAACTTATCGGAGATCTCATATCTCTCGATCCGGGCATTCTTCTGAAAGATAAACTTCAATTCCTGGAACATCTCATATGCTCCATGACGTTCAAAACGTCTTTGAAGTCCCGGTTCTAAGCCATACAACATTGCACATTGAACTATTGAGTAATCATCAGAACGAGCCTGCCAGGCGTTCACAACGTCTAGAGACTCAACTGGAGCAGGTGGATCACCAAGCGGTGCATCAAGGACATAAGCCTTCTGGGAAGCCGTAAGGATAATCCTTAGATTACGGGCCCAGTCCACAAAGTTACTTCCATCATCTTTCAACTTAGCTTTCTCTAGGAACGCAATAAAATTCACGGGTGCTACTGCGCGAGCCATGATCTACAACATAAATATAGCAAAGACAACTTAGACTATTGTTCTAGATAATGAGTTTAGTTAATCATATTACTTTAAAAACTCCCACTCAAATTGACATCCCTCCGGTCATTCAAGTGTAACATGATCCAAATCCACCAACTCAAGTCCGATCATCACGTGAGTTGAGGTGGTTTCAATGGTGAACATATTCATGTTGATCATATCTATTATATGACTCATGTTCGACCTTTCGGTCTCTTGTGTTCCGAGGCCATGTCTGTACATGCTAGGCTCGTCAAGTTTAACCCGAGTGTTCCGCACGTGCAACATGGCTTACACCCGTTGTATGCGAACGTAGAGTCTATCACACCCGATCATCACGGCGTGTCTCGAAACGACGAACTTTCGCAACGGTGCACACTTGGGGAGAACACAATTTATCTTGAAATTTAAGTGAGGCATCACCTTATAATGCTACCGTCGTCCTAAGCAAAATAAGATGCATAAAAGGATTAACATCACATGCAAATCATAAGTGACATGATATGGCCATGAACTTGTGCTTTTGATCTCCATCTCCAAAGCACCGGCATGATCTCCATCGTCACCGGCATGACACCATGATCTCCATCATCTTGATCTCCATCAACGTGTCGCCATAAGGTTGTCGCGCCGACTGTTGCTTCCACGACTATAGCTAACGTTTAGCGATAAAGTAAAGCATTACATAGCGCTTAATGATTGACACGCAGGTCATACAATAATTAAAGACAACTCTATGGCTCCTGCCAGTTGCCGTACTCATCGACATGCAAGTCGTGATATTCTATACAACACATGATCATCTCATACATCACATATATCTCATCATGTAATTGGCCATATCATATCACATCATACCCTGCAAAAACAAGTTAGACGTCCTCTAATTGTTGTTGCAAATTTTACGTGGCTGCTACGGGTTTGCAAGAACCGTTCTTACCTACGCAAAATCACAACGTGGTGTAGTGATTGCTTTTTGATCTTCTAAAAGAACCCTCTTCATTGAAATCGATTCAACTAAAGTGAGAGAGACAGACACCCGCTAGCCATCTTTATGCAACGAAGTTACATGTTAGTTGAAGGAACCTGTCTCGCGTAAGTGTACGCGTAATGTCGGTCCGGGCCGCTTCATCTCACAGTACCGCCGAATCAAATATCAACTAGTAACGGCAAGCAATATGTATACAACCACGCCCACAACTCGTTTGTGTTCTACTCGAGATCTCATCTACGCATAGACCTGGCTCATGATGCCACTGTTGGGGAACGTTGCATGGGAAACAAAAAATTTCCTACGCACACACAAGATCTATCCATGGTGATGAGCATCTACGAGAGGGAGAGTGAATCTACGTACCCTTGTAGATCGCTAAGCGGAAGCGTTTAAGAAACGCGGTTGATGTAGTCGAACGTCTCCGCGATCCAAATCGCAAGTCGTCCCTTGATCCGATCACGAGCTAGCGCCGAACGGACGGCGCCTCCGCGTTCAACACACGTACGGCTTGATGACGCCTTCACCTCCTCGATCCAGCGAGCGATGGTGAAGTAGTGGTTGAGTTCCAGCAGCACGACGGCATGGTGATGGTGGTGAGGAACAATCTCTGCAGGGCTTCGCCAAGCACTACGGAGATTATGACGGAGGAACTAGAGGGCTAGGGTTGCCGGCACACGGCTTGGGGAAATCTTGATGTGTCCCGTGTGCTAGCCCTGCCCCTCTATTTATATGTTGAGCCTTGGGGTCTAAACTTGGAGTAAAAGCCTCCTCCAGGTCGGTTTTGCCCGCACAAGGTCGGTTTGGCCCGCAGGGAAAGAGTCCAACTCGGATCCCTGCCGAACCGTGCACAGCCGCACACAAGCGGTAGTACCGCTTCACACAAGCGGTAGTACCGCTTGGGCGGTAGTACCGCTTCACACAAGCGGTAGTACCGCTCGGGCGGTAGTACCGCTTCACACAAGCGGTAGTACCGCTTACGCGGCAGCAAAACTACTTTTGCACTTTCCAATACCTCGTGGGCTTTTATCCCTTGGCCCATATAAAGTGTTGCTGCACCCGAACACTTCGGTAAACATCCGGAACCTCTTCCGGTGAACTTCGGAACTCTTCCGGAGATCAAAACACTATTATCACATATATCAATCTTTACCTCCGGACTATTCCGGAGATCCTCGTCATGTCCGGGATCTTATCCGGGACTCCGAACAACTTTCGGTCACCAACATAATAACTCAATTATACTAATCGTCACCAAACGTTAAGTGTGTAGACCCTGCGGGTTCGAGAACTATGTAGACATGACCGAGACACCTCTACGGCCAATAACCAATAGCGGGACCTGGATGCCCATATTGGCTCCTACATATTCTACGAAGATCTTTTATCGGTCGAACCTCTATGTCAAGGATTCAGTTAATCCCGTATGCTGTTCCCTTTGTTCTTCGGTATGTTACTTGCCCGAGATTCGATCGTCGGTATCACTATACCTAGTTCAATCTCGTTACCGGCAAGTCTCTTTACTCGTTCCGTAATACAAGATCCTGTGGCTAACTCTTTAGTCACTTTGCTTGCAAGGCTCAATGTGATGTTGTATTACCGAGTGGGCCCTGAGATACCTCTCCGTCATACGGAGTAACAAATCCCAGTCTTGATCCATGCCAACCCAACAGACACCCTCGGAGATACCTGTAGAGCACCTTTATAGTCACCCAGTTACGTTGCGACGTTTGATACACACAAGGTATTCCTCCGGTGTCAGTGAGTTGCATGATCTCATGGTCAAAGGAACAGATACTTGACATGCAGAAAACAATAGCAATAAACTGACACGATCAAATGCTACGTTTACAGTTTGGGTCTTGTCCATCACATCATTCTCCTAATGATGTGATCCCGTTATCAAATGACATCTCATGTCAATGGCTAGGAAACCTTAACCATCTTTGATCAACGAGCTAGTCAACTAGAGGCTTACTAGGGACACAGTGTTGTCTATGTACCCACACATGTATTTGAGTTTCCAATCAATACAATTATAGCATGGATAATAAACGATTATCATGAACAAGGAAATATAATAATAACCAATTTATTATTGCCTCTAGGGCATATTTCCAACATTAAGTTCATGGAAAAACAGAGTAATGCAATAAGAATGATGACATGATGTAGACAAGATCTATTCATGTAGGAATAGACCCCATCTTGTTATCCTTAATAGCAACGATACATGCGTGTCTTGCTTCCCCTTCTGTCACTGGGAAAGAACACCGTAAGATCGAACCCATCACAAAGCACCGCTTCCCATGGCAAGAAAAATCGATCTAGTCAGCCTAACTAAACCAAAGATTTGGAGAAGAAATAAGAGTCTATAAGTAATCATGCATATAAGAGATCAAAGAAGACTCAAATAATATTCATGGATAGAAACTGATCATGAACTCAAAATTCATCATATCCCAACAAACACACCGAAAAAGTTTACATCAAATAGATCTCCAAGAGACCATTGTATTGAGAATCATAAGAGAGAGAGAAGAAGCCATCTAGCTACTGCCTACGGACCCGTAGGTCTATGGTGGACTACTCACGCATCATCGGAGAGGCACCTATGAGGAATATGAACCCCCCCCCCCCCCATGATGGTGTTTAGATTGGATCTCGAGGTTCTCGAACTTGCGGCAGCTGGAATTGTGTTTCGTCGACTCCCCTAGGGTTTTTGGAATATTTGGGAATTTATAGGCATCAGAGGTGGTGGAGAGGAACCCCGAGGAGGGCACAACCCATCAGGGCGCGCCGGGGCCCCCTTGTAGCGCCCTTCTGGGTTGTGGTCTCCTCGGCCCACTCCCCCAGCACTTCTTTGGCCCATTGGGTGTCTTATGGTCCAGAAAAAATTTCCAAAAAGTTTTGTCGCGATTGGACTCTGTTTGGTATTGATTTTCTGCGAAGTAAAAAACAAGCAACAGTAACTGGCACTTTGGCACTATGTCAATAGGTTAGTCCCAAAAAATGATATAAAGTTGATGATTGTAAAACATCCAAGAATGATAATATAATAGCATGGAACAAGCAAAAATTATAGATACGTTGGAGACATATCAGCATCCCCAAGCTTAATTCCTACTCGTCCTCGAGTAGGTAAATGATAAAAACAGAATTAATGATGTGGAATGCTGCCTAACATGTTCATCACATTCTTTTCTTTTGTATAGCATGGACATTTGGACTTGTAAATGATTCAAAGCAATAGTCTAGTTTTAACATAATGACTTCAATACTCAAGCATGTAAACAAGCAACCATGTCTTTCAAAATATCAACACTAAAGAAAGTTATCCCTAGCCCATCATGCTCAATCATTGATCCATTCATGAAGCACACTCAAATATTAGCTATGCCCACTGCTCAAGTACGTTCATAGTGCCCCCTAGTTGGTGCTTTATAAGAGAAGATGGAGACTCAAAGTAAAAATAAAAATTGCATAAAGTAAAACTTAGGCCCTTCGCAGAGGGAAGTAGGGATTTGTAGAGGTACCAGAGCTCAAGGTTTAAATTGAGAGAGAGAAATATTTTGGGTGGCATGCTTTTCCTGTCAACGAAAACGACAAAGTAGCTCACAATACTTTCCATGCTAGATATATCATAAGCGGTTCCCAAACAGAAAATAAAGGTTATTCCTTTTTCCACCAAACTTTCACTTTCCATGGCGGGCTGTATCTACGGTTGCCTTCCATACCAACACTTTCCAAGGAATTTATTATTTGACAACATAAAGTAAATATTTTTTTTCCTTTTTCATTTTGGGAATGGGCATCCCTATTACCGCCGCACTCTCATGCAATGACAAGTGAATAAACACTCATCTTGAGAATAACACATCTAGCATGGAAAACTATTGGACACTCCCCACCGTTTCATGAGCGGTACGGGCACACAAAAGAGAAAATTTATTTTGAAAATTTAGAGATGGCACATACAAATTTGCTTGGAATGGCATGGAAATACTGCATATAGGTAGGTATGGTGGACTCATAAGGCAAAACTTGGTTTAAGGATTTTGGATGCACAAGTAGTATTTCTACTTAGTACAAATGGAGGCTAGCAAATAGATTAGGAAGCAACCAAACCAAGAAACAAAAATTCACATAAGCGAGCATTGAGCATAACTAACACTGAATAATGCACCACAAGTAGGATGTAACTTCATTGCATAACTATTGACTTTCGTGCATGCATAGGGAATCACAAACCTTAACACCAATATTCCTACTAAGCATAATTACTCACTAACATGACTCACATATTACTTTCATCATGTTTCAAAACTATTACAAGGAATCAAGTTTAATTTGCCCAATGATCTTCATGAAAGTTTTTATTATATCCTCCTTGGATATCTATCACTTTAGGACTAGTTTCATATATTGCCATTGCTTTTTGGCAAGCTCAAACAAATTTAAGTGAAGCATATGAGCATAAAGATTTCATCTCTCAAAAAGGTATAAGTGAAGCATGAGAGGATTTCTTCAAAATTTACCTACTCTCAAAATAACCTAAGTGAAGCATGAGAGTATTTCTACAAAAAATTCGAAGCACACCATGCTCAAAAAGATATAAGTGAAGCACTGGAGCATTTCTATAGCTCAAAAAGTTTAAGTGAAGCACATAGAGCAATTCTAACAAATCATAGCACGATTTTGGCTTTCTCAAATAGGTGTGTCCAGCAAGGATACAAAGGAAAAACTAACAAACAAAGCAAGTAAAGATACAAGACGCTCCAAGCAAAACTCATGATATGTGACAAATAAAAATATAGCTCCAAGTAAAATACCGATGGTCGTTAGAAGAAAGAGGGGATGCCACTCGGGGGCATCCCCAAGCTTAGTTGCTTGTTTCTATTTGGATATATCTTGGGGGTGCGGTAGCATCCCCAAGCTTAGCCTTTTATCACTCCTTATTCCTTCATCCATCGTGATCTCACCCAAAACTTGAAAACTTCAATCACACAAAACTCAACAAAATCTTCGAGAGATCCGTTAGTATAATAAATCAAATCACTACTTTAGGTACTGTTGCAAACCCATTCATATTTTATTATTGCATTATACCTACTGTATTTGAACTTTACCATGGCTCATACCCTTCAATATAACCCATAGATTCATCAAAACAAGCACACAATGCAACGAAAACAAAATCTGTATTAAATAGAACAGTATGTAGTAATCTGTACTCTAACCATACTTCTGTAACTCTAAAAATTCTGAAAAATAAGACAACGTAAGGAATTTTTATAGAAACACTATGTCAAAATTTCAGCTCAAGATCACGTTCCAGCAAAAAACGAAAATTTCTATTTCAGATTCAGCATCGCTTCTACTCATCCTATGAATCATCCTAAAGGCTTTACTTGGCACAAACACTAAATAAACCATAAAACACAATCATAACAAAGGCATAATTGTGTCAACACTCAAAAACAGAAAGGAAAAAAGCAAAAATTTATTTATTCATTGGGTTGCCTCCCAATCAAGCGCTATCATTTTACACACCTAGTTAGGCATAGTGCATACATTCAAGTATTGTCATCTTTGGTTTTGGCTACTTTTGTGAGGGCCTTCTCGAATCCGGGGGGCTCTTTCCGCTTCCCCAAATTTTCAGGCGAAGAGACCATCTTAAGATCCAAAATATCCAAACGCTTATTGCAAAAGGTAATTAAGTGTTCAAGCGATTGACGTTCCCACTAATATGTTTGAGGGGTTCGTGATATTTTTGTAACTCGGCCAAGTGCTTATGTAAGTCAACCAATTTGTCAAGAATTTGAACTCCCTCTTGAGAAAAAGCAAGCCCCTTTTTTTGAGGAGGAACCCCCAAAAACCCTTCCAAAACTTCATAAGCGGCATTTGCATCAAGTTCAATAAAATTCCCCTTTGAGGCAAAAACCAAAATCTCTCTATGATGCAAAGCCAATCCAATGTAAAAATTTCTAAGCAAGACTTTTGCGTCACCTTTTAGATTGGAAATACGATAGGATTCCATTAGCCTATACCAGGCATCTTTCAAATTTCCCCCTTGTTTTTGTTTGAAGTATAGAACTTCAAAATCTGGTGAGAAAGGGGGAGTAGTGACGCTAGTCATAGCAACAAGCAAGAGATCCGACGAGAAAAAGGCAAACGGAAAAGAAGGCCAATAAAATGGCAAATTGGTGAAGTGGGGGAGAGGAAAACGAGAGGCAAATGGCAAATAATGTAATTGCAAGAAGATGAGATTTGTGATTAGGAACCTGGTAGATAATGATGGAGTCCCCTCAGCGCGTACGATAGGCATGTAGAAGGGACCGCTTCCTCCCCGGCAACGGCGCCAGAAATTCCTTTGACGTGGCTTGAGACTGTGTCGGTATTTCCCCAAAGAGGAAGGGATGATGCAGCACAGCCACGGTAAGTATTTCCCTCAGTTATGAAACCAAGGTTATCGAACCAGTAGGAGGATCACCACCACCCAATAAGCAGCACCTGCACACAAACAACAAATACTTGCAACCTGACGCGAAAGAGAGGTTGTCAATCTCTCTACGGTAAAAAGATAGATTAGGTAGTGATAGATAGGAGAGATAGATCTCTCAAGAACACAAATAAAAAGAGTAAATATGCAGCAATATGTCTTTGGGTTTTTGGTTTTGTATATCTGAAAACAAAGATTGCAAAAAGATAGATCGAAAAGCAATATGTCGGAAAAGTAGACCCGAGGACCGTAGAGTTCACTAGTGGCTTCTCTCATGAGTATAGCGCACGGTGGGTGAAAATTACTGTTGGGCAATTGATAGAAAATCGAATAGTCATGACGATATCCAAGGCGATGATCATTATATAGGCATCACGTCCAAGATAAGTAGACCGACTCGTGCCTGCATCTACCACTATTACTCCACACATCGACCGCTATCCAGCATGCATCTAGTGTATTAACTTCGTGGAAAAACAGAGTAATGCAATAAGAACGATGACATGATGTAGACAAGATCGATTCATGTAGGAATAGACCCCATCTAGTTATCCTTAATAGCAACTGAAAGCACATTTTCTCCCTTGGTGGTTTTGGTAATTAATAACAACATATATGTCATTGACCTAATGTTTCCACTAAGTATATTTCAGGAAAAGTTCAATGATGAGTTGGCAAAAGGATTGTGGAGAAACGCCTAGATGCAAGGAAATGGATTGGCAAAGCTTCAAGCAAGAGGACTCTACATTTTACTTTGTGAGAAATCACTTTTAGTCCATAGGAAAGCCAATACTATTAAAAGGGGGTAAGGTACTGTTGGTGAACAAGATGCTCCACGTGCACAAGTGATAGTCACCAAAAACACCCACAAGCTCTTCCACAAATACTCAGTCTAGAACCCTACCACTCAAATCGGTAAGACCAACAATTCCTATTCGGTCTCACCGAGATTCAAACCCTAGACAGATCCTAAGACAAACCCATCTCGGTACTACCAACATTCCATTCGGTGCCACCGAATTCAGTTGCCAACTTTTGGGTATCCTATTTTCAAGGATTGGTACCACCAAGCTTTGCCAATCGGTCTCACCGAGATTTGGACCAACTTCCTGGTTAGCCATTCTCAAGAATCGGTACCACCGAGTTTTGTGCATTGGTCTCACCGAGTTTTGGACCAACTTTCTGGTTAGCCGTTGTCAAGAATTGGTACCACCGAAATTTGAGAATCGGTCTCACCGAGTTGTGCAATCTGACCTTTAGTCATCAAATCGGTACCACCGAGATTTATGTATCGGTCTCACCGAGGTTCAAAAGTTGCTACCTTTGGAGCAACTCGGTACCACCGAGTTTTATACTTTGGTGTCACCGAGTTGGTCACTTTAGGTGTAACGGTTGGATTTTTGGGGACGCCTATATATACCCCTTCACCACCACCCACTCAAAAGAGAAGCACGCAGAACTATTCCATACTTGCCCCATCCAATCTTCTGAGAGAGGGCCACCTACTCATGTGTTGAGATCAAGCCATTCCACTCTATCCATATGAATCTTGATCTCTAGCCTCCCCAAGTTGCTTTCCACCAAATCAATCTCTTCCACCATAGCCAAATCTGTGAGAGAGTGATTGTGTGTTGAGGAGTCTATCATCTTGAAGCACAAGAGCAAGGAGTTCATCGACATTACCGAGCCTATTACCTTTTGGAGGGTGGTGCCTCCTAGATTGGTTAGGTGTCGCTTGGAAGCCTCCTACTTCGTGTTGTGGAGTTGAACCAAGAAGTTTGTACGGTCAAGGATATCGCCTACTTCGTGAAGATCTACCCATAGTGAGGCTAGTCCTTCGTGGAAGGAAGCCGTTATGGAATAGTCAAGGTTGCTACTATCGGATTTCGGGCTCCGCAAAACCCTCAAGGTTCGAACACAGGGGCGTGTGCGAAGCTTCCCTGCGGCCTCGCCCTACTTAGCTCGCTACACGATGGTGACTACGGCAAACTCGCGCGATCACGAGGAAGAAGATGAACACGGTGGTTTACCCAGGTTCGGGCCGCTGCGAAGCATAATACCCTACTCCTGCTTTGGTGGATTGCCTCTCGGGGAGGTGTGGTGGACGAACTAGTACAGTGGTTTCGAGCCTCGCGAGGGTGCTCGAGCGGTGTTCTTGGCTCTCTGCCTTGTCTTGTGTTGGTGTGTTCGTCCCTCACCCCCTATGGTGCGGCCTAGCCTCTATATATATAGCAGTGGCCCGGGTCCTCTTCCCTTATCACAATGGCGGTAAGGGATCCCACAATGGCCAAATTTGAAGGGGGACAGGAGTACATCCCCGCCCTGTCCAAAGGCGGTCTTCGCCTGCAAAGTAGCTGTCGACGATGCAGAGGTGGGCTCGGCGATGACATCCGTCCTGCGGGGCTCATGGTCGTGGTCTCATTGCACCAGAATGGAAACCTTTGGGGGATGCTTTGGGAACCCGCGTACGTCCTTGCTCCCTTTACACCAAAGGGGAAACAGCTACGCCTAGCGCGCTGGCGCCCGCCTGTCCTTCCTTGCATCATCCGTGACTCCTAAGGCCGGGTCCTGCATAGAGATCTCCGCCGCTCCGGAGGGGGCCTGAGGAGGCTCATTCCTTGCTAGTCTTGGTGCCGCTCTCCCTCGCGAGCCTAGGGTCCTCGCGAGGGCCTTGTCTTGACTGGAATCTCACCAGGGCATGTTTGGCTGACGAGGTGGGCCATGCCCTGGGCCGCAGGCAGGCAGGTCTGGGTACTCCCGTTCCCAGAACGCCGACAGTAGCCCCTGGGCTCAAGGCGCGCTCGAGCTGGCTTCCGGGCGAAGCCTTGAGGTCGGCCCGAAGCGCCGCGGGCCCCAAACGCCTGAGGGCCAGGCTGGCGCGCATCGTCCGGATGATGTCGGGCGTCCAACGTCCCTTCGGCCACCGTCCGAGTCGACAAAAGCCTGACTTCTAGCGACGTGCCATTACTGCTTTCCTCTCCTGCGCTCCTACTCTTACTCCTAGATCCCCCGGCCTTAGCAGAGACCTCTCCAGATTTGGCGCCGCTCCTTCCTCCTCCTCGCTGCGTCGGCCCCGCGATCTTCCTGATGGCTCCCCCCGGCAAGCCGAAGCCAGAGGCCTAGAGCTCAGCCTCCGCCTCCATCTCACCGGCGCTTTCGGAGTCCTCCAATGCCAAGGATGGAGACCTCGTCCCGGTGCTCCCATCGACGGCGGACGAGACCGACGAGTGTGGGCGGACCTTGATATGGGGTGGCTCCTCGGAGAAGCGGCCCTTGTCCAGGTCGGTCTATCCTTTCTTCCTTCATAGCGTCTTGGCCGGGCTCCTCCCGCCTTTTTCTGCGTTCTTCACTGCCATCCTCGACCACTACGGGATTCAAGCCCTTCATCTCCAGCCCAACTCCATCTTGCTCTTGTCCATCTTCGCCTTCTACTGTGAGGCTTTCGTGGGCGTGAAGCCTTCGGTGGCCCTCTTCTGGCATTTCTTCAGTTTGCGCGTGCACGACGGCGTTCAGCGGTCAGCGTGCGTCTCCTTCGTCGCGGTCCAGAGCGGTAACATGCTCTTAAAGGCTGGGAAGAAGGTGGAGAACTTCAGGCACCGCTGGGTCTTCCTGGATCTCTAGAACTCCAACCCCCGCTTGGATTTGCCGAAGGGGTTGCCGAAGAAGACCCCCACGTGGAGCTCCGCTAAGCTTTCCGACCCCCGGGCTAAGCCCGTCCCGGAGCGGATTTCTCGTGATATCAGTGCGAGGAAGCTGACTCGGGGGGATGATAATGAAGGAGTTCTTGACGGAGCGCCTGGCGCCCCTCCAGTCTCATTCCAGGCCCATGTGGGATTATCAGGGCAGTGGCGACAACCTCGGGCTTCGGTCCACTCGCATAACCCCCGAGGAACCGAACAGGGCTATGACAATCCAGCTCAACGGCGACCCCGGTGATCTCCCCGAAGCCTACGCCCCGCTGTACCGCCGCGACGACGGAGCCGATTTGGTTGCCAAGATGCCTGTCTTCGATGAACTGGGCTCCCCCCAGCTGAGGGCCTTGGCTCCCCGGTGATGGTGTCCTCCGGCGACACCACGAGCGGGGAGGATTCGGAGAAGACAGCGGACGACGACCTGACGGGGGCGTCTCCCCCGTCGCAGAGCATGCTCTTGCGCGACCTTGAGGACGACGACGATGTTGGTGAGGCTTCTGCTGCTGGCTCTCCACGTCCCGCTAAGGTCCTCAGTGGGCTGGGACTGGGCCCCCGTGCCACACGGTCCGCCAGCCTGGCGACTCCTAGGAAGCGCGGAGCAGAGTCTTCTCCGGCGTGCCCTGCCTCTGCCGGCAAGGCAGTTGAGGTGCCGGCCTCGTCCCTGCCCGGATCGCTACCCGCGGGCAAGGTGGACGAGGCCGGGGTCATGGCGGTCCCTCCAGCGGCCGCCCTTGCGGACAGTGCCCCTGCTCCCCGGCGTGGTGGTGCCCTTACCGAGAAAGGTGAGGGCGTCCCCATCGTCGGCGGAGCGGAGAGGAAGAGGAAGTGGAAGTGCGTCGACGTTGAAGAGTAAGTAATCTGGCTCGGCCTTGGTCGCCTACTGGTAGCTTGAGTATTGATGATTTTCCTTTGCCTGGCAACTAGGAACGCCGCCGCGCTAAAGATGAGGAAGAAGAAGGCGGGCGTCAAGCCGAAGGCCGGCGTCAAGACGAAGGTGTCTGCCGATGCACCGCCAGCTCCTGTCGTGCCGCCGTCGCCCGACGTGGTGCCTGCGGGCGAGGGGGTGGAGGCTCGCGAGGCAGCCCTCCTGGTTACCGCCGCGGAGCCCCCCCAAGCCCCCAATGCATGTTGGCATGGTCGCTCCTGCCCTTGGGGGCGCGTCGGTGCCGCTGTCCGGAGGGCCAGCCCCAGAGGGCCGGCCGCCCGTCTATCCGTCTACATCCGCCTTGCCCGTGGTCGTTGCGCAGCCTCCGGAGCCTCCCGCTCCTCGTGGTGCTATCTCCCGGGGGACGCCGTCTGCGACCGCATAGGCGACTCCTCCGGAGGAGGCCATGGCGCCTTCATCGCGCGGCCTCGACGTCCTGGACGGGGCCTTCACCGCTCTGGGTCAAGTCTGGGACGCCCTCGCGGGTACCGACGATCGCCTCGCGAGTGGGCGCCTGGGGCTCCTTTCCGGGTGGCTCCGGGCCGACGCCTCTGTCGTGGCGGTCTGGGGGCAGGCCAAGGCCGCCGTGGCGAAGAGCGAGAAGGAGGCCGCGTCAGCCAAGGCAGCCCTCGAGGTGGCGCTGACCGACGCCGCGTCTGCTGCAGGGCGTCGCGACGAGGCGGATGCCCGCTTGAAGATTCTTCAGGAAGAGAAGTCCGCGCTTGAGGAGCAACTGCGTCGGCAGGGGGAGGCCTTCAAGACCTGCAAGGCCCAGCTTGCCGATCGGGACTCCGAGCTGTCCCAAGTGGCGACCGACCATGCCGCGGCGCGAGAGCGCCTTGACGCGCGGGAAAGGGACGTTGCCCTGGAAAAGGGCCGGCTCGAAACCACGGAAAAGGCTCTAGCTGAGGCTGAGGAGAAGAAAGCCGCGGAGCTCAACGCCCTTCTCCCAGTCGAGCTCAGGCTTCGCCAAGCGCTCCACTCCCTCTTCCGGGAAGGGTTTACGGAACCCCTGGTGGCTCCGGAGTGTGGCTTCGCGGAGCTTGCTTCGAAGTTCGTCGAGGCGCTGGAGGGCGCCGTTGCGAAGGTGGAGGGAGTCTTGGAGAGCGAGTGCCGCGACCTCTTTTCTGAGGCCGCGACGCGCGTCTTCAGCCACCTTCACCTTCGCGAGCCAGGGTTCGACTTCGACTCCGTGATCCGCCCGGTCGCACCCGGGGTCCGCAGCAGTGCTGCGGCGGCAGTGAAGGGCGCCGTGGAGGCGCTGGTGAAGAAGTTCACCTGCATCACCATTCCTCCGCCTCCTGAAGCTGCAAGGGTTAGTGGTGAAGAAGACGACGCCAATGATGTCGACGACGAGTCCCCCGCGGGCGGGACGAGTGGCGGTGGAGGCTCCTCCTGATTCCTCTTCCTTGTTTCCTTCCTGCAACATTCATCGTGCCTCGCGGAGGCGTTAAACTCATTTGTGTTCGCGAAAACTTTTAATGCTTGTAATAATTGTTGAACTACATGATTGCTCTCGTCGCCTTGTTTCCTTCTTGCTTGCTGTGATGCTCTGCGTCGGCAGGGCCCGGCCCCGCGCATACCTCAGCCGCCATTGGGCCGTCCAGATCACCAAGGACGGTTCCAAGGGGTGAGGGGCTACGGGGCCAGTGAGGCTCCTGAGTCGCGATGCTCAGGGGTCCCCCTTGACGTACGAGCAGCCCTCATGAAGGGAAAATTGGTGAAGATAGGGTTAATTTGGAAATTTTGAACACCTTGCGCTCTGTGTCGGTAGGGCCCAGCTATGCGCATACCTCAGCCGCTGTTGGGCCGTCCGGATCACCAAGGACGGTTCCAAGGGGTGAGGGGCTATGTGGCCAGTGATGCTTATGAGTCGTGATGCTCAGGAGTCCCCCTTGACGTATGAGCTCCAGCGTCCTTCTTGACTTGGAAATTTTGAACACCTTGCGCTCTGCGACGGCAGGGCCCAGCCCCGCGCATACCTCAGCCGCCGTTGGGCCGTCCGGATCACCGAGGACGGTTCCAAGGGGTGAGGGGCTACGTGGCCAGTGAGGCTCCTGAGTCGCGATACTCAGGAGCCCCCCTTGACGTACGAGCTCCGGCGTTCTCCTTAGGGGTTTGAGCGCTTCTGAGCTCTGCGTCGGCAGGGCCCGGCCCCGCGCATACCTCAGCCGCCGTTGGGCCGTCCGGATCATTGAGGATGGTTCCAAGGGGTGAGGGGCTACGTGGCCAGTGAGGCTCCTGAGTCGCGATGCTCAGGAGTCCCCCTTGATGTACGAGCAGCTCCCATACCTTTCCTTGCTGGCTTCTCCTGAGAGGGGCGCATGAAGACCAGGTTTGGCAGAACTGGGGAGGTGGCGTCTACCAGGGGTGGCCCGGTAGTAGCCCCTGTGCAGCCTCCTCACGTGTACATCCCAGGGGAACGGAGCGAGACGGGGCCGTGAGGGGCCTTCCTGAGGTTGGATGCAGCCGCTGGGGCGCCCTCAGTTGTTTATCCCCAGCACAGAGCGAAGGGCTTCCACATTGCGTGGGCATAGTCGTTGGTGGACCGTGTTGACCGCCAGCACGGGGATGTGGCTTCCACCTTGCGTGGGCATAGTCATTGGTGGACCGTGTTGACCGCCAGCACGGAGCTGTGGCTTCCACCTTGCATGGGCATAGCCATTGTGTCGGATTTCGGGCTCCGCAAAACCCTTAAGATTTGAACACAGGGGCATGTGTGAAGATCCCCTGCAGCTTCGCCCTACCTAGCTCGCTACTCGATGGACTAGACGATGAACTCACACGATGATGAGGAAGAAGATGAACACGATAATTTACCCAGGTTCGGGCCGCTGCGAAGCGTAATACCCTACTCCTGCTTTGGTGGATTGCCTCTCATGGAGGTTTGGTGGATGAACTAGTACAACGATGAGGAGCCTCGTGAGGGCGCTCCTGAGGTGGCCTTGGCCCTCTGTTGGCTTTGTGGTCGATGGGAGAATCGACCGATTCCGGATCCCTCTCTACGGTGCAGCCTAGCCTCTATATATAGCGGCGGCCCGGGTCCTCTTCCCTTATCGCAATGGCGGGAAGGGATCCCACAACGGCCAATTTTAAAGGGGGACAGGAGTACATGCCCGCCCTGCCCAAAGGCGGTCTTCGCCTGCAAAGTTGCTGTCGATGATGCAGAGGTGGGCTCAGTGATGACATCCATCCTGCGGGGCTCGTGGTCGTGGTCTTGTTTCACCGGAATGGAAACCTTTGGCGGGTGCTTTGGGAACCCGCGTATGACCTTGCTCCCTTTGCACCAAAGAGGAAACTACTCCACCTGGCGCGCTGGCGCCCGCCTGTCCGTCCTTGTGTCACCCTTGACTCCTGAGGCCGGGGCCCTGCATAGTGATCTCCGCCGCTCCGAAGGGGGCCTGGGGAGGCCCATCCTTAGCCGGTCTTGATGCCATTCCTCCTCGCGAGCCTAGGGCCTCACGAGGGCCTTGTTTTGAGTGGGGCCACGCCTAGCTGTGTTTGGTTGACGAAGTGGGCCACGCCCTGGGCCGCAGGCAGGCAGGTCTGGGTACCCCCGTTCCCAGAACGCCGACAGTAGCCCCCGGGCCCAAGGCGCGCTCGAGCTGGCTTCTGGGCGAAGCCTTGAGGGCGGCCCGAAGCGCCGCGGGTCCCAAACGCCTGCGGGCCAGGACTGGCGCGTGTCGTGCGGTTGATGTCGGGTGTCCTTCGTCACTTGGCCGACGCCCGAGTCGACAACAGCCTGACTCCCAGCTCCGAGCCATTATTGCCTTCCCCTTTGGCGCTCCTGCTCTTACTTCCCAGATCTCCGGCCCTGGCAGAGGCATCTCCAGATCCGGAGCCGCTCCGTCCTCCTCCTTACCGCCTTGGCCCCGCGAGCTTCCCGATGGCTCCCGCTGGCAAGCAGAAGCCAGAGGCCCAGAGCTCAGCCTCCGCTCCTGCCTCATCGGCGCTCTCAGGGCCCTCCATCGCCAAGGACGAGGACCTCGTCCCGGTGCTCCCGTCGATGGCGGATGAGACCAACGAGTGGGGGCGGACCTTGATATGGGGCGGCTCCTCGGAGAAGCGGCCTTCGTCCAAGGCGGTCTACCCCTTCTTTCTCCATATCATCTTCGCCGGGCTCGTTCCGCCCTTCTCTGCGTTCTTCACCGCCATCCTCGACCACTTCGGGATCCAAGCTCTTCATCTCCAGCCCAACTCCATCCTGCTCTTGTCTGTCTTTGCCTTCTACAGCGAGGCTTTCGTGGGCGTGAGGCCTTCGGTGGCCCTCTTCCGCCATTTCTTCAGCTTGCGCTTGCACGACGGCGCTCAATGGTCGGCGTGTGTCTCCTTCGTAGCGGTCCAGAGCGGCAACATGGTCTTGAAGGCCGGGAAGAAGGTGGAGAACTTCAGGCACCGCTGGGTCCTCATGGATCTCAAAGACCCCAACCCCCGGTTGGATCTGCCGAGGGGGCTGCCGGAGAAGACCTCCGCGTGGAGCTCCACGAAGCTTTCCGACTCCCGGGCCTGGCCAATCCTGGAGCGTTTCTCCCGTGATATCAGTGCCAGGAAGCTGACTGGGGGGATGATAGTGAAGGAGTTCTTGTCACAGCGCCTGGCGCCCTTCCAGTCCCAATCTAGACCCCTGTGGGACTATCAAGGCAGCGGCGATAACCTCCGGCTTCGGTCCGCACGCATAACTCCTGAGGAACTGAGCAGGGCGGTGGCGACCCTGCTCAACGGCGACCCAGGTGACCTCCCCGACGCCCATGCCCCGTTGTACTGCCGCGACGACGGGGCCGATCTGGTTGCCGCGATGCATGTCTTCAACGAACTGCGGCTTTTCCTAGCTGAGGGCCTTGGTTCCCTGGTGATGGTGTCCTCCGGCGACACCGCGGGCGGGGAAGACTCGGAGAAGACTGCCGACGACGACCCGGCAGGGGCGTCCCCCCCGTCGCAGAGTATGCTCCTGTGTGAGCTCGAGGACGACGATGATGTTGGTGAAGTTTCTGCTGCGGGCTCCTCACGCGCCGCCAAGGCCCCTAGGGGGCTAGGGCCGGCCCCTCGCGCCACACGGTCCGCCTACGTGTCGACTCCCAGGAAGCGCGGAGCGCAGTCTCCTCCGGTGCGCGCTGCCCCTGCCGGCAAGGCGGTTGAGGCGCCGGCCTCGCCTCCGCCCGAATCGCAGCTCGCAGGCAAGGTGGGTGTGGCCGGGGCCATGGTGACCCCTTCAGCGGCCGCCCTTGCGGACAGCGCCTCTGCTCCCCCGCGCGGTGGTGCCCCCGCCGGAAAAGGCGTGGGCACCCTCGTCATTGCCGGAGCGGAGGGGAAGAGGAAGTGGGTCGACGTTGAAGAGTAACTGATCTGGCTCGGCCTTGGTCATCCGCCGGTAACTCGTGTATTGATGAGCTTCCTTTGCTTGGTAACCAGGGACGCCACTGTGCTGAACATGAGGAAGAAGAAGGCGGGCGTCAAGCCGAAGGCGCCTTCCGACGCGTCGCCCGCTCCTGCCGTCCTGCCGTCGCCTGCTGCCGAGGGGGAGGGGCTCGCGAGGCAATCCCCCGGTCGTCTTCGCGATGCCCCCTGAGCCCCCAATGTCTGTTTGGTGTAATCTCTCCTGCCCTCGAGGGCGTGGCGGTGCCGCTGTCCGGAGGGCCAGCCCCTGAGGGTTAGCCGCCCGCTGATCCGTCCGCGTCTGTGGTCGTTGTGCGGCCTCCGGAGCCTCCTACTCCTCGTGCTGCTGTCTCCCCGGGGACGTCTCCCGCGATCGCACAGGGGACTCCTCCGGAGAAGGTCTTGATGTTGGAAATATGCCCTAGAGGCAATAATAAATTGGTTATTATTATATTTCCTTGTTCATGATAATCGTTTATTATCCATGCTATAATTGTATTGATTGGAAACTCAAATACATGTGTGGGTACATAGACAACACTGTGTCCCTAGTAAGCCTCTAGTTGACTAGCTCGTTGATCAAAGATGGTTAAGGTTTCCTAGCCATTGACATGAGATGTCATTTGATAACGGGATCACATCATTAGGAGAATGATGTGATGGACAAGACCCAAACTATAAACGTAGCATATGATCGTGTCAGTTTATTGCTATTGTTTTCTGCATGTCAAGTATCTGTTCCTATGACCATGAGATCATGCAACTCCCTGACATCGGAGGAATGCCTTGTGTGTATCAAACGTCGCAACGTAACTGGGTGACTATAAAGGTGCTCTACAGGTATCTCCGAGGATGTCTGTTGGGTTGGCATGGATCAAGACTGCGATTTGTTACTCCGTGTGACGGAGAGGTATCTCAGGGCCCACTCGGTAATACAACATCACAATGAGCCTTGCAAGCAATGTGACTAAAGTGTTAGCCACGAGATCTTGTATTACGGAATGAGTAAAGAGACTTGCCGGTAACGAGATTGAACTAGGTATAGAGATACCGACGATCGAATCTCGGGCAAGTAACATACCGAAGAACAAAGGGAACAGCATACGGGATTAACTGAATCCTTGACATAGAGGTTCGACCGATAAAGATCTTCGTAGAATATGTAGGAGCCAATATGGGCATCCAGGTCCCGCTATTGGTTATTGATCGTAGAGGTGTCTCGGTCATGTCTACATAGTTCTCGAACCCGCAGGGTCTACACACTTAACGTTTGGTGACGATTTGTATAGTTGAGTTATTTTGTTGGTGACCGAAGGTTGTTCGGAGTCCCGGATAAGATCCCGGACATGACGAGGATCTCCGGAAGAGTCCGGAGGTAAAGATTGATATATGTGATAATAGTGTTTTGATCTCCGGAAGGGTTCCGGAATTCACCGAAAGGGGTTCCGGATGTTTACCGAAGTGTTCGGGTGCAGCAACACTTTATATGAGCCAAAGGGGTAAAGCCCACGAGGTATTGGAAAGTGCAAAAGGAAGTTTTGCTGCTGCCTTAAGCGGTACTACCGCTGGTAAGGCAGTACTACCGCGTAAGCGGTACTACCGCTCATGTGAAGCGGTACTACCGCCTAAGCGGTACTACCACTCAAGCGGTACTACCGCTCGTGAGCGGTACTGCCGCTTGTGCACGGTACTGCAGGGATCCGAGTTGGACTCTTTCCCTGCGGGCCAAACCGACCTTGTGCGGGCAAAACCGACCTGGAGGAGGCTTTTACTCCAAGTTTAGACCCCAAGGCTCAACATATAAATAGAGGGCCAGGGCTAACACACGGGACACATCAAGATTTCCCAAGCCGTGTGTCGGCAACCCTAACCCTCTAGTTCTCCCGTCATAATCTCCGCAGTGCTTGGCGAAGCCCTGCAGAGATTGTTCCTCACCATCATCACCACGCCGTCGTGCTGCCGGAACTCATCTACTACTTCATCATCGCTCGCTGGATCGAGGAGGTGAAGGCGTCATCAAGCCGTACGTGTGTTGAACGCGGAGGTGCCGTCCGTTCGGCACTAGTTCGTGATCGGATCGAGGGACGACTTGCGATTTGGATCGCGGAGACGTTCGACTACATCAACCGCGTTTCTTAACGCTTCCGCTTAGCGATCTACAAGGGTATGTAGATTCACTCTCCCTCTCGTAGATGCTCATCACCATGGATAGATCTTGTGTGTGCGTAGGAAAATTTTTGTTTCCCATGCAACGTTCCCCAATAGTGGCATCTGAGCTAGGTCTATGCGTAGATGAGATCTCGAGTAGAACACAAACGAGTTGTGGGCGTGGGTGTATACATATTGCTTGCCGTTACTAGTTGATACTTGATTCGGCGGTATTGTGAGATGAAGCGGCCCGGACCGACATTACGCGTACGCTTACGCGAGACAGGTTCCTTCAACTGACATGTAACTTTGTTGCATAAAGATGGCTAGTAGGTGTCTCTCTCTCTCACTTTAGTTGAATCGATTTCAATGAAGCGGGTTCTTTTAGAAGATGAAAAAGCAATCACTACACCACGTTGTGGTTTTGCGTAGGTAAGAACGGTTCTTGAAAACCCGTAGCAGCCACGTAAAATTTGCAACAACAATTAGAGGACGTCTAACTTGTTTTTGCAGGGTATGTTGTGATGTGATATGGCCAATTACATGATGAGATATATGTGATGTATGAGATGATCATGTGTTGTATAGAATATCACGACTTGCATGTCGATGAGTACGGCAACTGGCAGGAGCCATAGAGTTGTCTTTAATTATTTTCGCCGTTTTGCTTTACTTTATCGCTATGAGTTAGCAATAGTCGTGGAAGCAACAGTCGGCGCGACAACCTCATGGCGACACGTTGATAGAGATCAAGATGATGGAGATCATGGTGTCATGCCGGTGACGATGGAGATCATGCCGGTGCTTTGGAGATGGAGATCAAAAGCACAAGTTCATGGCCATATCATGTCACTTATGATTTGCATGTGATGTTAATCCTTTTATGCATCTTATTTTGCTTAGGACGACGGTAGCATTATAAGGTGATCCCTCACTTAAATTTCAAGATAAAATTGTGTTCTCCCCGAGTGTGCACCGTTGCGAAAGTTCGTCGTTTCGAGACACGCCGTGATGATCGGGTGTGATAGACTCTACGTTCACATACAACGGGTGTAAGCCATGTTGCACGTGCGGAACGCTCGGGTTAAACTTGACGAGCCTAGCATGGCCTCGGAACACAAGAGACCGAAAGGTCGAACATGAGTCATATAGTAGATATGATCAACATAAAGATGTTCACCATTGAAACCACCTCAACTCACATGATGATCGGACTTGAGTTGGTGGATTTGGATCATGTTACACTCGAATGACCGGAGGGATGTCAATTTGAGTGGGAGTTTTTAAGTAATATTATTAACTAAACTCATTATCTAGAACAATAGTCTAAGTTGTCTTTGCTATATTTATGTTGTAGATCATGGCTCGCGCAGTAGCACCCCTAAATTTTAATGCGTTCCTAGAGAAAGCTAAGTTGAAAGATGATGGAAGTAACTTTGTGGACTGGGCCCGTAATCTAAGGATTATCCTTACGGCTTCCCAGAAGGCTTATGTCCTTGATGCACCGCTTGGTGATCCACCCGCTCCAGTTGAGTCTCTAGACGTTGTGAACGCCTGGCAGGCTCGTTCTGAAGATTACGCAATAGTTCAATGTGCAATATTGTATGGCTTAGAACCAGGACTTCAAAGACGTTTTGAACGTCATGGAGCATATGAGATGTTCCAGGAGTTGAAGTTTATCTTTCAGAAGAATGCCCGGATCGAGAGATATGAGATCTCCGATAAGTTCTATGCTTGCAAGATGGAGGAGAACGGGTCTATCAGTGATCACGTACTCAGAATGTCTGGGTACTCCACCCGTCTGGCTGAATTGGGGATGCCCTTCCGCTAGAGGCTATCACTGACAGAGTTCTTCAATCATTGCCACCTAGCTACAAGAGCTTCGTGTTGAACTATAACATGCACGGGATGAACAAGTCAGTCGCCGAGCTATTTGTGATGCTAAAAGCCACTGAGTCTGAAATTCAGAAGGAGCATCAAGTGTTGATGGTCAATAAAACCACTAGTTTCAAGAAAAATGGCAAGGGTAAGAAGGGTAACTCCAAGGAGAGTGGCAAAGCAGTTGCTCCTCTCGTGAAGAAACCCAAGGCTGGACCCAAACCAGAAACTGTGTGCTTTCATTGCAAGGGAACTGGACACTGGAAGCGGAACTGCCCCAAGTATTTGGCTGACAAGAAGGCGGCCAACAACAAACAAGGTATATATGATATACATGTTATTGATGTGTACCTTACCAACTCTCGTTGTAGTGCCTGGGTATTTGATACCGGTGCGGTTGCTCATATTTGCAACTCAAAACAGGAACTGCGGAATAGACGGAGGCTGGCAAAGGACGAAGTGACGATGCGCGTGGGAAATGGTTCCAAGGTTGATGTGATCGCCGTCGGCACGCTCGCTCTTTGATTACCATCGGGATTAGTGATGAACCTGAATAAATGTTATTTGGTGCCTGCGTTAAGCATGAACATTATATCTGGATCTTGTTTATTGCGAGACGGTTACTCATTTAAATCAGAGAATAATGGTTGTTCTATTTATATGAGTAATATCTTTTATGGTCATGCACCCGAAGTGAGGGGTTTATTCTTATTGAATCTCGATAGTAATGATACACATGTTCATAACATTGATGCCAAAAGATGTAGAATTGATAATGATAATACCACTTTCTTGTGGCACTGCCGTTTAGGTCATATTGGCGTAAAACGCATGAGGAAGCTCCATGCTGATGGACTTTTAGAGTCACTTGATTTTGAATCACTTGACACATGCGAGCCATGCCTCATGGGCAAGATGACTAAAACGCCGTTCTCTGGAACAATGGAACGGGCAAGTGACTTATTGGAAATCATACATACTGATGTGTGCGGTCCGATGAGCATTGAGGCGCGCGGTGGTTATCGTTACTTTCTCACCTTCACTGATGACTTAAGTAGATATGGGTATATTTACTTAATGAAACACAAGTCTGAAACATTTTAAAAGTTCAAACAATTTCAGAGTGAAGTTGAGAATCATCGTAACAAGAAGATTAAATTCCTACGATCTGATCGAGGAGGAGAATATCTGAGTTATGAGTTTGGCAGTCACTTAAGACAGTGTGGAATTGTTTCACAATTGACACCGCCTGGAACACCACAGCGTAATGGTGTGTCCGAACGTCGTAATCGAACCTTATTGGATATGGTGCGATCTATGATGTCTCTTGCCGATTTGCCACCATCGTTTTGGGGTTATGCATTAGAGACAGCTGCATTCACTTTAAATAGGGCACCATCGAAATCCGTTGAGACGACGCCATATGAACTTTGGTTTGGCAAGAAGTCAAAGCTGTCGTTTCTTAAAGTTTGGGGATGTGATGCTTATGTCAAAAAGCTTCAGCCTGAAAAGCTGGAACCCAAAGCAGAGAAATGCGTCTTCATAGGATACCCAAAAGAGACAGTTGGGTATACCTTCTACCTCAGATCCGAAGGCAAACTGTTTGTCGCTAAAAACGGAACGTTTCTTGAGAAAGAGTTTCTCTCGAAAGAATTGAGTGGGAGGAAGATAGAACTTGATGAGGTTGTTGAACCTTTACTTCAACCTGAAAGTAGCGCAGTGCAGAAAGATGTTTCTGTAGAGCCTACAATAGCTGAAGAGGAGGTTAATGATGATGATCATGAAGCTTTGGATCAAGTTGCTATCGAACCTCGTAGGTCGACAAGGACGCGTACTGCTCCTGAGTGGTGCGGCAACCCTGTCTTAGAGGTCATGTTGTTAGACAACGATGAACCTATGAGCTATGGAGAAGCAATGATGGGCCCGGATTCCGAGAAGTGGTTAGAGGCCATGAAATCCGAGATGGGATCCATGTATGAAAACAAAGTGTGGACTTTGGAAGTATTACCTGAAGGGCGTAAGGCCATTCAGAACAAATGGATCTTTAAGAGGAAGACGGACGCAGACGGTAATGTCACCGTCTATAAAGCTCGACTTGTGGCAAAAGGTTTTTCACAAGTTCAAGGAGTTGACTACGATGAGACCTTCTCACCCGTAGCGATGCTTAAGTCCGTCAGAATCATGTTAGCAATAGCTGCCTTTTTCGATTATGAAATTTGGCAGATGGATGTCAAAACAGCGTTCCTTAACGGTTTCCTTAAGGAAGAGTTGTATATGATGCAACCAGAAGGTTTTGTCGATCCAGAGAATGCTGACAAAGTTTGCAAACTCCAGCGATCCATTTATGGACTGTGCAAGCATCTCGGAGTTGGAATCTTCGCTTTGATGAGGTGATCAAAGCGTTCGAGTTTATACAAGTTTACGGAGAAGCTTGTATTTACAAGAAAGTGAGTGGGAGCTCTATAGCGTTTCTAATATTATATGTGGATGACATATTGCTGATTGGAAACAATATAGAAATGTTGGAAGGCGTGAAGGAATATTTGAACAAGAGTTTTTCAATGAAGGACCTAGGAGAAGCTGCTTTCATATTAGGCATCAAGATCTATAGAGATAGATCGAGATGCTTAATAGGACTTTCACAAAGCACATACCTTGACAAAATTTTGAAGAAGTTCAAAATGGATCAGTCCAAGAAGGAGTTCTTGCCTGTATTGCAAGGTGTGAAGTTGAGTAAGACTCAATGCCCAGTGACTGCAGAAGATAGAGAAAAGATGAATGTCATCCCCTATGCTTCAGCCATAGGCTCTATCATGTATGCAATGCTGTGCACAAGACCCGATGTCAACCTTGCCATAAGTATGGTCGGAAGGTTTCAAAGTGATCCAGGAATGGAACACTGGACGGCGGTCAAGAATATCCTGAAGTACCTGAAAAGGACTAAGGACATGTTTCTCGTTTATGGAGGTGATCAACAGCTCGTCGTAAAGGGTTACGTCGATGCAAGCTTTGACACTGATCCGGATGACTCTAAGTCACAAACCGGATACGTATTTATTCTTAATGGGGGTGCGGTTAGCTGGTGCAGTTCCAAGCAAAGCGTGGTAGCTGATTCTACATGCGAAGCGGAGTACATCGCTGCCTCGGAGGCGGCGAAGGAAGGTGTCTGGATGAAGGAGTTCATGACAGATCTTGGAATAGTGCCTAGTGCGCTTAACCCCATGACTCTGTTTTGTGATAATACTGGTGCCATTGCTCTAGCCAAGGAACCAAGGTTTCACAAGAGGACCAGACACATAAAGCGACGTTTCAATTCCATCCTCGATTACATCAAGGAGGACGACATAAATATTTGCAAAGTACACACGGATCTGAATGTTGCAGATCCGATGACTAAACCTCTTCCAAGGGCTAAACATGAACAACACCAGAACTGCATGGGTGTTCGATTCATTACAAAGTAAATCACATAGTGATGTGAACTAGATTATTGACTCTAGTGCAAGTGGGAGACTGTTGGAAATATGCCCTAGAGGCAATAATAAATTGGTTATTATTATATTTCCTTGTTCATGATAATCGTTTATTATCCATGCTATAATTGTATTGATTGGAAACTCAAATACATGTGTGGGTACATAGACAACACTGTGTCCCTAGTAAGCCTCTAGTTGACTAGCTCGTTGATCAAAGATGGTTAAGGTTTCCTAGCCATTGACATGAGATGTCATTTGATAACGGGATCACATCATTAGGAGAATGATGTGATGGACAAGACCCAAACTATAAACGTAGCATATGATCGTGTCAGTTTATTGCTATTGTTTTCTGCATGTCAAGTATCTGTTCCTATGACCATGAGATCATGCAACTCCCTGACATCGGAGGAATGCCTTGTGTGTATCAAACGTCGCAACGTAACTGGGTGACTATAAAGGTGCTCTACAGGTATCTCCGAGGATGTCTGTTGGGTTGGCATGGATCAAGACTGCGATTTGTTACTCCGTGTGACGGAGAGGTATCTCAGGGCCCACTCGGTAATACAACATCACAATGAGCCTTGCAAGCAATGTGACTAAAGTGTTAGCCACGAGATCTTGTATTACGGAACGAGTAACGAGACTTGCCGGTAACGAGATTGAACTAGGTATAGTGATACCGACGATCGAATCTCGGGCAAGTAACATACCGAAGAACAAAGGGAACAGCATACGGGATTAACTAAATCCTTGACATAGAGGTTCGACCGATAAAGATCTTCGTAGAATATGTAGGAGCCAATATGGGCATCCAGGTCCCGCTATTGGTTATTGATCGTAGAGGTGTCTCGATCATGTCTACATAGTTCTCGAACCCGCAGGGTCTACACACTTAACGTTTGGTGACGATTAGTATAGTTCAGTTATTTTGTTGGTGACCGAAGGTTGTTCGGAGTCCCGGATAAGATCCCGGACATGACGAGGATCTCCGGAAGAGTCCGGAGGTAAAGATTGATATATGTGATAATAGTGTTTTGATCTCCGGAAGGGTTCCGGAATTCACCGGAAGGGGTTCCGGATGTTTACCGAAGTGTTCGGGTGCAGCAACACTTTATATGAGCCAAAGGGGTAAAGCCACGAGGTATTGGAAAGTGCAAAAGGAAGTTTTGCTGCTGCCTTAAGCGGTACTACCGCTGGTAAGGCAGTACTACCACTTGTGTGAAGCGGTACTACCGCATAAGCGGTACTACCGCTTGTGTGAAGCGGTACTACCGCTCAAGCGGTACTACCGCTCGTGAGCGGTACTACCGCTTGTGCACGGTACTGCAGGGATCCGAGTTGGACTCTTTCCCTGCGGGCCAAACCGACCTTGTGCGGGCAAAACCGACCTGGAGGAGGCTTTAACTCCAAGTTTATACGCCAAGGCTCAACATATAAATAGAGGGGCAAGGCTAACACACGGGACACATCAAGATTTCCCAAGCCGTGTGTCGGCAACCCTAACCCTCTAGTTCTCCCGTCATAATCTCCGTAGTGCTTGGCGAAGCCCTGCAGAGATTGTTCCTCACCATCATCACCACGCCGTCGTGCTGCCGGAACTCATCTACTACTTCATCATCGCTCGCTGGATCGAGGAGGTGAAGGCGTCATCAAGCCGTACGTGTGTTGAACGCGGAGGTGCCGTCCGTTCGGCACTAGTTCGTGATCGGATCGAGGGACGACTTGCGATTTGGATCGCGGAGACGTTCGACTACATCAACCGCGTTTCTTAACGCTTCCGCTTAGCGATCTACAAGGGTATGTAGATTCACTCTCCCTCTCGTAGATGCTCATCACCATGGATAGATCTTGTGTGTGCGTAGGAAAATTTTTGTTTCCCATGCAACGTTCCCCAACACTTGATGCCTTCGTTGCGTGGCCTCAACGTCCTGGACGGGGCCTTCGCTGTTCTGGGTCAAGTTCGTGGCGCCCTCGGGAGTACCGACGATCGCCTCGCTAGTGGGCGCCTTGGGCTCCTCTCTGGGTGGCTCCAGGACGACGCCTCCGCCGTGGCGGTTTGGGGTAAGGCCAAGGCCGCCGTGGCGAAGAGCGAGGAGGAAGCTGCGTCGGCCAGGGCAGCCCGTGAGGAGGCGCTGGCTGAAGCGGCATCTGCTGCCCGGCGCTGTGAAGAGGTGGAGGCCCGCCGGAAGGCCCTCCATGAGGAGAAGTCTGAGCTCGCGGAGCGGCTGCGTCAGCAGGAGGAAGATCTCAAGGCCCACGAGGCCAAACTTGCCGCCCGGGACTCCGAGCTGTCCCAGGTGCCAACCCGCCAGGCCGCGGAGCGGGAGCGCCTGGACGCGCAGGGGAAGCAAGCTGCTTCTGGGAAGGCCCTGCTCGACACCAGGGAGAAGGCTCTTGCCGCGGCCGAGGAGAAAAAGTCCGCGGAGCTCAACGCCTTTCCCTCCGTCGAGCTCAAGCTTCGCCAAGCGCTCCACTCCCTCTGCCGGGATGGGTTTGCAGAGCCCCTGGCGGCTCCAGAGAGCGGCTTCGCGGGGCTCGCTTCAAAGCTCGTCGAGGTGTTGGAGGGCGCCGTTGTCAAGGTGGAGGGGATCATGGAGAGTGAGTGCCGCGACCTCTTTTCTGAGGCGGCGACGCGCATCTTCAGCCATTTTCATCTACGTGAGCCGGGGTTCGACTTCAACTCCGTGATCCGCCCGGTCGACCCCGAGGCCCGTGCCAGTGCCGCGGCGGCGGTGAAGGGCGCCGTGGAGACGCTGGTGAAGAGGTTCACCCACGTCGTGTGTGGCACCCCGGCTCAGAGAACCGGATTACCAGTGTTTCCAACCCAGAGATCATGTCTTCTTGAAACACACCACAACTTGGTACAGAACAGAACTGAACTTTATTGATAGGAGTCGGGTACAAGCGCATATCTTACAACAGTGACGAGGCCAAAGGCACCCTTGGTGCTATGACAGTATCTACATTATTTATGTCACATAGCAGGGCCTCGAAATACTAAGTACTTCTACTGCGTAGCGAAACATAGCGCAACTCCATCCACAGGGACACTGCTGTGGACACATCCTAGTTAGCATAGCCAGCACCTTCAGGACCTCCGTCCTCGGATTCTCCTGCATCTGGCATGATACGCCAGGTGAGTACTTTGAATGTACTCGCAAGCTCACGACAACCAAGTAATGCAGCAAACAATAGCATAGCAATCAACATGTTATCATCAAGGTAATTTACTTACTGTACTGATCATCAACTTACTCTTCTCCGGGTTGTCTCACAACCCTCGGAATACTCATACTCAGTGAGTACTTCCGAACACAAGACGAGTTCTTCCATCATTAACATCGCTATTACGGTTAACCATCTACTGAGGTCTGGACGGGCTGTCCATTACCGTGGACGCGGCTATTCGAATAGATTTGACACTCTGCAGAGGTTGCGCACTTTACCCACACCATGAAGCACCTGGCCTAGTGATCCCACTCGGGTGGACCAGCGTTGCTTCAACAAAACCTGCCTGACCCGTGACTCTTTCATCGTACCACCGGCACTCTTCCTCCCCCGGAGGTCAGCCTTGGGTGGCCCCTGTGTCCTCATGACACCTGCCACCGTCATGGCCCAAACTATGTTGACCCAAACGGGGCCTACTGTCCCAAACGGGGACGCCGGCACAAACTCAACTATCAACTGGGCTTACAGGATTATCACCGCCTACCTGATCAGGGTAGCGCGCGTTCATAACCCTCCCTCTTTGGAGGTACCGGTGAAAGGTCACGCACTCGGGCCCGGTCAGGGCCGTCCCATACCGGCAACTGTGGTTGCACGAGTATGCCCGGACAGGTGACTCAAGATCAACCACTAAGTTCATTTGACAACAATAGTGATTCAACACAATTCTTGAGTATGTAATTATTACCATGAATTAACTATATCAATTAAATTAACCTAATGCATATAAAAATGCAATGCTATGGAAATGCATGCATGAAATGCGTATCATGGCTTGCCTTGCTCTATCGAGTTGTCCACAAACTCCTGATCTTCAAAACCACAAGAATTCCCTTCTGAAAGTATTTTAAAACAGTAAAAGAAAATGTCACATAACACATTTTTCTAAAACAGAAATTCTGTGAGTATTGGAAAAATACCAAAGTTGGTCAGAAAATAAAGGGGTTCAATACAAACCTAATGCAAAAAGAATCAATTGAATTGAGCTAATAGATAAAAAGTTATTGATGGTCAAAGTTGGGTCAAAAATCTGTTTTAAATTAAATAAAACTAGAATTCCAGAAAAACCAGAGCCGGCCACGTCGAAGGCGTAAAGCCTGAGTACGCCTCCACTAGCGTACCGCTTCGGGCGCGGCTGACCCACTGACGGGTGGGGTCGGCTCTATTTAAAACAGAAGGAGGGAGAGAGAGCAGAGAGAGGGCGGCGCTCCGGCGATGGTCGCCGGTGATGGAGGGGGCGATGGGGTCCGGCGACTACGGGAATGGAAAGAGCACACGGGGGCAGTCCTGCACGTACCCGCAGCGTCTCCAGAGGCGGCCTGACGAGGTCGTCTTCCTCCTCTCCGGCGGAAGCAGCTTCGGGTGGCGGCGGGCCACCGGGCAAAGCTCGAGGCCAGAGGGCCTCTCGGCCTTGGCTCGCTTCTAGGGCTCGATTGGATGCTGGCTAGGGGTGGTGGCGAGCTCAGGAGGGCTGGCCATGGCTATTTATAGGCGGGGCGGCGGTGCCCGATCTGGATAGCGCCGCGGGGAGAAGCTACCGGAGCTGGGGATGAGCTGGCCGTCGCGGAGCAAGCTGAAGTGATGGAGGAGAGCAGGGAGTTAATGCGGGAGGCGACGGCTCGACGAGAAGAAGACAGCCAGCGCGGCTGCCGTACTGCCACGGTGCCGCTCGTGGCACACGGTGGCCATATCCGGCGGGCGCGATTCCGGTGAGGGGGAAGGCTCTGGGAGGAGGGAGAAGACCATGGAGTGGCCACGTGGACGAGAGAGATGTCGTCGGCACGAGCGGACAACGCACAGCTATGCGGTCGTCGGCCTCCGACGAGACCTGAGCCTGGCAGTGCTCAGAGTGCGCGTTTGGCAGGGTTGGTCGTGTGGTCACCGCGTGCATTGGCACACATGGCGTGAACCAGCCTGCCAAATCGTGTCTGGTGCATCGACCCTGGGTCGAGGAGTCCCATCGTGCCACTGGTTTGGCCTGAAACCCACTGAGCTGAAGGGTAGCATCAACTACATTTTCTGGTTAGAAACTTGGGGAGGATCTGGAAGAAAAATGAGTTGTGCTACAAGCCAAGTGAGTTGTTTGGGGTCTTCTAGGTTGGAAGGACTATGGTCTGGCAAATTTTGAGAGGATTTGAGAAAGAAATGGATGGGGTTCCTTTGGAAACTATCATTCTGGTCAGAACACAAATGAGCTTGTGGCACTCAACTGGTTGCTCTGCAAATGATGAAACCTAGTGGAGAGAGGTCATTTGGTGCATAGCAGATGCCATAAAATTTTTAGGGCAATTAGGCATCTCTAGCTAGCACTTCCTTCACAGAGGTTTCAGAAATGCAGAAACTTACCAGAGCCTTTTTGCTCAAAAGTTGTACTGGCCAAGATGATATTTTTGGAGATTGAGGCAAGATAGAATGCCTAGGAGCTTGAGGAATTTATTTGGAATTTTCTGGAATAGAAACAATAGGGTTGCTTCACAATGGACAGATTCTGGTCAGAAACAAAATAATTATTCTGGCCAAAATTTCCCATTGGGCAATAAAATATTTTTGGAGAATATGGAATCCTATGATGATGAGAAGATGGGGAAAAAGTTTGGGAATTATTTGACCAACCAAACTATAGGTTGCTTCACAACCCATAGTGATGACCTAAATTCCCAAATTAAGAAAATGATTTTAGAGAAAAGATAAAATAGTGAAAAATTATCCAAGAGAGGCATGGAGGGTTAAATCAAGATGATAAAGGTTTTGGGATGCTTGAAGAAAAATTTAGCAAGACATAGGTCAACTCAACGGAAAAGGGTTTGAAAATCAACTAATTTGCAAATAAAATCCAAATATTTTTGAAAAGAAAAAGTTGCCAAAATCAGGGTGTCACAAACTTACCCCCCTTAGGATGAATCTCATCCTCGAGATTCGATTGCTCAGGGAACAAGTATGGATATGCAGATCTTAGGAAGTCTTACCTTTCCCATGTGTCCTCTTCCTCTGTGTGATGTTCCCATAGCACCTTGTAAAACCGAATTACCTTACTTCTGGTAGTTCTTTCCATTTCATCCAAGATCCTGACAGGTTTCTCTTCGTAGGTCAGGTCTTTAGCCAGCTCTAACTCACTCATGTCCGCTTGTTTGACTGGTGGTGCAATGCACTTTCTTAGTTGTGATATATGGAAGACATCGTGCACTTCCGATAATTCTGGTGGTAGTTCCAACTGATATGCCACTCTGCCTCTTCTGGCTACTACTGGAAATGGACCGATATATCTCGGTGCAAGCTTTCCCCGAGTACGGAATCTCTTCACTCCTTTCATGGGGGTTACTCGGAGGTACGCATATTCTCCGGGTTCAAAGGTCACTTCTCAGTGCTTTGGATCATAGTAACTCTTCTGACGAGACTTGGCTGCTCGAAGACGCTCTTGAATGTCCTTGACTTGCTTCTCAGCCTCGAGCATCAAGTCTGTACCAAACATTCGGCTATCCCCTGTCTGAGACCAATTCAATGGGGTGCGGCACTTTCGTTCGTATAATGCTTCAAACGGTGACATCTTCAGACTTGACTGGTAGCTGTTGTTATATGAGAATTCTGCATAAGGTAGACTGTCTTCCCACTTGGGTCCATGCGTGAGAGCACATGATCGAAGCATATCCTCCAGTATCTGGTTCACCCTTTCTGCCTGCCCGTCGGTCTGCGGGTGGTATGCCGTGCTATGCTTCAGCATGGTTCCCAAGGCTTGGTGTAGACGCAGCCAGAATGCTGAGGTGAATAGGGAATCTCTGTCTGAAGTGATGGACTTAGGGACTCCATGGAGGCTAACTATCCGGGACATGTAGAGCTGTGCCAGCTGATTTGCGTTGAAAGTGGTCTTTACTGGAATAAAGTGGGCCACTTTCGTGAGTGTGTCCACAATGACCCAAATAGCATCGTTACCTCTTGTTGACTTAGGTAGTCCAACAATAAAGTCCATGCATATGTCGTCCCACTTCCACTGGGGTACTGGCAAGGGTTGTAGTAGCCTAGCGGGTTTCTGGTGTTCCGCCTTAACCTTGTTGCAGATATCACAGCAGGCGACATAGTATGCTATATCTCTTCGCATTCCTGGCCACCAAAATGTCTCCCTCAGATCCTGATACATTTTTGTTCCTCCCGGGTGGATGGAATATGAGGACTCATGAGCTTCTTTGAGTATTTGCTACCTCAGATTATCCTGATCAGGCACGCATAGCCGCTTCTCGAACCATATGGTGCCCTGATCATCCACGTGGAAGGACTTGGCTTTTCCTTTTGGAATTAGCTCCTTGATCTTCTTGATTTCTTCATCTGGCTCTTGGGCCTTCTTAATTTCATCCATAAGAGTGGGAGTGATTTCCAACGTGTTCGAGGAAATTGTGCCGCATAGCACCATGTTGAGCTCAGCGAACTCTTCTTGTAGCCTTGGATGCATACTTCCCATGAGTGCGTTCACGGAGCTTTGCTTTCTACTGAGAGCGTCTGCGACCACGTTAGCTTTCCCCAGATGATAGTTCATCCCAATGTCATAGTCTTTGACTAGCTCAAGCCATCTTCGTTGCCTGAGATTCAGGTCAGGTTGTGTGAAAATATACTTGAGACTCTTATGGTCCGTGTATATTTCACAGCGTTGTCCAATGAGATAATGCCTCCAAATCTTCAGGGCATGCACTACGGCTGCTAATTCCAAATCATGCGTGGGGTAATTCTCCTGATGAGGTCGTAGCTGTCTAGATGCATAGGCTACAACCTTCCCTTCTTGCATCAATACGCAGCCGATTCCACGTCTAGAAGCATCGCAGTAGATGTCAAAACTCTTGTGTATGTCTGGAAGGACTAGGACAGGTGCTGTAGTAAGCCTGGTCTTTAATTCCAGGAAACTGCTATCACATTCCGCCGTCCAAACAAACCTCTGATTCTTCTTGAGTAGTTCCGTCAAGGGCTTGGTTATCTTAGATAAACCTTCTATGAAACGTCGATAATAGCCTGCTAATCCCAGGAAGCTACGGACTTCGGTCACCGTGGCTGGTGTCTTCCAATTTAATACCGCAGTGACCTTGCTGGGGTCGATGGTTACCCCTTGTTCTGACAGAATGTGCCCCAAAAATCCCACCTCTTTTAGCCAAAATTCACACTTACTAAATTTGGCGTACAGGCGGTGGTCTCTTAATCTTTCCAGGACGGCACGGAGATGCTTCTTATGCTCCTCTTCATCTTTGGAGTATATCAGGATATCATCGATGAACACCACCACAAATTTATCCAGAAAGTCCATGAAGACTTTGTTCATCATACTCATGAAGTAGGCTGGAGCATTCGTTAATCCGAATGACATGACTGTAAATTCATACAGGCCATATCGGGTGGTGAACGCTGTCTTGGTAATGTCCTCTTTCCTGATTTTTAGCTGATGATATCCGGTTCGGAGGTTGATCTTGGAGAATACCCGGGCTCCATTCAGCTGGTCAAATAAGTCATCAATACGAGGGAGCGGGTACTTATTCTTGATAGTGACCTCGTTTAGCTGACGATAGTCTACGCACATACGTAGACTTCCATCCTTCTTCTTAACGAAGAGCACTGGTGATCCCCATGGTGAGATGCTTGGGTGAATATACCCTTTTTGCAGCAATTCATCCAGTTGCTTCTTTAATTCTGCCAATTCTGGTCCTGGCATTCGATAGTATTTCTTGTAAATTGGGGCGGTGCCGGGAACCACTTCGATTGCAAATTCCAACTCCCGGTCAGGGGGCATTCCGGGTAATTCTTCAGGAAATACATCCGGAAATTCGCAAACTACCGGAATCAAGTTCATATCCGTGGCGGTAGTTTGGTATGCCATTCCCTTCCTTGTTCTCATCGTGCTGGCAAGGAATTGGATAGTTTGTCATGCTGGGTTAACCAGTGTTACTGTCCTGTTGGCGCAATTAATGCACACCTGGTGGGGTGTCAGCCAGTCCATTCCCAGGATTATGTCCAATCCCGAAGATTCAAAGGCAATGAGTGCAGCTGGAAACTTAATTCCATGTATTGAAATTTCTAGATCTCTATATATCAAATTTGTTCTGAGCAGAGAGCCAGGGGATTGTACCACCATGATTTTGTCTAAAAGCGACGGGGAAAATTTATGCAAGGTGGCAAAACTCCGCGAAATAAACGAGTGGGAAGCCCCGGAATCAAATAAAATTACTGCAGGTATGTCGTTAATAGAAAACATACCAAGTACTACTTCTGGAGCTTCGCAGGCTTCCTCAGCGCAGATATGGTGGACGCGTCCATGGCAGAAATTAGGACTGGGGCGACGTCCAATAGTGTTGACCTGCGGCTTGACATCGGCGGATGACTTTCCGTTGTTGGCGGGGCACTGTTTGGAATAGTGTCCACTCTGGCCGCAAGTGAAGCAGGTATTGTTGCGGCGGCAGTCTTCTATCACGGGCTGTTTACCAAAGATCTTGGTCTGGCTCACTGTCTTGTTATTATTGCTGCCGTTGCTCCATGTAGGCTTATACTCGGATGTGCCTGGCTGCCATATACGTGGCTTCTGAGTAAACGGCTCACGGTTGTCCTTCTTAGGCTCAAACTTCCGCTTGTGGTTGTCTTGTCCGGACTTGTGCTCCCTTTCGGCTATGAAGGCCTTGTTCACCAGTGTCTGAAAGTCAGGAAAGTCTAGCATGCATAGCTGGCAACGGAGGGAGTGATTCAGTCCTCCCAGGAACCGATCTATCTTTCTTTGTCCGGTGGCCACATCATAAGTAGAGTACCGTGACAGATTGTTGAACTTGTCAAGGTACTCTGCTACCGACATGCTTCCTTGTGTCAAAGCAAGGAACTCCCTTTGCTTCACCTTCATGATGCCGGTAGGAATATGATATTTGCGGAATAACTCCTTAAATTTCTCCCAAGTAATTTCTTCTTCAGAGGACCAGGTTGCCTTTGTGTTATCCCACCATAGGGCTGCTGGCCCTTCCAGGTAATGAGTGGCAAATGGAACCTTGTCTGAATCCTCACAATGGGCTATTTCCAGCTTCTTCTCTATGGTCCTTAGCCAATCATCTGCTTCTATCGGATCCACAGCTTGACCAAAGTTCGGTGGCTTTGTGCGTTGGAAATCAGACAACCTGGAATGTGATCCATTATGATTGTGGTTCTGACCTACCATAACCTGCATGCTCTTCAAGAATTCCATAAGATCCTGGTTTCTCTTTTCCTCAAACATTCTCATGATCTGATCCGTAGTAGGTGCTGGAGGTGGTGGGGGTGGTAAATCTTCTGGTGCTTGACCTGCTTGTCTGGCGGATCGACGGATGGGGGTTCCATCGCCGCCTTGGCTACAACTTCTCTTCATCCTAAATTTGTTCCCATTGCAAAATACCGAATCGATGAGCAACATCCATAAGGGAAACACAGTTATATGACACCAAAAGAAAATACGCGAAAAGGCAAATAAAACCAACCGCATAATTATACAAGATAACCCAACGTCATACATGGCAAGCTAGTAGAGGAATATCATGGCTAAACTGCTCATACGGCAGTTGACATATGCAAAGATGCATGCTCAACAACTCAAGCCTCCACTCTAATGGCGCTGATGGCACGAACACTGCCAAACCACAGACTCCTCGTCATCTGATCCTGATTCGGAGTCAGAGCTGATAATGTGAATCTCATCCTCCAGATCAAAGGAAACACGACGACGCTGCTGGAACGGTTCTCCTTCTGGGGTAGAAGGAGCACGACGCCTCAGCATCGGAGCAGCTGGAGTGGCAAGGAGTGAAGCCCACTCAGCCGGGGTCTCACGACGGCTACCAGACGGAAAACCTGGTGCCACAGAGGAGGTAGAAGGAGCCTCAAATCTGGGTGGAGGTGGAACTGGTGGTGGATATAGGGGTGGATGGGTAGGCTGAGGTGGAGGTGGCACTGGGGTCACGGCTGCAAGCGCCACTAAGACACGAGACAGCTCCTCAGCCAGGGATATGATCGTATGATAGCTAGCGTTCAGATAGCGAGACAGCACAGCAGTCGCACGGTCGCATGCCGGGTCAACAGGAACGAGAATGACTCGCCCTGTCGTAGGCGACAGGGTGGGATAATAGAGGAAACCTGGATGAGTCTGCATCTCAACCTCGTGGAAGCGCAAGTCAGCGAGAGCCTCCATTCCGGCAAACTCAATCGCCAACTCCGGGGTGGAAGCCGTCCCGCCCTTGGTAGAGTGAGAGTAGCAACCAAGGTCCGAGCTCGCGATCATGAAAGCCTCTGCATGGTACTCGTACACCGACTCGGCAAGCTGCTCCCGAAACACCTGGTACACTGGCTCTTCACCGCGAGGGTACAGTCGAAGCCAGACGTTCCGGAGCAGTACTGGAATGGTGGATGGTGCAGGCTCAAACTGATAATGGAATGGAACCGGTGCCATCTACACTCACAAGACCACCGTTAGAAGAATAATGAATTAAGATGCATGCCATGCAACAATCAAATGCAGCAACCAAATGCAGCAATCAAATGCACACTCAGGATCCTATACTAATCGCGGTGCTAGCGCTGGCTAACTAGGGTGTCCTACAGTCAGCACGGCTCTGATACCAAGCGTTGTGGCACCCCGGCTCAGAGAACCGGATTACCAGTGTTTCCAACCCAGAGATCATGTCTTCTGGAAACACACAACAACTTGGTACAGAACAGAATTGAACTTTATTGATAGGAGTCGGGTACAAGCGCATATCTTACAACAGTTACGAGGCCAAAGGCACCCTTGGTGCTATGACAGTATCTACATTATTTATGTCACATAGCAGGGCCTCGGAATACTAAGTACTTCTACTGCATAGCGGAACATAGCGCAACTCCATCCACAGGGACACTGCTGTGGACACATCCTAGTTAGCATAGCCAGCACCTTCAGGACCTCCGTCCTCGGATTCTCCTGCATCTGGCATGATACGCCAGGTGTGTACTTTGAATGTACTGGCAAGCTCACGACAACCAAGTAATGCAACAGACAATAGCATAGCAACCAACATGTTATCATCAAGGTAATTTACTTACTGTACTGATCATCAACTTACTCTTCTCCGGGTTGTCTCACAACCCTCGGAATACTCATACCCAGTGAGTACTTCCGAACACAAGACGAGTTCTTCCATCATTAACATCGCTATTACGGTTGACCATCTACTGAGGTCTGGACGGGCTGTCCATTACCGTGGACGCGGCTATTCGAATAGATTTGACACTCTGCAGAGTTTGCGCACTTTACCCACACCATGAAGCACCTGGCCTCGTGATCCCACTCGGGTGGACCAGCGTTGCTTCAACAAAACCTGCCTGACCCGTGACTCTTTCATCGTACCACCGGCACTCTTCCTCCCCCGGAGGTCAGCCTTGGGTGGCCCCTGTGTCCTCATGACACCTGCCACCGTCGTGGCCCAAACTATGTAGACCCAAACAGGGCCTACTGTCCCAAACGGGGACGCCGGCACAAACTCAACTATCAACTGGGCTCACAGGATTATCACCGCCTACCTGATCAGGGTAGCGCGTGTGCATAACCCTCCCTCTTTGGAGGTACCGGTGAAAGGTCACGCAGTCGGGCCCGGTCAGGGCCGTCCCATACCAGCAAATGTGGTTGCACGAGTATGCCCGGACAGGTGACTCAAGATCAACCACTAAGTTCATTTGACAACAATAGTGGTTCAACACAATTCTTGAGTATGTAATTATTACCATGAATTAACTATATCAATTAAATTAACCTAATGCATTTAAAAATGCAGTGCTATGGAAATGCATGCATGAAATGGGTATCATGGCTTGCCTTGCTCTGTTGAGTTGTCCACAAACTCCTAATCTTTAAAACCACAAGAATTCTCTTCTGAAAGTATTTTCAAACAGTAAAAGAAAATGTCACATAACACATTTTTCTAAAACAGAAATTCTGTGAGTATTGGAAAAAATACCAAAGTTGGTCAGAAAATAAAGGGGTTCAATACAAACCTAATGCAAAAAGAATCAATTGAATTGAGCTAATAGATAAAAAGTTATTGATGGTCAAAGTTGGGTCAAAAATCTGTTTTAAATTAAATAAAACTGGAATTCCTGAAAAACCAGAGCCAGCCACGTCGAAGGCGTAAAGCCTGAGTACGCCTCCACTAGCGTACCGCTTCGGGCGCGGCTGACCCACTGACGGGTGGGGTCGGCTCTATTTAAAATAGAAAGAGGGAGAGAGAGCAGAGAGAGGGCGGCGCTACGGCGATGGTCGCCGGTGATGGAGGGGGCGATGGGGTCCGGCGACTACGGGAATGGAAAGAGCACACGGGGGTGGTCCTGCACGTACCCGCAGCGTCTCCAGAGGCGGCCTGACGAGGTTGTCTTCCTCCTCTCCGGCGGAAGCAGCTTCGGGTGGCGGCGGGTCACCGGGCTAAGCTCGAGGCCAGAGGGCCTCTCGGCCTTGGCTCGCTTCTAGGGCTCGATTGGATGTTGGCTAGGGGTGGTGGCGAGCTCAGGAGGGCTGGCCATGGCTATTTATAGGCGGGGCGGCGGTGCCCGATCTGGATAGCGCCGCGGGGAGAGGCTACCGGAGCTGGGGATGAGCTGGCCGTCGCGGAGCAAGCTGAAATGATGGAGGAGAGCAGGGAGTTAATGCGGGAGGCGACGGCTCGACGGGAAGAAGACAGCCAGCGCGGCTGTCGTACTGCCACTGTGCCGCTCGTGGCGCACGGTGGCCGTATCCGGCGGGCGCGATTCCGGCGAGGGGGAAGGCTCTGGGAGGAGGGAGAAGACATTATAGTGGCCACGTGGTCGAGGGAGAGGTCGTCGGCACGAGCGGACAACGCACAGCTACGCGGTCGTCGGCCTCCGACGAGACCCGAGCCTGGCGGTGCTCAGAGCGCGCGTTTGGCAGGGTTGGCCGTGTGGTCACCGCGTGCATTGGTACACATGGCGTGAACCAGCCTGCCAAATCGTGTCTGGTGCATCGACCCTGGGTCCAGGAGTCCCATCGTACCACTGGTTTGGCCTGAAACCCACTGAGCTGAAGGGTAGCATCAACTACATTTTCTGGTCAGAAACTTGGGGAGGATCTGGAAGAAAAATGAGTTGTGCTACAAGCCAAGTGAGTTGTCTGGGGTCTTCTAGGTTGGAAGGACTATGGTCTGGCAAATTTTGAGAGGATTTGAGAAAGAAATGGATGGGGTTTCTTTGGAAACTATCATTCTAGTCAGAACACAAATGAGCTTGTGGCACTCAACTGGTTACTCTGCGAATGATGAAACCTGGTGGAGAGAGGTCATTTGGTGCATAGCAGATGCCATAAAAATGTTAGGGCAATTAGGCATCTCTAGCTAGCACTTCCTTCACAGAGGTTTCAGAAAAGCAGAAACTTACCAGAGCCTTTTTGCTCAAAAGTTGTACTGGCCAAGATGATATTTTTGGAGATTGAGGCAAGATAGAATGCCTAGGAGCTTGAGGAATTTATTGGGAATTTTCTGGAATAGAAACAATAGGGTTGCTTCACAATGGACAGATTCTGGTCAGAAACAAAAATAATTATTCTGGCCAAAATTTCCCATTGGGCAATAAAATATTTTTGGAGAATATGGAATCCTATGATGATGAGAAGATGGGGAAAAAGTTTGGGAATTATTTGACCAACCAAACTATAGGTTGCTTCACAACCCATAGTGATGACCTAAATTCCCAAATTAAGAAAATGATTTTAGAGAAAAGATAAAATAGTGAAAAATTATCCAAGAGAGGCATGGAGGGTTAAATCAAGATGATAAAGGTTTTGGGATGCTTGAAGAAAATTTTAGCAAGACATAGGTCAACTCAACGGAAAAGGTTTTGAAAATCAACTAATTTGCAAATAAAATCCTAATATTTTTGAAAAGAAAAAGTTGCCAAAATCAGGGTGTCACAAACCTACCCCCCTTAGGATGAATCTCGTCCTCGAGATTCGATTGCTCTGGGAACAAGTATGGATATGCAGATCTTAGGAAGTCTTACCTTTCCCATGTGTCCTCTTCCTCTGTGTGATGTTCCCATAGCACCTTGTAAAACCGAATTACCTTACTTCTGGTAGTTCTTTCCATTTCATCCAGGATCCTGACAGGTTTCTCTTCATAGGTCAGGTCTTTAGCCATCTCTAACTCACTCATGTCCGCTTGTTTGACTGGTGGTGCAATGCACTTTCTTAGTTGTGATATATGGAAGACATCGTGCACTTCCGATAATTCTGGTGGTAGTTCCAACTGATATGCCACTCTGCCTCTTCTGGCAACTACTGGAAATGGACCGATATATCTCGGTGCAATCTTTCCCCGAGTACGGAATCTCTTCACTCCTTTCATGGGGGTTACTCGGAGGTACGCATATTCTCCGGGTTCAAAGGTCACTTCTCATTGCTTTGGATCATAGTAACTCTTCTGACGAGACTTGGCCGCTGGAAGACGCTCTTGAATGTCCTTGACTTGCTTCTCAGCCTCGAGCATCAAGTCTGTACCAAACATTTGGCTATCCCCTGTCTGAGACCAATTCAATGGGGTGCGGCACTTTCGTCCGTATAATGCTTCAAACGGTGACATCTTCAGACTTGACTGGTAGCTGTTGTTATATGAGAATTCTGCATAAGGTAGACTGTCTTCCCACTTGGGTCCATGCGTGAGAGCACATGATCGAAGCATATCCTCCAGTATCTGGTTCACCCTTTCTGTCTGCCCGTCGGTCTGCGGGTGGTATGCCATGCTATGCTTCAGCATGGTTCCCAAGGCTTGGTGTAGACGCAGCCAGAATGCTGAGGTGAATAGGGAACCTCTGTCTGAAGTGATGGACTTAGGGACTCCATGGAGGCTAACTATCCGGGACATGTAGAGCTGTGCCAGCTGATTTGCGTTGAAAGTGGTCTTTACTGGAATAAAGTGGGCCACTTTCGTGAGTGTGTCCACAATGACCCAAATAGCATCGTTACCTCTTGTTGACTTAGGTAGTCCAACAATAAAGTCCATGCATATGTCGTCCCACTTCCACTGGGGTACTGACAAGGGTTGTAGTAGCCCAGCGGGTTTCTGGTGTTCCGCCTTAACCTTGTTGCAGATATCACAGCAGGCGACATAGTATGCTATATCTTTTCGCATTCCTGGCCACCAAAATGTCTCCCTCAGATCCTGATACATTTTTGTTATTCCCGGGTGGATGGAATATGAGGACTCATGAGCTTCTTTGAGTATTTGCTGCCTCAGATTATCCTGATCAGGCACGCATAGCCGCTTCTCGAACCATATGGTGCCCTGATCATCCACGTGGAAGGACTTGGCTTTTCCTTTTGGAATTAGCTCCTTGATCTTCTTGATTTCTTCATCTGGCTCTTGGGCCTTCTTAATTTCCTCCATAAGAGTGGGAGTGATTTCCAACGTGTTCGAGGTAATTGTGCCGCATAGCACCATGTTGAGCTCAGCGAACTCTTCTTGTAGCCTTGGATGCATACTTCCCATGAGTGCGTTCATGGTGCTTTGCTTTCTACTGAGAGCGTCTGCGACCACGTTACCTTTCCCCGGATGATAGTTCATCCCAATGTCAAAGTCTTTGACTAGCTCAAGCCATCTTCGTTGCCTGAGATTCAGGTCAGGTTGTGTGAAAATATACTTGAGACTCTTATGGTCCGTGTATATTTCACAGCGTTGTCCAATGAGATAATGCCTCCAAATCTTCAGGGCATGCACTACGGCTGCTAATTCCAAATCATGCGTGGGGTAATTCTCCTGATGAGGTCGTAGCTGTCTAGATGCATAGGCGACAACCTTCCCTTCTTGCATCAATACGCAGCCGATTC
The DNA here is from genome assembly GCA_039707655.1 of Elymus sibiricus. Classification (NCBI taxonomy): domain Eukaryota; kingdom Viridiplantae; phylum Streptophyta; class Magnoliopsida; order Poales; family Poaceae; genus Elymus; species Elymus sibiricus. Next base: position 226,041,821 of record CM077665.1, on the reverse strand, counting down.
CACGTCTAGAAGCATCGCAGTAGATGTCAAAACTCTTGTGTATATCTAGAAGGACTAGGACAGGTGCTGTAGTAAGCCTGGTCTTTAATTCCAGGAAACTGCTATCCCATTCCGCCGTCCAAACAAACCTCTGATTTTTCTTGAGTAGTTCCGTCAAGGGCTTGGTTATCTTAGAAAAGCCTTCTATGAAACGTCGATAATAGCCTGCTAATCCCAGGAAGCTACGGACTTCGGTCACCGTGGCTGGTGTCTTCCAATTTAATACCGCAGTGACCTTGCTGGGGTCGACAGTTACCCCTTGTTCTGACAGAATGTGCCCCAAAAATCCCACCTCTTTTAGCCAAAATTCACACTTACTAAATTTGGCGTACAGGCGGTGGTCTCTTAATCTTTCCAGGACGGCACGGAGATGCTTCTTATGCTCCTCTTCATCTTTGGAGTATATCAGGATATCATCGATGAACACCACCACAAATTTATCCAGAAAGTCCATGAAGACTTTGTTCATCATACTCATGAAGTAGGCTGGAGCATTCGTTAATCCGAATGACATGACTGTAAATTCATACAGGCCATATCGGGTGGTGAACGCTGTCTTGGGAATGTCCTCTTTCCTGATTTTTAGCTGATGATATCCGGTTCGGAGGTTGATCTTGGAGAATACCCGGGCTCCATTCAGCTGGTCAAATAAGTCATCAATACGAGGGAGCGGGTACTTATTCTTGATAGTGACCTCGTTTAGCTGACGATAGTCTACGCACATACGTAGACTTCCATCCTTCTTCTTAACGAAGAGCACTGGTGATCCCCATGGTGAGATGCTTGGGCGAATATACCCTTTTTGCAGCAATTCATCCAGTTGCTTCTTTAATTCTGCCAATTCTGGTCCTGGCATTCGATAGTATTTCTTGTAAATTGGGGCGGTGCCGGGAACCACTTCGATTGCAAATTCCAACTCCCGGTCAGGGGGCATTCCGGGTAATTCTTCAGGAAATACATCCGGAAATTCGCAAACTACCGGAATCAAGTTCATATCCGTGGCGGTAGTTTGGTATGCCATTCCCTTCCTTGTTCTCATCGTGTTGGCAAGGAATTGGACAGTTTGTCATGCTGGGTTAACCAGTGTTACTGTCCTGTTGGCGCAATTAATGCACACCTGGTGGGGTGTCAGCCAGTCCATTCCCAGGATTATGTCCAATCCCGAAGATTCAATGGCAATGAGTGCAGCTGGAAACTTAATTCCATGTATTGAAATTTCTAGATCTCTATAGATCAAATTTGTTCTGAGCAGAGAGCCAGGGGATTGTACCACCATGATTTTGTCTAAAAGCGACGGGGAAAATTTATGCAAGGTGGCAAAACTCCGCGAAATAAACGAGTGGGAAGCCCCGGAATCAAATAAAATTACTGCAGGTATGTCGTTAATAGAAAACATACCAAGGACTACTTCTGGAGCTTCGCAGGCTTCCTCAGCGGAGATATGGTGGACGCGTCCATGGCAGAAATTAGGATTGGGGCGACGTCCAATAGTGTTGACCTGCGGCTTGACATCGGCGGATGACTTTCCGTTGTTGGCGGGGCACTGTTTGGAATAGTGTCCACTCTGGCCGCAAGTGAAGCAGGTATTGTTGCGGCGGAAGTCTTCTATCACGGGCTGTTTACCGAAGATCTTGGTCTGGCTCACTGTCTTGTTATTATTGCTGCCGTTGCTCCATGTAGGCTTATACTCGGATGTGCCTGGCTGCCATATACGTGGCTTCTGAGTAAACGGCTCACGGTTGTCCTTCTTAGGCTCAAACTTCCGCTTGTGGTTGTCTTGTCCGGACTTGTGCTCCCGTTTGGCTATGAAGGCCTTGTTCACCAGTGTCTGAAAGTCAGGAAAGTCTAGCATGCATAGCTGGCAACGGAGGGAGTGATTCAGTCCTCCCAGGAACCGATCTATCTTTCTTTCTTCGGTGGCCGCATCATAAGTAGAGTACCATGACAGATTGTTGAACTTGTTAAGGTACTCTGCTACCGACATGCTTCCTTGTGTCAAAGCAAGGAACTCCCTTTGCTTCACCTTCATGATGCCGGTAGGAATATGATATTTGCGGAATAACTCCTTAAATTTCTCCCAAGTAATTTCTTCTTCAGAGGACCAGGTAGCCTTTGTGTTATCCCACCATAGGGCTGCTGGCCCTTCCAGGTAATGAGTGGCAAATGGAACCTTGTCTGAATCCTCACAATGGGCTATTTCCAGCTTCTTCTCTATGGTCCTTAGCCAATCATCTGCTTCTATCGGATCCACAGCTTGACCAAAGTTGGGTGGCTTTGTGCGTTGGAAATCAGACAACCTGGAATGTGATCCATTATGATTGTGGTTCTGACCTACCATAACCTGCATGCTCTTCAAGAATTCCATAAGATCCTGGTTTCTCTTTTCCTCAAACATTCTCATGATCTGATCCGTAGTAGGTGCTGGATGTGGTGGGGGTGGTAAATCTTCTGGTGCTTGACCTGCTTGTCTGGCGGATCGACGGATAGGGGTTCCATCACCGCCTTGGCTACAAGTTCTCTTCATCCTAAATTTGTTCCCATTGCAAAATACCGAATCGATGAGCAACATCCATAAGGGAAACACAGTTATATGACACCAAAAGAAAATACACGAAAAGGCAAATAAAACGAACCGCATAATTATACAAGATAACCCAACGTCATACATGGCAAGCTAGTAGACGAATATCATGGCTAAACTGCTCATACGGCAGTTGACATATGCAAAGATGCATGCTCAACAACTCAAGCCTCCACTCTAATGGCGCTGATGGCACGAACACTGCCAAACCACAGACTCCTCGTCATCTGATCCTGATTCAGAGTCAGAGCTGATAATGTGAATCTCATCCTCCGGATCAAAGGAAACACGACGACGCTGCTGGAACGGTTCTCCTTCTGGGGTAGAAGGAGCATGACGCCTCAGCATCGGAGCAGCTGGAGTGGCAAGGAGTGAGGCCCACTCAGCCGGGGTCTCACGACGGCTACCAGACGGAAAACCTGGTGCCACAGAGGAGGTAGAAGGATCCTCAAATCTGGGTGGAGGTGGAACTGGTGGTGGATATAGGGGTGGATGGGTAGGCTGAGGTGGAGGTGGCACTGGGGTCACGGCTGCAAGCACCACTAAGACACGAGATAGCTCCTCAGCCAGGGATATGATCGTATGATAGCTGGCGTTCAGATAGCGAGACAGCACAGCAGTCGCACGGTCGCATGCCGAGTCAACAGGAAGGAAAATGACTCGCCCTGTCGTAGGCGACAGGGTGGGATAATAGAGGAAACCTGGATGAGTCTGCATCTCAACCTCGTGGAAGCGCAAGTCAGCGAGAGCCTCCATTCCGGCAAACTCAATCGCCAACTCCGGGGTGGAAGCCGTCCCGCCCTTGGTAGAGCGAGAGTAGCAACCAAGGTCCGAGCTCGTGATCATGAAAGCCTCTGCATGGTACTCGTACACCGACTCGGCAAGCTGCTCCCAAAACACCTAGTACACTGGCTCTTCACCGCGAGGGTACAGTCGAAGCCAGACGTTCCGGAGCAGTACTGGAAAGGTGGATGGTGCAGGCTCAAACTGATAATGGAATGGAACCGGTGCCATCTACACTCACAAGACCATTGTTAGAAGAATAATGAATTAAGATGCATGCCATGCAACAATCAAATGCAGCAACCAAATGCAGCAATCAAATGCACACTCAGGATCCTATACTAATCGCGGTGCTAGCGCTGGCTAACTAGGGTGTCCTACAGTCAGCACGGCTCTGATACCAAGCGTTGTGGCACCCCGGCTCAGAGAACCGGATTACCAGTGTTTCCAACCCAGAGATCATGTCTTCTGGAAACACACAACAACTTGGTACAGAACAGAACTGAACTTTATTGATAGGAGTCGGGTACAAGCACATATCTTACAACAGTGACGAGGCCAAAGGCACCCTTGGTGCTATGACAGTATCTACATTATTTATGTCACATAGCAGGGCCTCGGAATACTAAGTACTTCTACTGCGTAGCGGAACATAGCGCAACTCCATCCACAGGGACACTGCTGTGGACACATCCTAGTTAGCATAGCCAGCACCTTCAGGACCTCCGTCCTCGGATTCTCCTGCATCTGGCATGATACGCCAGGTGAGTACTTTGAATGTACTCGCAAGCTCATGACAACCAAGTAATGCAGCAAACAATAGCATAGCAATCAACATGTTATCATCAAGGTAATTTACTTACTGTACTGATCATCAACTTACTCTTCTCCGGGTTGTCTCACAACCCTCGGAATACTCATACCTAGTGAGTACTTCCGAACACAAGACGAGTTCTTCCATCATTAACATCGCTATTACGGTTGACCATCTACTGAGGTCTGGACGGGCTGTCCATTACCGTGGACGCGGCTATTCGAATAGATTTGACACTCTGCAGAGGTTGCGCACTTTACCCACACCATGAAGCACCTGGCCTCGTGATCCCAATCGGGTGGACCAGTGTTGCTTCAACAAAACCTGCCTGACCCGTGACTCTTTCATCGTACCATCGGCACTCTTCCTCCCCCGGAGGTCAGCCTTGGGTGGCCCCCGTGTCCTCATGACACCTGCCACCGTCGTGGCCCAAACTATGTAGACCCAAACGGGGCCTACTGTCCCAAACGGGGACGCCGGCACAAACTCAACTATCAACTGGGCTCACAGGATTATCACCGCCTACCTGATCAGGGTAGCGCGCGTGCATAACCCTCCCTCTTTGGAGGTACCGGTGAAAGGTCACGCAGTCGGGCCCGGTCAGGGCCGTCCACAACCGGCAAATGTGGTTGCACGAGTATGCCCGGACAGGTGACTCAAGATCAACCACTAAGTTCATTTGACAACAATAGTGGTTCAACACAATTCTTGAGTATGTAATTATTACCATGAATTAACTATATCAATTAAATTAACCTAATGCATATAAAAATGCAGAGCTATGGAAATGCATGCATGAAATGGGTATCATGGCTTGCCTTGCTCTGTTGAGTTGTCCACAAACTCCTGATCTTCAAAACCACAAGAATTCCCTTCTGAAAGTATTTTAAAACAGTAAAATAAAATGTCACATAACACATTTTTCTAAAACAGAAATTCTGTGAGCATTGGAAAAATACCGAAGTTGGTCAGAAAATAAAGGGGTTCAATACAAACCTAATGCAAAAAGAATCAATTGAATTGAGCTAATAGATAAAAAGTTATTGATGGTCAAAGTTGGGTCAAAAATCTTTTTTAAATTAAATAAAACTGGAATTCCAGAAAAACCAGAGCCGGCCACGTCCAAGGCGTAAAGCCTGAGTACGCCTCCACTAGCGTACCGTTTCGGGCGCGGCTGACCCACTGACGGGTGGGGTCGGCTCTATTTAAAACAGAAAGAGGGAGAGAGAGCAGAGAGAGGGCGGCGCTCCGGCGATGGTCGCCGGTGATGGAGGGGGCGATGGGGTCCGGCGACTATAGGAATGGAAAGAGCACATGGGGGCGGTCCTGCACGTACCCACAGCGTCTCCAGAGGCGGCCTGACGAGGTCGTCTTCCTCCTCTTCGGCGGAAGCAGCTTCGGGTGGCGGCGGGTCATCGGGCTAAGCTCGAGGCCAGAGGGCCTCTCGGCCTTGGCTCGCTTCTAGGGCTTGATTGGATGCTGGCTAGGGGTGGTGGCAAGCTCAGGAGGGCTGGCCATGGCTATTTATAGGCGGGGCGGCGGTGCCCGATCTGGATAGCGCCGCGGGGAGAAGCTACCGGAGCTGGGGATGAGCTGGCCGTCGCAGAGCAAGCTGAAGTGATGGAGGAGAGCAGGGAGTTAATGCGGGAGGCGACGGCTCGACGGGAAGAAGACTGCCAGCGCGGCTGTCGTACTGCCACTGTGCCGCTCGTGGCGCACGGTGGCCGTATCCGGCGGGCGCAATTCCGGCGAGGGGGGGAGGCTCTGGGAGGAGGGAGAAGACCCTGGAGTGGCCACATGGACGAAGGAGAGGTCATCGGCACGAGCGGACAACGCACAGCTACGCGGTCGTCGGCCTCCGACGAGACCCGAGCCTAGCGGTGCTCAGAGCGCACGTTTGGCAGGGTTGGCCGTGTGGTCACCGCGTGCATTGGCACACATGGCGTGAACCAGCCTGCCAAATCGTGTCTGGTGCATCGACCCTGGGTCGAGGAGTCCCATCGTGCCACTGGTTTGGCCTAAAACCCACTGAGCTGAAGGGTAGCATCAACTACATTTTCTGGTCAGAAACTTGGGGAGGATCTGGAAGAAAAATGAGCTGTGCTACAAGCCAAGTGAGTTGTCTGGGGTCTTCTAGGTTGGAAGGACTATGGTTTGGCAAATTTTGAGAGGATTTGAGAAAGAAATGGATGGGGTTCCTTTAGAACACAAATGAGCTTGTGGCACTCAACTGGTTGCTCTGCAAATGATGTAACCTGGTGGAGAGAGGTCATTTGGTGCATAGCAGATGCCATAAAAACTTTAGGGCAATTAGGCATCTCTAGCTAGCACTTCCTTCACAGAGGTTTCAGAAATGCAGAAACTTACCAGAGCCTTTTTGCTCAAAAGTTGTACTGGCCAAGATGATATTTTTGGAGATTGAGGCAAGATAGAATGCCTAGGAGCTTGAGGAATTTATTGGGAATTTTCTGGAATAGAAACAATAGGGTTGCTTCACAATGGACAGATTCTGGTCAGAAAAAAAATAATTATTCTGGCCAAAATTTCCCATTGGGCAATAAAATATTTTTGGAGAATATGGAATCCTATGATGATGAGAAGATGGGGAAAAAGTTTGGGAATTATTTGAACAACCAAACTATAGGTTGCTTCACAACCCATAGTGATGACCTAAATTCCCAAATTAAGAAAATGATTTTAGAGAAAAGATAAAATAGAGAAAAATTATCCAAGAGAGGCATGGAGGGTTAAATCAAGATGATAAATGTTTTGGGATGCTTGAAGAAAAATTTAGCAAGACATAGGTCAACTCAACGGAAAAGGTTTTGAAAATCAACTAATTTGCAAATAAAATCCAAATATTTTTGAAAAGAAAAAGTTGCCAAAATCAGGGTGTCACATCGTGGTTCCCCCGCCTCCTGAAGCTGCAGGGATTGGCGGTGAAGAAGACGACGCCAGTGATGTCGACGACGAGTTCCCCGAAGGCGGGACGAGTGGTGTCGGCGGCTCCTCCTGATTCCTCCCAGCTGTTCTTTTCCTGCAATGTCCATCATGCCTCGTGGAGGCGTTAAACTTGTTTGTATCCGCGAAAACTTTTAATGCTTGTAATAACTGTTGACTTGTGTAATTGCTTTCTTCGCCTTGTTTCCTTCTTGCATGCTGTGATACTCTGCGTCGGCAGGGCCCGGCCCCACGCATACCTCAGCCGCCGTTGGGCCGCCCGGATCACCAAGGATGGTCCAAGGGGTGAGGGGCTATGGGGCCAGTGAGGCTCCTGAGTCGCGATGCTCAGGAGTCCCCTTTGACGTACGAGCAGCCCTCATGAAGGAAACATGGTGAAGATTTAACTAGGGAATTTCGAACACCTTGTGCTCTGCGTCGGCAGGGCCCGGCCCCGCGCATACCTCAGCCGCCGTTGGGCCGACCGGATCACCAAGGACGGTCCAAGGGGTGAGGGGCTACAGGACCAGTGAGGCTCCTGAGTCGCGATGCTCAGGAGTCCCCCTTGACGTACGAGCTCCAGCGTCCTCCTTAGGGGTTCGAGCGCACCTTGCACTCTGCGTCGGCAGGGCCTGGCCCCGCGCATACTTCAACGGCCATTGGGCCGACCGGATCACCAAGGACGGTCCAAGGGGTGAGGGGCTACGGGGCCAGTGAGGCTCCTGAGTCGCGATGCTCAGGAGTCCCCCTTGACGTACAAGCTCCGGCGTTCTCCTTAGGGGTTTGAGCGCTTCTGAGCTCTGCGTCGGCAGGGTCCGGCCCCGAGCATACCTCAACCGCCGTTGGGCCGACCGGATCACCAAGGACGGTCCAAGGGGTGAGGGGCTACGGGGCCAGTGAGGCTCCTGAGTCGCGACGCTCAGGAGTCCCCCTTGACGTACAAGCGGCTCCCATACCTTTCCTCGTTGGCTTCTCCTGAGATGGGCGCGTGAATACCAGGTTTGGCAGACCTGGGAAGGTGGTGTGTACCAGGCTTGGCCGGGTAGTAGCCCCCGTGCAGCCCCCTCACGCATACATCCCTGGGGAACGCAGCGAGAAGGGGTCCACTAGGGACCTTCCTAAGGTTGGATGCAGCCGCTGGGGCGCCTTCAGTTGTTTATCCCCCCACACGGGGCGTGGGGCTTCCACATTGCGTGGGCATAGTCATTGGTGGACCGTGTTGACCGCCAGTACGGAGCTGTGGCTTCCACATTGCGTGGGCATAGTCATTGGTGGACCGTGTTGACCGCCAGCACGGAGCTGTGGCTTCCACATTGCATGGGCATAGTCATTGGTGGACCATGTTGACTTCTTCGTCAGCGCGGAGCTGTGGCTTCCACATTGTGTGGGAAGGAACCCCTCTGCGTCCTCGGGGGGCTCCGGGCGTGTACAACCCATAGAGTTCGTACGCGTGGCTGGCACGGCAGAACTGGGAGGTGTATCTGGGAGCTCGTGAGGGCGCTTTGGCCTCGCGAGGTCCCTACCTCAAAGGCGGTTTCCGCCTGAGTCTTCTTGTAGGTGGGGCCATCCGAGGCCCTGCTGACTTCTTCTTCTTCACGAGTGAGGCAGGTTGGGAGTCCTTTTCGCACTCTGCGTCTGCAGGTCCCGGTCTCGCACATTTCCCGACCCCCATAGTGTACGACCGGATCACCAAGGACGCAACTATGAGGTCAGGCCCCGACACCCTTGACACCGACCGGATCACCAAGGACGACGTCAAGGGGCGGGTGGCCTTATGACCGGTAAGGCCCCTGAGGCGCATTGCTCAGAAGCCCCCTTTGACGCCCAAGCGGCTCTACATCGCAGGTCCCAGTCCCGCACATTTCCCTACCACCATAGTGTACGACCGGATCACCAAGGACGCAACTACGAGACGAGGCCCTGACACCCCTGATGCCGACCGGATCACCAAGGACGACACCAAGGGGCGAGTGGCTATATGACCGGTAAGTAGGGATGTAAACGGATCGGATCGGATCGGATAATGCTCTTACCATATCTTTTATCTTTTTTTTTCTCGGATTTGGAGCGGAGCGGATAATGACCGGATGCGGATTCGAATGCGGATTATATCGGACTACGGATTCGAAGCGGAGGCGGAGCGGATTCAGACCGGAAACGGACAAAAAATATCGGATGATACAAAGACATGATTTATTTCTACGACGCAACAATATAAAAATATGTTTCCATCCAAGCACATAACACTATAGAGTGACGTTTTAAAGTTATAACGCACAAAATATAGTGTAGTGCCGATAAATTCATATTGTTGTGTAGTTTATTAACATGTAGCCTACTCTACTCAGACTACTACAAATTAACTTGGTGTTCATTGTACGTGACTGCATGCATGGAAGAAGGAACAACTACCAGTGTTCATACTTGTTCATACTCAGAATTCCTAAGTGTATATGTACCCAGACCATCGTCCAGACGCACCGCCGGCGTATATGTATGCAGTCGCAGACCTCCGTCTGAGGCGCCACTGGCGTATTTGTATGTATTGAGTCTATTTATATGTGATGATTTTTATTAGTGGTCCACGATGGGAATTTGGGCTTCTCAATTGGGCTTAATATATCGGATAATCCTATTTGACAACATCAGATAATCCATAAAAAATAATGGATAATCCATATCCGCCGGATATTACCAATACCATATCCTCTACCATATCCGCCGGATATCCGGCTGACTAAAATCCTTATCCGCATCCATATCCGCCGGATTTCTGTAAGTACATACCATATCCTTAAAAACGGATGCGGAAACGGATTCGGAACGGAAATTATCCATACCATTTACATCCCTACCGGTAAGGCTCCTGAGGCGCGATGCTCAGGAGCCCCCTTTGACGCTCGAGCAACCCCCATTCCTTCCTGCCGGCTGCTGCCTCAGGAGGCCGTGGGGCCTCCCGAGACTCCATGCTGAGGCGCCGCGCTGCGGCCGGAGCCCCCAAGCGGGAGTCGACTGCCCAAAGATGCAAGTCCCTGAGGCGACAGGGCCTTGCATCCCAGTTCCGAGGTGTCCCGGGAAGGGACGTAGCGCATGGCTCCTTGCGAATCACCAACTCAGAAAGGGTGGCGCGGCGGCATTCACGCCGGCAAGTAGCCATGTAGGCAAGGTAAAATGTTAGGAACAGATCAGATGCATGAGAAACTATTGAAATATGCATAGATGAGGCGACTACAGGGGTGTGCCCTGATCGCCTGAGGATAATGCGGCCCGGTGGGCGCCCTCAAACGGAGTGATCCAAAAAGTTACCTGGCAACAGCCAACAAAAAGTCACCCGGCGGCCATGCCGCTGAAGAGTCGAAGCTGCCGTCAGAGCCTGATCTTACACCTCCACGATCGCGACCTTCATGGGTCCATCGTCTCCCGAAGCTCGGGACCTTCGCTTGGTCCGAGCATCTCCTCCAACTCCTCGCCGCGCCTCGTCAGGCAAGGTATGAGCATGGCTCGGTAAAGGCGCTGGAACGTGACGGCTGCGTTCGCCAGTCCGAAGGGCATGCAGACGTAGGCGTTCGGGTAGACCCATCAATGATCGGCACGCGCTGGCCACAAGGGGCCCTAGGACGCGGCCCTGTTGATCGCGAGCGCGTTGACGCAGACGCGCGGCTAGTCGACCGTGCCGATGACGGCGGCTGCGATTGGTGGTGCTGGGCAGTCCCCGCCTTGCATGGCCTGCGCTTCTCGAAGCTCCTCGATCGCTCTGATGACGGACTCTTGCGAGCTCGGCGCCACGTGCTGTGCTCCCAGCTCAAGCTGACGAGCGTTAGGATGCGCCTTTAGGTTGTGGTCGAGCGCCTCTCTTGTCTCACTGGCCAAGCCGGAAACTCCCCGGATGGGAGCCCCCGGGCCCGACCCAAGAGGGGCGCTGAGCGCGCTTTCCTATGCGATAGGAAGCGGGGCCCCGTCCCTCGGCGCAGAGCTCGAGGTTCCAGGATGCCCCGCGGGAAGGAGCTTCTTCTTCTTCTTGCGCGGGTCCTCACGAGGCAGGGCGTCCTCCTCGTCGTCCGAGCGCTCGGCCGCCGCGGCGCGGTAAGCACGCTCGAGGGAGCAGACAGCATCCTTCTCATCGCAAGCTACGGTGATGACGCCGCCACTCCCTGGCATCTTGAGGACATTGTAGCCATGGTGAGTCACCGCCATGAACTTGGCAAGGGCCGGGTACCCAAGGATCGCATTGTACGGGAGGTGGATGTGCGCGACGTCGAAGACGATGATCTCAGTGTGGTAGTTCTCGCGTCCGCCGAAGGTGACAGGTAGGCGCACTTGTCCGATGGGGACAGTGGACCCGTCTGTGACTCCCAGAAGGGCTTGGTCGGCATGAGCTGTTCGTACGGAACTTGGAGCGTCTCAAAGGTCTCAATGCAGAGGACATTGAGGCCCGCCCCACTGTCAATGAGGGTGTTGGTGACGAGGACGTTGCTGATGGTTGGAGTGCACAGCATGGGGAGCTTGCCGGCCATGGCCGAGCACCAGAGCTGGTCCCTCGAGTCGAAGGTAATGGCAACTTGGGACCACTTGAGGGGGCGCATTGCTTCTAGCTTCGGGACGGCCGCGTTCACCTCTCGCGTGAACTGCTTGAAGACGCGGTTCGACGCTGGGGCCTGGGCGCCGCCCAGGATACAGGCTACCGCCCTGACCTCCTGGAAGCCCCCAGCCCCATCGTCCTGCCTGTCCTCTTCCTTCCTTCTGGGTGGCGGAGGTAGTGGTGGTAGGCCGGCCTCGCGAGGGCATGCCTCACGAGGCTAGCCGCGGCGTGACCCCTCCAGAGGGTCATCGCGCCAGCGATCCTCACGAGCCTGATCGCGCCAGCGGTCGTCCCGCGCCTGATCGAGCCAGCGGTCCTCCTAAGGCTGATCGCGCCACGCCTGGCGCGGTTCTCTGCTATCCCAACGGCCTCCACAGCGGCCTCCGCCGCATCCGAAGCCACCGTCGGCGCGTCCAGGGCGCCTGCCAAAGTGTTCGGCGCGGACCAACCTGAGTTCCTGGCAGTCGGCGGTGTCGTGATTGTTGGTGCCATGGAAGATGCAGGTCGGCCTCCCTCCTGCGGGGGGTTCCTCACCCCGGCTGCGCTTCGCTTCAGGCTCGGCCGCAAGTACCATCGGGGCCTTGCGCTTCGCTTCCTTGGCCTTGGTCTTCTTTTCTTCTGGCTCTGCCACCGGAGGCCCGCGGAGCGACAGGCGGCCCTCCTCAGCCTTGGCGCACCTATTCGCCAGATTGAACATCTCCAAGGCAGAGCACAGTTCGTCATTCATGGCGAGCTACTCCTTCATTTTGAGGTCCTTGACGTCGTCGGTGAACGTTGAGATGATAGCCTCGTCCGACGCCTTCGGGATCTTGAGGCGCGTAGTCGTGAAGCGCTGTATAAACTTGTGCAGGGTCTCTCCATCCTACTGCTTGATACGCCGTAGGTCGTTCACGGTGAGCGCGCGATCGCGGGTACCTTGGAAGTTGGCGATGAAGCGTTTGCGCAGGCCATCCCAGGAGGTGATGGAAGCCTCCGGGAGGTTGAGGAGCCAGGAGAGCGTGCCGCCTTTGAGCGCCATGAGAAACCAGCATGCCATGACCTTATCGTCCCGTCCGGCCGCCCGGATGCTCAGGGAGTAGAGCTGTAGGAACTCGGTGGGATCCGGGGTGCCATCGTAGCGCGGGGGAAGGTCAGGCTTGAACTTGAAAGGCCACGTGGTTGGGTGGAGCTCCGGGGCGATGGCGAGGCACCCCACTGGCTCGACGGGTGCTGCGCACGCGGGAGGGACCCGGTCTCGACGCTCCTGAGGGGCTGCCTCGAGTGGCGCCCGGTCACGACGCTGGACTGGCAGCGCGGGGAGCGCACGCGCGCCGGCGCGCAGCCGGGGAACCACTTGGCAGCTTACTTCATCTCTTGCCCTTGCCCGCGGTTCGCGGGGTTGGTCGCGTGGGCGTGCCTCTCGCCTGGGCTCGGGGTTGACGTCACGTTGCGGAGGAGGTGGCGGCGCGTTGCGGGCCACGTCGTCTGCCAGGGACGGTCGGGGTCGAAGCGAGTAGGAGAGCACTGAAGCGTCGCCGGCGGCGCTGACAAGCTCCGCGATGCGCCGAAGCCAGGCGTCGTAGCGGTCAGGGGCGGGGCGGTAGCGGAGCAGCTCGTTTGCCATGGAGAGCGTGCCCGAACCACGCGCCGGTCCGGGTCGAATGTGGGAGGACGACCCGGAAGCTGGAACGATGGACGGAGTGGCGGTGTGGCCATCGCGCTGCGCGGTGACCGGGTGGGAGGAGTCTTGTTGCTCGTGGGCGTCCGGGCCTGTGGCGGCGTTGGCCATAGGCAAGGGTGACCGGCGCGCGTCGGCGCGGCCCACGGGTGCCGTCTGAGTGACGTGGGCAGCTCGGTGCTCGGCGCGGGCTCGGCGAGCGTCAGACATCGGAACGGCGAGGTGGGAGAAGATCTTGGCTTGAGGAAGACTCCGACACGCCCCCTACCTGGCGCGCCAAATGTCGGATTTCGGGCTCCGCAAAACCCTTAAGATTCGAACACAGGGGCGTGTGCGAAGATCCCCTGCAGCTTCGCCCTACCTAACTCGCTACTCGATGGACTAGACGATGAACTCGCACGATGACGAGGAAGAAGATGAACACGATAGTTTACCCAGGTTCGGGCCGCTGCGAAGCGTAATACCCTACTCCTGCTTTGGTGGATTGCCTCTCGTGGAGGTTTGGTGGATGAACTAGTACAACGATGAGGAGCCTCGTGAGGGCGCTCCTAAGGTGGCCTTGGCCCTCTATTGGCTTTGTGGTCGATGGGAGAATCGGCCGATTCCGGATCCCTCTCTACGGTGCAGCCTAGCCTCTATATATAGCGGTGGCCCGGGTCCTCTTCCCTTATCGCAATGGCAGGAAGGGATCCCACACCAGCCAATTTTAAAGGGGGACAGGAGTACATGCCCACCCTGCCCAAAGGCGGTCTTCGCCTGCAAAGTTGCTGTCGATGATGCAGAGGTGGGCTCGGCGATGACATCCGTCCTGCGGGGCTCGTGGTCGTGGTCTTGTTTCACCGGAATGGAAACCTTTGGCGGGTGCTTTGGGAACCCATGTACGTCCTTGCTCCCTTTGCACCAAAGAGGAAACTACTCCACCTGGCGCGCTGGCGCCCGCCTGTCCTTCCTTGCGCCATCCTTGACTCCTGAGGCCGGGGCCCTGCATAGAGATCTCCGCCGCTCCGGAGGGGGCCTGGGGAGGCCCATCCTTAGCCGGTCTTGACGTCGTTCCTCCTTGCGAGCCAAGGGCCTCACGAGGGCCTTGTTTTGAGTGGGGCCGCACCTGGCTGTGTTTGGTTGACGAAGTGGGCCAAGCCCTGGGCCGCAGGCAGGCAGGTCTGGGTACCCCCGTTCCCAGAATGCCGACACATTGGAGGGCCGTGTTGACTGCCAGCACGGAGCTGTGGCTTCCACATTGCATGGGAAGGAACCCCTCCGCGTCCTCGGGGGGCTCCGGGCGTGTACAGCCCATTGAGTTTGTACGTGTGGCTGGCACGGTAGAACTGGGAGGTGTATCTGGGAGCTCGCGAGGGCGCTTTGGCCTCACGAGGTCCCTACCTCTAAGGCGGTTTGCACCTGGGTCTTCTTGTAGATAGCGCCATCCGAGGTCCTGCAAATTTTGGAGAAGCCTGCGCCGAATGTCCTCCCTAGGGCCATCGCACGAGAGGGCCAAGCACCAATGACCCCAGGAGATGACGTGAACGGGGCTGGCCCGCCAGACAGAGCTCAGCCACTAGATTTATCAACGCTGCAGGGACGGACCCGAGCATAGACGCCGTGCCCAGTCGTCTCACGAGGCGGTCGAAAGTAGGATCATTCGGGTGTGGTGACATTCACGCTGGCAAGGTGCCGTGCAGGCAAAGGGGAAACGTTAGGAAACAGATCATACGCATTAGAAACTGCTGAAATATGCGTAAATGCAGCGGCTGCAGGGGTACGCCCTGATCGCTTGAGGATAATGCGGCCGGGGGGGCGCCCTCAAACGGAATGAACCAAAAACTTACCTGGCACAGACCAACAAAAAGTCACCTGGCGGCTATGCCGCTGAAGATTCGAAGCCATCATCGTAGCCTGATCTTGTACCTCCACGAGCGCGGCCCTCACGGGCCCGTCGTCTCCCGGGGCTCGGGACCCATGCTTGGTCTGGGCATCTCCTCCAACTCCTCGCTGCGCCTCGCCAGGAAAGGTGCGAGCATGGCCCGGGCAAGGCACTGGAACGTGACGCCGGCGTTTGCCAGGCCAAAGGGCATGCGGACGTAGTTGTGCGGGTAGACCCACCCGTGGTCGGCACGTGATGGCCAAAAGTGGCCCGGGGACGCGGCCTTGCTGATTGCAGGTGTGTTGACGCAGACGCGCAGCTGGTCAACTGGGCCGATGATGGCGGCTGCGATTGGTGGTGCAGGGCAGTCCCCGCCTCGCTCGGCATGTGCCTCCTGAAGCTCCTCGATCGCTTTGATGACAGACTCTTGCGAGCTCGGTGCCTCGCGCCGTGCCCCTGGCTCTGGTAGTCGTGCTTCAAGACGCGCCTTCTGGTTGTGCCCGAACGCCTCCCTTGTCTCACCGGTCAAGCCGGGGGCCTCCTGGATGGAAGCCCCCGAGCCCGACCCAAGGGGGGCTCCGAGCGCGCTTTCCTATGCGATGGAAGGTGGTGCCCCGTCCCTGGGTGCAGAGCCTGAGGCTCCGCCCTTGGAGGTCCCAGCCCCCTGGCGCTCCGCGGGGATGAGCTGCTTCTTCTTCTTGCGTGCGTCCTCATGAGGCAGGGCTTCCTCCTCGTCGTCCGAGCGCTCGGCCGCAGCAGCGCGGTAAGCACGCTCGAGGGAGCAGACGGCATCCTTCTCATCGCAGGTGACAGTGATGACGCCGCCACTCCCTGGCATCTTGAGGACGTTGTAGCCATGATGAGTTGCCGCCATAAACTTGGCGAGGGCGGGGTACCCAAGGATTGCGTTGTACGGGAGGTGGATGTGGGCGATGTCGAAGACGATGGTCTCGGTGCGGTAGTTCTTACGTCCGCCGAAGGTGACGGGCAGAAGTACTTGCCCAATGGGGACGGTGGACCCATCAGTGACTCCCGAGAAGGGCTTGGTCGGCATGAGCTGGTCGTACGGTACATGGAGCGTCTCGAAGGTCTCGATGGAGAGGACATTGAGCCCCGCTCTGCTGTCGATGAGGGTCTTGGTGACGAGGATGTTACTGATGGTCGGAGTGCACAGCATGGGGAGCTTGCCGGCCATGGCCGAGCACCTGAGCTGGTCCCTCGAGTCAAAGGTGATTGCGGTCTGGGACCACTTGAGGGGACGCATGGCCTCGGGCTTTGGGAGAGCCGCGTTCACCTCCCGCGCGAACTGCTTGAAGACGCGGTTTGATGCTGGGGCTTGGGCGCCGCCCAGGATACAGGCTACCGCCCTGACCTCCTGGAAGCCCCCAGCCCCATCGTCCTGCCTGTCCTCTTCCTTCCTTCTGGGTGGTGGTGGTAGTGGTGGTAGGCCGGCCTCACGAGGGCGAACCTCACGAGGCTGGCAACGGCGTAACCCCTCCGAAGGGTCATCGCGCCAGCGGTCCTCCCGAGGCTGATCGCGCCAGCGATCCTCCCGAGCCTGATCAGGCCAGCGGTCCTCCTGAGGCTGGTCTCGCCACCCCTGACGCGGTTCCCGGTTGTCCCAACGGCCTCCACCGTGGCCTCCGCCGCGTCCGAAGCCACGGTCAGTGCGTCCGGGGTGCCGGCCGAAGTGTTCGGCGCGGACCAGCCTGAGTTCCTGGCAGTCGGCGGTGTCGTGGTTGTTGGTGCCATGGAAGATGCAGGTCGGTCTCCCTCCTGCGGGGTGTTCCTCGCCTCGGCTTCGCTTCGCCTTAGGCTCGGCCGCAAGCACCGCTGGGGCCTTGCGTTTCACCTCCTTGGCCATGGTCTTCTTTTCCTCTGGCTCTGTCGCCGGAGGTTCACGGAGTGACAGGCAACCTTCTTTGGCCTTGGCGCACCTGTTCGCCAGGTTGAACATCTCCAGAGCTGAGCACAGTTCGTCGTTCATGGCGAGCTCCTCCTTCATCTTGAGGTTCGTGACGCCGTCGGTGAATGCGGAGATGATAGCCTCATCCGACGCCTTCGGGACCTTGAGGGGCGTAGTTGTGAAGCGTTGTATGAACTTGTGCAGGGTCTCTCCCTCCTGCTGCTTTACATGCCGCAGGTCGTTCATGGTGAGCGCGCTCGCGGGTACCTTGGAAGTTGGCGACGAAGCGCTTGCGCAGGTCGTCCCAGGGGGTGATGGACCCCTCCGGGAGGTTGAGGAGCCAGGAGAGCGCGCCGCCCTTGAGCGCCATGGGGAACCAACACGCCATGACCTTGTCGTCCCCACCAGCCGCCCGGATGCTCAGCAAGTAGAGCTATAGGAACTCGGCGGGATCCGGGGTGCCATCATAGGGAGGGGGTAGGTCGGGCTTGAACTTGCAGGGCCACGTGGTTGGGTGGAGCTCCGGGGCGATGGCGAGGCACCCCACCGATTCGACGGGCGCCGCGTGTGCGGGAGGGGCCCGGTCCTGACGCTCCTGAGGGGCCGCCTCGAGTGGTGCCTGGTCGCGACGCTGGTTCGGCAGTGCGGGGAGCGCACGCGCGTCGACGCGCGGCCGGGGTACCACTTGGCAGCTTACTTCGTCTCTTGCCCTTCCTCGCGGTTCGTGGGGCTGGTCACGCGGGCGCGCTTCACGCCTAGGCTCGGGGTCGACGTCGCGTTGCGGGGGAGGTGGCGGCGCATCGCGGGCCACGTCTTCTGCCAAGGAAGGCCGGGGTCGAAACGAGTAGGAGCGCGCTGAAGCGTCGCCGGCGGCACTGACGAGCTCCGCGATGCGCCGAAGCCAGTCGGGGGCGGGGCGGTAGCGGAGCAGCTCGTTCGCCATGGCGATTGCGCCCGAACCGCGTGCCGGCCTGGGCCGAACGTGGGAGGACGACCCGGTAGCCAGAACGATTGACGGAGTGGCGGTGTGGCCGTCGCGCCGCGCGGTGACCGGCTGGGAAGAGTCTTGTTGTTCTTGGGCATCTAGGCCCGTGGCGGCGTTGGCCACAGGCGAGGGGGACCGGCGCGCCGGCGCGGCCCACGGGTGCCGTCTGGGCGACGCAGGCAGCTCGGTGCTCGGCGCGGGCTCGTCGGGCGTCAAACATCGGAGCGGCGAGGTGGGAGAAGAGCTTGGCTTGAGGAAGACTCCGACACTCCCCTACCTGGCGCGCCAAATGTCAGATTTCGGGCTCCACAAAACCCTCAAGGTTCGAACACAGGGGCGTGTGCGAAGCTTCCCTGCGGCCTCGCCCTACTTAGCTCGCTACACGATGGTGACTACGGCAAACTAGCGCGATGACGAGGAAGAAGATGAACACGGTGGTTTACCCAGGTTCGGGCCGCTGCGAAGTGTAATACCCTACTCCTGCTTTGGTGGATTGCCTCTCGGGGAGGTGTGGTGGATGAACTAGTACAGTGGTTTCGAGCCTCGCGAGGGTGCTCGAGCGGTGTTCTTGGCTCTCTGCCTTGTCTTGTGTTGGTGTGTTCGTCCCCCACCCTCTACGGTGCGGCCTAGCCTCTATATATATAGCAGTGGCCCGGGTCCTCTTCCCTTATCACAATGGCGGGAAGGGATCCCACAACGGCCAAATTTGAAGGGGGACAGGAGTACATCCCCACCCTGTCCAAAGGCGGTCTTCGCCTGCAAAGTAGCTGTCGACGATGCAGAGGTGGGCTCGGCGATGGCATCCGTCCTGCGGGGCTCGTGGTCGTGGTCTCGTTGCACCACAATGGAAACCTTTGGGGGATGCTTTGGGAACCCGCGTATGCCCTTGCTCCCTTTACACCAAAGGGGAAACTGCTACGCCTGGCGCGCTGGCGCCCGCCTATCCTTCCTTGCATCATCCTTGACTCCTGAGGCCGGGTCCTGCATAGAGATCTCCGCCGCTCCGGAGAGGGCCTGAGGAGGCCCATTCCTTGCTGCTCTTGGTGCCGCTCTCCCTCGCGAGCCTGGGGTCCTCGCGAGGGCCTAGTCTTGAGTGGAATCTCGCCAGGCCGTGTTTGGCTGACGAGGTGGGCCATGCCCTGGGCCGCAGGCAGGCAGGTCTGGGTACCCCCGTTACCAGAACGCTGACAGCTACTTCATGGACCCTTATGGGTGGATCCCTTCATGGACTCTCGCGACCGTTACCCTCCGTGGGTTGAAGACTCCATAAACGTGGACGTATGATAGCACCACCTATCGGAGCCACGGGAAAAATCTCCGTGTCTCCAAATTGCGTTTGATCTTCCTCCCTACCCTCTACTACATATGCTTGTTGTTACTTTCCGCTGCTATACTCTTAGACATGCATGTGTAGGGTGTACTTGCATTGCTATAATTGCTAAAATCTGTCAACACTTAAAATTGGGAAAAGGTAGAATTTTTATTTGCTCAAGTAGTCTAATCGCCCCCCTCTAGGCATACTTTGGATCCTACAAGTGGTATCAGAGCTTTGGTCTCCATTGCATTGGTCTCACAACCTAGGAGAGTATGGCGTCTAGTGAGGGAAATTATCACCGTAGAGGTTCGTACTTTGATGGCACAAATTTTGCTAGTTGGAGGCACAAAATGAAAATGCATATTCTTGGTCATAACCCTGCCGTTTGGGCTGTTGTTCGTGTTGGTTTGCAAGGTGAATTCTTTGGTGATGGAAATTAACCGGATCGTGAAGCGACCGCGGATGAATTGAAGATGTTGCAATACAATGCTCAAGCATGTGACATTCTCTTGTCTATGCCCCGAGGAATTCAACAAAATCAGCCGTCTTGAGAATGCAAAAGAGATTTGGGATTCTTTGGTTGATATGCATGAAGGTACCGAATCCGTGAGAGAATCCAAGTTGGATGTTCTTCAAAGTCATCTTGACAAGTTCAAGATGAAGGATGGTGAAGGAGTCGCAGAGATGTACTCTAGGCTAGCTCTCATCACAAATGAGATTACCGGCTTAGGAAGCGAAGAAATGACCGACAAATTCATCATCAAGAATATACTTAGAGCTTTGGATGAGAGATACGACACTGTGTGCACATTGATCCAAATGATGCCCAACTACAAAGATCTCAAGCGTACGGAAGTCATTGGAAGGATTGTTGCTCATGAGATGACACTCAAGGACAAAGAAGAGCTTCACAATAAGTCTAGCGGTGCTTAAAAAGCCACAAGTGATGCTCCCTCAACCTCAAGCGACAACCTTTTCACCAATGAAGAGATAAGCCTCATGGTCAAGAAATTCAACAAGTTCTACAAGAATAGAGGCAAAGAACGAAGCTCCAACTCAAGATATGAAGAGAAGCGTATGTCAAGTCATGACCGAAACTGCTACAATTGTGGGAAGCCCGGACACTACTCAAATGAGTGCACGACTCCTTGCAAACGAAGAGAAGAGTCACCTAGAAGACGAAGCTCAAGGAACGAATCACCTCAAAGAGAGAGAAGGAGTAGAGATGATCGTTATGAACGAAGACCCTCAAGGAGAAGTAGGGACTCGGAGAAGAAGGACAAGTACACCAAGAGCTACTCAAGAAGAAGACATCAAGCTCATGTTGGTGAATGGGTTTTCGGCTCCGAATCTGACAACAACTCCGAGAGAAGCTATCACTCCAACTCCGACTATAGTCAAGATGAAGGGGTTGCCGGACTTGCACTAATGACTACCAACTCCTATGATCTATTTGATTCACCAAATGAAGGGAGTGGAAGTTGTGTCATGGCTAAAGGCCCGAAGGTATCACACCCCAAGTATCTTGATTTAAATAGTGATGAAGATGATTTACTTGGTGATGATGACTTGCTCTTTGATAAAACTAGTGATGTTAGTCAAAATGAACTTGATAATTTTCATGCTAGTCAAGATAAGTCGCTTGATGATGTAAAGATGAAAATAGAACAACTAACTAAAGAATTAAACACTCTTAAGTTAGCCCATGAATCTACTCTAGAAGATCATAGAGAGCTTGTAAGGACTCATGAGAAGCTACGCTTCGAGAAGCTCACCTTGGAGCAAGAACATGAGTTTCTTAAAGCTATCAATGATGATCTCCGAAAGAAGACTTCATCTTATCTAGCCAAACGATTACTCTTGTCTACATTCATGCCACAAGTTAAACCTAGACAAACTAGTAACAAAGGCAAGAAAGGTTCTTCATCTAGTAGCAACAATAAAAATGCTAAATCCAATGATGTTGCTTCTAGTAGTTCTATTGATTCCACTAATGATGATTCTCTTAGCCAAGTTACACTTGAGCAAGAAAACAATTTATTGAAAGGGATTATAGAGAAAGGTATCTACAACAGTCTTGTCGGGTGCAAGCAATTTTAGGAAATTGTACACAAGCACGAAGGATACTGGAAGAACCATGGCATTGGCTACTTCAACGCAAATGGAGTTGAATGGGAAGAAGGTCAATACCCCAAGCCCAAGTTTGTTCCTCAAATGGAGAAGTATGAACATACTCTTCCCAAGGGAACAAACATTCAAGATGACCTTCCACCACAAGACCACAAGCTCAAGGGCAAGGACAAGCTTCAAGAGGATATTGACTCATATGAAGATGAGTCACAAGCTTTGGTGGAGTGGATTCCCAAGGCTACTTCAAGCTCAACTTCAACAAGTGCCACTTCAACACCAAGGATTCCCATCAAGTTGATGTGGGTCCCTAAGAAGAAGAACTAGAGAAGTTCTTGAGGGGTGACTCCGCCAATGAAATTCACTCACATTCATTATTGGCAAGAACTAGTTGCAATCAACGTCAACAACATGCAATAGTTCAAGGAGTCACACATTCCCTCAAAGGTAAGCAAGGGAGAAGGTAATCAACAAATCCATGGACATCATTATGTATGTTTTTCACTCCAGGTCCATAGATATCCTTGTATTTGTCTCTTGTGTGTTGGGACTAACCCATGTAGGTGAGAAGAGTAAGGAAACAACAAGGATGCTCCCAACCCTAGGTGATCTTTATCAACCTTAAGCATCCACCACTACATCACCCACATGAAGTCTTCTACGACAAACCCAAGGTTAGTTTATCCCTCCCATGGGGGGATGTCACATCAAGGGGGAGCTTTACTCTAAGACTTGAGTTAAAGCATCTCTTAGAATGTGACAACATTAAATGCTTTATGTAAAAGTGGTAACCCCACTTGTGCTTAAACGATGAGTATGACCTATGATCAAGTAGTCTTATTTGGCTCCTAAGTCAATATACTCATATATAGATGACTCCATCATTGCCAAAATGCTTGATAGATGCTAGTATGTATGTGCATGTTTGCCATGATTTCATTTGACATCTTATTGTGTGAGCATGTTGGTCTGCATTTCTTTAACCATTCGAGGACATCCGATTGTTGCTATTTGGTTTTTTCTTTTTTTTCTTTTGCCAATTGGATGGACAAGAATGCCTAGGACCACTCTCTAGCTATCTATGCTTTCTCGTCTCATATTCCATTCTTGCTGCATCACAAAAGTTTGAACATGTACTTTTCGAGCTCTCTATGTGAGGAGCACTCGGAGTTCCGTATCGACAAAGGACTGACCATTAAAACCTCCCAAGTGCATCTCGGTGGAACCAATACCAAAATCTCGGTCTCACCGAATGCCTAGGGTTGATTTGGTTGTCACACTCGGTATCACTGATTCCATCTTCTCGGTTACACCAAGTTTCCCTATCAGCTGACACTAGAGAAACTCGGTGACACCGAAAAGTTAGAACCGGTGTCACCGACAGCCACGGGTATATAAAGAGGCGGACCCAACTTTTGAAATGACTTTCTCAAACGTCATCCCCTCCAAAACCCTAGTTGCCGAACAAGGACCCCTGGTCATCTCCTTCATCTTCCCAATCGCCTCCGCCGGTTGAAGTTCACGCCGTCGACGGAATCTACACCACCGTCGCCGCCGTAGCGAAGTCGTCACCGAATTAGGGTACGATTTCGATCCCTCGTGTGCTCCCCTCTCCGAATCTTGTGCATTAGGACTTTTCCATCTATAAACCAAGCTTTGAGATTGATCCATCCACAAGAAATTCCAGTAGAATAGCGAATGAAAGATTTTTTAGGGTTTGCCGTCCGCAACTTGAATCCCGGTGGAACCGACGCAAAAGAATCGGTAGCACCGATTCCCTTTTCTGGTTAACTGAGAACAACCTCGGTGAAACCGAGTGCCCATTTTCGGTCTCGCCGAAAGTGGTGCCAAGTTTCTGTAATGAAGGTAGTCTGTCTCGGTGGGTCCGAAAAGTTTGCCTCGGTTGTACCGATATTCACTTGGCAGAATGCAAATCTTGAGAAATTCTAGTTCAAATCTTTGAAAAAATTTGTCTGCATTTTGTGATGACTCAACCCTTCCACTCTTCTATACTCTATTTCACAGGGTAGAGATGTCAGATCCTGAAGATAGCCAGAATGACTTCAGAGAGAAAAGTGTTGACATGAGCTCAGGCACTAGTCCTGAAGGGAGTTTTGATGATGTTCCTAGCTCACCAGATCTGCCCAATGCTGCAACTAGGGCAAGAAGGAAACTCAACTCTGATGAGGAGGATGAGGACTTTATTCCAGAAGTGTTGTCCAAGAAATATGACACTGTCAAGAGCACTGCTGCTGCCACTACTTCCAAGAAGAAGGCTATAAGAAAAGAGTATGCTAGCTCAGGGTCAGTGAGAGCACCACAAAGTGCTAGGGCAACAATGATTGTTGAGCCCTCAAAGAATTCCATGCCTAAGAAGGCAGGAGAGAAGAAGAAGAGAGAAAGGACAAGATTTGTTAAAGCTAAAGTTCTTCCTTCTACTCCAGAGTATTTAGATGAGGAAGAAGAGGAGGAAGAGCCAGCTACAAAGGCTCCTCCCAAGAAGAAGAAGAAATTGATGTCTGATGCTATGTCTAGCCAAGCAGCTCCCAAGGGCAAGCCAGCTGCATCCAAGAAGCCCACTGCCCCTAAACCAAAGAGGACATCTAGAGAGATTCCAGCTTCTGAGAAGAACAAGGGATCTACCTCCAGAGATGCTGAGGAGGATGCTATGTCTGCTTTGATGAAGCTAAGGCCACACCTTCCAGAGCATAATGCCAGCCACTTGTAGCCGAGGACATGAAGAAGAGGAAGGACTCAGGTTTGAGAGAGTGGAGAACTATTGATCCATATTCACAGAGGAGGAAGACTGCTGTGGACTATAGGTTCTACACAAAAGAACAGCAAGACTTCTATGAAACAATTTTGCTTGACAAAAGCCCTGCTGTGAGTGACATGAGGTATGTGGACTGGAAGTACATCAAGGACAATGAGGATTACTTCCCAAGTGTGCAAGACAACTTTCATTGCATTGGACTTGATAAGTTTGTTGGTAAGGAGTTTACTGCCTGGAATGATGAAATGATCATGCAATTCTACTCCACTACTCATTTCTATGGAGATGGTAGAATTGTATGGATGACTGAAGGTGCAAGGTATGAATCCACAGTTGAGGAGTGGGCTGCCATCTTAGGACTCCCAGAGGTGGAAGATGGTGACATTGATGTATACAATGAGCCCAAGGCAAGCCACAATGCCATGAAGAACATGTACAATGAGATCCCTGCTGCACATCTGAAGTCTCACAAGCTAGGATCTATCTATTTCCTCTAGGCTGGTCTTCGCACGATCAACACTATCTTGAGGCATACCTTGATGCCTAAGTGTGGAGATGAGAAGATGATAAGTGGCTACTCCATCAACATGCTACTCCATCTAGATCAACATACGAGATTCAGAGTGATGGATCTGATTGTGGAGACTGTGAAGAGGGTTGTTGCTGATCAGAAGCGCTCATGTTGCTATGCACCCTATATTCAGATGCTTATCAACTCCAAGTTGGAGAAGCACATATTTGCACTTAACCGACCACATTTGCCACTTTTGCCAGAGCTAGAAGACAACGTTGTGGTGATGGACCCAGATCATCCCACCTCAGCTACATCACAGGCACATGCAGAGGCTGCCAGAGACTCCAGTTCTCAGGTACCAAGGTCTAGGAGTGAGCAGATGGATCTCCTACTTAGCTCTATGCTTAGCATGCAGAAGGACATCGGGAACATGTTCAAAAACTAGGAGAGCCTCTCGAGGATTGTTGACACCAAATTCCATATTCTCAACAACAAGGTGGATGAGCTCACAGTGACTATGACTGAGCTCAAGAAGGAAGTTGAGGGCGTGCCCAGTCCCCACACTATTGATGATGATCAGGATAGTCCACCTCTCACGACAGCCACTCAGTTCAGGACTCAGCCCAGATCTGCCACAGTGCCAGTTCCCGAGACTAGACCTTCTTCATCAGCACCTGGCGCAGCTCCTTCAGCTCCCCCAGCACCTCCAGTTGCTACTCCGACTCCGTCCATGACGTCTGCAGAAGTCTTCGCTGATGCCGTTCTCTCGACTCCTTCATCAGCCACCGGAGGAGATCAGCTCCAGAAGAACGATTAGTTATATATATATATACCTTTGAACTTTTTGGTAACTTGTTGCCAAAGGGGGAGAAGATGTATATAGATCTTTAGGCTTCAAGAGAGAGAGTGTTGCTGCTTTTTATCGCTTTTCAAAACATTGATATCTTTTGGTTGGTTTGCTTGTGTTAAACTTTGTTGGTGTTTGATCATACACTTGATGTGTATTGCTAGTATTTCCTATCTTCGTGATGCTTATGAAATGATCATTCACCTTTGCTTGATTGTGTTGTGCTATGATATTCATTCTTATTATTCTCGCACACCACCAAGTTGTATGTGACATGGAAGAGTGCCTCATGTACCTAATCGATTGTGCATTTGCATTCAAACGCAAATTCTAAATAATGCACAAATTTAGGGGGAGCTCTTGCTTATCACATACTTCTCAAAGCGACGATTATATCCATTGATTATATCATATGTCAAAGCTTTGATCTATATGTTGTCATCAATTACCAGAAAGGGGGAGATTGAAAGCATATTTGCTCCCTTGGTGGTTTTGGTAATTAATAACAACATATATGCCATTGAACTAATGTTTCCACTAAGTATATTTTAGGAAAAGTTCAATGATGAGTTGGCAAAAGGATTGTGGAGAAACCCCTAGATGCAAGGAAATGGATTGGCAAAGCTTCAACCAAGAAGACTCTACATTTTACATTGTGAGAAATCACTTTGAGTCCATAGGAAAGCCAATACTATTAAAAGGGGGTAAGGTACTGTTGGTGAACAAGATGCTCCACGTGCACAAGTGATAGTCACCAAAAACACCAACGAGCTCTTCCACAAATACTCAGTCTAGAACCCTACCAATCAAATCGGTAAGACCAACAATTCCTATTCGGTCTCACCGAGATTCAAACCCTAGACAGATCCTAAGCCAAATCCATCTCGGTACTACCAACATTCCATTTTGTGCCACCGAATTCAGTTGCCAACTTTCGGGTATCCTGTTTTCAAGGATCGGTACCACCGAGCTTTGCCAATCGGTCTCACTGAGATTTGGACCAACTTCCTGGTTAGCCATTCTCAAGAATCGGTACCACCGAGTTTTGTGAATTGGTCTCACCAAGTTTTGGACCAACTTTCTGGT
Source organism: Elymus sibiricus (assembly GCA_039707655.1). Lineage (NCBI taxonomy): Eukaryota > Viridiplantae > Streptophyta > Magnoliopsida > Poales > Poaceae > Elymus > Elymus sibiricus. The sequence goes on along the minus strand of CM077665.1, from coordinate 226,015,014 downwards.
TAGCCGTTGTCAAGAATTGGTACCAACAAAATTTGAGAATCGGTCTCACCGAGTTGTGCAATCTGACCGTTGGTCATCAAATCGGTACCACCGAGATTTATGTATCGGTCTCACCGAGATTCAAAAGTTGCTACCTTTGGAGCAACTCGGTACCACCGAGTTTTATACTTTGGTGTCACCGAGTTGGTCACTTTAGGTGTAACGGTTGGATTTTTGGGGACGCCTATATATACCCCTTCACGACCACCCACTCGAAAGAGAAGCACTCAGAACTATTCCATACTTGCCCCATCCAATTTTCTGAGAGAGAGCCACCTACTCATGTGTTGAGATCAAGCCATTTTACTCTATCCATATGAATCTTGATCTCTAGCCTCCCCAAGTTGCTTTCCACCAAATCAATCTCTTCCACCATAGCCAAATCAGTGAGAGAGTGATTGTGTGTTGAGGAGTCTATCATCTTGAAGCACAAGAGCAAGGAGTTCATCGACATTACCGAGCCTATTACCTTTTGGAGAGTGGTGCCTCCTAGATTGGTTAGGTGTCGCTTGGGAGCCTCCTACTTCATGTTGTGGAGTTGAACCAAGAAGTTTGTACGGGCAAGGAGATCGCCTACTTCGTGAAGATCTACCCATAGTGAGGCTAGTCCTTCGTGGACGGAAGCCGTTATGGAATAGTCAAGGTTGCTACTTCGTGGACCCTTATGGGTGGAGCCCTTCGTGGACTCTCGGGACCGTTACCTTTCGTGGGTTGAAGACTCCATAAACGTGGACGTACGATAGCACCACCTATCGGAACCACGGGAAAAATCTTCGTGTCTCCAAATTGCGTTTGATCTTCCTCCCTACCCTCTACTACATATGCTTGTTGTTACTTTCCGCTGCTATACTCTTAGACATGCATGTGTAGGGTGTACTTGAATTGCTATAATTGCTAAATTCTGCCAAGACTTCAAATTGGGAAAAGGTAGAATTTTTATTTGCTCAAGTAGTCTAATCACCCCCCCCCCCCTCTAGACATACTTTCGATCCTACAGCAACGATACATGCGTGTCTTGCTTACCCTTCTGTCACTGGAAAAGAACACCGCAAGATCGAACCCATCACAAAGCACCTCTTCCCATGGCAAGAAAAATCGATCTAGTCGTCCTAACTAAACCAAAGATTTGGAGAAGAAATACGAGGCTATAAGTAATCATGCATATAAGAGATCAAAGAAGACTCAAATAATATTCATGGATAGAAACTGATCATGAACTCAAAATTCATCGGATCCCAACAAACACACCGCAAAAGTTTACATCAAATAGATCTCCAAGAGACCATTGTATTGAGAATCATAAGAGAGAGAGAAGAAGCCATCTAGCTACTTCCTACGGACCCGTAGGTCTATGGTGGACTACTCACGCATCATCGGAGAGGCACCTATGAGGAAGATGAACCCCTCCATGATGGTGTTTAGATTGGATCTCGAGGTTCTGGAACTTGCGGTGGCTGGAATTGTGTTTCGTCGACTCCCCTAGGGTTTTTGGAATATTTGGGAATTTATAGGCATCAGAGGCGGTGGAGAGGAGGCCTAAGGAGGGCACAACCCATCAGGGCGCGCCGGGGCCCCCCTGGCGCGCCCTGGTGGGTTGTGGTCTCCTCGGCCCACTAACCCAGCACTTCTTTTGCCCATTGGGTGTCTTCTGGTCCAGAAAAAATCTCCAAAAAGTTTCGTCGCGATTGGACTCCGTTTGGTATTGATTTTATGCAAAAAAACAAGCAAAAACAGCAACTGGCACTTTGGCACTATGTCAATAGGTTAGTCCCAAAAAATGATATAAAGTTGTTATAAAATGATTGTAAAACATCCAAGAATGATAATATAACAGCATGGAACAAGCAAAAATTATAGATACGTTGGAGACGTATCATTTGTCAAGCCTCCCAAAATGCCATGATAAACCTCTAACCCACCACCTCCCACCAAACGATTGTTTGGCTATGTTACCGCTTGCTCAGCCCTTCTTATAGCATTGGTCGTTCAGGTGCAATTGTCTCCATGTGCCAACAAGGATGTTTTTGAGCTATCACAATATTATTGCTATTTAATTTAATGCACATATATACTTGGTAAAAGGTGGAAGGCTTGGCATTTTGCTCGGTGTTTTGTTCACTTTTGCTGCCCTAGTTACTTGTGTACCAGTGTTATGATCCATATTGAGCGCTCCTAACATGCTCAGGGTTGTTATGTGGACCCCCTTGACTTTCGTTTTGGGATAAAACTCGTCTCTCAAGACCCAACATTGGTACTACATTTGCCTAGTAACTAATAAAATTGCATAGGGACCTGCCGGCACCCGCGGATAATTAATCAAAAACCCGGGCCAGTGCTCCTCATGAGTGTTGCTCCAAAATAGAGCACTGTGCGGGGCCAACCCGGGGCAACTCAGGAGATTTCTATCAGTCCACTGTACGCGTAGCTCATCTGCCGTGACCTGAGAACGAGATACGCGGCTCCCATCGGGATTGTCGGTACGTCGGGCGGTCTTGCTGGATATGTTTTACCTTTCTCGAACGTCTTGTGCGCAGGATTTCGAGGACACTTCGGGCTATCTCGAGGTTGAGATTTTCCAACGGAATTTCCAAGGAGATCTCAGATTTTGTGGTCGAGGTTATTCCCGCGGCGTGTGGTTAGTTTGTCATGGATGAGTTGGAGCACCCCTGCAGGGTTAAATCTTTCATGAGAGCCGTGCCCGCGGTTATGTGTCAACTTGGAAACTTTTTTTAACACCCGGTCATAGCAAACTTAAAGTAAACTCAAATAAAATACACCAACCGTGTGCGTAACCGTGACTGTCTATTCTCATGATTTCTGAACCGAGAGAGAACATGGTGGGGTTATGTTTGATCGTAAGTAGGTGTTCAGGATCACTTAGTGATCATTACTAGTTCACGTCCGTTTATGCGAGGATCACCCCCCCCCCCCCTTATTCTTGTACTCGTAAGTTAGCCACTCAAATAATGATTAGTGCTTGCTGTAGCCTCACCACTTAACCATACCTCACCCATTAAGCTTTAATAGGCTTGATACCCTTGGAAATGAGATTGTTGAGTCCCTGTGGCTCACAAATTACTACAAGAACAGTTGCAAGTACAGGTAATGCGATGCTTTGACGTGAGTGCGATGCCTGTTTGATTTGGAGTTCTTCTTCTTCTTCATCGATCATAGGATGGGTTCCAGGCCGGCAGCCTGGAATAGCAAGGATGGATGTCATTTTATCATTTTATTTCGTCCGTAGTCGGACCCTGCTCTTCTGTCTGATGATTGTATATGTTGTTGTATTGATGTGATCTTGATTTAGCTTGTGGCGAGTGTAAGCCAATTCCATATACTCATCTCTTCTTTACATGTACTTGTAATGATATCCATTCTTGTGAAACGACGAGATGCGCTTCTATCCATGTCGAGGCCCTCGAGCCAAAATGAGGATAGGATCGCATCTTGGGCGTGACATATGGGCAGTTGAATTTGTCCCTTCTGTAGCATATCATAGACCACTGGCTGTAGGAGATCAGCAGCTAAGACAAATAACAGAGGTGAGATTGAATCTCCTTGTTTCACACCAGCTTTGCATGACAACTGTTTCCCTGGGACCCCATTGAGAAGAATAGATGACGTGCCAGATGAGAGGAACTGATGAATACATCTTCTCCATTTGGAATTGAAGCCTTTATACTTCAAGATTTCTAAAATGACTTCATGTTCACTGGAGTCAAATGCCTTTTCAAAATCCAATTTGCGTATGAGAATGGGTCTCTTAGATGTATGGCATTGGTGCGGATATTCCAAGGTCCAACCAATACAGTCCTGGATGGTTCTGGTTTTAATAAACACATACTGGTTTTTATGTACACAGTCCAGGATAACCTCTTGGAACCTATTTGCAGTCATTTTGGTGAGGAACTTAATACCCAGCCCTGTCATTGAGATTGGCCTATAGTCCCCAACCTTTTTAGAAGATTTTTTAGGGACTAAAGTAATGAATGAGCCATTAATACTCTCCAGACTTGCCTTCCCCTCAAAGAAATGATTGGCAAGGTTATAGAATTCATGACATACAATGTGCCAGCATTTCTTAAGAAAAAGCCCATTGAAGCCATCTGATCCTGGGGCTTTATCAATAGGCATGCATTTACAACCTGATCCATTTCCTCCTTAGTGAATGGTTTGGTCAATCCATGAAGTCCCTGAACTAGTTTAATCAGATTGGGTAGATCAAAACCTGTAACAATTCCTTTAGCAGTGCCCATTCTCCCCTTAAAAGAAGACCATAAAATACCTTCCATCTGGCTATGTTTAGAAATCACTGTACCATCATCCAACCTCAAATTAGCAATAGAATTCCTTCTATATCTCTCCGAGGCCATTGCATGAAAGAACCTAGTGTTCTCTTCCCCCACTTTAATGGATCTAATTGTACATCTCTTTTTCCAATATAAGTACTGCAGGTGCAACAAATGTTCCAAATGGGATTTCACAATCTTTCTGAAGTTGAATTCCTGCCTGAACAATGTCCTGAGTTCTTCCAACCTATCAATCCATTCAACCACCTTATTGCATTTCTCAATAGCAATTTTCATCTTGGAAATACCTAATTTCTCAATAGCCAACACTTTGCAGGATGGGACTTGTGTGAGGGCTTATTCCAGGAATTGGTTACACATTCCATAAAACCATCAACCTTAGTCCAAAAATTTTCAAACCTAAAAATGTTAACTTTAGGAATAGAGGTTGTAATCACCAGCATACAGGGGACATGATCAGAAGCAGTTCTAGCCATGGACAAAACTTCTGAAATAGGGTAGCAAGTAACCTAGTTGGTTGAGGTAAAGAACCAGTCAAGTTGCTCCAGCAGTGGAGTGTCTTGCATATTGGACCAGGTATAAGTCCTGCCTTTGATTGGTAATTCAACTAAGCCAAGGTGTCCAATAATGTCATTAAATATGAACATATCATTTACATCTCCTCCTGGCAGATTTCTGTTATCTATGGACCTGATAAAGTTAAAATCCCCCAACAGAAGCCAATTTTCATCAAAGGGAATTTGCAGATTGTAAAGCCAATCCACAAATCTATCTCTCAGTTCCCCCTGGCATGGGACATAAACATATACCAAAGTCCAAGCATCTGCACTCATTTTGGATATAAATTTGACTACAATTTCAAATGATTGTATCTCAATTAATTCTCCATGCAGTACAGATGAATTACAAACAACCAAAAGTCCCCCAGAGGCTCCCACCGAAGGAGCATAAGCAAAATTATCATATTGCTTCGGGCAAAAAGATCTGATCTCCTTTAGCGAATATGTTTCACACTTAGTTTCTTGGAAGCATGCAACAGATCATTGGCTTTCCTCTAGCTTTTGCTTGACTGCTCTCTGCCTAGCTGCCGAGTTCAGACCACGAACATTCCAACAGAGAACATTCCATTTTCTAGGTGAATTATTACTCGTTTAAACCAATCCACGTAGCATCAAAGAGTGAGCTACATAGTAGAAAGCCAAGCTAATAATCATCACAGGATATAAAGTAGCAATACAGACCCAAAAGACTAGATGACAGTTCACCAAAATAAAACAGCAGTTCCAACAGGCAAACATAAGCAAATATATAAAGGCAAACTTAGGGGCGCGCTAGACCCACTGAATGGCGAAAAAGCTAATCATCAGAAGCGTCGTCCTGCTTCCCCGCGGGATCAGCCATAAGCTACTCCACCGTAAGCTTCTCTGCATCAATTCCAAGTTCCTCGCTAATCTTCTGAATCTCCTTGATGGGTGTCAGAGGAGGAATGAATTCATTTCCCTCCGGACCTTGCTTGGGCGCGCTAGACTCCATAAGGGGCTTGCTTCGTGGCTTCTTCTTCTTTCTGATCCGTGGTTAACTCAAGGAAGACCGGTTTAAACCCATCCCGTCTGACAGAACCCCTAGTGCATCGACTCAGCTCAGATTCCACCAGCGGGGTTGGTGCCTTTGATTTGCGCATGTTGGCACCACCTTTGCTGGGAGGAGCAACGAAGCAGAAAGTCTTTGAAGAAGAAACATCAGAGGTGAGCATTGTGTTATCTGACAGAGAAGACTCCATGGGCTACATGCTTTCAGCACTAGTGTAAGCAGATTCCAGCTGAGGAAGCAGGGGCCTTGCAACGGGCCTGATGGGCCTGCTGGAACTGGCCTCCCTCTACTGGATTTATGAAAGAGCCTGCACATCATCAAAATCTAAGGCCCATATCCTTTTTGAGAGGAACACAGGCGACAAGGGTTTAAGTGACAAGGGCTTCGGCACATCATATATCATTTCTCCATTCAGAAGCGTCTGAAAAGTCCTCCTCCAAGCTAGTTCTGGCGGCAAAGGGGGACATACACCATCCTGACAGCTCCCACAAAGATTTGCTCCGCATTGATCACAGGTGCCTGGTATGGAACTATTGCCAAAGGATTCTCTTGCTGCTAGATTACTTCCTCTAGAACATTTCCTGGCTACTGCTGCTGATGGATGTCATTTTCTGACATAGACCCTGAAGGTTGGTCAATCACCATGGATTCTTGATCCCGAGCTGGTGGATCCTCTTGCTGCTGCTGTTCTTGTGCCTCATCACCCCAATGTCCATGCCCCCAATTTTCTTCCTCAAAATGATCATCCATGGTTGGCGGTATTGGTGGCAACTCATTCCTCCCCATGGCAGGATAAGGAGGTAAGACAAAGTTGTGATGCTCTTGTATGGGCTGACCTGGCAGGGGATGCGGATTGCCATTGATGGGCATGGGGTCTTCATCTTCCGGCATCTGCTCGGCAAAATTCGCCCCAAAATGTAACATGGGACAGTATAAGATACCCTGGCTCCTCCTTGGTGTGCATAATCATTGAAAACCACATCTCTAGGAACAAGTATATCCTCAGGAAACGAGGCAAAAACAATGCTCCTGACTAGATAGGGATCAGCATTGACCCAGTGATGAAACTTTCCAAACGTGTTCACAGCGGCTCGCAAGTGTTCAGTAGTGCACAGATCTAATGGTAGCCCAAGAACATCAAGCAACCATCCTGAAAGCCCTGAGCCCCTCGGAAACCAATACCCTCATCATGCTTCATAAATCTAACAAATCTGTCATTGCCCATGGGAAGGGGAGGAAGTTGAAGCAGAGAGAAACATACACCAGCATCACGAAGTCTGAATAACCCAACTCCCGAAATCCAAGGCTGTGCAGACATCACCTAAACTCCTCTTTGCTCCAGCAAATCGACCACAACCTCTCGCATTTGCCCAATCTCATTTGGCTCGGGGAGAGGCATTACCTTAGCAATCTTGAACTCCTCATGGCGCCGTTGGATGGCGGTCGGCGGCGTGACAAAGGCCCGCAGAAGGCGGAGGTCTCCACCATCGATAATCTGATGGCCCGCCGGAACATACCGCTGAGGATCAATATGGAAGTTGGCCATTCGAGCAAGGTATGAATACTCCTCAAGCGACGGAGGAGGTGGGGTTGCCTTCAGAGAGCCAGAGGGGGGTTTGGGTCGGTCGCTGATGGGACTAGACGAAGCAGGGGAAGCAAAAGAGCACAAAGCATCGGGTGTAGGCCTGGTTGGAGTAACGGCATCAATGAAAGAAGTGGGTCCCGCAAAATCCGGCTTGGGCAATTTTTTCTTCCAAACTAACCCCAGTTCCCTAGCCAGCGCCACACAATCCTGCCTATGGTGGCCTTCCTTCGAGCATGCTAGAAAGGTCATAGCGGCAGGGCAATTAATCGCAAATTGACCTACCTTTGAGCAATTCTGGCATGTTAAAATATCCTGGACCATACCAGAAATCATATTATTAAATGAATTCTCTGCCTCCTGGGTGGATGGGATATTGGGCCCCAATTAGGCCACATCCGACGACTCCGTAAAGGGCATAGGCCTAGAGCCCATTCTGGCCGCAATGAGGGGATTTGAAACACCAACATTCCCGCCTAGGTTATCGGGCGTGGAAGGCGTCGCGAGATCAGCACCTTCCTGCACCGAAGAGGAGGGAATTACGGTCGTCCTGACATCCGCCGGAGTTGGGTCAGTCACCGGAGAAGAAACCGAACCAAACACAATATGTGGCCGGGCAACCGTCCAATTAATGTCCGGTGAGGGCAGAGGATGAATGATGACCCTTTCATGTGCAGAAATTATATAGCCCGCATCCTGCGAAAGAGTGTCAATCTTACTCTGAGACGCATCATATCTATATCCACGGCAAACAAGATAATTGTGAAAAGTAGCAAAAGATAAAAAAATTTCTTCACAGAGTGATCCCGTTTAATGGATGATCTGCTAGGAGGCTTGTGCATAGCCAATAAACCCATTGCCGCTCGACGCTTAGAAGGGCTAACCAAAATCCATTCGGTATCACATCCCTTCCTCCAAATTCTGAGCTCTCTAATCCAATTAGGACCTCCATTCCCCCAAAGATGAAAGAAGCATTTGAAATCCACACAAGAAAAAGACCGAATCATGATAATAAGAAATCCAACCTGCTTGGAAGAGACATTAAAAGAATAGACTTTATCTTTAACTTGAAGAACTCCAAACTCAATGGCAAATCCCCCAATGGCAGCCTCTAGGGCCGCCTCCACGGAATCCTCGGATAAACAAAAACAATGCCTGCTGAAAGAAACAATCATTGTGAAAGATCCAAGACCCTCCATAGGATGCACAGAGAGGCCAGTAGATCTATAGATCTCCTCCGCAAATGCCAACCCCTTGGAGAAGTCCAAGCCAAGGGTAGATCCACCAGGAGAACCCATTAGAGATGGGTACTGCCACAATCCAGAGAGGATGCCCGAGATATTGATCAGAAAAAAATCACTAGTTGGTGGTCAGATTGGGAGATCGCCGGCGGGCTGGTGGTGGTGGTGGGAGAGGCGCCATCGGCGTCGTACTGTAGATACCCACTGAATGTTTGTGTAATTGTTTCTGGATCAATTGCCACATCGTAGTGGCAGATCTCCTATCGGCGGCCGACGGGGTCGTAGAGCAAGTCGTACTCCGACTTGACGCCGTCGCCGCCGTCGCCGAGCTAAGACGCCTCCCTCGTTGAAGGCCGGCAGGGACGTTATAGGAAGTCGTACCCCGACTCATCCCCGTTGCCGCCGTTGCCGGGCTTGGCGTCCTCCTTATGTATTTAAGCCTAGCTCGGCGTTCTCCTTTTGTATTTAAATGGTGTCCAGTGTAACCCTGTAATGAAATGAAGGGAAAGGATTGGGTAGTCTAAGCAAAAAGGAACATCAGTGAGTTCACTTTTGTGTCTCATAAATATCAGCTTTCTTGCCGCGAGAGAGTCTCACGTTCGTGCATTTTTTGGGTTCCTTCGCTCGCCAAGGGCGCTTGCCGATACGTACATCCTTCCTTCGGGAGATTCCAAGGATAGGTTCCTGAGCATGCTAAAAAGAGATGTTGCTTCTGGCAAGGCTGTCATGCCATCCCGTAGTGTCAACCTTAGCGTTGGGCATGCTTCTAGCACTTAAGTGCGCAACGGGTCTGACGAGGGGCCTTAGGGCACAAGTTTCCCCGCACGAATTAAAAGCTTCGAAAAAATATCTCAGAGGGGTCATGCAACTTAGCTTTTTTTGATGCGTTTCTTGCAACCAAACACTTCCGCAGGTGCCCGCACCGTTACTCCCTCGGGAAAACTCGCGCGTGGGGTCCCTTCTACTTTTTGAGAAAAAGAAAGATGAGAAAATAGAGTATGCGAGGGACCTAGGTGGTTCAACAGACCCCTTACGCAACATGCCATGAAAGATACACAAAATAAATATGTACTTAGACAGAGGTTGCGGAGTACTTTACTTTCATTAACTACGCGCAGAATCATTGCCTGGCTTTGTACAAAGGATTACATGCCCTTCCGGCATAACTTGCACAAAAGTGGTTGTCGGGCGGGCTCGGCAACCGCGCCTCATGGGTAGAACTTTCGAAGATGCTCGATGTTTCACGAGTTTTGCACCGGGGTGCCATCTTCGGTCTCCAGGCGGACTGCACCAGGCCTGGTGACTCGTACCACCCGGTAAGGGCCTTCCCACTTTGGCGTCAACTTGTTTGATCCATTCGCAGACTGAATCTGTCAAAGGAGAAGGTCGCCTTCCTCAACAATCCTGGTGCGCACTTTGCGTCTATGGTAGCGGCGCAAGGCCTGCTGGTACCTAGCATCATGCAATGCGACCTAGAGACAATTTTCCTCGAGAAGTGTGGCATCATCATGCCGTAGCCTCTCTTGCTGGTCCTCATCAAAGGCCTGCACTCTCAATGACCCGTACGTGAGTTCCGTGGGGAGAACTGCCTCTGCCTCATAAACTAGGGCAAAGGGTGTCTCGCCGGTGGCTCGATTTTGCGTCATTCTGACCGACCAAAGAACCCCCAGCAGCTCATCAATCCAGCGCCTTTCATGCTTGTGCAGCTTGTCGAAAGTTCTCATCTTGAGTCCCCGCAGCATTTAAGCATTTGCCCTCTCTACTTGCCCGTTGCTCCTGGGGTGGGAAACCGAGGCAAAGCAAACCTTGGTGCCGATATCTTCGTAGTATTGCATGAAAGTGCTGCTGGTGAACTGCGTGCCGTTATCGGTGATGATACTGTTTGAGACCCCAAAACGGCAAACAATCCCTCTGAGGAACTTGACTGTTGCCTACGCCATTACCTTTATCACCAGCTCAACCTCGGTCCACTTCGTGAACTTGTCGATGGAAATGAACAAGAACTCGCAGCCCCCGGTAGCACGGGGGAGGGGACCGACGATGTCAAGCCCCCAGACCGAGAATGTCCAGGAGAGCGGTACGGTTTGAAGGGCTTGTGCTCGTTGGTGTACCTGCTTGGCGTGATATTGGCATGCCTCACATGTTGTCACCACCGCCAAGGCATCCTGAAGGGTTGTGGGCCAGTAGAAGCCTTGCCGGAACGCCTTCCCGACAAGGGCTCGTGATCCTATGTGGGAGCCACAAATCCCCTCGTGTATCTCCGCCAACAATTGTTGTCCTTCTTCCCGAGGAATGCACTTTAGCTTTGCGCCGTTTGGTTTTCTCTTGTACAAGGTGTCGTCCACAAATTGGTACATGCTTGACCGCCGGGCTACCCTTTTCGCTTCTTCTTGTTCCTCGGGAAGGTCTCCTGTCTGGAGATACTGGACAATCTGTTGCGCCCATGTCGGAGCTCGTGGCTCGACGACAAGGACTAAAGGCATTTCTTCCGCTGCGGGGGGCACTAGCTTCTACGACCAAGACCCTCGAGTTTGTCGGAGCCTGTGGTTCCCCGACGTGCGGGCAGTCATTCCCGGCAGCCCTCTTGGCGGCCACTGATGGCTCTGCCAGACGATGGTCACCGTAATCGACTTTTCTTTTTCTGCCCCTCCGTGTTGAGGGGTTGACTGAGGGTTGCGTCACTCGGAGGACAAAAGTGCCTGGTTCCACAGGCAACTTGTGCGCAGCTCTCTTTGACAGGTCATCGGCAATGTCATTCTGGGCACGAGGGACGCGCTCCATTTGCAGACCATCAAACCTCTCCTCCAACCTTCGCACCTCATCAACATAAGCTTCCATCAAGGGGCTATGATAATCCTTGTTCACTTGGCAAACAACGAGCTGTGAATCCCCCCTCACTATCAGCCTTCTGATGCCAAGGTTGGCTGCTATCCTCAGCCCGGCCAGCAGTCCTTCATACTCGGTTGTGTTATTCGTCGATTCTTCCCGGAGAAAGTGCATCTGGATCACGTACTTGAGATGCTCTCCGGTGGGTGCTATGAGTAGCACTCCGGTACTGTAACGTCCAACAAGCGGTCCTATCCCTATTGAGACGCGAGGGCCTCGATGGGGATAGAAGCGCATCTAGTTGTTTCGCAAGCATAGAAATCATTGCAATACATGTAAAGAGGAGATGAGTATATGAGTTGGCTTACACTCGCCACAAGGTAAGTTACAATTCCACACAATCATCCATACAATCATCCATAAATGCAGGGTCCGACTACGGACGAAATCTAATGACAAAAGCAATGAAGTCTATCTCGCTAAGCCCAGGAGACGACCAAGCAGCTCCCCTACTCGTCCGGGTAAGTCACGTACATACGTCCACGCTCCTTGTCGAACTCCCACTGGAGCTGGGAAGCGTCAACCGAAACGAACTCATTAGTACCTGTACCTGTATTGTTGTAGTAATTTGTGAGCCACGGGGACTCAACAATCTCATTAACCCGGGTACCGAGACTATGTAAGCTGGTGGGTGAGGTTTGGTTAAGTGGTGAGGTTTGCAGCAGCACTAAGCATTTGTTTGAGTGGCTAACTTACGAGTACAAGAGTAAGATGAGATTCTACACATTTCGGGCGAGAACTACTTATGATCATTAAGTGATCCTGAACACCTACCTACGAATCAAACATAACCCCACCGTGTTCTCTTTCCGACTCCCTCGAAACGAGACGATCACGGTTACTCACACAGTTGGTGTATTTTATTTAAGTTTACTTCAAGTTTACTATAACCGGATGTTAAACAATTTCAAGTTGCCACATAACCGCGGGCATGGCTTTCCGAAAGATTTAATCCTACAGGGGTGCTCCAACTCATCCATCACAAACTAACCACATGCTGCATGGATAACCTCAACCACGAGATAGCCTGTAGTATCCTCGGGAATCCGGTGGAATACCTCAACCTCGAGATTGCCCGACGTATCCTTGGAATCCCGTGCACAAGACATTCGAGAAAGGTAAAACAAGTCCAGCAAGACCGCCCGACGTGTCGACGAACCTGATAGGAGTCGCGTATCTCGTTCTCAGGACACGACCGGTTGGAACTAGCTACGGGGATAACCAATCCCCGAGTTTCCTCGAGGCGGCCCCGCAGCCAGCCCGGGTTGGAACAACACTCATTAGGAGCACTGGCCCGGGGGTTGATTAATTATCCACGGGGTAGCTAAGCCCTATGCAATTTAATTAGGTTGTTTAGCAAATGTAGTACCAATGTTGGGCCTTGCCAGACGAGTTTTATCCCAAAACGAATAGTCAAGGGGGTCCCCATAACAACCCTAAGCATGTTAGGAGCGCTCAATATGGAACATAACACCGGTACTCTGAAACTAGGGCGGCAAAAGTGGAACAAATCACCGGGCAAAAGGCAAAGCCTTCCACCTTCACCAAGTATATATGTGCATTAAATTAAATAACAGTAAATAAGGTGATATCCCAAGATATCCATGTTGCACATGGAAACAATCTGCACCTGCAACTACCAACGCTATAAGAAGGGCTGAGCAAGCGGTAACTAACCAATCAATGTTTTGCTAGGTACTGTAGGGGTTAGAGGCTTTCATGGAAATTTGGGAGGCTTGACATTTGAGTGGTAGGCAACGAGACATAACGGTAGAAGTGAGACATCTAGCATAGCAAAAATAGTACCTGGATCCGGGTAGTACTCTTGCTCTTCAGAAACATTCTCGATGGGTTCCTCGTACTCGTTCTCGTCACCCGATGCTACCCACAAGAAAGAATAACACCCAATAAACATACAAGCAAGTTATGATGCACAATCAAGTATGATGCATGACCAAGTTTAAATATGCACGGCATGGCAAGCACAACAAACAAATACTACACGTTAAGTGAAGTTCAATATGAATGGGTTCATATTGACGAAACTCCACATTATAATTATTTAGTTCATTCTTGTTTATTTACCCAACAGGATTAAATGTTGGTTAGCATGGCAATAGGTGGAGCATGAGAAAACTACATTAACTAGGCATTGTAAATGAGGCCGGAAACAACATAACTCATTTCCGAAACAATTCCATGAGCAAGTTTAGAATTAGGTACTGTTCTTCCTAAAACACAATTTTATGTATGTTAAACAGGAAAATAAAGTTCACCATGTCACTCTACACATTTTTCCAATCAATTTGCATATATAGATCATTAAATTTGGAACTACGGTTATTTAGTTATGGAATAAAACTTTTAAGCATGGCATTAAGGCAAATTTAACCAGCAACAATTTTAAACATTCTTAGCATGTGTGAGGCTGCCATATTATGAATCTACACAACATTTTAGCCAAGTTTCATATATAAAGCATTTGCAATGGAGGCATGTATCAAAAACTATGCATGATCAAAGTTGCAACATTTAATGGGTTTGGTCGTTTACATCCTGATGCACTTTTCAAACAATTATAACAACACGCTGATAGATTATAACGTGGCTGAAAATGGCACTAACAGATAGCTCACAAGACGTAGTTCAGATTTCATATAAACCACAATCCCATATGATGCATAGAATAAAAGTTATGCAATGTAGCAATATGCTAAACACTAATAAAACAGACAACCAGAGAGGACTCAGCAGAATTCTAAGTGTTGAGCTGGACCCTGCAATGCAAAAAAACGAGGGAAGAAAAAAATGAGGCCTTGGAGAGACAAAATTGTAGAAAAACTATATTGCGCCCTTGGGGATTTGAACCCTGGTCGCGTGGGAAGAAGGCTGAGGCGCTAGCAAGTGCTCTGCACTCTAGTTTGTGTTTAAACAAAGGACTTCCGAAACATAAACTGCATACACAGAAGCCTGACGAAACTGAATAAACGGAGAGAACATAGCCTACTCTGTTCGAGACTGGGAACGACACAACAGCGTGTGTGCGCGGCTGCAGGAAGGTGACCCGGGTGTGTGTATGTGTGAAAAGAACAGGAAAAGCAAAACAAACACAACACAGGGAGAGCTGGGATTTGATCTCTAGACCATTTGGGTAACAAATCGATGGGTTAACAATCTCGAACCGAAGTGGGCTTGTGTTCCTACAGTATGTCAGTTTTACATGAACTAAACGAGGCAAAGGATCTTAACTCCAAACGAAACAGCAAAAGGGCCGGCCTTGCTATGGCGACATGGAGCTGCGGCACCCTGGACGGAGCAAGCAGGAGGCAAACAAGGAGCCACGGCTCGCCGTAGGTGCTGCGTCCGTGAGTGTGAGAGTGCGTGTGATGTGAGGACGTCTTCGCGCTGGAGCACTCCATGGCTACGAAAGAAACACAACAGCTCTCCACGAGCTTCTTCATGGCGGACAGGTTCGGACGCGACGGGATTCGACGGCTACGGTGACAGAATCAAGCAGGAGAGGGGTTGGGTCAAGCGGCTGCGCACCGAGGTCCCTTAGGACATGGAGAATCAAGCAGGAAGACGGAGGCGAACGGAGTAGGTGGACGTGAGGCTTGCTAGGCCGGATCAGGAAGAGGCCCAGGTGGGCTGCGCTACTGCTGGGTTGCCTCTCTCTCTCTCTCTCCTTCAAATAGATTTTCTCTTTATTCAAAACATTTGTAGCAAGGGAAAAAATGCCAGAGGAAGGAGAGTGGTTTAAGAGGATGTAAAAAATATTTTTGGGCTATCAAAAATATGCACTAATTAGCAGGATTGGTTGGGCATTTTAAAGAGGGATAAAATAAAATGCCCTTTATTTATAAAACCAAGCATATATATTAATTACAAAAGGCAGGGGGGTTGCACATGGCTAAGATTAATTTTAAAAACCCATATAGAATATTTGAGAGCTTAGCAACATTTTATTTACTGAACTAGGGTAAGTAAAAAATCACCACATATAAAGAATTTTGAAATAAGAATGAGATGGAGATATAGTTCAAAGAAATTGTAGGAAGGTTTTTCACACAAGAAGTAACACTTGGTTGCAATGCACACAAACACCACAACACCACTCACTCATCATATCACATGATGCAACAATTATGGAATGATGACATGATTCCATAATGCAAAAATGAATGTGATGAAGCACATCTTTACTAACTCAAAGCACATGATGGCATAGCATAGAAGGTTCTCACATGGAAATATTACAAGGTTTTGGAAAGTTGCTCTTTGGCTGTTACAACTCTCCCCCACTACAAGAAGATCTCGTCCCGAGATCTAGGAACGGAAGAATTTGGGAAATTCGGAACGGAGAAGGTCCTTGCGTTCCCAGGTGGGTTCTTTGTCGGAGTGATGTGACCACTTCACCTTTAGAAACTAGATATACTTGTTGCGAGTCTTGCGCTCAGTCTATTCAAGGATAGCAACTGGATGCTCATGATAGGATAGATCTTCTTGGAGATCAATGTCTTGGAAATCAACGATGCGCTCAGGAGTCTCAAAACACTTGCAGAGCTGAGAGACATGAAAGACATCATGCACATTTGAGAAATTGGAAGGAAGCTCGAGTTGGTAGGCAAGGTCGCCTCTTTTGCCAACAATCTTGAAAGGACCTACAAAGCGAGGAGCAAGCTTTCCTTTGATGCCAAAGTGTTGAGTGCCTTTTATGGGAGACACTCATAGATAGACAAAGTCATCGATTTGAAAGGTCATGTCACGATGCTTGCTATCATAATATCTCTTCTGACGGGATTGAGCTGCTTTCAGTTTTTCATGAATGACACGGCACATTTCTTCTGCTTCAGTGATCATGTCATTACCAAGGATTTGACGCTCACCGGTTTCAGACCAATTGAGCGGGGTACGGCATTTCCTGCCATAGAGAATCTCGATTGGGGCCTTGTTGGGACTTGCTTGGAAACTGTTGTTGTATGAGAACTCGGCAAATGGGAGGCAATCTTCCCACTTCATGCCAAAAGAAATCACACAAGCTCTGAGCATATCTTCAAGGATTTGATTGACTCTCTCAACTTGACCACTTGTCTGAGGATGGAAGGCAGTGCTGAAACGGATCTTGGTACCCATCGCAGACTGGAAGGAATCCCAGAACTTGGAACTAAAGATGCTTCCATGATCTGAAGATATAAGCTGAGGAATACCATGCAAAGAAACTATCCTCGATGTGTACAGCTCTGCCAACTGAACTGCCGAGATTGATTCTTTGACTGGAAGGAAGTGGGCAACTTTGGTGAGCTTGTCGATGACCACAAAGATGGCATCATTACCTCTCTTGGACTTAGGAAACTCAGTGACGAAATCCATCTCAACATGATCGAATTTCCACTCTGGGATACGCAAGGGCTGAAGGAGACTTGTTGGACGTTCATGTTCCGCCTTCACTCTGCGGCACACAGCACACTCATTCACAAACTGAGCAATCTCACGTTTCATACGAGTCCACCAGAAGGTTTGCTTGAGATCCTGACACATCTTGGAACTGCCTGGATGAATAGAGAGGAGAGAATTGTGTGCTTCGTCCATGATAACTTTCTTGAGCTCTCCTTTTGGGATCACCAGACGGTCCTCGAAGAACAAGGTGTCTTTGTCATCAACACGGAAGCACTTATACTTTGGAATGCTCTTGGCCACACCTATCTTCACCTTCTTCACCATAGCATCGAGAAGCTGAGCTTGGGGAATTTGATATTCCAAAGTCAGAGAGACTTGAAGGTTGGCGAGAAACCCTTGAGGAACCACTTGAAGATTGAGCTTGCGGAAAGCTTCATAAAGCTCGAGTTGGAGAGGCTTGAGAATAAGACTGTTGCAGTACGTCTTTCTGCTCAAAGCGTCTGCAATCACATTTGCTTTGCCTGGAGTACACTCAATGCTCGGGTTGTACTCCTGGATCATTTCCACCCAACGTGTTTGCCGGAGATTGAGATTTGGTTCAGTGAAAATGTACTTCAAGCTCTTGTGGTCAGTGAACATATCAACTGGCCTTCCCAACAAGAGGTGTCTCCAGTTCATCAGAGCATGAACAACTGCCGCCAGCTCGAGATCGTGAGTGGGGTAGTTCTTCTCACTAGGCTTCAACTGACGGGAGGTATAGGCTACCACCTTTCTATCTTGCATGAGAACACCACCAAGACCTTGGAGGGAAGCATCACAGAACAATTGGAAATGCTTTGATTCATATGGAGGAGTGAGAACTGGAGCTGAACTCAGCTTTTTGTAACAGCCCAAGACCGACGCTCCAGAAGATTCCACTTTTATTCCATTGTCGTCGTGTGATTCGTTTGGTTGCCGCATTCATCATTGCATTATTCGCATCATCCGCATTGCATTGGCACTCCGTTGCCGTCATTTTTCAAAACTTGCATCCGTTCGTAGTTTCCGGTTCTCTTCGTTCGTGCCGCAGACCATTTCGAGACCAACCACACACGCACGCGCACGCGGCATCGATAAAATATCGTTTTTAAAGTGCGTGAAAAATATTTTCAGATTGGGTCGAAAGTTGGCATGCGGTCTTGTTATATTGTAGGTAGACCGCCTGCCAAGTTTCGTCGCAATCGGAGGTCGTTTGATACCCGAACGGTCGACCGTAGCGCCACTGTCATTGGTCAAATCATCGGACGGTATTTCAATATCATGTCACGGGCCATCAACCTCCCTCTCTTCTCAGCCCACACCCCTCTCCACAGCCCACTACCCAACCTAGCCCCCCCTCCGCTTCCGGACCGTCTGATCGAATCGAACGGTCCGAAAACAGATGAAAACCCCAAACCCTAGGCTCCCTATCTATAAATAGAAGGCATCCCCTACCAGATTTGGCTTCCCCTACCTCCCACCTTGAAATCTGTGATGCCCAACCCTAGCGCCACCACTTGTAGCCGCCAGCACCACCCAGCCACCGCAGCCGCCGCTCCCGTCCAATGAGAGCGCGCCACATCAGTGCCGCCACCCCCAGCCTCTCTTTCCTCCCCCGCACGCAGCAGCCTCCACCGCGGCCCACCGCGGCCCACAGCCGGCCCGCCCTCGGCCCGAGCCGGCCCGAGCAGCCTGCGAGCGCCCCTGCTCGCCTGAGGCTAGCGCCACCAGGGAGCCACGGCCTCCCGCACCCGCCGCGCTGCCCCGCCGCCGGTGCGCTGCCTCCTCCCGCCGGCGACCAGCGCCTTGCACGCTCGCCGCGCCCCCGAGCTTGCCCGAGCAGCGCCGTCGTCAGCGCCCTGTCACCTCCGCCATGCCAGAGCTGCGCCCGAGCCCGCGCTCCTTGCCGCCGGCGACCTCCTTCGCCCGGATCCGGCGCTGCCACTGCCAGATCCGGCGAGGACCGCCCCCCCTCGTCTTCCTGGCTGCCCGCCGGCCTCCCGTGGTTGCCGGAGCAGCCCCGGCCACGCCTCCGGCCACCAACCGCCCACCGGATGGCCCGGTCCCGAGACCCTCGCGACCTTCCCACCAAACGCCCAGGTCGGCGCCCCAGATCCCTTCGTCCCGTTTTCACGAGGGTAAAACCACCAAGTCTTTTCTGTGTCAAAATCATCATATTGCCATGTTAAAATGCTTGTATTTTGAAAACCGCATCGTATGAAGAAGTGTAGTATATGAAAATTGTTGTAATCTTCGTGCTCTACATGATGGTACCCTTTGATTGTGCATTAGGATTCATTTGCTTGCTCAAAACTCTGTTGCAAAAGTGCATCCCGTCATAGTGTGAAATCTGTTATTTTATTCAAACTTCTGTGGATGATTGCATCTTAACCTTAGGTCTTTTGCGTGTGGTGTCTTCATGAGTATTGCTCTAGGATATGTCTACTTTGATGCCATGCCATTGCTTGCCATGTAGACCATAATTATCATGTTCATTTCTTGCTCTCAAGTAGCCATCGCGTTAAAACTGAAATCTGTTAACGACAAGTTCCGTTTTGCGAGCATCATGTTAAGCAAACCATAACTATTTTGAAGTTGTGATAATGGAATGATTTGAAGTGTGTCATGTCTTCTTGCTAGTAGTTTCCTTGCCATGCTCATAAGTGATTGTTATGCTACTGTTATTGCCATGTCAACATGCCTAGTCAAACTGCAGTTTTGGGAGATAGTTAAATTTCACAAAGTCTGAAACTGTTATTTTGTTGCCATGTTGCCATGTGATTTTCTAGTGTTCTAGGACTCTTTTGTTGTTGCTCCAATGGAGTCTTTTGTTAAGCGTGTCATTGCCTACCAGGTGGTGTCATTTGTTGCCATGTATAGGATTTGCATCATAGTTTTATCTATTGCCCAACACGTCAATCTGTTAAAATCTGCTGCTCAAATCTACTGTAATTTTCACTAAGTCTAAGAATCTGTTTATTTTAGAATGCCATGTTGTGTTAATATTTGACATGAATCTGTGCATAATTTGATGTTGCCATAATGGAATGAATTGTAGTGCATCATGTACTCTACCATGCTGTTAAGTTTCATGCCAATATATGACCTGTAGCATATAGTTTTACTGATGCCAATATGCCTTCGTGATAAAACTGCTCTGTTAAAAACTGTCATTTTCACTGTCCTAATCTGCTATGTTTTATTGCCATCTTGTGAGCTTATTTCCTAGTGATCCATGCTTCTACTCAATTTGCTGTTATGATATGAATTGTTGTGCATCATGTAAGCTACAGCCCCATGTCTTGTTTGTGCATTGTAGAATCTTGTAGCTTATTGTTTTCATGTGTGCAACATGCCATGTCGTTGTTTTGGGCAGATTATGTCTATAACTTGTGTTGCTTGTTATTGTTGAACCGTAGCTCCGTTTTGAACATGTTCCACATGATACTTGACTATAATTTCATATAGTTTCATAATATCTTGTTGCATCCATGATTTATCATGTTTTGTGGTGGTTGTTTGCATGCATTTTGCATTCATGACATATGCATCTTGCGTTGGTCATATCTTCTATACCGTACCTCCGTTTCGTATGATCCCTATATGTATATCGACTAGAATGACTTGTAGAATCACGCGGTGCACTTTATTTTGCTGTCTAATAAATGTAAAACATGGTTAGTTCAGATCTGGAACAATTTCAAAATTAACACATGGGGTCGTTTCGAAAATGCTTTATGTTGTTTTCCGGCCTCATTTAAGATGCCTAGATAGTTTAGTTTCTCATACTTCACCCCTTGCCTTGTTTAACAACATTTAATATTGTTGAGTACCTAATCAAGATTGAACTAAGTAATTAAGACGTGGAGTTTCGTCAATATGCAAGTGAGCTTCACTTAATGTGTAGTATTTGTTTGCGTGATTGCCATGCCTTGCATAATTAAACCGGACATGCATCATATATGATTGTGCATCATGTCATGAATATGTTGTGGTGTTTATCGTGTGTTGATTGTTTGTTTCCGGATTGCTTCTTCTCGATAGAGTTCCGAAAGCGTTCGGAATGTGAGGATTCGTTCGACTACGCCCGTTCGTCTACTTCACGGATTCGTTCTTCTTCCAAGCGGGATCTCGGGCAAGATGACCATTTCCCTGGATACCACTACTATCATTGCCATGCTAGTTGTCTCGTTTCTATTGCTATGTCTCGCTACCTACCACTTGTATGTCAAGCCTCCCAAAATGCCATGATAAGCCTCTAACCCCACCACATCCCAGCAAACCATTGTTTGGCTATGTTACCGCTTGCTCAGCCCTTCTTTAGTGTTGCTAGTTGCAGGTGAAAATTGTTTCCATGTGCCAACATGGATATCCTTTTTGATGTATCACAATATTATTGCTATTTAATTTAATGCACATATATACTTGGTAAAAGGTGGAAGGCTTGGCCTTTTGCTCGGTGTTTTGTTCCACTTTTGCCGCCCTAGTTACTTATGTACCGGTGTTATGTTCCATATTGAGCGCTCCTAACATGCTCGGGGTTGTTATGGGGACCCCCTTGATTTTTGTTTTGGTATAAAACTCATCTGGCAAGGCCCAACATTGGTACTACATTTGCCTAACAACTAATAAAAATGCATAGGGACCCGCCGGCACCTGTGGATAACTTAATCTAGAACCCGGGCCTGCCTCATGAGTGTTGGTCCAAACTGAGCGATGTCTGGCGCCCCCTCGTCACCCGGGGTCTAAGCCAACCCGACGTATTGCTCATCTGGTCGTGCCCTGAGAACGAGAAACGCGGCTCCTATCGGGACTGTCGGTACGCCGGGCGGCCGTGCTGGATTTTTTTTACCTTTCTCAAATGTCTTGTGCGTGGGATTTCAAGGACACTACGGGCTATCTCAAGGTTGAGATTTTCCATCGGGATTCCGCAAAAATACGGGTTATCCCGCGGTTGAGGAATTCCAACGCAGCTTGTGGTTAGTTTGTGATGGATGATTTGGAGCACCCCTGCAGGGTTAAATCTTTTATGAGAGCCATGCCCGCGGTTATGTGGCAACTTGGAAATTTGTTTAACATCCGGTCATAGAAAACTTCAAGTAAACTCTAATAAAATACATCAACCGTGTGCGTAACCGTGACCGTCTCTTCTCGTGAGGCCTGCTCCGAAAGAGAACACGGTGGGGTTATGTTTGACCGTAAGTAGGTGTTCATGATCACTTAGTGATCATTATTAGTTCACGTCCGTTTATGCGACGATCACCCCCCCCCCTTCTTCTTGTACTCATAAGTTAGCCACCCAAATAAATGCTTAGTGTTTGCTGCAGCCTCACCACTTAGCCATACCTCACCCATTAAGCTTTAATAGTCTTGATACCCTTGGAAATGAGGTTGCTGAGTCCCTGTGGCTCACAGATTACTACAACAACAGCTGCAGGTACAGGTAATGTGAAGCTATGACGTGAGCGCGATGCTTGTTTGATATGAAGTTCTTCTTCTTCTTCATCGATCATAGGATGGGTTCCAGGCCGGCAGCCTGGGATAGCAAGGGTGGATATCATTTTATCGTTTGATTTCGTCCGTAGTCGGAACCTGCTCTTATGTATGATTATTGAATATGTTGTTGTATTGATGTGATCTTAATGGAGCTTGTGGCGAGTGTAAGCCAATTCCATATACTCATCTCTTCTTTACATGTACTTGTAATGATATCCATTCTTGCAAAACGATGAGATGCTCTTATATCCCTGTCGAGGCCCTCGAGCCAAAATGAGGATAGTATCGCATCTTGGGCATTACAAGTTGGTATCAGAGCAGTACCGACCTAGAAGCCCCCCTTGATTGATCGAACTTGGACGAGTCAAGTCTAGAAAGAAAAACTATTTTGAGTCTAGTTATATATCGGAGAGTAGGATTCTTTTTACTCCTCTTCTATGCTCTGGTGAGGAATCCTGACGTAGGAATTTTAATTCTACCCCACTTCTCACTCAAATTTTTTTAGGATCACATGGGTATTTTGGAACCTCTATGATGTCGTTGTGACCGGAATTCTGTTCTTGGTGCCTCCCGAACGTATGGATTGGACCCGGGGAGTTGAGCTCCAGGGGATTCTTGTCACACCGTTATTGTTCAGTTTCCTTAGTATCTCAGGACGCGGATGTTCAAAATTGCTTCAATACTATTCGTGGTGCGAAGAGTGTGGCGGCACCCAGTACTGGGGAGCGGGATCACATGTACTGCCATGTTTAGTATCGTTGTGATCACGAGGGTCTAAGGTGGATGAGTTTCCAAGGTTTCACTGGTTATGTGTTGACGGATGTGATACACGGTGGGTAGTATTATTGCTAGGTGTTGAGTGTTTTATTCAGTAATTTATCCGTGTATCCGCTGGACCAGATTGCATAACCAGAAATTTTTTGGGAATTCTTAGGTGTGAATTCAAGTAGTTACCTAGGATTATCCTCCCAACAAATGCAAATGGGTTATGTATTTGTTTCCGGCTTAATTTGCAAGCTACATCCTTTGTTTTGTTTTGGAGTTTGGTAATTCGAGTTGCTTCGATGTCAAGTGGTGATTTCATATCTTTCCTAAGCCGTGTTCTCATATTTCTATGGGAATGCTAATCCTTTTGCTCAATCAAATTATCATGTGAATTCTTTTCCACCCGGAGTGCTTCTCTTCAAGTTAATTCAACCCTCCCCAATATTTGCAAGATCTATCCTCATCTTTCATTTTCCAGAGTTCATTTCATCCGTACCAAGTTGTCTTTGTTTTCCCCGCCCTCCCGCCCCTTTTCTTCAACAATTAAATTATCATTCATGTGCCTTTTCTATTCATGTGATGCTTCCGCTATCTTCTCTTCTGTGATGTATCCGGTGATTCGTTGTGAAGATGCTCAAGTGCTCAAGTTCATCATTTCTTACTCTTCATCTTTGTTTTCTTCTCCGGTGGATTTGATTCAAGATTTCGGTGCTCATCATATCCTTCTCATTCTCTAAATGCCACCCATGTTGGAAGTTCTTATCCAAGCCTCTCTTGTTTGTTCGTCTCTCTCTATTCTATCCGGAGTGCTGAAGATATCTCAGAAGACTTGTATTTCCATTCTAATCCTTTCAAATATTTCGAGGTTCTCACCTCATCAAGTTGTCATTTGTACCGGTGCAATATCTCCTTCTAATCAATTGTTTCAATGGTGTTCTCTTTGAGTGGGCCCATAACCCACAGGTTTTTTCCCAGGATCTTACCTGGCTCTTCTAATCTTTCCAGAGATGTCCTCAAGTTCTTTCCAATACGATGTAAGAATGAATTTCATCAGTCATATTCCTTCTCGAAGATCACTTCTAAATCATTTTAATCGTTGGCTCGACCTTTCTTTATTCATTGTTCCGGAGTGCCTCGGTAATCTTGGTGTTGTTTCTCGTCATCATTCTCAGCGTTGAAGACCGAAGGGGAGTTTCCATTAAATATTGGTCCATTCTCTTTGAAGATTCATGGTTTCAGCTTTGTGCTATCCTCTCAAATTGTTGTCAATCGTGAGTAATTCCTTTCATATCAATCCGGAGCATTTAAGAGTTGTTTTCATTTCTCGATCCTCCGAAGGCCATCATTTCAGAAGATTTCTTCGTTCTCAGCTTTCAGCTTTCATTCTCAATTCTTCTCAATTGTTGTCCCTTCGTTCGTATCTCAATTGTTCCGGTGGTTCATTCAAGAGTTCTTCAAGTTTGTGCTCTATCTCTCTCTTCAAACTTTTTTTAAGAAGAATAAGTAGTATGTCAAATCCGTTGCTTGTCAATAATTTAACTTGATGAAGGATAAGCATAACAAAATTCTTGTTCTTGTTTCAACAAGGTGATTTCAATCCTTCTTCTAGAGGTTGTTCATGATATCAAATTCTCTGTTCTGGTTGCTTATCTTTTATTTTCCGGAGTTCCAAGTTTCTCAAGTATCTCTTCGCGAAGCTTCATCTAAATCTTTGCAACGTCATAATCTTATTCTGTTGCAACCTCCAATTCTTTCTATCATCCTTTCATTCTGGAGTTTCCAAAGGTTCATGGTGGTCCTTCATGGATTTAATTCTTGTCAAGTGTTCTTCAAATTCTTGTTGGAGAGGCTCAAGTATCATTCGTCTTGTATTCCGAAGTGCTGCCCAAATTTCTTTCGAATTCTTGCAGGTTCCTCATGTCATTCATAATCTCTTTGCAACCTCCAAGATTCGTTGGGTTCACTCGTTTGTCAAATAAGCAACTAAGTTTTACCTCTTCCTGTCCTCTTTCTCTTTCTCTTCTCATTCTAAGATCTCGGGTCGAGTCTCTTGCAAGTGGAGGAGAGTTGTAATAGCCCGAGGCCGACGCTCCAGAAGATTCCCCTTTTATTCCGTTATCGTCGTGTGATTTGTTTGGTTGTCGCATTCATCATTGCATCATTCGCATCATCTGCATTGCATCGCACGCCGTTGCCTTCATTTTTTCAAAATTTGCATCCATTCGTAGTTGCCGGTTCTCTTTGTTCGTGCCGCTGACCATTTCGAGACCAACCGCACACGCACGCACCCGTGGCATCGATAAAATATTGTTTTTAAAGTACGCGAAAAATATACTCGGATTTGGTCGAAAGTTGGCTTGCGGTCTTGCTATATTGTAGGTAGAGCACCTGCCAAGTTTCGTCGCTATCGGAGGTCGTTTGATACCCGAACGGTCGACCATAGCGGCACCGTCATCGGTCAAATCATCGGACGTTCCGGTATTTCAAAATCATGTCACGGGCCATAAACCTCCCTCTCTTCTCAGCCCACACCCCTCTCCACATCCCAATAAGCAACCTAGCCCCCCCTCCGCTTCCGGACCATCCGATCGAATCGAACCGTCAGAAACAGATGAAAACCCCAAACCCTAGCCTCCCTATCTATAAATAGAAGGCTTCCCCTGCCAGATTTGGCTTCCCCTACCTCCCACCTTGAAATCCGTACAGCCAAACCCTAGCGCCACCACTTGTCGCCGCCAGCACAACCCAGCCGCCGCAGCCACCGCTCCCCTCCAATGAGAGCGTGCCACGTCAGCGCCGCCGCCCCCAGCCTCTCTCTCCTCCCCCGCGCGCAACAGCCTCCACCGCGGCCCGCAGCCGGCCCGCCCCCGGGCCCAAGCCGGCCCGAGCAGCCTGCGAGCGCCCCCGCTCGCCCGAGGCTAGTGCCGCCAGGGATCCTCGGCCTCCCGCACCCGCCGCGCTGCCCCGCCGCCGATGCACCGCCTGCTCCCACCGGGGACCAGCGCCCCGTGCCCCTGCGCCTCGCCCGCTCGCCGCTCGCCCGAACAATGCCGCCGCCAGCGCCCTATCGCCTCCGCCGTGCCAGAGCTGCGTCGGAGCCCGTGCTCCTCGACGCCGGCCACCTCCTTCGCCCGGATCCGGCGCTGCCACTGCCAGATCCAGCGAGCCCCCCCCCCTCGTCTTACTCGCTGCCCGTCGGCCTCCCGTGGTCGCCGGAGCAGCCCCGGCCACGCCTCCGGCCACCAACCGCCCGCCGGATGGCCCGGTCCCGGGAACCTCGCGACCTTCCCACCAAACGCCCAGGTCGGCGCCCCGGATCCCTTCGTCCCATTTTCAGGAGGATAAAATCACCAAGTCTTTTCTGCGTCTGAAAATCATCATATTGCCATGTTAAAATGCTTGTATCTTGAAAACTGTGCATCGTATGAAGAAGTGTAGTATATGAAAAATGTTGTACTCTTCGTGCTCTACATGATGGTACCCTTTGATTGTGCATTAGGATTCATTTGCTTGCTCAAATATCTGTTGCAAAAGTGCATCCCGTCATAGTGTGCAAATCTGTTATTTTATTCAAACTTCCGCGGATGATTGCATCTTAACCTTAGGTCTTTTGCATGTGGTGTCTTCATTAGTATTGCTCTAGGATATGTCTAATTTGATTCCATGTCATTGCTTGCCATGTAGACCATCATTATCATGTTCATTTCTTGCTCTCAAGTAGCCATCGCGTTAAAATTGAAATCTGTTAACGACAAGTTCCGTTTTGCGTGCATCATGTTAAGCAAACCATTACTATTTTGAAGTTGTGATAATGGAATGATTTGAAGTGTGTCATGTCTTCTTGCTGGTAGTGTCCTTGCCATGCTAATAATTGATTGTTATGCTATTGTTATTGCCATGTCAACATGCCTACTTAAACTGCAGTTTTGGGAGATAGTTAAATTTGACCAAGTCTGAAATTGTTATTTTGTTGCCATGGTCCCATGTGATTTGCTAATGTTCTAGGACTCTTTTGTTGTTGCCCCAATGGAGTCTTTTTTAAGCATGTCATTGCCTACCAGGTGGTGCCATTTGCGGCCATATATAGGATTTGCATCATAGTTTTATCTGTTGCCCAACACGTCAATATGTTAAAATCTGCTGCTCATGTCTACTCTAATTTTCACTAAGTCTAAGAATCTGGTTATTTTAGAATGCCATGTTGTGTTGATGTTTGCCACGAATCTGTGCATAATTGGATGTTGCCATAATGGAATGAATTGTACTGCATCATGTAGTCTATCATGCTTTTAACCTTTATGCCAATATATGACCTATAGCATATAGTTTTACTGCTGCCAATATGCCTTCGTGAAAAAACTGCTATGTTAAAAACTGTGATTTTCACTAAGTCCTAATCTGCTATGTTTTATTGCCATCTTGTGAGCTTATTTCCTAGTGATCCATGCTTCTACTCAATTTGTTGTGATGATATGAATTGTTGTGCATCATGTAAGCTATAGCCCCATGTCTTGTTTGTGCATTGTAGAATCTTGTAGCTTATTGTTTTCATGTGTGCAAAACGCCATGTCGCTGTTTGGGGCAGATTATGTCTATAACTTGTGTTGCTTGTTATTGTTGAACCGTAGCTCCGTTTTGAACATGTTCCACATGAAAATTGACTAGAATTTCATGTAGTTTCATAATATCTTGTTGCATCCATGATTTAGCATGTTTGTGGTGGTTGTTTGCATGCATTTTGCATTCATGACATATGCATCTTGTGTTGGTCATATCTTCTAGACCGTACCTCCGTTTTCATATGATCCCTATATGTATATCGACTAGAATGACTTGTAGAATCATGCGGTACACTTTATGTTGCTGTCTAATAAATGTAAAACATGGTTAGTTCAGATCTGGGACAATTTCGAAATTAACACATGGGGTCGTTTCGAAAATGCTATATGTTGTTTTCCGGCCTCATTTAAGATGCCTAGATAGTATAGTTTCTCATACTTCACTCCTTGCCATGTTTAACAACATTTAATATTGTTGAGTACCAAATCGAGATTTAACTAAGTAATTAAGACATGGAGTTTCGTCAATATGTAACTCGCTGCATAGTGAGCTTCACTTAATGTGTAGTATTTGTTTGTGTGATTGTCATGCCTCGCATAATTAAACCGGACATACATCATATATGATTGTGCATCATGTCATGCATATGTTGTGGTGTTTATCGTGTGTTGATTGTTTGTTTCTGGATTGCTTCTTCTCGATAGAGTTCCAAAAGCGTTCGGAGTGTGAGGATTCATTCGACTACGCCCGTTCGTCTACCTCACGGATTCGTTCTTCTCCCAAGCGGGATCTCAGGCAAGATGACCATTTCCCTGGATACCACTACTATCATTGCCATGCTAGTTGTCTCGTTTCTATCGCTATGTCTCGCTACCTACACTTGTATGTCAAGCCTCCCAAAATGCCATGATAAGCCTCTAACACTCCACATCCCAGCAAACCATTGTTCGGCTATGTTACCGCTTGCTCAGCTCTTCTTTAGCGTTGCTGGTTGCAGGTGCAAATTGTTTCCATGTGCCAACATGGATATCCTTTTTGATATATCACAATTTTATTGCTATTTAATTTAATGCACATATATACTTGGTAAAAGGTGGAAGGCTTGGCCTTTTGCTCGGTGTTTTGTTCCACTTTTGCCACCCTAGTTACTTGTGTACCGGTGTTATGTTCCATATTGAGCGCTCCTAACATGCTCGGGGTTGTTATGGGGACCCCCTTGATTTTTGTTTTGGGATAAAACTCGTCTGGCAAGGCCCAACATTGGTACTACATTTGCCTAACAACTAATAAAAATGCATAGGGACCCGCCGGCACCCGCGGATAACTTATTCTACAACCCGGGCCAGTGCTCCTCATGAGTGTTGGTCGAAACCAATCAATGTCCGGCGCCCCCTGGTCGCCTGGGGTCTCAGCCAACCCGACGTCTTGCTCATCCGTTCGTGCCCAGAGAATGAGATACGCGGCTCCTATCGGGATTGTCAGTACGTCGGGCATGGGATTTGTTTTACCTTTCTCGAACGTCTTGTGCGCGGGATTTCAAGGACACTTCGGGCTATCTCGAGGTCGAGATTTTCCATCGGGATTCCGCAAATACTACGGGTTATCCCGCGGTTGAGGAATTCCAACGCAGCTTGTGGTTAGTTTGTGATGGATGACTTGGAGCACCCCTGCAGGGTTAAATCTTTCATGAGAGCCGTGTCCGCGGTTATGTGGCAACTTGGAAATTTTTTTAACATCCGGTCATAGAAAACTTAAAGTAAACTCTAATAAAATACACTAACTGTGTGCGTAACCGTGACCGTCTCTTCTCGTGAGGCCTGCTCCGAAAGAGGACACGGTGGGGTTATGTTTGACCGTAAGTAGGTGTTCAAGATCACTTAGTGATCATTATTAGTTCACATCCGTTTATGCGATGATCACCCCCCCCCTTATTCTGGTACTTGTAAATTAGCCACCCAGATAAATGCTTAGTGCTTGTTGCAGCCTAAC
Organism: Elymus sibiricus; assembly: GCA_039707655.1. Classification (NCBI taxonomy): domain Eukaryota; kingdom Viridiplantae; phylum Streptophyta; class Magnoliopsida; order Poales; family Poaceae; genus Elymus; species Elymus sibiricus. The sequence goes on along the minus strand of CM077665.1, from coordinate 225,985,141 downwards.
CATATAAGCATACCTCACCCATTAAGCTTTAATAGTCTTGATACCCTTGGAAATGAGATTGTTGAGTCCCTGTGGCTCACAGATTACTACAACAACAGTTGCAGGTACAGGTAATGTGAAGCTATGATGTGAGTGTGATGCTTGTTTGATTTGAAGTTCTTCTTCTTCATCGATCATAGGATGGGTTCCAGGCCGGGAGCCTGGAATAGCATGGGTGGATGGCATTTTATCGTTTGATTTCGTCTGTAGTCAAACCCTGCTCTTATGTATGATGTTTGAATATGTTGTTGTATTGATGTGATCTTAATGGTGCTTGTGGTGAGTGTAATCCAATTCCATATACTCATCTCTTCTTTACATGTACTTGTAATGATATCCATTCTTGCGAAACAACAGATGCGCTTCTATCCCTGTCGAGGCCCTCGAGCCAAAATGAGGATAGGATCGCTTCTTGGGCGTTACACTTTTCCTTCAGTGTATTGAACGCCACATCACACTCAGGAGTACACACATATTTGACATTCTTCTGGAGGAGATTAGACAAAGGCTTAGCAATTTTTGATAAGTTCTCCACGAATCTTCTGCAGTAACTTGCAAGCCCGAGGAAGCTACGAAGCTGCTTGACATTCTGAGGAGGCTCCCACTTCACGATGACCTCAACTTTCTCAGGATCCACCTTGATGCCCTCGGCAGAGATGACATGCCCAAGGTACACCACTTCATTGAGCCAAAACTCACACTTGGAGAACTTTGCATAGAATCGATGCTCTCTTAACTTGTCAAGCACAAGCCGGAGATGCTCTGCATGTTCTTCTTCGGTCTCAGAGAAGAATAGAATGTCATCCAAATACACCAAGACGAAATCAACTTGACGGGAGAGAAGATGAAGTTCATCATGCGGGAGAATGTCGGAGGCGCATTTGCGAGGCCAAAGGACATGACGGTGTACTCATAAGAGCCAAAACTCGTCCTGAAAGCTGTCTTTGGAATATCTTCTTCACGAATGCGGATTTGATGATAGCCCATCCGAAGATCTATCTTCGAGAAAACATTGGCACCTTTTAATTGCTCAAACAACTCATTGATGTTGGGAAGTGGATATTTGTTCTTGATTGTGTTTTTATTCAATGTGCGGTAATCGACACAAAGTCGTTCTGTGCCATCCTCCTTCTTGACAAAAAGAACACCACAACCCCAAGGTGAAGAACTTGGTCTGATCAAACCCAGATGCTCTTGTTCATCTAGCTGCTTCTTCAATTCTTTCAGCTCTTCGGGACCAAGCTTATAAGGACGCTTGCATACCGGTTCAGTTCCAGACTCGAGTTCAATCACAAACTCCACTGGCCGGTGAGGAGGCATTCCTGGCAATTCTTCTAGAAACACATCTTTATATTCAGAAACGACGGGGATTTGAGATATGGCTGAGATTTCACCCTTCTCATTGAGAGAAAAGAGACGAATCGTGTCATCGCGAGCAGCGAAAATGATCACGTCTTCAGAAGGATGAGTCAATTTGACTTCTTTGGCTGCACAATCGACACAAGCCTTGTTCATCCCAAGAAAATCCATGCCGAGAATTAGATCAATATCGGAATTGCCGAGCACAATTGGAGAGGCTACAAAGGAATAGCTGCCCATTTTGATGGAGACATCCGGAACCACCATATTTGAGCTGAGACGCTTACCCGGAGACACAACTTGCAATGCTCTTGGTAAATACTCAGTGGTAAAACTGTGCTTTAATGCAAAAGGATATGACATGAAAGAATGTGATGCCCCAGTATCAAACAAAACTTTTGCATGAATTGAATTAGCCAAGAGGTTAACCATTATCACTTGAGAAGACTCCTCTGCTTGAGCTGCATTGACCATGTTCACTCTTGCTGACTTGCGATTGTGCTTCACCATAGCATTTCCTGGAGGCCTGGCTAGAGGAGGAGGCGGAAGACGCTACTGATTGGCGCACTTGTTGGAGTAAAGGCCCTTCTGACCACACTTGTGACACGTAACCTCTGAGAGCGGACGGAAGTTGCCTCAAGGAGGATCATTAGCTAACTTGGGCACCTAAGGCCTGATACGTCTCCAACGTATCTATAATTTTTGCTTGTTCCATGCTGTTATATTATCATTCTTGGATGTTTTACCATCATTTTATAACAACTTTATATCATTTTTTGGGACTAACCTATTGACATAGTTCCAATGTGCCAGTTGCTGTTTTTGCTTGTTTTTTTACTTCATGGAAAATCAATACCAAACGGAGTCCAATCGCGACGAAACTTTTTGGAGATTTTTTCTGGACCAGAAGACACCTAGTGGGCCAAAGAAGTGCCGGGGGAGTGGGCCGAGGGGATGGGTTGTGCCCTCCTCAGGGCCCCTCTCCACCGCCTCTGATGCCTATAAATTCCCAAATATTCCAAAAACCCTAAGGGAGTCGATGAAACACAATTCCAACCGCCGCAAGTTCCAGAACCTCGAGATGCAATCTAAACACCATCACGGAGGGGTTCATCTTCCTCATAGGTGCCTCTCCGATGATGCATGAGTAGTCCACCATAGACCTACGGGTCCGTAGGCAGAAGCTAGATGGCTTCCTCTCTCTCTCTTATGATTCTCAATACAATGGTATCTTGGAGATCTATTTGATGTAAACTTTTGCTGTGTGTTTGTTGGGATCCGATGAATTTGGAGTTCATGATCAGTTTCTATCCATGAATATTATTTGAGTCTTCTTTGATCTCTTATATGCATGATTACTTATAGCCTCGTATTTCTTCTTCGAATCTTTGGTATAGTTAGGCCGACTAGATCGATTTTTCTTGCCATGGGAAGAGGTGCTTTGTGATGGGTTCGATCTTGCGGTGTTCTTTCCCAGTGACAGAAGGGGTAGCAAGACACGCATGTATCGTTGCTATTAAGGATAAAAAGATGGGGTCTATTCCTACATGAATAGATCTTGTCTACATCATGTCATCGTTCTTATTGCATTACTCCATTTTTCCATGAACTTAATACGCTAGATGCATGCTGGATAGCGGTCAATGTGTGGTGTAATAGTGGTAGATGCAGGCAGGAGTCGGTCTACTTATCTTGGACGTGATGCCTATATAATGATCATCGCCTTGGATATCGTCATGACTATTCGATTTTCTATCAATTGCCCAACAGTAATTTGTTCACCCACCGTGCGCTATACTCATGAGAGAAGCCACTAGTGAACCCTATGGCCCGCGGGTCTACTTTTCCAACATATTGCTTTCCGATCTATCTTTTTGCAATCTTTGCTTTCAGATCTACAAAACCAAAAACCCAAAAACATATTGCTGCATATTTTATTTGCCCTTTTTATTTTGTGTTCTTGAGAGATCTATCTCTCCTATCTATCACTACCTAATCTATCTTTCTACCGTAGAGAGATTGACAACCTCTCTTTCACGTCGGGTTGCAAGTATTTGTTGTTTGTGTGCAGGTGCTACTTATTGGGTGGTGGTGATCCTCCTACTGGTTCGATAACCTTGGTTTCATAACTGAGGGAAATACTTACCATCGTTGTGCTACATCATCCCTTCCTCTTTGGGGAAATACCGACGCAGTCTCAAGCCACGTCAAGGCCTCTGCTGAAAACCTGGGTTGGGTGGGTGGGACGGACCACGACCACCGTGTTGCTTCTGCTGCTGAGGAGCACGAAATGGAGGAGGAGGAACCCAATACTTCTGCTGGTTAGGCACAATCTGAGAGGAGGACGAAGAAGTATGAGAGTCCTTGAACCGCTTCCTGGAATTCTCGACCTTGAGCTGGGCTGCTTCCTACTTTAGAGCCAAGTTGTAGAACTGATCAAACTCAAGAGGCTCATGAAGGGCGAGAGCAAGCTCAAGATCTTCCCTGAGGCCACCTCTGAACTGATAAATCTTGCACTTCTCATTGGGCACATCCTGCTTGGCATGACGAGCAAGATTTTGGAACTCGATGTTATACTGATAGACAGACGAGTTTCCTTGCTTGAGGTTCCTGAACTTCTCACGCATACCCTCAAACAACAGTCGTCGGTATATGATGTGCTCTGAAGTCACGGCAGAAGTCATCCCAGCTGATCACACGGTCACCCCTGGAGTCCTTGTACTGCTGCCACCACTCTGCTGCCTGGCCCTTCAGCTGGAAAGATGCGAACCTGACATAGTACTGAGGTCTGACATTGCTGCACTCAAAATGCTTGTTGATGTCTACGAGGCAATCCTCCGCATCAAGAGGCTGAGAGCAGTTGGTGAAGGACTTGGGTTGATTGGCAAGGAATTGGTTCAGAGTTGCAAACTGCTGTTGATTATTGAAATTCCCTTGATTGCCTTGATGTCCTTGATTTTGAAAGCCTTGCAACAAACTGAGCAACATCTGGGTATTGGCATTAGTTGCGGCCATCACCGCTTGCCATGCCTCCGGAGGCGGAGGTGGGGGTGGTGGAGGGTCAAACTGCTCCCCTTCATGACCTGGGTTCCCACCAGTTGCTGGAGCCATCCTGAAGATGGACATGAATATTAGAACATCATTGACAAGGATGATTGAAATAAGCTGAATCAATGGCTCGGAATATTGCAACAGGAATATCAATTGCATTCAAACTAAGAAATTAGGAGAACGCCTTCTGCATATTTGCGATAACATACCTTGATTACGAAACCACTTGAATAACACAACAAGGTATTGAGCTAAGGGTTGCTCGGAACAAATGTATAAACCATCATACATCTTTCGGAAGATGATCCTAGGTAACTACTGGAAATCCCACCTAAGAAATTCCGAAATCTTTGGTTATCCAATCGGGTCCATGGATACTGTCACATCCCTAGTCTTCCCTTGTCTTGTGCTAGCTAAGTTGTGCATCATGTTTAAATTTGCATCAACATGAAATGGGGAATAACAGAAACCCTAGCACCTCACTTGATTTAAACCAATTCAAATACTTGTGATTTTCAATGAATCCAAAATGCCCATCAAAAATGCCCACCATGTCTGATAAATATTGGCAACAATATTTCATAGGTGCATTTTATTATTGCAACCCATTTGGAATTTTATTTAATCCAACAAAGCCTCTGAAAACAATGAATAAAAGCATTATAAATATTTCAGTCATTCAAAAATGCTGAAACTTTTTGTGGAGGTTTGGATTATTCAAACTATGCTCAAGAAAATATTTCAGTAATTTTGAGCTAAGGTTTGTGGCCCAAACAAAATAAAACAAATGTCAGACAACAGAAAACAGAAACAAATAGAAAAAGGAAAGAGAGAGAGAGTGACCTGAGGCCCAGGCCAGGCCGGCCCATCCTGGCACAGCCAGGTCGTCGTCCTCCTGGCACCAAGAGGATGGGCGCATGACCGATGCACGCATCCAGCCGTGCCGCTATGCCGGCAGCTGCCTGCCTGCTTCCCCGTCGCGTTGGCGCCGCGGATATGCTCCAAGAGCCGTCCGCATCGCCTCCTCCTCCATTCGCCCCCTCTGCTTCTCCCCTCGCCTCTGCTATGCCATGGCCGCCGCAGCCGAGCGCTCCCCGCCGCCGTTCGCGTAGCTAGAGCCACTCCCGAGCCTCCCCGTCCCCTCCACGAGCTTCGGCTTGTCGCCCTCGACCTCCTCGCCAAGCAGCTCGACGCCAGACGCCTCCAGTCGCTGCCCGAGATCGTCTTCCACCTCGGGCCATCGAAGGTCGCCGCCGTCAAGCCATCCCCGAGCTCGCTTCCATCATCGCTGCAACCGCTGTGAGATTGCGGATCCGTTCCCCCTCTCTCCCCCGTCGATTGCGCGTCGTAGCTCTCGATTCCATCGACACCCGAGGAGCTCCGCCGTGGACCTCAACGCCGGCGACACTCCGGTGTCCAGGTGGTCCTTCCGAGGCCACCATCGAGTTCGTAGGGCCGTGTAGATGCGGTAGGAGCCAAGCCCGGGCCTTTTTGCGCACTAGATCATCGACCCCGATCTTGCCCGAGCTCCGGCAGCCACTAGGCTCAACGCCGGTGACGATTCCGGTGCCCCCGCGGCCAGCTAACCCCGTAGATAGATGCGACCCAGCGCGGGCGTCATTTTGGTGGTCTCCGCGCGTCCAGCCGTCGTCGTTTGCGCAACTCCGGCGACTCGCCGCCGTCGGTTTGGTCACCGCCGGCAAGTCTTCGGTGGGGGCCGACATGGAGAGTCATTAGGAACTAACCCACCTAATAAGCAGGCCTAACAGCCACTGACAGTGGGCCCTGGCTGGGGTCAAAGCCAGGGTCAACTCGGGATTAACTCCTGAGTTAATGACATGTGGTCCCCACATGTTAATTACTCTGAATAGCCCTGAGTCACTGACCAGTGGACCCCACTGGTCAGGTTTGACCTGGCAACGGCGAGTTGACCTGCTGACGCAATGCTGATGTCATGCTGACGCAATAAAGATTTTCTGATTTATAATAATTCCAGAAAATGGATAAAACTTCTTAAATTCATAGAAATTAATGTGTAGCTCAGATTGAAATAATTTATTTATGAAAAATCAACAGAAAAATCCAAAGAATCCATTGGTTCTATTATCATGCATGCTAGAGCAACCTAAATAGGAGAACATTGACATATTGCAATAATGCAATATGTGGAATATCACATGGAGTACGATTTTGAACCTATGTTCAACTCTACTCCATTTAACTCTAATGATAGATGCATTAGCTCATTCTTATCATATTGCCATGTCATGATCATGCATCATATTGTTGCACTTGCCGTGTATTGATTGTTACTCCGTCTATGTCGCGGTAGGTTCTGCTCCATCGGATACCTGTGAGTATCCCTCTGAAGGAGAGTACCTCCCCGCCAACCTGCAAGGCAAGCAACCCCATTGATCATTCCGATAACATCCCACTCTCTCGCTCCTTCTCTTGTTTAATGCGTTAGGACAAACGCTTCTACTATCTATCTATTGCGATAGTTGAACCCATTCCTCTGCATGACCTGTCATTGTCACAGTAAATAGCTAAACCAAGCAACCTAGCATACCTGGTACATGCTTGAGCCCTGATGTGCTTTACCTGCTTTGCTTGCTATGCTTAGAGTTGTGTCAGGTCTGATTCATCTGGGTGATGAACCGGAGTGAAACAGTGTTGTTCTGATGTGATGAGCTAAATGATGAACCTGATTTGGTAAAGGTAGCGATGAGAGGCTATGTAGGAGTACATAGCGGGTTGTCTCATTGGGACCGTTCTTAGGAACTGAGTTCCATGTTTGTGATCCAAGAATAGTTACTACCACATGCTGGGCCCTGAAATATGACCCCGCTCGACTTATTGATCAGCTAGTCCTCGGTCCAGGAGTTGCAAGTAGTTTCTGGAGTTTGTAGCTATGCTGGAGGCCGTGCGTAGCGCTGACCTTAGGGGTGGGCTACGACGCGGTAGGCAGTGGCATGGTGTACCAAGGGTCACCCGAATGGTGGGCTTGGGAACCCTGCGCACGTCGTTTGGGGCCGTGGTGGAAACTTCGGCCGGACTTCCGTGCGGGTTCAGTCTCAAATAGGCGATAGCCTGGACTAGGGTCTTGTGTGATTGACGGTCGTGGCCGACTCCCTCGCTGGGCTTCCGCTTGAAGGTTGCCGAGGTGCCTGTTTTTTATGTGCACACAGCGATAAGTGGTGAGAGTGCGTGTGAAGAAGTGCACTCCCCCAGGGTAATGAATCTGTTCGAATAGCCGCGTACTCAGAAATGGACTACTTGGAGAACTTATGTTGTTCATAGATAACTTGATGGTTACTCATAAAAGACTCAAGACAAGTGTGAGTACCGTGGATGGCACTCTCGTAGGTGATGGGAGCGGATCCATGGTGGTGTATTGATGTGGTGTTAGTGGACTCGTGTGCGCTATCTCAAAACTTGTTTAAAGAACTGGTAGTCGTAGTATAGGCTAGCCAAGAGTCAAAGCTGGCTTGCTGCATAAACCCCACTACTCCCCTTGATGAAACATGAGCATGAATAGCTTAGGTCTGCTTTAAAGACTTGCTGAGTACAATTGTACTCATGTTTGCTTAATAACTGTTGCAGATGAGAACATGGACCCATCTGGTGGGTTCTACCTAGACATCGACGATGCCGAGTAGCTGGTATCCCAGCTACGATTTGATGCCCTGGGATGGGCTGTAGATAGTCAGGCTTTATGCCTTTTTACCTTTCATCTGTCTGTACTCAGACAGCTTTAAGCTTCCGCTTGGTTTGTATGAACATGTTTGTATGACTTGAGTGTGGGGTCATGTGACCCCTACCTGTATGAACATATTATGCAAGGCTCTTCTGAGCCTTCTAAATAAATGTTGTGTTGTTGTATGGTTATGTTGTGATGCCATAGTTGTATCTATGCATATCGGACATGTCGTGCGTACGTGTGACGTGTAACGGTATGTATGGGATTCGACACCTAGTTGTGTGCCTCTAGTAGTACACTTTACAGGGAAATGCCTCTTTGTGCTTCCAATGAGCCTTGGTAGTTTGCTACTACTCCGGATACATTGATTGACCGGCATGTATCCTTCTTGCTACTATGTCTATCCCTTCGGGGAAATGTCTCGCAGTGTAATGGAGTCCACGTAGCCTGCTATGACTCGTCTACGCGCAGTTGATGACATTTATGTCCCACGGCGTAATGGAGTCCCTGTAGCTTGCTATGACTCGTCTACACACGCTGAGACTGACACTTGCATTGTTGGGTTACGTATGCCTGTCCCTGTACGGATGTGCCACTTGGGTTCTACGACTAGTCATGTCGACCCGGGTTCTTGGACATTTGAGTGCTAGCGACATATTCAAATTCATGAGCCAAAAGGCGCAAACGGTCCTGACGGGGATATTACCCCGTGATATGACCCGGCAGACATGCTGACCCGGCAAACAGTACTGACCCGGAGAACAGTACTGACCCGGCAGACATGCTGACCCGGCAAACAGTACAGACCTGGTTACAGTTCTAACCCGGCAGCTACAGTGTCAGGGTATAACCCGGCAGCTACAGTGTTAGGGGTGTAACCCGGCAGCTACAGTATCAGGGGTGTAACCCGGCAGCTACAGTGTCAGGGGTGTAACCCGGCAGCTACAGTGTTAGGGGTAACCCGGCAGCTACGGTGTCAGGATGGTAACCCGACTACAGTGTCAGGAGGCTAACCCGGCTACAGTGTCAGGACGCTAACCCGGCTGCTACAGTGCCAGGAGGTGAACAGTGTTATCAGACAGTCCTGGAGACGAGTCTCTGAAGATAAGCCCTGGTTGTAACCCGCCCGGTGTAAGCCGCCCGGGAGGGGTTACAAGCCCAGGACTCGGAAGCCCATGAAGAGAAGCCCGCGATGGGAAGTCATCAATCCGACTTAGACTATACATGTAAACCGCCCCTTCAGCCTTTATAAGGAGGGGCGGGTCACCCCAAGAGGGTCAGGTTAGACGTCTCATAGACAGGTCTCATAGACAGGTCTCATAGACAGGTCAGGAAGGATAGTCAGAAAGAGGGTCTCGAGATTAGAGGTGCTGATTCCGCACCCTTGTAACCGAGATTGTCATCGTCATCAATATAAGACACAAAGCAGGACGTAGGCTTTTACCTCCATCGGAGCGGCCGAACCTGGGTAAAAACTCCGCGTCTCTCGTCCCGCTCAACCCCTTTCAAGCTACCAGTTACGTGCGATGACCCCACACCTTAAGTCCGTTAACCCGGACATCTGCCGTGACAAATCCACGACAGGTCCCGACCCATGTAAGGTGGTAGCCATGGAGATAACCGTGGGTGAGGCCGCAATGTAATGTGAAGTGTTACATGCTAGATTCTTATGGCTTAGGATCGGGGTCCCGACAGCGTTGGTATCAGAGCCTGACTGACTGTAGGATTACCAAGCCAAATTGGTCGAAGTTGTGTCTAGAAATGCTTAGTTATGTAAGGGAATTGATTGTGGAAGGGAATGTAAGGCTCTTTTTACTCGTCTTCCCGAGTCATTCTATTCTGAGTCACCCTGTTCTTTTCTACGGGGTTAAGAGCTAGGCTTCTTATCTACCTCTCAGGATGACGAGTTACTAACCATGGACTTGTAGACTAAGTTGCTTGAGAGTCAACTCCAGTTTTCAAGTATTGCTTCTGTGTGACATTCATTTGGTTAGAATCTTGAAGCTAGAAAGTTGAGTGGTTATGCTATCCAATCTTTGCAGGATGTCTCAAAATTGTTTTTGAGCATTTTCACCCGTTATGCTATCTGACTTCTTCTAGGATCTCTAATTGAATTCGCATTATTCTCTGTTTCAGATGCCTTCTCGTCCTTCTCCTCAGGTGGTCCGTCTGACCAGGTGCATTGATGTACCGGGTCACACGGCTATGTTGGTCAGAGTCATGATGGAGACCGGTTATCGCTGGTACCCCGAGTACACAGTGGAGGAGCAGTACCGCGACTTCAATCAGAGCCAGTACCTCCATACTGTTAGGATTTATCCACCATACCCTGGAGCTGCGGAGCCGCTCCATTGGGCTTATGGATTAGGAGTTACCATTGATATGGCAGTTCAGGAGGCCGCTTACACGATGCAGACCATCATGAGAGCTCACCATGGTCTACTTCAGGGCACAGAGTTCTACTATATTCCAGCGACACTAGGAGGAGAGGATGGATATCTTACTGCGGACTAATATGATCACTCTCATGAGGATCCTAGGCTCCAGGTGATTGCTCAGTTGTTGGAGAACAGGGATCGTGATGCACGTGCTCTTCGCATGGAGATTTATGCTACACGTGCACGTCTTTGGACAGCCTTGACGCAGCTAGCTCCAGTCGTTCAGACTGGTTATGGTGACATGGATATGTTGAGCCCGTTTTGGACTCATCTTCCAGCTTGCGTAGATTGGCCTAACGTTGGAGGCATTGTTCCTCTTCGGGGACCTATGCTGCCGCCAGCCAGGGGACCTAGGCCACATCCGTGTCCCTATGGACCCTAGGGATCTCAAGCTAGGGTGTTTCCAGACCCTCAGGTTTAGCTTCCAGGTCACGGGGGTAACCTGTATGAGATGTTCTACGCAGACGCTTGAGTTCGTGAGTGGAGGTTGTAGTATTGTAGCAGTTGTCCACAGTCCTGCGCGTATTGTGGAATATAATTGAGGTGTGAGTTGAGTTCTGGAGGTGTAGAAAAATAATTTATAGGGAGCTTGTAATGCCTCCGATGAGTTGTATTATCTTCTCTAGCTTGTACTTCAGCTTGGGTTTGTACTGAACTATATCATGGTGTGTATGAATCATGGTGTATATATGGCAGTTTACTTGTACCATGTTGTTCGGGTGTTTACCCTTGCATTCCATGTTGTTCAGTATATTCCGTATCTCTTATCCTAGAGTTGATGTCTTCTTTGTCTAAGATGTGGGTTTTGTTTTCCCCAGGATGGTATCCACCAGGAACAACCCCGCTCCTGCTTACGAGCAGGGTGAGGGCAGCCAAGCCAGGCAAGAGAATCTGCCCCACCCGCCATCTTTGGCGGAGGTGATGCTTGAGGCGGAACGCAACAAGAGAGAGACCAACAGGCTGCTAGAGCGTATTGAGCAGAATACAACACGCCCTCCCTGCAATGAGCGTAATGATGGAGTGTCCCTCAATGACTTCGTGAAGTTGTACCCGCCAAAGTTCCATCATTCCATCGACCACCTCGACGCGGATGATTGGATCACTAGTATGACCCGCAAGCTGCGTTCTCCAAATGTGGCTGAAGCGGACAAGGTTAACTTTGTCGCGTACTTCCTTGAAGGACCCGCCAACCAGTGGTGGGAAAATTATGAGGCTATGCGCCCAGAGGGCCCCGCTACTACATGGACAGACTTTTGCAGTGCTTTCTGCACCCACCATATTCTTGAAGGTCTGATGGACCGTGAGAGAGAGGAATTATGTGCCTTCACTCAGGGTAAGCTGACAGTGGATGCTTACAGCCGTGAGTTCAGAAACCTAGCCTGCTATGCACCGGAGGAGGTGTCAACTGACGCCAAGAAGCAAGCTAGGTTCCACAAGGGACTTAGCCCCGAGCTCCGTCGTGATCTGCGCCTGCATGAGTGCGCTACCTTCCAGGCTCTTGTCAACAAGGCTATCAATGCCGAGACTGGACAGACCGACTACGAGGCAACCAAGAAGCACTCTCGTGACTTCAGCTCCTCATCCGACTCAGGTTCCCATAAGCGCCAGGTGTGGGTGCCCAACACTGCTCTGCCATCAAGGTACACAGCGAGGCCATCCTATGAGGCGCCTCGCCCAAATCAGGTCAACCCTCCAGCTAAACCCTATGGTGGTCCTGCTGCTAATGCTGCTCCGAGGTCTTCAGTTGTGATCTGCTACAAATGTGGAGAGCCCGGGCACTACTCTCGTGAGTGTCCACAGAACAACGCCAAGCCTGCTGGACGTGGTAAGCCGGGCAAGGCTTATTACGTGAAGCCAACTCCTGCTCGTGGTCTCGTGAACAATGTCACCCTTGAAGAAGCCCATGATGACCCCGACGTTGTGCTTGGTACGCTCCTTGTCAATAGTCATCCAGCATCTGTTCTATTTGACACTGGTGCATCTCATTCATTCATCTCAGAAAGTTATACACAGTTGCATAACATGACCTTTTGTGATATGCCCACTCCATTAGTAGTTCAGACTCCTGGATCAAAATGGCAAACTTCTAGAGTGAGCCATGACAATGAGATTCTCGTGGATAGGCTAGTCTTCTTAGCTTCCCTGGTAGCTTTGAAGTCTTCGGACATCAACATCATCTTGGGTATGGACTGGATGTCAGCTCATTATGCCAAGATTGATACTCATACTAGGAATGTTCAACTTACACATCCTTCAGGTGAAATAGTCACTTCCTCAACTCGAGTGGCTAAGCGCCAACTCTATTCCCTCAATGCTAGCCCTCTTCCAGAGCTTGAGGATATCCCGGTAGTCCGTGACTTCCCGGACGTCTTTCCAGAGGAACTGCCAGGTATTCCACCTGTCAGATATGTAGAGTTTGTGATAGACCTCATTCCAGGGACTATCCCAATAGCTAGAAGACCCTATAAGATGGCACCCTTAGAACTAGCCGAGCTAAAGAAACAACTCAATGAGGCCTTGAAAAAGGCATTCATCCGCCCTAGTTCTTCTCCTTGGGCTTGCCCCGTCCTCTTCGTCAAGAAGAAGGATGGAACGGACCGGATGGTTGTAGATTACCGACAAGTGAACCTGGTCACAATCAAGAATAATTATCCGCTCCCCAGGATCAATGACTTGTATGATCAACTCGCTGGATCCTCAGTCTTTTCTAAGATGGATTTGAGGTTGGGATACCATCAAATCAGAATCAGGAACGGGGACATTCCAAAAACGGCTTTCGTTACTAGTTATGGCCAATACGAGTACACCGTCATGTCCTTCGGATTAACCAATGCCCCAGCCACCTTCTCTCGTTTGATGAATTTGATCTTCATGGAGTATTTGGATAAATTCGTCGTGGTTTACCTCGACGATATACTCATCTACTTGAAGAACGAACGAGATCATGCCGAGCATCTCAGGCAGGTATTGACGAAACTTCAAGAGCGTCGCATGTATGCCAAATTCTCCAAGTGTGAATTCCGGCTATCGGAAGTGACCTATCTAGGCCACGTAATCTCTGGCAAGGGCATTGCTGTCAATCCCGAGCGAATTCAGGTCGTCCTTGATTGGACTCAACCTGAATCAGTTAAGCAAGTTCAGAGTTTCCTTGGCTTAGCGAGCTATTGTCGCCGCTTTGTCGAGAATTTCTCCAAGGTTGCGAAGCCTCTTACTGAACTCCTCAAGAAAGATAAAAAGTTTGAGTGGACCCCACAATGCGAGCACAGTTTTCAGGAACTGAAAAGACGCCTGACTTCTGCACCCGTATTGGTGCCACCAGATTTTTCTAAGGACTTTGTTATCTATTGCGACGCATCGCGACAAGGATTAGGTTGCATTCTCATGCAAGGTCGTCATGTGATTGCATACGCATCTCTACAGTTGCGTCCACATGAGTATAATTATCCAACACATGATCTTGAGCTTGCAGCTGTAGTCCATGCACTTAAAACATGGCGACATTACCTTTTGGGTAATCGTTGCGAGATATACACTGATCATCAAAGTCTGAAATATATCTTCACCCAACCGGATTTGAATGTCAGGCAAAGACTGTGGGTTGAGTTGATTACAGATTACGACTTAGGGATAACTTACACCCCAGGGAAAGCCAATGTCATGGCTGATGCACTAAGCCGTAAGTCTTATTGAAGCAATTTGATGTTACAACAAGATCAACCGCTTCTCTATGAGGAATTTCGGAAGTTAAACCTTCACATTGTTCCTCAAGGATTCCTTTCCACCTTGGTGGCGAAACCTACTCTTAGGGATCAAATCATAGCTGGCCAAAAACATGATTAGGTTATATCCCGGATTAAGGAGAACATTGTTAGCGGAAACGCTAAGGATTTTTTTCATCGATGATCAAGGTGTTGTGTTCTTCCAGAACCGCTTGGTGGTTCCCAAGAACCAACATCTCCGGCAGCTGATCCTTAGGGAGGCTCATGATTCTCCTCTCATGATTCATCCTGGTAGTACCAAAATGTATCAGGACCTACGCCGGAGGTTCTGGTGGACCATAATGAAGAGAGAAATTGCTTAGTTCATTGCTAACTGCGACGTCTGTCGTCGCGTTAAAGCAGAACATCAAAGGCCTGCTGGCACCCTTCAACCCTTAGCTATTCCTGAATGGAAATGGGACAAAGTCAGTATGGATTTCATCACCGGTTTTCCCAGGACCAAGAGAGGGAATAATGCTATCTTTGTGGTCATTGACCACCTTTCCAAAGTGGCTCATTTCCTTCCTATTCGCGAAAGTATAGCTGCTAGTCACCTAGCGGATCTATATATTTCCCGAATAGTGTCTCTTCATGGTGTTCCTTTGGAGATCAACTCAGACCATGGAAGTACCTTTACTTCCCGATTCTGGGAAAGTTTCCAAAATGCTATGGGGACTCATCTCTCTTTTAGCACTGCTTTCCATCCGCAGTCAAGTGGTCAAGTGGAGCGAGTCAATCAAATTCTGGAAGACATGCTCAGAGCTTGTGTTATCTCTTTCGGCATGAATTGGGAGAAATGTCTTCCGTTCGCCGAATTTGCTTATAACAATAGTTATCAGTCAAGCTTGGGCAAAGCCCCTTTTGAAGTTCTCTATGGACGAAGGTGTCGAACACCTCTTAACTGGTCAGAAACCGGAGAGAGGCAACTCTTTGGTCCGGATATGATCCAGGATGTAGAAGAGCAAGTTCGCATTATTAGCGAAAAGTTGAAAACAGCCCAATCTCGTCAAAAGAGCCAATATGATTGCCATCATAAGGCTGTGACCTTTGAAGTTGATGAGAAGGCTTACCTTTGGGTTACACCTCTGAAGGGTACCCAACAATTCGGTATCAAGGGCAAGTTGGCTCCTCGTTACATTGGTCCTTTTCGCATTCTTTCTAAACGAGGAGAGGTTGCCTACCAATTGGAACTTCCACCGCATCTTTCCAAGGTTCATGATGTCTTCCATGTATCGCAACTCAGGCGTTGCTTCTCGGACCCTGTCCGCGAAGTGGACCACGAAACGCTTGATCTCCAAGATAACCTTACATATCGAGAATACCCTGTTCGTATCCTTGAACAAGGTGAGCGTACCACTCGACGTCGAAACATCAAGTTTCTCAAGGTTCAGTGGTCACACCATTCCGAGAAGGAAGCCACATGGGAAAGGGAGGACCGTCTTCGACTAGAGTACCCCGCACTCTTCCCGACGACTTCCAAATCTCGGGACGAGATTCTTTTGAGTGGGGGTGAGTTGTCACATCCCTAGTCTACCCTTGTCTTGTGCTAGCTAAGTTGTGCATCATGTTTAAATTTGCATCAACATGAAATGGGGAATATCAGAAACCCTAGCACCTCACTTGATTTAAACCAATTCAAATACTTGTGATTTTCAATGAATCCAAAATGCCCATCAAAAATGCCCACCATGTCTGATAAATATTGCCAACAATATTTCAGAGGTGCATTTTATTATTGCAACCCATTTGGCATTTTATTTAATCCAACAAAGCCTCTGAAAACAAAGAATAAAAGCATTATAAATATTTCAGTCATTCAAAAATGCTGAAACTTTCTATGGAGGTTTGGATTATTCAAACTATGCTCTATAAAATATTTCAGTAATTTTGAGCTAAGGTTTGTGGCCCAAACAAAATAAAACAAATGTCAGAAAACAGAAAACAGAAACAAATAGAAAAAGGAAAGAGAGAGAGAGAGTTGACCTGAGGCCCAGGCCAGGCCGACCCATCCTGGCCCAGCCAGGTCGTCGTCCTCCTGGTGCCAGGAGGATGGGCACGTGGCCGACGCGCGCGTGCGGCTGTGCCGCCATGCCGGCAGCTGCCTGCCTATTTCCCCGTCTCGCTGGCGCCACGGATAAGCTCCAGGAGCCATCCACATCGCCTCCTCCTCCATTCGCCCCCTTTGCTTCTCCCCTCGCCTCTGCTATGCCATGGCCTCCGCAGCCGAGCACTCCCCGCCGCCGTTCGCGTAGCTAGAGCCGCTCCCGAGCCTACCCGTCCTGTCCACGAGCTCCGGCTCGTCGCCCTCGACCTCCTCGCCAAGCAGCTCGACACCAGACGCCTCCAGTCGCCGCCCGAGATCATCTTCCACCTCGGGCCACCGAAGGTCGCTGCCGTCGACTCGCCGCCGTCAAGCCGTCCCCGAGCTCGCTTCCATCGCCGCTGCAACCACTATGAGATTGCGGATCCGTTCCCCCTCTCTCCCATGTTGATTGCGCGCCGTAGCTCTCGAATCCATCAAGACCCAAGGAGCTCCGCCGCGGACCTCAACGCTGGCGACACTCTGGTGTCCAGGTGATCCTTCCGAGGCCACCATCGAGTTCGTAGGGCCTCGTAGATGCGGTATGAGCCAAGCCCCGGCCTTTTTGCGCACTAGATCGTCGACCCCGAGCTCGCCCGAGCTCCGGCAGCCGCTAGGCTCGACGCCGGTAACGATTCCAGCGCCCCCGTGGCCAGCTAACCCCGTAGATAGATGCGGCCCAGCGCGGGCGTCATTTTGGTGGTCTCCGCGTGTCCAGCCGTCGTCGTTTGCGCAACTCCGGCGACTCGCCGCCGTCGGTTTGGTCGCCTCCGGCAAGTCTCCGGTGAGGGCCGACATGGAGAGTCATTAGGAACTAACCCACCTAATTAGCAGGCCTAACAGCCACTGACAGTGGGACCTGGCTGGGGTCAAAGCCAGGGTCAACTCGGGATTAACTCCTGAGTCAATGACATGTGGTCCCCACATGTCAATGACTCTGAATAGCCCTGAGTCACTGACCAGTGGACCCCACTGGTCAGGTTTGACCTGGCAACGGCCAGTTGACCTGCTGACGCAATGCTGATGTCATGCTGACGCAATAAAGATTTTCTGATTTATAATAATTATAGAAAATGGATAAAACTTCTTAAATTCATAGAAATTAATCTGTAGCTCAGATTGAAATAATTTATATATGAAAAATCATCAGAAAAATCCAAAGAATCCATTGGTGATATTATCATGCATGCTAGAGCAACCTAAATAGGAGAACATTGACATATTGCAATAATGCAATATGTGGAATATCACATGGAGTACGATTTTGAACCTATATTCAACTCTACTCCATTTAACTCTAATGATAGATGCATTAGCTCATTCTTATCGTATTGCCATGTCATGATCATGCATCATATTGTTGCACTTGCTGTGTATTGATTCTTACTCTGTCTATGTCGCGGTAGGTTCTGCTCCATCGGATACCCGTGAGTATCCCTCTGAAGGAGAGTACCTCCTCGCCAACCTGCAAGGCAAGCAACCCCATTGATCATACCGATAACATCCCACTCTCTCGCTCCTGCTCTTGTTTAATGCATTAGGACAAATGCTTCTACTGTCTATCTGTTGCGGTAGTTGAACCCATTCCTCTGCATGACCTATCATTGTCACAGTAAATAGCTAAACCAAGCAACCTAGCATGCCTGGTAGATGCTTGAGCCATGATGTGCTTTACCTGCTTTGCTTCATATGCTTGCTATGCTTAGAGTTGTGTCAGGTCTGATTCATCTGGGTTATGAACCGGAGTGAAACAGTGTTGTTCTGATGTGATGAGCTAAATGATGAACCTGATTTGGTAAAGGTAGCGATGAGAGGCTATGTAGGAGTACATACCGGGTTGTCTCATTGGGACCGTTCTTAGTAACTGAGTTCTGTGTTTGTGATCCAAGAATAGTTACTACCACATGTTGGGCCCTGAAATATGACCCCGCTCGACTTATTGATCAGCTAGTCCTCGGTCCAGGAATTGCAAGTAGTTTCTGGTGTTTGTAGCTATGCTGGAGGCCGTGCGTAGCGCTGGCCTTAGGGGTGGGCTATGACGCGGTAGGCAATGGCACGGTGTACCAAGGGTCACCCAAATGGTGGGCTTGGGAACCCTGCGCACATCGTTTGGGGCCGTAGCGGAAACTTCGGCCGGACTTTCGTGCGGGTTCAGTCTCAAATAGGCGATAGCCTGGACTAGGGTCTTGTGTGATTGACAGTCGTGGCCGACTCCCTCGCTGGGCTTCCGCTTGAAGGTTGCCGAGGTGCCTGTTTTTTATGTGCACATAGCGATAAGTGGCGAGAGCGCGTGTGAAGAAGTGCACCCCTGCAGGGTAATGAATCTGTTCGAATAGCCGCGTCCTTGGAAATGGACTACTTGGAGAACTTATGCTGTTTATAGATAACTAGATGGTTACTCATAAAAGACTCAAGACAAGTGTGAGTACCGTGGATGGCACTCTCGTAGGTGACGGGAGCGGATCCATGGTGGTGTATTGATGTGGTGTTAGTGGACTCGTGTGCGCTATCTCAAAACTTGTTCAAAGAACTAGTAGTCATAGTACAGGCTAGCCAAGAGTCAAAGCTGGCTTCCTGCATAAACCCCACTACTCCCCTTGATGAAACATGAGCATGAATCGCTTAGGTCTGCTTTAAAGACTTGCTGAGTACGATTGTACTCATGTTTGCTTAATAACTGTTGCAGATGAGAACATGGACCCATCTGGTGGGTTCTACCTAGACGTCGACGACGCCGAGTAGCTGGTATCCTAGCTACGATCTGATGCCCTGGGATGGGCTGTAGATAGTCACGCTTTATGCCTTTTTACCTTTCATCTGTCTGTACTCAAACAGCTTTAACCTTCCGCTTGGTTTGTATGAACATGTTTGTATGACTTGAGTACATGGCAACGGTAGAACCGCTTACACCTGTAAGCAGTAGTGCCGCCTACGGGCGGTAGTGCCTATGCCAGTACCGTGCGCAGTAACATTGGCTTCGGAGTCTCGACTTTTCCTGTCAGACTGAGCGGTTTTTGGTCGATAGTACGGCATGGTAGTACCGCTCCCAAGCGGTAGTACCACTTGTTACTACCGCGCTACTACCGCCTTCCTTCTAGGCCTGGAACCCTCAGCAAACTCCGAGCGGAAGTAAGGCGAGGTACTACCGCCTATAAGCGGTAGTACCGCTCTCACAAGCGGTGGTACCACTTAGGCGTAACTACCACTTCTCCTACTTCTTCTGTGTGTTTGCAGAGTCGCTGCACTACAACCCAAGCGGTAGTACCACTTGGGCGAGCCATAGTAACGCTCCGGCGGCACTACCGCCTCGTGGCCTTGAGCCGTTGCCCTGTGTGGCTGGCTCAGCCGCCCAAGCGGTAGTACCGCTCTCATGAGCGGTAGTACCGCTTGTGTGCGGCCTGAGAGGGGAGAGCGGTTGGATTTGTTCCCCCACTATATAAAGGGGGTCTTCTTCCCCAACAAGACTACCTCTTCTAACCCTAAGATCCATTGTTGCTCCAAGCTCCATTTTCGACCGATCTCTCTCCCTAGCCAACAAAACTTGTTGATATTCTAGGGTTTGGGTGAGAGGGCCCCGATCTACACTTCCACCAAGAGAAATTTGATTCCCCCCACTAATCCCTTGCGGATCTTATTACTCTTGGGTGTATGAGCACCCTAGACGGTTGAGGTCACCTTGGAGCCACAATACATTGTGTTGAAGCTTTGTGGTGGTGTTGGGAGCCTCCAATTAAGTTGTGGAGATTGCCCCAACCTTATTTGTAAAGGTTCGATCGCCGCCTTCAAGGGCACCACTAGTGGAATCACGGCATCTCGCATTGTGTGAGGGCGTGAGGAGAATAAGGTGGCCTTAGTGTCTTCTTGGGAAGCATTGTGCCTCCACACCGCTCCAACGGAGACGTACTTCCCCTCAAAGGGAAGGAACTTCGGTAACACATCCTCGTCTCCAGCGGCTCCACTTGTGGTTATCTCTTACCTTTACTTTGTGCAAGCTTTACTTGTGTTGCATCCTTTGCTTGCTTGTATCTTGTTGTTGTTAGCATCATATTGGTTGTTCACCTAGTTGCATATCTAGACAACCTATTTGTTGCTAAACCTAATTTGTTAAGAAAAGCTAAAAATTGGTAGTTGCCTATTCATCCCCCCCTCTAGTCAACCATATCGATCCTTTCAGTAGGTCTGTGGTGGACTACTCACACATTATTATGGAAGCAGCAAGGCTGATGTAGATGGCCTCCATGGTCGATCCCCCTCTGGTAGAGTACCGGAAAAGGTCTCCACATGGCCTCCCGTTGGAACAGAGGCTTGTGGTGGCGGAAAAAGTGTTTTGGGTGGCTCTCTGATGGTTTCCCAATAATTGAGAATTTATAGAAGTGGAATTAGGTCAAACGGGGCCACAGGGGGCCACAAGGCATCAGGGCGCGCCTACCCCCCTGGGCATGCCTTGTTGCCTTGTTGTCTCCTCGTGCGGCTTCATGACTCCTCCCGATGCTTCCTCGGCCTCTTTTGTCAAGAAAAAATCGTCAAAAAATCGTAGCATTTGGACTTTGTTTGGTACAGATTTCTTGGAAACCAAAAACAAGCAGAAAACAACAACTGGCACCTGGCACTTGGTTAATAGCTTAGTTCCCAAAAATGATATAAAATAGCACATAATTGCATATAAAGTATCCTAGATTGGTAATATAATAGCATGGAACAATCAAAAATTAAGGATATGTTGGAGACATATCACGCCGGCTCCAGGCTTTAACATGGAGCAGGTAGAGGCAGAGTTCACCGTCGCCCAAGCGCACAAGACGGCGGAGCAGCAAGCCATCATGCAGTCCATCCAGGATGGCCTATGTGTAGGCCAACCGGCAGTTCATCCGGCAGGAACGGGCGGTGAACGATGACCTCTTCGATGAGGTCAGAGCGGAGATGGATGCGGAGGCCGCCGCGGAGGAGCCGGAGGAGACACAGGAACAGGAGTTGCGGCTGCAGCGCATGTACCCGGCACCGGGCACGAAGATAGTGGACATCTCCGCTGAGGACTAGGCTAGTTGATCTATGTAGTACATAGGATTTTTTTTCTTCGTATGATTTTATATGTATTTAAATATTTCTAGAATGAGGTATTCAGATGCAGATGAGCATATTTGAGGATATGGATTTGGCTACTCCAGTTGTAGATGCTCTTAGACCTGAGGGTCGTCGGGATGTGGCTATGAGCAGTGACGGAGCTAGCGAATTGCTGAAGCTTGGGCACGTCGTAAATTATGGTTTACTTTAGTAGTATATATCACACACTACACATATCATATATTTGGATAAATGTCATATGTAATATACATACTAATGTTACATAGATCACCGAAGTAAGAAAATATGAGATTCAATACCAAATAACTCGCTAATCAGTAGCCACAGCCACACCAGAAACCTTTCGATCTCAACGGCAAATGTCCAATATTCAGTGTTCATCCATGTGCACACAAGATAATATCCAAGATATAAGTACATTAGTAAATTATAGAGAACAATTCAACTAATTGTCGTGTGCCACCGGTACCTCACGAGCAATGGAGCAAATCAATCCATTCGCTGGTACCTCACGAGATGGGCAGTAGGGTACGACCCATGACAGGAAACAAGATAATGGGCTATGGCTCCTAGTTGCAGCGACCAAGGCCCAAATGGCAAGGAACTGCTCAGAAAAGACCCAGTTAGAGTTGTTCGTTGATTTTTAGCATATTTACGCGATTTCATAGCGTATTTCAACAAGTTTTTTATACTAACAACTTCGGCACCTCGCCAGAGTTCAAATAAGGGACGGCGGCGAGCCCGGACACGTGCCTAGGGTGCCCGTGTTTCATGATGCATCTAGCAATATTAATCTCATATTATTTATGTTGATATTTTTCCAATAAAGTTAGTTAAACTTTACATAGTTTGACTTTGATCAAATTTTATATGCAGACTAAAAAGAAACGGAGGTAGTAATATAGCCAACTGTTGGCTATATGATCTTGCCACATCATCAATAGATAAGCTTATAGCCCGCAAGTACAATAGTTGAATATAAATATGTACAACTTTTTATATATGGTCCACCTCACTCTCTCACAACATGTCTAGGAGCGCGTGCTACAACCGGCTATTAATCATTAGCACACTTCTCTTCAGTCTCCTCGTCTATCTCCTCCAACTCATCAAAAATATAATATTTAAAGGCTTACAGCCCACCTACATCATCCTATTGTAGTTGCTCTTATGATCGTGGACTTGTGTTTAGTCCCACCTCGCAGCTAGAGAGGCGCGACAACCTGCTTAAATAGTCGCATCAGTTGACGATGGTAATCCAATCTCCTGCTGCATTAGGTTCATCAATTCTCGCCGCGTGAATGAGATATATTGAAGCTAGATTGCATTTCATCAATCGATGATTGTTCATGGAGTGTCGACATCATCTCATTAATGCACATTGATAGCCCAATGAAAGAGATTTTTAGTTTAACTTTTATGTTTTTCTTCAGTTTTGTCGTTGCTATATGTTTTTTTAAACAATCGAGAAAAGTTGTATCCGGCTAGTATGTGGATGACAAGCTCCGTCAGTCCATACTGCCCGTTTGGGTCATTTTTGTTTTACCGGGTCATCCGCCTGATAGTTTGAGTGGGTTTTGCGATGCCCACTAGAACCTCAACTGCATGCAACACGCATACCAACAATTAGCACACAGCTAGGATATCGGCTACGTACATACGAACCAGGCGAGAAAAGTCGTATCCACCTAATATGTGGATGACGAGAATGACAAAAGCTCGCAACAATAGGTGGACTTCGTTGTGCATCTTTGCTAAAGTACATACGAGCGGGTTCATATACATTTATGTTTTCCCTCCTTGCAACGATGGATGTTGCAGGCTTTGCAATAACTGCATGAATGTCATAAACGGATCAAGCAGACTTCTCAACTAAATTCAGCTAACAGACTTATAAGTTGACGCCGACGCGCATATACGGCCACGTTCCCACACCTCCCTCTCTATCCAAACATTCCCTTTTCGGCTTCTATTTGGCCTTAAATCACTAACCCATTTGTTTCTCCCTTTGTTTAGCGGCAAACGACTGCAACGACATATTTGGAGATCCATAAAATGGGTCATCCAAAAAAAGGATGAGAGCAGCATTAGACAAACAATGTTAGCATAGAAGACCGTGGACTTTGTGGTTCGCGGCCTTCACACGCTCGGAGAACGACGGGCATATTGCCATGACCATCATAGTAGTGTACATTTAGGTAGATTTCTCCACTTCCGCTTGGGAGAGATCGAGTAATTTACAATTGGTGCACCATATAGAGGATTGCTATGATAGTTTTTTCCCAACAAATATCGAATTGGAGTAACCCAAATATATGTATGTGTTGTAGGAGGAAGTGAATTGATGATCTAAAATAAAGTAGATTGATGATGTTTGTACAACTAACATTAGAGCCGTATCATTCATATAAAATCTTTGCTGGGACTATCCTCCATGGGCCCTACATGCACACACTGCCTAATACCAGAACCTGGAAATCATCACGCGAACTATCTTGTATTTGTTTAACTATAGTGTACCTTCTTTGAACATTTGAATCTCAAGACGAAGGAGCAACATTGCTAGAGCCAATCAGACGGTTCAGAATGCTAGGGTTCGTAGCTAGAGTTGCAAGTAGAGCGTACTAATGTTCTCTAGAACAATCGGTGGATTATCAATGCAGGGACAATACAACTGCATACTACTGCAGACCTGCTTGTTGCACTATTCATGCGTGTAGTTGGCCTACTCAGCCTCTCTTTTCACGCGCACACTAGAAGCCTGTTCATCAGCGACGGTGACCTGCGGTCTAATCTCGTCAACGAGGATTTTTTTTATTATAGAGTTTAGAGATGATTGTAGCGCAGTCCAAGCCCCATGGCATACTCAAGATGGTATCTTTCGAAGACTTGGCGCATACTCCAAGATATGATGTGATCCTCAGCATGTTTACCCCTCAATGTAAGCAACCTAGGTGTAACCGTACATACCCCCAGTGTCTATATATGTTGAGGGGTTTAGACCACATACGTAGATTCATTCACATACGGTCTCGAGGTAGATCAACATGTACTTTGTACCCCATCCACACAATCAATACAATACAAGCAGGACGCAGGTTTTACCTCTTCGAGAGGGCCCGAACCTGGGTAAATACCATGTCTCTTTTCTGTCTGGTTACCATCAAGCCAAGATCACCAACTCCGGGACCCCTACCCTAGATCTGCCGGATTTAGCTTTCTCGCCTTTCATGGACCCTCCAGTCGGGTTACCCAGGTCAGAGCTGTCCGATTAGATCTGACGGCTCGGAGCGCTCCCGAGTGGCTCCTGTAGCAAACCACCAGACGGATTGGAGGCGCTCTAGGCTTCAAGGAGCCCAGAGAGGCGGGTACTCCAACATCCTTTATAGGAGTAATGCCACATATGCAAATTTGCCTTGGGATGCGTTATGTTACTAACTAAGTTACTCCGAGCATGGCCAACCTTAGGTTACCCGTAGTGGGTAGTACCATACGTTAGTGTCATGCATATGATACTACCTTCGCAATGCATAGTACTCCCTCCATCCAGGTGTTGGGCATCTAAGAGAATTTAGAAATTTCAAATGAGTAAGATGCCATAGAAATAACTGCCCCTCGTTGACATCCTCGGCCTCGTTTGGCCCACCCCTCATGACCCCTTTTCTCGTTCGCTCGTAGAGGGAACGACCACTTCATGCAGGTTACGGACATGAGGAAACTTCCCTACATGGGCTAGTTAAAATGTCTATGCAATAATGGTGTGACTAATTGCCAATTTTAGTTCCTTTTAGAGGGAAACTACTGCACGCTGGTAGGATTTTGCCTCGGTTTGAATTTTTTGCTCATCCAATCTCGTCATGTCTAGATTGCGCTGCCCTCCTTAGATGTCCAACACACCTGGATGGAGGGAGTATCATAGATGACCTTATTAATTGTCACGCAAGATATATAGTAGCAAAATATTTATTATGATACGATATCATGATATAATACTCAACCCTATCTTTCTTCATTTAATTCTATACCACCTCATCAATTTTTAATTCTATACCACCTCATCAACTAACCTAGATGGCATGCGTGATACTACTCCCTCCGATCCTTTCTAGTCTGCATATAAGTTTTACCTGAATTCATAGTATCTCCACTTTGACCAAACTTCTAGAAAACGGTATCAACATTTACCATGCCAAATCAATATTGTTAGGTTTACTATGAAATGTATTTTCATAGTATATATATTTGCTATTATAGATGTTGATACATTTTAAGATAAATTTTGTCAAACTTTGGAAAGTTTGGCTTGACACAAATCTAATATGTCGAGTAAAAAGGACCAGAGGGAGTACCTATGATACTCTCATTATAGCTAGTTAATGAGAGTATCATAGATAGTATCATGCATGTCAGCCATATATTTTTATTGAGGTGACACATAATTAAATGAGAAAAGGGAGAATTGAGTATCATGATATGATACTGTATCATATTAAATGATGTAATACTATGTGTCTTGCATGACAAGAAATGAGGTCGATACCAAGCTATGATACTATGCACTATGAACTTAGTATCATACTTGAAGTGGTGTTATAGATGGTTTCAAGTCATGTATCATAGATTCATAGAATGAAAGTATCATCTACTAGTATTACAAAAACACTCTTTCACGAGTGAGCGTTGGAACGCTTGATTGTTAAACTTTCTCCTCCCTGATTTTAAGGAGTGTTATATCCAAAAATCTCGTGAATTCATTTGGGTGTCCCTTCCACAAATCTCTTCCCTCCTGATTTCAGTGGGTGGAGCCTAGCGTGGTCTACCATAAATGTCTTAAGCCCCCTGAATTTAATAGGTAGGGCTAACATGGTCATTAATTTTCTCTTAATCTGATTTTGCTTAAGGTAAGTTGAGTTTTGGTAGTTCCGGCCGGAAACCGCGCGCTCAGCGAGCGATAGACTGGCTTAAAACGTATTATAAAAGTTTACAAAGAGAGTATGTGATACTAGTGTAATCTCTCCGTCCGGTGAAGAATGTATGTTTGGCTTTAAAATTTGTCCACAAAACTTCTCTTTCATCACACGACAATCAAGACAAATAATATTCTATACATGGTGTCCTTAATTTCTACATGCACTTAGCTCATTGGGGGCTGAGTAATTAAAAAAGAGATAGATGGTGGCTTGCACCTTTCCAATGCATTTTTTACTCCACTCCATAAATTGTCCTAAAATTTCTATATGTACACTTTTCACCGGACGAAGGAAATATGACACTATCTCCACAATGAATAGTATTATAACTTGGTATCATAGTGACTTTATTGTCATGACACATCCTAGTATATCATTTAATATATATATGATACAATATCGTATCGTAATACTCAATACTTTTTTTTGATTATTTAGTTAGGCCAACTCCAATGCACGACCCCAAACGGACGCCCGTTTCGTCCGGATTTTATCTGTTTGGGTATGGCAATGGAGCAGTGTCCGGCCTCTTTTGTGGATGCGCCGGTCGTGCGCCCAACGCACAGACGGATCTGGCCAGCATGGCCTGGGAAAGACCCTAGGACTATGCAAAATCAAACATTGCAAATGGTTTTACAAACACAATCAGACAGTTTTACAACCAAATCAAAATAACTCTAGCTCCATGTTCAAATAAAAAGCACAATCAAATAGTTTATTTCAACCCAGTCGACATTGTCTTGAATATATGGAAAGCAAATGAACCAATACATCTACTAGTTGCCAATGTGAGTCCACATGCGCTCAACCAAGATATCCTGGAGCTACATATGAGTATGCCAATCATGCGTTTCATGATGAAATTGGGTAAACTATTCAAAGGTTGCATGTAATAGCCCAAGAGCACCTTTCCAAATCATGTAACCAATTCCATGTGTGAACCTTTCATGTTGTGCCCTCATGTGGTTTGAGTTAGTAAAGATTTGCTTCACATTCATTTTGCATCATGCCATCATGTCATCCATTCCATATTTTTTGCATCATGTGATGTTTGTATGAGTGTATGTGTTGTGATGGTGTGCCTTGCAACTAGTGGGGTGATCTTGTTTAAGCAACCAAAATCTTTTCAACTAAAAACCCCTCTCTCTTTAATGCATTCAAATTGTTTTACAAGTGTGTTATTTCTGCCATATTTTAAATGTTCACCATTTCTCAACCTCTTATAAATATGGCCTTCAAGCCCTCCTCCAAATCTCAGTCTTTTTCAAATTGTTTTGGTTGGATTCAAAAATGCCTCAAGTTTGAATTTAGTTCAAACTTGGTATATTTTTCTATCCCTAAAAATACCCAAAGCGATTTCTTCAAATAGAGCATATTTCTGTGAGTTCAAAACATAATTTTGTTTCATCCAAAACCTCCCTCTCTTTTCTCTGTGATTTTTGCAATCTTCTATTTTTAAAATAAAATAAAAGGGTTAGTCAGGGAGAGAAGAGGCTTACCTGGGCCTCCTCCCTCATCGCGGCCAAGCAGCAGCGCAGCCAGCCACAGCCCGTCATCGCCAGCGCGCGCTTTCCAGCGTGGCAGCCGCCTGGCCCCACCTGCCAGTGACCGTGGCGCGTTCGTCCTCCTCCCGGTCCCCTCCTCTCGCTCTCACAATAAAAAGCCATGCGCCAGCAGTGCCGTGGCCACGGCGGCGGCTAGTCGGGCCTAGCCTCCCCTATTTAAACCCCCTCGGCATCCGAGCCCTTCCTAGGGTTCCCATCTTCCTCCTTCGCCACCACCAGGTGAGCTTAGTTCCCTAGATCCGCCGCCCCGTTCCTTCCCGAGAGAGTAGAGAAAGCACTGCTCGTCACTGGCATGCCCTCCGGCGACCCCTGGCGAGAGCAGTGTGTCCAGGAGCTTCACCGAGCCCGTCTCCTTCCATGACGTCCTCTCCATCGTCGAGGGACGCCAAGACGCAAGCGCTTCGTCCCGTTCTTCCTCTTCGGCCGAAGCTCATGGCCGGCTAAATTCATCGCCTCCCTTCATCCTCAAGCCCGATCGACTACGCCAGGCCCCCCAACGTGATCATCCGCGTGCCCCCGCTTGCTTTTCCCACTCAATTGCGCATTGTACCGTCGTCCTCTTCGAGCCCGAGCTCGTCGCCGTCGGACCTCGCCTCCGACGAGTGCTTCGACCCATTCAGCCGTGCTCGCGTGTGCGTAGAAGCTCATCGTCGTCGTAGGATTCCATTCCCGTATCTAAGCGTGCGTTTTGCTGACCGTAGCTAGCCATTTGAGCTCGTCGTCGCCGCCTCTATTCCCCGTCACCGGCGTCGTTTCCATAGGCGTCCGGTGCCGCGGGTTGTGTGCGTGAGTGTGGAATCGATTTGTAGTTCGTGTAGCGCCCTCCGCCGCGTCTATAGGTCACCGAAGCATCTCTGGCGCGACCTCGCCGTCCTCTGCCTCGCCGCCGTTGCTCGTCGTGTGTGTGTGTGTGTTGTTGTTGTTGTTGTTGTGTCTCTGATGTGTGGGGCCCCGTCAGGCCTCGGGGTAGAGTCAAATGACTCGAGCTCCTCTCCTGGTCGAACACATCGAGCCAGCCCACCTGGTTCGACCGAACCAGACCGAGCCAGCGACCCGGGTTCGATCCCCCGCGGGCGCAATATAAATCCCCCCTTTTTTCGTTTAATTGAGAGACTGACATGTGGGTCCCTCTTGTCAGCTTCTCAACCGTGCCAGTGTGGCACCAGGCCCACTAGTCAGTGGCAGGGGCTAGCTCCACCCTGGGTGCCCGTTGTTTTTTCTTGTTGTTTTTTTTTTCAAATACTGAATATGCCTAATTTGGCATATACTAGGTTATACCTAGTTGATTTTATTTTGTTTTTGATTTATGGCTTGATTTCCTACTGCAACGTAGGCTTGTGATATATGATTTTGGGGTAGAAAAATCCAATGAATCCATCTGTGGTATTAGTTTGGTCATTTGAGCAAGTTTGTGTGGAAGCTATTTTGTGCTAAGATGTCATTTTGTTATTTTTGCATGATTTAATCCTTACACTCTTTGATAAACTTGTCAACACGAACATTGTCCCTTGATATGTGTACTAGCCTCTGGTAATTTTGCATGCCATGAAAAACCATGTTTGTGTGTGGATTTCTTGCTGTCAACATGCTATCGTGATAATGTCGTCTGGTAGCGTTAAATAATTCCAAGTCCAGAATCTGGTTATTTTGTTGCTATGTTTCCATGATGATTGCCATGAATATGTAGTTCCTTTGTGGTTGGCCCAATGGAATGAAATGTTGAGCATGTTATCCTTTGTTAGAAGGTGTCAATAGTTTTCAAGTAGAGGTTGTGCATCCTAGTTAGTTTTGTTGTCAAACATGTCAACCTGATAAAAATGCTCTGCCTTGCACCTTGCTAATTTTTCTAAGTCTAGAGAACTGCTTAGTTCAATATGCCATGTTAGGAGGATGCTAGCCAGGAATCTATACATATTTTGATGTTGCTATAATGGAGTTATTTGAAGTGCATATTGTCCTCTATCATGTTGTTAAATTTCGTGCCATGAAAGTCTCTGTAGCATATAGTTTCATTGCTGTCAATATGCCAACATGATAACTCAGATTGTGAAAAACTGGTATTTTTCACTAAGTCATTAACTGTTGTTTCAACATGCATACTTGTGAGATCATTTGCTGTTGATCCTTGCTTTTGTTCAAGTTGCTGCCATGACATGAGTTGTTGTGCATCTTGTTGCCTACATCCCCATGCCCTTGTTGTGCATTTGCATCGTTTTCATGAGAAGCATTCATTTTTGCCATGTTCATGCATGTACAAATAACTAATCTTGAGGTTCTGTCCAGAATGTTGAAGAACTAAATAATTGCATGAGAAAGATGACTAGCATAGGGTTGCCATGTTAAATACATCAAATTGGTCATGCATCATTCTTGGTTGCGCATTGCACCTTGCTTGTATGTTTATTTTGTGTTGTTTCCTGTATGGATAGACCCGAGTGACGAGACTGAGTTCGAGGATCCTGGCGAGAACACCTACGAGGATCTAGCTCTTTATCCCTCTGAAGACCCTCCAGGCAAGATGATCGTTACCCGGATCCCGATACTATTTTTGATATGCTAGCTGTCTCGCTTCTACCATTATGTCTCCTTACCTACCACTTAAATGGCAAGCCTCCCTAATTGCCATGAAAGCCTCTAACCCCTCCACTACCTAGCAAAACATTGATTGGCTAAGTTACCGCTTGCTTAGGCCCTTCTTATAGTGTGTCTAGTTGCAGGTGCAGGTTGTTTTCCATGTGGCAACATGGATATCTTGGGATATCACCTTATTTACTCTTATTTAATTTAATGCACATATATACTTGGTGAAGGTGGAAGGCTTGGCCTTTTGCTCGGTGATTTGTTCCACTTTTGTCGCCCTAGTTTCCGAATACTGGTGTTATGTTCCATATTGAGCGCTCCTAACATGCTTGGGGTTGTTATGGAGAACCCCTTGACTATTTGTTTTGGGATAAAACTCGTCTGGCAAGACCCAACATTGTTACTATATTTGCTTAACAACCTAATAAAAATGCATAGGGCTTAGCTAACCCGTGGATAATTAATCAACCCCCAGGCCAGTGATCCTCATGAGTGTTGGTACAAACCAGAGCCACTTGCGGGGCCACCCAGGGCAACTCGGGGATTTCTATTAGGCCACCGTACGTAGTGCTCATCCGGTCGTGTCCTGAGAAAGAGATACGCGGATCCTGTCGGGTTCGTCGACACGTCGGGCGGTCTTGCTGGACTTGTTTTACCTTGCTGGAATGTCTTGTGCACGGGATTCCCAGGATACTTCGGGCTATCTCGAGGTTGAGGTTTTCCACCAGATTTCTGAGGATACTACGGGCTATCTCGTGGTTGAGGTTATCCATGCAGCTTGTGGTTAGTTTGTGATAGCTGAGTTGGAGCACCCCCTGCAGGGTTAAATCTTTCGGAAAGCCGTGCCCGCGGTTATGTGGCAACATGGAAATTGTTTAACATCCGGTTATGGTAAACTTGAAGTAAACCCAAATAAAATACACCAACCGTGTGTGTAACCGTGATCGTCTCTTTTCGAGGGAGTCGGAAAGATAACACGGTGGGGTTATGTTTGACTCGTAGGTATCTGTTCAGGATCACTTATTGATCATAACTAGTTCTCGTCCGCAAAGCGTAGTTTCTCATCTTACTCTTGTACTCATAAGTTAGCCACTCAAATAAATGCTTAGTGCTGCTGCAAACCTCACCACTTAACCATACCTCGCCCACCAGCTTACATAGTCTTGGTGCCCGGGTTAATGAGATTGCTGAGTCCTCGTAGCTCACAGATTACTACAACAATGCAGGTACAGGTACTGATGAGTTCGATCTAGTTGACGCTTCCTAGCTCAAGTGGGAGTTCAACGAGGAGCGTGGGCATATGTACGGGACTTACCCAGACGAGTAGGGGAGCTACTTGGTCGTCTTACAGGGCTTAGCGAGATAGTTATCATTTGCTTTTGTCGTTTGATTTCGTCCATAGTCGGGCCCTGCATTTCTGGATGATTGTATGGATTTGAACTTTAGATTGTGGCGAGTGTAAGCCAACTCATATACTCATCTCCTCTTTTACATGTATTGCAATGATTTCTATACTTGCGAAATGACGAGATGTGCTTTTATCCCCATCGGGGCCCTCGAGCCTAAATAGGGATAGGACCGCATCTTGGGCGTTACAAGTTGGTAATCAGAGCCATACCGACCATAGGAGCCCCTTGCTTGATCGAACTTGGCCGAGTGGAGTCTAGTGAAAAACTATTTTGAGTCTAGTTATATCGGAGAGTAAGATTCTTTTTACTCCTCTTCTATGCTCTTGTGAGGAATCGTGACATAGGAATTGTAATTCTACCCTCTTCTCGCGCAAAAAAATTTAGGATCACACGGGTATTTTGGAGCCTCTATGATACCGATGTGACGGAATTAAGTACTTGGTGCCTCCTATTTCCGGGGAGTAGAGCTCCAAGGGATTCATGACACATCGTTATCGTTCAGTTTCCTTAGTACCTCAGGACGCGGTTGTTCGAAATTGCTTCAATACTATTCGTGGTGCGAAGAGTGTGGCGGCACCTAGTAGTGGGGAGCGGGATCACATGTATTGCCCTGTTTAGTATCATTGTGATTACGAGGGTCTGAGGTAGATAAATTTCTGAGACCTCTGGTTGTGTGTTGACGGATGAGATACATTGGAGAGTAGTATTACTGCTAGGAGTTGAGTGATGGATTTTACTCCGTGTATCCGTGGACCCGATTGCATAACCAAAGATTTCGGAAGTTCCTAGGTGGGAATTCCAATAGTTAACTAGGATCATCTTCCGACAGATGTATGATGGTTTATACATTTGTTCCGAGCAATTCTTGGCTCAATACCTTGTTGTGCTATTCAAGTGGCTTCATGTTCAAATGATGTTATCGCAAATCTATAGAAGGCGTTCTTACTAATTTTCAGTTTGAATGCAATTGATGATATTCCTGTTGCAAGAATTCGAGCCATTTGATTCAGCTTATTTCAATCATCCTTGTCAATGATGTTCTAATCTTCATGTCCATCTTCAGGATGGCTCCAGCAACTCGTGGGAACCCAGGTCATGAGGGGGAGCAGTCTGACCCTCCACCACCCCCACCTCCACCTCCAGAGGCATGGCAGGCAGTGATGGCCGCAACCAATGTAAATACCCAGATGTTGCTCAGTTTGTTGCAAGGCTTTCAAAATCAAGGACATCAAGGCCATCAAGGGAATTTGAATAATCAGCAGCAGTTCGCAACTCTGAACTAATTCCTTGCCAATCAACCCAAGTCCTTCGCCAACTGTGCTCGGCCTCTTGATGCAGAGGATTGGCTCATCGACATCAACAAGCATTTTGAGTGCGGCAATGTCAGACCTCAAGACTATGTCAGGTTTCCAACTTTCCGGTTGAAGGGCCAGGCAGCATAGTGGTGGCCGCCGTACAAGGATTCCAGGGGTGACCGTGTGATCAGCTGGGATGACTTCTGCCGTGACTTTAGAGCGACGAGTGTTGTCGAGGGTATGCGTGAGAAGTTCACGAACCTCAAGCAAGGAAACTCGTTTGTCTATCAGTATAACATCGAGTTCCAGAATCTTGCTCGTTATGCCAAGCAAGAAGTGCCTAATGACAAGTGCAAGATTTATCAGTTCAGAGGTGGCCTCAGGGAAGATCTTCAGCTTGCTATCGTCCTTCATGAGCCTCTTGAGTTTGATCAATTCTATAACTTGGATCTAAAGTATGAAGTAGTTCAACTCAAGGTCGAGAATTCCAGGAAGCGGTTCAGGGACTCTCATACTTCTTCGTCCTCCTCTCAGATTGTTCCTAAGCAACAGAAGTATTGGGTTCCTCCACCTCCTCCGTTTCGTCCTCCTCAACAGCAGAAGCAGCACGATGGTCGTGATTATTCCCACCCACCCAACCCAGGGTTCCAACAGAGGCCTCAGGCGCCCAAGTCAGCAAATGCTCCTCCTCTAGGCAACTTCTATCCACTTTGAGAGGTTACGTGTCACAAGTGTGGTCAGAAGGGCCATTACTCCAACAAGTGCACCAACCAGCGGCGTCTTCCGCCTCCTCCTCCAGTCAGGCCTCTAGGAAATGCTATGGTGAAACACAATCCAAAGTCAGCCAGAGTCAACATGGTCAATGCAGCTCAAGCAGAGGAGTCTCATGAAGTGATTATGGGTAATCTGTTGGTTAAGTCTATTCCTGCAAAAGTTTTGTTTGACATTGGTGCACCGCATTCATTCATTTCAAGACCTTTCATTGCTAAGCATGATCTAGTAACAGAAAAGGCTCCTAGGCCTTTAAAGATTGTTTCTCCGGGTTTGCAAATGACTTTGAATGTGCTTGTTCCGAATGTTTCTATCAAAATGGGCAGGTATTCCTTTCTAGCCTCTCCAATTGTGCTAGGCGATTCCGATATTGATCTAATTCTTGGCATGGATTTTCTTGAGATGAACAAGGCTTATGTCGATTGTGCAGCCAAAGAAGTCCAATTGACTCATTCTTCCGAAGATGTGATCATTTTTGCTGCTCGTGATGACACTATTCGGCTCTTTTCTCTCAATGAGAAGGGTGAAATCTCAGCCATATCTAAAATCCCCGTTGTTTGTGACTATGAAGATGTCTTTCCATAAGAATTGCCAGGAATTCCTCCTCACCGGCCAGTAGAGTTTGTGATTGAACTCGAGCCTGGAACTGAACCAGTATGCAAGCGTCCTTATAAGCTTGGCCCCAAAGAGCTGAAAGAATTGAAGAAGCAGCTAGATGACCAAGAGCGCCTGGGTTTGATCAGACCAAGTTCTTCACCTTGGGGTTGTGGTGTTCTTTTTGTCAAGAAGAAGGATGGCACGGAACGACTTTGTGTCGATTACCGCCCATTGAATAAAAAGACAATCAAGAACAAATATCCACTTCCCAACATCAATGAGTTGCTTGAGCAATTGAAAGGGGCCAAGGTTTTCTCGAAGTTAGATCTTCGGATGGTCTATCATCAAATCCGCATCCGCGAAGAAGATATTTCAAAGACTACTTTCACGACGAGTTTTGGCCCTTATGAGTTGACGTGGCTTGAGACTGCGTCGGTATTTCCCCAAAGAGGAAGGGATGATGTAGCACAGCGACCGTGAGTATTTCCCTCAGTTATGAAACCAAGGTATCGAACCAGTAGGAGGATCACCACCACCTAATAAACAGCACCTGCACACAAATAGCAAATACTTGCAACCCGACGCGAAAGAGAGGTTGTCAATCTCTCTACGGTAAAAGGATAGATTAGGTAGTGATAGATTGGAGAGATAGATCTCTCAAGAATACAAAATAAAAAGAGCAAATAAAAAGTGCAGCAATATATTTTTGGGTTTTTGGAATAATAGATATGGAACAAAAGCGGCAAAAAGATAGATCGGAAAGCAATATGTTGGAAAAGGAGACCCGGTGGCTTCTCTCATGAGTATAGCACATGGTGGGTGAACAAATTACTGTTGGGCAATTGATAGAAGATCAAATAATCATGACGATATCCAAGGCAATGATCATTATATAGGAATCACGTCCAAGATAAGTAGACCGACTCCTGCCTGCATCTACCACTATTACTCCACACATCGACCGCTATCCCACATGCATCTAGTGTATTAAGTTCATGGAAAATGGAGTGATGCAATAAGAACGATGACATGATGTAGACAAGATCTATTCATGTAGGAATAGACCCCATCTTGTTATCCTTAATAGCAAACATACATGCGTGCCTCGTTGCCCCTTCTATCACTGGGAGAGGACACCGAAAGATCGAACCCATCACAAAGCACCTCTTACCATGGCAAGAAAAATCGATCTAGTTGGCCTAACTAAACCAAAGATTCGAAGAAGAAATAGGAGGCTATAAGTGATCATGCATATAAGTGATCAAAGAAGACTCAAATAGTATTCATGGATAGAAACTGATCATGAACTCAAAATTCATCGGATCCCAACAAACACACCGCAAAAGTTTACATCAAATAGATCTCCAAGAGACCATTGTATTGAGAATCAAAAGAGAGAGAAAGCCATCTAGCTACTGCCTACGGACCCGTAGGTCTATGGTGGACTACTCACGCATCATCGGAGAGGCACCAATGAGGATGATGAACCCCTCCGTGATGGTGTTAGATTGGATCTCGAGGTTCTGGAACTTGCGGCGGCTGGATGTGTTTTTCCGTCGACTCCTCTAGGGTTTCTAGAATATTTGGGAATGTATAGGCATCAGAGGTGGTGGAGAGGGGCCCCGAGGAGGGCACAACCCATCAGGGTGCTCCTGGGGCCTCTGGCGCGCCCTCGTGGGTTCTGGTCTCCACGGCCCACCTCTCTAGCACTTCTTGGGCCCACTGGGTGTCTTCTGGTCCAAAAATATCTCCAAAAAGTTTCGTTGTGATTGGACTCCGTTTGGTACTGATATTCTGTGAAGTAAAAAACAAGCAAAACAGCAACTGGCACTTTGGCACTATGTCAATAGGTTAGTCCCAAAAAATGATATAAAGTTGCTATAAAGTGATTGCAAAACATCCAAGAATGATAATATAACAGCATGGAACAAGCAAAAATTATAGATACATTGGAGACGTATCAGCATCCCCAAGCTTAATTCCTACTCGTCCTCGAGTAGGTAAATGATAAAAATGGATTTTTTTATGTGGAATGCTGCCTAACATGTTCATCTCATATTCTTTTCTTTTGTAGCATGGACATTTGGACTTTTAGATGGTTCAAAGCAATAGTCTAGTTTTAACATAATGACTTCAATACTCAAGCATGCCAACAAGCAACCATGTCTTTCAATATATCAACACTAAAGAAAGTTATCCCTAGCCCATCATGCTCAATCATTGATCCATTCATGAAACACACTCAAATATTAGCTACACCCAATGCTCAAGTACGATCATAGTGCCCCTAGTTGGTGCTTTATAAGAGAAGATGGAGACACAAATTAAAAATAAAAATTGCATAAAGTAAATAGATAGGCCCTTCGCAGAGGGAAGTAGGGATTTGTAGAGGTGCCAGAGCTCAAAGTTTAAATTGAGAGAGAAAAATATTTTGAGTCGCATGCCTTTCCTGTCAACGAAAACGACAAAGTAGTTCGCAATACTTTCCATGCTAGATACATCATAGGCGGTTCCCAAACAGAAAATAAAGTTTATTCCATTTTCCACCATTCTTTCACATTCCATGGCTGGTCGTATCCACGGTTGCCTTCCATACCAACACTTTCCAAGGAATTTATTATTTGACAACATAAAGTAAATTTGTTTTCTTTTTTCATTTCAGGAATGGGCATCCCTATTACCGCCGTACTCTCGTGCAATGACAAGTGAATAAACACTCATCTTGAGAATAACACATCTAGCATGGAAAAATATTGGACACCCCCCTACCGTTTCATGAGCGGTACGAGCACACACAAGAGAAATTTATTTTGAAAAGTAGAGGTGGCACATACAAATTTGCTTAGGACGGCATGGAAATACCGCATATAGGTAGGTATGGTGGACTCATAAGGCAAAACTTGGTTTAAGGATTTTGGATGCACAAGTAGTATTTCTACTTAGTACAAGTGGAGGCTAGCAAATAGATTGAGAAGCAACCAACCAAGAAACGAAAATTCACATAAGCGAGCATTGAGCATAACTAACACCGAATAATGCACGATAAGTAGGATGTAATTTCATTGCATAACTATTGACTTTCGTGCATGCATAGGGAATCACAAACCTTAACACCAATATTCTTACTAAAGCATAATTACTCACTAACATGACTCACATATTACTATCATCATGTCTCGAAACTATTACAAGGAATCAAGTTTAATTTGTCCAATGATCTTCATGAAAGTTTTTATTATATCCTCCTTGGATATCTATCACTTTGGGACTAGTTTCATATATTGCCATTGCTTTTTGACAAGCTCAAACAAATCTAAGTGAAGCACATGAGCATAAAGTTTTTCATCTCTCAAAATAGTATAAGTGAAGCATAGAGGATTTCTTCAAAATTTACTAACTCTCAAATTAATCTAAGTGAAGCATGAGAGTATTTCTTCAAAAGTTTCCAAGCACACCGTGCTCAAAAAGATATAAGTGAAGCACTAGAGCAATCCTATAGCTCAAAAAGTTTAAGTGAAGCATATAGAGCAATTCTAACAAATCATAGCATAATTTTGGCTCTCTCAAATAGGTGTGTCCAGCAAGGATACAAGGGACAAACTAACAAGCAAAGAAAGCAAAGACTCAAATGATACAAGATGCTCCAAGCAAAACTCATGATATGTGACGAATAAAAATATAGCTCCAAGTAAAATACCGATGGTTGTTAGAAGAAAGAGGGGATGCCACTCGGGGGCATCCCCAAGCTTAGTTGCTTGTTTCTCTTTGGATATGTCTTGGGGGTGTTGTATCATCCCCAAGCTTAGGCTCTTTTCACTCCTTATTCCTTCATCCATCGTGATCTCACCCAAAACTTGAAAACTTCAATCACACGAAACTCAACAAAATCTTCGTGAGATCCGTTAGTATAATAAAGCAAATCACTACTTTAGGTACTGTTTCAAACCCATTAAAATTTTATTATTGCATTATACCTACTGTATTTTAACCTTACCATGGCTCATACCCTTCAATACAACCCATAGATTCATCAAAACAAGCACACAATGCAACGAAAACAGAATATGTCTTAAACAGAACAGTCTGTAGTAATCTGTACTCTAATCATACTTCTGTAACTATAAAAATTCTGAAAAATTAGGACAACATAAATAATTTGTATAGGAATACCGTGTTAAAATTTCAGCTCAATATCACGCTCCGCTAAAAAATGAAAATTCGAACACTGGAGGCAAAGTTTCTGTTTCAAATTCAGCATTGTTTCTACTCATCTTATGAATCATCCTAAAGGTTCTACTTGGCACAAACACTAAATAAAACATAAAAACACAATCATAACAGAGGCATAATTGTGTCTACACTCAAAAACAGAAAGGGAAATATGAAAATAAATTTATGCATTGGGTTGCCTCCCAACAAGCGCTATCGTTTTACGCCCCTAGCTAGGCAAAACACATAGTTTCCAGTATTGTCTTCTTTGGTTTTGGCTACTTTTGTGAGGGCTTTCTCGAATCCGGGGGGCTCTTTACGCTTCCCCAAATTTTTAGGAGAAGAAACCATCTTGAGATCCAAAATAACCAAACGCTTATTGCAAAGAGTAAACAAAGTATTCAAGCGATTGTGGTTCCCACTAATACGTTTGAGAGGTTCATTATATTTTTGCAACTCAACCAAGTGCTTATGTAAGTCACCCAATTTGTCTAAAATTTGAACCCCCTCTTGTGTAAAAGAAATTACCTTTTTTGATGGAGGAACCCCCAATATCCCTTCCAAAATTTCATAAGCGGTGTTTGCATCAAGCTCAATAAAGTTCCCTTTAGCGGCAAAATCCAAGAGTTGTCTATGATGCAAAGCTAATCCTATGTAAAAATTTCAAAGCAAAATTTTTGCATCTCCTTTTAGGTTGCAAATGCGATAGGATTCCATTAGCCTTTACCAGGCATCTTTCAAATTTTCCCCTTGTTTTTGTTTGAAGTATAGAACTTCAAAATCTGGTGACAAAGAGGGAGTAGTAACGCCAGTCATAGCACCATGGTTGATAAAGGAGAGATCTAACGAGAAAAAGACAAACGAAGAAGAGGGCGAATAAAACGACAAATTGGGTGAAGTGGGGAAGAGGAAAACAAGCAGCAAATGGCAAATAATGTAATTGCAAGGAGA
The DNA here is from genome assembly GCA_039707655.1 of Elymus sibiricus. Classification (NCBI taxonomy): domain Eukaryota; kingdom Viridiplantae; phylum Streptophyta; class Magnoliopsida; order Poales; family Poaceae; genus Elymus; species Elymus sibiricus. The sequence continues at coordinate 225,945,287 of CM077665.1, read as the reverse complement.
TGAGATTTGTGATTAGGAACCTGGTAGATGATGATGGTGTCTCCTCGGCGCCAAAGATTGGCACGTAGAAGAGACCGCTTCCTTCCCGGCAACGGCGCCAGAAATTCCTTTGACATGGCTTGAGACTGCGTCGGTATTTCCCCAAAGAGGAAGGGATGAGGCAGCACAGCGACGGTAATTATTTCCCTCAATTATGAAACCAAGGTATCGAACCAGTAGGAGGATCACCACCACCTAATAAACAGCACCTGCACACAAAGAACAAATACTTGCAACCCGACACGAAAGAGAGGTTGTCAATCTCTCTATGGTAAAAAGATAGATTAGGTAGTGATAGATTGGAGAGATAGATCTCTCAAGAACACAAAATAAAAAGAGCAAATAAAAAGTGCAGCAATATAATTTTTGGGCTTTTGGAATAATAGATCTGAAAACAAAATCGGCAAAAAGATAGATCGGAAAGCAATATGTTGGAAAAGTAGACCCGAGGGCCGTAGGTTTCACTAGTAGCTTCTCTCATGAGTATAGCACACGGTGGGTGAACAAATTACTGTTGGGTAATTGATCGAAGATCAAATAATCATGACGATATCCAAGGCGATGATCATTATATAGGCATCACGTCCAAGATAAGTAGACCGACTCCTGCCTACATCTACCACTATTACTCCACACATCGACCGCTATCCAGCATGCATCTAGTGTATTAAGTTCATGGAAACATGGAGTAATGCAATAAGAACGATGACATGATGTAGACAAGATCTATTCATGTAGGAATAGACCCCATCTTATTATCCTTAATAGCAACGATACATGCGTGCCTCGCTGCCCCTTCTGTCACTGGCAGAGGACACCGCAAGATCAAACCCATCACAAAGCACCTCTTCTCATGGCAAGAAAAATCAATCTAGTTGGCCTAACTAAACCAAAGATTCAAAGAAGAAATACGAGGCTATAAGTAATCATGCATATAAGAGATCAAAGAAGACTCAAATAATATTCATGGATAGAAACTGATCATGAACTCAAAATTCATCGGATCCCAACAAACACACCGCAAAAGGTTACATCAAATAGATCTCCAAGAGACCATTGTATTGACAATCAAAAGAGAGTGAGGAAGCCATCTAGCTACTGCCTACGGACCCGTAGGTCTATGGTGGACTACTCACGCATCATCGAAGAGGCACCAATGAGGATGATGAACCCCTCTGTGATGGTGTTAGATTGGATCTCGAGGTTCTAGAACTTGCGACGGCTGGATGTGTTTTTCCGTCGACTCCCCTAGGTTTTCCGAAATATTTAGGAATTTATAGGCATCAGAGGCGGTGTAGAGGGGCCCCAAGGAGGGCACAACCAATCAGAGCGCGCCTGGGGCCTCTGGCGCGCCCTGGTGGGTTGTGGTCTCCATGGCCCACCTCTCTGGCACTTCTTCGGCCCACTGGGTGTCTTCTGGTCCAAAAAAATCTCCAAAAAGTTTCGTCACGATTGGACTCCGTTTGGTACTGATATTCTACGAAGTAAAAAACAAGCAAAAACAGCAACTGGCACTTTGGCACTATGTCAATAGGTTGGTCCCAAAAAATGATATAAAGTTGCTATAAAGTGATTGCAAAACATCCAAGAATGATAATATAACAGCATGGAACAAGCAAAAATTATAGATACGTTGGAGACGTATCATGAGTACATCGTGATGTCCTTCGGTCTCGCAAATGCGCCTCCGACATTCTCCCAAGTGATGAACTTCGTCTTATCTCCCTTCAGGAATGAGTTCGTCTTAGTGTATTTGGATGACATTCTAGTCTTCTCTGAAACCGAAGAAGAACATGCAGAGCATCTCCGGCTTGTGCCTCACAACCTAAGAGAGCATCGATTCTATGCAAAGTTTTCCAAGTGCGAGTTTTGGATCAATGAAGTGGTGTACCTTGGGCATATCATCTCTACCGAGGGCATCAAGGTGGATCCTGAGAAAGTTGAAGCCATCGTGAAGTGGGAGCCTCCTCAGAATGTCAAGCAGCTTTGAAGCTTCCTCGGGCTTGCAAGTTACTGCAGAAGATTCGTGGAGAACTTCTCAAGAATTGCTAAGCCTTTGTATAACCTCCTCCAGAAGAATGTCAAATATGTGTGGACTCCTGAGTGTGATGTGGCGTTCAATACACTCAAGGAAAAGCTGACTTCAGCTCTAGTTCTCACACCTCCTGATGAATCCAAACCATTCCAAGTGTTTTGTGATGCTTCCCTCCAAGGTCTTGGTGGTGTTCTCATGCAAGACAGAAAAGTGGTAGCCTATACCTCCCGTTAGTTTAAGCCTAGCGAGAAGAACTACCCCACTCACGATCTCGAGATGGCGGCAGTTGTTCATGCTCTGATGACCTGGAGACACCTCTTGTTGGGAAGACCAGTTGAAGTGTTCACTGACCACAAGAGCTTAAAGTACATTTTCACTCAACCAAATCTCAATCTCCGGCAAACACGTTGGGTGGAAATGATCCAGGAGTACAATCCGAGCATTGAGTATACTCCAGGCAAAGCAAATGTGATTGCAGACGCTTTGAGCAGAAAGGTGTAATGCAGCAGTCTTATTCTCAAGCCTCTCCAACCTGAGCTTTGTGAAGCTTTCCACAAGATCAACCTCCAAGTAGTTCCTCAAGGGTTTCTTGCCAACCTTCAAGTCTCTCCGACTTTGGAAGATCAAATTCGTCGAGCTCAACTTCTCGATGCTATGGTGAAGAAGGTGAAGATAGGCGTGGCCAAGAGCATTCCAAAGTATAAGTGCTTCCGTGTTGATGACAAAGACACCTTGTTTTTCGAGGATCATCTGCTGGTTCCAAAAGGAGAGCTCGGGAAAGTTATCATGGATGAAGCACATAATTCCCTCCTCTCTATTCATCCAGGCAGTTCCAAGATGTATCAGGATCTCAAGCAAACCTTTTGGTGGACGCGCATGAAGCATGAAATTGCTCAGTTTGTGAATGAGTGTGATGTGTGCCGCAGAGTAAAGGTGGAACATCAACGTCCAGCAGGTCTTCTTCAGCCTTTGCCTATCCCAGGGTGGAAATTTGATCACATTGAGACGGATTTTGTCACTGGGTTTCCTAAGTCCAAGAGAGGTAATGATGCCATCTTTGTGGTCATCGACAAGCTCACCAAAGTTGCCCACTTCCTTCCGGTCAAAGAATCTATCACGGCAGCTCAGCTGGCAGAGTTGTACACTTCAAGGATAGCTTCTTTGCACGGTATTCCTAGCTTATATCTTCATATCGTGGCAGCATCTTCACTTCCAAGTTCCTTTCAGTCTGTGATGGGTACCAAGATCCGTTTCAGCACAGCTTTTCATCCTCAAACAAGTGGTCAAGTTGAGAGAGTCAATCAAATCCTTGAAGACATGTTCAGGGCATGTGTTATCTCATTTGGCATGAAGTGGGAAGATTGCCTCCCGTTTGCCGAGTTCTCCTACAACAATAGTTTCCAAGCAAGTTCGGGCAAGGCCCCATTTGATATTCTATATAGAAGAAAGTGTCGTACCCTGCTCAATTGGTCTGAAACTGGTGAGCGTCAAATCCTTGGCAATGACATGATCACTGAAGCAGAAGAAATGTGTCGTGTCATTCATCAAAATCTCAAAGCCGCTCAATCCTGCCAGAAGAGCTATTATGATAGCAAGCATCGTGACATGGCCTTTCAAATCAATAACTTCGTCTATCTCCGAGTGTCTCCCATGAAGGGCACTCGGTGCTTTGGCATCAAAGGAAAGCTTGCACCACGCTTTGTGGGTCCTTTCAAGATTGTTGCCAAAAGAGGCGACCTTGCCTACCAACTGGAGCTTCCTTCCAATTTCTCAAATGTGCATGATGTCTTTCATGTCTCTCAGCTCCGCAAGTGTTTCAAGACTCCTGAGCGCACCGTTGATTTCCAAGACATTGATCTCCAAGCAGACCTATCCTATCATGAGCATCCAGTTGCTATCATTGAGGAGACTGAGCGCAAGACTTGCAATAAGTCTATCAAGTTTCTAAAGGTGAAGTGGTCACATCACTCCGACAAATAAGCCACTTGGGAATGTGAGGACCTTCTCCGTTCCGAATATCCCGAATTCTTCAGTTCCTAGATCTCGGTAAGAGATCTTCTTGTAGTGGGGGAGAGTTGTAATAACCCAAGAGCACCTTTCCAAATCATGTAACCAATTCCATGTGTGAACCTTTCATGTTGTGCCCTCATGTGGTTTGAGTTAATAAAGATTTGCTTCATGACATTCATTTTGCATCATGCCGTCATGTCATCCATTCCATATTTATTTTGCATCATGTGATGTTTGTATGAGTGTATGTGTTGTGATGGTGTGCCTTGCAACTAGTGGGGTGATCTTGTTTGAGCAACCAAAATCTTTTCAACAAAAACCCCCTCTCTCTTTAATGCATTCAAATTGTTTTGCAAGTGTGTTATTTTTGCCATATTTTAAATGTTCACCATTTCTCAACCTCTTATAAATATTGCCTTCAAGCCCTCCTCCAGATCTCAACCTTTTTCAAATTGTTTTGGTTGGATTCAAAAGTGCCTCAAGTTTGAATTTAATTCAAACTTGGTATATTTTTCTATCCCTAAAAATACCCAAAGCAATTTCTTTAAATAGAGCATATTTCTGTGAGTTCAAAACATAATTTTGTTTCATCCAAAACCTCCCTCTCTTTTCTCTGTGATTTTTGCAATCTTCTATTTTTAAAATAAAATAAAAGGGTTAGTCTGGGATAGAAGAGGATTACCTGGGCCTCCTCCCTCCTCGCGGCCCAGCAGCAGCACAACCAGTCGCAACCCGTCGTCGCCCGCGTGCGCTTTGCAGCGTGGCAGTCGTCTGGCCCCACCTACCAGCGACCATGGCACGTTCGTCCTCCTCCCGGTCCCCTCCTCTCGCTCTCACAGTAAAAAGCCCCGCGCCGGCAGTGTCGTGGCCACGGCTGTAGGTAGGCGGGCCTAGCCTCTCCTATTTAAACCAACTCGGCGTCCGAGCCCTTCCTAGGGTTCCCCTCTTCCTCCTCCGCCGCCGCCAGGTGAGCTTAGCCCCTTACATCTGCCGCCCCGTTCCTTCCTGAGAGAGCAGAGACAGCACTTCTCATCGCCTACGTGCCCTCCGGCAACCCCTGGCGAGAGCAGTGTGTCCAGGAGCTTCACTGAGCCCGTCTCCTTCCACGACGTCCACTGCATCGTCGAGGGACGCCAAGACGCAAGCGCTTCGTCCCGTTCTTCCTTTTCGACCGAAGCTCGTCACCAGTTAAATTCGCCGCCTCCCTTCGTCCTCAAGCCCGATCGACTATGACAGGCCCCCCAACGTGAGCATCCACGTGTCTCCGCTTGCTTTTCGCACTCGATTGCGCGTTGTACCGTCGTCCTCTTCGAGCCCGAGCTCATCGCCGTCGGACCTCGCCTCCGGCGAGTGCTTCGACCCATCCAGCCGTGTGCGTAGAAGCTCACCGTCGTCGTAGGATTCCATTCCCATAGCTAAGCGTGCGTTTTGCTGACCGTAGCTAGCCGTTCGAGCTCATCATCGCCGCCTCTGTTCCCCGTTGCCGGCGTCGTTTCCATGGGCGTCTGCTGCCGCGGGTTGTGTGCGTGAGTGCGGAATCGAGTTGCGGTTCGTGTAGCACCCTCCGCCGCGTCTATTGGTCACCGGAGCATCTCCGGCGTGACCTCGCTGTCCTCTGCCTCGCCGTCGTTGCTCACCGTGTGCGTGTGTGTTGTTGTGTATCTGATGTGTGGGGCCCCATCAGGCCTCCGGGTAGAGTCAAATGAGTCGAGCCCCTCTCGTGGTCGAACACACAGAGCCAGCCCATCTGGTTCGACCGAACCAGACTGAGCCAGCGACCCGGGTTCGATCCCCCGCGGGTGCAATATAAATCCCCCCTAATTGAGAGACTAACATGTGGGTCCCTCCTGTCAGCTTCTCAACCGCGCCAGCGTGGCGCCAGGCCCACTAGTCAGTGGCAGGGGCTAGCTCCACCCAGGGTGCCCGTAGTTTTTTCTATGTTGTTTGGTTTTTTCCAAATAGGGAATATCCCTAATTTGGCATATACTATGTTATACCTACTTGATTTTATTTTGTTTTTGATTTGTGGCTTGATTTCCTACTGCAACATAGGCTTATGATATATGATTTTGGGGTAGAAAAATCCAATGAATCCATATGTGGTATTAGTTTGGTCATTTGAGCAAGTTTGTGTGGAGGCTATTTTGTGCTAAGATGTCATTTTGTTATTTTTGCATGATTTAATCCTTGCACTCTTTCATAAACTTGTCAACATGAACATTGTCCCTTTGTCGGTGCACTAGTACAGGGGTACCCAGTGCCCCTAACTTATGCACAGGCGGTAGAAGCAGAAAACCCCGCCAGCAATCAAGATCAAGACTCCAGCAAGCTCAACGCGGCAGCCCAAGCCTAGGCTGCAACGCGCCAAGCACATGCTCGACGCTTGCCCGGGACCAAGATGAATGCACCTCTCGGAAGACCCGGCAAGCCATTTCCCAGTAGGAGTAAGCCATCCAGACACCGCTCCACCGCATCGCTATGCCTGTCACTTATTGATGCGATGTCGAGCCCTCAGGTGATTAATCAGCTCTCGCTAAGCACGTGGCGACACATTGGAAGGCAAGTTACGCTCGGTTGACACCCGCCCTGCAGCGTGTCAAGATCTTAAGCAGCGACCGGCCAAGCGGTGACAAGGGCTTGCCGGGGATGCACCCCCAAGCGCCACCTAGGCAGGTAATCATGGCATTTTGTCCTAAATGCCAGAGTTAGGTATGATAGCTCTGCTTAGCTATCTAATCGATAGATAATGTCTATTTTGCCACTGTGGTAACCCCTTGCACTATAAAAGGAGGCCCAAGGCAACCTAGCTCAAGGTTGGCAACTCGAACCCCCGAACGCTTGTACTCGCATAGCCGCTCTCCCCGGCAACAGTCCTTGCCGTGGTTAGGCGCCCTACGTTCTTCGTGTTCCTCCAATCAATCCACCAAAAAGCAGGAGTAGGGTTTTACGCTTAGCAGCGGCCCGAACCTGGGTAAAATGCCTGACCCTTGATCGTTGCGCCGTCTCATGCTCTTCGCTCTTCGTGCAACGTGACCCCCCTTGCCAAACCACAAGGGACCTCTGGTCCCATAGGTGATCGTGAACATCCGTGCCCCGACATCTTTGGCGCGCCAGGTAGGGGGCGTGCATCATTTGCGCGAACCCGAGTTCGTGAACGGCGAATCGGTCTTCATCATCATCTTCTTCAACAATGGCTCTGAAGAAGAAATCCAGCGCGGCTGCGCATCCCTCGTCCTCGAAGGCTCCCTCAAACGCGGCCGCCGGTGCCGTAGGCGCTGCGGCGGCTGCGGCCGAGGCAGGCATCGTGGATGACGCGGTCGGCGCGGGCGGCGCCCCCGTCCAGTCTTCCGTGGCCGGAAATGGAGCAGGACGCACCGGAGGGGAGCAACTATAGCAACAACATGGCGAGCTCGGCCTCGACGCCACGGGCGGAGGGAACGTCCGTTCATCACCTCCCCGCCGCGTGGATGGCCGAGGCCGCCTCAGCGGCGCTCAGTCCGGTGTGAGTCATGACCTTCCGGCCGCACCCGTCACCAGCGAGATTGTTGGGCGTGCGCCTCGTGCAGAGCAAGACGGGGCGCCCAGCGGAGCCGCAGCTCCTCAAGATCGGCCCACAACCCACCAGAAAGCCCCAGCGAGTGGCGCGCGGCATCAAGGACGCGGCGATGCTTCTCTTGGTCCTACCAAGAGTCGAGCCACGTCGAGATCCGCCTCTTTCGCCATGCCTGGCACCACAGAGGAGGCCATGGCGAGAGTCCAGATGCTACTCAACTTCATGCCAGCAGCTGATAAGATGGATGAATGGAGAGCTACCATTCAAAGTTTGATTTCCTTCGTTGAAGCCAACAAGACCCAGCATGCAGAGTCGTCGCGACGTACGCGAACAGCAGCGATAGCCCAGGGCGGCGAACGCGTAGAAGGGGTCACCCCAACGGTGCAGTCCCCTCCGCGACAACAGGCCCAGAGGAAGCCACAGCAAGCTTCACATGCTGACGACCGCGACGAGGCATCCATAGTCTCGTCTGGTCCGCACGACCGCCGGGATCAGCAGCGTGTCCTTGAAGACCGGCGGAAGGAAGAGGCGCGCATCACCATCGAGCGACGTCGTGAAGCACACCGTCAATCCGACAAGCGCAACGGTCCAGACGTCGGCGACCCCGCGCCCAGTGTCGGCGGGTACCTTCCTTACAAGGTTGGTTGCCCTGCCTTCACTAGCGAGCTGCAACGGGTCCGCTGGCCGTCGACCCGAGCCTTCAAGCTTGAGCTACCAGAGAAATACGACGGGAAGCTAAACCCCGTGGAGTTCTTGGGCATCTACACGATACTTGTTCAAGCTATGGGAGGAAGAGATGAAAAGGTGCTCGCCAACTATTTCCCTTTGGCACTCAAGCCAAATGTGAGATCATGGCTGATGCACCTGCCGGAGAATTCCATTTCCTCTTGGGCTGATCTGTGCAAAGAGTTTGTTGGCGCCTTCACCGGTGGTCACCAAGAGCCAGGCCAGCCCAGCAATCTCCATGTCCTCCCGCAGAAGGAGGGAGAAACCTTGAGAAAGTATATCCAGAGATTCAGCCGAGTACACCGCAACATCCCTGAGATCCATCCCGCGGCAGTGATTGCCGCTTTCCACTCGAACGTGCGCAACAGGAGGATGCGAGCCAAGATGAATGTCAAGCTCCCCAAGACTGTCAATGAGCTTTACACCTTGGCGGATAAGTGTGCTCGAGCTGAAGAAGGGAGGCGACTTCCCAGAGAAGAGGCGGGCGTCGAAGTGGACTCTGATGATGACGATGATGCCCTCGACACGAAGGGAAGGAACAAGAAGCGCAACAAGAAGCATAAGGGAAAAGCAGTGCTGGCTGTCGAGAGCTCCGGAGACCTCAGTACCGGCAAGAAGGGGAAAGCCGAAACCCCCGGCAAGGGAGCTGCCGCGTGCACTGATTGCCGGGAGGCTGCTACCACTGAGAAGGCCGGGAAGTCCGACGGGCCGTACTGCAAAATCCACCGCACCAAGGGCCATGATCTCCAAGAATGTCGACAGGTCGAGCAACTTGTTGAGAAACAGAGGGCCGAGTACGAGAAACGCGACAAGGAAAGGGGCTAGGACGGCACTGCCGGTAAGGGCCGTGGCGACAGAGGTGGTCGCCACGGCAAAACCCCGCAGCAAAAGGAAAAACACGCCAGAGGCCGAGAGAAGAAGGAAACAGATAGTATGAGCGATGATGAGGATGATGATGAGGATTCCAGTGACAGGGAGTTCCAGAAAGCAACCGAAGCCAAGTGCGTTGACGGGGGTGCATCCTTGCACTCCTCTCGCCGCCAGCTCAAGCAGTGGGCACGCGAGGTCAATGCTATGGAACCAACTGCAGAATCAAGGAAACCACTCAGGTGGTCCCGCATGCCTATCATCTTTGACGAAGAGGATCATCCTGACCGTACCACTACGGTTGGATGTTTGCCGTTGTTGGTTTCCCCGACAATCCGCAACCTCAAGGTGTCTAAGATGTTAGTTGATGGTGGGGCCGGATTGAACTTGATCTCTCCTAGAGTGGCTGAGAAACTGCAGATCCTTGATGAAGAGCTCGAAGCAACGGGTACATTCCAAGGAATCAACCCCGGCAGGAGCCGACCCAAGGGAAAGATCACTCTACCTGTGACATTCGGCGGAGAGTTGAACTTCCGAACAGAGAGGATAGTGTTCGACATCGCCGAGATCCCACTGCCTTACAACGGAATCCTCGGTCGCCCAGCTCTAGCGAAATTCATGGCGGCATCCCACTATGCCTACAATACTTTGAAGATGCCAGGGCCCATTGGGGTCATTTCCATCCCATCCGACAAGAAGAACGCGGTTATCTGCGTGGACCAGATGTATCGCGACGCGGTAGCACCTGAAGCCATAGAAATTCCAGCTCCCGCCAAGGATGCAAGGAAAATAAAGAAGCCTGGCAAGAACACCAGCAAGGACTCCGGGAAGCGCGCCTCTTCGGAGTGCGCTGCGCCTGATGATGACCTGCCGGAGAGTTCCGCCGGCAAGAAGACGAAGGTCACCTACCCTGAGACGAAGAAAGTCCCGGCAAGGGAGGATGGCACTGGTGGTACCTTCACCATCAGTGCTACCGTTACTGACAAATAGGAAAGCATGCTCATTGCCTTCCTACGGGAGAATGTTGATGTGTTTGCCTGGCAACCATCTGACATCCCCGGTGTTCCCAGGGAGGTAATTGAGCACCACCTTGCTGTCTGCCCTCGTGCCCGGCCCGTCAAGCAGAAGGTTAGGAAACAGGCCTTGGAGCGGCAGCAGTTCATTGCCGAGGAAATCAAGAAACTTGAAGCAGCCAGTTTGGTCAGAGGAGTATTGCATCCAACCTGGTTGGCAAACCCGGTGGTGGTACGAAAGGCAAATGGGAAATGGAGGCTTTGCATAGACTTCACTGACTTGAACAAGGCTTGCCCGAAGGACCCTTTCCCCTTGCCGTGCATAGATCAAATTGTTGATTCCACCTCCGGATGTGACTTGCTCTCCTTTTTGGATGCCTACTCCGGCTACCACTAGATATTTATGAACAAGGAAGATGAGGAGAAGACCGCATTTATAACCCCTTGCGGCACGTACTGCATTGTACGAATGCCCTTCGGGTTAAAGAGTGCTGGTTCGACCTTCTCCAGGGCCGTTCAAATTGGTTTTGGACCTCAGCTACATAGAAATGTGGAAGCATACATGGATGACATCGTGGTCAAGACCAAGGATGAAGCCACTCTCATACAAGATCTGGAAGAAACTTTCGCAAACTTGTGCAAGATCAACCTGAAGCTTAATCCTGAAAAGTGTGTGTTCGGTGTCCCATCCGGCAAGCTGCTTGGGTTCTTCGTATCTCAGCGAGGAATAGGAGCTAATCCCGACAAGATCAAGGCGATCGAGCAGATACAGGCACCCAAGACCATCAAAGATATCAGACGCCTGATCGGATGTGTTGCCGCATTGAGTAGGTTCATCTCCAAGTCCGTTGAGCGCGCCTTGCCATTCTTCAAAATCCTGAAGAAGGCTGGCCCGATGAAGTGGACCCCAGAGGCAGATGCAGCGCTGCAAGACCTAAAGAAATACCTATCCTCTGCTCCCACCTTGGTTTCTCCTAAACCGCAAGAACCGTTGCTGCTATATTTGGCGGCAACGAATCAAGTGGTTAGTGCAGCGCTGGTGGCGCAGCGGGGGGTGGATGAAGATTCAGCAGCCGCTGCTGATGCTGCCGGGAGCGAGAAGGAAACATCCGCGGTAAAGCTCGACACAGGTCAAGGGGGATCTCAGCAAATGGTTGACGGTGGGTCCAAGGAAGTGGCAAAGAAGAAAATGGTGCAGCGGCCCGTGTACTTTGTCAGTTCCCTACTACAGGGGGCTAGGTCAAGGTACTCCGGAGTACAAAAGCTGATCTTCGGCCTCATCATGGCCTCGAGGAAGCTGCGCCACTACTTCCAAGCCCATGAGATAACAGTTGTCACTCGTTTCCCGTTGCAACGCATACTGAGAAACCCCAAAGCCACTGGCAGGATAGTTGAGTGGGCACTGGAGTTGTCAAGCTTCGGATTAAAGTATGAGAGCACTTCCACCATTCAAAGCAGAGCCTTGGCAGAGTTTATTGCAGAATGGACACCTACACCAGATGATGAAGCTCTGGAGACAATCCTCCCCGGCAAAGAGGCGCCAAAGGATTGGATTATGTACTTTGACAGTGCTTTCTCACTCCAGGGCGCTGGAGCAGGCGTGCTCCTCGTCTCCCCAACTAGAGAGCACCTCAAGTACGTCGTCCAGATGCACTTTCCCCGGGAGGAATCCACCAACAACACCACTGAGTACGAGGGGCTCCTTGTCGGACTTAGAATCGCACTGGAGTTGGGAATAAAGAGGCTGATCGTCCGAGGAGACTCTCAACTAGTGATAAAGCAAGTCAACAAGGATTATCAGAGCCCACTGATGGAGACCTACGTGAAAGAAGTAAGGAAGTTGGAGGAGCGCTTCGATGGGCTGCAAATAGAACATGTGCCACGAGCAGAAAACAGCATTGCTGACCACCTATCGAAGTGCGCTGCGCAGAAGCTCCCTGTGGAACCAGGGACCTTTGTTCTCCACCTCACCCAACCATCGGTGTCCCCGTCTATGATGTCCAAGAAGAGAAGAAAGCTGAACTCCGGCAAGCATTTCCTGGCAGAGCTTCCCGAAGCCCCTGGTAGAGAGGCTGCCGGGGAAAACCCGTTCCGGTTGACGAGTAGCTCCCTCCCGCAGGACCTCAGGGTCTAGCGGTTGAGACAAGCGCTCCCAGAGACGTGGAGATGCCTTTGGTCCTTGTTGTCGAGCCACATGCTCCAACCTGGGCGCAGCATATAGTCCATTTCCTTCAAACTGGAGAACTCCCCGAAGAGCAAGAGGAAGCCGAAAGAGTAGCCCGTCGGTCAAGTATGTACCAGTTTGTCGATGACACCCTGTACAGAAGGCGGCCGAACGGTGTGAAATTAAGGTGTATCTGCTGGGAGGATGGACTAAAGCTGTTGGCAGAGATTCACGGAGGAGTATGTGGTTCCCACATTGGATCAAGGGACCTTGCCGGGAAAGCTTTCTGGCAGGGTTTCTATTGGCCCACTGCCCTCCAGGACGCTACTAAACTGGTCACCAAGTGTGAGGCTTGCCAGTTCCACTCCAAGAACATCCATCAACCAGCGCAAGCCCTGCAAACAATCCCTCTATCCTGGCCATTCACGGTCTGGGGGCTCGACATCCTGGGCCCCTTCCCCCGTGCTGTCGGGGGCATTGAGTTCTTGTTTGTGGCAACCGACAAGTTCACAAAGTGGCCTGAGGTGGAACCAGTGAGAAAGGTGACCGCACAAGTAGCTATCAAGTTCATGAAAGGACTGGTGTGCCATTTTGGAGTGCCTAACAGAGTGATCACCGACAACGACACCCAGTTCACGAGCCGCGCCTTCATGCAATATATCCAAAACCTTGGAAGCAAGGTCTCCTTCGCCTCTGTTGCTCGCCCGAGGAGCAATGGGCAAGTCGAGAGGATGAATGCTGAAGTGATGCGAGGACTCAAGACAAGAACTTTCGATAGGCTGCGGAAGAGCGGAAGGCACTGGATAGATGAGCTGCCGGTGGTTCTTTGGTCCCTCAGAACGACTCCAAATCGAGCTACCGGCCAGACGCTCTTCTCCCTAGTGTACGGGGCGGAAGCAGTGCTCCCCACGGAACTTATATACGCGTCACCTCGAGTGCTTGCCTACGATGAAGTAGAGCAACAGCAGCTGCGGCATGACGATGCCACGCTCCTCAAGGAAGACCGTCTCCGGGCTGTTGTGCGTGCCGCATGCTACCAGCAAGCTCTGCGCCTCTATCATAGCCGCAGAGTTCAGGCCCGGAGCCTTGAGAAAGGCGACCTTGTCCTTCAGCGCGTTCAGTCCGCCAAGGGTATAAACAAGTTGACGCCGAAGTGGGAAGGCCATTGCCGAGTAGTACGAGTCACCAGACCTGGCGTAGTCCGTCTGGAGACCGAAGATGGCACCAAGGTGCAGAACTCATGGAACATTGAGCATCTTCGTAAGTTCTACCTATAAGGCGCGGCTGCCGGGCTCAGTCCCCGGTAGCCACCTTTTGTACAAGCCTTGCCGATGTTGCATGTAACCCTTTGTACAAAGCCAGGCGAAGACCCTGTGCAACAATAATAAAGCTAGGCATTGCATCGTATCATCATCCTTACATACTCATTACGCATTTTTATGACTGCAATGTTAGCACCTTTAAGTTATTAAGATTTGCTAGAATGCTTGATGAAACCATGATCTTTGTTACTGTCCTCACCCTACATGTTTTACCATCAAGAAAATAGGGGAGTGAAACAAGGGAACAAAGATGGCGGCCCATCACGCTTGAAAAGAAGATACTACCTGGAAAAGATAAGTGTATCACGTATTTCCAGTTCAGTACTCCTCATTTTCTCAAGGAAACCCTTAGTATCTTCCTTACTGCGGGATGTAGAGTCACCCACGTGGGGAAAACCCTTGTCGGGATGAGCCGTCCCCCTGTCTTTACTCATGGGGGTGACAGCGCCGATACCGACAAGGAGCTCTGCCGGGGAACAACGCCAACCTATTGCCGGGGGCTCGCCCCCCCCCCCCCCCACACACACACACACACACACTTTGGCACTCGTGGTTTGAATGACGACCCGGCAAGCAGCTCCACGCGGTAGGGACAAAACATACTGATGCAGTCCAAATAAGGAAAGGAAAAGGACAGTACTTGCGGAAAGAAAATAGCATTCTATTCTCATTCATTTTCAATACAAAATGGATAGAGATTACATTTATGATTCGTTAAAACTTGGCAAGCGCCTACATCTTTTGACATAAAAAAAGATAAGTGCCCCGTAAATCCCTTTCTTGTCCCTCTCCTCGCAGGGACTAAGTAGGAAGGGAGCAGAGGGCAAAAGGAGCGCCTGGCCGGGATTCGACGCTTCCCAACCAGGACCAGAGGGACGCGACCGGCGGAAGGCCCCTGCCCCCAGGCAGGGCGGACGAAGCCGGCGGAGCGGACAAGACCGACAAGGGGAAAGAAGGCGGAGGGCAGGTGCAGATGGTGGCGCTGCCGGGGCCCAGCTGGTGATGATGGTGCTGCCGGGGAACACGACGCGTCGGAGACCTCATCCGTGCTCCTGATGTGTTGTAGGTCCCCAACCGCCATCGTCTTCCTCGTCGCCACCGCCCGAGGAGACACCCCCGCCATCGCCCAAGCTCCAGGCGTGGCAACCCGGGGAACCCACAGAGAGCATGGTCGTCCCCGATGGCCAAAGGCGGGGAATTCTGTCCCCCACCTTAGAAGAACACGCGAAGATGAAGAGCTCTCCCCCGTATGCTCCATCCAGAATGCCGCGGAAGAAGAGCTTCACCGCGGTAAATGACGACGCACAGCGGCAACCGCACACACGCCCATGGAGACCGTGTGGGCGTTTTTTCTCCATCACCTTGAAGAAGGAATGCGGAGACCATGGACCGCCGCGACGCTGCGCCTCCAGCGCAGATCCCGACGCACGTCAACCGCGTGGAGCTCCGTCAAGACCAAAGAAGCAGGCAACGTGGCGACAGGTGTACCGCTGCAGCCGTCCCCGATGCAGCCACCACGCTGCCCGCTCCCCCATCCGAGACTTCTCCGACCGACCTTCTGTTCAGAGCCGTGCACCTATGGCGGGAGCCGAACAGAGTTTCGGAGGGAAGGTTCTACAAGCACGCTCGCTCGCCTCCTCCCCCTGAGCATTCGGAGGGCGAGCGCAACTCAAGACAAAGAAGCAGAAGGACGAGCTCTGTAGGATTGCACTCCAGGAGGAAGAAAGGATGGATGAGCATCGCCCCTCGCGACCCCCCCAATTTATAGGGGGAAGCACGGGGGCTGTCTCTCCTCCATTCCAAGGGTCGCCGCCCATCTCCACCAATTCCATCACCCACGAAAACAGGCGAACAGGTAACCGCCCCATTGCTCCAATCCATGGCGCTGCGGTTTTTGCCACGATCAGGACTTTAAGTCACGCGCGCCCGTCGCTAACTCCCCGCTATGCATGCGGCGCGTGTGGCGGAAACGGCCTGAGGTGGTGGGTCAGTGCTGACCAATAAATTGGCAGTTACTCCCTCATATTGCGTGCTTGTGCATGAAACTTGGGCCTGACCCAACGGCACTTGGCGAGCACGTGTGGGCCAGTCCTGGGGGCTCCTGTCGGTGTACTAGTACAGGAGTACCCAGTGCCCCTGACTTATGCACAGGCGGTAGAAGCAGAAAACCCCGCCAGCAATCAAGACCAAGACTCCAGCAAGCTCAACGCGGCAGCCCAAGCCTGGGCTGCAACGCGCCAAGCACATCCCCGACGCTTGCCGGGGACCAAGATGAATGCACCTCTCAGAAGACCCGGCAAGCCATTTCCCGGCAGGAGTAAGCCATCCAGCCACCGCTCCAACGCATCGCTACGCCTGTCACTTATCGATGCGGTGTCGAGCCCTCAGGTGATTAATCAGCTCTCGCTAAGCACGTGGCGACACATTGGAAGGCAAGTTACGCTCGGTTGACACCCGCCCTGTAGCGTGTCAAGATCTTAAGCAGCGACCGGCCAAGCGGTGGCAAGGGCTTGCCGGGGATGCACCCCCAAGCGCCACCTAGGCAGGTAATCATGGCATTTTGTCCTAAATGCCAGAGTTAGGTATGATAGCTCTGCTTAGCTATCTAATCGATAGATAATGTATGTTTTGCCACTGTGGTAACCCTTGCACTATAAAAGGAGGCCCAAGGCAACCTAGCTCAAGGTTGGCAACTCGAACCCCCAAACGCTTGTACTCGCATAGCTGCTCTCCCGGGCAGCAGTCCTTGCCGGGTTAGGCGCCCTGCGTTCTTCGTGTTCCTCCAATCAATCCACCAAAAAGCAGGAGTAGGGTTTTACGCTTAGCAGCGGTCCGAACCTGGGTAAAATGTCTGACCCTTGATTGTTGCGTCGTCTCATGCTCTCCGCTCTTCGTGCAACGTGACCCCCCTTGCCGAACCACAAGGGACCTCTGGTCCCATAGGTGATCGTGAGCATCCGTGCTCCGACACCCTTGATATGTGTACTAGCCTCTGGTAATTTTGCATGCCATGAAAAACCGTGTTTATGTGTGGATTTCTTGCTGTCAACATGCAATGGTGATAATGTTGTCTGGTAGGGTCAAATAATTCTAAGTCAAGAATCTGGTTATTTTGTTGCTATGTTTCCATGATGATTGTCATGAATATGTAGTTCCTTTGTGGTTCGCCCAATGGAATGAAATGTTGAGCATGTTATCGTCTGTTAGAAGGTGTCAATAGTTTTCAAGTAGATGTTGTGCATCCTAGTTAGTTTTGCTGTCAAACATGTCAACCTGATAAAAATGCTCTACCTTGCACCTTGATAATTTTTCTAAGTCTGGAGAACTGCTTAGTCCAATATGTCATGTTAGGAGGATTCTAGCCAGGAATCTATACATATTTTGATGTTGTTGTAATGGAGTTATTTGAAGTGCATATTGTCCTCTATCATGTTGTTAAATTTCATGCCATGAAAGTCTCTGTAGCATACCGTTTCATTGCTGTCAATATGCCAACATGATAACTCAGATTGTGAAAAACTGATATTTTTCACTAAGTCATTAACTGTTGTTTCAATCTGCCTTCTTGTGAGCTCATTTGCTGTTGATCCATGATTATCCATGCAGCTTGTGGTTAGTTTGTGATGGATGAGTTGGAGCACCCTATAGGGTTAAATCTTTCGGAA
Organism: Elymus sibiricus; assembly: GCA_039707655.1. Classification (NCBI taxonomy): domain Eukaryota; kingdom Viridiplantae; phylum Streptophyta; class Magnoliopsida; order Poales; family Poaceae; genus Elymus; species Elymus sibiricus. Next base: position 225,927,893 of record CM077665.1, on the reverse strand, counting down.
AGCCCTGCCCGCGGTTATGTGGCAACTTGGAAATAGTTTAACATCCGGTTATAGTAAACTTGAAGTATACTCAAATAAAATAAACCAACCGTGTGCGTAACCGTGATCGTCTCTTTTCGAGGGAGTGGGAAAGAGAACACGGTGGGGTTATGTTTGACTCGTAGGTAGGTGTTCAGGATCACTTATTGATCATAACTAGTTATTGTCCGCAAAGCATAGTTTCTCATCTTACTCTTGTACTCGTAAGTTAGCCACTCAAATAAATGCTTAGTGCTGCCGCAAACCTCACCACTTAACCATACCTCACCCACCAGCTTACATAGTCTCGGTACCCGGGTTAATGAGATTGCTGAGCCCCCGTGGCTCACAGATTACTACAACAATATACGTACAGGTACTGATGAGTTCGATCTAGTTGACGCTTCCCAGCTCCAGTGGGAGTTCGACGAGGAGCGTGGGCATATGTACGTGACTTACCCGGACGAGTAGGGGGCTACTTGGTCGTCTTCCTAGGCTTAGCAAGATAGTTATAATTTGCTTTTGTCGTTTGATTTCATTCGTAGTCGGACCATGCATTTCTGGATGATTGTATGGATTTGAACTTTAGCTTGTGGCGAGTGTAAGCCAACACATATACTCATCTCCTCTTTTACATGTATTGCAATGATTTCTATACTTGCGAAACGACGAGATGCGCTTCTATCCCCATTGGGGCCCTCGAGCCTAAATAGGGATAGGACCGCATCTTGGACGTTACATTGCCAGTTCTTGGTGCTGGGGCTCAATGTTTTTACCCTAAAAATCAAATCCTTGGTCGTAGATGTTGTCATCACGCTCATCCTTCACGATCATTTTGTGCGTGATCACACAAGCAGTTATTGTTGGAAATATGCGCTAGAGGCAATAATAAATTGGTTATAATCATATTTCCTTGTTTATGATAATCGTTTATTATCCATGCTATAACTATATAGATCGGAAACTCAGATACATGTGTGGATACATAGACAACACTATCTCCCTAGTGAGCCTCTACTAGACTAGCTTGTTGATCAAAGATGGTCAAGGTTTCCTAACCATAGACATGAGTTGTCATTTGATAACGGGATCACATCATTGGGAGAATTATATGATGGACAAGACCCAACTGTAAGCATAGCATTTGATCGTGTTAGTTTATTGCTACTGCTTTATCCATGTCAAGTATCTGTTCCTATGACCATGAGATCATGCAACTCCCTGACACCGGAGGAATGCCTTGTGTGTATCAAACGTCACAACGTAACTGGGTGACTATAAAGGTGCTCTACAGGTATCTCCAAGGGTGTCTGTTGGGTTGGCATGGATCGAGACTAGGATTTTTCACTCCATAGTCGCGAGATCTTGTATTACGGAAGGAGTAAATAGACTTGCCAGTAACGAGATTGAACTAGGTATGGAAATACCGACGATCGAATCTCGGGCAACTAACATACTGCTGGACAAAGGGAACTGCATATGGGATTGATTGAATCATTAGCATCGTGGTTTGACCAATAAAGATCTTCATGGAATATGTGGTAACCAATATGGGCATCCAGGTCCCACTATTGGTTATTGACCGGAGAGGTGTCTCGGTCATGTCCACACGATTCTCGAACCCGTAGGGTCCGCACGCTTAACGTTCGGTGACGATATAGTATTATTGGGTTATGTATGTTGGTGACCGAATGTTGTTCGGAGTGCCGGATGAGATCCCGGACGTCACGAGGAGCTCCGGAATGGTTCAGAGGTAAAGATTTATATATGGGAAGTCATATTTTGGCTACCGGAAAAGTTTCAGGTTTTTCCAGTATTGTACCGGGAAGCTTTTAGAAGGTTCCAGAAACTTTCGGAGGAGTCCGGAAGTCCACCAAGGCTTCCACCACGTCCCAAGGGTTTGCATGGGCTTAGGGGAGGTGCCCTGGCCTTATTGGGCCAGGCGCACAAGTCCCTCAAGGCCCATGTGGCTTGGGAGAGGTGGAAAGTCCACATGTGTATGGAAAGGGAGGGAATTGGACTAGGAGTCCAACTCCTCCCCCTTGGCTGCGCCCGAGGGCTTGGAGGGGCTGATCTACATGCCCCTTCACCTATATATAGAGGGGAGGGGGCGCCCCAAGAGGACACACCAAGCCCTTGGCGCCCTTCTCTCTCCCTAGATCGTTTTCTCCTCCGTTCGCGGTTTCGGTAGCGCTCGGCGTAGCCCTGCCGGGATTGCTCCACCACGCCGTCATGCTGGTTGAGAACCCATCTACTACTCCGCCCTCGCTTGTTGGATCAAGGAGGCGAAGGCGTCATCGAGCCGCACCTGTGCTGAACGCGGAGGTGTCGTCCGTTTGGCGCTAGATCAGGACGGATCGCGATTGGATCGTGAAGACGTACGACTACATCAACCGCATTATATACGCTTCCTCTCAGCAATCTACAAGGGTATGTAGATACACTCCCCCTCTTGTAGCTATGCATCTCCATGGATAGATCTTGCGTGTGCGTAGGAAATTTTTTGTTTCCCATGCAACGTTCCCCAACAGTGGCATCATGAGCTAGGTCTATGCATAGATGATATGCACGAGTAGAACACAAAGAGTTTGTGGGCGTTGATGTTCAGATTGCTTCCCTCCTTAGTATTATCTTGATTCAGCAGTATTGTGGGATGAAGCAGCCTGGATCAACCTTACTCGTCCACATACGAGAGACCGGTTCCATCGACTGACATGCAACTTGTTGCATAAAGATGACTGGCGGGTGTATGTCTCTCCCACTTTAGTTGAATCGAATTCGACAGAGGCGGTCCTTGTAGAAGGTTAAAAGGCAACTTTATTATCACCATTGTGGCTTTGCGTAGGTAAGAACGGTTCTTACTAGTTGCCCATAGCATCCACATAAAACTTGCAACAACAAAGTAGAGGACGTCTAACTTGTTTTTGCAGGGCATGTTGTGATGTGATATGGCCAAAGACATGATGTGATATATGTGATGTATGAGATGATCATGTTTTGTATAGATTATCACGACTTTCATGTCGACGAGTACGGCAACCGGCAGGAGCCATAGGGTTGTCTTTAATTATTTTCGCCTTTTTCCTTTACTTTATCGATATGAGTTATCAATAGTTTTAGAAGCAATAGTTGGTGCGACAACCACGTGACGACACGATGATGGAGATCATGGTGTCATGCCGGTGATGATGGAGATCATGCCGGTGCATTGGAGATGGAGATCATGCCGGTGCATTGGAGATGGAGATCAAAAGCACAAGACGATGATGGTCATATCATGTCACTTATATGATTTGCATGTGATGTTTATCCTTTATGCATCTTATTTTGCTTAGGACGACGGTAGCATTATAAGATGATCCCTCATTAAAATTTCAAGATAAATTGTGTTCTCCCCAAGTATGCACCGTTGCGGAGGATCGTCGTTTCGAAGCACCTCGTGATGATCGGGTGTGATAGACTCTACGTCCGCATACAACGGGTGTAAGCCAGATTTACACACGCGCAATACTTGGGTTAACCTTGACGAGCCTAGCATGTACAGACATGGCCTCGGAACACATGAGACCGAAAGGTCGAACATGAGTCATATAGTAGATATGATCAATATGGAGATGTTCACCATTGAAGCCACCTCATCTCACGTGATGATCATACTTGGGTTGGTGGATTTAAATCATGTCACACTTAGATAACCTGAGGGATGTTGATTTGAGTGGGAGTTCTTTAGTAATATGATTAGTTGAACTCATTATCATGAACATAGTCAAAATGACTTTGCAAATTATGTTGTAGATCGATAGCTCGCGTTGTAGCTCCCCAGTATTTTGATACGTTCCTAGAGAAAACTAAGTTGAGAGTTGATAGTAGCAATTATGCAGACTGGGTCCGAGATCTGAGAATTGTCCTCATTGCTGCAAAGAAGGTTTATGTCCTCGATGCACCGCTCGGTGCGCCACCCCCTCAAGCGTCGTCTGTGGATGTTGTGAATGTCTGGCAGACACGTTTTGATGACTACTTGATAGTTTAGTGCGCGATGCTTTATGGCTTAGAACTGGGGCTCCAAAGACGTTTTGAACGCCATGGATCATGTCGTGGGTCTAATGCTGGCAGTAGTGCGGGGGGTACGTAAGAGTGAGGGCGAAGCCTAGCTACGGTGCAAGTGTAACACTCGGTTGTACGAGTTCAGTCCCCACTCGAAAGTGGTAAAGACCCTACGTCTCGAGCCCTAAGGCTTAGTGTTTGCTTATAGTGAGTATCTTAATACAGGGAGTTCGTAACCCTCGCTCTGGCGCCGTGGGGTGGCTTATATAGAGTGCGCCACCTCCAGCCGAGCGCCATTACTAGGGCATTTAATGATGCTAACTATTGGAGTTACTGGTAACGACTGCGTTAACTAAAGGCGTTACATGTAACGTAGTCTTCACAGCTCTTTATACTAATTAAGTCCTTCGAACGTTGGAGTTCCCATGTCGCCTCTGCTTCTTCATGTCCGAGTGATTAAGCCTGGCCGACTGGTTCACGACGTCCGAATGACTTCTTGGATCCGAGTGGATCTCATTCATACGTCCTAATGCCATAGTAGCCCAGGGGCTTCCATGAACTTGTAGTACCCTAGGTGTCCTCCAGATGTAAGGTCCATGACCCTACCAAGGGTAGGTGACCTCATCAGTAGCTCCCGAATCGGTTGAGGTTTGGGGGACGAGTGACCGACATGACATGACGTCGGTGGCGTTTCAGAAACGCTCGGAAACGAGTCAGGTCGTCTCACACTCGGCGATGAAATCGCAAATGATTCAGGTCGAATAACTTCCAAGTGTCCAGAACAGCTCGACTGTTCGAGTCACTCGTCTTGAGTCTGATCTGCTCTCGGGAGAGGTGGCCCAAAGTTTTTGGGAATGAGGTTGTAAGTAGTTGCATCTGTTCTCGAAACAGCTGACAATTTATCCGAGTGCTCGACAGGTCTTTTCTATTGACTCGGAGAAGCAAGGCACGTCGGAACGTACCAGTGGACGCGGAGTCCACTCGGTCCATGACGCGGCGAAATCTCCGGCGATTTCGAAATCGTGGGGAAGTGCGCGCGCGTGTGGCAGTTGTGTCAGGGAAGTGGGGAAAGTGGCCGCGGCGCCTCTTCTTGCATCGTGGATTTTGCCACGCGTCCCCGCATTGCTGCCCCAAAGATTTCGGGGATCTGCATGCGCTCATCGATTGCGCAGCAGCGGCGGATCTGACGGCTGTGATTTCGCAGAGAGAGAGTGATGAGGTCACCTACCCTTGGTACGGTCATGGACCTTACATCTGGAGGACACCTACGGTCCTACAAGTTCATGGAAGCCCCTGGGCTACTATGGCATTCGGACGTATGAATGAGATCCACTCGGATCCAAGAAGTCATTTGGACGTCGTCAACCAATTGCTCAGGCTTAAGCATTCGGACGTGAAGAGGCAGAGGCGACGTGGGAACTCCAACGTTCGAATGACTTAATTAGTATAAAGAGCTGTGAAGACTACGTTGCGTGTAACGCCTTTAGTTAACGCAGCCGTTACGAGTAACTCCAGAAGTTACCATCATTAAATGCCCTAGTAATGGTGCTCGGTTGGAGGTGGCGCACTCTATATAAGCCACCCCCGGTGCCAAAGCGAGGGTTACGAACTCCCTGTATTCAGATACTCACTATAAGCAAACACTAAGCCTCAAGGCTCGAGACGTAGGGTCTTTACCACTTCCGAGTGGGGCCTGAACTCGTACATCCGAGTGTTACACTTCCTCCATAGCTAGGCTTCGCCCTCACTCTTACGTACCCCCGGTACTACTATCAGCATTACACCCACGACAGTTGGCGCCCACTTTGGGGCAGCACGTCTAGTAAACTCCGGCGTAGGTGGAGATTTAGTTTTCCTTGTCACCATGTTGGCACTCGGTGGTGAGATCCTCTTCGGCAGCCTCCGCTTCATCGCTGATGGTTCAGCTTGGCTGCACGAGGTACCGCTGGACCCGGACGCATTCCCCGCTCGCGGGCGACACATTTCAGTGCGACGGCACACGGCATCCTTTTGCGACATCCGTCGGAGCCTTATGGCTCTGTGCCAGCTCGTCCAGCTTCTAGCCGTCGCAAGCGCTCCGGGCGTTTGCGCCTTCAGCGGTGGCTCAAGCATGTTATGGTGCGTCAGCCTGCCTCTGAGCAGGTGGCCGTACTTGACTCCGGTGAACCCACCGTCAGCTTGTCCCCCGCCACGAGCGACGAGTTGACCGATGGGTCCGAGTGCGAAAGCAGTGAGAACGATGCGGAAATATTGATGGCACACACTACCGACCATGGACCTCCTGGGTAGTCTGCGAGGGTCTCCCGTGGTCGGGACGGCCGCCGCAACGACGGTCACACTGACGCCTATTTTCCCCAGCCTCTCAGTCGAGAGTAGCTGGAGGAGAGGAAGAGGCGGGATGACGAAGTTCTGCTCATCCCCATCACGGGAACTTCTCCAAAGGAGATAGCTCTGGAGGCTACGCGCCAGGCCACCTTGGCTGAGCGTGAGCACCTCGAGCGACTTCAGCGGTCACTCAATGACCACGCATCTAGGGAGCAGCCCAGCTCCAGTTACTGTCGGCGGCAGTTACTTCCGGGTGACAAGCCGCCCAAGATCCTTGTGATGCGCACACCGATGGAGAACCTGGCCGCAGCACTCGGATAGCTGAATCTATTCAGCCATCCGGTTCTGCGGCTGGAGAGGGCATTCGGCAGATCCAGACTCTGTTGAAGACCACCCTAAGGCAAAATTTAGAGGTGTCTCAATCGCACTAGCGCATTTACAGCAAGTCCGCTTGGGCTGACACAGTTCAGTCCGTGCATAGCCCGTATGCTTATGGGAAGCGTCGATATTCTCCTCCTCCTCCAAGAGATCAGCATGGAGGACGTTGGCGCGAAGACCGTGACATCAGTCGGACTCCCCCTCTGAGGGGTGATTCGTATGGCAAGCGGCCCTATGATGGCAGGCGACCTCGACGAGAGGACCGCAATCGGAGTCCCCCTCAACCCAGGGGCTACGAGGAAGCTGGCCGGCCACCCCCTCCGCTCAATACCAGATCTACCATCATGCAGAACGTGGTGGACAAGAACCGTTTGGTAAGATACCGGGTGAGCGGATGGGGGACGTCAGGTCTCGAGTGCTTCTGCAGGTATATCCGAGAGGCTGAGATTCCCTCCAACTACAGGTTGGCAACGGGGATCGGAAAGTTTAACGACGAGTCCAAGCCGGAAACGTGGCTCGAGGATTTACCGAGTGGCCGTTCAGATTGGGGGCAGTGATGACTTCGTGGCGATGAAGCATCTTCCTCTCATGCTGGAGGGATCTGCACGAGCCTGGCTGAACCAGTTGCCTTCTAGCAGCATCTATTGCTGGGAGGACCTGGCGCAGGTGTTCATCAAGACATGTGAGGGCACATACAAGCGTCCGGGTGGATTAACAGAGTTGCAGCACTATGTCCAGAAGAACCATGAAACTCTCCGGGAGTACAATCAACGGTGGACTACGCTGCATAATAAGTCGAGAACGCTACCGAGCATTAGGCCGTATGCGCTTTCAAGGCAGGCACTCGGTATCAAGAGCTCATCCTGAAGTTTAGCCGATCGGGAGATCTGTCTCTCAGTCAGGCCATGGAAATTGCTAACAAGTATGCCAATGGCGAGGAAGGAGACCGCCTCTGAAGCGGCAAAGGACAAGCTAGCGACGCCCCTCAATCAGCAAGAAACAGAGGCAAAAAGCAGAAACGGAAAGCCGATCCTCTGGGACAGGCAGAAGTTGCTGCTGATCCAGGCCAAGGGAATCCCAAACCAAAGAAGAATAAAAAGAAAGAGTGGGCCAATAAGAAGAAGCCCGGGTACAAAATGAAAGTATTGGATCAACCCTGTGTTGTCCATACAAAGAAAGATGAAGAGGGCAACATCATCTACCCTAAGCACGCCACTTGAGAGTGCCGAATGCTCAAACAAGAGATGGGTAGAGAGACCTCGACCGAGAAGGACGATGACAAGGAAGGTCAGGATACTCCCGAGTATCCGAGCGTCGACAAAGTCCTAAACATGATCTTCGCTGACTTCGAAAGCAAGAGTTGGTTGAAGGTTGTTGTCGGATTTCGGGCTCCGCAAAACCCTAAGGAATTCGAACCCAGGGGCGTGTGCGAAGATTCCCCAACAGCTTCGCCCCCTCCAAGCTCACAACACAGTACCCCCGCTCGATGGCGAGGAAGACGATGGCACACAAGAGTTTACCCAGGTTCGGGCCGTTGCGAAGCGTAAAACCCTACTCCTGCCTTTGGTGGATTGCCTCACGAGGAGGTTTGTGGATGAACTAGTACAGTGGTGTGTGGCCTTGCGGGTGTGTTTGCGGGGTGGTCGCTCTCTGTCTCTGCTGGGCATCCTTGCCTCTATTTATAGCGGCCCGGGTCCTCTTCCCTTATCGCAACGGGGGGAAGGGATCCCACAATGGCCAAATTTGAAAGGGGACAGGAGGTACATCTTATCCTGATGAAAGGCGGTCTTCGCCTGCAAAGTTGGTGGTGGTGACGCGGTGATGGGCTCGCCGGTGACATCCGTCCTGCCACGCTTGCAGACCCGGTCTTGTTGCACCGGAATGGAAACCTTTAGCGCGGCTTCTTGGGAACCCGCGCTCGTCCTTGTCCCCTTTGTACCAAAGAGGAAACTGTCCCCTCTGGCGCGCTGGCGCGCTGGCGCCCGCCTGGCCTGGCTGACGGCACCCTTGGCCTCCTGAGGTCGCGTGTTGCATAGGAGTCTCCGCCGCTCAGGAGGGGCCTGGGGTGGCCTTCCTCCTCACGGGTCTGGGCGTTGTTTCCCTCGTGAGCTGGGGGCCTCGCGAGGGTCTTGTATGGAGCGAGGCCGCGCCGGGCCATACTTGGCCGTTAAGGTGGGCCACGCCCTGGGCCGCAGGCAGGCAAGTGTGGGTACCCTGGTATCCAGAACGCTGACAGTAGCCCCCGGGCCCGAGGCGCGCTCGAGCTAGCTTCGGGGTGAAGCTACGGTGGGTGGGCCGGAGCGCCGTGGGCCCCAATCGCCTGCGGGCCAGGCCTGACACGCGGTGCCCTCCGAGACGCTGACGCCAGTTCCCTTTCTGCGAAGCCCCGACGATTGCCCCGGCTGACAAATCGCCTGGCATCCCTCCTCCGAGCCGTCACTGTTCCCCATCAATCTGGTCGCCCGTCTCTTCCCTTCAGCGGCTCCTTTCTTCCCCGCCAAACTCTCTGCCCGCCCGGCTCCGCCACCCACCATGGCTTCCAAGAAGAGTGGGGGCGAGACTTCGGTGGCACCGGGTCCTGTGCCTACGCCGGAGCCCGCGTTAGGACGATCCTCGGTGGTCAATCTCGAGGGGTTGGAGAAGGTCCGCCTGGTGGTCGCCGCCGGCTCCAATGAGTGGGGGGCAATCAAGATCTAGCTGGGCTCGCGGCCTCAGGCCGAGTTGGAGCCCTCCTGCGTTCCCCTTCATCTCCACGCCCTCCTTTCCAGCTTGTTGCCGCCGTTCTCAGACTTCTTTTCTGCTATGTTGACGCACTACCAGGTCCATGCGCTCCACCTCGACCCTGGCTCCATCGTCCTCCTTTCTGCCTTCGCCTTCTTGTGTGAGGCCTTCGTCGGCGTCTCCCCTTCCGTGGCCCTGCTTCGCCATTTCTTCTTTCTCCGGTTGAACACCGGGGGGCACTGCTCTGGTTGCGTGTCCCTGCGGGCTGCTGATGCGACGGCCAGCGGGGCCCCCGATGCCCGGCTTTCACCGAACGCGGAAGGGTTCCGGAGGCAGTGGGTGTATGTAGACGCCGCCGAGGCCGGCTTCTTGCTCCAACCCCCGTCGGTTCCTGCAGAGCCGAATCCCGGGTGGGGAAGTGAGGAGCTTGCCGACCCTCAGCTAGCGCCCGTCTTTGCCAGGATGGCCGAACTGAGGGAGTCTGGCATGACGATGGCGATGGTGGTGCGGGAGTTTTCTTGCCAGCGCATTGCTCCCCTCCAACGTCATTCTCGCCCGATGTGGACCTTCGCAGTCCCTTGCAACCCCATGAGGCTCCAGGTCCCTTCTCTCCTTCCCGGCGTGCTGCGCGAGCTACTCCGCCGCCTGACTAGCGGGGATCTGGGTGAGCTTCCCCGGGGCGGTCTTCCCTTGTTCAGCCGTCCTGACGGGGAGGCCTTGCCAGGAGGATGCCGCATTTTGACGAGTGGGGGCCCCTCTCTCTGGTGAAGGCTGGTCCCCGGGACGACTCCTTCGCAGTGGCTTCAAGGCCAAGGGGCCCTGGGAGTGCTGAGGCCGTGACCGAGAGCAAGGGCGATGCCTCGACGGCGGAGGCGGCCACCGTCTTCGCCGCGGGAAGCGCGGTGCCAGACGTCGGGATGCCGTCCCCGAGCCCCCGCGCTCGCCAGAAGAGGAAGAGGCTCGGGGGAAGCCATCGCCCGTCTCCGTGGGTGCCGATGAAGAGGAAGTGGATCGCCTTGGATGAGTAAGTGCCCGGCCCTCTCAGTCTTCCATGGTGTATCCGTCCTGAATCTCTGTTGCGCAGGTCCCTCTCTGCGGAAGGAGAAAGCAAGACGCTGCTGACGCCTCCTGAGGCTTCTGGGCCCATCGTGGCCTTGGGGCCATCGGCCTTCGCAGCCCCTCACGGTGAAGCGCATGTGCCCGAGTTCGCGCGACCCCCGCGGGGTTTTGTGCGCGAGCTCCCCGCGAGCTTGTTCATGCCTGGCCCCCTCCTCACGGTGGCGAGGCTCCGTCCTCCGTTGGCGGTCATCACCAAGAACCAGCCGTGTCAAGATCCGGGGCCCTCCTAGAGCGACGGCACGGACCCCCGCTGGGGGCGAACCCCGCTCGGGGGAAGGGAGGAGGAGACCCCAGCCCCCGTGCGCGTCAGGGCCGGGCGGCCCCTCACGTGCCCCTCTGTCCGGTCCGGGGGAGGACAAAGACCTTGGCTAGGCCCTTGAGCTCGCGCGTGACCGGAGCACCATGCGGCACGGTTTACTCCAGACCGCGGTGAACACGCTGGGGCGCCTGGGGACAGAGCTCATCACCGTCGACGCTCGTCTCGAAGCAGAGCGCCAGCGCCTTGCACACGAGTGGCATCGTCTGGAGGTCTCCGTCAACCTTGGCCGCCTGCAGCGCGAGCGCGCTCATGCCGTCGCCTAGGGGTCCCTTGCCACGGCGAGGGAGGCCCGCGACCGTGCCCTAGCAGAGGCCCACGCCGCCGACTGCCGAGGCAAGGCCTCCGAGGAACGCCTGGAGGAGCTTGAAGCCTCCAGCGCCACCCTCGAAAGGCAAATCCAGGTTCACAAGGCCGCTCTTGACGCTATGACGACCAAGCCGCGCGCCGGCGGCGCGGGGCCCTGCATTCCTGAGGAGGCGCTGACGATGGAAGCGCTGGACCAGAGCTTGGAGCTTGAGAGGCTGGAGGTGAGGGAGCGCCAGGTGTCCCTCGCCGAGGACTCCCTTGCCTCCCGCGAGGCAAAGTTCCAAGAGGAGGTTGATAACAAGGTGGCGGAGGCTTGGTGTTCCCTTCTCCAGGACTACCGCGTGAAGCTGAAGCTCCAGGAGTCCTGTTTCTGCAAGTGACGCGACCACCTGAAAGGCGAGGTTGATGTCCTCAAGAAAAGGTTAGACCAAGAGGAGCGATGCCGGCGAGCCGTGATGGATGCACAGGCTGCTGCCGAGGCCGAGCTAGCTTTTCTCTATAAGCAGGTAAAGGGCGTCGCTTCCCTTGCGGAGAAAGCTTCAGATGAGGCGGTCCGTGCCCGCGGCCTCCAGCATATGCGCTCCCAGATGTTCCAGTCCCTCGAGAGGAGGGCCAACCGGGCCTTGAGCGATGTCTGCGGTGCGAGCGTCTCGAGCCCCCTGGTTCCAGACGACGCAGGGTACCTGGGCTTCTTTTCCAGGGTCGTGGAGTGCCTTGAGGGGGGTGCGGAGAAGATCCGCGAGCTCGTGGAGGAGAAGCGCCACGACCTCCTCGCGCGGGCGGCCTCGCACGTCTTCAGCCACCTCCTTCGCCTCGACCCACACTTCGACTTTGGGTCGGTGCTTGCCCCGGTGCCCGAAGTGGTCCGAGGCGCCCTGGCCGCGTGGGTGGAGGACCACGTGGAGGACTTGATCGCGCATTTTCTTCCGAGGAGCTGGAGGACCATGGTGGAGCCGGGGGCCGCGGGCCTGGCAGCGACGGCGACGACGCCGGTGGCGACGATGGCGTGTATCCGTGAGTAGTCTTCGTGTTCGCCTGTCGGGGCCATGTGCGCAGCCCTGTGGTGGCTTGAGCACGTTCTTTTTTTCCTTGGGGGGACTCCTGAGGATGCTCCCATGTTGTATGGCGCGTGACGTTGGATGTTTTGTCAAGAAGCTCCTGTTAGTCTGGACGACCGCGCCTTGCGTGCGACCAAGAGTTTTTGCCTCGGCAGGGTGGCGTGACGACGCACTCACCGTGCGCTCCTTTCGCTCTGGGTTGATCACGACAGTGGAAGGGCCCGTCGGCTGCCGAGCTTCCCAAAGAAAATGAGATACCAAACGGAAATCGTTACCAGAAAGAATGATTCCCCCCCTCCTTTTATTTTTAGAAGAAAATCGCGAGAACTCCAAAGTTTATTCCAGAAAAACGGCAAATTCGAATACAGGAACAGGCAAAGAACAGCCGCGTCCGGCACCTAGACTAATCTTCATCTTCGTCTTCTCCCCAGCGCGGAGCGTAGGGCTTCCACGTTGCGTGGGCATAGCCATTGGGGGGCAGTGATGTCTGCCAGCGCGGAGCATGGGGCTTCCACTTGGGTGTGGGATGGAACCCCTCCGCGTCCTCGGGGGGCTCCGGGCATATACAGCCCACTCATTGTTACGTGAGAGTGTCAAGGGTTGGGCCTGGGGGTGCGCTGAGAGCCCCATGCCTCCCTAGCATGGGGCCCACTCCCACCCCCCAAGCATGATGCGGCGACGTGGGGTGCATCCTGAACGGGCCCTCGAGTGTGGGGCGAGCCCCCCACGCTCCTCGCAGGGAGAGCCCATTCACGGGCAGGGCCCCGGGCTCTCCAAAGCCCGGGGACAGATGTCTTCGTTGTAGCGGCGCCGCAGCCCCCTGCGCCGCGAGCGGGGCTCGGCGTAGGGGCCCTTCATCGCGTGCGGGGCGGTCACCCAAGGCGGTGCCCCAGCACGCCTCGCTGGGGTGCCCGGGAATCCCGCGTAGGTACCCCACCGCCCGTCCCCGGGCGGGCCGAACCAGGCCCGGAGACATGGGTGAGTACGTGAGCCCCTGCCACTGGTCGAGCGAAACCTGGCCCGGAGACATGGGCGTATGTTCCACCCTCCGTCTTCGGGTAGGACTCGCCCTGCCAGGGGACATGGGCGTGTGTTCCACCCTCCGTCTCCTGGCTGGGGGCGCCCGGCTTGGAGACATGGGCATGTGTTCCACCCTCCGTCTCCAGGTTGGAAACACTTGGCCTGGCGACATGGGCGTGTGTTCCACCCTTCGTCTCCTGGCTGGCGTCGCCCTGCCTGGAGACATGGGCGTGTGTTCCACCCTCTGTCTCCAGGCAGGCGACCCCCGGTCCACAGACCCAAGCGTTTGCCAAGGGTATCCCCCTACCAGCGGGCACGCCTCATGAGGCTACCAGCGCCTGGCATTCTTGCGAGGCCGGCCCTGCCAGCCGCCCTCACGAGGCTGTACGCACCAGCCCCGACGAGAGCCGCTGTAGGGATCGCATATGCTCCTCCCGCTGTCGTGGTAGCCGGGGCCACTCCCGTCGCGGCCCGGGAGCTCGTCGACGTGGCCGTGGCAGAGTCACGCGAGCCCCCAGGTGTTGGTGTAGATGAGTCGTCGGGCGCCCTGCCTTGATCCGCCGGGGGTGCCGAGGGGCGTGTTATGGCGCCTACCCCCCGCGGCTGGCAGCTCCCGTCGGCCCCCGCCTGCGCCAGGGGCCAACTCCTGCGTGCCCGGTGAGCCGGGCCGCACTTCCGGCCGGTGTGGTTCGAGACGCATGTCACCGGCGCGTCCGCACGCCCTCGGCGCCTCGGCGGCCTGTTGAGCGACCTCTTGGGCGCGAGCCCGCTCCTGGGCCATCCCATGGGGTAGCGCCCCTGCCTTGCCTGTCGGGGCGGCGCGTATGGCCCTGCGGCATATCCAACTGTCACAGCGTCCATGAGTAACGCGGAAATGCTGCAGCTCACGGGCTACGAGGAGCGCGATCCGCCCGTGCACCGGGTCGCGGCGAGCCCGGGTAGATGATGCCACGACGTGGACGCTGGGGAGGTTCAGGGCGGTGAGGGCTCATCGGCGGTTGACGAGGGCGATAGCCCCTGGTGCCCGTCCAAGGCTGAGCTGGAGATGGTGCCTTTCGTCAGAAAACCGAGGCAGGGCGGGATGCCGAGGTCTGGTGGCGTCACCCGAGCGACGCGGGCAGCCCGTCATTCGGCACGGGCTCGGCGTCCCTTGGCCATGGATGCACCGAGCGGAGGCGAGGCAAAGTTTCAGTGAGGATTCCGACACGCCCCCTACCTGGCGCGCCAACGCAGATTTCGGGCTACGCAAAACCCTAAGGAATTCGAACCCAGGGGCGTGTGCGAAGATTCCCCAACAGCTTCGCCCCCTCCAAGCTCACAACACAGTACCCCCGCTCGATGGCGTGGAAGACAATGGCACACAAGAGTTTACCCAGGTTCGGGCCGCTGCGAAGCGTAAAACCCTACTCCTGCCTTTGGTGGATTGCCTCACGAGGAGGTTTGTGGATGAACTAGTACAGTGGTGTGTGGCCTTGCGGGTGTGTTTGCGGGGTGGTCACTCTCTGTCTCTACTGGGCAGCCTTGCCTCTATTTATAGCAGCCCGGGTCCTCTTCCCTTATCGCAACGGCGGGAAGGGATCCCACAATGGCCAAATTTGAAAGGGGACAGGAGGTACATCTTATCTTGACGAAAGGCGGTCTTCGCCTGCAAAGTTGGTGGTGGTGACGCGGTGGTGGGTTCGCCGGTGACATCCGTCCTGCCGCGCTTGCTGACCCGGTCTTGTTGCACCGGAATGGAACCCTTTAGCGGGGCTTCTTGGGAACCCGCGCTCGTCCTTGTCCCCTTTGCACCAAAGAGGAAATTGTCCCCTCTGGTATGGCCTGGCTGACGGCACCCTTGGCCTCCTAAGGTCACGTGTTGCATAGGAGTCTCCGCCGCTCAGGAGGGGGCCTGGGGTGGCCTTCCTCCTCGCGGGTCTGGGCGCTGTTTCCCTCGTGAGCTAGGGGGCTCGCGAGGGTCTTGTATGGAGCGAGGCCGTGCCGGGTCATACTTGGCAATTAAGGTGGGCCACGCCCTGGGCCGCAGGCAGGCAAGTCTGGGTACCCTGGTATCCAGAACGCCGATAGTTGTCAATCGGGAGGTCCGACTGTCGTCATGTACCTCAACTGGAAGAAGACTCCCGTTACCTTTGACCAGTCCGATCACCCAGCCCACATAGCCACCCCTCGGAGGCAAGCGCTGGTTGTCGATCCAGCCGTGAATGGAGTCCAAGTGTGCAAAGTCCACATGGACGGAGGCAGCGGACTCAACATAATCTACGCGGACACGCTCAGAGCAATGGACATTCCAATGTCTCGACTAATCAAGAGTAACATGCATTTCCATGGGGTCATCCCCGGGAAGAAAGCCGAGTCACTCGGCCAGATCGCTCTAGACGTCGTGTTCGGAGGGGAAAAGAATTTCCGAAAGGAACGCTTGACATTCGAAGTGGTGGACTTCGGAGCGCTTATCACGCCATCCTGGGTAGGCCTGCCTACGCACGTTTCATGGCCCGTCCATGTTACGTGTATCTTAAACTTAAGATGCCAGGGCCGAGAGGAGTTATCATGGTGACCGGTGACCGAGTAGTCGCCGAGGAATGCCTCCAGCAGGGCTCCAAGATAGGCAATGAACAAGTACTCGCGGTGGAACTTGACGGACAAGAAGGCGGTGGACACGGCGGGTCTGCTCAAGTCCAAGCGGTCGGCAACGGAATCAGCTTTCCAGTCGGCCGGTGAGTACAAGTAGGTTCACATTCACCCAAACGACCCGAGTGCTGCTCCAACCAACATCTCGACCATACTCGGTGAAAAATAGGTAGCCGAGCTCATCCAGTTCCTCCGTGAGAACTGGGATATCTTCACATGGAAACCGTCTGACATGCCGGGGGTTCCCAGGGGGCTGGCTGAGCACCGACTCCGAGTCGATCTGAATATCAAATCGGTCAAGGAGCACTTGCGTCGATCCTCCGTCGAGAAGCGCAAGGCGATCGGTGAAGAGATTGCTAGGCTCCTAGCTGCCGAGTTCATTCGGAAACTCTACCATTCCGAGTGGCTGGCCAACTCTGTGTTGGTACCCAAGAAGGACAAGTCCCTCCAGATGTGCATCGACTTCAAGCACCTCAATCGGGCTGCCCGAAAGATCATTTCCCCCTTCCCCGCATAGATTAGATAGTAGATTCCACTGCTGGATGTGAACGCATGTCGTTCCTGGATGCGTACTCCGGGTACCACCAGAGCCGAATGTATGGATCAGATGAAATAAAAAAAAGCTTTGATCACCCCATTCGGGTGATTCTCCTATATCACT
Organism: Elymus sibiricus; assembly: GCA_039707655.1. Lineage (NCBI taxonomy): Eukaryota > Viridiplantae > Streptophyta > Magnoliopsida > Poales > Poaceae > Elymus > Elymus sibiricus. The sequence goes on along the minus strand of CM077665.1, from coordinate 225,911,296 downwards.
ATGCCATTCGGCATCAAGAATGTTGGGGCAACCTTTATGCGCATGGTACAAAAGTGTTTGCAAAAGCAAATCAGTCGGAACGTGGAGGCCTATATGGATGACATCGTGGTCAAGTCCAGGAAAGGTTCCGACCTTCTGACTGACCTCGATGAAACCTTCGCGAACCATCGACGCTTTCCAATAAAACTTAATCCTGCAAAGTGTACATTCGGAGTGCCATCGGGTAAGTTACTCGGTTTTCTTGTTTGTGAACGGGGAATCGATGCTAATCCTGACAAAATTGGCGCCATCGTCCGAATGAAGAAGCCAGTCCGTCTGCACGACGTGCAAAAGCTCACGGGCTGCCTTGCAACCTTGAGCAGATTCATCTCTCGTCTTGGTAAGAAGGCATTACCTCTTTACCGATTGATGAAGAAGTCGGATAGCTTTGAATGGACTCCTGAAGCGCAAGCCGCATTCGACCAGCTCAAGGCCTTGCTTTCCACCCAGTCGGTGTTTGCTAGCCTGAGCAGCCGAGAGCCTCTGCTCTTGTACATCATGGCTACGAGCCAAGTGGTCAGCACTGCCCTCACTGTGGAGCGCGAGGAATCGGGAAAAGCATTCAAAGTGCAAAGGCCCGTCTATTACATTTCTGAAGTCTTGACTCCTTCCAAACAAAGGTATCCACACTACCAGAATCTGGTTTATGGCATTTACCTCACTATCAAGAAGGTAGCTCATTACTTCCAAGAGCACTCGGTCACAGTTATCAGCGATGCTCCCCTGTCGGAAATCCTGCATAACAGAGATGCTACGGGCCGAATAGCAAAATGGGCGATTGAGCTCCTCCCGTTGGAGATCAAGTTCGAAGCCAAGAAAGGGATCAAATCTCAAGTGCTTGTGGACTTCTTAACCGAGTGGATAGACCAGGAACAGCCAGCTCCAAGTATCCCCGAACATTGGACCATGTTTTTTGATGGTTCCAAGATGCTCCAAGGATCCGGTGCCGGAGTGGTTCTTGTTTCCCCCAGGGGAGACCGACTGAGCTACGTCCTTCAAATTCATTTTGATTTGTCCAACAACGAGGCCGAGTACGAAGCCCTCCTGTATGGGCTCCGAATGGCTATCTCGCTCGGTATCTGGCGCTTGATGATATTCGGCGACTCGGATCATGTGGTCAATCAGGTGATGAAGGAATGGGATATCACGAGTCCGGCTATGACCGGATACTATAATGCAGTCCGGAAATTGGAGAAGAACTTCAAAGGATTGGAACTTCATCACATACCCCGAGCAAAGAACCAGGCAGCTGACGATCTGGCCAAGATCGGTTCCACTCGGCGAGTGGTTCCGAAAGGAATATTCCTCGAGCACATACATTCTCCTTTAGTCAAAGAAGACCCTTTTACTAAAGAGCCCCCGCAAGCAGTCGGACCCGCGAACTCGACTATAGTTGACATTCCAGCCGTAGTGGATCTCGTCCACGAGATGTTGGTGATCACTCCCGAGTGGACCCAATCTTACTTAGCATACTTGCTCCAACAAGAGCTCCCTGAAGATGAAGAGGAGGGTCGACGGATCGTCCGACGATCCAAGTCCTTTGAGGTCATGGGAGAGCAGCTATACAAGAAGAGCACTACAGGCGTAACACAGAAATGCATTTCCCAAAGGAAGGGCTGCAGATCCTACATGATATTCACTCGGGAACCTGTGGCCATCATGCATCCTCTCGGATGTTGGTCGCAAAGGCATTCCATGAGGGTTTTTATTGGCCCCGAGCCAATGAGGCAGCGAAGGATTTGGTCGACCATTGTGTCGGATGTCAGTTTTATAAGAATCAAATGCACAAGCCTACATCCGCACTGAAGACCATTCCGCTCACCTGGCTGTTTGCCGTGTGGGGCCTCGACATGGTCGGTCCCTTGCGTACTGGGTCGAGTGGGTTTACCCATCTGCTGGTGGCAGTGGATAAGTTCACCAAGTGGGTCGAAGCGAAGCCCATCAAAAGCTTGGATGCATCTACCGCTGTCAGTCTCATTCGACAGATTATCTTCAAATTCGGAGTTCCCCATGATATCATCACTGATAACGGGAAGAATTTCAATTCGGATGAATTCCGTGAGTTCTTCTACTCTCAAGGTACTCGGGTCAATTATGCTTCCATAGCTCACCCGCAGTCGAACGGACAAGCAGAACGAGCAAACGGGGTGATTCTTCAAGGATTGAAATCCCGATTGACGAGAGATCTGGAAATCGCTGCTGGTGCTTGGGTTGAAGAACTACCGTCTGTCCTATTGGGCATTCGGACAACTCCGAACCGTTCAACCAAGCGCACTCCTTTCTTCATGGTATATGGATCCGAAGCCGTTCTGCCGAGTGATGTACGCCACAACGCTCCTCGAGTGGAACTTTACAATGAAGACGAAGCAGAAGTGGCACGTCAAGATGGTCTGGACCTCTTGGAAGAGGAGAAAGAGTTAGCCCTGGTCAGGTCGACGCTTTATCAGCAAGACCTAAGACGCTACTATGACAGGCAAGTCTGAGGGCGTGCTTTTCAGGAAGGCGACCTCGTTCTCCGACTGGACCATCAAAAGCCACACAAGTTGGCACCTCCATGGCAAGGACCTTACGCGATCTCCAAAGTCCTGAACAACGGAGCCTATCGGTTGTATAATTTCAAAACCGACGCGGAAGAGCCCCGAGCATGGCACGCGGATCTGCTCCGCAAGTTCTACACTTAATCTAGAAAACACTCTGTCATTCCTGCAATGAGTTACCGAGTGAATTTGATGAATAAAAGTTCTTACTTTTCCTACTCCGTGTCAAAACTTTTTCACTCTCGTTCTTTTTCCTCACCCACAGTTCGTGTACAGATAGACTTAGCCGCGAACCTGATTTCGCCTAAGTTAAAACTACTCCGGGTGAGGACATCATCCACACTCGAGGGCTTAGCCGCGAACCTGATTTCGCCTAAGTTAAAAACTACTCCGAGTGAGGACATCATCCACACTCGGGGGCTTAGCTGCGATCCTGCAATCGCCTAAGTTAAAAACTACTCCGAGTGAGGACATCATCCACACTCGGGGACTTAGCCATGGACCTGATTTCGCCTAAGTTAAAACTACTCTGAGTGAGGACATCATCCACACTCGGGGGCTTAGCTGCGATCCTGTAATCGCCTAAGTTAAAAACTACTTCGAGTGAGGACATCATCCACACTCAGGGGCTTAGCTACGATCATGTAATCGCCTAAGTTAAAAACTACTCCGAGTGAGGACAACATCCACACTCGGGGGCTTAGCCGCGAACCTGATTTCGCCTAAGTTAAAAACTACTCAGAGTGAGGACATCATCCACACTCGGGGGCTTAGCTGCGATCCTGTAATTGCCTAAGTTAAAAACTACTCCGAGTGAGGACATCATCCACACTCGGGGGCTTAGCTGTGATCCTATAATTGCCTAAGTCAAAAACCACTCCGAGTGAGGACATCATCCACACTCGGGGACTTAGCCGCGAACTTGATTTTGCCTAAGTTAAAACTACTCCGAGTGACGACATCGTCCACACTCGGGGGCTTAGATGCGATCCTGTAATCGCCTAAGTTAAAAACTACTCCGAGTGAGGACATCATCCACACTAGGGGGCTTAGCTGCGATCTTGTAATCGCCTAAGTGAAAAATTACTCCGAGTGAGGACATCATCCACACCCGGGGGCTTAGCTGCGATCCTGTAATCGCCTAACTCAAAAACCACTCCGAGTGAGGACATCATCCACACTCGGGGGACTTTGCTGCGATCCGAAGATTGTCTAAGTAAAAAATTTGCTCCGAGTGATAATTGAGCCAAGAGCTTAAGTAGTTAAACAAAGACATCCAAATGACACGTAGTTCAAACCAAAAGTGCAGATAGTTGTGGCCGTTAAGTCACAACGAATGTACGGCTATAGAAACCACTCGGCATACCGAGGCAAATGATACTTAAAGTTTTTTGCCCGAGGTTCACTCGGCTGCGGTCGGAGATGTTGCATCCGTGAAGTTGTCGAGGTCGATGAAATCTGCGATCCGAGTGGCTACTGGCAATAACATCTCCATGAAATCCTTGATCTTGGCATTCTTCTTGTTGGCAACCTTGAGCGACTTCAGCTTCTCTTCGTCTACGCCTCCGCAATGCACGCGGACAAGGGAAAGGGTGATATCGGCACCGGCACGCGCTGCAGACTTCTTCCATGATTGCACTCGGCGCGGAACATCTTGCAGTTGTCTGATGAAGGCATCCAAGTCGCTCGGGGACTCCTCTCTAGGGGCGATCTCCTTGTCGACGTCCTTGACTGCATTGCGTAAACGATCGACGAAGATTTTCACCTCTGCAGTGCGTTCGTCCAGACGAAGCCATGCAAGGGCCAAGCTATCGCCAAGGATACCCGCACTCAGATCTAGTTCTTTCTTGATCTTAGAAGTTTCTTCTTTCTTTGAAGTTCATGTAGAGTTCTGACGAATACATGGGAAAGGAGAGTTAATGGAGGACGAGTGAAAATCGAAGTGACTTGAAACACAGTCGGGCCGGACACGTACCTTTGAGTCTTTCGTTCATCTCATTGCAGTACTCTTCGATGAACTTCTCCAACTCGAGCTTCTTGGAAGCATCCTGTCTTAACTTCGTTTCAGCCTCGACAGCTTCCACTGTAGACCTCTTGGCGACTTCTTCCAGCGCCTTCTTCTCTCCTTCCCACTTCCCGAGTGACTTCATCTTGTCCTCAGCTTCTTTCATTTCCCGACTGGCTTCCTTCTGGGCAGACGCCAGTTCTTCGTCTTTCTTCTCCAGGGCCTCCTTCATGGTCTCTATAGAAATGGAAGCACGGAGTCTCTTAGTAAGTTGAAGAATTTCACAACGTACATCTGATAAAGTACTTTCAGTCGGATTGGGAAAAGGATCAAGTTCAAAGCAATCGGGCAAGGCACGCTTACCTCCGAGTGAATGTTTCTCTTGCTTCAAACATGCGCTCTTGGTCTTCTCAGCCTCAAGGTTGAGACGCAGGTCATGTACCTCCTTCTCTAGGGCGTTGTAGCGGGTCCCGAGCTCGCACACGCTCTGCCGACAAGAAACAACGGAACATCAATGACGACAATTGGATATAAGATCAAGACTCAAAACCATTCTGACTCAAAAGACTACTGCCGACTACTTCAGTCGACGACAGCCTCGGGGACTACACCCAGTGGGTGCGCTCAGCGCGCCCCCACTGGAGAACTACAGGTTCTGCACCCCGACGGTCAACGTCGAGAGGCTCTGGTCCATGGACCATCACCGCATCCTCTTCGACAAGTATCTCATCATTCAGGATTATTTATTACATTTTATTGCATTCGAACTCTAAGACTACCGCTGACTGCTTCAGCCAACGACAGCCTCGGCGACTACACCCAGTGGGTGCGCTCAGCGCGCCCCCACTGGAGAACTACGTGTTCTACACACCGACGGTCAACGTCAAGAAGCTCTGGTCCACGGACCATCGCCGCATCCTCTTTGACAAGTATGTCTACAACTACGTCATTCGGTTTCTCAGACTACCGCCGACTATTTCTGTCGACGGCAACCTCGGGGACTAGACCCAGTGGGTGCACTAAGCGAGCCCCCACTGGAATCAGTGAACACCCAGTGGGTGTACCCCTGAAGCAAACCCACTCGGACTTCAAAAAATACATACGACGAAAAATTTCCGACTGAAGAAGGTACTTACAAGAGTACTAACTCGGACATTCTTCTCCAGAACCTCGCCAACATCATGGGCCTCCTTCAGCTTGTCGTTCATCAGCCTTAGCTGGATCAACACCTCCTTGCTCGCCCCCACCTGGTCTTCCGAGATGTGGGGCAGATTGAAGGTGCTTGCCGTAGGTGGAGTTAGCAGAGGAGATCCGAGTCCAGTTCCAGCCCCAGAAAGGGCCCTCTGGCAGGTGTTGGTGCCTTGGAAGGGGAAGCATCCCGCATCACGACATCTATGTCGGCGGAGGGATTCGACAGGTTGACCATGTCGTCTGTGTCAAGATCTATCACTTCGCGTGGTGTTGCGAACATTCGAATATCATTCAACAGCAAACTCCGAAAAGAAACACAGAAGTCAAAAATCATTTCCGAGTGTAATCAAGAATTACCTTTCGAAGACGCGGCATCAACGTCGGCCTTGTCCTTCTCCAACAAAGCAATCGATGTGTCAGCCCCACAGCGAAATCACTCGGAATGTTAGGTCACTCGGCTACTAATTCGAGATGGCAGTCGGTTCGAAGATACTTACGTTGAGTCCACTGGCACATTCATCTTGGTCTTGGGTAAGACAGCCTTTCGAGGTTTGTTGGTGGTGATCTTCGGCTGCTTGGCAATCTTCTCAGGCGGCGGGGCAGGCTCGCTTCGCCCTCACTTCGAGGTCCGAGTGGAGAGGACGGTCATGGAGGATTTGGTGCTACCAGGTCCTTGGGCGTTGCCTCCTCGGATCCGTGGGTCTTGGCGCGCCTTGGTGCGAGGCTCGGGCAGGATCTCCTCCGATGGACAAGACTCCGCCTCGTCACCTAGGTCCGATCCCTCCTCTTCTTCCTCTTCATCTCCACCTTCCTCGATGTCCTCCACATAGTCATCCTCGCCATCCGAGCCCTCTTGGCTCTCGTTGTCACTGGCCACATTAGCAGGGGCATTGTTGACGGTGGGATCAGACTCACCATGCTCGTGAAAGCCTATCGAATGAGAACTATGTCAGACACAAATCTCATCAATAGGCATTCGGAAAACATTAACAACATTCGGAACTTACTTCATTTGTTGGGTTATCAACCGAGAATGGAGGCACTCGCCTTGTGCCCCTAGGATTGTCCCGGGCTGGAGTGATGGCCTTGAGTTTATTCTCCACGGCCTCGGCGCTGAGCTCTTCCGGGTGCGTACGCGTGGAGTCACCTGGACCCGTGTACAACCACATGGGGTGGGCTCTGGCCTACAGTGGTTGAATTCTTCTCTGGAAGAAGACCTCCAACAGGTCCAAGCCATTGATGCCTTTGTTCACGAGGGAAACCAGCGCGATCACAAGGATGTCTACGCCCACCTTCTCCTCCTTGGACACATTAAGCTTGGGGAGGCGCCGAATGCGCTCGCCCGAGTACGGCGGGATACCCGACTAGCCTTCACCGATTGGGATGTCCTAGCAATAAAACCAGGTCCCCTGCCAACCCTTGACCGTGTCAGGGAAATTCATTTGCGGAAAGCTACCCTTCCCCCTCAACTGGATACCTAAGCCTCCACATAGTTGAACTACATTGGTTTTTCCCCTCGTCTGCGCGGACTTCTTCACGGTCATCACTCGGCACGTGAACAAGTGTTTGACAAGGCACCAATGGGGGGGACAACCGAGGAAATTTTCACAGAGAGAACTGAAAGCAGCAAGGTAGGAGATTGCATTGGGAGGAAGGTGGTGCAGCTGAGCTCCAAAGAAATCCAAGAAAGCGCGGAAGAAGGGGTGAGGTAGCAAAGAGAAACCTCGGTCGATGTGGGTCGTGAGGAGGACCCTCTCGTACCCGCGCGGCGCGGGCTCGACCTTGCCCGCCTCCGGCAACCGCCAGCTCCCAGCAACCAGAAGACCCTGGCTCTCCAACTCCGTCAGCCGGCCGGCGGAAGTCCGGGGTGACATCCAATCCCCCTGGACGAATACCGCCGGGGCGCCCGCACGCGAAGAGGATCCGCGCGAGGCCTTCTTCGCCTTCTCAGCCTTCGTAGTGGTGTTCCTCATCATCTCCGGTGAGGCGAGGCGGTGAATTGGCAGAACTGGGGTACGAGCGGGGCTCTCGGCGAAGGAAAAATGGAATCGCAGGGGTGGCGGAAGAAGAGATGTCTCTCTCAACTTCCCTCCAGGTCAGTTTATATGCTCTGTCTCTGTGAAATCACAGCCGTCGTATCCGCCGCTGCCGCGCAATCGACGGGCACATGTAGATCCTCGAAATCTTTGGGGCAGCAACGCAGGGACACGTGGCGAAATCCATGGCGTGAGAATCGATGCGCCGCAACCACTTTCCCCACTTCCCTGACACAACTGCCACACGCGCGCGCACTTCCCCACGATTTCGAAATCGCCGGAGATTTCGCCACGTCATGGACCGAGTGGACTCCGCATCCACTGGTGCGTTCCGACGTGCCTTGGTTCTCCAAGTCAACGCAAAAGACCCGTCGAGCACTCGGATAAATTGTCAGCTGTTTCGAGAACAGATGCAAGTACTTACAACCTCATTCCCAAAAACTTTGGGCCACCTCTCCTAAGAGCATATCAGACTCAAGACGAGTGACTCGAACAGCCGAGCTGTTCTGGACACTCGGAAGTTATTCGACCTGAATCGGTTGCGATTTCATCGCCGAGTGTGAGCCGACCTGACTCGTTTTCAAGCGTTTCCGAAACACCACCAACGTCACGTCACGTCGGTCACTCGTCCCCCAAACCTCAACCGATTCAGGGGCTACTAATGAGGTCACCTACCCTTAGTAGAGTCATGGACCTTACATTTGGAGGACATCTAGGGTCCTACAAGTTCATGGAAGCCCCTGGGCTACTATGGCATCACTCGGATCCAAGAAGTCATTCGGACGTCGTCAACCAGTCGGTCAGGCTTAAACACTCGAACGTGAAGAGGCAGAGGCGACGTGGGAACTCCAACGTTCGAAGGACTTAATTAGTATAAAGAGCTGTGAAGACTACGTTACCTGTAACGCCTTTAGTTAACGCAGTCATTACCAGTAACTCTAGTAGTTACCATCATTAAATGCCCTAGTAATGGCGCTCGGCTAGAGGTGGCGCACTCTATATAAGCCACCCCCGGCGCCAGAGCGAGGGTTACGAACTCCATGTATTCGGATACTCACTATAAGCAAACACTAAGCCTCGGGGCTCGAGACGTAGGGTCTTTACCACTTCCGAGTGGGGCCTGAACTCGTACATCCGAGTGTTACACTTGCGTCATAGCTAGGCTTCGTCCTCACTCTTACAACCGAGGTTTCTCTTTGCCACCTCTCCCCTTCTTCCGTGATTTCTTGGATTTCTTTGGAGCTCAGCTGCACCACCTTCCTTCGAATGCAATCTCCTACCTTGCTGCTTTCATTTCTCTCTTTGAAAATTTCCTCGGTTGTCCCCCCCCCCATTGGGGCCTTTCAAACACTTGTTCACGTGCCGAGTGATGACCGTGAAGAAGTCCGCGCGGACGGGGAAAAAAACCAATGTAGTTCAGCTATGTGGAGGCTTAGGTATCCAGTTGAGGGGGAACGGTAGCTTTCCGCAAATGAATTTCCCCGACACGGTCAAGGGTTGGCAGGGGACCTGGTTTTATTGCCAGGACATCCCAATCGATGAACGCCAGTAGGGTCTCCCGCCGTACTCGGGCGAGCGCATTCGGCGCCTCCCCAAGCTTAATGTGTCCAAGGAGCAGAAGGTCAACGTAGACATCCTTGTGATTGCGCTGGTTTCCCTCATGAACAAAGGCATCAACGGCCTGGACCTATTGGAGGTCTTCTTCTAGAGAAGAATTCATCCACTACAGGCCAGAGCCCATCCCATGTGGCTGTACTCGGGTCCGGGTGACTCCACGCGTACGCACCCGGAAGAGCTCAGCGCCCTGGCTGTGGAGAATAAACTCAAGGCCATCACTCCAGCCCAGGACAATCCCAGGGGCACTAGGCGAGTGCCTCCGTTCTCGGTTGATAACCCAGCGAATGAATTGAGTTCCGAATGTTGTTATTGTTTTCCGAATGCCTATTGATGAGATTTCTGACTGACATAGTTCTCATTCGACAGGCTTTCACGAGCATGGTGAGTCTGATTCCCGCCGTCAACAATGCCCCTGCTGATGTGGGGAGTGACAACGAGCGCCAAGAGGGCTCGGACGGTGAGGAGGACTATGTGGAGGACAGCGAGTAAGGTGGAGATGAAGAGGAAGAAGAGGAGGGATCGGACCCAGGTGACGAGGCGGAGTCTTCTCCGTCGGAGGAGCTCCTGCCCAAGCCTCGTAGCAAGGCGCGCCAAGAACCAGGGGTCCGAGGAGGCAACGCCAAAGGACCGGGTGGCGCCAAATCCTCCATGGCCGTCCTCTCCACTCGGACCTCGAAGCGAGGGCGAAGTGAGCCTGCCACGTCGCCTGAGAAGATTGCCAAGCAGTCGAAGATCACCACCAACAAACCTCGGAAGGTTGTCTTGCCCAAGACCAAGATGAATGTGCCAATGGACTTAGCGTAAGTATCTTTGAACCGACTGCCATCTCGAATTAGTAGCCGAGTGACCTAACATTCTGAGTGCTTTTGCTGCAGGGCTGACACGTCGATTGCTTCATTGGAGAAGGACAAGGCCGACGTCGATGCTGCATCTTCGAAAGGTAATTCTTGATTACACTCGGAAATGATTTTTGACTTCTGTGTTTCTTTTCGGAGTTTGCTATTGAATGATATTCGAATGTTCGCAGCACCGTGCGAAGTGATAGAGCTTGACGCAGACGACAGGGTCAACCCGTCGAATCCCTCCACCGACGTACACGTTGTGATGCGGGATGCTTCCCCTACCAAGGCGCCAACACCTACTCAGAGGGCCCTTTCTGGGGCTGGAACTTTACTCGGATCTCCTCTGCCAACTCCACCTGCGGCCAGCACCTTCAATCTGCCCCACGTCCCGGAAGACCAGGTGGGGCGAGCAAGGAGGCGCTGATCCAGCTAAGGCTGATGAACGACAAGCTGAAGGAGGCCCATGATGTCGGCGAGGCTCTGGAGAAGAACGTCCGAGTAAGTACTCTTGTGAGTACCTTCTTCAGTCAGAAATTTTGCGTCGTATGTATTTTTTGAAGTCCAAGTGGGTTTGCGTCAGGGGCACACCCACTAGGTGTTCACTGATTCCAGTGGGGGCGCGCTTAGCACACCCACTGGGTGTAGTCCCCGAGGTTGTCGTCGACTGAAACAGTCGACGGTAGTCTGAGAAACCGAATGACGTAGTTGTAGACATACTTGTTGAAGAGGATGCGGTGATGGTCTATGGACCAGAGCTTCTCGACGTTGACCGTCGGTGTGTAGAACACGTAGTTCTCCAGTGGGGGCGCGCTGAGTGCACCCACTGGGTGTAGTCCCCGAGGCTGCCGTCGGCTGAAGCAGTCAACGGTAGTCTTAGAGTCCGAATGCAATAAAATCTAATAAATAATCCCGAATGATGAGATACTTGTCGAAGAGGATGCGGTGATGGTCCATGGACCAGAGCCTCTCGATGTTGACCGTCGGGGTGCAGAACTTGTAGTTCTCTAGTGGGGGTGCGCTGAGTGCACCCACAGGGTGTAGTCCCCGAGGCTGCCGTCGACTGAAGTAGTCGGCGGTAGTCTTTGAGTCCGAATGGTTTTGAGTCTTGATCTTATATCCAATTGTCGTCACTGATGTTCCGTTGTTTCTTGTCAGTAGAGCGTGTGCGAGCTCGGGACCCGCTACAACGCCCTAGAGAAGGAGGTACATGACCTGCATCTAAACCTTGTGGCCGAGAATACCAAGTGCGCACGTCTGGAGCAAGAGAAACGTTCACTCAGAGGTAAGCGGGCCTTGCCTAATTGCTTTGAACTTGATCATTTTCCCAATCCAACTAAAAGTACTTTATTAGATGTACGTAGTGAAAATCTTCAACTTACTAAGAGACTCCGGGCTTCCATTTTTATAGAGACCATGAAGGAGGCCCTGGAGAAGAAAGACCAAGAACTAGTGTCTGCCCAGAAGGAAGCCAGTCGGGGATTGAAAGAAGCTGAGGACAAGATGAAGTCACTCGAGAAGTGGGAAGGAGAGAAGAAGGCGTTGGAAGAAGTCACCAAGAGGTCTACAACGGAAGTTGTCGAGGCTGAAACGAAGTTAAGACAGGCCGCTTCCAAGAAGCTCGAGTTGGAGAAGTTCATCGAAGAGTACTACAACGAGATGAACAAAAGACTCAAAGGTACGTGTCCGGCCCGACTGTATTTCAAGTCACTTCGATTTTCACTCGTCCTCCATTAACTCTCCTTTCCCATGTATCCGTCAGAACTCTGCGTGGATGTCGAAGAAGAAACTTCCAAGATCGAGAAAGAACTAGATCCGAGTGCGGGTATCCTTCGCGATAGCTCGGCCCTTGCATTGCTTCGTCTGGACGAACGCACTGCAGGGGTGAAAATCTTCCTCAACCGTTTATGCAATGCAGTCAAGGACGTCGACAAGGAGATCGCCCCCAGAGAGGAGTCCCCGAGCGACTTGGATGTCCTCATCAGACAACTGCAAGATGTCCCGCGCCGAGTGCAATCATGGAAGAAGTCCGCAGCACGTGCCGGTGCCGATATCACCCTTTCCCACGTCCGCGTGCATTGCAGAGGCGTAGACGAAGAGAAGCTGAAGTCGCTCAAGGTTGCCAACATGAAGAATGCCAAGATCGTGGATTTCATGGAGACGTTCTTGCCAGCAGCCACTCGGATTGCAGATTACATCGACCTCGACAACTTCACGGATGCAGCATCTCCGACCGCAGCCGAGTGAACCTCGGGGAAAAAAACTTTAAGTATCATTTGCCTCGGTATGCCGAGTGGTTTCTATAACCGTACATTCGTCGTGACTTAACGGCCACAACTATCTGCACTTTTGGTTTGAACTGCATGTCATTTGGATGTCTTTGTTTAACTGCTTTAGCTCTTGGCTCGATTATCACTCGGAGCAAAAAATTTACTTAGACGATCTTCGGATCGCAACTAAGTCCCCCGAGTGTGGATGATGTCCTCACTGAGAGTGGTTTTTGACTTAGGCGATTACAGGATCGCATCTAAGCCCCCGAGTGTGGATGATGTCCTCGCTCGGAGTGCTAGGGTTTGGCTTGGGTTCTGTCTGGGGCTAACTCGGTGAGATTGAAATGGGAAACTTGGTGGCACCGAGTTTGGTAGTTTATGTATTTGGACACAATCTTTTGTGAGAGTTTGGTTGAGGCTTTTGGTGGCAAATCTCTAAGCACTTTGAGCAACCAGATCATTTCAATATTCCATCTCCTTTTAATAGTATTGACTTTCATATGGACTCAATTGTGATTGCTCACATAAAACAAAATGTAGAGTCTTGTAGCTTTTGCCAATAGGATTCATTTCCATCTCGAGGATTCTTCTCATAATTCCCATCCACTTCTATCTTTGGATTTTATCTAAAATAGACTAGATAAAACTGTTAGTCAAAGAGATAATGTATGTTGTCATTAACTTCAAAATCTCCAAGGGAGCATTTGTGCTTTCAAGTGTCGAACACCTTGCAGTCATGGTGAAGACGCAGATGGGAGGAGAACCTCGAGCTTCCCCACAAGCAGTTGACAAGGTTGGCGTTGGCGGTCGACACCCTGCTGCTATGCAGCGCTTGCCGGAAGGTGTTGAGGTCGATGTGCGTCGTCACCGACCGTTGCTTCTCTCCGCACTGGAAGAGCCACGGACACCGACCAAAAAACTCCTCCGAAACGCATGTGTGGGGGCTGGCTATGGTACGGGGTGGTCGTGGTGTGGGCGGCCTGGAAAGTTTGGCGAGGAAGACGACTGGGGAATATGGGTAGGGCGGCGGCGGCGATGGCGGGGCGGTAGGAGGGGCAGGAGAAGAGAAAAAAGGGTTGTGTCCTGAAAGGGCGCACCAGGGGATGACAAGTACGCGCGTCCCGCCTGTCCACGTGCTGTCCGTTTTGATGGAAACGCGACCTAAATTTAAACCGAAAATTAGGCGAAAGCGGACATAAAAGAACAAACGTCTGTTTGCTCCTGCGCGTTGGCCGGATTCATATCCTTTTACCTTAAACGGACGCGGTCGGACTCACGCGTTGGCCGGATTCGTATCCTTTACCTTAAACGGACGCGGCCGGACCATTTGAGTCGTGCCTTGGAGTTGGTCTTACTTAACATTTCAGAAAAAATGCCTAATTCACATGACACTTTGTGTGATACTCCCATTTGGGGCACTGTCCGTCCCTGACACATCACCTGAGGCGATAGTCGTGCCCACGGACGACGCTTGCCTGCTCCCCTCCCGTGCTCCCATCCATGCTCCCCATCGCGGATTCTTCATCTGATGGCTGGAGCGGTTTTCCTTCCCCACGTGTTTTATCTGCCAAAAAAAACCACGAAGCTCCCGTATTTCCTTTTGCCCCATACGTATTCGCTAGTCTTTCGCCTTCCCTGCCAACAGTCGACCGTGGGGAGCAGAGGCATCGAGTGGATTGGCTACCACCGCCCCGCCCCGTCCCGTCGTCGAGGCCTCCAGCGGGAGGTCCGCCAGCGTGAAAGGAGGAGCGCGACAAGCCCTAGTTGGGCTTGAAGCTGCTGTCCACTGCCCTGTCTCGCCGCAGCTATGGTGCCGCGCCCGTCCCAGATTGCGGCTTCTCCCGCCGCAAGACCGGCTCCTCCTCTTCATTCGTCCTCGCACCAAAGGCCAGTTCTTGGAGTAGCTTGCGATGGGGGCAGCCATGGTGGAGCTCGGGTGGGGATAGTGGTGGATCCGCCACTGAAGACCACGACGGCGGTGGCAGGGCAGAGGCCGTGGCAAAAGGCGAGGGCGGCCACCATCCAGCGGGTCTTCGGTGCCCCAACACCGTTCACGCGGCTGCCGACCTAGCCTACTACGCGCCATGGTCAGTACGGCAACTCACCCTCGCTCCCTTCCATCCTCCTCTCTACTGTTTTGTGCAGAATACAGATGTCCCCTCTGGTTTCTTTGTCATTCAGTTCGCATCTGAGCAAGTCAACAGCTAGCTACTACCAATTGAGCACACATGTACACATCGGGGCCTTGCAACTTAATTTGTTCCATACAGTGATTCGTTAAAAGCTCATATTATGTGAGTGCAAAATTATGGACCAAAATTAGTTTCTAAATGTCCTGGATACCTAGTTAGCTGAGTTTTAGTTGATAATTCATTTCTATCACCGTTTTCTGCATACTGAAGGTGCTCAATTTGATATATTTTAAAGATGTGTAATTTTAGAGGCAACAAAATACATAGTTCAAACACAGTGGATTCAGACATGGGAATATCTTGCATTACACAAAATGCTGACTGTCATGTACTGGTTGAAAATAAACTGAAATTCAATTAATTGCTGATTGATATAGATAGTCTCCTTCAATCCATGGTCGTATACTCAGAGGTTCTAATAGAATTGCACACAAGTACATGACATAAAAATCTATAACTTTGATTAAGCTGGCTTTTGTTGTTGGGAGAATGGTAGATTTTGTCATGGCGTCATCGTCAGGGTAGAGGTACCAATGGTAGGATTTTGTTGGTGAAAAAATGATAGATTCCGTCCGAGCATCATCATAGGGGTACAAGTACCACTGGTAGGAGTCTGCTATTGAAAGAATGAAAGATTCTGTCCTGGCATCATCGTAGGGCTAGAGGTACCAATGGTAGGATTCTGCTGATGAAAGAATGGTAGATTCTGTCCTGCCATCATCATAGGGGTAGAAGTACCACTAGTAGGAGTCTGCTGTTGGATGAATACTGTATTTCTTCCTGGCATCATGAAAGCACAACATGCTCCCTTAGTGGTTTTGATAATTCATGACAACATACATTGTCTCTTGGACTAATATTTTTACCTAGTGTATTTCAGATAAAGTCCATAGAGAAGGGCTGGCAAAAGGATTGTGGAGATTGTGGAATACCCCAAGCAAGAAAATGGATTGGCAAAGCTTCAAGGAAAAGGACTCTACATTTTACATTTGTGAGAAATCACTTTGAGTCCATAGGAAAGCCAATACTATTAAAAGGGGGTAAGGTTTTGTTGGTGAACAAAATGCTCATACGTGCACAAGTGATAGTCACCAAAAACACCCACAAGCTCTCCCACCAAAGTCTGTCTAAAGCCAAATACTCAAAATCGGTGCAACCAACATTTCCATCCTGGTGCCATCGATTCTCAACCTCAGACAGACTCAGCCAAACCCTAGCCACTTCGGTGCAACCGATTCAATCCCGGTGCCACCGAGTTTAGGTTGCCAACTCTCTGTTACGCAAATTCACAATATCGGTACCACCGAGATTGTTGGATCGGCGTCACCGAGTTTGGGAATCTGACCATTGGTCACCTTATCGGTGCAATCGAGTTTCCTATATCGGTCTCACCGAGATTCAAAAGTTGCCACTTTTGCTCACTTCGGTACCACCGAGATTAACACATCGGTGTCACCGACTTGGTCATTTTGTGTGTAACGGTTGGATTTTTGGGGATGCCTATATATACCCCTCCACCACTACCTACTCGAAAGAGAAGCACTCAGAACTATTCCATACTTGCCCCATCCAGTTTTCTGAGAGAGAACCACCTATTCTTGTGTTGAGGTCAAGATCTTCCACTCCAACCATATGGATCTTGATTTCTAGCCTCCCCAAGTTGCTTTCCACCAATCCCATCTCTTCCACCAAGTCAAATCTGTGAGAGAGTGATTGTGTGTTGAGGAGTCTATCATCTTGAAGCACAAGAGCAAGGAGTTCATCGACATTACCGAGCCTATTACCTTTTGGAGGGTGGTGCCTCCTAGATTGGTTAGGTGTCGCTTGGGAGCCTCCTACTTCGTGTTGTGGAGTTGAACCAAGAAGTTTGTAAGGGCAAGGAGATCGCCTACTTCGTGAAGATCTACCCATAGTGAGGCTAGTCCTTCGTGGACGGAAGTCGTTATGGAATAGTCAAGGTTGCTACTTCGTGGACCCTTATGGGTGGAGCCCTCCGTGGACTCTCGCGACCGTTACCCTCCGTGGGTTGAAGACTCCATGAACGTGGACGTATGATAGCACCACCTATCGGAACCACGGGAAAAATCCTTGCGTCTCCAATTGTGTTCGATCTCCATATCTCTACTCTTTACTTCATGTGCAATGTCTTTACTTTCCGCTGCCATATTTGTTGACATGCATGTCTAGGGTATATAGACTTGCTAGATTTGCTAAAACTGTGAAAATCTGCCAACCAATTAACTTGGGAAAAGGTTAGGTTTTAAATTCATGCTAGTAGTCTATTCACCCCCCCTCTAGACACTCTTCTAGTGATCCCTCACATCACCGTAGGGGTCGACAGACCAATGGATTGTTGCATACTTGAGTTGTATTGTGCTAAATAGGGGTACACCTGATTTGGTGGAGCTCCCAGATGAACCTATGCAGGTAAATAGCAAAGCTTAGGTCATAGGTGATTGAAAATGAGAAATAGTTTAAAAAGTACACTTCTTATACCATTTGGGCTGGGTTGTACTGTGGTAGATACCCAGGCATTTGGTTTGTCAAAGGCATTTCAGGTCGTTGTTGTAAAGAATCGACTGTCTTCTTTTTTTTCTTTGATTTTGCTTTCTCCGTGCCACCAATGGGTCTTCCTGATCCTGGTACAATTATTTCTCCAAATTGACCCTATGAACATTAATAGCAAAGCTTAGCGTCGCTGAAGTTTGGAAAGGAGATAAAGTCAAAAAGCTTAGAATTCTTATACCATTAAGATTGGGTTATACGTAGGCATTTGATTTGTGAAAGGCATTTCAGGTTGTAGTTGTGAAGAATCATCTATCTTCTCTTTCTTTGTTGTCTTTGCTTTCTCCAAGCCACCAACAGGTCTCGCTGATCCTCGTACAGTCTTCTCCTTGACCTTCATACCTGTTGGCATGTGAAGCCCCTCATTATGCTTTGAAACTCTAGTAGAGTCGATGTTTGGGCCTGCAACCATAAAGTTAAATGTAACTCTTACTTTGGAAATACTATATGCAACTAGTACTATAGTATATAACTATATACCTTGTGAAACAGAGGAGTCACCCAAATCCGGAGTTGGGTCTGGATCAACTCTAATTTTTAAGCTTTGCTCCACATCTCGTGCTAGCTGTTCTGCGCATTTAGCAGCCATATCATATGTTTCATCGGACTCTGCGGCGCGAGCAGCTATGTGGATAAACATTCTGCACAGTTCCTTGTAAAGGTCGACATTCTACTTCGTGTTGTGGAGTTGAACCAAGAAGTTTGTAAGGGCAAGGAGATCGCCTACTTCGTGAAGATCTACCCATAGTGAGGCTAGTCCTTCGTGGACGGAAGCTGTTATGGAATAGTCAAGGTTGCTACTTCGTGGACCCTTATGGGTGGAGCCCTCCATGGACTCTCGTGACCGTTACCCTGCGTGGGTTGAAGACTCCATAAACGTGGACGTACGATAGCACCACCTATCGGAACCATGGGAAAAATCCTTGCGTCTCCAATTGTGTTTGATCTCCATATCTCTACTCTTTACTTCATGTGCAATGTCTTTACTTTCCGCTGCCATATTTGTTGACATGCATGTGTAGGGTATATAGACTTGCTAGATTTGCTAAAACTGTTAAAATCTGCCAACCAATTAACTTGGGAAAAGGTTAGGTTTTAAATTCCTGCTAGTAGTCTATTCACCCCCCCTCTAGACACTCTTCTAGTGATCCCTCAATTGGTATCAGAGCATTGGTCTCCATTGCTTCGGTCTAATCACCGAGGAGGAAGATGGATGTGTCTAGTATAGGGAGTTTGAGTTGTAGAGTGCCCATTCTTGATGGAGAGTACTATAGTCAATGGAAAACCTTGATGCTTAAGCTGTTTAATGAATTTCAATTGAGCAAATATGTCAAGTGCCCCTATGTACCTCCCATTGATCCTTTGCATCCCACACACGAAGAGGAAGTTGATATGCTATGCAATCTTAGAACTGTCAATCTCATTGTTAGAGCTTTGCCTAGAAATGTGCTCAATCAAATGAAGAATTTTGTATGTGCTTACACCTTGTGGAATGACTTGGAGAAACGATATCCAAGTTATTCATTGAGTAATCTTGATGAAATTCTTCATAAAGCTATTGCCTTCCACAAAATGACGCCTAGTGATCCTAAATTTGATGATTGTTTATTTGAGCTTAGAGACCTCATGCGTGCTAAAGGAGATGTCACAACTATCAACAATATCATTGTAGAAGTCCTTCGTATTCATAAACTTGAACATTGTCATGATCACCATCCTAACGAATCTCTTGCTCTTTTTGACGAGGATTTCCCACTTGATGATGACAATGTGGAACATGGCTACTATGATGAAGATGAGCTATTCGACATCGAGTATGAGAAGATCATGAAGAATCTAAGTCTCATGGCAAACTTCAAGGATTACATGTCCGGAGGAAAAGAGTGGATTCTCGATAGCGGATGTACCGATCATATGACCGGAAATAGAAAAATGTTTGAAGAGATCACGCCAAACCATGGACCGCGAAGGTACGTAACGTTTGGAGACAACTCCAAGGGTAAGGTACTTGGTCTTGGTAAGGTGGCCATATCCCATGATAGCTCTATCTAAAATGTTATGCTTGTTGAATCTCTTGGCTACAATCTTCTTTCCGTATCTAGACTTGCCGACTTTGGTTTTAATGTGCTATTCACGAAAATAGATTGCCAAGTGTTTCGTCAAGATAATCATAAAATGGTCTTTACCGGTTTCCGTAGAGGTGATCTATACATTGTTGACTTCACTAAGAGATCCAAACCTCGCACTTGTTTAATTGCTAAATCCTCTAAAGGTTGGCTTTGGCATAGAAGACTAGGACATGTTGGCATGCGTAATTTAGACAAGCTTATCAAAGGTGATCATATACTTGGTGTTAAAGATGTTATCTTTGACAAAGATAGACTTTGTAGTGCTTGTCAAGCTGGAAAGCAAGTAGGTGGAAGTCATCCCGTTAAGAATATCATGACTACTAGGAGACCACTCGAGTTACTTCACATGGATCTGTTTGGTCCCAACGCTTACAAGAGTCTCGGTGGAAATTCCTATGGTCTAGTTATAGTTGATGATTTTTCCAGATTTACGTGGGTATTCTTTCTTGATGATAAGTCGCAGGTTCAAAAGATCTTCAAGAACTTCGCTCGCAAAGCGCAAAATCAGTTTGGAGTGAAGATCAAGAAGGTTCGGAGCGATAACGGATCGGAGTTCAAGAACACCCATGTGGATACCTTCCTTGACGAAGAAGTTATCTCACATGAGTTCTCGGCTACGTACAGGCCTCAACAAAATGGAGTTGTTGAGAGGAAGAACCGGACGCTCATTGAGATGGCAAGAACAATGCTTGACGAATACAAGACGCCAAGACACTTTTGGGCAGAAGCCGTGGAAACAGCATGTCATGCCACAAACCGACTTTACTTGCATAAGCTTCTCGGTAAAACGGCATACGAGCTACTCACCGGTAACAAACCCCAAGTTGGATACTTTCGGGTATTCGGCTCAAAGTGCTAGATTCTTGATAAGCATCGTCGTACTAAATTTGCTCCTAAACCTCATGAAGGATTCCTACTTGGTTACGAATCGAACTCTCACACTTACCGTGTCTACAACAACTTCACTCGAAAAGTTGAAGAGACGGTAGATGTGAAGTTTGATGAATCTAATGGTTCGCAAGTCGAACAATTACCAAATGATGTAGGTGATAAGGACCCTTCGGAAGCTATCCAAGATCTGCCCATCGGCAAGATTCGTCCCATGGAGGTGAAGGAAAGTACTTCATCAACTCAAGTGGAAGCCCCTACTTCACGTCAAGGTGAACCACAACATGACATGGAGGCATCCACAAGCGGTACACGACACGATGATGAAGAGGAGGAAGTACATCATGAAGATCCACCACAACCACCTTCACCACCACCTCAAGGGAACGACACCTTCAACAACAACGAAGATGAAGGAGATGATGATGAAGAAGAAGCTCCACCATCCAACAATCGGAAGCTGGCCCGAGTTCGAGCACAAGTGACCAAGAACCATCCCCTAAACCAAATCTTTGGTGACATCCAAACCGGGAGAATCACTCGCTCTAAAACTCGTCTAGCTAACTTTTGTGAGCATTATTCTTTCATCTCTAGCATTGAGCCCTTGAAGGTAGAACAAGCTCTTGAAGACGCGGATTGGGTGAACGCGATGCATGAATAGCTTCACAACTTCGAGAGGAACGAAGTGTGGACACTCGTGGAGAAGCCCAAGGATGAGCAAAACATCATCGGAACCAAATGGGTGTTTCGGAACAAGCAAGACGAAGACGGTCAAGTCGTGCGCAACAAGGCTCGTCTCGTAGCCCAAGGATATACGCAAGTCGAAGGTATGGACTACGGTGAGACCTACGCCCCCGTTGCTAGACTTGAAGCTATTCGCATTCTTCTTGCCTATGCTAATCACCATGATATCACGCTTTATCAAATGGACATTAAAAGTGCCTTTTTGAATGGTGAGATTGAAGCAGAAGTCTATGTTAAGCAACCACCTGATTTTGTGAATCCTAAGAAACCTAATCATGTTTACAAGCTTCGTAAAGCCCTTTATGGTCTTAAGCAAGCCCCTCGTGCTTGGTACAAATGCTTAACGAAGTTTCTCATTGAAAAATGTTTTGAAATTGGTAAAATTGATGCAACCTTGTTCACTAAGAGAGTTAATGGTGAATTATTTATATGCCAAATCTATGTGGATGATATTATCTTTGGATCTACTAACCCACAATTTAGTGAAAGATTTGGAAGGTTGATGTCCGAGAAGTATGAGATGTCTATGATGTGTGAGCTGAAATCCTTTCTTGGTTTGCAAATCAAGCAAATGAAAGAAGGAACTTTCATCTCTCAAACTAAGTATACCAAGGACTTGATCAAGAAGTTCAACATGCAGGAGTGCAAAGGTATGAAAACCCCAATGCATACTAGTGGACATGTTGATCTTACCAGAGAGGATGAACCGGTTGATCAAAAGGTTTATCGATCTATGATTGGTTCACTGCTATATCTATGTGCCTCTCGTCCCGATATTATGCTTAGTGTTTGCATGTGTGCTAGATATCAAGCTGCACCTAAAGAGTGTCATCTTTTGGCCGTGAAACGTATTGTGAGATACTTGATACAAACACCAAACTTTGGCATTTGGTATCCCAAAGGATCTTCCTTTAACCTTGTTGGCTATTCCGATTCGGATTATGCCGGTGACAAGGTTGATAGAAAATCCACCTCGGGTACTTGTCAATTTTTGGGTAGATCTCTTGTGTCTTGGTCCTCCAAGAAACAAAACTCGGTATCTTTATCTACTGCCGAAGCTGAGTATATTGCTGCTGGATCTTGTTGTGCACAATTACTATGGATGACACAAACGCTTAAGGATTATGGAATCCATGTTAAAAATGTTCCATTACTTTGTGACAATGAAAGTGCTATTAAAATTGGTTATAATCCTGTGCAACATTCTCGAACTAAACATATTCAAGTTAGACATCATTTCATTCGTGATCATGTTGCCAAAGGAGATATTGATCTTAAGCATGTTCGCACTAACAAGCAATTGGCCGATATCTTTACTAAGCCACTTGATGAGAAAACATTCTGTTATTTGAGGAGTGAGTTGAACATCATTGATGCTTCAAACTTGAGCTAGACTCACTCGGTTGCATGCAAGGGCATAAGCTTTCTTGATATTTCCATGTTGACCCTAACATGTTATCTTGTGCCATGGAATTCTATGCTCCCTTGTATTGCATCTAACCCTTTTGTAGGTACTTGGAAGAATCTCATTCCACAAGATTGCCATCAACTCAAATCATAAGCAATCTTGTCATGACCAAGTATCCACAATCCCTCTTTGTGATGGAAGGAAGAAAACACCTCAATCATATCCTTGACATACATTTATAATTCTTAATTTGGTATCATGTCAAATGGATATATCTATTGCCCTTCCTTGCATGACTAACCTTTGTAGGTGACAAGTGTACTAAAACGAGAAGGGTTGCTCCCAACTCAAGATGATCTTCATCAACCTCGAGCATCCTCAACAAGTTCACCTACGAGCAACGTCATCAACTTCACTCAAAGGTATGTACTCATATCCTTGAAAAGGCTTTGCTCCAAGTCATGAGCTAAAGCAACTCAAGTGATATGAAGACATTAAAATGCTTAATCGAAAAATGGTAACCCCATTTTGAGCTTAACATAGAGTATGACCTATGATCAAGTATTCTTACTTGGCTCCTAAGTCAATATACTCTAATATAGGTGACCTAGTCACCGCCCATCATCTAGTTAAGTATCTTGTTTGGTTCATTCTCTATTTTGCGAAGACTTCTTGGAACCACTCAAATCTTCTCTAGTTGATATCTCTTTGTAAAAACTTGTGCATTCCCTTTAAAAAATTCTCTGTTGACGCCTTGAAAACAGAAACTTGGTCCCTTATTTCTGTTGCTGATTTAGCCTCGGAGCCGCCGATACATATTTCTCGGTTCTACCGAAATTCTTCGTTACCACCGATTGATCTGTCTCGGAGTCACCGACTTTTTCTTTTCTTATCTATGTTTCTTTTGTAATCTTTTAAGCAATACTTCTGTTACTTCGATGACCCCGTTAATAATAATAAAAAAACGGGGGAGAATAACAAAAGATAATCTTAGGGAGAGAATTTCTTTATTCAAGGATCCCTGCCTTAACGGAAGAAGGGGGAGAATAACAAAATCTTACAACATCTCAAAGGGAGAGAAACTATTTTCCATGATTCCCTCAGTTTTCCTTTCTATGAACCCTACATTCAGTGACCCTTGTTCTCAAGGATCCCTTCTCAGTCAATGATCCCTGTATCCATCCCTGTTTTTGACCTTTTTGGAAATTAATGCCAAAGGGGGAGAAGAACAAAGCTTCATGCTAAAGGGGAGATACATGCTTATGCAAAGGGGGAGATATGATCAAGGGGGAGAGCCAATATCAATATTCATACTCACTTAAACAAGGGGAGAATATCAAAGTAGGAGGAGAAGACAAATTTGGAAGTTTACCTTTCTCACCCTATCCAATCCCAATATCTACATGCTGAGATTCAGGGGGAGAGGATGTTCTACTATTGTCATATCTAAGGGGAGAAAGAAATAAGTTCGGAGACATATCAATCTTAAGAAATGCTATCTTCTATATGTTCTCCATATCTTGGTACTGTTGAGTTCTATTGCCTTTGATTGGTAGAATACTCTTGTGTTTCCTAACATTGTTTTCTCAAGTGTGTTTCTACTACTAGAATGCTCAAGAACTCAAGGTAAGTATATGCATCATACCCTTTATCAAGATGATCTCTTGCTTCTTGCACATATTGTTTGCAAGAGTGAAGTCTTGAACAAGGATACATCTCATTCATATATGTTTGATGCATATGGCCAAGATACACATGACTTATTATATCCCTTCATCCATATGTGTGTCCATGCATTCCAAAGCAACTATCCTTTAAAGGACTGCACACATTTAGGGGGAGCAAATCTAAGTCATGTGTCTCTCAAAGTCTTCATTATATCCATGCATATCTTTATTTGAAGCTTTGATTGTATGTTGTCATCAATTACCACAAAGGGGGAGATTGAAAGCACAACATGCTCCCTTGGTGGTTTTGATAATTCATGACAACATACATTGTCTCTTGGACTAATACTTTTACCTAGTGTATTTCAGATAAAGTCCATAGAGAAGGGCTGGCAAAAGGATTGTGGAGATTGTGGAATACCCCAAGCAAGAAAATGGATTGGCAAAGCTTCAAGGAAGAGGACTCTACATTTTACATTTGTGAGAAATCACTTTGAGTCCATAGGAAAGCCAATACTATTAAAAGGGGGTAAGGTTTTGTTGGTGAACAAAATGCTCATACGTGCACAAGTGATAGTCACCAAAAACACCCACAAGCTCTCCCACCAAAGTCTGTCTAAAGCCAAATACTCAAAATCGGTGCAACCAACATTTCCATCCCGGTGCCACCGATTCTCAACCTCAGACAGACTCAGCCAAACCCTAGCCACTTCGGTGCAACCGATTCAATCCCGGTGCCACCGAGTTTAGGTTGCCAACTCTCTGTTACGCAAATTCACAATATCGGTACCACCGAGATTGTTGGATCGGCGTCACCGAGTTTGGGAATCTGACCGTTGGTCACCTTATCGGTGCAACCGAGTTTCCTATATCGGTCTCACCGAGATTCAAAAGTTGCCACTTTTGGTCACTTCGGTACCACCGAGATTAACACATCGGTGTCACCGACTTGGTCATTTTGTGTGTAACGGTTGGATTTTTGGGGATGCCTATATATACCCCTCCACCACTACCTACTCGAAAGAGAAGCACTCAGAACTATTCCATACTTGCCCCATCCAGTTTTCTGAGAGAGAACCACCTATTCTTGTGTTGAGGTCAAGATCTTCCACTCCAACCATATGGATCTTGATTTCTAGCCTCCCCAAGTTGCTTTCCACCAATCCCATCTCTTCCACCAAGCCAAATCTGTGAGAGAGTGATTGTGTGTTGAGGAGTCTATCATCTTGAAGCACAAGAGCAAGGAGTTCATCGACATTACCGAGCCTATTACCTTTTGGAGGGTGGTGCCTCCTAGATTGGTTAGGTGTCGCTTGGGAGCCTCCTACTTCGTGTTGTGGAGTTGAACCAAGAAGTTTGTAAGGGCAAGGAGATCGCCTACTTCGTGAAGATCTACCCATAGTGAGGCTAGTCCTTCGTGGACGGAAGCCGTTATGGAATAGTCAAGGTTGCTACTTCGTGGACCCTTATGGGTGGAGCCCTCCGTGGACTCTCGCGACCGTTACCCTCCGTGGGTTGAAGACTCCATAAACGTGGACGTACGATAGCACCACCTATCAGAACCACGGGAAAAATCCTTGCATCTCCAATTGTGTTTGATCTCCATATCTCCACTCTTTACTTCATGTGCAATGTCTTTACTTTCCGCTGCCATATTTGTTGACATGCATGTGTAGGGTATATAGACTTGCTAGATTTGCTAAAACTGTTAAAATCTGCCAACCAATTAACTTGGGAAAAGGTTAGGTTTTAAATTCATGCTAGTAGTCTATTCACCCCCCCTCTAGACACTCTTCTAGTGATCCCTCACATCATCGTAGGGGTTGACAGACCAATGGATTGTTGCATACTTGAGTTGTATTGTGCTAAACAGGGGTACACCTGATTTGGTGGAGCTCCCAGATGAACCTATGCAGGTAAATAGCAAAGCTTAGGTCATAGGTGATTGAAAATGAGAAATAGTTTAAAAAGTACACTTCCTATACCATTTGGGCTGGGTTGTACTGTGGTAGATACCCAGGCATTTGGTTTGTCAAAGGCATTTCAGGTCGTTGTTGTAAAGAATCGACTGTCTTCTTTTTCTTCTTTGATTTTGCTTTCTCCGAGCCACCAATGGGTCTTCCTGATCCTGGTACAATTATTTCTCCAAATTGACCCTATGAACATTAATAGCAAAGCTTAGCGTCGCTGAAGTTTGGAAAGGAGATAAAGTCAAAAAGCTTAGAATTCTTATACCATTAAGATTGGGTTATACGTAGGCATTTGATTTGTGAAAGGCATTTCAGGTTGTAGTTGCGAAGAATCATCTATCTTCTTTTTCTTTGTTGTCTTTGCTTTCTCCAAGCCACCAACGGGTCTCGCTGATCCTCGTACAGTCTTCTCCTTGACCTTCATACCTCTTGGCATGTGAAGCCCCTCATTATGCTTTGAAACTCTAGTAGAGTCGATGTTTGGGCCTGCAACCATAAAGTTAAATGTAACTCTTACTTTGGAAATACTATATGCAACTAGTACTATAGTATATAACTATATACCTTGTGAAACAGAGGAGTCACCCAAATCCGGAGTTGGGTCTGGATCAACTCTAATTTTTAAGCTTTGCTCCACATCTTGTGCTAGCTGTTCTGCGCATTTAGCAGCCATATCATATGTTTCATCGGACTCTACGGCGCGAGCAGCTATGTGGATAAACATTCTGCATAGTTCCTTGTAAAGTTCGACATTCTTGCTTTTAGATCCTTGTGCAGATTGTGATTGCTTGTTATCTCTAGAACTTTCGCATCAATTGTCCATCTTTTCAATATATCTTGTTCAGGGATATACTTGATATTGTTAATATCAAGTATCTTCAAGCAATGAGAGCAGAGGATTCTTGCAAATTCAAACTTCTTGCAACTGCAATTGACTTTTTCTTCGTTTGGATAAAAGCTGACAACATGCTCACGTTGCGTTCCATGAAATTTTACCGTATAAACCTTCTTCTGTTTATCACTTGAATCACAAAGAAATGTGTCATAGTTCAGGGTCCGAAGCACTTGCTCCTGAAACATCTTGAATATTGCGGGAGTATATGTAGTTGCGGCTTGCCTTAACACATAGCTACCTTCTGCCTTCAGCTTGGGAGTATTTTGTGAAGCCTTGAAGTCACACTTGACCTCTACAAATCTTTTATCCGCAACTAGACGCTCAAAATGCTCGAAAAACGTAAGCATGTCATATTTAGTACTAATGTACCGCTTTAGTTCATTATTCATGCTTTCACTTCTTTGGGTAGTGCTCATGTGGGCTGAGAATGTATTTCTGCCATACACTAGTGCCCATTGCTCCCTTTTCTCAAACAGCCTTTGCAGCCACGTATTGTCACGTAGTCCATATCTGTCTAGCATTCTATTCCATTCATTTATAAAATCGTCTTCTTCCTCAATATCATAGATACAATGCTGAAAATCAGCATTGCACTTCTTATATTCTTCAAGAACCCCAGCAAGGTGCTTGCAAGCATTTTGATTCATATGCCACACACAAAGTCTATGGTGAGGCCGAGGAAGGACTTTACTGATTGCCTTGGCCATTGCTGCATCTTCATTGGTCAGAACAGTCCTTGGATGTTTCCCAGACATAGCTATTAGAAATGTCCTAAAAATACAACCAAAACTTTCAGCAGTTTCATCATAGAGAAGTGTAGCACCAAAGACCATAGTTTTCTTGTGATTATTCACCCCGACTATCAAACCAAAGGGACGCCCATCATCTAGTTTCCTATATGTGGTGTCAAAGCGTATAACATCACCAAACATTGCATAGTCTGATATCATTTTTGAGTCAGCCCAGAAAATATTAGTTATCAGATCATCCTCATCAATTTGAATTGAATAGAAAAAATTGGCATCTTCTTTTACCTTCTTCTCCATGTATTCTAACACACACCCTGTGTCTCCTTTCTTTGCTTGCAGTGTTCTCTTAGAATGCAGACGGTTTTTCATATCTTCAGGTGCAAACCCAAGATTTGGAAGTCCACATGCTTCTTTGGCCATAAGATCTATAGTTGCTTTATTTGAAATGCCTACAGACTTTGCGACTTCAGCGTTTGCTATTTGTGCTTCTGTGACTTTCCTTTGGGATCTTAAGTATAGGGCCATGTCTCCGGTAGCAAGAGGATGTTTATGTGCTGCCTCAAATTCGTACACACAATATAATCCGTTTTTGAGAGTTATCTTCATATGGGCTTGACAACCACATCGTGTTTCGGGCCTACTATAACTGAAAGAATCCTCTCTGCTATCTTCAACACGGAATCCTATCAATTAAAGTAATTAGCTTAGTAAATCCAAAAGTAATAGTATAACCAAAACAAAATATAAGCAACCCATACCTTGACGGGAGCACGTAAATTGTATTACAGTAGTATTCTTCACTTTATGGTGACTCCCTCTTCGGATGCTAAAACCAGTAGCTTTTGCATATTTGTTATAAAAGGAGTAGGCCTCCTCTTCAGATAAAAATGTCATGTCAACCTTTGATAACCTGTTGTCAATACAATTTGTTGCAACATTTTCTTGCACATCCTGTATGAATTAGTATTCAATTTTGTTAATGCACATTTTCACATATGTTGTATTGTGCTTACCATGCGTGATTTTACTGCATTTATGAAGCAACACAAATGGTTTGTGATCGTGATTGACATTTTCAATTTTGTTTTCATCTGGGAGAATTAACGTTCTACAATCATGAAGGAATTTTTGATTTTTTCAGCAGGAAAAAATAATCAATAGATTCTACAAGGAAAAGAACAACAAAAAGAGATCATGAAGACTATACTTTTGGTCCCTGAGATTCATCACCGTCCTCATGGATCTGAGGATCGATGCTTGAAGGAGCCATGGGGAACAAGACCTGATTGATGCACCTTAGCCTCCTGTAAATTTCCTCCTTCCTCCTGATATCGAACTTGTTTGATGTGCTTCTGCCAAGGATCTTGTTCCTGATTGATGTGGGTGATCTAATACGGTGGTGAGATTTGTGTGTTTCCTGGATAATCAGGAATATGTGTGTTTCCGTCTGGATTAACACAAGTCTAACAGGTTTGGCGCCCAAACCTCTTTGTTCTGTATGTTGGCGGCAAAAAATTGAGATTAGCCTCCTTTTCCCTCCAGATTAGTGCAGCGGAAGTATTGCCAAGTATTACAGACAGATAACCAAAAGAGAATACGAGTTTTTTATGTTTTTTCTTTCACTGGAAAAGGGACGTGGGTGGAGATAAGCTGCGCAGCCGTTGGATGTAAAATAAGTCACGGGGAGCACGGATGGGAGCACGGAAGGGGAGCAGGCAAGCCCCGTCCCGTGGCCACGCCGAGGCCGAGCCACGTCCTCCGCGCACCCACCGAACCGATCAACGAACAGCCTTTTCTTCCCACTGACACCGCGTCGCTCCCTGCAAACACTCACTGACATGTCGCCGTAGCCACGATCGGCCCTACCGCGCAGGCGCACCGAGGCTTCACGCTAAGTCGTCAGCTCCCTGGCCTTATTCCCTTCTCTTCTCTCCCTCTCTCTCTCTTCCCCTTCCTTGCTTTCCTCTGCTTCCGGTCGGTTCGTGTTCGTGCGTGTCCTTTTTTGCGTGCGTACAAATATATACTCGCCAAGTTTCTCGGAAAGGAGCCCCTTCCCTTCCCCGCCTCAATTCCCACCTCCGACCAACCGATTCTTATCCAGTTTCTGCTTCTGCCGATTCGATTCAATTCAATTCGGCCCTTCCTTGCCCGATTGGATTTGGATTCGATCCGCTGTTGCTGGTTCGAGCTTCCAGCGGGGGGTTTGGAATCTGTTGGATCTGATTTGGTTTATCCGCTCCGCTTCTCTGTCCATCAGCAAATCGCTCGCTACTCCGCGGATTAGCCTCTCTTAGGTTTCCTGCTGGGTTCCTACCATTTGGATACGCTCGTCCTGATCTTTGGATGATTCCGATCGATTTCGCACCAAAACCGCCGATTTTTCACCCCCAGGACAGCGATTCCTCGTAGCTGTGGCGGTGGATCCATGGCTGGGGAGAAGTCGCCTCGCGCTTTCTCGATGGAAGAGTTACCGGGCCACCTCATCGGGGAGGTACTGAGCTCCGGCAGGCTCGCCGCTGGTGACCTCGCCAGGCTTGAGGCTACCTGCCGCGCCCTCCGCCCTCTCGCTGAGCAAGCCGCTTCGCGGTTATGCGCAGCGCGCATGGCCTGCTCCGTCATTGGGCCTGCGGCTAGTGGGGAGCTCCTCGCAAGATGTGGCGGTAGCTGGAAGAAGGTGCTGAGGTTCCTGCAGTCAGTGGAGCAATCCTTCGACACCGTACATACCTCGTCCGGCAAGGTGAGGACCCTTTCTTTCTCATTTACTGCTGATATTAAGGACAGTAAAACTGAGCCACTTTCCAGCCCTCTCACGTCCTCAATGATTTGGCTTAAAGTGGGACACATTATATTCATCTTAAGACAAAGTGGACAAAGTGAACGGTAAAAACTACTCCCTCCGTCCCATAATATAAGAGCGTCACCAGTGTAAAAAACGCTCTTATATTATGGGACGGAGGGAGTAATTCATGATTAGAAACTTAGAGCGTGTTTGGTTGGCATCCATGCTACTGCAAGCCTGACCTGGATATGTCCCTGAAGTCTGCCTGGATAGGTTCCTGCATGAGCGATGTGATTAGCCTGGTCAAATTAAAAAAAATATAAGGAGAACATGATGTTTAGCCCAGGCAGCGAGCTTAGCCTGGCCCAGGCGTCCAGTTTCCTGCGCCTGGACGAGCCGCAAAAAGCCTGGCCAGTAATTAACATTTTTTATTCACAGGCTAACACAACAGCAAGTCACGTAGCATCCAAACAAGCCACTGCCAGGCTAGTAACCTTTCTGTCGTATGCACTCCTATGGCATACAATGCTACCATGGACATGACATGAAATCAGATGCAATCATTTTGAAATGATTTATTGGTAAATTTTGTTGCCAATTTGTTCCATGTTTTAAGGTTTCTTACATTACTAATAAGCATGCACACGTATAACTCTAGGAAAAAATTGAGCCATCCATCTTGCATCAAGACAACCCTTGTGCTTTGGAGAACACGCCTCTAATAGTTTACTCGTGCCATTCTCCACCCCATCACGCTCTATTTCCAAGCAGATTTTCCTCCATTTCATATCAAACAAACATTTCGAGAAACATTGTGACATGGTTGTTCACAGTGGCGGAGACAGGGGGGGACCAGCAGGGGCCCTGGCCCCCCTAACATCTGTGATCTACTGATAATTTGCCTATGAACAGTGTATACTTAGTGATTATTTGCTGCTAAATGCTTGTTTTGTCAATGTTTGGCCCTCCCCAACCTGTTTTTACATCACTTGGCCCTCCCGATCAAATTTTTCTGGCTCCGCCACTGGTTGTTCACTCCAGCCAGGGACATGACAGGGGTCGACTTTGCTCTTCCCTAGCATATAATAAGCATTGTAATCGTTTATAGGGATTTCCCATGTATGAACTCACAAATAATCAGCCAGAGCCCATGTCCACTTGAAAGCTACTCCCTCCGTTCCCTAAATATAAGACCTTTTAGAGATTCCACTATGGACTACATACGGATGTATATAGACATATTTTAGAGTGTAGATTCACTCATTTTCCTCCGTATGTAATCTATAGTGAAATCTCTACAAGGTCTTATATTTAGGAACGGAGGGGGTAACTGCAACCCTCCTGTGAGCACTTGAAAGGTGTATCCACGTTGTGAATGCTGTGGTGGCAAACATCTCAAGATACTCATGGACAGAAAGTTTGGCTTTTTCCTTGACCTGAGCATATCCCACAAGTATCCGGTATGTTTGCCACATGACTGACCGTGCACATGTTCTTGTGGACAAAACTGTTCGGGCTTTTTGTTGAATTTCGTGCGTATTAGGTTGTTTTGGAGGGGGGCAGAAGTGTTCTTCTGGGTTTGCTACTTTTATGTAAAAAAATGTACCCTTCTTCCTTACGGAGTTAATAGTATGTTGAACTTGTTGTGATTGACACTTTTTGGTATGTTTGCCAGTAAGTAAACGAATTAGCTAGGAAGTTATTTCTTTTTTGTCTACAACTTGTTTTGTTATTCTTTATTGGCAATGGCTTCTTTAGTATGGCACTGAAATGGTTGTAATTTTCTGATATTAGGAAATCATGTCCAAATTGGCTTCTTATCTATGTGAACATGTTGTATTGTTTCCAGATGCAAGTAGCGACAGGGAGATATCACACGCTCTTAGTCCATGACTCTTCGGTCTATTCTTGTGGGTCCAGTTTGTGTGGTGTGCTAGGACATGGTCCTGATACTACACAGTGTGTGGCATTTAGTCGGGTTTCCTTCCCATCACTTGCCCGTGTTGTTAATATATCTGCCTTTCACAACCATGCCGCTTTCGTTACAGAGTCTGGGGAGGTAACTGAGTTCTCCTTCATGGACGCTACGTATTTCTTAACGATATAATTTTATTACTTTTGACTTACTGTTTAAAGTTAATTCTCTAAGCAGGTGTTCACCTGTGGAGATAATTCATCAGCTTGCTGTGGTCATGGGGATGTGGGGCGAACTATATTTCGGCCAACCCAAATACTAGCCCTTAAAGGAATTTCCTGCAAGCAGGTAAATCTTGTTATGTGGGTCAGCCCGTCAAATGTGGAGTCTTATCACTTAGTTAGTCCTAGTTGATTAAGCAACTTTGTTAGGAAAGAGTCAGTGTAAAGATCATATTAGAGTTTGAATAGATTTACCAGCTTGTTGGTCAAGTCCCATCTACTATATAAAGGGGTGACCCCTCAATGAAGGAGGGAAGAATATTGTCGTTTACTTTTATCTACTTTTCAGTAATTAGGGTTATGTCTAGTAGGTCCTTTCAATTTGGTATCAGATCTAGATCGAGGCTGTGGAGCAGATGAAGATCATCAGGAAGCAATTGGAGACCTTCACACGCCAATGAGTGGAGGACCAGGCGCTCCACGCCGCGCTGGTGCAGCACGTGATGACGCTCGAGCAACGGTCGCCGGCCCTGCCCCCGCTACCAGATTCTGCGGCTGCAGCAGCCGCCCACGCCGCCGCCTCTGCCTCCTAGGTACTCCTCCCCAGCGACGACGCGCTCCTGGTGCTTCCCCTCACCAACAGCACCTCTGCCCCCCCTCCCCCGTCCAGTGGGGGGAATGGCCACAGCCCCGCTGGCAGACCTCTACCTGCTGGGCAGATTGCCCACCCCCCATCCCCTACCGCCTACCTGCTGTCACAACATAATCATGTGCTGACTCCTGCCAACCACCACAAGCTCCCATCCCACTTTTACCACCTCCAGCCATCTCGTTACTCGTCGTAGCTGCCCCCTAACATCAATCTGGGCCACTTTGGACCCCCATCTTACAGCTTAAATCCCACCCCATATCCCTCCCAATTTTGCTGCCCACCTACCAGTAGCAGCCCTACCATGAACAGCTTTATCAGCAGCAGCAGCTGCAGAGCGCCGCTGCCTTCCCGTCTCCACCTGCCAACCAATTTCATACACTGTTATGGCTGCGCCCCCCTCCACAATCCATCCATGGGTCCCGCCCATCACCTCCCATCTGCCCCTGCCTAACCAGCGCGTCGGCTCAGGTTCGGGTTCCAGCATGGCCGCCTTCCACAAGCTTGACATCCCAGTATGTGATGGCTCAGTTGATCCTCCTGGTTGGCTCAATAGGTGCGAGCAAAGATTAACGTTTTAAAACTTAAATGTCAATTGAATGGGTATACGAACAAATGGCCCAGCAGACCAGCTTTGATGCCGCAGAAGATTGATGTTCCTCTTCTAGTTTTTACTCCTTAGTCATGCGCCATCAACATGTCTGCAGGTGAAAATCAGCTTCACATGTATGTCTCTTTTGGTTTGCTAAACCACCTGATCTCTGTCTTTCACCCTTGGTACTAACTCTTATTTCAGTTACATGTTAAATCAACATGTTGGTTGTCATATGTGGGATTTGTGTAATTTTTGTTACTGATTATTATTTCCATGTGCGTGTGCTTTTACTTAGATTGCATCATTTTAGGTGCTATTTTCAAATTGTTCCATTGATTTATCAAATTGCTTAGCTCTTGTTCCAAGTGTTCAATATCAGTTCCTCTTTTCTTTGTGATGCACAGCCCAAGTTTCATGTTATCTTGTTGTTTTCACAGGTTGCTACTGGCCTGAGTTTCACTGTGATACTTACAAGGAATGGGCTAGTGTATACATGTGGAAGTAACACACATGGCCAGCTTGGTCATGGTGACACTACAGACAGGGCTGCTCCAAAGATTGTTGAATTATTCAAAGGTCCCAGTCCAGTGGTGCAGGTTGCAGCTGGTGCAAGCTATACATTTGCTGTGACTGATGATGGGACAGTTTATTCTTTTGGGTCTTGTACTAACTTCTGTCTTGGACATGGGGATCAGCACAATGAACTTCTTCCACGTGCAATGCAATCATTTAAGAGGAGGAACATTCTTATTGTCCGTGTATCCGCTGGAGATGAGCATGCTGTAGCTCTTGATGCGCTGGGATATGTGAGTATATTGTTCAATGGACTTTCAACTATCTTTTGTGACTTCTATCCACTCCAGACAGAAGTAAAAGTCAGAATTTTCTCTCCAGGTCTATACATGGGGTAGAGGCTACTGTGGAGCATTAGGTCATGGTGATGAAAATGATAAAACTAGCCCAGAATTGATTGTCGGCCTGAAGGGTCAAGTTGGTGTACAGGTCCGTTGAATTTGTTTACACAACACTTTCCTCCTGACTTCACTAAAGTATAGAAGAATATATTTTTTATACTTGATTTGATCAAATTATGTAGCTGTGCCAAAGAAGTGCTATGCATTTACCCCCCCCCCCCCCCCCCCCGGGTTGTCTGACCATTCAATGACCTGGAGATATGTGCAACATTTTAGTACACCAAGTTGAATTTCTCACATATCCCTTGTTCATAATGTATTTGTTGACGTGTAATCGTCGAAACAAGTGTAATTGTCGAAACCAGGGATCAGTGGAGACCCTCTTTTAGTTGTTCGACCAGGGGCTAAAAACACTCCCAAAGTTCTAGGCTCCACGCATCAGTGTATGGTAGTTGATGGAGGCAGCAGCCCTAGTCAGGGCACTAGAGTCGTAGTCAAAGTATTTGATGGAGGCACTAGCCCTGGTCAGGGTGTCAGTCTGATCAGCTGCCCCCCTTATCGCTAGGGGTATCGTGATACCGCCTTGCGAGAGCATCATCATTCCCCTAGAATAGGTAGCGTGCGGTGGGGTACAGTCGATAGCCTGCTTGGCATTTAATGCCCAGCCGGCCAAGCTCCTGCTAAGCATTAAATGCACCGCGGGCACATTCGCTTTTGCCCAACCCAACGGCTTGAGCTCAGGGTAGCCATCCTCGGAGGCTTTGGCCGTGCTCGGTACCTTGGTGGTGCTCGAATACATCGAGGTGCCACCGCTCATTTAGCTGTGCAAGGTGTTATGCTCGGAGCATTTCTTCTACTCTTGTGAATGATTTATGATTTGCTTGATTGGCTCGTAGCATAACTGGGCGAGGCCAAGCTTCAGCATAGGTCACAACTTGTTTAAGTTATGGAAGTACTTAGGCTCGTTTTGGTGTGTGTGTGTGTGTGTGTGGGGGGGGGGGGGGGCTGTTTTTTAGTACAATGACAGTATTTGACCACCGTGCATGGCAATATACACCAACCTCCATCTACTTTTTTAGACGCATAGTGGGAGTAACATAGTTGGTAACATGCATGCCACAGACAAAAAAGATGAAGAGGAGACAAATGGATTAACATAGTGCGTTACCATCACATAGCGCTTCGCAATGAAAAATGACTACAAAGTAATAAATGAAGGTCTCTATGTTATCACACATATGACACTACCCACTATGGAAGTACTCCCTACGTTCACAAATATAAGATGTTTTGGATATTTGAATATGGACTACATACAGACAGCAGCGAGTGAACAAACACAGCAAAACGTATCTATATACATCTGATTCAGAAAAAAGTTAAGAGCATCTTATATTTGTGAACGGAGGCAGTACTAACATAGACTAGTAACATATGCATATTACTAGTCTAAGTTATTCACCACTATGACCAGCCTTAGGGCATCTGCAAAGTGAACACTCAAATCACCCGCATACATCTGGACCTCGCTGTCCAGATGCAGTTTGCCTTCCACGCCGTCCCGTATCTGTCCGCGGATCAGTACGCTTGTCAAACCGAAAGCAACTAGGGGGGGCGGCGGGGGCTTTGCGGGAGTCAGGATCACCGCCATGTAGAACTCCGAGTCTTTGACACCCATGGCCCACCCAACCCCGCGTCTCCATCCCTTCCCTCTTTCTCTACATCCGCTTCCTCCCTCGCCGCCGCTGCTGCTCTACACCCTTGCCGCCGGCAAAGCCCTTTCTGGACCAGCGATCTCCGCTTCACCCGGTCGCCCTGCCGCTTTGCCTATACTGTTGGTCCACAACTCTCGTCGGTTCGCCGCCCAAGTACCATCTGCCCCTACAGGGGTCACCACACCCGGCCAGTGTTTAGTGAAATGCCCATACTAAATGAGGATTCAGACATGGAGTACTTGTACGAGCACTACGTTGAGTCGTCTGACAAGGATGATTATGCAGATGAAATGGCGATGATGCAGGCGGTCCTTGCAAACGCGGAGCGTGCGAAAGAGCATGTTCTCAATTTCAAGGGATCGATCAAGGAGACAAGGATCATCCAGTGTTGAACCGGAATAGGGCACGGGGGCATTTGACGATGATGGACGACTACTTTGCCCCGATGCCTTATTCGCAAATAATTTTCGCCGGTGCTTTCGGATGCGAAAAAATGTCTTTGATCCCCTCTACAATGGTGGCCGGTCCTACAAGGATTACTTCATCTTGAAGAAGGATGCCATAGGAAGAATTGGATTCTTTGGTTACTAGAACTGCATGGCTGCATTGTGGATGCTTGCACATGGCGCGACCGTAGATTCATGGGACGAGTACCTTCGGATGTCTGAGAGCACATGTGGAGATGCCATGGTCAGATTTGCTATTGCGGTGGTCGAGGTGTTTGGCCCTCAGTACTTGAGAGAACCATCGTTGACGTCGAAAGAATCTTGGCAATGTTGGAAGCAAGAGGGTGGCCAGGTTTACTTTGATCTCTTGATTGCATGCACTGGAGATGGAAGAATTGCTCAAAAGCTCTACAAATGGAAGAATTGCCCAAAGCTTTACAAGGGCAATTTTAGAGCCATGTTAAGAAGCCCACCATCATTCTTGAAACAGTTGTTTCACAGGACCTCTGAATTTGGCACGCTTTCTTTGGCATGCTCGAGTCTTACAATGACATCAATGTGCTGCAGCGGTCTCCATTGTTTGCTAATCCCTCCGTAACGCTTTCTTTGGCATGCTCGAGTCTTACAATGACATCAATGTGCTGCAGTGGTCTCCATTGTTTGCTAATCCCTACGTCCTTCAAAGAGTGTACTTCCAACTTTGTTGGAGGGTCAAACTATCTCAAAGTTTGACCAAGTTTGTGCAAAAATATATCATTGTTTGTGAAGCCAAATAGGTATATGATGAAAATATATTTTATCATGAATCTAATGCTACTAATTTGATGGCATAAATGTTGATGTATTATTGTATAAATATGGTCAAACATAAAAAAGTTTGACTTTCCAACGAAGTTGGAAGTACACTCTTTAAAGGACGAAGGGAGTAGGTTGACTGAAGGGCAAGCTCCTCCTTGCAGCTATACTGTCAGTGGGCATAAGTACAACATGGGTTA
The DNA here is from genome assembly GCA_039707655.1 of Elymus sibiricus. Lineage (NCBI taxonomy): Eukaryota > Viridiplantae > Streptophyta > Magnoliopsida > Poales > Poaceae > Elymus > Elymus sibiricus. Next base: position 225,873,326 of record CM077665.1, on the reverse strand, counting down.
CTATCTGGTCGACGGTATCTATCCTCCGTGGACTACCTTCGTCAATACCATCTTTGATGCAGTTGGTTAGAAAAGAGCTCACTTTGCCGAAAGACAAGGTGCTAGAAAGGATGTGGAGAGGGCATTTGAAGTGCTTCAAGCCCGTTTTGCTGTGTTCGTGGACTTGCTAAACAACGGGATCTGGAGACCTTGTGGGAGGTGATGACATGTTGCGTGATCATGCACAAGATCGTGGAGGATGAGGGTGAAAATGCTGCTGGAGGTCTGGAATTTCAGAACATGGGTGATCATATCTAACTTTCAGATCAGAATCCAGCCATGTTTGATGAGTTTGTTCAAATCAAATTCGGCATCAAGCAACTCATGAGCAGCTCAAGGAAGATTTGATTGAGCATTTGTGAGCGGTTAAATGGACAACTAGAGCATATGTGCGAGTTGAATTCAAGTTTGAACTATTTTATTTGAGAACTTAGTTGGATTGTACTCCCTTTGTAAACTAATATAAGATCAGTGATCTAAAAGATTTAATATTAGTTTACAGAGGGAGTAATATTGAATATTTTCACTCATCGACAATTTGATATGCTATTATTTTGAGCCCCCGGACTTAAAAAACCCCCAGAGGATGTTTAGGGGACATGGTTGGATGGCTGGCTCCTGTATCACTGTCTATCCGCGGACAAATACAGTTTCCTTTTTGTGGCCCTGCCTGTTTTCGGGGGCGGCGTTGGAGATGCCATTAGCTTCTTTCGCAGAATCACAATACTGCATTTAATGAGAGAAGGTCGAACATTGTATTTAACAGTAACAGGACCAAAGCAACAACTAATTTAGTGTTCATATTTGTATTTAACACTAATTTAGACTACAGAATAATCACAAATAAAGTTGAATCTATTTGAATTTCTTTCTTGTCATATTACTAATAAATTTAATAGTGTACTATTTCATAAGTCTGTTGAAAGTAGAAAATGGTCCCAAAAATTTACATTTCTGGAATCAACTAATTTTTCGAGTTTTGAATCTCGCAATACAGATCTTTTCCAATTCGTCTTCTAGTCAGGAGTGTGATGTTTGAAATTTGCTACATAATCCATATTTAGTTAATCATTGAGGAAACCATTTAGTGAAACATCTGCACCAATTCATTTAATGGACGTTTGACTGTATGGAAAAGTTTCAGCATCTTCTCCTTATCCTATCTGTCAGGAATCCATTAGTTGCAACAAGAGCCCTGCTGGGGAGTAATTGTTTGTCAGATGTATTCTCTTCCGTATTCGTATGTTACTGTCCAGGCATTGAATTGTGTCTTACTTTATGCACGAATCACAAAGTATCTCAGTGCTGTCCAGATTTCATGGGCGGCCGGTTCCGAACGTGCCCGTCCAGTGCTATGCTCGGTTTAAATTTCATGCAAAGCATGGGACTGAAGTTTCATGTTCTAATGAAACTGTTGTTATCTCCCCATACTTTAGAGTTACACATTAAACTTTTGTGTTCGTGAATTTGGACAGGTATGCGCAAGAAAGAGAAAGACCTTTGTTCTCACTGATGAAGGCTCAGTTTTTGCATTTGGATGGATGGGCTTTGGGAGTTTAGGGTTTCCTGACCGCGGATCATCTGACAAAGTGATGCAGCCTCGCGTTCTTGACAGCCTGTGTGGTCACTATGTCTCTCAAATAAGCACTGGACTATACCATACTGTTGCAGTGACAAATAAAGGTATCGTGTTTGGTTTTGGAGACAATGAGCGGGCGCAACTTGGGCAGGAATTCATTCGTGGGTGTTTGAAACCTACAGAGATAATGTTCGACAAAAGTAGTATTGAAGATATAGCCATTGCAGCGCCTAGCGGGTAAGTTCAGTGCCAAGATTGCCTTATACAAAAGTGGCGATTGCAGCCCCTGTCTGGTAAATTCAAGGCTGAGATTACCATTTTATAGTCAATAATAATGAACAATGTTTTCATCTCCGTAACTGTAATTTGTACTTAGATTTTTCAGTGTTCTGTGAGAATTTGAATAAACAAGAGATGTGCAGAAGTTGTAGTTAAAGGAGCATATAGTAAAGTAATTTGGCAAATGTATTAAATACTTAAACTTGGCATGATTTTGTGTATAAAATTGTTGGTGTGATTAACGTTTTCCATTTTATTTCTTTCCTTTTGTTTGGCTATATCTACTTTTTGAAGCCTTTCTCCTTTTTTTGGAACATTGCTTGATAGCTTGATTCTCTTGCCTGTACTGCTTACCATGATTTGTTGTCTGCTGTTTACTATTTATCGGTTGATGTGGTGTGTGATAACGTAAGTGCGTGATATTACATCTATACACTACAAGGAAGACACGACACGAAATTGCCATGTTCTCGTTGTTTATGAAGGAGGAATTTGTGCTACTAGTTGCTGGAGCAACCCATATTATCTGCCCTCTATTTTTTTTTGCTGTGATTCTGTTAGCTTGCAAAAACGTCTTGCGTTGTGGGACGGGGGAAGTATAAAATAATCCATGCATGTGAAAAACTCCATCCAATAACATCATTGGTGACCTAGATAAAAAGTAGACAAGTTTAGGGCATGAGCAATGGGGGCAGTGACAGGTGCCGCCCCTGATGCATCCCGCAAGGTAGGGGAAAAATGACTTTTTCAGTCACATGACCAAAAGTTCATGCCTTCCATGCTATGGGCCCTAATGTCATCATCTTTTGTTCTCACATTTTCTCATCTCTCCACTTTTTCTGCCCAAGAGGCTGCCTCGTGCAGAAATCCAATAGCGTTTTTCTTAGTTTAGAATATCAAAAGACATCCCACAACCCGGTCTTAGGTTCAGAGTCGCTTTGTGGGAACTTTAAGAGAGAGAAGAGAGATCATAGCTTAATATCAAAGGTCAGGTATACCTGCCTACGTTCGGTGTCCCCCCGGCCCCGCAACCAAGAGTCACTCGTCGAAAGCTGACCAGGAAGACAATAACTGCTATTTCAAGAAAGCATGGTTGGAGTTCTTCTATTGACGAAGGGAAGAGGACGGTCTTACTTTTCAGAGATACCTGACTTATTAATGGACAAACAACTTCATGACATTATCGCAATTCTTGGCTTGGATGAATTATCGGAAGAGGATCGTTTAACTGTAGCAAGAGCAAGAAAAATTGAGCGTTTCTTATCACAACCGTTCTTTGTGGCAGAAGTTTTTACTGGATAGGAGGGGCTCTTGTACAAAATAGACTTACTAAGTAATAACCCCATAGAATCTATCTATATAAAGATAAAGAGGCAATCGTGTCAGGAAGCGGGTTTTTCTTTGGCCAAAAGGTACTTGGAACTTGGAACGAGCATGAAGAGATTAACGAGACTTCTTTCTCTTTTGAGTTTTTCTGGCGGACCTGCCGCGCAAGATCTTTGGTCTTCCCCTGGAACCTCCGCAATTGCCTGAATCTCAAGACGTTCCTCAAACCAATCATATACTTTATTGAAATAGGTAACTAACCCAAGCCCCCTGGTAAACCACTACTTGCGTAAAGTACTCCGCTCGCTCCCCTGCTCGTTCAAAGTATTCCACTTGCTAGGATCTTAGTAAATAAGCTTGCTCCTTACCTTTCCTTCCTAGCTTTGAGAACAGGGAAAGGATCCTTTCTTCTATTGATTTGATAGAAATTTGTTTTTCTTTTCCTGTCTGTATGATTTTGATTTTCGATGAATGAGCCTTTGGTAATGCTTTTATCTCTATTCTATGTCGCAGGCGCCTATCCAGTCTATAAACAAATACTAATGAGAAAATGAAAACTATACTAAACTAAAGAAAACATAGGATAGAGTCTCGTCTTTTGTCATTCTTTGCTCCTTTTTCACTCAATGATTCCTTCGAATTTGCCGACCAAAAATTCTATATGTCTATTCTATCTATGATATTTATGTAAAAACAGTCAGCCAAAATAATTAATTGGAATTCCAATTAATCATAGAAGAAATGAAAAAGGGATTAAATAAAAAAAATCCAAGTCTTAAATGAAAGGATCTGGTTGGAATCTTAAAGTGTGGTAGAAAGAACTACATATAGTTTTTTCTACGACACTTTAGAGTCTTTCTATTATATTGTCTTTGAATCTATGAACTAGTGCCCTCTTCCTCCGCGTGTAGAAAAGGAAGAAATAAATCAATTAAATTACGAGAAGCCTCATAAAGCGCTTCCTTAGGGGTTAAACTTCCATTAGTCCATATTTCTAGAAAAAGTATCTCGTGTTTTTCATTTCCATTCCCACAAGAAAAAATACTATAATTCACATTTCGAACAGGCATGGATACAACATCTATAGGATAACTTCTTTTCTTGATTTAGTCGATATCAAATTCCCAACTTAGAAATTAGAAAGGACTAAGATTCTACTTCTTCCTATCCCCTGACATGTTTGGAGCATCAACCGAACCTAGCTGGACCACCCAAACATGTGGGGCAGCATCCCTAGGCTGACATGTTTGGAGCATCAACCGAACCTAGCTGGACCACCCAAACCTGTGGGGCAGCATCCCTAGGCTACCCGCTAGGCATGCCCTTATATCGTGTGCAGATGTATGTCAGCAAACACCCAAAGAATAAGAGGATTGTGGATTATGGGAAACGACTTGCGTTGCTGACAATGCACGCCAAACCTATATGTCTTTTCAGAGCTTTTACTATCGACTACATACGGAACAAAATAAGTGAATTGACACTCTAAATTATGTTTATAAACATTCATATTTAGTTTTTAATAAAATCTTTAAAAATACTTATGTTTAGAAACGGAGGGAGTAGATGCTAAGATATGGATGTGCGGGTGGATCCCTATTCTTTATTGATATTATTTTCATTGTGAAATAGAGTTTATAGATCAAGCACCAAACATATATGCATTACATAATTCAGGTACCTCACCAAGGCCCGATCGAAGCCACACAACAGTGCGCTTCCCCTTTCTACCAAAATTTGCTAAATAAGTGCACGATTACAAACTCTCTTCCTTCCTGAAGATGTGTGTTGATCACCACCAGCTTGTATCATGTGTGTGAATTGAAGGTAGTTGGACTGCACCACAACGGGCTCATGTGTGTCAATTGAAGGCAGTTGGACTGCACCACAACGGGCTACACCGTCCACTGGATAGCTAGAGCTAAGCCCTCCATGCATGAAGCGAGCTTAGATTCCAATGGCGAGGAACACTGCTGCAACTCTCGACAGGACGAGAATATGGGCGCTCCAATTGAAGGCAGTTGGACTGCACAACAACGGGCTACGACGTCCACTGGATAGCTAGAGCTAAGCCCTCAATGCATGCAACGAGCTCAGATTCGAATGGCGAGGAACAATGTTTCAACTCTCGACAGGACGAGAATATGGGCGCCCAAAGCACACTACATTAGGGGCGAGGGACACCACTTTTTAGAGTTCGGTCAGAGGCTAAACACTAATGATCATCTCCGTATGCATGATGATGTAAATGCAACGGCGCGATGGTTTTTTACCTAGGTCCAGGCCGCCAAGAGGTGTAGCACCCTACATCCTGCTGTCGATATTAAAGAGTATATGATCACAATGGATGAACTAGGGTCCTTTGCTCCGAGGTGCTCGAGAAGGAAGAGAACGTGTTGCTCCTTATTGGCGTGAGTAGCTAAATCCCTAGCTCTATGGTGTGTGAGAGTGTGAAGAGCCTGAACCCTTTTCTACATGGCCATGGACCTTCTCTTACACATGCAAGGGGTCACCACACTGGCTAGTACAGTTGTATACCTACCGCATTATATGTGGGTATATGTGTCGCGTGGAGCATTGTCGGGAGGGCGAGACGCATGTCTTCTCACACTGCATGCATGTGCAATCATCTTTACCGTGACACGTTGGAGGAGGGGTGTCACACGCTTGGTAAAGAGGGGTGATGATTCACCAAAGTCTCCACCTAACTGCCACATAGTGGTATTCTCCATGCTACGGCTCACCCAAGCCACCGTAGGTTGTGGTAGGCCTGCGATCTAGCCTCGCCATCGTAGGTCGTGGCAGAGGCAGCTGTCTTGCATGTTGGTCATGTCGGGTGGCGTTGACGGGTTGTTTCCGGGGCAGTTGCCTTCAACAGGGTGCTGATGCCGAATGAGCTGTTGATGGGAGGAACCCGCACATAAGTTACCGTGAAGGGGTCCCGACAACATGTCCTTGGCTACTCTTGTGAAGCAATCTTGGCCTTGATGTTGTCAATGGTGTCAAAGGACTCCTCTTCTAGGGTCTAGGGTGATGGTCTTGTCAGTGAGTATCTTCACAAAGATCTGCATTTTGAGTAGTAGTCTTGACGAAGATCTACATACCACCACGTTGCCGGGAGGCAAAGTGAAGGATAGACTCCTCCTGAATGTTGTAGTCAGCAAGGGTGTCACCATACTTAGGCTACTGACCAGGAAAGAGGAGATTTTGCATGTCACCTTGGAGGCCACAAGGTTTTGTGTTACCGGGAGGTAATTGGCACCGCCTCGCCAAGCGACTACCACGACCCATGCTTGTCGGGTCTGTGAGACCCCTGTTCTCACGGGACAGACAATATCCCCCAGGTTTTCTTCCTGCGAACAACCTTGACGTGGATGATGCAGGAGGTGGGGCCAACTTTGCAGGGGCCGTGACATGTGCCAGCCATAAACTATGCAACTGCATGTGAATCTTTGGCAGTGCTATGCCGCGTATTGCACTGCATGGGTTCTCGTACGGGAGAGGATGTAGCCTCGATCCGAACGAAAAAGATGAACCACCGTGCTAGGCATCGAGATCGTGGGCGTTGTGGGAAGCCCCGACATTAACTGCCAATGAATGCCACCCCACGCCCTTGCCTTTAAAAGAGCACAAAGTAGTTCCTATGCATTGTCAAGCTTTCAAAATACCTACTCTATGGATCAGTAATGTCAAGTAATACCATACACATGCTCAAATTTGATAAATATGCATGCTTTTTTTGACACTAAAAACAGTAGGAAAGGCTCCTACTGCATGTATATATAAAGGGTAAAAATGTTACAACAGCGAGAGTTGGGAGGGGGGAGGTGTGAGCAGTTACACAATGGAAGGCCTAACTAAATGATGGTGGTAATAAAGGCAATTATAAACTGCTACTTGCCGGTGGGTACCCTAAACCTCGAGTTGGAAAAATTAGTCTTGAATCTTTGCTTCCAGGATGAAACTCTAGGAGATAGACCAATGGTTGTTCATACGGGAATTGCAAATAACAAGATTCCATACAAATATTTGAATCTGCTCTATATTGAATTTTTATGGTGTAGAACAATATTCTATGCACAGGGCACTCTTCGACAGCCTCTCCTTGCACAAGCACTATCATTCTCTCACGTGCATACGCGCACACACTATCTACCGAGATTCTATCTCTCAAATGCATTCTTTGTCTCTCTCTCTCTAGAGGTGTCTCTCCTACACACTCTCTCTTTATCTCCATCTCATCCTATCTTCAACTCTTTCTGCGAATCTCACTCACAAACAATGTTTCTCTCCATCGCCTCTCTCTCCCTCCCTCTGTTCATATCCAGGACACTTTCCACTAATCCCATTCACTGAAACACCATATCATGGTCCATGATGGTTCTATCGCGCACACATTCTATGCCTCCTCTCTCTCTCAAGCCTTCTTCGTACACACTTTATAGGTCCTTCACACACAAACACACATATCTCTCTAAGTTGATAGACTCCGTCCGATCTCTCTCTCTCCGACACACACACGCACTCGTTTTCCCTCTCTGACACATTCCCCGTCTTCTAGCCACTTCTCACTATCTCACGCACCCAAACACACACATTGTGTAAATAGTATAGGTATTGCGCACTGTCTCATTCTCTCTTCTCTCCCTCTCCCTCCCTCTCCCACTTGTTGGAGATCAAACCAGGATCACGCACGCGAGGTGGAAGTACACTACGAACCAAGATTCAGAATAACACAGTGAGACAGGGGAGTTTTTGCGACGCTCTAAACTTCTACGTCTTTTCTCTGTTTTTACTTCTTATTCAGCTGAGTAACAATGCTACCAAAAAACTTGCCCGCGATGCTGTTCTTCTGCGCCATCCCACGGACGCAATTGTGGCCAAGTTGACCCACTTTTACAGGAAACAAACTAACTGAAAACTATCCTATGACCAGGACTAAGCCGCAACGTGAACTAGTGCACGTTTCTGACTTTATTACATAATTTTAAACTGAAACTAAAGTGACATGTTCAGGTGTGTCAGGTTTAAAATAACATTTCACCCCTTTAAACTTGACGTCCTGAACTCACCTCAAGCACTCCTATTTTCTCTTTCAACACCTGAAACTGAAACCTTGGGAGGGCTTTAGTCAGGATGTCTGCATGTTGCTCTCCAGTTCTGACGTGCTCCACCTCAATCTTTCCTTCCTCAACACATTGTCTGACGAAGTGGTAGCGCACATCAATGTGTTTGCTTCTTTCATGGAACACAAGATTTTTACAGAGTGCAATGGCTGATTGATTATCCACTTTGATCTTGACTTTCACTTGCTCACAGTCCAGCAATTCTTCAACTAACCTTGCCAGCCACACTCCCTGACACGCAACTGATGGAACAACCACATATTCTGCCTCACAGGATGACCGTGCTACTATCTCCTGCTTCTGTGAGATCCAAGATACATGACAGTGTCCAAAGTAGAACAATACCCCTGTAGTGCTCTTTCTGTCATCCACATCTCTCGCATGATCACCATCAGAGTAGCCCAGTAGTCATGGTTGGTTTACCACCTTTTTAAAACTGCAACCAAGATTTATGCTACCTTTCACATACCTTAAGATGTGCCTGACAGCCGTCATGTGCTCTTTAGTAGGCCTCTCCATAAATCAGCTGACATAGCCCACGACAATACTGAGGTCCGATCTTGTATGCAGCAAATATCTCAGACTGCCTACTACACCCCTATACTCTGTTGAGTCGACCTCATCTGCCTGACTTGCTTTGCTAAGTTTCAGTCTGTGCTCCATGGGTGTATGTGTTGGATTGCAGTTTGACATGCCCATCTTCTTAAGTATCTTTGAAGCATATCCAGTCTGATAGAGTGTGATACCTTCCTCTGTTTGCTTTACTTCAATTCCCAAGTAATAACTCAACAGGCCCAGATCTGTCATACTGAATTTTTACTTCATCTGTCCTTTGAACTCCTCGATAGCTTGCTCATTTCCTCCTGTGATCACTAAATCATCCACATACACACCCACGATCAGTGTGACACCCCTTGCTTTCTTCCTGTACAAACCAGACTCTGAAAGACACTTTTCAAAACCCAGGTCAATGAGTGTTGCATCAAGTTTGGAGTTCCATGCCCGTGGGGCCTGTCTGAGCCCATACAAGGCTTTGTGCAGCCGATACACCTTGCTATCTTTCCCTTCTATCTCATATCCTGGCGGCTGAGTCATGTAAACCTCCTCGACCATGTCACCATTCAGAAAGGCCGACTTGACATCCATCTGATGTATCTTCCATCCAAACTGTACTGCAAGAGCAATCAACAGCCTGATAGATTCTAGCCGAGCTACTGGTGCAAATACTTCTTCAAAATCAATACCTGGTCGCCGGGCATACCTTTTTGCTACTAGTCTGGCCTTGTGCTTGACAGCCTTGCCTTCAGGATTTTTCTTCAGCTTGTAAACCCATTTCACTCCAACAGGGTTGTGACCACTTGGCAGATCACAAAGCTCCCAGGTTTGGTTTTCCTCTATAGCCTTCAGTTCTTCCTTCATGGCATTTTTCCAGCAAGCTTCTCTTAGTGCCTGAACATGGTTAGACAACTCTCCCATGCCAAATAGACACAGACCGACAGAGATCGCGAGGTTGAAGACCCAGATGGCCGGAGTCCAACAGGAAATCAATGCGTTGAAGGCTCAGATGGATGCTGAGTCGGAGCGCCTTAGGGCGGATGCTTTTCGCCTTGAATTGGAGCAGCAGACTGCAACGGCGGTTCACCGGATGAGGCATCAATCCCGTTTGCCGGATCAATATGAGGCCAGAAATCTTTTTAACACGCCATGGACGGGACGGAATGCACCTCTAACCGTAACCCGGACGGCGGAAGTACCTGGGAGCAGGGCGGTGGTTCAGCATCGACAGCCAGACCCGCCCCGTAGGAACCAGACCCCGCCACAGTCTTTTCCAACACTGCCGGGTCATTATTCTAACCCGACGGAGAACATGGTGGCGGCGGCAACCAGACTCGGTACAATCTCCATCCCTGATGGGACGCCTTTTACAGAGGAAGTGCGGAACGCCATTGGATACCTGCAGACGGCGGTGGCCCAGCAGGAGAAGTATACTTACAGCCGGAGTCGTGTGCACTCAACCCCCATCCCGAGCCGCAGCTACAGCCGGCGTTTAGAGTCGCCGGCGGTTTCTAGCAGCGAGCGACGTCGAAACCCGCCGCGAGATAATCAGCCGACTCTTGATGCTCAGGCGTTGGTGGATCGGGCATGAGCGCAGCGAGAGGCGGCAGCATTGGCAGCTGCGGCGGCTTATCAAGAACCCACAGTAGCACCTTCCGTTTCGGTAGGAGCCGGAATAACCTCCAGGTCTATGGGAGTGCCGTGTTTAGTGCCGGCTTTGCGAAATGAGCACCTGCCGAAGGACTTCAAGGGCCCTCGCAAGGTGCCCAACTACACCGCTGATCTGCCTCCAGAGGCTTGGATTGAAAGCTATGAACTGGCCATGGAGATGTTAGATGTCAGCGATGCAGTATGTGCCAAGTATTTCATCATGATGCTGGAAGGGCCGGCTCGCACATGGTTGAAGGGTTTGCCACCCAACACTATTAATTCCTAGGCCGAGTTAAAGGCGAAGTTCATCAAGATTTTCCAGGGAACGTGCAAGCAGCCCATGACAATTGTGGATTTGGATCATTGCGTGCAGCGTGAGGACGAGTCAGCTCATCACTGGGTCCGTCGGGTCTCAACCATCATCCACTCTTCTGATAACATTACGGCGGCTCAAGCGGTCCTGATTCTGGAGAAGAATTGCCACTTTACGCCCTTGAAGCAGAAGCTTGGCCGGCTCAAACGTTCATGCCAAGACATGGGGGAACTCATGGCGGCTCTCACCAAGTATGCAGACTCTGATAACACGAAGGACCCTGGCTCCGATGATGAGAAATCGGCCAAGGGTAAGAAGAATAATAATGGCAAGAGTCAACAGCAGAACGGGGGAGGAAACAATAATGGCAACGGCGGGAAGCGGAAGCACCAGGACGGCGGGTCAGATTTGGTGGCCAACACTAGTGCTGGGAATAACCGTGGCAAGGGCAGTGGCAAGCCGCCTTTCGTTAAACGCAAGCCTGTTGACATGGAGGCAATGTTGAGTGTTCCTTGCCCGAAGCATAGCCTTCCTGATCAGCCTTCCACTCATGCTTGGAGGGATTGTTGGATCATGCGCGAGTATCGAAACTACAGTGCTAACCAGCATCCAGGCGGCGGCGGCGGACCATCCGGCGGGTCAGGATCCGGTCCTTTCGGGTCTGGCTTTGGTACGGGCGACTCAGGCTCTGGCCATCAGGGCCAAGGAAACCATGGAGGTAATAATCAACAGTCTGGCGGTGGAGGTCAGCAATAAAATAACCAGTCTGGGTATCAGAGTAATCCCAAACAGCTTAATGGAGGGCAGTACCATGTTTTTACAACTAGCCTCGACAAGCGAGATCAGAAGGTGCGCAAGCGGGCGGTTAATGCAGTCATGCCGGCTCTCCCGCAATATTTGAAGTGGTCCGAGTATGATATAACTTGGAGCAGGGAGGATCACCCGCCGCGCGTTGATAACCCGGGGCAGTTGGCTTTGGTAGTCGCCCCCCCAAGTGGCAGGATATGTGTTCACCAAGGTACTTATGGATGGTGGCAGCAGCATCAACATCCTGTATTATGACACTTTCCGCCGGATGAATTTGCTTGACAAGGACCTTAAACCTTCTTCAACGGTTTTTCATGGCGTGGTGCCCGGAAAGTCGGCTTATCCAGTGGGAAAGATTTCCTTGGAGGTAGCTTTCGGCGATGAATTCAACTACAGGGTGGAATCTTTATGGTTCGAAGTGGTCAAGATCAAGAGCCCGTACCACGCTCTGTTTGGACGGCCGGCTTACGCCAAGTTCATGGCTAGGCCTTGCTATGTTTACTTACAGCTCAAGATGCCCGGGTTAAAAGGGACGATTACTGTGCATGGTGATCGGAAGACAACTCTTGAGTGTGAGGAAGGTGATGCAGCATATGCGGAGTCGAGTTGTGCCGAGGCGGAGTTAAAGTTTTACAAGGAGAATGTTGACCCGACAGATATGACCCCGCTAAAGAAGCCTAACACGGAATCTGAGCCGCCCCTCAAGTTTTTGGCAGAAGATACCAAGTTAGTGGACTTTACGCCTGGCGACTCATCACAGCAGTTCACTATTGGGGCTAACATGGATCCCAAATAGGAAAGCGCGCTCATCGAATTCATCCATGAGAATCAGGACATCTTTGCATGGAAGCCTTCTGACATGCCGGGTGTACCGAGAGAATTCGCTGAGTACCACCTTAATGTGGATCCTAAATTTAAGCCGGTCAAGCAGTTCCTCCGTCGATTCAATGAGGAGAGGCGTAAAGCTATTGGGGAAGAGGTGGCCCGGCTCTTGGCAGCAGGGTTCATCGTTGAAGTTTTTCACCCGGAGTGGCTCGCTAACCCGGTGTTGGTACTCAAGAAGAACGTCACGTGGCGCATGTGCGTGGATTACACGGATCTTAACAAGGCGTGCCCGATTGACCCGTTTGCTCTCCCCCGTATCGATCAGATCATTGATGCAACGTCGGGTTGTGAGAGTCTATGCTTCCTGGATGCTTATTCATGTTATCATCAGATCAAGATGGCAGTCAAAGACCAAGAGAAGACGTCTTTCATTATGCCTTTTGGAGATTTCTGTTATGTGTCTATGCCTTTCGGGCTCAAGAGTGCCCAGGCGACTTACCAGCGTTGTGTGCAGAACTGTCTTCATGGTAAAATTGGGCGCAATGTTCATGCTTATGTGGATGATATTGTGGTCAAGTCAAGGATGAAGGAGACTCTGCTGGCTGATTTGAAGGAAACCTTTGAAAATTTGCGGGTTTACAAGATGATGCTTAACCCGGCAAAATATGTGTTCGGTGTACCTACAGGCAAGCTCCTAGGATTCTTGGTCTCTGAGCGTGGCATTGAAGCTAACCCGGACAAGATAAAGGCCATTACTTCTTTGTTTAAGCCGGCGTGTATTAATGATGTTCAGCGCCTGGCGGGTCGTATTGCTGCATTAAGCCGGTTCATAAGCTGCCTGGGTGAGAAAGCTATTCCTCTGTATTAGATGATGAAGAAGACATACAATTTCGTCTGGAGTAATGCGGCTAATGAGGTGTTTGAGGCGCTCAAAAAGCAATTGGCTGAGCCGCCTGTTCTGGCCGCTCCCGTGGAAAAGGAACCTCTGCTTTTGTATGTGGCGGCTAACAACAGAGCTGTTAGTGCTGCAGTTGTGGTCAAGCGTAAGGAGGCGGGTAAGGAATATCCAGTTCAGCGGCCGGTTTATTATGTCAGTGAAGTTTTGACGGAGACTAAGCAAAGATATCCACATTGGCAAAAGCTGGTGCTTGGGGTGTTCATGGCCAATCGCAAGCTAAAGCATTATTTTCTTGGTCACCTGATCACAGTGGTCAGCTCTGCTGCTTTGGGAGATATAATTCAGAACAAAGAAGCCACTGGAAGGATGGCTAAGTGGGCAATTGAGCTTGGGCCTCTTAATCTGAAATATGTGCCCCGGACGGCTATCAAATCTCAAGCCCTGGTGGATTTTATCAATGACTGGACAGAGTGTCAAATTCCTGAAGAAAAGCCGGACAATACTTATTGGACGATTCACTTTGATGGATCCAGGCAATTGGATGGCTCGGGGGCTGGAGTTGTTTTAACTTCCCCGCGAGGTGAAAAATTCTGTTATGTTTTGAGGCTAATGTTTCCTTGTACTAACAATGTAGCAGAATATGAGGCTTTGCTTCACGGGCTCCGTGTGGCCAAGGAGATGAATTTGAGCTGGGTCAGATGTCTTGGCGACTCAGACCTGGTGGCTCAACAAGTCTGTGGCACGTGGGATTCTAAAGACCCTCGTATGGCGGCTTATCGTCAGGCGGTTGATGTTATTGCTGGCCACTTTAAAGGATATCAGGTGGATCATATTGACCGCCGGAAGGATGAGGCGGCTGACGCTTTATCAAGGCTGGGGTCTCAGCATAAGCCGGTGCCGCCTAATGTGTTCTTGGACGTGTTGCATCACCCGTCGGTCAAGTTACCGTCGGAGGAGGATTTGGCTATACCTGACCTGGAAGAACAACTGGTGGCGGCTCTTCGCGCGATACCTGACTGGACGTTGCCTTATTTGGCGTACCTGACCCGCGGCGAGTTACCTCAAGACGATACTCTGGCACGACAGATCACAAGGCGGTCTAAGTCTATGATTATTGTCAACGGCGAGTTACATCGACGCAGTGTGGCTGGTGTTTTCCAGCGCTGTGTTTCTCCTTATGAGGGCCATGAGATCTTGCAAGAAATCCATGCTGGTGATGGTGGTCATCATGCCGGGTCAAAATCTTTGGTGGCCAAGGCCTTCCGACATGGGTTTTACTGGTTAACAGCTCATAAGGATGCAGAGGATTTGGTCACTAAGTGTGGCGGTGTCAAAAATTTGGGCGACGTGCCCATTTGCCGGCTCAGGAACTACGGATGATTCCGATCACCTGGCCGTTTGCAGTCTGGGGGCTTGATATGGTTGGGCCTTTTAAGAGGTCTAAGGACAAAAAGACTCACCTCTTGGTGGCGGTTGACAAGTTTACTAAGTGGATCGAGGCTGAGCCGGTCAGCAAGTGTGACGCGGCAACAACAGTTCAGTTCGTCAAAAAGCTGAGTTTTCGGTTTGGTTATCCTCATAGTATCATCACTGATAATGGCACTAATCTGGCCAAGGGGGATATGAAGGAGTTCTGTGATGAGGAGCATATCCGTCTTGATGTGTCTTCGGTAGCTCACCCGCAGTCTAATGGTCAAGCTGAGCGTGCTAACCTGGAAATTTTGAGAGGTATCAAACCCCGGCTTATGGTTCCTTTGGAGCGCACGCCGGGTTGTTGGGTGGAGGAGTTGCCGTCTGTTCTTTGGAGCATAAGAACCACCCCCAATAGGTCTACATGCTATACACCTTTCTTCATGGTTTATGGCGCAGAAGCTGTTCTCCCCAGTGATATTCGTCATGACTCGCCCAGAGTGGCGGCTTACGTAGAAACTGATAATGAGGCGGCGCGTCAGGATGCTTTGGATGCCTTGGACGAAGAGCGGGATCTTGTAGCAGCTCGATCGGTGATTTATCAACAAGACATGCGTCGCTATCATAGCCGCAGGGTCAAGACCCGGACGTTCCAAGAAGGCGACTTAGTACTCCGGCTGATTCAAGACCAGTCAGATATGCATAAGTTGTCACCTCCCTGGGAAGGGCCATTTGTGATCAGCAGAAATCTCAACAATGGGTCTTATTATCTCATGGATATACGGGAGAGTGACAAGTCTCGCACCTGTGGTAAAGAGACCAAGAGGCCATGGAATATTGCCCACCTTCGGCCATACTATACTTAAGCCGCCAGTCCGGCTCTCATCAATGTACATATCTCTGTCATTGTATATACCATCTTTTATGATATAATAAAGTTGGCATCCCCATGATTAGGGGCTTCTGCCATTTTCTTCGCACTAAAAGTGTCATACAAAGGAGTTGATCCTTAATCAGGTCACTTGGGGGCTTCCAACCCTATGGGTTTAGCTTACATACCCTCTTGGCCAGGCTTTATATGCCATGTTCGAGTTAAACCTGCCTGTTTGCAACTTGCTACTCCGCCATGTGACCCACCGAACTCTTGACAGTTATTCTTGATAAGAGACCCTGAACTTTTATAAGTTATTCTCGCACGAAGACCCTGAACTTGACAAGGTTTAAACGGCGGCTTTTGTCACGAGAGAGCCGGCTTACAGTGAGCTAGGATAAACTCGTCTTGTCTACCGTAATCCCTCCGCTATGTGGCCCGTTCGTACTCTTAGCAATGTCAATCTTTTAAAGACCCTGAACTTGCTAAGGTTTAAACGACGGATTTATGTCACGTGAGATCCGGTTTACAAGTTTTCAGGCTTTCCGCCTAGTTTCTTCGGAAACAAATTTTTTCATAAAAAACAAGAGTTATCTTGTCCTGCTACGCCTTTAAAGCCAACTTATAAGATGAGGCATACAAGTTACTTGTTTTTTGCAGGTACTCTCATGATAAGATTGTAAGTGTTGGGAAACTCTGGAGTATAACCCGCCTGGCGCGTCAAAGCAGTCAAAAGATTATATATCAGAGATGAATATGTTAAGTCGCCGGCAGAAGCTTAAAACAGTGCATCAAAAGCACATGGGCAGGCGGATAAAAGTTTTCCTACTGCTATTACAAGGTTTCCAAATGACCAAAAAGTTGCAGACTTCAAGTTTTTCAGCAAATTCTAAACCCGGCGAGTTAAACAAGGCCGGGTTACCCTCACATGATGCAAAGTTTTTCTCTAACTCGCCGCCGGGTCATCCTGCGTCGGGTCTTCGACTTCTTCGATCTGATGGTTATCCACATCCCAATTGCAATTGGTCAAAGCTTCAAACGTGGTTTCATCATGCATGATTGGAGACGGGTCAACATCAGGAGCGAAGAGGTGCTTACGGCATTGAGGAATCAGGCTCTTCGCTTCAAAAGTGGGCCCTCGAATGCGCTTGTTATCTTCGGAGTAAGCCGCCTGGTATACTGATAGATCAACTTCTGTGGCCAGCCGGCTTGCCAGAATCCGGGACGCCTTATGACAGCGAAAGTAGTCTTCTTGTGTAAACTGCGAGCCGTCGTCCTTCACTTGAGGGAAGCCGTCCATCATCTCATCCGGGTTAAGCTCCGGGGCATAAGCCAGTGACCGGCTCAAAGCAGCAATTGCGCCCTTGCGGGCGGCTGATCTCTTTAATTCTTCAAGCTACATTGGGATGGTCGACATGGTTTCCAGTACGCCCTTCATGAATTTTGGGATACCCCTCTCAGTCATGACGACCTTGATGGTGATTAGAGACCCGGCATACAACTATTCTGTTAAAGAGTACAAAGCCTTGAGCTTCAGCAGGCTGTTGCTTAACAGTTGGTGGCTCCGTTCACCAACAAACATGTCAAAATTTATAAACCGCCGAAGAAGATTATTGACAAGTATTTGTATATGGTTGAAGGTTAAGAATACTTACCAAACACAGCTCCAATCATCCGGGATATCTGGCCCTTCAGAGTGTTCAGATCATCACTCACTGTTTTGAGCCAGCCCTCTGCATCTTCAGCACGCTTGGTCAGAGCGGCTTGGCTTGACTCAGCAGTCTGCTTGAAAGTTTCGAACTCTGTTTTGATCTTCTCAAGATCTATGGAGCAGAGCCGCCACTTTTCTTCCGTCTCTGCTCGGCCTTCCTGTTGCCGTGCTAGATTTTTCTTCAGGTCTATCACGATCGACTCAGCAGCGTTCAAAGATTCCTGCATAAGACAAGACAGAGCAAGGTTGTCAGTTTTTTAGCCGCCGGTCCAGCTCACACAATTTTTGTCAAAATATGGTACAATGATTACAAGTCCCAAGCAGATTGCAAGCAATTTACCTGACACTTGGGGGCTAATGTGCCTCAGTTCTTTTTTACAGAACCGGCTCATTACTTAGGTAATGACCCGGCCCTTGGGGGCTACAATTGGACTTAATCTATGATTGAGTGCCGGCTCATTACTTAGGTAATGACCCGGCCCTTGGGGGCTACATTTGGCTCTTATTATATCTCAGCTCTTTCTTATAGAGCCGGCTCATTACTTAGGTAATGATCCGGCCCTTGGGGGCTACAGTTGGCTCTCACTCTATGATTGAGTGCCGGCTCATTATTGGTATAATGACCCGGCCCTTGGGGGCTACACTTGGCTCTCAGCCCATGTTTCACATACCGATGACTCTTCAAAAGTTGCTACATTAATGCAAGACCTGGCTGACCTTCTGAGAGATCAACCGGTTCTTGGGGGCTACATAAGTATATACATGAAGAGGTAAGGGAAGTAAAGTACCTCGTATTTTTTCTTCATCTTGGCGACCAAGTTGGCCTCCATGTCTCGGCTGGCAAACAGACGGCTCAAATAGCCGGCATGCAATTCATCGGCAGTAAGTTTATCCAAATTTGAAAGATCAGAGGGAGTCTTCTCTTCCTTGGAGGGAGCCGCCTCGTCTTCCTTGATATGCTTTGATAGCGCATGTGAAGGAGCTGGAGGTTTGTAAGCCGCCCCGGTGACAATGACCTCTTCATGAGAAGCCATGTGTTCAGTTGATGGCCGGGGGCTGGGCGGCTTAGGAGCAGAATCTGGATGTGCTTCAGGAGTTTCAATGTCCATAGCAGCCGGCTCGGCCTGTGGAGGAATATCTTCAGGGGCGTCTTTAGCAGCCTCAGAAGGCTCAATATGAGAGTCAGGAACATTGGGTGTTAGGTTCTCCGGGTCTTGGGTATCAGGAGTTGCGGATGACCCGGCCCCTTTCCTCCGTTTGGCTTGAGCCCTGCGAGCAAAGGCAGTGTTGGATATGTCATGACAAGGTATGAGGTATTAAAACACATTTCGGGATATAGAAATGCTTACCCCGGGTTAATAATAAGAGGAGGCAGCTTTGAGGCGGTCGAATCGCCAGAAGAAGGAGGCGAATCCTCGAAAAAGTTAGCATTGTTAAAACAGTTAAAATAAGCTGCAAGGATAGTGTACAGACAAGATAAGTTCAAGACGAGGTACTTCGGTGTGCTGTTTTCGAGGGGCCGGCTCATTGGGTAAGCCAGTTAAAAGGTCTCCAGAGCCGGCGCTCCGGGTCTGACATCTGCTATCGTCTTGCTGTTTCTTCAAGAGAAAGTTACAACTCAAGTGAGCAAAAGAACGTGAACTCTTTACCTTCCGTATAGCTCGCCGTACTCTCTTTACTAGGGAAAGATCCAAGTCAGAGAAGACAATGGTTACCTCGGCAACGTCTGCATGGCTGGTTTCAGCTTCTTCCTGTAAGCAATCATCGTCAATGAGTTGCATAAAGAGAAGACCAATGGAGTCAAGTTCTACCTCTGAGTCGTCTAAATCAAATAACTCTTCCGCTGACTGTTTCCTTTTGCAGGTTGGCGCCTTAGTTTTTGATGCCTTGGGGACTTTGTTCTTCTTCTTGAGAGTAGGGGGCAACAATTTCTTCCAGAATGAAGAGCCGGCCTACAAAGGACAAAGCATGTTGGCAGAAAAGGTTTAATAAAGTATGGAGTTAAAAGAATGGATCAGGGTTAGGATGAAAAGACTTACATCCGGAGCTGGGTTAAGTGCAGAGAAGGGGCTTAAGCTAGTCTTGCTGCAGGCAGCTAATGTTCCCCCCAACAGAGACTTGACGATGGTGTTAAGATCCTGGTCCTTCAAAGGGGTCCAGGTGAAGCATTGAGGGTCGTCCAATTTACCAGTGTACTGGCACATTAAAGCGCCGCGGCGGCTTAGCGGCAGAATCCTCCAGGAGACCCAGCAGCGGGTCAGATCAACACCCGTCAATCCGTTGGCTAACAGAGCCCTGACTTTTGAGAAAGTAGAGGCATATTGAGCACGCCCGGCGGCTGACATCCGGTCTGGAAGCTCTGTATCTATGCTGAGCCGGTAGGAACGGTAACCGGGCAGCGGGTTCTCCCCCTCTGGTGAAGTGTCTTGGCAGTAGAACCAAGTCTTGTTCCACTCTTTGGGGTGACTTGGCAGGGTCGCCACTGGGAAGAGTACATCCCTCCGCCTCTGAAGAGTAACGCCCCCGAGCTCAAGGCTTAAACTGTCCGCCATTTCTGTTTGGCGGTTAATGTAAAAGTACTACTTGAAGAGGTCAACAGACGGCTCCTCCTGAAGGTAGGCTTCACAGAAGGTTTGAAATTGGCACATGTTGGTGACAGAATTCGGGCCAATATCTTGGGGGTGCAGCTTGAACGCATGTAAGACGTCCCGGAAAAACTTTGACCCGGGCGGGGAAAAGCCCCGAAGAAGATGGTCTGCGAATATAATGACCTCCCCATCTTTGGGTTTAGGGGTGGTCTCACTGCCTGGAACCCGGCAGTGGATAACATCCTGAGCCGGCAGGACTCCCATGGTGACAAACTCCTTGAGCGATTCTTCAGTCACTCCGGATTTTACCTAGTTGCAGGTGGACGGAGTTTTAGACATGGTTGGCGGCTTAGGAAGGTGCGGGAAGATATGAATATTCGGCGGGTTAAAAATACATTCTGACTAAGGTCACTATGACTGGAAATGGTGACAGCGTTTGGCGGGTCAATATAAAGTTATGAGCCGCCGAAGCTACTTGCGGTAAGACAGAGTGAGCCGGCAGTTTTTCGGCGGGTCAAGTTTATCAACGCAGATTGAAAAAGTTGCTAAGTGTTGAGAAACCGATTTCGCAATTACGGCTATGGATTCAAGATCTACGGGCGAGGGAAAAAGAAAAATATTCTAGCCCTAAAAGGACCGGCGGAAGAACAGGCGGCTTCTGCGCAGATTAAAACAAGTTGCAGATCTATAATGAGTGCGGCGTGATTATGGAGCGGGCGGCCGCGTGATTTGAGCAGTATTATGAGGCCCAAAGAGGTGTTTTCTTTAACCAAATCTGTGAAGGACTTTCCGATGAATGGCGATGAACTCTGAAGAAACCCGACGAACTCGGGGGAGATCTAGAGGATTATCGCGGATCTAGCAAGGAACAGAATTGGAACCTGGAGGATGCGGTCGAATGCGGCGATGTTCTGGACGCGTTCAGGTTGATGCAGCAGCCTGAGTTGATGAAGACGGCGAGGACTGAACGGCGCGACGAGCTTCGGCGGCGCGGCAGGCTTCTCTGGTCCAGAGGAAGAAGAAGGAGATGGCGGCAGGGAAAAATGAAAGTGATAACCCCCCGCGCTTATTTATAAGGCTATGATGGTCTCACAAAACGGTCCGGTGCGGGAATCGAGGGAGCACAATGATGATTAAACTAAGAAGACGCCTCGATTTTCGGGCTGGTCATATTAATGACGAAAGATACGCTCCGACGTCAGAGGAATCTTTTTTGATTTTTCTGATGATGTCATGGCGGGTCATGAAAGCTTGTCAGAAGCAACGATCACCCATTTTCGGCGGGTCATGAAGATTATCCGAGAAGGCAAGACTCGCCAACCAGAAGATTTGGAGATTGACATGAACCAGTTCAAATCAATCTGGGGCCTAATGTTGGGGATATAACCCCGTGGTGAGACCCGCCCAGGAGGGGCCATGTCATACGGTTGGCGGCTTACGACAAGATTAAGAGTAAGCTTATCCAATGGGCCTGGAGGCCCAGAGCCAGAAGACATGATGTAACCCGGCGGGCTTGGGCCGCCGGTGGCGGCTTGTTAGACAAGGCATGTATAGTTAGAGGAGAGGTCGGTTGTCAAGTATAACCCGGCTCGGACTCTTGTAAGCCCAGGGCCTTGACCTGTGTATATAAAGGCGGGTTACCTAGGCGGCTTAGGGCACGAAACAACTCATCGATAACTAGGTCAAGCGAACTCGCTCCCTTGTAATAGATACCCAATCAATACAACACAAAACAGGACGTAGGCTTTTACCTCTTTCCGAGGGGCCGAACCTGGGTAACTCTTGTCTCTCGATTCCGATCAACCCCTTCGAGCTCACCTTAGCGATGGCCTCAAACCTAAGTCCTTTCACGGGGACATCTGCCGTGACAAAACCACGACAGGTTTGCTTGCTGTGAACAACCTTGACGTGGATGACGTAGGAGGTGGGGCCAACTTTGTAGGGTCTGTGACATGTGCCAGCCATAAACTATGCAACTGCAGGCAAATCTTTGGCTGTGCCGTGCTGCGAATTGCACTGCATGGGTTCTCGTACGGGAGAGGACGTAGTCCTGATCCCAACAAAAAATATGAACCACCATGCTAGGCGTGGAGATTGTGGGCGTTGTGGGAAGCCCCGACATTAACTACCGATGAATGACACCTCCACGCCCTTGCCTTTAAAAGAGCACAAAGTAGTTCCTATGCATCGTCAAGATTTCAAAATACCTACTCTATGGATCGGTAATGTCAAATAATACCATACACAAGCTCAAATTTGATAGAATATGCATGCATTCGAAAGGCTCCTACTGAATGTATATATAAAGGGTAAAAATGTTACAATACGGAGAGAGTTGAGACGGGGGAGGTGTGAGCAGTTACACAATGGAAGTCCTAGCTAAATGATGGTGGTAATAAAGGCAATTATAAACGGCTACTTGCTGGTGGGTACCCTAAACCTCAAGTTGGAAAAATTAGTCTTGAATCTTTGCTTCGAGGATGAAACTCTAGGAGATAGACCAATGGTTTTTCATACGGGAATTGCAAATAACAAGATCCCATACAAATATTTGAATATGCTCTATATTGAATTTTTATGGTGTAGAACAATATTCTATGCATAGGGCACTCTTCGACAACCTCTCCTGGCAAAAGCACTATCATTCTCTCACGCGCACACGCGCACACTATTCATCATCCTTCCATCTCTCAAATGTATTCTTTCTCTCTCTCTCTCCCTCTAGAGGTGCCTCTCCTACACTCTCTCTCTTTATCTCCCTCTCTTCCTATCTACAACTCTGTCCACGAATCTCACTCACAAACAATGTTTCTCTCTCACGCAAATGAAAACACTCTCTCCCTCGCCTCTCTCTCCCTCCCTTTCTTCGTACCCATGACATTTTCCACTAATCCCATTCACAGAAACACCATATCGTGGTCCATGATGGTTCTATCGTGCACACATTCTATGCCTCCTCTCTCTCTCAAGCCTTCTTCGTACACACTTTATAGGTCCTTCACACACAAACACACATATCGCTCTAAGTAGATAGACTCCATCTAATCTCTCTCTCTCTCTGACACACACACACACACACTCTTTGTCTCTTTCTGACACATTCCCCGTCTTCTAGACACTTCTCATTATCTCACGCACCCAGACACACACAATGTGTTAATAGTTGTGGGATCACTAGAAGGGATGTCTAGAGGAGGGGTGAATAGACTACTTGACAAATTAAAAACCTGACCTTTTCCCATGTTAATTGGTTGGAAGATTTTAGCAATTCTAAAAAGTCTAATGCACCCTACACATGCTGGTCAACAAGTATGGCAGTGGAAAGTAAAGACAAGCATATATAAGAGAGTAGAGATAGGAAGATCAAATGCAATTTGGAGACACGAAGATTTTTCCCATGGTTCCGATAGATGGTGCTATCGTACGTCCATGTTTATGGAGACTTGAACCCACGGAGGGTAACAGTCGCGAGAGTCCACGGAGGGCTCCACCCACGAAGGGTCCATGAAGTAGCAACCTCGTCTATTCCATGATTGCCTACGTCCACGGAGGACTAGCCTTACTCGGGGTAGATCATCACGAAGTAGGCGATCTCCTTGCCCTTATAAACTCTTGGTTCAACTCCACAATCACGAAGAAGGAGGCTCCCAAGCGACACCTAACCAATCTAGGAGGCACCACCCTCCAAAAGGTAATAGATGTGGTAGTATGATGAACTCCTTGCTCTTGTGCTTCAAAAGATAGTCTCCTCAACACTCAATCATTCTCTCACAGATTTGGCATGGGTAGAATAGATTGATTGGATGGAAAGCAACTTGGGGAGGCTAGAAATCAAGATCCATATGGTTGGAGTGGATGATCTTGACCTCAACACAAGGGTAGGTGGTTCTCTCTTAGAAAATTGGATATGGCAAGTGGGTGTATGTTCTGAGTGCTTCTTTTGTGAGTGAGTGGTGGTGGAGGGGTATATATAGGCATCTCCAAAAATCTAACCATTACAACATTATTGCCCAACTCGGTGAAACAGAAGTGAAACTCGGTTGCACCGACTAGTGCAAAATGTGGAAACTTTGGCGTTTTCGGTGAGACCTATATATAAATCTCGGTGGTACCGATATGAGTGACCTAGGCAGTTACCAAATCTCGGTGAGACCGATTCCTCAAACTGGGTGGGACCGATTTCAAGAAATTGGTTTACAGAGAGTTGGTCCAACACTCGGTGAGACCAATTCTCAAAACTCGGCGGGACCGATTCTTGAAAATGGCTAACAGAGAGTTGGTCATTGGTTTCGGTGGCACCAAAAGGAATGTTGGTAGTACCGAGATGCTAGGGTTTGGTTTGGTTTCTGTCTTGGGTAAACTCGGTGTTTCCGAATGGGAAGTTGGTGACACCGAATTTAGTCTTTTGGCTTTGGACATAAGATGTGTGTGGGAAAGTGGGTGAGTATTTTTGGTGGCTAATCTCTAAGCACTTGGGCAACCAGATCATCATATTTACTTCATCCCCTTTTAATAGTATTGGCTTTCCTATGGACACAAAGTGATTTCTCACAAAATGTAAAATGTAGAGTCCTTATTCTTGAAGCATGGCCAATTCTATTCCTTCCTTTCCTTTGTGAGGTTCTCCACACAATCCTTTAGCCAATCCTCTCTGTGGACTTCATCTGAAATAAGCTAAATAAAACTATTAGTCCAAGAGACAATGTATGTTGTCATGAATTATCAAAACCACCAAGGGAGCATATGTGCTTTCGGTCTCCCCCTTTTTGGTAATTGATGATAACATACAATCAAAGCTTCAAATTAAGATATGCTGGAATATGTGATAGCTTTGAAGGATACATGACTAATACAAGCTCTCCCCTAAATGTGTGCAATCCATTTTAAAAGATAGTTGCTCTGGAATGCATGAACACACACATAGTAGAAGGAACATGAGAAGTCATGTATATCTTGGTTATATGCATCAAATATATGTGAATGAGGTGTTTCCATGTTCAAGACTTCACTCTTGCAAGCAATATGTGCAAGAAGCAAGAGATCATCTTGACCAAGGATACGATGCATATACTTACCTTGAAGATCTTGAGAATTCTAGTAGTAGAAACACACTTGAGAAAACAATGTTAGGAAACACAAGAGTATTCTACTTATCCAAATGCAAGAAGATTCAAGAGTACCAAGATATGGAAGACATATGAAAAATAGAGTTGTTTAAGATTGATATGTCTCCAAAACACATTTAGAACTTTCTCCCCTAAGTAAGTCTTCCTCTCCCCCCTGAATCTTAGCATGTAGATATTGGGAGTAGGTAAGGTGAGACAAGTCTAGCACTAATAGGCAATCAACTCTAAAACATAATAACAAGGAGATATTTTTATGTTAGACTTGAACGAATATTTCTCGCCCTTTGGGTAAGCATATTCTCCCCCTTGATATATTCTCCCCCTTTTAAGATTTCTCTCCCTATATATAAGCATAAGCTTTGATATTCTCCCCTTTTTAAGATTCCCCCCCTTTGTCAGCAAGTATAAGCTTTGATATTTCCCCCCCTTTGGCATTAATATCCAAAAAGGGTGACACAAAGGGTCAGAGGAAAGGGATCATTGAGAGGGAAGGGATCATCGAGAATAAGGGTCGTTGAGAGCATTTGAGACTAAGAGATCCTTGAAGACTTTTTCTCCCCCCTTTTTTATCTGAAAAGGCTCTTTAAAATTTCTCTCCCTTTGACATAGAGATCCTTGAAGACAGTTTCTCCCCCTACTAGCATCTGAAAAACTTTAAGGTTTCTCCCCATTTTTTTTACAGAGGGGTCCTTGAAGAAATGGAGATTTGCTAAATTTAACAAAGAACAGAGAAGATAGCAAAATCGACGGCTCCGAGGCAAAAGAATCATTGGAACTGATATGAGGTTGTGCATCCTATCTGCATGATCAGTGACACCGAGTTATCTGAATCGGAGGGTCCGAAATGCAAAACAGAAACTTGGCAAAGCTTGTCAAAAGCAATTTTTCAGAAAGTCTTAATAGAATAAAAAAGATTTGCAGTGAATTTTCAGAAAGATTTCAATGAATTTTCAAAAAGGTTCGCAATGAATTTTCAACTAGATGGAAATTGAGTGGTTCCAAGAAAGCATGCAACTATAAGATGAACCAAACAAGATACTTCATCTAGATGATCGGCAGCGACTAGGTCACATATATTTGAGTATATTGACTTAAGGAGCTAAGCGAGAATACTTGATCATACTTCATACTCTACGTTAAGCTCAAAATGGGGTTACCATTTTTTTCGATTAAGCATTTTAATGTTTTCATATCACTTGAGTTGCTTTATCTCATGAACTGGAGTAAAGCTATTTCAAGGATATGATCACATACCTTTAAGTGATGTCGATGACGTAGCATGTAGGAGAACTTGTTGTGGATGCTCAAAGTTGATGAAGATCATCTTGAGTTGGGAGCTATCCTTGATCGTTTTGGTTCTGTTTTCACCTATATGGGTTAGTCATGCAAGGAAGAACAAGAGATATCCAAATGACAAGAATGAAATTTGTTTATCAAGTGGTTGTCAAGGATATGGTTTGGATTGTCTTCTTCCTTCCATCATCAAAGACGGATTGTGGATACTTGGCCACGACAAGATTGATTGTGATGTGAGTTGATGGCAACCTTGTGGAGTGTAGTTCTTCCAAGTACCTACAAAAGGTTAGATGAAATACAAGGGAGCATATATTTCTAAGGTATAGGATAGTGTCATATCAAGTGTAACATGGAATAGTCATGTAAGCTCATGCACTTGCATGCATCCGAGTGAGTCTAGCTAAAGTTTAAAGCACCAATGATGTTAAAGTCACTCCTAAAGTGACAAAACACTTTCTCATCAAGTGGCTTAGTAAAGATATTGGCCAATTACTTGTTTGTGCGAACATGTTTGAGATTAATGTCCCCTTTGGCAACATGATCACGAATGAAATGATGACGAACTTGTATATGTTTAGTTCAAGAATGTTGCACGGGATTATGAGCAATCTTAATAGCACTCTCATTGTCACACAACAATGGAACATGTCTCACATGGATTCCATAATACTTAAGAGTTTGAGTCATCCATAGCAATTGAGCACAACATGATCCGGCAGCAATGTATTCCGCTTCGGCGGTAGATAGAGATATCGAGTTTTGTTTCTTGGATGACCAAGACACAAGAGATCTACCAAGAAATTGACATGTACCCGAGGTGGATTTTCTATCAACCTTATCTCCGGCATAGTCCGAGTCGGAATAGACAACAAGGTTAAAAGAAGATCCCTTGGGATACCATATGCCAAAGTTTGGTATTTGTATGAAGTATCTCACAATTTTTTTCATGGCCTTAAGATGACACTCTTTAGGAGCGGCTTGATATCTAGCACACATGCACACACTAAGCATAATATCGGGACGGGAGGCACATAGATATAACAATGAAATGATCATTGATCGATAAACCTTTTGATCAACCCGTTTGTCCTCCTTGGTGAGGTCAACATGTCCACTAGTAGGCATAGGAGTTTTCATACCTTTAAACTCTTGCATGTTGAACTTCTTGATCAAGTCCTTGGTATACTTGGTTTGAGAGATGAGAGTTCCTTCTCTCGTTTGCTTGATTTGCAAACCAAGGAAAAATTTCAGCTCACACATCATGGACATCTCATACTTCTCGGACATCAACCTTCAAATTTCTCACTAAATTGTGGGTTAGTAGATCCAAAGATAATATCATCCACATAAATTTGGCACACAAAGAATTGACCGTTAACTATTTTAGTGAATAAGGTTGCGTCAATTTTACAAATTTCAAAACCTTTTTCAATGAGAAACTTCGTTAAGCATTTGTACCAAGCTCGTGGGGCTTGCTTAAGACCATAGAGAGCTTTACAAAGATTGTAGACATGATTAGGTTTCTTTGGGTTTACAAAACCAAGGGGTTGTTTAACATAGACCTCTTCTGCAATCTCACCATTTAAAAAGGCACTTTTAATATCCTTTTGATAAAGCGTGATATCATGGTGATTAGCATAAGCAAGAAGAATGCAGATAGCTTCAAGTCTAGCAACGGGGGCATAGGTCTCACCATAGTCCATACCTTGGACTTGGGTGTAGCCTTGAGCCACGAGATGCGCCTTGTTGCATACGACTTGACCGTCTTCATCTTGTTTGTTCCGAAACACCCATTTGGTTCTGATGATGTTTTGCTCGTCCTTGGGCTTCTCCACTAGTGTCCACACTTCGTTCCTCTCGAAGTTGTTTAGCTCCTCGTGCATAGCAATCACCCAATCCGGGTCCTGAAGAGCTTCTTCTACCTTCAAAGGCTCAATACTAGAGATGAATGAATAATGCTCACAAAAGTTAGCTAATCGAGTTTTAGAGCGAGTTATCCTCCCGGTTTGTATGTCACCAAAGATTTGATCTAGAGGATGATTTTTGTTCACTCTTGCTCGAACTCGGGGTAGCTTTTGCTTGTTGGATAGTGGAGCTTCCTCATCATCATTTTCTTCTTCGTTGTTGTTGAAGGTGTCGTTGCCTTGAGGTGGTGGTGAAGGTGGTTGTGGTGGATCATCATAATGAACTTCTTCCTCCTCTTCATCTTGTCGTGTACCGCTTGTGGATGCCTCCATGTTGTTTTGTGGTTCGCCTTGATGCGAACTAGGGGCTTCCACTTGAGTTGATGAAGTACTCTCCTTCACCTCCATGGGTAGAATCTTCCTGATGGATAAGTCTTGGATAGCTTATGAAGGTTCCTTATCTCCTACATTCTTTTGGCAATTGTTCGACTTGCGAACCATTAGATTCATCAAACTTCACATCTACTGTCTCTTCAACTTTTTGAGTGAAGTTGTTGTAGACACTGTAAGTGTGGGAGTTTGATCCGTAACCAAGTAGGAAACCTTCATGAGATTTAGGAGCAAATTTAGAACGGCGATGCTTATCAAGAATGTAACACTGGGAGCCGAATACTCGAAAGTATCCAACTTGGGGCTTGTTACCGGTGAGTAGCTCGTATGCCGTTTTACCGAGAAGCTTGTGAAGGTAGAGTCGGTTTGTAGCATGACAAGTTGTTTCCACGGCTTCTGCCCAAAAGTGTCTTGGCGTCTTGTATTCGTCGAGAATCGTTCTAGCCATCTCTATGAGAGTCCGGTTCTTCCTATCAACAACTCCATTTTGTTGAGGCGTGTACGTAGCCGAGAACTCATGTGAAATTCCTTCTTGGTCAAGAAAGGAATCCACATTTGTGTTCTTGAACTCCGATCCATTGTCGCTCCGAACTTTCTTGATCTTCCCTTCAAACTGATTTTACGATTTGCGAGCGAAGTTCTTGAAGATCTTTTGGACCAGCGACTTATCATCAAGAAAGAATACCCACGTAAATCTAGAAAAATCATGAGCTATAACTAGACCAAAGGAATTTCCACCAAGACTCTTGTAAGCATTGGGACCAAAAAGATCCATATGAAGCAACTCGAGTGGTCTCCTAGTAGTCATGATGTTCTTTACGGGATGACTTTCACCTACTTGCTTTTCGCTTGACAGGCACTACAAAGTCTATCTTTGTCAAAGATAACATCTTTAACACCAAGTATATGATCACATTTGATGAGCTTGTCTAGATTACGCATACCAACATGTCCTAGTCTTCTATGCCAAAGCTAACCTTTAGAAGATTTTTCAATGAGACAAGTGCGAGGTTTGGATCTCTTAGTGAAATCAACAATGTATAGATCACCTCTACGGAAACCGGTAAAGACCATGCTATGATTATCTTGACGAAACACTTGACATTGTACTTTGGTAAGTAGCACATTAAAACCAAAGTCGGCAAGTCTAGATACGGAAATAAGATTGTAGCCAAGGGATTCAACAAGCTTGACATTTTGAATGGAGCTATCATGAGATATGGCCACCTTACCAAGACCAAGTATCTTACCCTTGGAGTTTTCTCCAAAGGTCACACACCTTCGCGGTCCATGGTTTGGTGTGATCTCTTGAAACATGTCTCTATCTCTGGTCATATGATCGGTGCATCCACTATCAAGAATCCACTCTTTTCCTCCGGACATGTAATCCTTGAAGTTTGCCATGAGACTTAGATTCTTCATAGTCTTCTCATACTCGATGTCGAACAAATCATCTTCATCATAGTAGCCATGTTCCATATTGTCATCATCAAGTGGGAGATCGTTGTCATAAGAAACAAGAGATTAGTTAGAATTGTGATCATGACAAATGTTCAAGATTATGAATGCGAATGGCTTGAACAATGATGTTGTTGATAGTTATGACATCTCCTATAGCACACATGAGGTCTCTAAGCTCAAATAGATAATCATCAAACTTAGGATCACTAGGCATGATTTTGTGAAAAGCAATAGATTTATGAAGAATTTAATCCAGATTACTCAATGAATAATTTGGATATTGTTTTTCCAAATCATTCCACAAAGTATAAGCACATTCAAAATTCTTCATTTGATCAAATACAATTCTAGGTAATCCTCTAATGATAAGATTAACAGTTCTAAGATTACGAAGCATGTCAATTTCCTCTTCGTGTGTGGGATGTAAAGGATCAATCGGAGGGACATAGGGGTTCTTGACATACTTGCTTAAATGGAATTCATTGAATAAATCAAGCATCTCATATTTCCATTGAATATAGTACTCCCCATCGAGAACGGGCACTCTACAACTAAGACTCCCCAAACTAGACACATCCATCTTCCTCCAATGGTGATGAAACCGAAGCTCTGGAGACCAAAGCGCTGATACCAATTGTGGGATCACTAGAAGGGATGTCTAGAGGGGGGGGGTGAATAGACTACTTGACAAATTAAAAACCTAACCTCTTCCCAAGTTAATTGGTTGGCAGATTTTAGCTATTCTAACAAGTCTAATGCACCCTACAAATGCTAGTTAACAAGTATGGCAGCGGAAAGTAAAGACAAGCATATGTAAAATAGTAGAGATAGGAAGATCAAAGGCGATTTGGAGACACGATGATTTTTCCCGTTGTTCCGATAGGTCGTGCTATCGTACGTCCACGTTTATGGAGACTTCAACCCACGGAGGGTAACGTCCGCGAGAGTCCACGGAGGGCTCCACCCACAAAGGGTCCACGAAGTAGCAACCTCGTCTATTCCGGGGCAGTTGCCGTCAACAGGGCACTGATGCCGAATGAGCTATTGATGGAAGGAACCCACACATAAGTTATCGCGAAGGGGTCCTGACAACATTTCCTTGGCTACTCTTGTGAAGCAATCTTGGCCTTGATGTTGTCAATTTTGTCAAAGGACTCCTCTTCTAGGGTCTAGAGTGATGGTCTTGTCAGTGAGTATCTTCACAAAGATCTTCATCTTGAGTAGTTGTCTTGACGAAGATCTACATACCACCACGTTGCCGAGAGGCAAAGTGAAGGATAGACTCCTCCTGAATGTTGTAGTCAGCAATGGTGTCACCGTACTTTGGCTACTTGCCAGGAGATAGGAGATGTTGCTGTTGTCGGGAGAAGATCCCCCTTTGTCTTGGATCTTGACGAGATTTGCATGTCACCTTGGAGGCCACACGGTTTTGTGTTACCGGGAGGTAATTGGCACCACCGCGCCAAGCGAGACTATCATGACCCATGCTTGTCGTGTCAGTGAGACCCCTGTTCTCACGGGGCAGACAATATCCCCCGGGTTTGCTTCATGCGAACAACCTTGACGTGGATGACGTAGGAGGTGGGGCCAACATTGTAGGGTCTATGACATATATCAGCCATAAACTATGCAACTGCAGGCAAATCTTTTGTTGTGCCATGTTGCGTATTGCACAACATGGGTTCTCGTACGGGAGAGGACGTAGCCTCGATCCCAACGAAAAAGATGAACCACCACGCTAGGCATGGAGATCGTGGGCGTTGTGGGAATCCCCGGCATTAAATGCCGATGAATGACACCCCCACGCCCTTGCCTTTAAAAGAGCACAAAGCAGCTCCTATGCATCGTCAAGATTTCAAAATACCTACTCTATGGATTAGTAATGTCAAATAATACCATACACATGCTCAAATTCGATAGAATATGCATGCATTCGAAAGGATCCTACTGCATGTATATATAAAGGGTAAAACTGTTACAATATGGAGAGAGTTGGGAGGGGAGAGGTGTGAGAAGTTACACAATGGAAGGCCTAGCTAAATGATGTTGGTAATAAAGGCAATTATAAACTGCTACTTGCTGGTGGGTACCCTAAACCTCAAGTTGGAAAAATTAGTATTGAATCTTTGCTTCCAGGATGAACCTCTAGGAGATAGACCAATGGTTTTTCATACGGGAATTGCAAATAACAAGATCCCATACAAATATTTGAATCTGCTCTATATTGAATTTTTATGGTGTAGAACAATATTCTATGCATAGGGCACCCTTCGACAACCTCTCCTGGGAAGTTGGTGACACTGAATTTAGACTTTTGGCTTTGTGATAGAAGATATGTGTGGGAAAGCGGGTGGGTATTTTTGGTGGCTAATCTCTAAGCACTTGAGCAACCAGATCATCATATTAATTCATCCCCTTTTAATAGTATTGGCTTTCCTATGGACTCAAAGTGATTTCTCACAAAATGTGAAATGTAGAGTCCTTATTCTTGAAGCATGGCCAATCCTATTCCTTCCTTTCCTTGGTGAGGTTCTCCACACAATCCTTTAGCCAATCGTCTCTGTGGACATCATCTGAAATAAGCTAGATAAAACTATTAGTCCAAGAGACAATGTATATTGTCATGAATTATCAAAACCACCAAGGGAGCATATGTGCTTTCAATAGTATAGGTATTGCACGCTGTCTCACACTCTCTCTTCTCTCCCTCTCCCTCCCTCTCTCACTCACTCTCTCCCTCTCTCTCTCCTCTCTCTCTCCCTCTCTCTCTCTGGGGCTCTCTGGCACCAATTCTCTCTCTTTCTCCCTCTCTACATATCTAGGACTCTTTCCGCTGATCCCATTCACAGAAACACTCTATCACGGTCCATGACGACTCTATCACACACACACACACACACACACACACACACACACACACACACACACACACACACACACACACGCACGCACGCATCCTCTACTCATCTCTCTCATAGGCCTTCTTCGTACACACACTTGATAGTCCTTCAGACACAAACACACACATCTCTCTTTAAGTAGGTAGACTCAATCTGGCTGTCTCTCCCCCCTCTCTCTCTTTCTCTCTCTCTCCCTCTCTCTCTCTGACACATTCCCTGTCTTCGAGCCAGTTCTCACTATCTCACGCACGAACAACATTGTGTAAATAGTATAGGTATTGCACCCTCTCTCACACTCTCCTCTCCCTCTGGCACCGATTCTCTCTCTTTCTCCCTCTCTACATATCTAGGACTCTTTCCACTGATCCCACTCACAGAAACACTCTATCGCGGTCCATGACGACTCTATCACACACACACACACGCACGCACGCACGCATGCATGCACATACTATATGCATCCTCTACTCATCTCTCTCATAGGCCTTCTTCGTACACACACTTGATAGTCCTTCACACAGAAACACACACATCTCTCTTTAAGTAGGTAGACTCGATATGGCTCTCTCTTCCCCTCTCTCTCTATCTCTCTCTGACACATTCCCTGTCTTCGAGCCAGTTCTCACTATCTCACGCACCAACAACATTGTGTAAACAGTATAGGTATTGCACCCTCTCTCACACTCTCTTCTCCCTCTCCCTCTCCTCCCTCCCCCTCCCCCCTCACTTACTCACTCACTCACTCACTCACTCACTCACTCACTCACTCACTCACTCACTCACTCACTCACTCACTCACTCACTCACTCACTCACTCACTGACTGACTGACTGACTCACTCACTCACTCACTCACTCACTCACTCACTCACTCACTCACTCACTCACTCACTCACTCACTCACTCATTGTCGTGGTTTTGTCACGGCAGATTTCCTCGTGAGAGAACTTAGGTGCGAGGCCATATCAACTAGGTGGCGGCTTGAACGGGGTTGGTCGGAATCGAGAGACGCGAGTTTTACCCAGGTTTGGCCGCTCCGATGGAGGTAAAAGCCTACGTCTTGCTTTGTGTGTATTGATGATGATGATGATCTCGATTACAAGGGTGCTCTTTCACTACGTCTCGTCTGGAGGGTTTCTAATATGTCTATCTCTAATCACTTCACCTCCTCCCTGTTGGGGTGCCTTGCCCCTCCTTATATAAGTTGAAGGGGCTGGCTTACATGTAGAGTCCTAGTAGGATTAGGACTACTCTATTCTGGCTTCTTACCATGGGCTTCTTACCGCGGGCTTCTTACCGAGGGCTTCTTACTGCGGGCGACTTATTGCGGGCTCCTTATCTCTGGCTACTCATCTCCGGGATCTTCCGGGTGACTCATCTCCGAGACTCATCTTGGCTACTCATCTTCGGGACTCATCTTGGCTACTCATATTTGGGACTCATCTTGGCTACTCATCTTGGCTACTCATCTTTGGGACTCATCATGCTGAATGAACTTAACTCCAGAGATGATTCAACCCCAGAAATGACTTAACCTCATGAGATGACTTAAGTCCAGAGATGACTTATCTATCCTCATGAGCCGGGTCTTGGTCTTAGGGAATATCCCCGACATTAGCCTCCAGGTTAGCTTGAATTCATTCATGCTAAGCTCCTGAAATAAGAATATGTAAAGGAACTGGCTCACTTCAAAAAAGAAAAAACAGTTTTAGACATTTGACTATCTCCTTAAAAGTCCGAGTCTCAGTCATATCAATGTGCTGAGGCTGGTTCCATGTAGATAAATAACCCTTATGATATTTTTGAGTTGTGTTCAAATGCATTGGCTTGATAAAAAAGAAAATTCGTCTGATGTTGTGCCAATTTTCAATGCTTCAGACTTTGATGCAAAATCCGTACGATGTTGAGCTAACTTTTAGTGCTTCAGACTTGATGAAAAATAAAAATCCGTATGATGTTGAGACGACTTGTCTGAATAGCTTGGAGGAGATAACCTGTAGCCCCCAAGTCTTAAGGGCAGGAGAAAGCGATAGCTTAAGACTTGCTTAAATATGAATGCTAAAACTTTGGAGAAATCCGGGTTGTTCATCTGAGTCATGAACTGAATGTTTTGCACTTCACATCTGTAGCCCCCAAGGGCTAGCTCATCAGTATGTGATGGGCCGGGTCTTAAATTTGGACCTTATAATCTGTTTAATGAACTAAATACTGTAGCCCCCAAGTGTCGGGTCATATGCCTGCAGCGACTTGGGACTTTTGATTTTTTTTATCTAAGTAGTGTAGCCCCCAAGTGTCGGGTCGTTTGCCTGCAGCGACTCGGGACTAATATGCACTTCTCCTTTGAAAATAAAAACATCATATGATGTAGCCCCCCAGTGCCGGGTGAAAGCACATT
This sequence comes from Elymus sibiricus, assembly GCA_039707655.1. Lineage (NCBI taxonomy): Eukaryota > Viridiplantae > Streptophyta > Magnoliopsida > Poales > Poaceae > Elymus > Elymus sibiricus. Next base: position 225,837,878 of record CM077665.1, on the reverse strand, counting down.
TGCTCCCTTGGTGGTTTTGGTAATTAATAACAACATATATGTCATTGAACTAATGTTTCCTCTAAGCATATTTCAGGAAAAGTTCAATGATAGGGATGGTAAAAGGATTGTGGAGATACCCCAAGATGCAAGGAAATGGATTGGCAAAGATTCAAGCAAGAGGACTCTACATTTTACTTTGTGAGAAATCACTTTGAGTCTATAGGAAAGCCAATACTATTAAAAGGGGCTAAGGTACTGTTGGTGAACAAGATGCTCCACGTGCACAAGAGATAGTCACCAAAAACACCCACAAGCTCTTCCACAGAAGTATGTCCAAAGCCAAATATCCAAAATCGGTGCAACCAACAACTTTCACTCGGTGCCACCGATTCCCAAACTCAGACAGACCCATGCCAAACCCTAGCACATCGGTGCAACCGATTCCACTTCGGTACCACCGAGTTTGGGTTGCCAACTTTCTGTTACCTCGATTCACAAAATCGGTACCACCGAGTTTGTTGGATCGGCGTCACCGAGTTGCGCAATCTGACCGTTGGTCACCTAATCGGTACCACCAAGAATTATATACCGGTCTCACCGAGAATCAAAAGTTGTCACCTTTTGGTCACTTCGGTACCACCGAGATTCACACATCGGTGTCACCGAGTTGGTCACTTTAGGTGTAACGGTTGGATTTTTGGGGATGCCTATATATACCCCTTCACCACCACCCACTCGAAAGAGAAGCACTCAGAACTATTCCATACTTTCCCCATCCAATTTTCTGAGAGAGAGCCACCTACTCATGTGTTGAGATCAAGCTATTCCACTCCATCCATATGAATCTTGATCTCTAGCCTCCCCAAGTTGCTTTCCACCAAAATCAATCTCTTCCACCCTAGCCAAATCTGTGAGAGAGTGATTGTGTGTTGAGGAGTCTATCATCTTGAAGCACAAGAGCAAGGAGTTCATCGACATTGCCGAGCCTATTACCTTTTGGAGGGTGGTGCCTCCTAGATTGGTTAGGTGTCGCTTGGGAGCCTCCTACTTCGTGTTCTGGAGTTGAACCAAGAAGCTTGTACGGGCAAGGAGATCGGCTACTTCGTGAAGATCTACCCATAGTGAGGCTAGTCCTTCGTGGACGGAAGCCGTTATGGAATAGTCAAGGTTGCTACTTCGTGGACCCTTATGGGTGGAGCCCTCCGTGGACTCTTGCAACCGTTACCCTCCGTGGGTTGAAGACTCCATAAACGTGGACGTACAATAGCACCACCTATCGGAACCACGGGAAAAATCTTCGTGTCTACAAATTGCGTTTGATCTTCCTTCCTACCCTCTACTATATACATGCTTGTTGTTACTTTCCGCTGCTATACTCTTAGACATGCATGTGTAGGGTGTACTTGACTTGCTATCAATGCTAAAATCTGCCAACACTTAAAATTGGGAAAAGGCAGAATTTTTATTTGGTCAAGTAGTCTAATCACCCCCCCTCTAGACATACATTCGGTCCTACAAGTTGTATCTGAGCTTTGGTCTCCATTGCATTGGTCTCACAACCTAGGAGAGTATGGTGTCTAGTGAGGGAAATTATCACCGTAGAGGCCCGTACTTTGATGGCACTAATTTTGCTAGTTGGAAGCACAAAATGAAAATGCATATTCTTGGTCATAACCCCGCCGTTTGGGCTGTTGTTCGTGTTGGCTTGCAAGGTGAATTCTTTGGTGATGGAAAGGAACCGGATCGTGAAGCGACCGCGGATGAATTGAAGATGTTGCAATACAACGCTCAAGCATGTGACATTCTCTTCAACTGCCTATGCCCCGAAGAATTCAACAAAATCAGCCGTCTTGAGAATGCAAAAGAGATTTGAGATACTTTGGTTGATATGCATGAAGGTACTGAGTCTGTGAGAGAATCCAACTTGGATGTTCTTCAAAGTCAGCTTGACAAGTTCAAGATGAAGGATGATGAAGGAGTCGCGGAGATGTACTCTAGGCTAGCTCTCATCACCAATGAGATTGCTGGCATAGGAAGCGAAGAAATGACCGACAAATTCATCATCAAGAAGATACTTTGAGCTTTGGATGAGAGATACAACACCGTGTGCACATTGATCCAAATGATGCCCAACTACAAAGATCTCAAGCCTACGGAAGTTATTGGAAGGATTGTTGCTCATGAGATGACACTCAAAGACAAAGAAGAGCTTCACAACAAGTCTAGCGGTGCTTACAAAGCCACAATTGATGATCCTGCAACTTCAAGCGACAACCTTGTCACCAATGAAGAGATAAGCCTCATGGTCAAGAAATTCAACAAGTTCTACAAGAGTAGAGGCAAAGAACGAAGCTCCAACTCAAGATATGAAGAGAAGCGTTCGTCAAGTCGTGACCGAAACTGCTACAATTGTGGGAAGCCCGGACACTACTCCAATGAGTGCACGGCTCCCTACAAACGAAGAGAAGAGTCACCTAGAAGACGAAGCTCAAGGAATGAATCACCTCAAAGAGAGAGAAGGAGTAGAGATGATCGTTATGAACGAAGACCCTCAAGGAGAAGTAGGGATTCGAAGAAGAAGGACAAGTACACCAAGAGGTTCACAAGAAGAAGACATCAAGCTCAAGTTGGTGAATGGGTTTCCGGCTCCGACTCTGACAACAAGTCCGAGAGAAGCTATCACTCCAACTCCGACTATAGTCAAGATGAAGGTGTTGCCGGACTTGCACTAGTGACTACCAACTCCTATGATCTATTTGATTCACCAAATGAAGGAAGTGGAAGTTGCTTCATGGCTAAAGGCCCCAAGGTATCACACCCCGAGTATCTTGATTTCAATAGTGATGAAGATGATTTACTTTGTGATGATGACTTGCTCTTTGATAAAACTAGTGATGTTAGTCAAAATGAACTTGATAATTCTCATGCTAGTCAAGATAAGTCATTTGATGATGATAAGATGACAATAGAACAACTAACTAAAGAATTAAACACTCTTAAGTTAGCTCATGAATCTACTCTCGAAGATCATAGAGAGCTTGTAAGGACTCATGAGAAGCTACGCTTCGAGAAGCTCAACTTGGAGCAAGAGCGTGAGTTTCTTAAAGCTATCAATGACGATCTCCGAAAGAAGACTTCATCTTATCTAGCCAAACGATTAATCTTGTCTACATTCATGCCACAAGTTAAATCTAGACAAACTAGTAACAAAGGCAAGAAAGGCTCTTCATCTAGCAGCAACAATAAAAATGCTAAACCTAATGATGTTGCTTCTAGTAGTTCTATTGATTCCACTAATGATGATTCTCTTAGCCAAGTTACACTTGAGCAAGAAAACGCTTTATTGAATGGAATTATAGAGAAAGGTATCTACAAGAGTCTTGCCGGGTGTAAGCAATTTGAGGAAATTGTACGCAAGCACGGAGGATACCGGAAGAACCATGGCATTGGCTACTTCCATGCTAATGGAGTTGAATGGGAAGAAGGTCAATACCCCAAGCCCAAGTTTGTTCCTCAAAAGGAGAAGTATGAACATACTCCTCCCAAGGGAACAAACACTCAAGATGACCTTCCACCACAAGACCACAAGCTTAAGGGCAAGAACAAGCTTCAAGAGGAGATTGACTCATATGAAGATGAATCCCAAGCTTTGGTGGAGTGGGTTCCCAAAGCTACTTCAAGCTCAACTTCTACAAGGGCTACTTCAACACCAAGGATCCCCATCAAGTTGATGTGGGTCCCCAAGAAGAAGAACTAGAGAGTTCTTGAGGGGTGACTCCGCCAATGAAATTCACTCACATTCATTATTGGCAAGAACTAGTTGCAATCAACATCAACTCTATGCAATAGTTCAAGGAGTCACACATTCCCTCAAAGGTAAGCAAGGGACAAGGTAATCAACAAATCAATGGACATCATCACACATGCTTTGCACTCCATGTCCATAGATATCCTTGTATTTGTCTCTTGTGTGTTGGGACTAACCCATGTAGGTGAGAAGAGTAAGGAAACAACAAGGATGCTCCCAACTCATGGTGATCTTCATCAACCTTGAGAATCCACCACTACCTCACCAACATGAAGTCTTTATCGACAAAACCCAAGGTTAGTTTATCCCCCCTATGGGGGGATGTCACATCAAGGGGGAGCTTTACTCTAAGACTTGAGTTAAAGCATCTCATAGTATGTGACAACATTAAATGCTTTATGTAAAAGTGGTAACCCCACTTGTGCTTAAACGATGAGTATGACCTATGATCAAGTATTCTTACTTGGCTCCTAAGTCAATATACTCATATATAGATGACTGCGTCATCGCCAAAATGCTTGATAGATGCTAGTATGTATGTGCATCTTTGCCATGATTTCATTTGACATCTTATTGTGTGAGCATGTTGGTCTGCATTTATTTATCCATTCGAGGACATCCAATTGTTGCTATTTGGTTTTTGATTTCTCTATTGCCAATTGGATGGACAAGAATGCCTAGGACCACTATCTAGCTATCTATGCTTTCTTACCTCATATTCTATTCTTGCTGCATCACAAAATTTGAACAATGACTTTTCGATCTCTCTGTGTGAGGAGCACTCGGAGTTCCGTATCGACAACGGACTGACCATTAAAACCTCCCAAGTGCATCTCGGTGGCACCAACCCAAAATCTCGGTCTCACCGAATGCCTAGGGTTGATCTGGTTTTCTATATCGGTACCACCGATTCCATCTTCTCGGTTACACCGAGTTTCCCTGTCAGCTGATAGTTGAGGAACTCGGTGACACCGAAAAGTTAGAATCGGTGTCACCGACAGCCATGGGTTTATATAGAGGCGGACCCGACTTTTGAAATCTATTCTTCAACCGTCGCCCCCACCGAAACCCTTGCTGCTGAGCCAAGGACCCTGGTCATCGCCTGCGTCTTCCCGAGCGCCTCCGCCGTTGGAAGTCTCCGCCGTCGACGAAATCCTCTCCCCCGTCGCCGTCATAGCGAAGTCGTCACCAAGCTAGGGTACGATTTCACCTCCTCTTGCACTCCAACCTCCGATTCTTGCGCATTAGGGCTTCTCCATCGATAAGCCACAGTTTGACATTGAATCATCCACGAGAAACTCCAGTAGAATAGCGAACGAACGATTTTTTGGTTTTGCCGTCCGCCACATGAATCTCGGTAGAACCGACGCAAAAGAATTGGTAGCACCGATTCATTTTTTCTGACAAACTGAGAACACCTCGGTGGAACCGAGTGCCAATTTTTGGTGTGACCGAAAATGGTGCCAAGTTTCTGGAAAGTAGGTTGTCTGTCTCGGTGGGTCTGAAAATTTGCTTCGGTTGTACCGACATACATTTGGCAGAATGCAAAATTTAAGAAATTTTAGTTCAATCTTTTGAAAATGTCTGCATTTTGTGATGACTCACCCTTTCCACTCTTCTACACTCTATTCACAGGGTCAGAGATGTCTGCTTCAGATGACAGTCAGAATGATCTCAGAGAGCAGAGTGTTGACATGAGCTCAGGCACTAGTCCCGAGGGGAGCTATGATGACATCCCTAGCTCTCCTGACTTGCCCAAGGCTGCTACAAGGACAAGAAGGAAGCTCAACTCACATGAGGAGGATGAGGACTTTATTCCTGAGGAGCTGTCCAAGAAGGATGACACTACAAAGAACACCACTGCTGCTGCTTCTTCATCCAAGAAGAAGAAAGCTATCAGGAAGGAGTATGCCAGCTCTGGGTCAGCTAGAGCACCTGAGAGCTCAAGGGAAACTATGACTTAAAATGGTTTAGTATCTATTATATACTTAAAACAAACGTAAAATAAGACACCACGTTCTTCCACATAATCCAAAATAATAGACATCGTTGATCAGTAATACTGACGGCTGGGATTTAAAGATATTACGTTACATGGAAAAAGTTATAAAGTTATATTTATGGAACTGACACGTACATGGTGCGTGATTTTTTTTTAAAAAGAAAAAAAGAAGATCACGTGACAACCTAGAAGTATATACTACTAGCATGCAACTAAAAAAAAGGCCATGTGCGATTAGGATTCCTATTAACACACACACGTATTTAATACTTACTAGTAGAATGCCCGTGCGTTGCCACGGGCTCTTGAAATAGTGTGTTGCCACGGGCTAACAAAATATATGCACAATGATAAATATGCTAACAAAAATGTATACACAAAGAGAAATGTCATGTGATATGGGAGTCATAGACTATTTACATGTGATGATATTTCATGCTCGTGATGTTGTAGATAAATGCACCTCCTCGTCATCTTTCTCTTCCCTCCCTCTCCCACAATCCATTCTTCTTCGTGTGTTTCTCAGGGGGCAAAGCATAATCACTGATATGAATAGTCATTAAAATATCAAATCAGCACAACTAACAATCTATCATATGCTCAAAAATTGACACCTATGCTTATCATACATACCGGAAAAAACAACTGCAATGTTGCTGTCAAGATAAATTTTTGGAAGCACATTTCTCTCAAATCAGTATTAATAGATTAGCCACTAACAAAATGATTAAGTTAGTATAAAGCAGACCAAATGTCATGGCACACACACACCAATCTATTTAGGAGTGTTACATTAATCAGACAATTTGTTCAGCACATGGTAGCTATATAAATGGTCCAAATATCATTCATGTTGACAGAAATTAGCAATGTTCACAGCTACTTATGAAATTGGTCAGAGACAATTATCTAGCATCTTTCTATTTTTACACAGCGTCACCTGCTGAGTTTCCAAAGATTGAACTTCTTAATAGTGACATTCCTTCACGTCCATCCAGGAGCTTTAGGGTCGATCTGGCCAACAAATTGCTCCGATGCTGGCAAGGAATCTTCCGTTCGAGCTTCTGTCGCCCCTCCGCCGCACAGATCTGGCCGCCTCCACTCACTCCCCTCATAGGTGGAAGCTACTCGACGTGTTGAGCCACTCATCGCCGTCTCCACTCACTCCCCTCATAGGAATATTGAACCGTAATAATATTTTCAGAGTATTAGGCTTGTATCATGAATTATGTTCGCTTCTATCAACATGCCAAGACACAAAGCTATTGTGTTTGGTAAGAAAATTAAGCAGATATGAAGGTAAATGAAATCATCAATATAATTCCCGCATTTGGAATGGACATGAAATGTCGCGGAAACTGCTGAAATTTACTTTTCTGGAACAACGATACAGCGTGTTCACTACTGACTTGCACACTATGCAATTAGCAAAAAGCTTCATCAAGTATGTAGATGCGGCGAACAGGAGCACGTACTTGGACAGAGCATACCCCATGGGGGAGAGGCTCCAGCCCAACACTCCCCCAGCCCTCCAATTATATTGGAGTGCTTTGTATCTCATAGGTGCCATTTACACGTGTAGTACTATTTTTCGTTGACATGGATGATATCTTAAATAAAACTTCCTAGACTATTACCTCAAATACGAGCTCCTTTTGTTCACATGTGCCGAGTACTTCTCACAAAATACAAAATCTGAAAGGAACTAAATTGTTGCATTTTACCAAATTTTTCTTCTTGGCAAATGAAAGTATAGCTATAGCTGAGTGTCAAGAGTGACACGAGAATTCAACAGCAGTACATAAACTGAGACCTCAGGCAAGGGAGTGTTTCTGTCCGAGTACACATATATATGTCTTAGGAGAATATTGCAGTGACGTAAGCAAATAACAAATTATAAATTTGACAAGCATGTTGGTTGATATTAAAACAGAGTAATAAATAAACCAAGAAGTGAGACTATTCTATGGTGTACCAAATCAAAATTTTTTCCCTTTATGATTCAGTTGTATATAAGTAACGGTAGAAAAATATTGACATCCACAAGAGATTAAAAAAAACACCTTGTCATACCTACACGTATTTGATTGGTTTCCCTGTTCTATTCACCTTCCCATTCTCCACTAATTCCTCCTTCAAGTCTCCATCGTCTTACTGAATTCAATCAGATCCGAAGCTCATGCATCCTCCTTTTCTTCCCCTACAAATTCACTGGTATCGAAGCAGCTCCACGACAATGGAATAAACCGGAATATATGCAGGTAATACTATGAGAAATTCACTTAGATGGTTTGAGAAAAATCAAGTTGATCTAGCTACTGAATTTTTGAAGGATTTCCTATTAACATGGAACTGAGGAGAAAGTTTAATTTATTATTTGGTAGGTTGCACGCAGACCCTTTTATTTTCTCTTCAAACAACCAGCAGAGAGCAACTTAGTAAATTCTCTCATTATGAGGACAAAAAAGGACCCTTCCTAAGGTCTTCCTACCTTTTGTATTGCCTGCATTTATAGCACAGACCTAATTTTTGCAATCAAGATTTGAGTTCCTAATTAATATGATGTGTTGCAGATTTAGTAGCGTACTAATAATTTATAATGACCATTGTTGGCTTTGCTTTCTTCTACTCAGCACATAAAGCATTTTTCTGTAGATGTTAAATACAGGTTTCACGACAATTAAAAAGACACCATACGCACATTTGTCCGTGACACAAATTAAAGGTAGTCTAAATGCAGATTTGCAAAGTCCTGATTTTTTTTACATAGTGCTTACATAACAGAGAAGCAAGAGTGTAAGGGATTCATCCTACCTGCTCGGAGGAGGTCGAGCCACATCATACTCTAGCTATTTAGTACATTGCTGCTAGTTAAGTGACATGACATCAACTAATGATTAAGTAACATGAGTGAAGTCCTTTGAATATATATCGCCTTTTATCAATTTCTTTAGTACATACCATGAGAGCAACTATGCACCAGTCGCCTGTTTTTTTCGGTGGTAAAATTATGCGCTCGTCGTCGTCTTCTTCCTCCTCTTCGTCTTCCTCCTTCCGTCCCCACGGACACTGGTCGCGGCTAGTGCCAATGTCGTGCACCTCCCTACACAAGCTGCCTTCTCCGTTGGTTCACCATTTCCCCCAACCCACCCTCTGATAAGACGCTCTGACACTGGTCGGGGACAGTGTCGATGTCGCCCTGCCCGAGCCACCTTCTCCGTTGGTCCACCATTGCCCCCGACCCATCCTCCGACAATGGGCGCGACCTGTGCCGATCCCGCGTGCCGTCCTGCCCGAGCCGCCTTCTTCGTAGGTCCACCGTTGCCCCCGACCATTCCTCTACCCCACCCCACCCCCTCTTCTAAAATTCCATGCTCTTTGTCGTCTTCTTCCTCCTTCCGTTCCCATCACCCACCTTTCGATGGCGCCAGTGAGCATCCACACCGCATGATTGGTAAGGCTACATTTTTGCTGCCAAATTTGACATAAATAAAAAAGGTCTAGGAAGGTCTTTAATGTGGCATTGTATTGATTTCACTACAGAAAGAAGGTCTGGACAGTTAGCTGCCATCATTTTTCAGTTTATACAGCTATTTTTGTAGCATGAACAACTTTCATAAAATGGATTATACTTCCCCTAATTAACTTTGACTTAATATTTTTGTCTGCGCTGATGCATACTGCCTGTAAGCTTTTGAATGATTTGGGTCAGCCTCCAAACCGCATTAAGTAGACCAAGTGCTCCATTATATTTATGTGCATCCTTATACTTATATCCGTTCTGGAGGTGAAGCAAAAGTTAGGGAGCAATGCCTAGCCGATAAACTTAGCCCTTCTTTATGAAGATGTTTAGCCTTTAGGCAAAGCAAAAGTTAAAAAAAATTAAAAGTTCCGGATTGTGTTAGACTGTGTCCTTATTCCAGTACACTTTCAGCAAATTACTACCCATTATCAAATTTATATCCTAAGTTCATAACCAACCCAAATTAGTTCTCCTTCAAAGTGTATTGTAATTCCAAAACATTATATTTCCAAAAGTTGGCACACATGTAGTAATAGAAATAATAGAGATTCTGCAAAAATCTCACCTTCCAGCTAGGCCAGCAGGCAAAACCATATAGGAATTGACAGGCTCCAACCAAGATGGTACCAGTAGGGGTGCTGCCCCAAGAAGATCTCCCTCACGTACTCCTTTGACTTGAAGTTCTGCATGAGCTTGATTACCTCCAGGTCTGAGGCATCAACCTGGGGGTGCTTGGACATGTTGTAGTACTTCTTCTGCGCACACATCACAACAAATTCAGTAAAATCATTCAGTCCATCAGAAGGAGCAGCCTGTGACACATAAAAATTTCGAATTCGCATAAAGGAATTCAGTAAAACACTCGGTCTAGAGACATAACAAGTAGAAGTCTTTAAGATTACAGCTTCACATGAACCAGATTCTTCGGCTAGGATGTCAGTGATGTCATGACTGTCTTTGGAGAAAAGACCATCACTTCCATTCAAATTATTCACCAGAAAACACTAACACAATAGTTAACTACCGTAAATATCACAGGAATGATAAGAGTATAATGGATCAGCATGTGCAGTTGCTGTTACTAATATAGTCTATTTTCTTCTCTGGTTGCATATGTATTATATGCAGTAAAAGGCATTTCCATATGAGAATGTTGGGTGACCTCTTTTAGTATACTTACCAAGCTGCAGTTTTAGCAGAATTTTAGAGTCGGTATTTTTATGAGTATGTTGGAGATGTTGGTACTACAGTTTACGAGAATGCTTGCCATGTTGTCTGCAATCTCTGTTTGCCAAAAAAATACAAGTGTTATGTCTCTGTGTCATCTAAATTATGTGCTTGTGAATTTGTTGACCCAGCAAACCCTGCATAAGCAATCAATTCCGCTCGAATCGGTAGTAGATGAAGCATTAAACCAGAAAAATCTTCAGATTTAGCAGAGCAGAGTGAAACCCCTGTAGTTTCAGGGCCTAAGGCAATAGCAAGCGAGGGGAGGATTGGGAGGGGGAGGGGGGCACTCACTGCTGTAGCTCCTCCAGTTACTTGTCGTGCGCGGGCCCAGCTCTCCCCGGAGGCTACTCCGCCGTCGCCTAGGATGGACTCGGCATGGAGATCCACGACGCGTCTCGGCTTAGGTAGAAGACCGGGCCCTACGACCAGGGCGCCGTCCCTCCAACTCGGGAGGGAGAGAGGGGTCGGGGAGTAGCGGACGGTGAAGACGTGGGACCGGGCGGGGAACGGTGGAGGTGTGGATTGAACGGAGGTGGCGGCGGTCGCTGGAGCCGCGGGTTCGACTGGATCCGCGGTTCGTCCCTCGCTGTGAGCCCTCTCGCCTCACCGCCGCCGATGCCCGTGCCTTCGACGTGGACCCCACGGTCTCCTCCAATCAGGGAACCGCGACCACGCCCTGCCCTGTTCGGCGGCGTCTGCGTCGTCCGTGGGGATCCGCGGCGGCGGCGGCGGCGCAGGCAGCGGCGAGGGAGGTAGAGTGAGGAGTGGCGGCACGGTTTTTTTCCCTTGTAAAGAGGTAAAAACCACCGAGGGTGGTGGGGGGTGGGGAGGGGAGAGGGGACGAAAAAAAACCGGTTGAAAAAAAACCGGTTGAAAGTGGTGGGACGAAAATAAATCGTGTACGCAATCCTACCAACTGAGAGATTAGGAGTAGAGATTCCTATTTGTGCAGGTCTCGGACGCCTTGCAATCCACACCACAACACGTTCAAAAGATGAATAAAATATACTTAGTATTCTTCCTTGAACAGCGGAGTTAACACCCTTGCCTTTTATTTTAGACCATAAAATATAGCGTCTCTCGCTTTTCAAACATGTGTGCGTTAGTTGCAGACTGAACGCAACGTTGGGCTTGGAGTTAGCTGGAAAAAAAAGTTTGGCTCGGATCCTCGGACACAACACGGGAAAGCTAACACGCCGCCGCGTAAACTCCATCTTATGCATGCCTACGTTGAGAGGCAATAACACTCCATGACATGTTTGGTTTTACATGTAGAAAGAAAATATGCCGAACCCTATCATCAACAACAAGAGGCCTGGAGCTTTTATTTTGGAAACCTATAGCATATGCTACGCTGGAGAGCGATGTGACACTGGCTATCTGATCCAGCGATTCGGAAACAAAGCTGCCTCGACGCACTACATGCTGGATCGAATACTTGGCTCATGATACGTTAAAAATACTAAATGCCGCAATTCAACAGAAGTGATATATTAAACAAAACTATAAACCATCGGTTGTAAATATTGATGGTCGAGATTACAAAATATTACAACCGAAACCTGCATGTCATGGCCAATACACGAACCCAAAAAAACTCTATCTTACGTGTATATGCACGGTCGTTATTTATGTAAATAGTTTTGTTCCTAATAAGATTTTCCTATTTCCGGCCAGACTGAATTACATCAGTTTTCTTTTTAAGCTCAACGAAGTTACGTCAGCTGCACATGCATGATAAGTACAACATATACAAACGTGATGGTGCGTGGAGTTCTTGATGCATATCAATTGGATTTAATCTCTGTATGGTACATATGCATTACCATACCACGATACAGTTAGAAGCAAACACTAAAAGCTATACAAACTTTCATTATTATTATTTGAGTGGGTACAAACTTTTATATTAGAATCCATCACATATGTCTATAAACAGCTTTTCGCTGAAATGCACCTAAATTAATTATGAAAGAGAGAGGACTGTGTACGAAATATTTAAGTGTTTATTAATTCAAACAACTCCAGCACCAGAATAAGATTGTGTTAGACATTGTGGTGCGCTATTAAATAAAAAGAAAATAAAAAATATTTCCTGCAAAATGCATCAATAGCTAAGTCAAAGATACAATGTATTAAAATGTCCTAATTGGGTCGATATAGAACCCAACTGTTTTCAAGATATACAATCTGAATTTATATAAAAGCACGTTGAAAGTAAGTTTAAGACATAGAAGAGGTAGAAAGATGTTTTTATTTAAAAATAAAAATGTGTATAGAAATTGAATAAAATAAGAATTATATATGAAGTTCAACCTCTGTAATATAAGAAACATGGAATGAAAAATTAACATCTGTTGCCTCTCCAGACATTCATCGTTACTAGAAGCGACTAAAAAGTGGTAGAACTAAGAAGGCCGGAAGACAATATGCAAGCATACGTATCACGTAGTACACCATGAAAAATGTGTACATATCATACAAGGGCTTGCATGTCATAATGTAAGAAGATATGATAGGTTGGTGGTAATATGCTATGTGTATGAGCTAGCACATGATGCAAGAGAAGGTGTATTATGTTGTGAGAACAACAATAAAGAATGGAAGCACATATGATGGCAAATATAAATAATTCAATTTAGTTCTGTTAAATAATACAACTTGGTCTTATCAGGTCGATAGTTACCAACACCATAATAAACGTTATGAAGAATGAAGCAAAAGCAAATGCATGTTTTCACAGACTCATGTTTTAGATATATTTGAAACAATATGCCATTTTTAACTGAGTATTTAGGATAAAAATAGTAGCAAATAGTTACAAACAAATCTAGCCACGCAAATGCGCGGGTCACCCCGCTAGTTATTTCTAAACCAGAACAAAATTGCAAAATAGAAATAAAATAGAAAAGGGGAAAGACACACCTGGTTTACCTGTGCAGCCCACCAGAAGAGGCCCAACCCACCAGGGACAGGGTCGTCTTCTTCCTCTACGCGCTGGCAGAGGAGAGGCCGAGCATGGCGCACGGCCAGGGGCGCCACGCCACCTGCCTACTTGGCCTCCCCGCCGCTCTGGTGAGTGGGATAGGCTCGTGATATCCGTCCGCATCGAGCCAGCCACCATTCGCCCCACTGTTCTCTTCCTCGCCCTGCTCGCCATGGCTGACCGCACCGCAAACTCGCCGCCGTCGCCGCATAGACACCGTGCCCCTCTCGCTCTACTGCTTAGCTCACGAGCTCCGCCTCGAGCTGAAGCTCCTCCCCGCCGAGCCATGCGACCAGAGGAGCTCCACAGCATCGACCCCGACTCCTTCTTCAACCTCCGGCCGCCGGCGAAGACTCGAAGCTCGCCGTCGAACCAGAGCTTCCACAAGCACGCTAAGCACGGCTACAAGATCGCTGTGAGGCCACGGATCTTTTCCCCCTATTTACACGCTCGATTTCGAGCTCTTGGCACCAAATCGATGCAAGCCAGAGGAGCTCCACAGCATCGACCCCGAGCACTTCAATTAACTTGGCTAATTTTTCTCTAGATCAATTCAGGACCTCAATTTGTCATGTCATACATCATGATTGTGCATTGCATGAATTGAATGTTGTTCCTTCTTGTTTGCCGGTGTTGTTCCTTCTCGGTAGACGTGTTCCGACGTTGAGATCGTTGCCACCGATGAAGAATCATTGTTATCTTCAGAAGTGCCGGGCAAGCAACCCCCCTTGAGCATACTGATATAAACCCACTCTCTCGCTCCTACTCTCTTTTACTGCATTAGGTCAATTACGATTCAACTGTTACATGTTCTCGGTAGTTGAACCCATTCCTTTGCATGACCCGTCCTTGTCACAGTAAATAGTTGAAACCACTTAGCATGAGTAGCAACTGCTTGAGCCTTGTTGTGCTTACTCATCCATGCTTGCTTACTGTGCCAGCCATGCTTAGAGTCGTGTCGGGCCTGATTGATCTGGGCGATGAATCGGAATGGTTGTGTTCATGTACTGCTATGTGAGAGCTAAGTGTGTGAATCCGATTTGGTAAAGGTAGCGATGAGAGGCCATGTAGGAGTACATGGCAGGTTGTCTCATTGGGACCGTCCTTAAGAACTGAGTTCTGTGTATGTTATCCAAGACAAGATACTACCGCACATTGGGTTCCTTAATTGACCCTCTCGGCTTATTAATCGCCTTGATCCCTGTCAAGGAGTTGCAACTAGTTTCTGGTGTTTGTAGGATGTGCTGGCGCCGTGCATAGCGCTAACCGTAGGGGTAGGCTATGGCGCGGTAGATGCACCTGTGGCCGGGTGTACCAAGCGTAGAACCATCCGTCGAGGTGGGCTTGGGAACCCTGTACACATCGTTTGGGGCTGTAATGGAAACTTCGGCCGGACTTCCTTGCGGGTTCAGTCTCAAATAGGCGATAAACTTGGACTTGAGTCTTGTGTGATTGACGGTTGTGGCCGACTCCCTCGTTGGGCTTCCAATTGAAGGTTGCGGAGGTTCCTTTTTACGTGCACATGGCGGTAAGTGGCGGGAGTGTGTGTGAAGAAGTATACCCCTGCAGGGTTTATAAATCTGTTCGAATAGCCGCGTCCTCGGATATGGACTACTTGGAAAACTTATGTGGTTCATAGATAACTTGAAATGGATACTCTAAAATCCGCAAGATAAGTGTGAGTGCTATGGATGGCCTTCTCGTGGGGGGACGGAAGTGGATCCATAGTGGTGTATTGATATGGTGAATATGTGGACTCGTGTGCGTTATCCCATCTCAAAGAAAGTACTCATAGTCGTAGTACAGGTTAGCCAAGAGTAAAAGCTGGCTTGCTGCAATAAACCCCACAATCCCCTTTGTTGACAATGATGCATATGTAGTTAGTTCCAATGTAAGTCTTACTAAGTACCTTTGTACTCACGGTTGCTTAATTTATGTTTTTTCAGAGGAGACATCAGTCTCATTAGTGATTCTCATCAGTCTCATTAGTTATCCAGAGCCACATAACAATATTTTGGACAAATAATATATGTCCAATATCTCTGTGAATTATTATGTGGCTCTGGATAAGTCCATTTAGCTCACACATAAAATTCCCAGATTTTACAAAATAGTTTAGTATTATTTCTAAACCAGAACAAAATTGCAAAATAGAAATAAAACAGAAAAGGGGGAAGACCCACCTGGTTTACCTGTGGAGCCCACCAGGGGCAGGGTCGCCTTCTTCCTCTGCCCACTGGCAGAGGAGAGGCCGAGCACGACGCACGGCCAGGGGCGCCACGCTACCTGCCTGCTTGGCCTCCCCTCCGCTCTGGTGAGTTGGATAGGCTCGGGAGAGCCGTCCGCATCGAGCCAACCACCATTCGCCCCCCTGCTCTCTTCCTCGCCCTGCTCGCCATGGCTGACCGCACCGCAAGCTCGCCGCCGTTGCCACATAGACACCGTGCCCCTCTCTCTCTACTGCTTAGCTCACGAGCTCCGCCTCGAGCTGAAGCTCCTCCCCGCCGAGCCACGTGACCAGAGGAGCTCCACAACATCGACCCCGACTCCTTCAACCTCCGGCTACCAGCGAAGACTCGAAGCTCGCTGTCGAACCAGAGCTTCCCCAGGTACGCTAAGCACGGCTACGAGATCGCTGTGAGGCCACGGATCTTTTCCCCCTATTTACACGCTCGATTTCGAGCTCTAGGCACCAAATCGATGCAAGCCCGAGGAGCGCCGCCACACGAGCTTGTCGCCCGGACCCACTCCGGTGACCGTTGGCCACACCGCTGAGCCCAACAAGTTCGTACGCATGTGTAGAGCACGTAGATGCCTTCAGTTGTGCGATCCACATGTCGTGTCATCGATTCCGAGCTCACCCGAGCTCCGGCAGCCGCCAAGCTCGACGCCGGCGAGAATCCCGTCCACTTTAGCTCGCCTCCTTTGCACCCTTCGACGTGCGAAGTGTCAGGAGCACGTAGGAGCCATCCGCCGTCGATATGGTCGCCGGAGGAGGGTTTTCGACCCCCTCCGGCGCGTCTGATGTCGTCGGCGACTCAACGCCGGCGTATCAGCCCCGGTTGACCACAAGTTTGACCCCTTGGGTCACCGACAGGCGGGGCCAGCCCCTGGTCAAATCTGGTTTAAGCTTTTAATTAATTAATTTGTTTAATTAAGGCAATGTGCCACTGACAGTAGGCCCCAATGCCTGATAATTAGTAATTAGGTTAAATTAACCCCGGTTAAATGACGGTGTCACTGACATGCGGGCCCCACACGTCAGGTTTGACCTGGATCAACCCTTTGACCTGCTGACATCACGTAGACGCCATGCTGACACAGTTAATATTTTTTGGAATTGAATTAAATCCTAAATGATTTATTATATTCCAGAAAATGTTATAAACTTTGAAAAATCATAGAAATTGAACCATAACTCCAATGAAAATAATTTATACATGAAAAATGATCAGAAAAATTCAATGAATCTGTTTATGCCATGATCATGCATGTTTGAGAAAGTTAACATCACCAAGTAGGACATTTTATGATTAGGGCAATGTAGGAAATATCATTTGGAGTTGGAATTCAAACTTGTTTGAATTCCACTTCAATTAACTTGGCTAATTATTTCTCTAGATCAATTCAGTTCCTCAATTTGTCAGGTCATACATCATGATTGTGCTTTGCATGAATTGAATGTTGTTCCTTCTTGTTTGCCGGTGTTGTTCCTTCTTGGTAGACGTGTTCCGACGTTGAGATCATTGTCACCGATGATGAATCATTGTTATCTTAAGAAGTGCCAGGCAAACAACCCCCCTTGAGCATACTGATATAAACCCACTCTCTCACTCCTACTCGCTTTTACTGCATTACGACAATTATGATTCAACTGTTACATGTTCTCGGTAGTTGAACCCATTCCTTCGGATGACCTGTCCTTGTCACAGTAAATAGTTGAAACCACTTAGCATGAGTAGCATCTGCTTGAGCCTTTTTGTGCTTACTCATCCATGCTTGCTTACTGTGCCAGCTATGCTTAGGGTGGTGTCGGGTCCGATCCATCTGGGCGATGAATCAGAATGGTTGTGTTCATGTCCTGCTATGTGAGAGCTAAGTGTGTGAATCTGATTTGGTAAAGGTAGCGATGAGAGGCCATGTAGGAGTACATGGTTGGTTGTCTCATTGGGACCGTCCTGAAGAACTGACTTCTGTGTATGTTATCCAAGACAAGATACTACCACACATTAGGATCCTTAATTGACCCTCTCGGCTTTAATCGCCTTGATCTCTTTCCAGGAGTTGCAACTAGTTTCTGATGTTTGTAGTATGTGCTGGCGGTCGTGCATAGCGTTGACCGGAGGGTTAGGCTATGGCGCGGTAGATGCACCTGTGGCCTGGTGTACCAAGCGTAGAATCATCCGTCGAGGTGGGATTGGGATCCCTGTACACATCGTTTGGGGACGTAATGGAAACTTCGGCCGGACTTCCTTGCGGGTTCAGTCTCAAATAGGTGATAAACCTGGACTAGGGTCTTGTGTGATTGACGGTCGTGGCCGACTCCCTCGCTAGGCTTCCGCTTGAAGGTTGCCGAGGTGCCTTTTTACGTGCACATGGCGGTAAGTGGTAGGAGCGTGTGTGAAGAAGAATACCCCTGCAGGGTTTATAAATCTGTTCGAATAACCGCGTCCTCAGACATGGACTACTTGGAAAACTTATGTGGTTCATAGATAACTTGAAATGGATACTCTAAAATGCGCAACATAAGTGTGAGTGCTATGGATGGCCTTCTCGTGGGGAGACGGAAGTGGATCCATAGTGGTGTATTGATATGGTGAATATGTGGACTCGTGTGCGTTATCCCATCTCAAAGAAAGTACTCGTAGTCGTAGTACAGGTTAGCCAAGAGTCAAAGTTGGCTTGCTGCAATAAACCCCACAACCCCCTTTGTTGACAATGATGCATATGTAGTTAGTTCCGATGTAAGTCTTGCTGAGTACCTTTGTACTCACGATTGCTTAATTTATGTTTTTGCAGAGGAGACATCAGTCTCATTAGTGATTCTTATGACCTGAAGTTCGATGTTGACCGGATTGGCTTGGGAATCCCAGACAAAGGTCTGGCTCCTATGGTAGGGTCGTTGTAGCTTTTCAGGCTCTTCTAGCCGCTTTTAATTGATGTCTGTACCCAGACATGTATCTTCCGCTTGTTGATTGTATGCTCTGAATGATGGGTCATGTGACCCTCTGCTTGTAACATTATACTATGTAGGCTCTCTGGAGCCTTCTAAATAAATGTAATGTTATAGAGTTATGTTGTGATGCCATGTTGTATCTATGCATATCGTGCATATTGCGTGTATGATTGAAATGCATTGGTATGTGTGGGATTCGACACCTAGTTGTATGCCTTTAGTAGCCTTCTTTATGGGGAAATGCCTCTGTGTGCTTCCATGAGCCTTGGTAGCTCGCTACTGCTCCGGACACATTGATTGACCGGCGTGTATCCTTCTTTGCTGCTGTGTATGTCCCTGTGGGGAAATGTCACGCGGTGTAATGGAGTCCTTGTAGCTTGCTACGACTCGTCTACACACGCTGATGACCGACACCTGCATTGTTGGGTTACGTATGCATGTCCCTGTACGGTTGTGCCACTTGGGTCTATAACTAGTCCTGTCGACCCGGATTCTTGACATATGGATGCTAGCGACATAATCATATACGTGAGCCAAAAGGCAAAAACGGTCCGGCCAAGGTAAGGTGGCACCCGTTGTGAACCGTGCGTGAGGCCGCAAAGCTATATGATGTGTTACATGCTAGATCTGTGTGGCTTATGATCGGGGTCCCGACAGCCGGGGCAGGAGGCGAGGCGCCGCGAGCCGGTGTGCAGGCGCGGCGAGCCGGCATGCAGGTGCGGCGGAGCGAGTCCATGGTCTGCTTGTCGCCGTTGACTATCGTGTGGAGCGGCAGAGTGGAAGCCGGTCAGTGCGTGACGATGCGAGCAGGGCGAGGCGAGGCAGAGAGGCAAGCCATGGCGGCGGTGGTAGCCGCCCGGAGTAGCAGCACATATAGGCGGCGGTGGCCAGGGCAGGAGGCGAGGCGGGCCACGACGGAGGTGAGTGTGTCGGGGCGGCTCGAGCCGACGGGCGGAGCGGAGCCGGCGGAGGTAGGCAAGGTGGGCGTAGGTCGGCTCAGAGGCGTGGTCGCGGTGGGGGAGGCGAGCCGACGGAGGCAGGCGAGGCGAGGCTGCGGCGGCGGGGATGGCTTGGGATGAGGCGAGGCGACCCGAGGCCGCGACGGCCAGGGAAGCGCCGGCAGAGGCAGGCGACTCGAGGCTGCGGCGGCGGGGATGGATTGGGATGAGGTGAGGCGACCCAAGGCTGCGATGGCCAGGCAAGCGCCGGCGGAGGCAGGCGTCTCGAGGCGAGGCATGGCGACTCGGAGACGAGGTCGAGACCGAGACGGAGCCGGCTGGGGCGGCTCGAGGCGAGGCGAGGCGACTCAGAGACGAGGTCGCCCCGAGCACGACTTGGAGAGGTGCCTGCGAAGGTGGGGCGTGGTCGAGACGGGGTTGGCTCGGAGAGGGATGGTTTCTTTTTCTTGACCCCGATCCGACCATCTATCCGTATGTTCTTCCAGGCCGTAGTTTTTTCTCTTTTTTTATCACATGTGTCGGGGATATAACCCCACGATGTAACCCGCCCTATTGGGCCGGGTCAATGTACTGACGGCTCTATGATTAAACTCGAGATGGGCCGCGTCGTGAAGACAAGGCAGACAAGGCTGGTGCTGACTAAGTCGCCGGTCGGCCCAACACTTGAAGATGGTGACTTATGACCCACAAGGCAGGAGACGCTAGAAGAGTCCTTGCTTAAGGAGCAAGGTGTGTTAGAGACATGATAGGTTACGAGTCGCAATATGACTTGGAGTCTGTTGTAAACACTAGGGTCTCGACTTGTATATAAAGGCAAGCCCCTAGGACCGAAAGACTTAAGTTAGACACCCTCGAAAGCTAGGTTAGCGATTCTACACCCTTGTAATCGAGATCACCATCAATATAGACACAAACCAGGACGTAGGCTATTACCTCCAACCGAGGGGCCGAACCTGGGTAAACTCGCCTCCCGTTCCCGTTCAACCCCTTTGAGTCGCCACCTAGTGGCGATGGCCTCACACCTAAGTTCTTCCACGAGGACATCTGCCATGACAAAACCACGACAGTTGGCGCCCAACGTGGGGCTCTCGCCTGGTGGAGTTAAGTTCTCAAAGGGAGCCCTTCCGGGTTTTGAGAGCTACGTGGCGGGTCGCATGACCAAGAGTCGTCAGAGCAAGATCTACATCGACGATTCAGACTGGGGCCCCGAGGCCGACTCAATTGAGTATGGGTACCGCGTCCCCTTCGGCAAGATCCACGTCTTCACCGGCGAGATCGGTGCGACGGTGCCCGAGTCGGAGATCTGCACCAACCTCGTTGGCCTCAACCCGACTAGGGTCACGAAACCAAGGTCCTCAGTAAGATTCATGAGTCGCCTTATCTGGCTGCTGCTTCTGCAACAGGGATCACGATGGCTCGAAACCCGCCTGTGGTTGGAGGATCAGGCAGATCGGGCCTATCACAAGTTGCTCCGGGGGCTGAGTCTCGGCGTCAGCATAGCAACCAGGCTCCTCAAAGCGAATCTAAGCAGTTGAGTCATGGCCAATATCACGTTTTCACCACTAACACTTGCAAGTGAGACAACAAGGTCAAGAGCAGGGCTGTCAACATGACAAAGCCGACAGTGCCCTGTGTTGGGGAACGTTGCATGGGAAACAAAAATTTTCCTACGCACACACAAGATCTATCCATGGTGATGAGCATCTACGAGAGGGAGAGTGAATCTACATACCCTTGTAGATCGCTAAGCGAAAGCGTTTAAGAAACGCGGTTGATGTAGTCGAACGTCTTCGCGATCCAAATCGCCGAGCGTCCCGCGATCCAATCACGATCCTTCCGATCTAGTGCCGAACGGACGGCACCTCCGCGTTCAACACACGTACGGCTTGATGACGCCTTCACCTCCTCGATCCAGCGAGCGATGGTGAAGTAGTGGTTGAGTTCCAGCAGCACGACGGCGTGGTGATGGTGGTGAGGAACAATCTCTGCAGGGCTTCGCCAAGCGCTACGGAGATTATGACGGAGGAACTAGAGGGCTAGGGTTGCCGGCACACGGCTTGGGAAATCCTGATGTCTCTCGTGTGCTAGCCCTGCCCCTCTATTTATATGTTGAGCCTTGGGGTCTAAACTTGGAGTAAAAGCCTCCTCCGGGTCGGTTTTGCCCGCACAAGGTCGGTTTGGCCCGCAGGGAAAGAGTCCAACTCGGATCCCTGCCGAACCGTGCACAGCCGCGCACAAGCGGTAGTACCGCTTCACACAAGCGGTAGTACCGCTTGGGCGGTAGTACCGCTTCACACAAGCGGTAGTACCGCTCGGGCGGTAGTACCGCTTCACCAAGCGGTAGTACCGCTTACGCGGCAGCAAAACTACTTTTGCACTTTCCAATACCTTGTGGGCTTTATCCCTTTGGCTCATATAAAGTGTTGCTGCACCCGAACACTTCGGTAAACATCCGGAACCCCTTCCGGTGAACTTCGGAACTCTTCCGGAGATCAAAACACTATTATCACATATATCAATCTTTACCTCCGGACTATTCCGGAGATCCTCGTCATGTCCGGGATCTTATCCGGGACTCCGAACAACTTTCGGTCACCAACATAATAACTCAATTATACTAATCGTCACCAAACGTTAAGTGTGTAGACCCTGCGGGTTCGAGAACTATGTAGACATGACCGAGACACCTCTACGGCCAATAACCAATAGCGGGACCTGGATGCCCATATTGGCTCCTACATATTCTACGAAGATCTTTTATCGGTCGAACCTCTATGTCAAGGATTCAGTTAATCCCGTATGCTGTTCCCTTTGTTCTTCGGTATGTTACTTGCCCGAGATTCGATCGTCGGTATCACTATACCTAGTTCAATCTCGTTACCGGCAAGTCTCTTTACTCGTTCCGTAATACAAGATCTCGTGGCTAACACTTTAGTCACATTGCTTGCAAGGCTCATTGTGATGTTGTATTACCGAGTGGGCCCTGAGATACCTCTCCGTCATACGGAGTAACAAATCCCAGTCTTGATCCATGCCAACCCAACAGACACCCTCGGAGATACCTGTAGAGCACCTTTATAGTCACCCAGTAACGTTGCGACGTTTGATACACACAAGGTATTCCTCCGGTGTTAGTGAGTTGCATGATCTCATGGTCAAAGGAACAGATATTTGACATGCAGAAAACAATAGCAATAAACTGACACGATCAAATGCTACGTTTACAGTTTGGGTCTTGTCCATCACATCATTCTCCTAATGATGTGATCCCGTTATCAAATGACATCTCATGTCAATGGCTAGGAAACCTTAACCATCTTTGATCAACGAGCTAGTCAACTAGAGGCTTACTAGGGACACAGTGTTGTCTATGTACCCACACATGTATTTGAGTTTCCAATCAATACAATTATAGCATGGATAATAAACGATTATCATGAACAAGGAAATATAATAATAACCAATTTATTATTGCCTCTAGGGCATATTTCCAACAGTCTCCCACTTGCACTAGAGTCAATAATCTAGTTCACATCACTATGTGATTTACATTGTAATGAATCGAACACCCATGCAGTTCTGGTGTTGTTCATGTTTAGCCCTTGGAAGAGGTTTAGTCATCGGATCTGCAACATTTAGATCCGTGTGTACTTTGCAAATATTTATGTCGTCCTCCTTGATGTAATCGCGGATGGAATTGAAACGTCGCTTTATGTGTCTGGTCCTCTTGTGAAATCTTGGTTCCTTGGCTAGAGCAATGGCACCAGTATTATCACAAAACAGAGTCATTGGGTTAAGTGCACTTGGCACTACTCCAAGATCTGTCATGAACTCCTTCATCCAGACACCTTCCTTCGCCGCCTCCGAGGCAGCGATGTACTCCGCTTCACATGTAGAATCTGCTACCACGCTTTGCTTGGAACTGCACCAGCTAACCGCACCCCCATTAAGAATAAATACGTATCCGGTTTGCGACTTAGAGTCATCCGGATCAGTGTCAAAGCTTGCATCGACGTAACCCTTTACGACGAGCTCTTGATCACCTCCATAAACGAGAAACATGTCCTTAGTCCTTTTCAGGTACTTCAGGATATTCTTGACCGCCGTCCAGTGTTCCATTCCTGGATCACTTTGAAACCTTCCGACCATACTTATGGCAAGGCTGACATCGGGTCTTGTGCACAGCATTGCATACATGATAGAGCCTATGGCCGAAGCATAGGGGATGACACTCATCTTTTCTCTATCTTCTGCAGTCACTGGGCATTGAGTCTTACTCAACTTCACACCTTGCAATACAGGCAAGAACCCCTTCTTGGACTGATCCATTTTGAACTTTCTTCAAAACTTTGTCAAGGTATGTGCTTTGTGAAAGTCCTATTAAGCGTCTCGATCTATCTCTATAGATCTTGATGCCTAATATGAAAGCAGCTTCTCCTAGGTCCTTCATTGAAAAACTCTTGTTCAAATATTCCTTTACGCTTTCCAGCATTTCTATATTGTTTCCAATCAGTAATATGTCATCCACATATAATATTAGAAACGCTATAGAGCTCCCACTCACTTTCTTGTAAATACAAGCTTCTCCGTAAACTTGTATAAACTCGAACGCTTTGATCACCTCATCAAAACGAAGATTCCAACTCCGAGATGCTTGCACCAGTCCATAAATGGATCGCTGGAGTTTGCAAACTTTGTCAGCATTCTCTGGATCGACAAAACCTTCTGGTTGCATCATATACAACTCTTCCTTAAGGAAACCGTTAAGGAACGCTGTTTTGACATCCATCTGCCAAATTTCATAATCGAAAAAGGCAGCTATTGCTAACATGATTCTGACGGACTTAAGCATCGCTACGGGTGAGAAGGTCTCATCGTAGTCAACTCCTTGAACTTGTGAAAAACCCTTTGCCACAAGTCGAGCTTTATAGACGGTGACATTACCGTCCGCGTCCGTCTTCCTCTTAAAGATCCATTTGTTCTGAATGGCCTTACGCCCTTCAGGTAATACTTCCAAAGTCCATACTTTGTTTTCATACATGGATCCCATCTCGGATTTCATGGCCTCTAACCACTTCTTGGAATCCGGGCCCATCATCGCTTCTCCATAGCTCGTAGGTTCATCGTTGTTTAACAACATGACCTCTAAGACAGGGTTGCCGTACCACTCGGGAGCAGTACGCGTCCTTGTCGACCTACGAGGTTCGATAGCAACTTGATCCAAAGCTTCATGATCATCATCATTAACTTCCTCTTCAGCTAATGTAGGCTCCACAGAAACAACTTTCTGCGCTGCGCTACTCTCAGGTTGAAGTAAAGGTTCAACAACCTCATCAAGTTCTATCTTCCTCCCACTCAATTCTTTCGAGAGAAACTCTTTCTCAAGAAATGTTCCGTTTTTAGCGACAAACACTTTGCCCTCGGATCTGAGGTAGAAGGTATACCCAATTGTCTCTTTTGGGTATCCTATGAAGACGCATTTCTCCGCTTTGGGTTCCAGCTTTTCAGGCTGAAGCTTTTTGACATAAGCATCACATCCCCAAACTTTAAGAAACGACAGCTTTGGCTTCTTGTCAAACCAAAGTTCATATGGCGTTGTCTCAACGGATTTCGATGGTGCCCTATTTAAAGTGAATGCAGCTGTCTCTAATGCATAACCCCAAAACGATAGTGGCAAATCGGCAAGAGACATCATAGATCGCACCATATCCAATAAAGTTCGATTACGACGTTCGGACACACCATTACGCTGTGGTGTTCCAGGCGGTGTCAATTGTGAAACAATTCCACGCTGTCTTAAGTGACTGCCAAACTCATAACTCAGATATTCTCCCCCTCGATCAGATCGTAGAATTTAATCTTCTTGTTACGATGATTCTCAACTTCACTCTGAAATTGTTTGAACTTTTCAAATGTTTCAGACTTGTGTTTCATTAAGTAAATATACCCATATCTACTTAAGTCATCAGTGAAGGTGAGAAAGTAACGATAACCACCGCGCGCCTCAATACTCATCGGACCGCACACATCAGTATGTATGATTTCCAATAAGTCACTTGCCCGTTCCATTGTTCCAGAGAACGGCGTTTTAGTCATCTTGCCCATGAGGCATGGCTCACATGTGTCAAGTGATTCAAAATCAAGTGACTCCAAAAGTCCATCAGCATGGAGCTTCTTCATGCGTTTTACGCCAATATGACCTAAACGGCAGTACCACAAGAAATTGGTATTATCATTATCAATTCTACATCTTTTGGCATCAATGTTATGAACATGTGTATCATTACTATCGAGATTCAATAAGAATAAACCCCTCACATTGGGTGCATGACCATAAAAGATATTACTCATATAAATAGAACAACCATTATTCTCTGATTTAAATGAGTAACCGTCTCGCAATAAACAAGATCCAGATATAATGTTCATGCTTAACGCAGGCACCAAATAACACTTATTTAGGTTCATCACTAATCCCGACGGTAATCGAAGAGCGAGCGTGCCGACGGCGATCACATCAACCTTGGAACCATTTCCCACGCGGATCGTCACTTCGTCCTTTGCCAGCCTCCGTCTATTCCGCAGTTCCTGTTTTGAGTTGCAAATATGAGCAACCGCACCGGTATCAAATACCCAGGCACTACAACGAGAGTTGGTAAGGTACACATCAATAACATGTATATCATATATACCTTGTTTGTTGTTGGCCGCCTTCTTGTCAGCCAAATACTTGGGGCAGTTCCGCTTCCAGTGTCCAGTTCCCTTGCAATGAAAACACTCAGTTTCTGGTTTGGGTCCAGCCTTGGGTTTCTTCACGAGAGGAGCAACTGCTTTGCCACTCTGCTTGGAGTTACCCTTCTTACCCTTGCCATTTTTCTTGAAACTAGTGGTTTTATTGACCATCAACACTTGATGCTCCTTCTGAATTTCAGACTCAGCGGCTTTCAGCATCGCAAACAGCTCGGCGACTGACTTGTTCATCCCGTGCATGTTATAGTTCAACACGAAGCTCTTGTAGCTAGGTGGCAATGATTGAAGAACTCTGTCAGTGATAGCCTCTGGCGGAAGGGGCATCCCTAACTCAGCCAGACGGGTGGAGTACCCAGACATTCTGAGCACGTGATCACTGATAGACCCGTTCTCCTCCATCTTGCAAGCATAGAACTTATCGGAGATCTCATATCTCTCGATCCGGGCATTCTTCTGAAAGATAAACTTCAACTCCTGGAACATCTCATATGCTCCATGACGTTCAAAACGTCTTTGAAGTCCCGGTTCTAAGCCATACAACATTGCACATTGAACTATTGAGTAATCATCAGAACGAGCCTGCCAGGCGTTCACAACGTCTAGAGACTCAACTGGAGCGGGTGGATCACCAAGCGGTGCATCAAGGACATAAGCCTTCTGGGAAGCCGTAAGGATAATCCTTAGATTACGGGCCCAGTCCACAAAGTTACTTCCATCATCTTTCAACTTAGCTTTCTCTAGGAACGCATTAAAATTCAGGGGTGCTACTGCGCGAGCCATGATCTACAACATAAATATAGCAAAGACAACTTAGACTATTGTTCTTAGATAATGAGTTTAGTTAATCATATTTAAAAAACTCCCACTCAAATTGACATCCCTCCGATCATTCGAGTGTAACATGATCCAAATCCACCAACTCAAGTCCGATCATCACGTGAGTTGAGGTGGTTTCAATGGTGAACATCTTCATGTTGATCATATCTACTATATGACTCATGTTCGACCTTTCGGTCTCTTGTGTTCCGAGGCCATGTCTGTACATGCTAGGCTCGTCAAGTTTAACCCGAGTGTTCCGCACGTGCAACATGGCTTACACCCGTTGTATGCGAACGTAGAGTCTATCACACCCGATCATCACGGCGTGTCTCGAAACGACGAACTTTCGCAACGGTGCACACTTGGGGAGAACACAATTTATCTTGAAATTTAAGTGAGGGATCACCTTATAATGCTACCGTCGTCCTAAGCAAAATAAGATGCATAAAAGGATTAACATCACATGCAAATCATAAGTGACATGATATGGCCATGAACTTGTGCTTTTGATCTCCATCTCCAAAGCACCGGCATGATCTCCATCGTCACCGGCATGACACCATGATCTCCATCATCTTGATCTCCATCAACGTGTCGCCATAAGGTTGTCGCGCCGACTGTTGCTTCCACGACTATAGCTAACGTTTAGCGATAAAGTAAAGCATTACATAGCGCTTAATGATTGACACGCAGGTCATACAATAATTAAAGACAACTCTATGGCTCCTGCCAGTTGCCGTACTCATCGACATGCAAGTCGTGATATTCTATACAAAACATGATCATCTCATACATCACATATATCTCATCATGTAATTGGCCATATCATATCACATCATACCCTGCAAAAACAAGTTAGACGTCCTCTAATTGTTGTTGCAAATTTTACGTGGCTGCTACGGGTTTGCAAGAACCGTTCTTACCTACGCAAAACCACAACGTGGTGTAGTGATTGCTTTTTGATCTTCTAAAAGAACCCTCTTCATTGAAATCGATTCAACTAAAGTGATAGAGACAGACACCCGCTAGCCATCTTTATGCAACGAAGTTACATGTTAGTTGAAGGAACCTGTCTCGCGTAAGTGTACGCGTAATGTCGGTCCGGGCCGCTTCATCTCACAGTACCGCCGAATCAAATATCAACTAGTAACGGCAAGCAATATGTATACACCCACGCCCACAACTCGTTTGTGTTCTACTCGAGATCTCATCTACGCATAGACCTAGCTCATGATGCCACTGTTGGGGAACGTTGCATGGGAAACAAAAATTTTCCTACGCACACACAAGATCTATCCATGGTGATGAGCATCTACGAGAGGGAGAGTGAATCTACATACCCTTGTAGATCGCTAAGCGGAAGCGTTTAAGAAACGCGGTTGATGTAGTCGAACGTCTTCGCGATCCAAATCGCCGAGCGTCCCGCGATCCAATCACGATCCTTCCGATCTAGTGCCGAACGGACGGCACCTCCGCGTTCAACACACGTACGGCTTGATGACGCCTTCACCTCCTCGATCCAGCGAGCGATGGTGAAGTAGTGGTTGAGTTCCAGCAGCACGACGGCGTGGTGATGGTGGTGAGGAACAATCTCTGCAGGGCTTCGCCAAGCGCTACGGAGATTATGACGGAGGAACTAGAGGGCTAGGGTTGCCGGCACACGGCTTGGGAAATCCTGATGTCTCTCGTGTGCTAGCCCTGCCCCTCTATTTATATGTTGAGCCTTGGGGTCTAAACTTGGAGTAAAAGCCTCCTCCGGGTCGGTTTTGCCCGCACAAGGTCGGTTTGGCCCGCAGGGAAAGAGTCCAACTCGGATCCCTGCCGAACCGTGCACAGCCGCGCACAAGCGGTAGTACCGCTTCACACAAGCGGTAGTACCGCTTGGGCGGTAGTACCGCTTCACACAAGCGGTAGTACCGCTCGGGCGGTAGTACCGCTTCACCAAGCGGTAGTACCGCTTACGCGGCAGCAAAACTACTTTTGCACTTTCCAATACCTTGTGGGCTTTATCCCTTTGGCTCATATAAAGTGTTGCTGCACCCGAACACTTCGGTAAACATCCGGAACCCCTTCCGGTGAACTTCGGAACTCTTCCGGAGATCAAAACACTATTATCACATATATCAATCTTTACCTCCGGACTATTCCGGAGATCCTCGTCATGTCCGGGATCTTATCCGGGACTCCGAACAACTTTCGGTCACCAACATAATAACTCAATTATACTAATCGTCACCAAACGTTAAGTGTGTAGACCCTGCGGGTTCGAGAACTATGTAGACATGACCGAGACACCTCTACGGCCAATAACCAATAGCGGGACCTGGATGCCCATATTGGCTCCTACATATTCTACGAAGATCTTTTATCGGTCGAACCTCTATGTCAAGGATTCAGTTAATCCCGTATGCTGTTCCCTTTGTTCTTCGGTATGTTACTTGCCCGAGATTCGATCGTCGGTATCACTATACCTAGTTCAATCTCGTTACCGGCAAGTCTCTTTACTCGTTCCGTAATACAAGATCTCGTGGCTAACACTTTAGTCACATTGCTTGCAAGGCTCATTGTGATGTTGTATTACCGAGTGGGCCCTGAGATACCTCTCCGTCATACGGAGTAACAAATCCCAGTCTTGATCCATGCCAACCCAACAGACACCCTCGGAGATACCTGTAGAGCACCTTTATAGTCACCCAGTAACGTTGCGACGTTTGATACACACAAGGTATTCCTCCGGTGTTAGTGAGTTGCATGATCTCATGGTCAAAGGAACAGATACTTGACATGCAGAAAACAATAGCAATAAACTGACACGATCAAATGCTACGTTTACAGTTTGGGTCTTGTCCATCACATCATTCTCCTAATGATGTGATCCCGTTATCAAATGACATCTCATGTCAATGGCTAGGAAACCTTAACCATCTTTGATCAACGAGCTAGTCAACTAGAGGCTTACTAGGGACACAGTGTTGTCTATGTACCCACACATGTATTTGAGTTTCCAATCAATACAATTATAGCATGGATAATAAACGATTATCATGAACAAGGAAATATAATAATAACCAATTTATTATTGCCTCTAGGGCATATTTCCAACACCCTGGTACCTCAACTGGTCCGAGCACCCGATCACCTGGAGCAGGGAGGACCATCCTCCCCGGGTTGACAACCCTGGCGGGTTCGCTTTGGTGGTGGCACCTCAAGTCGGCGGTTACACTTCGACCAAAGTCCTTATGGATGGGGGCAGCATCATAAATATTCTGTACTATGAAACTTTTCGCCGGATGAACCTGCTTGAGAGCTTGCTACTTCCTTCCACGACGGTGTTTCATGGGATTGTTCCTGGAAAGTCGGCTTATCCGATCGGGCGGATCAAACTTGATGTTTCTTTCGGTGATGAGTATAGTTACAGATGCGAGCCCTTGATATTTGAGGTAGTCAGGATAAAGAGCCCCTATCACGCCCTCTTTGGGCGGCCGGCTTACGCTCGTTTCATGGCCCGACCTTGTTATATATATCTCAAGCTCAAAATGCCCGGACCGAAGGGTACTATCACCGTGGATGGAAGCCGAAAGATAGCTCAGGAGTGTGAAGAAGGGGACGCGGCTTATGCCGAGTCGGCTTGCGCAGTTGAGGAATTGAAGTTTTACACCGCCAATGTTGACCCGGCTGATATGAGCCCCCTCAAGAAACCCAATACCGAGTCGGAACCTTCGCTCAAATTTAAGCCGTCTGAAGATACTAAGCAGGTAGATTTCACGCCAGGCGATTCGTCCAAGCAGTTCACTATAGGGACCAGATTGGATCCTAATTAGGAAAGCGCGCTCATCGAGTTTATCCGTGAGAATCGAGACATCTTTGCATGGAAACCTTCTGACATGCCTGGGGTCCCGAGAAAACTCGCTGAGCACCACCTTAATGTGGATCCAAAGATGAAACCAGTACGCCAATACCTCTGTCGTTTTAACGTGGAGAGACGCAAGGCTATTGGGGAAGATGTAGCCCGGCTCCTAGCTACCGGGTTTATCGTTGAAGTTTTTCATCCTGAATGGCTGGCTAACCCGGTGCTTTTTCTGAAAAAGAACGACACTTGGCGCATGTGTGTTGATTATACAGATCTCAACAAGGCTTGTCCAAAGGATCCTTTTGCTCTCCCACGTATTGATTAGATCATTGATTCTACGGCGGGTTGTGAGCGGCTATGTTTCCTGGATGCTTACTCCGGCTATCATCAGATCAAGATGGCTGTTGAGGATCAGGAGAAGATAGATTTTATCACTCCTTTTGGTGCTTTCTGCTACGTCTCCATGCCCTTTGGGCTTAAGAGCACAGGGGCAACTTATCAACGGTGCGTCCAAAATTGCCTTCAACCGCAGATTGGGCGCGACATTCACGCCTATGTTGATGACATTGTGGTGAAATCTCAGAAAAAGGAGATGCTCTTGGAGGACATCAAGGAGACATTTGGTAATCTTTGAGAGTACCAGATGAAACTTAACCCGACAAAATTTGTTTTTGGTGTTCCCGCAGGCAAGCTATTGGGATTCCTGGTTTCTGAGCGAGGCATCAAAGCTAACCCAGACAAGATCAAAGGAGTAACTTCACTGGCTGCGCCGGCAAATGTAAACCAGGTTCAACGCCCGGCGGGTCGTATCGCAGCTTTAAGTCACTTCATAAGTCGCCTGGGGGAAAAATCTATCCCTTTTTATCCAGTGCTGAAGAAAACAGCCGACTTTAAGTGGACTGACACTGCTAATGAGGCTTTTGAAGCGCTCAAAAAACAGCTTGTTAATCGGCCCATCTTAGCTGCCCCTACTGACAAGGAGCCGCCCCTAATTCCAAAGTGGTGAGTGTAGCAGTAGTTGTTGAGCGGAAAGAGGAAGGGAAGGAATATCCGGTTCAGCACCCAGTTTACTCCGTCAGCGAAGTTTTAACTTCGTCCAAGCAGCGGTACCCGCATTGGCAAAAACTTGTTTACGGGATTTTCATGGCAAGTCACAAGATAAAACACTATTACCAAGAGCATCCAATCATGGTGGTTAGTTTGACACCCCTTGGTGATATCATACAAAACCGGGAGGCCACTGGACGGATTGCTAAGTGGGCAATTGAGCTTGGAGATCACCATCTAAAATATGTGCCCCTAACCGCTATCAAATCCCAAGCACTGGTAGATTTCATCAACGACTGGACAGAGTTGCAGATCTGTCAGGGCACGGATGCACACGATCACCTACGGGACTAGAGGTCCCGTTGTGGTTCGGCAAGGGTTGTCACGTTGCACAAATAGCGGAGAGCATGAGACAGTGCGATGATCAGGACGCTGGCATTTTTACCCAGGTTCGGGCCACTGCTAAGCGTAAAACCCTACTCCTGCTTTTGGTGGATTGATTGTAGGAACACGAAGAACACGCAACGCTCAATCCTGGCAAGGACTGCTGTCGAGGGAGAGCTACTACGCGAGTACAAGTGTCCAAAGGTCCGAATCCTGAGCTAGGTTGCCTTGGGCCTCCTTTTATAGCGCAAGGGGCGACCACAATGGCAAAGTAGTCATTATCGATCGATTAGATAGCTTAGCAGAGCTATGTTGGAAATATGCCCTAGAGGCAATAATAAATTGGTTATTATTATATTTCCTTGTTCGTGATAATCGTTTATTATCCATGCTATAATTGTATTGATTGGAAACTCAAATACATGTGTGGGTACATAGACAACACTGTGTCCCTAGTATGCCTCTAGTTAACTAGTTCGTTGATCAAAGATGGTCAAGGTTTCCTGGCCATAGACATGAGATGTCATTTGATAACGGGATCACATCATTAGGAGAATGATGTGATGGACAACACCCAAACTATAAACATAGCATATGATCGTGTCAGTTTATTGCTATAGTTTTCTGCATGTCAAGTATCTGTTCCTATGACCATGAGATCATGCAACTCACTGACACCGGAGGAATACCTTGTGTGTATCAAACGCACAACTTAACTGGGTGACTATAAAGATGCTCTACAGGTATCTCCGAGGGTGTCTGTTGAGTGGGCATGGATCAAGACTGGGATTTGTTACTCCGTGTGACGGAGAGGTATCTCAGGGCCCACTCGGTAATACAACATCACAATAAGATGTGACTAAGTGTTAGCCACGGGATCTTGTATTACAGAAGGAGTAAAGAGACTTGCCGGTAACGAGATTGAACTAGGTATAGAGATACCGACGATCGAATCTCGGGTAAGTAACATACCGAAGAACAAAGGGAACAGCGTACGGGATTAACTGAATCCTTGACATAGAGGTTCAACCGATAAAGATCTTCGTAGAATATGTAGGAACCAATATGGGCATCCAGGTCCCGCTATTGGTTATTGACCGTAGAGGTGTCTTGGTCATGTCTACATAGTTCTCGAACCCGCAGGGTCTGCACACTTAAGGTTCAGTGACGTTTTCGGTATAGTAGAGTTATGTATGGTGGTGACCGAAGGTTGTTCGGAGTCCCGGATGAGATCCTGGACGTCACGTGGATCTCCGGAATGGTCTGGAGGTAAAGATTGATATATAGGAAGTCCTGTTTTGGTCACCGGAAAAGTTTTGGGTATTTCGGTAGTGTACCGGGAGTGCCGGGAGGGGTACCGGGGACCATCGGGACGAGTGTCTCGACCCAAAGGACCTCATGGGCTGTGGGAGGAGTCAAACCAGCCCCTATTGGGCTGGCCTAACCCCCCCACTAAGGCCCATGTGGCTTTGGGTGGAAAAAATCCAAAGGAGGAAAGGTGGAAAGGGTTTCCAAGTGGAGAGGAGGAATCCTACTCCTAACAGGATTGGAGTAGGACTCCTCCACCTCCAATTTCGGCCAAACCTTGAGGGTTTGAGGCTGCCTCCTCCCCTCCCTCCCTCCTATATATACTAGAGGATTTAGAGGGAAGAGCTAACCCTAATTGCCACGTGCTCCCTCTACTTCAGCTAGATCGGTTTCTCCTCTAGTCTAGTTTCAGCGGTGCTTAGGCGAAGCCCTGCCGGAATTGTTCCACCACCATCGCCGCCGCGCCGTCGCGCCGCTGGAGAACTCTTCTACCTCCCCGCTCCCTCTTGCTGGATCAAGAAGGCGGAGGTCGTCATCAAGCTGTACGTGTGCTGAACCCGGAGGTGCCGTCCGTTCGGCGCTAGATCGGAAGGACCGTGATTAGGATCGCGAGACGATTCGTGATTTGATCGCGGGACGGATCGTGATGGGATCGCGGGATGGATCAAGATTGGATCGGGAGATGGATCGTGATGGGATCGCGGGACGCTCGGCGATTTGGATTGCGAAGACGTTCGACTACATCAACCGCGTTTCTTAACGCTTCCCGCTTAGCGATCTACAAGGGTATGTAGATCCACTCTCCCTCTCGTAGATGCTCATCACCATGGATAGATCTTGCGTGTGCGTAGGAAATTTTTTGTTTCCCATGCAACGTTGCCCAACAGTGGCATCATGAGCTAGGTCTATGTGTAGATGAGATCTCGAGTAGAACACAAAGGAGTTTGTGGGCGTTGATATTCAGATTGCTTCCTCCCTTGGTCTTTTCTTGATTCGGCAGTATTGTGGGATGAAGCGGCCCGGACCAACATTACTCGTACGCTTACGAGAGACCGGTTCCATCAACTGACATGTAACTTCGTTGCATAAAGATGGCTGGCGGGTGTCTGTTTCTCCCACTTTAGTCGGATCGGATTTGACAAAGGCGGTCCTTGAGAAGGTTGAATAGCAATTTTTGTATCACAGTTGTGGTTTTTGCGTAGGTAAGAATTGTTCTTGCTAGATACCCGTAGCAGCCACGTAAAACTTGCAACAACAATTAGAGGACGTCTAACTTGTTTTTGCAGGGTATGTTGTGATGTGATATGGCCAATTACATGATGAGATATATGTGATGTATGAGATGATCATGTATTGTATAGAATATCACGACTTGCATGTCGATGAGTACGACAACCGACAGGAGCCATAGGGTTGTCTTTAATTATTTTCGCCGTTTTTGCTTTACTTTATCGCTATGAGTTAGCAATAGTCGTGGAAGCAACAGTCGGCGCGACAACCTCATGGCGACACATTGATGGAGATCAAGATGATGGAGATCATGGTGTTATGCCGGTGACGATGGAGATCATGCCGGTGCTTTGAAGATGGAGATCAAAAGCACAAGTTCATGGCCATATCATGTCACTTATGATTTGCATGTGATGTTAATCCTTTTATGCATCTTATTTTGCTTAGGACGACAGTAGCATTATAAGGTGATCCCTCACTAAAATTTCAAGATAAAATTGTGTTCTCCCCGAGTGTGCACCGTTGCGAAAGTTAGTCGTTTTGAGACACCACGTGATGATCGGGTGTGATAGACTCTACGTTCACATACAACGGGTGCAAGCTAGTGTTGCACGTGCGGAACACTCGGGTTAAACTTGACGAGCCTAGCATGTACAGACATGGCCTCGGAACACAAGAGACCGAAAGGTCGAACATGAGTCATATAGTAGATATGATCAACATGAAGATGTTCACCATTGAAACCACCTCAACTCACGTGATGATCGGACTTGAGTTGGTGGATTTGGATCATGTGTCACTCGAATGACCGGAGGGATGTCAATTTGAGTGGGAGTTTTTAAGTAATATGATTAACTAAACTCATTATCATGAACATAGTCAAAATGTCTTTGCAAATTATGTTGTAGATTACTAGCTCGTGCTGTAGCTCCCTTGAATTTTTATATGTTCCTAGAGAAATAGAGTTGAAAGATGATGGTAGCAATAATGCGGACTGGGTCCATGATCTGAGGATTGTCCTCATTGCTGCACAGAAGGCTTATGTCCTTAATGCACCGCTCGGTGCGCCACCCCCTCAAGCGTCGTCTGTAGATGTTGTGAACATCTGACAGGCACGTTCTGATGACTACTTGATAGTTCAGTGCATCATGCATTACGGCTTAGAATTGAGGCTCCAAAATGTTTTGAACGTCACGAAACATATGAGATGTTCTAAGAGCTGAAATTGGGATCTCAGGCTCGTGCCCGTGTTGAGAGGTATGAGACCTCCAACAAGATTCTTTGCCTGCAAGATGAAGGAGAATAGCTCAATCGGTGAGCATGTGCTCAGATTGTCTGGGTGCTACAATCGCTTGAATCGAGTGGGAGTTGATCTTCCAGATAAGATAGTGATTGATATAGTTCTCCAAGTCACTGTCACTAAGCTACTAGAGCCTCGTGATGAACTATAAAATGCTAGGGATAGAAATAATGATCCCTGAGCTATTCGCGACGTTTGACACCGCGAAGGTAGAAATCAAGAAGGAGCATCAAGTGTTGATGGTTAGTGAAACCACTAGTTTCGAGAAAGGCAAGGGCTAGGAGGGAAACTTCATGGATGGCAAGTCAGTTGCTGCTCCAGTGAAGAAACCCAAGGTTGAACCCAAACCCGAGACTAAGTGCTTCTATTATGAGGAGAACGGTCGCTGAAGCGGAACAACCCTAGATACTTGGTAGATAAGAAGGCTGACAACGTCGATAGAAGTATATTTGATATACGTGTGTACCTTGCTAGTACTCCTAGTAGCACCTGGGTATTGGATACCGGTTCGGTTACTAAATGTTAGTAACTCAAAATAAAAGCTGCGGAATAAACGGAGGCTAGCTAAGGGTGAGGTGACGATGAGTGTTGGAAGTGTTTCCAAGGTTGATGTGATCACCATCGCACGCTGTCTCTACCTTCGGGATTAGTGATGAACCTGAATAAATGTTATTTGGTGTTTGCGTTGAGCATGAACGTGATTAGATCATGTTTATTGCAATACGGTTATTCATTCAAGTTAGAGAATAATGGTTATTCTGTTTACATGAATAATACCTTCAATGGTCATGCACCCAATGAGAATGGTTTATTGAATCTTGATCGTAGTGATACACATGTTCATAATATTGATGCCAAAAGATACAATGTTAATAATGATAGTACCACATACTTGTGGCACTGCCGCTAAATGTCATATTGGTGTAAAACGCATGAAGAAACTCCATGCTGATGGATCTTTGGACTCATTCGATTTCGAATCGGTTGAGACATGCGGACCATGCCTCATGGGCAAGATGACTAAGACCCCGTTTTCCGGTATGATGGAGCGGGCAAGTGACTTATTGGAAATGATACATGTTGATGTATTCGGTCCAATGAGTGTTGTAGCGTGCGGTGGATATCATTATTTTCCTACCTTCACTGATGATTTGAGTAGATATGGGGATATTTACTTAATGAAACACAAGTCTGAAACATTTGAAAAGTTCAAAGAAATTCAGAGTGAAGTTTGAGATCATCGTGACAAGAAGATAAAATATCTACGATATGATCGTAGAGGTAAATATCTGAGTTACGAGTTTGGTATACAACTTAAGACAATGTGGAAGTTGTTTCACAACTCATGCCACCTGGAACACCATAGTGTGATGGTGTGTCTGAACGTCGTAGTCGTGCTCTATTGGATAAGGTGCGTACTATGATGTCTCTTATCGATTTTCCACTATCGTTTTGGGGTTATGCATTAGAGACAACTACATTCACTTTAAAAAGGGGCACCATCTAAGTCCGTTGAGATGACACCGTATGAATTTTGGTTTGGCAGAAACCTAAGCTATCAGTTCTTAATGTTTGGGGCTGCGACGCTTATGTGGAAAAGGTTTTCAACCTGATGAGCTCGAACCCAAAGCGGACAAATGCATCTTCATAGAATACCCTAACGTAACAGTTGGGTAAACCTTCTATCTCAGATCCAAGCACAAAGTGTTTGTTGCTAAAACGGGTCCTTTCTCGAGAAAGAGTTTCTCTCGAAAGAATTGAGTGGGAGGAAGATAGAACTTGATGAGGTTGTTGAACCTTTGTTTCAACCAGAGAGTAGCGCAGCGCAGAAAGTTGTTTCTGTGGAGCCTACATTAGTTGAAGAGGAAGTTAATGATGATGATCATAAAGCTTCGGATCAAGTTACTATCGAACCTCGTAGGTCGACAAGGACGCGTACTGCTCCTGAGTGGTACGGCAACCCTGTCTTAGAGGTTATGTTGTTGGACAACGATGAACCTACGAGCTATGGAGAAGCGATGATGGGCCCGGATTCCGAGAAATGGTTAGAGGCCATGCAATCCGAGATGGGATCCATGTAAGAAAACAAAGTATGGGCTTTGGAAGTATTACCTGAAGGGTGAAAGGCCATTCAGAACAAACGGATCTTTAAAAGGAAGACGGACGCGGACGGTAATGTCACCGTCTATAAAGCTCGACTTGTGGCAAAGGGTTTTTCACAAGTTCAAGGAGTTGACTACGATGAGACTTTCTCACCCGTAGCGATGCTAAAGTCTGTTGGAATTATGTTAGCAGTTGCTGCATTTTTCGATTATGAAATCTGGCAGATGGATGTCAAAACATCATTTCCTTAACGGTATCCGTGAGGAAAGGTTGTATGTGATACAATCGGAAGGTTTTGTCAGTTCTAAGGATGCTAAAATATATGCAAGCTCCAGCGATCCTTCTATGGACTGGAGCAAGCATCTCGGAGTTGGAATATACGCTTTGATGAGGTGATCAAAGTTTTTGAGTCTATACAAAGTTTATGAGAAACTTGTATTTACAATAAAGTGAGTGGGAGCACTATAGAATTTCTGATAAGTATATGTGGATGACATATTGTTGATCGGAAATGATGTAGAATTTCTAGAAAGCATAAAGGGTTGTTTGAAAAGGAGTTTTTCAAAGGAAAACCTGGAATGAAGCTACTTAAATATTGGGCATCTTGATCTATAGAGGTAGATCTAGACGTCTGATAAAACTTTCAATGAGTACATACCTTGACAAGATTTTGAAAGAGTTCAAAATGGATCAGTCAAAGAAAGAGTTCTTGCCTGATTTGTAAGGTGTGGAGTTGAGTGAGACTCAAAGCTCGACCACGGCAGAAGAAAGAGAAAGGACGAAGGTCGTCCCCTATGCCTTATCCATAGGCTCTGTATAGTATGCCATGCTATGTACCGCACCTGTGTGTGCCTTGCCATGAGTCTGTCAAGGGGTACAAGAGTGATCCAGGAGTGGACCACTGGACAGCGGTCAAGATTATCCTTAGTAACTAGAGGACTAAGGAAATGTTTCTCGATTATGGAGGTGATAAAGAGTTCGTCGTAAAGGGTTACGTCGATGCAAGCTTTAACACCAACCCGGATGACTCTGAGTAGCAATCCGGATACGTATAGTGGAGCAGCCATTTGGAATAGCTCCAAGTGGAGTGTGGTAGCAGTGTCTACAGTATGACATAGAGATTTGCAAAGTACACACGGATCTGAATGTCGCAGACCCGTTGACTAAAGACCTCTCTCACATGCAAAGCATGATCGAACCCCAGAACTCATTGGGTGTTAGATTCATAACAATGTAAAACACATGGTGATGTGAACTAGAATATTGACTCTAGTGCAAGTGGGAGACTGTTGGAAATATGCCCTAGAGGCAATAATAAATTGGTTATTATTATATTTCCTTGTTCGTGATAATCGTTTATTATCCATGCTATAATTGTATTGATTGGAAACTCAAATACATGTGTGGGTACATAGACAACACTGTGTCCCTAGTATGCCTCTAGTTAACTAGTTCGTTGATCAAAGATGGTCAAGGTTTCCTGGCCATAGACATGAGATGTCATTTGATAATGGGATCACATCATTAGGAGAATGATGAGATGGACAAGACCCAAACTATAAACATAGCATATGATCGTGTCAGTTTATTGCTATAGTTTTCTGCATGTCAAGTATCTGTTCCTATGACCATGAGATCATGCAACTCACTGACACCGGAGGAATACCTTGTGTGTATCAAACGTCACAACGTAACTGGGTGACTATAAAGATGCTCTACATGTATCTCCGAGGGTGTCTGTTGAGTGGGCATGGATCAAGACTGGGATTTGTTACTCCGTGTGATGGAGAGGTATCTCAGGGCCCACTCGGTAATACAACATCACAATAAGCCTTGCAAGCAATGTGACTAAGTGTTAGCCACGGGATCTTGTATTACAGAACGAGTAAAGAGACTTGCCGGTAACGAGATTGAACTAGGTATAGAGATACCGACGATTGAATCTCGGGCAAGTAACATACCGAAGAACAAAGGGAACAACGTACGGGATTAACTGAATCCTTGACATAGAGGTTCAACCGATAAAGATCTTCGTAGAATATGTAGGAACCAATATGGGCATCCAGGTCCCGCTATTGGTTATTGACCGTAGAGGTGTCTTGGTCATGTCTACATAGTTCTCGAACCCGCAGGGTCTGCACACTTAAGGTTCGGTGACGTTTTTGGTATAGTAGAGTTATGTATGGTGGTGACCGAAGGTTGTTCGGAGTCCCGAATGAGATCCTGGATGTCACGAGGAGCTCCGGAATGGTCCGGAGGTAAAGATTGATATATAGGAAGTCCTGTTTTGGTCACCAGAAAAGTTTCGGGTATTTCGGTAGTGTACCGGGAGTGCCGGGATGGGTACCGGGGACCATCGGGAGGGGTGTCTCGACCCAAAGGACCTCATGGGCTGTGGGAGGAGTCAAACCAGCCCCTAGTGGGCTGGCCTAACCCCCCCACTAAGGCCCATGTGGCTTTGGGTGGAAAAATTCCAAAGGAGGAAAGGTGGAAAGGGTTTCCAAGTGGAGAGGAGGAATCCTACTCCTAATAGGATTGGAGTAGGACTTCTCCACCTCCAATTTCGGCCAAACCTTGAGGGTTTGAGGCTGCCTCCTCCCCTCCATCCCACCTTTATATAGTAGAGGATTTAGAGGGAAGAGCTAACCCTAATTGCCACGTGCTCCCTCTACTTCATCTAGATCGGTTTCTCCTCTAGTCTTGTTTCAGCGGTGCTTAGGCGAAGCCCTGCCGGAATTGTTCCACCACCATCGCCGCCGCGCCGTCGCGCTGCGGGAGAACTCTTCTACCTCTCTGCTCCCTCTTGCTGGATCAAGAAGGCGGAGATCGTCATCGAGCTGTACGTGTGCTGAACGCGGAGGTGCCGTCCGTTCGGCGCTAGATCGGAAGGACCGTGATCAGAATCGCGAGACGATTCGTGATTTGATCGCGGGACGGATCGTGATGTGATCGCGGGATGGATCGTGATGGGATCGCGGGACGCTCGGCGATTTGGATCGCGAAGACGTTCGACTACATCAACCGCGTTTCTTAACGCTTCCCGCTTAGCGATCTACAAGGGTATGTAGATCCACTCTCCCTCTCGTAGATGCTCATCACCATGGATAGATCTTGCGTGTGCGTAGGAATTTTTTTGTTTCCCATGCAACGTTCCCCAACAAGCTATCATACCTAACTCCGGCATTTAGGACAAAATACCATGATTACTAGACTAGGTGGCGCTCGGGGGTGCATCCCCGGCAAGCTCTTGCCACCGCCTAGCTGGCCGTTGCTTAGGGTCTTGACACGTTGCTAGACGGGTGTCAACTGGGTGTAATCTGCCTTCCGGTGCTTCGCCACGTGCTTTGCGAGAGCTACTTAGCCGCTTGAGGCTTCGACACTGCATCGACAAGTGACTAGTGTCGCGATGCGGTGGAGCGGTGGCTGGTTAGCTCGTGCCTGCCGGGGGATCGCTTGCCGGGTCTTCCTGAGACGTGCGCGCCTCGGTCCCCGCAGGCTTTCGGAATGCGGCTGGCGCGCTTTGGGCCCCACCTGGGCCGTTGTTCTGGTGTTGCCGGTGTTTGCTTGGCCCTCCGCAGGTTGTTGCTGCCGGGGTCTGGTTCTTGAATGCTTGCTCGGTGGTGCGGTAGCTTTTCCCGACGGGTTTTGCCACTACTGCCTGTGCATAAGTCAGAGGCACTGGATACCCCTGTACTAGTGCACCGAAAGGAGCCCCCGGGTCTGGCCCACACGTGCTTGCCCAGTGCCGTTGGGTCAGGCCCAAAATTTATGCACAGGTGCGCAATGTGAGGGGGAAACTGCCAATTTACTAGTCGGCACCGTCCCACCACTTCAGGCCGTTTCCGCCACGCGCGCCGCATGCATAGCGAGGAGCTCGCGGTGGGCGCTCGTGACTTAAAGACCTGATCGTGGCAGAAACCACAGCGCCATGGATTGGAGCAATGGGGCGGTTACCTTTTCGCCCGTGAGTCGTGGGTAGTGGGATTAGTGCTGATGGGCGGCTGCTCTGGATCGGGGGAGAGCCAGCCCCCGCGCTCTCCCCTATAAATTAGGGGGTCACGGTGGCGATGCTCATCCAGCTCCATCTCCTCCTTACTCCCAAGACCTCATTGTTCGTCCTCCACTTCTGGTTTGTCTTTGGATGCGCTAGCTCTTGCTATGATGCGGGGGAGAGGACGACTCTCAGCCTCCGCTGGGGCGACGAGAGCTTCCCTTCGGGATCATGCCGCTACTTCAGCCACGGCGACGGGAGGCGGTTCCGGCGCGCGCGGCGGGAGGGATGGAAGAGGCCGAGGCCAGCGCGGGGGTCGTGGTCATGGGAGGCGGAGCGCCGTCCTTGACCCCCCACCGGTGGCGACTTCCCCCTTGGCGGCGGAGCACACTGAAAGTACGGCATTGGAGTTCGTCATCGGGCTGCGTGGCCCTCCTCGTAGCCGCCTGTGGCTCCCTCGTCCCTTCGCCAGGGTGATGGTGGTTGATAAGCCGCACGCAATGTGGTTGCGCGTACATGGCTGCTGTAACGGTGCCGCGCGGGTCGACTTCGAGTTCCCAGCGCCCCGCGTTATATTCTTCAGGCGTGGGTGGAAGACTTTCGCACGTGCCCACAACTTCACGGGTGGGTACGTCCTCTGCTTCAAGCTGGTGCAGGCCGACAGGCTCTCTGTCAAGATCTATGGGCATTCGGGCGCTCGTCTCGGCTACTGCGAAGAGAGCTCGAGTGGTGACGAAAGATCCTCCTCGAGCGATAGTGACGAGGAGGACAGTGTCGGTGAAGACGGCGACAGCGAGCTCCAGGCCGTCAAGTCGGAGTACGATGACTTGGGCTCTAGCTGATCGTCGGCCGCACCATTACCGTCATCGAGCTCCTCCCTCCCCCCGGCAGAGCGATTAGCCGGGGGTTCTTGATTCGGGCACCACCTCTCCCTCCCCCCTGGCAGGCTCGTGGACTTCGGCTTCGTTTTCCTTGGCGGTGGTCCCGTTGAGCCGTTCCCTGACAGCCTCGACGGGGTCAGGCTGGGCTTCTGCTTGGGTATCCCCTTCGCTCTTTTTGTTTTTGTAACTTGCTCCTAGGGGAGAAAGTCAAATAAAGATTTATTAGGAAGGAGTTCTCCATTGTATCTTGATACGTTTTGTATCGACAAAAGAATGCATGAATGTTATTTTACTTCCCTGAGTACTACCCTCCCTTCTTCTTTTGTTCCTATCGTGTCAATGTGTTTGTTCTCGCCACACGGGACCGCTTGCCGGGTCACTATTAACCGCGAGCGCCAAAAAGGGGAACGAGTCCCCGGCAGCAGGCCGGTGTCGTTCTCCGGCAGGGGTCCTTGTCGGTATCGACGCGGTCCCTTAGAGCTGATAAGTACCAGGAACTGGGGAGCAGCTCGTCCCGACAAAGGTTTTTACCATGTGAGGGAA
Organism: Elymus sibiricus; assembly: GCA_039707655.1. Taxonomy (NCBI): domain Eukaryota; kingdom Viridiplantae; phylum Streptophyta; class Magnoliopsida; order Poales; family Poaceae; genus Elymus; species Elymus sibiricus. The sequence continues at coordinate 225,794,006 of CM077665.1, read as the reverse complement.
CTCCACCGAACACGTTCGAAAAGAGAGTAAGGATTTCCTTCAGGGAGCATAAAACTTGGGATATGCGATTAGACTTATCTCTTTTTAGGCAGGATCCCTTTCTGGAGTACGCTGGGCCGCTGTCCTCGTTCCTTCGTCCCCCTTCCATAATTATCTGGTGGCAAAACACACAGGGCAAGAGGTCTCTATCCCTTGAGAAGAGAGTGCAGCAGATCTCTAGAACTTAAAAGCCAACGACATTGCAAACATAAAAGATGCATAATGAATGTGCAATCCAATGATATGATGCCATGCCTAGCTTTATTATTGTTGCACAGGGTCTGCGCCTGGCTTTGTACAAAGGGTAACATGCAACTTCGGCAAGGCTTGTACAAAAGGTGGCTGTCGGGGACTGCGCCCGACAGCCGCGCCTTACGGGTAGAACTTGCGAAGATGCTCAATATTCCATGAGTTAAGCACCTTGGTGCCATCTTCGGTCTCCAGACGGACTGCGCCAGGTCTGGTGACTCATGCTACCTGGTAAGGGCCTTCCCACTTTGGTGTCAACTTGTTGGTACCCTTGGCGGACTGAACGCGCCTAAGGACAAGGTCGCCTTCCTCAAGGCTCCAGGCATGTACCCCGCGGCTATGATAGCGGCGTAGGGCTTGCTGGTAGCGTGCAGCACGCACAGCAGCCCAGAGACGATCTTCCTTGAGGGGCATGGTATCGTCATACCGTACCTGCTCTTGCTCTACTTCGTCGTAGGCAAGTACTCGAGGTGACCCGTATATGAGTTCCGTGGGGAGCACTGCTTCTGCCCCGTACACAAGGGAGAAAGGTGTCTATCCGGTAGCTCGATTCGGTGTCGTTTTGAGGGAACAAAGAACCACTAGCAGCTCATCTATCCAACGCTTGCCGCTCTTCCGTAGCCTATCAAAAGTCCTTGTCTTGAGACCTCGCAGCACTTCAGCATTCATCCTCTTGACTTGCACGTTGCTTCTTGGATGGGCAACAAAGGCGAAGGAGACCTTGCTTCCAAGGTTTTGGATGTATTGCATGAAGGCGCGGCTCGTGAACTGGGTGCCGTTGTCGGTGATCACTCTGTTAGGTACTCCAAAACGGCACCAGTCCTTTCATGAACTTGATAGCTGACTGCGTGTCACCATCCTTACTGGCTCTACCTCAGGCCACTTTGTGAACTTGTTAATTGCTATGAACAAGAACTCAAAGCCCCCGACAACGCGGGGGAAGGCGCTCAAAATATCGAGCCCCCAGACCGAGAAGGGCCAGGACAAAGGGATCGTCTGGAGAGCTTGCGCTGGCTGATGGATATTCTTGGAATGGAACTGGCAGGCCCTACATTTGGTGACCAATTCAGTTGCATCTTAGAGGGCACTGGGCCAGTAGAAACCCTACCGGAAGGCCTTCCCGGCAAGAGCTCTGGATCCAATGCGTGAGCCACATACGCCCCCGTGAATCTCCGTCAACAACCTTAGTCCGTCTTCCCGGCAGATGCACTTCAATTTCACGCCGTTGGGTCTTTTTCTATACAGAGTGTCATCGACAAACTGATACATACTTGACTGATGGGCTACTTTTTTGGCCTCTTCTTGCTCTTCAGGGAGTTCTCCTGTTTGAAGGAAACAGACTATGTGCTGTGCCCAAGTTGGAGCCTGGGGCTCGACAACTAGGACTAAAGGCATCTCCTCGTTCGTGGGAGCGCTTGTCTTGACCACGAGAACCTAGGGTTCCGTAGGAGAAAGCAGCTCACCATGCGAAGCGAGGCTGCCCCCGGCAGCTTCTCTACCAGCGGCTTCGGGAAGCTTTGCCAGGAATTGCTTGCCGGAGTTCAGCTTTCTTTTTTTCCTGGCCATCGTTGATGGGGATACTGAAGGTTGAGTGAGGCGGAGGATAAAGGTTCCTGGTTCCATAGGAAGCTTCTGCGTGGTGCACTTTGACAGATGATCAGCGATGGTGTTCTTCGCATGGGGCACCTGTTCTGCTTGCAATCCATCAAAGCGCTCCTCCAGTTTCCTCACTTCTTCCACGTATGCCTCCATCAGTGGGCTCTGATAATATTTGTTGACTTGTTTCACCACGAGTTGTGAATCCCCTCGGATGATCAGCTTCTTGATTCCCAACTCCACCGCGATTCTGAGTCCGGCAAGGAGCCCCTCGTATTCAGCGGTGTTGTTGGTAGCCTCCTCCCAGGGGAAGTGCATCTGAACCACATACTTGAGGTGCTCTCTGGTGGGGGCAACGAGGAGCACTCCTGCTCCGGCACCCTGGAGCGAGAAAGCATCGTCAAAGTACATAACCCAATCCTTGGGCTCTTCCCTGCCGGGGAGGACTGTCTCTGGGATTTCTACATCTGGCGTGGGTCTCCATTCTGCAATGAATTCTGCCAACACCCTGCTCTGAATCGTGGAAGTGCTCTAATACTTCAAACCGAAACTTGACAGCTCAAGGGCCCACTCAACTATCCTGCCGGTGGCTTTGGGGTTCCTTAATATACGCTGTAGCGGAAAGCGAGTGATAACTGTGATCTCATGGGCTTGGAAGTAGTGGGGCAGCACTCCAGAATACCTTGATCTAGCCCCCTGTGATAAGGAGCTGACAAAGTAAAATGGCCGCTGCACCACTTTCTTCTTCGCCACTTCTTTGGAACTGACTTTGTCAACTTGTTGAGATTCCTCTGGTTGTGCATTGGGTCCTGCCGCGGAAGCTTCAGTTTTGTCCCCAGCAGCATCGGCCGCAGTGGCTGTATCCTCATCTACTTCTCGCTGTGCCACCAGCGCTGCACTAACCACTTGATTCGTTGCCGCCAAGTATAGCAGCAACGGTTCTTGTGGTTTAGGAGCGACCAAGGTGGGAGCGGAAGAAAGGTAAGTTTTCAGATCTTGCAGCGCTGCTTCTGCTTCCGGGGACCACTTTACCGGGCCTACCTTCTTTAGGATCTTGAAGAACGGCACGGCGCGTTCGGTGGATTTGGAGATTAACCTACTTAGCGTGGCAACGCACCCGGTCAAACGTCTGATGTCCTTGATGGTCCTGGGTGCCTGTATCTGCTCAATTGCCTTGAACTTGTCGGGATTTGCTTCTATCCCCCGCTGAGATACAAAGAACCCAAGTAGCTTGCCAGATGGGACGCCAAATACACATTTTTCAGGGTTGAGCTTCAGGTTGATCTTGCGCAGGTTTGCAAAAGTCTCTTCCAAGTCTTGTTTGAGAGTTGCTTCATCCTTGGTCTTGACAACTATATCGTCCATGTAGGCCTCTACATTCCTGTGCAATTACGGTCCAAATCCAGTGTGCACGGCTCTGGCAAAAGTAGAACCAACGCTCTTTAACCCGAAGGGCATCCGTACAAAGCAGTATGTGCCGCACGGAGTTATGAACGCGGTCTTTTCCTCATCTTCCTTAGCCATGAAGATCTTGTGGTACCCGGAGTAAGTGCCCAAGAAGGAAAGCAGATCACACCCGGAGGTGGAATCAACAACCTGGTTGATGCGCGACAAGGGCAATGGGTCCTTCGAGCATGCTTTGTTTAGGTCAGTGAAATCTATGCAGAGCCTCCATTTCCCATTTGCCTTGCGCACCACCACCGGGTTGGCTAACCAAGTTGGGTGCAACACTCCTCTGACCAAACAAGCTGCTTCAAGTTTTCTGATCTCTTTGGCGATGAACTGCTACCGCTCCAAGGCTTGCTTCCTAACCTTTTGTTTGACGGGCCTGGCATGGGGGCATACAGCAAGGTGGTGCTCGATTACCTCCCTGGGAACACCGGGGATGTCAGATGGTTGCCAGGCAAATACATCAACATTCGCCCGCAAGAAGGCAACGAGCGCGCTTTCCTATTTGTCAGTAAGGTTGGCGCTGATGGTGAATGTGCCACCAGCGCCATCCTGCCCTGTCGAGATCTTCTTCATCTTAGGATAGGTGACCTTGGCTTTATTGCTAGTGGAACTCTCCGGCAGATCCTCGACGGGCGCAGCGCAGTCCAAAGAGGCACGCTTCCTGGAGTCCTTGCCGGCGTCCCTGCCAGATTTCTTCTCTTTCCTTGGCTCAATGGCGGGAGCTGGCGCTTTCGCGACCTCAGCTGCTACCGCGTCTCGGTATATCTTATCCACGCATATGACTGCATCCTTCTTGTCGGACGGAATATAGATGATTCCAATGGGTCTTGGCATCTTCAAAGTGTTGTAAGCATAGTGGGATGCTGCCATGAACTTTGCCAGGGCTGGGCGACCAAGAATTCCGTTGTAAGGCAGGGGAAGCTCAACCACATCAAACACCACCTTCTCGGTTCGGTAGTTCAATTCCCTGCCAAACGTCACATGCAAAGTGTTCTTTCCCTTAGGTTGGCTCCTGCCAGGGTTGACTCCTTGAAAAGTACCCGTAGCCTTGAGCTCTTCGTCGGGGATTTGCAGCCTCTTGACCACCTTTGGGAGATCAAGTTCAATCCTGCCCCACCGTCAACTAACATCTTGGTGACCTTGAAGTTGCAGATCGTTGGAGAAACCAACAATGGCAGACATCCGACCGCGGTGGTGCGATCAGGATGGTCCTCTTTGTCAAAGATGATAGGCATGCGGGACCATTTGAGCGGCCTTTTGGACTCGGCAGCAGGTTCCACAGCGTTGACCTCACGCACCCATTGCTTGAGCTGCCGGTGAGAGGAGTGCAAAGATGCACCCCCGTCAACACACATGGCTTCGGTTGCTCTCTGGAATTCTCGATCACTGGAATCCTCCTCGTCATCCTCATCCTCACTCAGATCCTCTGTTTCTTTCTTCTCACGGCCTCTAGCTAGCCTTTCCTTCTGCTGCGGGGCCTTGCCGCGGCGGCCTCCCATGCCGCCACGGCCTTTCCGGGTAGCGGCGTCTTGGCCCTTCTCTTTGTCACGCTTCTCGTACTCCACCTTCTGCTTCTCAACAAGCTGCTCAACTTGGCGGCACTCTTGGAGATCATGGCCCTTGGTGCAGTGGATCTTGCAGTATGGCCCGTAGGACTTCCCAGTTTTCTCTGCTGCCGCGACCTCCCGGCAATCAGCGCATGCGACAGCTTCTTTGCCCGGGGTCTCGGCCTTGGCCTTCTTGCCAGCAGCGAGATTACCAGAGCCCTCCAAAGCCAATACTGCCTTTTCCTTGCGCTTCTTGTTGCGCTTTCGGTTCCTCCCTGTCGAGCCGGGGGTGTCGTCATCGTCGTCTGAGTCGACTTCGTTGCCAGCCTCCTCTTTGGGGAGTCGCCTTCCTTCCTCAACATGAGCACACTTGTCCGCCATCGTGTACAACTCATTGACAGTCTTGGGGAGTTTCACATTCATCTTGGCCCGCATCCACCTATTGCGCACGTTCGAATGGAATGCAGCAATTACGGCAGCGGGGTGTATTTCTGGGATGTTGCGGTGTACTCGACTGAATCTCTAAATGTACTTCTGCAAAGTCTCACCTTCTTTTTGCGGCAGGACTTGCAAATCGTTGGGCTGTCCTGGCTCCTGATGGCCGCCTGTGAAGGCACCGACGAACTCGTTGCACAGATCAGCCCAGGATGAGATGGAGTTTTCCGGTAGGTGCATCAACCATGATCTCACATTTGGTTTAAGTGCCAAAGGCAAATAGTTGGCGAGCACCTTCTCGTCTCTTCCCCCGGCAGCCTGAATGGCTATCGTATAGATGCCCAGGAACTCCGCCGGGTTTAGCTTTCCATCATACTTCTCCGTCAGCTCTGGTTTGAAAGCTCGGGCCGATGGCCAGCGGACCTGCCGCAGCTCGCGAGTGAAAGCAGGGCACCCCACCTCATAAGGCAGGTACCCACTAGCACTGGGCGCGGGGTCGCCAGTGCTTGGGCCATTGCGCCTGTCGGACTGACGGTGTGCTTCTCGACGTCGCTCGATGGTGATGCGCGCGTCTTATTTCCCCCGATCCTCCAGGACACGCCACTGGTCCCGGCGATCGCGTGGGCTGGACAAGGCCATAGATGCTTCGTCGAACTCATCGGCATGCAAAGCTCGCCGCGGCTACTCCTGGGCTTGCTGTCGCGGAGGGGACTACACTGTGGGTGTGGCCCCCTCGACACGATCGCCGGCCCGGGCTGCCGTAGCCGTACGCACGGGTCGTGATGGTTTTGCATGCTGAGATTTGCCGGCTTCGATGAAGGATATTAAGCTTTGGATGGTGGCTCTCCACTCATCCATCTTGTCAGCCGTCGGCGGGAAGTTTAGCAGTAACTGAGCTCGCGCCATCGCTTCCGCCGCCGTGTCTTGCATGGAGAAAGAGGCGGACCGCGATGTCGCCCGGCTCCTGGTGGAACCAAGAGTGGCGTCGCCGTGTCCTTGACGCCGTGTGCCGCTCGCCGGGGTGGTCTGATATGGGAGAGGCCGAGTCCGCGGGTTCGCGGCTCCGCTCGGCGCTCCGTCTTGCTCTGGACCAGGCGTGCGTCCAGTAGCCGCGCTGGTGACGGGCGCAGACGGGGGGTCGCAGCTTGCTCCGGATCGTGTGCCGCCATGATGACCACGGCCATCCGCATGGCAGGGAGGCAGTAATTGGTCGTCTCCTCGACCCGCGGCACCAGGGGCGTGCTCGCTAGGATGTTGTTGTTGTTGCTCTTCTCCGGCGTTCCCTCCTCCAGCCGCGGCCGCGGGGGACACGATGGTGGCGCCGCCTGCGCCAGCCGTGTCGCCCACAACGCCCATCTCATTTGCAGCCTCCGCAGCGCCCACAACGTCTGTGGCTGCATGTGAAGGAGCCTTTGAAGTGGAGGGATGCGCGGCCGCGTTGGGCTTCTTCTTGGGAGCAAATGATGCACGCCCCCCTACCTAGCACGCCAAAGATGTCGGGGCATGGATGCACACGATCACCTATGGGAACAGAGGTCCCTTTGTGGTTCGGCAAGGGGGGTCACGTTGCACAAAGAGCGGAGAGCATGAGACAGCGCGACGATCAGGACGCTGGCATTTTTACCCAGGTTCGGGTCGCTACTAAGCGAAAAACCCTACTCCTGCTTTTGGTGGATTGATTGTAGGAACACGAAGAACACGTAGCGCTCAATCCCGGCAAGGGCTGCCGTCGGGGGAGAGCTGCTACGCGAGTACAAGTGTCCAAAGGTCCTAATCCTGAGCTAGGTTGCCTTGGGCCTCCTTTTATAGCGCAAGGGGCGGCCACAATGGCAAAACAGTCATTATCTATCGATTAGATAGCTTAGCAGAGCTATCATACCTAACTCTGGCATTTAGGACAAAATACCATGATTACTAGACTAGGTGGCGCTCGGGGGTGCATCCCCGGCATGCTTTTGCCACCACCTAGTTGGCCATTGGTTAGGGTCTTGACACGCTGCTGGACGGGTGTCAACTGGGTGTAATTTTCCTTCTGGTGCTTCGCCACGTGCTTAGCGAGAGCTACTTAGCCGCTTGAGGCTTCGACAGCGCATCGACAAGTGACTGGTGTCGCGATGCGGTGGAGCGGTGGCTGGTTAGCTCGTGCATGCCGGGGGATGGCTTGCCGGGTCTTCCTGAGACGTGCGCGCCTCGGTCCCCGGCAGGCTCCGGGGACGCGGCTGGCACGCTTTGGGCCCCACCTGGGCCATTGTGCTGGTGTTGCCGGTGTTTGCTTGGCCCTCCGCAGGTTGTTGCTGCCGGGGGTCTGGTTCTTGAATGCTTGCTCGGTGGTGCGGTAGCTTTTCCCGACGGGTTTTGCTACTACTGCCTGTGCATAAGTCAGGGGCACTGGATACCCCTGTCCTAGTGCACCAACAAGATCCCAGAGGATAGGCTAGATAATACCTACTAGACTATACATTTTGATGGATCTAGACAGTTGGAAGGCTCGGGGGCTGGAGTCATATTGTCTTCCCCACAAGGTGACAAGTTTTGTTATGTAGTACCACTTATGTTCCCTTGTACTAACAATGCAGCTGAATACGAGGCCCTCCTACATGGGCTCAGAATAGCGAAGGAGATGAATCTGAGCTGGGTCAGGTGTTTGGGCGACTCAGATTTGGTGGCTCAACAAGTTTCAGGGACTTGGGACTCTAAAGACCCCCTAATGGTGGATTATCGGCGGGCAGTCTCTGATGTGGCGGGTCATTTGCAAGGCTATCAGGTCGATCATATAGACCGTCGGCTCAATGAGGCGGCCGACGCCCTGTCACGACTTGGTTCACAAAGGACGCCAGTTCCCCCCAATGTTTTCTTAGACGTCCTTCATAATCGTTCTGTTAAAATGCCATCTGAGGAGGACATCGCAATCCCTGACCCGGAAGCACAATTGGTGGCGGTTCTCCACGCTACTCCGGACTGGACTATTACTTATCTGGCGTATTTGACTCGAGGCGAGCTCCCAGCTGAGGAAAACGTAACTCGATAGATAATTCGGCGTTCCAAATCAATGACTATCGTCAATGGCGAGTTACATCGACGAAGCAGTACTAGTGTATTCCAGCGCTGTGTTTCCCCTGAGGAAGGCCAGCAGATTCTTAATGAGATCCATGTTGGCCACTTTGGACATCATGCCGGCTCATGATCCCTGGTGGTGAAAGCTTTTCGGCATTGTTTTTTTTGGCTGACGGCTCATGCAAATGCAGAAGAAATTGTGCGCAAGTGCGATGGGTGCCAAAAGTATGGTCGAGAGGCCCATGTGCCGGCTCAGGAATTGCTTATGATTCCAATTACTTGGCCGTTCGCAGTTTGGGGGCTTGACATGGTTGGTCCGTTCAAGCCGTCTTCTGTCAAGAAGACCCACCTCTTGGTGGCGGTTGATAAATTTACCAAGTGGGTTGAAGCCGAGCCGGTTAGTAGCTGTGATGCTGAGACTGCGGTTAAGTTTTTGAGAAAGTTGATTTTCCGTTTTGGCTACCCTCACAACATTATCACTGATAATGGTACCAACTTGTCTAAGGGAGCCATGGAGGAGTTTTGTCAACGAGAGCACATCCGGCTTGACCTGGCAGCGGTGGCACATCCACAGTCCAATGGACAAGCCGAACGAGCTAATCAGGAGATCCTCAGAGGGATCAAACCCCGACTTATGGTACCACTTGAGCGCACTCCGGGTTGTTGGGTTGAAGAACTCCCCACCGTACTTTGGATTATTCGCACGAGTCCAAATAGATCCACTGGATACACACCTTTCTTCTTGGTGTACGGAGCCGAGGCAGTTCTACCAAGTGATATTCGCCATGACTCACCTCGGGTTGCTGCTTATGTTGAGGCGGACAATGAGCTAGCACGTCAAGACTCCCTGGATGACTTGGAAGAAGAGCATGACTTAGCAGCATCTAGATCTGCCATTTATCAGCAAGACCCACGTCGCTATCACAGCCGTAGAGTCCGAAGCCGTACTTTCCAAGAAGGCGACTTAGTGCTACGTATGATTCAAGATCAGACAGGAATGCATAAACTTTCTCCACCTTGGGAGGGTCCTTTTGTCATCAGCAGAAACCTTAACAACGGGTCATATTATCTGGTGGACTAACGGGAAGGATGATACACTTCTAAGGAAGAGACAACCCGGCCCTGGAACATCGCTCACCTGCGGCCTTATTATACTTAGAAGAGCCACCGACTCCCTTTATGTAATTCCCCCCTGCAAATTCTACATATACTTCTTATGTTCAAATATAATAAAGCCGGCACCCTCGAAACTCGGGGTCTCTGTCATTTCAGCCTATAAATGGAGCATGAGTCTTTATTGTTTGTAACATAGGTCACTTGGGGGCTTCCAACTCACCGAGTTTAGCTTTCTCACCCTTTTTGGCCCGGCAAAAATTATAGAATATATGGTTAAACCTGCCTATATGCTCGATGTGACTCCAATCAGGTGACCCCATGTACTTTTGCAAGTTAATCCTCTTTAGGACCCTGAACTTTGCAAGGTTAAAACATTGGCTTGAGTCATGTGAGAGCCAGCATACAGAAAGCTAGGATAAACCATGGGTTATCATACCCGCTTCATTGAAGCAAGACTTGAGCCTCGAAAGCCAGTCTCTTTTTGTCGAGTCTCATTGAGCCAGCTTACTAATAAAATTTATATGATTTTTTATCACAATGTATTTTTTAGGCATAATATTGTCCCTGTTCCGGCTCATACCTGAGTAACCGGGTCAACAACTACGGTCATATTATGGCTGGGTTCAAGTCCTATATCTTCTATACTATTGAAGAAAGATTCAACAAAGACTTGAGTCTTGAAAACCAATTTGCCGGCTTAGTTCTTGACCTGTTTTCTGTCTCAATCAGTAGACTCATTGAGCACAACAACAGAGACATACAAGGGAATGTGAAAAGAGTGGCACAATCATATCAAAGCAACGAGCTCAAAAGATTGGAGTTCTGCACCAACAAAGGTGCACACATGCACGATGGCATGACCAAGGATTTTGAGGAATTTTTCAGACTACCACTATTACAGGCTCACAATGGATCTGCAAAATACTCAAATTTTTCTAACTACTTGGGGGCTAACTCAGTGTGGCGACTCATTCATCTTCAGGGCAGCCTTCATGCCTTTTCCTCATCAGCCGCCTCTGGATCTGCATCCGTTGGTTCATCATCCTCGTCAACCTGCTGGCCCTTCTATTGCCATCGAATTGAGTTCAATGATTCAAAATTTGATGTTCCTTCAACAAGAGATGATGCGTCAATATCAGGGGCAAAAGGTCTCTTATGTCAGGGGGCACCAACTCTGACGGGTCATCCTTAGCGGGTTAATGCGCTCATTATCATTTGTATATGCGGCATGATATTTCATGAGGTCAATCTCTTCAGCTATCAGAGTCGCCAAAGGACGCGTCTCTGTGATGCACTTCGCATAGTCTGAATGAGTGAATGAGGAGCTATCAAGTTTGAACTCAAGAAAGCCGCCCTTCAACAGTTCCACATCCAATTCGGGCAAATATGCCTTTGCTCGAGCAAGCGCCATGTTTGCCCCTCCTCGAGCCGCCGATCTCCGGGTCTCGGTCACCCATTGGGGCATGGTAGAAAGCTGCTTCAACATGTTCTTGATGCTTCTTGGCGGATGCTTTACATTCTTCACCGCCATGATGGAGTACACAGATCCGGTGAACAATTGCTCTACATATGTGAAAATGGCTTTCAATTTCACAATAGGAAGCTCTAGAAGATTATGGTCTTTCCGCCCTGCAAGTAAGGAGAGAGATAGTGAGCCGCCGTTCAATCACAAGCCAGTACACTACAAAAAAGAAGCAGAACACATACCAAAGATTGCCATCACCATTTCATTGATCTGTTTCACAAGACTGGCATATTTTCCCTTCAATGGATCAAGTTTCTTTTCTGCCTTTTCTGCACGTCTTACAAGAGTGTCCTTTTCTGCTTCAAACAGCTTTACGGATTGTTCTAGACGTTCATTTGCCTGACGTGCAGAATCCTCAAAATGAGCCGCCATGAGCTCAGCATCAGTTTTTAACTTTCTTTCTTCTTTGAGCTGTTTCTGCAGTTTCACAGCAACTGACTCATTATCCTCACCATATTCCTGGCAGATATACAAACAGTATCAACAAGTATTCTTACAATAGCTTTAAACCGCCTTATGACGAATTACTCTTCCTATCAAGTCCTAAGCAGATTGCAAGCAATATCCTTGACACTTGGGGGCTAATGCATATTAGTTTTTTCAAAACTAAGATATGAAGAAGACCTGACTCATCTCAAGAAGATGAGCCGACCCTTGGGGGCTACAGGTCAAATTCTTCAAACAATATTAAGACAAGACCCGACTCATCTCAAGAAGATGAGCCGGCCCTTGGGGGCTACAAGTCGAATTCTTCTAACAATATTAAGGGAAGACCCGACTCATCCCAAGAAGATGAGCCGGCCCTTGGGGGCTACAGGTCGAGTTCTTCAAACAGTATTAACAAAGTACCCGACTCATCTCAAGAAGATGAGCTAGCTCTTGGGGGCTACAGCTAAAGATCAATTATTTCATGACCCAGCTTATCTCCATAAACTGGTCCTCGGAGGCTAATGACAGTATAGAGATAGTGGTGAAACACGAAGTTTACCTCATACTTCTCCTTCATAGCATTTATCATGCTTATTTCAATTTCCCGGCTCTCAGACAACCGGGTCAAGTATTGCTGGTGCAAATCTTCAATGCCAAGTGTGGACAACTCTGGAATCTCCAGTTTGGCTTTTCCTTTGTCCAAGTTGACCGGTTCATCCTTAGCCACAATCTTAGCCAAGGAAGTGGAAGTAGTGGGAACTTGAAAGCCCTCCTTCACAATGATAACATCCGAAAGGTTTGCTTCTGCTGGAGCCTTGGGGTCGTCCAAGTAAGTCGCCGGGTTGGAAGGACGAACCAGGCTTGGTGTCCGGGCAAATGATTCATCCAATGTGTCCTGGGTTTCAGGTGGTATATCCATAAAAACCGGCTCATCCGGCCTAGGCGTCTCAACATTGATTGCCGCCTCAGGGCTCATGTTTGTATTTTTCTCTACAAAGGGATCAGCTCCTGTTGTTGTTTTTATTGGCGGGGGGTTTGACACGTTTTAGCCAGCCCTCCTTGACGAAGTGGCCTTGGCCCTACAATTGCAAAGATCAAATATTATACTAAGGAAAGTATAGCTCAACAAGTGCAAGTTTAGCGGCTTACCTGCGATTGACATTGAAAGTGGGAAGTTGCATTGCCGTTGAGTCGTCCGAAGATGAAGGGGAGGCCTGATAAAGCGAATTCGAAGGACTGAGAGGTTGCTTAAACAAACCGGCTCTAGGATGATAATTGGTTGGACTATGAGGCACCTGGAAGCGTGGTTTTTGAGCTGGCGGTGCATCAGACAAATCACGGTCTAAGTCACCCGAACCACTCCGGGTCTTGCGTTTTGATGAGCCCGCAAATTGTGCTTTCTTCAAAAGAAAATCAGGAGCCAAGTGAGCATCTGGGTGTGTCAACTTAACCTTCCGAACGACTTGTCTTGGCTTTCTGGGAACAAACGTTTCTAAACTGGAGAATGCAGGAGTTACCTCAATTTCGCCGACTTGGCTAGATTCCGAGTCACCCTGATAAGAAGATGCATCAGCAAGCTCAATAAAAATACGGCCAAGAGAATCAAGTTCTACCTCGGATTCCTCTCAAGAAGATGATATAGGGGTCGGGTTATTTTTTCTACCCGAGGAAGGAACAGGGGCTAGAGGTGTAACCTTCCAGAAAATAGAGTTCTCCTGCAAAAGCATATGGTAAGGAACGGCGAGTCACAATGAATTGATAAAAGACAGTAAAAATAGTCAGTACCGGAGGTGGCGGGTTGCGCAGATAAAATGGGCCTAAACCAGTAACACTGCACTGCTCTTTCAAATCGGAAAAGAATTTCTTCGTTTCCTTGTTGAGGGCGTCATCAGTTAGGTCCTCACGAGAAAAGCCCTGAGGGTCAGATGAGGCACCTGAGTACTTGCACATCAAGCCGCCTCTTACACTGATAGGCTGGATCCGCCACTTTAGCCAGCAACGGATCAGATCAATACTAGTCAAGTCATGTGCAGTCAGAGCCCTCAATTTTCCATAAACAGGCGCCAATGGAGCCCTCTCTTCATCTGTTGGCCAACCCAGAAACTCGACATTGTTGCCAAGTCATTCCAATTTGTAACCCAGCAGGGGGTTTTCTCCCTCAGGTGCGATATTCTTATAGTAAAACCAGGTCTTGTTCCATCCTTTGGGGTGAGTCGCCAGTTTGGATTAAGGAAAGGCGCTGTTCTTCCTCTTCTGAATCGAAACCCCACCAAGTTCACAGGCAGCACCATTCTTCACCTCGGTTTGACGGTTGAGGTAAAAGAATTCCCTAAAAAGGGTCACCGACGGCTCAACCTATAGATATACCTCGCATAGCACCTGGAATTGACAACTATTGTTCATAGAATTTGGACCAATGTCTTGAGGCCTAAGCTTGAAGAAATGCAAGAGGTCCATGAAGAACTTTGAACCGGGAGGACGGAAGCCTCAGCGTAGATGGTCAGTAAAGACAACAACTTCTCCCTTCCGCGGTTGAGGAGATGGATCTCTTCTTTAGGGGCCCGCCACTCTATGACTTTTCGAGCCGGCAAGAAACCTTGATCCACGAGGATATCTAAAGTAAGCTTGGATTCTTTGGTCTTGGCCCAGTTACAGATCTTGGAATTCTTCGGAGCCATGGCCGGTTATGAAGCAACTACAAAGGCAATGAGAAAAATGAGCCAGCACAAATTACAAGTCGCCTACGCTAAATTGGCTATTTTAAGCCGGCACAATCAAAGGAGGTTGGAAACATATATCCACAACACTTAGCGAGTGAGTTGGCTCACAAACAGGTTTCTACGAAAGTTTTCTTTCAGATGGGTCTGGTTAAACAAGGAAAAATAATGAAATATGTGTTCTAACTGACGGAGGAACCGAAACTATGGCATTCAAAGGATAGCCTTGGTTCATTTTAGATCTGTTTATGACGAAAGTAAGGCGGAGATTGTGCCAAAACTATGCAATGCTGAGGAATTTTGAGTGCATAAATCTACGAGTAGTGTCTCGAATGAACACGACGAACATGGTGTTTACACCGGAAGTAACGAACCCTAAATGGAGGGGGTTCATACCAGATTGCGTCGGGACGAGGGCGAAGATGTTTACGCCTATTCGGCAGCGAGAAGATGTGATGGCGTCGGCGATGGAGCTGGGGACCTTGGCGACGCCCCCGGAGCACCGATGATGTTCAGTCAAAGATGAAGCGAGAGGAAGAAGATGACGGAAAGGTTGCTGCAGGAGCTCAGTGGACTTATTTATAAGGAGGGAAACGGAACGGCGCCGGGAAAAACGAAACGGTAGCAGTAAATTTGTGGCTGAGGATACGCCTCGATTCTCGCATCGGCCTGGGTTTGGCGCAGTTTTCAAAAGACATGTTATGATGACCTTCGAGAACAACGGTCACCAAGGACAACGTCATCAACAAATTAACACTGAAAAAATGACAAGTTCGAAAGGATTGCGAGCCGGTGCCTCAAGGGTCGTGAAGAATAGACGCGAACGAATGGTGAGCCGCCAAGAGAGGATAAGAGAAACTAACATGAATAAATTCAAATCAATCTGGGGCCATATAACCCCACGATGTAACCCGCCCTATTGGGCCGGGTCAATGTACTGACGGATCTATGATTAAACTCGATATGGTCTGCTTCGTGAAGAGAAGGCAGACGAGGCTGTTGCTGACTAAGTCGCCGGTCGGCCCAACACTTGAAGATGGCGACTTATGACCCACAAGGTAGGAGATGCCAGAAGAGTCCTTGCTTAAGGAGCAAGGCATGTTAGAGATATGATAGGTTACGATTCGCAATATGACTTGGACTCTGTTGTGAACCCTAGGGTCTCGACCTGTATATAAAGGGGAGCCCCTAGGACGGAAAGACTTAAGTTAGACACCCTCGAAAGCTAGGTTAGCGATTCTGCACCCTTGTAATCGAGATCACCATCAATATAGTCACAAAGCAGGACGTAGGCTGTCGGTGCACTAGGAATGGGGCACCCAGTGCCCCTGACTTATTCACATGCAATAGTAGCAAAACCCATTCAAGACCCAGCCCAAGCCATGAAAGCCGCTCTTCATGAGTTCAAGGAGCACATCAAGAAGACGAAGCCAACATCCAAGACCCCGGTAGGAGCAGCCTACGCTAGCTAGCTACACCTGCAAGAACAACGCAATGGCCCAAGACGGGCCCGAGCCACGCCAGCCACGTCCCAGGTGCCTGGCGAGGACCGAGGCATGCACACCTTCCAGAAGACCCCGACAGACCATTCCCTCGGCAGGCACGAGCCGACCGGCCACCGCTCCACCGCATCGCAACGCCAGTCAGTTATCGATGCGGTGTCGAGCCCTTGGGTGGCTAAGTGGCTCTCGCTAAGCACGTGGTGACATGCCGGAAGACAGATTATGCCCAGTTGACACCCGTCCAGAGGTGTGTCAAGACACTAAGCAACAGCCAGCTAAGTGGTGGTAAGAGCTTGCCGGGGATGCACCCCCGCACGCCACCTAAGCTAGCATTTATGGCATTTTGTCCTAAGTGCCAGAGTTAGGTATGATGGCTCTGTTAGCTATCTAATCACCAGGTAATGACTGTTTTGCCACTGTGGTTGCCCCTTGACCTATAAAAGGAGGCCCAAGGCAGCCTAGCTCAAGATTCGGACTTTTGGACACTTGTACTCGTGTAGTAGCTCCCTCGAAGGCAACCTTGCCGGGTTTGAGTGCTACATGTGCTTCGTGTTCCTCTAATCAATCCACCAAAGTAGGAGTAGGGTTTTACGCTTCTCAGCGGTCCGAACCTGGGTGAAAACACCAGTGTCCCATCGTCGTGCTGTCTCATGACATCTGCTCTTTGTGCAAATTGACCTCACCCCTGCCGAACCACAAAGGGGACCTTGGTCCCATAATTGATCATGTGCATCCTGACCTGACATCGTGAGGTAGGAGGTGTGCTTCATTTGCGCGAACCTGAGTTCGTGAGAGGCGTGTCGATCTTCATCGTCGTCTTGTTCACCCATGGCTCCCAAGAAGAAGACAGGCACGGTGGCACATCCCTCCACTTCAAAGGCCCGCTCGCATGCGGCCGCGGACGCCATTGGCACCGCTGCGGCAACGAATGAGGCTGGCATCGTGGGCGACGTGATTGGCGCATGCGGCACCACCATCGTGTCTCCCACGGCCAGAGCTGGAGTGAGGAACACCGAAGAAGAGCAACAGCAGCAACACCTTGGCGAGCCCGGCCCTAGTGTCACGGGAGGGGGAAACATTCAGTCTCCACCTCCTTGCTGCACTGGTGGCCGCGACCACAATAGCGGTGCCCAATCTGGGGGCAGCCGTGATCCTCCAGCAACTCTGTCGCAGGCGCGGCTGCTGGGCACGCGCCTCGCCCAGAGCAAGACGGAGCGCCAAGCAGAGCCGTAGATCTACAAGCTCGACCTCCTCCATGTCAGACCGCCTTGGCGACCAGCGCATGGCGGCAAGGATGCGGCGATGCTCCTCTTGGTTCCACCAGGAGTCGAGCGACGTTGCGGTCCGCCTCCTTAGCCATGCCGGCCAAGGCAGCAGAAGCGATGGCGCGGGCTCAACTACTGCTAAACTTCCTGGCGGCGGCTGACAAGATGGATGAGTGGAGAGCCACCATCCAGTTTGATCGGTTTCGTCGAAGCCAGCGAATCGTAGCATGCAGAGCCGTCAAGATACCCACGAACCGTGACGGCGGTCCGGACCGATGATCGCGTCGATGGGGCTGCGCCAACGGTGCAATCTCTTCCGCAACAATAGGCCCAGAGGCAGCCACAACAAGCTCTACGTGCCGATGAGCCCGACGAGGCATCTATGGTCTCGTCCGGCTCGCACGATCACCGAGACCAGTGGCGTGTCCTGAACGACCGGCGGAGGGAAGACGCACGCATCACCATAAAGCGACGCCGGGAAGCACACCGCCAATCCGACAGGCGCAACGGCCCAGATGCTGGCGACCCCGCGCCCAGTGTTGGCAGGTACCTACCATATGAGGTTGGGTGCCCATCCTTCACTCGCGAGCTGCAACAGGTCCGTTGGCCACCGTCCCGAGCCTTCAAGCCTGAGCTGGCGGAGAAGTACGACGGGAAGCTGAACCTGACGGAGTGCCTGGGCATCTACACGATTGCCGTTCAAGCCGCCGGAGGAAGAGATGAGAAGGTGCTCGCCAATTATTTCCCTTTGGCACTCAAGCCAAATGTGAGATCGTGGCTGATGCATCTGCCGGAAAACTCTATTTCATCATGGGCTGATTTGTGCAACGAGTTCGTCGGCGCCTTCACAGGTGGCCACCAGGAGCCAGGACAGCCCAGCGACCTGCAAGTCCTTCCGCAGAAGGAAGGCGAGACCCTGCGGAAGTACATGCAGAGATTCAGTCGAGTGCATCGCAACATTCCGAAGATTTACCCCGCAGCCGTGATTGCCGCGTTCCATTCGAACATGCGCAACAGGAGGATGCGGGCCAAGATGAATGTAAAGCTCCCCAAGACCGTCAATGAGCTGTATACATTGGCGGACTAGTGTGCTCGTGCTGAGGAAGGGAGGCGACTCCCCGGAGAGGAGGCTGGTGTCGAAGTCGACTCCGATGACAACGACGATGCCCCCGGCTCGAAAGGGAGGAGCCGAAGGTGCAACAAGAAGCGCAATGGGAAAGTAGTGTTGGTCGTTGAGAGCTCTGGTAATCTCGCTGCCGGCAAGAAGGCCAAGGCCGAGACCCCCGGCAAGGGAACTGCTGCGTGCACTGATTGCCGGGAGGCCGTAGCAGCAGAGAAAACCGGATAGTCCGACGGGCCGTACTGCAATATCCACCGCACCAAGGGCCATGATCTCCAAGAATGCCACCAAGCTGAGCAGCTTGCTGAGAAGCAGAAGGCTGAGTATGAAAAGCATGACAAGGAGAAAGGCCAAGATGGAGCTGCCGGGAAGGGCCGTGGTGGTAGAGGAGGCCGCCGCGGCAAGGCCCCGCAGCAGAAGGAAAAACCTGCTAGAGGCCGTGAGAAGAAAGAAGAAGATGACATGAGTGATGACGAGGATGGTGAAGATTCCAGTTATCGAGAGTTCCAGAAGGCAACTGAAGCCATGTGTGTTGACGGGGGTGCATCCTTACATTCCTCTCACCGCCAGCTCAAGCAGTGGGCGCGTGATATCAACGCCGTAGAGCCACCTGCAGAATCCAGAAGACCACTCAAATGGTCCCGCACACCTATCATCTTTGATGAAGAGGATCATCCTGACCGCATCACTGCGATCGGATGTTTGCTGTTGTTGGTCTCCCCAACAATCCGCAACCTCAAAGTAACCAAGATGTTAGTTGACGGCGGGGCAGGGTTGAACTTAATCTCCCCTAAGGTGGTTGAAAGACTGCAGATCCCCGACGGAGAGCTCAAGGCTACAGGTACATTCCAAGGAGTCAACCCCGGCAGGAGCCGACCCAAGGGAAAGATCACTTTGCGTGTGACATTTGGCGGGGAGCTGAACTACCAGACTGAGAAGGTGGTGTTTGATATGGTCAAACTCCCTCTACCTTATAACGGAATTCTTGGTCGCCCAGCTCTGACAAAATTCATGGCAGCATCCCATCTGATAAGAAAGATGTAGTTATATGCGTGGACAAGATATATCGAGACGCGGTAGCAGCTAAGGTCGTGGAAGCACCAGCTCCCGCCGAGGAATCAAGGAAGGGAAAGAAGTCTAGCAGAGACGCCGGCAAGGATTCTAGGAAGCGTGCCTCTTCAGAGTGCGCTACAGCCGTCGACGACCTGCCGGAGAGTTCCACTAGCAAGAGGTCCAAGGTCACCTATCCTGCGACGAAGAAGGTCCCAGCAGGGCAGGATGGCGTTGGTGGTACGTTTACCATCAGTGCCACCCTTAATGAAAAAAAGGAAAGCGCGCTCGTTGCCTTCCTATGGGCGAATGTCTATGTGTTTGCTTGGCAACGATCTGACATCCCCGGTGTTCCGAGGAGGTAATTGAGCACCACCTTGCTGTCTGCCCTCATGCCAGGCCCGTCAAGCAGAAAGTTAAGAAACAAGCCCTGGAGCGGCAACAGATCATTGCCGAAGAGATCAAGAAGCTTGAAGCAGCTGGTTTGGTCATAGGAGTGTTGCATCCGACATGATTAGCCAACCCGGTAGTGGTGCGCAAGGGAAATGGGAAATGGATGCTTTGCATTGATTTCACTGACTTAAACAAAGCATGCCCGAAGGACCCTTTTCCCTTACCGCGCATCGATTAGATTGTTGATTCCACTTCCGGGTGTGACTTGCTTTTCTTCTTGGACGCATACTCCGGATACCACCAGATATTCATGGCCAAGGAAGATGAGGAGAGGACCGCGTTCATAACTCCGTGTGGCACGTACTATTTTGTACGTATGCCCTTTGGGTTAAAGAGTGCTGGTTCTACCTTTCGAAGGGCCGTGCAAATTGGATTTGAACCTCAGTAGCACAGAAATGTGGAAGCTTACATGGATGATATAGTAGTCAAGACCAAAAATGATGCAGCTCTCATACAAGACCTGGAAGAAACTTTTGTGAACTTGCGCAAGATCAATTTGAAGCTCAACCCTGAGAAGTGCATGTTTGGTGTCCCATCCGGCAAGCTGCTTGGTTTCTTTGTGTCTCAGCGAGGAATAGAAGCCATTCCTGACAAGATCAAAGCGATCGAGTAGATACAAGCACCCAAGTCAGTCAAGGACGTTCTGAAAAAGGCCGGCCCGATGAAGTGGACCCCGGAAGCAGAAGCAGCGCTGCAAGATCTGAAAGCTTACCTTTCCTCCACTCCCACCTTGGTCGCGCCTAAACCACAAGAACCGTTGCTGCCATAATTAGCGGCAACGAATCAAGTGGTTAGTGCAGCACTAGTGGCGCAGCGAGAAGTGGATGAAGATGCAGCTGCTGCAACTGATGTCACCAGGGGTGGAACCGAAACGTCCACGGCAGCACCAGAGACAAACCAAGGGGAACCTAAGCCGGCAAGCGAAGGCAGTTTCAAGGAAGCGACGAAGAAGAAGGTGGTGCAGCGGCCAGTGTACTTTGTTAGGTCCTTGTTACAAGGGGATAGATCAAGGTACTCTGGAGTGCAAAAGCTGATCTTCGGCCTTCTCATGGCCTCGAGCAAGCTGCGCCACTACTTCCAAGCCCACGAGATCACTGTTGTCACCCGCTTTCCGCTGCAGCACATATTGAGGAACCCCGAAGCCACTGGAAGGATAGTTGAGTGGGCGCTAGAGTTGTCAAGTTTTAGCCTGAAGTAGGAGAGCACTTCCACTATCCAGAGCAGGACGTTGGCGGAATTCATTGCAGAATGGACACCCACACCAGACGAAGAGGTTCTAGAGACAGTTCTCCCCGGCAAAGAAGCGCTTAAAGATTGGATCATGTACTTTGATGGTGCTTTCTCACTTCAGGGTGCCCGAGCAGGCGTGCTGCTCATCGTCCCTACCGGAGAGCATCTCAAATATGTGGTCCAAATGCACTTTCCCCGGGAGGAGGCCACCAACAACACTGCTGAGTATGAGGGGCTCCTTGCCGAGCTTAGGATCGCGGTGGAGTTGGGGATCAAGAAGCTGATCATCCGAGGAGATTCTCAACTCGTGGTGAGACAAGTCAATAAAGATTATTAGAGTCCATTTATGGAAGCATACGTGGAAGAGCTAGAGGAGCATTTTGATGGATTGCAAACAGAGCACGTGTCACTGCGGAAAACAGCATAGTTGATCATCTATCAAAGTGCGCTGCGCAAAAGCTCCCTATGGAACCAAGAACCTTTGTCCTCCACCTCACTCAGCCATCAGTATCCCCATTAACGATGACCAGGAAAAGAAGAAAGATGAACTCCGGCAAGCATTTCCTGGCAGAGCTTACTGAAGCCGCCGTTAGAGAAGCTGCCAGGGACAGTCTCATTTCGCCTGGTGAGCAGCTCCCTCCTGCGGAACCCCAGGTTCTTGCGGTCAAGGCAAGCGCTCCCACGAACGAGGAAATGCCTTTAGTCTTTGTTGTCGAGCCACAGGCTCCAGCTTGGGCACAACACATAGTCCATTTCCTTCAAATAGGAGAACTTCCCAAAGAACAAGAAGAAGCCGAAAAAGTAGCTCGATAGTCAAGTATGTACTAGTTTGTCGATGACACTCTGTATAGAAAAAGACTAAACGGTGTGAAATTGAGGTGCATTTGCCGGGAAGATGGACTAAAGCTGTTGGCTGAGATACATAGAGGCATGTGTGGATCTCACATTGGATCAAGGGCCCTTGCCGGGAAAGCCTTCCGGCAGGGTTTCTATTGGCCCACTGCCCTCCAGGATGCAACTGAGCTGGTCACCAAGTGTGAAGCCTGCCAGTTCCATTCCAAGAACATCCATCAACCAGCGCAAGCTCTCCAGACGATCCCTTTATCCTGGTCATTCTCGGTCTGGGAGCTTGATATTTTGGGCCCCTTTTCCCGTGCCGTCGAGGGCTTTGAATTCTTGTTCGTAGCAATCGACAAGTTTACAAAGTGGACAGAGGTGGAACCAGTGAGGAAGGTGACCGCGCAGTCAGCTATCAAGTTCCTGAAAGGACTGGTGTGCCATTTTGGAGTGCCCAACAGGGTGATCACCGACAATGGCACCCAGTTCACGAGCCGCACATTTATGCAGTACATCTAAAGCCTTGGAAGCGAGGTCTCCTTCGCCTCTGTTGCCCACCCAAGGAGCAACGGGCAAGTCGAGAGGATGAACACTGAAGTGTTGCGTGGACTCAAGATAAGAAATTTCGATAGACTGCGGAGATGCGGCAAACGTTGGATAGATGAGCTGCCGGTGGTTCTTTGGTCCCTCAGAACAACACCAAATCGAGCTACCGGCCAGACACCCTTCCCCCTGGTATACGGGGCGGAGGCAGTTCTCCCCACATAACTGATATACGGGTCACCTCGAGTACTTGCCTACGATGAAGTAGAGCAAAAGTAGCTACAGCATGACGATGCCTTGCTCCTTGAGGAAGATCGTCTCCAGGCCGCTGTGCGTGCTGCACGCTACCAGCAGGCCCTGCACCACTATCATAGCCGTAGGGTCCACGCCCGGAGCCTTGCGGAAGGCGACCTTGTCGTTAGGCGCGTTTAGTCCGCCAAGGGTACCAACAAGTTGACGCCGAAGTGGGAAGGCCCTTACTGGGTAGCACGAGTGACCAGACCTGGCGCAGTCCATCTGGAGACCGAAGATGGCATCAAAGTGCTTAACTCATAGAATATTGTGCATCTTCATAAGTTCTACACGTAAGGCGCGGCTGCCGGACTCAGTCCCCGGCAGCCACCTTTTGTACAAGCCTTGCCGCAGCTGCATGTAACCCTTTGTACAAGCCAGACGCAGACCCTGTGCATGCAGTAATAAAGCTAGGCATTGCATCATATAATCAAATTGCATGTTTACTATGCATTTTTATGTTGCAATGATTATCTCTTTTAAGTTCTAGAAATTTGCTAGAGTACTTGATGAACCTGTAATCCTTGTTACTGCACTCTCTCCCCCAGAGGACAGAGGCCTCTTGCCATACATGTTTCACCGCCAGGGAAGCAAAGAAGAAGGGTAAAGAGACAAGGACAGCGGCCCATCGTTCTATAGAAAGGGATACTGCCTAAAAAGATAAGTCTAAACACATATCCCTAGCTCAGTGCCATTTGCTCCCTTAAGGAAACCTTTGCTATCCCTTTTTGGCTGTGATCAGTGGAATCCTTTACACAATAGAAACCCTTGTCGGGAGGAGCCGTCCCCCAGATCCTATCGCTTATCAGCTCCAGGGGGCCGCGCCGATACCGACAAGGGGCTTTGCCGGGCGGTGATGCCAGCCTGCTGCCGGGGGCTCGCTACTCCTTGGGGCTCGCGGTTAATACTGACCCGACAAGTAGTTTCATGCGGCAAGGACAAACATGTTGATACAGTACAAACGAGGAGAAAAGAAAAGGACAATACTTGCGGAAGAGAAATAGCATTCTTTCATTCATTTTTTGATACAAAATGGGTAAAGATACATTGGAGGGCACCTTTTTAATAAATCTTTATTTGACTTTCTCCCCTAGGAGCAAGCTATAAAAAGAAAAGGGAGGAAGGAGGACCTAAGCAGAAGCCCAGCCTGACCCCGTCAGGGCTGACGGGGTACGGCTCGGCAGGACCACCGGCAAGCAAGACGAAGTCGAAGTCCACGAGCCTGCCAAGGTCCAGCTGACGGGAGGTGGCAGCGCCAAAGTCAAGAACCCCCGGCAAATCGCTCTGCCGGGGGGGGGGGGGTCTCGCTGATGGTGATGGTGCGCCCGGCGGTCAGCTGGAGTCCAGGTCATCGTACTCCGACTTGACGGCCTGGAGCTCGTTGTTGCCGTCTTCACCGACACTGTCCTCCTCGTCGCTATTGCTCGAGGAGGAGCTTTCGTCATCACTCGAGCTCTCTTCGCAGCAGCCAGCTTGAAGCGAAGGACGTACCCGCCTGTGAAGTTGTGAGCACGTGCGAAGGTTTTCCACCCATGCCAGAGGAACATGACGCGGTGCGCCGGGAACTCGACATCGGCACGCACGGCGCCATTACAGCAGCCGTGCATGCGGAACCACACCGCATGCGGCTTGTCGACCTCCATCACCCTCACGAAAGGGCGAGGGAGTCGCAAGTAGCTACGGGGAGGGCCACGTAGCCCGATGACGAACTCCAGCACCGTGCCTTCAGTGTGTTCCTTTGCTAGGGAAGGAACCTCCACCGAAGGAGGGTTGGGTGCGGCACTTCGCCTCCCCCGACCATGAGCCCCGCGCTGGCGCCGGCCTCTTCCAGCACTCCCACCACGCGTGCTGGAACCACCTCCCGTTGCCGCAGCTGAAGCAGCGGCATGATCCCGAAGGGAAGCTCTCGTCGCCGCAGCGGAAGCTAAGAGTCGTCCTCGCCCCCTCGTCATGGTGGAGACTAGAGAATCCAAAGATGAACCGGAGAAGAAGGGCAAGCTATGTGGACTTGAGATTGAGGAGGAGAAGGGGATGGATGAGCATCACCCGCTATGTCACTCTAATTTATAGGGAAGGGGATAGGGGCTGGCTCTCCTCCGCTCCAAAGCGGCCGCCCATCTCTGCCAATCCCACTACCCACGATCACGAGTGAACAGGTAACCGCCTCGTTGCTCCAATCCCCGATGCTGCGGTTTCTGCCACTCCCACGCCCGTGGGCCATGCGCATCCACCGCAAACTCCCCGCAATGCATGCGATGCGCGTGGCAGAAACGGCCTAAGGTAGCAAGTAAGTGTTGTCTTAAAAGTTGGCAGTTACTCCCTCATATTGCGCGCCTGCGCATAAATTTTTCGGCCTGACCCAACGGTGTTCTGCGAGCGCGTTCGGGCCAGACCCGGGGGCTCTTGTCGGTGCACTAGGAATGGGGTACCCAGTGCCCCTGACTTATGCACAGGTAGTAGTAGCAAAACCCATTCAAGACCCAGCCCAAGCCAGGAAAGCCGCTCTTCATGAGATTAAGGAGCACATAAAGAAGACAAAGCCAACATCCAAGACCCTGGCAGGAGCAGCCTACGCCGGCTAGCTACACCTACAAGAACAACGCCATGGCCCAAGACAGGCCAGGGCCGCGCCAGCTATGTCCCCGGTGCCTGCCGGGGACCGAGGCGTGCACACCTTCCAGAAGACCCGGCAGGCCATTCCCCCGACAGGCGCGAGTTGATCGGCTACCGCTCCACTGCATCGCAACGCCAGTCAGTTATCGATGCGGTGTCGAGCCCACGGGTGGCTAAGTGTCTCTCGCTAAGCACGTGGTGTCGTGGTTTTTATCACGGCATGATGTCCTCGTGAGAGAACTTAGGTGTGAGGCCATCGCAAATAGGTGGCGGCTTGAGAGGGGTTGGTTGGAATCGAGAGACGCGAGTTTACCCAGGTTCGGCCCCTCCGATGGAGGTAAAAGCCTACGTCCTGCTTTTTGTGTATTGATGATGAGGATGATCTCGATTACAAGGGTGATGTTTTGCTACCTCTAGTCTCGAGAGCCTCTAATCTGTCCATCTCTAATGACTTGAACTTGTCCCTCTTGGGGCGCCTTACCCCTCCTTATATAAGTGGAAGGGGTAGGTTTACATGTACAGTCCTACTGGGAGTAGGAATAGGACTAGTCTCTCTTGAGTCCTAATCCGAGTCTTGTTTCTCTTGTGAGGGAATTTTTCCTCTTCTTGGGCCTTCTCTGTGAGCCGGCCCTCCTGGCCTCTCTATGAGTCGCCTTCCGCCAGGGTGCACGCCAGGCCTTGGGGGTTGCCGTCCAGGTTGACCCGATAACACATGGCGCTCGTATGAGCCGCCAAATGATGGGCCGGGTCATTCTCTTGGACGGGTCAAACCGTGGGTAATATCCCCGATATAGCTCCCAGGTTAGCTTGAATTTACTCATGGTAAGCTCCTGAAATAAGATTAATAAATATGTTAAGCGACCGGCTTGCTCCCCTTGCTGGCTTAATTTAATGAAGTGGCTCCTTGAAAATCCGGGTTTCTTCTTGATATTAATGAGCCGTCTTCACAATCATCTTGCAGGTACGTGTCCTTTGCAATAAAATATTGGGAATAAAACACCCATATGCCATTGAGTCGGCCTCCAATGCTTTGGCTTGATGAAAATTTTGGGGATAAGAAAACCATATGAAGTTGAACCGGCTTTCATTGCTTCGGCTTGATGAAAATATTGGGAATAGAAATTCGTCTGTTGTTGAACTACTTCATGGGCCGCGGGGATCTTGCCGGGTCATAAGATGTAGTGGACGTCAACTTTAGGATAAAAATATTGCTGATTTATGGATGTAGAAATTGCCGACTTGTGAAGCTGGGTTGCTTATATAGACTTTGCCTGGTCATGATCTTCGATAATGCCAGGTCATGATCGTTGGTGATGCTGGGTCAAACAACTAGACTCCAGTTGACTTGATAAAATTATTGGAAATACAGAAATCCGTGTGATGTTGGGTCGACTTTGTGGGCCTTTCTATGAATAACTTGGAGAAGATGATCTTTGCAAACCTCCATCAATAAATGAGACCAGTCTCGCTCACAATTGACAGCTTGAAAGTGTTCTTCAATTTTTTGATATATCCATATTACCTGTAGCCCCCAAGCTTCCAAGTTTATCAACTTATGATGACTTGGTGATTTGCAATAATATCTTTGACTGTGTAGCCCCCAAGAGACGGGTTGTCTTGCCTGCAGCAGCCTGTGACTTGTAATTGCCTTATACTTATAAAACTTCAGCTGGTGTAGCCCCCAAGGGCCGGGTTGTTTTGCTTGCAACAACCAGGGACTTTGAACTTGGTGTTGAATGTTGTAGATAAATAATATTGGAGAAATCCGGTTGTCTTCTGAGTCGCCAGATATGGACTGAATGTCTTGAATTTCACATGTGTAGCCCCCAAGGGGCGGCTCATCAGTATGTGATGGGCCGGGTCTTCAATTTAGACCTTATAATCTATTTAAACAGCTGAATACTGTAGCCCCCAAGTGCCGAGTCGCATGCCTGCATCAACTTGGGACTGTAGAGAATTTGATCTGAGTAGTGTAGCCCCAAGTTCCGGGTCGTATGCCTGCAACGACTTGGGACTATATGAGAATAATATAACCCATCATAATGCACTTCAGAAGTTCTTTTGAACTGATATTGACACGTTTGAATGAATCCTTGCACGTGGTTATAATGTAACCCGGTATTTTATTGTTTGAACGAATATCTTGGAAGAATGCCTTCGTCCTTGAAATGAAATCTCTGCTCGTGGTTGCGATACAACCCGGCAAATATATGTTTTTGAGAAATCCATGAGTGTTGTAGTTTACTACAGAGCACAAGTTGGAAAAATCCAAGAGCCAATCAATTAGATGACCTAGCATTATAGGTGATAGGGCGGCTCGTCGAGAATAGTCATTTTCTTCCTCGCTGGCTTGAAAAACCCCAATCATTTAATACTGATTATGATGAACCATGATGAAGATCCAGCCATTTTGGCTATCAAAGATTTATTTGTTCCTGCAGAGGCTATGATGTAACCCGGTTTGATGACTGGCTTGATATGTATGTATGATGCATGATGCAATGCAGGATGACGTATGTATATGATAACAGAATATAAAGTGCCAGTTTTCAAGGCATGACATAAAGACCGGCTTTTGAGGCTCGAGTCTTGCTTTAATGAAGTGGGTATGATAACCCAAGGTTTATCCTAGCTCTCTGTATGCCTGCTCTCACGTGACTCAAACCGATGTTTTAACCTTGATAAGTTCAAGGTCCATATGGATGGACTTGTCAAGAGTACATGGGGTCACCTGATCGGAGTCACATCAAGCATACAGGCAGGTTTAACCATTTTGTGGCGTCTTGGCTGGATCAAGAGTGTGAGAAAGCTAAAATCGATGAGTTGGAAGCCCCCAAGTGACCTATGATCATGGAGAAGCTCAACATAGGATATACAGGAGGCAATGCTACTACTGCAAAACATCTGGGGTCCATATAAGCCGTCCTTATTCCATTGATCATAATATGATAATATGATGATCCAATAAATCAGGATACCTATGTTTGAACAGTGCATCATGGGAGCTGGTCCTCTTTGGCAACCTTTAATTTCTTGCCCATAAGGGAAGGCACCCATGTTTGAACTGCGCATCGTGGCGGCTCGTCCTCTTGGGCGACTGTTAATTTTTCGCCAATAAAGCAGGGCACCCATGTTTCAACTGCGCATCGTGGCAGCTAGTCCTCTTGGGCAACCTTTAATTTCTCGCCCATAAGGCAGCACACCCCGGGACCGGGTTATCTTCCCTGCAATGACCGGGGTCTTGAATTTGTGATAACAGCCAATTCTGCTGAGTGATGTCTATGTAGCCCCCGAGTCTTAAGTCGACTCGAGGAGTTGGCTTGAGACTCTTCATACTTCGCCATGACATAAGCCAACATACAGTTGAAAAGCGGAAAAGCGGAATGCTGGAATGTGTTGAAGCTGGAGGCGAGGTGGCGAGTTGATGATCTTCGCAACACTCATTGTATATCCTTGGCGTTGATAACGCGATGTGAATCCACGGAAGTTTGAGGTTGACCGCGGCAGGGCTATAGCTGATCCCTTATGAGTTGTTTCAATAATTCGGCCGATGGTTCGTCCCAGCTGTTTGTTGAAATTAACCAAATCGCATCGGCTACGACTTGTGTGCCTGTCCATTGAATCATCCGGGGCAGGCGAAGGCTGATAATATATCATTTTTTGCTTCAGAGTTGTTGGAGTAAACCGGGCCACAGGAGTGGTGACTTGCGTGCTCTCACTAAGCAGCTCGTGCAGATGGGTGCGGCTCTGGTGTGTTGATGTAGATGCGGGGGTCAGCCGCGGCATTTCCAAGCCGACGTTGATGCGTGAGTCGGTCGCGGTGTTGTAAACCAGCGCGGACGGGAGAGTTGGCCGCGACGTGTAAGCCGGTGCGGACGGAGGAGTCAGCCGCGGCGTTGGGGGCCGTGCGGACAGGCGAGTCAGCCACGACGTTGTAAGCTGGTGTAGACGGGAAAGTCGGCCGTGGGCGCGGACGGGTGAGTCGCCCGCGGCGTTGATGTAGACCGGACCGCGGGGGTGGCGGCTTCAGCATGTGTCCGTCGATGACCCAGTGCGAAGCGGATGCTCGCGCGGGATGATGGTGGCGCGTGCTCCGTATCCGCGGTATGGCGCCACTTCGGAGTGAATAACTGTCCTGATCTATGTATTTGGACGACAGAAGATCTGATCGTCTCTGGTAGTTTCGTCGGATGTCAAGACCGTTTTAATGATGAGGCGACTATATAAAGATGAATCGGCTAGAGGGAGGCGAGAACCACGGTGGGTGCGGGGCCATGGAAGCAGAGCTAGCCTGGCGGGGCGAACCCGGTAGGTGCGGGGGCATCCGGCCGCGGGCGGAGATGGAGCGCGCCGGGTCGCAGCCGGCAGGCGGCTCGACGGCGGCCGCGGGGCGGCTGTGGGTGGCGAGCACGGGCGCATCAGCGGGCGGCTCAACACGTCACGACGGCTCATCACGGAGGCAACAACAACGTGAAGTGAGGCCCCAGCAGGGGCCTCGGCAGTAGAGGAGACGCCGGCAAGGGATGCTGTGGCTGTGGCTGACACAGGCAGTCGCGACAGAGGTGAGCTAGCTTGATACGGTATGCTGTAGAGACGGAGGAGGCCGGCCGCGATGGAACATCGTGAGGTGGGTCAGCGCTGCGGGTCAGAAAGGCAGCTCGGCGGGCCGACTCACCGACGGAGGTGACGCGGGGCTGGCTCAAGGCCGCGCCGATTCGCCGCAGAGTCGGAGGGTGGGGCCAGCCATGGAGACAGCGGCTTCAGGCCTCAAGCCCGCTGTCACGTGCCTACAGGCGCGACAGGAGAGGAGGGGCGCCGCGGGAGGCGGTCGGCGGCTCTAATGCGGTTTGGCCGCGACTCGGAGGGCGGCTCAACGCACCACAGAGAGGGTGGCAGCCAGGCAACAGCGGCCGGCGGCTTCAAGACGAGCCGACGACGGAGAAAGCGACTCCTGCGGAGGGCCCGTGGCTGTGGAGGCAGAAACATGCTACGAAGGAGACGCCGGCAAGGTGAGGCTCGGTGAGGGGGCGTTCAGCGGAGGCGGCCCCAGGCGTGGTGGAGTTGCGAGGACAGCGCGAGGGGAGACGGCGCTCAGCGTGGCTGTGGCGGCTTGGCGCGTCTGCCATCGCGCATTAGCGCGATAGAGGTGATGGCGCGTGGTGGTAAAGACGGCAAGCCGGCGATGGCTGCCCGGAGGCAGGGCCGGGTTGGAGCTAAATCTAGGCGGCTCGAGAGTGGCGGCGACTCGGGCAGAGGAGTCAAAGCTTGCGGGGGTGAGGCCAGAGGAGCCGCCCGTAGGCGGAGGCATTTCAACGAGGCCGCCGAAGTCGCGACTCGCGGTGGCTTGATACGTCCATTTTCCATCATGCTTTTATATTGATATTTATTGCATTATGGGCTGTTATTACACATTATGGTACAATACTTATGCCTTTTCTCTCTTATTTTACAAGGTTTACATGAAGAGGGAGAATGCCGGCAGCTGGAATTCTGGACTGGAAAAGGAGCAAATATGAGAGACCTATTCTGCACAACTCCAAAAGTCCTAAAAAGTTACGGAGAATTATTTTGGAATATATAAAAAATATTGGGCGAAAGAAATACCAGAGGGGACCCACCAGGAGGCCACAAGCCTGGGGGGCGCGCCCTACCCCCCAAGGTGTGCCCCTGTGGCTTGTGGGCCCCCTGGCAGCCCTCCGGTGCCCATCTTCTGCTATATGGAGGGTTTTGACCTGGAAAAAATCAGAAGAGAGCTTTCGGGACGAAGCGCCGCCGTCTCGAGGCGGAACTTGGGCAGAACCAATCTAGGGCTCCGGCGGAGCTGTTCTACCGGGGAAACTTCCCTCCCGGAGGGGGAAATCGAAGCCATCATCATCACCAACAATCATCTCATCGAGAGGGGGTCAATCTCCATCAACATCTTCACTAGCACCATCTCCTCTCCAAACCCTAGTTCATCTCTTGTATCCGATCTTTGTCTCAAAACCTCAGATTGGTACCTGTGGATTGCTAGTAGTGTTGATTACTCCTTGTAGTTGATGCTAGTTGGTTTATTCGGTGGAAGATCATATGTTCAGATCCTTAATGATAATTAATACTCCTCTGATTATGAACATGAATATGCTTTGTGAGTAGTTACGTTTGTTCCTGAGGACATGGGATAAGTCGTGTTATAAGTAATCATGTGAATTTGGTATTCGTTCGATATTTTGATAAGATGTATGTTGTCTCTCCTCTAGTGGTGTTATGTGAACGTCGACTACATGACACTTCACCATTATTTGGGCCTAGGGGAAGGCATTGGGAAGTAATAATTAGATGATGGGTTGCTAGAGTGACAGAAGCTTAAACCCTAGTTTATGCGTTGCTTCGTAAGGGGCTGATTTGGATCCATATGTTTCATGCTATGGTTAGATTTATCTTAATTCTTCTTTCTTAGTTGCGGATGGTTGCGAGAGAGGTTAATCATAAGTGGGAGGCTTGTCCACATATCAAATTATCAAAGTAACGAACGCGAATCATATGAGCATGATGAAAACTAGCTTGACATAAATTCCCATGTGTCCTCGGGAGCGCTTTGCTTTATATAAGAGTTTGTCCAGGCTTGTCCTTTGGTACAAAAAGTATTGGGCCACCTTGCTGCACCTTTGTTACATTTGTTACTTGCTACCCGTTACGAATTATCTTATCACAAAACTATCTTTTACTGATAATTTCAGTGCTTGCGGAGAATACCTTACTAAAAACCGCTTGTCATTTCCTTCTGCTCCTCGTTGGGATCGACACTCTTACTTATTGAAAGGACTATGATAGATCCCCTATACTTGTGGGTCATCAAGACTCTTTTCTGGCGCCGTTACCGGGGAGTGAAGCGCCTTTGGTGAGTGGAATTTGGTAAGGAAAAATTTATATAGTGTGCTGAAATTTACTGTCACTTGTTACTATGGAAAATAATCCTTTGAGGGGCTTGTTCGGGGTATCTTCACCTCGACCGGAAGCACAAAGAGTTGCTCCTCAACCTACTGAACCTACTGAAAATATTTATTATGAACTTCCTTCGGGTATGATAGAGAAACTGCTAGCTGATCCTTATGCAGGAGATGGAACACTACATCCTGATTTGCATCTAATCTATGTGGATGAAGTTTGTGGATTATTTAAGCTTGCAGGTTTGCCCGAGGATGATGTCAAGAAGAAGGTCTTCACTTTATCTTTGAAGGAGAAGGCATTGACATGGTATAGGCTATGTGATGATATTGGATCATGGAACTACAACCGATTGAAATTGGAATTTCATCAGAAGTTTTATCCGATGCATCTGGTTCATCGTGATCGGAATTATATTTATAATTTTTGGCCTCGTGAAGGAGAAAGTATCGCTCAAGCTTGGGGGAGGCTTAAGTCAATGTTATATTCTTGCCCCAATCATGAGCTCTCAAGAGAAATTATTATTCAGAATTTTTATGCTCGGCTTTCTCGTAATGATCAATCCATGCTCGATACTTCTTGTACTGGTTCCTTTATGAAGAAAGATATTGAATTCAAATGGGATTTATTGGAAAGAATTAAACAAAACTCTGAAGATTGGGAACTCGAAGAAGGTAAGGAGTCAGGTATAATCCTTAAGTTTGATTGTGGTAAATCCTTTATAGACACCGATGCTTTTCGTGAATTCAGCACTAAATATGGACTTGACTCTGAGATAGTAGCTTCTTTCTGTGAATCATTTGCTACTCATGTTGATCTCCCCAAGGAGAAGTGGTTTAAATATCATCCTCCCATTGAAGTGAAAGTAGTTGAACCTATTAAAGTTGAAGGAGAAACTATTACTTATAATGTTGATCCTGTTATTCCTGCTGCTTATATTGAGAAACCACCTTTCCCTGTTAGAATAAAGGAACATGCTAAAGCTTCAACTGTGGTTCGTAAGAGCTATGTTAGAACACCTACACCCCCTGAACAAATTAAAGTTGAACCTAGTATTGCTATGGTTAAAGATCTCTTGGTTGATAATATTGATGGGCATGTTATTCATTTCTGTGATGAAGCTGCTAGAATTGCTAGACCTGATACTAAAGATAAACATAGACCTGTTGTTGGCATGCCTGTTGTTTCTGTTAAAATAGGAAATCATTGTTATCATGGCTTATGTGATGTGGGTGCTAGTGTGAGTGCAATTCCCTTTACTTTATACCAAGAAATTATGAATGATATTGGACCAACTGAAATAGAAGAAATTCATGTTACTATCAAGCTTGCTAATAGAGATACTATAGCACCAGTTGGGATTGTTAGAGATGTTGAAGTCTTGTGTGGGAAAATAAAATATCCTACTGATTTTCTTGTTCTTGGTTCCCCACAAGATGATTTTTGTCCCATTATATTTGGTAGGCCTTTCTTGAATACTGTTAATGCTAAGATAGATTGTGAGAAAGAAACTGTTACTGTAAGTTTTGGGGATGTGTCCCATGAGTTTAATTTCTCTAAATTTCGTAGACAACCCCATGATAAAGAATTTCCTAGTAAGGATGAAATTATTGGTCTTGCTTCTATTGCTGTGCCTCCTACTGATCCTTTAGAACAATATTTGCTAGACCATGAAAATGATATGTTCATGAATGAAAGAAGGGAATTAGATAATATTTTCTTTGATCAAATGCCTGTTTTGAAACACAACTTGCCTGTTGAAATACTTGGGGATCCTCCTCCACCCAAGGGTGATCCCGTCTTTGAGCTTAAACAATTACCGGATACTCTGAAATATGCTTATCTTGATGAAAAGAAGATATATCCTGTTATTATTAGTGCTAACCCTTCAGAGCATGAAGAAAAGAGATTATTGAAAACTCTGAAGAAGCACCGTGCTGCTATTGGATATACTCTTGATGATCTTAAGGGCATTAGTCCCACTCTATGTCAGCATAAAATTAATATGGAGCCTGGTGCTAAACCAGTTGTTGATCACCAACGACGGCTAAATCCTAAAATGAAAGAAGTGGTAAGAAATGAAATATTAAAGCTTCTGGAGGCAGGTATAATTTATCCTATTGCTGATAGTAGATGGGTTAGTCCCGTTCATTGTGTCCCTAAGAAGGGAGGTATTACCGTTGTTCCCAATGATAAAAATGAATTGATCCCGCAAAGAATTGTTACAGGATATAGAATGGTAATTGATTTTAGGAAATTAAATAAAGCTACTAGGAAAGATCATTACCCTCTACCTTTTATTGATCAAATGCTAGAAAGACTATCCAAACACACACACTTTTGCTTTCTAGATGGTTATTCTGGTTTCTCTCAAATACCTGTGTCAAAAGAGGACCAAGAGAAGACCACTTTTACTTGTCCTTTCGGTACCTTTGCTTATAGACGTATGCCTTTTGGTTTATGCAATGCACCTGCTACCTTTCAAAGATGTATGACTGCTATATTCTCTGACTTTTGTGAAAAGATTGTTGAGGTTTTCATGGATGATTTCTCCGTTTACGGAACTTCTTTTGATGATTGCTTGAGAAACCTTGATCGAGTTTTGCAGAGATGTGAAGAAACTAATCTTGTTTGAATTGGGAGAAGTGCCACTTTATGGTTAATGAGGGTATTGTCTTGGGACACAAAATCTCCGAAAGAGGTATTGAAGTTGATAAAGCTAAAGTTGATGCTATTGAAAAAATGCCGTGTCCTACGGATAGTAAAGGTATAAGAAGTTTCCTTGGTCATGCTGGTTTCTATAGGAGGTTTATTAAAGACTTCTCTAAGATTTCTAGGCCTCTCACTAATCTCTTGCAAAAAGATGTTCGATTCGTTTTTGATGATGATTGTGTAGAAGCATTTGAAATTCTTAAGAAAGCCTTGATCACTTCACCTATTGTTCAACCACCTGATTGGAACCTACCCTTTGAAATCATGTGTGACGCTAGTGATTATGATGTTGGTGCTATTCTAGGACAAAGAGTTGATAAGAAATTGAATGTTATCCATTATGCTAGTAAAAATCTAGACAGTGCTCAAAGAAACTATGCTACTACTGAAAAGGATTTTTTAGCTGTTGTGTTTGCATGTGATAAGTTCAGATCTTATATTGTCGATTCCAAAGTTACTGTTCACACTGATCATGCTGCTATTAAATACCTTATGGAATAGAAAGATGCTAAACCTAGACTTATTAGATGGGTTCTCTTGCTACAAGAATTTGATTTGCATATTGTTGATAGAAAGGGTGCTGAGAACCCCGTAGCAGATAACTTGTCTAGGTTAGAGAATGTTCTTGATGACCCACTACCTATTGATGATAGCTTTCCTGATGAATAATTAGCTGTCATAAATGCTTCACGTATTGCTCCATGGTATGCTGATTATGCTAATTACATTGTTGCTAAATTTATACCACCTAGTTTCACATACCAACAAAAGAAAAATTTCTTCTATGATTTAAGACATTACTTTTGGGATGATCCACACCTTTATAAAGAAGGAGTAGATGGTGTTATTAGACGTTGTGTACCTGAGCATGAACAGGAACAGATCCTACACAAGTGTCACTCCGAGGCCTACAGAGGACACCACGCTGGAGATAGAACTGCACACAAGGTATTACAATCTGTTTTTTATTGGCCTACTCTCTTCAAGGATGCTCATAAGTTTGTCTTGTCTTGTGATGAATGTCAAAGAATTGGTAATATTAGTAGACGTCAGGAAATGCCTATGAATTACTCACTTGTTATTGAACCATTTGATGTTTGGGGTTTTGATTATATGGGACCTTTTCCAAAGTCCAACGGGTATACTCATATTCTAGTTGCTGTTGATTATGTTACTAAGTGGGTAGAATCTATTCCAACTAGTAGTGCTGATCATAACACTTCTATTAAAATGCTTAAAGAAGTTATTTTCCCTAGATTTGGAGTCCCTAGATATTTAATGACTGATGGTGGTTCACACTTTATTTATGGTGCTTTCCGTAAATTGCTTGCTAAGTATGATGTTAATCATAGAATTGCATCTCCATATCATCCTCAGTCTAGTGGTCAAGTAGAATTAAGCAATAGAGAAATTAAATTGATCTTGCAAAAGACTGTTAACAGATCTAGAAAGAATTGGTCTAAGAAACGTGATGATGCATTATGGGCTTATAGAACTGCTTACAAAAACCCTATGGGTATGTCTCCGTATAAAATGGTCTATGGTTAAGCATGTCACTTACCTCTAGAACTAGAACATAAAGCTTATTGGGCAATCAAAGAGCTCAACTATGATTTCAAACTTGCTGGTGAGAAGAGGTTATTTTACATTAGCTCACTTGATCAATGGAGAACACATGCCTATGAGAATGCCAAGTTGTTTAAAGAAAAATTTAAGAGATGGCATGATAAAAGGATACAAAAGCGTGAATTCAATGTAGGTGACCATATCTTGCTATACAATTCTCGTTTAAGATTTTTTTGCAGGAAAGCTTCTCTGTAAATGGGAAGGGCCTTACATTATCGAGGAAGTATATCGTTCCGGTGCCATCAAGATCAACAACGCCGAAGGCACAAATCCGAAGGTGGTAAACGGGCAAAGAATCAAACATTATATCTCAGGTACTCCCATAAATGTTGAAACCAATATTATCAATACCATAACCCCGGAGGAGTACATAAGGGATGTCTACCAGAACGTTTCAGACTCCGAAAAGGGGTAGGTATGTGGTACGGTAAGTAAACCGACTCCAAAACTTTTCGAATAGCAATTTTTCTCCGTTTTGGAATATTTAATAAATTAGGAAAATTTAATGTAGTCCGAAAAGTGCACGAGGAGGCGACAAGCCAGGGGGACGCACCCTACCCCCTTGGGCGCGCCCCTGTGGCTTGTGGCCACCCCGTGTACCCTCCGGACTCCGTTTTCTTGTGGTATACTCCTTTAGGTTGGTAAAAATTCATTATATAATCTCCCGACGGTGTTGACCATCATATCATGACAATACCTCATGTTTCGTTTTGAGCTGTTTCTGCAGCAGATTTAGAGCAAGATGTCTTCACAAGAGTCGGTCGGGGAGAGCCGTGTCTCTCACCCGACACCGGGGCCCGGAGCATACAGCGAAGCCAACCACTTCGGGCAGGCCACGGAGGAAGAGATGGAGGCCGACTTGAAAAGGGTGGATGCCATGGAGGAAGACCAAGAAGTTACCTCTCGTCTACAACCTGGAGCCATGTTGGAGGAACTTCACAGCTCAGCAATTCCGAATTCGGTCATCCCTCCCAATGCTAAATTTCTTACCTATGAAAATATGAAAAATAGTGTTGCTTCTTCCCCCGCAGCAATGAAACATCCATGGGTGATGGGAGCTCTAACCGTCACTGGAAAACTTCGCAAGGAAATAATGGATCTTAGACAGCAAAATAACAAGCTTGAGGTGGAGAATCGCATTCTGAGGGGCATCATCGCCAAGAATATCACATCACCACCGCAGAAGAAAGACAACTAAACACATGGGTATGGGCACTCCCCTTGTCTTGTGCCAAGCTTGGGGGAGGTGTCCCGGTATCGTATGATCATCACATCTTGTACTTTTATCGTTTTTCTTAGTTCGATCCTTTTGGTTATATCTTGATCTAGTAGAGTAAAGTTTTAGTGTGATCTACCTTTGAGTTTTGCTTTATGTTCCCCCTATGTAATCGAGTCCAATAGTTATATAATAAAAAGTAGTTTTGAGTTGAGGGCTTTGCTTGCTTGTTATGATCTTGGGAAAAAGAAATAAAAAGAAGAATAGAATAAAAGTAAAGAGTATATATGATGACCTTATGGGGAGTGATGACTTCACATATAAGAAGTATGTCGCATGAAACTTGTTGTTAGTTGACAAACATAGTTTT
This sequence comes from Elymus sibiricus, assembly GCA_039707655.1. Taxonomy (NCBI): domain Eukaryota; kingdom Viridiplantae; phylum Streptophyta; class Magnoliopsida; order Poales; family Poaceae; genus Elymus; species Elymus sibiricus. The sequence continues at coordinate 225,756,092 of CM077665.1, read as the reverse complement.
GGTCATTGTTGCAATTAATAGGAAGTAATAAAGAGGGAGAGGTCTCACATATAAATATACTATCTTGGACATCTTTTGTGATTGTGAGCACTCATCAAAATATTATATGCTAAAATGTTGATGTTGGACAAGGAAGACAACATAATGAGTTATGTTTGCTTATTTCCGAATAGAAGTTATATTGTCTTGGATCCTCTAACATGTGACGCTTGCTTCCACCTCATACTAGCCAAAACTTCCGCACCAAGTAGAGATACTACTTGTGCATCCAAACACCCTTAAACCAGTTTTGCCATGAGAGTCCACCATACCTACCTATGGATTGGGTATGATCCTTCAAGTAAGTTGTCATCGGTGCAAGCAATAAAAAATTTGCTCCCTAAATATGTATGATCTATTAGTGTGAGGAAAACAAACTTTATACGAACTTGTGATATGGAAGAAATAAAAGCGACAGACTGCATAATAAAGTTCTTTATCACAAGCGGCAATATAAAGTGACGTTCTTTTGCATTAAGAGATTGCGCATCCAACTATAAAAGCGCATGACAACCTCTGCTTTCCTCTGCGAAGGGCCTATCTGTTACTTTTACTTTGTAGTACTTACTTTTATGCAAGAGTCATGGTGATCTTCACCACTTCCTATATTTCGCCTTTCTCTCTTGGCAAGCATCATGTGTTGGGGAATGATCTAGACACATATATCCACTCGGATGTGGGAGATCATGAGTTATTTCTGTTGACATTACCCTTGAGGTAAATAGTTAGGAGGCGAAACTATAAGCCCCTATCTTTCTCTGTGTCCGATTGAAACTTTGATCTCATAAGTATCGCGTGAGTGTTAGCAATTGTAAAAGACTAAATGATAGTTCAGTATGTGAACTTGCTGAAAAGCTCTTATATTGACTCTTTCCGATGTTATGATAAATTGCAATTGCTTCAATGACCGAGATCATAGTTTGTTAGTTTTCAATAAAGTTTCTGATTCATACTTTACCTTGTGAATGAATTGTCACTTTAGCATAAGAAATTATATGTCAATATATGTTGCTGTTCTAAAGATGATCATGATGCCTTCATGTCCGTATTTTATTTTATCGACACCTCTATCTCTAAACATGTGGACATATTTATCGATTTCGGCTTTCGCTTGAGGACAAACGAGGTCTAAGCTTGGGGGAGTTGATACGTCCATTTTGCATCATGCTTTTATATTGATATTTATTGCATTATGGGCTGTTATTACACATTATGGTACAATACTTATGCCTTTTCTCTCTTATTTTACAAGGTTTACATGAAGAGGGAGAATGCCGGGAGCTGGAATTCTGGACTGGAAAAGGAGCAACTATGAGAGACCTATTCTGCACAACTCCAAAAGTCCTGAAAAGTTACGGAGAATTATTTTGGAATATATAAAAAATATTGGGCGAAAGAAATACCAGAGGGGACCCACCAGGAGGCCACAAGCCTGGGGGGCGCGCCCTACCCCCCAGGGCACGCCCCTGTGGCTTGTGGGCCCCCTGGCAGCCCTCCGGTGCCCATCTTCTGCTATATGGAGGGTTTTGACCTGGAAAAAATCAGAAGAGAGCTTTCGGGATGAAGCACCACCGTCTCGAGGCGGAACTTGTGCAGAACCAATCTAGGGCTCCGGCGGAGCTGTTCTGCCGGGGAAACTTCCCTCCCGGAGGGGGAAATCGAAGCCATCGTCATCACCAACGATCCTCTCATCGAGAGGGGGTCAATCTCCATCAACATCTTCACCAGCACCATCTCCTCTCCAAACCCTAGTTCATCTCTTGTATCCGCTCTTTGTCTCAAAACCTCAGATTGGTACCTGTGGGTTGCTAGTAGTGTTGATTACTCCTTGTAGTTGATGCTAGTTGGTTTATTCGGTGGAAGATCATATGTTCAGATCCTTAATGATAATTAATACTCCTCTGATTATGAACATGAATATGCTTTGTGAGTATTTACGTTTGTTCCTGAGGACATGGGATAAGTCTTGTTATAAGTAATCATGTGAATTTGGTATTCGTTCGATATTTTGATAAGATGTATGTTGTCTCTCCTCTAGTGGTGTTATGTGAACGTCGACTACATGACACTTCACCATTATTTGGGCCTAGGGGAAGGCATTGGGAAGTAATAAGTAGATGATGGGTTGCTAGAGTGACAGAAGCTTAAACCCTAGTTTATGCGGTGCTTCGTAAGGGGCTGATTTGGATCCATATGTTTCATGCTATGGTTATATTTATCTTAATTCTTCTTTTGTAGTTGCGGATGTTTGCAAAAGAGGTTAATCATAAGTGGGAGGCTTGTCCAAGTAAGGGCGGCACCAAAGCACCGGTCCACCCACATATCAAATTATCAAAGTAACGAATGCGAATCATATGACCATGATGAAAACTAGCTTGACAGAAATTCCCATGTGTCCTCGGGAGTGCTTCGCTTTATGTAAGAGTTTGTCCAGGCTTGTCCTTTGCTACAAAAAGGACTGGGCCACCTTGTTGCACCTTTGTTACATTTGTTACTTGCTACCCGTTACGAATTATCTTATCACAAAACTATCTATTACTGATAATTTCAGTGCTTGCAGATAATACCTTACTGAAAACCGCTTGTCATTTCCTTATGCTCCTTGTTGGGTTCGACACTCTTACTTATCGCAAGGACTACGATAGATCCCCTATAATTGTGGGTCATCATGGCTGTGGAAGCAACTCGCGCCGGAGGCGAGGCGGCTCTATCGCGATGAAGGTGGCGACTTGAAAGGCCTCGGCGAGGTGGAATGAGGCCTCCTACGAGGCGAAGACCACCCACGCCTGGGAAGCTCAGCGCGGAGCGACACGGTGGCGGCTCGACAACGCAGTGCCACGATGTAGGCACGAGGAGGCGAGCATGACAACGTTTTCGTGGCAAAAAGTGGTCTGCCAGGCGACTTAACGGTGATGGCGGTGACTTGAAGGCGGAGGAGACGACTCGGGGAGTCGCAGAGGCGTCTTGATGACGATGCCAAGTCAGAGGTGAGGTTGGGGCGGCGGCTTGGAGTCGGAATCGGATCGAAGCGAGGGCCGCGCCCAAATCTGAGGGTTGTCATTGTTGACTCCTAGGTCAAGGCTGTTTCTGATTCCGGGCCATGTCCATCCTTTATTATTTTTCTTCTTTCCTTTCTCTTTTGATTACACTTTGTTGTTGTTGTTGTTGAAACGTGAAGGAAACAACCCCTGGAACAAATCGCTCTCCTCCTTGGGACTCGGCGGTTTACCACGGCGCGTGTAGCAGACGCTGAACATGCAACCCTAATTTTCTCTTGATCGAAAATCTTGTGTATGTTGTTTTGACTGTTCGTCGGCGATGACGTCTTCTGCGTTGGCTCTTTTTCATCCAACACATCGCGAGCTTCTCGATCCCAGAAGGGATCCCTCCCAGAACTCAACACCACCGTGCGCTCGACCCACGGTGGGAGCTAATTGTCATGGTTTTTATCATGGCATGATGTCCTCGCGACAGAACATAGGTGTGAGGCCATCACAAATAGGTGGCGGCTTGAGAGGGGTTGGTTGGAATCGAGAGACGCGGCCCCTTCGATGGAGGTAAAAGCCTACATCCTGCTTTGTGTGTATTGATGATGAGGATGATCTTGATTACAAGGGTGCTGTTTTGCTACCTCTAGTCTCGAGAGCCTCTAATCTGTCTATCTCTAATGACTTGAACTTGTCCCTCTTGGGGCGCCTTACCCCTCCTTATATAAGTGGAAGGGGTAGGTTTACATGTACAGTCCTACTGGTAGTAGGAATAGGACTAGTCTCTCTTGAGTCCTAATCCGAGTCTTGTTTCTCTTGTGACAGAATTCTTCCTCTTCTTGGGCCTTCTCTATGAGCAGGCCCTCCTGGCCTCTCTATGAGTCGCCTTCCGCCAGGGTGCACGCCGGGCCTTGCGCCTTGCCGTCCAGGTTGACCCGATAACACACGATGCCTGTATGAACCGCCAAATGATGGGCTGGGTCATTCTCCTGGACGGGTCAAACCGTGGGTAATATCCCCGACACGTGGCGACACACTGGAAGACAGATTATGCCCAGTTGACACTCGTCCAGAGGCGTGTCAAGACACTAAGCAACAGCCAGCTAAGCGGTGGTAAGAGCTTGCCAGGGATGCACCCCCGCACGCCACCTAAGCTAGCATTTGTGGCATTTTGTCCGAAGTGCCAGAGTTAGGTATGATAGCTCTGTTAGCTATCTAATCACTAGGTAATGACTGTTTTGCCACTGTGGTTGCCCCTTGACCTATAAAAGGAGGCCCAAGGCAACCTAGCTCAAGATTCTGACTTTTGGACACTTGTACTCGCGTAGTAGCTCCCCCGAAGGCAACCTTGTCGGGTTTGAGTGTTGCGTGTGCTTCATGTTCCTCTGATCAATCCACCAAAGCAGGAGTAGGGTTTTACGCTTCTCAGCTGCTAGAACCTGGGTAAAAACACCAGTGTCCCATCATCGTGCTGTCTCATGACCTCTGCTCTTTGTGAAAATCGACCTCACCCCTGCCGAACCACAAAGGGGCCCTTGGTCCCATAGGTGATCGTGTGCATCCTGACCCGACATAGGCTATTACCTCCATCGGAGGGGCCGAACCTGGGTAAAGTCGCCTCCCGTTCCCGTTCAACCCCTTTGAGTCGCCATAGCGGCAATGTCCTCACACCTAAGTCCTTCCACGAGGACATCTACCGTGACAAAACCAAGACAACATGCAAACTGCTGGCCTACGACTTGTTTCTTCGAGCCTGGTCTTCTATAATCCTTGTTGATTTTTTGCTTCTGCTCCAACATGGCCAGAGGCTGCGTTGCAATAATAGATCTCGTGATGTACTGAATTGTTAGCTGCAATTTGGAGCTTTGCCAAGCGCTACTTAACTCTAGTGTATAAGCAAATTCTATGGATTTGTAGCAGCCCTGCATGTACTTTGGAACTCGTTCCTTCGAATGAACAATCTGACAGCTTGTTGCGTGACCACGTGCAATGGAGTGGCATAACCTGGAGGATCTAGCTCATCCCCGGTGCTTCCAGTAGCGCGAAGACGTGAAGATGGCCACCGTGCGAACGTTGGATCACCTGTATTTTGTGCAGATTGCTTGATGTCGTGTACTGACGGCACCACAAAATTATATTCCAGTCTCGATCATAGATTAGATCGAGGTAGTCATTGATGAAGATACTTTCATGGTGGCTCTTCCTCAAATGATCAATCGCAAGCCTCTGAGTCCCTATAAGGCTCCCTTCAAGGACTCAACACCACCGTGTGTCAGCCGCACGGTGGGCGCCAACTATCATGGTTTTGTCACGGCAGATGTTCTCGTGAGAGAACTTAGGTGTGAGGCCGTCACAACTAGGTGGCAGCTTGAACGAGGTTGGTCGGAATCGAGAGATGCGAGTTTTACCCAGGTTCGGCCCCTTCGATGGAGCTAAAAGCCTACGTCCTACTTTGTGTGTATTGATGATGATGATGATCTCGATTACAAGGGTGCTCTTTCGCTCCCTCTAGTATCGAGGGTTTCTAATCTATCTTTCTCTAATCACTTCACCTCCTCCCTCTTGGGGTGCCCTGCCCCTCCTTATATAAGTTGAAGGGGCTGGCTTACATGTAGAGTCCTAGTAGGATTAGGACTAGTCTATTCTAGCTTCTTACCGCGGGCTTCTTACGGCGGTCTTCTTACTGAGGGCTTCTTACCGCGGGCGACTTATTGTGGGCTCCTTGTCTCTGGCTACTCATCTCCGGGATCTTCCGGGCAACTCGTCTTCCGGGCGACTCATCTCCGAGACTCATCTTGGTTACTCATATTCAGAACTCATCTTAGCTACTCATCTTCGGGACTCATCTTGGCTACTCATCTTCGGGACTCATCTTGGCTACTCATCTTCGGGATTCATATTGCTGAATGAACTTAACTCCAGAGATGATTCAACCACAGAAATGACTTAACCTCATGAGATGACTTAAGTCCAAAGATGACTTATATATCCTCATGAGGCGGGTCTTGGTAGTGGGGAATATCCCCGACACTAACTCACTCACTCAGTCACCCACTCACTCACTCACTCATTCACTTACTCACTCACTCAATCACTCACTCACTCAATCACTCACTCTCCCTCTCTCTCTAGGGATATTTGGCACTGATTCTCCCTCTCCCTCTTCATATTTAGGACTTTCCATTAATCCCACTAACAGAAACACCATACCGTGATCCATGATGAGTCTATCATGCACACACTCTATGCCCGTCCCTCCCTCTCTCTCTATCCCTCTCTCTCCCTCTCTCTCTCTATCAGGCCTTCTTTGTACACACACTTTAAGGTCCTTTGCACAAAACACACACATCTCTCTCTAAGTAGCTAGACTTGATCTGACTCTCTCTCCCCCACACACTCTTTGTCTCTCCCTAACACATTCCTTGTCTCCGAGCCACTTCTCACTATCTCACGCACCCAAAAACACACACTGTGTAAATAGTACAGGTATCACATCCTCGCTCAAACTCTCTCTTCTCTCCCTCTCGATCTACCTTTCTCTCCCCTCTATACCTCTCTCCCTCTCCCTTCCTCTCCCTCTCCACACTAGTTATGAGTAGGATGGCAATGTGTAGGTTATAGAACGACTGCAGACGCGTCCTATACAAACGGTTTAAAACCCCTTTCCGCGAAGTAGTTTTAAACCGTCACCTTGCCTGTGTGTGTGTGCGATAGGGGGGCCTATCCCACACAACACAGGTAAATCGTTGGTGATAGGTCCTCCGGTCACACACTCTGAGCAAAAAGAGCGCGTATGCGATCTGGTGAGCCATCACAAACAATTATATCGGACAAATCATGTGAGATTTTATTAGGATCACACATGGTGCCTAGAAGAAACTGTATGGCATAGGCTGTCCATCACACACATTTGATTTGTGTAAACGTTTGTGCAAGGTGGCCTAACGCAAACATTTGTCGGGTGGTAGTCGTGTGTGATTGTTCATTGTTCCAACACGCGTACTTTCTAGAAACAATGTGGGTTGTATTAGGTCATCGCCCATGGTTCTGTCTGAGAAAGCGTATGCAATAGAAAACCACGATAATTAGGATAATTGGCCTATTATTGATACTCCATTTAGTAATCAAATTGACATTTCGAATCAAACACACCATATATTTCATATTCATATTACAGCAACCCGGATTCTACAACTGAATTACATCAGATAGCTTTCGCAATCAGTTACATCATATAGGCATATAGCTAGCTATGACATTACTCAATAGCACCAAGTTTCACATGCAACATCTAAAACCTTTGGAAAGTAGCATCATATTCGGTAAATAGACAGATGAATCTCATCTATAAAACTGCTGAATCTAAAGGCGAATATTGACCCTTCAGTGATGTTGAATGTCCTTGCAACTTTAGGCCAGTGGTTATGGATGATTGCCCGCCCAACCTTCATCCTCTTGAGGAAGCCTTCAATAGTGTACCGTGGGTGTTGAATGAACACCTTCTTAGTCTCTTGACCATGCAGGTGGTCTGAGAGGCAATCTTTAGTGAACTGCTTTGTGAAGGACTGAAAACAAAGATATGCATAAATATCCATTCTAAATTTTGAGATGATGCAAAGGAAAATAACTAGATAAAATAGTTATTGCCATCCTATAGTTGACTGGTGTCTTCTTCATTGTACAAACAAAGATCTTGTTGTTATTAGTCGCTAGTTTCTTTATCCTAACAATCTATTTGAGTTTTTTACTAGACTTATATTCATGGACATCTCATTTCCCGATATGCAAAATGGATCGAACTGTGGGTCTAAATCTCTGACAGCAGGACCTAGATGTGCAAGACCAAAAGGTTAAAAACCTGGATATTAGAATGGTTCCTGCAATTTCATAATAATGTGTTATTAGCCAAAGGACCATGAATGTGCAAACCTTGATGGTAAACGTCAGTGTCTCCCATTGTTTCCCCTGTAACACATATAAGGTAGTTATTGATCAGTTTAAGTGTGAGTTGGCATACTATAAGTAAAATATGTTGATGAAAAATGAACACAAACCAAGTTCCAGAAGATTAAGTCGAGCCACATGGAAAAGCCAGTTATCTAAACCAAGCATGCTTAAGAACTTGGAAATATAGCAATTGGATATGTTTCTCATGTATTTAGTATAGCCAAATTTGATTTATTTCTCACTACATAGCAATACAAAATTGAACCCATAAGAAGTGAATATCACATTTCAGAATTGAACGAAACAGTTAATTGAACATCACAATAAATGAACCAAACAGTTAATGGAGCACCACATTGCACATTATATATAACATTTATACTAGAATATCATATTGCATATTAACATCACAAGAAGGCATCGAAGGTGGCCTGGAGAAAACAACACGAACTGTCGTTTAATGCAGCCAACCGCGTTGTCACATCCGCGCGGTAGGCATCGACAGTGGGGTCTACGGCGAGGTTCTCCTCCAAGATCTGGCGGTCGGTATGCATGGCAGCCATCGCGACTAATTCCGCATATGCGGTCGCAATTTGCTTCTCCGCTGCTAGATGCTCCTTGAGCTCCTGGCTATACTGCGTGCACCTTGGCTTAGGGCGGCGCTTATTTAGAGGATGAGGCGGCGATTTGGGTGGACGGTGTTGCGCCGACTGTCGGGGCATATGGGGTGGAGAAGGAGGAGGAGGAGGGGTCTGGATTACCTGACTAGATTGACGAGGCCACACAGCAGGAAGAGCGTCGCCGGCGAGGAGGAGGCGTTGCAAGCAAGCAGTGCACCTCTGGACTTGGGAAAACAAGCATGAATCAATGGTATGGTGGCTTTTGGTAGGGGCGAAGTAGACATTTCCATGGACGCCGAATTTTTTCGCTCGGTACGGTGAAAATTGAAAAACCGGCGCGCAAGTGTGGCTAACGCGCGAGCATTGGACTCTAGCCGGCCCAGCTTCCGGAGTAAGCCAAACCCCAAGATATTTTATACTGCATCACACACGATTCTTGCTAATGAACTGTTTGAAGTGTACTTGATTTTTCATTTTGAATTGAAAGACAAAAAGAGGTTACAACGGAAAAGGATGGTGTTTAAATTGCTAGAACATTTATCTTCGATGAACATGCAACTATAGGAGTGTCGTGTTAAATTTTGGATTTATCCAGGGTTTGTTTGGACATTTTTATACATTAACTGAGTTTTCTAGGCATTTAGTGTGCATTATTCAAATTCGAACCGCAGGCACATGCTCCAGTGCATAAAAATGGGTTGAGAAATCATATATGTGTACATGGGTGCATATTTATTTCCTAGGCAAGAAATCGGAATGGATTTCAAACACCTCGGCGTCGTGGATCGGCCGCAAACATTAAGCTTGGTTTTTAAATTCCTGTAAATCCAAAAATCATCTGAAGTTCATGAAACTTGGCATGGTTTCATGAAATTGTACCAACATACCTTGGTAGTTTTTTTGTCCAATTTGGTTGAAGTTTTCGCATAACCTTCTTACAAACCAGAGCTTCTCACTAGAAGCCTTGTGGTTCCGATAGGGAACGTGTCACCTTTGTGGAAGAAACGATATTCGTTGCCTCTTCTCTCCTTGAATTATTTTATAGAGGCAAGATGCAGCTATACGAGTGTCATGTTAAAATTTGGAATTATCCAAGGTTTGTTTGCACATTTTTGTAAATTAACCGAGTTTTCTAGCCATTTAGTGTGCACAATTAAAATTTAAACAGGAGCCACATGCTACAATGCACCAAAATAAGTTCAAAAATCATATATGTGTCCTTGGGTGCATATTTATTTCCCAGGCAAGAAATGGTAATGGATTTCAAACACCTCGTCGTCGTGGATCGGCCGCAAACATTGAGAAGCTCGGTTTTTAAATTCGTGTAAATCCAAAACACATATGAAATTCATGAAATTTGGCATGGTGTAATGAAATGGTACAAATATGCCGTGGTAAACATTTTGTCCAATTTCGGTAAAGTTTTGGCATAACCTTCTTACAAACCAGAGCTTATCACTAGAAGCCTCGTGGTTCCGGTAAGGAACATGTCACCTTTGTGGACGAAAAGACATTCGTTGCCTCTTCTCGCCTTGAATAATTTTACGGAGGCAACATGCAACTATACCAGTGTTGTGTTAAAATTTGGAATTATCCAGGGTTTGTTTGGACATTTTTATACATTAGCTGAGTTTTCTAGGCATTTATTGTGCACAATTCAAATTTGAACTGCAGGCACATGCTACAGTGCACCAAAATGGGTTGAAAAATCATATATGTGTCCCTGGGTGCATGTTTATTTCTCAGGCAAGAAATGGGAATGGATTTCAAACACCTCGGTAATGTGGATCGGTCGCAAACATTGATAAGCTTGGTTTTTTTAATTCCTGTAAATCCAAACCTCATCTAAAATTCATGAAACTTGGCATGGTGTCATGAAATGGTACCAACATGCCATGGTAATTTTTTTGTCCAATTTGGGTAAAGTTTAGGCATAACCTTCTCACAAACCAGAGTTTCTCACTAGAAGCCTCATGGTTCCCATAGGAAAAGTGTCACCTTTGTGGACGAAATGACATTCATTGCCTCTTCTCGCCTTGAATAATTTTACAGAGGCAAAATGCAACTATACAAGTGTGGTGTTAAAATTTGGAATTATCCAGGGTTTGTCCGGACATTTTTATACATTAATTGAGTTTTCTAGGCATTTAGTGTGTATTATTGAAATTTGAACTGCAGACACATGCTACAGTGTAACAAAATGGGTTGAAAAATCATATATGTGTCCCTGGGTACATGTTTATTTCCCAGGCAAGAAATGGGAAGGGATTTCAAAGACCTCGGCATCGTAGATCGGCCGCAAACATTAAGAAGCTTGGTTTTCAAATTCTTGTAAATCCAAAACTCGTCTAAAATTCATGAAACTTGGCATGGTGTCATAAAATGGTACCAACATGCCATGGTAATTTTTTGTCCAATTTGGGTAAAGTTTTGGCATAACCTTCTTTCAGACCAGAGCTTCTCACTAGAAGCCGCATGGTTCCGGTAGGGACCGTGTCACCTTTGTGTACGAAACGACATTCGTTGCCTCTTCTCGCCTTGAATAATTTTACAGAGGCAACACGCAACTATATGAGTGTGGTGTGAAAAATTCAAATTATCCATGGTTTGTTTGGACATTTTTATATATTAACCGAGTTTTCTAGGCATTTAGTATGCATAATTGAAATTTGAACTGCATGCACATGCTACAGTGCACCAAAATGGATTCAAAAATCATATATGTGTCCCTGGGTGCATGTTTATTTCCCAGGCAAGAAATGGGAATGGATTTCAAACACCTCGGCGTCGTGGATCGGCCATAAACATTGAGAATCTTGGTTTTTAAATTCCTGTAAATCCAAAACTCGTCTACAATTCATGAAACTTGGCATGGTGTCATGAAATGGTACCAACATGTTGATACCTCTCCAACGTATCGATAATTTCTGAATTATTCATGCCATATTTGCATATGTTTACAATACTTTTATATGGTTTTGATGCACTTTACATGATTTATTCAGAACTAACCCGGACTGACGTTGTTTTCAGCAGAATTACCGTGGTGTTGTTTTTGTGCAGAAAATGAAAGTTCTCGGAATCGCCCGAAACTTTTTATGATTTTTTCTAGAGAAAATGAGAAATACCGGAGCGAAGAACCACTGAAGGGGAGCCACCTGTGGGCCGCAAGGAAACAGGGCACACCCACCCCGCCTAGGCGCGCCCTAGTAGCTTCTGGGCCCACGTGGCTTCGACTGGCGTGAGTCCAACGCTGAAAAATCCTATATATACATAAACCTTCAGAAATTAACCTAGAACTTCCGCTCCACCGCCGCAACTCTTTGTATTGAAGAAAAACCCATCTGGAGCCTTTCCAATACCCGACCGGAGAGGGGAAATCATCACCGGTGGCCATCTTCATCATCCCGACGGAGGCCATGACGAGGAGGGAGTAGTTCACCCTCAGGGTTGAGGGTATGTACTAGTAGCTATGTTTTTGATCTCTCTCTCTCTCTCTCTCGTGTTCTTGAGATGTCACGATCTTGATGTATCACGGGCTTTGTTAACATAGTTGGATCAAATGGTGTTTGTCCCTTGCTATTTTGATGTGATGAATTGAATCTTTTCCTTTGAGATTTTGTTATGTCAGATTGAATATTGGGTTTGAGATCATTTGATGTATGTCTTGGTAGTCAACTTGCGGATTCCGGTGGTGAAAATGGGGTAATCTATGCATAGGGTTTGATACATGATCTTGTCCTAGCTTCTCCGATAGAAATCTTGGGGCACTCTTTGAAGTTCTTTATGTTGGATTGAATATCATGACTCTAAAATTGTTTGATGCATGTCGAATAACTAACCCACAGATACTTGTGGTGACACTGGAGTATTTAGGTGACATTAGGGTTGATTGATATGTATCATTGGTGTTATTTTAGTACGAACTCTAGGGCTGTTTGTGACACGTATAGGAATAGCCCAATAGATCGATCGGAAAGGGTAACTTTGAGGTGGTTCTACTACCTACAACAATTTCATCTCATGCTCTCTGCTAGGTATGAACTTTGGAGTGATTCTTTGTTGCACGTTGAGGGACGATCATATGATTCTATTATGTTAACACTGTTGATAGATTGCACTAGTCAAAGTATGAACCCTAGGCCTTGTTTCCAAGCATTATTCAACATTTTGCTCCCTGTTTGCCACTTGCTACCTTGCTGTTTTTATAATTTCAGATTACAAAAACCTATATCTACCATCCATATTGCACTTGTATCACCATCTCTTTGCCGAACTAGTGCACCTACAATTTTCCATTGTATTGGGTGTGTTGGGGACACAAGAGATTTCTTGTATTTGATTGCAGGGTTGTTTGAGAGAGACCATCTTCATCCTAGACCTACCACGGATTGATAAACCTTAGGTCATCCACTTGAGGGAAAATTGCTACTGTCCTACAAAACTCTGTGCTTGGAGGCCCAACGGAGTCTACAAGAATAAAGTTGTGTAGTAGACATCAAGCTATTTTCTGGCACCGTTGCCGGGGAGGTGAGTGCTTGAAGGTATATCTTTAGATCTTGCAATTAAATCTTTTAGTTTCTTGTTTATCACTAGTTTGGTTTATAAAAAAAACTACAAAAAATGGAATTGATGTTGCATCAAGTTCTTTGCCTTTATGATCTTTTTCTTGAAAATGATGTATCGGAAATTGTGCCAAAGTGTTAGAAGAAGAGTTCAATAAAATGTTTGGCATTAAATCCTTGGATGATGAGCAGGATAGCAATATTGTTAGTATGAATTCTCTGAATATCCATGATGCTAATGATGATTGCACTAGTCATGACAGAAAAATTTCCTATAAGCATGTTAATTTTTGTGGAGTGAATAAAATTTGTGAAGACATGCCATATAGGGATGATAGATTTTGTTAGAAGCATAAACATGATAAAACCAATTGGTGGCTTAAAGTGATAGTTGAATTTGCCACAAGATTATGCTCTCTTCATCCCATTACTTGTGAACTTTGCAATAGGGTTGGTCATCTTAATTCCAATGCATGCATTTTCATGATCAAACCGTTTCCAAATATTGTGATAATTTGATCTCCGATGAACTCTATAATGAACTTTGTTTATTTCTGGGGTGTGAAGAATTGTCACATAAAAATGATTGGTTTGATATATCCCTTGTCACTAATGATAATGAAACTAATCAACAAGAAATCTATATGTTCTGCGTAGTAAATTGCAATGGGAATGCTTATATTGCCAACTATAGAAAGACGTGAAAACCAATAGAATATAAAAGGAATGCTAATGAAAGGGTAAAGGTGTCCCAATACCCTCGTATTGTTTCTCGTAATGAATCATGTTGCAAGGAGGATCTTACCATCTCTTCAGTAAGAAGTTTAGATAAATTACTTAAACCCACATATAAGGTGGTGAAGAAGAAGAAAAGAAGGAAAAGTAGAGGTAAAAAGGTATCTCTACCAAATAATGTTGCTCCTATAATTGTTGAGAATGAATTCGAAAGTAGTGTGGACGATGATACACTTGATGATTATTTTGTTACGCCTACTAGTTGTTGTGATGAAGATGATTGGGAAGATAATGATACTCCTTACAATATTGAAAACCTTTTTGGCACTAACTTGGAAAATTATGATGATTATAATTGCTATACTATTGGTGCCATTCATGCTATTGATGATTATGTTAATGATATGCAAACCTAGAAGCTTGGGGATGCTATGTTTGATGAAAATGACATGTTTGAGAATTTATTTGCTGAAAATAATGTTTATCCCAAGCTTGGGGATGCAAATTTGTATGAAGATGATCTTTTTAGTTCCCCTACTTTCAATGGTCAAATTTGTTATGATGATTGCATGCCTCTTATTTGTGATGATTGCAATTTTTATGAAAGTGGGTTTGCAAGAGTGTCAACTTTAGATGATTATTATCCCACTAATTTGGAGGGTGTTGAATCGTATTATAATAATAAAAGTGGATTTGGAGAAGTCATGACTTTATTTAGTAATGATTCCACTATCTTGGAAGAGGTTTCAATTGATTATGATGAGAACCAAGTTACTACTTACGATGATTATTGTGATGATACTTATGTTATAAAAAGTAGTGATGATTATTATTATAAAACTTGTCACAATTATGAATACCATTTTTCTGAACATTATTATTTTAATGTGGAAACAATTTATACCATTCGAGTCTCCTATGATACTCCCACTATTATGCATGGGAAGTTTGCTTGTGGGGAAAGTAATAATTTTTCTATGCTTGTGGATCATGAAGAGAATGCTTTATGTGATAGTTATACTATGGAATTCCTTCATGATTCTACTAAAAATTATTATGAGGGAGAAACATATGCTTGTAGGAATTGCAATAATATCAAGTTTCCTCCCTATGTGTTGAAAATCTTGAAGAGATGCTTGTTTTGCCTTCCTATGCTAGTTGATTCTTGCTCCCATAAATTGTTTGCTCACAAAATACCTATGCATAGGAAGAGGGTTAGACTTAAATGTGCTTTTCATATGCTCCAGGATGCTCCCATTGTGTTTCAATTCTTTACTTTTTATGTGATCATCATTGAAATCATCATGCCTTGCTAAAAGGCTTTAAAGAAAAGCGCTTATTGGGAGACATCCCAAAACTTTTCCTTTCCGTTTTTGTGTGTTCACATGATTAAGATACTGTAGTAATCATGTTTTGTGTCTTTTATTTCAATAATGTGCCAAGTAAAGCATTTGGGATAGTGTGAATACTTGATGATTTGATTCTGCGCGAAAACAGAAAATTTTGTGTCCAGTATAAGAATTATCTGATTTGACTGGAGAGTCAAAAAATTCTGAAATTTTTACACAGTTCTTATATGCAAAATGTCCGCGCTTTCCTAATTTTAAGGAATTTTTAGATATAGGTAAATATGGATTTCATTCAGATCTTTACAGACTGTTCTGTTTTTGACAGATTCTGTTTTGCATGCATAGTTTGCTTGTTTTAATGTTTACATAGCTTATATTTAGTGGTACAAATTATGGTAATGATTTAATACAGTAGGTATTATGTGATAAAAATTATAAATCTTGTCTTGACAGTACCTAAGTGAATGATCTATCTTTATTACACTAACCCATCTCACTAAGTTCTGTTAAGTTTTGTGTGATTGAAGTTTTCAAGTTTTGGGTGAGACAGATATGAGGAGAATAAGGAGTGGTAAGACCCTAATATTGGTGATGCCAAAGGCACCCCCAAGGTAATATCCAAGGAATAATCAAGCGTCTAAGCTTGGGGATGCCCCGGAAGGCATCCCCTCTTTCGTCTTCAACACTATCGGTATATCTTACTTAGAGCTATATTTTTATTCATCACAGAATATGAGTTTTGCTTGGAGCCTCATTTTATTTTCTAAAACTTTGCTTGATGTTATTTATAATCTTGTTTTTCAATAAAAAGTTCCAAGAATTGCCCTCGAGGATGCTTGAATTGGATATTTTATGTGTGCTGTGTAAAAACATAAACTTTTACTGTAGTGTTTGAATTTTAATATTTTACTGGAACGTGGAAAGTTTCTGAAATTTTTACACAGTATTGTAATTTAAAGTTTCTATCATTTATGAAATTTTCATAATTTTGGGAGTTACAGAAGTGCACTTTTGAAATTAATTGCTACAGAGTGTCATGTTAAGACAGATTGTTGTCATAGTTTTGTAATCTACTTCTCCTATAGTTTTCATGACTTATATTGGTAGATATAAATTGTGGAAATGATAGTATACAGTAGATAATGTTTAAAAAATATTTTTTAACTTGTCTTGGATGTACATAAAGAGTTGATTTACTCTTATGTGTACTAACCTATGTCATGAGTTCTTTTCAAGTTTTGTGTGGATGAAGTTATTGAGATTTGGGTGAAACCGTGATATGAGAGGAATTAACGAGACACAAAAGCTCAAGCTTGGGGATTCCAAGGCTCCCCAAGTCAATATTACAAGAAGTCTGAAGCATCTAAGCTTGGGGATGCTACGCATCCCACCTCTCTTCATCAACAATTATCGGTTGGCCTAT
Organism: Elymus sibiricus; assembly: GCA_039707655.1. Lineage (NCBI taxonomy): Eukaryota > Viridiplantae > Streptophyta > Magnoliopsida > Poales > Poaceae > Elymus > Elymus sibiricus. The sequence continues at coordinate 225,739,427 of CM077665.1, read as the reverse complement.
GTTGAGGCTAAGTTTTTATCCGTTCACATGATATCTGTTATTATTGCAGTTTATTTTGCTTAGTTTGCTGTTTTAAATAAAATAATCAGAGTAGAAAATATTTATTGAGATAGAGTCCTCACATAGGTACTTAATTGTTTGACTACCCATTGATCTTCCCTTATATCTTTTTGAGAGCTACCTTGCTGCACTTTATTTACCGTTACCGTTACTTGCTCGTTACCAATTATCTTGCTATCAAACTATATTTTACCTACAATTTCAGTGCTTGCAGAAATTACCTTGCTGAAAACCGCTTGTCATTTCCTTCCGCTCCTCGTTGGGTTCGACACTCTTACTTATCGAAAGGACTACGATTGACCCCCTATACTTGTGGGTCATCAAGACTCTTTTCTGGCACCGTTGCCGAGGAGTGAAGCGCTCTTGGTAAGTGGAAATTGGTAAGGAAAAACTTATACTATGTGCTGAAATTTACTGTCACTTGCTACTATGGAAAACAATCATTTGAGGGGTTTGTTCGGGGTATATTCACCTCGACCGGAACCACAATTAGTTGCCCCTCAACCTACTGCACCTACTGAAAATATTGGTTATGAAATTCCTTCGGGTATGGTAGAACAACTGCTAGCTAATCCATATGCAGGAGACGGAACTAAACATCCCGATATGCATCTAATACATGTGGATGAAATTTGTGGATTATTTAAGCTTGCAGGTTTATCCGGAGATGAAGTTAAGAAGACGGTTTTCCATTTATCTTTGAAGGGAAAAGCATTGACATGGTATAGGCTATGTGATGATATTGGATCATGGAACGGTAATCAATTGCAATTAGAATTCCACCAAAAGTTTTATCCTATGCATCTAGTTCATCGTGATCGGAATTATATATATAATTTTTGGCCTCGTGAAGGAGAAAGCATCGCTTTAGCTTGGGGGAGGCTTAAGTCAATGTTATATTCATGCCCCAATCATGATCTCTCGGGAGAAATTATTATTCAGAATTTTTATGCTCGGCTTTCTAATAATTAATGATCGATCCATGCTCGATACTTCTTGTGCTGGTTCTTTTATGAAGAAGACTATTGAATTCAAGTGGGATCTTTTCGAAAGAATTAAACGCAACTCTGAAGATTGGGAACTTGACGAAGGTAATGAGTCAGGTATTAAGCTTAAGTTTGATTGTGTTAAATCTTTTATGAATTCCGATGCTTTTCACAAGTTTAGCACTAAATATGGACTTGACTCTGAGATAGTAGCCTCTTTCTGTGAATCATTCGCTACTCATGTTGATCTCCCTAAGGAGAAGTGGTTTAAATATCATCCCCCTATTAAAGAAGAAATTAAAGAACCGGTAAAAGCTAAGGATGAAACCATCATCTACAATGTTGATCCAGTTGTGCTACTACTTATATTGAAAAACCACATTTCCCTGTTAGGATAAAGGAACATGCTAAGGAACTGTGGTTCGCAAATGTAATATTAAAGCACCTAAGCCCTCTGAACAAGTTAAAGTAGAACCTAGTGTTGCTATGGTTAAAGATCTCTTGGTAGAAAATATTGATGGGCATGTTATTTACTTCTGTGATGAAGCTGCTAGAATTGCCAAACCTGATGAAAATGATAAACATAGACCCGTAGTGGGCATGCCTGTTGTCTTAGTCAAAATAGGAGATCATTGCTATCATGGTTTATGTGATATGGGCGCTAGTGTGAGTGCTATTCCTTTTACCTTATAGCAATAAATTATGAATGATATAGCACCCGTCTAAACAGAAGACATAGATGTTACTATTAAACTTGCTAATAGAGACACCATCACACCACTTGGGATAGTTAGAGATGTTGAAGTCTTGTGTGGGAAAATAAAATATTCTATTGATTTTCTAGTTCTTGGTTCCCCACAAGATGACTTTCGTCCCATTATCTTTGGTAGACCTTTCTTGAACACCATCAATGCTAAGATAGATTGTGAAAAACAAACTGTCGGTGTTAGTTTTGGTGATGTGTCGCATGATTTTTTTTCCAAGTTTAGTAGACAACCTCGTGATAAAGAATTATCTAGTAAGGATGAAATAATTGGTCTTGCTTCTATTGTCGTACCTCCTACTGATCCACTAGAACAATATTTGCTAGACCATGAAAATGATATGCACTTGCATGAAAGAAATGAAATATATAAAATTTTCTTTGAACAAAAGCCTCTCCTAAGACACAATTTGCCTATTGAAACTCTAGGAGGTCCTCGTCCACCTAAAGGTGATCATGTGTTTGAATTAAAACAATTGCCTGACACTTTGAAGTATGCTTATCTTGATGAGAAAAAGATATATCCTGTTATTATTAGTGCTAACCTTTTAGAACATGAAGAAGAAAGATTATTAAAAATTCTGAGGAAACACCGGGCTGCTATTGGATATACTCTTGATGATCTTAAGGGCATTAGTCCCACTCTATGTCAGCACAAGATTAATACTGAACCTGGTACTAAACCCGTTGGTGATCACCAACGATGATTGAATCCTAAGATGAAAGAAGTGGTTAGAACTTAAATATTAAAGCTTCTTGAAGTAGGTACAATCTATCCCATAGCTGATAGTTGATGGGTAAGTCCCGTTCATTATGTCCCTAAGAAGGGAGGTATTACTGTTGTTCCTAATGATAAAAATGAACTCATTCCACAGAGAATTGCCACTGGCTATAGAATGGTAATTGATTATAGAAAATTAAATAAGGCTACTAGAAAAGATCATTACGCTCTACCTTTCATTGATCAAATGCTAGTAAGATTATCTAAGCACACACACTTTTCTTTTCTGGATGGATATTCTGGTTTCTCTCAAATACCTGTATCACAATCTGATCAAGAGAAAACCATCTTTCCTTGTCCTTTTGGAACCTATGCTTATAGACGTATGCCTTTTGGTTTATGCAATGCACCTGCTACCTTTCAAAGATGTATGACTGCTATATTCTCTGATTTTTGTGAAAAGATTGTGGAGGTTTTCAAGGATGATTTCTCCGTTTACGGAACTTCTTTTGATGATTGCTTAAGCAACGTTGATCGAGTTTTGCAGAGATGTGAACAAACTAATCTTGTCTTGTATTGGGAGAAGTGCCACTTTATGGTGAATGAAGGTATTGTCTTGGGGCATAAAATATCTGAACGAGGTATTGAGGTGGATAAAGCTAAAGTTGATGCAATTGAGAAAATGCCATGTCCTAAGATATTAAAGGTATTCGGAGCTTCCTTGGTCATGCTGGTTTCTATAGGAGGTTCTTTAAAGACTTCTCTACAATTTCTAGGCCTGTTAGTAATCTTTTACAAAAGGATATTCCATTTGTTTTTGATGATGATTGTGTAGAAGCCTTTGAAACAGTCAAGAAAGCCTTAACTTCTGCACCTATCATTCAACCACCTGATTGGAGCTTGCCTTTTGAAATTATGTATGATGCTAGGTATTATGTTGTTGGTGTTGTTCTAGGAAAAAGAGTTGATAAGAAATTAAATTTTATCCATTATGCTAGCAAAACTCTAGACAGTGCCCAACGAAATTATGCTACTACTGAAAAAGATTTTTTAGCAGTTGTGTTTGCTTGTGATAAATTTAGATCCTACATTGGTGATTCCAAAGTCATTGTTCACACTGATCATGCTGCTATAACATATCTTATGGAAAATAAAGATGCTAAATCTAGACTCATTAGGTGGGTTCTCTTACTTCAAGAATTTGATTTACATATCACTGATAGAAAGGGAACTGAGAACCCCATAGCTGATAACTTGTCTAGGTTAGAAAATATTCTTGATGACCAACTACCTATTGATGATAGTTTTCCCGATGAACAGTTAGCTGCAATAAATGTTTCTCAAAACACTCCATGGTATGCTAATTATGCTAACTACATTGTTGCTAAATATATACCACCTAGTTTCACATACCAACAAAAGAAAAAATTCTTCAATGTTTTAAGACATTACTTTTGGGATGACCCACATCTTTATAATGAAGGGGTAGATGGTATTATTAGACGTTGTGTACCTGAGCATGAACATGAACAAATCTTAGGGAAATGTCATTCCGAAGCTTATGGAGGACATCATGCGAGAGATAGAACTGCTCACAAGGTATTGCAATCTAGTTTTTATTGGCCTACTGTCTTCAAGGATGCCCGTAAGTTTGTCTTGTCTTGTGATGAATGTCAAAGAATTGGTAATATCGATAAGTGAAAGTGCTAGTTATCGACTAGAGAGGGGGGGGGGTGAATAGGCGATTTTTATGAAAGACTTCGAAACAATGAATGTATTCAAAGTATGCGGAAGCGAAACAGGATCAGGTAGGGATAGTAATCAACGATCTAGTCAAGGCATGCAATGCAGTGAAGACAACAGTCAAGTTAAGCATTATCATCATGCACACTAAGATGAGTCGAAGACAAACTTAGATAGAATGAAGATAAACAGCAAATATAATGTCTTCAGGATAAGTCTTCAAACAATGAAAAAGCAAAGGCTTCATGATAGAGAACAGGAATGTAATAAAGTGAAGGATAGAACCAGTTGCTTGACGAAGACACATGATTTTTTGGACCAGTTCCAGTTGCTGTGACAACTGTACATCTGGTTAGGGAGGCTGAGATTGAACTCAGAAGACCTCGTCTTCACCTTATTCCCCTTGAGCCGAAGTCACTTAGATAACGCCCAATCACTCTGGTAAGTCTTCAGGGGAGACTTCCAAAACCCGTACAAACTTGGTCACCTGGCGATCCACAATGACTCTCGGATTGCTCTTGACCCAGACGCCTAACTGCCTGGAAGATCACAGTCTTCAAGGGTAATAAGTCTTCAGTTCTCTCAGAACAGAATGACTTCGGTGATGCTCAAACACTCTAGCTCTAGGTGTTCAGGTGTATCCTCGCAGGATGTTTCTCTCTCAATGTCTTCGAGGTGGGCTGCTCCAAAACGACAACAGAGGTATCTCTCTCTGAGCAGCCACCTTCTCATGGTGGAGGGGGTGGGATATTTATAGCCAGCGGGCAACCCGACCTGATATAACCGAAATGACTCTGGGTCAATGGCCAACCGACACGTGTCACAACGGTCGGATTTCAAACACACGCGACAGCTTTACTTGGGCTACAAGTAAAGCTGACTCAACCAACTCTGGAAGAGATTTCCTCTCATTGTCTTCGCTCGAAGACATAGGTATGGGTTGAGCATCACGTCAGCATCTGACTTCAATCACATCGACCCCGCTTAACAGTACAGTGGTTCCTATGACTCAGGAAAGAAGAAACAAAACTACCAAAAGACTTCGTCTTCGTGTTTCATTATCTTCGGACGAATGTCTTCGCATACCACCAGTGGCTTCAGCCGTCATAAATGTCTTCAGACATTTTTGGGGGTCGTCTTCGATGGCTAAACTGAAACTCCAAGGACTTCTATCTGTGTTAACCTGTGAACTCTCACAAACACATTAGTCCCTCAACCACGTTTGTCTTCAATAATCCAAAACCAACAAAGGGTGGCACTAGATGCACTTACAATCTCCCCCTTTTTGGTGATTGATGACAAACTGGTTGAAGTTTTCAACGGGGATAAATATATGTGAAGATAAGGTTTTGAAGATTTTGATTGCAAGATATAGAGAGCTCCCCCTGAAGATGTGCATATGAAAATTTTGCTTTGAATGCAAGTGCACATGGCAGGTTGTATTTTGTGGAGATATCCCCCTATATCTTGTAATCTAATCATTATGCATTAACAGATATATCGAAGATAATGAAATGCACAATGAAAAATGGGCGTCTGCAAGATGACCTTAAGCGCATGAAAGTAACTAGAGGAAGCGCCAAAGAGTACGGTAAACATAAAGTGCAGACGTCCATTAGGACTTAAGTTTTACAACCCAAAACAGCAAATGTTCAGAAACGAGAGTTGTAAACTTGGCAAAATATAACACCCAACCCATATTATTTGACCCGTTTGAAGACTATCATCCAATGCTTCTCCCCCTTTGTCAGCGAATGACCAAAAAGGGATGAAGACATTGAAAAACTATGCGTCCCCAGCAGGAGTCGATGAAGACGATGCAGTGGAGTCTTGGGGTGTTGGTGCAGTTGAGCTTGGTGCAGTGTCGCGACACCGAGTCGATGGAGGCAGGGAGGTGGCATCATCAGCTTCATCTGCAAGCCTGACGTTGGCGGAGGGAGCTGAAGAGGAGAAATTACTGTCTTCGAGGGATGGAGTCTTGCGCCATTTCTCCGCACTGGGAGGTGGTGCACCAAATCTGTAGCGAGGGTGAAATCCATCTTCTCAAAGCTCGTCCTCAGGAGCTAGCATAGTTAAAGTCCTCCATGAGCGGCGATTGGTTTCATAAGCCACGAATGCATTTTTGGTGGCGAGGTTGCGAACATGATTGACATCTTGCATCATGGAATGCATCTGGCGCCGAGTCCATTCATGGTTCCTATCTTGCCTTTGGATCAGTGAAACAAGAAGTTCACGATCAGTGAGTGCACGTTCTCTTCTTGGCAGGCGTTTGCGAGGCAGAGTACTGGCGGTGGCGTCAGTGTTGGTAGCACCGGATCGTGGTTGACGAAGAGCACCAATAAGTCTTGCCCTTGATGGATCAGATGGAATGTGAAGACCCTCAATATCAGCAGTGCCACTAGTGCCTTCGACAATCAGATTCTTGCTCTTGGACGGGTACAGATCTGCTGGCACAACTTCAATATCTGGAAGATAAACACCATGGTTGCGAGCAGAGGAAAGAAACCTGGTGTTGGTTCTGTACTTGATGAAGCGCATTATCCTGGGAGCATATATCTTCGGCTTGAGGACATTGACACCATTGGCAGCAAGTTTGCGAAGGAATAAGTCTTGAAGATTGAACCTGATGCCATACACAATGTTGTATAGCAATGACTTCAGAGGCCCTTCAATCTTGCGAGATGAGTTGTGCCCTTTGATTGGCCAAATGGTGTGCCGACGAATGTGATAGAGAGTCCGGGGCAAATACTGAAGATCATCCACAAAGAATGAAGTGGGCAATTCTGCATCTTGAGCCAACGGTTGCATCATGGTGAGCATTTCAGTCATGTTGGGTTCTCGCATTTGGAATAGGCTTCGAGTGGCAGCCACATAGGCTTCAGAGCGAGGATCCAAGTCTTCACCGGAGGCAGCAAGTGGTGTTGCAGGAAAGAATTCCATTGGTGAAGCAGTGACATGTTCATCCCGTATCATGAAGTCTATCTGCCAAGTGTTCACATCACGACCGAAGCCAGAGATGTGGAGAGTTGCGTAGAACTGGAGGATGAGTTCCTCATTCTAGTCTTCATGGTCGGTGCAGAAAGGCAGCAAACCGACATCTCGAAGACAATCCAGTGCTTGATCAAAACAGGGAAGACCTTTCATAGCTTCAAAGCTGAGATGTTTGTGGGGAAATATCCTGTTCTGACCATAGTGCACACACATGTAGTACTGACGTTGTGGAGCACTCCGGAACCTATCAGACTGTATTCTTTCACGCTTGTATGGATTGCGGTCAGAGTCAAAGAAGGTGTTGTTCAGCCTGAACCTTTCCAACTCGAAGACTAAGGGTCTTGTAGGGCCAGACTGACGAAGACTTGGAAGACGTGGCATGGGGTTCATGACATTGGGGTGTCGATCAAGGTAGAACTCATACTGAGGTCCCATTCATGGTGGTGCAACAAGGTGAGGCCATCTTGTAGGAACCATCTCTCCTTCCCGATTGCGAGCCATCACAATGTTTTCTGCATTGTCTTTAGTGGATGGAGTGATTGGGACAGAAGATCCATGAGGGGATGGGGCATTGGCTTCGCCCATGGTGGCATCGGCAGTGATGTCTTTAGCGGTCATGCCATCTGGTGCAGATTGGCTGGGAGGAGCATCTTCAATCCTCGGCACTTCTTCGACTGGTGCAGTCGGTGAAACTCGTACTTCATCTTTAGAAATAGGAGACATGAGAGCTCGAGGTCCTCGACGAAGACGTTTGAGTGGTGAAGTCCTGGTGGTGGTCTCAATCTCCAGAGGAGCAAATGGAGATTCTGGTGAAGTTGACACTGGTGGAAAGAAAGGAGGTGATGGTGTACCGGGCTCAGCTTCAGGTACTTCTGGCCGGAGAGGAGTCCCAATGTCCACAAATTCACTAGTTGGTTGTGGGGAGGAATCCATTGGGGCATCCACCTGTGGTACATGTTCTAGCTCAGCATTGTCTTCAGCGGCTGCAGTGTCTTTAGCAGCTAGCATATCTTTGGGTCTCTGAGTCTCTGTGGAAGCAGACTCATGCAGAACAACTTGTCTTTCTAGGTTTTCTGATGCAGGAGGAGCCACTGAGATTGGCTTGATGAGCAGGGGCTCTTGTTGAGGAGCGGGGGTTGATGACGGAGCGGTAGGGGGAACTGGTTCTTGCGCTGGCTCCGAAGACATGGATTTTCTTGTCCTCAACCTCTTCAGAGGTTGGGCTTCAGAAGCAGCTGCCTTGCGCTTCTTGGCTTCAGTTTCGGCCTTCTTGGTCTTCTTCTATCAGCAGTAGAGGAAGATGGAGGTGCACGAGGGCCAGAGAAGCCAGCCAGAAACTCAATGCCATGACGCACAGATGGTGTGGGAGTAGGCACATCCGAAGACATTGAGGCTTGCCTGGTGCATGCAATGATTTCGGGAGCAAGAGCAGGCTGACCAAGAGCCTTTCTTTTCAGCATGTCATTGTGAGCTTGGACTATAATCGTCGTCTTTCTCTTTAGACGCGTTAGTGCGCCTTTGACAGCTTCACACTTCCTCTCAAATTCAGCTTTGAGATCTGCCATCATCAGTTGATATCCCTGTATCTGAGGAGTGGAGAGCCTATGCACATTCTGCTTGAACAGCTCCTTTTCATGGCTAATCTTGGCCTTCATCTGCTTGGCTTTCTGAGCCATAGTCAGTTCCTCATTCACTAGCCCTTGGATGGTGACACTTAGTCCAATTGGAAGCTGGAGGGCATCAATGGTGAGAGAGGGATATGCGAACCATTCATCAATGAAGTGTTCAAAGATGACAAGATCAATGAGAGGTAAGTCTTCGAGCAGCTTGGCTTCCTCTTCTTTCTGCTGGATGAGCCTAGCTAAGGCTTCATCGTCGAACTCATCGTCAGATAGTTCAATCATTTTTGCGGCGTCCATTAATGACAGAGTTGGCTTCAGACCTCTGGAGGCAACAACTTTCCTTTTCATTCGCCTATGAAGGCGATCTTCTTCCTCAGGCTCTTCTGGATTAACAGAGGGAGAGCGCGAAGCTTGAGGTGAGGGGACAGACGGCTTGGGAGGCTTTGAAGCCTTGGGCTTTGAAGCCAGTGAATTCTTCAGAGGCTTCGGCCTAGGGGATGGTGGATGCTCTTCATCATCTTCATCAGAGTCAGACTGTGTATGATCTGGGCTGCCAAGAATGCTGGATGGATGAGGATTGCTAGGCATTGGGGGCCTGAACATGCATGGATAGAACCCCTCATTGATGGCTTCTTCCTTAGTCTTCGGATGAAGATTCCTGTAGACAATGTCCGTCCATGGTGCTTTTTCAGCACACTTCTCAGCATACTCCTTTGTCACAAAGTGGTAGTTGAACCACTCCTCACTCCAATATCTTCGAATCCATTGGATTCGATTCTTGCGCTGACGATAAGTTTCCCCTTCATCTGACTTGTATTGCTCATATAGATCTGGACGAAGATCTTTAGCTGTATTCTTTCGTCTCTGCTTCCCTCCCTTCTTGACTGGATTATTATCAGCCATTGGCTTCTACAAAGGCTTCACAGGGGTGCGCAGATAAGAACAAGTACCAGGCGATTCCAGATGTATCTACAAGTAGTCTGCAAACGAATTCAGACTACGAGATCCAACCGATTCTGCTGCGGACATGTACCTGTGAAAGAGTTAGAGATGTGAGGGAAGAGGAGAGGTCATATGCATTCTCAGAAGATTTGGAAGATAGCACAGTGTTTAGAAGACATTGACCTTTTACCAAAGACATTCGCTTTTATAGCACATATGGTGATTTCAGATTTGTACAAGTCCAAGGATTCGTACAAGTGAGGAATCAAACCAATCTTCAGACCAAAAAGTGAAAGTATAGGGCAAAATAGAGATCTACATCTAGATGCGGTTGAGTGGAAAGTGAAGAACCAACAACCGACTATTTTCAGTAGAAATTTCAGATCAAAGCACGCAGTAAAAATAACTTTTTATTTACCGCAATGAAGAAAGCGATGAACAGCTCGACGAGGTGGAGAGGCCAAGATGTTCAATCTACCTCACCCTAACTTGGTGGAGACAGATAACTACGGCGGCGGCGTGAAAGAGATGTACGCGGCCGGCGTGAGTACGTCATCGGAGAAGGCGTGGCAGCTAAGCACTTCGTCTCCGGCAGCGATGAAATCCAGCGACGGCGCTAGGGTTTGAGCACGTGGGTGGCGGAGGAAGAGGAAGGTAATAATGGAAGGGGGTAACTTGTATTTATAAGGGGTGGAAACGTTTGAACCGGTTGGACGGATATGCCTCTGACTCTTCGGTTTAAGTGGACACGTGGCATACATGCAACCCACCTGACAACCCACTACCATAATCGAAGCGGCGGCGCGGGAGTTGTTGCTAATAACACGGAGACAGTTGAGATTTGAGAATTAAATATGTGATTGATTTGTCTTCAACTGACAAGGACACAGTGAAGACAGTCAATACGTGTCAATATAGAATGCATATGACTGGATTAGCACAGACTTAGATGAGATAAGAACAGATGAGAATGTTGGGTCCAATCACATTTGCCTAGCAAAAAGTTGAAGACAAAGCTATAGGACAAATGATGTATAGTACAAAGCTCTAATCCAAATGTAGATCTGCAAATAGTTTTCAACTGAAACACACGTGCAAACAAAAATAATTTTGTTCCAAAGATATTCAGCTCACGAAGACATGTGAAGAAGATGAGATAAAATGCAATGTCCTCGAGTTTGGTTGGTGGCGTTACCCACCGTATAAGAATGTTTGACTCAGACACGGCGCACAATTATCGTGGCGCTCTGAGGTCATATTCTTCGTTAATGTATTCACACTCAGATTGTAAGTCTTCATGAATTGAAGACATACGTTACATCGTGTGTTGTGCATCAAAGTCATCAACATGCATAAGCATTAGGATATATTCCCATTCAAAGGACATTCGAGGATTGTAAGATATTTAGCTCACACCGCAACTTGCAAAACCTCTTCTCATCCAAAGGCTTCGTGAAGATATTTGCCAGTTGATCTTCAGTGTCAGCATGCTTGATGTTGATGTCACCCTTCATCACGTGATCCCAAAGAAAATGATGTCGTATCTGAATATGCTTCGTCTTCGAATGCTATACTAGGTTGTAGGAGATCTTGATTGCACTCTCATTATCGCAGTAGAGAGGTACATGCTTCAGGTTGATGCCGTAGTCCTTGAGAGTTTGCTTCATCCAGAGAAGCTGAGTGCAGCATGCGCCAGCAGCAATGTATTCGGCTTCGGCAGTGGATAGTGAAACACAGTTTTGCTTCTTCGAAGACCAACATACAAGAGATCATCCAAGAAAGTGACAAGTGCCTGATGTAGACTTGTGATCAACTCGGTCGCCGGCGAAGTCAGAATCTGAATAGCCAATCAGCTCAAACTTCAAACCCTTTGGATACCATAATCCTAGCGTTGGGGTGTGAGCAAAATATCTAAGTATTCGCTTCACAGCAAGATGATGCGACTCCTTTGGTGCCGCTTGAAATCGGGCGCACATGCAGACGCTAAGCATTATATCTGGCCTACATGCACATAAGTACAATAAAGACCCAATCATGGAGCGATATACCTTCTGATCGAAATCTTTACCATTTTCGTCAGTGTAGAGGTGACCATTTGTAGGCATAGGCGTCTTGTAGCCTTTGGCTTCATTCATGCCGAATTTCTTGAGGCAATCTTTAAGGTATTTCTCCAGAGATATGAAGATGCCATTGGGTTGTTGTCGAATATGAAGCCCTAGGAAGAATTTCAGTTCTCCCATCATCGACATTTGATATTTCTCTTGCATCATATATGCAAACTCATCACTATATTTGTTGTTAGTACAGCCGAAGATAATGTCGTCCACATATATTTGGCATACAAATAATTCATCATCATAGGATTTAGTGAAGAGAGTGGGATCGAGTGAACCATGTTTGAAGCCTTTCTTCTTGAGAAATTCCTTGAGTGTGCCATACCAAGCTCTTGGTGCTTGCTTGAGGCCATAGAGTGCCTTGTTGAGCTTGAAGACTTTGTCAGGATGCTTTGGATCTTCAAACCCTGGTGGTTGAGCAACTTATACTTCTTCCTCAATCTTACCATTGAGGAATGCACTTTTTACTTCCATTTGATACAAGCATATATCATGATGGTTAGCATAAGCAAGCAGTATATGAATGGCTTTGAGTCTGGCAATAGGTGCAAAGGTTTCACCGAAGTCAATACCCTCGACTTGTGTGTAACCTTGGGCCACAAGTCTGGCCTTGTTTCTGACGACTTGGCTAGACTCATCTTGCTTGTTGCGAAGATCCACTTGGTATCGATGATGTTGTGCTTCCTTGGATCAGGACGCTTTACGAGCTCCCACAGATTGTTTAGCTCGAACTGGTGAAGCTCTTCCTGCATGGCTTGAATCCATTCTGGTTCCTTGAAAGCTTCATCTACTTTGGTGGGCTCTGTGATGGATACAAAAGCAAAGTTCCCACAAAAGTTAGCCAGTTGAGTAGCTCTTGAGCGAGTAAGTGGACCTGGTGCATTTATGCTGTCAAGCATTCTCTCAATTTGGAGTTCATTAGCCACGCGTGCATGAGCAGGGCGAAGACTTTGTTCTAGCTACTGAGCATTGTCTTCATCAGTAGCATTGTCTTCAGGTTCAGCATTGTCTTCGCGCTGAGTGGATGGAGGAATGATGACTTCTTCTTCAATCACATGCTCTTCAGGCACAATTTCTCCAGTGCCCATCAGTCTAATAGCTTCATCGGGAGGTAATTCATCTAGCACAGGAGGCAGGTGCTCTCTTTGCGAGCCGTTAGTTTCATCAAATCGCACATCTACAGTTTCAACAACCTTGTTGTGAAAGATGTTGAAGACTCTGTAGGTGTGCGAATCCTTTCCATAACCAAGCATGAAACCCTCATGTGCTTTCGGTGCAAATTTTGAAGTGTGGTGTGGATCCCTTATCCAGCATCTTGCACCGAAGACTTTGAAATAACTTACATTGGGTTTCTTACCAGTGAGAAGCTCATATGATGTTTTCTTGAAGAACTTGTGAAGATATACTCTGTTGATGATGTGACATGCAGTGTCAATGGCTTCAGGCCGTAGCTTCCGTGGTGTCTTGTATTCATAAAGCATGGTGCAAGCCATCTCAATAAGAGTCCTATTCTTGCGCTCCACGACGCCATTCTGCTGAGGAGTATACGGAGCGGAGAACTCATGAGTGATGCCAAGAGTATCAAGATAGGTGTACATGCCTGTGTTCTTGAATTCAGTGCCATTGTCACTCCTGATGTGCTTGATCTTGATGTTGTAATTGTTCATACACCTATTTGCGAAGCGCCTGAAGACATCCTGCACTTTAGTCTTATAGAGTATGATATGCACCCAGGTAAATCGAGAATAGTCATCAACAATTACGAAGCCATATAGATTTGCAGTGGTAGAGAAGGTGGAATAATGAGTAGGGCCAAATAAGTCCATGTGGAGCAGCTCGAAGGGACGAGAGGTCGTCATAATTGTCTTCGAGGGATGTTTGGCTCTAGTCATCTTCCCGGCTTCACAGGCACCACAGAGGTGGTCCTTCTTGAACTTGACACCCTCGACGCCTATGATGAGCTTCTTCTTGGTGAGTGTGTGTAAGTTCCTCATCCCAGCATGTCCTAGCCTTCTGTGCCAAAGCCAGCACTCCGAAGCTTTTGCTAGAAGACATGAGGCAACCTGTGGACATGCAGAGAAGTCTACCATGTACAAGTCACCTCTTCAAAAACCCTCGAAGACATTGGTTTTGTCAGAGGCCATTAGTACCACACATCGAAATTTGCCGAATATGACGAGCATATCTAAGTCACAAAGCATTGAGACAGACATCAAGTTGTAACCAAGGGATTCGACAAGCATGACATTTTCCATGTCCCGGTCCCTTGAGATAGCAACTCTACCTAGCCCCAATACCTTGCTGCTGCTTTTGTCAGCAAAGACAATGTGATCTTTTGTTGGAGGTCGAAGAGTTTGCTCCATCAATAGGCTTCGATCACCAGTCATATGACTTGTGCATCCACTGTCCACAATCCATTCGGTGGCATTGGATTTGTTTTCCTGCATTGAGAATTAGTCGAGTTCACCAAAGCATGTAAGAGTAACATTCTAAGATGAAGATATAATAGTAGACAGTGGTAAGTATTCTGAACGAGGTATGCATTAGTTCTCTTGCGTTCAGACAAGAATGTTTTCGGGTCTCCAGAGTTGATCTCCGGGATAGGCTTCTTCCTATCTGGAGACCCGATGCTGCATATAAGATATTAGTTCTTCTTAACCACCCACATGCGAAGGGGTGGCTTAGAAGCAACGAGACATAAGGCAACATCAGAGAATTTAGGCAAAGATGCCCTAATAGTACGTTTCACGGGAGGGTTAGTGTACTCAAATGAATAAGCAGAGAAATTCTTGGTTGGATGAACATAGCGGTTCATGCCATTGTGTACATATTGATGAGTCATCTGAGTCTTTTCCTGCGAAACTAAATGATTAGTGCCATCATATGAAGACTTGTGTCTTCTTGAACACATTGATCTAGAGTTTGTCTTCCTTTTGGGAGATGTCGTCAAGACATTCACGCGAAGCTTCTCAAGAAGACATTTGGGAACCCAGATCTTCTTCATAGGAAAACCATTCCTACAGTTAGTTCCCATAAACCTGGCAAACACTTCACCATTTTGGCATTTGAACAGTTTATAGTTGGAATCAAAGGATTCATCAATAATGAGAGGATTCGCACAGTTGAAGCTTGATAATGTGGAAGGATCGACTGAAGGACCTTTTGCAGCAACCATGTGGTTTTGGGGTACTGCTCAGGTGTCTAGTAGGATCCATCAACATTGAGGTTTCTTTCAAAACTCACACCCTCTTTCCTAGGGTTTTTGTTTAGTATAGTCTTCTTGAGGACATCACAAAGAATCTGATGTCCTTTCAGACTCTTGTACATGCCAGTTTCAAGCAATGTCTTCAACCTGTCATTGTCATTAGTGATAGAAGTGGCTTCCTCAGATGAGGGGTTAGGTGCCACAGATACAGTTGAAGGTAAAGCATTTTCAGTAGCATTTGAACATTCAGCAGTTGAATCATTAGCTTCACGGGCAATACATTTTAAGCATGGAGCATCAAAATCATCCTGAGAGGTACTGATCTGTTCTGCTAGGAGTGAGTCGTTTTCCTTCCTTAGATCATCATGTGCTTCCCTCAACTTCTCAAGGTCAATCTTTTTCTGAAGATATTCCAGAGAAAGCTTCTCATGATCAGTTGAAAGAGCATCATGACGACTTTGGAGATCCTCAAACCTTGAACGAAGACTACAGATGTCTTCGGCCATAGTTTCGTTCAAACTCATCTCTTCGCGTAACAGGTCATCGCTTTTCTCTAGAGTAGTTTGCATTTTCTCCATGGCATGTTGTTGCTTGGTGGCAATTTTTACAAGTTTAGCATAGCTAGGTTTCATGTCATCATCAGATTTAGCTTCGGATTCAGAGTCATGACGTGAGGGTTTTGAGGATACCTTGGAGGCTTTCGCCATGAAGCAGTAGGCTGGAGTGGCATCATCATCACTGGATTCGGTGTTGAAGAAGGAACCATTGTCTTCGGGTTCGAAGACAAAGGTGGAGAGATATGCCGAAGCCATTGCCAGTCCCGCTACTTCAGCGTCAGATTCCTCCTCAGATGCTTCCTCGGCCTCAGACCCAGACTCATACTGTGAATGCATCTCCTTTCCGATGAAAGCATGTGCTTTGCTAGTGGAGGTTTTCTTATATGACGAAGACTTTGCATACTTCTTCTTCTTCTTGTCATCTGAATCATAGCCCTTGCTCTTCTTCTTCGATTCCCTTTCCCATTGAGGATAATCAGCAATAAAGTGACCATTCTTCTTACACTTGTGACAGGATTGCTTCTTGCTGTCCTTCGAAGACATTTCTCCAGTCCTCTTGGAATCACGCCTTGAAGATTTTGCATAGCGTTTAGACTTGGCAAATTTCCTAAATTTCCGGAGAAGGAGAGCAAGTTCCTTTCCAAAGTCTTCAGCATCATCAGAACTGCAGTCAGAGTTGTCTTCAGATGAGAACACAACCTTGGCCTTCAATGCACGAGAGCGATTGTAGCTGGGTCCGTATATATCTCTCTTTTCAGCTTGTTGGAATTCATGCGTGTTCAACCTCTCGAGGATATCGGCTGTATCCAAAGTCTTGAAGTCAGGGCGCTCTTGGATCATGAGTGCGAGAGTATCAAAGGAACTATCAAGTGATCTGAGTAGCTTCTTCACGACTTCATGTTTGGTGATATCAGTGCCGCCAAGTGCATTCAGCTCATTTGAGATGTCGGTGAGTCGATCAAATGTAAGCTGAACGTTCTCGTTGTCGAGTCTCTTGAAGCAGTTGAACAGGTTGCGAAGCACATCAACACGGGAGTCTCTTTGAGATGAGACGCCTTCATTCACTTTGGACAACCATTCCCAGATTTGCTTAGCAGTGTTAAGTGCACTCACACGGCCATACTGTCCTTTGGTCAGATGACCACAGATGATATACTGGGCGGTGGAGTCCAGTTGTGCGAACCTCTTCACATCAGTAGCAGTAACACATTCGCCAACTTTGGGAATGCCCACCATGATGACATACCATAGGTCGTTGTCAATGGCTTCGAGATGCATGCGCATCTTGTTCTTCCAGTAGGGGTAGTCAGTGCCATCGAAGACAAGGCACGTAGCAGAGACCTAGATTATCCCTGCAGTCGACATAGCTAAAACACCATGGTGGTTAAACCGAAACATAGAACAAGGGAGTACCTTGCTCTGATACCATTTTAAAATGCTAGTTATCCACTAGAGGGGGTGAATAGGCGATTTTTATGAAAGGCTTCGAAACAATGAATGTATTCGAAGTATGCGAAAGCGAAACAGGATCAGGTAGGGATAGTAATCAACGATCTAGTCAAGGCATGCAATGCAGTGAAGACATACAGGCAAGTTAAGCATTATCATCATGCACACTAAGATGAGTCGAAGACAAACTTAGATAGAATGAAGATAAATAGCAGATATGAATGTCTTCAAGATAAGTCTTCAAACAATGAACAAGCAAAGGCTTCACGATAGAGAACAGGAAAGTAATAAAGTGAAGGATAGAACCAGTTGCTTGACGAAGACACAGGATTTGTTGGACCAGTTCCAGTTGCTATGACAACTATACGTCTGGTTAGGGAGGCTGAGATTGAACTCAGAAGACCTCGTCTTCACCTTATTCCCCTTGAGCCGAAGTCACTTAGACAACGCCCAATCACTCTGGTAAGTCTTCAGGGGAGACTTCCGAAACCCGTACAAACTTGGTCACCCGGTGATCCACAATGACTCTTGGATTGTTCTAGACCCAGAGGCCTAACCGTCTGGAAGATCACAGTCTTCAAGTGTAATAAGTCTTCAGTTCTATTAGAACAGAATGACTTCGGTGATGCTCAAACACTCTAGCTCTAGGTGTTTAGGTGTATCCTTGCAGGATGTTTCTTTCTCAATGTCTTCGAGGTGGGTTGCTCCAAAACGACAATAGCCGTATCTCTCTCTGAGCAGCCACCTTGTCATGGTGTAGGGGGTGGGATATTTATAGCCAGCGGGCAACCCGACCTGATATGACCGAAATGACCCTGGGTTAATGGCCAACCGACACGTGTCACAACGGTCGGATTTCAAACACACGCGGCAGCTTTACTTGGTCTACAAGTAAAGCTGACTCAACCAACTCTGGATGAGATTTTCTCTCATTGTCTTCGCTTGAAGACATAGGTATGGGTTGAGCATCACATCAGCATGTAACTTCAATCACATCGACCCCACTTAATAGTTTGGTGGTTCCTACGACTCATGAAAGAAGAAACAAAACTACCAAAAGACTTCTTCTTCGCATTTCATTATCTTCGGACGAATGTCTTCGCATACCACCAGTGGCTTCAGCCATCATAAATGTCTTCGGACATTTTTGGGGGTCGTCTTCGACGGCTAAACCAAAACTCCAGGGACTTCTATCTGTGTTAACCTGTGAACTCTCACAAACACATTAGTCCCTCAACCACGTTTGTCTTCAATACTCCAAAACCAACAAAGGGTGGCACTAGATGCACTTACAATAAGCATCAGGAAATGCCTATGAATTATTCACTTGTTGTTGAACCATTTGATGTTTGGGGTTTTGATTATATGGGACCTTTTCCTTCCTCTAATGGGTATACTCATATCTTGGTTGCTGTTGATTATGTTACTAAGTGGGTATAAGCTATTCCAACTAGTAGTTCTGATCATAACACCTCCATTAAAATGCTTAAAGAAGTTATCTTCCCGAGGTTTGGAGTCCCTAGATATTTAACGACTGATGGTGGTTCACACTTTATTCATGGTGATTTCCGTAAGATGCTTGCTAAATATGATGTCAACCATAGAATTGCATCACCCTATCATCCTCAATCCAGTGGTCAAGTAGAACTTAGCAATAGAGAAATAAAATTAATATCACAAAAAATTCTCAATAGGTCTTGAAAGAATTGGTCTAAGAAACTAGATGATGCACTTTGGGCCTACAAAATAGCTTATAAAAATCCTATGGGTATGTCTCCATACAAAATGGTATATGGAAAAGCTTGTCATTTACCTCTAGAGTTAGAACATAAAGCATTTTGGGCAATTAAAGAACTCAATTATGATTTCAAACTTGCCAGTGAGAAGAGGTTATTTGATATTAGCTCACTAGATGAATGGAGAACTCAAGCTTATGAAAATGCTAAACTATTCAAAGAAAAAGTTAAAAGATGGCATGACAAAAGAATTCAAAAGCGGGAATTCAAAGTTGGAGAATATGTTCTTTTGTACAAGTCTCGTTTTAGATTTTTTGAAGGAAAGCTTCTTTCCAAATGGGAAGGACCATATATTATCGAAGAGGTTTATCGTTCTGGAGCTATCAAGATTAATAATGCCGAAGCTACTAACCCGAAGGTGGTCAATGGCCAAAGAATTAAACACTATATCTCAGGTACGCCTATTAATTTTGAAAGCAATATTATCCAAACCATGAACCCGGAGGAACACATAAAAGAAACCTTCTGGAACACTCCAGAATTCTGAAAAAGAGGAGGTACGTGATACGGTAAGTAAACGGACTCCGAAAAATCCGCAAAAATATTTTGTGTTAGTTTTGGAATATTACAAAAATTTGGAAAAGAAGAAATAAACAGGAAAGCAACCGAGGTGAGCACGATACACCAGGGCGCGCCAGCCCTGCCAGGGGCGCCCTGGTGGGTTGTGCCCACCTCGGACACCTTCCCGACTCCGTTTTCCTTCCATATTCTTGCTTCCCAAGATAAAAAATTCTTTATATATACCCCCGATTGTTTTGACCACTGAATCACAGAAAAATCCCCTGTTCTTGTTTCGTGTTGTTTTACTATCAGATCTATCAAGCCAGGCATCATGTCTTCTCCCTCCTCCAATAACATAGAAGAAGATGCCTGGCTGATGAAGATAGAGCTGAAGAGAGAGGAGCCAAAAGAAGCCAATAATGAAGACAAGGGCAAGGAAGCTATGAAGGATCAAGCTCAAGAAGGAGGGCAATCCATGGCAACAGAAGAGGAGGAAGTAGAAGATATCCTTCAACTTTATTACAATCATCTCACCCCCACTGAACTTGAAGCTTTTAGGGCTTTCGAAGTGGCACGTGTTTAGAATAAATTTCTCACTCGTGAAAATATTTTGCTAGAGGAGCGCATCATCACCCTTTGGAGCGTCATCCATAAATTGGAGTACCTATTGAGTCTGAAGTGTGACACTTCATCACCACCAGCTTCATCATCTTCACCTCCAAAGGAGACTTGAGTACATGTGTATGGGCACTCCTCTTGGCTTGATCCAAGCTTGGGGGAGATGCCCTGGTATCGTATCACCATAACTTTTATTTACCTTTACCTATTTTAGTTCTATCCTTAGCTCTTTCATGATTTAGTTGAATAAAAGCTTAGTATGATCTATTTTCGAGTGTTAGTTTCGTGATCTATCTATCTATGTAATCGAGTGAGAGTTATATAATAAAGTTTAGTTTGAGATTTTTCTTCTTTACTTTCTTGTTGCTATCAAAATAAAAAGGAAATAAATTAAAAGGATCATATGCTAATCTTACCGTAAGTAATGACATCACATAAGTGTTGACACCTGATTTTGGCACGATGCAAAATGCAGTAAAGATGGACTCAAACGAAAAGGTTTTCTATACGAGAAAGTTCATATCGCCGAGTGAAACAACTTTGATGTTTAGGCCATCACCATTCGGCATCATATCAAGGGCCAAAATTACACTTGGATCGTCATGTTAGATGTTCTGAGTGCTTTTTGGTCGATTATGCCTCCAAGACAACCTCGGATGAAGGAATACTCTACATGGATTGTCTTCGTCTCGTCGAGCTAATTGATTTTGATATATAAATCATCTCAATCTGAGTTCGTATGCAAAAGTTAGAAGCAAAACACTGCGGACCGACCCTGAGCAAAAGTATGGCGCGAGGGACCAGACACCCACCCGGACGGTGTCTGATGGGTCGCGCGAGCAATTAGGCCCTCAAGACGGCCTTGAATTGAAAAATCTTCAACACGGAAAAGTTTCGTCTTGTCGAATCGGTCGATTTTGATATATAAATCGTCCAAATCCGAGGTCGTATGCAACCTGGAGAGACAAAATAAGATCAGGCTAAAGTTTGAGTCGGAAAATCCGAATAAAAAGGCTTGCCGGCAAAGTGGTTGCCGGCCGCGGAAAAAGCTTGCCGGGTGAAAAGCTTGCCGGGCAAAGAGCTTGCCGGGTGAAAATCTTGCCGGGCAAAGAGCTTGCCAGGTGAAAAGCTTGCCGGGTGAAAAGCTTGCCGGGCAAAGAGCTTGCCGGGTGAAAAGCTTGCCGGGCAAAGAGCTTGCCGGGTGAAAAGCTTATCGGGCAAAGAGCTTGCCGGGTGAAAAGCTTGCCGGGGTGAAAAGCTTGCCGGGCAAAGAGCTTGCCGGGTGAAAAGCTTGCCGGGTGAAAGCTTGCCGGCTGACTAGAAAATGTCAATTTTGGGCAATCCGACCAGAAGCTAAAGACGGGCTCAAACGATTATCTAGATGGCCTCGTATGGAAAAGTGTTCTACATGAAAGTTGTGCGTATCGTCGAAACGGTCCACTTTGCTTTTGGAGTCATCATCATTTGATATAATATACGGCCTGCAAAATCTCTACAAAACTCGGACAGCCTAGTCAGCCACAGGACCAAATCCGACTGGAAGTTGAAGATGACCTTCTGGAGTATTGAAGATGGACTTATTTGGAAAAGTGATCAACAGAAGAATTGTTCGTCTCATCGAAACGATTGATTTCGATATAAAAAAGGTCTCAATCAAACGTCGTATGCAGGTTCTATAGTCCGCGCAAGGAGCAAGACCGAAATTTGGGCCAGATTCGGGTTGAATCCGAGTTAGACTAGAGCTAGGACTCTAGGACGTGAATTGATGTAATTTTCTTGTAAGGAAAGCCTAGATGAATCCTTTGCTTGTACGAGAAGTCCAGTCGCCTCTTATATATGTTGGGGGTGACGGCCGATTGAACAACACACAATCGAACAAATCAATATACTACTTTGCAGTCTACGTT
The DNA here is from genome assembly GCA_039707655.1 of Elymus sibiricus. NCBI lineage: Eukaryota > Viridiplantae > Streptophyta > Magnoliopsida > Poales > Poaceae > Elymus > Elymus sibiricus. The sequence goes on along the minus strand of CM077665.1, from coordinate 225,717,452 downwards.
TTATCTCTCCATCGTTTTTCTCTCTCGTTCTTCGCTGTTCTTCGTGTTTGAGAGCTGCGAATATCGAGGCTCTAGGGGCGAGCGAATCGACCTAGGGCAGCCCATAGCCGCCGCAATCCCTGACGGGGTCCCTCCCGGGCGTGCGGGGCTTCAGGTCTGCAAAAGCGTCCGCCGGCTGTCTTGCGTATCGCGCTGCCGGATGGACCTCCTTTGACGTGAGCTGCGGTGCATCACCCCCGGCGTCGAGGGTACACGGTGACGTGTTCGTGTGTCAACAATAAGGAAAAGTATAAGTGGTAAAATTTATTGGAGATTGACAAACATAGCATTGGTCAATGATGCAATTCATGAAAGAATTAATAAGGGAAGAGAAGATTCACTTGCAAATACACTATCTTGGACATCTCTTATGATTGTGAGCCCCCATTAAATATCATATGCCAAAACTGTTGACGTTGGACAAGGAAGACAACATAATGATTTATGTTTGTTCATATTCACATAGAAGTTATATTGTCATAGATCCTTCAACATGTGGTGCCTTCTCAATATCTTTGCTAGCCAAAAAAAATCCGCACTAAGTAGAGATACTACTTGGGCATCCAAAAACCCTAAACCCAAACTCATGTTTTGAGAGTCCATCATACCTACCTATGGATCGAGTAAGATTCTTCGAGTAAGTTGTCATCGGTGCACTAAGGCTATAAAAATTGCTTCTAAATGCGTTTGATCAATTAGTGTAAGAGAAAATTGAGCGTTGTACGAACTTATGATGGCAAAGTAATAAAAGCGACGGACTGTATAATAAAGGTTGCTATCATAGGGGGCAATATAGTGTGATGTTCTTTTACATTAAGGGATTTGGCATACAAACCAAAAAGCGCATGACAACCTCTGCTTCCCTCTGCGAAGGGCCTATCTTTTACTTTTATGCAAGAGTCAAAGTATTCTTCCCTATTCCTTTTTACTTTTTCTTTTTGCAAGCATCATGTGGCATGAGCTATTATTGTTGGCATCAACCTTGAGGTGAATACGTTGGGAGGCGAAGCTATAAGCCACTATCTTTCTATGTGTCCGGTTGAAATTTTTTGCTCATGGGTATGCTGTGAGTGTTAGCAATCATAGAAGACTAAATGATGGTTGAGTATGTGGACTTGCCAAAAGGCTCCGTCACGAGACCCTTCCTGAAAATATTATGAATTGTAGTTGCAAAGTTGACTGAGAACATAGTTTGTTGGTTTTCAATAAGCTTTATGCTTTATACTTCTATGTTGTGATGAATTTTTACTTGTTCATGAGAAGTTATATGGTATAATAAAAGTTATATGAACAAGTTCTATGATAAATTGTGTTGCTGCTATGATAATAAGCATGATGCTACTAAGTCCGTATTTTGTTTTTATCGACACCTCTCTCTCAAACCATGTGGATGTTTTTCGATATCGGCTTTCGCTTGAGGACAAGTGAGGTCTAAGCTTGGGGGAGTTGATATGTCCATTTTATATCATGATTTCCTACTATTATTTCTAATGTTTTTATGCATAATAATGCTTTATGGAGTGATTCTAATGCCTTTTCTCTCATAATATGCAAGGTTTACACAAAGAGGGAGAATACCGGCAGCTGTAATTCTGGACCTGAAAAAGCATATCAGAGATACCTATTCTGCACATCTCCAAATAAGCTGAAACTTCACGGAGAATTGTTTTGGAATATATGAAAAATACTGGAGCAAATAATTACCGGAGGGGGGCCACCTGGTGAGCACAAGACACCAGGGCGCGCCAGGCCCCCCAGACGCACCCTGGTGGGTTGTGCTCAGCCCAGCCCACCTCCGGTGCCCATCTTCTAGTACTTAAGATCTTTTGACCTAGAAAAAATAAGGGGAGGACTTTCGGGACGGAACTCCGCCGTCTCGAGGCGGAACTTGGGCAGGAGCACTTTTGCCCTCCTACGGAGCGATTCCGCCGGGGGAACTTCCCTTTCGGAGGGGGAAATCAAAACCATCGTCATCACCAACACCCCTCTCATCTTTGGGAGGCCAATCTTCATCAACACCATCTCCTCTCAAACCCTAGTTCATCTATTGTGTTCAATCTTTGTACCGGAACCTCAGATTGGTACCTGTGGGTGACTAGTAGTGTTGATTACATCTTGTAGTTGATTACTATATGGTTTATTTGGTGGAAGATTATATGTTCAGATCCATTATGCTATTTAATACCCCTATGATCTTGAGCATGAATGTTATTTGTGAGTAGTTACCTTTGTTCTTGAGGTCACGGGAGAAGTCACGTTGCAAGTAATCATGTGAATTTGATATTTTGATGATATGTATGTTGTGATTCCCTTAGTGTTGTCATGTGAACGTCGACTACATGACACTTCACCATCTTTGGGCCTAAGGGAATGCATTGTGGATTATTTATTAGATGATGGGTTGCTCGAGTGACAGAAGCTTAAACCCTAGTTTATGCGCTACTTCGTAAGGGGCTGATTTGGATCCAAATGTCTAATGCTATGGTTAGATTTTATCTTAATACTTTTCTCGTAGTTGCGGATGCTTACGAGGGGGTTAATCATAAGTGGGAGGATTGTTCAAGTAAGAAAAACACCCAAGCACCGGTCCACCCACATATCAAATTATCAAAGTAGCGAACGCAAATCAAACCAACATGATAAAAGTGACTAGATGAAATTCCCGTGTACCCTCAAGAACACTTTGCCTATTATAAGAGACTGTTCTGGCCTGTCCTTCGCCACAAAAGGATTGGGCTACCTTGCTGCACTTTATTTACCGTTACCGTTACTTGCTCGTTACCAATTATCTTGCTATCAAACTATGTGTTACCTACAATTTCAGTGCTTGCAGAAATTACCTTGCTGAAAACCGCTTGTCATTTCCTTTCGCTCCTCGTTGGGTTCGACACACTTACTTATCGAAAGGACTACGATTGACCCCCTATACTTGTGGGTCATCAATACGTCTCCAACGTATCCATATGAAGTATTCATGCCATATTTGCCTATGTTTATAATACTTTTATATGGTTTTGATGCACTTTACATGATTTATTTAGAACTAACATGGACAAATGATGTTTTCAGCAGAATTACTGTGGTGTTGTTTTTGTGTAGAAAATGAAAGTTCTCGGAATCACTTATGATTTATTTAGAGCTAACCCGGACTAACTTTCTTATGATTTTTTCTGGAGAAAATGAGAAATACCGGAGCGAAGAACCACCGGAGAGGAGCCACCCGTGGGCCACAAGGCAACAAGGCACGCCCACCCCCTGGGCATGCCATGTTAGCTTGTGTGGCCCACGTGGCTCCGGATGGCATGATTCCAACGCTGAAAAATCCTATATATACAGAAATCTTCAGAAATTAACCTACAACTTCCGCCCCGCCGCCGTTTCTCTCTGTCTCAAAGAAAAACCCCTCTGGAGCCTTTTTAGTACCCTACCGGAGAGGGGAAATCATCACCGGTGGCCATCTTCATCATCCCGACGGAGGCCATGACGAGGAGGGAGTAGTTCACCCTCGGGGCCGAGGGTATGTACCAGTAGCTATGTGTTTGATCTCTCTCTCTCTGTCTCTCTCTCTCGTGTTCTTGAGATGTCACGATCTTGATCTATCATGGACTTTGTTAATATAGTTGGATCATATGGTGTTTGTCCATTTCTATTTTTATGTGATGAATTGAATCTTTCCCTTTGAGATTTTGTTATGTCAGATTGAATATTTTATTTGAGATCACTTGATGTATGTCTTGGTAATCAACATGCAAATTCCCGTGGTGACAATGGGGTAATCTATGCATAGGGGTTGATACACGTTCTGGTCCTACCAAAACTGGTCTGAAATTCATGAAACTTGGCATGTTGTCATGGAATGGTAACAACATGTCATGGTAAAGTTTTTGTCCACTTTGGGTAAAGTGTTGGCATAACCTTCTTACAAACCATAACTTCTCACTAGAAGCCTCGTGGTTTCGGTACGGAAAGTGTCACCTTTGTGGGCGATACGACATTCGTTTCCTCTTCTCTCCTTGAATATTTTTACAGAGGCAACATGCTACTATACGAGTGTCGTGTTAAAATTTTGAATTATCCAGGGTTCGTTTTGACATTTTTATACATTAACCGAGTTTTCTAGGCATTTAGTGTGCATAATTCAAATTTGAACCGCACACACATGCTCCAGTGCACCAAAATGGGTTGAAATATCATATATGTGTCCCTGGGTGCATGTCTAGTTCCCAAGAAAGAAATGTGAATGGATTTCAAAATAGCTGCCACGTTGTTTTTTGAACAAGCAGCTGCCAAGTTAAAATGGCAACCTGTTGTCTTATTTGAATCGTCTGCATTGTACCAACAATTTATGTGCCACCACACGTCCCACTTATTTTATTGTCTATGAGTTGTTGTGGCAGCATGTTTGATTAGACGGGATGCACGCGAGCAGTCCGCTGTGCAGGCTCAGTGGGACGCGTGCGAGCAGTTTGCCGTGCAGCTGGCTCACCGGGAACCGAGCCCTCTGACCTCCACCCACTGCCTGCCTCGTTCCCAAGTTCTCCATTAATGCTCCTCCTTCTCCTCCGTTCTTATCTATAAGCGCCACCACCGAGGACCGCCCCCTTATCCGATGGAGAACAAGGCGACCAACAAGCGGGGGTGGATCGAGGCTGAACTGCAAGAGCCTCCGACGAGCGAGGACTTCATCTGCATCCTCCGTGACAAGATGTTGGTAACCATCATGCCCCTCCTCCCCATCAAATCTGCGGTGCGGACCATCGCCCTCTCCCGACAGTGACATCCCCCTCTGGCACTCCACCCCTGGACCTCATCGACGATGACGAGATCTCCAGCAGGGATCGCAAACGCTTGGACGCATTGTCCCACATCCTCGCCACGCACACTGCGTGAGTCAGACGCCTTGCCATCGGCAAGTTCCGTTCCAACTGCAAGGTCGAACCCAAGTTCCATGAGTAGTTCTTATCCCCTGATACTTGTGATCTGCGTTGGGTTTTCTGTGAAGAGGAACGGGTAACTGCAGCACAAAGTGGGTAAGTATTTCCCTCAGTTATGAAATCAAGGTTTATCGAACCAATAAGAATATCAATCCTCAACCGTCTTCAGCGGCTGCACACAAAAGAGCAAATGACTTGCACCCAACGCGGGCAAGAGGGTTATCAATCCCCTTGATCTTGTTATTTGCAAGCAAATGAGGTGTGTAGATAATTGTAAATTGCAAAATAAAATAAAAAGTAAATAAAGGCAACAAGGTAATAGTAGCATTTATGACTTTATAAGTGAGTAGACCCGGGGGCCATAGTTTTCCCTAGCGACATCTCTCATGTAGGCAGCATACGGTGGGTAACAAATTATTGTTGGGCAAGTCATAGAAAAGCGGATAGTTATGCGATTTCCACGACAATGATCATGTGTATAGAGGCATCACGTCCATAAACAAATAGGCCGACTCTTGCATGCACCTATTACTATTACTCCACTCATCGACCACTATCCAGCATGCATTTAGAGTATTAAGTAAAACAGAGTAATGCATGGAGAACGATGACATGATGTAGTCAAAGTAAACTCAAGCAATATGAATAAACCCCATCGTGTTATCCTTAGTAGCAACAACACAAAGACGTATCTCGTCCCCTACTTTCTCACTAGGATATAGAAACTCGTCAGGTTGAACCTACCACAACGCACCTCTCTCACTGAAGATAAATCAATCTACTTGGCCGAAGCACATCGATAGATCGGAGAGAATTACGAGGCTATAATGATCATTCAAATAAGAATCATATTATATATCAGAGGTGACTCGAATACTTTTCATGAATAATCTGAACATAAACCCACAATTCATCGGATCCCAACAAACACACCGCACAATAGGATTACATCGGATACATCAAAGCGAAGATGCGATGATCATTGTATTGAAGATCAAGAGATAGAGAGATTGCCATCTAGGTACTAGCTATGGACCCGTAGGTCTATGGTGAACTACTCACACATCATCATAAGGGCAGCAAGGTTGATGAAGGGCCCCTCCGTGATCGATCCCCCCTCCAACAGGGTGCCAGAACGGAGCTCCAGATGGCCTCGTGACGGAACAGAGACTTGCGGCAGCGTAAAAAGAGTTTCGGGACTGCCTCTAGGGTTTTGGGAATATTAGAGAATTTATAGGCTAGAGAGGGGCGTCGGGAGACGCCCGAGGGGGCCATCACGCATTAGGGCGCGCCCCCCCCAGGGCGGGCCCCGTTGCGTGCTGGTGCCGTCGTGCGGCCTCCAGTCTCCTCCCGAGGTTCCCAGGTATTCTTTTGGGCCATAAAAATCATCAAAAAGTTTCGTGGCAATTGGACTTAGTTTGGTACTATAAACCTGAAAAGTGAAAAACATGTAGAAAACAGCAACTGGCAGTAGGCATTGGCCAATAGGTTAGTGCTCAAAAATATTATAAATTGGTGAATAAAGACCCAAAAAGTATCCTACAATGATAATATATCAGCATGGAACAATAAAAAATTATAGATACGTTGGAGATATATCAAGCATCCCCAAGCTTAATTCCTGCTCGTCCTCTAGTAGGTAAATGATAAAAACATAATTTTTGATGTGACATGCTATCCATTAAATCTTATTCATGTATGCTCATTGAGAAATGACGAATTAACAAATATTAACATAGCAATACTTGTAAGTAAAAGAAAAAAAATCATCAATCTTTCAAAGTATACGATCCTCAATGAATGTTTACCCCCCATTCTTCTTATTATATTAGCAAGGCATGGCTCCATCTTCACCACATTAATACAAATGTCAAGCACCACGGTGTCCAAGTCAGGCAATTAGATCGTACTTTTCAATATGCATCAACTTATTATTCTTAACGCAATACATGAGCGTGAGCCATTGGACACAACATTTAGGTGGAATAGAATATGGTGGTAGATATCAAAGGGGTAAAAAGTGGAGAAGATAATCTCACACCAACTAGGCGTACCAACGGGTGATACGTCTCCAACGTATCGATAATTTATGAAGTATTCATGCCATATTTCCCTATGTTTACAATACTTTTATATGGTTTTGACACACTTTATATGATTTATTTAGAACTAACCCGGACTGACGCTGTTTTCAGCAGAATTACCATGGTGTTGTTTTTGTGTAGAAAATGAAAGTTCTTGGAATCGCTCGAAACTTTTTGATGATTTTTTTGGAGGAAATAAGCAATATTGGAGCGAAGAAACACCAGAGGGGAGGCACCCATGGGGCACAAGCCATTAGGGCGCGGCCCTGGGGGGGGTCGCGCCATGATAGCTTGTGGGGCCCACGTGGCTCCGTTGCGCGTGATTCCAACGCTGAAAAATCCTATCAATCCCAGAAACCCGAGAAATAAACAGGGACTCTCCGTTCCGCCGCCGCAACTCTCTGTATCGACGAAAAACAAATCTAGAGACCATCACCGGTGGCCATCTTCATCATCCCGGCGGAGTCGATGACGAGGAGGGAGTAGTTCACCCTCGGGGCTGAGGGTATATACCAGTAGCTATGTGTTCAATCTCTCCCTCTCGTGTTCTTGAGATGGAGCGATCTTGATGTATCACGGGCTTTGTTAATATAGTTGGATCATATGATGTTTGTCCCTTGCTATCATGTTGTGCTGAATTAAATCTTTCCCTGTTAGATCTCGTTATGTTGGATTGAATATTTTGGTATGATAACACTTGATGTACGTCTTGCGTGTGATACCCGTACTGGCATTGGGGTATTCTATTGATTCACTTGATATATGTTAGGCATCAACTTGCGTATTCTGGTGACTTGGGGATCTATGCATAGGGGGTGATTGCACGTTTTCATACCACGTTTTCCGATAGAAATCTTGGGGTGCTCCCTGAAGTTCTTTGTGTTGGATTGAATATGATAGACCTGAAATTGTTTGATGCAGGTCGCATAATTGAAAGTGCGTTATATCGACTAGAGGGGGGTGAATAGGTGATTTTTACAAATTCGTCACTGAGGAATTACTAGATGAGGAATTTGCTAAGTGATGAAATACTAGCAGCGGAATAAGCGCTCAAGTGCATGTGAAACATAGCAGTAGCATAGTCATCATGATGAATTGAAACATACACAGAGCATGAGTAGCGTGAACGGGATAAGCAGGCAGAAGATAAAGTGACTGAAGAATTTGAGGTGAGGAAATTGAGAAAGTCTTCAGCCAAATTCTTCAAACAGTAACGAACAATTTCATCAACAGGTATACGAGGAAATGAAGGGGTTGAGGAAATAGAACCAGGTGCTCGATGAAGACAGTGATTTGATGACCCAGTTCCAACTGCTGTGATAGTCGTATGTCTGGTTTGGAGTGGCTTGGTATTTAAACCAAAGAACACATAGTCCCAAGACACACATCCCTAACCGTATTCTCCTTGAGCTAAGGTCACACAGTCCTCGCCCAACACTCGTGGTAAGTCTTCAGGGTAGACTTCCAAAACCCTCACAAATTGGTCACCCGGCGATCCACAATTGACTGCTGGATGCTCTAGACCATGGTCACCCGGTGATCCCCAATTGACTGCAGGATGCACTAGACCATGACGCCTAACCGTCTGGAGGATACACAGTCTTCAAAGGTAAAAAGCATTGGTTCGACAATGGAACAATTTCTTCAGTGATGCTCAATCACTTTGGGTTTGGTGGTTTTGGGTTTTGGAGTTTTTCCTCACTGATAATTTTCGCTCAAAGTCCTCGAGGAATGGGTTGCTCTCAAATGACAAGTGTCAAGTTCTCTCTCGGAGCAGCCAACCAGCTAGTGGTTGTGGGGGGCGGCTATATATAGCCAGGGTGCAACCCGACTTGATAAGACATAAATGCCCCCAATGATAGGACCGTTAGGTGGATAGAATATCTGGACAGCTGGCGCAAAGCACATCAATGGTCGGAATTTGAACTGTCAAATTCCTCAGGGCTTATCATATTCCTCACCCGTAGGCAATTCGCACTGGCGAAATCCTAACTCCTCAGTCAAACCAATTTCCTCAGAGACCAGAAGAACATCGTCTCTGTCACCGAGGATCTTGACTAAGCTGCGGGAGATTTCCAAAGGATTCACTCGAAGGATTGGGTTATGTTGAGGCTTTTTAGTTGAGCATCAGATGGAAATTTTTCCTTAGTATTACCTCGGCCCCCTTTAACAGTACGGTGTTTCCTATGACTAAAAGAAGGAAATGAAACAATAAAAACTAAAGTCATCACGCTTCATTGTCCACGTTCATATCTTCAAGGTCACACCATCTTCTTCATTTTCAAAGTCTTCAGGGAATACCAAAGTCTTCAGCAAAGTCTTCACCAAAATCTTCAGTTGAAGACATTCATTTTTAGGGCTCGATATTCTTCGAATATACCAAACTCCTCATCGACTTATAGAGCCTGTGTACACTCACAAACATATTAGTCCCTTAACCTATAAGTCTTCAATAAACCAAAATCACTAAGGGGCACTAGATGCACTTACAATCTCCCCCTTTTTGGTGATTGATGACAAATAGGTTAAGTTTTCAACGGGGATAAACATATGAAGTGTAAGTACCTAGTTTGAGGAATTTGATTGCAAGATATAGAGGAACTCCCTATGAAGATGTGCATATTTGAGGAATTTGCTTTGGACTGCAAATGCACATGGAAGGATAAAATCTTGGAGATCTCCCCCTCTATCTTGTAATTCATACACGCATTTAATATATATCATAAGGAAATTGAAATGCATGATGAAAAATGGGGTCTGAGGAAATTCAGCATGCGTGCATTAAGATACTTGAGGAAATAAGCATGCAGAAAGCAGTTCAAAAGTATCAGACCACCATCAGACTTAAGTTTACAACTCATTCAACAAAAGCTTCAGAAGAGCGATAGTTGTAACTTAAACAAAAACAGCCCAGATAAAGAGACCCGCTTGAAGACTAATTCAAATTTCTCCCCCTTTGTCATCAAGTGACCAAAAGGTACGAAATTGAGGACTAACGCCCCTGAAGAATTTCATCTTGAAGGTGGTGGAGGAGCGCCAGCGTTGTCGGGGTCAGTTGGTGGAGCAGGGCCTGCAACAGTGTCTTCAATATCGTCAGCTTCATCCGTCTCACGCGATGAAGAATATGAACTTGTCACCAGGTGAGGAACTTCAACTTTCTTCCACTTCTTCTTTGGAGGAATCGACGAGTCAAAGTCCATATGAAATCCCATCTCCTTGAGTTCTTCCGGAGTCTTGAGGTGAGATAGAATGGCCCAAGTGCGATCGAAGATTTCATGCACGTAGTAATGATTTTTCCTCACAGAGTTATGCGTCATAGTCATGTCATGAAGAATTGAAGCAAACTAACGCTTTACCCACTTGTGACTATGATCAACCTTCTGCTGAAGACTTAGAAGAAGCTCACGATGAGTCATCACACGAGGGATAGAAGCTTGAGGTTTTTGAGCTGAGGCTTTTGCAGCAGAATCTTGTGTAGCAGAGTCATCATTGGTGGAAAAAGATGTAGCTTTGCGAAACTGACCATCCAATGGACGAGTGCCTTCATCAATGACAGCCTTTGCTTTTCCTTCAATTGAAGAAAATGTCTTCTTGAGGACTTCCATCGAAGGCAAGAAACTGAAGTGATTCTGAAAGTCAGCCTTGAACGGAATTGAAGGCCTTGATCTGATGAATTTCATGATCCAGGGAGCATAAGGCTTCAATTCGAACGGTGACACTGCAATATTGGCCAAAGTCCTCATGAAGAAATCGTGATAGTTGATGGGAATCCCATGAATGATGTTGAACAGTAGATTCTTCATAATGCCAACAACCTCTTCTTCTTCAGAGTTGCGGCCCTTGATTGGACTGAGAGTTTTGGTCAATATGAGGTAGATTGTCCTTGGCACATACAGCAAATCCTTCACTAAGAAGGTGGTCCTTGGAGGTTTTCCAGGTGCCAAAGGCTTCATCATCACTTGGATCATGTGGTTTGGCAGTTCAGGTTCATCATAGATGCATCTTGCTCCTTCTGAAGGAATTGGAATTGGGACACAGTGAAGCAATTCGCTTGCTGGAGCAGTGTAGTGGGTGTTGCCAGACATCCAAACCAGAATCCATGTGTTGATATCAGAAGCTTCACCAGAAATGTGCAGGGTTGCATATAATTGAAGAATTAGCTCTTCATTCCAATCGCAGACATCTGCAAAGAATGGAAGAAGTCCAACATCATGAAGAACTGAGAGCACTGGAGTGAAGCATGGGATGGATTCCATATCCACATGAGGAATTTGATGATGTTCGAAGACTTTGTCCTTGTCAAACAGCACAACAGCATAGAAGTTCATCTGAGATGGAGTCCAGAACCTTGAGCGACCAACCCTTGCTGAATCATAAGGATTTGGTCCAGTGAAGAATATGTGCTCATTGAAGAAATTCGCCTTGATGTATTTGGGGCGCTTCGTGCCTTTGAAAGGTACCTTTTGCTTCGGCTGAAGATTTGGCTTGAAGCGCCGTCCAGTCTCGCTTGGAACAACGGGAATTTCTTCAGCTTGAGGAACTTGAGCAGCAATTTCATCACGAACATTCTGGACAGGAATTTCATCAGGTGATGCAGCTGGAATATCTTCAGGAGCAGTCATGAGGGGAGTGGACACACCGGCAGACTCTGTTTGAATTTCTTTAGCCTGGGCAGGAGACTGAGGAATCTGAGTGAGAGGAGTGGTCATTGATGAATTTGGGTGTGCTGCTTCCCAAAATTCATCATTGATGACTAGAGTGGTAGATCCAATGTCCACATCCTCATCCATTTCTTCAACACCGGCCTCTTCAGCAGTCAACTGAGGTTGGGGTGATGACACGAGAGGGGTTGAAACATTTGCATACACCTCTATTTCTTCATCAATCTACTCTGAGGAAGCAGCAGATTGAGTTTCTTCATCGTCCTCACATGGGATGACATAGTATTCACCAAATGGGACTATTTCATAGGCCGGGACTGATGAGATAGGAATAGCATCAATTGGTTCGGTTGAAGAACTTGGCAAAGTCTTCAACTTCTATGCACCTGAGGAATCTGCAAATGGTGTTGCTTTCCTTTTCAGAGCCGTTGCCTTTTCCGCAGACTTGGTCTTCTTCGCTTCTGATGTAGAAGGAAGTGTGACAGTCTTCACCCTTGATGATTTTGCTGGGGGGGCCTGGGGTGAAGACGGAGCAGTTTCTTTAGTCACGACTGATGCAGTCGCCCTGGCAGTTTCTTCAGGCGTAGCAGTTTCTTCAGCAGGCCTGTTAATTTCTTCAGGCGCAACATTGGGAGTTGCCCTGGGAATTTCTTCAGCATCATGAATTTCTTCAGCTGCACTTGCGGTTTCTTCAGCAGGCTGAGCAGATGTTTCACCCTGAGGAATTTGCGGTTGCTATCATGCTGCAACCCTTGAGTTATGATCTTTGATGACTTTGTCAGCAATGTTGACAAATTGGACCTTGGCACCTTTCCAGTCAGCATAGTACCTGTCAAATTCATCGCTGAGGCCTTTGATGTCCTTTTGGACAGAGATAAGTTAGTCATGCGTCAAATTTAGAACGTTGTTCTTCATGAAGCGCTCTTTCTTGAACTGAGCCTTCTTTGCCTTTCTGGCCTTCTCAAACTTCCACTTTTCTTCACCAATGAAAGCGGTGAGGACATGACTAGGACCAGGAGGGCGCTTCAAGTCATCAATTGGAGTGTTTGGATCGTTGTGCCATATGTCAATAAAGTCTAGCACAGTCCTTGGATCCAGCATGAGAGGAATTTGAGTGCCCTTTGCTTGAGCCACTCTTTCTTGCTTATTTCTGACAATGGCAGCAAGTTCTTCATCACTTGCTTCATCATCCTCAGATTTTGAGGGAATATTGAAGACTACTTGCTTCTTGTGAGGACTTGGCATGTTGCCTCGTCCTGATGTTGCCTTCACTTTCAGCAAAGCGGGACTGCTTGAGGAATGTGCTTGGGCTGATGAAGTTGCAGATGCCCCTGAAGCAATTGAAAAACCGACAGTCCTCTGACAAGATGCTAGATGCACTGGTGTTGATGACTTTGCAGCAGTTGTTGAAGATTGTGTAGCTACTGAGGGCATTGCAGGAGCCCTTGATGATTTTGCCTGAGGCATTTGCTGTGAGGAACTTGGGGCTGAGGACTTTGGTGCTGAGGATTTTGCAGTGGATTTCTTCACCCCTGATTTCTTTGGAGCAGGTGCACTAGCAGAGGCAGCAGTAGCAGAGTCCACATTGAATTGCCTCACAGCTTCTTTAGAGATCTTTTGAAGCTTTTTCTGATGTTTTGCCCATTCTTCAGGAAAATCCTCACCTCTCATGAGGCTAGTGGGATCAGCTGCCTGGTTGTTTGCCAATGGAGGTCTTCGGCAAGGTGGTTTCAGTGCAAATTTCTTCATGTATTTAGGAGTGACAGAGCGATATTCCCTTCATTCCTTCATCCATCTCCTCTCAATCTTTTGAATGCGAATTTTGCGCTTCCCTTTGGTTTCCTTCCCATATATTTCTTCATCAGGTGTGCAATACTCAGGATAGATATCCTCAGGGATCTCAAATGCAGTATTGGATGCAAGTTTCTTCTTCTTTCTGAGGTCTTTTCCCATCTGCCATTTTCTTCAGCTGAGGATTATGAAATGTTGAAGTTTCTGACGAAGTATGCGACTTTTCTTTAAGGAACGCTGCAAATGACTTAAGTTGATGAGAACCTAGAGATTCATCAGCTGACATTTGTACCTATGAATAGAGTATAGGTGCGAAGAATTTGAAGAGGTCATATGCGTTCTCAGAAATTTTAGCAAAAGAATCAAGTTTGAGGAATTTGACCATAGATGCCTTGAAGAATTTCACTAAGTGTTCTTGACTTAGGTTCCAGAGTTGTGCATATTTGAAGATCCACACAATTGTGGAATCTTGAAGAAAATCATAAATTAGCAAAATAAATCAAGAGAAGGAGTTTGTTTGGTGCTTCAGAGATGGATTGCTGAAGAATAACACCTTTTGAGGATTTTGTGAAAATCATCGGGATCAAAAAATGGTAATAAAACTAGTTTTTATTTACTGTATGCGATGAACACGACGAACAGAGAAGTGAAGTGAAGGATTTCGTCAGTCCAGATCTCCCATGCCCTAACTTGGCAGAGGGAGACAGCTAAAGCGGTGGCCGAGTGAAGACTTCCATGGCCGATGCGAGTACGACGACGGCGAGGTCGAGGCAGCGAAGCTCTTCCTCTCCGGCGGCGATGAGGTTAGCGGCGGCGCTAGGTTTGGAGCTCGGTAGAGATGGGAGTGAAGAGTAACCCGAGCTGGAGTAAGGGAGGGGGTATTTATAGCGGCGGTAAAAACCAACTGGTCCGAAGATTTTGGACCAGTATACCCCTGACCCTTGCTATCCACGCGACATGTGTCACCCACGTACTGTGTAGTGGAGATAGTGGAGGATCGTAGGTTATCCAGTCGTGGGAATCGGAACGGTTTGAGCAGCAATCGCCAAAAATTGAGATTGATTATTTTAAAGTTTTCGTTCACAAATTATTCAGCTGACAAGGACTTCAGTGAAGACTTTGAACGGGTTTCAAATAGAACGCATATGAAGAATTTGTGAACAAACTTGGTTGAGTTTAGCATAGAGGGGGAACGGGTCCGATCACATTCACTTAGATGAAAATCAACTTGAAGAAATAGCTATAAGTGAATGCTGTTGAGGACATTGAAAAACTCAATATATATACATATATATATATATACATATATATATATATATATACATATATATATATATATATATATATATATATACATATATATATATATATATACATATATATATATATACATATACATATATATATATATATATATATATATAGTCAATGAAGAAAAACTCATGTGAGGAACATCAGTTGACAAGTTTGATGAATTTGAAATTTTGAGGAATTTGCAAACTTGAAAAATTTGACAATTTTGAAGAATTTGCAAAATGAAGAAAAACTCAAACTTGAAGAATTTCAACTGTTGTTGGTGGCGTTACCCACATTATAAGAATGATGATTTCAGACACCACGTACAATTGTCGTAGGGTTCTGAGTATCAAATTCTTCATTAATTTCTTCACACTTACAGAGTTAGTCTTCATTGATTGAAGAAAAACGTTACTTCGTGTGTTGCACATCAAAGTCATCAATTTTGCAAAGTGTTAGGATGTGTGTCCTTTCAAAGAACATTCAAAGATTCTAAGATATTTAGCTCACACCGCAACTTGCAAAATCTCTTCTCATCCAAGGGTTTGTGAAGATATCAGCCAGTTGTTCTTTAGTCTTTACGTGGTCGAGGAAGATATCGCCCTTCATCACATGGTCACGAAGAAAATGATGACGAATATGGATGTGCGTGGTCTTTGAGTGCTGAACTGGGTTGTGAGCAATCTTGATGGCACTCTCATTGTCGCAGTAGAGAGGGACATTCTTCACGTTGATGCCGTAGTGCTTGAGGGTTTGCTTTATCCATAGCAATTGAGCACAGCAAGAACCAACAACAATGTACTCAGCTTCAGCAGTAGATAGTGACACGCAGTTCTGCTTCTTCGAGGACCAACAGACTATGGATCGTCTGAGGAAATGACAAGTGCCTGATGTTGACTTGCGGTCCACACGATCACCAGCATAATCAGAATCAGAATATCCAATGAGGTCAAAATCTGAGCCCTTGGGGTACCATAATCCTAGTGTTGGAGTGTGAGCTAGATATCGAAGAATATGTTTCACAACCTTGTGGTGTGATTCCTTCGGTTTTGCCTGAAATCGGGCACACATGCAAACACTAAGCATTATACCTGGCCTAGATGCACATAGATACAATAAGGAACCAATCATGGAGCGGTATACCTTCTGATCGAAATCTTTACCACTTTCGTTAGTGCAGAGTTGAGCCGATGTGGGCATAGGAATCTTGACGCCTTTGCAATCCTGCATGCCGAATTTCTTCAGGACATCCTTGAGGTATTTCTCTTGAGATATGACGATGCCATTGTGTTCTTGACGAATTTGAATCCCTAAGAAGAATTTGAGCTCTCCCATCATAGACATTTGATATTCTTCACCCATCATATAGGCAAATTCCTCACTGTAACATTTGTCAGTACATCCAAAGATAATATCGTCCACATATATTTGGCACACAAATAATTCATCATCATATGATTTTGTGAAAAGAGTTGGGTCAAGTGAACCGGGTTTGAAGCCTTTCTTCATGAGGAATTCCTTCAGTGTGGCATACCATGCCCGAGGGGCTTGCTTGAGGCCATAGAGGGCCTTGTTGAGTCTGAAGACTTTGTGAGGATACTTAGGATCTTCAAAACGTGGGGGTTGAGCAACATATACTTCTTCCTTAAGCTTACCATTGAGGAATGCACTTTTCACATCCATTTGTTATAAGATGATATTATGATGGTTAGCATAAGCAAGCAATATGCGAATAGCTTCAAGTCTAGAAAATGGTGCAAAAGTTTCATCAAAGTCAATTCCTTCAACCTGTGTGTAGCCCTGTGCCACAAGACGGGCCTTATTCCTCACTACCTAACCAAGTTCATCTTGTTTGTTGCGGTAGATCCACTTGGTACCTATGATATTGTGCTTGCGAGGATCTGAGCGTTTGACGAGTTCCCACACATTGTTGAGCTTGAATTGATGCAATTCCTCTTGCATGGCTTGAATCCGCTCAGGCTCCAAGAATGCTTCATCAACTTTGTTTGGCTCTGTGATAGAGACAAAAGCAAAGTGCCCACAAAATTTAGACAAATGAGAGGCTCTTGAGCGAGTGAGAGGACCTGGTGCATTGATGTCGTCGAGGATTTTCTCGATCTGCACTTCATTTGCAAGCCGTGGATGAGCAGGTTGAAGATTTTGTTGAGGCTGAGCATTTTCTTCAGCAACATTGTCTTCAGGTGTATCAGCATGAATGTCTTCAGCGTTGGGTACAACTTCTTCAGAGAGTAGTTGTTCTTCAGTAGGGATCACATCTTCAGTGGCCTTAAACCTAATGGATTCCTCAGGAGGCATTTCATCTAGCACAGGAGGCAGGTGCTCTCTTTGCGAGCCGATAGTTTCATCGAACCGCACATCTACAGTTTGAACAACCTTGTTGTGATAGGTGTTGAAGACTCTGTAGGTGTGCGAGTCCTTTCTGTAACCAAGCATAAAACCTTCATGTGCTTTCGGTGCAAATTTAGAACTGTGGTGAGGATCTCTAATCCAGCATTTAGCACCGAAGACTTTGAAATAACTCACATTGGGTTTCTTGTCAGTGAGGAGTTCATATGAAGTCTTCTTGAGGAATTTGTGAAGATATACCCTGTTGATGATGTGGCAAGCAGTATTGATTCCCTCAGGCTAGAAGCGACGAGGGGTCTTGTATTCATCAAGCATGGTGTGAGCCATCTCAACAAGAGTCCTGTTCTTGCGCTCCACAACGCCATTCCGCTGAGGAGTATAAGGGGCAGATAGCTCATGAGTAATACCAAGTTCATCAAGATAATCATCAAGACCAATGTTCTTGAACTCAGTCCCATTATCACTCCTGATATGCTTGATTTTGACGCCGAAATTCGTCGAGGCCCTTGAAGAAAATTGTTTGAAGACATTCTGCACTTCAGATTGGTACAGGATAATGTGCACCCAAGTATAGCGAGAGAAATCATCAACAATGACAAAACCAAATAAGCATGTAGTATTTGTTAGTGTGGCATAGTGAGTGGGACCAAAGAGATCCATATGAAGCAATTCAAAAGGACGAGTGGTAGTCATGATGGTCTTGGATGGATGCTTGGATCTGGTCATCTTTCCAGACTCACAAGCCCCACACAAGTGATCCTTGAGGAATTTGACACCCTCAATACCAATGACGTGCTTTTTCTTCGTGAGCGTGTGCAAGTTCCTCATGCCAGCATGTCCAAGTCGTCGATGCCATAACCAGCCTTCTGAAGCTTTCGTAAGTAGACATGTGGCCGGCTGTGGACCCGTAGAGAAATCAACAATATACAAGTCTCCTCTCCTAAAGCCTTCGAAGACTTTGGATTTGTCAGATTTCCATGATGACAACACTGCGGTATTTGCCAAAGATGACAACCATATCAAGATCACAAAGCATTGAGACAGACATGAGGTTGAAACCGAGGGACTCGACAAGCATCACTTTATCCATATGTCGATCCTTCAAGATTGCAACCTTACCTAGACCCAATACCTTGCTTTTTTCCTTTGTCATTGTAGGTGATATGCTTCCGATGAGAAGGGGCCAGTGGAATGTTCATCAATAGGTTCTTGTCACCAGTCATGTGGTTGGTGCATCCACTGTCGAGGACCCACTCAGTTGCTTTGGGTGTTTCATCATGCAGATGAATTAGTACAGCTTACGAACGCATATGCTTCAGAGTGAAGAATATGACTTCAAATTCATCAGATTGAATTTCATCACATAGTATAGTAAGCAAAGTAATGCGAGGACGTGAGAAATGAATGATTCATTTCTTCATGACTGGCTTGCGTCCTTTCAAGCATTTCCTCAGGTCTCCAGCAAATTCATCAGACGTTCAAATTCGTCTAGAGACCTGACCCTGCATAAGAGATTAGTTTGATTTCTTCACCACCCACATCTAGAGGGGTGGCAAAGAGTTCATCATTCTGCGAGCTCCATATGAGAATGGTGGCATTGAAGTAAGTGCACTTCATTTCACAGGATGGGGGTTAGAGTACTCATATGAATAAGCAGAGAAATTCTTCGAGTACTTATGAACATAATGGTCTGAAGAATAATGAGCATAATCATGACCCCTAGATTTTCCCTGCGAAACAGAAGCATTAGCACGAGAATGATATGATTTTTGACCATATGAGGAATTTGGTCCATGTGAGGACTTTGTTCCAACTGAAGAATTTGATCCGGGGTTCCTGTTCTTCACTGGTGGTGTCATGAGGACATTCACTTGGAGATTTTCAAGGTACCTTTTGGGAACCCAGATTTTCTTCATTGGAGGACCGTTCCTGCAGTTAGTTCCAACATATCTGGCAAATACTTCACCATTCTGATTTTTGAACAGTTTGTAGTTGGAGTCAATTGACTCATTAGAGGAATATGAAGATTCACAAGTAAAACTAGATAAAGTGGATGGATCTACAGGAGGTCCTTTTGCAGCAACCCATGAGGTTTTGGGATACTGCTCAGGTTTCCACTAAGACCCATCAGCATTGAGTTTCCTCTCAAATTCAATACCCTCTTTTCTAGGGTTCCTATTCAAAATCTTCTTTTTAAGCACATCACAAAGGGTTTGATGCCCTTTGAGGCTTTTGTATATGCCTGTCACATACAATTCCTTCAACCCTGCATTTTCGTCAGTGATACTAGTGGTATCCTCAGATGAGGAATTTGTGACCACTGAAATAGTTGAAGAATTTGCAGCAATAGAAGCATTTGAACATTCCATTGAAGAATGAGTTGTTTCACATTCGATGCATTTCAAGCAAGGTGGAACGAAATCTTCCTAAGCGGTACTGATCTGTTAAGCAAGCAAGGAGTCATTATCCCTTTGAAGATCTTCATGAGACACCCTTTGTTTCTCAAGATCTTGCTTTCTTTGAAGAAATTCATAAGAAAGCTTCTCATGATCAACTAAGAGAGCCTCATGACGACTTTGAAGGTTATCATACTTGGACTGAAGACTTTGAAGGTCCTTAGTCAAAGTTTGAGTATGATCCACTTCCTCATTCAACAGGTCATCGCTTTTGTCTAGCTGTTTCTGAAGCTTTTCAATGGCACTTTGTTGTTTAGTAGCAATATTAGCAAGTTTGGAATAGCTAGGTTTCTTGTAATCCTCAGATTCACCATCACTTGATTCAGAGGAGGAATGGTGTTTGAGTACCTTGGCACCTTTTTCCATGAAGCAATAGGTGGGAGCATAGTCATCGTTGCTAATGTCAGAGTCGTTGGAGTTACCATTTTCCTCATCGTTGAAGATGGACTTGCTGACGAAAGCAGTAGCGAGAGCTAGGCTCGCCACACCATAGTCCGATTCCTCCTCAGATTCCTCCTCTTCTTTATATTCTTCAGATTCTTCTTCAGACTCCATTTCCTTGCCAATAAGTGCCCGAGCCTTCCTTAAGTTGTTCTTCTTGTGCGATGAGGACTTTGAAGATGAGGACTTCGAAGGTTTCTTCTTTTTCCTCAAGTCATCAGAACTGTCATCCTTATATTTCTTCTTTCTAGACTCTTTTTCCCAGAGAGGACAGTCAGAAATAAAGTGACCAGATTTCTTGTATTTGTGGCAAGTTCTCTTCTTGTAGTCGCTTGATGAAGAATCTGATTTCTTCATGCCACTTCTTGATGATTTTCCGAACCGACCTCTCCTTGAGAACTTATGGAATTTCCTTACGAGCATTGCTAGCTCCTGACTCAATTCTTCAAGATCACCAAGGCTGCTATCAGATTCTTCGTCTTCAGATGAGGAAATTTCCTTTGCCTTCAAAGCACGAGATCTTCCATAGCTGGGCCCATAGAGGTCTCTCTTCTCAGCTTGTTGGAATTCATGAGTATTGAGTCTCTCAAGAATATTAGCAGGATCTAGTGACTTGTAGTCTCCACGTTCTTGGATCATCAAAGCAAGTGTATCGAATGAGGAATCAAGAGATCTCAGTAGTTTCTTCTCCACTTCATGGTCGGTGATGTCAGTGGCACCAAGAGCATGTAGCTCATTGGAGATATCAGTGAGGCGATCGAAAGTTTGCTGAACGTTTTCGTTGTCGAGTCTTTTGAAGCAGTTGAAGAGATTGCGAAAAACATCAACTCGAGAGTCACGTTGAGTTGAAACGCCTTCATTGACTTTGGACAGCCTATCCCAGATAAGCTTAGCAGTCTCCAAAGCACTCACTCTGCCATACTGGCCTTTGCTCAGATGGCCACATATGATATTCTTCGCTTGAGAATCGAGTTGCTTGAATCTCTTCACATCAGCAACGTTGATAGTGGGAGTGACAAAGGGCACACCATTTTCCACAACATACCAGAGATCGTTGTCAATTGCCTCAAGATGCATGCGCATCTTGTTCTTCCAGTAGGGATAGTCCGTCCCATTGAAGGTAGGACACCCAGTTGAGACCTTGATCATGCCTGCAGTCGGCATAACTAAAACTCCAGATGGTTAAACCAAAATCACACAGAACAAGGGAGTACCTTGCTCTGATACCAATTGAAAGTGCATTATATTGACTAGAGGGGGGGTGAATAGCCGATTTTTACAAATTCGTCACTGAGGAATTACTAGATGAGGAATTTGCTAAGTGATAAAATACTAGCAGTGGATTAAGCACTCAAGTGCATGTGAAACATAGCAGTAGCATAGTCATCATGATGAATTGAAACATACACAGAGCATGAGTAGCGTGAACAGGATAGCAGGCAGAAGATAAAGTGACTGATGAATTTGAGGTGAGGAAATTGAGAAAGTCTTCAGCCAAATTCTTCAAACAGTAACGAAAAATTTCATCAACAGGTATACGAGGAAATGAAGGGGTTGAGGAAATAGAACCAGGTGCTCGATGAAGACAGTGATTTGATGACCCAGCTCCAACTGCTGTGACAGTCGTACGTCTGGTTTGGAGCGGCTTGGTATTTAAACCAAAGGACACACAGTACTAGGACACACAGTCCTTACCGTATTCTCCTTGAGCTAAGGTCACGCAGTCCTCGCCCAACACTCGTGGTAAGTCTTCAGGGTAGACTTCCAAAACCCTCACAAACTAGTCACCCGGCGATCCACAATTGACTGCTGGATGCTCTAGACCATGGTCACCCGGCGATCCCCAATTGACTGCAGGATGCACTAGACCATGACGCCTAACCGTCTCGAAGATACACAGTCTTCAAAGGTAAAAAGCGTCGGTTCCACACAGGAACAATTTCTTGAGTGATGCTCAATCACTTTGGGTTTGGTGGTTTTGGGTTTTGGGGTTTTTCCTCACTGATGATTTTCGCTCAAAGTCCCCGAGGAATGGGTTGCTCTCAAATGACAAGTGTCAAGTTCTCTCTCAGAGCAGCCAACCATCTAGTAGTTGTGGGGGCGGCTATTTATATCCAGGGTGCAACCCGACATGATAAGACATAAATGCCCCCCAATGATATGACCGTTAGGTGGATAGAATATCTGGACCGCTGGCGCAAAGCACAGCAATGGTCAGAATTTGAACTATCAAATTCCTCAGGGCTTATGATATTCCTCACTCGTAGGCAATTTGCACTGGCAAAATCCTAACTCCTCAGTCAGACAAATTTTCTCAGAGACTAGAAGAACATCGTCTCTGTCACTTTGGATCTTGACTGAACTGCAAGAGATTTCCAAAGGCTTCACTCGAAGGATTGGGTTATGTTGAGGCTTTTGAGTTGAGCATCAGATGGAAATTTTTCTTAGTATTACCTCGGCCCCCTTTAACAGTACGGTGTTTCCTATGACTCAAAGAAGGAAATGAAACAATAAAAACTAAAGTCTTCACGCTTCATTGTCCTCGTTCATATCTTCAAGGTCACACCATCTTCTTCATTTTCAAAGTCTTCAGGGAATACCAAAGTCTTCAGCAAAGTCTTCACCAAAATCTTCAGTTGAAGACATTCATTTTTAGGGGTCAATATTCTTCGAATATACCAAACTCCTCATCGACTTATAGAGCCTGTGTACACTCACAAACATATTAGTCACTTAACCTATAAGTCTTCAATACACCAAAATCACTAAGGGGCACTAGATGCACTTACCATAATTTACCCACGGATACTTGAGGTGACATTGGAGTATCTAGGTGACATTAGGGTTGATTGATATGTATCATTGGTGTTGTTCTACTATGAACTCTAGGGCTGTTTGTGACACTTATAGGAATAGCCCAAAAGATTGATAGGAAAGAATAACTTTGAGGTGGGTCTACTACCTACACCAATTTCATCTTATTGTTCTCCGCTAGATAGGAAGTTTGGAGTGATTCTTTGTTACACGTTGAGGGATGATCATATGATTCAATTATGTTAGCATTGTTGGGAGATTGCACTAGTGAAAGTATGAACCCTAGTCCTTATTTCCAAGCATTAATATTCCATTTTGCTCGCTGTTTTACACTTGTTACCTTGCTGTTTTTATATTTTTAGATTACAAAAACCTATATCTACCTTCCATATTGCACTTGCATCACCAACTCTTCGCCGAATTAGTGGACCTGTACAATTTGCCATTGTATTGGGTGTGTTGGGGACAACAAGAGATTTCTTGTATTTGATTGCAGGGTTGTTTGAGAGAGACCATCTTCACCCTACAACTCCCACAGATTGATAAACCTTAGGTCATCCACTTGAGGCAAAATTGCTACTGTCCTACAAAACTCTGTGCTTGGAGGCCCAACATAGTCTACAAGAATAAAGTTGCGTAGTAGACATCAAGCCATTTTCTGGCGCCGTTGCTGGGGAGGTGAGTGCTTGAAGGTATATTTTTAGATCTTGCAATTAAATCTTTTAATTTCTTATTTTTCACTAGTTTGGTTTTATAAAAGTAGTTTGGTTTTATAAAACAAAACTACAAAAAATGGAGTTTAGGTTGCATCATTTGCTTCGTCTTTTTAATGTCTTTCGTGAAAATGATGGTTCGGAAAATTGTGCTCAATTGGTAGAGGAAGAATTTATGAAAATAATTAATGAGAATTCCTTGAATGATGATCATGATTGCAATGTTCCTAGTATGAATTCTCTGAATATCCATGATGCTAATGATATGCAAAGCCACAAGCTAGGGGATGCTATGTTTGATGAAGATGATATTTTTAGTCCCCCAAGTTTTGATGAGCAAATTTATTATGATTATAGCATGCCTCCTATCTATGATGATTACGATAATGAAATGTATGCTATAAAGAGTGATAGTAACCATGAAACTTGTCATCATGATTTTAATATTTAATGTGGTTATGTCAATCAAGTGTCTCATGATAGTTATTTTGTTGAGTTTGCTCCCACTACCATGGATGAAAAGGAATTTGCTTATGTGGAGAGTAATGAAAATTCTATGCTTGTGCATCATGAAAAGAATAATTTATGTGATAGTTATATTGTGGAATTTATTCGTGATGCTACTGAAAATTATTATGATGGAGGAACATAAGCTTGTAGGAATTGCTATATTATCAAGTTTCCTCCCTATGTGTTCAAAGTTTTGAAGTTATGCTTGTTTTGCATTCCTATGCAAATTGATTCTTGCTCCCATGAATTGTTTCCTTGCAAAATCCCTATGCATAGGAAGTGGGTTAGACTTAAATGTGCTTGTCATGATATTCATGATGCTCTCTTGCATATTTCAATTACTACTTTTTATGTGAGCATCATTGAAATCATCATGCCTAGCTAAAAGGCTTTAAAGAAAAGCGCTTGTTGGGAGACAACCCAAAACTTTTACTTTATGTTTTTGTGTGTTCACATGATTAAGATACTGCAGTAATCATGTTTTGTATCTTTTATTTCAATAATGTGCCAAGTAAATCCTTTGGGATAGTATGGATACTTGTTGATTTGATTCTGTGCAAAAATAGAAACTTTTGCCTCCAGTAAAGAATTTCTCTGATTTTACTGCAGCGTCAAAAAATTCTGAAATTTTTACACAGTATTTATATGTGAATTATCTAAGCTGTACTAATATTTCAGAGTTTTTTGAGATAGGTAAGTATGGTTTTACTACAGACCTTCACAGACTGTTCTGCTTGTGACATATTCTATTTCGCATGCATAGTTTGCTTGTTTTAGTGTTACCATAGCTTATATTCAGTGATATAAATTATTTAAATGGTATCATACAGTAGGTGTTATGTGAGAACAATTATTAATCTTGTCTTGATAGTACCTGAGTGAATGATCTTTATTTATTATACTAACCCATCTCACGAAGTTCCGTTAAGTTTTGTGTGATTGAGGTTTCAAGTTTTGGGTGAGACACGGATATGAGGAGAATAAGGAGTGATAAGAAATTAAGCTTGGGGATTCCCAAGGCACCCCCAAGGTAATATACAAGGAAGACTCAAGCGCGTAATCTTGGGGATGGCCAGAAGACATCCCCTCTTTCGTCTTCAACACTATCGGTATATCTTACTTGGAGCTATATTTTTATTCGTCACATCATATGTGTTTTTCTGGGAGAGTCATTTTATTCTGTTAGTATTTGCTTGCTGTTATTTATAGTCTTGTTTTTCAATTAAAAAAGTTCTAAGAACTGCCTTTAGGATGCTTGAATTGCATATTTGATGCTGTGTAATAACAGAAATTTTGCTGTAGTGTTTGAATTTTCATATTTTACTGCAACGTGGAAAGTTTCTGAAATTTCTACACATTATTTTCATATAAATTCTTTATCGTGTCCAAAATTTTCATAATTTTTAGAGATACATAAGTGCACTTTTTTAATTAATTGCTGCAGACTGTCCTGTTTAGACAGATTGATGTCATAGTTTTGTTATCTACTTCTCCTATGGTTTTCATGACTTATATTGGTAGATGTCGGTGCACTAGTACAGGGTACCTAGTGCCCCTGACTTATGCACAGGCAGTAGTAGCTGAGCCCTTCAACGTTCGTTCAATCCCAATGAATGATCAATACCAGACTCCAACAAGCCTGACGCGGCAGCCCAAGCCTGGACTGCAACGCGCTAAGCATGTCCCCGGCGCTTGCCGGGGACCAAGACATGCGCACCTTCCAGAAGACCCGGCAAGCCATTCCCTGGCAGGCGCGAGCTAACCAGTCACCGCTCCACCGCATCGCTACGCCAGTCATTTGTCGATGCAGTGTCGAGCCCTCAAGCGGCTAATCAACTCTCGCAAAACACGTGGCGACGCACCGGAAGACAAGTTATGCCCAGTTCCCGCCCTACAGCGTGTCAAGACCATAAGCAACGACCGGCCAAGCGATGGCAAGAACTTGCCGGCGATGCACCCCCGAGTGCCACCTAGGCTGGTAATCATGGTATTTTGTTCTAAATGCCAGAGTTAGGTATGATAGCTCTGCTAAGCTATCTAATCGATAGATAATGACTGTTTTGCCATTGTGGTAACCCCTTGCACTATAAAAGGAGGCCCAAGGCTACCTAGCTCATGATTCGGACCTTTGGAAACTTGTACTCGCGTAGCAGCTCTTTCCCCGAAGGCAACCCTTGCCGGGGTTAAGCGCTGCATGTTCTTCGTGTTCCTCTGATTAATCCAACAAAAGAAGGAGTAGGGTTTTACGCTTAGCAGCGGCCCGAACCTAGGTAAAATCATGTGTCGTGATCGTCGCACCATCTCACACTCTCCACTCTTTGTGCAACGTGACCCCCTTTGCCGAACCACAAAGGGGCCTATGGTCCCATAGGTGATCGTGAGCATCCGTGCCCCGACATCTTTGGCGCGCCAGGTAGGGGGCGTGCATCATTTGCGCGAACCCGAGTTCGTGAACGGCGAATCGATCTTCATCATCGTGTTCTTCAACAATGGCTCCCAAGAAGAAATCCGGTGCGGCCATGCATCCCTCCACTTCGAAGGCCCCTTCACACGTGGCCGCTAGCGCCGTAGACGCCGCGGCGGCTGCGGGTGAGGCGGGTATCGTGGACGACGCAGCCGGCGCAGGCGGTGACCCTGTCCAGTCCTTCATGGCCGGAGATGGAGCAGGAGACGTCGGAGGGGAGAGACTACAAATACAACTTGGCGAGCTCGGCCCCGATGCCACGGGCGAGGGAAACAATCGTTCATCACCTCCCCACCGCGGCCGCCTCGGCGGCGCCTGGTCCGGTGCGAGCCGCGACCCTTCGGCCGCACCCGTCGCCGGCGAGACTACTGGGCATGCACCTCGTGCGGAATGAGACGGAGCGCCGAGCGGAGCCGCAGCCCCGCAGGATCGCCCCCTGCACGCCAGACAGCCCCGACGAGTGGCGCACGGCGTCAAGAATGCGGCGACGCTCCTCTTGGTCCTACCAGGAGTCAAGGGACGTCACGGTCCGCCTCTTTCGCCATGTCGGGCACCGCAGAGGAAGCCATGGCGCTAGTCCAGATGCTGCTCAACCTTATGCCAACAGCTGGAAAGATGGATTAATGGAGAGCCACCATTCAGAGTTTCATTTCTTTCATTTAAGCCAACAAGCCCCAACATGCAGAGCCGTCGCGACGTACGCGAACAGCAGCAGCAGCCCGGGCCGGCGAGCGCGTCGAAGGGGCCACCCCAACGGTGCAATCTGCTACTTCTTGAGCTTGCGTTGGTTTTCCCTTGAAGAGGAAAGGGTGATGCAGCAAAGTAGATAAGTATTTCCGTCAGTTGTTGAGAACTAAGGTATCAATCCAGTAGGAGGTACAAGCAAGGCCCCAATCTTTGCACCTGCACAAACAATCAAACACTTGCACCCAACACTATAAAGGGGTTGTCAATCCCTTCACGGTTACTTGCAAGGATGAGATCTGATAGAGATAGATATAAAAGATTACTAAAACGAAAAGTAAAATAAAAGTAAAAAGATTGCAGCAAAGTATTTTTGATATTTTTGGTTTATAGATCTGAAAATATAATATGGAAAATAGACCAGGGGGCCATAGGTTTCAGTAGAGGCTTCTCTCTTGAAGTAAAATAATACGGTGGGTGAACAAATTGCTGTCGAGCAATTGATAGAAAAGCGCATAGTTATGACGATATCCAAGGCAATGATTATGCATATAGGTATCACTTCCGTGTCAAGTAGACCGAAACGATTCTGCATCTACTACTATTACTCCACACATCGACCGACTCCTGCCTGCATCTAGAGTATTAAGTTCATGAAGAACAGAGTAACGCATTAGGTAAGATGACATGATGTAGAGGGATAAACTCAAGCAATATGATGAAAACCCCATCTTTTTACCCTTGATGGCAACAATACAAATACGTGCCTCGCTACCCCTACTTTGTCACTGGGTGAGGACACCGCAAGATTGAACCCAAAACTAAGCACTTCTCCCATTGCAAGAATTACCAATCTAGTTGGCCAAACCAAACCAATAACTCGAAGAGACTTGCAAACATATGAAATCATGCATATAAGAATTCAGAGAAGATTCAAATAATATTCATAGATAATCTAATCATAAACCCATAATTCATCGGATCTCGACAAACACACCGCAAAAGAGTATTACATCGGATAGATCTCCATGAAGATCATGAAGAACATGGTATTGAAGAACATAGAGAGAGAAGAAGCCATCTAGCTACTAGCTATTGACCCGAAGGTCTGAGGTGAACTACTCACGCATCATCGGAGGGGCAATGGAGTTGATGTAGATGACCTCCATGATCGAAATCCCCTCTGGCAGATTACCGGAAAAGGCTCCAAGATGGGATCTCATGGGAACAGAGGCTTTCGGCGGCGAAAAAGTATTTTCGTGGCTCTCTTTGTTATTGGGGGAGTATTTGGGAATTTATAAGCCGAAGGTTAGGGTTGGAGGACCTGCTTGGGGGCCACAAGCCAGGGGGCGACCCCCCTAGGGCGCGCCCTGCAGGCTTGTGATGTCCCGGCAGGTCTCCTGCCTTCCTCTCCAAGTCTGGTAGGTTTCTTCTGGTCCAAGAAAAATCATTGCGAAGATTTTATTCCGTTTGGACTCCGTTTATTATTCCTTATCTGCAATACTCAAAAACAGGGGAAAAACAGAAACTGGCACTGGGCTCTAGGTTAATAGGTTAGTCCCAAAAATAATATAAAATAGCATATTAATGCATATAAAACATCCAAAACAGATAATATAAAAGCATGGAACAATCAAAAATTATAGATACATTGGAGACGTATCAAGCATCCCCAAGCTTAATTCCTGCTCATCCTTGAGTAGGTAAATGATAAAAACAGAATTTTTGATGTGGAATGCTACCTAACATATTTATCCATGTAATATTCTTTATTGTGGCATGAATGTTCAGATCAATAAGATTCAAAACAAAAGCTTAATATTGACATAAAAACAATAATACTTCAAGCATACTAACAAGGCAATTGTGTCCTTTGAAAATAACATGGCAAAAGAAAGTTATCCCTACAAAATCATATGGTCTGGCTATGCTCCATCTTCCCCACACAAAGTATTTAAATCATGCACAACCCCGATGACAAGTCAAGCAATTATTTCACACCTTTTATGTTCTCAAACCTTTTCAACTTTCACGCAGTACATGAGCGTGAGCCATGGATATAGCACTATAGGTGGAATAGAATATGGTGGAGGTTGTGAGGAAAAGGAGAAGATAGTCTCACATCAACTAGGCGTATCAATGGGCTATGGAGATGCCCATCAATAGATATCAATGTGAGTGAGTAGGGATTGCCATGCAATGGATGCACTAGAGCTATAAGTGTATGAAAGCTCAAAAAGAAACTAAGTGGGTGTGCATTATAATGAAAAATTCCCACTAGCTATATGAAAGTGACAAAATAGGAGACATCATGAAGATCATGGTGCTACTTTGAAGCAAAAGTCTGAAAAAAAAAGATAGTAGCATTGTCCCTTCTCTATTTTCTCTCATTTTTTTTATTTTGGTGGGCATCTTTGGCCTCTTATTTTTTTATTTGGGCTTCATTGGCCTCTTTTATTATTTGTAAAGTCCGGAGACTCATCCCAACTTGTGAGGGAATCATAGCTTCCATCATCCTTTCCTCTCATGGGACAATGCTCTAATAATGATGATCATCACACTTTTAATTACTTACAACTCGATACCTAGAACAAAATATGACTCTATATGAATGCTTTCGGTGGTGTACCGGGATGTGCAATGATCTAGCATAGCAAATGACATCAAAAAAACGGACAAGCCATGAAAACATCATGCTAGCTATCTTACGATCATGCAAAGCAATATGAAAATGATGGTGCATGTCATAACAAACAGAACGGTGGAAGTTGCATGTCAATATATCTCGGAATGGCTATGGAAATGCCATAATAGGTAGGTATGGTGGCTGTTTTGAGGAAGGAAATATGGTGGGTTTAATGCACTGGCGAAAGTTGCGCGGTACTAGAGAGGCTAGCAAAGGTGGAAAGGTGAGAGTGCGTATAATCCATGGACTCACATTAGTCATAAAGAACTCACATACTTATTGCAAAAGTCTATTAGTTATCGAAGCAAAGTATTAGACGCATGCTCCTAGGGGAGAGGTTGGTAGGAGTTAACCATCGCGCGCTCCCGACCCTCACACAAAGGATGACAATCATTAAACAAATCATGCTTTGACTTCGTTACATAACGGTTCACCATACGTGCATGCTACGGGAATCACAAACTTTAACACAAGTATTTCTACCAATCCACAATTACTCACTAGCATGACTCTAATATCACCATCTTTATATCTCAAAACTATACGCAAGGAATCAAACTTCTCATAGTATTCAATGCACTTTATATTAAAGTTTTTATTATATCCCTCTTGGATGCCCATTATGTTAGGACTAAATTCATAACCTAAACCAATTACCATGATGTTTGAAGACTCTCAAAATAATATAAGTGAGGTACGAGAGTTCAATTATTTCTATAAAACAAAACACCACTGTGCTCTGAAAAGATATAAGTGAAGCACTAGATCAACATTGCCTAGCTCAAAAGATATAAGTGAAGCACATAGAGTATTCTAATAAATTCATGATTAATGTGTGTCCCTCTCAAAATATGTGTGCAGCAAGGATGATTGTGGCAAACTAAAAAGCAAAGACTCATATCATACAAGACGCTCCAAGCAAAACACATATCACGTGGTGAATAAAAATATAGCCTCAAGTAAATTTACCGATGGATTGAAGACGAAAGAGGGGATGCCTTCCGGGGCATACCCAAGCTTAGGCTCTTTGGTATCCTTGAATATGGATTGGGGTGCCTTGGGCATCCCCAAGCTTAGGCTCTTGCCACTCCTTATTCCACAGTCCATCAAATCTTTACCCAAAACTTGAAAACTTCACAACATAAAACTCAACAGAAAACTCGTGAGATCCGTTAGTATAAGAAAAATAAATCACCACTTTAGGTACTGTTGTGAACTCATTCTTTATTTATATTGGTGTAATATCTACTGTATTCCAACTTCTCTATGGTTCATACCCCCCGATACAACCCATAGATACATCAAAATAAGCAAACAACACAAAGAAAACAGAATCTGTCAAAAACAGAACAGTCTGTAGTAATCTGTAAACTTCGAATACTTCTGTAACTCCAAAAGTTCTGAAAAAATAGGAAATTCTGGGCAATTTGTATATCAATCTTGTGTAGAAAATTCAGACTCATTCGACGCTCTGGTGAATTTATAAAATTCCTGCACTGAGCGCAAAAGTTTCTGTTTTTCAGCAGAATCAAATCAACAATCACCGTAGACAATCCCAAAGGTGTTACTTGGCTCAAACACTAATTAAAACAATAAAACACAATTACTACAGAGGTAATAATGTGTAAAGCACTCAAAAACAGAAACAAAAACAGAAATAAAATTTGGTTGCCTCCCAACAAGCACTATTGTTTAACGCCCCTAGCTAGGCATAATGCAATAGATCTAGGTATTGTCATCTTTGGTATGCAATCCATAATTAGCTCTCATAATAGATTCATAAGGTAGTTTAATTTTGTTTCTAGAAAAGTGTTCCATGCCTTTCCTTAACGGAAATTGGAATCTAATGTTTCCTTCTTTCATATCAATAATTGCACCAATTGTTCTAAGGAAAGGTCTACCAAGAATAATATGACATGTAGGATTGCAATATATATCAAGAACAATGAAATCTACGGGCACATAATTCCTATTTGCAACAATAAGAACATCATTAATCCTTCCCATAGGTTTCTTAATAGTGGAATCCGCTAGGTGCAAATTTAAAGAGCAATCATCAAGATCATGGAAACCTAGCACATCACATAAAGTTTTCGGAATCGTGGAAACGCTAGCACCCAAATCACACAAAGCATGGCACTCATAATCTTTAATTTTAATATTAATAGTAGGTTCCCACTCATCATAAAGCTTTCTAGGTATAGAAACTTCCAACTCAAGTTTTTGTTCAAAATATCTCATCATAGCATCAACGATATGTTTAGTAAAAGCTTTATTTTGATTATAAGCATGCGGAGAATTCAACATGGATTGCAACAAGGAAATACAATCAATCAAAGAAAAACTATCATAACTAAAGTCCTTGAAATCCAAAAGAGTGGGTTCATTGCTATTTAAAGTTTTGACCTCTTCAATCCCACTTTTATCAATCTTAGCATTAAGATCTATAAACTCCGAATCATTGGGACGACTTTTAACTAAAGTTGAATTATCTCCAGTACCATCTTTATCAAGATTTGTATTAGAAAAAGAAAGATTCAATAGGAGTCACATCAATCACTTTAAGATCTTCATCATTATTATCACGAGAACACACTTTTTCAAGCCATTCACGCTTAGCACGCATTCTAGCGGTTCTTTCCTTACACTCATCAATAGAAGTTCTCATAGCTTTTAAAGACTCATTAATATCACACTTGGGTGGAGTAGATCTAATTTTCAAAGAATCAATCTCAAGAGAAATTCTATCAACGTTCCTAGCCAAATCATCAATCTTGAGCAATTTTTCTTCAATCGTAGCATTGAAAACCTTTTGCGAACTAATAAATTCTTTAATATTATTCTCAAGATCAGAGGGCATCTTATTATAATTTCCATAAGAATTGTTGTAGGAATTACCATAATTATTAGAGAATTACTAGGAAACGGCCTAGTGTTGAAATTATCTCTATACGTGTTATTACCAAAATTGTTCCTACCAACATAATTCACATCCATAGATTCATTATTATTTCCAATCAAAGAAGACAAAGGAATATCATTGGGATCAATAGGAGCACTCTTACTAGCAAACAATTTCTTTAATTCATCCATCTTTTCACTCAAAGTGTTTATTTCTTCAATAGCACGCACTTTTTTACTAGTAGGAGATCTTTCGGTATGCCATTGAGAGTAATTTGCCATAATATTATCTAGGAGTTTAGTAGCTTCTCCTAATGTGATTTCCATAAAAGTACCACCCGCGGCGGAATCTAAAAGATTTCTAGAAGCAAAATTCAATCCCGCATAAAAAATTTGAATAATCATCCATAAACTCAAACCATGTGCGGGGCAATTTCTAATCATTAGTTTCATCCTCTCCCAAGATTGTGCAACATGCTCATGATCAAGTTGCTTAAAATTCATTATATTGTTCCTAAGGGAGATGATCTTAGCGGGCAGAAAGTACTTGGAAATAAAAGCATCTTTACACTTATTCCATGAATCAATACTATTTTTAGGCAAAGATGAAAACCAAGTTTTAGCACGATCTCGTAGTGAGAATGGAAATAGCTTCAATTTAACAATATCATTATCCACATCTTTCTTCTTTTGCATATCACACAACTCAACGAAAGTATTTAGATGGGATGCAGCATCTTCACTAGGAAGGCCAGAAAATTGTTCTTTCATAACAAGATTAAGCAAAGCTGCATTAATTTCATAAGATTCCGCACTAGTGGCGGGAGCAATCGGAGTACTAATAAAGTCATTATTATTAGTATTGGAGAAGTCACACAACTTAGTATTCTCTTGAGTCATCATGACAAAGCAAGCAATCTAGCACACAAGCAAACAAAAAGCAAACGAAAAGGCGAACGAAAAAAGGGCGAATAAAAAGGCAAATCTTTTTGGTTTTTTCTCAAAATCGTTTTAGACGTGGGGGAGAGGAAAACGAGAGGCAAATGGCAAATAATGTACATGCAAGAGATGAGTTTGTGATAGGTACTTGGTAGGCTTGATGTAGACCTCCCCGGCAACGGCGCCAGAAATCCTTCTTGCTACTTTTTGAGCTTGCGTTGGTTTTCCCTTGAAGAGGAAAGGGTGATGCAGCAAAGTAGATAAGTATTTCCCTCAGTTGTTGAGAACCAAGGTATCAGTCCAGTAGGGGGTACTAGCAAGGCCCCAATCTTTGCACTTGCACAAACAATCAAACACTTGCACCCAACGCTATAAAGGGGTTGTCAATCCCTTCACGGTTACTTGCAAGGATGAGATCTGATAGAGATAGATATAAAAGATTACAAAAACGAAAAGTAAAATAAAAGTAAAAATATTGCAGCAAAGTATTTTTGGTATTTTTGGTTTATAGATCTGAAAATATAATATGGAAAATAGACCCGGGGGCCATAGGTTTCACTAGAGGCTTCTCTCTTGAAGGAAAATAATACGGTGGGTGAACAAATTACTGTCGAGCAATTGATAGAAAAGCGCATAGTTATGACGATATCAAGGCAATGATTATGCATATAGGCATCATGTCCGTGTCAAGTAGACCGAAACGATTCTACATCTACTACTATTACTCCACACATCGACCGACTCCTGCCTGCATCTAGAGTATTAAATTCATGAAGAACAGAATAACGCATTAGGTAAGATTACATGATGTAGAGGGATAAACTCAAGCAATATGATGAAAACCCCATCTTTTTACCCTTGATGGCAACAATACAAATACGTGCCTCGCTACCCCTACTTTGTCACTGGGTGAGGACACCGCAAGATTGAACCCAAAACTAAGCACTTCTCCCATTGCAAGAATTACCAATCTAGTTGGCCAAACCAAACCAATAACTCGAAGAGACTTGCAAAGATATGAAATCATGCATATAAGAATTCAGAGAAGATTCAAATAATATTCATAGATAATCTGATCATAAACCCACAATTCATCGGATCTCAACAAGCACACCACAAAAGAGTATTACATCGGATAGATCTCCATGAAGATCATGAAGAACATGGTATTGAAGAACATAGAGAGAGAAGAAGCCATCTAGGTACTAGCTATGGACCCGAAGGTCTGAGGTGAACTACTCACGCATCATCGGAGGGGCAATGGAGTTGATGTAGATGCCCTCCGTGATCGAATCCCCCTCCGGCGGATTACCGGAAAAGGCTCCAAGATGGGATCTCACGGGAACAGAGGCTTCCGGCGACGGAAAAGTATTTTTGTGGCTCTCTTTGGTATTGGGGGGATATTATTTATAGGTCGAAGATTAGGGTTGGAGGACCTGCAGGGGGCCACAAGCCAGGAGGGCGCGCCCCCCCCTAGGGCGCGCCCTGTAGGCTTGTGATCTCCCGGTAGGTCTCTTGCCTTCCTATCTAAGTCTGGTAGGTTTCTTCTCGTCCAAGAAAAATCATCGCGAAGATTTTATTCCGTTTGATATTCCTTATCTGCAATACTCAAAAACAAGGAAAAAACAGAAACTGGCATTGGGCTCTAGGTTAATAGGTTAGTCCCAAAAATAATATAAAATAACATATTAATGCATATAAAACATCCAAAACAGATAATATAATAGCATGGAACAATCAAAAATTATAGATACGTTGGAGACGTATCACAATCCCCTCCGTGACAACAGGCCCAGAGGTAGCCGCAGCAAGCTTCGCATGCTGATGAGCACGACGAGGCGTCCATAGTCTCGTCTGGCCCGCGCGACCACCGGGATCAACGGCGTGTCCTTGAAGACCGGCGGAAAGAAGACGCGCGCATCACCATCGAGCGACGCCGGGAAGCGCACCGTCAATCCGATAGGTGCAACGGTCTAGACGTCGGCGACCCCGCGCCCAGTGCTGGCGGGTACCTTCCCTACGAGGTGGGTTGCCCTGCCTTCACTAGCGAGCTGTGACGGGTCCGCTGGCCGTCGACCCGGGCCTTCAAACCCGAGCTGCCTAAGAAATATGACGGGAAGCTGAACCCGGCAGAGTTCTTGCGCATATACACGATAGATGTTCAAGCTGTGGGAGGAAGAGATGAAAAGGTGCTCGCCAACTATTTCCCTTTGGCACTTAAGCCAAACATGAGATCGTGGCTGATGCATCTGCCGGAAAATTCAATTTCATCATGGGCAGATCTATGCAACGAGTTCGTTGGCGCCTTCACCGGTGGTCATCAAGAACCGGGCAAGCCCAGCGATATCCAAGTCCTCCGGCAAAAGGAGGGAGAGACCTTGAGGAAGTACATCCAGAGATTCAGCCGAGTGCACTGCAACATCCCAAAAATACATCCCGCAGCGGTGATTGCCGCGTTCCATTCGAACGTGCGCAATAGGAGGATGCGAGCCAAAGATGAATGTCAAGCTCCCCAAGATGGTTAATGAGCTTTACACCTTGGCGGATAAATGTGCTCGAGCTGAAGAAGGAAGGCGACTTCCCGGGGAGGAGGCGGGCGTCTAAGTAGACTCTGACGATGACGACGATGCCCCCGACCCGAAGGGAAGAAGCAGGAAGCGCAACAAGAAGCGTAAGGGAAAAGCAGTATTGGCTGTCGAGAGCTCCGGATACCTCAGTGCAAGCAAAAAGGCAAAAGCCAAAACCCCTGGCAAGGGAGCTTCCGTGTGCGCTGATTGCTGGGAGGCTGCTGCCGCTGAGAAGACCGGGAAGTCCGACGGGCCGTACTGCACAATTCGCCGCACCAAGGGCCATGATCTCCAAGAATGCCGACAGGTCGAGCAACTTGTTGAGAAGAAGAGGGCCGAGTATGAGAAGCGCGACAAAGAAAAAGGCCAGGACGGTGCTACCGGGAAAGGCCGTGGCGGCAGAGGAGGTCGCCGCGGCAAAACCCGCAGCAAAAGGAAAAACCCGCCAGAGGCCGCCAGAAGAAGGAAACAGACGATATGAGTGAGGATGAGGATGATGATAAGGATTCCAGCGACATGGAGTTTCAGAAAGCAACCGAAGCCATGTGCGTTGACGGGGGTGCATCCTTGCATTCCTCTCACCGGCAGCTCAAGCAGTGGGCACGCGAGGTCAATGATGTGGAACCAACTGCAGAATCCAGGAAGCCACTCAAATGGTCCCACACGCTTATCATCTTTGACGAAGAGGATCATCCCGACCGTACCACTACGGTCGGATGTTTGCCATTGTTTGTTTCTCCGACAATCCGCAACCTCAAGGTATCCAAGATGTTAGTTGACGGCGGGGCGGGATTGAACTTAATCTCCCCTAAAGTGGCTGAGAAACTGCAGATCCTTGATGAAGAGCTCGAAGCTACGAGTACATTCCAAGGAATCAACCCCGGAAGGAGCAGACCCAAGGGAAAGATCACTCTGCCTGTGACGTTTGGCAGGGAACTGAACTTCCAGACAGAGAGGATAGTGTTCGATGTCGCAGAGATCCCGCTGCGTGGACCAGATGTATCGTAACATGGTAGAAGCTGAAGCCACAGAAATCCCAGCTCCCACCAAGGACATAGAGAAATTGCAGAAGGGTAGCAGGAACACCGGCAAGGACTCTGGGAAGCGCGCCTCTTCGGAGTGTGCCGCACCCGACGATGACCTGCAGGGGAGTTCCGCTAGCAAGAAGACCAAGGCCACCTATCCCGAGACGAAGAAAATCCCGGCAAGGCTGGACGGCACTGGTGGCACGTTCACCATCAGTGCTACCCTTACTTGCAAATAGGAAAGCGCACTCGTTACCTTCCTACGGGAGAATGTCGATGTGTTTGCCTGGCAACCATCTGACATCCCCGGTGTTCCCAGTGAGGTAATTGAGCACCACCTTGTTGTCTGTCCTCATGTCCGGCCCGTCAAGCAAAAGGTTAGGAAGCAAGCCCTGGAGCGGCAACAGTTCATTGCCAAGGAAATCAAGAAGCTTGAAGCAGCTGGTTTGGTCAAAGGGGTGTTGCATCCAACTTGGATGGCAAACCCGGTGGTGGTACGTAAGGCAAATGGAAAATGGAGGCTTTGCATAGACTTCACTGACTTGAACAAAGCTTGCCCGAAGGACCCTTTCCCCTTGCCGCGCATAGATCAGATTGTTGATTCCACCACCGGATCTGACTTGCTCTCCTTTTTGGATGCCTACTCCGGATACCACCAGATATTTATGACTAAAGAATATGAGGAGAAGACCACATTCATAACTCCCCATGGCACGTACTGTTTCATGCGTATGCCCTTCGGGTTAAAGAGTGCTGGTTCAACCTTCGCCGGAGCTGTTCAGATTGGTTTTGGACGTCAGCTACACAGAAATGTGGAAGCCTACATGGATGACATTGTGGTCAAGACCAAGGATGAAGCCACTCTCATACAAGATTTGGAAGAAACTTTTGTGAACTTACGCAAGATCAACCTGAAGCTCAACCCTGAAAATTGTGTGTTCGGTGTCCCATCCGGCAAGCTGCTTGGGTTCTTTGTATCTCAGCGAGGAATAGAAGCCAATCCCGACAAGATCAAGGCAATTGAGCAGATACAAGCACCCAAGACAATCAAGGATATCAGACGCCTGACCGGATGTGTTGCCGTGTTGAGTAGGTTCATCTCCAAGTCTGCTGAGCGCGCCTTGTCGTTCTTCAAGATTTTGAAGAAGGCCGGCCCGATGAAGTGGACCCCAGAGGCAGATGCAGCGCTGCAAGACCTGAAGAATTACCTATCCTCTGCTCCCACCTTGGTCGCTCCTAAACCACAAGAGCCGTTGCTGCTATGTTTGGCAGTGAGAAATCAAGTGGTTAGTGCAGCATTGGTGGCGCAGCGGGAAGTGGATAGAGATTCAGGTGCTGCTGCTGATGCTACCGGGGACGAGAAAGAAACATCCACGGCAGGACTCGATACAGATCAAGGGGGACCTCAGCAAATGATCAACAGCGGATCCGAAGAGGTGGCAAGGAAGAAAATGGTGCTGCGGCCCGTGTACTTTGTCAGTTCCCTACTACAGGGGGCTAGATCAAGGTACTTTGGAGTACAAAAGCTGATCTTGGGCCTCAGCATGGCCTTAAGGAAGCTGCGCCACTACTTCCAAGCCCATGAGATAACAGTTGTTACCCATTTCCCGTTGCAACACATACTGAGGAACCCCGAAGCCACTGGCAGGATAGTTGAGTGGGCATTAGAATTATCAAGTTTCGGATTGAAGTATGAGAGCACTTCCGCCATTCAAAGCAAGGCGTTGGCGGAGTTTATTGCAGAATGGACACCCACGCCAGATGATGAAGTTCCAGAGACAATCCTCCCCGGCAAAGAAGCACCCAAGGATTGGATCATGTACTTTGACGACGCTTTCTCACTCTAGGGCGCTGGAGCAGGCATGCTCCTTGTTGCCCCTAACGGAGAGCACCTCAAGTACGTTGTCCAAATGCACTTCCCCCGGGAGTAAGCTACCAACAATACCACTGAATACGAGGGGCTCCTTGCCGGACTTAGAATCGTGGTGGAGTTGGGAATAAAGAGGCTGATCATCAGAGGAGATTCTCAGCTCGTGGTGAAGCAAGTCAACAAGGATTATCAGAGCCCGCTGATGGAGGCATACATGGAAGAAGTGAGGAAATTGGAGGAGCATTTCGATGGCCTACAAACAGAGCATGTGCCACGAGCAGAAAACTGCATTGCTGACCATCTATTGAAGTGCGCTGCGCAGAAGCTTCCTGTGGAACCAGGGACTTTTGTTCCCCGCCTCGCTCAACCATCAGTATCCCCATCAGCGATGTCCAAGAAGAGAAGGAAGCTGAACTCCGGCAAGCATTTCCCGGCAGAGCTTCCCGAAGCCGCTGGTAGAGAAGCTGCCGGGGAAAATCCCATTCTGGTTGACGAGCAGCTCCCTCCCGTAGAACCTCAGGTTCTCGCGGTTGAGACAAGTGCTCCAGGAGATGAGGAGACGCCTTTAGTTTTTGTTGTCGAGCCGCGGGCTCCAACCTAGGCGCAACATATAGTCCATTTCCTTCAAACAGGAGAACTCACCGAAGAGCAAGAGGAAGCCAAAAGAGTAGCCCGTCGGTCAAGTATGTACCAGTTTGTCGATGACACCCTGTACAGAAGACGACCGAACGGTGTAAAATTAAGGTGCATCTGCCGGGAGGATGGACTGAAGCTGTTGGCAGAGATTCATGGAGGAGTATGTGGTTCCCACATTGGATCAAGGGCCCTTGCTGGGAAAGCTTTCCGACAGGGTTTCTATTGGCCCACTACCCTCCAGGACGCTACTGAGCTGGTCACCAAGTGTGAAGCCTGCCAGTTCCATTCCAAGAACATCCATCAACCAGCACAAGCCCTGCAAACAATCCCTCTATCCTGGCCATTCTCGGTCTGGGGGCTCGACATTCTGGGCCCCTTCCCACGTGCTGTCGGGGGCTTTGAGTTCTTGTTCGTGGCAACCGACAATTTCACAAAGTGTCTGAGGTGGAACCAGTGAGAAAGGTGACCGCGCAGTCAGCTATCAAGTTCATGAAAGGACCGGTGTGCCGCTTTGGAGTGCCTAATAGAGTGATCACTGACAATGGCACCCAGTTCACGAGTCGCGCCTTCATGCAATATATCCAAAACCTTGGAAGCAAGGTCTCCTTCGCCTCTGTTGCCCACCAGAGAAGCAACGGGCAAGTCGAGAGGATGAATGCTGAAGTGTTGCGAGGACTCAAGACAAGGACTTTTGATAAGCTGCGGTAGAGCGGCAGGCGCTGTATAGACGAGTTGCCGGTGGTTCTTTGGTCCCTCAGAACGACACCAAATCGAGCTACCAGCCAGACGCTCTTCTCCCTAGTGTACGGGGCGGAAGTAGTACTCCCCACGAAACTCATATACGGGTCACCTCGAGTGCTTGCCTACGATGAAGTAGAGCAACAGCAGCTACGGCATGACGATGCCATGCTCCTCGAGGAGGACCGTCTCCGGGCTATGGTGCGTGCTGCACGTTACCAGCAAGCCCTGCGCCGCTACCATAGCCGCAGTGTCCACGTCCGGAGCCTTGTGGAAGGCGACCTTGTCCTTAGGCGTGTCCAGTCCGCCAAGGGTGCTAACAAGTTGACGCCGAAGTGGGAAGGCCCTTACCGGGTAGTACGAGTCACCAGACATGGCGCAGTCCATCTGTAGACCGAAGATGGCACCAAGGTGCTTAACTCATGGAACATTGAGCATCTTTGTAAGTTCTACCCGTAAGGCGCGGCTGTCGGGTTCAGTCCCCGGCAGCCACCTTTTGTACAAGCCTTGCCGATGTTGCATGTAA
Organism: Elymus sibiricus; assembly: GCA_039707655.1. Taxonomy (NCBI): domain Eukaryota; kingdom Viridiplantae; phylum Streptophyta; class Magnoliopsida; order Poales; family Poaceae; genus Elymus; species Elymus sibiricus. Next base: position 225,676,310 of record CM077665.1, on the reverse strand, counting down.
CCCTTTGTACAAAGCCAGGCGCAGACCCTGTGCAACAATAATGAAGCTAGACATTGCATCATATCATCATTTTTACATGCTCATTACGCATTTTTTATGACTGCAATGTTATCACTTTTGAGTTATAAAGATTTGCTAGAATACTTGATGAACCCATAATCTTTGTTATTGTTCTCACCCTACATGTTTGACCATCGGAAAAACAGGGAAGGGAAACAAAGAAACAAGGATGGCGACCCATCACACTCTAAAAGAGGATACTGCTTGGAAAAGATAAGTATATCGCATATCCCAAGTTCAGTGCCTTTCGATTCCTCAAGGAAATACTTAGTATCTTCCTTACTGCGGGTGGTGGGGTCATCCACGTGGTGAAAACCCTTGTCGGGATGAGCCGTCCCCTGTCATTGTTTAACGACTGTGGGGAGGGGCGGAGGCGCCGATACCGACAAGGAGCTCTGCCGGGGAACAACACCAACCTGCTGCCGGGGGCTCGTTTCCCCTTTTTAGGCACTCGTGGTTTGAACGATGACCCGGCAAGTAGCTCCGTGTAGCAAGGACAAAACATACCGATGCAATATAAATAAGGAAGGAAAAGGGATAGTACTTGCGAGAGAAAGACAACACCTTTTCTCATTCATTTCCAATACAAAATGGATAAGAAATTACATTCCGATCAGCTAAAATCTGACAAACGCCTACATTTTTTGCTTACAAAAAGATAAATGCCCCGTAATGCCTTTCTTGTCCCTCTCCTCCAAAGGATTAGGTGAAGAAGGAACAGGGGCAAAAGGAGCGCCTGGCCAGGATTCGACGCTTCCCAGCCAGGACCAGAGGGACGCGTCCGACGAGCAGAAGGGCCCTGTCCCCAGGCAGGGCGGACGAAGCCGACGGGGCGGACAAGACCGACAAGGGGAAAGAAGGCGGAGGGCAGGTGCAGATGGTGGCGCTGCCAGAGCCCAGTTGGTGATGATGGTGCTGTCGGGGAACGCGACGCGTCGAAGATGTCATCCATGCTCCTCATGCGTCGTAGGTTCCCGACCGCCATCGTCTTCCTCATCGCCACCGCTCGAGGAGACGCCCCTGCCATCGCCCAAGCTCCAGGCGCGGCAACCCGGGGACCCCACAGAGAGCATGGTCGTCCCCGGTGGACAAAGGTGGGGAATTCCATCCCCCGCCTTAGAAGAGCACGCGTAGATGAAGGACTCCCTCTCATATGCTCCTTCCAAAACGCTGCGGGAGGAGAGCTTCACCGCGATAAGCGACGACTCACGGCTGCAACCGTGTGCACGCCCGTGGCGGCCGAGCAGGCGGTTTTTCTCCATCACCTTGAAGAAGGAATGCTGGAGCCACGGACCGCCGCGATGCTGCACCTCCAATGTAGATCTTGGCGCGATGTCAACCACATGGCGTTCCGTCAAGGCTAAAGAAGCGGGCAGCGCAGCGGCAGGCATGCCGCCGCAGCTGTCCCCAAGACGGCCACCACCCTGCCCACTCCTCCATCCAAGACTTCCTCGATTAGCCTTCAGCTCAGAGTCGTCTCTCCATGACGGGAACTGAACATTGGTCCATGGGGAAGGCTCTGCAAACGCGCTCGCTAGGCCCTTCCCCCTGAGAATCGGGAGGGGGAAACGCGGCTCAAGACAAGGAAGCAGAAGGGCGAGCTCTGTGGATTCGGACTCAAGGAGGAAGAAAGGATGGATGAGCATCGCCCCTCGCGACCCCCAATTTATAGGGGAGGGCGCGGGGGCTGGCTCTCCTCCACTCCAAGGGCCGCCGCCCATCTCCACCAATTCCATCGCCCACGATCACGGGCGAACAGGTAACCGCCCCATTGCTCCAATCCATGGCGCTGCGGTTCCTGCCACGACCAGGGCTTTAAGTCACACGCGCCCATCGCTAACTCCCCGCTATGCATGCGGCGCGCGTGGCGGAAACGGCCTGAGGTGGTGGGTCAGTGCTGACCAATAAATTGGCAGTTACTCCCTCCCATTGCGCGCCTGTGCATAGATTTTGGGCCTGACCCAACGGCACTTGACGAGCGCGTGTGGGCTAGACCCGAGGGCTCCTGTCGGTGCACTAGTACAGGGGTACCCAGTGCCCCTGACTTATGCACAGGCGGTAGTAGATGAGCCCTTCAACGTTCGTTCAATCCTAACGAATGACCAAGACCAGACTCCAACAAGCCCGACGCGGCAGCCCAAGCCTGGACTGGAATGCGCTAAGCACGTCCCCGGCGCTTGTCGGGGACCAAGACATGCGCACCTTCCTGAAGACCCGGCAAGCCATTCCCCGGCAGGCGTGAGCTAACTAACCACCGCTCCACCGCATCGCTACGCCAGTCATTTGTCGATGCGGTGTCAAGCCCTCAAGCGGCTAATCAGCTCTCGCTAAACACGTGGCGACGCACCGGAAGACAAGTTACGCCCAGTTGACACCCGCCCTGCAGTGTGTCAAGACCATAAGCAACGACCAGCCAAGCGGTGGCAAGAGCTTGCCGGGGATGCGCCCCCGAGCGCCCCTAGGATGGTAATCATGGTATTTTGTCCTAAATGCCAGAGTTAGGTATGATAGCTCTGCTAAGCTATCTAATCGATAGATAATGACTGTTTTGCCATTGTGGTAACCCCTTGCACTATAAAAGGAGGCCCAAGGCTACCTAGCTCAGGATTCGGACCTTTGGACACTTGTACTCGCGTAGAAGCTCTTTCCCCGAAGGCAACCCTTGCCGGGGTTAAGCGCTACGCGTTCTTCATGTTCCTATGATCAATCCACCAAAAGCAGGAGTAGGGTTTTATGCTTAGCAGCGGCCCGAACCTGGGTAAAATGCCTGTGTCGTGATCGTCACGCCGTCTCACGCTCTCCGCTCTTTGTGCAACGTGACCCCCCTTGCCGAACCACAAAGGGGCCTCTGGTCCGATTGGTGATCGTGAGCATCTGTGCCCCGATAGTAGATATAAATTGTGGAAATGACAATATACAGTAGGTAATGTTGAAAATTATTATGCAATTTGTCTTGGCAGTATATAAAGAGTTGATTTATTCTTATGTTCACTAACCTTTCTCACGAGTTATTTTCATGTCTTTTGTGGATGAAGTTTTTGAGAATAGGTGAAACCTTTATATAAGAGGATGGAAAGAGATACGAAAGCTCAAGCTTGGGGATGCCCAAGGAACCCCAAGTAAATATTTCAAGAAGTCTCAAGCATCTAAGCTTGGGGATGCTACGGATCCCACCTCTCTTCATCAAACAACTATAGGTTAGCCTATGTTGAGCCTAAATTTTTATTCGTTCACATGATATGTGCTATTCTTGGAGTGCCATTTTTATTTTGTTTGCTGTTTGAATAAAATACTCAGATCTGATAATCTTTATTGAGAGAGAGAGTCCTCACATAGCTACTTTATTGTTTGACTACTCATTGATCTTCACTTATAACTTTCGAGAGTAGTTCGAAATTTACTCTTGTGCTTCACTTATATCCTGAGAGTAAACGTTGAATGAATTGAATGTCATAAATGTGAAATTATATATGCTTCATATGCTTGCCCCATGGGGAGTAGTGACTTCACATACTAGGAGTATAAGTGGTAAAATTTATTGGAAGTGAGCAAACATAGCATTGGTCATTTAAACAATTCATGAAAGAATATTGAAAGAAGAGAGGTTTCACATATAAATACACTATCTTGGACATATTCTATGATTGTGAACCCCCATTAATTATTTTCAAACTTGATCAAGTAGTTGACGTTGGACAAGGAAGTCAACGTAATGGTTATGTTTGTGTATATTCACGTAGCAGTTATATTGTCATGGATCCTCTAACATGTGATGCTTGTTTAGAACCTTTTGCTAACCAAAACTTCGTACTAAGTAGAAATAATACTTGTGCATCCAAATCGTTGAGCCAAGTTTCTTCCATCAGAGTCCAGCATACCTACCTATAACTGGTATTTCACTGCCATTCCAAGTAAATTTGCATGTGCCACCTCTAAACATTCAAATAAACATCCGTTTTGTGTGCTCGTACCGCTCATGGAGCAATGGGGCGGTCATTATCTTCCATGCTAAGCGAGTTATTCTCAAGATGAGTGTTTATTCGCTTGTCATTGCACGAGAGATGCCGTTAAAAAGGATGCCCAGTCCTGCATAATACAAAAATAAATAAACAAGAACCCCCCCTAGAAAATTGATTGTTTGGATGGTACTCGTGGATTTGACTAGCCATGGAATGTGTTTGAATGGTGGAGTGGGAGTAAAAAATTTAAATTCTGTTTGGGAACCGCCAATAATGTGATTAGCATGGAAGATATTGAAAACTCTGTTGTGACATTGACAGGAAAAGTATACCACTCAAAATTACATATTCATCTCTGCTTTAAAACAATGAGCTCTAGAACCTCTGCAAATCCCTGCTTTCCTCTACGAAGGGCCTATCTTTAACTTTTCATGTAGAGTCAACTTCTTATTCCAATCTATTAATTCTTTATTTAGCAAGCATCATGTGGTGGGGAAAGATCCAGACATATATATCCAGTTGAATATAGGTGATCATGATTTATTATTTGTTGACATTATCCCCTAGATAAATAAGTTGGGAGGCGAAACTTCAAGGCCCTATCTTCCTATGTGTTTGACTGAAACTGTTTGCTCTAAAAATATGCTTTGAGTGTCAGCAATCATGGAAGACTAAATTATAGTTGAGTATGTGGAATTTGCTAAACCAAAGCTCTTACATAGACCCTTCCTGAAAATAAGATGAATTGTAATTGTTTGCTGACTGAAAACATAGTTTACTAGTTTTCAAGAAAGTTTTTGGTCTATACTTTAACATGTGAATAACTTGCTACTTGATTATGGGAAGCTTTATGAGAAATACTTGATGCTTATGATGCTAGAAAAGTGGCTGAAATTATCCTTGACAAATATTATACATTATGCTAGCATTCACACTTCATAAATTATTTATTTTATCATTTACCTACTCAAGGACGAGTAGGAATTAAGCTTGGGGATGCTGATACGTCTCCAACATATAGATAATTTATGAAGTATTCATGCCATATTTGCCTATGTTTACAATACTTTTATATGGTTTTGATGCACTTTATATGATTTATTTAGAACTAACCCGGACTGACGCTGTTTTCAGCAGAATTTCCGTGGTGTTGTTTTTGTGCAGAAAATGGAAGTTCTCGGAATCGCCCGAAACTTTTTGATGATTTTTTCTGGAGGAAATAAGCAATATTGGAGTGAAGAACCCATGGGGCACAAGCCATTAGGGCGCGGCCCAAGGGGGGGGTCACGCCCTGATAGGTCGTGGGGCCAACGTGGCTCCGTTGCGCGTGATTCCAACGCTGAAAAATCCTTTAAATCCCAGAAACCCCAGAAATAAACAGGGACTCTCCGTTCCACCGTCGTAACTCTCTGTATTGATGAAAAACCAATTTGGAGATGTTCTGGTACCTTTCCGGAGAGGGGAAACCATCACCGGTGGCCACCTTCATCATCCCGGCGGAGGCCATGACGAGGAGGGAGTAGTTCACCCTCGGGCTGAGGGTATGTACCATTAGCTATGTGTTCAATCTCTCTCTCTCTCTCTCTCTCTCTCTCTCGTGTTCTTGAGATGGCACAATCTTGATGTATCACGGGTTTGTTAATATAGTTGGATCATATGATGTTTGTCCTTTGCTATCATGTTGTGATGAATTGAATCTTTCCCTTTGAGATCTCATTATGTTGGATTGAATATTTTGGTTTGAGAACACTTGATGTACATCTTGCGTGGGATACCCGTAGTGACACTGGGGTATTCTATTGATTCACTTGATATATGTTGAGGCATCAACTTGCGGATTCCGGTGACCTTGGGGATCGATGCATAGGGGTTGATTGCACATTTTCATACCACGTTCTCCTATAGAAATCTTGGGGTGATCCTTGAAGTTCTTTGTGTTGGATTGAATATGATAGACCTGAAATTGTTTGATACATGTCGCATAATTTACCCACGAATACTTGAGGTGACATTGGATTATCTAGGTTACATTAGGGTTGATTTATATGTATCATTGGTGTTGTTCTAGTACGAACTCTAGGGCTGTTTGTGAAACTTATAGGAATAGCCCAAAAGATTGATCGGAAAGAATAACTTTGAGGTGGTTCTACTACCTACACCAATTTCATCTTTTTGTTCTCCGCTAGATAGGAACTTTGGAGTGATTCTTTGTTGCACGTTGAGGGGTGATCATATGATTCAACTATGATAGCATTGTTTGGAGATTGCACTAGTGAAAGTATGAACCCTAGGCCTTATTTACAAGCATTAATATACCATTTTGCTTGCTGTTTTACACTTGTTACCTTTCTGTTTTTATATTTTCAGATTACAAAAACCTATATCTACCTTCCATATTGCACTTGCATCACCAGCTCTTCCCCAAACTAGTGCACCTATACAGTTTGCCATTGTACCAAGAGATTTCTTGTATTTGATTGCAGGGTTGTTTGAGAGATACCATCTTCATCCTACACCTCCCACGGATTGATAAACCTTAGGTCATCTACTTGAGGGAAAATTGCTACTGTCCTACAAAACTTTGCGCTTGGAGGCCCAACATAGTCTACAAGAATAAAGTTGCGTAGTAGACATCAACGGGCTATGGAGATGCCCATCGATAGATGTCAATGCAAGGAGTAGGAATTGCCATGCAACCGTTGCACTAGAGCGATAAGTGTATGAAAGCTCAAATGAAGCTAAGTGGGGTGTGCATCCAACTTGCTTGCTCATGAAGACCTCAGGCATTTGAGGAAGCCCGTCACAGGAATATACAAGCCATGCTTGTAATAATTAAAAAGTAATTCCCACTAGCATATGAATGTGACATAACATGAGACTCTCTATATGAGGAACAATGTGTCACTTTGAGGCACAAGTGTGGTAAAGGATAGTAGCAAAGTCCATTCTCGCATTTTCTCTCTCTTTTTTTATTCAGAATGGTGGGCTCATTTGGCCTCCCCCATTTTTATTTCCTCACTGGGACAATGCTCTAACAATGATGATCATCACACTTTTATTTACTTACAACTCGATATGATGAACCGATATGAAGATATGACTCTATATGAATGCCTCTGGCAGTGTACCAGGACGTGCAATGATCTAGGGTGAGACGTATCAAAAATATGATGAACTGCGGTTTTGCCACAAATACTATGTCAGCTCTATATGATCATGCAAAGCAATATGATGATGAACGAACTAGTCATGTGAAGTGATGATGGAATTTGCATGGCAATATATCTCAGAATGGCTATGGAAATGCCATGATAGGCAGGTATGGTGTCTATTTTGAGGAATATATAATGAGGCTTATGTGCAATAGATCATATCATGTCACAGGGTTTGGACGCACCGGCGAAAGTTGCACCGATCCTCAAGGTGAGAATGGGCTATGCACGGTACGGAAGAGGCTAGCAAATATGAGGAGGTGAGATTGCGTATGTCCATGATTTCACATTGGTCATAAAGAACTCATATACTTATTGCAAAGTTTTATTAGTTTCATCACAATTGCAAAGTTTTATTAGTTTCATCACAAATCAAAGTACTACTCGAATGCCTAGAGGGAAGATGCTGGTAGGAGTTAACCATCGCGTGCTTCCAACCCGAAACAACACTAGGATTTCAACGAGGAATAGAAATACTCACACATCATCACCATGCCTCTTTAATTTTTAGACTAACAAGAAGTTAACCTCTCTTAATATCGACACTTGTATGAATCAACAATTATGATCTCACACCTTTTTCATATTACCACATCAATATCATTAACCCACAATTTCTCTATATGTGATGCATGATGGTTTTGATTATCACTCATTGAATACCAAATATTTTTGGACTACTCTTATGACCCATGCAAATTACCATCACTATTTATTAACTCTCAAACAAATATAAGTGAAGAGCGAGAGTGAAATTATTTCTATAAAATCTACACGCCACCCTGCTCAAAAAGATATATGTGAAGTACTAGATCAACTGCTAAGCTCAAAAGATATAAGTGAAGCACATTGAGTATTCTAAAAAATTATGATGAAGGTGTGTCTCTCTCAAATAGGTGTGTCCAGAAAACGATGATTGTGGCAAACTGAAAGTAAAAGCAAACAAAAAAAAATGACGCTCCAAGCAAAACTCATATCATGTGATGAATAAAAATATAGCTTCAAGTGACATACCAATGGATTGAGACGAAAGAGGGGATGCCTTCCGGGGCATACCCAAGCTTAGACGCTTGAGTATTCCTTAAAATATTACCTTGGGGTGCCTTGGGCATCCCCAAGCTTAGGCTCTTGCTGCTCCTTATTCCATTGTCCATTGTGATAACACCCAAAACTTGAAAACTTCAATCACACAAAACTCAACAAAACTTCGTAAGATCCGTTAGTATAAGCAACATATTGAATACTTTAGGTACTTTTATAAATTGATTCTTATTTCATAATTGCATAATAGGTACTGTATTGTAACTTCTCCATGGTTTATACCCCCGATACAATCCATAGCATAATCAAAACAAGCAACTATGCAAGCAAAAACAGAATCTGTCTAAAACAGAACAGTCTATAGCAATCCATAGAGGACCTATAATTCTGCAATTCTAAAAATTCTGAAACATTAGGAAAACCTCGAAAATTTGTATAGAAATACTGCGTAAAAAATTCAGATCATTATCATGCGCCAGTAAAAAATGAAAATTCCTGTTTTGGAGTCAAAAGTTTCTGTTTTGTTTCAGCATCGATTCTACTCATCTTGTGAGTCATCCCAAAGGCTTTAGTTGGCACAAAAACTAATTTAAACATAAAAATATAATCATTACAGAGGCAATAATCTTGTTATCAAAAACCAACAGAAAGTAAAAAGCAAAAATAAAGATAACTATTGGATTGCCTCCCAACAAGCGCTATTGTTTTATGCCCCTAGCTAGGCATAAAGCATAGTTTCAAGTATTGTCATAGGCACGGAAATGATCCTTCATGCTATAATCATATTCCCTTATGTCAGAAGCAAGTTTTCTAACAGGTAAGCAAAAATAATTGAAGGGAATAAACTTCACAACACAAGGATCCGAGAGATCTATTTCAAGAGGAATAGGAGGCTCCACTTTAGGTTTCTCATAGGTGATAATCATCTCCTCATTGTATAAGTTTCGATAAAGATATTTCCTTACTTCTCTCTCAAGCTCATAACCCATTCCAAGTTTTGGTATAGAAAATTGATCACTATGTTCAGAAATTTTATCAACTAGGATATTAGGTGGAACCTTCTTTCTAAGGTTTTCATCATAAGCAACATAATCCATGGATCTTAGTTTCCTTATACCTTCCATCTCATAAAGAATTCTCTATTGGTGGGCACTCACAGTTAAACCTATAATGAGCAAATATATCTCTAGCCTCTTGCATGATATTGTCAAATTCTTGAACAAGATATATGGTGGCTAGACGTTTGGTAGGAGCTTCCTGAATATTAGAGAATGCTAGAAATAACCATTGTATGAAAGGTTGCATATGGACAAATTGTCTTTCCAACGGTGCTATAAGCAAAGATATAGCATCCGCATAACTTGTAGTTCTAGCAATAATGGAACCTCCTATTAATGGTAATAATCCCGCACAAATGAAGAAATCTTGAATCACACTTTTGCCAATAATATTTCCACTACCTATACGGAGTTTCTTTGTTTGCATAATGGGTTCACTTTTAGAAGGATCGTCATCTGCAAGATTATCAAGTTTTTCCTTAGCAACTTCATCAAAATTTCTTTTAGCATTCTTAGCACAAGGTGAAGTTGGATGTTCAAGGGCTTCCGCACTAGAGGCGGAAACACCACTAATTTCAAAATTAGACATGATAGCCACTTCAAGCAAGCAAACAAATAAACTAGTAACAAGCAAAGATAAATATTTTTGTATTTTTGATTTTTATGAAACAAACTAAGTATAACAGCAAATGAAAAGATAAACAAGTGAATGAAAATTTGTGTGAAGTTACTTGATAGTTGATGATGATATTCCCCGGCAACGACGCCAGAAAACCTTCCTGATACTTCTGATCTGCGTTGAGTTTTTAGTGAAGAGGAACGGGTAATTGTAGCACGAAGTGGGTTAGTATTTCCCTCAGTTATGAAACCAAGGTTTATCGAACCAATAGGAATATCAATCCTCAACCGTCTTCAGCGGCCGCACACGAAATAGCAAACGAATTGCAACCAACGTGGGTAGGAGGTTTGTTAATCCCCTTGATCTCGTTATTTGCAAGCAAATGAGGTGTGTAGATAATTGTAAATTGCAAAATGAAAAAAAAAGTAAATAAAGGAAGCAAGGTAATATTAGCGTTTATGAATTTATAAGTGAATAGACCCGGGGGCCATAGTTTTCCCTAGCCGCATCTCTCATGTAGGCAGCATACGGTGGGTAACAAATAACTGTTGGGCAATTGATAGAAAAGCGGATAGTTATGTGATTTTCATGGCAATGATCATGTGTATATAGGCATCACGTCCATAAACAAATAGGCTGAATCCTTCCTCCACCTATTACCATTATTCCACTCATCGACCGCTATCCAGCATGCATCTAGAGTATTAAGTAAAATAGAGTAATGCATGGAGAATGATTACATGATGTAGACAAAGTAAACTCAAGCAATATGAATAAACCCCATGGCTTTATCCTTAGTAGCAACAACACAAAGACGTATCTTGTCCCCTACTTTCTCACTGGGATATAGAAACTCGTCAGGTTGAACCTACCACAATGCACCTCTCTCACTGAAGATAAATCAATCTACTTGGCCAAAGCACATCGATAGATTCGGAGATAATTATGAAGCTATAATGATCATGCAAATAAGAATCATATTATATATCAGAGGTGACTCAAATACTTTTCATGAATAATCTGGACATAAACCCACAATCCATCGGATCCCAACAAACGCACCGCACAATAGGATTACATTGGATAGATCAAAGCGAAGATGCAATGATCATTGTATTGAAGATCAAGAGAAAGAGAGATTGCCATCTAGGTACTAGCTATGGACCTGTAGGTCTATGGTGAACTATTCACACATCATCATGAGGGCAGCAAGGTTGATGAAGAGGCCCTCCGGGATCGATCCCCCCTCCGACAGGGTGCCGGAATGGAGCTCCAGATGGCATCGCGACGGAACAAAGAATTGCGGCGTCATAAAAAGAGTTTCGGGACTGCCTCTAGGGTTATTGGAATACTGGAGAATTTATAGGCCATAGAGGGACATTGGGAGACGCCCGAGGGGGCCAGCACACATCAGGACATGGCCCCCCAGGGCGTGCCCTGTTGCGTGCGAGTGCCCTCGTGCGGCCTCCGGTCTCCTCTTGAGGTTCTCATGTATTCTTTTGGTCCATAAAAAATCATCAAAAATTTCGTGTCAATTGGACTTCGTTTGGTACTGTAAACCTGAAAAGTGAAAAACATGCAGAAAACAACATCTGGCACTGGGCACTGGGTCAATAGGTTAGTGCTCAAAAATATTATAAATTGGTAAACAAAGACCCAAAAAGTATCCTTGAATGATAATATATCAGCATGGAACAATAAAAAATTAGAGATACATTGGATACGTATCATACCCCGCCCTCGATCAGCTCGAGGAGCTCAGCTTTGAACCTGGACATCAGCACTCGCTGCTTCCGTCCGTGCTCCCCCTCGCGCCCACGCTGCGCCGCGCTACGTTCACGAAGTGCGTTACCCCCAATATTAATGCCGGGCATGCTCTTCATCTCCCTAAACTGAAGGACGTCGAGCTCATTGGCGTCAGCATCTCGAAGGAGGATTTCGAGCATCTGCTTGGCGGCTATACAACGCTCGAGTACCTTCATGTTCATTTCATGTTTGGGTTCAGTAGCCTCCACATTGCTACGACGAATGTCCGTATGATTTATGTGCATGGCTGGTGCCGCAACACGCTGTCAGTTGGGGTGTTTCATGATATGGTCATTGAGAATGGGCCTATCCTTGAGAGATTGTTTGTACTTGATAAAGAAGGTCCAACAAGAATCAGGGTCACAGACGCACTGAAATGGACAGTGTTGGGCTATTCGTGTGCTGAATTCTCCGAACTTGTTACAGCTGGATCCATATCCGTTCAGGTACAATAGTCTTCTTCTCCTTCTTATTATTTTACATCACATTTTATCTAATTTTTGTTGATCTATTTTCGGCTATCATCTAGAAAATGATTCCCATAGGCCTCGCCATGTCTCTGCGTACAGTGAAGATCTTGGCATTACAATCTGTCGGCCCCGATCTGGATGAAGTTGCTAGACTTCTTACATGCTTTCTGTGCATAGAGAAGCTATACAACCAGGTGGTGGTCCTTTCCTATTAGTTGTTAACCACAACGGAGTTCAATTTGTTGGTACTTTTATCCATCATTACAATGACATATGTATTATAATTTCCAAAGGAAATTTGGAGGATTTCAATACATAATTTTTGAGATGTTAATCATGAACGATTGAAGATGGCATGTCACTCTATTAGTGTATTTTAGAAATCCTGCAAATCAAAGCGGTCTGTAGTGTTCAAAATTGCATCCAGGCACTAATATGTTGTCTTCTTTTGCAGAAACAAGCAGGCCTGGAAGTGAAAAAAGTGTTGCAGTATAACAATCCCATCGAATGCCTTGAATTCCATCTCACATAAATTACTTTGAATGAGTACAGAGGCGCCAATCTAGAGATTAAATTTGCCAGGTTCTTTGTTCACAAAGCAAGGGTGCTCAAGGTAATGAGGTTTGCACTATATTTAGTTTGCTACAATGATTGGTTTGACGATCAGCGCATGCGTCTACAGCTATATGGAAGAGCCTCTGCAGAACCTAAATTTCATTTTGGAAGTTCATATAACAGATTATTGGAATGCAGTCTATCGAGCCGATATATGACTTCTCGGTGGCTGATCCCTTTGCAGAAATATTTCATGACAAAGATTCTGAAGAAGATGGACTTGATTTTAATATCAGTTTGAACCTTGTAATCTTTGAATTTGGGCCTTGTAATGATGAAATTTGAACTTTGTAATATTTCTGGTATTTGTGCTACAATGTTTGAAATGGCATTGTGTTCTTTTTATGTTATGCAATCATGTTCTTATAAGTATATATGTTGTTGTTTTGTAGACACATCATTGATATTCTCCTGTATCATCGCACACAATTTATCATAGTGAACTGTGTGCCCTCTATTGCACACATGTTGTAACGACGAATCGTTTGTGTTCTCCTATATCATCGCGCACAGTTTCTCATAGTGAACCATGTGCCCTCTATTGCACACATCTGGATCTCTATAACCGTTTGTGTTATTTTGGGTAATCGCAAACAGTTCATCTGGATCAACTGTTTGCCACATATCGCACACGCAACTCTATTCTGAATCGTATTTGATGGATCCACATCGCACACAATTCGCGTTATTGGCGATGGAGCTAGAACTATACCGTTTGCTATTCATGCTTTGCACACAGTTTGGTCGAAGGTTCTCAGATTGATGTGTCATCTTAGCACCTCCCTGCAGTAATGTGGTGCAGGTACAATAATCCCATACCTATACCTGCATGTTTCTCATGTGCATAAATTTCTACACATACCATGCCCAGCAGGCACAAATCCATGCCCATGGCCATACCGAATGGGTATCCATGCCTGACGGGTACAACCGGCATAAAAACACATTGTTGAAGGTGGTTGTGTAGTTTCTTGGTCCATTGGTGCCACTTACATGATTCTAGCGGTGAGGAAATGGTGATTGCGTGGAGGATGGGCGCGGGGTATTGCAGGGTATTCCTCAGTGGGTTTGACTAAAGGATAGAGGTGGACTATGTTGTGAGTCTAGTGCTTCCCAACTTATATACATAGACTAGGTAGCTTAGTGTTGTGATGCATGTTGGTGAAGTATAAATGCATAGCCCACCTTTCCCCATAAACTTGATCTTTTGGGTGAAGTGGCTAGTGTGTGCAGTTCTACATGGTATCAGAGCCAACATGTCTTCAGTTCAAGATCCGACTTGTGCAATTTGAAATAAAAAATGCAGTCCACTTTCTGTCCATGTTTAGTCCTGAGGGAGAAACACGTGAGGCGTAGTGTTGAAGTATAAGTGCATAGCCCCTCTTTCCCCATCATCTTGAGCTTTCGGGTGAACTTGCTAGTGCGTGCAGTTATGCATGTGACCCACCTATAAGATCATCGGGTCTGGTTTGGGCATACCCATGGGCACACAATTGTACACATGCCCTACCCTTGACTGCTCGTATAGGGTACATGGACCACCCATGGGCACAAAAATGTGACTATACCCTACCCATTTCTTGGTCAGGTTTCCATGGGTAAATTGTCATCCTTAGATATGACTATCTGAGACTTACCCACGCACAAACAAACACTCAAACTATTGTCTGTCCCTAGGTCTATTATGATCTAGCTAGTGGATCTGTCAATACACCTTGTCGCTCACACATAACATGCTCGGTCTCTCTCCCCTAGGCTACTCAAGCTATATGGGTGTCTCCCGCACACATACACACACTCTATCACTAAAAACATTCGCTACTCTGTGACATTTTACTTGTGTCACGTAAAACTGTTTTTAGTCACTAAATATGGTCTAGTGACATTTTTTGATTGTCTCCCCCACCGTCATTGAATTGTTGTCACAGAAAATAAAATCTTGACAATACCACTTTATCTTAGGTAATGACCCCAAATTTGTCACCGATGGCCATTTTCGTTGATGGCCCAGACTGTCACCTATGTTAGGCTAATCTATCATCAAAGATCGTTTTTGGTGACGATAAGCCATCATGAGTAATCGATCTCTAGGTTTGACCGGTCAAAGCTTCTGACAAATGGGGCCAGTATTTGCTAACGTAGCTGCTTCCATGTGGGTCTGCCATAGGCTTTATCACCGACGATGCACTTGAGTACTAAGTTAGGCATTAGGAAGTCAACACTGCTGACATATGGGCCCAGAAGACGCTGACGTGGCTGCTTACATGTGGGAACATTCATCATGTTTCCTGTGACGGTGACCATCACCAACAGTTATGATTTTGCCGTTTGACCGGTCAATGATTCTGACATGGGGGCCCAATGTAGTGCTCACGTGGATGCTGGCAAGAGGCTCCGTACGTGGGTGACATGGCTTCTTACATGTGGGACCATTCGCTGGTGACGTAGTGCATAACTGTCACAGTTTGTAGGCGCGGTAAATTTGTTTTATACTGCAATTGGCGAGCATATTTGATACAAAATTGTCTCTCAAACTTTTTGAGATATTACAATAGGCAACCATGGGACAAAGTCACAAAATGAAATAAGACAACTAATGCAGTTTCATCACCTCGAAACAATGCACCAGATGATGGCAGTTTCAGCTATGGGCAAACAACCTCAAGTTCTTTGGCATAGACTTTAAGTGCAATCGTGGTAGACTAAAATTATTAATGAAGTGCTGCCAAGGAAGTTTTTAGAGCCTTAATTTCGTCCAGCTTGTGCGGCAGGGTCTTCTTGAGAGCTTCAAGTATTTCCTACTGGTGTATAAGGGTACTATTCACGGATTTAAGATCACGAGACATAAGTTCGTAAAATTTAATGTCACACTACCAGTAAGATACTGTAAAATAAAGTGTACCAGAGATGTAGATTTTGGCTCCTCTATTCACGAAGCAATCTTTGGGGTGACAACTCCAGCCTCTGAACTATTAACAATGTCCGCATCTTCAACTTCCTCGTCTGAAGAGATACCCCCTTTTTCCTACAAAATTTTACTTGCCCCCATACAAGTTCCCATGCTATAGAATGGATAAGCTCTAAAACAACGGGTTCTAGACCATTTTCCTTCAATATTTGTAACAATCGAGCTGAATTCTCCTTGACATCTAGATTCCTAGACTTCTCATACTCCTCAATTTTCCTGAAGTATGATAACAAAGACGAAAGGATCAAAAATATACAACCTGAACACGTAATCACACACCCTCAAGTAGAACAACACATAAGTAGACTGGCTCTATGAATGTAAAATGACTTTATTTTTAACCAGGAATCAAAGTATAAACATAATTTCAAATGACTATTTTTTTGAAGTAAATTAATGCATCTCTTGCCGATTTCTTAAAAATGTAGGCCGTTATATGGACCCTTATCACTTATGTGGACCTATATTTGAACATCCATAGCTCAGTTTGATTCAAACTATATTTCAAACACGAATATAACCATGAATATAATAATTTAGTTCAAATTGCGTTGCACATTACTAATTTAAACTAGTCCAACGAAAGGTCGATCACTTACGCCTCAGACCCCTCCTCCCGGACAGCCTGGCCTCCTCGACATTGTGAACTCCCTTCTGGTACAGCTCGAGCAGCCAACGCTCCTTGGCGACGAGCTCCAGATGCATTCGCCAAAGGTCAACCATGTACTCTTTGTATGTGCGCACCATGTCGAGCTACTATAGCGCCTCCGGTTCTCCCATAGCTCGGGGTGGGAAACCACTCGATGGTCAATTTGGACGGGCATCGGGATGTCACATATGCTAATGGGTGTCAGGGCACGGATGCACATGATCACCTATGGAACCAGAAGTCCCTTGTGGTTCGACAAGGAGAGGTCACGTAGCACAAAGAGCGGAGACCATGAGGCAGCACGACGTTCGGACGCTGGTGTTTTTACCCAGGTTCGGGCCGCTGTGAAGCGTAAAACCCTACTCCTGCTTTTAGTGGATTGATCAGTAGAACACGGAGATCACGCAGTGCTCAAACCCGGCAAGGGTTGCCGCCGGGGGGAGGTGCTACGCGAGTACAAGTGTCCAAAGGTCTGAATCTTGAGCTAGGTTGCATTGGGTCTCCTTTTATAGGGCAAGGGGCAACCACAGTGGCAAAACAATCTTTATCTAGCGATTAGATAGCTAACTGAGCTATCATACCTAACTCAGGCATTTAGGACAAAATACCATGATTGCTAGTTGAGGTGGCGCTCGGGGGTGCATCCCCGGCAAGCTCTTGCCACCGCTTGGCTGGTCATTCCTTAGTGTATTGACACGCTTCTGGATGGGTGTCAACTGGGCATAATCCGTCTTCCGGTGCGTCTCCACATGCTTGGCGAGAGTCACTTAGCCACCTGAGGTCTTGACACTGCATCGATAAGTGACTGGCGTCGTGATGCGGTGGAGCGGCGGCCGATCAGCTGGCGCCTGCCGGGGGATGGCTTGCCGAGTCTTCCTGAAGATGTGCGTGCGTTGGTCCCTGACAGGAGCCGGGGACGTGGCTGCCGTGCCTTTGGCCCCTCCTAGACCGTTGTGCTGGTCTTGCCGGCGTTTTCTTGACCTTCTTTAGGTCGTTGCTGCCGGGGTCTGGGTCTTGAATGTTTGCTTGGTGGTGTGGTAGCTTTTCCCGGCGGGCTCAGGCCACGGAGTCCGGAGGCTTATTGTCCATGTGTGGCACCCCGATAGAGGGCCGACGCACGCCAGTCCCAGGATAAGACCTGGCGCACGTCAAAGACATGATACAGCAATTCCAGGAACAAAATGGCTTTATTAAATATAATGGAGTATTACAATACTGTTGCTTACAACAATATGCAGAGCTCCAAGGCTAACTAAAGGATAGCAGAGGTCTAGGTCCAGCGGCAATGACGTCTCTGGCTGGGCTCCATAACGCACAGGACTGGCTAGGTTACGATCTAGCACGACGGATCTTCTCCTGCAACTGACCACGTGCAAGGCCAGGTGAGTACTTTGAATGTACTCGCAAGACAACCAAATACATAGCAACCAAACAAACAGATGACAAAGCATGCCCTATGCTATGCATGAATTAATCCTAAGCATGGCATGAATGCTAACAAGGCAAGCATAGATTAAGCATGGCATATCATGGATCAGGCAAGTAATCTATGGCAAGATCGCACTAAATGCTTAGAATACTTACTGTACTGGATACCAACTTACTCTCTTCTGGGTTGTTCCACAACCCTCGACATACTCATGATCTAACCTGAACTGATCCAAATCCAATCCAAATCATGTGGTCATCCGACCACTCATCATCTAGCCATTCCTTGGCTAACCTATCATATTCCTGACATCATCTGACGTCTACCCAAGATGAGTTCTTCCATCATTATCATCATTGTTACGGTTGACCACCTAGTGAGGTCTGGACGGGCTGTCCATTACCGTGGACGCAGCTATTCGAATAGATTTTACACTCTGCAGAGGTTGCGCACTTTACCCACACCATGAATCACCTGGCCTCGCGATCCCACTCGGGTGGACCAGCGTCGCTTCAACGAAACCTGCCTGACCCGTGACTCTTTCATCGTACCACCGGCACTCTTCCTCCCCCGGAGGTCAGCCTTGGGTGGCCCATGTGTCCTCATGACACCTGCCACCATCGTGGCCAAACTAGGTAATCCCAAACGGGGATTACTGTCCCAAACGGGGACTCCCGGGCTAAACACTCAACAACTGGGCTCACAGTGTTATCACCGCCTACCTGATCAGGGTAGCACGCGTGCATAACCCTCCCTCTTTGGAGGTACCGGTGAAAGAGCACGCGATCAGACCAAGTCAAGGCCGTCCCATACCAGCAAATGTGGTTGCACGGATAAGCCCGGACAGGTGACTCGAGATCAACCACTATGCTCACTTCATTACTCCAACTCAACATATCCATCATTGTACTATTCCACTGACAATAATAAATGCTCACATAGCAAGATCATAGTGCTGATAAACATGGCATGAGATTAACCATAATACTAACATGGCAATGCTATTAACCATATCATTATTATGGCAATATGGAAATAAGACATGGCACTAGATGAATGGAAATGCTAGGGTCTAATACCGATGTCACCACCGGTGTATGCAAGTGCAGCCTAACAGGCGCTACAGATAAACACACACAGGTGCGAGCAAAGTCATCACGCAAGTCCGGAGCTCATGGTAAGAGGTTGGCTTGCCTGGGGGTCAACGAGTACGCCGGAAGGAAGAGCGATCACCTCGCGGAAGAATTCGCCGGAAAGGGTTCTCTCTCATAGGGCTAGATCGGAAGGCAAGGGCAAAATGGTTATTCCTACTTTGTGAACACATTATGGAAATGATTCTATCGGAACGGGCTCGACGAGACGAAAGCGTGGGCGCTGGTTTCACCTGATTCCGAGCTACGGTCGCGGAGAAACGGACGTTCGTTCGTTAGGCGGTGAAATGGACAGAATAGTGTCCATTTCAGCTTTAACGGGTGAACGTTCATAAAATAACCCCTTCGGCCGTCGGCTGAGAAAATGAAAGCGTATTTCTGCGATTATGCTTTCACTACAGAGAAAACGTACTTCCCTCTGAGGCTGCGGGAGAATACGCTTCTCGAACAGGAAAGCGTATTCATGGAATTACGCCTTCACTTAAAACCGACTGGGCCCGGGTTGACTTTTCTTTCTCCAGCTGACACGTGGGCCCTGCCTCATCTCTTCCGCTCTCCTCCACCCGGTCATCTTCTTCCCCCGATCGGAGACAGGGAAGTGGTCCGGAACGCTCGGCCGGCAACGATGCCGACGATTGGCAGTACGGGAGTGCCTGCCGCCGGGCTCTTTGGATCCGGCACACCACACCGCGTCCAGAGATGGTCGCAGGGCTACGCGAGCTGGCCGGTAGCGCCGTTGCCATGGACCAGAGCTCGGCGGTGCACGGGCATCGGTGGAGCCGCTTCAGCAGTGCTTCCCCGAGGGAGCTGAAGGTGGCAGCGGCTTCGACTACTCTGGTGGATGCTGTGGCTGAGCACGGGAGAGGCGGGGTGCTCACTGGCGTTGCGTGGGGCGGGTGGATCGACGGCGAGACCGGGGCCATTGGAGGGGCAGGGAGCTTCGGGGCTCGATGGGGAAGGGCTGGGGTTCGATGCCGGTCGGGAGGGGCTCGGGCACGCTACTTATAGCCGTGGGGGAAAGCTCGAGAAGAAGCAGGACGGCGGCCGGAGCTTCGGGCAGGCGGCAAAAGCTTCGGGAGGGTGACAGAGGCGGCCACGGCTAGGGAACGAAGGGGTAGGGTGTTCCAGAGGGTTCATGCGCGCGATGGGGAGCTCCTAGACACTCCCGGACGGGCTGGAACCAGCTGGAGGTCCGCTCCCGACGAGTCAATGCACAGAGCACGGTTTTGGCGCGCTCTGCACGTTGTCACCGCGTGGCCACGGCGTTGCCACGCCCTGCTCGACGCCAAACCATGTCTAGGGTCTTCTCCAAGCTTCGCTGACTTGACCTATGCGGCTGACTTGCTCCAGACAGGTCTGAGGTGACTGATCCAAGGTCAAATAGTCCCCTACAGCACACTGTTTGTGCTGTGGTGTGGTCACCTCAATACACCTCTTGGCCTGATCTTGGGCAGAGGTCAATCATCTACTAAGGTCATCATCTTGGCAAAGATTCAGCTCCCCTGGACCAATCTAGATAGTACCTCCTTTGCAAAGTGCCAGACTGGACAGAATTGAAGATGAGGATGCTGGGAAAAAATTGCTACATAGATTTGGATGATTTTTGGAGGAGATCAATGATTTAGGCATATGGAGGCACTGTAAAGATTTCATACCATTTGCATAATTAGAAATGGTACTTCCTTCACAATGCTCCAATCTGGACAGAAACTTGGATAATTTGCTGAGGAAGATTGGCTAGATGGAATGGGCTAATTTTTGGAGGACAACGGTAATTTATCATGATGAATCACCCTGTAAAATTATAGCCCAAGGAGACCAAGGAATCAAGCACTTCCTATGCAAACAGGAAATCTGGACAGAATTTGTAGAGTGATGTGGCCAAACTAGGTAATCCCAAACGGGGATTACTGTCCCAAACGGGGACTCCCGGGCTAAACACTCAACAACTGGGCTCACAGTGTTATCACCGCCTACCTGATCAGGGTAGCACGCGTGCATAACCCTCCCTCTTTGGAGGTACCGGTGAAAGAGCACGCGATCAGACCAAGTCAAGGCCGTCCCATACCGGCAAATGTGGTTGCACGGATAAGCCTGGACAGGTGACTCGAGATCAACCACTATGCTCACTTCATTACTCCAACTCAACATATCCATCATTGTACTATTCCACTGACAATAATAAATGCTCATATAGCAAGATCATAGTGCTGATAATCATGGCATGAGATTAACCATAATACTAACATGGCAATGCTATTAACCATATCATTATTATGGCAATATGGAAATAAGATATGGCACTAGATGAATGGAAATGCTAGGGTCTAATACCGATGTCACCACCGGTGTATGCAAGTGCAGCCTAACAGGCGCTATAGATAAACACACACAGGTGCGAGCACAGTCATCACGCAAGTCCGGAGCTCATGGCAAGAGGTTGGCTTGCCTGGGGGTCGACGAATACGCCGGAAGGAAGAGCGATCACCTCGCGGAAGAATTCGTCGGAAAGGGTTCTCTCTCAGAGGGCTCGATCAGAAGGCAAGGGAAAAATGGTTATTTCTACTGTGTGAACACATTATGGAAATGATGCTATCGGAACGGGCTCGACAAGACGAAAGCATGGGCGCTGGTTTCAGCTGATTCCGAGCTACGGTCATGGAGAAACGGACGTTCGTTCGTTAGGCGGTGAAATGGACAGAATAGTGTCCATTTCAGCTTTAACGGGTGAACGTTCATAAAATAACCCATTCGGCCGTCGGCTGAGAAAATGAAAGCGTATTTCTGCGATTACGCTTTCACTACAGAGAAAACGTACTTCCCTCTGAGGCTGCGGGAGAATACGCTTCTCGAACAGGAAAGCGTATTCATGGAATTACGCCTTCACTTAAAACCGACTGGGCCCGGGTTGACTTTTCTTTCTCCAGTTGACACGTGGGCCCCGCCTCATCACTTCCTCTCTCCTCCACCCGGTCATCTTCTTCCCCCGATCGGAGACAGGGAAGAGGGCCGGAATGCTCGGCCGGCAACGATGCCGACGATTGGCAGTACGGGAGCGCCTGCCGCCGGGCTCTTTGGATCCGGCGCACCACACCGCGTCCAGAGATGGTCGCAGGGCTACGCGAGCTGGCCGGCAGCGCCGTTGCCATGGACCAGAGCGCGGCGGTGCACGGGCATCGGTGGAGCCGCTTCAGCAGTGCTTCCCCGACGGAGCAGAAGGTGGCAGCGGCTTCGACTACTCCGGTGGATGTTATGGCTGAGCACGGGAGAGGCGGGGTGCTCAATGGCGTTGCGGGGGCCGGGTGGATCGACGGCGAGACCGGGGCCATTGGAGGGGCAGGGAGCTTCGGGGCTCGATGGGGAAGGGCTGGGGTTCGATGCCGGTCGGGAAGGGCTCGGGGAAAGCTTGAGAAGAAGCAGGACGGCGGCCGGAGCTTCAGGCCGGCGGCAGAAGCTTCGGGAGGGTGACAGAGGCGGCCATTGCTAGGGGACGAAGGGGTAGAGAGTTCTAGAGGGTTCACGCGCGCGATGGGGAGCTCCTAGACACTCCCGGACGGGCTAGAACCAGCTGGAGGTCCGCTCCCGACGAGTCAATGCACAGAGCGCGGTTTTGGCGCGCTCTGCACGTGGTCACCGCGTGGCCACGGTATTGCCACGCCCTGCTCGACGCCAAACCATGTCTAGGGTCTTCTCCAAGCTTCGCTGACTTGATCTATGCGGCTGACTTGCTCCAGACATGTCTGAGGTGACTGATCCAAGGTCAAATAGTCCCCTACAGCACACTATTTGTGTTGTGGTGTGGTCACCTCAGTACACCTCTTGCCTGATCTTGGGCAGAGGTCAATCATCTACTAAGGTCATCATCTTGGCAAAGATTCAGCTCCTCTCAACCAATCTAGATAGTACCTCCTTTGCAAAGTGCCAGACTGGACAGAATTGAAGATGAGGATGCTGGGGAAAAATGGCTACATAGATTTGGATGATTTTTGGAGGAGATCAATGATTTAGGCATATGGAGGCACTATAAAGATTTCGTACCATTTGCATAATTAGAAATGGTACTTCCTCCACAATGCTCCAATCTGGACAGAAACTTGGATAATTTGCTGAGGAAGATTGGCTAGATGGAATGGGCTAATTTTTGGAGGACAAGGGTAATTTATCATGATGAATCACCCTGTAAAATTATAGCCGAAGGAGAGCAAGGAATCAAGCACTTCCTTTGCAAACAGGAAATCTGAACAGAATTTGCAGAGGGATGTGGTGCTCAAAATTTGAATTGAGGAACTTGATATTTTGCTGCAAATGAAGAAGATATGGATATGAGAAGCTCCACAAATTATTTGGGATTTTTCCTAGCTACCAAAATGGTAGTTCCTTTGGAAAGGCCCCAAATTGTAATATTGGCTTTAAATAGGAAAAGGCAATTTCCCCTATTTAATTATAGCCAATATTTTTATGAGAGCTCAATATGATCACAAGGAATATCTCCACAAGTTTTCATGAACTCTGGAGATGGATAGATATTTTCCTGGATTTAATTCCTCAGAAAGGCAGAAAGAGGAATTAATTCTAGATGAGAAATATTGCATATGACTTGGCAATATTTTGGCACATCTAGAGTTCATGAGAGAATAAGGATCTCTGGAAATTTTGGGAGAATTAACACAGCAAGGAAAATGATAGCTCCTTTGTAAACACAAAGGCAGGATTTCCAGTTCCAATATTTTGGGACTAGGGTTTGAATGAGGTTCGGGGTTTACGGACAAGAGCTTGGCTGGCACATGAGCATGGAAAGGCACTGAGAGGTTGAGGATTAGCTGGCTTCACCTGGTCATTTACCAGATTCCTGAGGAAAAAATTCGGGAGAGAAAAGCTAGGAAGGATTAACAGCACAAAAATCGATAACCCGATTTTTGGGGTGTTACAAACCTTCCCCCCTTAGAAGAATCTCGTCCTCGAGATTCCTAGGGTTAGCTCAGAACAAAACTACTACGCCTCCTAGGAAATACTCTGGGCTGTGTCTTAACCCTGCGGTTGAAAACAACCGAGTTAAGAGTACCAAAAACTGGTACACCCAGATCGAGATACGGATATCGCGGGATCTACTCCACAGGTAGGGGCCGCTGGGTAGCTCTGACATTTTTGGAGAAAGCGGAATTTCCTTTTTCCAAAAATGCACGGAGTACCACAATGAACAGTGGCCTCTCTCGCTGTCAGGTGGGTCCAGGGCCCACTGGCAGCCTTCTTCTTCTATCTCCGACCAACGACTCTCTCTCTCTCGCTCTCGCGCCGTCCTGAGTGCGGCTAGGCACTGCGCACGCCTAGCTCCCGGGGCATAAAGCACCCTACGATGGTAGTGCGCGGCGCGTACGAGAGCGGCGCAGAGAGCACTCCCATCGAGGCCAACGCCGGTCGGCACTGCTTGCGGATTCGCCTCCTGGACGCCGGTGATCGAGCGGCGCGCAGTCTCCTGGACCTTGCTCACCGTTCACCGGACTGGGGCTATAAAAACGACCGCGGTTCCTCTTCTCTGTACCTATCATCTCGCCTCCTGCCTCACTTCTTCTTCCTCTTCGTCTCCTTCTGATTGCAGGAGCGCGGGGCAAGGCGTCAATGACGGACGTGGGCGCGGGGCTACTCACGATCCTCCTGGCTGGCATGCTGGCGGCATTGGTTGGAGGCTCACTGCTACTATGTGCGATGATCCTTGATGATCGCCAGGATGCTGCTGCCAGAGGGGAGGCTGGGGGTCAGCTACGTTGTCTCAGGTCGGCGGAATAAGCGCGGTTGCGGCGGCGAGGGGCGGCCTATCAACATCACACAAAACAGTGACAGAGGCGCCGCTAGGTCTAGGGTTAGTGTGGTGCAGTCAGCGGAGCTCTACTAGTGTGGAGGCCATGCTGCTAGTTGCTCCTTGCTGAACAACATCCACAATAGGTGGGGCCGGGGTCAAATCGGGGTTTAGGTCTTGGGCTCGAAGGGTTGTACCGGTCTATGCTGCAATAAAATTTCTCAGAATTTCTCCGAGATTGTAACCGGGTTCTGGGCAAAGGTTTTGGGACTGGGGCATTACTGGACAGGGCTGGTTTTCCAGAACGCTGGGTTCGGGAAAACTGGCAAATGGGGCAAGCAGGGATAGGCAGCTTCGCATTCTGCCCGAGTACTGCGGCGGCTGTACTCAGGAGAAAGAACTTGGCGTGCAGACATTGCTCACACGATACACATACTATCTAGGCTAATATGCAGGCAGATGCAGGATGCACATGATAGCAAAATGCAGGCAGAAGAAGGAAACATATCGAACAGATTACACTAACGTGTTTTAATGCTAGTGGGTGTATGTACTCCTGGTATACATACACCTACACCAGCTCGCATTTTATTATAGACTCTGAGCGAGTCCAATGTTGTTATTAGGTGTAAGTGCTCTACTAACAAAAATCTTGTTAAGAGTCCACTGCCAGCTCTGTTAAACATTTCTGCTTAACAGAGTGACAGATGAACCGGGCACACAGAGCAAACAAGCATTCATAACATTACAACAGCACACAAGCATAATTAATTCAAGCATACAGCAACACGCAGCCCTACTAGGCGGCTCACAGCAACAACTTACTCCAAACTACAGCGTCCTAATCCTAGATGCAAGCGAAGAAACAGTCTTCGCAACACATACTCGCGGCATCTCCTGGCTTCGGTCACTGCCGGAGCCACAGATGGGCCTACTTCTGCTGGGGCTCTCCTGGGGGACGAAGACTGAGCCAACTTCCGTCTTCATCATCGGACACCTCTATGGGTTGGGGCTGAGCTGCTGGAGCTGCAGGGGGATCTTGACGGAACACATCCCGACGACGAAGTCGGCGGATCGCTCCTTGAATGGAATTTGGGTGGATGTTGACTGGGCGATATAGGTCTAAGGATTGCGACGGTGGTACAAGCTGCGAAGGTGGCACTAGGTTTATCAACAGGGACCGGGTGGTCTGGAATGCAGCTTCACGGGCCGCACGGTATGCTCCCATAACAACCCGTGTGGTGTCTTGGTCAAGGGCTTGGAACTCTCTAATGATGCCAGAGAGCAGAAGTCCCTGGGCATCAATATACTGGACTAGGCGAGATATGGCTGGGTCAGCCTCTCCAACTATGCTGGCGAACTTGCCACCTGAGTCGGACGGAGAGGGAAAATAGCGGAACTCTTGCATCTCTGCTTCTTGCAGAAACTGGATACGAAGACGGGTGATGGCTCCTGCGGTAGCCATCTGGACAGCCAACGCGGGGGTGGGCATGGGTTTTCCCTGAAAATTCATGGGCTTCCCATCCGCTGTTGGACCTGGGTTGATATACACCTTTGCATAAAAGCGGCAAAGGTGGGGGACGGGATCCGACTGGAACACCAGATACACCAGAGGGGTACTACAACTAAGGGCTTGGGTGAGCATCCTCGAAAGGATGGGCGGAAAGCCAGAAATACCACCAGCCAAGGTTCGGCTATGGAAAGTGGGGGTTTTGGGGGTCTTGGAAGAACTGGCCATGGCTGCTGGTTTGGGGATACTAGCCTGGGTTCTCTTGCAGGGTTCTGGCTTACTGAATGGAGAGGGCTACGACTCGCAGATGGGAGGGGGCTTAAATAGGCAGTCGGCTGGAACACACCTGCATGGTGTGGATCCTTCTCGTGCGGGTAGAAGATACTCCGGTATGGCCGACAACTAAGTAGGGTCGCGGTCCAATCTCGAGTGGTTGGGTGGGCGGACAGCTGGGTAGGTTCACGTCCATTCTGAATGCGCCGCCTGTTGATCCACAGTGGCCATGTCGGATGCTAGAGACGGGTCAAATCTATTGGGCTCGCTACTGGTTGCAACTAGGGGTCGGGTTTGGGCTAGGGTAACCAATAGCCAGCCTGGCACTGATACCAAGTCTTGTGGCACCCCGATAGAGGGCCGACGCACGCCAGTCCCAGGATAAGACCTGGCGCACGTCAAAGACATGATACAACAATTCCAGGCACAAAATGGCTTTATTAAATATAATGGAGTATTACAATACTGTTGCTTACAACAATATGCAGAGCTCCAAGGCTAACTAAAGGACAGCAGAGGTCTAGGTCCAGCGGCAACGACGTCTCTGGCTGGGCTCCATAACGCACAGGACTGGCTAGGTTACGATCTAGCACGACGGATCTTCTCCTGCAACTGACCACGTGCAAGGCCAGGTGAGTACTTTGAATGTACTCGCAAGACAACCAAATACATAGCAACCAAACAAACAGATGACAAAGCAAGCCCTATGCTATGCATGAATTAATCCTAAGCATGGCATTAATACTAACAAGGCAAGCATAGATTAAGGCCCCGTTCGGAAGTCCTCCCGCTCCCAGCTTCTCCGGAAGCGGGCGAGGTCCTGGCCGAACGCGTCGGCTCCAAGGAGCCAGCTTCAGAAGCGGAGGAGGCGCGACGTGCAAATCCGTGGGAGAAGCTGGCGCGAGGAAAGTCCAGCTCCTGGAAAACGAGAAGCGGGAGCTGGCGTATATTACACCCGGAATGCCATCCCGAAGTGCTACAGCTGGCCCAGCGAAGCGTTTTCCTATCGCTAACCCATCGAATCGTTTTTCTCTCGCTCCAGCTGGCCCATCGAACCGTTTTCTCTTGCTACTGTGTACGAAGTCGCTGCCGAACGCTCGCTGGCTCCTGTGAGAAGCCAGCTACGCTAGCTCGCGCGAGAAGCTGGCTCTCGGAGAAGCCAGCGGACTTCCGAACGGGGCCTAAGCATGGCATATCATGGATCAGGCAAGTAATCTATGGCAAGATCACACTAAATGCTTAGAATACTTACTGTACCGGATACCAACTTACTCTCTTCTGGGTTGTTCCACAACCCTCGACATACTCATGATCTAACCTGAACTGATCCAAATCCAATCCAAATCATGTGGTCATCCGACCACTCATCATCTAGCCATTCCTAGGCTAACCTATCATATTCCTGACATCATCTGATGTCTACCCAAGATGAGTTCTTCCATCATTATCATCATTGTTACGGTTGACCACCTAGTGAGGTCTGGACGGGCTGTCCATTACCGTGGACGTGGCTATTCGAATAGATTTTACACTCTGCAGAGGTTGCACACTTTACCCAAACCATGAAGCACCTGGCCTCGCGATCCCACTCGGGTGGACCAGTGTCGCTTCAATGAAACCTGCCTGACCCGTGACTCTTTCAACGTACCACCGGCACTCTTCCTCCCCCGGAGGTCAGCCTTGGGTGGCCCCTGTGTCCTCATGACACCTGCCACCGTGGTGGCTAAACTAGGTAATCCCAAACGGGGATTACTGTCCCAAACGGGGACTCCCGGGCTAATCACTCAACAACTGGGCTCACAGGGTTATCACCGCCTACCTGATCAGGGTAGCACGCGTGCATAACCCTCCCTCTTTGGAGGTACCGGTGAAAGAGCACGCGATCAGACCAAGTCAAGGCCGTCCCATACCGGCAAATGTGGTTGCACGGATAAGCCTGGACAGGTGACTCGAGATCAACCACTATGCTCACTTCATTACTCCAACTCAACATATCCATCATTGTACTATTCCACTGACAATAATAAATGCTCATATAGCAAGATCATAGTGCTGATAATCATGGCATGAGATTAACCATAATACTAACATGGCAATGCTATTAACCATATCATTATTATGGCAATATGGAAATAAGATATGGCACTAGATGAATGGAAATGCTAGGGTCTAATACCGATGTCACCACCGGTGTATGCAAGTGCAGCCTAACAGGCGCTATAGATAAACACACACAGGTGCGAGCACAGTCATCACGCAAGTCCGGAGCTCATGGCAAGAGGTTGGCTTGCCTGGGGGTCGACGAATACGCCGGAAGGAAGAGCGATCACCTCGCGGAAGAATTCGTCGGAAAGGGTTCTCTCTCAGAGGGCTCGATCAGAAGGCAAGGGAAAAATGGTTATTTCTACTGTGTGAACACATTATGGAAATGATGCTATCGGAACGGGCTCGACAAGACGAAAGCATGGGCGCTGGTTTCACCTGATTCCGAGCTACGGTCATGGAGAAACGGACGTTCGTTCGTTAGGCGGTGAAATGGACAGAATAGTGTCCATTTCAGCTTTAACGGGTGAACGTTCATAAAATAACCCATTCTGCCGTCGGCTGAGAAAATGAAAGCGTATTTCTGCGATTACGCTTTCACTACAGAGAAAACGTACTTCCCTCTGAGGCTGCGGGAGAATACGCTTCTCGAACAGGAAAGCGTATTCATGGAATTACGCCTTCACTTAAAACCGACTGGGCCCGGGTTGACTTTTCTTTCTCCAGTTGACACGTGGGCCCCGCCTCATCACTTCCTCTCTCCTCCACCCGGTCATCTTCTTCCCCCGATCGGAGACAGGGAAGAGGGCCGGAATGCTCGGCCGGCAACGATGCCGACGATTGGCAGTACGGGAGCGCCTGCCGCCGGGCTCTTTGGATCCGGCGCACCACACCGCGTCCAGAGATGGTCGCAGGGCTACGCGAGCTAGCCGGCAGCGCCGTTGCCATGGACCAGAGCGCGGCGGTGCACGGGCATCGGTGGAGCCGCTTCAGTAGTGCTTCCTCGACGGAGCAGAAGGTGGCAGCGGCTTCGACTACTCCGGTGGATGTTGTGGCTGAGCACGGGAGAGGCGGGGTGCTCAATGGCGTTGCGGGGGCCGGGTGGATCGACGGCGAGACCGGGGCCATTGGAGGGGCAGGGAGCTTCGGGGCTCGATGGGGAAGGGCTGGGGTTCGATGCCGGTCGGGAAGGGCTCGGGGAAAGCTCGAGAAGAAGCAGGACGGCGGCCGGAGCTTCAGGCCGGCGGCAGAAGCTTCGGGAGGGTGACAGAGGCGGCCATTGCTAGGGGACGAAGGGGTAGAGAGTTCTAGAGGGTTCACGCGCGCGATGGGGAGCTCCTAGACACTCCCGGACGGGCTAGAACCAGCTGGAGGTCCGCTCCCGACGAGTCAATGCACAGAGCGCGGTTTTGGCACGCTCTGCACGTGGTCACCGCGTGGCCACGGCATTGCCACGCCCTGCTCGACGCCAAACCATGTCTAGGGTCTTCTCCAAGCTTCGCTGACTTGATCTATGCGGCTGACTTGCTCCAGACATGTCTGAGGTGACTGATCCAAGGTCAAATAGTCCCCTACAGCACACTATTTGTGTTGTGGTGTGGTCACCTCAGTACACCTCTTGCCTGATCTTGGGCAGAGGTCAATCATCTACTATGGTCATCATCTTGGCAAAGATTCAGCTCCTCTCGACCAATCTAGATAGTACCTCCTTTGCAAAGTGCCAGACTGGACAGAATTGAAGATGAGGATGCTGGGGAAAAATGGCTACATAGATTTGGATGATTTTTGGAGGAGATCAATGATTTAGGCATATGGAGGCACTATAAAGATTTCGTACCATTTGCATAATTAGAAATGGTACTTCCTCCACAATGCTCCAATCTGGACAGAAACTTGGATAATTTGCTGAGGAAGATTGGCTAGATGGAATGGGCTAATTTTTGGAGGACAAGGGTAATTTATCATGATGAATCACCCTGTAAAATTATAGCCGAAGGAGAGCAAGGAATCAAGCACTTCCTTTGCAAACAGGAAATCTGGACAGAATTTGCAGAGGGATGTGGTGCTCAAAATTTGAATTGAGGAACTTGATATTTTGCTGCAAATGAAGAAGATATGGATATGAGAAGCTCCACAAATTATTTGGGATTTTTCCTAGCTACCAAAATGGTAGTTCCTTTGGAAAGGCCCCAAATTGTAATATTGGCTTTAAATAGGAAAAGGCAATTTCCCCTATTTAATTATAGCCAATATTTTTATGAGAGCTCAATATGATCACAAGGAATATCTCCACAAGTTTTCATGAACTCTGGAGATGGATAGATATTTTCCTGGATTTAATTCCTCAGAAAGGCAGAAAGAGGAATTAATTCTAGATGAGAAATATTGCATATGACTTGGCAATATTTTGGCACATCTAGAGTTCATGAGAGAATAAGGATCTCTGGAAATTTTGGGAGAATTAACACAGCAAGGAAAATGATAGCTCCTTTGTAAACACAAAGGCAGGATTTCCAGTTCCAATATTTTGGGACTAGGGTTTGAATGAGGTTCGGGGTTTACGGACAAGAGCTTGGCTGGCACATGAGCATGGAAAGGCACTGAGAGGTTGAGGATTAGCTGGCTTCACCTGGTCATTTACCAGATTCCTGAGGAAAAAATTCGGGAGAGAAAAGCTAGGAAGGATTAACAGCACAAAAATCGATAACCCGATTTTTGGGGTGTTACAAACCTTCCCCCCTTAGAAGAATCTCGTCCTCGAGATTCCTAGGGTTAGCTCAGAACAAAACTACTACGCCTCCTAGGAAATACTCTGGGCTGTGTCTTAACCCTGCGGTTGAAAACAACCGAGTTAAGAGTACCAAAAACTGGTACACCCAGATCGAGATACGGATATCGCGGGATCTACTCCACAGGTAGGGGCCGCTGGGTAGCTCTGACATTTTTGGAGAAAGCGGAATTTCCTTTTTCCAAAAATGCACGGAGTACCACAATGAACAGTGGCCTCTCTCGCTGTCAGGTGGGTCCAGGGCCCACTGGCAGCCTTCTTCTTCTATCTCCGACCAACGACTCTCTCTCTCTCGCTCTCGCGCCGTCCTGAGTGCGGCTAGGCACTGCGCACGCCTAGCTCCCGGGGCATAAAGCACCCTACGATGGTAGTGCGCGGCGCGTACGAGAGCGGCGCAGAGAGCACTCCCATCGAGGCCAACGCCGGTCGGCACTGCTTGCGGATTCGCCTCCTGGACGCCGGTGATCGAGCGGCGCGCAGTCTCCTGGACCTTGCTCACCGTTCACCGGACTGGGGCTATAAAAACGACCGCGGTTCCTCTTCTCTGTACCTATCACCTCGCCTCCTGCCTCACTTCTTCTTCCTCTTCGTCTCCTTCTGATTGCAGGAGCGCGGGGCAAGGCGTCAATGACGGACGTGGGCGCGGGGCTACTCACGATCCTCCTGGCTGGCATGCTGGCGGCATTGGTTGGAGGCTCACTGCTACTATGTGCGATGATCGGGGTTTACGGACAAGAGCTTGGCTGGCACATGAGCATGGAAAGGCACTGAGAGGTTGAGGATTAGCTGGCTTCACCTGGTCATTTACCAGATTCCCGAGGAAAAAATTTGGAAGAGAAAAGCTAGGAAGGATTAACAGCACAAAAATCGATAACCCGATTTTTGGGGTGTTACACCGTGCACAAGTCAGGGGAAACAAACACCCCTGTTCGTGTACCCCGACAGAAGCCCTGGGGCCTGAGCCATACGTGTTGCTTGGCACATTGGGTTAGGCCCCAAACAGTGCACGGACACGCATCGAAGGGATGATGTCCTCTCGTCCCACGTCCACTCCTTGCAATCATCGCGGGTCGTGGGGTCGTGGAACAGTAGCCGCTGGAGAGTAAAAAACTGTCAATAATAAAAATGGCACTTTTCCGAAATGATAGTGAAGAGCCAGCCCCCGTGCGGGTCCCCCTAAATAAAAAGGACAATGCACAGGTGTGCTGCTCATTCGCATCCTTTTCGACGTCCTTCGACTTCCTCATCAAGCCAAGAGAAAAACCGCTCCCGTCGCCACTTTCGGCCCGCCGAGCGCTGCTAGATCATCCGCCGCCCTTGAAAGCTCTAGTGATGGGGCGGAAGACGGTCGCCAACAAGGGGAAGCAGACGGCCGCATCTGCGGACCTAGTGGTCGAGGAGAGGAAGAAGAAAGCGGAAGAGCTGGAGAAGCGAAGACAGGGAGATGTGGTTATTTCCCCGTCGAGCCTGGATGGCAATGTCTTGATCAACAGGTATGCCTATATGTGGGGGAGGGCGACGAAGGGGCATGGAGCACCCGTAGTCCTGCCGGACAGCCCTAAGGAGAAGAAGCCATCAGATTCATACCGCTTCTTCTGCGCGTACTTCTACTGTGGGCTCTCTCCCCCCTTCTCTGATTTCTTCTATGCCATGATGGCGGCGTATGGTTTCCACCTTCTGTACTTTACGCCCAATGCAATGGCGTGCATGGCGATTTTTGCCCATCTATGCGAGAACTTCGTCGGAGTCGCCCCCAATGTGGATTTGTTCAGGCACTTCTTCATTCCTTGGATTGAGGACAGATCCCACCGCTCGGGAAATATAAGATGGATCCCCCGGGGCTCCTGGACAGCAGCGTGGGAAGTGGGAAGAATGGAGGGGTGACTGGTGCTGGATCAAGGACGACAAGGCCCCCGCATTCTGCTTGGCGCGGACCGGATGTGTCACGCGTGACAGCGACTGGGGCAAGCCGGGCTTCACCGACGGCAAGCTCCGCCTGGCGCTGAACAGGATCGTCCGCCTTAAAGCTGCCGCGCTGACCATCGAGCATGTGGGGGCTGACTTCCTCCGCCGCCACATTGTGCCTTTGCACAAGAGGGACTGGTTTGCATGGGAGTTCAGCGGTCCCGCTGACTGGATGCGACTGTACCCAGGCCCTGCCAACAACCTAACAGTTTATGGCCATGGCTGGCTATGCGATCAGCTGTTCGGCCGCCTTGGGTCGTTCCACTTGCCGGCAGGAGTCATCCCCTTGCACCGCAACTCTGCCCGGAGCCAGATCCTGCAATGGATGCCTGATTATGATGCCTCCGGGGTTAAGCCTAATTGGGAGCAGCCCGCCCTCGAGACCGAGATGGAGTGGGTCTCCAGCCTGGAGGAAAGAGCTTCCAAGCCAGCGGATAACCTGGTGATACGTCTCCAACGTATCTATAATTTTTGCTTGATCCATGTTGTTATATTATCATTCTTGGATGTTTTACAATCATTTTATAACAACTTTATATCATTTTTTGGGACTAACCTATTGACATAGTGCCAAAGTGCCAGTTGTTGTTTTTGCTTGTTTTTTACTTCGCAGAAAATCAATACCAAACGAAGTCCAATCGCGACGAAACATTTTGGAGATTTTTTCTGGACCAGAAGACACCCAGTGGGCCAAAGAAGTGCTGGGGGAGTGGGCCGAGGAGACCACAACCCACCAGGGCGCGCCAGAGGGGGGGGTCTGGTGCGCCCTGATGGGTTGTGGCCTCCTCGGGGCCCCTCTCCACCGCCTCTGATGCCTATAAATTCCCAAATATTCCAAAAACCCTAGGGGAGTCGACGAAACACAATTCCAGCCACCGCAAGTTCCAGAACCTCAAGATCCAATCTAAACTCCATCACAGAGGGGTTCATCTTCCTAATAGGTGCCTCTCTGATGATGCGTGAGTAGACCACCATAGACCTATGGGTCCGTAGGTAGTAGCTAGATGGCTTCCTGTCTCTCTCTTATGATTCTCAATACAATGGTCTCTTGGAGATCTATTTGATGTAAACTTTCGCGGTGTGTTTGTTGGGATCCGATGAATTTTGAGTTCATGATCAGTTTCTATCCATGAATATTATTTGAGTCTTCTTTGATCTCTTATATGCATGATTACTTATAGCCTCGTATTTCTTCTCCGAATATTTGGTTTAGTTAGGCCGACTAGATCGATTTTTCTTCCCATGGGAAGAGGTGCTTTGTGATGGGTTCGATCTTGCGGTGTTCTTTCCCAGTGACAGAAGGGGCAGCAAGACACGCATGTATCGTTGCTATTAAGGATAACAAGATAGGGTCTATTCCTACATGAATAGATCTTGTCTACATCATGTCATCTTCTTATTGCATTACTCCATTTTTCCATGAACTTAATACACTAGATGCATGGTGGATAGCGGTCGATGTGTGGAGTAATAGTGGTAGATGCAGGCATGAGTCGGTCTACTTATCTTGGACGTGATGCCTATATAATGATCATCACCTTTGATATCGTCATGACTATTCGATTTTTTATCAATTTCCTAACAGTAATTTGTTCACCCACCGTGCGCTATACTCATGAGAGAAGCCACTAGTGAACCCTACGGCCCCCGGGTCTACTTTTCCAACATATTACTTTCCGATCTATCTTTTTGCAATCTTTGTTTTCAGATCTACAAAACCAAAAACCCAAAAACATATTGCTTCATATTTACTCTTTTTATTTTGTGTTCTTGAGAGATCTATCTCTCCTATCTATCACTACATAATCTATCTTATTACCGTAGAGAGATTGACAACCTCTCTTTCGCGTCGGGTTGCAAGTATTTGTTGTTTGTGTTAAGGTGCTGCTTATTGGGTGGTGGTGATCCTCCTACTGGTTCGATAACCTTGGTTTCATAACTAAGGGAAATACTTACCGTCGTTGTGCTGCATCATCCCTTCTTCTTTGGGGAAATACCGACGCAGTCTCAAGCCACGTGAAAGGAATTTTTGGCACCGTTACCGGGGAGGAAGCGGTCTCTTCTACATGCCTATCGTAGGCGCCGAGGGGACTCCATCATCATCTACCAGGTTCCTAATCACAAATCTCATCTCCTTGCAATTACATTATTTGCCATTTGCCTCTCGTTTTCCTCTCCCCCACTTCACCCAATTTGCCATTTTATTCGCCCTCTTTTTCGTTTGCCTTTTTTTCTTGTTTGCTATCTTTGCTTGTGTAGCCATGTGCCTCCTATTTGCTTGCATCTTCGCTTGCTAAAAATCTATTGATATGGATCCTCATCCACTTGATAATCTTTTCAAAAGGCCAAATTATGACGAACCAATTGCTAGTGAGTTGAGTGCACTTGATTATCTCCATGAAGTTTTGTTTGAAAATCATGAATCTGAAAAATTTGATGAAGTGTTGAAAAAGAATAAATTTATAAGGTGATTCATGATAGCTCCTTGATTGAAAAGCATGATTGCAATGTTGCTAGTATGAATTCTCTAAATATCCATGATGCTAATGATATGCAAAGCCACAAGCTTGGGGATGCTATGTTTGATGGAGATGATATTTCTAGTCCCCCAAGTTTTGATGAGCACATTTATTATGATGATTGCCTGCCTCCTATTTATGATGATGGTGATGATACGTATGCTATAATGAGTAATGATAACCATGAAACTTATCATCATGGTTTTAATTTGCAATGTGGTTATGTCAATCAAGTGTCTCATGATAGTTACTTTGTTAAGTTTGCTCCCACTACCATGGATGATAAGGAATTTGCTTATGTGGAGAGTAATGAAAATTCTATGCTTGTGCATCATGAAAAGAATGATTTATGTGATAGTTATATTTTTGAATTCCTTCATGATGCTACTGAAATTTATTATGAGGGAGGAACATATGCTTGTAGGAATTGCAATAATATCAAGTTTCCTCTCTATGTGTTCAAAGTTTTGAAGTTATGCTTGTTTTGCCTTCCTATGCTAGTTGATTGTTGTTCCCATAAATTGTTTACTCACAAAATCCCTATGCATAGGAAATGGGTTAGACTTAAATGTGTTTTTCATGAGATTCATGATGCTCTCTTGCATATTTTAATTACTACTTTTTATGTGAGCATCATTGAAATCATTATGCCTATCTAGGGGCATAAAACGATAGCGCTTGTTGGGAGGCAACCCAATGAATAAATTTATTTTTTCTTTTTCCTTTCTGTTTTTGAGTGTTGACACAATTATGCCTCTGTTATGATTATGTTTTTTTGGTTTATTTAGTGTTTGTGCCAAGTAGAGCCTTTAGGATGATTCATGAGATGAGTAGAAGCGATGCTGAATTAGAAACAGAAACTTTGCGTCCAGTATTTGAATTTTCAGTTTTTACCGGAACTTGATATTGAGCTGAAATTTTAACACAGTGTTGCTATAAAATTCCTTACGTTTTCCTAACATTTCAGAATTTTTAGAGTTACAAAAGTATGGTTAGTGTACATATTACTACAAACTGTTCTGTTTAAGACAGATTCTGTTTTCGTTGCATTGTGTGCTTGTTTTGATGAATCTATGGGTTATATTGAAGGGTATGAGCCATGTTAAAGTTAAAATACAGTAGGTATAATTCAGTAATAAAATATTAATGGGTTTGCAACAGCACCTAAAGTAGTGATTTGCTTTATTATACTAACGGATCTCACGAAGATTTTGTTGAGTTTTGTGTGATTGAAGTTTTCATGTTTTGGGTGAGATCACGATGGATGAAGGAACAAGGAGTGAAAAGAGCCTAAGCTTGGGGATGCTACCGCACCCCCAAGATATATCCAAAGAGAAACAAGCAACTAAGCTTGGGGATGCCCCCGAGTGGCATCCCCTCTTTCTTCTAACAACCATCGGTATTTTACTTGGTGCTATATTTTTATTCGTCACATATCATGAGTTTTGCTTGAAGCGTCTTGTATATTTGCTTGCTTTGTTTGTTAGTTTGTCACTTGTATCCTTGCTGGACACACATATTTGAGAGAGCCAAAATCATGCTATGACTTGTTAGAATTGCTCTATGTGCTTCACTTAAACTTTTTGAGCTATAGAATTGCTCTAATGCTTCACTTATATCCTTTTGAGCACGGTGTGCTTGGAAATTTTTGAAGAAATCCTCTCATGCTTCACTTAGATTAATTTGAGAGTTAGTAAGTTTTGAAGAAGTCCTCTCATGCTTCACTTATACCTTTTTGAGGGATGAAATCTTTATGCTCATGTGCTTCGCTTAAATTTGTTTGAGCTTGCCAAAAAGCAATGGCAATATATGAAACTAGTCCCAAAGTGATAGATATCCAAGGAGGATATAATAAAAACTTTCATGAAGATCATTGGACAAATTAAACTTGATTCCTTATAATAGTTTTGAAACATGATGATAGTAATATGTGAGTCATGCTAGTGAGTAATTATGCTTAGTAGGAATATTGGTGTTAAGGTTTGTGATTCCCTATGCATGCACGAAAGTCAATAGTTATGCAATGAAGTTACATCCCACTTATGGTGCATTATTCGGTGTTAATTATGCTCAATGCTCGCTTATGTGAATTTTTGTTTCTTGGTTTGGTTGCTTCCCAATCTATTTGCTAGCCTCCATTTGTACTAAGTAGAAATACTACTTGTGCATCCAAAATCCTTAAACCAAGTTTTGCCTTATGAGTCCACTATACCTACCTATATGCGGTATTTCCATGCCGTTCCAAGCCAATTTGTATGTGCCATCTCTAAATTTTCAAAATATTTTTTCTCTTTTGTGTGCTCGTACCGCTCATGAAACGGTGGGGAGTGTCCAATATTTTTCCATGCTAGATGTGTTATTCTCAAGATGAGTGTTTATTCACTTGTCATTGCATGAGAGTGCGGCGGTAATAGGGATGCACATTCCCGAAATGAAAAAGAAAAAAATATTTACTTTATGTTGTCAAATAATAAATTCCTTGGAAAGTGTTGGTATGGAAGGCAACCGTGGATACGACCCGCCATGGAAAGTGAAAGTTTGGTGGAAAAAGGAATAAACTTTATTTTCTGTTTGGGAACCGCCTATGATATATCTACCATCGAAAGTATTGTGAGCTACTTTGTCGTTTTCGTTGACACGAAAAGCATGCCACCCAAAATATTTTTTCTCTTTCAATTTAAACCTTGAGCTCTGGCACCTCTACAAAACCCTACTTCCCTCTGCGAAGGTCCTATCTATTTACTTTATGCAATTTTTATTTTTACTTTGAGCCTCCATCTTCTCTTATAAAGCACCAACTAGGGGGCACTATGATCGTACTTGAGCATTGGGCATAGTTAATATTTGAGTGTGTTTCATGAATGGATCAATGATTGAGCATGATGGGCTAGGGATAACTTTCTTTAGTGTCGATATTTTGAAAGACATGGTTGCTTATTGACAGGCTTGAGTATTGAAGTCATTATGTTAAAACTAGGCCATTGCTTTGAATCATTTACATGTCCAAATGTCCATGCTATAAAAAAGAAAATAATATGATGAACATGTTAGGCAGCATTCCACATCAAAAATTATGTTTTTATCATTTACCGACTCGAGGACGAGTAGGAATTAAGCTTGGGTATGCTGATACGTCTCCAACGTATCTATAATTTTTGCTTGTTTCATGCTGTTATATTATCATTCTTGGATGTTTTACAATCATTTTATAACAAATTTATATCATTTTTTGGGACTAACCTATTGACATGGTGCCAAAGTGCTAGTTGCTGTTTTTGCTTGTTTTTTACTTCGAAGAAAATCAATACCAAACAGAGTCCAATCACGACGAAACTTTTTGGAGATTTTTTTTGTACCAGAAGACAAGCAGTGGGCCAAAGAAGTGTCGGAGAGGTCGGTCGTGGAGACCACAACCCACCAGGGCACACCAGGGGGGCCCCGGTGCGCCCTGATGGGTTGTGCCCTCCTCGGGGCCCCTCTCCACTTCCTCTGATGCCTATAAATTCCCAAATATTCCAAAAACCCTAGGGGAGTCGACGAAACACAATTCCAGCCGCCACAAGTTCCAGAACCTCGAGATCCAATCTAAACACCATCACGGAGGGGTTCATCTTCCTCATAGGTGCCTCTCCGATGTTGCATGAGTAGTCCACCATAGACCTACGGGTCCGTAGGCAGTAGCTAGATGGCTTCCTCTCTCTGTCTTATGATTCTCAATACAATGGTCTCTTGGAGATCTATTTGATGTAAACTTTTGCGGTGTGTTTGTTGGGATCCAATGAATTTTGAGTTCATGTTCAGTTTCTATCCATGAATATTATTTGAGTCTTGTTTGATCTCTTATATGCATGATTACTTATAGGCTCGTATTTCTTCTCCGAATCTTTGGTTTAGTTAGGCTGACTAGATCAATTTTTCTTGCCATGGGGAGAGGTGCTTTGTGATGGGTTCGAACTTGCGGTGTTCTTCCCAGTGACAGAAGGGGCAGCAAGACACGCATGTATCGTTGCTATTAAGGATAACAAGCTGGGGTCTATTCCGACATGAATAGATCTTGTCTACATCATGTCATCGTTCTTATTGCATTACTCCGTTTTTCCATGAACTTAATACACTAGATGCATGCTGGATAGCGGTCGATGTGTGGAGTACTAGTGGTAGATGCAGGCAGGAGTCGGTCTACTTATCTTGGACGTGATGCCTATATAATGATCATCGCCTTGGATATCGTCATGACTATTTGATTTTCTATCAATTGCCTAACAGTAATTTGTTCACCCACCGTGCGCTATACTCCTGAGAGAAGCCACTAGTGAACCCTACGGCCCCCGGGTCTACTTTTCCAACATATTGCTTTCTGATCTATCTTTTTTTAATCTTTGTTCTCAGATCTACAAAACCAAAAACCCAAAAACATATTGCTGCATATTTACTCTTTTTATTTTGTGTTCTTGAGAGATCTATCTCTCCTATCTATCACTACCTAATCTATCTTATTACCGTAGAGAGATTGACAACCTCTCTTTCGCGTCGGGTTGCAAGTATTTGTTGTTTGTGTGCAGGTGCTGCTTATTGGGTGGTGGTGATCATCCTACTGGTTCGATAACCTTGATTTCATAACTAAGGGAAATACTTACCGTCGCTGTGCTGCATCATCCATTCCTCTTTGGGGAAAGACCGACACAGTCTCATGCCATGTGACCTGAACGCGCCCACTAGGATGGCTGAGAGGGCCTTCATCGCCGCTCAAATTGCGGAAGATAAGCATGTCAGAGTCACCAAAGGAGCAGCCTCTGGGGAAGAAGAGGAGTAGGAGTCTTGGGACAACGACTCTTCCGAAGAGGAGAGTGGAAATCTTGCTTCGGAGGAGGCTGCCGGGTTGGAGTCTGCCGGGGCTGGGAGCTCCCAGGCCATGGCAACAGGAACCCAGGAGGGGACTGAAGTGGAGGAGGCGAAAGAGCCGGAGGTGGAGGAAGAGGGGCTTGAAATGGGCCGTCAAGCTCTAGAACCAGGGCGCCGCCTCCGTCAACGCGTCAACCGAGAACCAACGGCCCTGCGTCTTCGCGGGGCCCCTTGAAGGTGAAGAAGACGACCTCCAAGGGAGGCGGGCGCGAAGTAGCACGCCGCCAATCCTCCCGCCTTTCTCAAACGAAAGCTTCTCCCATCAAGCGACGGAGGGTGATAGGGGCTAACCCCAGCCCCCCGTCCAGCCCAACTTCTCTGCCAGGCTCGCCCTTTCCGGAAGTCCAGATCCCTCCACCAAGTTCTGCCCCCGCAACTCTGAAAAGGGGC
Organism: Elymus sibiricus; assembly: GCA_039707655.1. NCBI lineage: Eukaryota > Viridiplantae > Streptophyta > Magnoliopsida > Poales > Poaceae > Elymus > Elymus sibiricus. Next base: position 225,635,089 of record CM077665.1, on the reverse strand, counting down.
AGATCAACTCCGCCGCATGCGTCGTACGAGCTGGGCTCCATGCTCATCGCCTCAAATTAAGTCATTCGATCACAATCTTTGTTGAAGTCTTTATCCTTGATTTTCTTGATTGATCTTGTATGATTGATTCCAACGGGGATGAGGATGAGGAATCCCTTGCTCATAGGGCCAAGCGGGCCAAATTCGCGGCAGGACCGGATTTCGCAGCAAGCAAGAGCCTGGGAGGAGACGCGGAGGAGAACCTCGCGCCTAGCCCCCGGTCTAGCCCTCTTCGTGAAATCCAAGTGCAGGCCTCGTCTGTTGGCAGGGATGAAGAAGGACGTCTCCTTTCAAGCGGCAGGGAGACGGGAGAAAAATATCAGGGAGAGGTCCGCCAGGATGAACCTCCCCTTCAAGATTTCTTGTCAACCGCCGCCCGCGAGAAGGATTTGCCGGCAAGGGCCTCCACCGAAGAGCTTGCCCGTGTTGAGGTCATCGCCGAAAGGATGGTGACAGACCGCACAGCGGCAGCTGATGTTGCCGGGGAAGGGAATGTCCTTCCGCAGCAACCTCCATCGGGTATCCCACTTGCCTGCATTTTTTACTTTCCCTGTATTCTCCCTTTACGTGTCTTATTGATTTCTGATTTCCATACTTCTGTTTATGGCTCTAATCCGTAGCTCCGCTACTTGAAGAGCCTGAGTTGCTGGAAGAGGTGGCTGACATTGGGAAGGATGCTGCCGCGGAGGCGATGAAGATCGCTCCCTCAGAGGAACACGAGCAGGCTGTCGGGGACATTCGGGGGTCCTCAGAAGGAACGAAGCTAAACCCCGGCAGCGCGCCTGGCCCAGATTCAGTGGTTGAGGAGAAGACTCCCCTTCAGCCCATGGGGCCCTCCTCGCCCAGCTATCCCCTGGCATCGGTTCTGCGCTCTCCTCAGAGCCATCTGGCGTTGGTTACTGCTTAGCTGGGTCCCTCAGCTCCTGGCTCACCCTTTTCAGCGGGCGTAGACCTTGACGAGGAAATCAATAGGATCCTGGCACCACTGTCCTTGAAGATCGAAGGAGCTTATGGCACTGCCGATGGCGCCAAGGATTTGGCTTTTCTAGAATACATAGCGGCATGGCTCAAGGGCATGCAGAGCAGGTACAGCCTCAAGTGGCAGGCGGTCAAGGAGTAGCATGACTCGGCCGACCTTGTGGACCAGCAGCTGAGGAACAAAGGGAGCGAGCTGCAGGAGTGGTATAACCGGCAGGTCCATTCTCTCAAGAGGCAGCATGAGACGCTATCCATGGCCAAAGAGGATGTTGCCGCCTGGAAGGCTCGACTGGAGGAGCGCGAAGCGCTTCTGGACGCCAGAGAGAAGAGTGTTTCTTCCCGGGAAGGGGCCCTCGAGGCTACTCTCCGTGACAAGGATGAGGAGCTGGAGGCCCGCGTCCGGCAGCGTACCAAGGAGCTAGAGGACAGCTACAAGACCACTCTTGACGCACTTTCCCTGGAGTCCGCTGCTCAACTGAAGAAGGTGGCTGATGAGCTAGCTGCCGCATCTACCGCCAAGGCCAAACTCGAAGTTCAACTGACCAAGCAGATGGAGGACCTTGCCGGGAGCACCAAGGAGATCGAGGCCCTCAAGGAGGAAGCGTGAAAAGCAGAAGCTACCCTGGGAGAGGCACTATCACGACTTTCCTCCAAGAGCCAATATCTTGATGCCGCCAACGACACCATCTCTGACATGAAATCCAGGCTTGCTACTTTGGAAAAAGACCTTGAATCTGCCGGGGCCCGCGAGAAACTGATGTTGACAGATGTGAACAGCACGAAGACCCTCCAGAAGGACGCTGACGACAAGCTGGAGAACTTAGTTGAGCAGCGCGACCTCTGGATCCAGAGCATGGTTGATATCGCCGAGCGCCTCACTGCCCAGATTGCAAAGATGGACATGAAGAGGTGGGCCTTCACCATCGGCAGATACGAGGCTCCAAGCGTTAAGCTGACGCTCTTCTTTGACGGCCTGATCGAGGGGTTGAAGACGTATGAGAAAGACAGGGTCGTCTGCTTTGCCAATGAATCCCGGAAGCTGGCACGCGACGCCCTCTTCCTGGTCCTGAGCAACCTCGCCTTCTTCCACCCGGAGCTCGACCTCTCCGATGGTTTTAAGAAGCTGCCATTGGGTGCCGACACCTCTGCCGCCGCGAAGAAGGCCGGTCCCCTTGCTGATAGGATCCTCATAGTTTCAAGGACCCAGGGGAGCCACCGGAGTTAACTTTGAGCCTTCCTTGTTGTCATCCTATCCTGTACTAAGACACAGTAGGTATCTCGTATTAGGGCATGCACTTTCTTTATTTTAATGTTTGCTGAACTGATGTTTTTATGCAAAAGTATGCTCTCCCCTTCGCTTCCCAACTGGCGTTCGTATGATTGTTTTCTTTGCGCGTTCTAGTTACACGCCAACGACGTGTTGCCACGATTGCTTTGAGGATGGGGTCCTTAGCATTCTTCTAGCAAGGGCAGGCCGCCGGCGAGATTTCCCTCGACAGTGTTGATGCTGCCACCCATTATGTTGAGCAGGCTCAAAACAAAACACGGGCGCAAACAAACACGGTAAGGTCCCATCACACGCAAGATTCATCATACGAAACCCTTGGTTCGACGAAGGGGCATACAAATGTAAATTCTAATGGAAGTGTGATAACCATGTCAACTTAGCTTTTGTCATGGCTTTTCTTTTGTCTTGGAGTGTGCTTATCCATGTTCATAGCCCCTCCCCTCATCCTCTGGTGCCTCTCCTCTTCGTACTTCCGGGTGCGCACATGGGCATGCACCCACTGCTGCCCTGAGAGGAAGGAAACGCAAAGAGAGGCGAAGGGGAGAAACTTGGAGATCCGTTAGTCATGAGCACAATCCACTGCACGAGTCTGTCGGGTTAATGTAAACATTCACAACTAGTGGGAATGGAGGAGAAAACGTGAATGGCCGAGCCCTCCCTACCTTCCTGGGCGCCCAACGGCCCCGCGGTGACCTATGCGATGGATGCATAGGCGGGCGGGACCTTGCCGTGGTTCGCCTGCCGGGGGCGCCAATCGGTGGACGCGCTCTAGCATTCGGCTCGGGATTTGTCCCTGGTGGAACGAATGCAAGACCGAACCTCATGCGAGCTTATCGACACCGATGGTACCGCCACCGTGCAGAACTGATCACAGGCGGGGAAAGAGAGGGGAGAAGGGCATAGCCAAGTACCTCTTTCTTTCCTTGGCCTACCGGATTACGCTGCACCTCCCTAGGATCGGGCGGGCCCATTTCTTTCCGGCGTTACCTGCTCCGGTCTTGGCCGTGGGGAACGTGACGGCAGCGCCGCCTTTACCCGTCGCCCCGCCCTCGATGCCCTCCTCGTTCGCCGCCGCAGTAGCACGCACGGCGTTCACGGCTGCGTGCGAGAGGGCCTTCGAGGCACGCGGATGCGCGATCGCGCCGGTCTTCTTCTTGGGAGCCATGGATGAAGAAGACGATGATGGAGATTGATTCGATGCTCACGATCGTTCGGGTCTTCTTCTTGGGAGCCATGGATGAAGAAGACGATGATGGAGATCGCGTGCGAGAGGGCCTTCGAGGCAGGTGGATGACGCAGCCCCCTACCTGGCGCGCCAAATATGTCGAGGTACGGATGCACACGATCACCTATGGAACCAGAGGTCCCTTGTCGTTCGGCAAGGGGAGGTCCCGTAGCACAAATAGCGGAGACCATGAGGCAGCACGACGATCGGACAATGGTGTTTTTACCCAGGTTCGGGCTGCTGTGAAGCCTAAAACCCTACTCCTGCTTTTAGTGGATTGATCAGAGGAACACGAAGATCACACAGTGCTCAAACCCGGCATGGGTTGCCGCCGGGGGGAGCTGATACACGAGTACAAGTGTCCAAAGGTCTGAATCTTGAGCTAGGTTGCCTTGGTCCTCCTTTTATAGGGCAAGAGGCAACCACAGTGGCAAAACAGTCTTTATCTAGCTATTAGATAGCTAACAGAGCTATCATACCTAACTCTGGCATTTAGGACAACATACCATGATTGCTAGTTGAAGTGGCGCTCGGGGGTGCATCCCCGACAAGCTCTTGCCACCGCTTGGCTGGTCGTTGCTTAGTGTATTGACACGCTTCTGGACAGGTGTCAACTGGGCATAATCCGTCTTCCGCTGCGTCGCCACGTGCTTAGTGAGAGCCACTTAGCCACCTGAGGGCTCGACACCGCATCGATAAGTGTCTGGCGTCGTGATGCGGTGGAGCGGCAACCGATCAGCTCGCGCCTGCCGGTGGATGGCTTGCCGGGTCTTCCTGAAGATGTGCGTGCCTTGGTCCCCGACAGGCGCCGGGGACGTGGCTGGCATGCCTTTGGCCCCTCCTGGGCCGTTGTGCTGGTCTTGCCGGTGTTTGCTTGGCCTTCTGTAGGTCGTTGCTACTGGGGTCTGGGTCTTGAATGTTTGCTTGGTGGTGTGGTAGTTTTTCCCGGCGTGCTCAGGCCACGGAGGCCGGAGGCTTATTGTCTGCGCACAAGTCAGGGGAAACAAACACCCCTGTTCGTGTACCCCGACAATGGGGAAGTTTTGCTTTCCAGCCATAGAGTGCCACCGCCTTGATGTCATATGCCCTCGCCACGAGCTTCGCGATTGGTGGGAGCCTAGCCAGTATCGAACGCCAATGTTTGTGTATTTGATTTCAAACACCCATGTCCCTCACGGTTGTTTTCACACACCATGGTAGTTCTTTTTTGGTGGCAACGATATCAAAAAGTCGGCATTGAAGGAGTAGGATGGGGGAGGGGCGCTACAATCGTGCATCATGCATCTGCCCTTCGAATCGGCATCGACGACCTAGGACTGTTGGATCCCACCGTTTTAGGGTGGCTCCAACCAATTAGATGCGTTGTTGGAGGCGGGCATGCACAGGGAGGGTGGATTTGGGCTTCAACAGATATGATGTGTTGTGGGGAGGCGGAGGGGCAATGCGGAGAGGGGTGCTTTGCTCGTGAGAACTATAAAATATACTCCTCTGTAGCCTCTGATGGAGGGAAAAGGTCGGATTTAGTCCTTTAGTACATAAATTTTGATAGTCGATTTCTTTTTAGAGATTGGCTAGAGATTCTTTTAGAAACAATCATACCCTTCCTAGATTATAATAAATCACACAAGCAATTAAAATAACAACATGCGAACAGATCTAGAACACACCCAACAAACAACCTAATACAAACCCTAAATTAGATTTATCATATAATTAAATATGGAGCTCACAACTACTTGAGGATAAAATGAACACCATGTGTAGCCCGTACCAATCTGGATGGCCTGGGGTATTGCTCCTTGTGAGCCGCATTAGGTTTTTCCCCGAAGAGGAAGGGTGAAGCAATATTGTAGTGATAAGTATTTCCCTTAGTGAGAACCAAGGTTATTGAACCAGTAGGAGAACCATGACAACTTCATGTCGACAGTACCTACACACATAAAACCAAACACTTGCACCCAACGCGGACAAGAGGGCTATCAAGCCCCTTAAACTTCTTACTTGCAAGGATTACTTCTGATAGTGATAGATAAATAAATAACAAGTAAAAGAAATAAAAGTAAATAAATTGCAGCAAGGTTTTTAGGGTTTTAGCAATATGATTCAAATAGACTAGTGGGCCATAGTTTTCACTAGAGGCTTTTCTCTCGAACACATAACATACGGTGGGTGGACAAATTACTATGGGGCAACCGACAGAACAACGCATAGTTATGATGCTGTTCATGACAATGATCATGTATATAGGCATCACATCCATGAAAAGTAGACCGAAACGATTCTGCATTTACTACTATTACTCGACCAATCGACAGAAATGATTCTGCATCTCTGGTACTAAGTTCATAACAAACAGAGTAACACATTAAGCAAGATGGCATGATGTAGACAAAGTAAGACAAGCAATATGTTCATACCCCGTCATTTTATCCATAGTAGCAACAAAACAATACGTGTCTTGTCCCCTTCTTTCACTGGGATATACATCACGACAAGATTGAACCCACTGCAATGCACTCCTCCCACTGATGATAAATCAATCTAGTTCGCCAAACCAAACAGATAGATCGGAGAGAATTACAAAGCTATAACAATCATGCATAATAAAGTTCAGCAAAGAATCAATTACTTTCAATGAATAATCTGATCATAAACCCACAATTCATATGATACCAACAAACACACCGCAATAGACTACATCTAATAGATCATCGCGAGAATCATGAAGAACATGGTATTGAGGACGAATAAGAGAGAAGAAGCCATCTAGCTACTAGCTATGGACCCATAGGTCTATGGTGAACTACTCACACATCATCATGGAGGCGGCAACGTTGATGTAGATGGCCTCCGTGACCAATTCTCCATCCGACAGAGTACCGGAAATGGCCTCCAGATGGGTTCACGGAAGAACAGAGGCTTGCAGCAGCGGAAAAATTGTTTCGGTTGTCTATCTATTATTTTTGGGGCAATTGGGAATATATAGAAGTGGAATTAGGTTAGGAGGTGCCACGAGGGGCCCACAAGCTCGAGGGGCGCGCCCTACCCTCAGGGCGCGCCCTCCAGGCTTGTGGCCACCTCGTGGGTCTTCTTACCTCCTCCTGAAGCTTCCTGGTTCTCTTTATCTCCAAAAGTAACTCCCATAATTTTCATCCAATTTGGACTTTGTTTGGTATTGATTTTCTGAAAAGTCCAAAAACACGCAAAAACAAGAACTGGCACTGGGTTAATAGGTTAGTCCCAAAAAAGATATAAAATAGCATATAATTGCATATAAAGTATCCAAGATTGATAATATAATAGCATGAAAAAAATCAAAAATTATAGATAGGTCGGAGACGTATCAAAATCCGCAAGTTTAATTCCTGCTCGTCCTCGAGTAGGTAAATGGTAAAAATAGAATTTTTGATGTTGCATGCTACCCAACATGTAATCTCTTTCAGGTATAGATATTGAGAAATGATGAATTAATTGATATACACATAATAATATCATGAACATAAGAAGCATAATCATTACTGTTTCAAAATATACGATAATTAAAGAATGTTATGCCTACTCATTTTATCATTTTTTGATAAAATATATAATACATCATTTGTGAGAATGATTGCAATATCATTAAAGGCTCCTCAAACCAATCAGAAGTCAAAGAAAATCTAGCTAATCCAGCGAGCTCATGAGCAACTTTATTTGCTTCTCTATTACAATGTTCGAATCTAGTAACTAAGAAATCACAAGCATAATGAAAACAATTGTCAAAAATTGCAACCACGATGCCTGCCGACCGTCCTCCATCCTTCATAGTATCGATTACTTCCAGGTTGTCCGGATTAATAATGAGACAATTACATCTAGCCCTTTGTGCCAAAGTTAGAACAAACTTGAGAGCCAACGCTTCAGCCATCAAGACATCTACTCAATAGTCAACCTTCCCATTCCCTCCGGCAATAAATCTACCTTTGTCATCTCTGAGTACCGCCCCCATCGTGCCCGTAAGCAAGTCATGATCAAACGAAGCGTCAATGTTTAATTTCACAAAACCCCTAGGAGGACAAGACCACCCCCCTTCTCATAGAGGCCTTTGGGGATGATGCATTAACAAAGTTTGTCGTAAGGGCTAGGATTCCCATGAAGATATGATGCACATTCTGGGTAGCCTGCTTGCACACCAATTTACGTCTTTCCCATCATAGATACCATGTTGAGATGTCAATTAGTTCACACACATTGTGCGGGCCCATAATCGAAAGATATTGATCGGGTAGAAGAAGTAAATACTCCAACACTGCCTAGCCCGATCAACCTCACAAGCTTTTCCAATGATATCATCCAACCCCAGCCTTTTCCAAACCTCCTTCGCTTTACCGCAGAGAAAAAGCAAGTGCTTTGTATCTTCTGGACCCTCAGAACAAGTGGGACTAATGGAAGATATTTTGATATGTATATTTGCAAGCGTGGCACGACATGCAAGTGTGCCATGTAGCGTACGCCAAATTATTTTTTTGACCTTCGCAGGGCAAGCTAAACTCCATACCTTGCTCCAAATTGTATTGACTGAGGTTTGTACTATCCCATTAGGATGTCTCAGTTTACTTCCATATTGTTTGTCCCACTCCACAGAATAAGCGGATCGAACCAAAAACATACCATTTTTTAAAACTCCAAGAAATGAAATCTGGCATATCATATTGAGGAAGTGGGATTGAAAGGATCTGTTGTACATCGATGGGCCACATAGTTTGTCTAAGAAGGTCTTCATCCCAGCTATTTGAAACAGGATCAATCAAGTCACCCACTTTAGATAACAGATGTCCACCCTTCGGTGTCACAATCTTCTTAGTCGCACAATTTGTAATGCAAGCTTCTTCCCAAATATTGATATTCTGTTCATTCTCCACTCGCCAAATATAACCATTTTTAGGTGATTTGTGCCTGCCATAATACTTTGCCATGTAAAGGAGGATCCTTTTTGTATCTTAGTGTTGAACAGGTCACCATTAGGATAGTACTTAGCTATTAGAATAGTAGCACACAAAGAATCAGGATTCTCAAGAAGACGCCCCGCCTATTTGCAAGCATTGCTAGATCGAAATCCCATCCCTCCTTGTTTTATAGGGACACACATTTTCCACCAAGCCATCCAATGCATCCTCCTCTAATTCTCCTCGTGTCCCCACCATAAATGCACCATCACATCAATAATTCCTTTTCAATTTTTAAGGAATTTTAAATACCGACATTGCATAGGTAGGTACGGTTTGGACAACCGCCTTGAGCAAGATCTCTTTCCCCTCGGCAGACAATAATTTTTCCTTCCATCCACTAATTTTCCTAACATCTCGTTCAATTAGGAATTGGAAACAATCTGTTTTATCAACTCCCACATTTGCTAGCAAGCCCAAATATTTATCATTGAGAGCCTCAGTCATTATATTTAGTGTGATATACATTTGTTCGCTGATCTCAACCTTCGTGTTTGGGCAAAAAATGATGATGGGTTTCTCTACGCTTACCAATTCTCCTAATGCCTCGCAATATAATTCTAGCGCTGATTTCAGTGCTTCCCCAATGTGTTGGTTGGCCTTCATAAGAATCAACGAGTCATCCGCAAAGAGAAGATTGGTAATGGGTAGTGCACCTCTACACACTTTCACTCCAGAGATTTTTTTTTCATTTTCCTCTGCATGTGTTAGTAAAGCATTCAACCCCTCTGTACACAACAGAAAAAGGTAAGGTGAGAGAGGACCTCCCTGTCTCAACCCCCTAGTGGGCTTAAAACTCTTGATTTTCTCCCCGTTAAATCGAACTTGGTGTTCGACAGTTGAGACACATTGCATAATAACATTCACCAACTCTTGCCAGAAACCTAGTTTTAACATAATCTTCTTGAGAAAGGCTACTCAACTCTGTCGTACGCTTTGTGCATATCGAGTTTAATGGCACACAACCCCTCATTACCTTCTCTCTTGTTTTTGATTGTGTGAAAACACTCATAGGCCAGTAGGTTGTTATTCGTAATCAATCTCCCGGGAACAAAGGCACTTTGAGTTGGGCTAATAATCTAGAGTAGGAAAACCTTCAAACGAGTAGCCACCATTTTTGCAATTATTTTATATACCACATTACATAAGCTAATGGGCATAAATTGGGTTACCTTCTCTAGAATATTAACCTTTGGTATCAACACGGCCGCAATATCATTCCAACCAGATGGGATAGTACACGTATTGATTGCTTGCAAAACCTACTCAATTAGATCATCCCTTAACATGGGCCAAAATCTTTTATAGGAGATGGTATGGAGTCCATCAGGCCCTGGAGCTTTTAAGTCCCCAATATTGAACAAATCTTTGCGAACATCTTTAGCAATATACGAGACAAGAAGAGCATCGTTCATTTCAGGAGAGACTCTCCTACGAACAATGGACAAAACTTCTTGATTTGGGTCTGATACTTCTGAGGTGAAGAGCTTGCAAAAATAGTAAATAATATGATCCTTCAATTTATTTTGTTTTCTCCAGACTCCAGAATCATTGAGGAGCTTCTTTATACTATTTCTCTTTTTCCTGGCAGTGGCAGCATTATGGAAGAACGCAAAATGCGGTCCTATCCTTATTTTGGCTCGAGGGCCTCGACGGGGATAGAAGCGCATCTCGTCATTTCGCAAGAATGGATATCATTACAAGTTCATGTAAAGAGGTGATGAGTTTATGGAATTGGCTTACAGTCGCCACAAGCTAAATCGTGATCAACTCAATAGAACAATTCATTCAATCACCATACAGAAGAGCAGGGTCCGACTATGGACGAAATCAAATGATAAAAGCGACATCCATCCTTGCTATCTCAGTCTGCCAGCCTGGAACCCATCCTATGATCATTGACGAAGAAGAAGAACTCCCAATCAAACAAAGCATCGCTCTCACGTCAAAGCATGGCATTACCTGTACCTGCAACTGTTGTTGTAGTAATATGTGAGCCACGGGGACTCAACAATCTCATTTCCAAGGGTATCAAGACTAGCAAAGCTTAATTGATGAGATATGGTTAAGTGGTGAGGCTGCAGCAAGCACGAAGCATTTATTTGAGTGGCTAACTTATGATTACAAGAATAAGAGGGGTGATCTACGCATAAACGGTCGTGAACTACTAATGATCACTAAGTGATCCTGAACACCTACTTACGGTCAATAACCCCACCGTGTTCTTTCTCGGATCAGAACTAACGAGTAGAGATAGTCACGGTTACGCACACAGTTGGTGTATTTTATTTGAGTTTACTTTAAGTTTTCTATGACCGGATGTTAAACAAATTTCCAAGTTGCCACATAACCGTGGGCATGGCTTCTCGAAAAGATTTAACCCTACAGGGGTGCTCCAACTCATCCATCACAAACTAGACACACGCTTCGTCAGAAAACCTCAACCACGGGATTGCCCGTAGTATCCTCAGAATTCCGGTGGAAAACCTCAACCTCAAGATAGCCCAAAGTATCCTCGGAATCCCGGTGCACAAGACGTTCGAGAAAGTTAAAACAAATCTAGCAAAACCTCCCAACGCGTCGACGAACCCGATACAAGCCGCGTATCTCGTTCTCAGGACACGACCGGATTGGCTAAGTTTCCGACTGGCACACCTGTTGGTGGCCCCGGCTAGTGCCATTTTGGGCCAACACTAATGAGGAGCACTGGCCCGAGTTGTTGATTAATTATCCATGGGGTTCGGAAAGTCCCTATGCAAGTTTTGTTTGGTTGGGGAATGGTAAAACCAAAGTTGGGCCTTGCCAGAAGAGTTTTATCCCAAAACGAAATCAAGGGGGTCCCCATAACAACCCCAAGCATGTTAGGAGCGCTCAATATGGAACATAACACCGGTACACAAGTAACTAGGGAGGAAAACGTGGCACAAAACACCAAGCAAAAGGCCAAGCCTTCCACCTTTTACCAAGTATATTTGTGCATTAAATTAAATAGCAATAATATTGTGATATCTCAAAATATCCATATTGTCACATGGAAACAACTTGCACTGCAACTAGCAATGATATAAGAAGGGCTGAGCAAGCGGTAACATAGCCAAACAATGGTTTGCTAGGATGTGGAGGCTTAGAGGCTTATCATGGCATTTTGGCGGGCTTGACAAACTAGTGGTAGGTAGCCAGACATAGCGATGGAAACGAGACAACTAGCATGGCAATGATAGTATTGGTATCCAGGGAAATGTTCATCTTGCCTGAAATCCCTCTTGGAAGAAGAACAAATCCATGAAGAAGACGAGCCAACGTAGTCGAACGAATCCTCACAATCCAAATCGGTTTCGGAACTCTAGCGAGGAGAAGCAATCCGGAAACAAACAAATTACACGGTAAACACCACAACATATTTGCGACATGATAAGCAATCAAGTAGGATGCATGTCCGGTTTAATTATGCATGGCATGGCAATCACAACAATCAAACACTACAAATTAAGTGAATTTCAATATGAAACGAACTGCATATTGACGAAACTCCACATATGAATTATTTAGTTCACTCTCGTTTATGTACTCATCAATATTAAATGTTGTTTAACATGGGTTGTCATGGCATAAGGTGAAGATGGAATTAAAGCAATTTTAAATGGAGAAGGAGAACATACATATAACAAATTCATAACTCTTCATATTAAGAGAAATGCGATTAATGTTGTTTAACTAAACAAAAAAAATTAAATGTTGTTAATCATGGAAAGAGATGAAGCATACACAACTACATCATCTAGGCATCTTAAATGAGGTCGGAAGCAACATATAGTATTTCCGAAACGACCCCATATGCAAATTATGAATTTGGTCTAGATCTGAACTAACCATATTTTATATTTGTTAAACAGGTAAATAAAGTCCACCATGAGATTCTACATGTTTTTCTAGTCAAGTTACATATGTGGATCATTTAATCGGAGCTACGGTTCTTTAGTTATGCAACAGACCGTTTTAATATGGCATTTAGGCAAAATAATACAACCAGCAAGTTGAAACAATTTTAACATGTGTGAAAGTTGGAAATTATAAATCTACAAGAAATTCTAGTCATTTTTCATATATAAAGTTTTTACATGCGATGCACGGTTTGAGAGTTATCAAATGCATGAAGTTGAGGGTCTTTTCTATAAAACAGAAAATCCTTGGTTAATTCACAAAATCGCCTGACGAAAAAAACGTAACGGGCCAAATCTAAGGATCTGGCCCAGATCCGGTTGAGCGCTGCTTAGCAACGGAGCTGTGGGGACCCCGACTCATAAGTCGTGATCACCGAATGCGCGTGTACAGTGATCCCTGAGATCAATGCTCACTGAACACACAGAAGATGAATAACAAGAGTCTTACATCCATACATACCGTCTTACACAAATAAAGACCATCAAGGTCAAGTCTTACATAGATAGGGCCATGAAGGACAAATAGCAAACATAAAATCACAGCGGAATTCTTGAAAGATAGCGTAGACCCATGCCATCTGCCTTAACCCTACAGGCATTCTGACTGGGAAGCGTCCTAGTTCGCATGTTCGTCACCAACGAATTCTTCACCATATTCCTGCTCTCCCATCCCTGGCCAATTAAATAACCAGTGGCAAGCCAATGAGTACTTTGAATGTCCTCGCAAGCAACCCATATTTTGGAACAAGGTATACCAATGCATGATATAGCACTAAGTAGGTAAGTTGCGGAAAGCTAATTTTTGAGTGCAATGACATGATCAATCAACTTGTAAGAGCATGCATCACGAGGATACAAGTATCCGTATGAACAAGTTACAGATATCATTATAAACTAAGTTTGAACATCTCATGTTCAATCATCATGTCAAGTCATCCGACTTAACTCAAGTGTTCCTCTTTCTCCCACACACCACTACTAGGGAAAAGCTTATAGGTAGCCGCTTACTAGTAGTGCGGGTTTATACCCCTCCCTACTACTATTTACTAGTAGCGCGGGTTTATAAACCCCGCTACTGCTAAGTTGATAGTAGTAGCGCGGTTTTTTAACCCTCGCTACTACTAAGTGGTCTCTACCGTTCCCCCCGAGACTGGCCATAGTAGTAGCGCGGGGTATAAATCCGCTATACTACTAAGTTGATAGTAGTAGCGCGGGTTTATACCCCTCGCTACTACTAAGTGGTCTCTACCGTGTCCCCCCGGGACATGCCATAGTAGTAGCGAGGGGTATAGACCCGCGCTACTACTAACTTGATAGTAGTAGCGCGGGTTTATACCCCTCGCTACTACTAAGTACAAGGTAGGTGAAGTCCCCATATCCTCGGCCGAATCCCTCCTCTCTCCCTCACTCTCCCCCTCTCTCCATAGGCTCTCCTGCCCAAGAACACCTCCTCCTCCATGGTGCCCAACGAGGCGGCCTCTTCGCGTCGCTGGCGTCCAAGAGCTCGCCCGTCTTCCCCCTCGCCTCCATGCCACCACGATGGAGCACCTCACTACCGGCGACCAGACCCGATGCGCCCTCCATCTCCTTCCTCTCTCCCTTGATCTCCTTTCCCCTCTCTCTCCCTCTGGTTTTACTCACCTCCATCTGCGCAGCCCCTTGTCGCCCCGCCGCCGCACCACCAGGTCCTCGGCGGAGCACCCCGCCTCCCCCGCGCCTCGTCTCCGCCGCTCAACCTCGCCGGAGCGCGCCTCGCACCATCGCGCCATGGGACCACGGATCTCCGCCCGCCGCCGCATCCTCCTCATCTGGCCAGATTCAGTCATGGGACGACTAGATCCGCCGCGCGCCGACCCTCCGGCCTCTTGCGCGACACCCATCTGACCCTCCGGCGAGCCCTATCATCGTTGGATCGAACCATTGACAGCACGCACGGGATCGGGAATTTTTTTTTGGTTTTTGAAATTAATAGTAGTAGCGCGGGTCACAGACGCGCTACAGATAGTTAGTAGTAGCGCGTGTGGAACCCGCGCTACTACTAACACATGTACTAGTAGTGCAGGATGCACCGCGTTACTACTACCAGTTAGCTGTAGCGCTGTAGTAGTTGCGCAGGCACCCGCGCTACTACTAGGTGTTTAACCCGCGCTACTACTAGGCTTTTTTCCTAGTAGTGCACACACACACACCAAGTTTTCGTAAACAATGGACGTAGACCAAGAGCGGTTATCCAACTATCCTTGAACGTGGACACGGCTAGTCGAGTTTTACACTCTGCAGAGGTTGCACACATTACCCACAAGACTCGGGGAACTTTCGTGTCAAGCCACGACTCGCGGTACAATACATACCCAAGGTAAGCACCCGAACAATGCCTTTCCCCTGGCGATACTAACAAATAGTCCACTAGTTGGTGACAAATCTCATGATATACATCACACGTATCATACACGAGGGCACGCAACGGTGTGCCCGGTATCTGTGAAAATAGCCCATGATCGTCCATTCCAGTACGACCCCGTATTGAGAGTGACCACGCCACTCCCGCCACTAGTAATGCAGGCTCTCTGCTAGCATCAACCAAAGTAATCAACAAAGCTCGTCCCTTAAGGGGCATCGTGATTGTACATGTAAGGTTGGAGTAACGGTTGCAACTTACACCAATCCTTTTTTGTAAAACAACGCACTCACTTGCTCCGGTACACCACTTCTTTATAAGGTGGTTACCTAGCTCAACACCATCTCCCTCAGGTATTTGTGGCACCCGATGGGGTTTTTGAGAACTCTTTGAAAACACTTTGTTTCCAGCACCATGCATAACCCCTTCCCACTTTGCGTAGCAACTACTTACCAACCTATCTATTTCCCACACACACAACTCTACGTAGGAGGTAGAGACTTGTCATGCAAGTATCAACAATAAAAGTATCGGAGGCAACCCATAAAGGTGGTCACCATAGCATCATGATTAACATAACAAAATGAAATTCTATATGTGATACGTCTCCAACGTATCTATAATTTTTTCTTGTTCCATGTTGTTATATTATCATTCTTGGATGTTTTACAATCATTTTATAACAACTTTATATCATTTTTTGGGGCTAACCTATTGACATATTGCCAAAGTGCCAGTTGCTGTTTTTGCTTGTTTTTTACTTCGCAGAATATCAATACCAAACAAAGTCCAATCGCGACGAAACTTTTTGGAGATTTCTTCTGGACCAGAAGACACTCAGTGGGCCAAAGAAGTGCCGGAGAGGTGGGCCATGGAGACCACAACCCACCAGGGCGCGCCAGGGGGCCCCGGCAAGCCCTGATGGATTGTGCCCCCCTCGGGGCCCCTCTCCACCGCCTCTGATGCCTATGAATTCCCAAATATTCCAAAAACCCTAGGAGAGTCGATGAAACACAATTCCATCCGCCCCAAGTTCCAGAACCTCGAGATCCAATCTAAACACCATCACGGAGAGGTTCATCTTCTTCATAGGTGCCTCTCCAATGATGTTTGAGTAGTCCACCATAGACCTACGGGTCCGTAGGCCATAGCTAGATGGCTTCCTCTCTCTCTTATGATTCTCAATACAATGGTCTCTTGGAGATCTATTTGATGTAAACTTTTGCGGTGTGTTTGTTGGGATCCGATGAATTTTGAGTTCATGATCAGTTTCTATCCATGAATATTATTTGAGTCTTCTTTGATTTCTTATATGCATGATTACTTATAGCCTCGTATTTCTTCTTCGAATCTTTGGTTTAGTTAGGCCGACCAGATCGATTCTTCTTGCCATGGGAAGAGGTGCTTTGTGATGGGTTCAATCTTGCGGTGTCCTTTCCAAGTGACAGAAGGGGCAGCAAGGTACGCATGTATCATTGCCATTAAGGATAACAAGATGGGGTCTATTCCTACATGAATAGATCTTGTCTACATCAAGTCATCGTTCTTATTGCATTACTCCGTTTTTCCATGAACTTAATACACTAGATGCATGTTGGATAGCGGTCGATGTGTGGAGTAATAGTGGTAGATGCAGGCAGGAGTCAGTCTACTTATATTGGACGTGATGCCTATATAATGATCATCGCCTCGGATATCGTCATCATTATTCGATTTTCTATCAATTGCTCAACAGTAATTTGTTCCCCCACCATGCGCTATACTCATGAGAGAAGCCACTAGTGAATCCTACGGCCCCCGGGTCTACTTTTCCAACATATTGCTTTCCGATCTATCTTTTTGCCTCTTTGTATTCAGATCTACAAAACCAAAAAGCTAAAAACATATTGCTGCATATTTTATTGGCTCTTTTTATTTTGTGTTCTTGAGAGATCTATCTCTCCTATAGAGAGATTGACAACCTCTCTTTTGCGTCGGGTTGCAAGTATTTGTTATTTGTGTGCAGGTGCTGCTTATTGGGTGGTGGTGATCCTCCTACTTGTTCGATAACCCTGCTTTCATAACTAAGGGAAATACTTACAGTCACTGTGCTGCATCATCCCCTATTTGGGGAAATACCGATGCAGTCTCAAGCCACGTCAATATGCCATGCAATAAAATGGTTTCTTAAACATGGTCAAAGGGCTGCTTGCCTAGCTCAACAAAGTCATCAGGGTCTTCAAAATCTTCGGGTCCAACTCCCTCGTTAACAACGCAATCTATCGTCACAATATTAACGGGCAAAAATAAGAGCACGGAAAAAACAGAGAAAATAATTCACTTCTAAAATATCACACCACTCTCTAAAATACTATACTAAAAACTAAAAATATTAGTTTCTGGTTTGAAGTGTGAAAAGTTTTGAAAACTATTTTAACAGTGGTTTTAAATATTCAAACTAGGTTTTAAATAAAACCAGTACATGAAACTATTTTACAAAAATTGCACAAGTGGCATCGTTAAATAGTACAGAATATTACAAGATTTTAGGTGGATGAATATTTGGATTTGGGTAGATATTCCATTGTGTGGATTTGGGCCAGAGCCAGCCAGCAGCTAGAATGACCCAGATCAAATCGTCCTGAGCCGAACCGGTGAGCCCGTGCTCACCAGGTTCAAACCTGACGGGCGAGGCCCGGGTGCCAATGAGAGGGAGAGAGAGGCAGGGCGAGGCAGAGGCTGACGAGCGGGCCCCCCTTTCCAGGGCCATCATCAACCTCTGTCTAGGAGACGACAGCGCTCACCGGCGTCTGCAGAGGGCATGGTAGCGGAAGCAAGGACGGGAATGGGTCCAGGGAGGTGTCGCGGTCCCGGTGGAGGTCGAAGGGATCGTCGGCGTGGCCTGAGTCGTCGGCGGCAAGCGTACGCGGCGAGGAGATCTTTGGGCGAGCTCGGTCCGGCCGTCTCCGGTCGCAATCTGCACGTTAAAGGGGCGGGACAGCGTCAGGGAGGTGAGAGGGGACCAAGGAGAATGAGAACGGGGCTGGAGGGGCTCTCTACTCGGAGATCACCGGCGGTCTAAAGTTGCGGCGCCTCAGTCGATCCCGAGTGCAGGGTGCTCGGGAGCTTAAGTGGGGCTAAGGGTGTGCGATTGGGATGGGCAGAGATAGATCAGAGGGGAGAGAGAGCCCAGGGAGGGCCATTTATAGAACGGGCGACGGTGCACTGTGGACCCATCCGCCGGTGAGGTTGCGGCCGTCGCTGGTGGCCACGAGAGGAGGTTCAGGGGTGTCTGCGGTCTTCCGGGGGGTTGTCCATGATACGTCTCCAACGTATCTATAATTTTTGATTGTTCCATGCTATTATATTATCTGTTTTGGATGTTTTATATGCATTAATATGCTATTTTATCTTATTTTTGGGACTAACCTATTAACCTAGAGCCTAGTGCTAGTTTTTGTTTTTTCCATGTTTTTGAGTATTGCAGATAAGGAATATTAAACGGAGTCCAAACGGAATAAAATCTTCGGAATGATTTTTCTTGGACCAGAAGAAACCTGCCAGACTTGGAGATGAAGGCAGGAGACCTGCCGTGGCGTCACAAGCCACCAGGGCGCGCCCTACCGGCTTGTGGCCCCACGACAGCTCTCCTAACCCTATTCTTCGGCCTATAAATTCCCAAATATTCCCTGGATACTAAAAAGAGCCACGAAAATACTTTTCCGCCGACGAAAGCCTCTGTTCCCGTGAGATCCCATCTTGGAGCCTTTTCCGGTAATCTGCCGGAGGGGGATTCGATCACGGAGGGCATCTACATCAACTCCATTGCCCCTCCGATGATGCGTGAGTAGTTTACCACAGACCTTTGGGTCCATAGCTAGTAGCTAGATGGCTTCTTCTCTCTCTTTGTTCTTCAATACCATGTCCTTCATGATCTTCATGGAGCTCTATCCGATGTAATACTCTCTTGCGGTGTGTTTGTCGAGATCCGATGAATTGTGGGTTTATGATCAGCTTATCTATGAATATTATTTGAGTCTTTTCTGAATTCTTATATGCATGATTTCATATCTTTGCAAGTCTCTTCGAGTTATTGGTTTGGTTTGGCCAACTAGATTGGTAATTCTTGCAATGGGAGAAGTGCTTAGTTTTGGGTTCAATCTTGCGGTGTCCTCACCCAGTGACAATGTAGGGGTAGCGAGGCACGTAGTGTATTGTTGCCATCGAGGATAAAAAGATGGGGTTTTCATCATATTGCTTGAGTTTATCCCTCTACATCATGTCATCTTACCTAATGCGTTACTATGTTCTTCATGAACTTAATACTCTAGATGCAGGCAGGAGTCGGTCGATGTGTGGAGTAATAGTAGTAGATGCATAATCGTTTTGGTCTACTTGACACGGACGTGATGCCTATATGCATAATCATTGCCTTGGATATCTTCATAATTATTCGCTTTTCTATCAATTGCTCGACAGTAATTTGTTCACCCACCGTATTATTTGCCATCATGAGAGAAGCCTCTAGTGAAACCTATGGCCCCCGGGTCTATTTTCGATATTATAATTTCAGATCTAAAACCAAAAATACCAAAAATATCTTGCTGCAATCTTTTTACTTTTAGTTTACTTTCCGTTCAAGCAATCTATTCTATCTATCTCTATCAGATCTCATCCTTGCAAGTAAACGTGAAGGGATTGACAACCCCTTTATAGCGTTGGGTGCAAGTGTTTGATGATTTGTGTAGGTACATCCATTGGTGACTTGCTTGTATCTCCTACTGGATTGATACCTTGGTTCTCAACAACTGAGGGAAATACTTATCTACTTTGCTGCATCACCCTTTCCTCTTCAAGGGAAAACCAACACATGCTCGAGAAGTAGCAAGAAGGATTTCTGGCGCCGTTGCCGGGGAGATCTACATCAAGCCTTCCAAGTACCCATCACAAACTCATCTCTTGCATTTACTTTAGTTGCCATTTGCCTCTCGTTTTCCTCTCCCCCACTTCTAAAACGATTTTCCAAAAAGATTTGCCTTTTTATTCGCCCTTCTTCCGTTCGTCTTTTCGTTTGCTTTTTGTTTGCTTGTTAAAAATCTATTGATATGGATCCTCATCCACTTGCTAATCTTTTCAAAAGGCCAAATTATGATGAACCAATTGCTAGTGAGTTGAGTGTACTTGATTATCTCTATGAAGTTTTGCTTGAGATTCGTGAATCTGAAAATTGTGATGAAGTGATTCACGATGTTTCCTTGAAAGAAAAGCATGATTGCAATGATATTGTTATAAATTCTATTAATATCTATTGTGCTAACGATATGCAAACGTACAAGCTTGGGGATGCTATATTTGATGAGTTTGCCATGACTACTACTTATTGCAATGATCATGACTGGGGTGATAATGCTTCTTATGATCTTGATAATTTATTTAATACTCATGATGAATATGATATTCAAAGTGGATTTGGAAGAGTGTCAACTTTAGGCATTATTGATCCCACTATTTTGGAGAGGGTTCAATCTTATGAAATTTTTGATAAAAGTGGGTTTGGAGAGGTCATGACTTTAGTTAATGATAATCCCACTATTTTGGAAGAGTGTCAACTTTGCATGCATGTGGATCATGAAGAGAAAATTTTATATGATATTTATACTGTTGAATTCCTTCATGATACTACTGAAATTTATTATGAGGGAGGAAGATATGCTTGTAGGAATTGCAATAATATCAAGTCTCCTCTCTATGTGTTCAAAGTTTTGAAGTTATGCTTGTTTGGCCTTCCTATGCTAGTTGATTCTTGTTCCCATAAATTGTTTGCTCACAAAATCCCTATGCATAGGAAGTGGGTTAGAATTAAATGTGTTTTTCATGCTATTCATGATGCTCTTTTGCATATCTCAATTACTACTTTTTATGTGAGCATCATTGAAATCGTTATGCCTAGCTAGGGGCGTTATACAATAGCGCTTGTTGGGAGGCAACCCAATTTTATTTTTATGATTTTTATTTTGCTTCTGTTTTTGAGTTTTCCACACATTATTACCTCTGTAGTAATTGTGTTTTCTTGTTTAAATTAGTGTTTGAGCCAAGTAAGACCTTTGGGATGGTCTATGGTGTTTGCGATTTGATTTTGCTGAAAAACAGAAAATTTTGCTCTTAGTCCAGGAATTTTTTAAATTCACTGGAAGGTGATTTTCATCTAAAAATTTTACACAAGATTTATATACAAATTTCCCTGATTGTCCTAATTTTTCATAATTTTTGGAGTTACAGAAGTATTCGAAGTCTATAGATTGCTACAGACTGTTCTGTTTTAGACAGATTCTGTTTTCTTTGTGTCGTTTGCTTATTTTGATGTATCTATGGGTTGTATCGGGGGGTATGAACCATGGAGAAGTTGGAATACAGTAGATATTACACAAATATAAATAAACAATGAGTTCACAACAGTACCTAAAGTGGTGATTTATTTTTCTTATACTAACAGATCTCATGAGTTTTCTGTTGAGTTTTGTGTTGTGAATTTTTCAAGTTTTGGGTAAAGATTTGATGGACTATGGAATAAGGAGCGGCAAGAGCCTCAGATTGGGGATGCCCAAGTCACCCCAAGCCATATTCAAGGATACCAAAAAGCCTAAGCTTGGGGATGCCCCGGAAGGCATCCCCTCTTTCGTCTTCAATCCATCGGTAAATTTACTTGAGGCTATATTTTAATTCACCACATGATATGTGTTTTGCTTGGAGCGTCTTGTATGATATGAGTCTTTGCTTTTTAATTTGCCACAATCATCCTTGCTGCACACATTCTTTTTGAGAGGGACACGCTGAATCGTGAATTTATTAGAATACTCTATGTGCTTCACTTATATCTTTTGAGCTAGGCAATGTTGCTCTAGTACTTCACTTATATCTTTTTAGAGCACGCTGGTGTTATATTTTATAGAAATTATTGAACTCTCGTACCTCACTTATATTATTTTGAGAGTCTTTAAAACAGCATGGTAATTTGTTTAGGTTATGAATTTAGTCCTAATATAATGGGCATCCAAGAGGGATATAATAAAAACTTTCATATAAAGTGCATTGAATACTATGAGAAGTTTGATTCCTTGCATATAGTTTTGAGATATGAAGATGGTAATATGAGAGTCATGCTAGTGAGTAGTTGTGAATTGGAGAAATACTTGTGTTGAAGTTTTTGATTCCCGTAGCATGCACGTATGGTGAACCGTTATGTAACGAAGTCGGAGCATGATTTGTTTAATGATTGTCAACCTTTGTGTGAGGGTCGGGAGCGCGCGATGGTTAACTCCTACCAACCTCTCCCCTAGGAGCATGCGTCTAATGCTTTGTTTGATAACTAATAGACTTTTGCAATAAGTATGTGAGTTCTTTATGACTAATGTTGAGTCCATGGATTATACGCACTCTCACCCTTCCACCTTTGCTAGCCTCTCTAGTACCGCGCAACTTTCGCCGGTGCATCAAACCCACCTTCCTCAAAACAGCCACCATATATTTTCCTCAAAACAGACACCATACCTACCTATTATGGCATTTCCATAGCCATTCCGAGATATATTGCCATGCAACTTCCACCGTTCCGTTTTTTTCAAGACATGCACCATCACTTTCATATTGCATATAGAGTCATGTTTTGTTATAGGTATCGAGTTGTAAGTAAATAAAAGTGTGATGATTTCTATTATTAGAGCATTTGTCCCATGTGAGAAAAGGATGATGGAAGCTATGAATCCCTCATAAGTTGGGATGAGTTTTCGGACTTTACAAAAAATAAAAGAGGCCAGCGAAGCCCAAATAAAAAAAAGAGGCCAAAGATGCCCACCAAAAAAAGAAAAAAAATGAAAAAAAATGAGAGAAAGAGAGAAGGGACAATGCCACTATCTTTTTCCACACTTGTGCTTCAAAGTAGCACCATGATCTTCATGATAGAGAGTCTCCTATTTTGTCACTTTCATATAGCTAGTGGAATTTTTCATCATATGCACAACAACTTAGTTTCTTTTTGAGTCTTTCATACACTTATAGCTCTAGTGCACCCGTTGCATGGCAATCCCTACTCACTCACATCGATATCTATTGATGGGCATCTCCATAGCCCGTTGATACGCCTAGTTGATGTGAGACTATCTTCTCCTTTTTCCTCATCACCTCCACCATATTCTATTCCACCTATAGTGCTATATCCATGTCTCGCGCTCATGTATTGCGTGAGAGTTGAAAAGGTTTGAGAACATAAAAAGTGTGAAACAATTGCTTGACTTGTCATCGGGGTTGTGCATGATTTAGATACTTTGTGTGGGGAAGATGGAGCATAGCCAGACCATATGATTTTGTAGGGATAACTTTCTAAGGCCATGTTATTTCGAAAGGACACAATTGCCTTGTTGGTGTGCTCGAAGTATTACTGTTTTTATGTCAATATTAGACTTTTGTTTTGAATCTTATGGATCTGAATATTCATGCCACAATAAAGAATATTACATGGATAATTATGTTAGGTAGCATTCCACATCAAAAATTATATTTTTATCATTTACCTACTCGAGGACGAGCAGGAATTAAGCTTGGGGATGCTTGATACGTCTCCAACGTATCTATAATTTTTGATTGTTCCGTGCTATTATATTATCTATTTTGGATGTTTTATATGCATTAATATGCTATTTTATATTATTTTTGGAACTAACCTATTAATCTAGAGCCTAGTGCCAGTTTCTGTTTTTTCCATGATTTTGAGTATTGCAGATAAGGAATATTAAACGGAGTCCAAACGGAATAAAATCTTCGGAATGATTTTTCTTGGACCAGAAGAAACCTGCCAGACTTGGAGATGAAGGCAGAAGACCTGCCGTGGCGTCACAAGCCACCAGGACGCGCCCTAGGGGGGGCGCCCTACAGGCTTGTGGCCCCACGACAGCTCTCCTAACCCTATTCTTCGGCCTATAAATTCCCAAATATTCCCTGGATACTAAAAAGAGCCACAAAAATACTTTTCCGCCGCCGGAAGCCTCTGTTCCCGTGAGATCCCATCATGGAGCCTTTTCCGTTAATCTGCCGGAGGGGGATTCGATCACGGAGGGCATCTACATCAACTCCATTGCCCCTCCGATGATGCGTGAGTAGTTTACCACAGACCTTCGGGTCCATAGCTAGTAGCTAGATGGCTTCTTCTCTCTCTTTGTTCTTCAATACCATGTTCTTCATGATCTTCATGGAGATCTATCCGATGAAATACTCTCTTGCGGTGTGTTTTTCGAGATCCGATGAATTGTGGGTTTATGATCAGCTTATATATGAATATTATTTGAGTCTTTTCTGAATTCTTATATGCATGATTTCATATCTTTGCAAGTCTCTTCGAGTTATTGGTTTGGTTTGGCCAACTAGATTGGTAATTCTTGCAATGGGAGAAGTGCTTAGTTTTGGGTTCAATCTTGCGGTGTCCTCACCCAGTGACAAAGTAGGGGTAGCGAGGCACGTATTGTATTGTTGCCATCGAGGATAAAAAGATGGGGTTTTCATCATATTGCTTGAGTTTATCCCTCTACATCATTTCATCTTACTTAATGCGTTACTCTGTTCTTCATGAACTTAATACTCTAGATGCAGGCAGGAGTCGGTCGATGTGTGGAGTAATAGTAGTAGATGCAGAATCGTTTCGGTCTACTTGACACGGACGTGATGCCTATATGCATAATCATTGCCTTGGATATCTTGATAATTATTCGCTTTTCTATCAATTGCTCGACAGTAATTTGTTCACCCACCGTATTATTTGTCATCATGAGAGAAGCCTCTAGTGAAACCTATGCCCCCCGGTCTATTTTCCATATTATACTTTCAGATCTAAAACCAAAAATACCAAAAATATCTTGCTGCAATCTTTTTACTTTTAGTTTACTTTCTGTTCAAGCAATCTATTCTATCTATCTCTATCAGATCTCATCCTTGCAAGTAACCGTGAAGGGATTGACAACCCCTTTATAGCGTTGGGTGCAAGTGTTTGATTATTTGTGTTGGTACATCCATTGGTGACTTGCTTATATCTCCTACTGGATTGATACCTTGGTTCTCAACAACTGAGGTAAATATTTATCTACTTTGCTGCATCAACCTTTCCTCTTCAAGGGAAAACCAACGCATGCTCGAGAAGTAGCAGTCCACGACCAGAGGGAGATATAGAGGAGAGGGCAGAGCGGGCGCGTGCGAGGCCGAGTGTTGGCCGACCCGACGGCGCTCGGTATGTGCGGGGAGGGAGCGGGGGAGGAGGAGAGAGGAGGGGGTCGACCGCGTTGCGTGTCTCGGACGTCGAGGGCATCTCGGGGGACACGCTGGGGAGGCCCGAGGCTGTCGGGGCTGGCGATTAGGCGGGGGCTACAGTGTGGGGGCGCACTATAGCGCGCTCCAGAGCGCATGTTTGGAATGCCACGGCATGCACTGTCGTTTTGGGCCCGGCCACTAGTGTCTAGGGGGTCTAGGAGGGAGTAAACAATCCAGGGAAGGCCTTGGATGCTCCGGGGGGTCCTTAGGAGAGAAGAAAGCTTCAGGGAGGGGGAATAAATTGCTGTCCACGAGGGGTAATTGGGGTTTTACCCCACTGAACCATTGAGCTGAGCCTTGCAAATTTTACTGGAGGTAGGAAAGGTATAGGAGTGACTGTGGTAAAAAATTGAGGCCAAGGAGAGTAAGGTAGATGGGAGAAAATGTAACTTTGGGAAGTTGCCAGAAGGTGTTTTATCAGTGTTTGGGCAAGGTAGCTTTACCCACTTACTGTGAGATTTAACATGATTGAATGGTGGGTAAAAATAAGGTGGGTCACAAGGTTTGAGCTCATTTGAGGAAAGTTCACAATGTAAACTTTGTAAACCCTAGAAATTAACAGAATCAGGTTTCCGTAGATCTAGTCATGCTAAGAAAATCTCCTTAATGCACAATTTGGTGTAGTGTCATTATTTAGGGATTAGGGCATGTCCACAAAGTTAGAGATCAATAGGAGACAGTTGGCAATCTAGAGTTGCTTAAATTTGGATCTAGATAGGAATGGTTTTGGGATATTTTGGTGAACCAAAACAATTTGGATTGAGAAACTTTGCAAGATCATCACATATAGCATGTGTGACTTGCTAAAATTTTCCTAGATTTATTTGAGAATATTTCCTATAGAAATATTTCAATAGCTTGAAACGGACGGAAAGGGTTTTGGAAGGTTTTGTCCAATATTTTGAACATGACCATGTATTGAAACACATATATATGGAAAATATATGTCCACTGAGTTTCCCTAAATTTTCTGAAATATTTTGAAAGCATAAAAATAAATTTTCCCTATGAAAGACCATTTCTGGCCTTAAGAAAAAGCCTTTACATAAAATAGGAAAATAATCTTTAGAAATAATATTTGGTGGTTTTGGGAAGTCTTATATATAGTAGGTTCCAAATAAACTCTTTGGTGCAAACCATTCCACCCAATTTGAGGACTTGTAGTACAAACCTCAATTTACGGGTTTTATAAAGCCTAATTTGAATAAATGCTTTTTGGCCAAAATAATATTCGATAAAAACAGTTTTAGGCACTATACACATGGCATGATCATTCGGCAGAGGGTTTGGATCAAGTAGAAGAGTTTTAGAGAGAAGAAGAGTTTGGTAGAACTAATCACCATCATCCAAACAAGCAAGTAGCAAACAATCCAACAAGAACAAGCATTCAATTTTTTTTAAATGGGTCCAAGTTTTGTAGAACCATAGCATAGCAAAGTGATACAACACAGGGTGTGACAGGAGCGCTCGGGCGCAGGATAGAGCTCAGGCTTGCTCACCATCGGGCCTTTCGGGCCTGCTGGTGGAGGAGGCCAGCAGGGAGGAGCTGGGCCTTGGGCGGCTGTGGTTGGGCCTCGGTGCTGGCTCACAGCACACCGGCTAGCAGCAGGTCGGGCCGACGCAGGCGACACGAGGCCCACGCAGTCAGGCGAGCGGTCGGTTGGTCGTGCGCATCGATCGACCTCCTCTCGTACACGAAGGAGCGACAGTGGGTGTAGTTCAACGATGACGGCACCGAACTCGAGGACGGCGTAGATCCGGTGAGTAGGGGACCTCCGGCGATGGTGTAGAGCAGATCCGGTCGGGGGAGCTTCATTTTTTGTGGTGGCTGAGCGATCCGACAGGGTGGCGGCGACCTACAGAATGGGATGGGGAGAGAGATGGGCACGACAGAGAGAGAGACAGGGTTGCAAGAGAGTTGAAGGAGAGGAAGGCAGGGACGCGGGCCTGGTCCGGCAGGGCTCCAGCGGCTCGCCGGCGGGGTATGGGCAGTGTGACCCGTGGGGAATCGGCAAGGCATGGCTCTCTCAGGCACGGGGCACGGAGCTCGGGCTGCTCCCGTGGCTGGCGGCGGCGTGCCAGCTCATTTGGGCCCAGATGGTCTCGGGCGGGCCGCAGATGGGCATGTGAGGGCCGACAGCTTGAGGTGGAAGACACGGGCGTGAGTGGCATGGATTTTGAGGCGTGGGCAGGGTTAGGGTTCCAAGAATGGCATAGGGGAGCTGCTTAAATAGGCAGGATTTAGGGTTAGGGGGGTTGCTCCGTTTTCGGACCCTCCGATCATGATCGGACGGTTCCGGTCATGGGGTTTAGGTTGGTGGACTAGGTGGGCTGTTGGGCTGAGATGAGAGAGAGGTTTGTGGCCCGTGTGTCGGGTCACGATGTATACGATCACCTATGGAGCCACGGACCCCTTTGTGGTTTGGCGGGGGAGAGCTCACGTTGCACAAAGAGCAGAGATGGTGAGACAGCACGACGATGAGACACTAGTGTTTTACCCAGGTTCGGGCCACTGGGAAGCGTAAAACGCTACTCCTGCTTTGGTGGATTGATCGGGGGAACACGAAGCACACGCAGAGCTCAAACCCGGCAAGGTTGCCTTCAGGAGAGCTACTACGCGAGTACAAGTGTCCAAAGGTCCGAATCTTTAGCTAGGTTGCCTTGGGCCTCATTTTATAGCTCAAGGGGAAACCACAGTGGGAAAACAGACATTACCTAGTGATTAGATAGCAAACAGTGCTATCATACCTAACTTTGGCATTTAGGACAAAATGCCATAAATGCTAGCCTAGGTGGCGTGCGGGGATGCATCCCCGGCAAGCTTCTACAACCGCTTTGGCTAACTATTGCTTAATATCTTGACACACCTCTGGACGGGTGTCAAATGTGCATAATCTGCCTCCCAGCATGTTCTTGATAACCCACAAGTATAGGGGATCGCAACAGTTTTCGAGGGTAGAGTATTCAACCCAAATTTATTGATTCGGCACAAGGGGAGCCAAAGAATATTCTCGAGTATTAGCAGCTGAGTTGTCAATTCAACCACACCTGAAAGACTTAATATCTGCAGCAAAGTATTTAGTAGCAAAGTAGTATGGAAGTAACGGTAACGGTGGCAAAAGTAACAGTAGCGGTTTTGTAGCAATCGTAACAGTGGCAACGGAAAAGTAACTTAGCAAAGATAAATATATATGAGAAGCTCGTAGGCAATGGATCAGTGATGGATAATTATGTCGGATGGCATTCATCATGCAACGGTTATAACATAGAGTGACACAGAACTAGCTCCAATTCATCAATATAATGTAGGCATGTATTCCATATATTGTCATATGTGCTTATGGAAAAGAACTTGCATGACATCTTTTGTCCTACCCTCCCGTGGCAGCGGGGTCCTAATGGAAACTAAGGGATATTAAGGCCTCCTTTTAATAGAGAACCAGACCAAAGCATTAGCACTTAGTGAATACATGAACTCCTCAAACTACGGTAATCACCGGAAAGAATCCCAGTTATTGTCACCCTGGGGGATGCGGATCATAACTTGTAATAGGTGTCTACAACTTGCAAGATAGGATCAATAACACATATATATTCATGAAAACATAATAGGTTCAGATCTGAAATCATGGCACTCGGGCCCTAGTGACAAGCATTAAGCATAGCAAAGTCAAAGCAACATCATTCTCAGAACATAGTGGATACTAGGGATCAAACCCTAACAAAACTAACTCGATTACATGGTAAATCTCATCCAACCCATCACCGTCCAGCAACCCTAAGATGGAATTACTCACGAACGGCGGAGAGCATCATGAAATTGGTGATGAAGGATGGTTGGTGATGACGACGGTGTCGATTTCCCCTATCCCGAGCCGAAAACGGACTCCAGATCTGCCCTCCCGAGGAAGAATAGCAGGTGGCGGCGGCTCCATATCGTGAAACGCGATGAACTCTTCTCCTTGATTTTTTTTCTCCCCGAATAAGATTATATGTTGTTGGAGTTGAGGTCGGAGGAGTTGCAGGGGGCCCACAAGCCACCAGGGCACGCCCTAGGGGGGCGCCCCCTGACTTGTGGCGAATTGGTGGACCCCCTCTGGTTTATTCTTTCGCCAGTATTTTTTATTAATTCCAAAAACAGTCTCCGTAAATTTTCAGGTCAATCCGAGAACTTTTATTTCTACACAAAAATAACACCAAGGCAATTCTGCTGAAAACAGCGTCAGTCCGGGTTAGTTCCATTCGAATTATGCAAATTAGAGTCCAAAACAAGGGCAAAAGAGTTTGGAAAAGTAGATACGATGGAGACGTATCAACTCCCCCAAGCTTAACCCATTGCTTGTCGTCAAGCAATTCAGTTGACAAACTGAAAGTGACAAATAAAAACTTTTACAAACTCTGTTTGATCTTGTTGTTGTAAATATGTCTAACTGATGTTCAGGTTTTCAGCAAAGATTATGGGCTAACCACATTCACAAATACATTTAGGTCTCACATTTACTCATATCAATGGCATAATCAACTAGCGAGCAATAATAATAAATCTCGGATGACAACAATTTTATCAAAACAATCATGATACAATATGATATAATGGTATCTCGCTAGCCCTTTCTAAGACCGCAAAACATAAATGCAGAGCACCTCTGAAGAACAAGGGCTGACTGGAAATTGTAATTCATGGTAAAAGAGATCCAGTCACAGTCATACTCAATATCAATTAATAACAAAGCATACAAATGACAGTGGTGCTCTCTAACTGGTGCTTTGTATAAGAGGATGATGACTCAGCAATAAAGTAAATAGATAGGCCCTTCGCAGAGGGAAGCATTGATTTGCAGAGGTGCCAGAGCTCGAGCTTTTAAAATAGAGATGAGTAAAATTTTGAGCGGTATGCTTTCATTGTCAACATAACAATCAAGAGATCTCGGTATCTTCCATGCTAGATACATTATAGGCGGTTCCCAAACAGAATGATAAAGGTTTTACTCCCCCTCCACCAATCAAACACACTCCACGGCTAGCCGAACCCACGGGTACCGTCCATACAAACAACAATCCTGGGGGAGTTTTGTTTCATTATGTTTTGATTTGATTTTTGAGCATGGAACTGGGCATCCCGATTACCAGCCACTTTCTCGTGAATGACAAGTGAATAAACACTCATCGTGAGAATAACCCACCTAGCATGGAGGATACTGACAGCCCCTAATCACTACATGAGCGATTCGGGCATACAAAACATAATATTTATTTGAAGGTTTAGAGGTTGGCACATGCAAATTTACTTGGAACGGCAGGTAAATACCGCATATAGGAAGGTATGGTGGACTCATATGGAATAACTTTGGTTTTAAGGAAGTGGATGCACAAGCAGTATTCCCGCTAAGTACAAGTGAAGGCTAGCAAGAGACTGGGAAGTGACCAACTAGAGAGCGACAACAGTCATAAACATGCAATGAGATTAACCAACATTGAATTCAAGAATGAGTAGGATATAAATCACCATGAACATAAATATCGTGAAGGCTATGTTGATTTTGTTTCAACTACATGCGTGAACATGTGCCAAGTCAAGCCACTTGAATCATTCAAAGGAGGATACCATCCTATCATACTACATCACAACCATTTTAAAATTCATGTTGGCACTCAAGGCAAACTATTATACACTCCTAGCTAATTAGGCATGGCATGAGCAACTACAATCTCTAATTGTCATTGCAAACATGTTTCATCCATAACGAGCTGAATTCAGAACGATGAGCTAATCATATTTACAAAAACAAAATAGGTCGAGTTCATACCAGCTTTTCTCCATCTCAATCATTTCATCATATATCATCATTATTGCCTTTCACTTGCACGACCGAAAGGTGTGAATAATAATAAGAATGCACGTGCATGGGACTAAGCTGGAATCTGCAAACAATAACTCAAAGGAGAAGACAAGGTAATATGGGCTCTCTGATAGATAAACAATAATGCATATGAGGGCCACTCAACATTTTCATCGTGGTCTTCTCCTCTCGACCCAAAGAATTTCAAAACAAGAACAAGAGAAACTATTTACACGGGAAAGCTCCCAACAAGCAAAAGAAGAACGAGAAATCTTTTTGGGTTTTCTTTTAATGCTACAACTAAACAAACTAGAAAGTAAAACTAGAGCTAATTTTTTTTTCTTAAAGTTTTTCTGACACACAAGAAGAAAGCGAGAAAAAGAAATAAACTAACGTGGATAATACAATGAAAAAGTATGAACACCGACAACTGGAATGAGTGTGTGAACATGAATGTAATGTTGGTGAGAAATACGTACTCTCCCAAGCTTAGGCTTTTGGCCTAAGTTGGTCTATGCCCATGGATCAAAGTAGCCCTCTCCTGGGTACTAAGGAGGATACTGAGGGTTCCACTGGTTAGCGAGCTCTTGTGGCTCCCACTGATAAACAGACTCCTCGTACGGGTCAAGTGATGGTTCTGGCTCAGGAACTGGGGATCGAGTCCGCTCCCAGTATGCATAAATATCGTCGGGCATAATAATGTACCTGCCTGAATAAATATCGAACAAAGAAGGTGCAGGCAAAGTAATAATCTGACAGGTACCCTGGCTGAATACTAGGTTATAGATGAGCCGCCTGTCATTGTCTTTGGAAATGAAATCATGTGCTACCATACTATCATAGTCTAAATACTTAGTGGGTAACAACCTTTCTTCCTTTTCATCTAGTCTAAAGGGTATCTCAAAGTGTTTAGCAAGGCGAGAAGAATAAATACCTCCAAAGATAGGACCCTTCGAATGATTTAAACTCAACCGTCGAGCAACAATAGCGCCCAAACTAAAAGTTCTATCACGATGTAAAGCATGGCGCAAAACGGTTAGGTCAGGAGTGCTTAGGCCTCCACTCTCCCCACGACCAATCAAACATCTCCCCGCAAATAATGAGTAATATCGCAAAACAGGAAAATGTAAACTAGCCACTCTGGCTCCCGACACCCCTCTCACTTCCCCTACAGTGGTTTTAGCAATAAAATCTTCCACATCTCTAGGACGGGGTTCACTGACGCTGCCCTCATAAGGTAATTTGCAAACTTTGCAAAAATCGTAAAGAGTCATCTTCTTAGGAACATCATATAAGTGAAATTCTACCATAGGAGGATCTTCCCTATAATGAAAGTGAAAGTTTTGCACGAAGGTATTAGTGAGTGAGATGTATTGGTCACACTTATCGTGGAGGAAGTGGGTGATGCCTGCATTCTCCGCCAAATAGTAAAAATCATTATAAATTCCGGCCGCCTTCAAGAATGCATCACTTGGCCATTCACATGGCCAAACCACCTCGGTGCGGGGAAGATTGTATTTGGGCTTCTCTTTCTTCTCATTTTCATTTTCTTTAGAACCCCGTCTTGAAGAGCCTCTTAACCATCTCCTCATCATTTTCTTCCTCTGAATTTTTTTTGAAATTTTAGTAACTCAAAATAAAGGTGAACAAAACTCAACAAAATTCAAAGCAACCACTCCCATAAGTGCCTAGAGGCTAAATCATGCATGTAAACTACTTGGGACCATACAAATTTAACATGCAAGCTCAAGAACAAGGTCACCACAGCAGCAAAAATTTGCAATATATAAAGCACTAGAACAAAAACTAATTGGACCATTGGAGGAGTCACATACCGAAGAACAATCCCCCAAAACAGTTTTGCGAATGGAGCTTTGCACAAGGAGATCGAAAATGGTAGCAAGATGAGCTAGGACATGGTTTGAGCAATGGTGGGATTTTTTATGGAGGAAGACGAAGTGGATGGGTGCTGGAATAAGTGAGGGGGGCCTACGTGGGACCCACAAGCCAGCAGGGCGCGCCCAGGGGGGTGGGCGCGCCCTGTGGGCTTGTGGCCCACTGGTGCAGCCCCCTGATGTGTTCTCAGTGCCAGAAATTCTTAAATATTCCAGAAAAAATCATACTACATTTTCAGGGCATTTGCAGAACTTTTATTTTCAGGTCATTTTTTTATTGCACGGATAATTCAGAAAACAGAAAAATAATAGCATTTTTTACTTTATTTATTCTAAACAACAGAAAGTAAAAGTTGGGTACAGAAGGTTGTGCCTCCTAAATTCATTCATCTCATGCTCATCAAAAAGAATTCGTTAACAAGGTTGATCAAGTCTTATTAACAAACTTCTTTCAAGTAACATGAAACTGGAGAATTTTCGAATAACTCTAAGTTACCTCAACGGGGACATGCATGTCCCCTACCATGATTATTTCGTATTTCTTCTTGATAGTAGGGAGAGGGAATTTAAAACCTCCAATAGCAATTGTTGGAATTTCTCCAATGGAGTTGATACTATGAACTTGAGGTTGTTTCTTCGGAAAGTGCACCGTATGCTGATTACCATTAACATGAAAAGTGACATTGCCTTTGTTGCAATCAATAACAGCCCCTGCAGTGTTCAAAAAAGGTCTACCAAGGATAATCGACATGCTGTCGTCCTCGGGAATATCAAGAATAACGAAGTCTGTTAACATAGTAACATTTGCAACTATGACAGGCACATCCTCACAAATACCGATGGGTAAAGCAGTTGATTTATTAGCCATTTGCAAAGAGATTTCAGTAGGTGTCAACTTATTCAAATCAAGTCTACGATATAAAGAGAAAGGCATAACACTAACACCAGCTCCCAAATCACATAAAGCAGTTTTAACATAATTTCTTTTAATAGAGCATGGTATAGTAGGTACTCTGGGATCTCCTAGTTTCTTTGGTACTCCACCCTTAAAAGTATAATTAGCAAGCATGGTGGAAATTTCAGCTTTCGGTATCTTTCTTTTATTTGTCACAATATCTTTCATATACTTAGCATAAGGAGACATTTTCAGAATATCAGTCAAACGCATACGCAAAAAGACAGGTCTAAGCATTTCAACAAAGCGCTCAAAATCCTCATCATCCTTTTTCTTAGATGGCTTAGGATGAAAGGGCATGGGTTTCTGAACCCAAGGTTGTCTTTCTTTACCATGCTTCCTAGCAACGAAGTCTCTTTTATCATATCTTTTATTCTTAGATTGTGGGTTATCAAGATCAACAGCAGGTTCAATCTCCACATCATTATCATTACTAGGTTGAGCATCAACATGAACATCATCATTAATATTATCACTAGGCTCATGTTCATTACCAGATTGTGTCTCAGCATCAGAAATAGAAATATCATTTGGATTCTCAGGTGTGACAATAACAGGTTCACTAGAGGCATGCAAAGTCCTATCATCATTCTTTTTCTTTCTTTTGCTAGAATGACTAGGTGCATCAGTATTAATTCTCTGAGAATCTTTCTCAATTCTCTTGGGGTGGCCCTCAGGATATAAAGGTTCCTGAGTCATTTTCCCACCTCTAGTCACTACTCTAACAACATTATCATTCATCTCATTATGCAAATCATTTTGTGCCTTAAGTACTTGTTCTACTTGAGTAGTTACCATGGAAACATGTTTACTGATAAGCTTGAGATCATTAACAGTTCTACTCATATATTCACCTAAATGATCAAGCATGTAAGCATTATGTTTCAATTGTCTACTAACATAAGCACTGAAATTTTCTTGTTTAACAATAAAGTTATCAAACTCATCCAAGCATTGGCTAGCAGACTTATTATAAGGAATATCACCTTCATCAAATCTACGGAGAGAATTTACCTCTACTACCTGTGTCGGGTTATCAAGACCATGTATTTCTTCAATAGGTGGTAGATTTTTAACATCTTCAGCTTTAATACCTTTTTCTTTCATAGATTTCTTTGCCTCTTGCATATCTTCAGGACTGAGAAATAGAATACCTCTTTTCTTCGGAGTGGACTTTGGAGGTAGTTCGGGAATAGTCCAATCATTATCATTGCTCAATATATTATTCAATAGTGGTTCATCTTGTTCAACAGTTCGTTCCCTGAAAACACAACCAGCACAACTATCTAGGTGGTCCCTAGAAGCATCGGTTAGTCCATTATAAAAGATATCAAGTATTTCGTTTTTCTTGAGAGAATGATCAGGCAAAGCATTAAGTAATTGGAGAAGCCTCCCCCAA
The DNA here is from genome assembly GCA_039707655.1 of Elymus sibiricus. Lineage (NCBI taxonomy): Eukaryota > Viridiplantae > Streptophyta > Magnoliopsida > Poales > Poaceae > Elymus > Elymus sibiricus. The sequence continues at coordinate 225,599,817 of CM077665.1, read as the reverse complement.
GATTGTGGGAGACTTTCTTCTTCAATTTGCACAAAGTTAAATATTTCCTGCAAGGCAGCTTGTTTCTTATGGGCAGGAAAATATTTTTCAGAGAAGTAATATATCATATCCTGAGGACTACGCACACAACCAGGAGCAAGAGAATTAAACCATATCTTAGCATCACCCTTTAATGAGAAAGGAAACAACTTAAGAATATAGTAATAATGAATTTTTTCCTCATGAGTAAATAGGGTGGCTATATCATTCAATTTAGTAAGATGTGCCACAACAGTTTCAGACTCATAACCATGAAAAGGATCAGATTCAACCAAAGTAATTAACTCAGGATCGATAGAGAATTCATAATCCTTATCAGTAACAAAAATAGGTGAAGTAGCAAACTTAGGATCATATTGCATTCTAGCATTAAAAGATTTTTCCTTCCACTTGCATAGTAATTTCTGAAGATCATCTCTATCCTTACAAGCAAGAAAGTCCCTAGCTACCTCTCCCTCCATAACATAACCCTTAGGTATATTAGGAAATTCATATCTAGGAGAGCTAGGTCTAGCAGGTGTCTCATAGTGTTTAGTTTCAATAATTTCATTAGTTTTAGAAATATCATCAGTTTCAGTGATCTCATTTTCTCTAACCCTAGCAAGTTGTTCATTAAGAAATTCACCCAATGGCATAGTATTATCAAGCAAAGTATCATTATAAGCATCATGCATAGCAGAAGTGGCATCATCGATTACTTGCGACATATCAGAATCAATAGCAGGTGGTGGTGTCGCAAATTTACTCATAACAGAAGGTGAATCAAGTGCAGAGCTAGATGGCAGTTCCTTACCTCCCCTCGTAGTAGAGGGATAGATCTTGGTTTTTGGGTATTTCAGATTCTTCATAGTGATCAACAAATATAAATCCCAAGTGACTCAGAGAATAGAGCTATGCTCCCCGGCAACGGTGCCAGAAAAAGGTCTTGATAACCCACAAGTATAGGGGATCGCAATAGTTTTCGAGGGTAGAGTATTCAACCCAAATTTATTGATTCGACACAAGGGGAGCCAAAGAATATTCTCGAGTATTAGCAGCTGAGTTGCCAATTCAACCACACCTGAAAGACTTAATATCTGCAGCAAAGTATTTAGTAGCAAAGTAGTATGGAAGTAACGGTAACGGTGGCAAAAGTAACAGTAGCGGTTTTGTAGCAATCGTAACAGTGGCAACGGAAAAGTAACTTAGCAAAGATCAATATATGAGAAGCTTGTAGGCAATGGATCAGTGATGGATAATTATGTCGGATGGCATTCATCATGCAACGGTTATTACATAGGGTGACACAGAACTAGCTCCAATTCATCAATATAATGTAGGCATGTATTCCATATATAGTCATACGTGCTTATGGAAAAGAACTTGCATGGTGTCTTTTGTCCTACCCTCCCATGGCAGCGGGGTCCTAATGGAAACTAAGGGATATTAAGGCCTCCTTTTAATAGAGAACCAGACAAAAGCATTAGCACTTAGTGAATACATGAACTCCTCAAACTACGGTAATCACCGGAAAGAATCCCAGTTATTGTCACCCTCGGGGATGCGGATCATAACTCGTAATAGGTGTCTACAACTTGCAAGATAGGATCAAGAACACATATATATTCATGAAAACATAATAGGTTCAGATCTGAAATCATGGCACTCGGGCCCTAGTGACAAGCATTAAGCATAGCAAAGTCATAACAACATCAATCTTAGAACATAGTGGATAGTAGGGATCAAACCCTAACAAAACTAACTCAATTACATGGTAAATCTCATCCAACCCATCACCGTCCAGCAAGCCTATGATGGAATTACTCATGAACGGTGGAGAGCATCATGCAATTGGTGATGAAGGATGGTTGGTGATGACGACAGCGTCGATTTCCCCTCTCTGGAGCCCAAAACGGACTCCAGATCTGCCCTCCCGAGGAAGAACAGGAGGTGGCGGCGGCTCCGTATCGTGAAACGCGATGAACTCTTCTCCTTGATTTTTTTCTCCCTGAATAGGGTTATATGGAGTTGGAGTTGAGGTCGGAGGAGTTGCAGGGGGCCCACAAGCCACTAGGGCGCGCCCTAGGGGGGGCGCCCCCCTGGCTTGCGGCCAATGGGTGGACCCCCTCTGGTTGATTCTTTCGCCAGTATTTTTTGTTAATTCCAAAAATATTCTCCGTAAATTTTCAGGTCAATCCGAGAACTTTTATTTCTGCATAAAAATAACACCAAGGCAATTCTGCTGAAAACAGCGTGAGTCCGGGTTAGTTCCATTCGAATTATGCAAATTAGAGTCCAAAACAAGGGCAAAAGAGTTTGGAAAGGTAGATACGATGGAGACGTATCACATGTCGCCACGTACTTAGCGAGAACCACTTAGCCAACTGAGGACTTGACACCGCTATCGATGTCGAAACCGGCGGAGCCGGGTAGGGGGTCCCGAGCGGTGAGACTAGGATCGATGGTAACAGGGGACGAAGGAGTCGATGTTTACCCAGGTTCGGGCCCTCCTATGGAGGTAAAACCCTACGTCCTGCTTGATTATATTGATGATATGAAGGTTGCAGAGTTGATCTACCTCGAGATCGACTAGCTAAACCCTAGATGAGTTTCTCTGTCCTATGATCTAAAACCCTCCCGGCTTATATAGACACCGAGGGGTACTAGGGTTTACACATGGTGGGCCTCCCGCCAAGGATGGAGGTGGCCATTTCCTCATCTTAACTTGGAGTGCACGACGCACCTTCGGGGCTTCCTTCTGGAAAGTGGAGTCTTGATGTGTCCGGCCCTTCTACAGAGAATGGCCCATCGAGCCGGCCTATTGAGAGATGAGCCGGCAGCCCGAGGACCCCTTAGTCCGGGACTCCCTCAGTAGCCCCCGAACTAGCCCCCAACGCCAAGGGTCTCAGCTCCAGCTGCTTCGCATGATCAGAGTCTTCGGCTTGCGGGGTGAGTTCTTCTTCCCTTTCCATGATCGGTTGAGACTAGTTTGTCTTCCGATGACACATATTCCTTCCGATCACATGGTTGACCAAACACCATGAATTGCTTAGCCCCGAAGGCGAATCGCCAAAGTGTAACAGTGTTTTCTGACTCCCCCTTCTAACGAAGGGCCGTGGCCTACCACGACCACCAAACCAGTTATGAAAACTCGATTCGCGGTTCGAGGCTGTTTTTACAGCGACACGACTTATCAATGCGCAGATCATGCTCCGTTTCACACGGGATACGATTAATCTCCATACGCGCACAACGGCACGCATGTCTTGGGAAGCGGAGGGATTTGCGGCGCAGTAAGCGAGGCTAATCGGCGACACGTCCCATAAAAAAGGAAAAAACCCCAAGGCCTATTAACGCATCCCATTCGCATCCTCCGCCTCCTCAATCTCTCCAAGCTCCGAGAGCCCAGATCCAGTTCCCCCTCGCCTTCTCCTCCGAGCTCAGCTATGGCGGGTTCGGGATCCATGGGCAAGTGGGAGGCCTCCACAGTCACCGACTAGGATACCCGGGAGCTGAAGCTCGCCGGCTACCTCCCTGCCAACGTCTACCATCGCGCCCCGGAAAAGAACCAGGTGATTCGCACCCCCAAGGCAGGCGAGAGGGTGGTGTTCGTCCCCCACTTTATCCGGTGACTGAGCTTTCCGCTCCACCCCTTCGTCAGGGGCCTCATGTTTTTCTACAGGCTAGACTTCCATGACCTCCCGCCGAACTCCTTCATGCATATATCGGCCTTCATCATCGTCTGCGAAGCCTTTCTGCGGGTCGAACCGCACTTTGGCTTATGGCTCAAGGTCTTCAATGTTAAGCCGAAGACCGTGGCCAGCGAGCACGCAGATTTCAGAGGGGCGGTAATCAGCAAGCTCCCCCGCATCGAGTGGCCATCCGGCACCTTCATCGACACCATCAAGACCTGGCACAAGGAGTGGTTTTACATCACGGAGCCAAGGGACGAGAGCTGGGCGGCGCCTGCCGAATTCATATCCGGACCCCCAACGAGACTGACCTCGTGGCTCAGGAAGGGCCTTGACTGGGGGTCGGATGCCGAGGTGAAGCTGCTGCAGAAGTGCATTACCTCGGTGATCGAGGCCAAGGTGGAGCTGGTCAACGTGGTCCAGGTCATGCTCCACCGCCGTATACTTCCTTGCCAGCGCCGAGCTTCCCCAATGTGGGCTTATCAGTCTGATGATGAGCCCACCGTGCGCCAATTCTTCTGCACTACCCCCAAGAAGCTGTGGAAGGCTCTATTCAAGCCTCAGAAGAGCTGGCCGGCCACAAAAGAGGATTTGGGTCTAAGCACCGATAACCCTCCCACCAAGGTACGGCATAATTTTAATCTGTCGACTCCGTTTTTTCGGAAAAAGGTCTGAACACCTTCTCCCCCACCTTCGCAGAAGTGGCTGAGCAAAGCAGCGAAGGTTAACCGCCCTGCCCCACAGCCCAAAGACCCCAGGTCAGAGCTGTTGGCGGCGATGCTCGTCGTGGCACCGTACTCAGCGCCCGAGAAGAAGGAGAAGAAGAAGAAGGCCAGAGAGGGCCTCTGCATCCGGGACCAGCCGGACGCCGCGTCCGAGGAAACCCATGCCTCCTCCAGTCATGAGGAGGAGCAAGAAGACGGAGGAGGGGAATTTCCCCCCTCACAAGGAAGAGGGCGGCGTCATCGGACGCCACGGAGGATGAAGCTCCTCCCGCCCTGAAGAGGGCATGTCGGGCAAGGTTGATCCTGCCCGATGACAGCTCGGATTCCGACGCAGGGTCCGAGGACTTCGAGAGGGTTCCCCGAAGGAACTTAAGGGTCAAGCCCCCCGCTCAGAGGTATGAATCTGAAGACTCCCAAGTCATTTGTGCAAAGTTTTTCTCGATGTATTAAATACAAGTTCATCTTTTAATCCGCAGCCCACCACGCGTCCTCCCCACCGTCCAAATATCGGATGGGGAGTCACCACCCGCCGAGCTAGCGGAAAGTGGGACCGCGTCGCACCCCATGCCTCCAGGGGCCGCGAAGGACGCCGCAGAGGTGTCATCCAGCCAGGCTCTGTTGGAGCCGAACACGGGCGGAGGGGGTGACCATGCCATGGCCGAGGGTGACGCCATGGCCACTGAAGGCCGGGGAGAGGAAACTCCCTAGGCTACTGAGGACCAGGGGGAGAACAATCCCCTGGTCGGCGAAGAGGAAGGGCAGAGAAACACCCAGTCCCCTCCGAAGACGTCTCCGGAGCATGTTGGGCCTCCGGAGTTACCGGCTCAGTCCCCGATCACACTTCGGACTGCCCGATCACCACCGATGCCACCAACGGCCGGGTGGCCGGTTATGGAGGAGGCGCTCGCTAGCGGCCCCATCTCCGAGGATCACCGCACTCTTATGGGTGCGGTTCTTCAAGGAATTCAGTCCGTCGATAGCGGACTGAAGGAGGCCTTCAATGGTCTCTTGGCGGTCTTCAAGGTGAGTAATGTAATGCCTTTTTCCCGCACAACTATAATTTTAAGTTTGTGCCGTCTTTATATAAGCAGTATCCCCCAAGCCCCGGATGGGTTTGCAGAAACGCATCCGGGGGTCAAATAGCAAGGAGTGAAAAATGATGCATAAAGCACCGTTTAATCCTACAATGTTCTAAAAGTCCTTGAGTGGACCGAACAGATAGTCATATCCCTGACAGTTCGGAGGTTGGAACGCACATAACTGGATGCAATGTTTTTTTTTGTAGGCCTCGTCATCGGCGGCGGCCGGTAATGCCGCTGAGCTGACTGACCTAAATCCGAAGCTCAAAGTCTCCGAAGAGGAGCTTGACAGCCCGAACAAGCGGTTTGACGAGGCGCAAGGTAAGCCGAATTCTAATATCCAAGCTATATATTGATAATGATCCGTACTGGTGACCCAGTGTGATTTGCTTGTTATTGCTTCCACAGCTTCAGCTGCGGAGGTTGAAAGACTCAAGGCCGAGCTTCAGAAAATGGAGAAGAAGGCGGCCGCCGAACAAGTGGCAGCCGCGCTTTCCACTTTGGAAGCTGCAAGTGCCAAGCATGAGGCCCGGGTGGAGGAGGTGCAGCAAGAGCTCAAGGATGCCGGCACGAAGTGTGAGGCCCTTGAGCAGAAAGGCAAAGAACAGGCCGCTGAGCTAGCCACACTGAAATCCGACCTCCAGAAGGAGCGGGTGGACAGGCGGTCCTTCGAAGAGGAGGTTCGTCAAGTCAAGGCTATTATCGATGCTAAGACATATTCGCTGCGATGCACCTTCGACGGTAGAAAATTTGCGTTGCTCACCCAGGTGTGGCGTTCCTTTGGCATACGTGCAGATCTCCAGAAGAGTGCGGCGGATGCGAACAAGCTTTATGCTTCACGGACAGAGGATGATGAGGCCCGGCTATTCTGGGCGCAGTTTGAATCCCCCGAGCGTTCTCCTCTCCTCGTTGATCACCTGAAGCAGCTGATGGAGATGCACGGAATGGCGGAGCCGGCCATGAAGGATCTCTGCATCCGTCTGTGGCCCGATGAGCCGTTGCCGAGCAGCTACTTCGGCCTGGTGCGGAAGCTATGTGATGCCACGCCTCGGGTTGACATGCTGAAGCGCTCTACATGCATCGAGGGTGTGCGGATGGCCTTTGCGAGGACCGTGGTGCATTGGCCAAAGCTCCAGCCGCATAAGATGGCCACCGCACCTCCGCCACCTGACAAGAGTCATAGGTGCCCCGAGCTTTACTTCCCCCAGGTTATGGAGGGTGCTCGGGAAATAGAGGCCCAATGCTCCAAAGATACTTTGTATGAATGAACACGTTGTAATGTGCCCGAAGACTTTAACGCTTTATAATTAGTGTTGCATGTTTTATCATGTTTTATAAGTAGTTTGTGTTTATTTAGACTCCTATGTTTCCGGTTGATCTAAAAGCAGCGAGTCGTCGGCTTCAGCCCCCACGTAGATACTATGCGGGGTGTCCCTGTAACCGCACTTCTACCCTTAACCGAAGTATCGGCGCCCGAAGGCGGTAGTGCGAGCGGGACAAGGCAACCGGACTATGGTGCTCTATCGCTTTCACTTAGCCGTGGTAGTGTAGAAAAATGCGGGGGCTGATTACTAGCCCCCGGTGTGATGTTCGGAGCCGAAGCCAGCATCACATGGTTTGTACAAGAACAAAACCCATCGTATAACACGGAAGAACCTCTATCGATCTTTTAGTATGACACTTATGCTCGGATTCGCAGACCGGTTCTCGCTTACTATGACGGTCAGTTTTCGGCTTTCTCCGCTGAGGCGCATGACCAGACGAACTGGAAGCACAATCGCAGTGGTTCTCCCTTTGCCCTTTTAGCCGAACGAGCGGAACGTAAGAGGGCAAACACAGGAGCCGGGGAACCCAACTATTGACCCAAGACATAGTTCGGATCCGATGCATATAAAGCAAAACCCAAGACGCCGAACACACAACCAGTTGTGCTGAGGTGATGTTCAAGGCGATTTTAAATTCGAGCCCCTGGTCTATTACCCGGTTGCATCATAATATATATACCGAACAATTTTCGCAAGGAGCGCGGCCAAGAGAAGAACAGAGGATGTGCAAAAGACAACGAAGTGGCCATATATAATGGTTTTGTACTTGCTCAATAATTCTTATAACTTGGGTTGCCGAAGCAACTGTTTACAGGTAAATGAAATATAAAATTTACAGAGGGGAGGCTGTACCAGGAGTCTTCGATTGATGACATGACGTCTTCGATGTGCCTTGTCGCCTGTCCGTTCAGGTTCCTCTTTGGGGGTTGCATCCCATTAAGAATGATGCTGCCGCCGAGCGGACCTTGGGAAGAAGGTCTTGAGAAGTCGCCGAAGTATCGATGAGCTGTACGCTTTTTTAGCAGGTCCTTGATGGTACCTGTGTTTTGTCTGAGGACGTGCATTGGTGCTGGTCGGTCCAGCCGAACACCTACCATTTACTGGTTGCTCCCCATTGCTGCCCATGGAATCTTGAGTGCGAAGTTGTGCCTTCTTGGCATGTGTTTGGCGGTCGTTAGGCCTGTGCAATGGGGGGCGTATCCCTATTTTTGGGGAGCAGAAGAGTCTGGGAGTTTGGATTGAAACCGAACTCGTTTGTCGACCTTACGGGTCTTTATGGCCGATTTGGGTGTTTGCCGACCGTCCTCATAATGGAATTCGGCCACCAGGGCCAATGCATGCTCCTCAGTTCGGAGGGAACGCTCTGTGTTGCCGTTGACGGTGATGACCCCCTTGGGACCAGGCATCTTGAGCTTGAGGTATGCGTAATGCGCTGTTCGGCCGAGCAGGGCGTGATAGCCGCTGCGGAAGGGGACGATGTCGAAGATCAATTCCTCGCTACGGAAGTTGTCGGGCGAACCGAACACTACTTCCAGGCTAACAGAGCCTGTGCACCGGGCTTCGTCACCTGGGATCACTCCTTTAAAGGTAGTGTTGCTAGGCTTTATCCTTGACGGGTCTATGCCCATCTTTTTCACCGTATCTGAATAGATCAGATTGAGGCTACTTCCTCCGTCCATTAGGACTTTAGTGAGGTGATACCCATCGATAATGGGGTCTTGGACGAGGTCCGCCGAACCTCCGTGACGGATACTGGTCGGGTGATCTCGTCGATCAAAAGTGATCGGGTAGGCTGATCACGGGTTAAACTTCGGGGCTACAGGCTCTACGGCATAGACCTCTCGAAGGGCGCGCTTCCTCTCCTTTTTAGGTATGTGAGTGGCGTATATCATGTTCACGGTTTTTACTTCTGGAGGGAATTTCTTCTGACCTCCATTGCCCAGATCGCGGGGCTCCTCGTCGTCCTCGCTGCGTGGGCCTTTGCCCTGGTCCTCGGCTGCGAGTTTGCCGGTCTGTTTAAACACCCAACAGTTACGGTTGGTGTGGTTGGCGGGCTTGTCCGGAGTGCCATGGATCTGACAAGGCCTCTCCAGGATCTTGTCCAGCGGAGTGGGTCCGTCGCGGTTGCCTTTAGGAGGCTTCTTCCGCTGCCCGGATCTTGTGTTGCGGAAACCGGCGTTAACGGCCGTGTCATCGGCGTCGCTAGTGCTGTGCCGGCGTTTGTTTTTGTTACGTTGCGGTTTCCCGTTTCCATCCCGGACTTCGGAAGTACCGAGGTCTTCGGGGTTGTGACTTCGCCTTGCGAGCCAGTTGTCCTTGCCCGCGCAAAAGCGGGTCATGAGCGATGTAAGGGCGGACATGGTCCTAGGTTTATCCTGACCGAGCTGGCGAGCCAGCCACTCGTCCCGAATGTTGTGCCTGAAAGAGGCTATAGCTTCGGCATCTGGGCAATCGACGATCTGGTTTTTCTTGGTCAAGAACCGGTTCTAGAATTGTCGGGCGGACTCTCCTGTCTTTTGCACGACATTCCTTAGGTCGGAAGAGTCCGGGGGCCGTACATAGGTGCCCTGGAAGTTAGATCGGAATGCATCCTCAAGGTCTTCCTAGCTCACGATAGAGTTTTCGGGGAGACTGTTTAACCAGTGCCGAGCTGGCCCTTTAAGTTTAAGGAGTAGGTACTTGATGGCGTGGAGGTCGTCTCCTCGTGCCATGTGAATGTGGAGTAGGAAATCCTCGATCCACACTGTTGGGTCAGTTGTTCCGTCGTATTGTTCGATGTTCACGGGTTTAAACCCTTCCGGGAACTGATGCTGCATCACCTCGTCAGTGAAGCACAATGGGTGGGCAGCGCCTCTGACCCTGGCTATATCACGCCGGTAGTCGGCGTCTGTTCTGGCCCGGTTTTGGTCCCGAACTCTATTGGTTCGGTCGTGCCAGGGATGGTACTCGTCCCGTCTACCCGGGGAGTACCCTCTAGATCCGTAGATGGATCTGGTACGGCCTGTTCTATCATCCAGGTCGTATCGCAGGTCATACCTGTCGTCCGGCTCCATTGGCTCCTTTCCCCTTCTGCGGGGTATCGCCGGCCTATAACCGGCCTCGCCAGCCGTCCTATCTCGTCCTCGGGGAGGGTGGTCCAGCTGGTCATATGGAGTGTGCTTGGGGGACGGCGTATTGGGGAGCTCGTCGTCGAATTGCGGCAGCAGCCGCCGGTGGGGGTAGCTCTTGGGTTGTTCCCATAGACCGGTGTCGTGTTCTTCCTGGGCTGATAGAACCCTTGTCCATCTATCGTTGAGGGTGTCTTGTTCGGCCTTGAGTTGCCGTGCTTTTGCCTTTAGGCTTCGGGTAGTCGCTAAGAGCTGTTGCCTGAACCGTTCATGATCTTCAATGGTCTCGGGGACGATGATGTCCTCGTCGTCCGGGCTATCCTCCTCCTCTACAGGGGGGAGGTAGTTGTCATCCTCGGAGTCGTTCGGATCCTCGGGGTCGCGCAGGTCTTCCGGCCTTTCCAGGTCCTCTAACGGATATTCGGGGATATCGGGATCGCCGAGGTCTTCCGGGGTATCGTTTTCCCCGGTGCCGGCAATAACTTCCCTTCCTTTTTGGGTCTTTGATCGCTTACGCGGTTTCCGGCGTCTTGACGGCGCCTCACCCGAGTCATCACCATTGTTCGCTGGTGTGCGCTCGCCGTTACCGGATGGCGTGTCCACCATGTAGACGTCGTAGGTGGAGGTGGCGGTCCATTGCCCGGTGTTAACGGGGGCGGGAGCGCGATCCTCTTCTTCCATGTCGTTTGCCTCCTCGGAGGCGTAGTCCAACATATCGGTTAAGTCTTCGATAGTGGCTACTAAGTGGGTGGTGGGCGGGACGAAAAATCCCTCTTGACCCTCCTCAAGACCGATCTGCGTGTGGATCGGGATTGGGTCATCGGTAGTTTTAATCAAGGAGATCCGATCAAGAGCTTCGCAAAGTGTCGAGAGCTTGATCGGGTCAATCTGCCCGGCGCGTCTGGAGTTAACCTCAGACGAGTCCGCACGAGAAGTGTATTCGGCAGGGGTTGATGCCCGGCCATCCGACGCTATAGCCGGATCCGGACCTAAGTCCAGATCGTGATCGGGATTAGCCCCGTGACCGGGGTTGAAAGCGACATCTGAGGTTAAGGCCTCGGAGTCTTCGGGCGCGTCAGGCAATCCTGCGAGCCCGGTGAGCAAGAGATCGCCCCGAGGGTCGACGGAGAACTCTAAGTTCCCGAATCTCACTTCTTGATCAGGGGCGAAACTCCCGACCCGGCCAAGGCGGCCAGTCAGGTTAGCGTGCAGCACGATGCTGCCGAAAGCGAAGATCTGTCCAGGGACAAAGGAGTCCATGCTGCGGACTTCTTCGTTGATGAAGACGGGAGCCATCGATTCCTTGGGCGATCACAGCGGAACTCTCAATGAAAACACCAATGTCGGTGTCGAAACCGGCGGATCTCGGGTAGGGGGTCCCGAGCTGTGAGACTAGGTTCGATGGTAACAGGGGACGAAGGAGACGATGTTTACCTAGGTTCGGACCCTCCTATGGAGGTAAAACCCTACGTCCTGCTTGATTATATTGATGATATGAAGGTTACAAAGTTGATCTACCTCGAGATCGACTAGCTAAACCCTAGATGAGTTTCTCTGTCCTATGATCTAAAACCATCCCTGCTTATATAGACACCGGGGGGTACTAGGGTTTACACATGGTGGGCCTCTCGCCGAGGATGGAGGTGGCAATTTCCTCATCTTAACTTGGAGTGCACAACGCTCCTTCGGGGCTTCCTTCTGGAAAGTGGAGTCTTGATGTGTCCGGCCCTTCTACAGAGAATGGCCCATCGAGCCAGCCTATTGAGAGATGAGCCGGCAGCCCGAGGACCCCTTAGTCCGGGACTCCCTCAACCACATCGACAAATGACTGGCGCTCCGATGCGGTGGAGTGGTGGCCGATCGGCTCGCGCCTGCCGGGGGACGGCTTGCCGGGCCTTCCTGAAGATGTGCGCGCCTTGGTCCCCGTCAGGCACCGGGGACGTGACTGGCGCGGTTCGGGCCCTTCCTGGGCCATTGCATAGACCTTGCCTTTGTTGCTTTGCCAGCGTAGATAGCTTCTGCCGGAGTCTTGGTCTTGACTATATGCATGTTGATGGGTTCTGCTACTACTGCCTGTGCATAAGTCAGGGGCACTGGGTACCCCAGTCCTAGTGCACCGACAGGAGCCCCCGGGTCTGGCCCAATATGAGGGAGTAACTGCCGACTTTCAAGCCAGCACTTACTACTACCTTAGGCCGTTTCCGCCACGCGCGCCGCATGCATTCTGGGGAGTTTGTGGTGGGTGCGCATGGCTCAAAGGCGTGGAGTGGCAGAAACTGCAATGCCGGGGATTGGAGCAATGGGGCGGTTACCTGTTCGCCCGTGATCGTGGGTAGCGGGATTGGTGGAGATGGGCGGCCGCCTTGGAGCGGAGGAGAGCCAGCCTCCGTGCCCCTCCCTATTAATTGGGGGGGTCACAGCGGGCGATGCTCATCCATTCCCTTCTCCTCCTCAATCTCAAGTTCACATATCTTGCCCTTCTTCTCCGGTTGTCGAAACGTCCCTTCCCTCCTGATGGTCAGGGGGGTGGGTCAGGCGAGCGCGCCTGCCACCGCTGGGTCTTCCGTGCCTAGCCCCTGGCTTGGGTCGATGGTTTTGGACTGAGATCTGGCGGGAGGGGCCTTGAACGGGGAAGCGGGCGACGCGACGGCCGCGCCAGGGGCAGCTGCGGTGGTGCACCCGCCGCTGCATCGCCCGCTGCTTCGGTCTTGGCGGAACGCCGCGCGGCCGACACCACGCCGGAGTTCATAGCAGAGATGCAGCGCTGTGGTTGACTGCGGTCTCTGCGCTCCTTCTTCAAGGGGACGGAGAAAGATCGTCCGTACGGCCGTCGGCTGCGCACGAGTGGTCGCAACAGCGGTCCATCATGGGTCGTGGCAAAGTTCCCCGCCCATGGCATTATGTATTCTGCACACGGGTGTGAGCCTTTCGCCTGCGCATACTCCTTAAGGGCAGGGAGTCTTCCCTGCCTCGGGTCGATGGGGACGACCATGCTCTCTGTGAAGATCTTCGGGAGGCTTGGCGTTCGCCTTGGCTGCCACGTCAAGGGTTCGGGCGACGGCGGAGGTGTCCCTTCGAGCGGTGGTAATGAGGAAGATGGTGGCGGCAATCCACGACGCTTCAGGAGCGGGGACGACATCTCCGACTCGTCGTGATTGCCGGCAGCACCATCATCACCAGCTGTGCTTCGGCAGCACCACCATCTGCACCTGCCCTCCGTCTTCTTCCTTCCTGCCGGCTTCGTCCGCCCTGCCTGGGGGCAGGGTCCTTCTGCTCCTCCAGAGGACGCGTCCCGCTGGTCCTGGCGGGGAGGCGCCGAATCCCAGCCAGGCGCTCCTTTTGCCCTCTTTTCCTTTTCCACCTGAGCCCTAGGAGGAGACGGACAAAAAAGGCATTACGGGCACTTATCTTTTTATAAATCAAAAGATGTAGACGTTTGCCGGTTTTTGGCTAATCATAATGTAATCTTTATCCATTTTGCACCGAAAATGAATGAAAGAATGCTATTTCTTTTCCTTAAGTACAATCCCTTTCTCCTCTTGTTTGTACTGTGTCAGCATGTTTATCTTTGCTGCATGGAACTATTTGCCGGGTCAGTACGTACCGCGAGCGCCAAGGGGGATCGAGCCCTCAGCAGCAAGCTGATATCATTCCCCGGCAAGGCTCCTTGTGAGTATCGGCGTGGCTCCCCAGAGCTGATAAGCGATAGGAGCTAGGAAACGGCTCGTCCCGACAAGGGTTTCCATTGCGTTAAGGACCCCATGGTACATAGTCAAAGAGGGTAGCAAGGGCTTCGTTAAGGGAGCAAATGGCTTCGAGCTTGGAATATGCGATTATACTTATCTTTTTAGGCAGTATTCCTTTCTGGAGTACGACGGGCCGCCGTCCTTGTTTCTCCGCCCTCCTTCCTTGTTTTCCTGGTGGTCAAACATGTAGGGCAAGGGGCCTCTGTTCTCTGGCGAGAGTGAATGCGGCAACAAGGATAATAGGCTCATCAAGTACTCTAGCAAATTCCTAAAACTTAAAAGCGATAACATTGCAACATAAAAATGCATAACAAACATGCAGTTTGATGGTATGATGCAATGCCTAGCTTTATTATTGCATGCACAGGGTCTGCGCCTGGCTTTGTACAAAGGGTTACATGCACTGCGGAAAGGATCGTACAAAAGGTGGTTGCCGGGGACTGAACTCGACAACCGCGCCTTATGGGTAGAACTTACGAAGATGGTCAATATTCCATGAGTTAAGCATTTTGATGCCATCTTCGGTCTCCAGACGGACTGCGCCAGGTCTGGTGACTCGCGCTACCCGGTAAGGGCCTTCCAACTTCGGCGTCAACTTGTTGGCACCCTTGGCGGATTGAACGCACCTAAGGACAAGGCTCCGAGCGTCGACTCTGCGGCTATGATAGCGACGCAGGGCTTGCTGGTAGCATGCAGCATGCACAGCAGCCCAGAGACGATCTTCCTTGAGGAGCATGGCATCGTCATGCCGTAGCTGCTCTTGCTCTACTTCATCATAGGCAAGTACTCGAGGTGACCCGTATATGAGTTCTGTGGGGAGAACTGCTTCCGTCCCATATACCAGGGAGAAGGGTGTCTTGCCGGTAGCTCGATTTGGTGTCGTTCTAAGGGACCAAAGAACCACCGGCAGCTCATCTATCCAGCGCTTGCCGCTTGTTCACAGTCTGTCGAAAGTTCTTGTCTTGAGCCCTCACATCACTTCAGCATTCATCCTCTCGACTTGACCATTGCTTCTTGGGTGGGCAGCACAGGTGAAGGAGACCTTGCTTCCAAGGCTTTGGATGTATTGCATAAAGGTGCGGCTCGTGAACTGGGTGCCATTATCGGTGATCACCCTGTTGGGCACTCCAAAAAGGCACACTAGTCCTTTCAGGAACTTGACAGCTGACTGCGCGGTCACCTTTCTGACTGGTTCCACCTCTGGCCACTTTGTAAACTTGTCGATTTCTACGAACAAGAATTCAAAGCCCTCGACTGCGCGGGGAAAGAGGCCCAAAATATCGAGCCCCCAGACCGAGAATGGCCAGGATAAAGGGATCGTCTGGAGAGCTTGCGCTGGTTGATGGATGTTCTGGGAATGGAACTGTTAGGCCTCACATTTGGTGACTAGCTCAGTTGCATCCTGGAGGGCAGTGGGCCAATAGAAACCCTGCCGGAAGGGCCCTTGATCAAATGGGAGACCCACAAATGCCTCCGTGAATCTCTGCCAACAGCTTCAGTCCATCTTCCCGGCAAATGCACCTCAATTTCACACCGTTTGGTCTTTTTCTGTACAGAGTGTCATCGAAAAACTGGTACATACTTGAGTGAGAGGCTACTTTTTCGGCTTCTTCTTCCTCTTCGGGAAGTTCTCCTGTTTGAAGGAAGTGGACGATATGCTATGCCCAAGCTGGAGCCTATGGCTCGACAACGAGGACTAAAGGCGTCTCCTCATTCGTGGGAGCGCTTACCTCGACCGCAAGAACCCGTGGTTCTGCAAGAGGGAGATGCTCACCAATCGAAACGAGACTATCTCCGGTAGCCTCTCTACCAGTGGCTTTGGGAAGCTCTGCCGGGAAATACTTGTCGGAGTTTAGCTTTTTCCTTTTTCTAGTCATCGTTGACAGGGATACTGATGGCTGAGTGAGATGGAGGACAAATTTCCTGGTTCCACAGGAAGCTTCTGCGCTGCGCACTTTGATAGATGATCAGCGATGTTGTTTTCTGCTCGTGGTACATGTTCGACTTGCAACCCATCAAAGTGCTCCTCCAGCTTCCTCACCTCTTCCACGTATGCTTCCATCAAAGGACTCTGATAATCTTCGTTGACTTGTTTCACCACGAGTTGTGAGTCTCCTCAGATGATCAGTTTCTTGATTCCCAACTCCACCGCTATTTTGAGTCCGTCAAGGAGCCCCTCATACTCAGCGGTGTTGTTGGTGGCCTCCTCCCGAGGAAAGTGCATTTGAACCACATATCTGAGATGCTCTCCGATGGGGGCGACGAGGAGCACGCCTGCTCTGGCTCCCTGAAGCGAGCAAGCACCGTCAAAATACATGATCCATTCCTTAGGCGCTTCTTTGCCGGGGATAATTGTCTTTGGAACCTCTTCGTTTGCGTGGAAGTCCATTCTGCAATGAACTCCGCAAACTCCCTGCTCTGAATTGTGAAAGTTCTCTCATACTTCAAACCAAAACTTGACAGCTCTAGCGCCCACTCAACTATCCTGCCAGTATCTTCGGGGTTCCTTAATATGCGCTGCAGCGGAAAGCGGGTGACAACTGTGATCTCGTGGCCTTGGAAGTCGTGGCATAGTTTCCTCGAGGCCATGATAAGGCCGAAGATCAGCTTTTGCACTCCAGAGTACCTTGACCTAGCCCGTTGTAACAAGGAGCTAAGAAAGTATACTGGTCGCTGCACCACTTTCTTCTTTGCCACTTCCTTGAAACTGCCTTCATTTGCTTGCTTAGGTTCCCCTTGGTCTGTATCAGGTCCTGCCGCGGATGCTTCGGTTCCTCCCCTGGCGAAATCAGTCGCAGCAGCTGCATCTTCATCCACTTCTCGCTGCGCCACCAGCGCTGCACTAATCACTTGATTCGTTGCCGCTAAGTATAGCAGCAACGGTTCTTGTGGTTTAGGAGCGACCAAGGTGGGAGCGGAGGAAAGGTAATCTTTCAGATCTTGCAGCGCTATTTCTGCTTCCGGGGTCCACTTCATCGGGCCGGCCTTTTTCAGAATCTTGAAAAACGGCAGGGCGCGTTCAGCGGATTTGGAGACGAACCTACTCAATGCGGCAATGCACCCGGCCAAGCGTCTTACGTCCTTGACGAACTTGGGCGCTTGTATTTGCTCGATTGCTTTGATCTTGTCAGGATTGGCTTCTATTCCTCGCTGAGACACAAAGAAACCAAGCAGTTTGCCGAATGGGACACCAAACACACACTTCTCAGGGCTGAGCTTCAAATTTATCTTGCGCAAGTTCATAAAAGTTTCTTCCAATTCTTGTATGAGGGTTGCTTCATCTCTGGTTTTGACTACTATGTCATCCATGTAAGCTTCCACGTTCCTGTGCAACTGAGGTTCAAATCCAATCTGCACGGCCCTTGCAAAGGTAGAACCAGCGCTCTTTAACCCGAAGGGCATACGTAAAAAGCAGTACGTGCCACACGGAGTTATGAACGCGGTCTTTTCCTCGTCTTCCTTGGCCATGAATATCTGGTGGTATATGGAGTACGCGTCCAAGAAGGAAAGCAAGTCACACCCAGAAGTGGAATCAACAATCTAGTCGATGCGCGGCAAAGGGAAAAGGGACCTTCAGGCATGCCTTATTCAAGTTAGTGAAATCAATGCAGAGCCTCCATTTCCCATTCGCCTTGCGCACCACTACCGGGTTGGCTAACCAAGTGGGATGCAGCACTCCTCTGACCAAACCGGCTGCTTCGAGTTTCTTGATCTCTTCGGTGATGAACTGTTGCCACTCCAAGGCTTGCTTCCTAACTTTTTGCTTGATGGGCCTGGCATGAGGGCAGACAGCTAGGTGGTGCTCAATTACCCCCATGGGAACACCGGGGATGTCATATGGTTGCCAGGCAAACACATCGACATTCGCCCGCAGGAAGGCAACGAGCGCGCTTTCCTATTTGTCATTAAGGGTGGTACTGATGGTGAACGTACCATCAGCGCCATCCTACCCTGCCAGGATCTTCTTCGTCGCAGGGCTGGTGACCTTGGATCTTTTGCTAGTGGAACTCTCTGGCAGGTCATCGACGGGTGCAGCGCACTCCGAAGAGGTGCGCTTCCCGGAGTCCTTGCCGGTCTCCCTGCTAGACTTCTTCCCCTTCTTTGATTCCTTGGCGGGAGCCGGGGTTTCTGTGACCTCAGCTGCTACCGCGTCTCGATATATCTTGTCCATGCATATAACTGCATCCTTCTTATCCAATGGAATGGAGATGATTCCCATGGGCCCGCGCATCTTCAAAGTGTTGTAAGCATAGTGGGATGCTGCCATGAATTTTGCCGAAGCTGGGTGACCAAGAATTCCGTTGTAAGGCAGAGGGAGTTTGACCACATCAAACACCACCTTTTTAGTCCGGTAGTTCAACTCCCTGCCAAACGTCACAGGCAAAGTGATCTTTCCCTTGGGCCGGCTCCTACCGGGGTTGATTCCTTGGAATGTACCCGTAGCCTTGAGCTCTCCGTCAGGGATCTACAGCCTTTCATCCACTTTAGGGGAGATTAACTTCAACCTCGCCCTGCCATCAACTAACATCTTGGTTACTGTGAGGTTGCGGATTGTTGGGGAGACAAACAACGGCAAACATCCGACCGCACTGGTGCGGTCAGGATAATCCTCTTCGTCAAAGATGATAGGCGTGCGGGACCATTTGAGTGGCCTTCTGGACTCTGCAGCTAGCTCCATGGCGTTGCTCTCACGCGCCCACTGCTTGAGCTAGCGATGAGAGGAATCCAAGGATGCACCCCCGTCAACACGCATAGCTTCAGTTGCCTTGTGGAACTCTCGATCACTGGACTCTTCATCATCCTCATCATTACTCATATCATCTCCTTCTTTCTTCTCACGGCCTCTAGCAGGTTTTTTCTTCTGCTGCGGGGCCTTGCCACGGCGGCTTCCTCTACCACCACAGCCCTTCCCGGCAGCACCATCTTGGCCTCTCTCCTTGTCGCGCTTCTCGTATTCAGTCCTCTGCTTCTCAGTAAGTTGCTCAACTTGGCGGCATTCTTTGAGATCATGACCTTTGGTGCGGTGTATTTTGCAATATGGCCTGTCGGACTTTCCAGTTTTCTCTACAGCCGTGGCCTCCCGGCAATCAGCGCACGCGACAGCTCCCTTGCCGCGAGCCTCGGCCTTCTTGCCGGCACTGAGATCACCAGAGCTCTCAACGGCCAATACTACCTTTCCCTTATGCTTCTTGTTGCGCCTTCGGCTTTTCCCCTTCGGGCCAGGGGCATCGCCGTCGTCGTCCGAGTCGACTTCGACGCCAGCCTCCTCCCTGGGGAGTCGCCTTCCTTCCTCGGCACGAGCACACTTGTCCGCCAATGTGTACAACTCATTAACGGTCTTGGGGAGTCTAACATTCATCTTGGCCCGCATCCTCCTATTGCGCACGTTTGAATGGAACGCGGAAATCACTGCTGCGGGGTGTATCTCTGGAATATTACATTGTACTCGACTGAATCTCTGGATGTACTTACGCAAGGTTTCTCCCTCTTTCTGGGGAAGGACATGCAGGTCGCTGGGCTATCCTGGCTCCTGGTGGCCACCTGTGAAGGTGCCGACAAACTCGTTGCACAAGTCAGCCCATGATGAAATAGAGTTCTCCGGCAGGTGCATCAGCCACGATCTCACATTTGGCTTGAGCGCCAAAGGGAAATAGTTGGCGAGCACCTTCTCATATCTTCCCCCGGCGGCTTGAATGGCTATCATATAGATGCCCAAGAATTCCGCCGGGTTTAGCTTCCCGTTATATTTCTCCATCAGTTCAGGCTTGAAAGCTCGGGCCGATGGCCAGCGGACCTGTCGCAGCTCGCGAGTGAAGGCAGGGCACCCAACTTCATAAGGCAGGTAGCTGCCAGCACTGGGCGCGGGGTCGCCAGCATCTGGGCCGTTGCGCTTGTCGGATTGGAGGTGTGCTTCCCGGTGCCGCTCTATGGTGATGCGCACATCTTCCCTCCACCGGTCTTCCAAGACACGCCGCTGGTCCCGGCGATCGTGTTGGCCGGACGAGGCCATAGACGCTTCATCAGGCTCGTCGACATGTGGAGCTTGTTGTGGCTGCCTCTGGGTCTATTGTCAAGGAGGGGATTGCACCGTTGGTGCTGCACCCTCGACACGACCGTCAGCCTGGGCCGCCGTAGCCGTGCGTGGGCGCCGCGATGGCTATGCATGCTGCGATTTGCTAGCTTCGACAAAGCCGATAAGACTCTGGATGGTGGCTCTCCACTTGTCCATCTTGTCAGCCGCCGGTGGGAAGTTTAATAGCAGCTGGGCCCGCGCCATTGCTTCCGCTGCCGTGGCCCGCATGGCTAGAGAGGCGGCTCGCGACATCGCTCGACTCCTGGTGGAAACAAGAGGGGCGTCGTCGCATTCTTGTCGCCGTGCACCATTCGCCGGGGAGGTCTGACGTGGAGGAGGTCAAACTTCTGGGTCTTTGGTCCCGCTCGGCGCTCCATCATGCTCTGGGCGAGGCGCGCACCCCGCAGCCGCGCCTGTGGCAGGTGCAGCTGGAAGATCACGACTTGCTACAGATTGGGCGCCATTGTTGCGGCCGCGGCCACCAGTGCGGTGGGGAGGTGGAGACTGAACGTTCCCTCCTCCCGCAGCCCTAGGGCCGAGCTCGCCAAAGTGTTATTGCTGCTGCTCCTCTTTGGTGTTCCCCGCTCCAACTTTGGCCGTGGGGGACACGACGGTGGTGCTGCCTGCGCCGGTCGCGTCGCCTACGACGCCCACCTCACTCGTCACCGCCGCGGTGCCAACGGCTTTCGTAGCTGCGCGCGAGGGGGCCTTCGAAGTGGAGGGATGCGTGGTCGCGCCGGGCTTCTTCTCGGGAGCCATAGAGGAAGAAGAAGATGATGAAGATCGACACGCTGCTCATGAACTCAGGTTCGCGCAAATGACGCTCCCCTACCTGGCGCGCCAAAGATGTCGGGTCACGATGTACACGATCACCTATGGAGCCACGGGCCCCTTTGTGGTTCGGCAGGGGAGAGGTCACGTTGCACAAAGAGCAGAGATTGTGAGACAGCACGACAACGAGACGCTGGTATTTTACCCAAGTTCGGGCCGCTGGGAAGCGTAAAACCCTACTCCTGCTTTGGTGGATTGATCGGGGGAACACGAAGCACACGCAGAGCTCAAACCCAGCAAGCTTACTTTCGAGAGAGCTACTACGCGAGTACAAGTGTCCAAAGGTACGAATCTTTAGCTAGGTTGCCTTGGGCATCCTTTTATAGCTCAAGGGGCAATCACAGTGGTAAAACAGACATTACCTAGTGATTAGATAGCTAACAGTGCTATCATACCTAACTCTGGCATTTAGGACAAAATGCCATAAATGCTAGCCTAGGTGGCGTGCGTGGATGCATCCCCGGCAAGCTTGTACCACCGCTTTGGCTAACTATTGCTTAGTATCTTGACACGCCTCTGGACGGGTGTCAAATGGGCATAATCTGCCTCCCAGCGTGTCACCACGTACTTAGCGAGAGCCACTTAGCCACCTGAGGGCTCGACACCGCATCGACAAATGACTGGCGTTGCGATGTGGTGGAGCGGTGGCCGATCGGCTCGCGCCTGTCGGTGGACGGCTTGCCGGGTCTTCCTGAATATGTGCGCGCCTTGGTCCCCGGCAGGTACCGCGGACGTGACTGGCGCGGTTCGGGCCCATCCTGGGCCGTTGCATCGACGTTGCCGTTGTTTCTTAGCCAGCGTAGGTTGCTTCTGCCGGAGTCTTGGTCTTGGATGTATGCATGTTGATGGGTTCTGCTACTACTGCCTGTGCATAAGTCAGGGGCACTAGGTACCCCAGTCCTAGTGCACCGACACCGTGACAGAGTGTTTTTAAACATCAAAACGTCCGACGTTTGACCGGCTATATTGCCGCTATATGCTTAACGGATCGGGTATCAAACGACCTCCGAATGCGATGAAATTTGGCAGGCGGTCTACCTACAATATATTGAAACCGGATGCCAACCTTCGACCCAATCTGAGATTATTTTATATGCACTTTAAAAAAAATAGTTTTATGATGCCGCGGGTGAGTGCGTGTGTGGTTGCTCATGAAACGGTCGACGACGAGAACGGAGAGAACTGGCAACTACGAGTGGATCCAAGTTTTCAAAATCGATGCCAACGGAGTACCGATGCAATGCAGATGATGCAAATGATGCGACGATGAATGCGACAACTAAATGGTACACAAGGGGAATCTCAAAATAACTGAAAGGCGTCTGGAGCGTCGGTCTCGGGCTGTTACAACTCTCCTCCACTAACAAGAGATCTCAACCCGAGATCTTAAAATGATAAGAGAAAGAGGAAGAGGACGGGGAGATGTAAAACTTAGTTGCTTCTTTGACAAATGAGTGAAAACCAAGAATCTTGATGGTTGCAAGGATAAGATTGACATGAGGAACAAGCAAGAATTTGAAAGCACTCCGACTGAAAAGAGATAGACAAGGAATGAGCAAGAACGAATTTGAGCAACACTCCGGTTGAAAAGAGAGGCAAAACTTGACAAGATAAAAGAATTTGAAAAGAGGACACAACACTCCGGTTAATTGGATAAGCAAGGAAAGAACATGATCTTGACAAACCGTGATGATGGCTCAAAGAGAGCAACATCACAATGCCTCCGGTACAAAAGAATTGAAGCTAGATCGCTAGAAATTAAAGAACGGAGAAGAAAATGACAATTTCTACCACAATTGAACTTGACAAGAATCCTTGCAAAGGAGGATTGAAAGGAGTTGTTGGAAAATCAAGAACGAAAGAAAAGCTTGTTGTGGGCTTATGGAAAACATATCAAAATTATGAGTTGACAACCAGCCACAAATGGAAAACAAGATTGCTTGGGAGCAACAAGATATGCAAAACTTCTTACACCAATAGGATACATAGAGAACTTGGATCATTGATAAACACCATGATAGCAACAATCCTTAGGAGATGGCTTTAGGTGAAATCCAATCCAAGATAGCTCAAGGAAGACAAATGGGTTTAAATATCTCATTCTTGAAAAATTCTCTTCGGGACTCCTCATGACTCAAGAATGATATAACACCATCTCAATAGATAAGGGAGAAAGAATTGCATTTTGAAATGTAAGACAAAGGATACTTGAGGTCCTCCAACAAGAATCTTGAAGAACACTTCGAGAAAGAATTAAATCATTAATGAACAACCATGAAGAACCTTTTGAAGAACACCGAAATGAAAGAATGATATAAAAGAATTAAAGGTTGCAAAAAGAACAAGATTGCGGCCTTGCCATGATTTAGATGATGCTTCGTGAAGAGATACTTGAGAAAATTTGAAACTCCGAAAAAGAAAAGACGAACAACTTAGAATCGAGAATTTGATATCAGGAACAACTCCGGAAGAAGAATTGAAATCACTTGATGAAATAAGAATAAGAATTATGTTATGCCTATCCTTCATCATGTTAAATTGATGACAATCAACGGATTTGCCATAATACTTATCCCTCTTGAAAAGATTGAAGTAATATCATGAACATGAAGAATTCTTGAATGAACCATCGGTTAGAATTTGAAATGAATGAGGATACTACAAATGAATGGAATAACATGAGAACGAAGAGATCACGATCCGCCTAGGAGAAAACTTAAACAAGGCACCGGAATAATTGAGATATGAACGAAGAGACAAAAATTGAGAAGAATTTGAGAACGAAAGCTGAAAGATGAAAACGAAGAAATCTTCTGAAATGACGGATTTCAGAGGATCAAGAAATAAAAACAACTCTGAAATGCTCCGGATAGAAAGGAAGGAATAACTCATGATAGAAAACAATTTGAGAGGATAGCACGAAGCTGGAACCATGAATCTCCCCGAGAACGGATAAGATTTAAGAGACACTCTCCTTCAGTCTTGAATAGTGAGAATGATGATGAGAAACAGCACCATGAATTACTGAGACACTCCGGAACATGAATAAGGGAAGGTTAAGCCAACGATGAAAATAATTCAAAGCGATCTTGGAGAAGGAATACGACCGATGGAATTCATTCTTACGTCATATTGAAAAGAACTTGAGGACATCTCCGGAAAGATTAGAAGAGCCAGGTAAGATCATGGGAAAAACCTATGGGTTATGGGGCCACTCAAGAGAACACCGTTGAAACAAGGCCCACTCAAGAGAACACCGTTGAAACAATTGCTTAGGAAGAGATATTGCACCGGTACAAATTAAGAACTTGATGAGGTGAGAACCTCGAAATATTTTCGAAGGATTTTGAATGGAAACACAAGTCTTTTGAGATATGCTGAAAACTCCGGAGAAGAATAGAAAGAAGTTTGGCTAAAATTCCCAACATGGAATGCTTTTAGCAAATGAAAGGATATGATGAAATTCGAGAGGTTGAATCAAATCCACCGGAGAAGAGAAGGGGAATGAAGAATGATGAATTCGACAATTGAGCATCTTCACAATGAATTACCGGATACAATACGGAAGAAAAGATAGAAGAAGCATCAATAAAAAGAAAAGCACTTGGATGATAATTTAATCATTGAAGAAAACAGCGGGAGGGTGGGGAAAAACAAAAAAAACTTAGAAAGATGAAAAAAAAACTCCGGAAGGAAATATGAGGATTGATCTTGCAAATATTGAAGAGGATTGAATTATCTTGAAGAGAAGCACAACGGTTGACAAGAATTAAATGTGACAATTTGATTGAGCAAAAGGATTAGCACTCCCATAAAAATATGAGAACATCTCTTAGGAAAGATATGAAATCACCACTTGACATCGAAGCAACTCAAATTACTATAATCCAACAAAACAAAGGATGAAGCTTCTAAAACAAGCCGGAAACAAATTCATGTCAGAGATTGTGTCCGATATTTTCGTGGTAAGGCTCGCATGGGCTCGATCATACATTGGATTGTTATATTGAAATGATGCTTGAATATGCTCCCTAGGCGTAGTGAACTACAAGGCTTGACGAAGCATACCGAGACTGTCCTCTGTAAGAAAGACCATGAACAAACGAACCACTAGATGTCGAACCCGAACCCCACATCATGCATCTGTTGAAACATAACCCTAGCTAACTACTTGAATTCCCACCTAATAACTTCGGAAATCCTTTGGTTATGCAATCGGGTCCACGGATACATGGAGTAAAATCCATCACTCAACTCCTAGCAGTAATACTACTCTCCAATGTATCACATCCGTCAACACATAATGTAACAGCCCGAGACCGAAGCTCTAGAAGATTCCCGTTTTATTCTGTTATCGCCGTGAGTTTTATTTGGTTGTCGCATCATCCACATCATGTGCATAGCATCGGCGCTTCGCTGCCTTCATTTTTCAAAACTCGCATCCGTTCGTAGTTGTTGGTTCTCTCTATTTTGTCGTGGACCGTTTCGAGACCAACCACACAAGCACGCGCCCGCGGCAATGTAAACATATAGTTTTTAAAAGTGCATATAAATATTCTCAGAATGGGTTGAAGTTGGCGAGCAGTCTTATTTTAATGTAGGTAGACCGCCTGCCAAATTTCGTCGTATTCGGGATCTGTTTGATAGCCCCACAGTTAAACCTATAGCGGCACTATAGCCGGTCAAATCGCAGGTGTTTTCGATTCTCAAAACTTGTTGCCGGACTGTCCATTTTTTCTCTTCTAGGCCTATCCCCTTTGCATAGTGCACAGACCCATCGCGTGTGCCTGATATTTTCCCCGAACCCGAAACAACCGTCCGTGACCAGTAGATACGGATCAACCTCGAAACACCCCAAACATTCTCCATTTCCCCATTGGACACCCCTAACCTATTTTTCTCGACCGTCCGATCTAAATCGAAGGGTCTAGATAACCCCAAACAATATCCACTTGCTATCTATAACAGATGAAACCCTAGCCTAACATGTCCCATCCACCAAATTCCCACGCCGCTGCCACCCACCTCGTTTTCTCCGCCAGACCTCCCATCGCCAATCCTCTCGTGCACCTGTTCTTCCTGGACGCGTCCACCATCCGAGCCTCCCGTTGATGGACGCAACATCCGCCCGTGTCTGGCCGTGAGCAGAGCAGATGGATCAACAGTTCCCTTGCCTTGCGCTCGTTTTGCTTCTTCCCTGACCAATGTTTCTCTCTCTCCTCTGATCTCCACTCTCTCTTGTTGCTTGCTAAACAGCACCACCCATGGAGCTGCTGCCCTCTGCCTCCTCATGCGCTCATGCGCGAGCATGCGTCGAGGCGCCTGAGCTGGAGAGCCCCGTCCCTGAGCTCCACCACCGGGTCCAGCCTTCTTCCACCTAGAACCGGTCATCCTTGCCGTCCTCGCTGGTGAGACCTTGCTGTCGCTCGTCCCCATTTTATTTCTTCGTTGCCTTCTCTGACCTCCCATGCCCTCCCTCTCATCTCTCCATGCAGGTCCTGATGGACCAGAGCCAAAGCTCCGCTGCCGTTCAATCTCGCCCGTTGTCGTCACGCGCCGTTCCCGGACCGGATCCGCTTCGCCGGACCTCGCCTGGACCTCGCCGAGTTCGGAATGGAGAACTGCAGTCGTGCAAGGTAGCCGGCATGGACGCCAAGCCGTTGCCTTCCTCCGCGCCACGAGCATTCTGCCTTGCCCAGTCCGACCATCCCTGACCGGTCCCTTCCCGCCACAGGTCTGTAGCAGATATCCGCCGTGTTTGCTCTCTGTTGTTGCCGGCAGACATCGTACGCTCGTGGAGAAGAAGACCTGCTGCTGTATTAGTATTTGTAGAAATCCCCTGCTTAGCTGTCACACGAACAAGCCCAGCCCAGCTGGCTAGTGCTGCTCGGTTTCAACCAAGGAATCTGGGGTTCATATCCCAGACTGACCCCTTTTGTTCTTTCCTATTCTATTTCTTTTTCTTTTGTACACAACTCGTACGCTTGGGCCAAATTAGCATCAGGGCTTGCACAGTGCACTGCATCCAGCCCATATACCTTTTTTTAGACTCAGGCGTTTTAGCATTTATGCAGTGCAGTGCCTCATTACAGAATGCCATTTTTTTAAATTTCTAATAACGAGAGAACCGGACATCTTCCATGATAAAAAAGTTTAAACTTGCCATTTGATTAAATTTGCATAAATGCCATGTTAACACGGTTTATGTCATAATTAATTAACCATAGCTCCGTTTAAAATGATCTACATATGCAACTTGACTAGAAAAATGTGTAGAATAACATGGTGCACTTCATTTTCCTGTTTAATAAATATAAAATATGGTTAGTACAGATCTGGACCAAATTCATAATATGCATATGAGGTCGTTTCAGAAATGCTATATGTTGCTTCCAGTCTCATTTAAAATGCCTAGTTGATGTAGTTGTTCATGCTTCACCTCTTGCCATGATAAATAACATTTAAAACGATTGTTTAGTTAAACGACATTAACCACATTTCTCATAATATGGAGAGTTATTATTTCGTTTTATGTATGTTACCCTTCTCCATTTAAAATAGCTTTAATTCCATCTTCACCTTATGCCATGACCACCCATGTTAAACAACATTTAATATTGATGAGTACCTAAACCAGAGTGAACTAACTGATTCGAACGTGAAGGTTAGTCAATATGCAACTCGTTGCATATTGAGCTTCACTCAATGTGTAGTGTTTGACTGTTGCATCTTGCCATGCCATGCCTTGCATATTTAAACTTCACATGCATCATCTTTGCTTGCACATCATGTCATGAGTATGTTGTGTTATTTACTGTGTCATTTGTTTCTGGATTGCTTCTTCTCGATAGACTTCCGAAACCAATTTGGGGTGTGAGGACTCGTTCGACTACGTCCCGTTCGTCTAATTCACGGATTCGCTCTTCTTCCAAGTGGGATATCAGGCAAGATGAACATTTCCCTAGATACCACTGCTATCATTGCCATGCTAGTTGTCTCGTTTCTATCTCCATGTCTCGCAACCTACCACTTGTTTGTCAAGCCTCCCAAAATGCCATGATAAGCCTCTAACCCCAGCACATCCCAGCAAACCATTGTTTCGCTATGTTACTGCTTGCTCAGCCCTTCTTATAGCATTGCTAGTTGCAGGTGCAAGTTGTTCCCATGTGGCAACATGGATTTTATGAGATATCACAATAATATTGCTATTTAATTTAATGCACATATATACTTGGTAAAAGGTGGAAGGCTTGGCCTTTTGCTCGGTGTTTTGTTCCACCTTTGCTGCCGTAGTTACTTGTGTACCGGTGTTATTTTCCATATTGAGCGCTCCTAACATGCTTGGTGTTGTTATGGGGACCCCCTTTATTTTCTTTTTGGGATAAAACTCATCTGGCAAGGCCCAACATTAGTACTACATTTGCCTAATAACTAATAAAATAGCATAGGGTGTCATGAACCCGTGGATAATTTAATCAACAACCCGGGCCAGTGCTCCTCATTAGTGTTGCTCCAAACTAGAGCACTGTGCAGGGCCACCCCAGGGCAACTTGGGTGATTTCTATCAGGCCACCGTACGCGCCGCTTATCCGTCGTCTCCTAAGAACAAGATACGCGGCTCCTATCGGGTTCGTCGACACGTCGGGCGGTCTTGCTGGATTTGTATTACCTTTCTCAAACATCTTGTGCACGGGATTCTGAGGATACTTTGGGCTATCTCGAGGTTGAGGTTTTCCACCGGAATCCTAAGGATACTATGGGCTATCCCGCGGTTGAGGTTTTCCATGCAGCGTGTGGCTAGTTTGTGATAGATGAGTTGGAGCACCCCTGCAGGGTTAAATCTTTTCAAGAAGCCCTGCCCGCGGTTATGTGGCAACTTGGAAATTTGTTTAACATCCGGTCATAGAAAACTTGAAGTAAACTCAAATAAAATACACCAACCATGTGCATAACCGTGACTGTCTCTACTCGTGAGTTCTGAACCGAGAGAGAACACGGTGGGGTTATGTTTGACTCGTAAGTAGGTGTTCAGGATCACTTAGTGATCATTACAAGTTCACGTTTGTTTATGTGTAGATCACCCTTCTTATTCTTGTACTTGTAAGTTAGCTACTCAAATAAATGCTTAGTGATTGTTGTAGCCTCACCACTTAACCATACTTTACCCATTAAGCTTTGCTAATTTTAATACCCTTGGAAATGAGATTGCTGAGTCCCTGTGGCTCACAGATTAGTACAACAACAGTTGCAGGTACAGGTAATGTGATGCTTTGACGTGAGAGCGATGCTTGTTTGATTTGGAGTTCTTCTTCATCGATCATAGGATGAGTTCCAGGCCGGCAGCCTGGGATAGCAAGGATGGATGTTGCTTTTATCGTTTGATTTCATCCGTAGTCGGACCCTACTCTTCTGTATGGTGATTGAATGTATTGTTGTATTTGATGTGATCATGATTTAGCTTGTGGCGAGTGTAAGCCAATTCCATATACTCATCTCCTCTTTACATGAACTTTTAACGATATCCATTCTTGCAAAACAACGAGATACGCTTCTATCCCTATCGAGGCCCTCGAGCCAAGATGAGGATAGGACCGCATCTTGGGCGTTACAAGTTGGTATCAGAGCAGTACCGACATAGGATCCCTCTTGATTGATCGAACTTGGCCGAGTCGAGTCTAGTAAAAAAACTATTTTGAGTCTAGTTATAAATCGGAGAGTAGGATTCTTTTTGGTCCTCTTCCCTGCTCCGGTGAGGAATCGCGACATAAGAATTTTTATTCTACCCCTCTTCTCACTCAATTTTTTTTTGGATCACGCGGGTATTTTGGAACCTCTATGATGTCGATGTGATGGAATTATGTACTTGTTGCCTCCTCTTTCCGAGGATTAGAGCTCCAGGGGATTCTTGACACATCGTTATCGTTCAGTTTCCTTAGTATCTCAGGACGTAGATGTTAGAAATTGCTTCAATACTATTTGTCACGAGAGGAGTTTGGCGTCACCCAGTACGGGGGAGAGCGTCCAGATATACTGCCATAATTAGTATCATTGTAATTATGAGGGTCTGAGGTAGATGAATTTCCGAGGCCTCTGGTCATGTGTTGACGGATGTGATACATTGGAGAGTAGTATTACTGCTAGGAGTTGAGTAATGGATTTTACTCCGTGTATCCGTGGACCCGATTGCATAACCAAAGATTTCGGAAGTTCTCAGGTGGGAATTCAAGTAGTTACCTAGGATTATCCTTCGAACGAATGCATAGTGGGTTATGTATTTGTTTCCGGCTTAATTTGCAAGCTTCACCCTTTGTTTTGTTGGAGTCTGGTAATTCGAGTCGCTTCGCTGTCAAGTGGTGATTTCATATCTTTCCTAAGCGTTGTTCTCATATTTCTATGGGAATGCTAATCCTTTTGCTCAATCAATTGTAATGTCAATTCTTTTCCATCCGGAGTGCTTCTCTACAGAATAATTCAATCCTCTCAAATATTTGCAAGATCTATCCTCATCTTTCCTTTTCCTGGAGTTCGTTTCATCTGTCCCAAGTTTTCTTGGTTTCCCCCGCCCTCCCGCCCTTTTCTACAACGATTAATTTCTCATCCAAGTGTCTTTTCTATTCATGTGATGCTTCCGCTATCTTTTCTTCCGTTTGGTATCCGGTGATTTATTGTGAAGATGCTCAGGAGCTTCAAGTTCATCACTCTTTGTTCTTGTTTTCTTCTCCGGTGAAATCAATGCAAACTCGCGGTGTTCATCATATCATTTTCATTCGCTAAATGCTATCCATGTGGAAGTTCTTTTCCAAGCCTCTCTCTTTTATTCATCTCTCTTTATTCTATCCGGAGTCAGAAGATATCTCAGAAGATTCGTGTTTCCGTTCCAAAATCTTTTCAAATCATTTCGAGGGTCTCACCTCATCAAGTTTTTTTATTTCTTCCGGTGCAATCTCTCTTCCTAAGCAATCATTTCAACGGTGTTTCCTTTCAGTGGGCCCATAACCCACAGGTTTTTCCCAGGATCATACCCGGCTCTTCCAATCTTTTACGGAGATCTCAAGTTCTTTTCAATATGACGTAAGAATGAATTTCATCAGTCATATTCCTTATCGAAGTTCGCTTCTAAATCATTTTCATCATTGGCTCAATCTTTCCTTATTCATTGTTCCGGAGAGTCTTATTAATTCATGGTGTTCTTTCTCACCATCATTCTCTACGTGGAAGACCGAAGGAGAGTTTCTCTTAAATCCAGATCCATTCTCTTGAAGATTTGTGGTTCAAGCTTGTTGTCTTCGTCTCCAATTCTTTTCGATCATGAGAAATTCCTTCCATATCTATCCAGAGCATTTCAGTGTTGTGTTCATTTCTCGATCCTCCGAAGGCCATCATTTTAGAAGAGTTCTTTGTTCTCAGCTTTCAGCTTTCATTCTCAAATTCTTCTCAACTGTTGTCCCTTCTTTCGTATCTCAATTATTCTGGTGTTTTGTTCAAGACTTCTTCAAGCTTGTGTATCTCTCTTCAATCTTTTCAAGAAGAATAAGTAGTATGCCAAATCTGATGCTTGTCATCAATTTAACTTGATGAAGGATCAACATAACATAATTCTTATTCTTGGTTCGTCAAGGTGATTTAATTCCTGCTTCCGGAGGTTGTTCATGATATCAAATTCCCAATTCTAAGTTGTTCGTCTTTTCTTTTTCCAGAGTTACAAGGTTTTCTCAAGTATCTTATAGCGAAGCTTCATCTAAATCTTGCAAGGTCATAATCTTATTCTTTTCAACCATCATTTCTTTTCATCATTCTTTTGTATACGGAGGTTCTTCTTGGTGGTTCGTAAAGGATGTAATTCTTTCTCGAGGTGTTATTCAATATTTTGTTGGAAGAGGTCAAGTATTCTCCGTCTTGCATTTCAAAGTGCAATTCTTTCTCCCTTATCTTTTGAGATGGTGTTATAGCATTCTTAATTCATGAGGAGTCTCGAATAGAATTTGTTTCAAGAATGAGATATTTAAACCCATCATTTTTTTTCTCGGAGTTATCTTGGATTGCATTTCGCCTAAAGCCTTTCCTAAGGATTGTTGCTATTTGCGGTGCTCATAAACGATCCAAGTTTTCTTCTTCTCCTCTTGGTGAAAGAAGTTTTGCATATCTTGTGGCTCTCAAGCAACCAATTGTTTTTGTTAGTGGCCGGCTGTCACCTTATAATTTCGAGATGTTTTCCATAAGCCGACAACAAGCTTTGGTTTTCATTGTTGATGTTCCAACAACTCTGTTCAGTTCTTCCTTGTAAGGATGTATATCTAATTCAATGGTGGTAGAAGTTGTCATCTTCTTCTCCATTCTCTTCTCTCCAATAATCTAGCTTCTATTCTTTTGCTCCGGAGGCATTGTGATGTTGATCTCTTCGACCAATCATGTCATTTTATTAAGATCATGTTCGTTTCCTCGGTTATCAATTCAACCGGAGTGTTGTGTCTCTTTTCAAGTTCTTTCCATCATATCGAGTTTTGCCTCTCTTTTCTACTGGAGTGCTACCCAAATTAATTCCTTCTTTCTCATTTCTTGCCCATCTCAGTTCAACCAGAGTGGTTTCAACTCTTTCTGGCTCTTGTGTTCTTTCATCTCTTTGTAACCTTCAAGTTTTGTTGGTTTCACTCATTTGTCAAAGAAGCAACTAAATTTTACTTCTTCCTTCCCCCCTCTTCCTCTTCTCATTCTAAGATCTCGAGTTGGGATCACTTGTTAGTGGAGGAGAGTTGTAACAGCCCAAGACTGACGCTCCAGAAGATTCCTGTTTTATTCTGTTATCGCCGTGTGTTTTATTTGGTTGTTGCATCACCCGCATCATCTGCATAGCATCGGCACTCCGCTGCCTTCATTTTTCAAAACTTGCGTTCGTTCGTAGTTGTTGGTTCTCTCTGTTTTGTCGTGGACCGTTTCGAGACCAACCACAAAGGCACGCGCCCGCGGCATCATAAACATATAGTTTTTAAAAGTGCGTCTAAATATTCTCAAAATGGGTTGAAAGTTGGTGAGCGGTCTTATTTTAATGTAGGTAGACCGCCTGCCAAATTTCGTTGCATTCAGGATCCGTTTGAGAGCCCAACCATTAAACCTATAGCGACACTATAGCCGGTCAAATCGCATGCGATTTTCGATTCTCAAAACTTGTTGCCGGGCTGCCCATTTTTCCCTCTCTGCTATGCCTAGCCCCTCTGCACAGTGCACAAACCCATCGCGTGTGCCCAATATTCCCCCGAACCCGAAACAACCGCCCATGACCAATGGGTCCGGATCAACCCCGAAATACCCCAAATATTCTCCGTTTCCCCATTCGACACCCCTAACCTATTTTTCTCGACCGTCCGATCTAAATCAAAGGGTCCAGATAACCCCTAACTATATCCACTTGCTATTTATAACAGATGAAACCCTAGCCTAACATGTCCCATCCACCAAATCCCCACGCCGTCGCCACCCACCTTGTTTTCTCTGCCAGAGCTCCCATCGCCGATCCTCTCATGCACCTGTCCTTCCTGGACGCGTCCACCATCCGAGCCTCCCGTTGATGGACGTAGCATCCGCCCACGTCCGGCCACGAGAAGAGCCGATAGATCAACAGGTCCCGTGCCTTGCGCTCGTTGTGCTTCTTCCCTGACCATTTTTTTCTCTCTCTCCTCTGATCTTCACTCTCTCTTGTTGCTTGCTAACCAGCACCACCCGTAGAGCTGCTGCCCTCTGCCTCCTTATGCGCTCATGCGCAAGCATGCGCCGAGGCGCCCGAGCTGGAGAGCCCTGTCCCTGAGCTCCACCACCGGGTCCAGCCTTCTTCTGCCTAGAACCGGCCGTCCTTGCCGTCCTCGCCGATGAGACGTTGCTGCCGCTCGTCCCCATTTTCTCTCTTCATTGCCTTCTCCGACCTCCCATGCCCTCCCTCTCATCTCTCCGTGCAAGTCCTGATGGAACAGAGCCAAAGCTCCGATGTCGTTCAAGCTCGCCCGCTGTCGTCCCGCGCCATTCCCGGACCGGATCCGCTTCGCCAGACCTCACCTGCATCTCGCCGAGTTCGGCCATGGAGAACCACAGCCGTGCAAGGCAGCCAGCATGGACGCCAAGCCACCGCCTTCCTCCGCGCCACGAGCACCCTGCCTTGCCCAGTCCGACCATCCCCGTCCGGTCCCTTCCCAACGTAGTTTTGTAGCAGATATCCGCCGTGTTTGCTCTCTGTTGCTGTCGGCAGCCACCGTACGCTCATGGAGAAGAAGACCCGTTGTTCTATTAGTATTTGTTGAAATCCCCTGCTCAGATGTCACACGAACAAGCCCATCCCAGTTGGCTAGTGCCGCTCGGTTTCAACCAAGGGATCTGGCGTTCGAATCCCAGACTCATCCTTCTTGTTCTTTCCTATTCTATTTCTTTTTCTTTTGTACACAACTCTTACGATTGGGCCAAATTAGCAACAGGGCTTGCACAGTGCATTGCATCTAGCCCATATACCTTTTTTTCCAGCCTCATGCATTTTAGCATTTATGCAGTGCAGTGCCTCATTACAGAATGCCATTGTTTTAAATTGCTAATAACTAGAGAACCTGGCATCTTATCAAAACATGTCATAGATGTAAAATGTATAGAATTTAGTGTAGATTCACAATTTACAACTTTCATCCATGATAAAAAAGTTTAAACTTACATTTGATTAAATTTGCATAAATGCCATGTTAACACGGTTTATGTCATAATTAATTAACCGTAGATCCATTTAAAATGATCTACATATGCAACTTGACTAGAAAAATGTGTAGAATAACATGATGCACTTTATTTTCCTGTTTAATAAATATAAAATATGGTCAGTATAGATCTGGACCAAATTCATAATATGCATATGCGGTCGTTTCGGAAATGCTATATGTTGCTTCCGGCCTCATTTAAAATGCGTAGTGGATGTAGTTGTTCATGCCTCACCTTTTGACATGATAAAAAACATTTAAAATGATGTTTAGTTAAACAACATTGACCACATTTCTCATAATATGGAGACTTATTATAATTTTTATGTATGTTACCCTTCTCCATTTAAAATTGCTTTCATTCCATCTTCACCTTATGCCATGACCACCCATGTTAAACAACATTTAATATTGATGAGTACCTAAACGAGAGTGAACTAAATGGTTCGAACGTGGAGTTTAGTCCATATGCAACGAGTTGCATATTGAACTTCACTTAATGTGTAGTGTTTGACTGTTGCATCTTGCCATGCCATGCCTTGCGTATTTAAACTTGACATGCATCCTCTTTGCTTGCGCATCATGGCATGAGTATGTTGTGGTGTTTACCATGTCATTTGTTTGTTTCTGGATTGCTTCTTCTCGATAGAGTTCCGAAACCGATTTGGGGTGTGAGGATTCGTTCGACTACGTCCCGTTCATCTACTTCACGGATTTGCTCTTCTTCCAAGCGGGATCTTGGGCAAGATGAACATTTCCCTGGATACCACTACTATTATTGCAATGCTAGTTGTCTCGTTTCTATCGACATGTCTCTCTAACTAACACTTGTTTGTCAAGCCTCCCAAAATGCCATGATAAGCCTCTAACCCCTCCACATCTCAGCAAACCATTGTTTGGCTATGTTACCGCTTGCTTAGCCCTTCTTATAGCGTTGCTAGTTGCAGGTGCAAATTGTTCCCATGTGGCAACATGGATTTTTTGAGATATCACAATATTATTGCTATTTAATTTAATGCACACATATACTTGGTAAAAGGTGGAAGGCTTGACCTTTTGCTCGGTGTTTTGTTCCACCTTTGCCGCCCTAGTTACTTGTGTACCGGTGTTATGTTCCATATTGAGTGCTCCTAACATGCTTGGGGTTGTTATGGGGACCCCCTTTATTTTTGTTTTGGGATAAAACTCGTCTGACAAGGTCCAACATTGGTACTACATTTACCTAATAACTAATAAACTAGCATAGGGTGTCATGAACCCATGGATAATTTAATCTACAACCCGGGCCAGTGCCCCTCATCGGTGTTGGTCCAAACTAGAGCACTGTGCGGGTCCACCCGAGGGCAACTTGGGAGATTTCTATCAGGCCACCGTACGCGTCGCTTATCCGTCGTGTCCTGAGAATGAGATACGACGCTCCTATCAGGTTCGTCGACATGTTGGGCGGTCTTCCTGGATTTTTTTACCTTTCTTGAACATCTTGTGCGCGGGATTCCGAGGATACTTTGGGCTATCTTGAGGTTGAGGTTTTCCACCGGAATTCTGAGGATACTACGGGCTATCCCGCGCTTGAGGTTTTCCACGCAATGTGTGGCTAGTTTTGATGGATGAGTTGGAGCACCCCTACAGTGTTAAATCTTTTCGAGAAGCCGTGCCCGCGATTATGTGGAAACTTGGAAATTTGTTTAACATCCAGTCATAGAAAACTTGAAGTAAACTCAAATAAAATACACGAACCGTGTGCGTAACCGTAACTGTCTCTACTCGTGAGTTCTAAACCGAGAGAGAACACGGCGGGGTTATGTTTGACTCGTAAGTAGGTGTTCATGATCACTTAGTGATCATTACTAGTTCACGTCCGTTTATGCGCAGATCACCCTTCTTATTCTTGTACTCGTAAGTTAGCCACTCAAATAAATGTTTAGTGCTCGCTGCAGCCTCACCACTTAAACATACCTTACCCATTAAGCTTTGCTAGTCTTGATACCCTTGGAAATGACATTGCTAAGTCCCTGAGGCTCACAGATTAGTACAACAACAATTGCAGGTACAGGTAATGCGATGCTTTGACGTGAGCACGATGCCTGTTTGATTTGGAGTTCTTCTTCTTAATCGATCATAGGATGGGTTCCAGGCCGGCAGCCTGGGATAGCAAGGATGGATGTCGCTTTTATTGTTTGATTTCGTCCGTAGTCGGACCCTGCCCTTCTGTATGGTGATTGAATGTATTGTTGTATTTGATGTGATCATGATTTAGCTTGTGGCGAGTGTAAGCCAATTCCATATACTCATCTCCTCTTTACATGTACTTGTAACGATATCCATTCTTGCAAAATGACGAGATGCGCTTCTATCCCTATCGAGGCCCTCGAGCCAAAATAAGGATAGGACCGCATCTTGGGCGTTACACATAACCAGAGGCCTCAGAAATTCATCTACCTCAGACCCTCGTAATCACAACGATACCAATTATGGAAGTACATATGGACACTATCCCCAATACTGGATGAGGCCAAGCTCCTCTCACCACAAAGAGTATTGAAGCAACTTCGAACATACGCGTACTGAGATACTAAGGAAACTGAACGATAGTGATGTGTCAAGAACCCCTTGGATCTCAACTCCCCGGGTCCAATCCATACGCACGGGAGGCACCAAGAACAAAGTTCCAGTCACATCGACATCATAGAGGTTCAAAATACCCGCGTGATCCTAAAAAAATTTGAGTGAGAAGATGGGTCGAATTAAAATTCCTAAGTCAGGATTCATCACCAGAGCATAGAAGAGGAGTAAAAAGAATCCTACTCTCTGATATATAACTAGACTCAAAATAGTTTTTAACTAGACTCAACTCAGCCAAGTTCGATCAATCAAGGGGGCTCCTAGGTCGGTACTGCTCGGATACCAACTTGTAACGCCCAAGATGCGGTCCTATCCTTATTTTGGCTCGAGGGCCTCGATAGGGATAGAAGCGCATCTTGACGTTTTAGAAGAATGGATATCGTTACAAGTTCATGTAAAGAGGAGATGAGTATATGGAATTGGCTTACACTCACCACAAGCTAAATCGTGATCAACTCAATACAACAATACATTCAATCACCATACAGAAGAGCAGCGTCCGACTATGGATGAAATCAAACAATAAGAGCGACATCCATCCTTGCTATCCCAGGCTACCGGCCTGGAACCCATCCTATGATCGTTGACGAAGAAGAAGAACTCCAAATCAAACAAAGCATCGCTCTCACGTCAAAGCATCGCATTACCTGTACCTGCAACTATTGTTGTAGTACTCTATGAGCTAGAGGGGCTCAGCAATCTCATTTCCAATGGTAGCAAGACTAGCAAAGCTTAATGGGTGAGATATGGTTAAGTGGTGAGGCTGCAACAAGCACAAAGCATTTATTTTAGTGGCTAACTTACGAGTACAAGAATAAGAGGGGTGATCTACGCATAAACTGTGGTGAACTTGTAATGATCACTAAGTGGTCCCGAACACCTGCTTATAGTCAAACATAACCCCACCATGTTCTCGCTCGGATCAGAACTCACGAGTAGAGACAGTCACGGTTACGCAAATGGTTCGTGTATTTTATTTGAGTTTACTTTATGATTTCTATGACCGGATGTTAAACAAATTTCCAAGTTGCGACATAACCGCGGGCACGGCTTCTCGAAAAGATTTATCACTGTAGGGGTGCTCCAACTCATTCATCACAAACTAGCCACAAGCTGCGTCGGAAAACCTCAACCATAGGATTGCCCGTAGTATCCTTAGAATTCTGGTGGAAAACCTCAACCTCAAGATAGCCCGAAGTATCCTCGGAATCCCGATGCACAAGACGTTTGAGAAAGGTAAAAAAAATCCAGCAAGACCGCCCGACGTGTCGACGAGCCCAATAGGTGCCGCGTATCTCGTTCTCAGGACATGATCGGATTGACTAAGTTTCCGGCTGGCACACCCGTTGGTGGCCCCGTCTACTACCATTTTGGACCAACACTCCTGAGGAGCACTGGCCCGGGTTGTTGATTAATTATCCACGGGGTCCGAAAAGTCCCTATGCAAGTTTTGTTAGGATGGTGAATGGTAAAACCAAAGTTTTGCCTTGCCAGAAGAGTTTTATCCCAAAACAAAAAAGCAAGGGGGTCCCCGTAACAACCCCAAGCATGTTAGGAGCGCTCAATATGGAACATAACACCGGTACACAAGTAACTAGGGCGGCAAAATTGGAACAAAACACCAAGCAAAAGGCTAAGCCATCCACCTTTTACCAAGTATATATGAGCATTAAATTAAATACCAATAATATTGTGATATCTCAAACTATAAGAAGGGCTGAGCAAGCGGTAACATAGCCAAACAATGGTTTGCTGGGATGTGGAGGGTTAGAGGCTTATCATGGCATTTTGGGAGGCTTGAAAAACCAGTGGTAGGTAGGGAGACATAGCGATGGAAACGAGACAACTAGCATGTCAATGATAGTACTGGTATCCAGGGAAATGTCCATCTTGCCTGAAATCCCGCTTGGAAGAAGAACGAATCCATGAAGGAAATGAGCCAACATAGTTGAATGAATCCTCACACTCCGAATTGGTTTCAGAACTCTAGCGAGGAGAAGCAATCCGGAAACAAACAAATGACACGGTGAACACCACAACATATTCACGACATAATGCGCGATCAAGTATGATGCATGTCCGGTTTAATTATGCATGGCATGGCAAGCACAACAATCAAACACTACAAATTAAGTGAAGTTCAATATGCAACGAGTTGCATATTGACAAAACTGCACATACGAATTATTTAGTTCACTCTTGTTTAGGTACTCATCAATATTAAATGTTGTTTAACATGGGTGGTCATGGCATAAGGGGAAGACGGAGTTAAAGCAATTTTAAATGGAGAAGGAGAACATACATATAACAAATTAATAACTCTCCATATTAAGAGAAATGCGGTTAATGTTGTTTAACTAAACAAACATTTTTAAATGTTGTTCATCATGGCAAGAGGTGAAGCATACACAACTACATCATCTAGGCATGTTAAATGAGGCCGAAAGCAACATATGGTATTTCCGAAATGACCCCATATGTAAATTATGAATTTGGTCTAGATCTGAACTAACCATATTTTATATTTGTTAAACAGGAAAATAAAGTCCATCATTAGATTCTACACATTTTTCAAGTCAAGTTACATATGTGGATCATTTTAATCGAAACTACGGTTATTTAGTTGTGCAACAGGCCGTTTTAACATGGCATTTAGGCAAAACAATACAAAAGGCAAGTTTCAACAATTTGAACATGTGTGAAAGTTGTAAATTACGAATCTACATGAAGTTCTAGTCATTTTTCATATATAAAATTTTTACATGCGATGCACGATTTGAGAGTTTTTAAATGCATGAAGTTGAGGGTCTTTTATGTAAAACAGAAAATCCCTGGTTAATTCACAAAATTGCCCGACGAAAAAAAAATGTAATGGGCTAAATCTAAGGATCTGGCCCAGATCCAGTTGAGCGCTGCTTAGCAACAGAGCGCTCGGGCACAGGATAGAGCTCAGGCTTGCTCACCATCGGGCCTTTCGGGCCTGCTGGTGGAGGAGGCCAGCAGGGAGGAGCTGGGCCTTAGGCGGCTGCGGTCGTGCGGATGTGGGCGGCGCGAGGCCCACACGCTCAGGCGAGCGAGCGGTTGGTCGAGCGTATCGCTCGACCTCCTCTCGTACACGAAGGAGCGACAGCGGGTGTAGGTCAATGACGATTGTGCCGAACATGAGGACGGCGCGGATCCGGCGAGTAGGCGACCTCCGGCGCTGCTGTACAGCAGATCCAGTCGGGGGTGCTTCATTTTTGGCAGCGGCTGAGCGATCCGGCAGGGTGGCGGCGACCTACAAAATGGGATGGGGAGAGAGATGAGCAAGACAGAGAGAGAGAGGGTTGCAAGAGATTTGACGGAGAGGAAGGCAGGGACGCGGGCCTGGTCCGGCGAGGCTCCGGCGGCTTGCCGGTGGTGTGTGGGCAACGGCACTCGCCGGGCATCGGCGACGCATGACTCTCTCGAGCGCACGACACGGAGCTCGGGATCCTCCCGTGGCTGGCGGCGGCGTGCGGGCTCGTTCGGGCCTAGATGGGCTCGGGTGGGCCGCGGATGGGCATGTGAGGGATGGCGGCTTGAGGTGGAAGACAGGGGCGTCGGTGGTGGCTGGGTGGCGTGGATTTCGAGGCATGGGCAGGGTTAGGGTTCCAAAAATGGCATAGGGGAGTTGCTTAAATAGGCAGGGTTTAGGGTTAGGGGGTTTGCTCCGTTTTCGGACCCTCGGATCACGATCGGATGGTTCCGGTTGCGGGGTTTAGGTTGGTGGACTAGGTGGGCTATGTAGATGGGTTGGGCTGAGATGAGAGAGAGGTTTGTGGCCTGTGACAGAGTGTTTTTAAACATCAAAACTTCTCACGTTTGACCGGCTATATTGCCGCTATATGTTTAACGGATCGGGTATCAAAAGACCTCCGAATTCGACGAAATTTGGCAGCTGGTCTACCAACAATATATTGAGATCGCATGCAAACTTTCGACCCAATCCGAGAATATTTTATATGCACTTTTATAAACAATAGTTTTATGATGCCGCGGGCGCGTGCGTGTGTGGTTGGTCACGAAACGGTCGACGACGAGAACGGAGAAAACCGGCAACTACGAGTGGATGCAAGTTTTCAAAAACGATGTCAACAGAGTGCCGATGCGATGCGGATGATGCGACGATGAATGTGACAAGCAAATGGAACACACAGGGAAACTCAAAATAAATGGAAGGCGTCTGGAGCGTCGGTCTCGGGCTGTTACACTAAAATAACACCAATGATACATATCAATCAACCCTAATGTCACCTAGATACTCCAATGTCACCACAAGTATCCGTGGGTTAATTATTCGACATGCATCAAACAATTTCAGATTCATCATATTCAATCCACCACAAAGAACATCAAAGACTACCCCAAGATTTCTATCGGAGAAGGTAGGAAAAGAACGTGTATCAGCCCCTATGCATAGATTACCCCATTGTCACCACGGGAATCCACAAGTTGAGTACCAAGACATACATCAAGTGATCTCAAATCCAATATTCAATCCGACATAACAAAATCTCAAAGGGAAAGATTCAATTCATCACAACAAGATAGCAAGGGACAAACACCATATGATCCAACTATATTAACAAAGCCCGTGACACATCAAGATCGTGCCATCTCAAGAACACGAGAGAGAGAGAGAGAGAGAGAGAGAGAGAGAGAGAGAGAGAAAGAGATTGAACACATAGATACTGGTACATACCCTCAGCCCCGAGGGTGAACAACCTCCTCCTCATCATGGCCTCTGCCCGGATGTTGAAGATGGCCACCGGTGATGATTTCCCCCTCCGGCAGGGTATCGGAAAGGCCCCCGATGGGGTTTCCTTCGATACAGAGAGTTGCGGCGACGGAGCGAAAGTTCTAGGGTAATTTCTGAAGGTTTATTCTGACATTAGGTGTAGAATAACTATTCTGAAGACACTTCCAAACTGCACGGTTAACGCGAGTGCACTGCATCCCTATCAAACGAGCACTGCAATGTCGGCAGAAAAAACTGCACGCATTTTTTCGGTACTGTTTTCGCTCCAGTGTTCAAACCGTTTGTCAGAATGAGACGTATAATATACCGTTGGATAGCTACAGAAAATGCGCAACTTTGTCATGTTGAACACTTTTCGATATTCTTCACAGTTTAAGAGCAGTTTTGAAAATGGTGAGCGCCTAACGAATGACACCGAGCGTATTTTTGCGTTTTTTCTAAACCGCTTGTCGGAATAAAGCAAACAATACGGCGTTGGAAAGATATCGTCGAGCCGCAACTTTTTCATGCAGATTAGATTCTCTATTTCCTTACGGTTTGAGAGTAATTTCAAATTTACTAAAACGCGGAATTCTATTTTTCAAAATTTTCGATTTTTTTGTGTATGGTATTCGCTCCAGTTTATTAACCGTTTGTCAAAACGAGGCATGTGATATGGAGTTGGAAAGCTGTGTAATAGGCACAACTTTCATATGTTGATCATTTATTGAGATTCCTCACGGTTTTAAATGAATTTTGAAAACGGTGCGGCTGCCTTCGAATGGCAGCGAGCGTATTTTCGTGAATTTTTCCAAACCGCTCGTCGGAATGCTGCAAATCATACGGCGTTGGAAATATATCGACGAGGCGCAACTTTTTCATGCAGATCACTCTCTCTAATTCTTTACGGTTTAAGAGTAGTTTTTGTTTTACCGAAATGCGGACACTCTGTTTTTCACGACACCAAAATCGACGCGTGAACCATATCAGACAGAAGAACGCACTGCATCAGACGGAAAACGGCACTGCATCCTACGGCCAAGCGAACTTCATGGTTTCCTTTGTTAGACACAATCATCATAGAGAAAACCACACTGCTTGAAACTAAAAATCGCACTACATCAGACGAGCAAGTGAACTTCGTGGTTTCCTTTGTCAAACCTAATTTTTCAAGTAGACCGCATGGACTGGACAAGTGAACTACATATAATGAGAAGTGAGCTTCTTTTCAAGATGTTTTTGTTTCCGTTTCTGTTTACCAAGTGAACAATAGAGTAGTCTTACAAAACACATCGTATGAGAACAAAATGAGCTTCAAAACATACATATCCATTCATTTTTTTTCTATCTTTTGTTTCTGTTAATTTTCTCGTTTTAAAAAATGTCACAAAGGAATTTTACAATGAAATTACATCGTCACATTTTAAATGCATCAAAAGAAGAAAAATCAAGCCACGACACTGCACGAACAAGTGAAACCGCACTGCACTTTTCGGCCGCCACACCGTACTGCACACACGCGCATGCCGGACATCATAGATGTGTTGCATCAGTGTACTACATGGAGAGGAAGAAGGGGCGCCGAAGGGAGCTAAAAGCAATCTGCAAAACAAAAGCCACGATAATGTCTAGTCCCGCTCTCATCCGTCGCCGAACTTCACACACTCGACGGACGCACTGCACGCACGCGGTCGCTCGAACTGCACAACGAACCACACACACATAAAAGTCAGCACTGGACGGATAAAAAAATCAGCACTAGCAGCCAGCCGAACTTCAATTGAGGACAAACCCAGTTGCACTAATCACATTACAAGTACAAATATATACAGAAAGTAAACAACACAGACACCCGTGAAGAACTGCATGACACGACACCGGCATCAAATGCATTAGGGAAACGCACACATACGAACTAGATTGCACTCAAATTAAAAAGAGCACAATACTAAACATTGGTCAAACTGGCAGCGACGCCGACGGGAAGTGGATGCTCTCCGGCACCATTTATTTCTTTCTTTTACAATTTGATTTTTCTTCAGAAAAAATACGAAATAGCAAATTGCAGGAGAGGACA
Source organism: Elymus sibiricus (assembly GCA_039707655.1). Classification (NCBI taxonomy): domain Eukaryota; kingdom Viridiplantae; phylum Streptophyta; class Magnoliopsida; order Poales; family Poaceae; genus Elymus; species Elymus sibiricus. Next base: position 225,556,039 of record CM077665.1, on the reverse strand, counting down.
GTGAACTTCACCGTCGTGGCATCCGCACTACGCGCGTGGGGAGAGGAAACAGAGTGCATGCACGGCCGGCGGACTGCATGCATACGCGCCACGCAACGCATCGGCGTGCCGCGTGAACTGCACGGGTTCTGGGGGTGGAGGTACTCCTCTTTTCGCCTGGAGGAAACCATCGGCCAGTCGAACAGCAAGAAACCCCCGATGAGCATGAACATGGAGCTCCACCTGCGGTCGTGTGCACGTGGTCACAGGAGGTGAGGCGAGAGCTGGGCCTCTGGCCATCTTCACTGCGCGGGATGTGTGGCCTCGATTTTGGTGGGACGCCAATGAGGACAGGAGTCAACGGAGGAGCCAAGTCTTGCTGGTCGCCGGGGGTCTGGCTTGCTGGCCCCGATCCAGCGGCGGGGGCATCACGAGGGAGCCATGGCTGCCCGGATTTGGTGGCATGGGGCTCGGATCCAAGGCGGTGGCGCTAGGTTAGAGCCATGGGAGGGGAAGGCCGGGGTGGGTGGCGGGATCATGCGCCGGCAGGAGGGGGATCCACGGATCCCGTGGCAGCGGGGGGCGCTCTGGACAGCGCCGCAAGAGGGTGGCTCCATGGTCGCTCGGGGGGAGGGGCGGGGTGTGGGGAGGAGGTGCAGCGTCGGGAGGGGGGTTGGTCGGGGTGGTGCGGGCAGATAGGTGGCACCATAGGAGGGTGGGTGGATAGGGGTCGCGCCGGCCGGCAGTGCAGAATAAGGCAAGAGCGCCGCCGCCGGTGGGAGGCGGGGTGGCGCATGACGGGGTCCACCGCCCGCGGGGAGGGGTGGGGCCGCTACAGGGAGGGAGAGGAGGTGGTGGGGTGGAACGTCGCGGTGGTCGGGGCCATCCCCGTGGTGGCCGGCGGCCGGGCACGTGGTGGATGCGTTCGGGGGAAGGGGTGGGTTTGCGAAAGAAAGTGGGTTGGTTGGTGGGGGTGGGCTGGTGCTTTTTTTCTTCTGGTTATCTGTTCTGTGGTTCGGATCGGGGTGCGGAGGCAATGGTGAAGTGTTGTCAGAATAAGGTGTGTTGACGTTAGAATAAGACTCTTAAGGGTGTTGTCCGAATAGACCCTACCTATATATATATATATATATATATATATATATATATATATATATATATATATATATATATATATATATATATATATATATATATATATATATACGATTTTTTCAGCGTTGGAATCATGCCAGCCGGAGCCACGTGGGCCCCACAAGCTAACAGGGCGCGCTCAGGGGGTGGGCATGCCCTGTTGGGTTGTGGCCCATAGGTGGCTCCCCTCCGGTGGTTCTTCGCTCCGGTATTTCTTATTTTCTCCAGAAAAATCATAAAAAAGTTCCGAGCGATTCGGAGAACTTTATTTTCTACGCAAAAAGAACACCACGGTAATTCTACTGAAAACAGTGTCAGTCTGGGTTAGTTCTAAATAAATCATATAAAGTGCATCAAAATCATATAAAGTATTATAAACATAGGCAAATATGGCATGAATACTTCATAAATTATCGATACGTTGGAAACGTATCAACATCCCCAAGCTTAATTCCTACTGGTCCTTAAGTAGGTAAATGATAAAAGAAGTAATTTATGAAGTGTTAATGCTAGCATAGTGAATAGTTTTGATCATTCATAATTTCAGTCACTTTTCTAGCATCATAACCAACAACTTTTTCTCAGAAAAACCCCTCATGATCAAGTTGCAAGCTATTCACATGTTAAATTATAGACCATAAACTTTCTTGAAAACCAAAAACCTATGTTTTCAATAATTAAACAATTACAATTCATCTTATTGTTAGGAAGGGTCTATGTAAGAGCTTTGATTTAGCAAATTCCACATACTCAACTATCATTTAGTCTTCCATGTGCTGACACTCAAAGCATATTTTTAGACCAAGCAGTTTCAATCAAACACATAGGAAGATAGGGGCTTAATGTTCTGGCTCCCAACTTATTTATCTCAGGGATAATGTTATCAATAATGAATCATGATCATCTATATCCAACTAGATATATGTGCCTGGATCTTTCCCCACCACATGATACTTGCCAACTAAATAATTAATAGATTGGAATAGGGATGAACATGATTGACTCTTGCATAAAAGTAAATATAGAAAAGTAAATGCATAAAAGTAAAGATAGGCCCTTCGTAGAGGGAAGCAGAGGTTGTCATGTGCTTTTTATTTTTGGATGTGCAAACTATTAATGGAAAGTAACATCACTTTACATTACCCCTTATGATAGCAACCTTTATTATGCAGTCCTTTGCTTTTATTTCTTCACCATCAGAAGTTCGTACAAAGCTTATTTTCCCTTCCAATAAAAGACCATACATATTTAGGAACATGTTTTATTGCTTTTTGCACCGATGACAACTTACTTGAAGGATCTTACTAATCCATAGGTAGATATAGTGGACTCTCATGGCAAGAAACTGGGTTTAAGGGGTTTTGGATGCACAAGTAGTATCTCTACTTAGTTCGATTTTTTGGCTAGCAAAAGATCCTAAGCACCACATGTTAGAGGATCCATGACAATATAACTTCTATGTGAATATAAACAAACATAACCATTATGTTGTCTTCCTTGTCCAACATCAACTACTTGCTCAAGTTTAAAAATAATTAATGGGGGCTCACAATCATAGAAGATGTCCAAGATAGTATAATTATATGTGAAATCTCTCTTCCTTCAATATTCTTTCATGAATTGTTCAAGTGACCAATGCTATGTTTGCTAACTTCCAATAAATTTTATTGCTTATATATCTTAGTATGTGAAGTCACTACTCCCCATGGGACAAGCATATGAAGCATATATAATTTCATATTTATTACATTTACTTCATTCAATATTTTCTCTTAGGATATAAGTGAAGCACAAGAGTGAACATCAAACTACTCTCAAAAACATATAAGTGTAGAACAATGACTAGTTAAAGAATTAAGTAGCTATGTGAGGACTCTCTCTCAATAAAGACATTCAGATCTAAGTATTTTATTCAAACAACAACCAAACAAAAATATACTCCAAGAATAGCACGCATCATGTGAACGAATAGAAACTTAGGCTCAACATAGGCTAACTGATAATTGTTGACGAAGAGAGGTGGGATGCGGTAGCATCCCCAAGCTTAGATGCTTGAGACATCTTGTAATATTGACTTGGGGTGCCTTGGGAATCCCCAAGCTTGAGCTTTTGTGTCTTGTCAATTCCTGTCATATCACGGCTTCGTCTAGGTCTCAAAAACTACATCCACAAAAACTTGAAAAGAACTCGTGAGATATGTTAGTACACATAAGAATAAATACACACTTCTTGTACTGCCAAGACAAGTTGCATAATAATTTACAAACATTAGGTACTGTATACTATCATTTCCACAATTTATATCTACCAATATAAGCCAGGAAAACTCTAGGATAAGTAGATAACAAAACTATGACAACAATCTGTCCAAACAGAATAGTCTATAGCAATTTATTAAAACAGTGTACTTCTGTATCTCCAAAAATTATGAACATTAAGGATAGGATATATAATTTATACAACAATACTGTGCAAAAATTTCAGAAACTTTCCACGTTCCAGTAAAATATGAAAATTCAAACACTATAGCAAAAGTTTCTGTTTTTACACAACACACATCAAACATGTAATTCAAGCATCCTAAAGGCAATTCTTAGAAAATGTTTATTGGAAAAAATATTATAAATAATATAAAGCAAAGTTTTACAAAATAAAATGATGCTCCAAGAAAATTTCATATTATGTGACGAATAAAAATATAGCTCTAAGTAAGATATACTTATAGTGATGAAGACGAAAGAGGGGACGCCTTCCGGGGCATCCCCAAGCTTAGACTCTTGAGTATTCCTTGAATATTACCTTGGGGTTCCTTGGTAATCCCCAAGCTTAGGGTCTTACAACTCCTTATTCTCCTCATATTGGTGTCTCACCCAAAACTTGAAAACTTCAATCACACAAAACTTAACGAAACTTCGTGAGATGGGTTAGTGTAGTAAAGATAGATCATTCACTTCGGTACTGTCAAGACAAGATTCATTATTGTTCTCACATAATACCTATTGTATTATATTATTCCCATAATTTATACCACTAAATATAAGCTATGGAAACACTAAAACAAGCAAAGTATGCATGCAAAACAGAATATGTCAAAAACAGAACAGTCTGTGAAGATCTGAATGAAATCCATATTTCCCTATCTCTAAAAATTCTGAAAACTTTGGAAAACGCAGGTAATTTTCATAGAAAAACTTTGTAAAAATTTCAAATTTTTTTGATTTGCCAGTAAATTCAGAGAAATTCTGCACTGGACGTAAAAGTTTCTGTTTTTGCACAGAATGAAACTAACAAGTATCCACACTATCCCAAAGGCTTTACTTGATAGTTTATTGAAATAAAAGACACAAAACATGATTAGTATAGTATATAATCATGTTAACACACAAAAACAGAAAGTATAAATATTGGGTTATCTCCCAATGAGCTCTTTTCTTTAACACCTTTTTAGCTAGGCATGATGATTTGTATGATGCTCATATAAAAGTAAAGAATTGAAACCCAATGGGAGCATCATGAAGCATATGACAAGCACATTTAAGTCTAACCCACTTCCTATGCATAGGGATTTTACAGCAAACAATTTATTGTAGCAAGAATCAACTTGCATAGGAAGGCAAAAAAAGCATGACTTCAAAACTTTGAACATGTAGAGAGGAAACTTGATGTTGTTGCAATTCCTACAAGCATGTGTTCCTCCATCATAAAAAAATTCAGTAGCATCATGAAGGAATCCAACAATATAACTATCACATAAAACATTATTTTCATGATCCTCAAGCATAGAAAATTTATTACTCTCCCCACAAGCAAACTTCTCATACATATTAGTGGGAGATCTAGGGACTCGAATGCTATAACTTGTTTACACATTAAAAGAATAATGTTCAGAAAAAGGGTATTCATAATTGTTACAAATTTTAGAATAATAATCATCACTACTTTTTATAAGTATAATCACAATAATCATCATAAGTAGCAACTTGGTTCTCATCATAATCAATTGAACCCTCTTCCAGGTAAGTGGAATCATTACTAAATAAAGTCATTACCTCTCCAAATGCACTTTTATCATTATAATAAGATTCAAAACCTTCCCAAATAGTGGGATAATAATCATCTACAGTTGACACTCTTCCAAACCCACTTCAATAAGAATTGAATTCATCATAAATAGGAGGCATGTAATCATCATAAGAAATTTGATAATTGAAAGAAGGGGAACTAAAAAGATCATATTCATATAACATTGCATCCCCAAGCTTGGGATAAACATTATTTTCATCAAATAAATTCTCAAACATGTGATTTTCATCAAATATAGCATCCCCAAGCTTGTGGGTTTGCATATCATTAGCCTAGTCATCTGTAGCATGAATGGCACCAATAGTATAACAATTATTATCATCATAATTTCCCAAGTTAGTGCCAAAAAGATTTTGAATATTATAAGGAGTATCATTATCTTCCAAATCATCCTCATCACAACAAGTAGTAGGCATAAAAAATAATCATCAAGTGTATCATCGTCCACACTACTTTAGGATTCATTCTCAACGATTATAGGTGCAACATTATTTGCGAGAGATACCTTTTACCTCTACTTTTCCTTCTTTTCTTTTTCTTCACCACCTTATGTGTGGGTTTAAGTAATTTATCCGAGATTCTTATTTACGAGATGGGAAGCTCCTTCGTGCAACATGATTCATTATGAGAAACAATAGGAGGGTATTTGGAGACCTATACCATTTCATTAGTATACCTTTTATATTCTATAGGTTTTCCCGTCTTTCTATAGTTGGCAATATAAGCATTCTCATTGCAATTTACTACACAAAACATATAGATTTCTTGTAGGTTAGTTTCATGATCATTAGTGATAAGGAATATATCAAACAAACCATTTTTATGTGACAATTATTGACACCCCAAAAATAAACCAAATTTCATTATAGAGTTCACCGGAGATCAAACTATCACAATATTTGGAAACGTTTTGATCATGAAAATGCATGCATTGGAAATAAAGATGACCAACCTTATTGAAAAGTTCACAAGCAATGGGATGAATAGAGCATAATCTTGTGGCAAATTCATCTATCACTTTAAGCCACCAATTGGTTTTATCATGTTCATGCTTCTTACAAAATCTATCATCCCTATATGGAATGTATTCACAAATTTTATTCACTCCACAAAAATTAACATGCTTATAGGAAATCTTTTTTATCATGACTAGTGCAATCATCATTAGCATCATGGATATTCAAGAATTCATACTAACAATATTCCTATCATGCTCATTATTCAAGGATTTAATGCCAAATATTTTATTGAACTCTTCTTCTAACACTTCGGCACAATTTTCTGATCCATCATTTTCAAGAAAAACATCATAAAGGTAAAGAACTTGATGCAACATCAATTCTATTTTTTGTAGTTTATAAACCAAACTAGTGATAAAAAAGAAACTAATAGATTTAATTGCAAGAAAGATATACCTTCAAGCACTCACCTCCCCGGCAACGGTGCCAGAAAATAGCTTGATGTATAATATGCAACTTTATTCTTGTAGACTCTGTTGGGCCTCCAAGCGCAGAGTTTTGTACGGTAGAGCAATTTTCCCTCAAGTATATGACCTAAGGTTTATCAATCTTTGGGAGATGTAGGATGAAGATGGTCTCTCTCAAACAACCCTGCAATGAAATACAAGAAATCTCTTGTGTCCCCAACACACCAAATACAATGGCAAATTGTATAGGTGCACTAGTTCGGAGAAGAGATGGTGATATATGTGCAATATGGATAGTAGATATAGGTTTTTGTAATGCAAAAATATTAAAACAGCAAGGTAGAAAGTGGCAAACAGCCAGCAAAACCTTGTATAAATGCTTGGAGATAAGGCTTAGGGTTCATACTTTCACTAGTGCAATCTCTCAACAATGCTAGCATAATAGAATCATATGATCATCCCTCAACGTGCAACAAAGAATCACTCCAAAGATCCTATCTAAGGGAGAACAATAAGATGAAATTGGTGTAGGTAGTAGAACCACCTCAAAGTTATTCTTTTCGATCAATCTATTGGGCTATTCCTATAAGTGTCACAAACAGCCCTAGAGTTCGTACTAGAATAACACCAATGATACATATCAATCAACCCTAATGTCACCTACATACTCCAATGTCACAATAAGTATCCGTTGGTTAATTATGTGACATGCATCAAACAATTTCAGATTCATCATATTCAATCCAACACAAAGAACTTCAAAGAGTACCCCAAGATTTCTATCGGAGAAGGTAGGACAAGAACGTGTATCAACCCCTATGCATAGATTACCCCATTGCCACCACGGGAATCCGCAAGTTGAGTACCAAGACATACATCAAGTGATCTCAAATCCAATATTCAATCCGACATAACAAAATCTCAAAGGGAAAGATTCAATTCATCACAACAAGATAGCAAGGGACAAACACCATATGATCCAACTATATTAACAAAGCCCGTGATACATCAATATCGTGCCATCTCAAGAACACGATAGAGAGAGAGAGAGAGAAAGAGAGAGAGAGAGATTGAACACATAACTACTGGTACATACCCTCAACCTCGAGGGTGAACTACTCCCTCCTCGTCATGGGCTCCGTCGGGATGATGAAGATGGCCACCAGTGATGATTTCCCCCTCCGGCAGGTACCGAAAAGGCTCCAGATGGGTTTTGCTTCGATACAGAGAGTTTCTGCGGCGGAGCAAAAGTTCTAGAGTTATTTTCTGAAGGTTTCTATATATATATATATAGGATTTTTCAGCGTTGGAATCACGTCAGCCGGAGCCATGTGGGCCCCACAAGATAACAGGGGGCGCCCAGGGGGGCGCCCTATTGGCTTGTGGCCCACAGGTAGCTCCCCTTTGGTGGTTCTTTGCTCCGGTATTTCTTATTTTCTCTAGAAAAAATCATAAAAAGTTCCGAGCGATTCCGAGAACTTTTATTTTCTACACAAAAACAACAGCACGGTAATTCTGCTGAAAACTACGCCAGTCCAGGTTAGTTCTAAATAATTCATATAAAGTGCATCAAAACCAAATAAAAGTATTGTAAACATAGGCAAATATGGCATGAACACTTCATAAATTATCGTCACATTGGAGACGTATCACGCCCGTGAAGATACAGGAGCTCGCGAACTACCGTGTGAGAGAGCATACCACGACAGTTCCATCCTAAGATTTTCATTTGGCAGGACGGACCCCCTCCTCAGAGGCCGCCGATGCACCATTTTCTCCATTCTCTTCTCCAACCGATTCCGCCCTTTGCTGCACATACTCTTCCTCCTCCTCTATCTCTTGTAAAGTGAGTGACAACACCCTCCATGTCGTGGTTTTGTCAACCCGACAGATGTCCTCATAACAGGACTTAGGTGTGAGGCCATCGCTATTTGGTGGCGACTCGAAGGGGTTAAACGAGAGAGTCGGGTTTACCAAGGTTCGGCCCCTCCTATGGACGTAATAGCCTATGTCCTTCTTTGTGTGTATTCGATGGATATGTCTCGATTACAAGGGTGCGGAATCGCTAACCTAGCTATCGAGAGATTATAACTTGAGAATTTCGGCCTAGGGGCCTGCCTTTATATACAGGTCAAGCCCTAGGTTTACAACAGAGTCCGGGTCATATTATGACCTGTGACCTACTACGTCTCCAACTTATCTTGCACCTTAAGGAAACTTTAACCGGCACCCTTAGCTTCATGGGCCTTGAGCCGCCGTCTTCCGGTATTGGGCCGCCCAGTGTCTTGACGAACTGCCTCCTTACTTATTTTGTACTTAAGACACGGCCCACTTTGAACTGGGTCACAAGACTGTTGATACGTCGGCCCGACCCCATAGGGCGGGTTATATCGTGGGGTTATATCCCTGACATTAGGGCCCAGATTGATTTGAATCCATTCATATCAGTAGATCTCTTTCTTCCTTTGGCGGCTCAACCAGGACCGGCTTGTTCCGCTTCTATGAAAAGCTTCGGCTTGTCCTGCTCCCATACTTGTCATTTTCTTCGTCGCATACTTGTCGTGACGTCATTTGACGTCATCCTGGAAAAACAGTGACAACATGGCGAATCTGGTCATATCCATTTATCCCGAAAATCAAGGCGTTTTTGTTTCCCGAAATTTTTTGTGTTCCCTCGATTGTCGCACCTGTCAGTTGCCCCTCCGGGCTCCTTCCCTTAAATATTTACCGAGAGGCCCTGGAGAAAATTTTCACCTCCTCTCTTCGCTTCTTCTTCTTCCTCGAGTCCGGAAGCTCCTCGTGCCATCGCCGCAACTTCCTCATCTCGGAGATCTTCCTCGAGGTCGTCGCGGCGTTCCTACTTCGTCTTCCAATCCTATGCGTACTTGTCCCGTCACCGGCGACCGCTCAAGTAAGTGATCTTTACTTCGACCTAGATCTATTATAGCACCTCGAAGTTCCTCGAGTTCTTTGGCAACTTTTCTTCGCTTCATCATCGTTGCTAGCTCCATGAGTAGACCCCGCGGTTATAATCACCAAAGTAGTGTGGTAGAGTTACCAACTCCATTTTATGCATGACACGTCTTAATCCTCCCTAGCATTAGATGAACCGTACTGCCATTGCTTCCTTGCCTCCCTGCTAGGGCTAGCAAATATTCTCGCCTTTTTTGAACCATTTTAGATCCAAAATTGGTGCGACTTCGGGAGAAACTTGTTGGTCTCATAATTAGAAAAATTCCGAAGAACCTTTTATCTTAACATAAGCCGCCCTTACTCCTGCCGGCTTCATAATTGTAAACCGTCGTACATTTAAGTCAGCGTATAGACTAGCTCCTCTCCAGGCTTGATCTTTCATTGCACATATTTTTAGATCATTTTACTTGAAACATTTACTTAAGTCGCCCTCTTGTACTTTATCCAGGCGACTCATTATGTTGGAGTAAAAAGCCTGCAATTGGGTGGCGACTCAAGTTTCTGATGTTCACTTGAAGGATTATGAGGAACCTGGGTTTCTGCCGCCTCAGAATGTGGTTGGCTGGTGAGTCGTCCTTGGAGAGGAGACCCCACACCCCCAGGAGGGGGAAGTGGTGATATTTTTGGATCACCTTCCGAGGGGTTTCACACCTCCCGGGTCAAAATTCTTCCGGGACGTCTTGCATTTCTTTGACCTTCATCCTCAGGACCTTGCCCCAAACTCTATATCGAACCTCTGCCAGTTCCAAGTGTTTTGCGAGGTGTACCTCCAAACAGAACCCATCGTCTCCCTCTTCAGGGAGTTCTTCTATTTGAACCGGCAAACATAATGTGCGGATGGTCCCGGCTTAGAACTTGGCGGGGTTTCAATTCAAAGGCGGAAAGATGTCCTCTTCCCCGTTGCCACTTTACCAAGCCACCCTAAAGGGTGGAACAAGACTTGGTTTTACTGCCGAAATACTGCTCCTGTCGAGGAAAATCCTTTGCAGAATTATAGGCCCAACCGCCTTCCCATGGATCTTGAGCTTCCGGGTTGGGCTCCTCTAGAAGAGCGCTCCCAACATGCCCATGTTTATCCAAAGTTGAGGGCTCTGTTAGCCAACAGGTTGACGGGAGTTGATTTGACCCGGTCTTGGGTATCTTGGAGGATTCTTCCATTGAGCCTGCGCAGTGGCTTAATGTGCACCTATTCTGGCGATTTGAACGATCCTCAACGGTATAGCAACTTTTCCTTGGAGGCCGATGAGATAAACCAGATGGCGAAGAGACTGTTGGGTGAAAACCAGGAGACTTGTAGCAAAGACGGGTTGAAAGCCTTCTACGCCCTCAACCCGGCTCCTCCGGTATATAACCTTTTAAGATATTGACTCGGTTTATTGAACGAACTTTGAGCCTTTGTTTCCCTGGTCTGAGCGTTTGATTTCGCAGGCTACCTCTTCTTTCTGGAATCGAGCCCAAAGCCGCCCCGAGCAAGAAGAAAAATAAGGCGGCTACAGAAGGACCCTCTCAATTGGACAAAACAGTCGCTACTGATACCCGATCAGAGGTAAAACTAATTCCTTTGTTTATATTTCATTGAATTTATCTAACGCCTTTTTTCCTTAGGGTGATGTTGAGACAAGCCGTGCAGGCGATGTTGAGGTAATTTCCATATCTTCCGACTCTGATCCTCCGCCTCCGCTGAAAACAAGGCGGGTTGTTTGGAAAGGTAGGTTTTTCTCACCCGGACGCTCATCTAGACCCTTACATTATTTTGAAGAAAACCCAACACCAGTCTAGGCGTTAAACCCGAAGTAGGAGTGGCGATCTTGTTGAGGGCTTACCTGATAAATCAGTCGCCAGGAAGCGATCAGCCAAGGTACTTAATGCTCCAAACTTGACAAAGAGAACTCCGGCTTGATGTGTCAATGTTTTGATTCCTATAACTTGATTAATCAGGAAATGCCACCTTCATCGGACGACTCGGCTCCGTCCAAGCTGGCAACTTTTGTCATCAATCATGGGTAAATTCCCTATCAACTTTGTCTGTTTTCGAATAGACTATTGTCTCTTTCTATATTTTATATCATACTTTTTGATTTAGCAGGGCCAAAGCCCAAGAAAAGGAAGACTGATGAGTCTTCTGTTGACCCGGAGGCCTCTGAGCCAGAGCTTGCTGATCCGACGACTCGTGAAATTCATGTTGATCATCCTGAAGACTCTCAGGATATCCAAAATGATTTACCTCCTTCATCTGAACCAACCAATACTGAAGCCATAACCGTTGAAGCCACTCGAGCAGTTAACATTGACCCGCCCAATCCTTCAGTGACAAACATAAATAACCCTAAGGTATTATTACCGGGACGGGTTATACTGCTCCGGAGACTTCCAGTGTGTTAACAATGGTTGTTGCTAAGGATGAAGCGGTACTGCAAGAAAAAGGGAAGGCCAAGTTGGAACTTCCAAATTATGAGAGCTTTAGTGTTGAAGATCTTCATGCTGCCTGCTTAGACCGCCTGGCTACAAGCCGTGAGATGGAAATTGGCCTTGTCAGCATGATGAAAAATAAATATGAGGTATGTTCTCATCCCATATCCTTTTGTAGCCCCCAAGGCCCATCTTTATCTTTCTAAGATAAGCTGGGTCTTGCAAATGTTTGTCTGACTCAATCTGTAGCCCCCAAGGGCCGGCTCATCTACCTGAGATGAGTCGTGTCTTTTTTTTTGTAATATCTTTGAAAAGTTTTCCACTTGTAGCCTCCAAGGGTCGGCTCATCTCCTTGAGATGGGTCGGGTCTTTTTAGTAAGAACTTTCGACCTGTAGCCCCCAAGGGCCGGCTCATCTCCTTGAGATGAGTCGGGTCTAGTTCACATCTTTAATATCAAAAAGGAGCTGAAAATACATTAGCCCCCTAGTGCCAAATACATTGCTTTGCAATTTTCTTGGGACTTGATGTAAATTTTATTCATGGTATAGGAAGCTTTGAAGACAGCTGAATCCAGCGTGGCCAATCTAAAAAACGACCTAGAGAAAAGGCATACTTCCCAGGCAGAAATTGAAGAAAAACTTCGCCTTTCTTTGATTGAGCTGGAAAACACCAAGGCGGGCTTCTTAAAAGAGATGAAATCCTTTGAACATGAAAGGACAGCTTTGCTTAAGCGTGCAGAAGATGCTGAGGGCCGGCTCAAACCCATTACCGAGGAGTTATCCGGGTTAAAATGGCATATCGCCCAGATGACCCAAGCTATTTTTGGTAAGTGTATATATCCTCCTGTTTTCTTGAAGTATAGATATAATGCGCTTGGCGACTTATGCATCGGTTCTATTTTGCAGGTCCCTGGACCAGCAGCTTTTATGATAACAACCTGCTCATGCTCAAGGCTGTTTATTCTCTGACGGAGCAGCTCTACACCGGGAGTCATCTCGCAATTAAGGCGACACTGGGGGAGAATCAACCCTTAAAATATATCAAGAACGTAATGGAAAATCTCTCCATCATCCCTCAACATATTCCAAAGTTGAAGAGATCAGCCGCCCGATCTGGCGCGATATATGCATTGAGTCGGGCTTTAGCTTACGGAGAAGAGCTAGATCCAACCGAGCTGGCAAAGGGCTTTCCCGAATTTAGAAATGACGGGTCAAAATTTTCCTAGAAAGATTACGCATCTTGCGTCAAGGATGCTCAGATCCTGTCAACTCAGCTGGTCTCTGAGATGAAACTGAGGAGCTATCAGGCGGCTTGTGGCACCAATCATACTCAGATTCCACCACCTGACTTGATAACAAAAAATCTGGCTCCTCAACGGCGCGAGCACGTTTTTGCCCCTGAGGTTGACCCGTCTTTAATCCTTGATGATGAGGCTGTGTTCGAGGCTTTATCTCACTGCAACTAGGACGCGAACAACATTCAGATCCAGGAGCCAGAAGACCAGTCGGTGGATAACCCGGAGGTGTCTCATGCGCAAGATTAGCTGCCACTAACCCGGGTCATGCGATTGGCAATTTGAACTTTCTCAATTGTTGCCTTGTCGACTTAAGCCCCCTAGTATGGGCGGAAAAAACAATTTGCAGCTTCCTTAAGCATGTAATAGGGATAGTCGAAAACTGTTGCCGTGCCATCGTGCACGTTTTGCACCTTTGATGCTAGATATTTTACTTGTTGTTTCATCATCCCGTCCATGCCATCCTTTTATTGATGGGCCTTTTGATAAGATATAGCTGGGCAAAATGACCCAACCATTTTGATCTTGATTCAAACAATCTATTCCTCTTCCAACAATGTTGAATTTGTAGGATAGCTTGTCAATTGGCTGCTTTACCCATATTCAATCGTTTAACCCGGTCCTTGAAGCATAGGCCGGTAATTTTTGAACTTGAAATTTGCTGTAATAAACAAGAGCAATATTAATAAGCCGGCTCTTTGGCCGAAATATATATCTTGAGGTCCCCTGTTAGCCTCTTTAAGCAATAACGTAATTTCGTGCTGTCATGCAGCCGATAACCTGGTTATTTTACACAAAAACTGGTAGAAGCAGGGAGCGTGCCCAAAATAGTTTTTGCATGATGAGTTTCATCACATAATATTTATGTTAGGGACCGTTTCCCGAGGGTTTAAAAATATAGGGTAGCTCCCTTCGAAGGCACCTTTGATGGTCCTAGCCTTAATGCAAAGGACATATGATTATAATGTCGGCTTTCGAGGCTGGGGTCTTGCTTCAATGAAGCGGGTATGATAACCCATGGTTTATCCCAGCTTTCCGTATGTCGGTTCTCTCATGACTCAAGCCGGTGTTTTAACCTTAACAAGTTCAGGGTCCGAAAAGGATTGACTCGTTAAGAGTTCACGGGGTCATCTGATCGGAGTCGCATCAAGCATACAGGCAGGTTTAACCATATATGGCGTCTATTTTTGCAGGGTCAAGAGGGTGAGAAAGCTAAGCCTGGTGGGCTGGAAGCCCCCAAATGCCCTTATTAAGGTGGCATTGTTATGCCGAGTCACAAGGGTGAGAAAGCTAGACTCGGTGAGTCGAAAGCCCCCAAGTGCCCATTGTTCCAGAAAATAAAGACTCAAACTCATCTTGTAAGTGGAAACGACAAAATACGTCGGCTTTATTCATAACTGAAACATAAAGAAGTATATACAGAAATCTGCAAGGGGAGAGGAAATTACAAGAAGGAGCCGATAGAGCTAAGTTTAAGTAAGGCCACTGGGTTTCCAGGGCCGGCTTATTTCTCTCTTGGAGGCGTAAGATTTCATATTTGATATCCTTTGGAATATGAATTTTATTCAGGGATTTAGGTGCTAGTGGTACTAACCACTATTCAATTGCTTGGGATTACTTTGAAATCCTCCTTGGTATTATGCTGATTGCCCTGGCCAAGATGTTGTCCGTTGCCATGATTTCCCTGATGTTGAAAACTAGCCCCTGGGCCACTTTGTGACCCGCCGGGTCCATGCTGACCCGGATGTGGTCCACCATTGCCTCCTGAATTATTCTGGAAAGCCTGGCTATGGAACTCTTGCATGATATAACAATTCTCCCAAGAGTGGCTAGCCGGCTTATCTTGGGTGCTGTGCTTAGGGCAAGGTGCTTTAAGCGCCTCTTCATAATTGCGTGGTTTATTCCCATTTTAAGCTCCTTTGGGTCGACCGTTCCGGCACTGGTTCTTGAAACCTGTATTACTGTTGGCCACAAAATCTGACCCGCCATTCGACTGCTTCCGCTTATTATTATTCTGAGCCCCCTGGTTGCCTCCTTGACTGTGCTAACCTTTCCCTCCTTCAGCTTTCTTGCCTTTGGAGGTCTTGTACCCGTCTGACCCGGGATCCTTTGTGCTATCTGACTCTGCATATCTTGTGAGGACATCCGTCAAGTCGCCCATGTCTTGCACCTTTCGCTTGAGCCGTCCGAGCTTTGGACCAAAGGATGAAAGTGACAGTTCTTTCCCAATATCAGGACTGCTTGAGTCACCGTGATGCTGTCTGACGAGTGGATGATTTCTGCGACCCGACGTGTCCAATGGTGCGCTGACTCATCTATTCGTTGAACGCAATGTTGCAGATCCACTATTGTCATAGGCTTCTTGTAGGTTCCTTGGAAATTCTTGATGAATCATTTTTTTAGCTTGGTCCATGTGTTGATGGAGTTAGGCGGCAAGTTTTTCAACCACGTCCGAGCCGGGCCTTCCAACATCATGGTTAAACATTTAACACACACAGCGTCGCTGACATCCAGTATGTCCATTGCCAACTCGTAACTTTCAATCCAAGACGCCGGCTCCAGATCTGCCGTGTAGTTTGGTACCTTACGAGGCTCTTTGAAATCTTTGGGCATGCGCTCAGCGCGGAGCGCCGGGGATAAGCATGGTATACCAATCGTCCTACTGTTGGACCCAGCCACCAAATTCGCCGGTTGAGGGTGAAGCTGCTGAATCGCTCGTGCTGCTGCTTCTGCTTCTGCTTGTCGTGCACCTCTTGCAGCATCAACAACTGCCTGAGCGTCTGATGGTATGAGACGGGTTGGAGAAACCTGATGCCGCTGTCTTCGTCCACTACTAGAGACAGCCGGGGACTCCACAGGACGACCTTTGCTAGCATAGGGAGTAGAATGCATCCGATCCCGGCTGTACGAATACTGTGCCTGTTGTACCACAACAGTTTTCAGCATCTCGATGGCGTTTCTAGATTCAACCTCAAGAGGGGAGTTTCCGTTAATAGGGAATGCTTCCAAATTCCGGGTTGCGGCCAACATGTTGTCAACCGGGTTGGAGAAGTGGCCCTGTGGCGTCTAAAAATGCTGAGGCGGGGATTGAGCCGGCGGGGCTTGAGCCGGTTCCTCTTGCCGATTTCCGGGTTGCTGAACAGTTCCTGGTGTCTGTTGGGGGGTGTTAAAAAGCTGCTGCGGCTCGAGGTTCGGAGGGAGTCCATGGTGGCGTCTTCTCTCGTAAACCGCCTCCGATGCCTCTCTCTGAACTCCTAATCGCCACGCCTTAGCTTTAAGGCGCTCCGTCTCTTGGTGTATGCGAGATTGCAAATCTGCCATCGTGCATTCTCAGCATCAATTTCCTTCCGTACCTCGATCATTTGACTACGTAGTTTGGTTAGCTCCACATTGCGCTCTTCCTGATTTTCCGTGGTGACCGGGGTATCCACAAGCTTGGTCATGTTGGCCATGAGTTCCGCCATGGCTTGAGCCGGCGTTTTAGTTGAACCGCCAGAACCTCCAGCTGCAGCCGGATCTGGAACCGCCGTAGCCCCTACCATGTAGACGGTGACTTGTTGAGGCGACTCATTGTATTGTTCAGGGGCTTCGGTCTCCACTGAGCCCCCAAGTCCACCATCGTAAAGAGTGCAGATTGACTCCATATCTCATGTAGATGATGTGCCGTCCGAATGGACGAGGGCGTCCCCGCTAGAGGCCGGCTCATCTGACAGGCTGACCCCTTGCGTGAAGCCGACGAACACATGGCGAAGACTGCCTTGGTGCTGATGAGATCGGGTACTTCGAGCCGGCTCATCGATGTTGATGTAGATGTTCGACTCGGAAGTTGCTAACCCGATCTTTTCTGCAGGGTCGCAAAGTTCCCAAATCCTGATTGGGTCCCATTCGAAAACTCAATTCCACCGGGCGAGGGCCCCACGGTGGGCGCCAACTGTAGTGGCTTTGTCCACCCGGCAGATGTCCTCATAACAGGACTTACGTGTGAGGCCATCGCTGTTTGGTGGCGACTCGAAGGGGTTAAACGAGAGAGAGAGAGAGAGTCGGGTTTACCCAGGTTCAGCCCCTCCTATGGAGGTAATAGCCTACGTCCTGCTTTGTGTGTATTTGATGGATAGGTCTCGATTACAAGGGTGCGGAATCGCTAACCTAGCAATCGAGAGATTATAACTCGAGAATTTCGGCCTAGGGGCATGCCTTTATATACAGGTCAAGCCCTAGGTTTACAACAGAGTCCGGGTCATATTATGACCCGTGACCTACTACATCTCGAACTTATCTTGCACCTTAAGGAAACTTTAACCAGTGTCCTTAGCTTCATGGGCCTTGAGCCGCCGCCTTCCGGTATTGGGCCGCCCGGCGTCTTGACGAACTGCCTCCTTACTTATTTTGTACTTAAGACACGACCCACCTTGAACTGGGTCACAAGACTATTGATACGTCGGCCCGGCCCCGTAGGGAAGGTTATATCGTGGGGTTATATCCCTGACACTCTGACGTGGCTTGAGACTCCATCGGTATTTCCCCAAAGAGGAAGGGATGATGCAGCACAGCGACGGTAAGTATTTGCCTCAGTTATGAAACCAAGGTTATTGAACCAGTAGGAGGATCACCAACACCCAATAAGCAGCACCTACGCACAAACAACAAATACATGCAACCCGACGCGAAAGAGAGGTTGTCAATCTCTCTACGGTAATAAGATAGATTAGGTAGTGATAGATAGGAGATATAGATCTCTCAAGAACACAAATAAAAAGAGTGAATATGCAGCAATATATTTTTGGGTTTTTTGGTTTTGTAGATCTGAAAACAAAGATTGCAAAACGTAGATTGGGAAGCAATATGTTGGAAAAGTAGACCCGGGGGCCGTAGGGTTCACTAGTGGCTTCTCTCATGAGTATAGCACACGGTGGGTGAACAAAATACTATTGGGCAATTGATAGAAAATCGAATAGTCATGACGATATCCAAGGCGATGAACATTATATAGGCATCACGTCCAAGATAGATAGACCGACTCCTGGCTACATCTACCTCTGTTACTCCACACATCGACCGCTATCCAGCATGCATCTAGTGTATTAAGTTCATGGAAAATGGAGTAATGCAATAAGAACGATGACATGATGTAGACAAGATCTATTCATGTAGGAATAGACCCCGTCTTGTTATCCTTAATAGCAACGATACATGCGTGTCTTGCTGCCCCTTCTGTCACTTGGAAAGAACACCGAAAGATCTAACCCATCAAAGCACCTCTTCCGATGGCAAGAAAAATCAATCTAGTCAGCCTAACTAAACTAAAGATTCGGAGAAGAAATACGAGGCTATAAGTAATCATGCATATAAGAGATCAAAGGAGACTCTAATAATATGCATGGATAGAAACTGATCATGAACTCAAAATTCATCGGATCCCAACAAACTCACCACAAAAGTTTACATCAAATAGATCTCCAAGAGACCATTGTATTGAGAATCATAAGAGAGAGAGAAGAAGCCATCTAGCTACTGCCTATGGACCCGTAGGTCTATAGTGGACTACTCACGCATCATTGGAGAGGCACCTATGAGGAAGATGAACCCCTCCGTGATGGTGTTTAGATTGGATCTCGCGGTTCTGGAACTTGTGGCGGCTGGAATTGTGTTTCGTCGACTCCCCTAGGGTTTTTGAAATATTTGGGAATTTATAGGTATCAGAGGCGGTGCGGAAGGGGGCCGAGGAGGGCACAACCCATCAGGGCGCGCCGGGGCCCCCCTGCGCCCTGGTGGGTTGTGCTCTCCACAGCCCACCTCTCCGGCAGTTGTTTGGCCCACTAGGTGTCTTCTGGTCCAGAAAAAATCTCCAAAAAGTTTCGTCGCGATTGGACTCCGTTTGATATTGATTTTCTATGAAGTAAAAAACAAGCAAAAATAGAAATAACACTTTGGCACTATGTCAACATGTTAGTCCGAAAAACTTATATAAAGTTGTTATAAAATGATTGTAAAACATCCAAGAATGATAATATAACAGCATGGAACAAGCAAAAATTATAGATACATTGGAGACGTATCAGCATCCCCAAGCTTAGTTCCTACTCGTCCTCGAGTAGGTAAATGATAAAAACAGAATTTTTGATGTGGAATGCTGCCTAACATGTTCATCTCATTCTTTTCTTTTGTATATCATGGACATTTGGACTTATAATGATTCAAAGCAATAGTCTAGTTTTAACATAATGACTTCAATACTCAAGCATGTCAACAAGCAACCATGTCTTTCAAAATATCAACACTAAAGAAAGTTATCCCTAGCCCATCATGCTTAATCATTGATCCATTCATGAAACACACTCAAATATTAGCTATGCCCAATGCTCAAGTACGATCATAGTGCCCCCTAGTTGGTGCTTATAAGAGAAGATGGAGACTCAAAGCAAAAAATAAAAATTGCATAAAGTAAATAGATAGGCCCTTCATAGAGGGAAGTAGGGATTTGTAGAGGTGCCATAGCTGAAGGTTTAAATTGAGAGAGAAAAAATATTTTGGGTGGCATGCTTTTCTTCAACTTGAGATTTTAAACACCATGAGAAATTCTATCAATGCTTCTATGTCGGATTTCGGGCTCCGCAAAACCCTTAAGATTCGAACACAGGGGCGTGTGCGAAGATCCCCTGCAGCCTCACCCAACCTAGCTCGCTACTCGATGAACACAACGAAGAACTCGCACGACGGTGGTTTACCCAGGTTCAGGCCCCTGCGAAGCGTAATACCCTACTCCTGCTTTGTTGGATTGCCTCTCGTGGAGGTTTGGTGGATGAACTAGTACAGTGTTTCGGAGCCTCGTGAAGGCGCTCCTGAGGTGTTCTTGGCCTTCTGTCGGCCTGGTGGTGGATGAGTGAATCGGCTCGTCTCGGATCCCCCTCTACGGTGTGGCCTAGCCTCTATTTATAGCGGTGGCCCGGGTCCTCTTCCCTTATCGCAATGGCGGGAAGGGATCCCACAACGGCCAATATTGAAGGGGGACAGGAGTACATGTCCGCCCTGTCCAAAGGTTTTCTTCGCCTGCAAAGTTGCTGTCGATGATGCAGCGGTGGGCTCAGCGATGGCATCCGTCCTGCGGGGCTCGTGGTCGTGGTCTTGTTGCACCGGAATGGAAACCTTTGGCGGGTGCTTTGGGATTCCGCGTACGTCCTTGCTCCCTTTGCACCAAAGAGGAAACTACTCTGCCTGGCGCGCTGGTGCCCGCCTGTCCTTCCTTGCGTCATCTTTGACTCCTGAGGTCGGGCCCTGCATAGAAACCTCTGCCGCTCCGGAGGGGGCCTGGGGAGGCCCATTCAATGCCACTCTTTCCGCTGCTCCTCCTCGCGAGCCTAGGGCCCTCGCGAGGGCCTTGTCTTGAGTGGGGTCGCGCCTGGCTGTGTCTGGCTGACGAAGTTGGCCATGTCCTGGGCCGCAGGCAGGCAGGTCTGGGTACCCCCATTCCCAGAACGCCGACAGTAGCCCCCGGGCCCAAGGCGCACTCGAGTCGGCTTCCGGGCGAAGCCTTGAGGGCGGCCTGAAGCGCCGCGGGCCCCAACGCCTGCGGGCCAGGGCTGGCGCGCGTCGTGCGGTTGTTGTCGGGTGTCCTCTGTCATTTTGCCAGCGCCCGAGTCGACAAGAGCCTGACTCCTAGCTCCGAGCCATTATTGCCTTCCTCCTTTGCGCTCCTACTCCTGCTTCCCTAATCTCTAGCCTTGGTAGAGGCATCTCCAGATCCAGCGCCGCTCCGGCCTCCTCCTTTCTGCCGAGACCCCACGAGCTTCCTGATGGCTCCCGCCGGCAAGCAGAAGCCAGAAGCCCAGAGCTCAGCCTCCGCCTCTGTCTCGCCGGCGCTCTTAGGGTCCACCATCGCCAAGGACGAAGACCTCGTCCCGGTGCTCCCGTCGACGGCGGATGAGACCAACGAGTGGGGGCGGACTTTAATATGGGGCAGCTCCTCAGAGAAGCGGCCCTCGTCCAAGGCGGTCTACCCCTTCTTCCTTCATAGCATATTCGCCGGGCTCGTCCCGCCCTTTTCTGCGTTCTTCACCGCCATCCTCGAGCACTACGGGATCCAAGCCCTTCATCTCCAACCCAACTCCATCCTGCTCTTGTCTGTCTTTGCCTTCTACTGCGAGGCCTTTCTGGGCGTGAGGCCTTCAGTGGCCCTCTTCCGCCGTTTCTTCAGCTTGCGCTCAACGGTCAGCATGCGTCTCCTTCGTCGCGGTCCAGAGCGGCAACATGCTCTTGAAGGCCGGGAAGAAGGTGGAGAACTTCAGGCACCGCTGGGTCCTAATGGATCTCAAGGACCCCAATCCCCGGTTGGATCTGTAGAGGGGGTTGCCGGAGAAGATCTTGCCGTAGCTGAGGAGAAAAAGGCTGCGGAGCTCAACGCCTTCCCCCTCGTCGAGCTCAAGCTTCACGAAGCGGTCTACTCCCTCTGCCGGGATGGGTCCGCGGAGCCCCTGGCGGCTCCAAAGAGCGGCTTCGCAGGGCTCGCTTCGAAGCTCGTCGAGGCGCTGGAGGGCGCCGTCGTCAAGGTGGAGGGGATCTTGGAGAGCGAGTGCCGCGACCTCTTTTCTGAGGCGGCGACGCTCGTCTTCAGCCATCTTCATCTGCGCGAGCCAAGGTTCGACTTCAATTCCGTGATCCGGCTGGTCGACCCCGAGGCCCGCGCCGGCGCTGCGGTGGCGTTGAAGGGCGCCGTGGAGACGCTGGTGAAGAGGTTCACCCGCGTCACGATTCCCCCGCCTCCTGATGCTGCAGGGGTTGGCGGTGAAGAAGACAACGCGAGCGATGTCGACGATGAGTTCCTCGAAGACGGGACGAGTGGCCGCGGCGGCTCCTCCTGATTCCTCTCCCCTACTCCTTTCCTGCAATGTCCATCGTGCCTCATGGAGGCGTTAAACTTGTTTGTGTTCGCGAAATCTTTTAATGCTTGTAATAACTGTCGAACTGTGTGATTGCTCTCTCCGCCATGTTTCCTTCTTGCTTGCTGTGATGCTCTGCGTCGGCAGGGCCCGGCCCGCGCATACCTCAACCGCCGTTGGGCCAACCGGATCACCAAGGACGGTCCAAGGGGTGAGGGGCTACGGGACCAGTGAGGCTCCTGAGTCGCGATGCTCAGGAGTCCCCCTTGACGTACGAGCAGCCCTCATGAAGGGAACATGGTGAAGATTGGGTTAACTTGAAAATTTCGAACACCTTGCGCTCTGCGTTGGCAGGGCCCGGTTCCGCGCATACCTCAGCCGCCGTTGGACCGACCGGATCACCAAGGACGGCCCAAGGGGTGAGGGGCTACAGGACCAGTGAGGCTCCTGAGTCACGATGCTCAGGAGTCCCCCTTGACATATGAGTTCCAGCATTCTCCTTAGGGGTTTGAGCACTTCCGAGCTCTGCGTCGGCAGGGCCCGGCCCGCGCATACCTCAACCGCCATTGGGCCGACCGGATCACCAAGGACGGTCCAAGGGGTGAGGGGCTACGGGACCAGTGAGGCTCCTGAGTCGCGATGCTCAAGAGTCCCCCTTGACGTACGAGCGGCTCCCATACCTTTCCTCGCCAGCTTTTTCCGGAGATGTGCGCGTGAAGACCAGGTTTGGCAGACCTGGGAAGGTGCCGTGTACCAACCTTGGCCGGGTAGTAGCCCCCGTGCAGCCCCCTCACGCGTACGTCCCTGGGGAACGCAGCGAGAAGGGGGCCACTAGGGACCCTCCTGAGGTTGGATGCAGCCGCTAGGGCGCCCTCAGTTGTTTATCCCCCCGCACCAGGCATGGGGCTTCCACATTGCGTGGGCATAGTCATTGGTGGACTGTGTTGACCGCCAGCATGGAGCTGTGGCTTCCACATTGCGTGGGCATAGCCATTGGAGGGCAGTGTTGACTTCTCCGCCAGCGTGGAGCTGTGGCTGCCATGTTATGTGGGAGGAACCCCACCGCATCCTCGGGGGGCTCCGGGCGTGTACAGCCCATAGAGTTCGTGCGCGTGGCTGGCACGACAGAACTGGGAGGTGTATCTGGGAGCTCGCGAGGGCGCTTCGGCCTCGCGAGGTCCCTACCTCAAAGGCAGTTTGTGCCTGAGTGTTCTTGTAGGCGGGGCCGCCTGTGGCCCTGCTGACTTCTTCTTCTTCATGAGTGAGGCAGGTTGGGAGTCCTTTTGGCACTCTATGTCTGCAGGTCCCGGTCCCGCACATTTCCCGACCATCGTAGTGTACGACCGGATCACCAAGGACGCAACTACGGGGTCAGGCCCCGACACCCTTTACGCCGACCGGATCACCAAGGACGACACCAAGGGGCGAGTGGCTTTATGACCAGTGAGGCCCCTGAGGCGCATTGGTCAGGAGCCCCCTTTGACGCTCAAGCGGCTCTACATCGGCAGGTCCCAGTCCCGCACATTTCCCTGCCACCGTAGTGTACGACCGGATAACCAAGGACGCAACCATGGGGCGAGGCCCCGACACCCTAGATGCCGACCGGATAACCAAGGATGACATCGAGGGGCGAGTGGCTATATGACCGGTAAGGCTCATGAGGCGCGATGCTCAGGAGGCCCCCTTGTCGCTCGAGCGACCCCCATTCCATCCTGCCGGCTGCTGCCTCAAGAGGCCGTGGGGCCTCCCTAGACTCCATGATGAGGCGCGGTGCTGCGGCCGGAGCCCCCGAGTGGGGGTCGACTGCCCAAAGATGCAAGCCCCTGAGGCGACAGGGTCTTGCATCCCGGTTCCGAAGTGCCCCGGGAAGGGTCGTAGCGCACGGCCCCTTGCGAATCACCAACTCAGAAAGGGTGGTGCAGCGGCATTCACGCCGGCAAGGAGCCATGCAGGCAAGGTAAGACGTTAGGAAACAGATCAGATGCATGAGAAACTATTGAAATTTGCATAAACGGGGCGACTGCAGGGGTGTGCCCTGATCGCCTGAGGGTAATGCGGCCCGGTGGGCGCCCTCAAACGGAGTGAACCCAAAAAATTACCTGGCAACAGCCGACAAAAGTCACCTGGCGGCAATGCCGCTGAAGAGCCGAAGCTGCCGTCATAGCCTGATCTTACGCCTCCACGAGCGCGAGCCTCATGGGTCCGTCGTCTCTCGAGGCTCGGGACCTTCGCTTGGTCCGAGCATCTCCTCCAAACCCTCGCCGTGCCTCGTCAAGCAAGGCATGAGCATGGCTCGGTAAAGGCGCTGGAACGTGACGCCTGCGTTCGCCAGTCCGAAGGGCATGCAGACGTAGGCGTTCGGGTAGACCCATCCATGATCGGCACGCGTCGGCCAGAAGGGGCCCTGGGACGCGGCCCTGTTGATCGCGAGCGCGTTGACGCAGACGCACGGCTGGTCGACCGTGCCGATGACGGGGGCTGCGATTGGTGGTGCTGGGCAGTCCCCGCCATGCACGGCCTACGCTTCTCGAAGCTCCTCAATCGCTCTGATGACGGACTCTTGCGAAGTCGGCACCACGCGCCGCGCTCCCGACTCGAGCAGACGCGCGCCAGGACTCGCTTCCATGTTGTGCCCGAGCACCTCCCTCATCTCACTGGCCAGGCCGGAGGCTCCCCGGACGAAAGCCCCCTTGCCCGACCCAAGAGGGGCGCCGAGCGCGCTTTCCTATGCGATGGGAGGCGGGGACCCACCCCTGGACGCGGGGCTCGAGGTTCTGGGACGACCCGCGAGAAGAAGCTGCTTCTTCTTCTGGCGCGGGTCCTCACGAGGCAGGGTATCTTCTTCGTCATCGGAGCGCTCGGCCGCCGCGGCGCGGTAAGCTCGCTCGAGGGAGAAGACAGCATCCTTCTCGTCGCAAGCAATGGTGATGACACCGCCACTCCCTGGCATCTTCAGGACGTTGTAGCCGTGGTGAGTCACCGCCATGAACTTGGCGAGGGCCGGGTACCCAAGGATCGCGTTGTACGGGAGGTGGATGTGCGCGACGTCAAAGACGATGATCTTGGTGTGGTAGTTCTTGCCTCTGCCGAAGGTGACGGGCAGGCGCACTTGCCCGATGGGGACGGTGGACCCGTCGGTGACTCCTGAGAAGGGTTTGGTCGGCATGAGCTGTTCGTACGAAACTTGAAGCGTCTCGAAGGTCTCGATGGAGAGGACATTGAGCCCCGCTCCACTGTCGATGAGGGTCTTGGTGATGAGGACGTTGCTGATGGTTGGAGTGCACAGCATGGGGAGCTTGCCGGCCATGGCCGAGCACCTGAGCTGGTCCCTCGAGTCGAAGGTGATGGCGACTTGGGACCACTTAAGGGGCGCATTGCTTCGGGCTTGGGGAGGGCCGCGTTCACTTCTCGCGTGTACTGTTTGAAGACGCGGTTCGATGCTGGGGCCTGGGCGCCGCCCAGGATACAGGCTACCGCCCTGACCTCCTGGAAGCCCCCAGCCCCATCGTCCTGCCGGTCCTCTTCCTTCCTTCTAGGTGGCGGAGGTAGTTGAGGTAGGCCGGCCTCACGAGGGCGTGCCTCGCGAGGCTGGCCGCAGCGTGACACCTCCGGAGGGTCGTCGTGCCGGCAATCGACCCGAGCCTGATTGCACTAGCGGTCCTCCTGAGGCTGATCACGCCACCCTTGACGCGGTTCCCGGTTGTCCCAGCGGCCTCCACCTCGGCCTCCTCCACGTCTGAAGCCTCGGTCGGCGCGTCCAGGGCACCTGCCGAAGTGCTCGGCGCGGACCAGCCTGAGTTCCTGGCAGTCGGCGGTGTCGTGGTTGTTAGTGCCATGAAAGATGCAGGTCGGCCTCCCCCCCACGGGGAGCTCCTCTCCCCGGCTGTGCTTCGCCTCAGGCTCGGCCGCAAGCACCGCCGGGGCCTTGTGCTTCGCCTCCTTAGCCTTGGTCTTCTTTTCCTCTGGCTTTGCCACCGGAGGTCCGCAGAGCGACAGGCGACCCTCCTCGGCCTTGGCGCACCTGTTCGCCAGATTGAACATTTCCAAGGCAGAGCACAGTTCATCATTCATGGCGAGTTCCTCCTTCATCTTGAGGTCCGTGACGCCGTCGGTGAACACTGAGATGATAGCCTCGTCTGACGCCTTCAGGATCTTGAGGCGCGTAGTCGAGAAGCGTTGTATGAACTTGTGCAGGGTCTCTCCACCCTGCTGCTTGATACGCCGCAGGTCGTTCACGGTGAGCGCGCGGTCGCGGGTGCCTTGGAAGTTGGCGATGAAGCGTTTGCGTAGGCCATCCCAGGAGGTGATGGAGGCCTCCGGGAGGTTGAGGAGCCAGGAGAGCGCGCCGCCTTTGAGCGCCATGGGGAACTAGCATGCCATGACCTCGTCGTCCCCTCCGGCCGCCCGGATGCTCAGGGAGTAGAGCTATTGGAACTCCGCGGGATCTGGGGTGCCGTCGTAACGCGGCGGCAGGTCAGGCTTGAACTTGCAAGGCCATGTGGTTGGGTGGAGCTCCGGGGCGATGGCGAGGCACCCCACTGGTTCGATGGGTGCTACGTACGCGGGAGGGGCCTGGTCTCGACGGTCATGAGGAATGCTTCGAGCGGTGCCCGGTCGTGACGCTAGACTGGCAATGCGGGGAGTGCACGCGCGTCAACGCGCGGCCCAGGAACCACTTGGCAGCTTACTTCATCTCTTGCCCTTGCCCGCGGTTCGCGGGGTTGGTCGCGCGGGCGCGCCTCTCGCCTGGGCTCGGGGTCGGCGTCGCGCTGCGGAGGAGGTGGCGGCGCGTCGCGAGCCACGTCGTCTGCCTGGGACGGTCGGGTCGAAGCGAGTAGGAGAGTGCCGAAGCGTCGCCGGCGGCGCTGACGAGCTCCGCGATGCGCCGAAGCCAGTCATCGTAGCGGTCGGGGGCGGGACGGTAGCGGAGCAGCTCGTTCGCCATGGCGAGCGTGCCCAAACCACGCGCTGGTCCGGGTCGAATGTGGGAGGACGACCCGGAGGCTGGGACGATCGATGGAGTGGCGGTGTGGCCGTCGCACCGCGCGGTGACCGGCTGGGAGGAGTCTTGTTGCTCATGGGCGTCAGGGCCTGTGGCGGCGTTGGCCACAGGCGAGGGTGACCGGCGTGCTTCGGCGCGGCCCAAAGGCGCCGTCTGGGCGACGCGCGCAGCTCGGCGCTCGGCGCGGGCTCGACAAGCGTCAGACATCGGAACGGTGAGGTGGGAGAAGATCTTGGCTCGAGGAAGACTCCCACGCGCCCCCTACCTGGCGCGCCAAATGTCGGATTTCGGGCTCCGCAAAACCCTTAAGATTCGAACACAGGGGCGTGTGCAAAGATCCCCTGCAGCCTCAGCCAACCTAGCTCGCTACTCGATGAACACAACGAAGAACTCGCACGATGACGAGGAAGAAGATGAACACGGTGGTTTACCCAGGTTCGGGCCGCTGCGAAGCGTAATACCCTACTCCTGCTTTGGTGGATTGCCTCTCGTGGAGGTTTGGTGGATGAACTTGTATAGTGTTTCGGAGCCTCGTGAAGGCGCTCCTGAGGTGTTCTTGGCCTTCTGTCGGCCTGGTGGTGGATGAGTGAATCGGCTCGTCTCGGATCCCCCTCTACGGTGTGGCCTAGCCTCTATTTATAGCGGTGGCCCGGGTCCTCTTTCCTTATCGCAATGGCGGGAAGGGATCCCACAACTGCCAATTTTGAAGGGGGACAGGAGTACATGTCCGCCCTGTCCAAAGGTGGTCTTCGCCTGCAAAGTTGCTGTCGATGATGCAGCGGTGGGCTTGGTGATGACATCCGTCCTGTGGGGCTCGTGGTCGTGGTCTTGTTGCACCGGAATGGAAACCTTTGGCGGGTGCTTTGGGAACCCGCGTACGTCCTTTCTCCCTTTGCACCAAAGAGGAAACTGCTCTGCCTGGCGCGCTGGTGCCCGCCTGTCCTTCCTTGCGTCATCTTTAACTCCTGAGGTCGGGCCCTGCATAGAAACCTCTGCTGCTCTGGAGGGGGCCTGGGGAGGCCCATTCCTTGCCGGTCTTGCCGCTGCTCCTCCTCGCGAGCCTAGGGCCCTCACGAGGGCCTTGTCTTAAGTGGGGCCGCGCCTGGCTGTGTCTGGCTGACGAAGTGGGCCATGTCCTGGGCCACAGGCAGGCAGGTCTGGGTACCACCGTTCCCAGAACGCCGACATTCTAGACATATCATCAATCTTATTCCACTTTTCCTCTATCATAGTATTGAAAGCCTTTTGCGCATTGATAAATTCTTTAATATTACTCTCAAGATCAGAGGTGTTCCTATTATTATTGTAGGAAGAATTACCATAGGAATTACCATAATTATTAGAGGAATTTCTAGGAAAAGGCCTAGGATTAAAATTACCTCTATAAGCAATGTTATTGAAATTGTTATTTTGCTCAATCAAAGTAGACAAAGGCACATCATTAAGATCAATAGGAGCATTTTTACTAGCAACTAATTTCATCAAATCATCAACTTTATCACTCAAAGTACTAATTTCCTCTACCGAATTAACTTTTTTACTAGTAGGTGCTCTTTCGGTATGCCATTGAGAATAATTAGCCATGATATTATCTAGCAATTTAGTAGCTTCACCCAAGGTAATCTCCATAAAAGTACCACCCGCGGCGGAATCTAAAAGATTTCTAGAGACAAAATTCAACCCCGCATAAAAAATTTGTATGATCATCCAAAGATTTAAACCATGAGTAGGACAATTTCTTAGCATCAACTTCATTCTTTCCCAAGATTGTGCAACATGTTCATGCTCAAGTTGCTTAAAATTCATGATTTGCGTCCTAAGGGAAATAATTTTCACAGGCGGAAAATACTTAGTGATAAAAGCATCCTTGCACTTATTCCAAGAACCGATACTATTGCGAGGCAAAGAAGAAAACCAAATTTTTGCCCGATCCCGCAAGAAAAAAGGAAATAGTGTCAACTTCAGAATATCATTGTCCACATATTTTTTCTTTTGCATATCACACAAGTCTACGAATGTGTTTAGATGGGACGCGGCATCCTCATTAGGAGTACCGGCAAATTGATCTTTAATGAAAAGATTCAACAAAGCGGCATTAATATCACAAGACTCCGCACTAGTGACGGGGGGAGCAATAGGCTAAAAAAATCATTGTTATTAGTTTTGGAAAAATCACACAACTTGGTGTTCTCTTGAGTCATCGTGACTACGCAAACAAGATTGCAAACAAGGAAGAGATCCGGCAAGAAAAAGGCAAACGAAAAAGCGGGCGAATAAAACGGCAAATTGGTGAAGTGGGTGTCAGATTTCAGGCTTCGCAAAACCCAAAGTGGTTCGAACTCAGGGGTGTGTGCGAAGATCCCCACCAGCTCCGACCTCAAGCTCATAGCTGCACAGCCTAGCCGGATCGAATTCACTCAATCGTGGGGAAGAAGACTAACACACGGATTTACCCAGTTTTGGGCCGCTGCGAAGCGTAAAACCCTACTCCTGGTTTTTGGTGGATTGCCTCATGAGGAGGTTTGCGGATGAACTGGTATAGTGGTGAGCAACCTCACGAGGGCACTCGGGTGGTTTCGGATCTCCCCCTCAACGGTGAAGCCTCGCCTCTATTTATAATGGCCCGGGTCCTCTTCCCTTATTGCACTGGCGGGAAGGGATCCCACAACGGCCAAATTCGAAGGGGGACAAGGAGTACACCTTATCATGACGAAAGGTGGTCCTCGCCTGCAAAGTAGCTAGTACTGATGCAGAGGTGGGCTCGGCGATGACGTCCGTCCTGCGGGGCTCGTGGTCTTGGTCTCGTTGCGCCGGAATGGAAACCTTTGGGGGATGCCTTGGGAACCTGCGTACGTCCTTACCTCCTTTGCACCAAAGAGGAAACTGCTTCTTCTGTGCCCGCTGGCGCCAGCCTGGACCGGCTAGCGTCACCTCAGCCTCTCGAGGCCGAGCGCTGTATAGAAATCTCCGCCCCTCGGGAGGGGGCCTGGAGAGGCCTCCTCCCTCCGAGGGTCTTGGCATCTCCTCCCTCGCGAGGGCGGGGCTCTCGCGAGGGCCTTGTTCTTGAGTGATCCTGCGCTGGGCCGTCGAAGTGGGCCACGCCTTGGGCCGCAGGCAGGCAGGTCTGGGTACCCCCGTTCCCAAAACGCCGACAGCAGCCCCCGGGCCCAAGGCGCGCTAGGGCTGGCTTCGGGGTGGAGCCTGAGAAGACAGGCCATGGCGCCGCGGGCCCAAATTGCCTGCGACGCGGACGAGCGCGTGGCGCACGACGAGGCGCGGACGCCCTGGCTTCTCCGTGCCGCCTCGGCAACTGCCCCGGCTGACCAGAGACCGGCGCGCGGCGCGGGGCCATCATTGCCCGGAATGTAGAGGGGCGTCGGTTGGCCTCCACTCGGCTATAAATGAGCAGAGGGGGTAGAGCCCCCAGCCCATCTCTGCTCCTTGCTTCCCAGCTCTTGACCTTGGCCTTCTCAAGCATGACGCCATTGCGAAGGTTTTCCGCCGCCGAGAAGGGGAAGGCCCTCCAGGAGAGGCCGGACTCGCCGCCACCCAAGAGGGGCCGGGGCCGTCCCCATATGTGCACTGCTACGCCAGTGGTGGCCCCCCAGGGGCGCGGCCGCACCTCCACGAGGCCTGGTGCCTCCTCCAGTGGCCGCGGAAGGGCCTCCTCCAGGGCAGGCGGTGGTGGCGGGCGTGGTGTCCGTGGTCGAAGAGGGAGACTTGCAGAGAGTGCCCGGCCACCCCGCCCATGATCCCACACGGCCGATGCGGGCCAGGAGTTCGTGGTGTGGGTGTAGAGGCCGGCGTTCAGGTGGCTGCAACTTCCATGCTTCTTTGCGGAGGTGCTGCAGGCCGACGAGCCTGCGGGCCTATGGCTGCAAGCCGATGGTTGCTGTGGCGGTGCGTCGTGGGTGGAGATTGAGGTCACCCCCATGGGTTACGCCTTCCTGAGCCGCAGGTGGCAAACCTGCGCTCGCGCCCATGGCCTGGAGGGGAGGCTCACGCTTCACTTCAAGCATGACGGCGCGGTGATGCTCTTCGTCAGGATCTTTGGGGAGGATGGCGGGCGCTTGGAGTGCTGCCCGGAGGGTGATGACAGCGGCGGCCATGGAGGTGAGCTTGTCCTTGGCGACGGGCATCATACCTCCAGCGGCAGCGACACCTCCTCCTAGGAGAGCCTGAGCGACGACACCTACGACGCGCCTCCGTGTCGGCGCGCTTGGACCTCGGAGGGTGGCAGGCCGAGGCGATGCCGCACTCCCGTCCGGGGGGCTGCTATGCCAGCGTGCCACCACGAGCCTATGAAGGAGGAGGAGGACTCTGACTGATTGCTGGCGCGCCAGAGCCAGGACCTCAGGAGTGGTAGCCACCGAGGGGGGGGGCCTTCTTCGCCTGCTTCTTCTTTTCCTTTCCCTGCAATCAAAAAAATCATGGAGGGCCCCTCGGGGCGTGTAATGAATTCTGGCGCTTGCGTCCTTACTTTAGCACTTTCGTCGTGCATCCCGATCCTTGCATTACTGTTAATTGAGACTTCCTGTTGGTCGTGATTAGGGTACTTAGCTTGATGCGTCCGCGGCGGGCCTCTGCGCCGTGAGGTCTGGTAGTGGCACCTGGGGAGCTTGGGGGTCTTGCCAGGGGGTTCTTTTTTCTTGCGAGCGAGGCGGTTTGGGAGCTCTCTTGGCGCTCTACATCGGCAGGGCCCAATCCCGCGCGTACCTCGACCGCTGTTGGGGCGTTCGGATCACCAAGATGAGACCAAGGGGCGAGGGGCTACGTGATCAGTGAGGCTCCTGAGTCACGTTGCTCAGGAGTCCCCCTTGACGCTCGAGCGGCTCCCATACCATTCCTTGCCCCTCCCGGGGCTCCATGATGACGCACCAGGCCGTGGCAGGAGCCCCCGAGCAAAGGTGAGGCAACACGCGCCTGCTGGCTCACTCGACAGCGCCACGCGAGGACCCGGATGCCAAGGCCTTGGCAAGGTATGCATACCGTGCCCATAGCCCCCCCTCGCAGGGCGTGAGAGGGAGAGGTTGGCAGGTGCTGACTCAGAAAAAAAAACTTCAAGACAGAGAACTGCAAGGAGAAAAAATTCCCACCCCTTTTTTCAAATAAGGTTAAAAAGCCTCGAGTTTTATTCCGCAAAATGGCAAATTCAACTACAAAAGAAAGCAAAGAACAGCCACGTCCGGCACCTAGGCTAATCTTCGTCTTCCCCTAGCGCGGAGCATAGGGCATCCACTAGGCGTGGGCATAGTCATTGGAGGACAGTATTGTCCGCCAGCGCGGAGCATGGGGCTTCCACTTGGATGTGGGTGGGAACCCCTCCGCGTCATCGGGGGGCTTCGGGCGTATATAGCCCACTCATTATTACGTGAGAGTGTCACGGGTAGAACTTGTGGAGATGCTGGATGTTCCAGGCATTCTAGATGGGGACCCCGTCCTGAGTCTCCAGGCGCATGGCGCCAGGCCTGGAGACGCGGGCGACCCTAAACGGGCCCTCCCAAATAGGCGAGAGCTTGTGCAAGCCCTCCCTAGAAAGGACCCACCTCCGGACGAGGTCTCCGACTTCGAGGGTCCTGGAATGGACGCTATGGCAATGGTAACGCCACAACGCCTGCTGGTACCTCGTAGCTCGGAGCGAGGCTTGCCGATGGGCATCCTCCCCAAGCACGAGGTCTATCCCCCGCGAGGCATCCTAACGCTCCTCGTCGAATGCCAAGACCCGCGGGGATCGATGCTTGACCTCATGTGGGAGGACGACTTCAGCTCCGTAGACGAGGAAGAACGGGGTCTCGCCGGTGGGATTAGTCGCAGTGGTGCGGATGGACCACAACACGGACTGAAGCTCATCGAGCCAACCCCTGCCACAGGCCTCAAGCTTCTTCTTGAAGCTTCTTGCCTTGAGGCCCCGCAGGACCTCCGCGTTGGCGCGCTCGGCCTGGCCGTTGCTTCGTGGGTGCGCCTCCGAAGCGTAGAATATCTTCGTTCCAAGGTTAGTACAATATGTCCTGAAAAGGTTGCTTGTGAACTGTGAACCATTGTCAGTGATGATGCGGTTGGGGACGCCGAAGCGGCTCACGAGGCCCTTGATGAACTTGACGGCCGAGCCGGCGGGGATGGTGCAGACGAGCTCCACCTCCGCCCACTTGTTGAACTTGTCGATGGCGACGTAGAGGTAGCGGTATCCGCCGGCCGCTCGCGGAAAGGGCCCCAGTATATCCAGCCCCCAGACCGCGAAGGGCCAGGAGAGCGGCATGGTCTGGAGGCCCTGCGCGTGCTGATGAATCTGCTTGGCGTGGAACTGGCAAGCCTCGCAGGATCAGACCAGCTCGGTGGCATCGTTGAGCGCTGTAGGCCAGCAGAAGCCACTGCGGAACACCTTCCCTACAAGGGTGCGGGACGAGGAGTGGTGTCCGCAGTCTCCTCCGTCAATGTCAGCCAGCAGCTCGCGCCCTTGTTCTCCGGATACGCACCGCAGCGCGACGCCGTTTGGACGCCTGCGGTATAGCTCGCTGTCCTGCAAACAATAAGTTGTGGCCTGATGAACCACACGCTCTGTGTCTTCCTCCTTTCCTGGTAGGGTGCCGTGGAGCAGGTACGCCTTGAACTCCTGTGTCCAGTCGTCGGCCTAAGGATCCAGCGCCAGGAGCAGTCAGGCTCCTAAGGCTGGGCTACAAGTTGGAGCTCCCGAGAGTGGCGCTGGGGGCAGCTCTTCACGCAGGGGCGCCTGGTCCATGGCCGGAGGTGCCGCGGACGGCTTGAAGAGCCTTTTCTCGAAGACGCCTGGCTCCTGAGGCTCGCGACGCGACGCCCTCTTGGCAATGTCATCAACCTCCTTGTTCGCGCCGCGCGGGATGTGCTGCAATTCCAAGCCCTGGAAACGCTTTTCAATCTTACATACCTCTTCCAAGTATGCCTCCATGTGCTCGTCCTTTGGCGTATACTCCTTGTTGGAGAAGTTGACAAGGAGCTGGGAGTCACCCTTGATGGTGACACGCTTAACCCCCAAGGCCGCCGCGGCCTTGAGGCCAACGATCAAGCCCTCATACTTTGCGATGTTGTTGGAGACCTTCTCGCCATGCTAGAAGCAAAGCTGTACAGCGTAGTAGAGCTTGTCCGCGGTCGGGGAGATGAGCACAACTCCGGCCCCCGCACCCCGGCGCGCGAAGGCCCCATCAAAGTGCATGACCCAACCATCGGGCGCCTCGTCGCCGGGGGTGAGGGACTAGCCCTCGTCTAGCCCACGGTCGGGAGCGTCTGTCCACTCGGCCACAAAGTCTGCCAAGGCTGCTCCCTTAATGACCCTGGTTGTACTGAATTCCAATTCAAAGGCCTGCAGCCTGATGTTCCACTCTGTGACCCTCCCCGCGGCATTGGGATTGCGCAACACCTTCTCCAAGGGATACGCAGAGACGACCTTGATGGGGTGGCACTGAAAGTAATGGCGCAGTTTCCTTGAAGCGATGAGAGGCGCGAGCAAGAGCTTCTGTTGCATAGCGTAACGTGAGCGCGCATCCCGCAGTACGGTACTGACGTAGTACACCGGGTGCTCGACGAGGGACAAGCCATCCGCGCCGCCCCGCTCCGCAGCGGGCACACGAGATCCTAGTGCTTCATGGGTCGCCGGGGCGGCTGAGGCCTCAGGAGTGCCATCTTGAGGAGGTGAGGGCTTCGGGGCATCCCATGAGTCTCCTTGCTTCCTGCCCGGGGACCTGCCTGCACCTGAGGGTGTTGCGCGCGCCGGCACGTTCCTCCCCGACCGCCACGAGCGTAGCACTGGTGGAGTGCGGGGTGGCAGCCAGGTATAGCACTAGGGGCTCACGAAGGCGGGGCGCCACCATCACCGCTGGGCTCGTGAGGTACCGCTTGAGGTCTTTGAATGCCGCCTCTGCCTCCAGAGTCCATTCGAAGGGGCCCTTCCTCTTCATGAGCTTGAAGAACGGGCGGGCGCGCTGGCCAAGCTTGGAGATGAAACGCCCCAAGGAGGTCACGCAGCCCGCCAGCTTCTGCATTTCCTTGAAGGTCTGAGGTGGGCTCATCTTGCTTATAGCCTTGATCTTCTCTGAGTTTGCCTCGATCCCCCGGTGCGACACCAGGAAACAGAGTAGTTTGCCCGACGGGACCCCGAAGACACACTTCTCGGGGTTCAGCCTCAGGTTCACCCGCCGCAGGCTGGCGAATGTCTCCTTCAAGTCCTCGACTAGGGTCTTGGCTTCTCGCGACTTGACCACGATGTCGTCGACGTAGGCCTCCGCGTTCCTTCCGATCTGCATCCCCAGGGCGATGTGCATCAACCGCTGGAAGGTTGCGCCAGCGTTCCGCAGCCCGAAGGGCATGCAGGTGTAGCAGAACACACCGCACGAGGTGAGGAAGGCCGTCTTCTCGACGTCCTCCACCGCCATCTTGATCTGATGGTAGCCAGAGAAGGCATCCAAGAAGCATAGGAGGTCGCACTCGGCGGTGGATTCCACGATTTGGTCGATGTGCGGCAGCGGGAACGGGTCTTGGGGGTAAGCCTTGTTGAGGTTCGTGAAGTCGACGCACATGCACTCCTTCCCGCACTTCTTCGAGACGACCACTGGGTTGGCCAGCCACTCCAAGTATCGCACCTCTCGGATAACCGCGGCTTCCTTCAGCTTGCCGACCTCTTGGGCGATGAAAACTTGCTTCTCCTGGGCCTATCTCCTCGCCTTTTTCTTTACCGGACGTGCGTTGAGGCACACCATGAGGTGGTGCTCAATCACATCCCTCGGGACTCCCACCAGGTCAGATGCTTTCCATGCAAACACGTCCTTGTTTGCGCGAAGAAAGGTCACCAACGCATCCTCCTACTCCGGAGGAAGGCCGGCGCCGATGGTGAAGGTGGGGCAAGGGTCCCCGTCGTCTACGGGGACCTGCTTTATCTCAGCCCGGTTCTGAGAGAACAACTGCTTCGTCTTCACTAGCGCGGCGTCCCCGGCATCCCCAGCGTCCTCCGGGGCCTGCACGACGTCCCCAGCATCGGGACGCACCATAGCCACGGCCTTGTAGGCGAGCTTGAGTGCTTGGACCGCGTCCCTGGCATCCCCGACGACGGAGATGATGTCGTTGCTCCCAGGCATCTTGATGACGTTGTAGCCTGGGTGCGTTGCCGCCATGAACTTGGCGAGGGCAGGGTAGCCAAGGATCGCGTTGTAAGGGTGGTGGATGTGGGCGACGTCGAAGTCGATCTGCTCGGTGCGGTAGTTGTAGCGGGTGCCGAAGGTGACGGGGAGGCACACCCGCCCAAGCGAGGCGACGGAGCCCCTGGCCATCCCAGAGAAGGGCCTTGAGGGTGCGAGCTGTTCGTAGGGCACCTGAAGCATGCTGAAGGTCTCCACGGAGAGGATGTTGAGGCTGGCGCCGCCGTCGATGAGGGTCTTGGTGACGGCCATGTTGCTTATGGTCGGTGTGCACAGCATGGGGAGCGTACCGGCGGCGACCGTCGTTCTGGGGCGGTCGTCTGGGCCAAAGGTGATGTCGACCTCCAGCCACGCCCGGGGCCTCGAGCCGTGGCTTAACCGCGCCCGGCTGGTGGAGGAACTGCTTGACATGGTGGCTGGAAGCAGGCGCCTGTGATCCGCCGAGGATGCATGCGACCTCAAAATTGGCACGGCAAGCCGCGGCGCCCCCGCACGCCATGGGCTGCCTGACCTCGGAGGCGACGCCGTCCATGGAGATGATGAGTCGAGGCCTGACTGCAGCCGCGGATGGAGATGCTTCGACACGCCCCCTACCTGGCACGCCAAATGTCGGATTTCGGGCTCCACAAAACCCAAAGATGTTCGAACTCAGGGGCGTGTGCGAAGATCCCCACCAGCTCCGACCTCAAGCTCACAGCTCCACAGCCTAGCCGGATCGAACTCACTCAATCGCGGGGAAGAAGACTAACAGACGGATTTACCCAGGTTCGGGCCGCTACGAAGCATAAAACCCTACTCCTGCTTTTTGGTGGATTGCCTCATGAGGAGGTTTGCGGATGAACTGGTAAAGTGGTGAGCAACCTCGTGAGGGCACTCGGCTGGTTTCGGATCTCCCCCTCTACGGCGCCGCCTCGCCTCTATTTATAATGGCCCGGGTCCTCTTCCCTTATTGCACAGGTGGGAAGGGATCCCACAACGGCTAAATTCGAAGGGGGACAAGGAGTACACCTTATCCTGATGAAAGGTGGTCTTCGCCTGCAAAGTAGCTAGTAGTGATGTAGAGGTGGGCTCGGCGATGACGTCCGTCCTGCGGGGCTCGTGGTCTTGGTCTCGTTGCGCCGGAATGGAAACCTTTGGGGGGATGCCTTGGGAACCTGCATACTTCCTTGCCTCCTTTGCACCAAAGAGGAAACTGCTTCTTCTATGCCCGCTGGCGCCAGCCTGGGCCGGCGGGCGTCACCTCAGGCTCTCGAGACCGAGCGCTGCATAGAAATCTCCGCCCCTCGGGAGGGGGCTTGGAGAGGCCTCCTTCCTCCGGTGGTCTTGGCGTCGCCTCCCTCGCGAGGGCGGGGCTCTCGCGAGGGCGGGTGTAGGATCACTAGAAGAGTGTCTAGAGGGGGGCTGAATAGACTACTAACAGGAATTTAAAACCTAACCTTTTCCCAAGTTAATTGGTTGGCAGATTTTAACAATTATAGCAAGTCTAGCACACCCTACACATGCATGTCAACAAGTATGGCAGCGGAAAGTAAAGACATTGCACATGGAAGTAAAGAGTTGAGATAGGGAGATCAAACGCATGAGGGACACGAAGATTTTTCCCGTGGTTCCGATAGGTGGTGCTATCGTACGTCCACGTTTATGGAGTCTTCAACCCACGGAGGGTAACGGTCGCGAGAGTCCACGGAGGGTTCCACCCATAAGGGTCCACGAAGTAGCAACCTTGACTATTCCATAACGGCTTCCGTCCATGAAGGACTAGCCTCACTATGGGTAGATCTTCACGAAGTAGGCGATCTCCTTGCCCTTACAAACTTCTTGGTTCAACTCCACAACACGAAGTAGGAGGCTCCCAAGCGACACCTAACCAATCTAGGAGGCACCACCCTCCAAAAGGTAATAGGCTCGGCAATGTCGATGAACTCCTTGCTCTTGTACTTCAAGATGATAGACTCCTCAACACACAATCACTCTCTCATAGATTTGGCTTGGTGGAAGAGATTGGATTGGTGGAAAGCAACTTGGGGAGGGCAGAGATCAAGATTCATATGATTGGAATGGAATGGCATGATCTCAACACATGAGTAGGTGGCTTTCTCTCAGAAAATCAGTTGATATGAGTGGGGATCTGTTCTGAGTGCTTTTCTTTCGAGTGGGTGGTGGTGAAGGGGTATATATAGGCATCTCCAAAAATCAAACCGTTACACCTAAAGTGACCAACTCGGTGACACCGATGTGTGAATCTCGGTTGTACCGAAGTGACCAAAAGGAGACAACTTTTGAATCTCGGTGAGACCGATATATAACTCTCGGTGGTACCGATCAGGTGACCAACGGTCAGATTGCGCAAACTCGGTAACACCGATTCTCACATCTCGGTGGTACCGATTTTCGACCATGGCTTACCAGAGAGTTGGTCCAGAAACTCGGTGGCGCCGATCCACATTTCTCGGTGGTACCGATTCCTATGAATGGCTATCCAGAGAGTTGGTCCAAAAACTCGGTGAGACCGACTGGCAAATCTCGGTTGTACCGAAGACTGAAAATAGCTAAACAGAGAGTTGGCAACAGAACTCGGTGGCACCGATGCAGAATCGGTTGCACCGACTGGCTAGGGTTTGGCATGGGTCTGTCTGAGTTTGGGAATCGGTGGCACCGAGTGGAAAGTGTTGGTTGCACCGATTTTGGATATTTGACTTTGGACAGATTTTTGTGGAAGAGCTGGTGGGTGTTTTTGGTGACTATCACTTGTGCACATATGAGCATTCTGTTCTCCAACAATACCTTACCCCCTTTTAATAGTATTGGCTTTCCTATGGACTCAAAGTGATTTCTCACAAAGTAAAATGTAGAGTCCTCTTGCTTGAAGCTTTGCCAATCCATTTCCTTGCATCTTGGGGTTACTCCTCAATCCTTTTTGCCAACCCTTCTTCCTCTATGGACTTTTATCTGAAATACACTAGGTGGAAATATTAGTCCAAGAGACAATGTATGTTGTCATGAATTATCAAAACCACCAAGGGAGCATGTTGTGCTTTCAATCTCCCCCTTTTTGGTAATTGATGACAACATACAATCAAAGCTTCAAATAAATATATGCATGGATATAATGAAGACTTTGAGAGACACATGACTTTGACTTGCTCCCCCTAAATGTGTGCAATCCCTTTAAAGGATAGTTGCTTTGGAATGCATGGACACACATAGCAGAAGGGATAGAATGAGTCATGTGTATCTTGGCTATATGCACCAAATATATATGAATGAGGTGTATCCTTGTTCAAGACTTCACCCTTGCAAACAATATGTGCAAGAAGCAAGAGATCATCTTGATCAAGGATATGATGCATATACTTACCTTGAGTTCTTGAGCATTCTTGTAGTAGAAACACACTTGAGAAAACAATGTTAGGAAACAGAAGAGTATTCTACTAATCAAAAGCAATAGAACTCAATAGTACCAAGATATGGAGAACATACAGAAGATAGTATTCTTTAAGATTGATATGTCTCCATGATCATTTAGAACTTTCTCCCCTTAGTTATGAAAATATTAGATCATCCTCTTCCCCTGAATCTTAGCATGTAGATATTGGGATTGGATAGGGTGAGAAAAGTCTAACATGAGTAGTCAAATGCAATAAACATATTGTCTGCCAAACATATTTTTCTCCCCCTACTTTGGTATTCTCACCTTGTCTATAAGTATAAACTTTGATATTCTCCTCTCCTCCTTGATTGAATCTCCCCCTTTGCATAAGCATGTATCTCCCCTTTTAGCATTGAAGCTTTGGTATTTCTCCCCCTTTGGCATTAATTCCCAAAAAGGTCCATACACAGGGTTAGACACAGGGATCACTGATAAGAAGGGATCCTTGAGAACAAGGGTCATTGAATGTAGGGTTCATAGAAATGAAAATTGAGGGAATCATTGAAAATAATTTCGCTCCCTTTGTCTAAACTGATGGCTTGTAAGACTTCTCCTCCTTTGAGTTAGGGATCCTTGAATAAAGTTTCTCCCCCTAAATAAATATATATATATATATATATATATAATTTTTTTTGAATAAGAGGGGATCATTGAAGAAACAAAGACATCACTTGTAGGATCATTAAATAAACAAAGATTTGCAATTATGAACACAAATGAGAGAAGAAATCAATCGGTGACTCTGAGAAAAACAAGTCGGTGGAACCAAGATGGTGTTTTTGCAACTCATCTGCTAATTCGGTAGAACCGAGTTATTTGTATCGGCGGCTCCGAGGCTAAAACAGAAACTTGGCAAAGTTGAGAAATTTGCAAATAGATTTAGAAAATTTGTAACAAACTGTCAGAAAGAAATTTTCTAGAAAGTGCAAAATATTTTATATACAGATATCAACTAGAGAAGGTTTGAGTGGTTCCAAGAAATCTTGCAAAGTAGAGAATGAACCATCCAAAATTCTTAACTAGATGATGGGCGGTGACTAGGTCACCTATATTAGAGTATATTGACTTATGAGACAAGCAAGAATACTTGATCATAGGTCATACTCAACGTTAAGCTCCAAATGGGGTTACCATTTTTCGATTAAGCATTTTAATGTCTTCATATCACTTGAGTTGCTTTACCTCGTGACTTGGAGTAAAGCCTTTTCAAGGATATGAGTACATACCTTTGAGTGATGTTGATGACGTGGCTTGTAGGTGAACTTGTTGAGGATGCTCGAGTTTGATGAAGATCATCTTGATTTGGGAGCAATCCTTCTCGTTTTAGTACACTTATCACCTACATAGGTTAGCCAAGCAAGGAAGAACATGATATGACACAATTCCAAATGTGAAATATAAATATGTGTCAAGGATATGTTTTGTTGTCTTCTTCCTTCCATCATCAACAGGGGTTGTGGATACTTGGTCATGACAAGATTGCTTATGATTGGAGTTGATGGAAATCTTTTGGAATGAAGTTCTTCCAAGTACCTACAAAATGTTAGATGCAATACAAGGGAGCATAGAATTCCATGGTATAAGATAACATGTTAAGAGTATCATGGAAGTATCATGTAAGCTCATGCCCTTGCATGCAACCGAGTGAGTCTAGCTCAAGTTTGAAGCATCAATGATGTTCAACTCACTCCTCAAGTGACAAAACATTTTCTCATCAAGTGGCTTAGTAAAGATATCGGCCAATTGCTTGTTAGTGCGAACATGCTTAAGATCAATATCTCCTTTGGCAACATGATCACGGATGAAATGATGTCTAACTTGAATATGTTTAGTTCGAAAATGTTGCACATGATTATGACCAATTTTAATAGCACTTTCATTGTCACAAAGTAATGGAACATTTTTAACATGAATTCCATAATCCTTAAGCGTTTGTGTCATCCATAGGAATTGTGCACAACAAGATCCTGCAGCAATATACTCAGCTTCGGCAGTAGATAGAGATACCGAGTTTTGTTTCTTGGAGCTACCCAAAAAATTGATAAGTACCCGAGGTGGATTTTCTATCAACCTTGTCACCGGCATAGTCCGAATCGGAATAGCCAACAAGGGTAAAAGAAGATC
This sequence comes from Elymus sibiricus, assembly GCA_039707655.1. NCBI lineage: Eukaryota > Viridiplantae > Streptophyta > Magnoliopsida > Poales > Poaceae > Elymus > Elymus sibiricus. The sequence goes on along the minus strand of CM077665.1, from coordinate 225,514,150 downwards.
CCTTGGGATACCAAATGCCCAAGTTTGGTGTTTGTATCAAATATCTCACAATACGTTTCACGGCCAAAAGATGACACTCTTTAGGTGCGGCTTGATATCTAGCACACATGCAAACACTAAGCATAATATCAGGACGGGAGGCACACAAATATAGCAATGAACCAATCATAGATCGATAAACCTTTTGATCAACCGGTTCGTCCTCCTTGGTAAGATCAACATGTCCACTAGTAGGCATAGGAGTTTTCATACCTTTGCACTCTTGCATGTTGAACTTCTTGATCAAGTCCTTGGTATACTTAGTTTGACAGATGAAAGTTCCTTCTCTAGTTTGCTTGATTTGCAAACCAAGAAAGAATTTCAACTCACACATAATGGACATCTCATACTTCTCGGACATCAACCTTCCAAATCATTCACTAAATTGTGGGTTAGTAGATCCAAAGATAATATCATCCACATAGATTTGGCACACAAATAATTCACCATTAACTCTCTTAGTGAATAAAGTTGCGTCAATTTTACCAATTTCAAAACCTTTTTCAATGAGAAACTTTGTTAAGCATTTGTACCAAGCACGTGGGGCTTGCTTAAGACCATAAAGAGCTTTACGAAGCTTGTAAACATGATTAGGTTTCTTAGGATTCACAAAACCAGGTGGTTGCTAAACATAGACTTCTTCTTCAATCTCTCCATTTAAAAAGGCACTTTTAATGTCCATTTGATAAAGCGTGATATCATGGTGATTGGCATAAGCAAGAAGGATGCGAATAGCTTCAAGTCTAGCGACGGGGGCATAGGTCTCACCGTAGTCCATACCTTCGACTTGCGTATATCCTTGGGCTACGAGACGTGCCTTGTTGCGTACGACTTGACCGTCTTCGTCTTGCTTGTTCCGAAACACCCATTTGGTTTCGATGATGTTGTGCTAATCCTCGGGCTTCTCCACGAGTGTACACACTTCGTTCCTCTCGAAGTTGTGAAGCTCTTCATGCATTGCGTTCACCCAATCCGGGTCTTCAAGACCTTGTTCTACCTTCAAGGGTTCAATGCTAGAAATGAAAGAATAATGCTCACAAAAATTAGCTAAGCGAGTTTTAGAGCGAGTGATTCTCCCGGTTTGTATGTCACCAAATATTTGGTTTAAGGGATGGTTCTTGGTCACTCTTGCTCGAACTCGGGGTAGCTTAGGCTTGTTGGATGGTGGAGCTTCATCATCATCCTCATCATCTCCTTCATCTTCGTTATTGTTGAAGGTGTCGTTTCCTTGAGGTGGTGGTGAAGGAGGTTGTGGTGGATCTTCATGATGTACTTCCTCTTCTTCATCATCTTGTCGTGTACCGCTTGTGGATGCCTCCATGTCATGTTGAGGTTCACCTTGACGTGAAGTAGGGGCTTCCACTTGAGTTGATGAAGTACTTTCCTTCACCTCCATGGGACGAATCTTGCCGATGGACAAGTCTTGGATAGCTTCCGAAGGGTCCTTATCACCTACATCATTTGGCAATTGTTCAACTTGCGAACCATTAGATCCATCAAACTTCACATCTACCGTCTCTTCAACTTTTCGAGTGAAGTTGTTGTAGACACGGTAAGTGTGAGAGTTCGATCCGTAACCAAGTAGGAATCCTTCATGAGATTTAGGAGCAAATTTAGTACGACGATGCTTATCAAGAATGTAGCACTTTGAGCCAAATACCCAAAAGTATCCAACTTGGGGTTTGTTACCGGTGAGTAGCTCGTATGCCGTTTTACCGAGAAGCTTGTGCAAGTATAGTCGGTTTGTGGCATGACATGCTGTTTCCACGGCTTCTGCCCAATAGTGTCTTGGCGTCTTGTATTCGTCAAGCATCGTTCTTGCCATCTCAATAAGTGTCCGGTTCTTCCTCTCAACAACTCCATTTTGTTGAGGCGTATACATAGCCGAGAACTCATGTGAAACACCTTCTTCGTCAAGAAAGGTATCCACATGGGTGTTCTTGAACTCCGATCCGTTATCGCTCCGAACTTTCTTGATCTTCACTTCAAACTGATTTTGCGCTTTGCGAACGAAGTTCTTGAAGATCTTTTGTACCTGCGACTTATCATCAAGAAAGAATACCCACGTAAATCTGGAAAAATCATCAACTATAACTAGACCATAGGACCTTCCACCGAGACTCTTGTAAGCATTGGGACGAAAACTATCCATGTGAAGTAACTCGAGTGGTCTCCTAGTAGTCATGATATTCTTAACGGGATGACTTCCACCTACTTGCTTTCCAGCTTGACAAGCACTACAAAGTCTATCTTTGTCAAAGACAACATCTTTAACACCAAGTATATGATCACCTTTGATGAGCTTGTCAAGATTACGCATGCCATCATGTCCTAGTCTTCTATGCCAAAGCCAACCTTTAGAAGATTTTGCAATTAAACAAGTACGAGGTTTGGATCTCTTAGTGAAATCGACAATGTATAGGTCACCTCTACGGAAACTGGTAAAGACCATTTTATGATTATCTTGACAAAACACTTGGCAATCTACTTTTGTGAATAGCACATTAAAACCAAAGTCGGCAAGTCTAGATATGGAAAGAAGATTGTAGCCAAGGGATTCACCAAACATAACATTTTGAATAGAGCTATCATGGGATATGGCCACCTTACCAAGACAAAGTACCTTACCCATGGAGTTGTCTCCAAACGTTACGTACCTTCGCGGTCCATGGTTTGGTGTGATCTCTTCAAACATTTCTCTATCTCCGTTCATATGATCGGTGCATCCGCTATCGAGAATCCACTCTTTTCCTCCGGACATGTAATCCTTGAAGTTTGCCATGAGACTGAGATTCTTCATGATCTTCTCATACTCGATGTCGAACAACACATCTTCATCATAGTAGCCATGTTCCACATTGTCATCATCATGTGGGAAATCCTCGTCACAAAGAACAAGAGATTCGTTAGGGTTGTGATCATGACAATGTTCAAACCTGTGAATACGAATGGCTTCTACAATGATGTTGCTGATGGTTATGAAATCTCCTTTAGCACGCATGAGGTCTCTAAGCTCAAATAGATAGTCATCAAACTTGGGATCACTAGGCGTCATTTTGTGAATGGCAATAGTTTTATGAAGAATTTCATCAATTGTTTCTCCAAGTCATTCCACAAGGTATAAGCACATTCAAAATTCTTCATTTGATTAAGCACATTTCTAGGTAATGCTCTAACGATGAGATTAACAGTTCTAAGATTGCATAGCATATCAATTTCCTCTTCATGTGTGGGATGTAAAGGATCAATGGGAGGTACATAGGGGCTCTTAACATATTTGCTCAAATGAAATTCATTAAATAGCTCAAGCATCAAGGTTTTCCATTACCTATAGTACTCTCCATCAAGAATAGTCACTCTACAACTCAAACTTCCTATACTAGACACATCCATCTTCCTCCACGGTGATTAAACCGAAGCAATGAAGACCAAAGCTCTGATACCACTTGTAGGATCACCAGAAGAGTGTCTAGAGGGGGGGTGAATAGACTACTAGCAGGAATTTAAAACCTAACCTTTTCCCAAGTTAATTGGTTGGCAGATTTTAACAATTATAGCAAGTCTAGCACACCCTACACATGCATGTCAAAAAGTATGGCAGCGGAAAGTAAAAACATTGCACATGGAAGTAAAGAGTTGAGATAGGGAGATCAAACGCATGAGGGACACGAAGATTTTTCCCGTGGTTCCGATAGGTGGTGCTATCGTACGTCCCCGTTTATGGAGTCTTCAACCCACGGAGGGTAACGGTCGCGAGAGTCCACGGAGGGCTCCACCCATAAGGGTCCACGAAGTAGCAACCTTGACTATTCCATAATGGCTTCCGTCCACGAAGGACTAGCCTCACTATGGGTAGATCTTCACGAAGTAGGCGATCTCCTTGCCCTTACAAACTTGTTGGTTCAACTCCACAACATGAAGTAGGAGGCTCCCAAGCGACACCTAACCAATCTAGGAGGCACCACCCTCCAAAAGGTAATAGGCTCGGCAATGTCGATGAACTCCTTGCTCTTGTGCTTCAAGATGATAGACTCCTCAACACACAATCACTCTCTCACAGATTTGGCTTTGTGGAAGAGATTGGATAGGTGGAAAGCAACTTTGGGAGGCTAGAGATCAAGATTCATATGGTTGGAATGGAATGGCATGATCTCAACACATGAGTAGGTGGCTCTCTCTCAGAAAATCAGTTGATATGAGTGGGGATCTGTTCTGAGTGCTTTTCTTTCAACTGGGTGGTGGTGAAGGGGTATATATAGGCATCTCCAAAAATCCAACCGTTACACTTAAAGTGACCAACTCGGTGGCACCGATGTGTGAATCTCGGTGGTACCGAAGTGACCAAAAGGTGACAACTTTTGAATCTCGGTGAGACCGATATATAACTCTCGGTGGTACCGATCAGGTGACCAACGGTCAGATTGCGCAAACTCGGTGACGCCAATTCTCACATCTCGGTGGTACCGATTTTCGACCATGGCTTACCAGAGAGTTGGTCCAGAAACTCGGTGGCGCTGATCCACATTTCTCAGTGGTACCGATTCCTGTGAATGGCTATCCAGAGAGTTGGTCCAAAAACATGGTGAGACCGACTGGAAAATCTCGGTGGTACCGAAGACTGAAAATAGCTAAACAGAGAGTTGGCAACTGAACTCGGTGGCACCGATGCAGAATCGGTTGCACCGACTTGCTAGGGTTTGGCATGGGTCTGTCTGAGTTTGGGAATCGGTGGCACCGAGTGGAAAGTGTTGGTCGTACCGATTTTGGATATTTGACTTTGGACAGATTTTTGTGGAAGAGCTTGTGGGTGTTTTTGGTGACTATCACTTGTGCACGTATGAGCATTTTGTTCACCAACAATACCTTACCCCCTTTTAATAGTATTGGCTTTCCTATGGACTCAAAGTGATTTCTCACAAAGTAAAATGTAGAGTCCTCTTGCTTGAAGCTTTGCCAATCCATTTCCTTGCATCTTGGGGTTACTCCTCAATCCTTTTTGCCAACCCTTCTTCCTCTATGGACTTTTATCTGAAATACACTAGGTAGAAATATTAGTCCAAGAGACAATGTATGTTGTCATGAATTATCAAAACCACCAAGGGAGCATGTTGTGCTTTCAGCCGGGCTCTCACGAGGGCCTTGTTCTTGAGCGATCCTGCGTCGGGCCGTCGAAGTGGGCCATGCCTTGGGCCGCAGGCAGGCAGGTCTGGGTACCCCCGTTCCCAGGACGCCGATAGTGGGGGAGAGGAAAATGAGAGGCAAATGGCAAATAATGTAATTGCAAGGATTTTATATTTGTGATTAGGAGCCTGGTAGATGATGGTGGAGTCCCCTCGGCGCCCACGATAGGCACATAGAAGAGACCGCTTCCTGCTCGGCAACGGCACCAGAAATTCCTTTGACGTGGCTTGAGACTGCGTCAGTATTTCCCCAATGAGGAAGGGATGATGCAGCTCAGCGACGGTAAGTATTTCCCTCAGTTATGAAACCAAGGTTATCGAACTAGTAGGAGGATCACCAACACCCAATAGGCAGCACCTGCACACAAACAACAAATACTTGCAACCCGAAGCGAAAGAGAGGTTGTCAATCTCTCGACGGTAATAAGATAGATTAGGTAGTGATAGATAGGAGAGATAGATCTCTCAAGAACACAAATAAAAAGAGTAAATATGCAACAATATATTTTTGGGTTTTTTGGTTTTGTAGATCTGAAAACAAAGATTGCAAAAACATAGATCGGAAAGCAATATGTTGGAAAAGTAGACCCGGGGGCCGTAGGGTTCACTACTGGTTTCTCTCATGAGTATAGCGCATGGTGGGTGAACAAATTTCTGTTGGGCAATTGATAGAAAATCGAATAGTCATGACGTTATCCAAGGCAATGATCATTATATAGGCATCACGTCCAAGATAGATATACCGACTCCTGCCTGCATCTACCTCTATTACTCCACACATTGACCGCTATCCAGCATGCATCTAGTGTATTAAGTTCATGGAAAAACAGAGTAATGCAATAAGAATGATGACATGATGTGGACAAGATCTATTCATGTAGGAATAGACCCCAACTTATTATCCTTAATAGCAACGATACATGTGTGTCTTGCTGCCCCTTCTGTCACTGGGAAAGAACACCGCAAGATCGAACCCATCACAAAGCACCTCTTCCCATGGCAAGAAAAATCGATCTAGTCGGCCTAACTAAACCAAAGATTCAGAGAAGAAATACGAGGCTATAAGTAATCATGCATATAAGAGATCAAAGAAGACTCAAATAATATTCATGGATAGAAACTGATCATGAACTCAAAATTCATCGGATCCCCACAAACACACCGCAAAAGTTTACATCAAATAGATCTCCAAGAGACCATGGTATTGAGAATCATAAGAGAGAGAGAAGAAGCCATCGATCTACTCCCTACGGACCCGTAGGTCTATGGTGGACTACTCACGCATCATCGGAGAGGCACCTATGAGGAAGATGAACCCCTCCGTGATGATGTTTAGATTGGATCTCGCGGTTCTGGAACTTGCGGTGGTTGGAATTGTGTTTCGTCGACTCCCCTAGGGTTTTTGGAATATATGGGAATTTATAGGCATCAGAGGCGGTGCGGAAGGAGGCTGGGGAGGGCACAACCCGTCAGGGTGCGCCGCCCCCCCCCTGGCGCACCCTGGTGGGTTGTGCTCTCCACAGCCCACCTCTCCGGTAGTTGTTTGGCCCACTGGGTGTCTTCTGGTCTAGAAAAATCTCCAAAAAGTTTCGTCGCGATTAGACTCCGTTTGGTATTGTTTTTCTACGAAGTAAAAAACAAGCAAAAACAGCAACTGGCACTTTGGCACTATGTCAATAGGTTAGTCCCAAAAAATGATATAAAGTTGTTATAAAATGATTGTAAAACATCCAAGAGTGACAATATAACAGCATGGAACAAGCAAAAATTATAGATACATTGGAGACGTATCACACTCCATGTCCTGTACTGCTTCTACTCTACCCATACACACTCGCTTGGAAGAAACAACTACATCACCATATAACATACGCTCATAACTATCCAGGGACTTCTCAAAAGAAAATTCTAACTCACTCCCCATTGGACGAGCGTCAAAGAGATGTCTCCTTTTCCCCTAGGACTTTCCCACACGCTTCCTCAACTCTCTCATCCTCCCCTTTTTCCTGTCTTTTCCCTTTCTTTCTTGGGTGTCCCTGCATAGGATTCTTTACATCATTGAATTTAAGCAAGTGTCAACAACAACCGGATCATTCGGCAGATATTTACTAACCTGCCAACGCGCTCTTCTCCTGCTCCAAGTGCGCACTCTTGGCCTTCTAAGCTTCCAAGCTAATCCTGAGGTCCCGCACCTCCTTCTCGACGGTGTTGTACTAAACTCCGAGCTCACAGACACTCTGCCAATGAGAGGTGAAATGCGTACATATGGTCAGTTGGATTTTGCAAAGGAAAAATTCTCGGTGAGTCGAGCATACAAAAAAATGAAACTCTAAGACTCCCGCTGTCTGACTCAGTCGACGACAGTCTCGAGGACTACGCCAAGTGGGTGTGCTCAGTGCGCCCCCACTGGATGGTAGAATAATTACTATGGCAAGGATGGCACGAGGTACTTCTACAAGCTCGTACAACTTTCAAGCTGAATGACATTTACAGAAACTCTAAGACTGCCGCTGAATGATACAGTCGACTGCAGTCTTGGGGACTACACCCAGTTGGTGCACTCAGTGCGCCCCCACTGGACAACCAGACGGTCAAAGAACTTCAATAAGTTAAGCAACAGGTTCTACAACCCGACGGTCAACGTCGAGAGACTCTGGTCCATGGACCATCGCCACACCCTATTTGACAAGTACCACTTGGCTACTTCAACAAGCTGGGCAACAGGTTCTACAACCCGACGGTCAATATCGAGAGACTCTGGTCCGTGGACCATTGCAACACCCTCTTCAACAAGTACCACTCGGCTAATTCAACAAGCAGAGCGACAGGTTCTGCATCCTAGCGCACTACATTGTGTTTAAAAAGAGTCTAAGACTCCCTCCGACTGACTCGATCGACGGTAGTCTCGGGGACTACACCCAGTGGGTGCGCTCAGTGCGCCCCCACCGGCACTGGAAAACACACAGTGGGTGTGCTCCGTGCAAACCCACTCGGGATCCAAAACAAAAGACTCCCAGTGAGTGTGCTCCATGCAAACCCACTCGGGATCCAAACCAAAAGCAAAAGCAAATTATGCAAGGCCTCAAATTCCCGACCGAGGCTGATACTTACAAGAGTACTTACTTGGAAATTCTTCTTCAATGCTTCGCTAGCGTCGTACGCCTACTTCAGTCGGTCACACATCGTCCCTAGTTGGATCAAGGCCTCCATGCCCACTCCCACCTGATCCTCCATGATGTGGTGCAGCGTGAAAATGTGGGTCGCTGGGGGAGTCGGTGGAGCAGCTGAATAACTAGTTTCGAGTGTAGCTCTGGCTCTTGGAGTAGCGCCCGGAACTCGAGTCGTGGCCCTGGCTGACAAAGTCTTGGTCACTTGGGGAGGAGTAATGTCCCGCATCACGACGTCCGCGTCCAACGAGGGGTTTGACGGGTCAACCTTGTCGTCCTCTTCAATATCAATCACCTCACGTGGCCCTGCAAACATCCAAAAAACTCAGACATAAGTAGGAGAGGAAGAAAATGGTAGTTGAGTGAAAGCAAACCAAGATTACCTTTCGAAGATGCCGCATCTACCTCTATTTGGCCCTTCTCCAGGGCTGTCAGAATCGGGGCTAAGGGGACCCAAGAGAGGTACGAACTCTAGGGTGCATCGGCTCTCCAACCTCGCTCACTGTCACTATCCTACGGTGATGCTCCGACATGTTTGAGCTTTGGGGGAAGGAGCAAAGAACACACGATCTACCCAGGTTCGGGCCACCTCACGGTGTAAAACCCTACTCCTGCTTGTCTGAAATTGCGTAGTGGTAGCCAGGGAATACAATGTCTATCCCTATAATTATTTCCTCCTTCCTTTATATCAGGCCTCGGCCTCTTCCCCAAAAAAATACCGACGGGAAAGGTCACCACAACGGCCATCTTTGGAAGGGGACAGGACTGTAACCCCTCTGACGAAAGTAGTCTCCACTTGCTAAAGTTTCTCGTGGTGGCGCGTTGGTGGGCTTGGCGATGACGTCCGCCCTGCCGGGCTCTCCCCCGTAGTCCGCTTTCACCATAGAGTAAACCTTTAAGGCTGCCCTTATGCCCGGTAGACTGGCTCTCTCCCTTTGTCAGCAAAGGGGGAATCCTCCACATCCGAGCTTGCTAGCGCGGCCCTCGGCCCCACCATGCTCAGCGTGCGTCACCCATGTGGCCATGCAAGGCGGTACGACCCCATGAGACCAGCTCCAACGGAGCTGCCTTACCAAGGCCTTGGGAGGCTGCCCCATGAGGGGTGCCTCGAGGGGGCCTCACACAACCATTTGTCATATGGCTCAGGAGGCACGGGCTCTCATGAGGGCCCGAACCTCGAAGCCCATTGGTGACCCCCTCAGGGTCCCGAGGCAGGTGCCGCGCCATGGGCCATGGGAAGATGGGTGTGGGTACCTCGGTCCCAGAGTCCCGAGAATAGCCCCCGGGCCCGTGGCGCGCACGGTTCGCCTGTTGGGTGGGGTCAAAGCGATGCGGGTCCCAACCGCCCGTGGACCAGGCGCGACGCATGGCGCACGATGGGTCGTGCACCACCTCCACTTCCCACGACGCCCCGGGGGTTGTGCTCCTGCCTTGAAAGCCCCGTGTGCGCATCGAGCAAAACCATCATTCCTTGCCTTCTCCCGTATGCCTCCCTTCTGTGCCGCTCCTCCTTCCTTGCGCGACCGTCATTTTATCCTCCCTTCCCTTCATCATGGCGAAAAAGAGGGGATCCGCAGGCGCTGGAGCGTAAGCGGGGTCCTCGGCACCACTCGCTCCGGCTGGAGGCAGCAGAGGGCCGCGCCCAAGGCCGACCCCGACATGGATGCGCTGATCCACCGACGACGAGTAAGTGCATTGCAGCTCCCGATTTGTCTTGCGTATTTCGGGTAAGCCAGATAGCCTGATCACCAACCCTCCAGGGTCCCCGTGCCCAAGAGGCGGAGCGATGCCTCACCCGAAGCACCCCCTCTCATGCGGCCTGCTAGGGGGTCCACGCCCAAGGCCTGGAAGCATGCGGCCGCTTACGCCGCCCACACCCCTCGAGGCACTGCGCGCGAGGCGGAGCTATCCCGCAGGGAGGTGGCCGTGACCGAACGAGGGCCCTTCGCGAGAGGGAGGCTGCCCGGACCGCCTTCGACCAAGAGGCAGAGCAAGAGCGCCTCGATACCTTGGAGCGTCAGTTCCTTGTTGACAAGGCCGCCTCTGAGGCGGCACATGATGAAGCCTTCGCCTAGCTCGAGAGGAAGGAGGCCGCAATTAGAGCCGATGCCGCTACGCGGGTGACCCGAGAGCGGGAGGACGCTCTGGAGGAGTATCGCGGCAAGCTGGCCCAGTAGGAGGCCCGCTTCCAGCTCCAACGTCACGCGTTCCTACAGGAGGTGGATGGGTTGAAGGTCCGGCTGCAGGACGTCGAGGCTGCCCTCCAGGCCGCCCTCAGGAGCAAGGGCGACGTCGAGGCGGAGCTGGCGTCACTGCAGACCTAGGTCGGTGAAGCCGCCGACACTATGCAGAGGGCCAAGGATGATGAGGTGCGGGCGCAGATGCTGGAGGCGCAACATGCTCGGCAGTTCTTGGACCTTGCCCGGCGCGCTGGAGGCGCGCTTCGCCGCTTCGTCAGGGACACTCCGTAACTGCCATGCGCGCATGGGTACGGAGGCTTCCTCGACTTCTTCCTCAAGGTGGTAGAGGTGCTGGAGTCAGGCGTCTCCAAGGTGGACGCAGACATCGAATCGAGCGCCCACGACCTCCTGGACTACGCGGTGACGCGCATCTTCTCCAACCTCCGGTGCTTCGACCCCGCTTTTGACTTCTCCCGCGTGGTGGAGCTGGTGCCCGCGGAGCTCCGGAGCCCCCTCAGGGGCGAGGTGCGAGAGCACATGAAGTCTCGGGTTGGGCGATTTGCGCAGGCTGCATCTTCCGAGGAGAGCAACAGCCTTGGCGTAGACCTCTCCAGCGGCCATGAAGACGTCGCCTTCTCTGCTTAGATGTTATGTTTCTTTTGTTTTGTTGTCCACTATCCTGCACCAGGGCGGCGTGAAGACCCTTGTAGATGCTTTTTTTTATACAGTGCTTGCTTGTCTCGCTTGACGCGCTCTTGCTTCTTCTACGAGGTCTCTCCGTTTTTGTTGTTGTTGTTGTTGTTGTTTTTCTTTCTATGCCATCCCCACGTCCCGCTTCGCTGGGACATGTCCCTCGAGGATGCCTTGCATCCTTAGTGAGGTCGTGCTCCGGCGCTAGCCTTGGGGGCTGATGGATGAGGGCCTCCGAAGCTGGTGGGCTCTTACAGGCGCGTGTGGGGCCTCAAGAAGACATCCCCCGAGACGTTGTACCAACAGGCTGCTATTATGCCAGAGCACCGTCCTTCGCTGGGCTTGCCCCGAGGGACCCCCAGGCGATGCTTCGCGAGGAAAATAGGGGTCCTTCGTAGGGTGCCGTGCGCTTGCCAGCCTGCCCTTTGGTGTCACGTGAGGAGACTAGGCACCAAGGGCCCTGTTGAGGCGGTATGCATGAGGGTAAACCTGTAAGCCTGGGCCCGCGGTCCTTAAGCATTTTAACGCTGTCGGAACTAGCCCGAGTGCGTGAGGCACCGCGCCCGGCCACTGCTCACGCGAGGCCTAAGGGAGAGCCGGTTAGTGCGTGTCTTCGGGGTGGGGCGATGCCTTCGATCGACATGCACCAGCGGTGAGCATGGGGCTTCCACTGGGCGTGGGCATAGTCGCGGTTCTACAGTTTTTCCGCCAGCGCGGAGCATGGGGCCTCCACCTGGGTGTGGGCATAGTCGTAGTTCGACAGTCATTCCGCTAGCGTGGAGCATGGGGCTTCCACTTGGGTGTGGGCGGGAGCCCTCCCGAGGCCACGGGGCGGCGCTGCAGGGGGCTCCGGGGCGTGTACAGCCCCAACCTCATTATTACGTGAGAGGGTCACGGGTGGCGATAAAAAAGGGCGGGAGGGGGCGAACGTCCCAAGCGCCGGGCTTGGGGGATTTCCCCCTCGGTCCTCCAGGCAGTTTACGCCTAATTTTGGGCTCGGTCGTAGACACTCGCGGCCCCCAGTGTGGGCGCGGTGCACACCGCGTGGCCACCATGGTGAGGCGCCTGGCATGACGAAGCGCCAGTCCAGTGGCCGTGAGAGCTGAGCCGTGCTCCAGAGTCCTCCCGCGTTGGTTTTCTGGGGGGGGGCAAGACACTAAGGACCCTCGTGAGGTGACCTGCATGGGGGGGGCAGCCTTTGAGCCAGAGCTCGGTCACTCAGATTTATCGGAGCTGCGAGGACGGATCCTAGCGCAAATGCCGTGTCTTAGCCCCCTACCAAGTAACCATTAACGGGACGATGCGGGGGCGCGGCAATTCCAGGCGGCGAAGAGGTGTGGAAACTTAGGATTCAAACAAGTGACATAAACTCAACGGAATGGTTAACCGGGTTTGTTACATAACAAAGAAGTACCAGCCCGGTGCTGGTGGAACAAACAGAAACGAAACGCTAAACTTGAAGCGAACCAAAAAGTCACCTGGTGCTCGTGCCTCTATGGGGGCGCTAGACACCCATCGTAGGAGATCGCGAGAATGCTTCGGGAGCGCCAGAGGCACCGGGAGCCTACTCGTGCTCCCTCCTGAGGCGCAAGATGTACTCATGCAAAGTCTCCTCGGGGAGGTGCTTCTCTTGATGCGTGCCGCGGTCGGGGGAAGAGACACTGATGAAGTTGTCGATGAAAAGCTCGCGGAGCCTGCCCCATGAAGGGACAGATTCCTCGGGCAAACCCATGAGCCACGAGCGCGCGCCACCCTTGAGAGCCATGGGGAACCAGTTCGCCATGACCTTGTCATCATCGCTCACCATCCTGATGCCCGTCGTGTAAAGCCGTAGGAACTCCCTAGGATACGAGGCTCCATCATAGCACGGGAGCAGCTCGGGCCTGAACCGGTCGGGCCAAACCACCCCGCGGAGCTCGCGATTGAAGGAGCCGTGTGCGCGCGAGCGGCCAGACCCTGGTGCCCGGCCCCGCGACGCCCTAGGTTACCTGATCCTGACGATGGCGCTCCGACCCCTGCTCGGCGGGGCCTTGAGCGGGCAGCGGCTGCTTCTTCCTTGGGGGCGAGGTCTCTCGACGCCGGGCGTCCTTCGGGCTTCCTGAGTGCCCGATCGCACAAACTTGGCGGGTGGGCTCGAGGTAACATGCGGCCTCCTTTTCATCACAAGCGACACTGATGACACCGTCATAGCCTGGCATCTTGAGGACATTGTAGACATAGTGGACCACAACCATGAACTTGGCCAGTGCGGGGTAACCCAGGATGGCATTGTAGGGGAGGTAGATACGCGCCATGTCGAAGTCAATGAGCTCGAATCGGTGGTTGACGCACGTGCCAAAGGTCACGGGGAGGTTGATCTGCCTTAGAGGAGTGGTAAAACCACCCGTTACCCCAAAGAATGATTTGGTCGGCGCCAACCGGTTGTAGAGTACCCTAAGCTTCTCAAAGGTCTCGATAGAGAGCACGTTCAAGCCCGCGCCCCCATCGACAAGGGTCTTGGGGACGGAGACATTGTTGATGATGGGGGTGCACAGCATGGGGAGCATACCCAAGATGCCCGTGCATGCGCGGTTGTCCCTGGAATCGAAGGAGATGGCGCACTACAGCCACCCTGGGAAGTGGCGGTTGGCCAGTGAGGGACTTGCTTCATCCAGGGGCCCAACGGGGGTGTGTAAGCGCCGCCAAGGATTCATGCTTCCGCTCGGGGTCCCCGGCGGCTCCCGGATCCTTCGCCGGGCTGGCTGTGGCCGTTTTCCTAGAGTGGATCCGGCTGGTGCAGGATGACGATATCTCCCTTTATATCAGGCCTCGGCCCTCTTCCCCCAAAAATATGCCGGCGGGAAGGGTCACCACAACGGCCATCTTTGAATGCGGATAGGACTGTAACCCCTCTGACGAAAGTAGTCTCCGCCTACTAAAGTTTCTCGTCGTGGCGCGTTGGTGGGCTTGCCGATGACGTCCGCCCTACCAGGCTCTCCCACGCAGTCCTCTTTCACCAAAGAGGAAACCTTTGAGGCTGCCCTTAGGCCCGGCAGACTGGCTCTCTCCCCTTGTCACCAAAAGGGGAATCCTCCACATCCGAGCTTGCTAGCGTGGCCCTTGGCCCCACCATGCTTAGCGTACGTCACCCATGTGGCCGCGCAGGGCGGTACAGCCCCGTCAGACTGGCTCCAACGGAGCCGCCTTACCATAGCCTCAGGAGGCTGCCCCGTGAGGGGGGACTCGAGGGGGCTCAGATGACCATTCATCGTATGCCTCAGGAGGCACGGCCTCTCATTAGGGCCTAAACCTCAAAGCCCATTGGTGACCCCCTCAAGGTCTCGAGGCAAGCGCCGCGCCCTGGGCCGTGGGCAGATGGGCCTGGTTACCCCAGACAGGAGCCTTGGGGTCAAGTGAGCCGGTCCAAGTGTCAGCACTATGAACTATCAAGTCAGTTGGCCATAGGTGACTCGGAAGGAAAGATCACAAAATATCAACAAGATGACATACTGAGAACTTACTTCGAGGTCACGGGCACCTGCCCATTTACACGCGGCAGAGCAGCCTTCCGGGGCTTAACCGTTGTGACTTTCGGTTGCTTCGCCACCTTCTCGGGTGGCTCGGCATCCTTGCCTCACGTGCGCTTGGATGTATGCGTTGGAGGATCTGGGGCGGCTGGTCAGGCAACGACTGACCCTTTGCCGTGAGCATTCGGGTCTTGCCGCGCCTTCGTGCGACTCCCCGTCGGAACGGGGACGACTCGGCCTCATCCCCATCCTCATACTCGAGATACTCGTTTGATTGCTCGTCGTTGTCGTCGTCTCCGTCCGACGCCTACTGGCGTTCATTGTCGCTAGCCATGTCCGTGGGCTCCCTGCTCACGACCGACACTTTGCTGATCATCGTCTGGAAAACCTGCCGAGTGAGAAGTGAAATCATACAAATTTTAGTCGGATATCTAAAATACACATGGATTGAAGAGGTTCAAACTTACATCGACTGATGGATTCTCTGCATCAAAAGGAGGAACCAGCCGGCTGCCCCTCAGGTTGTCGTGTGCGCAAGTGATGGACTTAATCTTTTCCTCCACCGTCTCCGAGTTGAGCTCTTCCGGGTGAACTCATGTTGAGTCATCCGGCCTTGCATAAGTCCACATTGGTCGAGCCCTGGGCTGCAGGGGCTGAATCTGCCGCTTGAGGAAGACCCTCAGGAGATCCAGCCCTATCAACCGCTTCTTGACGACGCTCACCACCACGGTCACCAGGATTTCCACATCCACCCTCTCCTCCTTTGCCACTAGCAAGCCCGGGGGATTCTGCACTCGCACCGCCGAGTACGGTGGTAGGCCCTAGTAACCGCCAGTAAGGGGGATGTCTTTGCAATAAAACAACGAATCATGTCACCCCTTCACCGAATCAGGGAATGACATGGTGGTATCACACCCTGTGTTTGTATCACCTTGCTATGTTGTGGATTTATAAAATTTGGACCCATTTAAAACTTTTTGAGTGCAAGTGCATGTTTGAGTTGTTTGATGTCTGTTTGTTTGGATGATGTGTTCTGGCACTCAAGGATTCTTCTTCCTCTCTCAACACTCACTTCCTTGACCCAAACTCCCTGCCCAATGATCATGCCATGTGTATAGTACCTAAAATATTCTTATCAAATATTATTTTGGCCAAAAAGGATTTATTCAAATTAGGTTTTCAAAAACCCCTGAGTTGAGGATTGTACTACAAGTCCTCAAATTTGGTGAATTGTTTTGCGACAAAGACTTTATTTGGAACCTACTATATATAAGACTTTCCAAAACCACCAAAAATTATTTTTTAAGATTATTTTCCTATATTATTTAAAGGCTTTTATTTATGGCCAGAAATGGTCTTTCATTGGTAAAAATTATTTTTATGCTTTCAAAATATTTGAGAAAATTTAGGGAAACTTAGTGGACATATATTTTCCATATATATGAGTTTCAACACATGGTCATGTCCAAAATATTGGAAAAAACCTTCTATTCTATCTGTTTCAAGCTTTTGAAACATTTCTATAAGAAATATTCTCAAATAAATCCAGGAAAATTCCAGCAAGTCACATATGCCCAATGTGATGATCTTGCCAAGTTTCAACCCAATCTAAATTATTTTGGTTCACCAAAATATCCCAAAACTATTCCTGTCCAGAGCCAAATTTGAGCAAGTCTACATTGTCAAGCAGTTCGCTCGACATGAGGAGCGCGTCCTGCACGTTCAGGTCCCCCACATGGACGCAAGCGGGAGGGGTCATAGCAGAACGGCCACCCCACTGCACGAGAGGGCGCGAGGAGTCCTGCTGTCTGCGGGCGGCCCGGTTGGCCACGGCGACGGTGGCGGTGTTGGCAGGGCGGTGCCGACCATCTACCGCCGGACGTTCGGCGCACGCACAACGTGCCTCAGCCATGGAGCCTATGTGGGTGTAGCCGGAACGAAGTTGGAGAGCGACGGCGCAGCCCCTACCTGGCACGCGAAATGTTAGAATCGGGGCTCCGGGGACCCAAGAGAGGTTCAAACTCAGGAGTGCACCAGCTCTCCAACCTTGCTCACTCTCACTATTCTACGGCGATGCTCCAGCGTGCTTGAGCTTTGGGGGAAGGAGCAAAGAACACACGACCTACCCAGGTTCGGGCCACCTCGTGGTGTAAAACCCTACTCCTGCTTGTCTAAAATTGCATAGTGGTAGCCAGGGAATACAATGTCTCTCCCTATAATTATTGCCTCCTCCCTTTGTATCAGGCCTCGGCCCTCTTCTCCCAAAAATATACCGGAGGGAAGGGTCACTACAACGGCCATCTTTTAAAGGGGATAGGACTGTAACCCCTCTGACGAAAGTAGTCTCCGCCTGCTAAAGTTTCTCGTCGTGGTGCGTTGGTGGGATTGGCGATGACGTCCACCCTGCCAGGCTCTCCCCCGCAGTCTTCTTTCACCAAAGAAGAAACCTTTGAGACTGCCCTTAGGACCGACGGACTGGCTATCTCACCTTATCACCAAAGGGGGAATCCTCCACACTCGAGTTTGCTAGCGCGGCCCTTGGCCCCACCATGCTTAGTGTGCGTCAGCCATGTGGCCACGCATGGCGGTAGGGCCCCGTCAGACCGGCTCCAGCGGAGCCGCCTTACCAAGGCCTCGGGAGGCTGCCCAGTGAGGGGGCCTCGAGGGGCCTCAGAAGACTATTCGTCGTATGCCTAAGGAGGCACGGCCTCTCGTTAGGGCCCGAACCTCGAAGCCCATTGGTGACCCCCTCAGGTTCTCGAGGCAGGCGCCGCGCCCTGGGCCGTGGGTAGATGGGCCTGGGTACCCCAGACAGGAGCCTTGGGGTCAAGTGAGGCGGTCCAAGCGTCAGCACTGTGAACCATCAAGTCAGTTGGCCACAGGTCACTCGGAAGGAAAGATCACAAAATATCAACAAGACGACATATTGAGAACTTACTTCGAGGTCACGGGCACCTGCTCGTTTATGCGCGGTAGAGCGGCCTTCCAGGGCTTAACCGTTGTGACTTTCGGTTGCTACGCCACCTTCTCGGGCAGCTCGGCAGCCGCGCCTCATGTGCACTTGGAGGTATGCGTTGGAGGAGCTGGGGCGGCTGGTCGGGCAATGACTGACCCTTTGCCGCGAGCATTTGGGTCTTGCCGCACCTTCGTGCGGCTCTCCGTCGGAACGGGGACGACTCGGCTTCATCCCCATCCTCGGACTCGAGATACTCGTCTGATTCCTTGTCGCCGTCGTCGTCTCCATTCGACGCCTACTTGTCAGGACCCCGATCCTTAGCCATACAAGTCTAGCATGTGACACATCATATCACTTTGCGGCCTCACGCATGGTAATCCCCAGGGATGGCACCTTACCTTGGCCGGGACCGTTTGCGCCTTTTGGCTCACATATATGAATATGTCGCTAGCAATCATATGTCAAAGAACCCGGGTCGACATGACTAGTGATAGACCCACGTGGCACAACCGTACAGGGACAGTCATACATAACCCAGTAGTGCAGGTGTCGGTCATCAACGTGTGTAGATGACTCGTAGCAAGCTACATGGAGTCCATTACACCGCGTGATATTTCCCGAAGGGACAGACACAACATCAAAGAAGGATACATGCTAGTCAATCAATGTGTCTGGAGCAGTAGCAAGCTACCAGGGCTCAACGGAAGCACAAAGAGGCATTTCCCTGTAAGAGGGCTAATCCCACACATACCAATGCATTTCAAACATACACACATTATGCACGATATGCATAGATACAACATGGCATCACAACATAACTCCATGACTCAAGTATTTACTAAAGACTCATAAGAGCCAACATAGTGTGGTATTACAAACAGGGGTGACATGACCCAACCCTCAAGTCATACAAGCATCAAGCGGAAGCAAAACATGTATGGGTATAGACATCCACTAAACGTGGTTGGAGGAGCCTAAAAAGCTACAACGACCCTACCAAAGGAGCCAGACCTCTGTCTGGGATTCCCAAGCTAATCCGGTCAACATCGAACTTCTCGTCGTAAGTACCACTAATGAGACTGACATCTCCTCTACAAAAACATAAATTAGGCAACCGTGAGTACAAAGGTACTCAGCAAGACTTACATCAGAACTATCTACATATGCATCAGTATCAATGAAGGCGGTTGTGGAGTTTATTGCAGCAAGCCAGCTTTGACTCTTGGCTAACCTGTACTACGACTACAAGTACTATCTTTGAGGTGGGATAGCGCACACGAGTCCACATATTCACCAACTCAATACACCACTATGGATCCACTCCCATCTTCCTACGAGAAGGCCATCCATAGCACTCGCGCTTATCTTGCGCATTTTAGAGTATCCATTTCAAATTCTCTATGTACCACATAAGTTTTCCAAGTAGTCCATATCCGAGGACGCGGCTATTCGAATAGATTCATAACCCTGCAGGGGTGCACTTCTTCACACATACTCTCACCACTTATCGCCATGTGCATGTAAAAAGGCACCTCGGCAACCTTCAAGCGGAAGCCCAGCGAGGGAGTTGGCCATGACCGTTAATCACACAAGACCCTATTCCAGGTTTATCACCTATTTGAGACTGAACCTGCAAGGAAGTCCGGCCGAAGTTTCCTCTACGGCCCCAAACGATGTGCGCAGGGTTCCACAAGTCCACCATCCGGGTGACACTTGGTACACCGTGCCATGTGCATCTACCGCATCGTAGCCCACCCCGTCGGGCAGCGCTAAGCATGGCCGCCAGTACTTTTCCTACAAACAACAGAAACTAGTTGCAACTCCTAGACAGAGATCTAGGCGGTTAATAATCCGAGAGGGGTCGAGTTGCCGGAACCCAATGTGTGGTAGTATCTTGTCTTGGATAACATACACATAACTCAGTTCTTAAGGACGGGGCCAATGAGACAACCCGCCATGTACTGCTACATGGCCTCTCATCGCTACCTTTACCAAATCGTGTTCACACACTTAGCTCTCACACAGTAGGACATGAACACATCAATTCTAATTCATCGCCCAAATGGATCAGACCCGAAACGACTTTAAGCATAGCAGGCACAGTAAGCAGGCATGGATGAGTAAGCACAACAAGGCTCAAGCAGTTGCTACTCATGCTAAGTGGTTTCAACTATTTACTGTGACAAGGACAGGTCATGCAAAGGAATGGGTTCAACTATCGAGAACATATAACAGTTGAATCGTTGTTGCCCTAATGCAGTAAAAGAGAGAAGGAGCGAGAGAGTAGGATATTATCAGGATGCTCAAGGGGGGTTTCTTGCCTGACACTTATGAAGATAACAATGAGTCTTCATCGGTGACAACGATCTCAACGTAGGAACCATCGTCTACCGGGAAGGAACACCACCGACAAAACAGGAATGGAACACATTCAATGCAATGCAACAAACATGATGTATGATATGGCATGTTAAAGCATTGAATTGACCTAGTGCAATAGATAGTCATATTAAGTGAAGTGGAATTCAGATATATACAAATTCCAACTCCAACACTATTTATTAAATTATCCTAATCGTGAAATGTCCTACTTGGTGATTTTAACTTGCTCAAACATGCATGAACATGGCATAAACAGATTCCTTGTATTTTTCTGATCATTTTTCATATATAATTTATTTCCATCTGAGTTAAGGTTGAATTACTATGATTTTTAGAAGTTTTGAACATTTTTTGTAATTAATAAATCATTTCTTTAATTGTTTTAATTCCAGAATTATTTACTGCATCAGCCTTGTGTCAGGGTGACGTCAGTGGTCAACAGACATGGCCTGGGTCAAACCTGACTAGTGGACCCAGGTCAGCCACAGAGGCTGACCTGTGGGCCCAGGTCAACCCTCACGTTGCCAGGTCAAAACTGACCTGTGGGGCCCTACAGTCAGTCACACGGGAGTTAAAACTGGGTTACTTAATTTCTAAACAATTTTCTTAACAGGGCTAGGGCCATTGTCATTGGCTAGGCTTGATCTAATTAGAGTAATTACTGCTAACTAATGGCGGCCACGTCAACTCGCCAGCGGTTGAACGCTGAGGACCATCCGCGCCGGCGAAGGTGCTCGGAAATGGGCCATAGGCCACGGTTTGGGGCGCAGTTGGGCTGTACAGAACGCACATGCTAGTGCGCATCCAACGTAGCAAAAGACAGCAGCTGGGGTGCACTGCATCGACGGCGGCGACGGCGGCCGGAGCACGGGGTTAACGGCGACGATGATGTGGTGCACTATGGGTTGCACGGGTGGGTGCGTTGGCTCCCTGGGAACGTGCTGAGCACGCCTGCGTGCTCAGACACGAGTTGCAGCTACTATTGCCACGGCGGCGACATGGCCGGTGGGGCAAAGCTCTCCGGTGTGGCGGCTGGGCTAGCTAGGGGCGGCAATCGAGCGTGGGGAGAGCGGGGGTAGGAGGAGAATCTCACAGGGATGCGGACGGGCTAGTCAGCGGGCTTAGGGAGGCTCTCCTTATGACGAATTGAACAACAGTGGCTGGCGGATCCTGAGGAAGAAGACGACCCAATGGCGGCGACACAGGGCTCCCGGCGATGCTTGGCTCGGTGGAGCTGATGAAGAAGACACGGAGAAGCTCCTGGGCGCGGTGGCTCGACGAAACGTGGCCGGTAACTGTGGGGACGACTAGTGGCGGCCGGCGGGGCGTTCGGCCATGTGCGAGAGAGAGAGCCAGAGGGGGAAGGAGAGTGCAGGGAGGGAGAGGATGAGCTCTAGGGGGTCCAGGCGTCCTCTACGCAGGATAAGGACGCACGAGGGCTCGCCAGCGCGAAGCAGGAGCTGGCGCGGCCGGCGTTGTGTGCTGTCTCGCCTCTGCCTACTGGCAGAGGTTGAAGACGATTGGCACACAGGCCAGTTGGGCCGGCTGGGCTGATAGGTAGAAGGGCCAGGTAAGTTTCTCTGCCTTTTCTTTTATCTGTTTTCTATTTTCTGTGATAAGTTTTGATTTAATAAAAATACTAAATCATTTTCATAATTCCTGCAATTATTTATGGGCACTTTTTAGATTATTCCAAAAGCCCTCAAGAGTTTTCAGAAATTTTGGAGCACTTAAATTATATATAGTAAATAAATGCCCCAATTCAAATACAGTATGCATTAATTCAACAATCCAAAATAGTTAGAAAAAATATCCATCACCTCTGGTTGTTGTTTTCAGCATTAACCAGAAGTCATGAATATTTTCTTATGGCCACTTTGGGTTCTTTGAAAAGTTTTAAAGTTGAACCCTTGTTTAATTTATTATCTGCTAGGGTTTGATCACCCCCCAGTTCCAATTCATTTGAATTTTAACATGATGCATGGATGCCACTGATGCAACTAATATGATTACTTGCAAACAAATTCTAGGGTTGTGACAACTCACCCCCACTAAACAAGAATCTCGTCCCGAGATTCAGGCGTAGGGTAAGAGGGAGAGGGGACACTAGCAATTACAAACTCCACAATCCAATTGCCCTTCTCGAAGATGTTAAACCACTGCATCATGTTGATCTTGATATCTTTGCTTTTGAGATCTTCACCCAAACGTGACGAAGGGAACAGGAAAACCCTACAAGAGTCGATCTTCTCGAAGATCAAGCAACTCATGATGAACTCATAGAATGAGACGTATGAATGTCTCCTAAGCTGAGACACAAAACACATCAAGAACGACGGAATGAGGCAGATGACGGAGGTGCAAGGGGTAGGCAACAATTCCACGCTTAAATAAGATGGTAGATGGGTTTCAACGTAGCGAGGAAATAATTGCCATGATACCATAACGGGGCACCTCAGGAAGGTGACTCGTAGAGTTATTTCCTTAAGTGGCAGAAAGAATTACTTTTGATGTAGAGATCATTGAAACTCTTCGTACCAGGTTAAGGCAATTCACAAACGATCGTTTGAAGGAATTCGAAAGAATGGCATACTCAGTCTGGAATGGAAACTAGAGTTATAGGGAAACTCGGCAAATGGTAGGCACATTCCAATTGATACCAAGGATATAACCCAGTGTACGAGCATGCTCTCAAGAACTTGAGCAATTCCATATTCATCAGGGTTTTACCAACATCCATGCCAAGGAGTTTGCCCACACCTCATACCACCATGATGAATAGCAATGGAGGATGCAGATACAAAGGAAGACAACACTTTCTCAGATTTCACCTTAGCTATACAAAGGGAACGAAATCTGGATGATCGACCGAGAAACATCTAGCACTCCGCTTCTAATGTTCTCCTTGAATTAATAGGGTAACCAAACTATACACAGCTTGGTATCTAGAACATCAAGTAAAGGTCGGACTTCGGGGAATCCAAGGGTCCATGAGGAACAACTTCTAAAATAGGTCATACGAAGTCCTCATGGGGAAGTGGCCAAGTTGCTGAATGAAGAAACTATAATAATAGGTCTTCCAGCTAGGTGTGTTGGCCACAACATCCACCTTATCGGGTTACAGAGAGACCAATATTATAATTCTTGGGAAATGTTCCAACCATCATATCTGCCCGAGATTCAGAACTAGTGGGTGATAGGATACTTCAGACTCAGCATGTCTTAAAAGGAAGGTTTGCAACACAAATCAACGAGATATCGTTGCAAGATTCTCGAGAAATGAGCTACGAAAGCCAACTCCAAAACATGAGCTGGATTGCAAGATACATGTGAACACACTGTCCAAGACAATTGTGAACACATGGAAATCTTACAGCAAAACACTACCGAGTTCTCGGTGGGAACCATCATTGGAGGTAGCAAAGTATTGTGCGCGTCCGTCAGGGCCCTTCAGGATTAACACTTAACTTCCTTTCCTTGAACAAATCAACAATTGGCTTGGTATGCTAGGGAATGCATATGGGTTTGAGGTTGCAAAGCTATCAAAACATAACATACTTCGCACATGCATGACTGACTTGGGGATGATTCCAGAGGGAGCAAAATAACTTTTCTCGAATTCACGGCGGCAACTTGCATCAATTGCACATGAACCGAGAGGAAGTCACTTCTTACACCTAACATATACCTCATGTACGGAACACGAAGGTATTGCCTACAAAAGTTTCCAACACTAGCCCGAGATTTTTCATGAACATTAAACTAGTGTTGGAAACTTTTGTAGGCAATACCTTCGTGTTCAACAACATCCTCATCTTCTCCATGATTTTGATGAACATTAAGCTAGTGTTGGAAACTTTTGTAGGCAATACCTTCGTGTTCAACAACAACTCATCATGATTTCCATGAAAATGGCATTCCATAACTATGTGAACAAGGTGATATCATTGGTCAGACCAAAAGATATAGCGGTGTATGCTCGAGGGATCGACCACGAGTATGACAACATTAGGAAAATCTTTGGTTCTGAGTTGATTTGACGATAGCCCACTCTCAAATCAAAGATTGGACAAGATAATAGATGCAACCATTGATCACGAGGATCAACCGATGAAGATATCATCTTTCTTCAACACACACATACAAGCGCAATCGAATATGATGCATGTTATGCATGACATGGCAAGCCAAAAATCAACTTCTACACATTAAGTGAAGCTCAATTTGCATATTGAAAAAACTCCATATTCGAATATTTAGTTCACTCTCGTTTAGGTACACGACAATATTAAATGTTGTTAAACATGGCAAGAGGTGAAGCATAAGTAAACTACACATCTAGGCAAGTTTAAATGAGGCCGGAAACAACATATAGCATTTCCGAAACGACCCCATATGTTAATTTCAAAATTGGTCCAGATCTGAACTAATCATGTTTTGTATTTGTTAAACAGGAAAATAAAGTATACCACGCAATTCTACACATCATTCTAGTCGATTTACATATATAGAACATCTCAAACGGAGCTACGGTCTAAAACATATGCCCTTCACAAGATGAACATGACATGAATGCAAAATGCATGAAAATGACAACCACAAACATTTCAAATCATGAATGCAGCAATATATTATGATACTAAATAAAAATCTAAGCAAGTTACATATATGGCATGCCCAAAACGGAGCTACGGTTCAACCACAACAACCAACACAAGTTTTAGTTCAAATCTGTCCAAAACAGCAAGATAGCATATTGCACACATGAAAAAAACAAGCTACAAAAATCTAAAATGCACAAACTAAGCATGGGGCAGTAGCATATAACACCCACTTCATTTAATCTTCACATGTCATACTCAAAATAGTTATGGAACACATGGTAGGAAGCTCACAACATGGCAACAAAATATAGCAGATTAGGACTTAGTGAAATTCACAGTTTTTAGCATAGCAGATTTTCACGAAGGCATATTGGCAGCAGTAAAACTATATGCTACAGGTCATATATTGGCATGAAACTTAACAGCATCGTAGTAGACATGATGCACTACAATTCATTCCATGGTGGCAAGGTCTAATTATGCATAGAATCATGGCTAGCATCATCACAACATGGCATTTTGAAGAAAACAGATTCTCAGACTTAGTGAAAATTAGAGTAGACATGTGCAGCAGTTTTTTAACAGATTGACATATTGGTCAACAGAATTAATTATGATGCTAAACCTATTCATGCAAACTATTGGCACAACATGATAGGCAACAACATGCTTAACAAAAGACACCTTGGTGGCAACCACAAAAGACTCCTAGATCAATAGCAAATCACATGGCAACAAGGCAACAAAATAACAGATTTCAGACTTAGAAATATTTTGGACCCTCAAAACATCAGATTTTTATGGCATGTTGGCAACAAGAAAATAACACCTAAACATGCATTTCTATAGCAACCAAAAATACCAGGGCCTAACACACATGACCAAGGGCATATCTCATGTTTGCAACTATTCCAAAATATGCATGGATTAATTCACACGAATTAAACAAAAGGGCATCATAGCTAAAATGACATGCACACAAAAAATGCTCAAATAACAAAACTAATTGCGCTGATAAATTCTATGGATTTTTCTACCCCACAATCATATATAACTAGATGATACCCCGCGCGTTGCTGCGGGAATTTCTAGTATTACATATGAATAAGATTTATAGTGAGTGATGATATAGAAACCTTTATAGAATTTGCAGCTTTAAATATATTTTTTGAACGTTTTATGGAATGATATGAGAAGTCCGTTTCCTAAAAAAATCAAAAGAAAAAAATGTGTATTGCTCTCATTAGAATGCATCACTAACATGGAATAGAAGGACTGTATGGTTGAGATGCAACCTAATACCCATTTGAGAGAATAACCAAAGGTGTACAAAATGGCATGATTCCTGAGTAGGACAACATATACACTCCATTTAGTCACACCTTTTTTTCAATAGGCTTTCAGCCAGCATAGAACAATTAAACCAAATGATGATCAAAACTGGACATACTTGATCCTCTCTGCAAGGTTGTACTGTTTAGGCTACGAGTGTCATCAAACCAGAACAATCATATAATGATATTGTGACCACATAGAAGAGTTACTCTTACAGTTGTCAAGAGATGCTATAGGTTTTAAGACATAATATCCCAAGTGCTTAGCTTACAGAAAATAGTTTGATTGTAATTATACGTGCACATGCTTGAAGCTAAACATCAGTTAATGTTCCAGCATCTATCTCCAAACCAAAAACACATCAGATAAAAAATAATTAGAGCACCTTGCCTCCTTTTGGATGAAATGCACGTGCCTTCGGATGCCAAGCAACGATCAGACAAAACCTTCTGTTTTGAACACCTGCAGTAGAAGAACGACAATGGTACCACTCAAGTATTAGATCGATCTCATGTCACTGTGGAATACTACTGCCATGAAAGAACATATTAAAGATGAATTGCACTATGTCATATGCTCTGATTCTACAAATCATAGGAAAGCAACAAAAAAATTCATACTAATGCGTGTGTGAGAGAGAGATGCAGTATTGTAGTTGCAGGTAGTACATCATAAGTTTCATTTGTTTATTCCTTCAAGAAGAATACAAAAACTAAATATTTTTTCACCATCTAGTGCATCTAATCAAAACGAACCAGATCGGAGAGATGAGCATGATCCATCATATCTCGACAACGTAGGTGACAGAGGCAGACCGGACATGCTGACGTGGAGGTGGTGGCTACGGAACAAAGCTTCATTTTCTAAAAATTAGGCTTCCTAGTACCACACACAAACAGAGCTTCCAACTGAAGCTAACTAGAAAAGTTCGCCCAGATCTAAGGATATACTCGAGGAGAGCCCCCACCTTTGGTGCAGTTGATGTTAGAGGAGGACGCCGACGGTGGCAAGTGTTTCCCACCGGGAGCTCTAATCGACGCCGGGCTGTGTGGCTTGGGGCAGCGAAGCCTACGGGGCTCGATTCATTGGCGATGGCGTCAGGGCTCGGTGAAATGGCGAAGGTTACAGGGGCCTGGGTAGGCAGCAGCGCGCAGGTCTCCGGCAGTGATGACTCACGAAGGCTCGCCATCAACGCCACCATCGCTCTTGAGGGAGTATTGTTGAACTGAATCCAAACATAAGACCAAGGGGTTGATTTATTTGTGCGAGTGGAACCGGACGTAGAAGATGAAGAGAAAGGGAAACGGAGGAGACGGAATAGAAGGAAAGTATAGTGGAGATGATAACGCGCCCGAAAATAAATGTTACGGCTGGAACCGGGAAGGGAATAAAATCCTCCGTCAATTCGTCCATGATTAACTGCATGCATGGGTTTAGGCAATGGTAATTAATTGCACCGAATTAAGTGGAGACATGCATGTGCGTGGATGTAACTGGTTGCGTGCTTGCTTGCGGCACTAAATTCTCTTTCACGTTGATTTTTGTCGTTCGCCCATAGTAACTCGCTGGCCTCACGCGTGCATGCATGCAGTTCTCGCTCACGCAGATCGCGGCTGCGTGGCCAGTGCTCGGCTAGTCAATCAGACAGATTGGCTGGTCTGTGCAAACTTAACGCTGACATGGCATGTAGCTGATTAGGACAATGTGCATGTTGAGAGAATTGGTAGTAGAAGGGATCAACTTCTTAAGAATGTAAGATATGCATAGGTTCATGTAGGAAAATATGTCACAATTAATTAGGCAAGTTTATGGCATAAACCTATTAGCAAACATATGTATGCAAAATAAATGCAACCAACACATGAAATATTTTTAGCATGCATGAAAAAGGCCTATAAAAATGCTACACATTTTACATGCAAGGTTTTATTAATTCGGATGTATGACTAATTACTTATGCGCGATGAAAAACATGACATTTATGCAAACTCCAAGAAAATAGCATGTTAAACATTTTAAAACATGGATGAATGTGGCATATTACGAATCTACACAAAATTCTACACGTTTTACATATATAAAACATTTGGATATGATGCACAGTTTATTAATTATAGACACTTTAAAAACATGGCTTTTCTGTAATTATAAAATGCACTGTATAATTGACAAATTTGCATGACATAAAAAAAACGTTATTGGGCCGAAACAGAATCTACACAGGCTAGCAGGCATGAGCACAACATACTAAGATGCGTGCGGGGGCGCTGGATAGGACGGGGCGCTCACCTATGGCCAACGGGCCGGTCGGTGGGGTGGCTTGGGCGCTGGAGGATCGCGGGGCTGGGCCTTGGCTCGGGGAGGCCGGCCCAAGCGGCTGGGGCGAGCGAGGCCGGTGCTGCTGGCCCACGCACCACGCGAGCGAGGCGAGCGCGACCCCATCGAGCGAACGGCCGGCTGGCGCAGGAACAGCATCGCAGCGGCGGGATCTGGCCGGGAAGGTCCGTGGCTGAAGGAGGTCGACCGGATCTGGCGAAGCCCGTGGCCACCGGCGCGCTTCAAGGGCGACGGCGCTGCTGCTTGAGTCCACGGCGGCTCCTGGGCAGGTCTCATGTGGCGGCGGCGCTGTCCCACAGAGAGAGATAGCGAGAGATTAGGGAACGAGAGAGGAAGCAGGGAGGAAGGGGAGGAGAAGCAGGGCGAGGGGGCTCGACCAGTGGTCGCCGGCGGCGGGGCTGGGCTGCTCCGGCGGCTCGGTCGCTGGCCGGTGCGGTGAGGCGGCGGGGAGGGCAGAGGAGATCGGCTTCGCCGATCCAGATCGGGAGCGGGCGACGGCGGTTCGGTTTCGGGCCCGGACGGGCCAGAGCTGGGCTTGGTGGGCCCGCGCGATGGAGGGGGTGGAGCTGGCGGCTGTGGGTTGGGGAGGCTGGCGGCTGCACGGAAAACGAGGCAAGGCTAGGGTTTTCCAAAATAAGCATGCTATGGCGTCTATTTATAGCAGGGGAGGTTAGGGGTTAGGGTTTTAGTTCGTTTTCGGACCGTTTGATCACGATCGAACGGTCCGGAAGCGGAGGGATTGCTAGGTGGGCTGCGTTGGGCCGTGTAGACGGGGTTGGTGGAGATAAGAGGGAATGTTGCGGCCCGTGACACGAGTTTTAAAACACCGACCGTCCGACGAATAAACCGATGACGGTACTACTACGGTTGATCGTTGGGGTATCAAACGACCTCTGATTGCGACGAAATTTGGCAGGCGGCCTACCTACAATATAATAAGACCGCTCGCCAAGTTTCAACCCAATCCGAGAATATTTTCCACGCGCCTTTGAAAACATTTTTTAAACGATGCCGCGGGCGCGTGCGAGTGTGGTTGGTCTCGAAACGATCGACGACACGAACGGAGAGAACCAACAGCTACGAACGGATGCAAGTTTTCGAAAACGAGTGACGATGCTATGCAGATGATGCGAATGATGTGATGATGAATGCAACAACCGACCGGATCACACGACGACAATGGAAAAAAAAGGGAATCTTCTATAGCGTCGGTCCCGGGCTGTTACACGCGATTCTCGAGAGCCCCCCTTTGACGCGCAAGCAGCTCTCGTGAAGAGGAATCCTATGCATGGAAACCGTTCTTGGAGCGCCACGCACTTGCCAGCTTATACTTGGGTGTCGCGCGAGGAGACTAGACACCAAGGACCTCAGGAGGTGACGTGCATGGGAGAAGGCCCGCGAGACAGAGCTCGATCGCTTGGATTTATCAGTGCTGCAGGGACGAACCCGAGCACACGCTCCATGTCCAGCCCCCGCTCACGCGAGGTACAAGGGGAAACTGGGGAGTGTGGAGCTCAGTCAATCATCCACCAGCGCGGAGCATGGGGCTTCCACTGGGCATGGGCGGGAGTCCTCCCGAGGCCGAGGGTCGGTCTTTCGGGAGGCTCCGGGGCGTGTACAGCCCCAGCCTCATTATTACGTGAGAGGGTCATGGGCGGCGATTTAAAAGAGGTGTCGGACACCCCAGGCACATGGCTCAGGAGCTCCTTCCTCAGTTCTTCAGGCGGGTTGCACCTCACTTTTGACGCGGTTGCGTGCACTTGAAACCTGTGGCACGGGGGGCGACGCGCGTTGGGTGGCCGTCCCGAGGCCACCACACGAAGAGGTTCGACACCGAGGACCCCAGGAGGTGACGTGTACGGGAGCAGCCCGTCAGACAGAGCTCAGTCACTCGGGTTTAGAGAAGCTGCAGGGACATACCCGAGCACAGACGCCGTGTCGGGTTCCTTCATGAGATGAGCAAGGGAAAAACACCCGATGCATGGCGCCCGAGGTGACGAAACACCCAGCTGACAATCATACATATCAAGCTGTGCCCTTACTCGCCTACTCTCGGCAATCCCCCAAGGGGAGAGACACCAAGGACCTCAGGAGGTGACGTGCATGGGAGCGGGCCCACGAGACAGAGCTCGATCGCTTGGATTTATCAACGCTGCAGGGACGCACCCGAGCATAGACACCATGTCTACACCAACCAGAGGATATTCGAAAGAAGGGTCGCGGGAGCGCGGTGATTTAAAGTGGTGGCGAGACACCGAGCACTAGGCTTAAGACAACAACATAAACTACGAAAGGGATAACAAGGTTCGCTACACATCCAAAAAGTGAGAATGCTGCAGGGACGGACCCGTGCCAGCCAGAGGGATTGTGGCCCGAAGGGTGCCCTCAATTTGAACAGAACAAAAAATCACCTGGCGATTTTGCTGCTGCGGAAGCGTCTGGTCGTCCCGCCGGTCGTGCCGCAGAGGTCAGCCCCT
This sequence comes from Elymus sibiricus, assembly GCA_039707655.1. Lineage (NCBI taxonomy): Eukaryota > Viridiplantae > Streptophyta > Magnoliopsida > Poales > Poaceae > Elymus > Elymus sibiricus. Next base: position 225,483,297 of record CM077665.1, on the reverse strand, counting down.
CAGGGGCCCGCCGGCTCCGGAGGTCCTGGAGGCTCGCAGTGTGGCACCCCGATAGAGGGCCGACGCACGCCAGCCCCAGGATAAGACCTGGCGCACGTCAAAGACATGATACAGCAATTCCAGGCACAAAAATGGCTTTATTAATATAATGGAGTATTACAATACTGTTGCTTACAACAATATGCATAGCTCCAAGTCTACTAAAGGGTATCAGAGGTCTTGGTTCCGCGGCATCGACGTCTCTGGCTGGGCTCCATAACGCACAGGACTGACTAGGTTATGATCTAGCACGATGGATCTTCTCCTGCAACTGGCCACGTGCAAGGCCAGGTGAGTACTTTGAATGTACTCGCAAGACAACTAAATACATAGCAACCAAACAAGCAGATGACAAAGCAAGCCCTATGCTATGCATTAATTAATCCTAAACATAGCATGGAATTAACAGGAAAACACGGAACAAGCATGGCATAACATGGATCAGACCTATAATCTACATAGCATAGCAATGATCACACTAGGTACTTCAAGTGCTTACTGATACCGAGGGTCAACTTACTCTCTTCTGGGTTGTCCCACAACCCTCGAAATACTCATGATCCAACCTGACTGACTCAAATCCAATCCACATCATGTGGTTATCCGACCACTCATCATATAGCCATTCCTTGACTAACATATCATATACCTGACATCATTTGATGTCTACCCAAGATGAGTTCTTCCATCATTGTTATCATTATTACGGTTAACCACCTAGTGAGGTCTGGACGGGCTGTCCAATACCGTGGACTCGGCTATTCGAATAGATTTTGACACTCTGCAGAGGTTGCGCACTTTACCCACACCATGAAGCACCTGGCCTTGTGATTCCACTCGGGTGGACCAGCTTTGCTTCAATAGAACTTGCCTGACCCGTGACTCTCTCATCGTACCACCGGCATTCATCCTTCCCCAGAGGCCTGCCTTGGGTGGCCCCTATGTCCTCATGACACCTGCCACCGTCGTGGCCAAACTATCTGTCCCAAATGGGGATCAGACTGTCCCAAACGGGGACCGCGCGCAAACAAACAAACAACTGGGCTCACAAGGTTATCGCCGCCTACCGGGCCAGGGCAGCGCGCGCGCATAACCTTCCCTCTTTGGTGGTACCGGTGAAAGATCACGCTGTCAGGCCAAGTCAAGGCCGTCCCATATCAGCAAATGTGGTTTCACGGGTAAGCCCGGACAGGTGACTCAAGAACAACCAACTAGATTCATTTAATTCAACTCTTCATATCCACAAACTGCTGGATGAAACCCAAAATAAACATAGATAGTAATCTCTTAATCCAACTCAACATATCGACAATTATAAGTGCTAACATAGCAAGATCATGGTACTGATAGTCATAGCATGAGATCGTCCATAGTGCTAACATGACTATGTCATTAGCAATGGCATTACGAAAACAGGACAGGCCATTCTATGAAAGGTGATGCTAGTATCTAAGATCGATGTCATCACATGTGTATGCAAATGCAGACTAACAGGTAATAGATAAACACACACAGGGTGCAAGCAAAGTCATCACGCAAGTCCGGAGCTCATGGTAAGAGGTTGGCTTGCCTGAGGGTCGACAAATACGTTGGGAGGAAGAGCAATCACCTCGCGGAAGAATTCGCCAGAAAGGGTTCTCTCTCAGAGGGCTCGATCGGAGGGCAAGGGCAAAATGGTTATTTTCACCGTGTGAAAATATTATGAACATGGTACTATCTGAACGGGCTCGACGAGACGAAAGCGTGGGCGCTGGTTTTACCTCGATCGGAGCTACGGTTGCAAAGATATAAGCGTTTAAGCACCAGGGACCAATCTGTAAAAACAATTGCTACAAACAGGTCCCTGGGGCTAAAACAGAAAGCGCCTTCGGGCCGAGTACGCTTCCTGCACTAGAAAGCACTTTCTAGCCGAAGTGGTTGGAAAGTACGCTTTCCAGAAGCGAAAGCGTATTCATGAAAATACGCTTTCACTTAAAAACGCGCGTGCCCGGGTTGACTCTCTCACTCTCTCGCTGACGGGCGGGGCCCGCCTTAGCCTCTCTCTCTCTCCTCCCTCCGGCCGTCTTCAAGCTCGACCGGGGCAGGGACAGGGGCAGCCGGCCGCCGGCGTCGCGGTCACCTCGCCGCACCAGGGGGCCGGCCGGCGAGCTCTCTAGCACCAGCGTGCCGCGCCACGCCCGAGGGTGGTCTCGAGGCCACCGGCAGTGGGCTGCAGCGCCGTCGCCACTGGCCGGGGCGCGGTGGCCGACGGGCGCTTGCGGTGCCGCCGCCGCAGCGCTTCCCCGGAGAAGCTGAGGATGGCGGCGGCCCTGCGAGCTCCTGGGGGCGCTCTGCCCGTGGATAGAAGAGAGGGGGAGGCCCACGAAGCTGGAATCGCCGCGGAGGTCCGGCGGCGGCCTTCGGCCATGGGCGAGGGAGAGAGCTCCACGAGCTCGAGGGGATGGGGCTGGGGTTGCTGGCTGGGAGGAGGACTCGAGGGCGCCTTATATAGCCGCGGGGAAGGCTCGGGAAGGAGGGGGACGACAGCCGGAGCTTCGGGATGGCGACCGGAGCTTCGGGACGACGGCAGAGGCGGCCACACCTAGAGGACAAGGGGGAGAGAGCTCCAGAGGGTTCACGCGCGTGATGGGGAGCTCCTAGACGCTCCTGGACAGGCTGGAGCTCGCTGGAGAGGTGCTCCCGACGATTCTGGCTTACATGGCGCGATTTTGGCACGCTCTGGTCGTGGTCACCATGTGGCCACGGCGTTGCCACGCAGCACACGAGGCCAAAAGATGTCTAGGGTCTTCTCCTTCCTATCCTGAGTTGACCTATGCAGCTGAATGACAATAGAGAGGCCTGAGGTGACTGTTCCAAGGTCAAATAGTTGCGAACAGCAACCTGTTTGTGCTGTGGTGTGGCCACCATAGTGCACCTCTTGGCTTGATATCTGGCATGGGTCAATCATCTACTAAGGTCACTAACTTGGCAAAGTCTCAACTCAAATGAGCGAAGATAACTAGCACTTCCTTTGTAACCTGGCAATCTGACCAGAAATGAAGAAGACGATGCTGGGGTCAAATGGCTAGATGGACTGGGATGATTTTTGGTGTAGAGTGATGATTTAGTCATGAGAGATAGCTGAACAAGTTTTAGATCAAATTGATCATCTATGATGGTACTTCCTTCACAGAGATGTAATCTGGTCAGAAACTTGGGAAAATTATAGGAAAAGATTGGTTTGGAGAGTTGAGCTGATTTTTGGTTTATAGTAGTAATATATCAATATACACTACCCTGCCAAATTTCAGCTCAATTGAATCAAGCAATCAAGCACTTCTTTTACAAAGTGCTAGACTAGACAGGAATAGAAATCAGATTGTTCTGAGGAATTGGCTAGATGAAAATGACTCATATTTGGAGGAGACCAATTATTTAGGCATATGGAGTCACTGTAAAAATTGTATACCATTTGCATAAGTAGAAATGATACTTCCTTCACAGTTCTCCAATCTAGACAGAAACTTGGCAAATTTGCTGAGGAAAATTTACTAGATGGAATGCGCTAATTTTTGGTGTCCAAGGTTAATTTATCACCATGAATCACCCTGCAAAATTTTAGCCCAAGGAGATCAAGGAATCATGCACTTCCTTTGCAAATGGGAAATCTGGACAGAATTTGCAAATGGAAGTGGTGCTCAAAATTTGAATTGAGGATCTTGATATTTGGATGGAAATGGAGAAGATATGGATATGAGAAGCTCCACAAATTATTTGGGATTTTTCCTAGCTACCAAAATGGTAGTTCCTTTGGAAAGGCCCCAAATTGAGATATTGGCTTCAAATAGGAAAATGCAATTTCCCCTATTTAATTATGGCCAATATTTTTGTGAGAGCTCAATATGATCACAAAGAATATCTCCACAAGTTTTCATGAGCTTTGGAGATGGATAGGTATTTTCCTGAATTTAATTCCTTAGAAAGACAGAAAAAGGAATTAATTCCAGATGAGAAATATTGCTTATGACTTGGCAATGTTTTTGCACATCTAGGGTTTATGAGGGAAGAAGGATCTCTGGAAATTTTGGGAGGATCAACTGGGCAAGGAAAATGATAGCTCCTTTGTAAACACAAAGGCAGGATTTCCAGTTCCAATATTTCGGAACTAGGGTTTGAATGAGATTCATGGTTTACTGATGGAGGTTTGGCTGGCACAAGAGCATGGGGAAGGCACTGAGAGGTTGGGGATAGACTGAATTCATCTGGTCACTTGCCAAATTCCAGAGGAAAAAATTCAGGAGAGAAAAGCTAGGAAGGAATAACAGCACAAAAATCGATAACCCGATTTTTGGGGTGTTACACGCGGGGCCTCGGTACCACGTGATAGCGGCGCAGAGTCTACTGGTACCGAGTGGCACGCAGCGCGGCCTGAGACGATCTTCCTCGAGGAGCGTGGCATCATCTTGGCATTCTTGATCTTGCCGGTCCTCGTCAAAGGTCTGCACTCTCGGTGACCCGTACGTGAGTTTCGTGGGGAGAATTGCTTCTGCACCAAAAACTAGGGAGAAGGGGGTCTCACTAGTGGCTCGATTTGGTGTCGTCCTGATCGACCAAAGAACCGTCTGGAGCTCATAAATCCAGCGCCCTTCCGTGCTTGTGCAGCTTGTCGAAAGTTCTCATCTTCCGGCGCTGCAACACTTCAGCATTTGCCCTTTCTACTTGCCCGTTGCTCCTGGCGTGAGCAATCAATGCGAAGCATACTTTGGTGCAAATGTCTTGGCAATACTACATGAAATGTTACTGGTGAATTGCGTGCTATTATCGGTGATGATCCTGTTGGGGACACCAAAATGGCAAATTATCCCTCTAAGAAATTTGACAGCCGCCTGCGCTGTTACCTTTCTCACCAGCCCCACTTCAGTCCACTTCGTGAACTTGTCTATTGCAATGAACAAGAACTCGAAGCCCCCGGTAGCACGGGGGAAGGGCCCGATGATGTTGAGACCCCAGACTGAAAAGGGCCAAGAGAGTGGTATGGTCTGAAGGGCTTGTGTTGGTTGATATGTTTGCTTGGCGTGGTACTGGCATGCTTCGCATGTCATCACTACTGCCAAACAGTCTTGAAGGGCCGTCGGCCAATAGAAACCTTGTCAGAATGCTTTTCAAACAAGGGCCCGTGAACCGATGTGGGAGCCGCAGATCCCTTCGCGTATCTCTGCCAACAGCTGACATCCTTCTTCCCGTGAGATGCATTTCAATTTCACACCATTCAGTCTCCTTTTCTATAAGGTGTTGTCCACAAACTGGTACATGCTCGACCGTCCGGTTACTCTTTTAGCTTCTTCCGGTTCCTCAGGAAGATCTCCGGTGTGGAGGTACTGGACTATCTGTTGTGCCCATGCTGGAGCCTAAGGCTCGACGACAAGGACTAAAGACGTTTCTTCCTCCACGGGTGTCCTAGCTTCTACGGCAAGGACCACCGGGTCTGCCAGAGCTCGGGGTCCGCCGACAGGCAGCTTGTCATTCCGGGCAACTTATCTTTGTACTTGAGCTCCTTTGCCCCTTCGCTCTATCTTCCCCTACCTGGCGCGCCAAAGATGTTGGGGTACGAAGATCTATGGGGCCGGCAAGGCCCCTTTCGTGGTTCGTCAAGGGAAATCCTATAACGCAAAGAGCATCACCGAGCCATGCACATGCTAGGGTTTAGACGGGTTCGGGCCACCGGAGCATAATACCCTACGTCCTATGTGGTTGCGGATTATTCGGGTTCACAATACAGGAGCGTCGCTGCCCGGCAAGGATGCACGGAGAGCGTCGCTACGCGTGTAAAAGGAATGGAGTATCCACCTCTCTAAAGGTAGCCATGGACCTCCTTTTATAATTCAAGGGGCTACCACAGTGGCTAATATGGTCTTTACATAGAGTAAAGAATGCATATCCCTCTGTTAAATCGCTAGCAGCAGCGATAGCGGGAAATACCTAACTCTAATGGACTAGGACAGGCGCATTGAATGCGTCATGAGGTGGCGCGCAGGCGATGTCTCCCAGCAAGGATTGCCTCTCGTTCTGTGTCGTTCGTCCTGCTACCTCTTATTCTTTTGTCACGCCATAGGACGGGTGTCATTAAAGCTCTGTTGTAATCCTAGTGAGCCGCCACGCACCCCGACCAACTCTACCTAAATGCCTGCCCGCTCGACACCTAGGCAATGTCGACAACCATCCTGGCGATGCAGAGTGATGGTTTGGCGGGCGGAGGTCTTGGCGGGTGCCTTATCAGTCGAGTCCTCCGGCAAGGAGGGCTTGCCGGTTCGCTCGGGCCATCGTATGAAGAGGCTTGGCGTCCAGATCCAGCCTGTCGGGGCCTTGCCGGTCCGAAGGCCGCTGTCGTCTGGTGCAGAAGTCAAGGTGGTAAGGGCCCCATTCTTTAGTACACCGACACCACGTGTCAGCGAACTGCTGGATTTTCAATTGCCTTAGGGGCATCTGCAACTTCCTCAGCTCGCCCACATTCCACAAGAAGTCCAACGCTACTGAAAATGAAGGCAATAGTTGGACGAGGCAAGAGACCAAAACTTCACAAGAAGCAAGTAGTCTTCAATGTTCCCTCGGCATCTGAAGATGACGAAGCTCACGATGAGGAACTTGCTGATATCATCAGCGATAGGCAACAGAAGGCTGCCATAGCTAACGGAAGCTCAGTACCACTTCTGCTTGATCCAAGGATCATCCTTGACTTCATCGACGTTGGGCAGAAGAATCCCAATACTCCTCTTTCTAACCTCAAGCTGCCCATTGGTGTAAGTCATGTCCTCACCCATTTCATCGTTGAAGAGAAGGAAATTTGAAAAGGCTCAGAAGGCCAAGAAGGACCACTCCAAGAAGGAAAGGTTTTTGAGGAACAACATAATGAATCTGACTCCTACACAACTTATCACTGTTCAATCAGAAATCAAAAACTTCATTGAAGAATATGATCGTTATTATGCTGATTGGCAAGGAGCCAAAGTTTGATTCGTCAATGTGGCTAGCAAAGCCTTCAAGGATCACAACTCAAGGATTGGTGCTCGATCACAACCACAAATTCCTCGGGTTGGAACATCTGCTCAGCCTGCTGAAGAAACTGCAAGCGCCAGGGCAATCCACAATGTTGCGCCTGAAGACATTGCCAGGCCAGCTGAAGAATTTGCTACGCCTGAAGAATTCTAGACTGCTAGGGCGACTGCATCAGTCGTGCCTAAAGAAGCTAAGACTGCCAGGACGACTGCATCAGTCGTGCCTGAAGAAATTGCTCCAACTTCATCCTCTGCACCTACTGCACAATCTTCAAGGGTGAGGAAAGACACACTTCACTACTGGAAACAGGGAATTTGCCATCAGTCAGCTCTTTGCCATCTGCCAGCGGATGGCAAAGAACGTCTTTGCCATCTTCTTACAAAAAACAGACGGCAAAGAACTGACAGACGGCAGAGAACCTGGTTGCCATCAGCCAATTCTTTGCCATCTGCCAGCAGATGGCAAAGAATCTTTGCCGTCTGCTAGCAGACGGCAAAGAGGTTGGTGGGGTCCAGCGGACGACGACGTTGTAACGGTGCACTAGCCCCACCTCTTTGCCATCAGCCAGCAGATGGCAAAGTTCTTTGCCATCTGCTGGCTGATGGCAAAGAGGTGCGGCTTTGCCATCTGCTGGCTGATGGCAAAGAGGTGGGCCTTTGCCATCCGCTGGCTGATGGCAAAGAGGTGGGCCTATCTCCTCCCCTCTCCCTCTCTCTCCCAGCTCGGCCCCACCCCTCTCACCACTCAGCCCGTGCCTGCCGCCGCTCCTCCTCACCACTCAACCCGAGTCCCAGCCGCCGCCGCCGCTCTCTGCCCGACGCCTAGCCGCCGCCGCCACGGCGCTCCGCCCCGTCGCCCAGTCGCCGCCATCCCTCCCTGCCCCGCCCTGAAGCCCAGCCGCCGCCATCCCTCCCTGCCCCGCCCTGAAGCCTAGCCGCCGCCGCCACGGCGCCCCGCCCCGTCGCCCAGTCGCCGCCATCCCTCCCTGCCCCGCCCCGACGCCCAGCCGCCGCCGCGCTCCGCCTCGACTCCCTGCCGCCGCGCTCTGCCCCGACTCCCTGCCACCGCGCTCCGCATCGACGCACAGTCGCCGCTGCTCTGCACCGACGCCCAGCCGCCGTTTCTCCGCCCCGACGCCGAGCCGTCGCCGTCGCTCTCCTCCCCGACGTCGAGCCGCCGCTGTCGCTCTCCTCCCTGCCGCCGAGCCTCCGTGGATCTCCAGCCCGACACTCGACGCCCAGCCATCGTGGAGCTCCAGCTCGACACCCATCTGCCCCCGAGCTCCACCCTGACGCCCACCATCTGCCGTCCTCGCACCCGCCACATCCGCGGTACATCTCTACCCCCCTCCCCTCTCCTGTTAGAAGTTCATCCTAAGGGTGGGGCCAATGCGGATGGAAGCTGGAGATGGAGTTGTTTGGTAGAAATGTTGTTGTTTGGCAGAAATTGGAGCACTCCTTTTGGAGACAATTATTCTTATCTCCTATAGGCAGGAGGAGAATCGTCCACACTAACTGCTGAAAATATGATATGCATATCCCCTTGTTAGAAAGGAAACTCATACGTGATAGCATTTTCTACCATTTAGTTCTCTCCAGTATGAGAATTCTTGAGAGTAAAAATGATGCTCAATTCTTCTGTTATATCTAGACAAATATTTGTTAAAACTGTGAACTACTAAAGTGAAACCGCCATCTCTGTATATGTTTTTAATTTCCACATGTACTGCAAAATTAATCCCAAAGTTATATATGTACTATTAGAATTATCAGCATACAAAATATCAGTTTTTTCTGCAACTTCTGCATATTGGGAAAGAAAACTGAACAATAACAACTGAAAAAAAGTTCTACTGCTTTGTTTGGTGTACTAAGGCATGGATGTTTTGTACCCTCACTGCAAAAGCCAGTCTTAACTAAATTGATTTTGAAAACTAAATCTATATTGTACACAGCTACCTCAAAAATTGCCTCCAGTTAGACAATAAGGCATAACTCATGGCGTGTCAAGATTTGATAACATCTATCAACTCTAATAGAAGGTACTGCAGACCAGTGTGTAGACAAAAGTAGGTCATGTGAAGATGATTTGTGAAATTCTAAGAAAATATCATATATTGTCGAGAGTGGCAAACACCCTAGTCCATCCTCTATTTATACAATTCCTCGGTGGAAAGAATGGCAATTCATACTGATATTGTATTGGGCGCATTGAGGGACATGTAGTGTTATCAACCAATTCGAACAACTTCGCATGTACATAGAAAATGGGATATTCAGTTAACCTCAAGAATCAGCAAACCACCACTAATAACGCTGATTAGGGTGCCCATATATGTGGTAGCACATTACATGATGCGTTCTTCAAGATGTGCACAGTGAACCATTGATATCTAATACATATCTCGAGAGAGGAGAACACCTGCATTAGAATCTTCGCTCAGTAGACCGAATGTTAATCTGTAATCCTATCATCTTAATGATACACATTCAGATCTGTTATATCCATATTTCCCAAATCAGTGTGTATCTGTAGGCTTCTGTCCCGCTAAAAATCTTACAAAACATCCACACGTCTAGGCTTCTATTTCTTCTCTGAAAAACTGACAACATACACATTCAGATTTGTTAAATAAGAAATTCGTATTTAATTGTACGAATTTACATGAGAAAATTGAAATCTCCATTGCTGATTGCGGACTACGCAAAATTTTGTCACACCACAAATCTTGAGGCACATGTAGTCTGTTGCAGGCTCAAACAGAAATTGGCTAGAAACCTGTCATGCGAATTACCAACAGAAAATTATGACTTTCATTACCGATTGTATGCATACCGTATTGTATATATACGTGAAAAATAACTACATCTTAGAAGACCTTCTATATGTTCATCATTGTTGTATTTATAGGAAAAAATAAAGAACATTCAGCACCATACAATCTGTACCTATGTATTGTACCCTCAACAATCTTTACCTATGTCTTCTACCCTATTTTATACAAGGGTTGATGCTGATGATGATGATGCTGATGATGCAGCAACAGCATTAAGGGAGGCAAAGGAGGAGATTGGGCTTGATCCAGCCTTGGTCACTGTCGTTTCCTCGATTGAGCACTTCTTGTCCAACGTAAGATGTCTATGAGTTCTCGCTTATACCCCTACTGAAAAAATCACATTGTACAGCAGGACAGACTATTTAAGTGCACACTGAAAGGCATGTTAGTTTTTTTTTCTTCTTAGACTTCGAAAAACACATGCATGCAGCCAAGATTTAGGATATGCTTATAGATGTTTTGAGGATCATGTAGCAGGCTTTTCTTTACAGTCCACTTTTGCCGGATAGAATTTATCTTTGTCCTTTTGACACCACGACACCCAGACACGACACCCCCGACACCCCCGACCCCCGACACCTCTTCGGCCTCCTGTTGACCGAAAAGGTGCTTTTCGGCCTTCCAGAGGCCGACGGGGTCATATATTTGTGAATTATGAGTTAGGTCATATATTTTCCGATTTTGTTATGAAAAACATCATATATATTTGTGTTGATCGAGTGGATTTAAATGTGCAGTTGTTTCATCGCTGCGAGGGTCTGGTGTTCGACGACCTCCCCGTGCGTTCGACGAGCTCCACCCCTGCGTTCGTGGGTGAGCACAAATGACATCTCCTCCTCTCCCTCTTCATTTGCTCTGTTCCGGTCTTTGTGCCGATGAAACTTGCTAGATATAGGTGTCTTCAATCATCAGTATGCGTGACCACTATGCGTCTCCCGTTCGAAAGGGTTACATCTATAAATATGCATTCATTTGCATATTTATAACCGTGATTCTTTCGAATTGTCCAACGTTATCCATGGACAGCCCGAGTATGTGTAGATTGGGTTCGTTTTCCCATATGCTCTGCTCTGGATCCGATGCAGAATTTCGTCAGTGCCTCCCTGTTGTTCTCCGGGTACACATCCTCTCTGCTTATTGCCGAGACGTGTATCAGGAGAACAGCGGGGAGGTGCTGCCGAAATTTTGCGTCGGATCCGGAGCAGAGCATGGGAAAACGAACCCAATCTACACATACTCGGGTGGGATTAGGACCTATCTTTACCTACTAGCGTCTAGGTTGCATGGACGTAATAAAACTGACAAACTGTATTAACTGATGAATATGGTTTGCTGAATTATGTATGTATTTCTTGTGTGTCCAGTAGCTAGGCAAGATGAGTGATCGTGCGTGGATGTACACCGGTCACACTAGTCAGAAAGACATGACCCATGAATGGATAAGAAAAACCAAGGGGTTTCTGAGAGCCGCATTTGCAAATGGACAGCAAACAACCTGGTGCCCCTGTGTCGATTGCGACAACTATCATAAGAGGTCAGAGTTTGAAATGATCAAACACCTGCAGAAGTGGGGTTTTACGCCTAATTATACGGTCTGGACATTTCATGGTGAGTCTGCCCAACGTGCCAGAGCTGAGGAGGGCCGTCGTCGCACCGACGAGCATGGTACCGGGATGGAAGACATGGTGGAAGACTTTGATGATGCTCGGGATTCGGACGATGAGATGGAGGAATCTGCAAAGGCCTTCAATGATATGTTGGAGTCTTCGAAGCGTCCTCTCCACGACCACACCGAGCTTTGTCAGCTGGATGCCATCGCACAAGTAATGGCTCTGAAGGCTCAATTCAACTTGGGCAGAGAATGCTACGACACGATGATGACACTATTTGGACGCTTTCTACCCAAAGGCCATGTAATGCCTGCAAACCTGTACCAGTCGGACAAAATCCTCCGTGTACTTAAGATGCCCTATGAGAAGATAGATGCCTGTGAGAAAGGATGTGCCTTGTTTAGGCTTGAGTATGCGGACTTGAAGTATTGTCCCGTTTGCCAGTCTTCCAGGTATGTTGTGGTAGACAACGGTATGGGTGAGAAGAGTCAGACAAAAATCCCAGTTAATGTTCTTCGGCATATGACAATCATACCAAGACTTCAACGACTTTTCATGGTCGAAGAGATGGCCAGACAGATGACATGGCACAAATTGGGCAAAAGAACCGAACTAGATGCAGATGGGGAGCCGATGTTGGTACACACATCGGACGCTTTTGCGTGGAAGCGCTTCGATGCAATACATCATGCTAAAGCGGCAGATCCAAGGCATCCTCGAATCGCCATAAGCACGGATGGGTTCAATGTGTTTGGTATGATGGCAGCCCAATACAGTTGTTGGCCTGTATTTGTCATTCCACTCAATCTCCCCCCCTGACAGATTATGCAAAGAAAGAACATTTTCCTGACGTTGATAATTCCGGGGCCCAACTATCCGGGGAAGAATATGAATGTGTACATGCAGCCGCTTAAGGATGAACTGCAAGAAGCTTGGGATAATGGGATCAAGACATACGACGCCGCTACAAAAAAAACTTCCTAATGCGTGTGTGGTACATGTACTCGATGCATGACTTGCCGGCGTATGCGCTATTCGTTGGCTGGTCTGTGCATGGAAGGTTCCCGTGCCCCACATGCAAGGCAACTCTTGAGTTTCGTCGGCTGCAGGCGGGTGGCAAGTTTTCTTGCTTCGACATGCATAGACAGTTCCTGGATCCTCGCCATAAGTTCAGAAAAGACAAGAAGAACTTCATCAAAGGTAGAGTTGTCAAAAACTCTGCACCACCTGCGTTGACGGGCCAACAGACCCTGGATCAGTTAAACTCTCTCGAGCCGGATCCAGAGCGTCCAGGGTATTTCAAGGGGTATAATTCGGAACACACCTGGACTCACAAGACATGCTTGTGGGATCTGCCTTACTTCAAAGACCTCCTTTGCCCACACAACATCGACGTGATGCACACTGAAAAGAATGTCGGCGAGGCCCTCTTTGGTACATTGTTCGGCATAGAGAGGAAAACAAAGGATAATCCTAAGGCTAGAGTCGATCAGCAGGCTCTATGTGATAGACCGCTACAAAACATGCGACAACCGAAAGGAAAGAAGAACTGGACAAAGCCAAAGGCATGGTTCAATCTTGGAAGGCCAGTTATGAGGGAAATACTCCTGTGGGTGAAAAAGGAGTTGATGTTCCCCGATGGGTATGCAGCGAATCTAAAGAGGGGAGCGAGCCTTGAAAAATTGAAAATATTTGGTCTCAAGAGTCATGATTGGCACATATGGCTTGAGCGGGTAATGCCGGTGATGTTGCGTGGCTTTATCCCTGAGGATGAATGGCTAGTACTGGCAGAGCTGAGCTATTTCTTCCGTGTTCTTTGTGCGAAAGAACTATCGCCTGGCTTGCTAGAAGAACTGGAAGAGTTGGCGCCGGAGTTGATCTGCAAGTTAGAGAAGATCTTTCCACCGGGCTTCTTTAATCCAATGCAGCATTTGATTTTGCATCTCCCGACCGAGGCACGATTGGGGGGGCCCGTGCAGAATCGTTGGTGCTACGCAACTGAGAGGATGCAGAAGACGCTTCGAGAAAAATGTAAATAAACGTCGAATTGAAGCATCGATGGCCGAGGCATTCATTACCGAGGAGGCGGCAAACTTCGTGACAGCACACTACGAAGCCAAAAATTGTCATTTGCATAATCCGAAGCCTCGGTACAATGCTGGCGACCCTAAAAAGGGTGGATCCAACCTCAGCCTATTCAAAGGGAAGCTCGCACCAGCCGGTGCTTATACTTCCTTATCGTTGGATGTCGACGAATGGCGGACCATTACGTTGTATATCTTGAACATCCTAACAGAAGTGCGGCTGTACATCGAGTAAGTTCTCGGTACATTGTTTCGCAACCTCTAATTCCTTTGAACTGCTCTTATTCCCGGATATTTGATACAGTCGATACGTCGCCAAATTCTCGTATGGAGCGGTGATCCAAAAGGATTCCGTCGAAGAGTATGAGCTTCTGGCAATGCATGAAGGCGGCTATCCCGGTTTCATCTCTTGGTTCAAACAAACGGTAATTTCCATTAGACCATTTCATTTCATCGTCTAATTTCCGGCTAATGCAACAATCCTTTCGTATTAAACTTGTAGGCTAGTTCAGAGTCTATGGACCCCGAATTGAGACAAGTCGCTAATGGTTTTGACTATAAGGTCCGTTCATTTGACAAATACGACATCAACGGGTATCGCTTTCGTACCTATGGCAAAGAGCTATCTATGGCCGACCGAAAGTCTACAAATTGTTGTGTCTCTGCTATCGGCGAAGGAGATACCGAGTATTATGGAAGAGTTGAAGCAATTTATGAACTTCTATTCTATGGTGCAAACCCACCGAACGTCGTAGTCTTCAAATGTTATTAGTTCCAGCCGAAGGAGACTAGAAGGACTCATGAACATCTAGGGCTAGTTGAAATCAAACAAAGCACCCATTTGGATGTTCCCGATGTCTATATTACGGCTCAACAGGCAACCCAAGTTTTCTATCTACCGTGGGCCTGCCAAAGTGATCCAAATCTCAAAGGTTGGGATGTCGTTTATGAAGTGCCGCCACGTGTAAACCACCTCCCCCTAATGAAGAGGATTATGAACCTCACATTAACCCAGACACATATGAAGGACAATTCTTCCAAGAAACACGTCTTTCCAAAAAACGTTTCAAGAACCGCTCTACTCCACCCCAGAACATTGAAGTAGACAGCGGCAGTGAATCCGAGCCTGAGCCGGAACAAGAAGAGCCGGAACAAGAAGAGCCGGAACAAGAAGAGGTTACTACTGCGGATGACCTGTCAATGCTTGACCGATTACGTACAGGAGGCCTTCCACATGTTGATGCATTTATTGATGATGATGATGAGCACGTCATTACTGATAGTGATGATGATGATACATTTATTGACCCCGAAGCATATATAGACGATGATGATGCATTTATTAATGATGACGATGAAGATTAATATTATAGTTCATGTCAGGTATTCAATTATTATTATGTACATATATATTATTAATTAGTTCATGTTAGGTATTCAATTTTTTATTATGTTCATGATGATGATACACTTAAATTATATACATATTATTCATGTCAGGTATTCATTCTTTTTATGTTGTACTAATTTCGTTTACTCTTTGTCATTGTAGGTGTTGACAGATGGTGGGCGCGGGTCGAGAGCGCTCCGAGGCTCCTACCTCGGCGCGTGGTGGGAGGGGTAGTTCCATTCCACCCCAGAGCCTCCGGAGAGCGCTGCATCTCGGTATGCAGACACCACCGGCGGTCGCTTCTTCTTCGGCCGGGAGAGGTCGGGGGGGGAAGAAGAAGGAGAAGGCTGGTAGAGGTGGACGTGGCGGCGGGAGAGGTAGGAAGGCCGGTACTACGCCTTCCTCGCCGCCACCCCCAGCCGATTCACCCGACCACAGGAGTGCTCCGTCTGAGATGGAGCCGCCTGAGGTGGACCCGTCTCGGACTCCGGTCCACGAGCCTCGGGCCGACGAGCCTACGACAGACGCGCCTACGGCCGACGAGCCTGGGGCCGACGAGCATCGGGCCGCCGAGCCTTCGTCCCACGAGACTCCGTCCCACGAGACTCCGGAGCTCAGCATGTTTCACGCTGAGTCGCAGCCGAACCCATGTGCGGACTCGTCGAGTGGCCGTGCTGAGGGTGGCTATAGTTCTGATAGCTATAGCGAGGGTGAGTGGGTTGAGGGGCGCAAAGTCTACCAGCTTGGTGGTACAAAGCTCCCGCCCACCCCGGCGATCCCCGACCAGAGGTGGTTGATTGCGCCGGAGGGGGAGAAGTAAGTGCATTTACTCTTTTTAAACCTTTTGCCTTCACGTTTCTTCGAATATCTGATGCGTTGGCCTTGTCATACTGCAGGTCTTGGACACACGAGCCTCGTGTCCGCAGGCCCAACACTATCCTTGGTGTGATTTGTCGCCAGAGCTTCCCGGGGTGGGTCAAGTTGCCCGGTGAGGGCCGGGTTACAGAGCTAGGAATGACCTGGGAGCACTACTTGGCTGCCCCGGCCCCGCCGGGGCATAGGATCGGCGATGTCGAGTGCCACACGGTGGCCGACATTGTGATCCAGACGTTTTGGGTAATTTCTCCTTTGCCGTCTACGTTGTGTTTTCTTCTTTGATTGGCAACCCTAGTGATTGTACTAATCCGTGTTTTCTTGTTTGATTGCAGACCTTCTACAGGTGTGCTGAGGGACAGGAGGAGGCCGCGACTCGGGTTATCGACAACGAGTGCAGGCGCCTACTTGGAAACTTTCGGCACGAGGCTCGAACGCAGGCTGTTCGAGACTACTTCGCCTCGGCTGGTATTAGGAGGAAAAGAGAGAAGTGCCGCGAGAAGTTTCTGAGTAAGGAGAAGTACATGAAGGTAATTACCTATTCTTAAGGCCTTGTACTTAGTTCCTTGATTTGATTCGTAGGTGTAGCGCTCAAATTTCTCTTGCTTAACTTAGGTGCCCCCGAGATGGTGTGCGGATAGGATGGACTGTTGGGAGGCGTTGGTGGATGAGTGGTGCACTACCCAATGGCGCTCCGTCCACGACACTGCAAAGGACAAGCGTGCCAAAATGAAAGGTGTCCCACACCATCTAGGCAGCGTCAACCTACGTCAGTTCGGGGAAAACTGGGTATGTGTTTTGATTCATGATTCATGCAAATTCATTCTTCATGCTAGCTTGAGCCCTTAACTAATACTCTGTTCCTCTCTTTTAGGCGCGACACAACAAGGCTCCAGTGCCAGAGCTGTTCGACCTCTATGCCATGTCCAATACTGCCTCGTACAAGAAGGCCAAGTCATTCTCTGAGTCTGACCTCGATGATCCAGAGAAATTCAGCAACCGCGCCTCCCACCACAAGCTTGTGAGGTACAGAGACGAGGGGAAGGCGAGGAAAGGGCCGGACTTTAACCCGAGCCAGCAACCTCTTGATCCAGAGCTGGTGATGATATCTGGTGGCGGGAGGCACCATGGCTCGTTAGCCATTGGGGATGGACTGATACGTTGTACTAGCACTCTCCCGCAGATCATGATGCGCCAGACCAGCTCCGATCCTGAGATAAGGCCTCGTGCACGGCCAATGGAGCTCGAATTCCAGGTTAGTTATACGGACTCAGATACCTTTCCTCCATTACATTGTGTGTGCGGCCGTCGATGATTACAATTCTAACGAGGAGTGGTGTTGCAGGCTGCTATTGAGAAAGAGAGAGCGAAGACCGAGGAGCTTCTGGCGGAGAGGGAGAGGGAGATGGAGGATAGGACGGCTAAGCTGTTGGAGGAGGAGAGGAACCGGAATGACGTGCAGAACTGGGCCTTATACGAGCTCTTCGTGGTAAGTTTCTTCTGCATATTAGCCAAATCATGCACGTAATGTTCCTTTCATTACTAACTAATATGACTGACTCGTGAAAACCAAATGTGCAGACCATGTGCCAGGGCAACGGTCAGACCCCTCCGCCGATGCCAGTCATTGCTCCGGCGGACACGGTGAGTTTCATTTGAATGGAGATTACTTACTAGTCTTCACATTTGAGTTGCATCATGCTAACGATACATTGGAAATAATCTTTGGTGCAGCATAACTCCCGACAAGCATCGACCGATCCTTCTCCGTCTGCCACTGGCGCGACCGGTCCTACACCTACACATACACCTCCGTGATGACGGTAAGTTTTTCCAAGTGTTTTGCTTAATAGAGTTTTGTTGTGATGCCATGTTGTATCTACACATATCGTGCATAATGTGTGTATGTTTGAAATGCATTGTATGTGTGGGATTCGACACCTAGTCGTGTGCCTTTGGTAGCCTTCCATACAGGGAAATGCCTCCAAGTGCTTCCACTGAGCCATGGTAGTTCGCTACTGCTCCGGAACACATGGATTGACCGGCATGTGTCCTTCTTTGCTCCTGTGTCTGTCCCTACGGGGAAATGTCACGCGGTGTATCACCGAAGTCCTTGTAGCTTGCTACGACTTGGTTGCACTCGCTGATGACCGACACGTGCATTGCTGGGTCATGTATGCCTGTCCTTGTACGTTTGTGCCACCTTGGTTCTATGACTAGTCATGTCGGCCCGGGTTCTCTGCCATCTGGATACTAGCGACATAATATGCACTTAGCAACTTTTCCTCCAAAATGACTTAATATGCTTAAGAAATGACATATTTTAGCTCCTAAATGACTTCATATGCTTAGCTAGCTCCAAAATGACATAATAACCTTACTTAGCTACAAAATGACCTATTTAACCTAGGATAGCTCTAAAATGACCTATACTTAGCATTTTTTCCTCCAAAATGACTCAATATGCTTAGCTAGCTCAAAAATGACATAATAAGCTTAATTAGCTCCAAAATGACCTATTTAACCTAGGATATCTCTGAAATGACCTATACTTAGCATTTTTTCCTCCAAAATGACTTAATATGCTTAGCTAGCTTAAAAATGACCTATTTAACCTAGGATAGCTCTAAACTGACCTATGTACTTAGCATCTTTTCCTCCAAAATGACTTAATATGCTTAGCTAGCTCTAAAATGACATAATATGCTTAAGAAATGACATATTTTAGCTCCAAAATGACATAATAACCTTACTTAGCTCCAAAATGACCTATTTAACATAGGATAGCTCGAAAATGACCTGTACTTAGCATTTTTTCCTCCAAAATGACTCAATATGCTTAGCTAGCTCAAAAATGACATAATAAGCTTAATTAGCTCCAAAATGACCTATTTAACCTAGGATAGCTCTGAAATGACCTATACTTAGCATTTTTTCCTCCAAAATGACTTAATATGCTTAGCTAGCTTAAAAATGACCTATTTAACCTAGGATAGCTCTAAAATGACCTATGTACTTAGCATCTTTTCCTCCAAAATGACTTAATATGCTTAGCTAGCTCTAAAATGACGTAATATGCTTAAGAAATGACATATTTTAGCTCCTAAATGACTTCATATGCTTAGCTAGCTCCAAAATGACATAATAACCTTACTTAGCTCCAAAATGACCTATTTAACCTAGTATAGCTCTAAAATGACCTATACTTAGCATTTTTTCCTCCAAAATGACTCAATATGCTTAGCTAGCTCAAAAATGACATAATAAGCTTAATTAGCTCCAAAATGACCTATTTAACCTAGGATAGCTCTAAAATGACCTATACTTAGCATTTTTTCCTCCAAAATGACTTAATATGCTTAGCTAGCTTAAAATGACATAATATGCTTAAGAAATGACATATTTTAGCTCCTAAATGACTTCATATGCTTAGCTAGCTCCAAAATGACATAATAACCTTACTTAGCTCCAAAATGACCTTACTTAGCATTTTTTATACCAAAATGACTTAGTATGCTTAGCTAGCTCAAAAATGACATAATAATCATACTTAGCTCCAAAATGACATATTTTACAGATATAAGTTGCATCATAATAGTCTTCACATTTTAGTTGCATCATCATAATCTTCTTCTTCTAGTCTTTTTCTTCTAACTTTCTTCTTTCCCATTTTGCAGATTTGATCTAGATCACGGAAGCTTGGGTTGATGGAGTGCTTGTCTTTAGTTTTTGTTTTGACTTTGTGAAACTTGCTACCTATGGATGAAACTGTGTAATATTGATGAAACTATGTATATGTATGGATGAAACTTGCTACTATTGGTAACATGTGTTGGATATGTGTTCATGGATGTTTTGGATATATATGTGTTCATGACTATTGGTAATATGTGTTGAATATGCTATATTGGTTATATATATATGTGTGTGTTTGATTTTCTGTGAAGATGAATTGATATAAGAAAAAACAAAATTAAATGGGGCAATGTTGGCACTTTGCCATCTGCTGGCAGATGGCAAAGAGGCCACGTGTTAGCTACCTTCACAAACTGGTGAGGGCCTATTTGGTCTCTTTGCCATCTGCCGGCAGATGGCAAAGGCTGCAGAATCTTTGCCATCTGCTGGCAGATGGCAAAGAGCCTGCAGCCTTTGCCATCAGCCAGCAGATGGCAAAGATTATAGCCTTTGCCATCTGCTGGCAGATGGCAAAGAGGCCACGTGTCAGCTACCTGTGCGAACGGGGAAGGGCCTATTTGGTCTCTTTGCCATCTGCCAGCAGATGGCAAAGGCCAGAATCTTTGCCATCTGCTGGCAGACGGCAAAGCACGCCGTTAGCCTTCTAACGTGGCTAACCCCGTTCAGAGGCTTTGTCATCTGCCAGCTGATGGCAAAGGCTGCAGGCTCTTTGCCATCTGCCAGCAGACAGCAAAGTAGCCTTTCCCGGCTGGGTTTCAGCCAAACTGTTTGCCGTCTGCTGGCAGATGGCAAAGCCTTTGCCATCCGCCGACCATGCCTTTGCCATCTGTCATGGCAGATGGCAAAGTGGCTGATTCCTGTAGAAAACGAAGGTTGAGGAAAAGGTAGCCGCAAAGAAAAGTAAATCATCATCCACTTCAAAAACCCCAGGTGCCAAGAAAATGAGGACTTTGCTGCCAAGCTCCTCAGATGAGCCAATTAATGCAACTCCAATTTCTGCAGTGCCATCATATGAGATTGTCCCGTTTGGAGAGGAATATGTCATTCCTCAGGACAATGATGATGAAGAAACTCAGTCTGCTGCTTCCTCAGAGCAGATTGATGAAGAAATTGAGGTGGACGCAAATGCTTCACCCCTGTAGGTATCATCGCATCAGCCTTAGCTCACAGCCGAAGAGGTTGGTGTTGAAGAAATTGAAGAGGACATGGACATTGGATCTACAACTCCTGTCATTAATGAGGAATATTGGGAAGCAGCTCACCCAAATTAACCAATAACCACCCCTCTTACTCAAATTCCTCAGTCGCCTGCCCAAAATGAACAATTTTTTACAGGGTCTAAAGGACGGCATACTCCACTCCAGTCTATTCTTGAAGAAATTCCAACTGCATTAGCTGAAGAAATTATCACCCAGACTGCAACTGAGGAACCTGCCACTCAAATTGCTCAGTTTGGCGAAATTGAAATTGTCCAAAGGGAGTTTGATCGGTGTTACAAGCCAAGTCATCAACCCAAGCTCTCTCCGCCCTTCAAAGGCACAAAGCGGTACAAGTTCAACAAGTCCAATTTCTTCGATGAGCATCATTTCTTCACTGGAGATAATCCCTATGACTCACTGAGAATTAGGCGCAAGAGATTATGGACACAAACCCAAGAAAATTTCTATTTTGTTGTTCTATTTGATAAGAGCAAAGTCTTCCAGCACCGTAAAATTCCTTATGTGGATATGGAGTCCATTCCATGCTTCACCCCAGTGCTCAATGTTCTTCATGAAGCTGGCCTCCTACCATTCTCTGCTGACATATGTGACTGGAATGAAGAGCTTATTCTTCAGTTCTATGCAACCTTGCACATCCCTGGTGACGCCTCTGATGTTAACTCCTGGATACTTGATTGGATGACTGAGGGCACTCACTACACTGCTCCAGCAACTGAATTGCTTCGTGATGTCCCAGTTGGTATTCCTTCTGAAGGTGCCAGGCACATATATGAGGAACCTGAACTTCAAAATCATCTCACGCAAGTGCTGATGAAGCCATTGCCTCAAGGCCAAGCTCCAAGAACAACCTTCCTTGTGAAGGATTTGATTTATGTGCCATAACTGTTTATCGCATCCTGACCAAAACCCTCAGTCCTATCAAAGGCCACAACTCTGAAGAAGAAGAGGTTGTTGGCATCATGAAGACTGCTGTTCAATATCATCCATGGGATTCCCGTAAATTTTCACGATTTCTTCATGAGGACTTTGGCTAATGTTACACTGTCACCTTTTGATTGGAAGCCTTATGCGCCCTGGATCATAAAATTCATCAGATCAAGGTCTTCAATTCCTTACAAGTCTGACTTTCAGAATCACTTCAGCTTTCTGTCGCCGATTGAAGTCCTCAAAAGGACATTTTCCTCAGTGGAAAGAAAAGGCAAAATTGTTGTTGAAGCAGGCACTCATTCATTGGATGGCCAATTTCGTAAGGCTGCATCTTACTCCACCAACGATGACTCTTCCACACAAGACTCTACAGCCATGGCCACTACACAAAATCCTCAAGGTTCTACCCTGTGTGTGATGACGGATCGTGAACTTCTTCTAAGTCTTCATCGGAAAATCAATCGTAATCACAAGTGGGTCAAGCGTCAGTTTGGTTCAATTCTTCAAAACATCACCGTGACACAGAATTATGCGAGGAAGAACCATTACTATGTGCATGAAATCTTTGACCGCACCTGGGCCATCCTCTCACACTTCAAGACTCTTGAAGAACTCAAAGAGATGGATTTTCAACAGAACTTTGACTGGTCTCATCCACCTCAGAAGAAATTCAGGAAGGTCAAAGTTCCTCTCCTCGTCACAAGTTCATATTCTTCATCGCGCGAGACGGATGAAGATGAGGATCTTCATGACACTACTGCGGGCCCTGTATCAACAAACGACCCCGACAACAACGTTGGCGCTCCTCCACCAGGTGCTTTAGTCCTCAATTTTCATCCCTTTTGGTCACTTGATGACAAAGGGGGAGAAATTTGAGTTAGTCTTCAAGCGGGTCTCTTTATATATGGGATGCTTTTGTGAGTTACAACTCTTGCTCTTCTGATGTGTTTGTTTATTGAGTTGTAAACTTAAGTCCGTTGGTGGTATGACTCTTTTGAACTACCTTCTGCATGCTTATTTCCTCAAGTTCCTTAATGCACGCATGCTGAATTTCGTCAGACACAATTTTCCATCATGCATTTCAGTTTCCTCATGATATATGTTAAATGCATGTATGGATTACAAGATATAGGGGGAGATCTCCAAGATTTTATCCTGCCATGTGCGTTTGCAGTCCAAGGCAAATTCCTCAAATATGCACATCTTCAGGGGGAGTTCTTCTATATCTTGCAATCAAATTCCTCAAACTCAGTACTTACACTTCATATGTTTATCCCCGTTGAAAACTTAACCTATTCGTCATCAATCACCAAAAAGGGGGATATTGTAAGTGCATCTAGTGCCCCTTAGTGATTTTGGTGTAAAGAAGACTTATAGGTTAAGGGACTAATGTGTTTGTGAGTGTACACAGGTTCTATAAGTTGATGAGGAGTTTGATATATCTGAAGATGTCGACCCCTAAAAATGAATGTCTTCAACTGAAGACTTTGATGCCTTCTTGAACACTTTGAAAATCAAGAATTTGGTGTGACCTTGAAGATATTGTTGCGAGGACTATGAAGCTTCAAGACTTTGTTTTCGTAGTTTTATTTCCTTTCTTTTGAGACATAGGAAACACTGTACTGTTAAAGGGGGTTGAGGTAATACTAAGGAAAAATTTCCAAGTGATGCTCATATCAAAGCCTATACCTACCAAAACCTTTGAGTGAAGCCTTTGGAAATCTCTTGCAGTTCAGTCAAATTCTTCAGTCACTGACACGAAGTTCTTCTGGTCTCTGTGGAAATTGGTTTGACTGAGGAGTTAAGATTTCGCCAGTGTGAATTGCCTATCGTGAGGAATATGATAGCCCTAAGCAATTTGAGAGCTCAAATTTCCGACCGTTGCTATGCTTAGCGCTAGCTGTCCAGATATCTTATCCATATAACGGTCATATCATTAGGGCATTTATGTCCTATCATGTCAGGTTGCAACCTGGCTATAAATAGCCGCCCCCGCAACCACTAGCTAGTTGGCTGCTGCAAGACAGATTGACAAGTGTCATTTAGAGCAACCCATCCTCTGAGGACTTTGAGAGAAAATCATCTGTCAGGAAAAACCTAAAACCCAAACAACCAAAACCCAAAGTGATTAAGCATCACTGAACAGATTGTTCCTGTGTGGAACCAATGCTTGTTTGCTTTGAAGACTGTGCATCTTCCAGATAGTTAGGTGTCATGGTCTAGAGCATCCAAGAGGAAATTGTGGATCACCGGGTGACCGAGTTTGTGAGGGTTTGGAAGTATACCCTAAATACTTACCACGAGTGTTGGGTGAGGTCTGTGTGACCTTAGGTCAAGGAGAATACGGAAAGGACTGTGTGTCCTTTGCTTTAAATACCAAGCCTCTCCAAACCAGACGTACGACTGTCACAACAGTTGGAACTGGGTCATCAAATCATTATCTTCACAGAGCTCCTGGTTCTATTTCCTCAACCCTTCCATTTCCTCATTAACTTGTTGATGAAATTGATCGATGTTGTTTGAAGACTTTGACTGAAGACTTTCTCAACTTCCTCATCTCAAATTCTTCAGTCACATTGTCTATTGCATGCTTATCTTGTTTACACGCTACTTGTGCTCTGCGTATGTTTCCTTTCATCATGATGACTATGCAACTGCTATGTTATGCATGCACTTGAGTACTTATTCCGCTGCACATATTTCGTCACTTAGCAAATTCCTCAAGTAGTAATTCACTTAGCAAATTCCTCAAGTAGTAATTCCTCAGTGACGAATTTGTAAAAATGGCCTATTCACCCCCTCTTGTCGATATAATGCACATTCATCCACCATCTCCATGCGAGCAAAGTTGTTGCAACTCCCTCCATCGATGATAACGTGGATAGAACGTTCCTTCACGACTCCCTTTGTATGGAACAAGTTGTGCCTCTGATTTTGATCAGCCTTTCTTATCTGCGCACTCAAAACATGTTGAGCAACTAAACTTTCATACCTTTCAGTGTATTCAGCAGCCATGTATTTTGTCTCTTGTTCAGTATCTGTGGCACCCTGTTCTTCACTTGCAATAAGAGCCAAAGTCTCCTCATCATAATCACTTGTAGGCTCATATCCACCATCCTCAGTAACAATCATCACACGCTTGAACGGGCATTCTATTGCATAGTGACCTCCACCCTTGGAACAACGACAAATGGCCTCATGTGTTTGCCCTGTAGATGCCATGGATGAAGAAAAGCTTTGTGCAAGCCCCGAAGGTGTGCCCTTGGTGGAGGCTCGTGGTGGTGCCTGTTTTCTTGTATCTCTGTTGGAGTTGGCGGCTGAAGTAATTGGTGCTGTAGCAGGACATGTGGAAGTAGATGATGTACATGGTGTCCATGATGAAGCTTGACCTGCAAAAAAATTGGTTCTCGCCATTGCCTGTCGATCCTGCACTTCACTTTCAGCTTTGCAAGCAAGATGGAATAAATGAGTGATAGTGATATACTCCTTATACTCTAAGATAGTCTGAATCTCTCTATTTAATCCACCCATAAAACGTGCAAGCATAGCTTCATTATCCGCAACAATAACACATCTAATCATGCCATTTTGTAATTCCTGATAATATTGCGCTATAGAATTTTTTCCTTGTCTTAAACGCTACAAATTTTGGAGAAATTTATGTTGATAATATGGTGGAACACAACGATTACGCATAGCAGATTTCAAAGCAGCCTAAGTAACAAGGATATTATCATGATGTATTCTACAATGTTCTGACCACCAAACACAAGCAAAACTAGTGAATGCACAAACAGCAGCAGCAACACGTCTATCCTCGGGAAATTGTAAGGATGTTAAACATTGTTCTGTTTCGATTTCCCAAGTAAGATATATATATCGGGAACATATCTACCCTCAATTGTTGGAATTTAAATTTAACTTTAGGGAGATGGTCATGATCCCGTACCCGAGGGGAGGGCGCAGCCCTACCATTGCGATTGTATGCATGTGGACGACCTGGTGCTTGTGCTGGTGATTGCCCCTGCTGCTGATTAGGAGCAACCTATCCCTGATCATCATAATCACCATCGTAGTCCTCATTCTGCTCAACAACAATATTAGCAGCAGCCACAAAAGCCACAATAGTAGCAATGGCACCAGAATGTGGGCCTTGCTCGATAGGCACACGTTGTGCTCGTCCCGCGAAATTCGGGTGATATTGTTGGTATTGTTACCGAGGTACGATAGGTGCAGCTGGTAGTGGTAGACGTGCAAGTACCTCATTGAACTTAGCGTCCATCTCGGTGTCGAACATCTTCTCCAAACCATGTAGCTTCTGCATGGCCTCTCCAAGGCTGGTCACCAAGTCTTGCACCTCTTCACCCATCATTTGTTGAAATTTATCATGGAGCTCCTTGTTCGTCATGCTCTCCCAGTCGATCTCGTCGGCTTGTGATGCCGTCATGGTTAGCAGCAAAGGAACACACAAGAATATGAACCTACATGCTACTAGGATGTTGTGGTGGTGGTGGTGTGTCACAAATCTATCAAGCAAATCTCAAAGTCTTAACAGTTCTTACCCAGCAGCAGGCGGTGATCAGCAACCGTTGTAGTCAAAACTCTCAAAGCTTGGATAAAGCCATTGCCAGGTGGTGTCAAAGACATGAAGTAGTAGTATGTGGACCTGGGATGGCTTATAATATGGTAGCAAAAATGTCAAAAACAATCAATTTAGAGATGCAATGTTGAATAAACGCTCAATGACGGTACCATGCTGGACCTAGGCTAGACTATACTATAGACGCGAGCCTAGAACACCATCAAAATCACGACGCGACACGTATCAAGAGAAGAGCAACTCTAAATTATTTTCTCTTTTTTCACTTTTTTTCCTCTTCTATTTTTGCTCAGCAAATGTTTTTTTTCCAAAAAAGTCTTAGAATGGTCCAAAAACTGCCTAGCTAGATATTTTTTGTTCAAACTGGACCTATTTCTCTACTGCGGGCAACACGAAAGTTCGGGAGTCTGACTTGATCGCGACACATAGTATGGCGTGATCTAGAAATCAACAACAAGGCAGCAAATACTGGAGTCGGACTAGTGGCGGATATGAATCTGGTGGAACTCGGACTAGTGGCAGATATATGTCGGGGCGGTGGAACATAGACTGGTGGCAAATATGTGATGGAGGTGGCCTCGGATTGGCGTGATGGCAGATGTATGGTGGTATATGTGGAATCGGATCGGTGGTAGATATGTGGTGGTGGTATATGGCAGCGGTGATGTATCTGGTGTGGTGGTGGCATATGGCAACAGTGATGTATCTGGTGTGGTGGTGGTATACGGCAGCCACTCGACAACTAGTGAACAGAACTCAAAACTCTAAAAGACTAGACGCTAAGACTAGCAACTCGACACGACGATTCAACCGCAAATTCAACAAAGCAAAACACCGAACGGAAAATTGCAAAAGGCTAAGATTGGTTCGGATAGCATGAACTAACACTCATTTTTGTGTGTGGCTTTTTCGTGGACAATATGTATGAAGAACAGATGCGATCTAAACTACAAAAAAACTGGTAAAATCTCACTGAGCAACCTGGAAATCTAATACCACACTACTGGAATCAGGATCTTTGCCGCTGACGGCAAAGAAGGTCTTTGCCATCAGCTTACAGAAAACTGACGGCAAACAAAGAGCTGACGGCAAAGATCATGTTTGCCGTCAGCCATCTCTTTGCCGTCTGCTAGCTGACGGCATAGAAGCTTTGCCGTCAGCTAGCAGACGGCAAAGAGGAAGGGTGGCCCACTAACGAGAACCACCTAACGGCCACTTTCTTTGCCGTCTGCTAGCTGACGGCAAAGCTTCTATGCCGTCAGCTAGCAGACGGCAAAGAAAGTGGCCAACTAACGTCCGTTCCCCCCGGCCCCACCCCACTAGCTAGGCTCTTTGCCGTCTGCTAGCAGACGGCAAAGAGATTTGACCTATCTAAAACAGTCAGCGCCCCGCGCCCCACCCCTCTCTCTCTCCCCTCACCTCACCCGCGCCGCCCCCGTGCCTGAGCCGCCGCCGCCCCGCGCCACCCCCCGGAGCCCGAGGCGCCGCCGGCTTGCCCCGCCCCCCGGAGCCCGCCCCGCGCCCCACCCCTCTCTCTCCCCTCTCTCTCTCTCCCCTCACCTCACCCGTGCCTACCCCGTGCCCGAGCCGCCGCCGCCCCGCGCCACCCCCCGGAGCCCGAGGCGCCGCTGGCCAGCCCCGCCCCCCGGAGCCCGCCCCGTCGCCGGCCGGCCGCCCGCCCCGCCCGCCCGCCCCGCCCAGCGGACGCAGGCCGCGGCGGCCGCCCTGCCCCGCCCCATCGCCGCAGCCGCGCCGCGCCGCCGCGCCCTGCCGCCGGAGCCGCACCGTCGCCGTCCGCCCTTCCCCTCGGCCTCCTCAACCCGCGCCCCCTCCCCGTGGCCTGCCTCCTCAACCCGCGCCCCCTCCCCGTTGTGAGTTTTTCTGTTTTTTTAGATTTAGTTTAGGTTAGTTTAGTTTAGTTTAGTTTAGGTCAGATTTAGTTTAGTTTAGTTTAGGTTTTTTTTTCTGTTTTTTAAGAATAAACAAGAAAGATGAAAAAAAAGAAGTAAAAGAAGAAGAGGAAGAAGAAGAAGAAGAGGAAGAAGAAGAAGATGAAAAAAAGAACAATAAGTAGAAGAAGAAGAAGAAGAAAAAGAAGAAGAAGAAAGAAGAAGAAGATGAAAAAAAAGAAGTAGAAGTAGAAGATGAAAAAAAGAAGTACGAAAAGTAGAAAAAGAGGGTCGCCGATGGTGATGCATTTATTGATGATGCTGATGAGCACGTCATTACTGATAGTGATGATGATTATGCATTTATTGATCCCGGAGCATATATAGACGATGAAGATTAATATTAGTAATGTCAGGTATTCAATTATTATTATGTACATATATATTATTAATTAGTTCATGTTATTAGGTATTCAATTTTTTTATGTTGTACTAATTTCGTTTACTCTTTGTCATTGCAGGTGTTGACAGATGGTGGGCGCGGGTCGAGAGCGCTCCGAGCCTCCTTCCTCGGCGCGTGCTGGGAGGGGTGCTATTATTCCACCCGAGCACCTCCGGAGAGCACTGGTACACAGTATGCAGACACCGGCGGGCGCTTCTTCTTCGGCCGGGAGAGATCGGGGGAAGACGAAGAGGGGTGATAGAGGTGGACGTGGCGGCGGGAGAGGTAGGAAGGCTGCTACGCCTTCCTCGCCGCCACTCCCAGCTGATTCGCCCGACCACTGGAGTGCTCCGTATCAGGTGGACCCGTCTGACTTGGACCCGTCTCAGACTCCGGTCCACGAGCCTCGGGCCGACGAGCCTCGGGTTGCCGAGCCTTCGTCCTAGGAGACTCCGGTCCCAGAGTCTTCGTCCCAGGAGACTCCGGTCCCAGAGTCTTCGTCCCACGTGACTCCGGAGGCTAGTGGCCATGCTGATGGTGGCGAGGACAACTTTTCTGAGGATAGCTATAGCGAGGGTGAGCTGGTTGAGGAGGGCAAGAAGGTCTCCCAGCGTGCCGGTACAAAGCTCCCGCCCGTGCCGGCGACCCGCGATCAGAGGTGGTTGATTGTGCCTAATGGGGAGAAGTAAGTGCATTTTCTCTTTTTTAACCTTTTGCCTTCATGTTTCTTCAAATTAATATCTAATGTGTTGGCCTTGTCATACTGCAGGGGTTGGAAACACGCCCCTGGTGTCCACAGGCCCAACCAGGTCCTTGGTGTGCTTTGCCGGCACCATTTCCCGGGGTGGGTCACGTTGCCCAGTGAGGGTGAGGTTCGACAGCTAGCACTGAGCTGGGAGCTGTACGTTGCTGCCCCGGCCCCGCCGGAGGAGAGGGTCGACGGTGTCTTGTGCGAGACGGTGGCCGACATTGTGATCCGGCGGTTTTGGGTAATTTCTCCTTTACAGAATTAAAAATCAACAGCACCTAGTGATTGTACTAATCAGTGTTGTCTTGTTTGATTGCAGACCTTCTACAGGTGTCTTGAGGAACACGAGGCGGACGCGGCTATTGTTCTTGTAGCCGAGTGCAAGCGCCTATTTCAGAACTTACGACACGAGACTCGGGTGCAGGCTGTTCGAGACTACTACGCCTCGACTAACATTAAGAGGGCCAAGAAGAAGTGCCGCGCCAAGTTTCTCAGTAAGGAGAAGTACATGAAGGTAATTACCTATTCTTAAGGCCTTGTACTTAGTTTCCTTGATTTGATTCGTAGGCGTAGCGCTGAAATTTCTCTTGTCTAACTTAGGTGCCCCCGAGATAGTGTGCGGATAGGATGGACTGTTGGGAGGCGTTGGTGGATGAGTGGTGCTCTCCCCAATGGCTAGCCGTCCACAACAAGGCCAAGGATAAGTGTGCCCAAATGAAAGGTGTGCCACACCATCAAGGGAGCTCCAACCTGTTTGAGTTCGGGGATCACTGGGTATGTGGTTTGCTTCATGATTCATGCAATTTCATTCTTCATGCTAGCTTGAGCCCTTAACTAATATTTTGTTCCTCTTTTTAGGCGCGACACAACAAGAAGGAGGTGCCACCGCTGTTCGACCTCTATGCCATGGCCCATACTGCCCCGTACAAGAAGGCCAATGCATTCTCTGAGGATGACCTCGATCATCCAGAGAGCTTCAGCAACATCTCCTCCCACAACAAGCTCGTGAGGTACAGAGATGAGGGGAAGACGAGGAAAGGGGAGGACTTCAACCCGAGCCAGAGTCCTTTTGATCCAGAGCTCGTGTTGATATCTGGTGGCGGGAGGCCTCATGGCTCGATAGCCATTGGGGATGGACTGATACGTTGTCCTAGAACTCTCCCGGAGATCAAGAAGCGCCAGACGAGCTCCGATCCTGAGATAAGGCCTCGTCCATGGCCAATGGAGCTCTCCATCGAGGCTAGGGCCCAGGAGCTTCTGGCGGAGGCAAACAGGCAGGCGGCGGAGAGGGAGAGGGACATGGAGGAGAGGACGGCTAGGATGTGGGAGGAGGAGAGGAACCGGAACGACGCGTCTCACCGGGCCCTATACGAGCTCCTCGTGGTAAGTTTCTCCTGCATATTAGCCAAATAATGCACTTAATGTTCGTTTCATCACTAACTAATATGACTGACTCATGAAAACAAAATGTGCAGACCGTGTGCCAGAACAACGGTCAGACCCCTCCGCCGATGCCCCAGATTGGTATAGCGCCCACGGTGAGTTTCATTTGAATGGTCATTAGTTACTAGTATTCACATTTGAGTTGCATCATGCTAACGAGACATTGCAAATGATCTTTGGTGCAGCATGCCTCCCGACAAGCATCGATCGATCCTTCTGCGTCTGCCGCAACCCCGACCGGTCCTTCTTCGTCTCACACTGGCGCAAACCCGACCGGTCCTTCACCTCCGTGATGATGGTAAGTTTTCCCAAGTGTTTTGCTTAACAAATGCATACTTAGCTTAAGAAATGACCTATTTAGCTCCAAAATGACCTATACTTAGCTTATTTTCCTCGAAAATGACATAATAACCTTACTTAGCTCCAAAATGACATATTTTACCTAGGATAGCTATAAAATGACCTATACTTAGCATTTTTTCCTCCAAAATGACTTAATATGCTTAGTTAGCTAAAAAATGGCATAACTACCTAGGATAGATCAATAATGATCTACACTTACCTTAGCTAGTTCATTTATGACATAATTAGCTTACTTAGGTAAAAAATGGCATAATAACCTTGGTTTAGCTCCAAACTGTCATATCATTAGTTTATTTTCCTCCAAAATGACAAAATAACCTTACCTAGCTCCAAAATGACCGATTTTAACTAGGATAGCTCAAAAATGACCTACACTTACCATTTTGTCCTCCAAAATGAATAAATATGCTTAGTTAGCTAAAAAATGGCATAACTACCTAGGTTAGCTCAAAAATGACCTATACTTAGCTTCTTTAGTTCATTTATGACATACTTAGCATACTTAGGTCAAAAATGGCATAATAATCTTGGTTACCTCCAAAATGACATTGACTTAGCTTATTTTCCTCAAAAATTACATAATAACCTTACTAACCTCCAAAATGACCTATTTACCTAGCTTAGCTCTATAATGACCTACACTTAGCATTTTTACCTAGCTTAGCTAAAAAATGGCATAATTACCTAAGTTACCTTCGTTAGAAGAAGAAGAAGATAAAGAAGAGGAGAAAAAGAAAGAGAAGAAAAATTCTTCTTCTTCTACTTCTACTTCTTCTGCTTCTTCTTCTTCTTCTAACTTTCTTCTTTCCCAATTTGCAGATTTGCTTTAGATCACGGAAGCTTGCGTTGATGGAGTCTACTCTTCTCCTTGTCCTTCCTTTTTGTTTTGATTTTGTAGGATGAACAATGTGAAACTTGCTACCTATATATGTATGTATGGATGAAACCATTGTATGCTTGTTGTTGGATATATGTTGGCTATATATATATGTTGGCTATATATATATGTTGGATATGGACTTTTGAGTTGGTATGTATATGTGTTGGATGATCATATCCATATGGCAGGGATATGTATGCTTGTTGAAAGTATTTTCAAATGTATATATATATATATATCTGTGAAATTGATTGAATTTAAGAAAAAACAGAAAAAACAGGGGCAGTATAGGCACTTTGCCGTCCGCTGGTAGACGGCAAAATTCTTTGCCATCTGCCGGCAGACGGCAAAGCTGCCACGTGGCAGCTACCTGTGCAACCTGGGGGCACTGGGCTGGCCTATGTGGTTGCAAAGAACTTTGCCGTCTGCCAGCAGACGGCATAGCGAGCCACGTGGCAGCTACCTGGGGGGAACCTGGGCTGGCCTATTTGGCCACTTTGCCGTCTGCTAGCAGATGGCAAAGCACGCCGTTAACCCCTTAACGGAACTAAGCTGCCACGTGTGCTGTCCATACCCTTTGCCGTCTGCTGGCAGACGGCAAAGACCTTTGCATCTTTGCTGTCTGCCAGCAGACGGCAAAGTGCCCTTTACCGTAGCTTGTTCAGCCGGATGTGGTGCCGTCTGCTGGCTGACGGCAAAGACCTTTGCCGTCCGCCATGCATGCCTTTGCCGTCAGCCATGGCAGACGGCAAAGATCCTGATTCCAGTAGTGCCACTTGATAGAGGCGAAGGTGTCTCGTCTTTCGATGAGATGGTGGCTATCGGTTTTGGTGGAGTAGACTTTGTCGTTCCGACTATGAACGTGCGAAGACGCCGTGCCTTAGCAATCACTAAACGAACTCCGAGAGGTTATTGACCACGCCAGAGCATGATCAACCTGAGCACGAAGGTCTATTTCTTGCACGTAGACGAATAACAAGCAAGAAACTGAAATTGCACTCTGGATATTGTGAATATAAGAGGAAAGATTTATTGATGAAGTGGGGTTCTGTGACGTCTTTGTCTGGTCGTAGAACAAAAACTAAGGACGCGAAGTTGCAGCTATGTTAGACTTTAATCTAAACAAAACCCAAGTCTAAATGGCGCCCTACATGCTGTATATATGGGGGAATAGAGAGAAATTTCATGGCGTCTTGGAGGAGGGGTCCAAAACCAACCCTAACTCAGTTTCCCCACACATACGGACTCTAAAAACAACCTACAAAGTGGTATTTCGAATTTACATGGGCCTGGACCAAAAGAAGTGGCGCAACACCTATAATATCCTATGGAGGAAATTTATGAAGTGGTATCTGAATATTTATTCCAAGCCTTCATGCTCTCATTATGGTCGCTTCAAAGTGCGAAAATCACCACTGGAAGCTCCATTGTTCTTTCCCGCACGCGCACCTTCTTCTCCATGCTTGTTCCCACTCCAATGGCCATCCTTCTTGTCCCTGCTAATTCCTTCATTCATAAGTAAACCAAAAGTATCTAATTTAGGTAGCATCATATGTTCATGAACATTATAAGTATTTCCAAGAAATGAAAGTACCTGGTAATTCAATTGGCATGCACGAGATCTAGTAATTGGTCCCGTATGTATAGCAGCAGGGGCTGTGGGTGTAACAATGCTTTTGATGTCCTCATCAAACAACCAGGAACAAGTATTCGCCCAACCACATTCTTAAGATTCCAATCCACGCAACCACACAGAAAGTTGGAAGCACAAACTAGTCGCCACCTCAATGACTGTTGTCGTCAAATCACAAGGTGAGTTTACCTTCTCACAAAGGAAGATTAAAATATCTAAGGAGGAAGCGAACTCTCAAACAAGATCTTGGTTGCACTTAGCTAACCTATTCTGAAATCCAATTGCCAAAGAGTTTTGGCTGAATTGGGGGGGGAGGGGTATTTATACTAGGAACAACCCTCCTAGTTTAGGTGTGAAACCAGTCCAAAAGAGGGGCTAAAATTCATGGTAACTATCTGGGCAATGCATCAAACACATGGAGCCACACACAACAATTAATGCTCTGGACAGCTTGCATTGGAACTCTCGTATCCTTTGATTCAGGACTCCAACTGATGCACCATTTGATTTTCTTGAAAGTAGACTTCATATGCTGTCCATTTTGTACTCCCACATGTGTTGGATACACATATATTTGTGTTGCAGGATGCAGCAAGTTCTAGGACGAATTCTGAAACTATGCATGCAACAATAGAGTGTTAAGATTGCCTTCTATTCTTTCTTGAGGTGTAACTAACTTCCCTTGTCACCAAAACATGGTTTACATCAGAGTTGAAACTTGTTATCTTCAAACTTATTGTATGGGCTTCAGAACTTGATTCTTCACGTGCTGAAAGTTGTTGGTTGTCCTCAACATTGTACCTGAGTAAAATCAGCACACAAGATTTAGGCAGTATAAAGTTCTCATGGATAATTGAATTATGATTAGCTAGCAGCGCGTTCACCTCTTGTTCTATTTGTTTTGCATGACTCCTTTTCACAACAACCAAATAGATTTTCTTTATAGAAGCTTCATTCGAGAGCAGAGATTGATGTTGAGGAGAAGATGATAAACAAGTTGAACCTGAGAAGATGATAAACAAGGTGAACCTAGGACCAACACAATACCGTCGTTGAGCGTTTTCAACCTTGCATCTTCGAATTGATTACTGCTGGCCTTTTGCTACCATATTCTAAGCCTTTCCAACTCCACATACCTTTGCATCGTGCATTTGACTCTACCTGGTAATCTCTCTATCCAAGCTTTGAAAGTTTTGACTACAACGGTTGCCGATCACCGCCTGCCGCTTGGTAAGAACTGGTAAGGATTTGAGATTCGCTTGACGGATTTGTGATTCTCCACTACACCACCACCATCACCTCCTCCTAGTAGTCTATAGGATCATATTATTGTGTGTTTCCATTGCCGCTAACCAGGACATGATGACAAGCCGAAGAGATAGACTAGGAGAGCTTGACGAGCAAGGAGCTGCATGATAAATGATGCGGAGCATCCCATGGTCATCCCCATGGATTCTAAACCAACCCATCAAGCTCCAAGTGGACCTATGACAAAGGCTTGCGTACACGCCATCGAATCCGAGGTGACATCCCTCATTATCGAGCTACCCATATCTTGGCATGAGACATGGCTGTTACCTCAAGCAGAGAAGCTCACAGGCTAGCCCGGAACTTCCGGCCTCCTAGATGTACAAAACCGCCCTGGGCTTGCAAACTCTCTGGATAACCCGGACCCCGCCCGGAAGCTAGCCAGGAACCTCCGGCACCCGGAACTTCCTGCCTCAGCACACCTCAGGAGTCCCCGGCCGTGCAAACGCTCTGTTCAGCCCGGAACCTCCGCCCCCCGGACCTTTCGACCTAGCCCGAACCTTCCGGCCTACCTACACGCAGGTCTTAGTGCCCAAAGCCCATGTACCCCTCTCTCTCACACACCTCTCCGTAGACTATATATACCTTTCCCCTTGGACGAATTAGGGTTAGCATATGTTTAGCTCTTAGTTAGTTGAGTGTTGCTCCTTCCACTTGATAGAGTCAAAGGTGTCCCATCTTTCGATGAGATGATGTCTATCGTTTTTGGTAGAGTAGACTTTGACAATCCGACTACGAATGTGCGAAGACGTCATGCCTACCAACTCTGACAGGTTACATACCAAGCTGGAGCATGATCAACCTAACCACCAAGGTCTATTTCCTGCCTGCAAACAAAGAACAAGCAAGAAACTGAAATTGCAATCTGGATATTGCGAATATAAGAGGAAATCTTTATTGATTGAAGTGGGGTTATGTGATGTCTTGGTCTGGTCGTTGAACACCAACGAAGGATGCGAAGTTGCAGCTATGGCAAACTTTTAATCTAAACAAAACCCAAGTCTAAACGGCGCCCTATGTGTTGTATATATGGGGGAATAGAGGGGGATTTCATGACCCCTTGGAGGAGGGGTCCGAGACCAACCCTAACGCGGTTTCCCCACACATACAAACTCTAATTATCGCCTATAATGTGGTATTTTGAAATTACACGGGCCTGGCCCAATAATAGGGTGATGCAACACCTATAATTGCCTATGGACGAAATTTATGAAGTGGCATATTTCATATTTCATCCAAGCATTCATGCTCCCATTATGGTGGCTTCAAAGTGCGAAAATCACCATAGGAAGCTCCATTGTTCTTTCCCGCGCATGCACTTTCTTCTCCATGCTTGATCCCTCTCCAACGGTCATCCTTCTTGTCCATGCAATGTCCTTCATTCATAAATAAAACAAAAGTATCTAATTTAGGAAGCATCATATGTTCATTAACATTAGAAGGATTTACAAGAAATGGAAGTACTTGGTAATTCAATTGGCGTGCGTGAGCTCTAGTAATTGGTCCAGTATGTATAGCAGCAGGGGCTGTGGGCGTAACAATGGTATTGATGTCCTCATCATCCGCCGCTTCTTTAGATGAAGTCGTCCTCGACGGAAGGTCATCTTCCTCACCCAAATAAGGCTTCAAATCTGCAATGTTAAAAGTTGAAATAACCCCAAAATCTGTAGGCAACTCAAGTTTGTATGCATTATCATTTATTATCTCTAACACCTTAAAAGGATCATCAGCACGTGGCATGAGATTTTACTTGCAAAAATCAGGAAACCTATCCTTACGCAAATGTAACCATACCTGATCTCCAGGTGCAAAGACAACGTGTTTTCTACCCTTATCTCCAGCAACTTTATATTTTGCATTCATACGCTCAATGTTTTCCTTAGATAACTCATGCCTTTTTAAGATCAATCCAGCATGTTGTTTAGCATCAAAATTAACCTTCTCCAAAGACGGAAGAGGCAACAAATCAATAGGTGCACGAGGTAGGAAACCATACCGAATTTCAAAAGGGCACATCTTAGTAGTAGAATGCAGCAAACGATTATAAGCAAATTCATCATGAGGCAAGATTCTTCCCACAGTTTCAAGTTATTCTTCAAAACAACCCTAAGCATTGTAGACAATGATCTATTGACTACTTCAATTTGTCCATCTGTTTGGGGATGACATGTAGTACTGAAAAGCAATTTAGTACCCAACTTAACCTATAAACATCTCCAAAAGTGGGTAAGAAATTTAGCATCACAATCTGAAAGAATCATATTTCGCAAAGCATGCAAGCGAATAATTTCACAAAAGAACAAATCAGCATAATTAGTGACATCATCAGTTTTATGACAAGGTATAAAGTGTGCCATTTTTGAAAATCTATCAATGACAACAAATATGCTACCCCTCCCCTTCTTTGTTCGAGGTAAACCTAAAACAAAGTCCATAGCTGTATCCTCCCATGGAACACTAGGTACAGGAAAAGACATATATAAACCATGAGGATTGAGTCGTGACTTAGCTTTTTGACATGAAGTGCAGCGAGCAACAAAACGCTCAACATCCCGTCTCATCTTTGGCCAAAAGAAATGTGTAGCAAGTACGTCCTCCGCCTTCTTCACACCAAAGTGTCCCATTAATCCTCCTCCATGCGCCTCCTACAAAAACAAAAGATGAACGGAGCAAGCTGGAATGCATAGCTTGTTAGCACGGAACATAGATCCATCATTAATAATGAACTTGTTCCAAGTTCTCACTTCTTTCCAATTCTGTAGCACATCGTTAAATTCAGCGTCATGCACATATTGATCTTTGATGGTCTCCAAACCAAATATTTTGAAGTCAAGTTGTGAAAGCATAGTAAAACAATGAGACAATGCATTAGCAATAACATTTTCTTTACCCTTCTTGTCTTTAATGACATAAGGGAAAGTCTCAATGAATTCAACCCATTTAGCATCTCTACGGTTCAGTTTTGATTGACTTTTAATATGTTTCAAAGATTCATGATCGGAATGTATAACAAATTCTTTGGGCCATAAATAACGTTGCCATGTTGTAAAAACACACCTCCTAATCCAATTCCACTAGCATCACATTCACGCTAGTTTTACTTGGTAGATCATGGAAATTTGATAAAAAATTTGTACACCATGGTAGGACAAATCAGTATACACTTGTTCATAAGGATAAAAATATAACTTTGCTTCCTATGTCTCCTGAACATATTATGAAAGATGACATTGCTAGAGATAGTAAAGCTAAACAGGAGCAAAGTAAGAGTGAAAATCAGATTGTGGGAAAGGAACTTGAGCAGCACAATAAGCCTAATAAACCATCATCTAGTGTTGCTTCTGAAAAATATTGAAGAGTGGACGTTTAGTTGCCACAAAATCTTATTTTACTGATCTAGATTTTATAACATCTGTTTGTTATGCTTTTGTGTGCAAAGAGGTATTATTTTCATTTGAAGACGTGCCTCCCTCTTTGCCTCCTGTTGTCACTAACATTTTGCCAAAGTTCGCTGACGCCTTTCCCCAAGACGTGCCACGGGGATTACCACCTATTAGATGGATTGATCATCAGATTGACTTAATTCCCGGTGCATCGCTACCCAACCTTGCGTCATACCGTACCAATCCAGAGGAGACGTAGGAGATTATGCGTCAAGTACAGAAGGTGCTCGACAAAGGTTATATACGCGAATCCCTAAATCCTTGTGATGTTCCTATTATTCTAGTGCCAAAAAAGGATGGTACATCGCGCATGTGTGTTGATTGTAGAGGCATTAATAATATTGCTATTCGTTATTGTCATTCTATTGCTAGGCTAGATGATATGCTTGATGAATTAGGTGGCTCTACTATTTTCTCCAAAATTGATTTGCGAAGTGGATACCATCAAATTCGTATGAAATTGGGAGATGAAAGGAAAATGACATTTAAAGCTAAGTTTGGATTACATGAGTGGTTAGTCATGCCTTTTGGGTTAACGAATGCACCTAGCACTTTCATGAGATTAATGAATGAAGTTTTACGTGCTTTCATTGGGCGATTTGTGGTAGTCTACTTTGATGATATACTGATTTATAGCAGATCTGTGGAGGAACATTTGGAACATTTACGTGCTGTTTTTATTAATCTACGTGATGCATGGTTTGGTAATGTTGGCAAGTGGACCTTTTGCATCGACCAGCTATCTTTTCTTGGCTATGTTGTTACTCCACAGGGAATTGAATTTGATAAAGCGAAGATTGAAGCTATTGAGAGTTGGCCGCAGCCAAAAATGGTCACACAAGTGAGGATTTTTCTTGGCCTCGCTGGTTTCTATAGGCGTTATGTGAGGGATTTCAGCACCATTGCTGGACCTCTCAATGAACCTACAAAGAAGGATGTGCCTTTTTGTTTGGGGTACCGCACATGAAGAAGCCTTCATAGTATTGAAAGATAAGTTAACACGTGCTCCTTTACTCCAACTTCGTAATTTTAATAAGACTTTTGAGCTTGAATGTGATGCTAATGGAATTTGATTAGGAGGTGTGTTATTACAAGATGGTTAACCTGTTGCATACTTTTTTGAAAAATTGAGTGGCCTAGTCTGAATTATTGTACTTATGATAAGGAATTATATGCTCTTGTTCGAACTTTGGATACATGGCAACATTATTTATGGCCCAAAGAATTTTTTATACTTAAAGAAGGTTGATAACGATTATCATCCTCAAGTCATGGCGTGGGGTGTTCCTGATAGTGACTAAGATTGCCTGTCCAACCCGAAGATTCTTGCCAGCGAGGAAATTGCTGCACCCAGCGGCACTGAAGATAGTGCGCCCGTCCGTGTGCACTACGTAAGCACAAGTGGTGACGGAGCCCCTTGTGGTAAGGCGTAGTCAAGCAATGCCTTCTTCATCCGGCTCGATGCCATAGCTCACACATAGACTCTTAGGTAATGTCTGGAAAAAAACATGATGATCATGTCACATTACTACACTAGCTATAAACATGGTGACCTTGCTTTTGTTGCAATCAATAACCGCCCCTGCAGTGTTTAAAAAGGGTCTACCAAGGATAATCGACATGTTGCCTTCCTCGGGCGTCTCAAGAATAACAATGTCTATTAAGATAGTAACATTTGCAACCACAACAAGAACATCCACTAGTGCAGAAAAGCCTAGCTATGGCATGGCAAAAAGGGACCAGCTGGCGTGGACACCCGACGCCACCAATATGGCGCCACTATTAGAATTTAGCGTTGGCGTTGGAGTCAACACCAGCACTATTTTGAATACCTGCTGGTGTTGGACAGAGTTGCACGTCGGCACTGTCATATTTAGATAATAAAAAAATACCTGCTTCACAATAGATACTAAACATTTCAGTAATTCACAATAGATACTAAACATTTCAGTAATTCACAAAAGATACTAAACATTTCAGTAATTCGCAAAAGATACCAAATTCACAAAAGGAAACTACCAATTACTTCTCACAATTATATATATATATATATCGATCTTCCCCCTCTCTTGATCCACACAACCTAGTTTTTCCTAAGGACTATTTTAAGCTCACAAAGCTTATTCCTATTGGTCTACCCCTCCTTGATGTAATGCGCTTTCTCCGTATTCAGTTGAGCCCTCTTGGCCTTCAGGACTTCTATGTCCTTATTGATCTCACTTATCTCGAGGTTCAGCGCCACGATCTGACCTTCGGGACTGAAAATCTTTTCGTACACAATAGCATTTTCATCGATAATTTTGTCCTTCCCCATCATCAGGGAGTCATTCAACTCCTGCAGGGCCTTGATGGTACTCTGACTTGACACGATCAGCTCGTGACTGAGCACGTCCATGTCACCTGTTGGCTGCATAATGGGTGCTGGCGAAGACGGGCCTCCTACGTATGCTTGGCAAGGGTTTCAAATCATCAACGATAATTAATGGTTAGATACATTTGCATATATATGGATGTTTGCAATGCTAATGCATGTTTTTGTAACCTTAATTACCTAGTTGGTGCTCACGTCGCATTTATCTTCGGCAAACCCCGACCAGTGATCAGAGGAGCCTACCCAGAGGCTAGAGTCGGCCATGCTATTTGGCTAAAGAATGAAAAGAGTGATTAATGCATAAAGAATGAAATGAAGGATCCTACCAAAATTAGACTGATCAAGTTAATAAATTGAAAAAATTGAAACAGGTTGCATACATATTTGACATGAGTCCACAGAATTTAATAAATTACTTAGGTTGTGTTTGATAGCAAGGTGTTGACATATCAAAGTATTTTGAAGTATTTGGAATATTGTGATCGGTTTGGCTGGTCCTTTATGAAGCAACGAAGTTAGCTAAGTAGCTGGCCAGTTGTTATCATTTACAAACATGCATGTTCCTAGCTAGTTGGATTCACTCTCAATGGTTTGGTTGATCATAGTTGATTAGCTGTGTATGGACACTCGAGCTATCAAATGGTTTTGTGGATAATGTAGTTTATAATACTACAATTTTTGTTACAGCCAAGCACCACAAATTATTTTCTAGCGTTCTAGCATTCTATTTTTTTTTCTTTGCATACAAAAAAAGCAGAGATAGCAAAATACCAGTCAAGGAGACGCGGATCAGGTTCTCGATGACGAGGATGGTTTGCGAGCGGCGTTGGGCGTCAGGCGGAGACAGTGTCGGGTCGAGCGGCGTCGGGCGACGCGGTGACAGGCGCGGCATCAGGAGGTGTAGTGACGGGCGGCGTCGGGGGAGGCATCAGGCGGGGAGGCGACGGGCGGCGTCGAGGGCGGCGGCGGGGATTGAGAGAAGGACGAGGTTATTGGGGCTGGAGAGAGTGGGGAGTAGGGCGCGGGGCGGGGATTAGACAGATTAGTGCTGGCGTGGGCCTAATGGGCCTAATGTGCAACGCCGGGGCGAATGTGCAATGCCAGCACTAATCGAATAGCTATGGCATTTGAATTTAGCCAACGCCAACACTATTTGAAAATATTAGTGCTGGCGTTGGTGAGAAATGGCGCGCCACGAACAAGAGTTGTGGCTACCCATTTCTGCACTAGTGATCCTCGCAAATTCCAATAAGTATAGCAGTAGATTTATCAGCCATTTGCAAAGATATCTCAGTAGGTGTGAGTTTAGTCAAATCAAGTCTTTTATATAGAGAAAAAGTCATAACACTAACACCAGCTCCTAAATCACATAAGGCAGTTTTAACATAACTTCTTTTAATGGAGCAAGGTATTGTGGGTATACCCGGATCTCCCAACTTCTTAGGCACTCCATCATCAAAAGAATAATTAGCAAGCATGGTCGCAATTTCAGTTTCAGGCATTTTTCTTTTATTGGTAATAATATCCTTCATATACTTAACATACGGAGGCATTTTTGAAATATCCATCAAGCGAGTGTGCAAAAGGACATGCCTAATCATTTCAGCAAAGCATTTGAAATCCTCATCTCTATTACTCTTAGAATATTTGCCTCTCTTTCCCTACTATGTTACCTAAAAACAAAGTCTTTCTTCTCATAACGTTTCTTTTTAGGATGTGGGTTATCAAGATCTTCAGCAGGTACTATTTCCACATCACTATCATCTTGTTAATTATTATTTGGCTAAGCATCTATGTGAACACCATCATTATTATTTTCATTCTCATTATCACTAGCTGCATGTTCACTACCAGATTATGTCTCAGCATCAGAAATAGAAACATCATTATGTTTTTCAGCAGGTTTTTCTGTAACAGGTTCACTAGAAGCATGCAAGGTCCTATCTTTTTTCTTTTCCTTTTTTTGGATGGACTAGGTGAATCATCATTAATTCTCTGAGAATCCTATTCTATTCTTGTAGGATGACCTTCAGGATAAAGAGGTTCCTGAGTCATTCTATCCTATCTTTTTTAGTCATTACCCTAAAATTATGAGCATTCATATTCTCATTTAATTCAGCAAGCAAATAATTTTGTGACTTAGCAACTTGGTCTAGTTGAGTACAAACCATAGAAGCATGTTTACCTAGACCCTTAGAGACATCATAGCAATTATAAACATCAAATCACTCAAGGGATATATCATCATGGCATTACGTCTTAATTGATCTTTGACATAGTTATTAAAATGCTCTTGCTTAACAATGTGTCTGGGTACAACTCTATGGGGCTGGCAAGGCCCCTTTCTGCGGTTTTAC
Source organism: Elymus sibiricus (assembly GCA_039707655.1). NCBI lineage: Eukaryota > Viridiplantae > Streptophyta > Magnoliopsida > Poales > Poaceae > Elymus > Elymus sibiricus. The sequence goes on along the minus strand of CM077665.1, from coordinate 225,440,113 downwards.
TATGGGGACCCGGGATGCACAAAGAGCATCACCGACCGAGGCATGCACGATGGTCTAGAAAGGTTCAGGCCGCTCGGTGGTGTAAAACCCTACATCCTGTGGATACGTCTATTTTGCATCATGATTCCCTATTCATATTTACGTTAATGTTGTCCATTATTCCCTATTATCATAAAATTCTTATGTCATTTCCCTCTGAATATGCAAGGTACATCACAAAGGGGGGATTATCTGGAAACTGGAATTCTGGAACGGAAAACCGAGAAAAAGGAAGAAAAATCACCAGACTCCAAAAGACCTCAAACTTCACGAGGAATTTTTATTGAATATATGTGAATTTATGGGCGAAAAATATACCAGAGGGGGGCCACCATCCAGGCACAAGCCATCAGGGCGCCCCCCCCAGGCCGTGCCCTGATGTGTGGTGGGGCCCTGGCTGGCCTCCCGACACCCATCTTCTCCTATATGGTGTGTTTTACCCTAGAAAAAATCATAAGCAACCTTTCGGGATGGAGCGCCGCCGTCTCGAGGCGGAAACCTGGGCAGAGGCCCTTTTGCACTCCGGCTGTCAGATTCTGCCGAGGAAATCCATCTCCGGAAGGGGGAGATCGAAGCCATCATCATCACCAACGCTTCCTCCATCATGGGAGGACTAATCTTCATCAACATCTTCACCAGCACTATCTCATCTCCAACCCTAGTTCATCTGTTGTATTCAATCTTTGTCTCAGAACCTCAGATAGCTACCTGTGGGTCACTAGTTGTGTTGATTACATCTTGTAGTTGTTGCTTGTTCGATTACTTGGTGGAAGAAATTATGTTCAGATCCTTAATTGTTATTATTGCACCTCTGATCTTGAACATTTTGATGAGGTGTGAGTAGTTACAATTGTTCCAGAGGACATAGGAGAAGTCTTGTTATAAGTTATCATGTGAAGTTGGTATTCGTTCGATATTTTGATGATATGTATGTTGTTACTTCTCTTGGTGGTGTCAGGAGAACGTCGACTACATTAAACTTCACCATGCTATAGGCCTAAGGGAAGTCATTGTGGAGTAACAATTAGATGATGGGTTGCTAGAGTGACGGAATGTTAAACCCCAGTTTATGCGTTGCTTCATAAGGGGCTGATTTGGATCCACATGTCTCATGCTATGGTTAGATTTATCTTAATTCCTTTTTCGTAGTTGCGGATGCTTGCGAAAGGGGGTAATCATAAGTAGGTTGTTAGTTCAAATAAGAACAGCACCTTAGCACCGGTCCACCCACATATCAAATTATCAAAGTAGCGAACGCGAATCAACTCAACATGATGAATATGACTAGACATAATTACCATGTGTCCTCGGGAGTGCTTGCTTAATATAAGAGTACTTTCAGGCCTGTCCTTTGCTACAAAAAGGATTGGGCTACCTTGCTGCACCTTTGCTACTATTTTTACTTGTCACTTGTTACAATTTATCTTTCTACAAAACTATCTACTATCGTTACTTACAGCCCTTGCAGAGAATAACTTGCTGAAAACTGCTTATCATTTCCTTCTGCTCCTCATTGGGTTCGACACTCTTACTTATCAAAAGGACTATGATTGATCCCCTATACTTGTGGGTCATCAAGACTCTTTTCTGGCGCGGTTGCCGGGGAGTGAAGCGCCTTTGCTAAGTGGAATTGGTAAGGAAACATTTTCTATAGGTGCTGAAATTTACTGTTGCTTGTCACTATGAACGGTCACCCTTTGAGTGGCTTGTTTAGGGCATCTTCGCCCCGAACTGAAGATGAAGAAATTGTTCCTCAACCTACTGAACCATCTGATTTTTTTATTATGAGGTTCCTTCTGGTATGCTTGAAAAACTATTATCACACCCATATGATGGAACAACTCACCCTTATTATCACTTGATATTTGTCGATGAAGTTTGTGGATTATTTCAGCTTGCAGGGTTGTCTGGAGACAAAGTTAAGAAGAAAGTTTTCCCTTTATCTTTGGAGGGAAAGTCATTAATGTGATACAGGCTATTGGGCGATATTGGATCATGGGACTGGAATCGCTTGAAGTTGGAATTTCATCAGTAGTTTTATCCTATGCATCTAGTTCATCGTGATCGGAACTTTATTTATAATTGTTGGCCTCGTGAAGGAGAAAGTATCGCTCAAGCTTGGGGGAGGCTTAAATCTATGATGCACACTTGCCCCAACCATGAGATTTCAAGAAATACTATTATGCAAAAAAAATATGCTCGGCTTTCTCATGATGATCAAGTACTACTCGATTCTTCTTCTACTGGTTCCTTCATGAATAAGCCTATTGATTTCAAATGGGATCTTCTAGAAAGGATTAAACGCAACTATGAAGAATGGGAACTCGACAAAGGTAAAGAGTCAGGTATAAAGCTTAAGTTTGATTGTGTTAAATCTTTTATGGAAACTGATGCCTGCTATAAGTTTAGTAATAAATGTGGCCTTGACTCTGAGATAGTAGCTTATTTTTTTGAATCATTTGCTACTCATGTTGATCTCCCTAAGGAGAAGTGGATTAAGTACCATCCACCCATTGAAGAACAGTTGGAGAAACCCATTAAAGTTGAGAAGGAACACACTAAAGCTACAACTGTGGTTAATAAAAGTCATGCTAGGACACCTACACCTCCTGAACAAATAAATGTTGAGCCTAAAATTGCTATGGTCAAAGATCTTCTAGTTGATAACATTGATGGACATGTTATCTATTTCTGTGATGAAACTACTAGAATTGTAAAACCTGTTAGACATAAGCAAGATGAACTAGATAAAAATAAACCAGTTGTTGGCATGCCTGTGGTTTCCGTTAAAATTGGAGATCATTGTTATCATGGCTTGTGTGATATTGGTGCTAGTGTTAGTTCTATACCTTTTACCTCATATCAAGAAATTATGAATGACATAGCACCATCTGAGCTTGAGGACATTGATGTTACTATTAAACTTGCAAACAGAGATACTATTACACCACTTGGGATTGTTAGAGATGTTGAAGTCTTGTGTGGAAAGGTCAAGTACCCCACTGATTTTTTAGCACTTGGTTCAGAACAAGATAATTTTTGCCCCTTTATATTTGCTAGACCTTTCTTGAGTACTGTCGGCGTTCTGGGAACGGGAGTAACCAGACCTGCCTGCCTACGGCCCAGGGCATGGCCCACCTCGTCAGCCAAACACGGCCTGGCGTGATTCCACTCAAGACAAGGCCCTCGCGAGGACCCCAGGCTCACGAGGGAGAGCGGCTCCAAGACCAGCAAGGAATGGGCCTCCTCAGGCCCCCTCCGGAGTGGCAGAGATCTCTATGCAGGACCCGGCCAAAAGAGTCAAGGATGACGCAAGGAAGGACAGGCGGGCGCCAGCGCGCCAGGCGTAGCAGTTTCCCCTTTGGTGTAAAGGGAGCAAGGGCGTACGCGGGTTCCCAAAGCATCCCCCAAAGGTTTCCATTCTGGTGCAACGAGACCACGACCACGAACCCCGCAGGACGGATGTCATCACCGAGCCCACCTCTGCATCGTCGACAGCTACTTTGCAGGCGAAGACTGCCTTTGGACATGGCAGGGATGTACTCATGTCCCCCTTCAAATTTGGCCGTTGTGGGATCCCTTCCCGCCATTGTGATAAGGGAAGAGGACCCGGGCCACTGCTATATATATAGAGGCTAGGCCGCACCGTAGAGGGGGGGGGGGGATGAACACACCAACACAAGACAAGGAAGAGAGCCAAGAACACCGCTCGAGCACCCTCGCGAGGCTCGAAACCATTGTACTAGTTCATCCACCAAACCTCCCCGAGAGGCAATCCACCAAAGCAGGAGTAGGGTATTACGCTTCGCAGCGGCCCGAACCTGGGTAAACCACCGTGTTCATCTTCTTCCTCATCATCGCGCGAGTTTGCCTTACTCACCATCGTGTAGCGAGCTAAGTAGGGCGAGGCCACAGGGAAGCTTCGCACACGACCCTGTGTTCGAACTTTGAGGGTTTTGCGGAGCCCGAAATCTGACATTTGGCGCGCCAGGTAGGGGCGTGTCGGAGTCTTCCTCGAGCCAAGCTTTTCTCCCACCTCGCCGCTCCGATGTCTGACGCCCGCCGAGCCTGCGCTGAGCGCCGAGCTGCCTGCGTTGCCCAGACGGCACCCGTGGGCCGCGCCAGCGCGCGCCGGTCCCCCTTGCCTGTGGCCAACGCCGCCACGGGCCCGGATGCCCAAGAACAACAAGACTCTTCCCAGCCGGTCACCGCGTGGTGCGACGGCCACACCGCCACTCCGTCAGTCGTTCCGGCTACTGGGTCATCCTCCCACGTTCGGCCCGGGCCGGCGCGCGGTTCGGACGCACTCGCCATGGAGAACGAGCTGCTCCGCTACCGCCCCGCCCCCGACCGCTACGACAACTGGCTTCGGCGCATCGCGAAGCTCGTCAGTGCCGCCGGCGACGCTTCAGCGCTCTCCTACTCGTTTCGACCCCGGCCTTCCTTGGCAGAAGACGTGGCCCGCGATGCGCCGCCACCGCCCCCGCAACGCGACGTCGACCCCAAGCCCAGGTGTGAAGCGCGCCCGCGCGACCAGCCCCGCGAACCGCGAGGAAGGGCAAGAGACGAAGTAAGCTGCCAAGTGGTACCCCGGCAGCGTGTCGACACGCGTGCACTCCCCGCGCTGCCGAACCAGCGTCGCGACTGGGCACCACTCAAGGCGGCCCCTCAAGAGCATCAAGACCGGGCCCCTCCCGCACACGCGGCGCCCGTCGAACCGGTGGGGTGCCTCGCCATCGCCTCGGAGCTCCACCCAACCACGTGGCCCTACAAGTTCAAGCCTGACCTACCCCCTCGCTATGACGGCACCCCGGATCCCGCCGAGTTCCTACAGCTCTACTCGATGAGCATCTGGGCGGCCGGTGGGGACGACAAGGTCATGGCGTGCTAGTTCCCCATGGCGCTCAAGGGCGGCGCGCTCTCCTGGCTCCTCAACCTCCCGGAGGGGTCCATCACCTCCTGGGACGACCTGCGGCGTGTAAAGCAGTAGGAGGGAGAGACCCTGCACAAATTCATACAGCGCTTCACAACTACGCGCCTCAAGGTCCCGAAGGCGTCGGATGAGGCTATCATCTCCGCATTCACCGACGGCGTCACGGACCTCAAGATGAAGGAGGAGCTCGGCATGAACAACGAACTGTGCTCAGCTCTGGAGATGTTCAACCTGGCGAACAGGTGCGCTAAGGCCGAAGAAGGTCGCCTGTCACTCTGTGAACCTCCGGCGACAGAGCCAGAGGAAGAGAAGACCAAGGACAAGGAGGTGAAGCGCAAGGCCCACGCGGTGCTTGCGGCCGAGCCTGAGGCGAAGCGAAGCCGAGTCGAGGAACACCCCGCAGGAGGGAGACCGACCTGCATCTTCCATGGCACCAACAACCACGACACCGCCGACTGCCAGGAACTCAGGCTGGTCCGCGCCGAACAATTCGGCTGGCACCCCGGACGCACTGACCGTGGCTTCGGACGCGGCGGAGGCCGCGGTGGAGGTCGTTGGGACAACCGGGAATTGCGTCAGGGGTGGGGAGACCAGCCTCAGGAGGACTGCTGGCATGATCAGGCTCGGGAGGATCGCTGGCGCGATCAGCCTCGGGAGGACCGCTGGCGTGATGACCCTCCGGAGGGGTCACGCCGTGGCCATCCTCATGAGGTTCTCCCTCGTGAGGCCGGCCTACCACCACTACTACCACCACCCAGAAGGAAGGAAGACGACAGGCAGGACGATGGGGCCGGGGGCTTCCAGGAGGTCAGGGCGGTAGCCTGTATCCTGGGCGGCGCCCAAGCCCCAGCATCAAACCGCGTCTTCAAGCAGTTCGCGCGGGAGGTGAACGCGGCTCTCCCAAAGCCCGAGGCCATGCGTCCCCTCAAGTGGTCCCAGACCGCAATCACCTTTGACTCGAGGGACCAGCTCAGGTGCTCGGCCATGGCCAGCAAGCTCCCCATGCTGTGCACTCCGACCATCAGTAATGTCCTCTTCACCAAGACCCTCATCGACAGCGGAGCGGGGCTCAATGTCCTCTCCATCGAGACCTTCGAGACGCTCCAAGTATCATACGACCAGCTCATTCCGACCAAGCCCTTCTCGGGAGTCACTGATGGGTCCACCGTCCCCATTGGGCAAGTACGCCGGCCCGTCACCTTCGGTGGACGAAAGAACTACCGCACCGAGACCATCGTCTTCGACGTCGCCCACATCCACCTCCCGGACAATGCAATCCTTGGGTACCTCGCCCTTGCCAAGTTTATGGCGGCGACTCATCATGGCTACAACGTCCTCAAGATGCCAGGGAGTGGCGGCGTCATCACTGCGCCTCCGATGAGAAAGATGCCGTCTGCTCCCTCGAGCGTGCTTACCGCGCTGCTGCGGCCAAGCGCTCGGACGACGAGGAGGAAGCCCTGCCTCGTGAGGACGCATGCAAGAAGAAGAAGCAGCTCATCCCCGCGGAGCGCCAGGTGGCTGGGACCTCCAAGGGCGGAGCCTCAGGCTCTCCACGCAGGGACGGGGCACCACCTTCCATCACATAGGAAAGCGCGCTCAGCGCCCCCCTTGGGTCGGGTTTGGGGGCTTCCATCCAGGAGGCCGCCGGCTTGACCGGTGAGACAAGGGAGGCGTTCGGGCACAACCTGAAGGCGCGTCTTGAAGCGCGACTACTAGAGCCAGGGGCACGGCGCGAGGCGCCGAGCTCGCAAGAGTCTGTCATCAAAGCGATCGAGGAGCTTCAAGAGGCACAGGCCGAGCGAGGCGGGGACTGCCCTGCACCGCCAATCACAGCCGCCATCATCGGCCTAGTCGACCAGCCGCGCATCTGCGTCAACACACCCGCAATCAACAGGGCCGCGTTCCAGGGCCACTTTTGGCCATCACGTGCCGACCACGGGTGGGTCTACCCGCACAACTATGTCTGCATGCCCTTTGGCCTGGCAAATGCCGGTGTCACGTTCCAGCGCCTTGCCTGGGCCATGCTCGCACCTTGGCTGGCGAGGCGCGGCGAGGAGTTGGAGGAGATGCCCGGACCAAGCATGGGTCCCGAGCCCCAGGAGACGACGGGCCCATGAGGGCCGCGCTCGTGGAGGTACAAGATCAGGCTACGATAGCGGCTTCGACTCTTCAGCGGCATAGCCGCCAGGTGACTTTTTGTTGGTCTGTGCCAGGTAACTTTTTGGTTCATTCCGTTTGAGGGCACCCCCCCGGCCGCATTATCCTCAGGCGATCAGGGCGTACCCCTGCAGGCGCTACATTTACGCATATTTCAGCAGTTTCTCATGCGTATGATCTGTTTCCTAACGTTTCCCCTTTGCCTGCACGGCACCTTGCCGGCGTGAATGTCGCCACACCCGAATGATCCTACCTTCGACCGCCTCGTGAGAGGACTGGGCACGGCGTCTGTGCTTGGGTCCGTCCCTGCAGCGTTGATAAATCCAGTGGCTGAGCTCTGTCTGGCGGGCCAGCCCCGTTCATGTTATCTCCTGGGGTCACTGGTGCTTGGCCCTCTCGTGCGATGGCCCTAGGGAGGATGTTCGGCGCAGGCTTCTCCAAAATTTGCAAGACCTCGGACGGCGCTATCTACAAGATGACCCAGGCGCAAACCGCCTTAGAGGTAGGGACCTCGTGAGGCCAAAGCGCCCTCGCGAGCTCCCAGATACACCTCCCAGTTCTATCGTGCCAGCCACGCGTACGAACTCAATGGGCTGTACACGCCCGGAGCCTCCCGAGGACGCGGAGGGGTTCCTTCCCACGCAATGTGGAAGCCACAGCTCCGTGCTGGCGGTCAACACGGCCCTCCAATGGTTATGCCCACGCAAGGTGGAAGCCACAGCTCCGTGCTGGCAGTCAACATGGTCCACCAATGAATATGCCCACACAAGGTGGAAGCCACAGCCCCGTGCTGGCGGTCAACACGGTCCACCAATGACTATGCCCACGCAATGTGGAAGCCCTTCCCTCCATGCTGGGGATAAACAACTGAGGGCGCCCCAGCGGCTGCATCCAACCTCAGGAAGGCCCCTCGCGGCCCCGTCTCACTACGTTCCCCTGGGATGTACGCATGAGGGGGCTGCATGGGGGCTACTACCGGGCCACCCCTGGTAGACGCCACCTCCCCAAGTCTGCCAAACCTGGTCTTCACGCGCCCCTCTTAGGAGAAGCCAGCAAGGAAAGGTATGGGAGCCGCTCGTACGTCAAGGGGGACTCCTGAGTATCGCGACTCAGGACCCTCACTGGCCATGTAGCCCCTCACCCCTTCGAACCGTCCTCGGTGATCCGGATGGCCCAACGGCGGCTGAGGTATGCGCGGGGCCGGGCCCTGCCGACGCAGAGCACAGATCCGCCCAGGAGGAAATAGACCCCTCCGGCAAGTTCATCAGCTAGCTCCTCACATTGGGCTTGAGAGCCAGCGGGAAGTAGTTGGCGAGTACTTTCTCGTCGCGTCCCCCGGCAGCATGCACTGCTATGGTATAGATACCGAGGAACTCTGATGGACTGATCTTGTCATCGTACTTGTCCGGCAGATCTAGCTTGAAGGCTCTGCTAGAGGGCTAGTTGACTTGCCGCAACTCGCAGGTGAACGCCGGACAACCAACCTCGTAAGGTAAGTTGTCGGGGACTCCCGGCGCAGGCTCATCGACAACTAGATCGGTGCGGCCATCCGATAGACGACGCGTCACCCATCGACTCTCGATGGTGGTGCGCGTGTCCTCCTTGCGCCTGTCCTTCAAGACTTGCCGCTGGTCTTTCTTCTGACATGGGTTCGTTGAGGCATAAGACACTTCGTCTTATGCATCGGTCCATCGGGAATGTTGTTGCCGGGGCGACTACACCGCAGGGGCCCCATCGCGACGCGTCCGGTGACAGGCCTCGTCGGGGCCGCCTGACGCGCATGCGAGGGTTCCGCCGCATTTGGCCTGTCCCGGTTCACGAAGCTCAACAGGATTTTTATGGTCGCCCTCCAGTCCTCCATCTACTCCGGCGTGGGTGGGAAGTTCAGCAGTAGCTAGGCCTTTGCCAGAGCATCCCCCGTGGTCTTCGGCATGGAGCGGTGTGAGGTGTGGGTGGTGCTCTTACTCCTGACAGTGTCAGGGGGAACGCTCTCCTGCACCATCGTTCGCCGCCCATTTTCACTAGGGGGCTGTCGGCGAGTTTGGACCTGCGCGTCCTGTGAATGACGCACAGTGGTCTTGGCCGCACGTAGCCTAGGTTCTTCATCCCCGCTGCATTCGCCGTCGCCACATTCGCTGCCGCCGCCGTCGTGGCAGCGTTGCCTTCGGACATCACCACTGCATCCTGGGACGCTACGACGGCTTAGTCCGGGTCGCGGCTTGTGGAGCTCCGCGTGGGGTTGTGACTGTGCTCACCGGCGCGGCGAGCATGATGTTCGCCTCCGCCTCCGTCGCCCGTAGCAGTCGGCATAGGCAGCTTGGACGAAGACGAAACGACTAATGAAACTCCCTTGGCTTTATTGGGTTCCATGGGCGTCGATGAAGACACGCAGTGTTGGTGAATATTCACGCACCTAGCCCCCCTACCTGGCACGCCAAAGATGTAAGGGTACGACGATATATGGGGCCGGCAAGGCTCCTTTTTGCGGTTATACTATGGGGACCCGGGACGCACAAATAGCATCACCAACCAATGCATGCACGATGGTTTAGACAAGTTCAGGCCGCTCGGAAGCGTAAAAACCTACGTCTTATCTTGGTGGACTATATGCTTGTTCACAGTACAAGAGTGTCACCACCCGGCAAGGAATGCTCGAGGGGGTGCGGCTACGCCTATAGAATGAACCGAGTGTTGTCCTTTCTAAAGGTAGCCATGGACCTCCTTTGATAATCCAAGGGGCTACCACAGTGGCTAAAATGGTCTTTACACGGGGTAAATAGTAGACATTATAGCTGCCCAAGACACTGGCAGGAGCTATAGTGGCTAATACCTAACTCTAATGGATTAGGACATGCGCATTAAATGCACCATGAGGTGGCGCGCTAGCGACGTCTCCCGGCAAGGATTGCCTCTCCTTCTGTGTCGTTAGCCTAGCTACCTCTTATTCTTTAGCCACACCATAGGACGGGTGTCATTAAAGCTGCTATGAATCTGCCCAGCCGACACGGGCTCCGACCAGCTCCACCTAAACGCCTGCCCGTTCGACACCTGCCGATGTAGACAATCCGCTCGGTGTCATGGGGCGACGGCCTTACGACGGTTGACTTGGCGGGAAGGCGCTCACAGCTGGGTCTTCTCTCCCGGCAAGAAGGCTTGACGGTTGCCTTGGCCTTGGCTTGATGTTTCTTTGAGGTTAGTCCTCGCCCGGCAAGGTCTTGCCTGTCCGGAGGTCGTGGTCGTCTTTGCACAAGTCCGGGCAGTAAGGGCCCCGTTTGTTAGTGCACCGACACAATGTAATTATCAAATTCATCCATGCACTGACTAGGAGTCTTAGTATAAGGTATATCACTTTCATTAAAGGCATGGAGAGATTTTATATCTATTACCTATGCCGGGGTGTCAATTCCATGTATTTCTTTGATAGGTGGTAACTTCTTGAATCTTCAGATTTGATACCTTTTTCCTTCGTAGTTCTTTTGGCTTCTTGCATATCTTCAGGACCGAGGAATAGAATACCTCTCTTCTTTTGAATATGTTCCATCGGTGGCTCAGGAAGTGTCCAGTTATCAGCATTTTGCAATACGTTATTCAATAATTCTTCAACTCGCCCAACAATTCTTTCCTTGAAAACACAACCAGCACGACTATCTAGGTAGTCCCAAGAAGCATCGGTTTGTCCATTATAAAAGATATCAAGTATTTCATTCTTCTTGAGAGGATGATTAGGTAGAGGTCTTAATAACTAGAGAATCCTTCCCCAAGCTTGAGGGAGATTCTCTTCTTCACTTTGCACAAAGTTAAATATTACCTGTAAAGCAACTTGTTTCATATGAGCAGGAAAATATTTTCCAAAGAATTAATATATCATATCCTGGGGGCTATGCACACAACTTGGAGCAAGAGTGAGGAACCATTCCTTAGCCTCACCTTTTAGTGAGAAAGGAAAAAACTTAAGGATGTAATAGTAGCGCATCTTTTACTCATTAGTAAACAAAGCGGCAATATCATTCAGTTTAGTGAGATGTCCAAAAACAGTTTCAGTTTCAGAACCATGGAAAGGATCAGATTTTACTACAGGAATTAACTCAAGGTCTACAGATAATTCATAATCCTTATCAATAATAGATATAGGAGAAGTAACAAATTTAGGATCTTGTTTCATTTTCTCCATCATAGATTTTTCTTTCAGTTTGCATAGTAGTTTCTTCAGATCATCTCTATCATTACAAGCAAGAAAGTCCCTAGCTACCTCTCCCTCCACAACATAACCTTCAGGTATATCAGGCAATTCATATCTATTAGGTGAGCGAGGTGTAATACGTGACTCGGTATCTTCCTCAATTTCAGCATTTTCAAGTTCTCTGCCTTTAGCAATATGATCATCAAGTAATTCATTCAGTGGTATAGTTTTAGTATCATCAAGTGTAGCAGTAGTATCATCATTAATTTCAGAAGTAGCATCATCAAGTTCATGAGACGTATCAGAACGAGCAACAGGTGGTGGTGTTATAAGATGATTCAAAACAGTAGGTCAATCAAAAGCATAGCTAGATGGCAGTTCCTTACCTGCTCTCGTACGGGAGGGGATGATCTTGGTTCGAGTATCTTTTAGATTCTTAGAATTTGGATATACTCAAGTTAATAGAATAAATATAGCTATGCTCCCCCGCAAAGGCGCCAGAAAAAGGCCTTGATAACCCACAAGTATAGGGGATCGCAACAGTCTTCGCGGGTAGTATTTCACCCTAATTTATTGATTCAACACAAGGGGAGCGAATGAATATTTATCGGTCTTAGCAGTTGAGTTTTCAATTCAACCACACCTGGGATATCTCTTTGTAGCAAAGTTTTTGTAGCACGGCAAGATAATAGTAGTAACAGTAACAGTAATAGTGACAACAGTAATTTTGTAGCAATTGTGACAGTAGCAGCAGCAGTAGTAACTTAGCAAGTTTCAGTACATGTAAAGCGTAGGCACATGGATCGGTGATGGATAGTAATTTAGAGGACATCAACCATGTAACAGTTACACACTAGGGCAACACAGAACTACCTCCAATTCATCAATGTAATGTAGGCATGTACTCCATATATAGTCATACGTGCTTGCGATAAGAACTTGTATGACATCTTTTGTCCTACCCTCCCATGGCAGATGGGTCCTAATGGAAACTAAGGGATATTAAGGCCGCCTTTTATTAGAGAACCAGAACAAAGCATTAACACATGGTGAATACATGTACAGAAGGAGGTGCTGAAGGTGGAGTGGACACTAGAGGTCCTGAAGGAGGCACGGTAGAAGTTGTAGCAGGGGCAGACACTAAAGGTCTCATCTCTTGGGAAGTCACAGTAGAAGATCTGGCCATAGTCCTGAACTAAGCATGAATAGGCAGTGTATGGCTATCATCATCATCTAAGCTAGGCATAGTGATGCGGAGCATTGTAACACCACATTACGCATGGCGGGATCTAGACTAGCCCCACAGACCAACACTAGTCTTTCTTGCGCACTTTGTCCTCACTCATGCACACCCGGGACCAACTTCTCGATCGGTCACCCATCCTAGAATCGCTCCAAGCCAAGCACACTTAACTTTGGAGTTCTTTTCGCATGGGCTCCCGGTAAAGAAGGAATTCCTTGTTAGTATGAGTAGTCTATCATTCCTATTAAGCTAGGCTCTCACATACACCCCCACTCAAAGGAACCGACGTCCTTGTCGGCCCATCAAGAACGTTCCCTCTTGGCACACGTATGCGCGTCCAGTCCGGCACATGTGCCATGCCGTGTGCCACGACGGGCCACACGCGCCATGCGCCACATGTCCGTGCACCAGACCCGCGCATGCCCATGTAACCGCAAGGGTCGGCTCTGATACCAAGCTGTCGGGACCCCGATCCTAAGCCATATGAATCCAGCCTGCAACATGTCACACCACTTTGCGGCCTCACGCACGGTAACCCACGGCTGCCACCTTACCTTGACCGGGACCATTTGCGTCTTTTGGCTGACGGATATGAACATGTTGCTAGCATTCACACGTCAAAGAACCCGGGTCGACATGACTAGTTATAGACCCAAGTGGCACAACCATACACGAACATGCATACGTAACCCAGCAATGCAGGTGTCGGTCATCAGCGTGTGTAGACGAGTCATAGCAAGCTACATGGACTCCATTACGTCGTGAGACATATCTGTCATCAACGGTACGTAGACGAGTCATAGCAGGCTACAGGGACTCCATTACACCGCGTGACATTTCCCCGTAGGGACAGACACAGCAGCAAAGAAGGATACACGCCGGTCAATCTATGTGCCCGGAGCAGTAGCAAGCTACCAAGGCTCGGTGGAAGCACAAAGAGACATTTCCCCATAAAGCAGGCTACTAAAGGTATACAGCTAGGTGTCGAATCCCACACATACCAATGCATTTCAAACATACACGCAATATGCACGATATGTGTAGATACAACATGGCACCACAACAAAACGCTACGCCATAACATTTATTTAGAAGGCTCCAAAGAGCCAACATAGCATAATGTTACAAGCAGGAGGGGTCACATGACCCAACATTCAGAGCATACAAACAACAAGCGAAAGTTACATGTCTGAATACAGACATCTAATAAAAGCGGCTGGAAGAGCCTGAAAAGCTACAACGATCCTACCAAAGGAGCCAGACTCCTATCTGGGTTACTAAGCTAATCCTTCGATGTCATCGTCAGAAGAAACATAAAGTGAACAACGTCTATTTCTGCAAAAAATGTAAATAAGCAACAGTGAGTACGAAGGTACTCAGCAAGTCTTACATTAGAACTAACTACATATGCATCATGTTTCAATGTACGGGATTGTGGGGTTTACTGCTGAATGCCAGCTTTGACCTTTGGCTAGACTGAAATATGATAAAGTATCCAACGTATCACTACTCTCTCGTCTCCCTACGAGAGAGCCTACACGAGTCCACATGTTCACCATATCAATACACCACTATGGATCCTCTCTCGTCTTCCTACGGGAAGCCATCCATAGCACTCATACTTATCTGGAGTATTTTTGAGTAACCATTTAATTTGTCTATGAACAATGCAAGTCTCCAAGTAGTCCATATCCACGGACGCGGCTATTCGAATAGATTGTTTACCCTGCAGGGGTGTACTTCGTCACACATGCTCCCGCCACGTACCGCCATGTGCACGTAAAAGGCACCTCGGCAACCTTAAAGCGGAAGCCCAGCGAGGGAGTCGGCCGCGGAAGTTAACTTACAACGACTCACGCCCAAGGCAGTCGCCTATCTGAGTTAGAACCCATAATGGAAGTCCGGCCGAGGTTTCCAACATGGCCTCAAACGTGGTGTTCAGAGCCCTAAGCCGGTCCCGATTGGGCCGTTCATCCACTTCGCTAGCCCGGCCACACCTATCAACATTTCGAACTACTGCGACTCCTGGACTGAGAACAGAGTAGGTTAATAGGCCGAGAGGGGTCGAGTTACCGGAACCCAATGTGCGGTAGTAGCTAGTCTTGGAACACAAACACGGAACTCAGTTCCTATGAGCGCCTTCAATGAGACAACCCACCATGTACTCCTACATGGCCTCTCATCGCTACCTTTACCAAAATAGGTTCAACACTTAACCCTCATCATCAGGACACAATCATTTCACGCCGGTTCATCACCCAGATGAATCAGACCTGACACAACACTAAGCATAGCAGAGCATAACATGGTGATAGCACAACATGGCTCAAGCATCTACCAGGTATGCTAGGTTGCTTGGTTTAGCTATTTACTGTGGTAATGACAGGTCATGCAAAGGAGTGGTTTCATCTACCACAACACAAGTAGCAGTTGAATCGCATTGTCCTAATGCATTGAAATGAGAGCAAGAGCGAGAGAGTGGGATTGTATCAAATATGCTCAAGGGGGGTTGCTTGCCTGTTTATCGGAAGAACTCAGCTGTTCTTCGATGTCGTCGATAACTACGTCTCGCAAGTCTATCGACAAGGACAAACAAGGTATAAATTTAGCACGGCAAATGCTTCACAATGATGCATGAGTATGACATGGCAAAATGATGCTGGTTTGAGCTAATGCACCTATCAACATGTTAAATGAAGATGGTTTGAACCCTAGGTTCAAATTAACTCCACAAGTGATATGGCATAATTTGATTTGAACAAAATGTCCATGTTTGCCTATTTAGCTTGCTCTAACATGCATGAAAATGCCACCATCAGATTCCTTGGATTTTTCTGATAATTTTTCATATATAAATTATTTTCAACTGATCTACAGATTATTTTATATGATTTTTCAAAGTTTTAGGCATTTTCTGGATTATTTTTATTACAGAAATGATTAATTACGTCAGCCTGACGTCCGCAGGTCAACAGCCCCGGGTCCAGGTCAAAGCTGAGACGCGGGACCCACATGTCAATGACTAAGGCTCTAATTAAAAGTGTTTAATTTAAACCTATTTATTAAATTAGCTTGTGGGGCCCTGTGTCAGTGGCTATGTGGGTTAATTAGGTGGTGATTAGGCTTAACCTAATCACCTGACTAGCCGGGCCCATCAGGCAGTGGCACAGGCCGGCGGCTCGTTGCCGGTGGCCTCTGGACACGGTGGAGTCCGCCCTGGAGGCCATGGGAGCGGCGGAGGAGGGTACCACTGCACTCCTCGCGCTCGCACGCATCCAGTGGGCTAAGTGGGGGGGGGGGTTCGGAGAACGTCCGGGATGCACGCCGGCGGCCACGTCCGCAGCGGCGGTCCGTAAGGGCTCGACGGCGAGTTTGTTGGAGGGCAGTGGGGTCGAGCGGGGGCGTGCACTGGACCTGTGGGGGCACGACGAAGACGGGGGGGCGCTCGGGAGCTAGCAGAGGCAGCTGTGGCCGTGCCGGCGACGAAGCCATGCGGCGGCTAGCTCCGGCCATGTCGGGGAGGCCAGCTAGAGGACGCGGGGACGACGGGAGAGAGGGGGAATCGAACGAGGAGCTCATGGCGGGGTCGATGGGCGGGTCGGTGAGCTCGGGGACGACGGTAGCCGGCTAATCGAGCGATGGACGTCGTCGGACCCGAAGACGGAGGCGAGGACGAGGCGACGTTGCAGTGCCTCCGGGGTCGATTTCTTTGGCGGGGATGAACAGCGCAGAACGACGGAGCTTCTGGTCCGGTCAGGGAGGCGAGGCGATGCTGGTGGTCGCATAGGCAGCGAGCGGCAGCGGCGGGCGCGTTCCGGCATGAGCAAGGAAGGGCGAGGGGGAGAGACAGAGGAAGGGAGGAGGAGGGGAAGGAGCTCGAGTGGGGTCCAGGGGGGTCCGTGGTGCCCCTAGAGCCCTCCGGGCGAGGCAGGCACACAGGAGGTGGCCGGGCGCGTGCCCCTGTCCTCCTGGCGGGAGGTGAGGGACGACTGGCACTTGGGCCAGATGGGCCGCCCAGTGCCAGGCCTCAGGTAAGCCAGGTGGGCCTTCTGTCCTTTTTCTTTTATTTCCTGTTTTTCTATTTTTTTGGCATTTGTTTTAGCTTGCAAAATAATAGCAAACTATTTTCATAAATGCTGAAAATATACATGTGGGTTAAATGGAAATATCCTATGCCACATAATAATTCTCTGAATTATTGGACACATATTTTCCATATGGAAAATATATATCTATTTCAAATAAGGCTTGAATTAATTCAAATGCCCAACATTAAATGTTTCTGTGTTTCAAAAATATTGGTTGGCAACTTTATCTCACCCCAATATTTTCACAGAATAGTTGGAACATTTTATTGGATCTATATGAAGAAATTTTTATATAGCCTTTTGACAGAATTTTGAATTGTGAGGCTTGATCACTCCTCATTTCCAATTCATTTGAAAAATTAAATGCATGCATGAATGCAATGTCAAACCAAGGAAAGCTAGGGCTGTGACAACTCACCCCCACTAAACATGAATCTCATCCCGAGATTCAGGCGTAGTCGGGAAGAGTGCAGGGTACTCAAGCCGAAGACAATCTTCGCGCTCCCAGGTTGCTTCATCCTCGGAATGGTGTGACCACTGCACCTTGAGAAACTTGATGCTGCGACGTCGAGTGCTGCGCTTGGCTTCATCGAGAATACGAACATGATATTCTCGATAAGAGAGGTCATCTTGAAGATCAAGCGTTTCGTGGTCTACTTCGCGGACATGCTCCTTGAAGCAATGCCTGAGTTGAGAAACGTGGAACACATCATGAACTTTGGAAAGCTGCGGGGGTAGTTCCAACTGGTAGGCAACCTCTCCTCGTTTGGCGAGAATGCGAAAAGGACCAATGTAACGAGGAGCCAATTTGCCTTTGATACCGAAACGATGGGTACCCTTGAGAGGGGTAACCCGAAGGTAAGCCTTCTCGTTAACTTCATAACTTATGTCCTTATGACGACGGTCATATTGACTCTTTTGACGGGATTGGGCAGTTTTCAGATTCTCACGAATGATGCGAACTTGCTCTTCTGCATCCTGGATCATATCCGGTCCAAAGAATTGTCTTTCACCGGTTTCTGACCAGTTTAATGGCGTTCGACATCTTCGTCCATACAACACTTCGAAAGGAGCTTTGCCCAGACTAGACTGGAAGCTGTTGTTATAAGCAAACTCGGCGAATGGAAGACATTTCTCCCAGTTCATTCCGAATGAGATAACACAGGCTCTGAGCATATCTTCGAGAATTTGATTGACTCTTTCAACTTGACCACTTGACTGAGGGTGATAAGCGGTGCTAAAGGAGAGACGGGTTCCCATAGCATTCTGGAAACTTTCCCAAAATCGAGAAGTGAAAAGACTTCCACGATCTGAATTGATCTCTAGAGGAACTCCATGAAGAGAAACTATTCGAGAGATATATAGGTCTGCTAACTGACTAGTAGTTATACTTTCTCGAACTGGAAGGAAATGAGCAACTTTCGAAAGGCGATCGATGACCACAAAGATGGCATCATTCCCTTTCTTAGTCTTTGGAAAGCCGGTGATGAAATCCATACCGACCTTGTCCCATTTCCACTCGGGAATAGCCAAGGGCTGAAGAGTGCCAGCAGGCCTTTGATGCTTTGCCTTAACGCGACGACAAACATCGCAGTTCGCAACGAACTGAGCGATTTCTCTCTTCATCCGGGTCCACCAGAACCTCTGGCGTAGCTCCTGAAACATTTTGGTACCACCGGGATGAATCGTGAGAGGAGATTCATGAGCTTCTTTAAGGATCAGCTCCCGGAGTTGTTGCTTCTTGGGAACCACCAAGCGGTCATCAAAGAATAAAACACCGTGATCATCTACCGAGAAGCGTCCAGCAACTCCTCTAGCGAGGTTGCTCTTGATCCGGGAAATTCCCGTATCATGCTTCTGGGCTTCTACGATCTGATCCTGAAGAGTCGTCTTCGCCACCAAGGTATAAAGGGATCCTCGAGGAACAATGTGAAGATTTAACTTATGAAATTCCTCATGGAGAAGTGGTTGACCTTGTAGCAACATGAGGTTGTTACAATAGGATTTACGACTTAGTGCATCAGCCATGACATTGGCTTTGCCTGGGGTGTAAGATATTCCTAAGTCATAGTCCGTAATCAACTCAATCCACCGTCTTTGCCTGAGATTCAAATCCGGTTGGGTGAATATATATTTGATACTCTGCTGATCAGTGTATATTTCGCAACGATTACTCAGAAGGTAATGTCGCCAAGTGACAAGTGCATGGACTACTGCGGCAAGTTCCAGATCGTGTGTTGGATAATTCTCCTGATGTGGACGCAACTGTCGAGATGCGTAGGCAATCACATGACGATCTTGCATAAGAATGCAACCTAGACCTTGTCGCGAAGCATCACAGTAGATAACAAAGTCCTTTGTGAAATCTGGGGGTACAAGTACCGGGGCAGTAGTCAGTCGTCTTTTCAACTCCTGAAAACTTTCCTCACATTTTGGAGTCCACTCGAACTTCTTATCTTTCTTGAGGAGTTTAGTTAGAGGTTTGGCAACGTTGGAGAAGTTCTCAACGAAGCGGCGACAGTAGCTCACTAAGCCAAGGAAACTCCTAACTTGCTTCACCGATTCAGGTTGAGTCCAATCAAGGACAACTTGAACTCTCTCGGGATTGACAGCAATACCTTTTGCAGAGATTACGTGGACTAGATAGGTCACTTCTGGCAACCAGAATTCACACTTAGAGAATTTGGCGTAAAGGCGGTGCTCTCGAAGTTTCATCAATACCAGCCTAAGATGCTCAACATGTTCTTCTTCGTTCTTCGAGTATATGAGGATATCATCGAGGTAAACCACGACAAATTTGTCTAGATACTCCATGAAGATCGAATTCATTAAGCGGGAGAAGGTGGCTGGGGCATTGGTTAGACCGAAGGACATTACGGTGTACTCGTATTGGCCATAATGAGTGACGAAAGCCGTCTTTGGAATGTCCCCGTTCCTGATTTTGATTTGATGATAACCTATTCTCAAATCCATCTTGGAAAAGACTGCGGATCCAGCGAGCTGATCATACAGATCGTTGATCCTGGGGAGCGGATATTTGTTCTTTATCGTGACCAGATTAACCGGTCGATAATCGACAACCATCCGGTCCGTACCATCCTTCTTCTTGACAAAGAGGACAGGACAAGCCCATGGAGAAGAACTAGGATGGATGAAACCTTTCTTCAAAGATTCATCGAGTTGGATCTTAAGCTCAGCTAACTCTTGAGGTGACATCTTATATGGTCTCCTAGCAATGGGAGCAGTTCCTGGAATAAGATCTATGACAAACTCTACTTCTCTGTCAGGTGGAACACCTGGCAGTTCTTCTGGAAAGACATCCGGGAAGTCACGGACTACTGGGATGTTCTCAAGGTCTGGAAGAGGATTGGCATTGAGGGAATATAGCCGCCCTTCTGGAATACGAGTTTGGACTTTGACTATCTGGCCAGAAGGGTGGGTAAGCTGAACAGACCTAGTGAAGCAATCAATTTTGGCATGATGGGCTGCCATCCAGTCCATCCCCAAAATGATATTGATGTCCGAAGACTTAAGAGCTATCAGAGAAGCAAGAAACACCAAACCATCAACAAGGATTTGATTTCCATGGCTCACTCTAGCAGTTTGCCATCTAGAACCTGGAGTTTCAACTTCCAAAGGAGTTGGCATAATATCAAAGGACATATCATGCGACAGAGCATACCTTTCAGAAATGAAAGAGTGAGAGGTTCCAGTGTCAAATAGGACTGAAGCTGGATAAGAATTGACAAGAAGCATCTTAAGCACGACATTAGCATCATCTTCAGCTTCTTCTGCAGTTACATGGTGCACACATCCACGAGTATACACAACTGACCTGGCATTAAACTTCTTGATTGGGGCCCTACCACGACTGGCAACATTGCTTGAAGAGGATGGAACATTTGCTCGCAAAGGGCAATTCTTGGAATAGTGTCCAGGTTGACTGCACTTGAAGCATGCTCCATGAACGGGCCCGGGATCTGGGTTGATCATCCGGTTGATGAGGTTCTTCTGGGGAACACATGGCATCGGTAGACGAGGCGCCACATAGCATGGCCTCGGTGCATATCTGGGAGGGAGAGCGGCGTTCGGGATCCATAACCTACGCCTCTGAGATATAGAGACTAAGGATGATCCAAAATCACAGTTGCGCTTGTGAGATTCCTCATAGGTCATCCTACCAGTTTCTGCTTGGATGGCTTTGTTCACAAGAACCAAGAAGGTAGCAAACTCATGCAGATTGAGGTCATGACGTAGCTCTGGGTCGAGACCTTTCCTGAACCTTTCTTGCTTCTTGGCATCTGTGGATACTTTCTCTGGGGCATAACGCGCGAGGCGTCCAAACTCTCGATTATAGGCATCCACATCCATCTTGCCTTGGGTCAGATTGTAGAACTCCTCTTGCTTACGATCTATCAGGGCCTGGGGAATATGATGCTCATGAAAAGACTCACAGAATTCCTTCCATGAAGTAGCTTGGCCTGCAGGTCATATGGCCTCAAAGTTCTCCCACCATAAGCTGGCGGAACCTTCAAGGTGATATGCGGCATAGGTAACCTTGTCTCCTTCAGCCACGTTTGCATAACGCAGCTTGTTGTTGATACTCCGGAGCCAATCATCTGCATCCAGTGGCTCAATGGAATGATGGAAGGTGGGCGGTTGCAACTTGATGAAGTCTCTGATGGAAACTAGCTCATTGCGCTGATGGGCTGTATTCTGCTCGATGTGCTCCAAGAGACGGTTGGTGCCACGCTTGTTTCTCTCAACTTCTAGCATAACCTCCGCCAAGAAAGGCGGGTTGGGAGGATCTTTTGCATCCCTACCATCTCCATGATTCTGACCACGACTAGCAAATCTCCGGGTTACTGGCGACATCCTGAAGTAAAACCAGGGTTCAGAAACAAGGAAGAACACCAGAACATATCTAAACCTAGAGGAACTCGGACAACATAACAGTTGTACGGGCATGAATATGAGGCAACCTGCACAGAACTTGGGCAGCATAACAGCTCAACATCATGGTCCAAGGCACAGGGAGAACATAGGCATCACTTCTCACAAGACTGATGGAACAATACTTGACACAAACAACCATTCTATAAGTCTGTGGTCCAGTAACTCGTCATCCTAGCAGATAGGTAAGAAGCCTAGTCCTTAATCCCCGTAGATAGGAAGAGGGTGACCCAGAATAGAATAACTTGAGGGAAGGAGTAAAAAGAAGCCTTACGTTCCCTTCCACAATCAATTCCCTTATATAACTAAAGCATTACTAGACTCAACATCGACCAGTTTGGCTTCGTAAACCTACAGACAGTTCAACTCTGATACCAACGCTGTCGGGACCCTGATCCTAAGCCATATGAATCCAGCCTGTAACATGTCACACCACTTTGCGGCCTCACGCATGGTAACCCACGACTGCCACCTACCTTGGCCGGGACCGTTTGCGTCTTTTGGCTCACGGATATGAACATGTCACTAGCATTCACACGTCAAAGAACCCGGGTCGACATGACTAGTTATAGACCCAACTGGCACAACCGTACAGGAATAGGCATACGTAACCCAGCAATGGAGGTGTCGGTCATCAGCGTGTGTAGACAAGTCATAGCAAGCTACATGGACTCCATTACGTCGTGAGACATATCTGTCATCAACGGTACGTAGACGAGTCATAGCAGGCTACAGGGACTCCATTACACCGCGTGACATTTCCCCGTAGGGACAGACACAAGAGCAAAGAAGGATACACGCCGGTCAATCTATGTGTCCAGTGCAGTAGCAAGCTACCAAGGCTCAGTGGAAGCACAAAGAGACATTTCCCCGTAAAGCAGGCTACTAAAGGTATACAGCTAGGTGTCGAATCCCACACATACCAATGCATTTCAAACATACACGCAATATGCACGATATGTGTAGATACAACATGGCACCACAACAAAACTCTACAACATAACATTTATTTAGAAGGCTCCGAAGAGCCAACATAGCATAATGTTACAAGCAGGAGGGGTCACATGACCCAACATTCAGAGCATACAAACAACAAGCGGAAGTTACATGTCTGAGTACAGACATCTAATAAAAGCGGCTGGAAGAGCCTGAAAAGCTACAACGACCCTACCAAAGGAGCCAGACTCCTGTCTGGGTTACTAAGCTAATCCGTCGATGTCATCGTCAGAAGAAACATAAAGTGAACAACGTCTATTTCTGCAAAAATGTAAATAAGCAACAGTGAGTACGAAGGTACTCAGCAAGTCTTACATCAGAACTAACTACATATGCATCATGTCTCAATGTACGGGATTGTGGGGTTTACTGCAGAATGCCAGCTTTGACCTTTGGCTAAACTGAAATATGATAAAGTATCCAACGTATCACTACTCTCTCGTCTCCCTACGAGAGAGCATACACGAGTCCATAGGTTCACCATATCAATACACCACTATGGATCCTCTCTCGTCTTCCTACGGGAAGCCATCCATAGCACTCACACTTATCTGGAGTATTTTAGAGTATCCATTTAATTTTTCTATGAACAATGCAAGTCTCCAAGTTGTCCATATCCGCGGACGCGGCTATTCGAATAGATTGTTTACCCTGCAGGGGTGTACTTCGTCACACATGCTCCCGCCACTTACCGCCATGTGCACGTAAAAGGCACCTCGGCAACTTTCAAGCGGAAGCCCAGCGAGGGAGTTGGCCACGGACGTTAACTTACAACGACTCACGCCCAAGGCAGTCGCCTATCTGAGTTAGAACCCATAATGGAAGTCCGGCCGAGGTTTCCAACATGGCCTCAAACGTTGTGTGCAGGGCCGCAAGCCGGTCCCGATTGGGCCGTTCATCCACTTCGCAGGCCCGGCCACACCTATCAACGTTTCGAACTACTGCGACTCCTGGACTGAGAATAGAGTAGGTTAATAGGCCGAGAGGGATCGAGTTACCGGAACCCAATGTGCGGTAGTAGCTAGTCTTGGAACACAAACACAGAACTCAGTTCCTATGAGCGGCTTCAATGAGACAACCCACCATGTACTCCTACATGGCCTCTCATCGCTACCTTTACCAAAATAGGTTCAACACTTAACCCTCATCATCAGGACACAATCATTTCACTCCGGTTCATCACCCAGATGAGACAGACCTGACACAAATCTAAGTATTGCAAAGCATAATAGGGTGATAGCACAACATGACTCAAGCATCTACCAGGTATGCTAGGTTGCTTGGTCTAGCTATTTATTGTGGCAATGACAGGTCATGCAAAGGAGTTGGTTCATCTACCACAACACAGGTAGCAGTTGAATCGCATTGTCCTAATGCATTGAAATGAGAGCAAGAGCGAGAGAGTGGGATTGTATCGAATATGCTCAAGGGTGGTTGCTTGCCTGTTTATCAGAAGAACTCAGCTGTTCTTCAATGTCGTCGATAACTACGTCTCGCAAGTCTATCGACAAGGACAAACAAGGTATAAATTAAGCACGGCAAATGCTTCACAATGATGCATGAGTATGACATGGCAAAATGATGCTGGTTTGAGCTAATGCACCTATCAACATGTTAAATGAAGATGGTTTGAACCCTAGGTTCAAATTCAACTCCACAAGTGATATGGCATAATTTGATTTGAACAAAATATCCATGTTTGCCTATTTAGCTTGCTCTAACATGCATGAAAATGCCACCATCAGATTCCTTGGATTTTTCTGATAATTTTTCTTATATAAATTATTTTCATGTGATCTACAGATTATTTTATATGATTTTTCAAAGTTTTAGGCATTTTCTGGATTATTTTTATTACAGAAATGATTAATTACGTCAGCCTGACGTCATCATGACGTCAGCAGGTCAACAGCCCCGGGTCCAGGTCAAACCTGAGACGTGGGACTAACATGTCAATGACTAAGGCTCTAATTAAAAGTGTTTAATTTAAACCCATGGATTAAATTAGCTTGTGGGGCCCTGTGTCAGTGGCTGTGCGGGTTAATTAGGTGGTGATTAGGCTTAACCTAATCACCTGACTAGCCGGGCCCATCGGGCAGTGGCACAGGCCGGCGGCTCGTCCTGGAGGCCATGGGAGTGGCGGAGGAGGGAACCACTGCACTCCTCACGCTCGCGCGCATCCAGTGGGCTAAGTGGGAGGCTCGGAGAACGGCCGGGATGCACGCCGGCGGCCACGTCCGCTGCGGCGGTCCGTACGGGCTCGACGGCGAGGTTGCTGGAGGGCAGTGGGGTCGAGTGGGGGCATGCACTGGACCCGTGGGGATACGACAAAGACGCGGGGACGACTGGAGAGAGGGGGAATCGAACGAGGAGCTCACGGCAGGGTCGATGGGCGGGTCGGTGAGCTCGGGGACGACGGTAGCCGGCGAATCGAGCGACGGCCGTCGTCGGACCCGAAGATGGAGGCGAGGACGAGGCGACATTGCAGGACCTCCGGGGTCGATTCCGTTGGCGGGGATGAACAGTGCAGAGCGGTGGAGCTTCTGGTCCGGTCAGGGAGGCGAGGCGATGCTGGTGGTCGCGTAGGCAGCGAGCGCCGGCGGCGGGTGCGTTCGGGCAGGCGCAAGGAAGGGCGAGGGGGAGAGATAGAGGAAGGGAGGAGGAGGGGATGGAGCTCGAGGGGGGTCCAGGGGGGTCCGTGACGCCCCTAGAGCCCTCCGGGCGAGGCAGGCACACAGGAGGTGGCCGGGCGCGTGGCCGCGGGCGCCGGGCGCGTGCCCCTGTCCTCCTGGCGGGAGGTGAGGGACGACTGGCACTTGGGCCAGATGGGCCGCCCAGTGCCAGGCCTCAGGTAAGCCAGGAGGGCCTTTTGTCCTTTTTCTTTTATTTCCTGTTTTTCTGTTTTCTATTTTTTTGGCATTTGTTTTAGCTTGCAAAATAATAGCAAACTATTTTCATAAATGCTGAAAATATACATGTGGGTTAAATGGAAATATCCTATGCCACATAATAATTCTCAGAATTATTGGACATATATTTTCCATATGGAAAATATATATCTATTTCAAATAAGGCTTGAATTAATTCAAATGCCCAAAATTAAATGTTTCTGTGTTTCAAAAATATTGGTTGGCAACTTTATCTCACCCCAATATTTTCACAGAATAGTTGGAACATTTTATTGGATCTATTTGAAGAAATTTTTACAAAGCCTTTTGACAAAATTTTGAATTGTGAGGCTTGATCACTCCTCATTTCCAATTCACTTGAAAAATTAAATGCATGCATGTATGCAATGTCAAACCAAGGAAAGCTAGGGCTATGACAAGCATTCCATGGTCATCCCCATGGACCCATCACCAACACCTTGAACGCCAAGTGGCCCCATCATAAGAGCCCATGCACGTGCCATTGAAACCGAGGTGATGTCTCTCCTTATTGATTCTCCCTTTGATACTTGTGGAACATGGATGCTACCTCAAATGAGGACTCTTTGCATGCTTAGGTACCATGAAGATGACCTCGGAGACACTCGAAATGAGGGCCAAGAAACTATGATGATGGACCCGAAGATGGATGAAGAAGAGCAACAATGGAAGGCGATGACACCTCCCAGGCCCCGGACATCTGGCCCTCGCCCCGGACGTCCGGCCCCTGGAGATCCCACCAGCACCAAGGCAGGCCCAGAGCAGCTACAAGCGTCGGACATCCAGCCCTCTAGCCCGGACATCCGGCCGGCCAGAAATCCTGCCACCACCCAGGAAATCCGGCGCCTCAAGACCAGAACCACATAGGATTCCAGTGCCCGAGCTCCGGACATCCGTCCCCCACGGCCCGGACATCCGGCACCCCCATGAAGCCCCGGACATCCGTCCTTTGACCCGGACATCTGTCCCCTATTAGGGCAGACGCGGGCTCAAGGCCATGTATTTCTCCCTATTCCCCCTATCTCGCCTAGCACTATATAAAGGACCCCTCCTCCTCCTTTTAGGGTTAGCTCATGTTTAGCGATTAAGATTGTTGAGCATAGCTCCTTCCACTTCCTCATCCCTTCGGAATGGGAAGACTATCGTTACGTGTATCCTTTGGTTGACGTTGGATCGTGTATCTCGTGTGTTTTGTGGATGTAGTGGATTTGTGATTTTGAGATTGTTCATGAGTGTTCTTGTGTTTCCTCTTGATTTCTCTCCTTTCCCCCTCCAAGTGTGAAAAGATCGACATCATCGGGTTTGCCCCGTACCATCATTCTATCAGAGCCACGTTGATTCACACTTTGGAGTCTCTCCCTCCACTTTCTAGACAAGTTTGTTTTGATTTAACCTAATTTCAAAAATTCCCACAAAAATAGCCATACCAAAATTTCTTGAATTCATTGGATTTGAGGAGATTTTGTTGATTTGGATCCGTGGACGTCGTTGTGGACAGATAGATCTAGCTTTTCCCCGTCATTCCCATCCTTTCCGACTGCCAAATCGCCACAATTTTGCCAAAAAACTTTTGTGATCATCCTCAAGTGCTTTGGGATTTCTAGACTAGATCTGGATCTGAAGGCCCGGACATCCGGCCCGACCACCTGACATCCGGCCTGCCGGACATCCGGCCCAAAGTCCCAGACATCTAGCCTGACACGGACAGCAGGGCATCTTTGCCACATTTTGTAGTTTTTCCTCCGATTTCCACTATTGTTCTTCCGCAACCACCGCCATTTCTTCCGCAACCTTTTGCATTTGAGATTTCAAGTTGTGAGCTTGCCACTTCCTAAGGCGTTTCTTCTACTTAGGAGTGGTTCTACATCGACATCGCCGCTTATCATCGCCCCGGATTGTTGCCAACTAACTCATCATTGACACCTCACCGTAAGCAAGTATGGTAACCGCGATGACACTCTCGTTTATACCCTTGCCATTGCATTGTTACCCCGAGCCTATTTGCGTTACTTGCCTTTCGAGACTAGACATTGAGTATTGTCGGGCTACGCTACTTATGCACTTTAGTGATACATACTCCACATAGCTTCAATTGCGTGCATATATCATAGTATCATCTCTTGTGTTACAATAGTACCTGCATACATAATTGCTATCTTCGTGTGCATGTCCCTCATTGTGACCATACAAATATCATCGACAAAAGAAAGAGGAGCAAAGCTTTTAAGGAAGAGCAAAAGCAATAGCATCGCAAATTTTGCATATCATACTTGATCATCTTGGATAACTTGAGCGAGTGACACGTGCCTCATACATACATAGCAAAGTCGGGAATAGGAACACAACACATTTTGTTTCTTATAGGTTGTGCACAAGTTCATATCACGCCCATTTGAGCAATTGTGCTAGCGTCCCTCTAGTGTTGTGCAACACGAGCTTTTTCCCTGGATTCCATGACCCCACTTATCTATATGTGTGTGGGTTTCCGTGTATACTTATTGCTATTGATCTACAATGTCTTACTTGTGAATTTGCAAATCTCTTTCAACATTATTGAATCTTATCTTTGGGATTGCTTGAATTGTGTGCCACTATCCTAACCAAGCTCCTCCATAAGCCCTATTTGTGTACGTGTGAGAAAGGACGTTCTCCGGTACCAATTCTACCATTTCCATATTTGCACACTGATTGATCTTTGATCCATTGTCAACTTTTGGAACGGTAATTGGTTTTGTCTTCTCATTATTCCACTGATATCTACTGGAGTGTTATGTATAGGTCAACCATGTCAAACTCGGTATTTGAGGAGCATGACGATGACGCTAATGACTACGTCACCAAGTTGCACTTCTTCGGCGCACACAAAGCTATAACCCAATCGCAAGATGTCTTGAACGATCACATTGAGCAACTCACCACCAACTTGCGCGAATCCGAGGTGCGCACGCGGGACTACCTCGACACCAAGTTATCAAGTCAAATGGAGGAGTTCTGTTCCTTGGTGGTCAACCACGCTCCTTCAACATCTACATCGTCAAGGCGGCACCACTCAAGTCACCACTCATCGGAGTACTCTTACGGCGCAAGTCCACCTCGAGCACGTTCTCACCATCGAGAGGATCGCTC
The DNA here is from genome assembly GCA_039707655.1 of Elymus sibiricus. Lineage (NCBI taxonomy): Eukaryota > Viridiplantae > Streptophyta > Magnoliopsida > Poales > Poaceae > Elymus > Elymus sibiricus. The sequence continues at coordinate 225,411,471 of CM077665.1, read as the reverse complement.
TGGTCCAAACTCGCCACAAGATCACCAATGTCAAGCTTCGGAGAATCCATTCCATGGCAATGGACTGCAAGATCGCCTATGGCAGCGCGATCGACATCATCAACAAGAGCAAGAGCAAGAGCAAGAATGAGAACACCGTGAAGAACAAGAACGTCTTCGCCACGAACAAGCAATTGAAGCACAACGTGGTCTACATGAAGCTACACGCGCCTTGGAGGAACGCAACCGCCAAGCGCGTGAAGAACATGATGCCCTCCAGCGTGAACGACAAGAAGAAGTCGCTTGCCAAGTGGAGCACCAAGAAAGAAGGAACCAAGTGCGAGGACCTCGCCAACAGTCTCAAGCACATCGCATCGAGCCCAATGACGATGAAGCCCCAAGGCAACCACAACATCAACTCGATAACAACAATGATGCACCTCCTCCAAGACAAGGGCATTGCCAAAACAATCACAATGAAGAACAACGCTTCGGCAAGCTCCAATTTCACCATGCCTAAGTTTTGCGGAAGCAATGATCCCGAAGGCTATCTCTCATGGGAACTCAAGGTTGACAAGATATTCCGTTTGCACAATTTTCAGGAAGACAAGAAGATCGCCATGGCTTCCCTTGAGTTCCAAGACTACATTCTCATTTGGTGGGAACAAGTGATTGAGCAAAGAAGAGAAAAAGGTGAACCTCCTATCACCACTTTGGCCCAAATGAAGGACATCATGAGAGCTCATTTCGTGCCGACCCACTACAACTGTGATCTCTTTAAGAAGCTACAACTCCTCAAGCAAGGCACCAAGACGGTAGAAGAATACTACCAAGAGATGGAAATAGCTATGACCCGAGCCAATGTTAAGGAAGATGACGAGGAAAATATAGCATGCTTCTTGAACGGACTCAACTACCAACTCAAGAAAATCGTGGACTTCCAAACTTGTCGGCGTTCAGGGAATGGGGGTACCCAGAACTGCCTGCCTGCGGCCCAGGGCAAGGCCCACCTCGTGAGCCAAGCGCGGCTGGCGCGATCTCGCTCAAGACAAGGCCCTCGCGAGGACCCGAGCTCGCGAGGAAGGCAGCACCAAGACCAGCAAGGAGTGGGCCTCCTCAGGCCCCCTCCGGAGTGGCGGAGACTCTATGCAGAACCCGGCCTCAGGAGTCAAGGATGACGCAAGGAAGGACAGGCGGGCGCCAGCGCGCCTGGCGGAGCAGTTTCCCTTTGGTGCAAAGGGGGGCTAGGATGTACGCGGGTTCCCAAAGCGCCCCCCAAAGGTTTCCATTCCGGTGCAACAAGACCACGACCATGAGCCCAGCAGGACGGATGTCATCGCCGAGCCCACCTCTGCATCATCGACAGCTGCTTTGCAGGCGAAGACCACCTTTGGACAGGGCGGGGATGTACTCCTGTCCCCCTTCGAATTTGGCCGTTGTGGGATCCCTTCCCGCCATTGCGATAAGGGGGCCGCTGCTATATATAGAGGCTAGGTAGCACCGAAAGAAAGGGAGAACGACCGGAGAGAAAACAAGGAAAGCAGAGAGCCAAGAACACTACTCGAGTGCCCTCATGAGGCCGCGCACCACTGCACTAGTTCATCCACCACACCTTCTCGAGAGGCAATCCACCAAAGCAGGAGTAGGGTTTTACGCCTCGCAGCGGCCCGAACCTGGGTAAATCGCCGTGTGCATCTTCTTCCTCATCATCGTGCGAGTTCATCGTCCTAACCATCGAGTAGCGAGCTAGGTAGGGCGAGGCTGAAGGGGATCTTCGCACACGCCCCTGTGTTCGAACCTTGAGGGTTTTGCGGAGCCCGAAATCCGACATTTGGCGCACCAGGTAGGGGGCGTGTCAGAGTCTTCTCCCAGCCTCGCTCTTTCCCCGCTTCACCGCTCCGATGGCCGGCGCCCAACAAGCTTTCTCCGGCCACGGCGGATCCGCTTCCATCGATCCCACCGCTGCCGCCAGAGACCCACGCCCCAGCGGCATGGTGCTGGGAGGTCAGTATCAAGCCGCCAATATCGTCTCCATCGTCGCTGCCCCTCGCACCGCCCAAACACACGGCGGACTGGCAGTGCCCTCGGCGCCGGCGTCGCGCCGCACCTTACTGGGAGACCTCGACCACGATGCGCTGCTGCTGGCAAGCGAGATGCTCGGCCACCGCCCGACACACGCGGGCTTCGACGCATGGGCCGACCACATCGCAGAGCTGGTCACCGTCGCACGGAGGGCCATGGCTCCTCACTCTTCTTCAAGGCCGCAGGCGTTAGGCGCCGGGGGCTCGTGCGCCGCACCTGTCGCCTAGCCCGCCGGCGGCGCGCCCCCTCAGGCCCTGGGCGAGCCCGAGCGGGGCCCACTGCACGCCGTGCTCCTTCTCCTCTGAATTCCGGTGACCGGTTTCGTGGCGCAGCCCGACCCCGAGGACGGAGCGCACGAAGGAAACAACGGGGCGCCCCACGCGCGCACCAACACTCGCCCCCGTGACCCTGTGGACCATCAACAGCCTGGGTTAACCAGGCGGGAGCGCGCCATCCTGCGCAGGGAGCAGGCGGCGCAGGCGTCCGGACAAGCAAGCAACTATGGCGAAGGTGCATCAGATCGCCAAGGAAACAATCCACGTCAGGAAGCATGCAGCCCACCCGGCGGCGGTGGCAGAGGTAAGCAACTTCGAGCTGAGGCTCGTCGCAGGAGGGTCTGCAGGCTGCGCGTCCAGGGCGGCACCCCACCACCTCCCGGAGGGGCCGTCCCCGGCGCCCCACCGGACGGCTCAGGAGGAGAACCGGGCCCTTACATAGAGCCTTATGTACCAAGCTACATTGTACCTCCGGACGGTGAGATGGATCGAGCACCTGCCGCAGGCGCCCACACCCCCCAAGAGTAGGGGGTACCCTGGGCGTCCTCCCAGGGCCGGGCCTGGGGGCTTCCGTCGACGGAGAACCTAGCCTGGACAACGCGAGCGGGAGAAGAGGGAGGACGCCCCCGAGCCCGCGGGGCACGGCGCAAGCCGTCGCCCTCGCGAGCAAGCAACACCGAGCCAAGCCCCGAGGCCTCAAGGGTAACGGCCTGGGGGTGGGGGCAGCAAGACACAAGTAGCGCGGGCCACCCGCGGCAACTGGAGCACCGGCGCAGCCTCGGGAGGCTGGGCCTCATGAGGCCTTCAAGACACTGTCCGGCCAGCGCCCCGACGCCTCACGAAGCGGCTTCATCGACAAAACACCTCTATGGCTGCGCCGGGTGCATTGTGATCATGTTTGGGCCGTGGGAGCGCAATCCCATGGCTACGCGGGGAACAACGCATCCGGGTTTGGGTCATAGAGGCGCGCAACTGAGCAGAAATGCGGGATGGTTCTTGACGGAGTTGGGAGCCACCAGGCCGTCCGCCCGGGGGCTTGCCCAGCTATCTACGGCCGTGACACTCTCACGTAATAATGAGTGGGCTGTATATGCCCGGAGCCCCCCGAGGACGCGGAGGGGTTCCATCCCACGCAACATGGAAGCCCCATGCTCCACGCTGGCAGACAACACTGCCCACCAATGGCTATGCCCACGCAACGTGGATGCCCTACGCTCCGCGCTGGGGGAAGACGAAGACGAAGACTAGCCTAGGTGCCGGACGCGGCAGTTGCTTGCTTCTTTTTGGTGTTTGAATTGCCGCTTTTTGGAATGAAGTTTGAGAATTTCGGAACTCTATTTTTAAAAGTAAAAGGGGCGGGGACTTTTCTCTCATCGTTTTCTCGTTTTTCCCGGTCTTGGAGTCTCTTTCTCTGAATTGGTGCCTCACAAGGACCCGTGTGCTCCAGCCCTCCCCGAGGCACCTCGAAGCAGGATAGCAAGGCCCTGTCGCCTCAGGGACTTGCATCTTTTGGCGGTCGACCCCCGCTCGGGGGCTCCGACCACAGCGCAGCACAACAGTGGGGAGCCTCGGGAGGCTCCAGTGCCTCCTGAGGCAGCAGCCGGCAGGACGGAATGGGGGTCGCTCGAGCGTCAAAGGGGGCTCCTGAGCAGCGTGCCTCAGGAGCCTTACGGGTTATATAGCCACTTTGCCCCTCGATGTCGTCCTGGCGATCTGGTCGGCATCGGGGGTGTCGAGGCCTCACCTCGTAGTCGCGTCCTAGTGATCCGGACGCCCCTACGGTGGGAGAGGAATGTCCGGGACTGGGACCTGCCGACGTAGAGCTGCTTGAGCATCAAAGGGGGCTCCTGAGCAGCGTGCCTTAGGAGCCTTACCGGTCATATAGCCCCTCGCCCCTTGATGTCGTCCTGGCGATCCGGTCGGTATCAAGGGTGTCAAGGCCCCCGCCCCATTGGTCTCGTCCTGGTGATCCGGACGCCCCGATGGTGGTTGGGGAATGTGCGGGACTGGGTCCAGTCGACGTAGAGCACTGCTTGAGTGTCGAGGGGTGTTTCATGGGCACCGCGCCCCGGAAACCTCATCAATCACGTGGCTCCTTGCCCCCTGGACGCGTCCTGGCGATCCGGACGCAATAGTGGCGGTCGAGGCCTCGCCCCATTTGGACTCGTCCAGGTGGTCCAGACGCCCCAACGGTGGGCGAGGTCTGCTCGTGGTTGAGTCCCGCAGACACAAAGCACCAAGAGGGGCCCCCAAACCGTCCCACACACAAGGAGGAAGCGTCCCAGGTGGAATCGCGGACTATCTGGACAACCCCGCCGCACCTCGCAACGCATGAGATCGTCACGATCCTACAAGCTAAGTATACTATCGAACCAAGCAAGAGCCTCCTGATCTAATGGCGGCCCGAGGACTGGATAATGGTTGTGCGCACTAATGTGAGGATGCAGGTACTGCGGGCCACCACGCGCGGCTACGTAGACCCCTGAGGCCTGAGAAGCCAGGAAAAACGACGCGAGGGGAGGGACCCTTCCATGACGAGCCGCAAGGCCATGAACCTGGGGAGTGGCGGCCACGAGCTGCCCCTCAGGAGAGAGAGCCTCGTGAGGGCCCTGCCGGCCGCCATCATCGAGCCGCATCGGCAGCGGTGCCGAGCCCCGCGCGAAGAAAGTAAGTCACGTCACGGCAAGCAGGCAACCGGCGATTTAAGAAAAGGAAGGATGGAGAAAAAGGTAATACGCAAAAGGCTGACGCCCACAGGGGCCGAGTTCTTCTTAAAACATTACAGGTACCAAGAAAAGAAGACAAGGGAGGCCTAGGTGGAGGAGTCGCTGTCACCGTCCGAGTTGCCAGCCACCTCGGCGCCGGAGCCGCCCTCCCCGCCGGAGGCGGGCACCTGGACGAACCGCTCCACCAGGGACTCCACGTGCGGACGCACCTCGTCCCAGAGGGGCCTCTGGAACCCGACGGGCACACACTCTCCGACGCGCTGGAGGTCGAGCTCCGGGGCATGGTGGCGCAAGTTCGAGAAGACGCGCGTCAAGGAGAGGTCCAGGAGGTCGCGTGCGTCGGCCTCGCTGTCCGCGTTCATGCGGGAGACGCCGGTCTCCAGCGTCTCGACCACCCTGCGGAAGAAGTCGAGGTAGCCCCCGTCGCCGTGCGCGCACGGTAGCGCGGGGGCTTCCCCGACGAACCGGCTCACCGCACCGGCCTTGCGGTGGGTGATGTCAAGATACTGCTTGGCACGCTGGGACTCCAGCATCTTGGCATGCGCCGCCTCGTCCTGGGCAGCCTGCACGGCGTCTGCTGCCTCCTTAACCTGGGCCTGGAGGGACGCCAGCTCTGCCCTGGCCTCCGTTCCCCCCTGAGGGCGGCTTGGAAGGCGGCCTCGGCGGTCGTCAGTTGGGCCCGCAGCGCGTCCACCTCCTCCTAGAGTTCGCCGAGCCTGCGTTTCTTGGTCGCAGGCGCCCTGGAAGAAGGAGAGGATCAGGTCCGGCGCACCGGACATGAAAACTAAGAAAGAAGAAGGCGGCGGAGCACTCACTCGTCGACCATGGCCCAACGTCGGCGAACTTGCGCCGGCCTCGAGGGCCCCCCGCCGCTGACTCCGGAAGAGGGCGAGGAAGCCGACGGCCCCGCGTGCTTCACCGCGCCCGCAGCACTTCCTCCAGACACCATGGGAGAAAGGGAGAAGCTGAGAAGAGGAGAGGGTTTTCTCTGGAGCAACGGGAGCAGGCGGGCGCTTCGAGATGGCAAGACCCCCCTGGGGAGGGAGGATTTATAGGCGTAACCGCGGCCACGAGGCATCATGGGAGAGCAGGCGTTGTGCGCCCCTCGGGCGTCGAAGGGCCGGCACAATCGGCGCGCGACCCTACTTCGCGTCGCCTCACCTGCCACCGTCGGGTCGCATCCGCGTGGCCCGAAGAGTGGAGGCCCAAGGGTGCAGCAGCATTCAAGGAAGGGTAATGATGGCCGGCGCTGCGCACGGCTGTCGCGTCAGTTTGACTTGGGGCGGTTCCTGACGCCCTCAGGGAACGGGGGCGTTAGTGCCCAGGCGCGTGACGCGTGTCAAGCCTGGCCCGCAGGCGTTTTGGGCCCGCGGCGCTTCGGGCCGTCCTCAATGGCTTCGCCCGGAAGCCAGCTCGAGCACGCCTTGGGCCTGGGGGCTACTGTCGGCGTTCTGGGAACGGGGGTACCCAGAACTGCCTGCCTGCGGCCCAGGGCAAGGCTCACCTCGTGAGCCAAGCGCGGCTGGCGCGACCTCGCTCAAGACAAGGCCCTCGCGAGGACCCGAGCTCGCAAGGAAGGCAGCACCAAGACCAGCAAGGAGTGGGCCTCCTCAGGCCCCCTCCGGAGTGGCGGAGATCTCTATGCAGAACCCGGCCTCAGGACTTAAGGATGATGCAAGGAAGGACAGGCGGGCGCCAACGCGCTAGGCTGAGCAGTTTCCCCTTTGGTGCAAAGGGGGGCAAGGACGTACACGGGTTCCCAAAGCGCCCCCCAAAGGTTTCCATTCCGGTACAACAAGACCATGACCACGAGCCCAGCAGGACGGATGTCATCGCCGTGCCCACCTCTGCATCATCGACAGCTGCTTTGCAGGCGAAGACCACCTTTGGACAGGGCAAGGAAGAGGACCCGGGCCGCTGCTATATATAGAGGCTAGGTAGCACCATAAGAAAGGGAGAACGACCGGAGAGAAAACAAGGAAAGCAGAGAGCCAAGAACACCACTCGAGTGCCCTCACGAGGCCGCTCACCACTGTACTAGTTCATCCACCACACCTCCTCGAGAGGCAATCCACCAAATCAGCAGTAGGGTTTTACGCTTCGTAGCGGCCCGAACCTGGGTAAATCGCCGTGTGCATCTTCTTCCTCATCATCATGCGAGTTCATCGTCCTAACCATCGAGTAGCGAGCTAGGTAGTGCGAGGCTGCAGGGGATCTTCGCACATGCCCCTGTGTTCGAACCTTGAGGGTTTTGCGGATCCCGAAATCCGACAAAACTTACTCCAACTTACCCGAGCTACTGCATCAAGCGACCAAGGCGGAACGCCAAGTGCAAGATGACTACAAGTACTCCAAGTACTCTTCCAAGACCTATGGCTCAAGTACACAAGCTCCTCCGGCTACTACGCCTTCAACTACGAAAGCTGCTATGACAAATGATGACAAGTCAAGTTTCAAGAAAACGAGGACCTCATCAAGTCGACCTCCTACTACAAGCAACTTCAAACCAAGAGCTTCATCCTCTACACAAACACTAGATGCTACCGCTAAATCAAGCTCCATCAGTGTTTCACGTGCAAAGACCGAGGCCACAAGACTTTCGAGTGTCCAACAAGATGCACCATGATCGTTCAAGATGATGGCACTTATGATTCCATGAGCGAAGATGGGATGGAAGCACTATAGCACGTGGCCATGCATCGACAAGTCAATGAAGATGAAGATTCACAAATCTATTGCGACGACGATCCGAGCCCCGCTCTCGTTGTTTCCAAGGATTTGACTCTTCAACAAAAACAAGACAAGGACCAACATTGCCACATCTTCCACTCAAAAGCGGGCATCCAAGGAAATTTTGTCAAGGTCATCATCGACGGTGGAAGTTGCCACAATTTGGCAAGTGAGGACCTTTGCTCTAAACTCCAATTGGTCAAGAAGAAGCATCCTCGCCCATACAAGGTCCAATGGCTTAGTGATTCCGGCGCCCTCCAAGTTGACCACACCGTGCAAGTTTCCTTCAAGATAGGCACTTATGAAGACACCTTGGAGTGTGATGTGGTTCCCATGTCTTTTTGCCATTTATTCCTTGGTAGAACTTGGCAATTCGACCGTGGCATCATCCACAACGGTCGGACCAATCACTATAGCTTCAAAATGAAGGGCAAGCAATATGTGCTTTGAACAATGACTCCAAGACAAGTAACCGCCGAGAAGCAAACTACATCCCATCATGGAGATAAAAGTGAGAGAGCGAACCACTTAAAAGAGAGTGAGAGCCACAAGCCAAATTTGAGTGACTCAATGATGAGGGACAAGAAAGATCTAGTTCTTTTAGCCACCAAAAGAGACTTGAGAGATGTGAGTGAGAGCCCATCAAGTGTACTTCACTTTGTACTTGTGTGCAAAGGTGAGGTCGTGAGGACAAATACTTCACAACATCTACCTCTTGTGTTGTCTCGTTTGTTGCAGGAATTCAAAGATGTGTTTCCCGATGAGCTACCTCCGGGACTACCACCTAAATGAGGGATCGAACACCGCATCAACCTCATACCCGGCGCACCACTTCCTAACAAGGTGCACTACTGCGTCAATCCTAAAGAGACTAAGGAGATACAAAGGCATGTCCAAAAACTCCTAGATAAATGGCATGTACGCGAGAGTTTAAGTCCTTGTGTGGTTCCGGTTATACTAGTGCCTAAGAAAGATGGTAGTATGTGCATGTGTTCGGATTGCCACCCTATAAACGCTATACTGTTAGATATTGCCATCCTATTCCTCGCCTTGATGACATGCTTGATGAACATAGTGGTGCCACTAAATTCTCCAAAATTGACTTAAAAATTGGTTACTATCTAATACGCATGCCAGAGGGCGATGAATGGAAAACGGCATTCAAAACTAAGTTTGGTCTCTATGAATGGTTAGTTATGCCTATGGGACTATCTGAAACATTGGGTACATTTATGCGTGTCATGCATTATGTCTTACGCCATCTCATTGGATATTGTGTTGTGGTATACTTTGATGACATTATTGTTTTTAGTGAATCTTTAGAGGTGCATGCTAAACATGTTAGGGAAGTATTGCAAGTTCTTAGGAAAGAGAAACTATATGCGAACATGGAAATATGCACTTTTGGTGTTGACGAGGTTGTTTTCCTAGGATTTTTGCTTTCTTCTAAAGGTTTTCAAGCTGATGAAACTAAAATTGATGCTTTAAAAACTTGGCCCACACCCACCAATTTGCAACAAGTGCGTAGTTTCCTTGGACTAGCTGGCTTTTACCATCGCTTTGTTAAGGATTTTAGCATGATTGCATCTCCTCTACATGCTTAGAGCAAGAAGAATGCACCATTTGTGTGGGGACCATCGCAAGATACCGCATTCCATGAGACTAAAAACTTTCTCATGCACCATTGCTTGCCTTACCCAATTTAGACGAAACTTTTGAAGTGCATTGTGATGCTAGTGATAATGTCATAGGTGGCCTATTAATGCAAGGGAAACGCCAAATTGCGTACTTTAGTGACAAGCTTTCTAGCGCTCAACTCAATTACCCCATATATGATAAGGAATTGTATGCTTTGGTAAGAGTGTTACATGTTTGGGAGCATTATCTCTGCCCACATGAGTTTGTCATTCATACCGATCTTGAAACTCTTAAGTATCTTAAGGGTGAAACTAAGTTGAACAAACGGCATGCTAAATGGAGTGAATTCATGGAGTCTTTTCCTTATGTCATCAAATACATTAAGGGTAAAGAAAATGTTGTGGCGGATGCTCTTTCCAGCAAATGCATGCTAGTTACTCAACTTGAATTGAATGTGATTTGTTTTGAGCATATCAAAGATTTGTATGAGCATGATGTTTCATTTGCTACTTCTTATGCTAAGTGCCATGTGAAACCTTGTTGGGAAAACTATTACATGAAAGATGGCTATCTTATGCGTGCTAACAAACTTTGCATACCCGAGTCTTCTCTTTGTTTGTTGCTTTTGCAAGAAGCTCATGGTGGAGCACTCATGGGTCACTTTGGACGCAACAAGACGTACGCCAAACTATCCAACAAGTACTTTTGGCCAAAGATGTTTAGTGATGTTGCACATTTCACCAACCGATGCTCTACATGCCTCTTCCAATACCATGGTCTTTACATGCCTCTTCCAATACCTTTTCAAACTTGGGAAGACATTAGCAAGGACTTTGTGCTTGGTTTGCCACGAACAAAGAATGGCCACGATTTCGTTTTTGTCGTTGTGGATCATTTTTCCAAGATGGCTCATTTCATTCCATGTCATAAGATCTATGATGCTTCACATGCTGCAAATCTCTTTTCTAGGGACATTTTGTGACTACATGGAGTCCCCAAGACCATCGTGTCGGACCGCGACGTCAAGTTCCTTAACTAATTTTGGAAGACTCTATGCGCCAAGCTCGGGATCAAACTACTATTCTCTTTGGCCTATCATCCAAAAACCGATGGCCAAACGGAGGTGACCAACCAGACGCTCTCGGCGCTCCTACGTGTGTTGATCAAGAAGAACATCAAGGAATGGGAAGAATGTCTACCCATCGCCGAGTACGCCTACAACTGTGCACGTCACTTCACCACCGACAAGTCTCTTTGAAGTGGTCTACGACTTCAAACCTTTGTCCCCATTGGACATACTTCCACTACCACCCAAGAGCGCGTCAACATGGACGCAAGTAGAAGGGACAGCTATATAAAGAAGATGCATGAACATACAAGGTGAACGATCGAACGTCAAGTGGACCGACTCACCGTGAAGCGCAACATCAACAAGCACCCCATGGTTTTCAAGACCGGTGATTGTGTGTGGCTACACCTCCTCAAGGATCACTTTCCCACCGAGCGCAAGTCCAAGTTACTTCCTCGAGCCGATGGACCTTTCAAGGTGTTGGTACACTACAACAGCAATGCCTACAAGATCGACATTCCACGCGACAAGTACAACGTGAGCGACATTTTCAACATCAAGGACCTTTCCCCTTTTCATGGTGATGAAGATCTCGATCCGAGGACCGATCTTTCCCAAGGGGGGATGATGCGAAGCATCCCATGGTTATCCCCATGGACCCATCACCAACACCTCGAACTCCAAGTGGCCCCATGACAAGAGCTCGTGCACGTGCCACTGAAACCGAGGTGACATCTCTCTTTATCGATTCTCCCTTTGATACTCATGGAACTTTGATGCTACTGCAAACGAAGACTCTATGCATGCTTAGGTACCATGAAGGCGACCTCGGAGACACTCGGAATGAAGGCCAAGCAACTATGATGATGGACATGAAGATGGATGAAGATGAGCAACAACAGAAGGCGATGACACCTCCCACGCCCTTGACATCCGGCCCTCGCCCCGGACGTATGGCCCCTAGAGATCCCACCAGCGCCAAGGCAGGCCTAGAGTAGCTACAAGCATCGGACATCCGGCCCTCCGGCCGGGACATCCGGCCGGCCGAAAATCCGGCCACCACACCAGAAATCCGGCGCCCCAGGACCAAAACCATGCAGGATTCCAGCGCCCGAGCCCCGAACAAACGGCACCCACGTCCCGCATATACGGCACCCCCATGAAGCCCCAGACATCCGGCCCCTGTGAGGGCGGACGCGTACCCAAGGCCATGTATCTCTCCCTTTCCCCCCATCTCGCTTAGCACTATATAAAGGACCCCTCCTCCTCCTTTTAGGGTTAGCTCATGTTTAGCGATTGAGATTGTTGGGCGTAGCTCCTTCCACTTCCTTCTTCCATGGAGTTGACCACCTCTATGTGAAAAGATCCAAGTGGATGTGAAGGCCCCTCTTGTAGGGAATATCCTCCGGGATTTCAAGGCCCCTCCTCCGGAATGGGAAGACTATCATTACGTGTATCCTTTGGTTGACTTTGGATCGTGTATCTCGTGTGTTTTATGGATCTAGTGGATGTGTGATTTGGAGATTGTTCTTGAGTGTTCTTGTATTTCCTCTTGATTTCTAACCTTTCCCCCTCCAAGTGTGAAAAGATCGACCTCATTGGGTTTGCCCCGTACCACATAGGCACTGCATCTACCTATTGCTTCAAAGTGTTGACCGTGGTGATCAGCTCAGTCACCTTGATGTCAAGATCATGAAACTTTGTCTCCACTATCCTCTCATGGGTCTTCCGGTTCAGCAGTAGCTATGTGATGTTCTTCTCCATGCCCTGGATAGTACTGACAAGATAGGTCATTTGATCATTCTTTGTCTTGAGGACTGGAGAACTAGCGGTTCTTGCTGCTCCTGCCTGAGCCTCTGCCTCAATCTCTTCATGTGCAGTTGATGAAGTGGGATGAGATGGATCCATCACCACGACATTATCCTCGAACTCTGGCTGGAGGGGCAGGTGTGGTTGATCAAGTACATAGAGGATCTTTCCAATCTTGGAGATGATGAGCATCTGAATATACAGAGCATATCCACAAGATCTCTTCTGATCTGCAGCAGTCCTCTTGATGGTCTCAATAATGAGATCCATCACCTTGATCCTGGCGTGGTTGTTCACATAATGCAACATGTTAATGGAATATCCACGGATCATCTTATCATCTCCAGATTTGGGCATCAAAGTGTGCCTCCAGATAGTGTTGGAGGTAGTCAATCCTACCTGCAAAAATACACTGAACCAAGCTTATGAGTCATCACATATTCCTTGGGCATTGGTGTGTACATGTTTTCCATAGAGTTGTGGTTCATCTTTGATTCAGAGTACACATCCAAGTCTCTCTCCAACACCTTTGGGACTCATAAGATAGTAGCTCATTCATCAACTGTAGACTGATACCTGGTGCCTTCTGTCATCCATACCATCCTGCCATCTAGATAGAAGTGACCAGTGGAGTAGAATTGCATGATGAGCTCATCATTCCATGCAGTCCGTTCCTTGCCTACGAACTCATCAAGCTCCATCATCCTGAAGCACTCCTGGACATGGGGAAAGTTGTCCTTATGGGACTTGATGTATTTCTAATCCACATACCTCATGTCACTCACAATTGGGTTCTTTTCAAGCAAGACAGTCTAATAGAAATTCTGCTATTCCTTGGTATGAAAAAGAGTATCCACAACAGTTCTCCTCCTAATAGCATAGGGATCATTGGATCTCCACTTCCTCAATCCATGATCCTTCCTCCCCTTCATGTTCTCTACCACTGGGTGATCATTATTGTGATTTGGAAGGTAAGGTCTGAGCTTCCTCAACTCAGCAATGTCCTCATCATCAACTGCAACATCTCTAGAAGTTGAACCCTTGTTCTTCTCTACAGCTGAGATATTTCTTGTGTTCTTCTTGGGCTTGGGGGCTTGCTTGGCCTTTGTGGATGGCTTGCTTGGCATAGCATCTGCCATAAGCTTCCTCTGCTTGGAGGGAGGAGGGTTAGCAGCAGGTTCCTCCTTTTCTTCCACTTCTTCACTTCTGGTTGGGGTCCTGGCCATGGGCCGGGGTTGGCCTCCGATCCACTTGAATGGTCTGCTTCCTGACCCTTTTCTGCCCTGGCTTCTTAGCCATAAATTTGGTTCTGGTTGAGCTTCCTGGGTTCTCTAGGGAAAGAGACATCCCTCTCTTGGCAGCAACAGATTCGAGAACTTTCCTAGCCACCACTCTTTCCTTTCTCTTAGGTTGTTTCTTGGAAGTGACCTCCTTTGGAAGAAAATTCTCATCCTCCTCATATGAGTTTCTTATCTTCCTAGCGCTGGTGGCTGCCTTGGGAAAACCATGAGAGTTGGGGGTTCCAAGGTCCATAGAACTGCCTTCAGGACTAGTGCCTATATCCAAGTCTACACTTGGCTCTCTGTACTGGCTCTGACTGTCATCTGATTCCGACATGTTGAGCACTGACCCGATGAAAAAGATATGGAGGAGTAGAATAGATGAGTATCAGAAAATTCAGGAACCTTTTGCAACTTTGAATTCAAAATGCTAGTTTTAGGTATTCACAGTATGACATTCGGTTCCATCAAGTTTTGGATTTCGGAATTTCCTAGGCAAGCAACAGAGACTTGGTGACACCATTTCGGTTTCACCGAGGTGTGATTCGGTCTCTCCGAAGCTACACACAGAAGCCCTAATTCCCGTTTCGGTCACACAGATAGGAACTTTTCGGTTTCACCGAGAAGCCCTTGTGATGTGGATGAATCCACACCGGTGACCCCGAGACGTTTTGACTCGGTGACTCCGAGATTGCATACTGCGGAGACCTAACCCTAAAAAATTTCGTTCGAGCTAATCTAAGGAAATTTTTAGTGGATTGGAACTATGCAAAACGTGGCAAAAAAAATAGACAAGCCTAATGCGCATGAGTTAGATCTTGGAGCACAAGAGGGATCAAAGATTACCCTAACTTGACAGATCTTCTCTACGGCGGCAATGGCGGGGTCGATTGATGTTGACGGCGATGGATTCTGGCATCGAAGGCGCGCTGGAGGCGATGGAGAATATCCGAAGACACGAGCGGCGATAGCAGTGGGGTGCGGGAGACGACAGCTTTGAAGGAATTTTCAAAGTCCCGACCGATGGATATATACATACCCATGTGCTATGAGTGACACCGATAAAGAAAAATCGGTTTTACCAAGATGCTTAACTTCCATTTGACAGAGCATATTGGTGACGTCGAAAACTCTTGATCGGTAGTACCGAGGTAGAAAACCTGATCAACCCTAGTGCATCGATGGAGTAGAGTTTAGAGATTTTGGTCACACCGAAAATCAATTGGGAGGGTTTGGAAGTTGTCGGCATCCTGGGAACGGGGGTACCCAGACTTGCCTACTCGTGGCCCAAGGCATGGCCCACCTCGACGGTCCGTACGGCCCAGCGCGGTTTCGCTCAAGACAAGGCCCTTGCGAGAGCCGCGCCCTCGCGAGGAGGACAACGCCAACGCTCCCGGAAGGAGGTGGCCTCCCCAGGCCCCCTCCTAAGTGGCGGAGATCTCTATGCAATGCTCGACCTCGGGAGGTCAAGGATGACGCAAGCTGGGCCAAGCGGGCACCAGCACGTGCAGAGGAGACAGTTTCCTCTTTGGTGAAAAGGAGGCAAGGACGTACGCGGGTTCCCAAGGCGTCCCACCAAAGGTTTCCATTTCGGTGCAACAAGACCGGACTAGCGGGCTCGGCAGGACGGTTGTCACCAGCGAGCCCACCACCGCGTCACCGCCAGCTACTTTGCAGGCGAAGACCACCTTTCGTCTGGATAAGATGTACCTCCTGTCCCCTTTTGAATTTAGCCGTTGTGGGATCCCTTCCCGCCATTGCGATAAGGGAAGAGGACCCGGGCCACTATAAGTAGAGGCTAGACCGCTCCGAAGAAGAGGAGATCCGACACCACCAGGGCGCCTTCACGAGGCAACTCACCACTATACTAGTTTATCCACAAACCTCCTCGTGAGGCAATCCACCAAAAGGAGGAGTAGGGTTTTACGCTTCACAGCGGCCCGAACCTGGGTAAATCCTCGTGTGCTAGTCTCTTTCCCCATGATTGTGCGAGTTCATCGGGCTAGGCTGGCGAGCTGAGAGCTTGAGGTCGAAGCTGGTGGGGATCTTCGCACACGCCCCTGTATTCGAACCTCTTTGGGTTTCGCGGAGCCCGAAATCCGACATTTGGCACGCCAGGTAGCGGGCGTGTCGAAGTCTTCCTCAAACTTCGCTCCTTCTCCGCTCCACCGCTCCGATGGCTGACGCTCGCCGAGCCTGCGCCGAGCGCCGTGCTGCTCGTGTCGCCCGAACAGCATTGGTGGGCCGCACCGCCGCGCGCCGATTCACCCCTCCTGTGGCCAATGCCGCCATGGGCCCCGATGCCCACGAGCCGTAGGACTCGTCACAGCCGGTCACCGTGCGGCGCGACAGCCGCACCGCCACTCCATCGATCGTTACAGCTACTAGGTCGTCCTCCCACGCTCGCCCCAGGACGGCGCGTGGGTCGGGCGATCTCCTCATGGCGCGCGAGCTGCTGCGTTACCGCCCTGCCCCCAACCGCTACGACGACTGGCTCGGACGCAACGCAGAGCTCGTCAGCGCCGCTGGCGATGCCTCGGCGCTCTCCTACTCGTTCCGGCCCCAGCCCTCTCTGGCAGGCGACATGGCCCATGATGCACCGCCCCCTGCTCCCCAGCGTGACGTCGACCCCGAGTCCAGACATGAAGCACGCCCGCGCGACCAGCCGCGCGGGCCCCCAGCGAGGGTGAGAGATGAAGTAAGATTCCAGGTGGTGCCGCTGCCGCGCGCTGACGCGCGTGCGCTCCCCGCGTTGCTGCGCCAGCGTCACGACCGTGCGCCCCTGGAGGCAGCAGCGCAGGAACACCAATACCGGGCCCCTCCCGTGCGCGCGGCGCCCGCGGGTCCAGTGGGTTGCCGCGCCATCGCCCCGTAGCTGCATCCGGCCGTGTGGCCCTGCAAGTTCAAGCCCGACCTGCCTCCTCGCTATGACGGCACCCCAGATCCCGCCGAGTTCTTACAGCTCTACTCGCTGAGCATCCAGGCGGTCGGTGGAGACGACAAGGTCATGGCTAGCTGGTTCCCAATGGCCCTCAAGGGTGGTGGGCTCTCCTAGCTCCTCAACCTCCCGGAGGGGTCAATCACCTCCTGGGATGACCTGCGCAAGCGTTTCGTCGCCAACTTCCAAGGCACCCGCGCCCGCACCCTCACTGTGACTGACCTGCGTCACTTGAAGCAACAGCCGGGCGAGACCTTGCACAAGTACATACAGCGCTTCACGACTGTCCGCCTCAAGATCCCGAGGGCGTCGGACGAGGTCATCATCTCGGCGTTCACGGACGGCGTCAGGCACCTTAGGATGAGGGAGGAGCTGTCCATCAACGACGACCTATGCTCAGCTCTGGAGATGTTCAACCTGGCGAACAAGTGTGCAAAGGCCGAAGAGGGACGCCTCTAACTCCTCGAGCTTCCAGAGGCGGACCCCGAAGACAAGAAGACCAAGACCAAGGAGACGAAGCGCAAGGCCCCCGCGGTGCTGGCGGCGGAACCTGAGGTGAAGCGCAGTCGAGACGAGGAACCCCCCGCGGAAGGGCGACCATTCTGCATCTTCCATGGCACCAATAACCACAACACCATCGACTGTCAGGAGCTCAGGTCGGTCCGTGACGAGCATTTCGGTCGACGCCCTGGGCATGGCAACCGTGGCTATGGTCGCAGTGGAGGCCGCGGCGGAGGCCGCTGGGACAGTCGAGACCCGCGCCAGGAGTGGCGTGACCGGCCTCGGGAGGACCGCTGGCGCGACGAACCTCCGGAGGGGTCACGTCGCGGTCAGCCTTGTGAGGCCCGTCCTCGTGAGGCCGGCCTTCCCCTGCTGCCGCCGCCACCCAGGAGGCAGGAAGAAGACAGGTAGAACGACGGGGCTGGGGGCTTCCAGGAGGTCAGGGCAATAGCTTGCATCCTGGGCAGCGCTCAGGTCCCAGCATCGAACCGCATCTTCAAGCAGTTCTCGCGGGAGGTGAACGTGGCTCTCCCGAAGCTCGAGGCTGCGCGCCCCCTCAAGTGGTCCGAGTGCACCATCACCTTTGACTCTAAGGATCAACTTAGGTGTTCAGCCATGGCGGGCGCGCTCCCCTTGCTGTGCACGCCTACCATCAGCAATGTCCTCGTCACCAAGAACCTCATCGACGGTGGCGCGGGGCTCAATGTCCTCTCCATTGAGACGTTCAAGACGCTCCAAGTGCCATACGACCAGCTCATGCCAACCAAGCCTTTCTCAGGGGTCACTGACGGCTCCACTATCCCCATCGGGAAAGTGCGCCTGCCTGTCACCTTTGGTGGGCACAACAACTACCACACCGAGCTCATCATCTTCGACGTCGCCCACATCCACCTCCCGTACAACGCGATCCTCGGGTACCCCGCCCTCGCCAAGTTCATGGCGGTGACTCACCATGCCGAAGCCGCTCTCAGGAGCCACCAAGGGTTCCGCAAATCCCCCCCGGCAGATTGAGTTCAGCGCGTGACGGAGCCTGAGCTCGACGGAGGGGAGGGCACCGTGCTCCGCAGCCTTCCTCTCCTCAGCCGCGTCAAGGGCCTTCTCCCTGGAGTCGAGCCGAGCATTCTCCGTGGCCGTTTCCTCCTTCAGCTTGTCCAGGTGCTTGCGCTCCGTGGCTTGGTCGGCCGCCGCCTTGGACAGCGTGGAGTCACGATCGGCAAGCTTGGCCTCGCAGGTCTTGAGGTGTTCCTCCCGGTGGCGAAGCTGTTCCGCGAGTGTAGTCCTTTCCTCCTGAAGAGCCTTCAGGCGGACCTCCGCCTTGCCGCTACGCTTCACAGCAGACGCCGCATCGACCAGCACCGCATCGCGGGCTGCCTTGCCTGATGCGGCTTCCTCCCTACTCTCAGCCGCGGTGGCCTCGGCTTGGCTCCAAACCGCCACGGCAGAGGCGTAGGCCAGGAGCCACCTAGAAAGAAGCCCCAAGAGCCCCTTCGCGAGGCGACCGTCGATGCTCCCGAGGGCGTCTCAGACCTGATCCAGGGCAGCGTAGGCCCCATCCAGGGTGCTTGACTTGAACAGAAGGCCACAATTCGGAGGCACCAGGGCCCGGCCCGGAGGTGGTGCCTGCGCGGCGGCAGGAGCTGCCTCCAAGGGGCAGAAGCATGGAGAGCAGAAGGTGCCGGAGGCTGCGGTACCACCACAGACAAGGCAGGGACGGACGGTCTCACAGCCCGCTGGCCATCGGGGGCTGGCCTCTCAGGCAGCAGCACGGATGCGTCCCCAAGAGTAGAAGCAGCCTCTCCAACGGGCGTCGGGGGCTCCGCGGCCGTGACAAGGAGAGTATCCCCGAGAGCCAACTCGCCCGCGACATCCGGCGCCTCGTCAGGCGACGGCAGGGCACCAAGAATGGCTGTCGCGTCGGAAGGCACCTTCGGTTTGACGCCCGCCTTCTTCTTCTTCGCCTTCGACACGGTGGCGCTCCTGATTGCCAAGTAAAGAAGGGAGCATTAGCACACAAGCCACCGGCAGGCGGCCAAAAACGAAGCAGGACTACTTACTCCTCGACGTCGACCCACTTCCTATTCTTCTCCACCTCGGCGATGGCGGGAATGCCCTCGCCCTTCTCCGGGAAGGTGCCGCCGCGTGGGGGAGCAGAAGAAACGCGCGTAAGGGTCATGGCCAGACAAGCCGTACCAGCCCCAGACGCGTCCGCCTCACCCACAGGCTGTAGCTCGGGCAGGGGTAAGGCGGGCGCTTCAGCCACCTTGCTGACACGAGCTGGGTACTCCAGAGGAGGCCCGGCCTCGCGTTTCCTCGGGGCGCCTGGCCGGCGGACCGTGCGGCCCGAGGTGTGGGCCCCGGACCCCTGAGGACCCTAGCGAGTCGCGGAGGACTTGCAGTAGGGGGCTCGTCGGCATCGTCGTCGTTCTCGAAGCCGCGGAGAAGCGCACTCCATGACCGAGGGGACACTTCCTCCAGATCATCATCCGCTGTCCCCTACGAGTCTTCCTCATCCACGGTGTCGCCGGAGGACACCGCCATAGGGGCACCAGGGCACTCGGCCGGAGAGAGCCCCAGTTCGTCGAAGGTGGGCATCGTGGCGACCAAATCGGCCTTGTTGCCACGGCAGTACAGCGGGGCGTAGGCCTCAGGAAGGTCCCCGGGGTCGCCGTTGAGCAGGGTCGCCATAGCCCTGTTCAGTTCCCCGAAGGTAAGGAGTGCGGACCAAAGCCTGATGTCATCACCACCGCCCTGGTAGTCCCACATGGGCCTCGAGTGAGACTGGAGGGGCGCCAGGCACTGCGTCAGGAACTCCTTGACTATCATTCCCCCGGTCAACTTCCTGGCGTTGATGTCTCGAGAAATCTGCTCCAGGACAGGCTTAGCCCGGGGGTCGGAGAGCTTCATGGAGCTCCACGCAGGAGTCTTCTCCGGCAGCCGCTTCGGAAGCTCCAGGCGGGGGTTGAGGCTCTTGAGATCCAAGAGGAACCAGCGGTGCCTGAAGTTCTCCACCTTCTCCCCGGCCTTTAAGAGCATGTTCCCGCTCTGGACCGCGATGAAGGAGACGCATGCCAACCGCTGAGCGCCGTCATCAAGCCACAAGCTGAAGAAATGGCGGAACAGGGCCACCGAAGGCTTCACGCCCATGAAGGCCTCGCAGTAAAAGGTGAAGACGGACAAGAGCAGGATGGAGTTGGGTTGAAGATGGAGATCCTGGATCCCGTAGTGCTCGAGGATGGCGGTGAAGAACTCAGAGAAGGGTGGAACGAGCCTAGAGAAGATGCTGTGGAGGAAGAAAGGGTAGATCGACTTGGCCAGGCGGAGCTTCTCTGTGGAGCCGCACCATATCAAGGTCCACCCCCACTCATTGGTACCATACGTCGTCGACGGAAGCACCGGGGCGAGGTCCCCGTCCTTGGCTATGGTGGACTCCGAGAGCACCGGCGAGATGGAAGCGGAGGCCAAGCTCTGAGCCTGGGGTTTCGATCTGCCGGCGGGAGCCATCGAGAAGTCCCTGAGGTCGAGGAAGCAAGAAGGAATACGGTGCGGTGTTGAGATCTGGAGAGGTTCTCGCAAAGGATGGGGATCTGGGAGAAGAAGCAAGAGCTCAGAGAAGGAAAGCAATAATGGCTCGACACCGGACGTCAGGGTTTTGTCGGTTCGGGCAGTTGCCGAGGAGACACAGGAGCGGGGACGTCTGCATCCAACCACGCACCGCGCGCCAGACCTGGCCCATAGGCGATAGGGGCCCACGGCGCTTCGGGCCGTCTTCTTCGGCTTCACACCGAAGCCAACTCGAGCGCGCGTTGGGCCCGGGGGCTACTGTCGGCGTCCTGGGAATGGGGGTACCCAGACTTTCCTGCTCACGGCCCAGGGCGTGGCCCGCCTTGACGGTCCATATGGCCTGGGGCGGTTTCGCTCAAGACAAGGCCCTCGCGAGAGCCGCACCCTCAAGAGGAAGACAACGCCAAGGCTCCTGGAAGGAGGTGGCCTCCCCAGACCCCACCTGAGTGGCGGAGATCTCTATGCAATGCTCGGCCTCAGGGGGTCAAGGATGACGCATGCCGGGCCAGGCGGGCACCAGCGCGCACAGCGGAGATAGTTTCCTCTTTGGTGCAAAGGAGGCAAGGACGTACACGGGTTCCCAAGGCGTCCCACCAAAGGTTTCCATTCCAATGCAACAAGACCGGACCAGCGGGATCGGCAGGACGGATGTCACCAGCGAGCCCACCACCGCGTCACCGCCAGCTATTTTGCAGGCGAAGACCACCTTTCGTCAGGATAAGATGTTCCTCCTGTCCCCTTTCGAATTTGTCTGTTGTGGGATCCCTTCCCGCCATTGCGATAAGGGAAGAGGACCCGGGCCACTATAAGTAGAGGCTAGACCGCTCCGAAGAAGAGGAGATCCGACACCACCCGGGTGCCTTCGCGAGGCAACTCACCATTGTACTAGTTCATCCACAAACCTCCTCGTGCAATCCACCAAAAGCAGGAGTAGGGTTTTACGCTTCACAGCGGCCCGAACCTGGGTAAATCCTCGTGTGCTAGTCTCTTTCCCCACGATTGTGCGAGTTCATCGGGCTAGGCTGTCGAGCTGAGAGCTTGAGGTCGAAGCTGATGGGGATCTCTGCACACGTCCCTGTGTTCGAACCTCTTTGGGTTTTGCGGAGCATGGAATCCGACAGAAGTCAGCCCTTGTCGAATCAGTGGCTCTGAGTGCTCCTCACCAGAGGGTCCGAAAAGTGCTTGCTCAAATTTTTTGATGAAGCATGAATAGAATTTGAGACGAGAAAGAATAGATAGCTAGAGGGGGTACCTAAGCATTCTTGTACATACAATTGGGCAGAACATTAAAATCCAAAATAGAACAACAATTGGATGTCCTCGAATGGAGAAAAATATGCATACCAACATTCTCACCCAGTAAGATGTCAAATAGAATATGTCAAACATGCACAACCACTCTCGTATCTACCAAGCACTTTGGCGATGACGGAGTCATCTATATATGAGTATATTGACTTACTGAGCCAAGCAAGAATGCTTGATCATAGGTCATACTCATCATTTAAGCACAAGTGGGGTTACCACTTTACCATAAAGCTTTTAATGTGTTCACATCTTTTGAGATACTTTAACTCAAATCTTAGAGTAAATCACCCCCTTGATGTGATATCCCCTTTTAAAGGGATAAACTAACCTTGGGTTTTGTCGTTGAAGACTTCATGTAGGTGATGTAGTAGTGGATTCTCTTTGTTGATCAAGGTCATCTTGAGTTGGGAGCAATCCTTGTTTTTTCGTACTCTTCTCACCCATATGGGTTAGTCCCACACAAGGAACAAATACAAGGATATATGTGGACATGGAATGGAGCATATATATGATGATGTCCATTGATACAATAATTACCTTGTCCCTTGCTTACCAACGAGGGATTTGTGACTCCTTTTACCATTGCATAAAGTTGGAGTTGACTGCACTAGTCCTTGCCAAAAATGAATGTTAGTGAATTTTGTTGGCGGAGTCGCCCCTCAAGAACTTATCTAGTTCTTCTTCTTGGGGACCCACATAAACTTGATGGGGATCCTTGGAGTTGAAGGAGCACTTGATGAAGTAGAGCTAGTAGTGGCCTTGGGAACCCACTTAACCATGGCTTGAGATTCTTCTTGAAATGAGTCAATTTCCTCTTGAAGCTTGTCTTTGCCCTTGAGCTTGTTGTCTTGTGGTGGAAGATCATCTTGAGCTTGTGTTCCCTTAGAGAGAGTAGGATCATACTTCTCCTTTTGGGGAACTAACTTTGTCTTGGGGTATTGATCTTCTTCCCATTCAACTCCATTGGCGTTGAACTTTCGTTCAAAACCAATACCTTGGTTCTTTCGATGCCATCCTTGCTTGTGCACAATCTCCTCAAATTGCTTAATTCCGGCAAGACTCTTGTAGACACCTTTCTCTACAATTCCTTTCAATAAATCATTTTCTTGCTCAATTGTAACTTTGCTAAGAGAATCATTAGTGGAATCAATTGAACTATTAGAAGCAACATCTTTAGTTTTAGCATTCTTATGGTTGCTTCTAAAT
The DNA here is from genome assembly GCA_039707655.1 of Elymus sibiricus. Taxonomy (NCBI): domain Eukaryota; kingdom Viridiplantae; phylum Streptophyta; class Magnoliopsida; order Poales; family Poaceae; genus Elymus; species Elymus sibiricus. The sequence goes on along the minus strand of CM077665.1, from coordinate 225,388,369 downwards.
GAAGAACCTTTGGTGACCTTGCTACTAGTTTGCTTAGATTTCACTTGTGGCACAAAGGTACACAAGAGTAATCATTTGGCAAGATAAAAAGAACTCTTCTTTCGAAGATCGTCAATGATAGCTTTAAGAAACTCATGCTCTTGCTCTAAATTTAGCTTCTCGAAGCGTAGCTTCTCAAGAGTTCTTAAAAGCTCCTCTATGAGCTTCTTGAGTAGATTCATGAGATATCTTAAGAGTTTTTAGTTCTTTAGTTAAGCTCTCAATCTCCTTCTTATCATCATCCCACCATTTATCTTGACTAGCATGATTATTATCAGCTTCATTTTGACTAACAGCACTAGTTTTATAAAAAAGCAAATCCTCATCTCCTAGTAAGTCATCCTCATAACTATTAAAGTCAATGTATTTGGGGTGTGATACCTTCAGCCCTTTAGCCATGAATCAATGTCCAATCCCTTCATTTGGTGAATCAAATAGATCATAGGAGTTGGAGGAAACGAGTGCTAGTTTGGCAACAGCTTCATCTTGACTATAGTCAGAGTTGGAGTGGTAAATTCTCTTGGACTGGTTGGAAGATTCGGATCCGGAAACCCATTCACAAAAATGAGCTTGATGTCTTCTTCTTGTGTAGCTCTTGGTGTACTTTTCCTTCTTCTTTGAGTCCTTGCTTCTCCGGGAGAGTCTTCGTTCATAGCGATCTTCTCTACTCCTTCTCTCTCTTCGAGGTGACTCATCTCTTGAGCTTCTTCTTCTAGGTGACTCTTCTCTTCTCTTTGAAGGAGACGTGCACTCATTGGAGAAGTGTCTGGGTCTTCCACAATTGTAACAATTTCGGTCACGACTAGATGAACGCTTCTCTTCGTATCTTGAGTTGGACCTTCTCTCTTTGCCTCTATTCTTGTAGAACTTGTTGAATTTCTTCACCATGAAGCTTATCTCTTCATTGGTAACAAGGTTATCACTTGAGGTAGCAGGAGTGTCACTTGTGGCTTTGTATGCACTGCTTGACCTGTTGTGGAGCTCTTCTTTGTCCTTGAGTGACATTTCATGAGAAACAATCCTTCCAATGACTACCGTAGGCTTGAGATCTTTGTAGTTTGGCATAATTTGGATCAATGTGCACACGGTGTCATATTTTCCGTCCAACGCTCTAAATATATTCTTGATGACGAATTTGTCGGTCATCTCTTCACTTCCTAAGCCGGCAATCTCATTTGTGATGAGAGCAATACTAGAGTATATTTCTGCGACCCCTTCACCATCCTTCTTATTGAACTTGTCAAGTTGACTTTGAAGAACATCCAACTTAGATTCCCTGACGGATTCGGTTCCATCGTGCATATCAACCAGAGTATCCCAGATTTCCTTTGCATTCTCAAGATGACTTATCTTGTTGAACTCTTCGGGACATGGCAGTTGAATAGACTGTCGCATGCTTGAGCGTTGTATTGCAACATCTTCAATTCTTCCATTGTCACTTCACTATCCGGTTCCTTTCCATCACCAAATAACTCACCTTGCAATCCAACACGAACAATAGTCCAAACTGCGGGGTTATGACCAAGAATATGCATTTAAATGCTTCCAACTAGCAAAGTTTGTCCCATCAAAATATGGACATCTACGATGGTAATTTCCCTCACTAGACACCGTACTCTCCTAGGTTGTGAAACAAATGCAATGGAGACCAAAGATTTTGATACAACTTGTAGGATCCAAAGTATGTCTAGAGGGGGGTGATTAGACTACTTGACCAAATTAAAATATAACCTTTTCCCAATTTTATAGGCTGGAAAGTTTTAGCAATTCTAGCAAGTCTAGCGTACCCTACACATGCAAATCTATGAGTACAACAGCGGAAAGTAAAGACATGCAAATGTAAGTAAAGGGTAGGGATGGGAAGATCAAACGCAATGGGGGACATGAAGATTTTTCCCGTGGTTCCGATAGGTGGTGCTATCGTACGTCCATGTTGATGGAGACTTCAACCCATGGAGGATAACGGCTACATGAGTCCACAGAGGGTCCACCCACAAGGGGTCGACATACACGAAACCTTGTCTATTCCACCATGGCTTACGTTCACGAAGGACTACCCTCACTCGGGGCAGATCTTCACGACGTAGGCGATCTCCTTGCCCTTACAAACTTCTCGGTTCAACTCCACACGACTTGGAGGCTCCCAAGCGACACCTAACCAATCTAGGAGACACCACTCTCCGAAAGGTAATAGATGTGGTATATGAAAGTGCGTTATATCGACTAGAGGGGGGTGAATAAGCTATTTTTACAAATTTATCACTGATGAATTACTACTTGAGGAATTTGCTAAGTGACGAATTACACGCAGTGGATAAAGTACTCAAGTACAAGCATAACATGGCAATAGCAAAGTTGTCATGATGAAATGAAGCATACACAGAGCACAAGTAGCGAGTAATCAGGATAAGTAGGCGGAAGACAAGGTGATTGAAAAAAATAGATTTGTGGAAATTGAGAAAGTCTTCAATCAGTGTCTTCAAACAGTAACGATCAATTTCATCAGCAAGTAAACAAGGAAATGGAAGGGTTGAGGAAATAGAACCAGTTTCTCGGTGAGGACAATGATTTGGTCTACCAGTTCCAATTGTCGTGACAGTCGTATGTCTCGTTTGGAGCGGCATGTGTCGGATTTCGGGCTCCGCAAAACCCAAAAGAGGTTCGAACTCAGGGGCGTGTGCGAAGATCCCCACCAGCTTCACCCTCAAGCTCATAGCTCGACAGCCTAGCCCGATGAACTCGCACAATCATGGGGAAAGAGACTAGCACACGAGGATTTACCCAGGTTCGGGCCGCTGTGAAGCTTAAAACCCAACTCCTGCTTTTGGTGGATTGCCTCACAAGGATTTTGCGGATGAACTAGTACAGTGGTGAGTTGCTTCGCGAGGGCGCTCGGGTGGTGTTGGATCTCCCCTCTCTACGGAGCAGTCTAGCCTCTATTTATAGTGGCCCGGCTCCTCTTCCCTTATCGCAATGGCGGGAAGGGATCCCACAACGGCCAAATTCAAAGGGGGACAGGGAGTACACCCTTATCCTGACGAAAGGTGGTATTCACCTGCAAAGTAGTCGGTGGTGATGCAGAGGTGGGCTCGGCGATGACGTCCGTCCTGCGGAGCTCGTGGTCTTGGTCTTGTTGCACCGGAATGGAAACCTTTGGGGGTGCTTCGGGAACATGTGTACATCTTTGCCTCCTTTGCACCAAAGAGGAAACTATTTCCTCTACGCGCGTTGGTGCCCGGCTGGCCTGGCTTGCGTCACCTCCGACCTCCCAAGGCTGAGCGTTGCATAGGGATCTCCGCCACTCAGGAGGGTGCCTGGGGAGGCCTCTTCCGTCTGAGGGTCTTGGCGCCATCTCCCTAGTGAGCGCGGGGCTCTCGCGAGGGCCTTGTCTTGAGAGAGGCCACGCCGGGCCATGCTTGGCTGTCGAAATGGGCCACGCCCTGGGCCGCAGGCAGGCAAGTCTGGGTACCCCTGTCCCTAGAACGCCGACAGCAGCCCCCGGGCCCAAGGCGCGCTTGGGTTGGCTTCGGGGCGAAGCCGAAGAAGCCGACCTGAGCGCCGCGGGCCCCAATCGCTTGCGTGCCCAATCCTGGCGCGTGGCGCATAACGAGACGCGGACGCCTCCGTTCCCCGAAGACATCGGGAACCGCCCCGAGTCAAGCTGACGTTAGGCCTGCACGCCGCGCCGGCCATCATTACCCTTCCTTGAATGCGGCTGTCTCCTGGTGTCCTCCCCCCTCGGTCCACGCGGCTGTGACCCGACGAGGGCAGATGAAGTGACGTGAAGCAGGGCTGCACGCCGATCGAGTCTGGCTCGTGGCGCCCGAGGAGCGCACGGCGCCTCCACTCCCCACGACGCCCCGTGGGCAGCGGTTGCGCCTATAAACCTGCCCCGCCCCCGGGGTGGGGGGGGTTTGCCATCCTGACGCGCCCTCTTGCTTCCCATCCTTCCAAAGATATCTTTCTCATCCTACTCTCTTCCCTTATCCTCCATGGCGTCTGGAGGGAGTGCAGCAGGCGCGGGGAAGCGCATTGGGTCCTCGGCGCCGCCTTCGACCTCTGGAGGCAGCGGCGGGGGGCCTTCGAGGCCGGCCCAAGCTCGCCGGCGCTGGGCCATCATCGACGAGTAAGTGTTCCGTCACCCACCCCCTTCTCTCGCAATCTCGCCCGACACGCCGGACCTGATTGTTTCCTCCTCCCACGGCGCCTGCGCCCAAGAGGCACAGGCTCGACGAGCTCCAGGAGGAAGCGGATGCGTTGAGGGCCTAGCTGGCGGACGTCGAGGCCGCCCTCCAGGCCGTGCTCAAGGGCGAGGCGGAGGCCCAGGCGGAGCTGGCATCCCTCCAGGCCCAAATCAAGGGGGCAGCTGACGCCGTGCAGGCCGTCCAGGATGAGGCGGCGCATGCGAAGATGCTGGAGGCGCAGCGCGCCAAGCAGTACCTGGATATCGCCCACCGCACGGTTGGTGCGGTGAGCCGGTTCGTTGGGGAAGTCCCCGGGCTGCCGTGCGCGCACGGCGACGGAGGCTACCTCAACTTCTTCGGCAAGGTGGTGGAGGCACTGGAGACCAGCGTTTCCCGGGTGGACGAGGACAACGTGTCCAGTGCGCGCGACCTCCTGGACATTGCGCTGACGCGCGTCTTCTCCAACCTGCGCCGCCACGTCCCGGAGCTTGATCTCCCCCACATCATGGAGCCGGTGCCTGAGGAGCTCTAGAGGCCCCTCAGGGATGAGGTGCGCCCGCACGTGGAGTCCCTGGTGGAACAGTTCGTCCAAGAGCCTTCCTCTGACAAAGGCGACAACTCCGGCGCCGAGGCGGGCGGGGGTCTGGATGGCGACAGCGGCTCCTCCGCCTAGGCTTCCCCTGTTTTCTTTCTCTGGTTCCTATCATATCAAGAAGCACTTGGCCCCTGAGGGCATTAAACTTTTGTGTTTTACCTTCATCTTCCTCCATCTTTTAAACCGTTAGTTGCTTGTTTTGTGTGACGCGGCTTCGTCTCTTGCGCGGAGCTTGCGTTATCGTCGGTGCAGCCCGGCGTCCTTTGAGAGGCCCGCGGGGGTGTCGCACTATGCCCAGCGATGGAGGCCTATCGGGGCCTCGCGAGGTGGGCCCTCCTGAGGAGGAGCGTGATGCCCCAAGGACGGGGTTTTAGCGATGCCACTTAGAGAGGCCGGATTCCTTCCCTTGCGCTGCCCTTTCCTGTACCTGGAGCCACAAGAAGCCTGATGGCGGCACGTAGTAAACTGTAGCGCCTGCATTCTCACGTTAGCGCTCCTGACTCATACCCTGTATTCAGGCTATCATTTGATCAGAAAGTTTCTTTTCTATTCAGTTGGCGTACTTAGCTTGGCAGGTCGTGTCGAGCTCGTGCGTCGTGAGGTGCAGTTGTGGCGTCTAGGGAACTCGAGGATCCCACCAGGGAGGGCTTCTTCCTTGCGAGCGGAATGGTTTCGGAGCCCTTTCGGCACTCTACGACGGCGGAGCCCAATCCCGTGCATACGTCGACCGCCGTTGGGGCGTCCGGATCACCAGGACGAGACCAAAGGGGCGAGGCCTCGGCCACAGTTGGGGCGCCCGGGTCACCAGGACGAGACCAAGGGGCGAGGAGCTACGTGATCAGTGAGGCTCCTAAGTCGCGTTGCTTAGGAACCTCCCTTGACGCTCAAGCGGCGCTCTACGTCAGCGGAGCCCAATCCCGCGCAAACCTCGACCGTCGTTGTGACACCCTGATTTTGGCAACTTTTTCTTTTCAAAATCTTTTTGGGTTCTATTTGCAATCTGGTTGATTTTCAAACCTTTTCAGTTGAATTGGACATATGATCCTTTGAATCTTTTCTCAAGTAACCCAAAACTCTCATCATATTGCCACAACCTTTCTACACCTCTCTTGGATCAATTTCCAATATCTAATTTTTTCCTAATAATTCTTTTCTTTATTTGGGAAATTATATCATCACTATGGGTTGTGAAGCAACCTATAGTTTGGATGATCAATAAATTCCCAAACTTTTTCCACACCTTCTTATCATCATATGATCTCTTAATCTTCAAAAATATTCCATTGCCCAATGTAAAATTCTGGCCAGAATAATTATTTTATTTCTGACCAGAATTTGTCCATTGTGAAGCAACCCCATCTTTCCTATCTCAGAAAATTCTCATTAAATTCCCCAAGCTCCTAGGGATCCTATATAGCCTCAATATCCAAAAATATCATCTGGTCCAGTACAAGTTTTCAGCAGCAACGCTCTGACAAGATTCTGCTTAATTAAAAACTTTGTGAAGGAAGTACTAGCTAGGGGTGCACAATTGCTCCAAAATTTTAATGGCTTGTTTGCACTACCAAATAACTTCCCTCCACCAACTTTCATCAGCAGCAGAGCATCCATGTGAATGCCACAAGCTCATTTGCTTTCTGGACCAGAATGGTAGTTTTCAAAGGAACTGCATTCAAAAATTTCTCAAACCTTCTCAAATTTTGACAGTTTGCAGTCCTTCCAAGGTAGATTCCCCTAGACTTCTCCCTTAGCCTCATCTCCATCTCATCTCCTCTCCAGAACCTCCCCAAGTTGCCAACAGCAAGCTGTTGGTGGCAATACCTCTCATCTTAGTGGGTTACTGGGCAAGCCAGTGCCACGAGGAGGTTCCAGAGTGCAAGGACAATGCTCCAGACACGGCCCGGCAGGCCAGTAGCCGCGTGTGCCAGTGCACATGGTGACCGCGTAGCCAGACTGCCAAAACCGCGCTCTGGGCGCCGGGAGGCTCGGGTCTCGTCGCTGGTCGATGACCGCGTAGCCGTACCTGGTCCTAGCGTGCCGACAGCCCCTCCTCCTTCCACCTAGACCATCCAGACCCTTCTCCCTCGCCGGAGTTGGCCTCGGCGGCCGCCACGGCGCTCGGGTACTGTGCCGCCCGTGGCCACACTGTGGTTTGCGGCGCGTCGTCTTCCTCTGCAAGCTTCCACCACCGCATTAACTCCCTCCTGCCCTCTCCCGTCTCCTCAATGCTCCCGGCCAGCCAGTGCATAGTCCTGGCACCGGCGACGTGGCCGAGCCCCGCCGCTCGGGAGAAATCGCCCGCGTTCGCCTCTGGCCTATAAAAGGCCATGCCCGACCTCTCCTAGATCTTCACCTCTCCCCCTCCACCTCCAATTGGCCTCCCGAGCAGCGAGCCAAGGCCGAGAGGCCCTCTGGCCTCGAGCTTCACCGGAAAACCTCCGCCGCCCGAGAGCTAGCCGCCAGCCTCCTCCACTTCGCCTCGGTCCCAGTTGAGCCCACCGTCGAGACCAGCTTGCTTCCCTGGTTCTTCCCGAGCCCTTGCCCAACCGGATTGCCACCGGAGCCGCCGCCGCCGACGACCCCTGAAGCATCCACCCGCCGGAGAAGAAGGGGGCGACGCTGTCCGACCACCTCCGGAGGAGCTATGGGTACAAGGAGAACCGCCGTTGAGCGCCCGATCCATTCCAGTCATCTCCTAGCCCCGCCGTCGTCCCTATCGCCGGTGAGCGCCGCCGGTGAGCCGCCCCACCTCTGCTTCCCTTCCCTCTCTCTATTTTAAACCGAGCAGGTCCCACCTGTCCGCGGCCCAGGCCGTGCCCGAAGCAGTATAAGTGGAAGCGTATCTCCACTTTACGCTTTCGACGTGGCCCTGTCAGGTTTCTGTTTTTATTTATTTAAATTCCAGATTTTGACCAGAACTTTGACCCTGAATAACTTTTAATCTATAAGTCCAATTCAGTTGATTCTTTTTGCATTGTGTTGGTACTGAGCCCTTTTATTTTCTGACAAATTTTGGTATTTTTCCAATACTCACAGAATTTCTGTTGAACAGAAATGCATTATGTGACCTTTTCCCTTGCATTTTAAAAATATTTTCAGAAGGAGATTGTGGTACAATTGAAGACCAGGAACTTTTGAACACCCCAATAGAGCAAGGCAAGCCATGATACCCATTTCATGAAGCATTTCAATAGCATTTGCATATTTGAATGCATTAGGTTTATTTATTATAGTATAATTCATAGCAATATTTAAATACTTAAGCAATGTGATGAATCACTATGTTTGCAAGCAGAATTGAGTTGGTTGATCTTGAGTCACCTGTCCGGGCTTAACCGTGCAACCACATTTGCCGTTATGGGACGGCCTTGACTTGGTCTGATCGCGTGCTCTTTCACCGGTACCTTCAAAGAGGGAGGGTTATGCGCGCGTGCTACCCTGATCAGGTAGGTTGCGATAACCCTGTGAGCCAGTTGAGTTTTGTGCCGGCGTCCCCGTTTGGGACAGTTTAGTTTGGCCACGACGGTGGCAGGTGTCATGAGGACACAGGGGCCACCCAAGGCAGGACTCCGGGGAAGGACGAATGCCAGTGGTACGATGGGAGAGTCACGGGTCAGACAAGTTTCGTTGGAGCAACGCTGGTCCACCCGAATGGGATCACGAGGCCAGGTGCTCCATAGTGTGGGTAAAGTGTGCAACCTCTGCAGAGTGAAAAATCTATTCGAATAGCCGCGTCCACGGAATTGGACAGCCCGTCCAGACCTCAGTAGATGGTCAACCATAGCAGTGTTAGTAATGATGAAAGAACTCGTCTTGTGCTCGGAAGTACTCGATGGTTATGAGTATTCTGAGGGTTGTGGGACAACCCGGAGAAGAGTAAGTTGATGATCGGTAACAGTAAGTGAAACACTTAAGAATTTAACCTGTCGATTGCTATGCTATTTTATGCTGCATTACTTGGTTGTCGTGAGCTTGCGAGTACATTCAAAGTACTCACCTGGCGTATCATGCCAGATGCAGGAGAAGCCGAGGATGGAGATCCTGATGGTTCGTGCTACGCTAACTAGGATGTGTCCACAGCAGTGTCCCTATCGATGGAGTTGCCGCTATGTTCCGCTACGCCGTAGAAGTACTTACTAGTTCCGAGGCCCTGCTATGTTTCATAAATAATGTAGATACTGTCATAGCACCGAGTGTGCCTTTGGCCTCGTTATCATTGCAAAATATGAGCTTGTACCCGACATCTATCAATAAAGTTCAGTTCTGTTCTGTACCAAGTTGTTGTGTGTTTCCAGAGGACATGATCTCTGGGCTGAAAACACTGGTAATCCGGTTCTCTGAGCCGGGGTGCCACAACGCTTGGTATCAGAGCCGTGCTGACTGTAGGACACCCTAGTCAACCCGCGCTAGAACTGCGATTAGTGTACGGTCTTGAGTGTGCATCTTGCTTGCTGCATTTGATTGTCGCATAGCATGCATCATGATTCATTGTTTTACTAACCGTTGGCATTGTGAGTGTAGATGGCACCAGTTCCATACCACTACCATTTTGAGCCTGCGCCATACACCTTTCTAGTACTGCTCCGGAACGTCTGGCTTCGACTGTACCCCCACGGCGAAGATCCAGTGTACCAGGTGTTTCGGGAGCAGCTTGTTGAGTCAGTATATGAGTATCACGCAGAGGCTGTTTTGATCGCAAGTTCGGACCTTGGTAGCTATTCTCGCTCTTCCAAGGGTGGAACGGCTTCCACCCCGGAGTTGGCGATCCAGTTTGCTGCGATGGAGGCTCTTACTGACTTGCGCTTCCACGAGGTTGAGATGCAGACTCATCCAGGTTTCTTCCACTATCCCACCCTGTCGCCTACGACAGGGCGAGTCATTTTTGCTCCTGTTGACCCGGCGTGTGATCGTGCGACTGCTGTGCTGTCTCGCTATTTGAACGCCAGTTATCGTACAATCATATCCTTGGCTGAGGAGCTGTCTCATGTCCAGGCGGTGCTTGCAGCCGCGACTTCAGTGCCACCTCCACCTCAGCCTACCTTCCCACCTATATATCCACCACCAGTTCCACCTCCACCTAGGTTTGAGGCTCCTTCTAGCTCTACCGTGCCACCAGGCTTTTCGTCTGGTAGCCGTCGTGAGACCCCGGCAGAGTGGGCCTCACTCCTAGCCACTCCAGCTGCTCCGATGCTGAGGCGTCGTGCTCCTTTCTCCCCGGAAGGAGAACCGTCCCAGCAGCGTCGTCGTGTTTCCTTTGATCTGGAGGATGAGATCCATATCATCAGTTCCGACTCCGACTCGGGATCAGATGACGAGGAGTTTTCAGTCTGTCAGTGTTCGTGCCACCCGCGCCACTAGAGTGTAGGCTTGAGTTGTTGTGCATGCATCCTTGCATATGTCAACTGCCGTATGAGCAGTCTAGCTATGATATCCCCCTACTAGCTTGCCATGTATGATGTTGGGTTATCTTGTATAATTATGTTGTTTACTTTATTCGCCTTTTTACGTATTTTCTTTCCGGTGTCATATGACTGTGTTTCCCTTATGGATGTTGCTCATCGATTCGGTATTTTGCAATGGGAACAAAATTTAGGATGAAGAGAAGTTGTAACCAAGGCGGCAATGGAACCCCCATCCGTTGATCTGCCAGACAAGCAGGACAACCACCAGAGGATTTACCACCTCCACCACCTCAAGCACCGACCACTGATCAGATTATGAGGATGTTTGAGGAGAAAATAAATCAAGATCTTTATGGAATTTCTGAAAAGCATGCAGGCTATGGTGGCTCAGAATCACAACCATAATAGAACACATTCCAAGTTGTCTGACTTCGGAAAAGAAGCTGGACATAGCCCGTTGCGAGGACTCAGACAAGGTTCCTTTTGCCACTCACTATCTGGAAGGGCTAGCAGCTATGTTGTGGGATAACACAAAGGCAACATGGCCTTCTGAAGAAGAAATTACCTGGGAGAAGTTCAAGGAACTATTCCGCAAGTATCATATTCCCACAGGCATAATGAAGGTAAAGCAAAGAGAGTTCCTTGTGCTTACACAAGGAAATATGTCTGTGGCAGAATACCTGAACAAGTTCAACAATCTGGCATGGTACTCTACCCATGATGTGTCTACTGAAGAAAGGAAGATTGACCGGTTCCTGGGAGGACTGAACCACACTCTCCGTTGTCAGCTCTGCATGCTGGACTTTCCGGACTTCCAGACCTTGGTGAATAAGGCTTTCATAGCCGAAAGGGAGCATAAGTCCGGGAATGATGACCGCAAGCGGAAATTTGAACCCAAAAAGGACAACCATGAGCAGTTTGCGCAGAAGCAACGCACCTGGCAGCCAGGTCCATCTGAATACAAGCCCACCTGGAGCAATGGCAACAACAATAAGACAGTGAGCCAGAATAAGACCTTCGGCAAACAGCCAGTGCTAGAGGACTGCCGCCGCAATAATACCTGCTTTACTTGCGGTCAAAGCGGACATTATTCCAAACAGTGCCCCGCCAACAACGGGAAGCCATCTTCCGACGTCAAGCCGCAGGTCAACACTATTGGACGCCGCCCCTCTCATAACTTCAGCCACGGACGCGTCCATCATATCTCCGTTGAGGAAGCCTGCGAAGCTCCAGAAGTAGTCCTTGGTATGTTTTCTGTTAACGACATACATGCAGTAATTTTATTTGATTCTGGGGCTTCCCATTCGTTTATTTAACGGAGATTTGCCACCTTGCACAAATTTTCTCCTTCGCTATTGGATAAAATCATGGTGGTACAATCCCCTGGCTCCCTGCTCAGAACAAATCTGATATATAGAGATCTAGAAATTTCGATACATGGAGTTAAATTTCCAACTGCACTTATTGCCATTGAATCTTCGGGATTGGATGTAATACTGGGGATGGACTGGTTGACACCCCATCAGGTGTGCATCAACTGTGCCACCAGGACAATGACGCTGGTTAACCCGGCAAGACAAACAGTACAATTCCTTGCCAGCAATATGATGTCGAAGAAAGGAATGGCATACCAAACTACCGTCACGGATATGAACTTGATTCCGGTAGTTTGCGAGTTTCCGGATGTATTCCCCGAGGAATTACCAGGGATGCCACCCGACCGGGAATTGGAGTTTGCAATCAAAGTAGTTCCCGGTACTGCTCCAATTTACAAGAAATACTACCGTATGCCAGGTCCAGAGCTGACGGAACTAAAGAAGCAGTTGGATGAATTGCTGCAAAAAGGGTATATTCGCCCAAGCATCTGGCCATGGGGATCACCCGTACTGTTTGTCAAGAAGAAGGATGGAAGTCTACGAATGTGCTTAGACTATCGCCAGCTAAATGAGGACACCATCAAGAATAAGTACCCGCTTCCTCGTATTGACGACCTGTTCGACCAGCTGAATGGAGCACGGGTATTCTCCAAGATTGACCTCCGAACAGGGTATCATCAACTAAAAATTAGAAAAGAGGATATACCCAAAACAGCTTTCACCACCCGATATGGTCTGTATGAGTTTACAGTCATGTCATTTGGACTGACAAATGCTCCAGATTATTTCATGAGCATGATGAATAAGGTCTTCATGGATTTCCTGGACAAATTTGTGGTGGTGTTCATCGATGATATCCTGATATATTCCAAGGACGAAGAAAAGCACAAACAACACCTTCGTGCCGTCTTGGAAAGGTTAAGAACCCATCGTCTGTATGCCAAGTTCAGTAAATGTGAATTTTGGCTAAAAGAGGTGGGATTTCTGGGGCACATTCTGTCAGAACAAGGAGTAGCCGTCGACCCCAGTAAAGTAACTGCGGTATTAAACTGGAGGACACCAGCCTCGGTGACTGAAGTACGTAGCTTTCTGGGATTGGCAGGCTATTACTGTCATTTCATAGAATGCTTCTCCAAAATAGCAAAGCCACTGACAGAATTGCTTAAGAAAAATCAACGGTTTGTCTGGACGACGGAGTGTGATAGCAGCTTTCTAGAGCTAAAGAGAAGGCTAACGACAGCACCTCTCTTAGTCCTTCCAGACATTCACAAGAGCTTTGACATTTACTGCGATGCTTCCAGACGAGGAATCGGCTGCGTGTTAATGCAAGAAGGAAAGGTTGTAGCGTATGCATCCAGACAGCTACGACCTCATGAGGAGAACTACCCCATGCATGATGTGGAATTAGCAGCCGTGGTTCATGCCTTGAAGATTTGGAGGCATTACCTCATTGGACAACATTGTGAAATATACACGGGCCACAAGAGTCTCAAGTATATTTTCACTCAACCTAACCTGAATCTCAGGCAGCGAAGATGGCTTGAACTAGTCAAGAACTATGACATTGGAATAAATTATCATCCGGGAAAGGCTAATGTGGTCGCTGATGCCCTCAGCAGAAAACAGAGCACCGTGAATGCACTAATGGGAAGTCTCCATCCACGGTTACAAGAAGAGTTCGCTGAGCTCAATAAGGTGCTATGCCGCCCAAGTACCCCGGATACTTTGGAAATTACTCCAACGCTCATGGAAGAAATTAAGAAGGCCCAAGAGCCAGATGAAGGAATAAAAGAGATCAAGGTGCTGATTCCAAAAGGGAAGGCCAAGTCCTTCCGTGTGAATGACCAAGGCACCTTATGGTTTGAGAAATGGATATGTGTGCCCGATCAGAATAACCTGAGGCAGCAAATACTCAGAGACGCTCATGAGTTTGCATATTATATCCACCCGGGAGGCACAAAGATGTATCAAGATCTGAGAGAGACATTTTGGTGGCCAGGAATGCGAAAGGATATAGCATACTATGTCGCCTGCTGTGACATCTGCAACAAGGTCAAGGCGGAACACCAGAAACCCGCTGGGCTACTACAACCTTTACTAGTTCCCCAGTGGAAGTGGCACGACATATGTATGGATTTTATCGTTGGACTATCCAGGTCCACGAGAGGCAATGATGCTATCTGGGTCATTGTGGATATACTTACGAAAGTGGCTCACTTTATCCCGGTAAAGACCACTTTCAACGCAAATCAGCTAGCACAACTCTACATGTCCCGGATAGTCAGCCTTCATGGAGTACCCAAGTCTATCACCTCAGATAGAGGCTCCCTATTCACCTCAGCATTCTGGCTGCGACTACATCAAGCTTTGGGAACCATGCTGAAGCATAGCATGGCGTACCATCCGCAGGCAGATGGACAGACCGAAAGAGTGAACCAGATACTAGAGGATATGCTTCGGTCTTGTGCCCTTACCCATGGACCAAAATGGGAAGACAGCCTACCCTATGCGGAATTCTCCTATAACAACAGTTATCAGTCAAGTTTGAAGATGTCACCATTTGAGGCACTATATGGACGGAAGTACCGCACCCCATTGAATTGGTCCCAGACAGGAGATAGCCGTATCTTTGGCACGGACTTGATGCTTGAGGCTGAGAAGCAGGTCAAAGATATTCAGGAGCGTCTTCAAGCAGCCAAGTCCCGTCAAAAGAGCTACTAGGACCCGAAGCACCGGGAAATGACTTTTGAGCCCGGAGAATATGCATACCTTCGAGTAACCCCCATGAAGGGAGTGAAGAGATTCCATACCCGGGGAAAGCTTGCACCAAGATATATCGGTCCCTTTCCAGTGGTTGCTAGAAGAGGCAGAGTAGCTTACCAGTTGGAACTACCACCAGAGTTGTCTGAAGTTCACGATGTTTTTCATATATCACAATTAAGAAAGTGCATTGCACCACCAATCAAGCAAGCGGATATGAGTGAGCTAGAGCAGGCTAAAGACCTGACCTACGAAGAGAAGCCTATCAGGATCCTGGATGAAATGGAAAGAACTACCAGGAGTAAGGTGATCAGGTTTTATAATGTGCTATGTGAGCACCATACTGAGGAAGGGGGGTAGGTTTGTGACACCCTGATTTTGGCAACTTTTTCTTTTCAAAATCTTTTTGGGTTTTATTTGCAATCTGGTTGATTTTCAAACCTTTTCAGTTGAATTGGACATATGATCCTTTGAATCTTTTCTCAAGTAACCCAAAACTCTCATCATATTGCCACAACCTTTCTACACCTCTCTTGGATCAATTTCCAATATCTAATTTTTTCCTAATAATTCTTTTCTTTATTTGGGAAATTATATCATCACTACGGGTTGTGAAGCAACCTATAGTTTGGATGATCAATAAATTCCCAAACTTTTTCCACACCTTCTTATCATCATATGATCTCTTAATCTTCAAAAATATTCCATTGCCCAATGTAAAATTCTGGCCAGAATAATTATTTTATTTCTGACCAGAATTTGTCCATTATGAAGCAACCCCATCTTTCCTATCTCAGAAAATTCTCATTAAATTCCCCAAGCTCCTAGGGATCCTATATAGCCTCAATATCCAAAAATATCATCTGGTCTAGTATAAGTTTTCAGCAGCAAGGCTCTGACAAGATTCTGCTTAATTAAAAACTTTGTGAAGGAAGTACTAGCTAGGGGTGCACAATTGCTCTAAAAATTTTATGGCATGTTTGCACTACCAAATGACTTCCCTCCACCAAGTTTCATCAGCAGCAGAGCATCCATGTGAGTGCCACAAGCTCATTTGCTTTCTCGACCAGAATGGTAGTTTTCAAAGGCACTGCATTCAAAAGTTTCTCAAACCTTCTCAAATTTTGACAGTTTGCAGTCCTTCCAAGGTAGATTCCCCTAGAATTCTCCCTTAGCCTCATCTCCATCTCATCTCCTCTCCAAAACCTCCCCAAGTTGCCAACAGCAAGCTGTTGGTGACAATACCTCTCATCTCAGTGGGTTACTGGGCAAGCCAGTGCCACGAGGAGGTTCCAGAGTGCAAGGACAACGCTCCAGACATGGCCCGGCAGGCCAGCTCGCGCCGCGTGTGCCAGTGCACATGGTGACCGCGTAGCCAGACTGCCAAAACCGCGCTCTGGGCGAAGGCAGGCTCGGGTCTCGTTGGAGGTCGACCACCGAGTAGCCGTACCTGGTCCTAGCGTGCCGACAACCCCTCCACCTTCCACCTGGACCCTCCAGACCCTTCTCCCTCGCCAGAGTTGGCCTCGGCGGCCGCCACGGTGCTCGGGTACTATGCCGCCCGTGGCCGCACTGTGGTTTGCGGCGCGTCGTCTTCCTCCGCAAGCTTCCACCGCCGCATTAACTTCCTCCTGCCCTCTCCCATCTCCTCAATGCTCCCGGCCAGCCAGCGCATCGTCCTGGCGCCGGCGACGTGGCGGAGCCCCGCCGCTTCGGGAGAAATCGCCCGCGTTCGCCTCTGGCCTATAAAAGACCATGCCCGACCTCTCCTAGCTCTTCACCTCTCCCCCTCCACCTCCAATTGGCCTCCCGAGCAGCAAGCCAAGGCCGAGAGGCCCTCTGGCCTCGAGCTTTGCCGGAAAACCTCCGCCGCCCGAGAGCTAGCCACCAGCCTCCTCCACTTCGCCTCGGTCCCAGTTGAGCCCACCGTCGAGACCAGCTTGATTCCCTGGTTCTTCCCGAGCCATTGCCCAACCGGATTGCCACCGGAGCCATCGCCGCCGACGACCCCCGAAGCATCCACCCGCCAGAGAAGAAGGGGGTGACACCGTCCGACCACCTCCGGAGGAGCTACAGGTACAAGGAGAACCGCCGTTGAGCGCCCAATCCATTCCAGTCATCTCCTAGCCCCGCCGCCGTCCCTATCGCCGGTGAGCGCCGCCGGTGAGCCGCCCCACCTCTGCTTCCCTTCCCTCTCTCTGTTTTAAACCGAGCAGGTCCCACCTGTCGGCGGCCCAGGCCGTGCCCGAAGCGGTATAAGTGGAAGCGTATCTCCACTTTACGCTTTCGACGTGGCCCTGTCAGGTTTCTGTTTTTATTTATTTATTTATAAGTCCAATTCAGTTGATTCTTTTTGCATTGTGTTAGTACTGAGCCCTTTTATTTTCTGACAAATTTTGGTATTTTTTCAATACTCGCAGAATTTCTGGTGAACAGAAATGCATTATGTGACCTTTTCCCTTGCATTTTAAAAATATTTTCAGAAGGAGATTGTGGTACAATTGAAGACCAGGAACTTATGAACACCCCAACAGAGAAAGGCAAGACATGATACCCATTTCATGAAGCATTTCAATAGCATTTGCATATTTGAATGCATTAGGTTTATTTATTATAGTATAATTCATACCAATATTTAAATACTTAAGCAATATGATGAATCACTATGTTTGCAAGCTGAATTGAGTTGGTTGATCTTGAGTCACCTGTCCGGGCTTAACCGTGCAACCACATTTGCCGGTATGGGACGGCCTTGACTTGTTCTGACCGCGTGCTCTTTCACCGGTACCTCCAAAGAGGGAGGGTTATGCGCGCGTGCTACCCTGATCAGGTAGGCGGCGATAACCCTATGAGCCAGTTGAGTTTTGTGCCGGCGTCCCCGTTTGGGACAATTTAGTTTGGCCTCGACGGTGGCAGGTTTCATGAGGACACAGGGGCCACCCAAGGCAGGACTCCGGGGAAGGATGAATGCCGGTGGTACGATGGGAGAGTCACGGGTCAGACGAGTTTCGTTGGAGCAACGCTGGTCCACCCTAATGGGATCACGAGGCCAGGTGCTCCATAGTGTGGGTAAAGTGTGCAACCTCTACAGAGTGAAAAATCTATTCGAATAGCCGCGTCCACGGAATTGGACAGCCCGTCCAGACCTCAGTAGATGGTCTACCGTAGCACTGTTAGTAATGATGAAAGAACTCGTCTTGTGCTCGGAAGTACTCGATGGTTATGAGTATTCCGAGGGTTGTGGGACAACCCGGAGAAGAGTAAGTTGATGATCGGGAACAGTAAGTGAAACACTTAAGAATTTAACCTGTCGATTGCTATGCTATTGTTTGCTACATTACTTGGTTGTCATGAGCTTGCGAGTACATTCAAAGTACTTACATGACGTATCATGCCAGATGCAGGAGAAGCCGAGGACGGAGATCTTGATGGTTCGTGCTACGCTAAGTAGGATGTGTCCACAGCAGTGTCCCTGTGGATGGAGTTGCTGCTATGTTCCGCTACGCCGTAGAAGTACTTAGTAGTTCCGAGGCCCTGCTATGTTTCATAAATAATGTGGATACTGTCATAGCACCAAGTGTGCCTTTGGCCTCGTTATCATTGTAAAATATGAGCTTGTACCCGACATCTATCAATAAAGTTTAGTTCTGTTCTGTACCAAGTTGTTGTGTGTTTCCAGAGGACATGATCTCTGGGCTGGAAACACTGGTAATCCGATTCTCTGAGCCAGGGTGCCACAGTCCTTGGTGCGTCCAGATCACCAGGACGAGACCAAGGGGCGAGGGGCTACGTGACCAGTGAGGCCCCTAAGGCGCGTTGGTCAGGAGTCCCCCTTGATGCTCGAGCGGCTCCCACACCTTTTTTGCCGGTTCCTGCCCCGAGAGGTGCCTGAGCCTCCTGAGGCTCCATGATGCCGCGCCGGGCCGCGTCCGGAGCCCCCGAGCGAGGGTCTGCTGCTAAAAGATGGGCGCTTCCAAGGCAACAGGCCCTTGTCGGCTTGCCTAGAGGCGCCACGCGAGGACCAACGTGCTAGGTGTGCACATCGTGCCCGTGCCGCCCCCGCTCGCGGGGCTCGTGAGGGGGACACCGACATGTGTCAATTCAGAAAACGAGATTTCAAGACCAGACGAAGAATAGTAAAGAGAGAAAATTCCCACCCCTTTTTTCAAATAGAATTACGAAACTTTCGAGTTTCATTTCAAAAAGTGGCAATTCGAATACAAAAAGGAACAAGCAACGGCCGCGTCCGGCACCTAGGCTAGTCTTCGTCTTCGTCTTCCCCCAGCACGGAGCATAGGGCATCCACGTTGCGTGGGCATAGTCATTGGAGGACAGTGTTGTCCGCCAGTGCGGAGCATGCGGCTTCCACTTTGGCGTGGGATGGAACCCCTCCGCGTCCTCGGGGCGCTCCGGGCGTATACAGCCCACTCATTATTACGTGAGAGTGTCACGGCCGAAGATAGCTGGGCAAGCCCCCAGGCGCATGGCCTAGGTGCTCCCAACTGAGTCAAGAGCCACCCCGCACATTTCTGCGGGGTTGCGCGCCCCTACAGCCCAAACCTGAGTGCATCGTTCCCCGTGTAGCCACGGGATTGCGCTCCCACGGCCCAAACATGAGCACAATGCACGCAGCGCAGCCATAGGGGTGTTGTGTCGGTGAAGCCGCCTTGTGAAGCATCGGGGCACCGGCCAGACCACGACCCGAGGACCTCACGAGGCCCTGCCTCCTGAGGGCCGTGCCGGCGCCCCCGTTGCCACGCGTGGCCCGCAATGCTCGTACCCTGCCGGTCCCCCTAGGCGGTTGCCCCTGCGGCCCAGAGGGCTTGGCTGCGTGCTGCTTGCTCGCGAGGGCGGCGACCGTGCCACGCCCCCGCGCATCCCGGGACGCCCCCTCTCTTGCACCAACCTAGCCTGGTGCCTCCTCAATGGAAGCCCCCATGCCCGGCTTGGAGAGTACGTCCGGGACATCTCCCTACTCCGGGAGGAAGCTGGCTCCCGCGGGGGGTGCGTGATCCACCGCGCCATTCGCAGGTATGACATAGCTCGGAACATAGGCCTCTGTGTAAAGGCCTTGGCTTCCTCCTGAACTGACTCCGCGCGCCCCATGGGCAGCCTCTCTGGGCGCCCCAAAGCCGATCACCGGGATCCAGAGGAGAAGGAGCACGACGTGCGGTGGGCCCTGCTCGGTCTCGCCCGGGCATGGGGCGGGCATGCTGTCTGCAGATGAGGTGAGAGGCACGGCGAGCGAGCCCCCGGCGCCAAGCATCGGTGGTTGAGAAGAGGGGTACGAAACCCAAGCCCTCCTCGCGACGGTGACCAACTCGGCGATGTGGTCGGCCCAGGCGTCGAATCCCCCGTGCGTCGGGCGATGACGAAGCATCTCACTCGCCATCAGTAGCGCGTCATCCGCATTGAGGTCTCCCACGTGGGTACAGGGTGATGTCGGTCCCGTGGGCGCCGCTCACTCGCCGCGCGCCTGGCCGACACGAGCAGCGACGACGGTGGAGACGACGCTGGTGGCCTAGTAGCGACCGCCCAGCACCGAGCTGCCAGGGCGTGCCTCTTGGGCGGCAGCGGCGAGGTTGGTGAAGGCAGATCCGCCAGGACCGAAGGAAGCTTGCCGGGCATCGGCCATCGAAGCGACAAAGCGAAGAAGGAGCGAAGCTTGCAGAAGACTCCGACACGCCCCCTATCTAGAGTGCCAAATGTCAGATTTCAGGCCCCGCAAAACCCAAAAGAGGTTCGAACTCAGTGGCGTGTGCGAAGATCTCCACCAGCTTCGCCCTCAAGCTCACAGCTCAACAGCCTAGCCCGATGAACTCGCACAATCGTCGGCAGAGAGACTAGCACACGAGGATTTACCCATGTTCGGGACGTTGTGAAGCATAAAACCCTACTCCTGCTTTTGGTGGATTGCCTCACGAGGAATTTCTGGATGAACTAGTACGGTGGTGAGTTGCCTCGCGAGGGCGCTCGGGTGGTGTTGGATCTCCCCTCTCTACGGAGCAGTCTAGCCTCTATTTATAGTGGCCTGGGTCCTCTTCCCTTATCGCAATGGCGGGAAGGGATCCCACAACGGCCAAATTCAAAGGGGGACAGGGAGTACACCCTTATCCTGACGAAAGGTGGTCTTCGCCTGCAAAGTAGTCGGTCGTGATGCAGAGGTGGGATCGGCGATGACGTCCGTCCTGCGGAGCTCGTGGTCTTGGTCTCGTTGCACCGAAATGGAAACCTTTGGGGGGTGCTTCGCGAACCTGCGTACATCTTTGCCTCCTTTGCACCAAAGAGAAAACTGTCTCCTCTACGCGCGCTGGTGCCCGCCTGGCCTGGCTTGCGTCACCTCCAGCCTCCCAAGGCTAAGAGTTGCATAGGGATCTCCGCCACTCAGGAGGGTGCCTGGGGAGGCCTCTTCCCTCTGAGGGTCTTGGCGCCGTCTCCCTAGCGAGCGCGGGGCTCTCGCGAGGGCCTTGTCTTGAGAGAGGCCGCGCCGGGCCATGCTTGGCTGTTGAAGTGGGCCACGCCCTGGGCCGCAGGCAGGCAAGTCTAGGTACCCCCGTCCCCAGAACGCCGACAGCAGCCCCCGGGCCCAAGGCGCGCTTGGGTTGGCTTCGGGGCGGAGCCAAAGACGCCGACCTGAGCGCCGCGGGCCCCAATCGCCTGCGGGCCCAATCCTAGCGCATGGCACATAACAAGACGCGGACACCTCCGTTCCCCGAAGACGTCGGGAACCGCCCCCTTCCTTGAATGCGGCTGTCTCCTGGTGTCCTCCCCCCTCGGTCCACGCGGATGTGACCCGACGAGGGCAGATGAAGCGACGTGAAGCAGGGCTGCACGCTGATCGAGTCTGGCACGCGGCGTCCGAGGAGCGCACGGCGCCTCCACTCCCCACGACGCCCCATGGGCAGCGGTTGCGCCTATAAACCCTCCTAGCCCCCGGGGTGGGGGGGCGGTTTGCCATCCTGACATGCCCTCTCGCTTCCCCTCCTTCCAAAGATACCTTTCTCATCCTCCTCTCTTCCCTTATCCTCCATAGCGTCTAGAGGGAATGCAGTAGGCGCGGGGAAGCACACAGGGTCCTCGGCTCCGCCGTCGGCCTCTGGAGGCAGCGGCGGGGGGCCTTCGATGCCGGCCAAGCTCGCCGGCGCTGGGCCATCATTGACGAGTAAGTGTTCCATCACCCACCCCCTTCTCTCGCAATCTCGCCCGACACGCCGGACCTGATTGTTTCCTCCTCCTAGGGCGCCTGCACCCAAGAGGTGCAGGCTCGACGAGCTCCAGGAGGAAGCGGATGCGTTGAGGGCCTAGCTGGCGGACGCCGAGGCCGCCCTCCAGGCCGTGCTCAGGGGTGAGGCGGAGGCCCAGGCGGAGCTGCCGTCCCTCTAGGCCCAAATCAAGGGGGCAGCTGACGCCGTGCAAGCCGCCCAGGATGAGGTGGTGCACGCGAAGATGCTGGACGTGCAGCACGCCAAGCAGTACCTGGATATCGCCCACCGCGCGGTTGGTGCGGTGAGCCGGTTCGTTGGGGAAGCCCCCGCGCTGCCGTGGATTGCCTCACGAGGAGGTTTTTGGATGAACTAGTACAGTGGTGAGTTACCTCGCGAGGGCGCTCGGGTGGTGTTGGATCTCCCCTCTCTACGGAGCAGTCTAGCCTCTATTTATAGTGGCCCGGGTCTTCTTCCCTTATCGCAATGGCAGGAAGGGATCCCACAACGGCCAAATTCAAAGTGGGACATGGAGTACACCCTTATCCTGACGAATGGTAGTCTTCGCCTACAAAGTAGTCGGTGGTGATGGAGAGGTGGGCTCGGCGATGACGTCCGTCCTGGGGAGCTCGTGGTCTTGGTCTCGTTTCATCGGAATGGAAACCTTTGGGGGGTGCTTCGGGAACCTGCGTACGTCTTTGCGTCCTTTGCACCAAAGTGGAAACTGTCTCCTCTGCGCGCACTGGTGCCCGCCTAGCCTGGCTTGCGTCACCTCCGGCCTCCTGAGGCTGAGCGTTGCATAGGGATCTCCGCCACTAAGGAGGGTGCCTGGGGAGACCTCTTCCCTCTAAGGGTCTTGGCGCCGTCTCCCTCTCGAGCGCGGGGCTCTCGCGAGGGCCTTGTCTTGAGAGAGGCCGCGTCGGGCCGTGCTTGGCTGTCGAAGTGGGCCATGCCTTGGGCCGCAGGCAGGCAAGTCTAGGTACCCCCGTCCCCAGAACGCCGACAGCATGGTAGTTAAGCCAAAGGACACATGGTCACAGGACACATAGCCCTTACCGTATTCTCAAGAGCTAGAGTCACACAGACTCCACCCAATCTTCAAGGTAGACTTCCAAACCTTCACTAACTTATCACCAGGCGATCCACAGTTTCCACTTGGATGCTCTAGACCATGACGCCTAACCGTCTGGAAGATACATAGTCTTCAAAGGTAAATAAGCGTTGGTTGCACATAGGACTATCTCTTCAGTGATGCTCGATCACTTTTGGTTTTAGGTGTTGGGGTTTTGAAATTTTCCTCACTGATGAGTTTCTCTCGAAGTCGTCGTAGGATAGGTTGCTCTGAATGACCCTTGTCAATCTCTCTCGGAGCAGCCAACCAGCTAGTGGTTATGGGGGCGGCTATTTATAGCCAGGGTGCAACCCGACATGATATGACCATTATCAGGATAAGATGTTTTTGATAGCTGGCGCAAAGCACATCAACAACCGCACTGGCAAATCCTAACTCCTCAGTCAGATCAATTTCCTTCGAACCCATAAGAACATCATCTCTATCACTAAAGAATTTGACTGGAATGCAAGAAATTTCCAAAGGCTTCACTCGAAGGATTGGGTAGGTGTAGGTTTTGAGATGAGCATCACTTGGAAATTTTCCTTAGTTTTACCTCGACCCTCTTTAACACTACGGTGTTTCCTATTACTCAAAAGGAGGAAAAGAAACTTTGAAAACAAAGTCTTCAAGCTTCATAGTACTCGCATCAATATCTTCAAAGTCCCACCAATTTCCTCATTTTCAAAGTCTTCAAGAAGAGCAACAAAGTCTTCAGATGAAGACATACATTTTTAGTGTTCGACATCCGTCGGTTATACCAAACTCCTCATAGACTAATAGGCCCTGTGTACACTCACAAACACATTAGTCCCTTAACCTATAAGTCTTCAAGACACCAAAATCACTAAGGGGCATTAGATGCACTTACAATCTCGCCCTTTTTGGTGATTGATGACAAATAGGTTAAGTTTTCAACGGGGAGAAATATATGAAGTGTAAGTAGAAAGTTTGAGGAATTTGATTACAAGATATAGAGGAACTCCCCATGAAGATGTGCATATTTTAGGAATTTCCTTGGACTACAAATGCACATGGAAGGATGAAATCTTGAAGATCTCCCCCTATATCTTGTAATCCATTCACGCATTTAACATATAATATGAAGAATTTGAAATGCATGATGAAAAATGGTGTCTGACGAAATTCAGCATGCGTGCATTAATGAACTTGAGGAATAAGCATGTGGAAAGTAGTTTAAAAGAGTCAGGCCACTAGACTTAAGTTTACAACTCAACAAATAAACACCTCAGAAGAGCGAGAGTTGTAACTTAAACAAAAACAACCCATATAGAAGAGCCGCTTGAAGACAAACTCAAATTTCTACCCCTTTGCCATCAAATGGTCAAAAGGGATGAAATTGAGGACTAACGCCCCTGAAGAATTTCATTTTGAAGGCCGTGGAGGAGCGCTAGCGTTGTTGTTGGGGTCGTTTGTTGGAGCACGGCCCACAACAGTGCCGTCAAGGTCCTCAGCTTCATGTTCCTTGCGCGATGAAGAATATGAGCTTGTAACAAGCTGAGGAACCTGAACCTTTCTGAACTTCTTCGGAGGAGGCCAAGACAAGTCAAAGTTCTACTAAAAGTCCATCACCACAAGTTCTTCATCTGTCTTGAGATGTGAGAGAATGGCCCAGGTGCGGTCGAAGATTTCATGAACATAATAGTAATTTTTCCTCACATAGTCTGCATCACAGTCATATTTTGAAAGAATTCAAGCAAACTAACGCTTGACCCATTTGTGATTTCGATTGACTTTTTGATGAAGACTTATTAGAAGTTCGCGATTAGTCATCACACAAGGGGCAAAACCTTGAGGATTTTGCTAAGAGGTCTTTGCAGCCGAATCTTGGGAGGCAGTGTCATCATTGGTGGAGTATGGGGTAGCACGACAAAATTGACCATCCAATGGACGAGTGCCTTCATCAACAACAGCTTTGACTTTTCTAGGAACTAAGGAAATAGTCTTTTTGAGGACTTCAACTAGAGGCAGCAAGTTGAAGTGATTCTGAAAGTCTGCCTGATATGGAATTGAAGACCTTGTCCTGATGAATCTCATCAGCCAAGGGGCATAAGGCTTAAAGTCAAATGGCGATAGTGCAGCATTGGCCAAAGTTCTCACGAAGAAATCATCGATGTTGATGGGGATCCCATGGATAATATGGAATATCAGACTTTGCATAATCCCAACACATCTTCTTCTTCAGAGTTATGTCCTTTGATTTGACTGAGAGTTTTGGACATGAAACGGTACACAGTCCTTGGCACATACATCAGATCCTTTACTAGGAAGGTAGTTCTTGGAGCTTGGCCAGCTGCCAAAGGCTTCATCGGCACTTGCATCATGTGATCTGGGAGCTCGGGCTCCTCATATATGTGTTTTGCACAATCCTGAGGTGGAGCAACTGGAAGAACTCAAAATAATTCAGTGGTTGGGGCTTTGAAGTGAGTGTCCTTAGTAATCCAGTCAAGAATCCATGTGTTGATGTCATGAGCCTCACCAGAGATATGCAAAGTGACATAGAATTAAAGAATTAGCTCCTCATTCCATTCACAGATGTCGGAGCAGAAATTTAGGAGCCCGACTTCATCAAGAACAACAAGTACAGGAGTGAAGCAAGGGATGGACTCTATATCGACGTGAGGAATTTGCCGGTGCTGGAAGACTTTGTTCTTCTCAAACAGAAATGTGGCATAGTAGTTGATCTGATTGGATGGCTAGAACCTCTTGCGCTTGATTCTTGCTGAGTCATATGGTGATTCGCTAGTGAAGAACATTCGCTCGGCGAAGAAATCAGCATTGTTGAATTTGGGCTTCCGGGCTCTTGTGCCCTTGAATGACAGTGAGGGCTTTGGTTGAAGATTTATTGTGTGTCTCCTCACTTCAGTAATGGCATCAGACTTAGCCATTTCTTCAGCAGTTGCATTTGGCACAGAGCTCTCAGACTGAGGAATTTGAATAGAAGGTTCTTCAACTACAGTTTTGGTGGCAATTTCATCAGCTGATGCAGCTAGAATTTCTTCGGCAATGGACTTGAGAATAGTGGGACATCCTTTAGAGCACGTCAATAATTCTTCAGTCTGTGCTGGGGACTGAGGAATTCGAGTGAGGAATGGCCATTGGAGAATTTGGGTGTGTTGCTTCCCAGTATTCATCATTGATCAAAGGAGTTGTTGAGACAATGTCCACGTCCTCTTCCATTTCATCAACTCCAGCCTCTTCAGCAGTAAACTGAGGCTAGGGCGATGATACCTGAGGTGAAGCATTTTCTTCAACCTCGGTTTCTTCATCCACCTGCTACGAGGAAGCAGCAGAGTGGGTTTGTTCATCTTCATCATTTGGCAAGACATAATCTTCACCAAATGGAACCATCTCAAAAGAGGCACAACTGAGATTGGGGTTGCATCTATTGGTTCAGTTGAGGAACTTGGCATAATCCTTAGTTTCTTTGCAGCTGAGGTTTTTGCAGATGATGTTGCCTTTCTTTCCTTGGCAGCCTCCATCTCCGCAGACTTGGTTTTCTTCGCTTCTGATGCAGAAGGAAGTGTGACTTTCTTCACCTTTGAAGATTTTGCAGCAGAAGCAATTGAGGATGAAGGTGGTGCAGTTTCTGCAGGTACGACTGATACAGTCGCCCTGGGTATTTCTTTAGGCGCAACCTGAGATGTTGCCCTGATTTCTTTAGCTTCTTCAGGCACAACAGATTCTTTAGCTGGCCATGTTGGTTCTTCAGGCGCAACATTGGGAGTTTCCCTGCTAATTTCTTTAGGAGCAAGAATTTCTGCAACTGCCCTGGTAGATTCTTCAACAGGTGGTTGATACTTGTGATCTGCGTTGGGTTTTCCGTGAAGATGAACAGGTTATTGCAGCACAATTCGGATAAGTATTTCCCTCAGTTAAGAACCAAGGTTTATCGAACACATAGGAATATCAATCAACCATCGTCTTCAGCGACTGCACACAAAAGAGCAAATACTTGCACCCAATGCGGCAAGAGGGTTGTCAATCCCCCTGGTCTCATTATTTGCAAGCAAATGAAGTGTGTAGATGATAGTAGATAATTGGAAATTATAAAATAAAATAAAAATAAATAAATGGCAGCAAGCTAATGAAAGAGTTTGTAAATATATTAGTGAATGGACCCGCGGTCCATAGTTTCCCTAATGGCATCTCTCATGTAGTAGGGATACGGTGGGTAAACAAATAACAGTCGGGAAATTGATAGAAAAGCGCATAGTTATGCAATCTTTATTCACGGCAATTATCATGTGTATATAGGCATCACGTCCATAAGAGAATAGGTTGACTCCTGCCTGCACCTATTACTACAACTCCACCCTTCGACCACTATCCAGCTTGCATCTAGAGTATTAAGCAAAACTGAGTAATGCTTGGAGAACGATGACATGATGTAGACAAAGTAAACTTAATTAATATGAATGAACCCCATAATTTTATCATGAGTGGCAGCAACACAAAGACGTATCTTGTCCCCTACTTTGTCACTAGGTTATAGAAACTCGTCAGGTTGAACCCACAACAACGCACCCGTCTTACCGAAAAAATATCAATCTAGTTGGCCAAACTATTTCAATAGATCAGAGATATTTACGAATCTATAATGATCATGCAAATAAAAATCATAATATTCATAGGTGACTCAAAATACTTTTCATGAATAATCTGAACATAAACCCACAATTCATCGGATCCCAACAAACGCACCGTACAAAAGAATTACATCAGATAGATCAAAGTGAACATGTGATGAACTTTGTCTTGAAGATCAAGAGACAGAGAGAGAGATAACCATCTAGGTACTAACTACTGATCTGTAGGTTTGTGGTGAACTACTCACATATCACCATGGGAGAAGCAACGATGATGTAGAGGCCCTCCGTGATCGACCCCCCCTCCAGCAGGGCACCGGAACAGGGCTCCATATGGGATAGCGGCAGAACAGAGACTGTCGATGGTGGAAAAAGTGTTTCGGGATGCTCCTTAGGGTTTTTGGAATATATGGGAATTCATAGGCCAGAGAACGGGATCGGGAGAACCAACAAGGGGGACAAGCCATCAAGGCGCGCCAACCCCCCCCCCCCCCTGGGCGCGCCCTGTTTGCTTGTGTCTCCCTCGTGCGGTCTCCAGTCTCCTCCCGAAGCTCCTAGGTCTTCTTTTGGTCCACAAAAATTCATATAAAAGTTTTGGGGCAATTGGACTTCGTTTGGTACTGTAAACTTGAAAAGCCAAAAACATGCAGAAAACTGCAACTCGCACTGGTCACTGGGTCAACAGGTTAGTGCTAAAAAATAACATAAATTGGTAAATAAATACTCAAAAAGTATCCTAGAATAATAATATTATAGCATGGAACAATCAAAAATTATAGATACGTTGGAGACGTATCAGCATCCCCGAGCTTAATTCCTGCTCGTCCTCGAGTAGGTAAATAATGAAAACAGAATTTTTGATGTGATATGCTACCCAATATGTAATCTTTTGCATGTATGCTCATTGAGAAATGATGAATTAACAAACATCAACATAATAATATTTATAAACACAAGCAACACAATCATCAATCTTTCAAAATATATGATCCTCTAAGAATGTTTACCCTCCATTCATTTTATCATATCAGTAAGGCATGTTCAATGCGGTGACGACCTGCAAAGCCAAAATATCTGATGCTGACATACGGTTTTTGCCTGTTGGACTTTACGCCCAATGCGGTGACGACCATGTCTATCTTCGCGCATCTGTGCGAAACCTTCATAGGGATTGTCCCCAATGTGTCCCTCTTTCGTCACTTCCTCTTTCTGCGCATAGAGGGCGAGGGGGCCATCTCTGGCAACATTACTTGGATTCCTCGCGCCTCCCATAAGTAGGTGTATCCCACCGACAACTTGCACAAGAGGTGGGAAGAATGGCGGGTGGATTGGTGCCTCATCGTCGACAAGGAGCCCTCGTTCTTTTGCGAGGTCCCTAAATCCAAGCCTGTTCATGACGAGTAGTGGAGCGCTCTCGCCAACGACAAAGAGAAGCTGGAGATCGCCATCACCCACATACTTTGGCTGAGGACCGCCGGGCTCACCATAGAGATGGCGGGCTCTGATTTCCTTTCCCGGCGGATCGCTCCTCTCCAAGATCGGAAGCGCTTTACTTTGGAGTACACCAGACCTGCCGATATCATGCGGATCCGTCCTGGCCTTGACGGTGACCTGACCTATCTGCAGCTTGTCTTCTTCCTCGACCAGCTCTTCCGCCCGAAGGCAAGTTCATACTGCTGACGTCTGTCATCCCGCTCTGCAATTACTCCCACAAGGATTCGATTGTTGCAATGATGTCGGCGTGAAATGCGCACGGAGTGGACCCCACATGGAGGGCGCCGGCAAGGCAGATGGTGCAAGCATGGTTCGACAACTTGTCGGAGGCTCGCGTCGGGGACGAGGGATCGATGATCTGTGCCACTACTGATGCGGAACTCGAGTTAATCAGCTGGCGGGCTATGGAAGCAGGCCTTGGTGCGGGCCGCAGCGGCTCTTGTGCCGTCGTGCCCAACGACGAGGAGGTTGGCCACGAGGAAGGACGCGAGGAGGAGCCGCCGGCGCATGATCTGCTGGAGGAAGTTGCCGGCACTTGTATCGCCGCGAAACCGGGACTCGAGGAGTCCCTTGCTCGCGACGCCCCCAGGAGAACGTGCGTGCTCCGCAAGGCCAACAGCGGGGAGCCGGTCCACCGTGCCGAGGCTTCTCCGGTCGCCGAGGGCGAGGAGGAGGAGGAAGAGGAAGATCCTGCCGCCCACGGCGGTCAAGGCGAGTCGCTGCACAATGTCCGTCTAACGTAGCAGTGAAGGAGGCGAGGCAGGTCGAGCCCCCGACACGCCCTGACGCCCCTACCCCACCCCCCCCCCCCCCACCCCACCCCCGTCGCTCGCGAGGGGGCAATATGGGACTTTTTAGGCTTCAGCTCGTCCGGGTAGGAAGATGAGTAAGCACTAGTTCTTGCACTTTCGTCATATTTTCATCTTCAGATCCCGTGAGCCCTTTTTCTTTTTTTGGATGTCATTGATTCTGTAGGGCAGAGGAGACCTTGGCCCGATGGCTGGCCAGGAGGGCCAACATTGGGTCCACCGTACCTCTTGCGAGTGCTTCGAAGGAGCGTAAGGTAGTGGAGCCCGATGCCACTACTAGCCCCCGAAAAGAGGTCTCGCCCATGTTTCCAACGATGAGTGTAGGCGCCAACGTCGTCACCTCCGTCCCTCTGTCGACGGATACAGAGCGCCAGGAGGAGACCCGTGCGCGCTCGACCCTGGAGGGGAGCTTTGCGATGAGGGCCTCTGTCATCGAGCCGATCCTTGTGGAGGATGACTCGCCGGTGAACGAGGCGGCCGGCAATGCCGTGGTGATGGAGGATGCTGCTAGAGGGGGAGAAGTGCCTCCTCAGCAAGAGCCCACGGGTAAGTTCCTCGTGGTCGAATTGTGTTTCTTCTTCTTTTTTGTCTTCTTGAACTTCCTATTGTTTCTGAGCTTCCACTTCCCCTGCCACCGTAGGCACGCCCCCGTCTGAGAATCTCGACGTCAACGTCGGTGATGAGGAAATCGCCTGGGAGGCCGCTGCGGAGGCCAGTCGGATCGTGGCTGGAGAAGACGTCGCTCACCGTCGTGCCAGGAACACCGGCAAACATGCCGTTGACGGGCCGCCCTCTGAGGCAGGGGCGGGTGTTGATGGTGCCCCGTTCCCGGAGGTGCCAGAGGGTGGCGCATTCTTCGCGGCACCGGGGGCGAGTTTGTTCTTCGCGAAGGGGACCACCGGCAGGCCTGCCGCCAGTCCGTCCTCATCCACAGAGCCGCCCCCGAGCCGCTATTTAAGGGTAGGTGATTTCCAGTTCATCCGCCTTCCCAGCAAGACGAACCTTGGAGTCTTCTTCGCAGAGGCGGCGGTCAACAGGGCGGTGGTCGTTCCCAGAGGAGGTGCGGCCGCCGATCCCCTGGGTGGACTGGGTGGAGGTGACGAAGCTGGCGAGCACGCCAACCTGTCCTCCCTCAGCAGGGACTTCCGGCAGCTGCAGGTGCTCTACGCCCGCTACTCGGAGAGGTTGGACCACCGGGAGGCCCTTCTCGCGGCGGCGGAAGAGAGATTCCAGGAGCTCCCCATCGAGAAGAGGACTTGGTTTGCTGATTAGCATAAGGACCTCACCACTCAACGGGTCGAGCTCACCAAGGCCAAGGCCAAGTTCTTCAATGAGAAGGCCGGGGCGGAAAAGATTTGGAGGGAGGCAGACGAAAGCATCACCGCCATGGATGCGGAGCAGACCTCACGCAGATCCTGATCGACACACACGAGGAAGAACATGCAGTTTGGGAGAGGGCCCTTGTCGATCGGCTTGGCGTCGAGATGGGGAAGCAAGTCTAGGTCCTGGAGGTGAGGCACAAGGAGGTCGTCGAGAAACAAGCCGTCGAGCATGACGGCAAGCTCCAGGAGGCCGTCCAGGCCGCCGAGGCTGCTCGCTCCACCCAAGTTGAGCTGGAAGTCAAGGTACATCAACTAGAGTTGGATCTTTCCGCCTCCAACCTGGAGGTCCTGAAGCTAAAGGAGGAGGCCCAGAAAGTGGCAAAAACTCTGATGGACGTCCAGCTGGAGCTCCGCGGCAGGACAGATGAGCTGAAGGTAGCTGCAGACACCAATGCTGACTTGCAGGTGAAGGTGAGTACTTATGAGGATAGCCTCAGGGCCGCCTAGAATAGAGGGCACGACCTGCACGAGGAGCTTCGCAAGGAAAAGGATATGTTCGCTTCTGCCGTGCGCGCGTCCTATGAGCTCCAGACGAACGTCCGGTTCTGGACGGAACAACTTGTCGACATTGCTGGCAACCTCTTCGCCCAGCTCACTGACATGGGCTTCGAGAAATGCGTCTTCTCCGACGACGTCCGGGGAGGGGCGAGCGCAAGGCTATCCATCTTCTTCGGAAATCTCGTCGAGGTACTGGTGAAACTCGCCTACCACAACCCCGGTCCTGACCTGAGAAAAGCCTTCGCCAAGCTTCCCAAGGACTTCGACACCAACGATCTCGACGCTCTCGTTGCTCCCTTCTCCGACAAGGCCGGCTCCATGACCTTGAGGCGTTAATTTATGTTTTCTGCAATGCATGTACCGAGAACCAGTTGCTTTGGATTTAGCATCACAACTTTGTTTCTTTTTAACTGCAATGTGCTTTAGTTGCTATGATGGAAGGCCCCCTCCTCTTGGTGTAGTTTATACTTGCGTGCTTTTGTTTATCCCTGCGGTTGCGGGAAATGCCTGTCGGTGCGCGCACCCGTACCGCAAGGGCTAGAAGGAGCGGATCCTTAACAGCCTGCTGGTGGTGCCGCTGCCGACAGGCCTCCTTATCGTCATTGCCGCGGCAGCTTAGGATGTTGAGTGGACTCGAAACATCCAAACGCGCGAACAAATTCGACAAGGGTCGTCCGCGTGCAGGTTTTCTCACACAAGCATTAACTCCATTCGAGGAGACAGCTTCAAGAATTTTTTTGAAGAGTTTGCGCAACTTAGCTTTTTCTTGTTGCGCTTCTTGTCGCCGCCGAACACGCCTGTAGGTGCCCATACTGGCACTCTCCCCTAGGAAGACCTGTACGCGGGGTCCCTTCTCCCTTTTGAGAAAAAGAAAGAAGAGAAAATAGAGTAGGCCAGGAACCCAAGTGGTTCAACAGTCATCTTACGCAACATGTCATGAAGAGGTACACAAGATAAATATGTACTTTGACAGGAGGTTGCGAAACACTTAGCTTTTACTGCCTATGCACAGGGCCATCGCCTGGCTATGTACAAAGGATTGCATGCCCTGCCGGCATAACTTGCAGAAAAGGGGTTGCCGTGTGTCCGCTTGGTGGCCGCGTCCTAGGGGTGGACGGCCCCTTCATGGTTCGGCTGTGAGATCTTCTAACACGCAAAGGGCATCACTCATTCCTGCGTACGCGGGGGTTTAGACAGGTTCGGGCCGCCGGAGCATAAAACCCTATGTCCTGTGTTTTGGTGGTTTATGAATGTTCACAATACAGGGCGCAACAACCTCGGCAAGAGGTGCCTCGCGTAGCTGCACTCCCGAGGCACCTCTATCCGGGGTTGTTGCGCCCTGTACTATGAATGTTCATAAACCACCAAAACATAGGATGTAGGGTTTTATGCTCCGGCGGCCCGAACCTATCTAAACCCCCGCGTAGGCAGGAATCAGTGATGCTCTTTGCGTGTTAGAAGCTCTCACAGCCGAACCATGAAGGGGCCTTGCCGGCCCCATAGATGTCGGGGTAGGACGATATATGGGGCAGGCAAGGCCCCTTCAGTTTTCGTCTGTGAGAGCTTCTAACACGCAAAGAGCATCACTGATTCCTACGTATGTTGGGGTTTACACATGTTTGATCGCCGGAGCGTAAAACTGTATGTCCTATGTTTTCGTGGTTTATGAGTGTTCACAGTACAGGACGCAACAACCCCGGCAAGAGGTGCCTTGGGAGTGCAGCTACGTGTGTAGAATGAACCGAGTGTCGACCGTTGTAAAGGTAGCCATGAACCTCCTTTTATAGTTAAGGGGTTACCACAGTGGCAAAATGGGTTTTACTTTTGGTAGATAGTTAGCACTATCCTCTGCCAAGGTGTCAGCAGAGGTGGTAGTGGGAAATACCTAACCCTGACGGAGTCGGACAGGCGCATTGAATGCGCCATGAGGTGTCGAGCTGGGGACGTCTCCCGGCAAGGACTGCATCTCCTTCTGTGTCGTCCGCCCAGCTACCTCCTATTCTTTCGCCACGCCGCAGGACGGGTGTCGATAAAGCTGTTGTAAATCCCTCCACGCTGCCACACACCCCGACCGGCTCCACCTAACCGCCTGCCCGCTCACCACCTAGCCGATGTGGACAACCAGCTTAGTGACGTGGAGCAAGGCCTTGGTTGGCGGAGTCCTTGGCCGGTGCGTTCGCCCTTGAGCCCCCGACAAGGCGTCTTGCCGGGTTTCTTGGTCCTTTGCTTGGTTTAGTTTGGAGGAATGTTTCTGTCCAGCAAGATCTTGCCGGTCCGGAGGCTGCGGGTGTCTGGTGCAAAAGTTAGGGCGCTAAGAGCCCCGTTTCTTAGTACACCGACATGAGCCCCGTAGCTGTCGGGGTAAGACGATCTATGGGGCCGGCAAGGCCCTTCGTCATTTGGCTATGAGAGCTTCTAACACGCAAAGAGCATCACTGATTCCTGCATAGGCGGGGGTTTAGATAGGTTCGGGCCGCCAGAGCGTAAAACCCTACGTCCTGTGTTTTGGTGGTTTATGAGTGTTAACAGTACAAGGCGCAACAACCCCGGCAAGAGGTGCCTCGAGAGTGCAGCTACGTATGGATAATGAATAGAGTGTCGACCTTTGTCAAGTTAGCCATGGACCTCCTTTTATAGGCAAGGGGTTACCTAATACGTCCATTCCGCATAATGATTTCCTATTACTATCTACCTTATTTTTGTCCATTATTCCACATTATCATACAATTCTTATGTTTATTATCTCTGAATATGCAAGGTACATCACAAGGAGGGAAATATCTGGAAACTGGAATTCTGGTCCGGAAAACCAAGAAAAAGGCAGAAAAATCACCAGTCTTAGAATGACCTGAAAATTTACGGAGAATATTTTTGGAATATTTAAGAATTTCTGGAGCAAAAATATACCGGAGAGGGGCTGCCAGGAGGCCACCAGCCAACAGCCCCCCCTAGGGGCCGCGGGCAGATGGCTTGTGGGGCCCCTGTTGGCTCTCCAATGCCCCTCTTCTCCTATATGGTGTGTTTTACCCTAGAAAAAATCGTAAGGAAGTTTTCGGGACAAAGCACCGCCGTCTCGAGGCAGAAACCTAGGCAGAGGCCTTTTGCACTCCGGAAGTCAGATTCTGCCGGGGGAATCCCTCTCCGGGAAGGGGAGATCGAATCCATCGTCATCACCAACGTTTCCTCCTTCGTGGGAGGAGCAATCTTCATCAACCTCTTCACTAGAACCATCTCATCTCCAACCCTAGTTCATCTCTTGTATTCAATCTTTGTCCCAAAACCTCAGATTCGTACCTGTGGGTTACTAATTGTGTTGATTACATCGCGTAGTTGATGCTTGTTGGATTACTTGGTGGAAGAGATTATGTTTAGATCCTTAATTATCATTATTAGTCCTCTGATCTTGAACATGT
The DNA here is from genome assembly GCA_039707655.1 of Elymus sibiricus. NCBI lineage: Eukaryota > Viridiplantae > Streptophyta > Magnoliopsida > Poales > Poaceae > Elymus > Elymus sibiricus. The sequence continues at coordinate 225,353,494 of CM077665.1, read as the reverse complement.
TGACGATGTGTGAGTAGTTACTATTGTTCCTGGGGACAAGGGAGAAGTCTTGTTATAAGTAATCTTGTGAAGTTGGTATGCGTTCGATATTGTGATGATATGTATGTTGTTACTTCTCTTAGTGGTGTCATGTGAACGTCGACTGCCTGACACTTCACCATGTTATGGGCCTAAGGGAAGTAATTGTGGAGTAACAAGTAGATGATGGGTTGCGAGAGTGACAGAAGCTTAAACCCTAGTTTATGCGTTGCTTCATACGGGGCTGATTCGGATCCACATGTTTCATGCTATGGTTAGATTTATCTTAATTCTTCTTTCGTAGTTGCGGATGCTTGCGAGAGGGGTTAATCATAAGTAGGTTGTTAGTTCAAGTAAGAATAGCACCTTAGCACCGGTCCACCCACATATCAAATTATCAAAGTAGCGAACGTGAATCAACTCAACATGATGAACATGACTAGACAGAAATTCACATGTGTCATCGGGAGCACTTTCTTAATATAAGAGTACTTTCTGGCATGTCCTTTGCTACAAAAAGGACTGGTCTACCTTGCTGCACCATTTTTACTATTTGTACTTGTCACTTGTTACGAATTACCTTGCTACAAAACTATCGACTACTGTTACTCACAGCACTTGTAGAGAATACCTTGCTAAAAACTGCTTATCATTTCCTTCTGCTCCTCGTTGGGTTCGACAATCTTACTTATCGAAAGGACTAAGATTGCTCCCCTATACTTGTGGGTCATCAAGACTCTTTTCTGGCGCCGTTTCCGGGGAGTGAAATGCCTTTGGTAAGTGGAAATTGGTAAGGAAATATTTTCTATACGTGCTGAAATTTACTGTTGCTTGTCACTATGAGCAGTCACCCTTTGAGTGGCTTGTTGGGGCATCTTCGCGACGAATGGAAGTTGAGGAAATTGTTCCTCCACCTACTGCACCTACTGAAAATATTTATTATGAGATTCCTTCGGGTATGCTTGAAAAGCTATTGTCTGATCCTTATGATGGTCCGACTCATCCTGATTTCCATTTGATATTTGTCGATCAGGTTTGTGGATTATTTCAGCTTGCAAGTTTGTCTAGGGACGAAGTTAAGAAGAAAGTTTTCCCTTTATCTTTGGAGGGAAAATCATTAATGTGGTATAGGCTATTGGATAATATTAAATCATGGGATTGGAATCATTTGAAGCTGGAATTTCATCAGAAGTTTTACCCAATGCATATAGTTCACCGTGATCGGAATTATATTTATAACCTTTGACCTCGCAAGGGAGAAAGCGTCGCTCAAGGTTGGGGAGGCTTAAATCTATGATGAACACTTGCCCCAACCATGAGCTTCCAAGAGAAATTATTATACAAAAAATTTATGCTCGGCTTTCTCAGGATGATCAAAAATTATTGGATTCTTCTTCTTCGGGCTCATATATGAATGAAACTATTGAATTCAAATGGAATCTTTTGGAAATAATTAAACGCAACTCTGAATATTGGGAGCTTGACAAAGGTAACGAGTCGGTTATAAAACTTAATTTTGATTGTGTTAAATCTTTTATGGAAACCAACACCTTTCATGAGTTTAGCAACAAATATGGTATTGACTCTGAAATAGTAGCTACTTTCTATGAATCATTTGCTACTCATGTTGATCTACCCAAAGAAAAGTGATTTAAATATCATCCTCCCATCGAACCATCATTAGAGAAACCAATTAAAATTGAGAAAGAGGAGATAATTGTTAGTTATGATGATCCTGTTGTTCCCACTGCTTACATTGAGAATCCTCCTTTTCCTGTTAGAATTCGGGAACATGCTAAAGTGACAACTGGGTCAATAAAAGTCATGTTAGGACATCTACACCTCCTGAACAAATAAATGTTGAACCTAAAGTTGCTATGATTAAGGATCTCTTAGTTGATAATATTGATGGTCAGGTTATCTACTGTGATGAAGCTGCTGGAATTGCAAAACCTGTTAGAAACGAGCGAGATGAGCTCGATAAAAATAAACCAGTCGTAGGCATGCATGTTGTCTCAGTTAAAATTGGAGATCATTGTTATCATGGCTTGTGTGACTTAGGTGCTAGTTTCAATGCTATACTGTTCACCTTATATCAAGAAATTATGAATGACATAGCACCCGCTACTATTGAAGATATTGATGTTACTATTAAACTTGCAAACCGAGACACTATTTCGCCACTTGGGATTGTTAGAGATGTTGAGGTTTTATGTAGAAATGTCAAGTACCCTGCTGATTTCTTAGTTCTTGGTTCAAAACAAGATAACTTTTGTCCCGTTATATTCGGTAGGCCTTTCTTGAACACTATTAATGCTGAAATCAATTGTGCTGTTGAAAAGGTTAAAATAAGATTTGGTGATGAGTCTCATGAATTTAATTTCTCCAAGTTTACTAATCAAATGCATGAGAAGGAACTACCTAGTAAAGATTAAATGATTGGTCTTGCTTCTATTGTCGTACCTCCTACTGATCCTCTAGAACAATATTTGTTAGACCATATAAATGATATGCAAATTAATAAAAGGAAGGAAATAGATAGGATTCTCCTCGAACAAACAGCTATTCTCAAACATAATTACCAGTTGATATTTTAGGGGATCCTCCTCCACCTAAAGGAGATCCTGTGTTTGAATTAAAGACTTTACCTGATACTTTGAAATATGCTTATCTTGATGAAAAGAAGATATATCATGTTATTATCAGTGCTAACCTTTCAGAGCATGAAGAAAGAAGATTACTTAAAACTCTGAGGAAGCACAGGGCTGCTATTGGATATACTCTCGATGATCTAAAGGGTATAAGCCCCACTCTATGCCAGCACAAGATTAATATGCAACCGGCTGCTAAACCTGTTGTTGATCATCAACGCCGCTTAAATCCTAAGATGAAGGAAGTGGTAAGAACAGAAATACTAAAGCTTCTGGAGGCAGGTATAATCTATCCCATTGCTGATGGTAGGTGGGTAAGTCAAGTTCATTGTGTCCCTAAGAAAGGAGGTATTACTGTTGTCCCTAATGATAAGTATGAGCTTATTCCACAAAGAATTGTAACTGGTTATAGGATGGTAATTGATTTTAGAAAATTAAATAAAGATACTAAGAAAGATCATTACCCCTTGCCATTTATTGATCAAATGTTAGAAAGATTATCCAAGCACACCCACTTTTGTTTTCTTGTTGGATATTCTGGGTTTTCTCAAATACTTGTTTCAAAAGAAGATCAAGAGAAAACTACCTTTACATGTCCTTTTGGAACTTATGCTTATAGGCGTATGCCTTTTTATTTATGCAATGCACCTGCTACGTTTCAAAGATGTATGACTGCTATATTCTATGACTTTTGTGAAAAGATTGTTGAGGTTTTTATGGATGTTTTTTCCGTCTATGGGACTTCTTTTGATGACTGCTTGAGCAATCTTGATCGAGTTTTGCAGAGATGTGAAGAAACTAGTCTTGTCTTGAATTGGGAGAAGTGTCACTTTATGGTTAATGAAGGCATAGTGCATGGGCATAAAATTCCTGAAGGAGGCATTGAGGTATACAAGGCTAAAATTGATGCGCTAGAGAAAATGCCATGCCTGAGAGATATCAAAGGTATAAGAAGTTTCCTTGGTCATGCTGGTTTTTATAGGCGTTTCATTAAAGATTTCTCTGAGATTTCTAGGCCGTTAACTAATCTTCTTCAAAAAGATGTTCCTTTTGTTTTTGATGATGATTGTGTAGAAGCATTTGAAATACTTAAGAATGCTTTAATTTCTGCACCTATTGTTCAACCACCTGATTGGAACCTACCATTTGAAATTATGTGTGTGCTAGTGATTATGCTGTTGCGCTGTTCTAGGGCAGAGAGTAGACAAGAAGCTAAATGTTATCCATTATGCTTGTAAAACTCTAGATTCTGCTCAAAGGAATTATGCTACCACTGAAAAGGAATTTTTAGCAGTTGTTTTTGCTTGTGATAAGTTTGGACCCTACATTGTCGATTTCAAAGTAACTATTCACACCGATCATGCTGCTATTAAATACCTTATGGAAAAGAAAGATGCTAAACCTAGGCTTATTAGGTGGGTACTTTTACTTCAGGAGTTTGACTTGGATATCATTGATAGAAAAGGAGCAGAAAATCCGGTAGCAGATAACTTGTCTAGGATGGAAAATGTTCTCGATGACCCACTTCCTATCGATGATAGCTTTCTTGATGAAAAACTAGCTGCCATAAATACTTCACGTAGTGCTCCTTGGTATGCTGATTATGCTAATTATATTATTGCTAAATACATCCCACCTAGTTTCACATATCAACAAAAGAAAAAATTCTTTTATGACGTACGACATTACTTTTGGGATGACCCACATCTTTACAAAGAGGGAGTCGATGGTATTATTAGACGATGTGTACCTGAGCATCAACAAGAACAGATTCTTGGGAAATGTCATTCCAAAGCTTATGGAGGACACCATGCCGGTGACCGAACTGCACACAAGGTATTACAATCTGGTTTCTATTGGCCTACTCTTTTCAAAGATGCTCGTAAGTATGTCCTTTCATGCAATGAATGCCAGAGAGTTGGCAACATTAGTAAGCATTAGGAAATGACTATGAATTATTCACTTGCTATTGAACCATTTCATATTTGGGGCTTTGACTTTATGGGGCCTTTTCCTTCCTCAAATGGGTTCACTCATATTCTAGTTGCTGTTGATTACATTACTAAATGGGTAGAAGCTATTCCAACTAGTAGTGCTGATCATAACACCTCTATTAAAATGCTTACAGATATTATTTTCCCATGGTTTGGAGTCCCTAGATATTTAATGACTGATGGTGGTTCATATTTTCTTCATGGTGCTTTCCATAAACTTCTAGCTAAATATAATGTTAACCATAGTATTGCATCACCTTATCATCCCCAGTCTAGTGGTCAAGTTGAATTGAGTAATCGATAAATAATATTAATATTGCAAAAGACTGTTAATAGATCTAGGAAGAATTGGTCTAAGAAACTAGATGATGCACTTTGGGCTTACAGAACTTTTTATAAGAATCCTATGGGTATGTCTCCGTACAAAATGGTCTATGGGAAAGCTTGTCATTTACCTCTTGAGTTATAACACAAAGCTGATTGGGCAATCAAAGAACTTAACTATGAATTTAAACTTGTCGGTGAGAAGAGGTTATTTGATATTAGCTCACTTGATGAATGGAGAACACAAGCCTACGAAAATGCTAAGTTATTTAAAGAAAAGGTTAAAAGATGGCATGACAAAAGGATTCAAAAACGAGAATTCAATGTAGGAGACTTAGTACTTTTATACAATTCTTGTTTCAGATTTTTTGCAGGAAAACTCCTCTCCAAATGGGAAGGCCCAAACGTTGTTGAGGAGGTTTATCGCTCCGGTGCTATAAAAATCAACAAATTCGAAGGCAAGAGCCCGAGAGTGGTGAATGGGCAAAGAATTAAGCATTATATTTCAGGTGCACCCATTAATGAAGAAACAAATATCATCCAAGTAATCACACCGGAAGAAGACATCAAGGAAGTCTTCTAAAACCCTCCAAAAACCTGGAAAAGGGGTAGGTATGTGGTACGGTAAGTAAACCGACTGCAAAAATTCCCTAAAAATTATTTCTGTCATTTTTGGTATTTTAGAAAAAATACAAAAATAAAATGGAGTCAGAAGGACCCACGAGGGAGCCACAGGCCAACAGGCCACACGCCCCCCCAAAGGCCCGGCCAGATGGATTGTGGGCCCCTCGGGTGGCCTCCGGACTTCGATTTCTTCTGGAACACGTATTCTGACCTAGAAAAATCATTATATATACTCCCGGATGTTTTGACCACCGCATCACGAGATTTTCCTCTGTTCTTGTTTCGGGCTATTTTTCTGACACGTCTAGATCGCTATGACTTCCCCATCGCTAACCAAGGACAAGTTCTTCGAGAAAGACATCAATCCCTACCTGCCAGAGGTGATGAAGTACCCTCAGGCTATTGAGATCCGTGAGGGGGTGCTCAGACTCCGGGACGTTCAAGTCCCGAAGAAGGAGGGAAGCGAGAAGGCCAGGCTTGCACATGTGGAGCAGGAAATCTTCAAGTGTCAAGGGATGGTTGAACGTGGCTTGAGTACTAATCACTCTATGATCACGGACTTCATCTGTGAGAACAAGATGGACACCAAAAGCGTGGGGGAGGCTCTCGCCAAGCTTCAAGATCGGATTGAATATCTCCAGGATCAACTCTATCAACTTCAACTCCAAAAGTGTGAGTATGAATCCAAGTTTAAAAGGATGAGCCTAGCTGCTGATTTCAGGATCCCGGAGACCACGGTTTCTTTCCATGATGGGGAGCCTATGCCTTGGAAGATGGAGGATTTCTGCACATCACCACCGTCACCGAAGAACACTTGAGTACATGGGTATGGGCACAACCCCTAGCTTGTTCCAAGCTTATATAATAAAGTTAGTTGAGATCGTGTGTCCCTTCTTCACTTGCATCCATCATCTTAGCAAGGCAATAAAAAGAATAAGAAAAGAAAAATCATATGCCTATCTCTTGAGAAGTAATGACTTCACATAGAAAAAGAGGTATAAGTAATAAGAAGTGTTGGAAACTGAGGGAGTCCGGGACTAAGGGGTCCTCGGGCCGCTGATTTATCTCATATAGTCCGGCCCGATGGGCTGCCTTATGGCATCTGCGGGAAAGGCCGGACTGCGAAATGACCCTAGGATTATGGGGAATGTTCCGAAGATTTGGTGTGTCCTCCAAGAAAGGATGGGCGTATCTATGCCTGGATGGAAACCGATCATTTGTAACCCTAGGGACACCCAGTGTCTATATAAACCAGGGGTCTTAGTTCGTAGGGGAGAACTCAATTCATTAGGGTTTATCTCATGTGATCTCGAGGTAGATCTACTCTGTAAACCTTCATACTCAAAAATATAATCAAGCAGGACATAGGGTTTTACCTCCTCAAGAGGCCCGAACCTGGGTAAACATCGTCTCCTTCGTCCATTGTTACCATCGTTCCTAGATTCACAGTTCGGGACCCCCTACCCGAGATCCGCCGGTTTCGACACCAACATTGGTGCTTTCATTGAGAGTTCCACTGTGAGATCACTTGTGGATTGATGGCTCGCCTTATCATTGGCAAACAGGCCCGGAACGAGGGCATTTATGTCCCCGGTCAGGTCTTCGTGTTTGGCAGCGTCGTGCAGCATGCTGACTCGATCGGCCATCTAGGCCGGATCGAGAATTTTTCCCACGGTCAGGAGATCAGGTTCGGGAACCTAGAGTTCACCGCCGACTCCCATGGTGATCTGTTCCTCGCAGAACTCTCGACTTCGTCCGACGGGTTCGGATACTCCGGTGCTTAAACTTCGGGCCCACTCTCTGGCTCGACCCTCAGATCTATCTCCACCGAAAGTCCGGCCTCGAGCCCGGACTCAGTGATGCTGCCTAAATATCAAGGTCCGGCCTTCGCCGAACATGCCCACCCCGAAGACGCCCTGGAGCTCAAGTCCAAGGGCCCTCAGGAAACGGATCTGGTCGCCCTCTCATGGTTGAACGAGGCTCTAGACTGGATCCAATCGATGGCGATCGAGGATGATCTTACCTCGAACCACGTTTCGGTCGACCTAGAGGCCGGTTATGGGCAATTCTATGGCCCACCCGCCGCCCATCTGGTAGACACTGTCGAAGACTTTACCGACATGCTAGACTACGCCTCCGAAGAAACAGAATACATGGAATAAGAGATTGGCGAGCCCGCCCCCGTGACCACCGGGTGGTGGACGGCCACCTCAACCTATGATGTCTACATGGTGGACACCCCTAACGATAGGGAGGACCACACCCCCAGGAAGAACGGCGAAAAATCCGGTGAAGCATCAAAACGCCAGAAACAACGCAAGCGATCCAAGACCAACAAGGGAAGAGGAAGCCATCACGGGCACCGGAGAGATAGATACCCTGGAGGACCTCAGCGACCCTGAAGCGACTCGGAAAGGCTCATGAATCAGCAAGACACCGAGAACCTCAATGATTCTGAGGATGCTGACTACTTCCCACATGCTGCAGAGGAAGAAAACCTTGAAGCCGAAAACTTCACCGTCCCTGAAAACTCCGAGGACCAAGAACGATTCAGGCAACAGCTCATAGCTACAGCTCGGACCTTAAAGGCAAAGCAGCAGCAGCTCAAAACCGAACAGGATACCATCAACAACAGATGGACAAAAGTTATTGCGGCCGAAGAAGGGTTCGGCACTGAGCGGCCAGACCAAAAGAGGAGTTACCCTCGCCGGCGCCTACTGCCGCAATTCGACGACGAGGCCCTTGAGCCCGAATCTCCCAAGCACACTCAGTATGACCAGCCAGACCGCCCCCCTCGAGGACGGGACGGCGTGGCTCAAGACGCCGAGTACTGGCCCACGTCACCCCATAGGAGAGGAAAGGGACCAGCACAGCCTGAGGATCGATACGATCTTCGGCAGGACCTGGAATAGGTCAGGTCACACCAAGTCTATTTACGGATCTAGGGGACGCTCCCTCGTTAGACGGGACTGCTACCAATCGTGGCTCGATCGCAACCACAGAAACCAGGAACAATACCGGGCTCACCAAACAGCTGATTTCCGGCGTGACGTAGCCCGGATCATAGGCGCCGCACACCTGCTGTGTATTGCAGACAAGGTCATGCAACACCAGTTCCCCGAAGGATTCAAACCCATCAACATAAAATAATACGACGGAAAGACGGACCCGGCGGTCTGGATTGAGGACTTCCTCCTCCATATCCATATGGCCAGAGGAGACGATCTCCATGCCATCAAATACCTACCACTCAAATTGAAGGGACCAGCTCGGCACTGGTAAACAGTCTCCCCGAGAACTCCATTGGGAGCTGGGAGGAGCTCGAAGACATCTTCCGGTCCAACTTCCAAGGCACTTACATCCGACCCCCAGACTCTTCCGACCTAAGCAATGTCATCCAGAAGACCGGTGAATCGGCCAGGCAATTCTGGAATCGGTTCTTAACTAAGAAGAACCATATCGTAGACTGTTCAGACGCCGAGGCGATAGCCTCGTTCATACACAACATCTGGGACGAATGGCTAGCTCACTAGCTCGGCCAGGACAAGCCGAGAACGATGTCTGCCCTCACCTCCCTTATGACCTGCTTTTGCGTGAGCGAAGACAATTGGCTACCTCGCCGAAGCCACAATCCCGAAGACCCTGGCACCTCTGAAGTGCGGGACGGTAACGGGAAGACAAGGCGGAACAAAAATAAACGCCACCATAGCAATGGCGACTCAGAAGACACGGCCGTCAACGCAGGCTTCCGCAACTCAAAACCTGGATAGCGGAAGAAGTCCCCCTAAAGGGAAGAGGGATGGACCTACCGCTTTGGACAGAATCATGGATAGGCCCTGCCAAATCCACGGCACGGAAGAGAAGCCGGCCACCCACACCAACATAAACTGTTGGGTGTTCAAGCAAGCAGGCAAGCTCGCAGCCGAGGAACAGAGCAACAGCCCACGAAGCGAGGATGATCAAGAACCTCGTGGGCCGAACAATGGCAGGCAAAAGCAATTCCCTCCCGAGGTCAAAACTGTGAACATGATATATGTCACACATATACCCAAAAAGGAGATGAAACACGCACTTCGGGAGGCCTATGCCGTAGAACCCATAGCTCCGAAGTACAACCCGTGGTCGGCTTGCCCGATCCCCTTTGATCGTAGGGATCACCCAACCAGCATCCGTCATGGAGGCTCGGCTGCCCTCGTCCTGGATCCCATTATCGATGGGTTCCACCTCATTAGAGTCCTTGTGGTCGGAGGGAGCAGCCTTAATCTAATTTACTCAGATACAGTAAAAAAGATGGGTATCGACCCGTCAAGAATTAAACCTAGCAACACTACCTTCAAGGGAGTCATCCCTGGCGTAGAAGCATGCTGCTCGGGTACCGTGACACTGGAAGTAGTGTTCGGCTCGCCCGTAACTTCCATAGCGAGGACTTGATCTTCGATATAGTGCCTTTCCGCAATGGCTATCATGCCCTGCTCGGCCGTACAACGTTCGCTCGCTTTAACGCCGTTCCCCACTACGCATACCTGAAGCTCAAAATGCCCGGGCGAAATGGGGTGATCACCGTTAACGGCAATATGCAGCGCTCACTCCTGACGGAGGAACACACAGCGGCTCTAGCGGGCGAATTCCAGTCTGGCATCGAGGTACCAAGACCCCAATGAGGCGACAAGCTGCGACAGGCGAACAAGAGGATCTGAGCATGACCCGATCTCCCGGAGCAGCCTCCCGTTCAGTCCAAATAGGGACGCGGCCCCCACGGCACGGCCCCGCTACCCATCAGGTACGTACCGAGAAGGAACAATTTAGCACTTAAAATACCATGGGCAGCTGCCGTGCGACACCTCATCACAACAGGGTGGTCCGTTCGACCAAATTACTCTCAGCACAACAGGCGTCAAACTCATGCATGTCCCGGTTATTTAACCACGTACCTCCCCCAAAGGTTTGTTCATCGATTATAACCACCTTTTAAAGGGCATACCACTCGTCTAGAGCAAAGGAATGGAGGCGCATAGGTACACGTCAGGGACATCAAGCCGCAGACCAAGAGCCCCAATCGATCCTCCCCTTTGTATGCATTTGTTTCTAAACATACCTGTAACAGCTACGCCCGTAGTACGAATTGTAAAAATTCATAATAAATAGAGATCATCTTTTACGGTCCAGTTATGGCATTTTGTAATGATTTCCAACTCCCCACCTCTAGAAGCGAAACTGTTCGGTACAATTCTGATGCATCCGGTTAATAAATTGGGGGCTTAGCTATGTAGCTCGTCCCAAGCATCGTCCTGGCATTATCCTTTATATGTCTGGCGTGTTGGATTTGTTGCGTTATATGCATCGGTTCCAAATTGTGTCTTGGGTCAAAGGCTGGGTTGCCCAGCTCCTATGCTTACCCTCATACATTACACTTGTTCGGCTAAAAGGGTAAAGGGAGAACCACTGCGATTGTATTTACAGCTTGCCTGGTCAAGTACCTCGGTGGAGACACAAAAAAACGACCGTCATAATAAGCGTGAACCGGTCTGCAATCCAAACACAAGTGTCAAACTAAAAATCGTTAGAGATTATTCCGTGTCATGCGAAGGGTTTGCGTTATTGCAAGCCACGTGGTAATGTGTCGGATTTCGGGCTCTGCAAAACCCTAAGGAATTCGAACCCAGGGGCGTGTGCGAAGATTCCCCAACAGCTTCGGCCCCTCCATGCTCACAAGACAATAACCCCGCATGATGGCAAGGGAGATGATGGCACACAAGAGTTTACCCAGGTTCGGGCCGCTGCGAAGCGTAAAACCCTACTCCTGCCTTTGGTGGATTGCCTCACGAGGAGGTTGGTGGATGAACTAGTACAGTGGTGTCTTTGCGGGGTGGTTGGTTCGTCCCTCTCTACCGGGCTACCTAGCCTCTATTTATAGTGGCCCAAGTCCTCTTCCCTTATCGCAATGGCGGGAAGGGATCCCACAACGGCCAAATTTGAAAGGGGACAGGAGGTACATCTTATCCTGACGAAAGGCGGTCTTCGCCTACAAAGTAGGTGGTGGTAACGCGGTGGTGGGCTCGCTGGTGACATCCGCCCCACCTCGCTCGCTGACCCGGTCTTGTTGCACCTGAATGGCAACCTTTGGCGGGGCTCCTTGGGAACCCGCGTTCGTCCTTGTCTCCTTTGCACCAAAGAGGAAACTGTTCCCTCTGGCGTGCTAGCGCCCGCCTGGCCTAGCTGTCGTCACCCTTGACCTCCTGAGGCCTAGCGTTGCATAGAGATCTCCGCCGCTCGGGAGGAGGCCTGGGAGGCCTTCCCCTTTCGCCTTGGTGCTGTCCTCCTCACGAGGATGGGCCCCTCACGAGGGTCTTGTCTTGAGTGAGGCCACGTGGGGCGGTACGGACCGCCAGGTGGGCCATGCCCTAGGCCGCAAGTAGGCAAGTCTGGGTACCCTCGTATCCAGAACGCTAAACCCTAGTAGCCCCCGGGCCCAAGGCGCGCTCGAGTTGGCTTCGAGGGGAAAGTCGAAGGAGATGGCCCGAAGCGCCGCGGGCCCTTATTGATTGCGGGCCAGGTTTGGCGTACGGTGCTTAGTGGGGCGCGGGCGTCCTCGCCCCGTGTCTCCTCGGCAACTGCCCGAACCGACAAAAGCCTGACGTCCCGCGCCGAGCCATTATTGCTTTCCTCTTCCGGTCCCTTGCTCTTCTTTCCAGATCTCCATCACTTGCAAGAACCTCCCCAGATCTCTGCACTGCTCCATCCTCCTTCTTGCTCCCTTGGCCCCAAAAGCTTCTGGATGGCTCCCGCCGGCAAGTCGAAACCTGAACCCAAAGCTCGGCTTCTACTCCTATCTCGCCGGCGCTCTCAGAGTCCACCATAGCCAAGGACGGGGACCTCGCCCCGGTGCTTCCGTCGACGGCGGATGACTCCAATGAGTGGGGGCAGACCTTGATATCGTGCGGCTCCGCGGAGAGACATCGCCTGGCCAAGTCGGCCTACCCCTTCTTCCTCCACAATGTCTTCTCCGGGCTCGTCCCACCCTTATCCGCGTTCTTCACCGCCGTCCTTGAGAATTACGGGATCCAGGCCCTCCATCTCCAACCCAACTCCATCCTGCTTCTGTCCGTGTTTGCCTTCTACTGTGAGGCCTTCATGGGCGTGAGGCCGTCGGTGGCCCTGTTCCACCATTTCTTCAGCTTGCGGCTTCATGATAGAGCTCAGCGGTCGGCATGCGTCTCCTTCATCGCGGTCCAGAGCGGGAACATGCTCTTCAAGGCCGGGAAGAAGGTGGAGAACTTCAGGAACAGCTGGGTCTTCTTGGATCTGAAGGGAAACAACCCTCGCCTGGAGCTCCCCAAGGGGCTGCCGGAGAAGATCCCGGCGTGGGGTTATGCAAAGCTCTCCGACCCTCGGGCCAAGCCCGTCTTGGAGCGGGTCCTTCGAGACATCAGCGCCAAGAAGTTGACTGGGGGAATCATAGTGAAGGAGTTCCTGGTGCAACGCCTGGTGCCCCTCCAGTCTCACTCGAGGCCCATATGGGAATATCAAGGTGGTGGCGATGACATGAGGCTTCGTTCTGCGCTCCTGACCCCCGAGGAGCTGAACAGGGTTATGGCGACCCAGCTCAACGGTGACCCCGGGGACCTTCCTAAGGCCTACGCCCCGCTGTACTGCCGTGACGACAAGGTTGATCTGGTCGCCGTGATGCCCAGCTTCGACGAGCTGTGGCTCTCTCTGGCTGAGAGCCCCGGCGCCCCTGTGGCGGTGTCCTCCTCCGACACCACAGATGAAGAGGACTCGGAGGAGACGGCGCATGACGACCTGGAGGAAGTGTCCCCTCCGTCGCGGAGTGCACTTCGCCGCAGCTTCGATGACGACGACGTCGGCAAGCCCCCTGCAGCAAGTCCTTCGCGACTTACCAGGATCCTCAGGGGGCCGGGCCCCACACCTCAGGCCGCAAGGTGGCCGAAGCGCCCGCCTCACCCCTACCCGAGCCGCAGCTTGTGGGCGAGGCGGCCGCGTCCGGGGCTGGTATGACCTTGCCAGCCGTGGCCCCTTCGAGCGGTCCCACCGCTTCTTCCCATGGGGGTGCCTCCCCGGAGAAGGGCGGGGGCATCCCCGCACTTGCCGCGGTGGAAAAAAGGAGGAAGTGGGTCGACGTCGAGGAGTAAGTAACTTTGCTTGGTTTCTGGCCCCCTTCTGGTGGTTTATATGTTGATGATCCCTCCTTTGCTTGGTAACCAGGGGCGCCCCCTTGTCGAAAGCGAAGAAGAAGAAGGCCGGCGTCAAGACGAGGGCGCCGTACGACGTGATGCCCATTCCTGGTGCCTTGCCGGTGCCGGACGAGGCGCCGGATGTCGCGGGCGAGGGGGCTCGCGGGGCGACCCTCCTTGCCATGGCCGCGGAGCCCCCGATGCTCGCTGGAGTGGCCGCGTCCATCCTTGGGGGCGCCTACGCACCTCTGCCCGGTGGGCCAGCCCCCTAGGGCCGGCTGGGTGCAGGGCCGTCCGCCCCTGCCTTGCCTGCTATAGTGGCGCAGCCATCGGTGTCTTCCGTTCTCCATGCTTCTGCCTTTCCCGAAGCAGCCCCTGCCGTCCTGCGAGCGCCACCTCCGAGCCGTGCCCTAGAGCCTCCGACTCCTGCTCCTCCAGTCGAGTCAGGCGCTCTGGACGGGGCCTATGCCGTCTTGGATCAGGTCCGAGACGCCCTCGGGAGCGCCGACGGTTGCCTCGCGAGAGAGCTCTTGGGTCTTCTTTCTGGGTGGCTCCGGACTGACGCCTCAGCCGTGGCGGTCTGGCGCCAAGCCGAGGCCACCGCGGCTGAGAGCAGGGAGGAGGCCGCGTTGGCCAAGGCAGCCCGAGACGCGGCACTGGCTGACGTAGCGTCCGCCGTGAAGCGCTGCGACGAGGCGGAGGCCCTCCTGAATGCTATTCAAGAGGACATGTCCACGCTCGCGGAGAGGCTCCGCTAGGGGGAGGAGGGCCTCAAGGCCTACTAGGCCAAGCTCGCCGACAGTGACTCCGCGCTGTCCAAGGCGGTGGCCGACCTAGCCGCCGAGCGCGAGCAGCAGGACAAGTTGAAGGAGGAAGTGGCTGCGAAGAAGGCCCGGCTTGCCTTTCGGGAGAAGACCCTTGCCGCGGCCGAGGAGAAGAAGGCTGCGGAGATCGACGCTCTCCCCTCAGTCGAGCTCAGGCTTCGCCAGGCGCTGCAGTCCATCTGCCGTGGGGGGTTCACAGAGCCCTTGGTAGCTCGCGAGAGCGGTTTCGCGAAGCTCTCTTTAAAACTCGCCGAGGTGCTTGAGGGTGCCGTCGCCAGGGTGGAGAACGTCTTGGAGAGTGAGTGCTGCGACCTCTTCTCCACGGCCGCGACGCACGTCTTCAGCCACCTCTACCTTCGTGAGCCGTGTTTCGACTTCGGCTCCGTGGTTCGCCCGGTTGATCCTGGGGTTCGCGCCGCCATGGCGATAGCCGTGGAGGGCGCCATGAATGCGCTGATGAAGAAGTTCGCATGCGTCGCCGTTCCCTCACCTCCTCCTCCGGCTGCGAGGGTTGGCGACCATGATGACAGCGGTAGCGATGTCGACGACGAGCTCCCCGCGACCGGGACGAGCGGTGGTGCCAGCTCCTCTTAGCTTCTTTTTCTAGGTCTTCCCCTATAATGTTTATTGTGCCTCGTGGAGGTGTTAGACTTGTTTGCATTTTCGGAGACATTCTAATGCTTGTAATGACTGCTAAGCTGTGAGGTTTCATTTCCTCGCTTTGTTTCCTTCGTGCTTGCTATAGCGCTCTGCGTCGGCAGGGCCCGGTCCTGCGCTTACCTCATGTAACAGCCCGGAACCGACGCTCCAGAAGATTCCCCTTTTATTCCATTGTCATCGTGTGATTCGAGTGGTTGTTGCATTCATCATCGCATCATTCGCATCATCTGCATAGCATCGTCACTCGTTTTTGAAAACTTGCATTCGTTCGTAGTTGCCGGTTCTTTCCGTTCTCGTCGACAATCGTTTCGAGGCCAACCACACATGCACGCGCCCACGGCATCAAAAAAATATCATTTTCAAAGTGTGTGAAAAATATTCTCGGATTGGGTCGAAAGTTGGTGTGCGGTCTTGTTTTCTTATAGGTAGACCGCCTGCCAAATTTTGTCGCAATCGGAGGTCGCTTGATACCCGAACCGTTAAACCTCTAGCGGCACTATAGCCGGTTTATTCGTCAGATGTTTTCGTTTTAAAACGCGTGTCACGGGCCGCAACCTCCCTCTCTTCTTGGCCCAACCACCTCTCCACAGCCCACATAGCCCAGCTTAGCCCCCCTCGGCTTCCGGACCGTCCGATGGAGATCAAACGGTCCGAAAAACGGAGCAATCAGCTAACCCTAACCCCACTTGCTATATATGGACACCCTAGCGTCCAAATCTGGAAAACCCTAGCCGTCGTCTCGAAATCCCCGCAGCCACCCGCAGCCTCCTCTCTCCTCCAGCAGCCGCGGCCCTGCGAGCCCATCTGAGGCCCGCCCAGGCCCAAGCGCCGCTGCCCGCAAGCCGCAGCTCCGCCGCCCGGGAGCCCGAAGCTCCTCCCGAACCTCGCCGCCCCGAGCACCCGAGACCCCGCGCCCCATGCGTCAACCGCGCCGCCCGTCGCCCGCCACCTGAGCCGCACCGCCGCCGAGCTCCGGCCAGGTCGCGCCCCATCGCTGCCTCGACCACCCCGGCCAGTGCGCCGCCGTGCCTCCCCCCGCAGCCCTGCAACTCTGGCCGCTGCTGCCACCCGGCCGAATCGGTCCGCCGCCGCCCAAAATGGATCGCCCCAGACCGAATCTACCCTTTCACCACCGTGGGGGGTCACCTCCGCGCCGGATCTGGCCGGCCTTGCTCGCCGCCGGCTACCAAGTCCAAGTTGCCGCCGCCGCCGTTCGTCTCGTGTGCGAGGAACGCGACGGGATCATGCAGCGCCTCCAACCGCTCGCTTGCGTGGGATGCGGCAGCACGCAGGGCCCATCAACATCGCGCCAAGCCTGCCTCCGCTTCCGGCCCATGAGGCCTGGTAAGCGCTCCCCTCCTAGATCCCGCCCGTGTGCATTTTTTTGCTATGTAGCGCTTAACTAGTTTTGGCCCAGTGCTGTGGATTTGGCCCGTGAAGTGTTTTTTCAGGATCTGCGATTTTGACAATTAATCCTGGGCATTTTAATTACAGAAAAATGCATGTTTTTAATATGCTCATAAATAAATAACCGTGAACCGGATCCAAATATTTCGTATATGTAAAATGACTAGAATTTTGTGTAGAGTAACAATATCCCACTTTCATAAATGTTTAAAATGTTCAACACGCCAATCTCTGTTAATTTGCATAATTGTCAAGATTTGCTTTGCGCATAAATATTTAAGCGTGCATCCGGATTTAATCAAACCATATATAAAAATGTGTAGATTAATTGTACCGCTTTTTCATGCATGCTAAAAATGTTAGATGTGGTGTTTGCATTTAAGTTGCATACCTAACTTGGTAAAACGGTTTATGCCATAAGCATGCGTAATTGTTGCATCATTTTTTTTAATGCAAAAACCCACATATTATATATGTTTTCAGGGTAGAAAAATCCATGGAATTTATCTGTGCATTTAGTTTTGTCTTTTGAGCAATTTGTGTGCATGCCATTTTTGCCATGATGCCCTTTTGTTTATTTCGTGTGAATTAATCCATGCATATTTTGAAATAGTTGCAAACATGAGATATGCCCTTGGACATGTGTGTTAGGCCCTGGTATTTTTGGTTGCTATAGAAATGCATGTTTAGGTATTATTTTCTTGTTGCCATCACGCTATAAAATACTGCTGTTTTGAGGGTCCAAAATATTTCTAAGTCTGGAACTGTTATTTTGTTGCCATGTTGCCATGTGATTTGCTATTGATCTAGGAGTCTTTTGTGGTTGCCACCAAGGAGTCATTTGTTAAGCATGTTATGCTCTATCGTATTGTGCCAATAGTTTGCATGAATAGGTTTGGCATCATAATTAATTCTGTTGTTCAATATGTCAATCTGTTAAAAACTGCTCCACATGTCTACTCTAATTTTCACCAAGTCTGAGAATCTGTTTTCTTCATAATGCCATGTTGTGATTCTGTTAGCCACGTTTCTATGCATAATTAGACCTTGCCACCATGTAATGAATTGTAATGTATCATGTCTACTACTATGCTGTTAAGTTTCATGCCAATATATGACCTGTAGCATATAGTTTTACTACTGCCAATATGCCTCCGTGAAAATCTGCTCTGCTAAAAACTGTGAATTTCACCAAGTCCTAATCTGCTATATTTTGTTGCCATGTTGTGAGCTTCCTACCATGTGATCCATGATTCTTTTGAGTATGATATGTGAAGATGAAATGAAGTGTGTGTTATATGCTACTGCCCCATGCTTTGTTTGTGCATTTAGAATTTTGTATCTTGTTGTTTTCATGCGTGCAATATGCCATCTTGCTGTTTTGGGCAGATTTGCAATAGAACTTGTGTTGGTGTTGTGGTTGAACCATAGCTCCGTTTTGAACATGCCATATATGAAACTTGCTTAGATTTTCATGTAATCTCATAATATCTTGCTGCATTCATGATTTGAAGTGCTTGTGGTTGTCATTTTCATGCATTTTGCATTCATGGCATATTATCTTGTGATGGTCATATCTTTTAGGCCGTAGCTCCGTTTTATATGATCTATATATGTAAATCGACTAGAATGACATGTAGAATCTCGTGGAGCACTTTATTTTTCTGGTTAACAAATATAAAACATGGTTAGTTCAGATCTGGACCAAATTCATAATTTGCATATGGGGTCGTTTCCGAAATGCTATATGTTGTTTCCGGCCTCATTTAAACTTGCCTAGATGTGTAGTTTACTTATGCTTCACCTCTTTCCATGTTTAACAACATTTAATATTGTCGTGTACCTAAACGAGAGTGAACTCAATATTCAAATGTGGAGTTTCGTCAATATGCACCTCGTTGCATATTGAGCTTCACTTAATGTGTAGAAGTTGATTGTTGTGCTTGCCATGTCATGCATAACATGCATCATATTTGTAGTGCATCATGTCATGCATATGTTGTGGTGTTGTTCTCGTGTGTTGATTGTTTGTTCCGGATTGCTTCTTCTCGATAGAGTTCCGAAAGCGTTCGGAGTGTGAGGATCCATTCGACTACGTCCCGTTCGTCTACTTCACGGATCGCCTGCTTCACGGATTCGTTCTTCTTCCAAGCGGGATCTCAGGCAAGATGATCATTTCCCTGGATACCATTACTATCATTGCCATGCTAGATGTCTCGTTTCTATCGCTTGTCTCGCTACCAACCACTTGTATGTCAAGCCTCCCAAATTGCCATGAAAAGCCTCTAACCCCTCCACATCCCAGCAAAACATTGTTTGGCTATGTTACTGCTTGCTCAGCCCTTCTTATAGCGTTGCTAGTTGCAGGTGCAATGTTCCCATGTGCCAACATGGATGTTTTTGTTATATCACAATATTATTGCTATTTAATTTAATGCACATATATACTTGGTAATGGGTGGAAGGCTTGGCCTTTTGCTCTGTTTTTTGTTCCACTCTTGCCGCCCTAGTTACTTGTGTACCGGTGTTATGTTCCATAATTGAGCGCTCCTAACATGCTCGGGGTTGTTATGTGGACCCCCTTGATTTTCGTTTTAGGATAAAACTTGTCTGGCAAGGCCCAACATTGGTACTACATTTGCCTAATAACTAATAAAATTGCATAGGGACTTTCTGGACCCCGTGGATAATTAATCAACAACCCGGGCCAGTGCTCCTCATGAGTGTTGGTCCAAAACAGAGCCACTTGCGGGGCCATCCCGGGGCAACTCAGGGGATTTCTATCAGGTCACTGTACGTACTGCTCATCTGGTAGTGCCCTGAAAACGAGATACGCGCGGCTCCTATCGGGATCTGGCCTGCCGGGCGGTCTTGCTGGACTTGTTTTACCTTTCTCGAACGTCTTGTGCGAGGAATTCCGAGAATACTTCGGGCTATCTCGAGGTTGCGGTTTTCCAGTGGAATCGCCTAGGAAGATCAAGAGATTCGTGGTCGAGGTTATTCCCGCTGCGTGTGGTTAGTTTGTGATGGATGAGTTGGAGCACCCCTGCAGGGTTAAATCTTTCGGAAAGCCGTGCCCGCGGTTACGTGGCAACTTGGAAACTTTGTTTAACACCCGGTCATAGCAAAATTGAAGTAAACTCAAATAAAATACACCAACCGTGTGCGTAACCGTGACAGTCTCTTCTCGTGAGTTCTTATCCGAGAGAGAACACGGTGGGGTTATGATTGACGTAAGTAGGTGTTCGGGATCTCTTAGAGATCATTACTAGATCACGTCCATTTATGCGACAATCATCCCCCTTTATTCTCGTACTCGTAAGTTAGCCACTCAAATAAATGCTTAGTGCTTGCTGCAGCCTCACCACTTAACCTTACCTCACCCATTAAGCTTTAATAGTATTGATACCCTTGGAAATGAGATTGCTGAGTCCCTGTGGCTCACAGATTACAACAACAACAACAGTTGCAGGTACAGGTAATGCGATGCTATGACGTGAGCGCGATGCTTTGTTTGATTTGGAGTTCTTCTTCTTCTTCTTCATCGATCTAGGATGGGTTCCAGGCGGCAGCCTGGGATAGCAAGGATGGATGTCATTTTATCGTTTGATTTCGTCCGTAGTCGGACCCTGCTCTTCTGTATGTTCTTTGGATATGTTGATGTATTGATGTGATATTGATGTAGCTTGTGGTGAGTGTAAGCCAATTCCATATACTCATCTCTTCTTTACATGTACTTGTAATGATATCCATTCTTGCGAAACGACGAGATGCGCTTCTATCCCTGTCGAGGCCCTCGTGCCAAAATAAGGATAGGAATGCATCTTGGGCGTGACACCTCGACCGCCGTTGGGGCGTCTGGATCACCAGGACGACGCCAAGGGGCGAGGGGCTACGAGACCAGTGAGGACCCTGAGTCGTGATGCTCAGGGGTCCCCCTTGACGTACGAGAAGCCCTCATCAAGGGAACGTGGCGAAGGCGGTGTTGACTTGGGTATTTGGAGCGCCTTGAGCTCTGCGTCGGCAGGGCCCAATCCCGCGCATACCTCGACCGCCGTTGGGGCGTCCGGATCACCAGGACGATGCCAAGGGGCGAGGGGCTACGAGACCAGTGAGGCTCCTGAGTCGTGATGCTCAGGAGTCCCCCTTGACGTACGAGCGGCTCCCATACCTTTGTTTTCGTCCGAGACGGACGCGTGAAGACCAGGTGCCAGGGACCTGGTGAGGTGGCGCGCGCCAGGCCTGTCCTGAGCATATCCCCCACACAGCCCCCTCACGCGTGCATCACGGGGGAATGCTGCGAGATGGAGCCGCGAGGGGTCATCCTGAGGTTGAATGCACCCGCTAAGGCGCCCTCAGTTGTTTATCCCTAGCGCGGAGCGTAGGGGTTCCACGTTGCGTGGGCATAGCCATTGGAGGGTCGTGTCGTCCGCCAGCGCGGAGCATGGGGCTTCCACTTGGGCATGGGAATGGGGGGCCCTGGCTCCTGAGCCCCCCGGGCGTGTACAGCCCATTAAGTTCGTACGTGTGGCCTACACGGTAGAACTGGGAGGTGTATCTGGGCGTCGTGAGGTAGCTCAGGCCTCACGAGGCCCTACCTCAAAGGCGTGTTGCGCCTGAATCTTCCGGTGGGAATCGCCGCTTCAAGTCCTGTACATTTTGGAGAAATCTGCGCCGAATGGATTTCCAAGGGCCATCGCATGAGAAGGCCAAACACGATGACCCCAGGAGGTGACGTGAATGGGGCTGGCCCGCCAGACAAAGCTCAGCCATTGCATTTATCGACGCTGCAGGGACAGACCCGAGCACAGACGTCGTGCCCAGTCTTCTCCTGCGACAACTCTGAGGAGGAAATACCCGGCGCGCGGCTCCTAGGGCGGCGAGAGGCCGACCGGAACCGTGCCGCGCGACCGGACACACCCACTCCCGATTAGCTCATGCGAGGGCGAAGCACCGAGGGCCATGTGAGGTGACGTACACGAAGCTAGCCCACGAGACAGAGCTCGACCACTTGGATTTGTCGACGCTGCAGGGACGGACCCGAGCACAGACGCCGTGCCAGCCCTTAATCATGAGGCGGTCGAGGGCAGGGTCATTAGGGCACAGCGACATTCATGGCGGCGAAGCACCGATCATGCTGGTTGGAATACTTAGGGAAATAGATTGAAAGCATGTAAAGGTCCAGTTAATGCGGGAAAAACACGGCCGAGATGATTTCTAGCCGCGTGAGGATAATGCAGCCCGATGGGCGCCCTCAAACTAAACAAACCAAAAAGTTACCTGGTACGGGCCAAAAGGATCACCTGGCGGCGATGCCGCTGAAGCATGGAGGTAGTCGCAGGAGCTTGGCCTTGTGCCTCCGCAAGCTTGGCCTTCACGAGTCCATCGCCTTAGGAGGCTCGGGGCACCCGCTCAGGCCCAGCACCTCCTCCCGCTCCTCATGGTGCCTGGCCCGGTATGGCGCGAACATGGCCCGAGCAAGGCGCTGGAACGTGTTGGCCGTGTTCGCCAACCCGAAGGGCATGGGAATGTAGTTGCGCGAGTAAGCCCTGCTGCGACTGACGCGCGTCGGCCAGAAGACGTCCGGTGACGCAGCCCTGTTGATGCTTGGTACGTTGATGCAGATGCGCGGCGCGCCGCCCGGGTCGATGACGTTGACGGCGTTGGCTGGTGCGGAGCCGCGCTCACCTCGCACAGCTTGTGCTTCCTTAAGCTCCTCGATTGCTTTGGTGATGATCTCCCGCGAGCTTGGCGCCTCACACCGTGCTCCTTGCTTGGATGGGTGCGTGCCGACACACGCCCCCGAGTTGTGCCCGAGCACCTCCCTTGTCTCACTGGTCAGGTTGGAAGTCCTCCGGGTGGGAGCCCCCAAGCCCGGCCTAAGGGAGGCGCCGGGCGTGCCTTCCTATGCGAGGGAGGAAGGGGCCTGAGCCCCCGGCGCGGATCCTCAGGCGCCGTCCTTAGGGTTTTCAGCCCCCTGGCGTCCCTTCGAAAGGAGCAGCTTCTTCTTCTTGGGGATGTCCTCGTGGGGCAGGACACCTCCTTCGTCGTCCGAGTGCTCGGCCGCCGCGGCACGGTAGGCGCGCTCGAGGGAGCAGACGGCGTCCTTCTCATTGCAGGCGATAGTGATGATGCCGACACTTCCCGGCATCTTGAGGGAGTTGTAGCCGTGGTGGGTCACCGCCATGAACTTGGCAAGGGCTGGGTACCCAAGGATCGCGGATCAGGTGGATGTGGGCGACGTCAAAGAAGATGATCTCGGTGTGGTAATTGTTGTGCCCGCCGAAGGTGACGGCAGTCGCACTTGCCTAATGGGCACCGTGGAGCCGTCAGTGACTCCTGAGAAAGGCTTAGTTGGCATGAGCTGGTCGTAAGGCACTTGGAGCGTCTCGAACGTCTCGATGGAGAGGACATTGAGTCTGGCGCCGTAGTCGATGAGGGTCTTGGTGACGAGGACGTTGCTGATGGTGGGCGTGCATAGCATGGGGAGTGCGCCCGCCATAGCTGAACATCTGAGTTGTTCCTTGGAGTCGAAGGTGATGGCGCACTGGGACCACTTGAGGGGGCGCGTGGCTTCAAGCTTTGGAAGAGCCGCGTTCACCTCCCGCAAATACTGCTTGAAGACGCGGTTTGATGCCGGGGCTTGGGCACCGCCCAGGATGCAAGCTATTGCCCTGACCTCCTGGAAGCCCCCAGCCCCATCATTCTGCCTATCCACTTCCTTCCTTCTAGGTGGCGGCGGCAACGGTGGAAGGCTGGCCTCACGAGGGCGGACCTCACGAGGCTGGCCTCGACGCGACCCCTCAGCAGGTTCGTCGCGCCAGCGGTCCTCCCGAGGCTGGTCTCGCCAATCCTGACGCGGGTCTCGATTGTCCTAGCGGCCTCCGCCGCGGCCTCCGCCGCGTCCATAGCCTCGGTTAGTTCGCCCAGGGCGCCGGCCGAAGTGCTCGTCATGGACCACCCTGAGCTCCTGACAGTCGATGGTGTTGTGGCTGTTGGTGCCATGGAAGATGCAGAATGGTCGCCCGCCCGCGAGGGGTTCTTCGTCCCGGCCGCGCTTTGCCTCGGGCTCAGCCGCCAGCACCGCGGGGGCCTTGCACTTTGGTTCCTTGGCCTTGGTCTTCTTGTCTGCGGGTTCCGCCTCCGGAAGGTCGCGGAGGGAGAGGCGGCCCTCTTCAGCCTTCCCGCATTTGTTCGCCAAGTTGAACATTTCCAAGGCCGAGCTCAGGTCGTCGTGGATAGCCAGCTCCTCCCTCATCCCGAGATCCCTGACACCGTCGGTGAACGCCGAGATGATGGCCTCATCTGACGCTCTCGGGATCTTGAGGCGGGTGGTAGTGAAGCGCTGTATGAACTTGTGCAGGGTCTCTTCAGGCCGTTGCTTCACGCGACGAAGGTCACCCACTACAAGCGCGCGGACGCGGGTGCCTTGGAAATTGGCGACGAAGCGCTCACGCAGGTCTTCCCAGGAGGTGATTGACCCCTCCGGGAGGTTGAGGAGCCAGGAGAGCGCACCACCCTTGAGCGCCATGGGGAACCAGGTTGCCATGACCTTGTCGTCCCCGCCGGCTGCCTGGATGCTCAGCGAGTAGAGCTGCAAGAACTCGGCGGGTTCTGGGGTGCCGTCGTAGCGAGGAGGCAGGTCAGGCTTGAACTTGCAGGGCCACACGGTCGGATGGAGCTCCGGGGCAATGGCGCGGCAGCCCACCGGGCCAACTGGCGGTGCGCGCTCGGGAGGGACCTGGTCTTGATGCTCTTGCACGGCTGCCTCCAGGGGCGCCCGGCCGCGGCACCACCTGGCAGCTCACTTCTTCTCTCACCCTCGCAGGGGGCCCGCGCGGCTGGTCGCGCGGGCGCGCTTCACGCCTGGGCTCGGGATCGACGTCGCGCTGGGGAGGAGGAGGCGGCACATCATGACCATCGTCGCCGGCCAGGGAGGGTTGGGGCCAGAATGAGTAGGTGAACAGTGAAGCGTCGCTGGCTGCGCTGACGAGCTCCGCGATGCGCCCGAGCCAGTCGTCGAGGCGGTTGGGGACGGGGCGGTAGCGCAGCAACTCGCGCGCCATATTTAGTGTGCCCAATCCACGCGCCGGCCCTGGGCGGGCGTGGGAGGACGACCCAGTAGCTGGAAAGATTGACGGAGTGGCGGTGCGGCCGTTGCACCGCGCGGTGACCGGCTGCGACGAATCCTTCTTCTCATGGGCCTCGTGGCCCGTGGCGGCGTTGGCCACAGGCGAGGGAGACCGGCGTGCGGCGGTGCGGCCCAGGGGCACCGTCTGGGCTACACGGGCAGCACATCGCTCGGCGCGGGCTCGGCAGTCGTCATCCATCGGAGCGGTGAGGCGGAGGAAGAGCGAGGCTTGAAGAAGACTCCGACACGCCCCCTACCTGGCACGCCAAATGTCGGATTTCGGGCTCCACAAAACCTTAAGGAATTCTAACCCAGGGGCGTGTGCGAAGATTCCCCAACAGCTTCGGCCCCTCCAAGCTCACAACACAATAACCCCGCGTGATGGCGAGGGAGACGATGGCACACAAGAGTTTACCCAGGTTCGGGCCGCTGCGAAGCGTAAAACCCTACTCCTGCCTTTGGTGGATTGCCTCAAGAGGAGGTTGGTGGATGAACTAGTACAGTGGTGTCTTTGCGGGGTGGTTGCTTCGTCCCTCTCTACCGGGCTGCCTAGCCACTATTATAGCAGCCCGGGTCCTCTTACCTTATCGCAATGCAGGGAAGGGATCCCACAACGTCCAAATTTGGAAGGGACAGGAGGTACATCTTATCGTGATGAAAGGCGGTATTCGCCTGCAAAGTAGGTGGTGGTGACGCGGTGATGGGCTCGCTGGTGACATCCGCCCTGCCGCGCTTGCTGACCCGGTCTTGTTGCACCGGAATGGCAACCTTTGGCGGGGCTCCTTGGGAACCTGCGTTCGTCCTTGTCTCCTTTGCACCAAAGAGGAAACTGTTCCCTCTGGCGCGCTGGCGCCCGCCTGGCCTGGCTGTCATCACCCTTGACCTCTTGAGGCCTAGCGTTGCATAGATATCTCCGCCTCTCGGGAGGAGGCCTGGGGAGGCCTTCCCCTTTCGCCTTGGCGTTATCCTCCTCACGACGATGGGCCCCTCGTGAGGGTCTTGTCTTCAGTGAGGCTGCGTGGGGCCGTACGGACCACCAGGTGGGCCACGCCCTGGGCCGCAAGTAGGCAAGTTTGGGTACCGTAGTATCCAGAACGCCGACATAATGGTTTCTACCTTGGTTCACCCAAACACCACACAACACTGGGGGCTCGTAATTCGCCCCCGCAGTCAAGCTCCTCCGGCTAAGTGAAAGCAGTAAAGCCGCATAGTCTGATTGCCTCGTTCCCACCTCTCGCACTATAGCTTCTGGGTTCCGATAATTCGGCTAAGGATAATACTGCGGATGAAGAACACCTCTTGTAATAATTACATGGGGGCTAAAGCCGACGACTGGCAACTTTCAGTTCCAAAAACGGCCACATAGGAGTCAACAGAATCAAAACGCCAGAGCAGGATAAACCATGCATACGTATTATCAAAATACAATATTCATTGGGCATACAATAACATGTTCACTCGAACATCACATCTTTAGGGCACTGGGTCTCTTCCGACTGAGCACCCTCCGTTGCAGCAGTGAAATACAGCTGGGGCGCCTATGCTCCTTCCCGGGCGGCGGGGGCATTGTAGCCATCTCGAGTGGCTTCACCCCTGGCCAGTTTATCATCATCCTCGCAAAAGCCATCCGCGCTCCCACAATACACACAGAACGCTTCACGGCTTCAATACAGGAGGAGGCGTCGCAGAGCTTCCGCACCAGGATGAAGTAACTACTTGGCAGGGGCTCAGAAGGCCACAACCGAATGCAGAGGTCCTTTAAGGCTGGCTCGGCCATTCAATGCAGCTCCAGGAGCTGCTTCATCTGCTGGCTAAGGACGGGACGGGGCTCGTGGTTCTGAAACTGTGCCCAGAACAACCTCTGTTCTGCATCCCCGTCCCGAGCTGCAAAGTGCTTGGCCGCATCTACCGCACTCCTCGGAAGATCCGTTAAGGCGCCTGAGGAACGCCATAGCCATGTAAGACGAGCAAACCTGTTACCACCAAAGGCGCATTGATGTAAGTATGGCTTACCATCCGCGATCACTCTGACTTGGCGGAGTTCTTCCTCATAGGACCGCCTATCCACACGCTCCGATTTTAGATAGGAAGACAATGTGGATAGTTCGGCCGCCTGATCCTTGGTCTTCTGCTCAAGAGCCTCGCACTTAGTGCTGGCATCTTGGAGTTCCTGTTGTACTTTGGCCACCCGAGCTTCGTGTTTTTCGCTGACAGCCTTCAAGGAGCTCAGTTCGGCCACCGCCTGGGTGGCCGCCGCCTTATGATCGGCAGCCTCCCGCTTGGCCTTCTCTAGCTCGGCCTTGAGGTTTTCTACCTCGGATGACACGGCTGCAATTGCAAGGGAAGACCAAACATCCAGGATTCAAAAACTCAAGAACCTCAATCAAAGAGGATGGGATAAGGTCTCTAAAACTCCTACTCACCTTGCATTTCATTAAACCGCCTGTTCAGACGGTCCAGCTCCTCGTCGGAGCTCTTGAGCTTCCGGTTGAGCTTAGCCAGCTCCACATCGGGGACAGCTGCTGCCGATGACGAGGCCTGCACATCAAAGATTATGTGAGACACACATCGGCATTGTTGGTCCTAGACCCTCCTTTCCAGACCATCTCCGACGATAGTCAAAATATCGATTTTTCTTGGTACCTGAGATCCTCTGATCCCCGGGTAAGTTTCCTAAACTTACCCAGGGCTCGGGGGCTAATATACCTATCCGGAATATATATACTTCATGAACGAATTCCACTCAGAGAGAGGTGCATTACATGACTTACCTTGAAGCCCGTCAAGAGACCGCCGAAGGCCTCCACCAATCCGCTATCAACGGACTGGATGTCTTTCAAGACCGCACCCATAAGGATGCGGTGGGCTTCGGCGATGACAAAGCTGCGCAAGGCCTCCTCCATCGCGGCTGGCCACCCGGTTGTGGCCTGCCCCGTCACAGGCGGCACCGGCGGTGGCACCACATCTCCTCCTTCTTGTGAAGGGAGAGTGGTCGATATCGGAGCCTCGTCAGTCTCCGGAGCCGTCTTTGGAGGAAGGCTCGATGACTCACAACCTCCCTCTTTGTTTACCAGGAGGGGGCTGGTCTCCTGGTCCTCGGCCGCCGAGGTCTAACCTCGGTCATGACTTCCTCGCCCTCAGTATTCGGACGAGGAGGCGTCCGCCGGGATATCACCTCCACGGCCTCATCGGTGGCCCGAGGGGATATGCGAGACGCAGTCCCTCTTTCCACCAGCTCGGCTGGCAGGGGATCTCCCTCAGAAACCTGCTCGGTCGGGAGATCGCGGGCCGGGCTGCAACATGGGAGGCATTAGTTCGGTCAACAGGAAAAATCCTACACAAGCGATATATTCGGAATCCGTACCTCTAGCTGCGGGTTTGGTCCTGAGGACCCTTCGCGAGATCCTCTCGAACGCCTCGGATTCCTCATCGGAATCTGGGATGACATCGGGCAGGGTCACCTTGACCCTGCAGGGCCTCTTCGGAGAGGGGGTAGCTGAGTCCTCCTCGGCATCTAGTGATGCCGCCCTTTTCCTTTGCTGGGGGGAATCGATTTACCCTCTTCCACCGTCTACTCCTCCTCGCGAGCGGAGGAGGCTAGGGTCTCCCCGGACTTAGCCTTCGCAGGACCTCTTGGGCGAAGACCATCTTGGGTCTCCTTCTTCTCCCCTTTCTTCTTCTTGTCCTTCTTCTCCGGTACCAAGTATGGCGCCTCGACCAGCATCGCCGTCAGGAGGGTCGACCTGGGGGCTTCGGGCGGCGGGGCAGGGCCATTAATCCGCATAGCCTTAGCCAGCCAGCCTTTGGGAGATCAGGAGAGAAGGGATTAGAGGGAGGTGTTCGGCGTCCAGGCCGGTGTCTTCATCCTTGGCCGGCCACTCGTCCTGGGGCTTGAACAGCGCCTTCCACAGCTTCTCCCGAGTGGTGCGGTAGAACTTGCGCACGGTGGGAGGATCATCTGACTTGTAGGCCCACATCGGTGTAGCTCAGAGCTGGCAGGGGAGGAGGCGGCGATGAAGCATGACCTGAACCACATTGGTCAGGCCAATGTTGGCCTCCAGCATCTTTCCGATACGTTCCTCCAGTGCCTTGACCTCAGAGGCTAACCCCCACTCCAGCCCTTTCTTGATCCACGAAATCAGCCTCGTGGGAGGGCCAGATCTGAACTCTGGAAGGGCTGCCCAGTCTGCAGCACGCAGTTCGGTAATATAGAACCACTCCGTCTGCCAGGTCTTGATGGTGTCGATGAAGGTGCCGTCCGGCCACTGCACCCGAGGGAGCTTGCTAATCACCGCTCCCCCACAGTTCGCGTGCTGGCTGCTCACAGTCTTCGGCTTGATGTTGAAGACCTTCAGCCATAAGACAAAGTGTGGCTGGACCCAAAGAGTGGCCTCGCAGATGAGGATGAAGGCCGATATGTGCATAATGGGGTTTGGGGGAAGGTCGTGGAAGTCCTCACAAATGGGCACACCGGGAAGCCTAATCCCCGGATGAAATGGGGGTTGAACACTACCCGCTCCCCGGGCTGTGGTGTGGGGATCACTTGGCCCTGTTCGGGGGCACGGTGGGCAACGTCGGCCGAGAGTTAGCCGGTGTGCTTCAGCTCTTGGATGTCGTCCTCCGTAACGCACGACGCCTCCCACTTGCCTTGCGAGACCGAACTAGCCATGGCCGTGCTCGGGGAAGAAGAGGGGGTGTTGGAGGAA
Organism: Elymus sibiricus; assembly: GCA_039707655.1. Taxonomy (NCBI): domain Eukaryota; kingdom Viridiplantae; phylum Streptophyta; class Magnoliopsida; order Poales; family Poaceae; genus Elymus; species Elymus sibiricus. The sequence goes on along the minus strand of CM077665.1, from coordinate 225,323,963 downwards.
GGGCTGGAGAAAGATTAGACCTGCGCGCTTGGAGCGGGGAAGGTTGGAGAAAGCGAATCTGGGGAGCATGGAAGGACTATGAAGGCGTTTTCCCCTTTTATGGAAGGCCATAACACCAAGCACCCCCTTACTACGCCGTGAGCTGCGCCAGTTCCCGAAGCGACTGCCCCGTTATGCGCGCATGGGATACCCCAAATCATTGATCATATCCATTAAAAAGTGGAGCACGATCTTCATGTCGATTGAACGTGCCAATAAAAAGGCGGCCTCGAACCGCAAATCGAGTCTTTGTAACTAGTTGAAATGGCCACTACCCTTCTGAACCTTTTGTCAAGAAAGTTGTCAGGAAGGGTACTATTCACACTCGGGCGTTTGGCCTTCATGGCTAAGCAAGGTATGTTCGGGCAGAGAGGCGTCATCAATGGCCGGGCTAAGGATTGTCGAAGCTTGAAAGGCAAAAGGGAACTCGCCCCGCAAGCCGAACACTCTGGACGTGCGGAACAGTTGATGTCCTAAAGTACGGCGTTGGAGGCTAGTTCGGGGGCTACTGAGGGAGTCCATGACTAGGGATCCTCGGGACGCTGAATTATCTCTTATAGTCCGGCCCGATGGGCCGCCTTATGGCATCTTCGGGAAAGGCCGGACTGCGAAATAACCCTAGGCTTATGGGGAATGTTCTGAAGATTTGGTGTGTCCTCCAAGAAAGGATGGGTGTATCTATGCCCGGATGGAAACCGATCATATGTAACCCTAGGGACCCCCGGTGTCTATATAAACCAGGGGTCTTAGTTCGTAGGGGAGAACTCAATTCATTAGGGTTTAGCTCGTGTGATCTCGAGGTAGATCTACTCTGTAAACCTTCATACTCAGCAATATAATCCAGCAGGACGTATGGTTTTACCTCCTCAAGAGGGCCCAAACCTGGGTAAACATCGTCTCCTTCGTCCACTGTTACCATCGTTCCTAGATTCACAGTTCGGGACCCCCTACCCAAGATCCGCCGGTTTCGACACCGACAGAAACCAACAAACATAATGTTAGTAATTGATTGATCTATGCAAAAGTGTGGTAGAGAAGAGGAGATTTACATATAAATATAGTATCATGAACACCTTCTATGATTGTGAGCTTCCATCGAAACATTACATAATGATCAAGTGTTGAAGTGGGACATGCAAGACAACATAATGATCATGTTTGTTTATATTTGCATAAAAGTTATATGGTATTGAATCATTTAATCAGTGATGCTTGCTTAGGACCTTTTGCTAGCCCAAAGATACGCACTAAGTAGAGATACTACTTGTGCATCCATAACCATTAAACCCAGTTTCTTGCCATGAGAGTCCACCATTCTACCTAAGCCTGATTGCAAAAGCTATGATCATCTCAAGGACTAATTGCATTACTTGTTGGTTCTCAATAAAGATTTTCCCTATATTTCTTCAGTTGTGAATAGATTGCTATTTGTTCATGGGAGGTTATATGATTGAAAACTTGCTGCCATGATGACTTTCATGATGCTCTCATGTCCGTATTCTGTTTTTATCGACACCTCTCTCTCAAATTATGTGGTCATTATTTTAGAGTTCGGCTTTAACTTGAGGACAAGCGAGGTGTAAGCTTGGGGGAGTTGATACGTCCATTCTGCATCATGATTTCCTATTACTATATACCTTATTTTTGTCCATTATTCCACATTATCATACAATTCTTATGTTTATTCTCTCTGAATATGCAAGGAACATCACAAGGAGGGAAATATCTGGAAACTGGAATTCTGGACCGGAAAACCGAGAAAAAGGCAGAAAAATCACAAATCTCAGAATGACCTGAAAATTTATGGAGAATATTTTTGGAATATTTAAGAATTTCTGGAGCAAAAGTATACCGGATAGGGGCTGCCAGGAGGGCACAAGCCAATAGGTCGATGGCTTGTGGGCCACTTGTTGGCTCTCCCATGCCCCTGTTCTCCTATATGGTGTGTTTTACCTAGAAAAAATCATAAGGAAGTTTTCGGGATGAAGCGCCGCCATCTCGAGGCGGAAACCTAGGCAGAGGCCCTTTTGCACTTCGGAAGTCAGATTCTGCCGGGGGAATCCCTCTCCAGGAGGGGGAGATCGAAGCCATCGTCATCACCAACGCTTCGTCCTTCGTGGGAGGACCAATCTTCATCAACCTCTTCAACAGCACCCTCTCATCTCCAACCGTTGTTCCTCTCTTGTATTCAATCTTTTGTAAAAACCTCAGATTGGTACCTGTGGGTTACTAATTGTGTTGATTACATCTGTAGTTGATGCTTGTTGGATTACTTGGTGGAAGAGATTATGTTCAGATCTTTAATTATCATTATTACTCCTCTGATCTTGAACATGCTGATGATGTGTGAGTAGTTACTATTGTTCCTGAGTACATGGGAGAAGCCTTGTTATAAGTAATCTTGTGAAGTTGGTATGCGTTCGATATTTTGATGATATGTATGTTGTTACTTCTCTTAGTGGTGTCATGTGAATGTCGACTACATTACACTTCACCATGTTATGGGCCTAAGGGGAGTCATTGTGGAGTAACAAGTAGATGATGGGTTGCGAGAGTGACAGAAGCTTAAACCCCAGTTTATGCGTTGCTTCATAAGGGGCTGATTTGGATCCACATGTTTCATGCTATGGTTAGATTTATCTTTATTCTTTCATAGTTGTGGATGCGAGAGGGGTTAATCATAAGTAGGTTGTTAGTTCAAGTAAGAACAACACCTTAGCACCGGTCCACCCACATATCAAATTATCAAAGTAGTGAACATGAATCAAGTCAACACGATGAACAAATCTGGACAGAAATTTCCATGTGTCCTCGGGAGCACTTGCTTAATATAAGAGTACTTTCAGGCATATACTTTGCTAAAAAAAGGATTGGACTACCTTGCTGCACCATTGTTACTATTGTTACTTGTCACTTTTTTATGAATTACCTTGCTACAAAACTATCTACTACTCTTACTCAGAGCACTTGCAGAGAATACCTTGCTGAAAACAGCTTATCATTTCCTTCTGCTCCTCATTGGGTTCGACACTCTTACTTAATGAAAGGACTACGATTGATCCCCTATACTTGTGGTTCATCATTACCACAATGTCAAAATGGTCTTTACATTTGGTAGACAGTGAGCACTGCCCTCTGGCAAGGTGTCTGCAGAGGTGGTAGTGGGAAATACCTAACCCTGACGGACTAGGACAGGCGCATTAAATGCGCCGTAAGGTGTCGAGCTGGAAACATCTCCCGGCAAGTACTGCATCTCCTTCTGTGTCGTCTGCCCAGCTACCTCCTATTATTTCGCCACGCCGCGGGACGGGTGTCGTTAAAGCTGATGTAAATCCCTCCATGCTGCCACGCGCCCCGACCGGCTCCACCTAACCGCCTGCCCGCTCGTCACCTGACTGATATGGACAAGTAACTCGGTGTCGTGGAGCAAGGCCTTGGCAGGCGGAGTCCTTGGCGAGTGCGTTCCCCCTAGAGCCCCCGGAAGGCGTCTTGCCGGGTTTCTTGGTCCTTTGCTTGGTGTAGTTTGGAGGAATGTTTCTGTCCGGCAAGATTTTGCCGGTCCGGAGGCTGCGGGTGTATGGTGCACAAGTCAGGGTGCTAAGGGCCCCATTTCTTAGTACACCGAAAGGACAGTGTACTAAGAAACGGGGCCCATAGCACCCTGACTTGTGCACCAGAAACCCGTAGCCTCCGGACCGGCAAGATCTTGCTGGACAGAAACATTCCTACAAACTACACTCCTCTCGGTGTACTAAGAAAATTCTTCATCAACTTTGGTGGGCTCTGTGATTGAGACAAAAGCAAAGTGCCCATAAAAGTTTGACAAATGTGAAGCTATTGATTGAGTGAAAGGACCTGATGCATCGATGTCGTCGAGGATTTTATAAGTCTGCACTTCATTTGCCACTCTAGGATGAGTAGGTTGACCACTTTGTTGGGGCTGAGCATTTTCTTCAGCGCCATTTTCCTCGGGTGCACCAGCATGAAGGTCTTCATTGTTCGGGACAACTTCTTCAGCTTGTAGAGATTCTTTAGTGGGTATAACATCTTTAGTAGCCTTGAACCTAATGGATTCCTCTAGAGGCATTTCATCTAGCACAGGAGGTAGGTGCTCCCTTTGTGTGCTATTTGTTTCATCAAACCGCACATCTACATTTTCAACAACCTTGTGGTGATAGGTGTTGAAGACCCTATAGGTGTGCGAGTCCTTTCCATAACAAAGCATAATACCCTCATGTGATTTTGGTGCAAATTAGGACTATGATGAGGATCTCTAATCCAACATTAAAGCACCAAAGACTTTGAAATAACTCACATTGGGTTTCTTGTCAGTGAGAAGTTCATATGAAGTTTTCTTGAGGAATTTGTGAAGATATATCTGGTTGATGATGTGGCACACAGTATCAACAGCCTCAGGCCAGAAGCAATGAGGTGTCTTGTACTCTTCAAGCATGGTGTGCAAGTCCTTTCCGTAACAAAGCATAAAACACTCATATGCTTTCGTTGCAAATTAGGACTGTGATGAGGATCTCTAATCCAACATTAAAGCACCGAAGACTTTGAAATAACTCACATTGGGTTTCTTGTCAATGAGGAGTTCATATGAAGTTTTCTTGAGGAATTTGTGAAGATATATCCGGTTGATGATGTGGCACACAGTATTAACAGCCTCAGGCCAGAAGCCGCGAGGTGTCTAGTACTCTTCAAGCATGCTGTGAGCCATCTCAACAAGAGTTCTGTTCTTGCGCTCCACAATGCCATTTTTTTGAGGAGTGGATGGGGAAGATAGCTCATGAGTGATCCCAATTTCATCAAGATAGTGATCAAGACCAGTGTTCTTGAAATCGGTCCCATTATCACTCCAGATGTTCTTGATCTTCAGGCCAAAATTCGTCGAGGCCCTTGAAGAAAATCGTATGAAGATGTCCTGCACTTTAGTTTTGTAAATGATGATATGCACCCAAGTGTAACAAGAGAAATCATCAACACTAACAAAGCCATCTAATGATGCGACATTGGTTAGTATGACATAATGAGTGGGGCCAAAGAGATCCATGTGAAGCAATTCAAAAGGACTGTGGTAGTCATGATAGTCTTCGAGGGATTCTTGGATCTGGTCATCTTTCCAAACTCACAAGCCCCACACAAGTGATCCTTGAGGAATTTGACACCATCAATGCAAATGGCGTGCTTCTTCTTCACGAGTGTGTGCATGTTCCTCATGCTAGATTTTCCAAGTCATCGATGCCACAGCCAACCTTCTAAAGCTTTTGCAAGTAGGCACGTGGTAGGCTGAGGACCTGTAGAAAAATCAGCAATGTACAAGTGTCCTCTCGTAAAGCCTTCGAAGACTTTGGATTTGTCAGAATCCATGACGACTACGCAACGATATTTTCCAAACATGACAAGCATATCAACATCACAAAGCATTGAGAATGACATGAGGTTGAATCCAAGGTATTCGACAAGCATTACTTTGTCCTTTGAGATTGCAACCCTACCTAGAACCAATACCTTGCTTTTTCCTTTGTCAGCGTAAGTGATATGCTTCAAGTGAGATGGAGCAAGAGTCAAGTTCATCAATAAGTTCTGGTCGCTAGTCATATGATTTGTGCATCCACTATTGAAGACTCACTCAGTAGCATTGGGTAGTTCATCCTGCAGACGAATTAGTGCAACTTACGAACTCATATACTTCAGAGTGACGAATATGACATCAAATTCGTCAGGCAGAATTTCATCAAACACTACAATAGTTAAAGTAACATGAGGATGTGAGAAATGAGTAATTCATTTCTTCATGATTAGCTTGCGTCCTTTCAACATTTTTCAGGTCTCCAGTAAATTCTTCAGACGTTTCATTTCGTCTGAAGACCTAACCCTGCAAAAGAGAATAGTTTGTCTTCTTCACCACCTCATTTGGAGTGGTGGCAAAGAGTTGATCATTCTACGAGCTCCATACGAGAAAGGTGGCATTGAAGCTAGTGCACTTTGTTTCACAGGAGGGGGTTAGAGTACTCATATGAATAAGCAGAGAAATTCTTCGAGGACCTGTGAACATAAAGGTTTTAAGAATAATGCATATATTCATGTCCCTTAGATTTTCTCTACGAAACCGAAGCATTAGCACAAGAATGAGTAGACTTTTGACCATATGAGGAATTTGCTCTGTGTGAAGACTCTAGTCCATATGAAGAATTTGATTTGGGGTTCCTGTTCTTCACGGGTGGTGCTGTGGCACCCCGGCTCAGAGAACCGGATTACCAGTGTTTCCATCCCAGAGATCATGTCTTCTGGAAACACACAACAACTTGGTGCAGAACAGAACAGAACTGAACTTTATTGATAGGAGTCGGGTACAAGCGCATATCTTACAACAGTGACGAGGCCAAAGGCACCCTTGGTGCTATTACAGTATCTACATTATTTATGTCACATAGCAGGGCCTCGGAATACTAAGTACTTCTACTGCGTAGCGGAACATAGCGCAACTCCAGCCATAGGGACACTGCTATGGACACATCCTAGTTAGAATAGCCAGCACCTTCAGGACCTCCGTCCTCGGATTCTCCTGCATCTGGAATGATACGCCAGGTGAGTACTGTGAATGTACTCACAAGCCCACGACAACCAAGTAATGCAACAAACAATAGCATAGCAATCAACATGTTATCATCAAGGTAATTTACTTACTGTACTGATCATCAACTTACTCTTCTCCGGGTTGTCCCACAACCCTCGGAATACTCATACCCAGTGAGTACTTCCGAACACAAGACGAGTTCTTCCATCATTAACATCGCTATTACGGTTGACCATCTACTGAGGTCTGGACGGGCTGTCCATTACCGTGGATGCGGCTATTCGAATAGATTTGACACTCTGCAGAGGTTGCGCACTTTACCCACACCATGAAGCTCCTGGCCTCGTGATCCCACTCGGGTGGACCAGCGTTGCTTCAACAAAACCTGCCTGACCCGTGACTCTTTCATCGTACCACTGGCACTCTTCCTCCCCCGGAGGTCAGCCATGGGTGGCCCCTGTGTCCTCATGACACCTGCCACCATCGTGGCCCAAACTATGTAGACCCAAACGGGGCCTACTGTCCCAAACGGGGCCTACTGTCCCAAACGGGGACGACGGCACAAACTCAACTATCAACTGGGCTCACAGGATTATCACCGCCTACCTGATCAGGGTAGCGCGCGTGCATAACCCTCCCTCTTTGGAGGTACCGGTGAAAGGTCACGCAGTCGGGCCCGGTCAGGGCCGTCCCATACCGGCAAATGTGGTTGCACGAGTATGCCCGGACAGGTGACTCAAGATCAACCACTAAGTTCATTTGACAACAATAGTGGTTCAACACAATTCTTGAGTATGTAATTATTACCGTGAATTAACTATATCTATTAAATTAACCTAATGCATATAAAAATGCAATGCTATGGAAATGCATGCATGAAATGGGTATCATGGCTTGCCTTGCTCTGTTGAGTTGTCCACAAACTCCTGATCTTCAAAACCACAAGAATTCCCTTCCGCGGCGTCTCCAGAGGCGGCCTGACGAGGTCGTCTTCCTCCTCTCCGGCAGAAGCAGCTTCGGGTGGCGGCGGGTCACCGGGCAAAGCTCGAGGCCAGAGGGCCTCTCGGCCTTGGCTCGCTTCTAGGGCTCGATTGGATGCTGGCTAGGGGTGGTGGCGAGCTCAGGAGGGCTGGCCATGGCTATTTATAGGCGGGGCGGCGGTGCCCGATCTGGATAGCTCCGCGGGGAGAAGCTACCGGAGCTGGGGATGAGCTGGCCGTCGCGGAGCAAGCTGAAGTGATGGAGGAGAGCAGGGAGTTATTGCGGGAGGCGACGGCTCGACGGGAAGAAGACAGCCAGCGCGGCTGCCGTACTGCCACTGTGCCGCTAGTGGCGCACGGTGGCCGTATCCGGCGGGCGCGATTCTGGCGAGGGGGAAGGCTCTGGGAGGAGAGAGAAGACCCTGGAGTGGCCACGTGGACGAGGAAGAGGTCGTCGGCACGAGAGGACAACGCACAGCTATGCGGTCGTCGGCCTCCGACGAGACCCGAGCCTGGCGGTGCTCAGAGCGCGCGTTTGGCAGGGTTGGCCGTGTGGTCACCGCGTGCATTGGCACACATGGCGTGAACCAGCCTGCCAAATCGTGTCTGGTGCATCGACCCTGGCCAAGATGCAGAAACTTACCAGAGCCTTTTTGCTCAAAAGTTGTATTGGCCAAGATGATATTTTTGGAGATTGAGGCAAGATAGAATGCCTATGAGCTTGAGGAATTTATTGGGAATTTTCTGGAATAGAAACAATAGGGTTGCTTCACAATGGACAGATTCTGGTCAGAAACAAAATAATTATTCTGGCCAAAATTTCCCATTGGGAAATAAAATATTTTTGGAGAATATGGAATCCTATGATGATGAGAAGATGGGGAAAAGGTTTCGGAATTATTTGACCAACCAAACTATAGGTTGCTTCACAACCCATAGTGATGACCTAAATTCCCAAATTAAGAAAATGATTTTAGAGAAAAGATAAAATAGTGAAAAATTATCCAAGAGAGGCATGGAGGGTTAAATCAAGATGATAAAGGTTTTGTTATGCTTGAAGAAAAATTTAGCAAGACATAGGTCAACTCAACGGAAAAGGTTTTAAAAATCAACTAATTTGCAAATAAAATCCAAATATTTTTGAAAAGAAAAAGTTGCCAAAATCAGGGTGTCACAAACCTACCCCCCTTAGGATGAATCTCGTCCTTGAGATTCGGTTGCTCAGGGAACAAGTATGGATATGCAGATCTTAGGAAGTCTTACCTTTCCCATGTGGCCTCTTCCTCTGTGTGATGTTCCCATAGCACCTTGTAAAACCAAATTACCTTACTTCTGGTAGTTCTTTCCATTTCATCCAGGATCCTGACAGGTTTCTCTTCGTAGGTCAGGTCTTTAGCCAGCTCTAACTCACTCATGTCCGCTTGTTTGACTGGTGGTGCAATGCACTTTCTTAGTTGTGATATATGGAAGACATCGTGCACTTCCGATAATTCTGGTGGTAGTTCCAACTGATATGCCACTCTGCCTCTTCTGGCAACCACTGGAAATGGACCGATATATCTCGGTGCAAGCTTTCCCCGAGTACAGAATCTCTTCACTCCATTCATGGGGGTTACTCGGAGGTACGCATATTCTCTGGGTTCAAAGGTCACTTCCCGGTGCTTTGGATCATAGTAACTCTTCTGACGAGACTTGACTGCTCGAAGATGCTCTTGAATGTCCTTGACTTGCTTCTCAGCCTCGATCATCAAGTCTGTACCAAAGATTCGGCTATCTCCTGTCCGAGACCAGTTCAACGGCGTACGGCACTTCCACCCGTATAGTGCCTCAAACGGTGACATCTTCAGGCTGGACTGATAGCTGTTGTTGTAAGAGAATTCGGCATATGGCAGACTGTCTTCCCACTTGGGTCCATGGGTGAGAGCACATGACCGAAGCATATCCTCCAGTATCTGGTTCACCCTTTCTGTCTGCCCGTCTGTCTGCGGGTGGTATGCCGTGCTATGCTTCAGCATGGTTCCCAATGCTTGGTGTAACCGTAGCCAGAATGCTGAGGTGAATAGGGAACCTCTGTCTGAGGTGATGGACTTAGGTACTCCATGGAGGCTAACTATCCGGGACATGTAGAGCTGTGCCAGCTGATTTGCGTTAAAAGTGGTCTTTACTGGAATAAAGTGGGCCACTTTCGTGAGTGTGTCCACAATGACCCAAATTTCATCGTTACCTCTTGTTGACTTAGGTAGTCCACCAATAAAGTCCATGCATATGTCGTCCCACTTCCACTGGGGTACTGGCAAGGGTTGTAGTAGCCCAGCGGGTTTCTGGTGTTCCGCCTTAACCTTGTTGCAGATATCACAGCAGGCGACATAGTATGCTATATCTCTTCGCATTCCTGGCCACCAAAATGTCTCCCTCGGATCCTGATACATTTTTGTTCCTCCCGGGTGGATGGAATATGAGGACTCATGAGCTTCTTTGAGTATTTGTTGCCTCAGATTATCCTGATCAGGCACGCATATCCGCTTCTCGAACCATACGGTGCCCTGATCATCCACGTGGAAGGACTTGGCTTTTCCTTTTGGAATCAGCTCCTTGATCTTCTTGATTTCTTCATCTGGCTCTTGGGCCTTCTTAATTTCCTCCATAAGAGTGGGAGTGATTTCCAACGTGTCCGAGGTAATTGGGCCGCATAGCACCATGTTGAGCTCAGCGAACTCTTCTTGTAGCCTTGGATGCATACTTCCCATGTGTGCGTTCACGGTGCTTTGCTTTCTACTGAGAGCATCTGCGACCACGTTAGCTTTCCCCGGATGATAGTTCATCCCAATGTCATAGTCTTTGACTAACTCAAGCCATCTTCGTTGCCTGAGATTCAGGTCAGGTTGGGTGAAAATATACATGAGACTCTTATGGTCCGTGTATATTTCACAGCGTTGTCCAATCAGATAATGCCTCCAAATCTTCAGGGCATGCACTATGGCTGCTAATTCCAAATCATGCGTGGCGTAGTTCTCCTCACGAGGTCGTAGCTGTCTAGATGCATAGGCTACAACCTTCCCTTCTTGCATTAATACGCAGCCGATTCCACGTCTAGAAGCATCGCAGTAGATGTCAAAACTCTTGTGTATGTCTGGAAGGACTAGGACAGGTGCTGTAGTAAGCATGGTCTTTAATTCCAGGAAACTACTGTCACATTCCGCCGTCCAAACAAACCTCTGATTATTCTTGAGTAGTTCCGTCAAGGGCTTGGCTATCTTAGAGAAGCCTTCTATGAAACATCGATAATAGCCTGCCAATCCCAGGAAGCTACGGACTTCAGTCACCGTAGCTGGTGTCTTCCAATTTAATACCGCAGTGACCTTGCTGGGGTCGACGGCTACCCCTTGTTCTGATAGAATGTGCCCCAAAAATCCCACCTCTTTTAGCCAAAATTCACACTTACTAAATTTGGCGTACAAGCGGTGGTCTCTCAACCTTTCTAGGACAGCTCGGAGATGCAGCTTATGCTCTTATTCGTCCTTGGAATATATCAGGATATCATCGATGAACACCACCACAAATTTATCTAGGAAGTCCATGAACACTTTGTTCATCATGCTCGTGAAGTAGGCTGGAGCATTCGTCAATCCAAATGACATGACCGTAAATTCATACAGGCCATATCGGGTGGTGAACGCTGTCTTGGGAATGTCCTCTTTCCTGATTTTTAGCTGATGATATCCGGTTCGGAGGTCGATCTTGGAGAATACCCGGGCTCAATTCAGCTGGTCAAATAAGTCATCAATACGAGGGAGCGGGTACTTATTCTTGATAGTGACCTCGTTGAGCTGACGATAGTCTACGCACATACGTAGACTTCCATCCTTCTTCTTAACGAAGAGCACTGGTGATCCCCATGGTGAGATGCTTGGGCGAATATACCCTTTTTGCAGCAATTCATCCAGTTGCTTCTTTAGTTCTGCCAATTCTGGTCCTGGCATTCGATAGTATTTCTTGTAAATTGGGGCGGTGCCGGGAACCACTTCGATTGCAAATTCCAACTCCCGGTCAGGGAGCATTCCGGGTAATTCTTCAGGAAATACATCCGGAAATTCGCAAACTACCGGAATCAAGTTCATATCCGTGGCGGTAGTTTGGTATGCCATTCCCTTCCTTGTTCTCATCGTGCTGGCAAGGAATTGGACAGTTTGTCCTGCTGGGTTAACCAGTGTTACTTTCCTGTTGGCGCAATTAATGCACACCTGGTGGGGTGTCAGCCAGTCCATTCCCAGGATTATGTCCAATCCCGAAGATTCAATGGCAATGAGTGCAGCTGGAAACTTAATTCCATGTATTGAAATTTCCAGATCTCTATAGATCAAATTTGTTCTGAGCAGAGAGCCAGGGGATTGTACCACCATGATTTTGTCTAAAAGCGATGGGGAAAATTTATGCAAGGTGGCAAAACTCCGCGAAATAAACGAGTGGGAAGCCCCGGAATCAAATAAAATTACTGCAGGTATGTCGTTAATAGAAAACATACCAAGGACTACTTCTGGAGCTTCGCAGGCTTCCTCAGCGGAGATATGGTGGACACGTCCATGGCAGAAATTAGGATTGGGGCGACGTCCAATAGTGTTGACCTGCGGCTTGACATCGGCGGATGACTTTCCGTTGTTGGCGGGGCACTGTTTGGAATAGTGTCCACTCTGGCCGCAAGTGAAGCAGGTATTGTTGCGGCGGTAGTCTTCTATCACGGGCTGTTTACTGAAGATCTTGGTCTGGCTCACTGTCTTGTTATTATTTCTGCCGTTGCTCCATGTAGGCTTATACTCGGATGCGCGTGGCTGCCATATACGTGGCTTCTGAGTAAACGGCTCACGGTTGTCCTTCTTAGGCTCAAACTTCTGCTTGTGGTTGTCTTGTCCGGACTTGTGCTCCCTTTCGGCTATGAAGGCCTTGTTCACCAGTGTCTGAAAGTCAGGAAAGTCTAGCATGCATAGCTGGCAACGGAGGGAGTGATTCAGTCCTCCCAGGAACCGATCTATCTTTCTTTCTTTGATGGCCACATCATAAGTAGAGTACCGTGACAGATTGTTGAACTTGTTAAGGTACTCTGCTATCGACATGCTTCCGTGTGTCAAAGCAAGGAACTCCCTTTGCTTCACCTTCATGATGCCGGTAGGAATATGATATTTGCAGAATAACTCCTTAAATTTCTCCCAAGTAATTTCTTCTTCAGAGGACCAGGTTGCCTTTGTGTTATCCCACCATAGGGCTGCTGGCCCTTCCAGGTAATGAGTGGCAAATGGAACCTTGTCTGAATCCTCACAACGGGCTATTTCCAGCTTCTTCTCTATGGTCCTTAGCCAATCATCTGCTTCTATCGGATCCACAGCTTGACCAAAGTTGGGTGGCTTTGTGCGCTGGAAATCAGACAACCTGGAATGTGATCCATTATGATTGTGGTTCTGACCTACCATAACCTGCATGCTCTTCAAGAATTCCATAAGATCCTGGTTTCTCTTTTCCTTAAACATTCTCATGATCTGATCCGTAGTAGGTGCTTGAGGTGGTGGGGGTGGTAAATCTTCTGGTGCTTGACCTGCTTGTCAGGCGGATCGACGGATGGGGGTTCCATCGCCGCCTTGGCTACAACTTCTCTTCATCCTAAATTTGTTCCCATTGCAAAATACCGAATCGATGAGCAACATCCATAAGGGAAACACAGTTATATGACACCAAAAGAAAATACGCGAAAAGGCAAATAAAACCAACCGCATAATTATACAAGATAACCCAACGTCATACATGGCAAGCTAGTAGAGGAATATCATGGCTAAACTGCTCATACGGCAGTTGACATATGCAAAGATGCATGATCAACAACTCAAGCCTCCACTCTAATGGCGCAGATGGCACAAACACTGCCAAACCACAGACTCCTCGTCATCTGATCCTGAGTCGGAGTCAGAGCTGACAATGTGAATCTCATCCTCCGGATCAAAGGAAACACGACGACGCTGCTGGGACGGTTCTCCTTCTGGGGTAGAAGGAGCACAACGCCTCAGCATCAGAGCAGCTGGAGTGGCAAGGAGTGAGGCCCACTCAGCCGGGGTCTCACGACGGCTACCAGACGGAAAGCCTGGTGGCACAAAGGAGGTAGAAGGAGCCTCAAATCTGGGTGGAGGTGGAACTGGTGGTGGATATAGGGGTGGATGGGTAGGCTGAGGTGGAGGTGGCACTGGGGTCACGGCTGCAAGCGCCGCTAAGACACGAGACAGCTCCTCAGCCAGGGATATGATTGTACGATAGCTGGCGTTCAGATAGCGAGACAGCACAGCAGTCGCACGGTCACATGCCGGGTCAACAGGAACGAAAATGACTCGCCCTGTCGTAGGCGATAGGGTGGGATAATAGAGGAAACCTGGATGAGTCTGCATCTCAACCTCGTGGAAGCGCAAGTCAGTGAGAGCCTCCATTGCGGAAAACTCAATCGCCAACTCCGGGGTGGAAGCCGTCCCGCCCTTGGTAGAGCGAGAGTAGCAACCAAGGTCCGAGCTCGCGATCATGAAAGCCTCTGCATGGTACTCGTGCACCGACTTAGCAAGCTGCTCCCGAAACACCTGGTACACTGGCTCTTCACCGTGAGGGTACAGTCGAAGGCAGACGTTCCGGAGCAGTACTAGAAAGGTTGATGGTGCAGGCTCAAACTGATAATGGAATGGAACCGGTGCCATCTACATTCACAAGACCACCGTTAGAAGAATAATGAATTAAGATGCATGCCATGCAACAATCAAATGCAGCAACCAAATGCAGAAATCAAATGCACACTCAGGATCCTATACTAATCGCGGTGCTAGCGCTGGCTAACTAGGGTGTCCTACAGTCAACACGGCTCTGATACCAAGCGTTGTGGCACCCCGGCTCAGAGAACCAGATTACCAGTGTTTCCAACCTAGAGATCATGTCTTCTGGAAACACAAAACAACTTGGTACAGAACAGAACTGAACTTTATTGATAGGAGTCGGGTACAAGCGCATATCTTACAACAGTGACGAGGCCAAAGGCACCCTTGGTGCTATGACAGTATCTACATTATTTATGTCACATAGCAGGGCCTCGGAATACTAAGTACTTCTACTGCGTAGCGGAACATAGCGCAACTCCATCCACAGGGACACTGCTGTGGACACATCCTAGTTAGCATAGCCAGCACCTTCAGGACCTCCGTCCTTGGATTCTCCTGCATCTGGCATGATACGCCAGGTGAGTACTTTGAATGTACTCGCAAGCCCACGACAACCAAGTAATGCAGCAAACAATAGCATAGCAATCAACATGTTATCATGAAGGTAATTTACTTACTGTACTGATCATCAACTTACTCTTCTCCGGGTTGTCCCACAACCCTCGGAATACTCATACCCAGTGAGTACTTCCGAACACAAGACGAGTTCTTCCATCATTAACATCACTATTATGGTTGACCATCTACTGAGGTCTGGACGGGCTGTCCATTACCGTGGACGTGGCTATTCGAATAAATTTGACACTCTGCAGAGGTTGCGCACTTTACCCACACCATGAAGCACCTGGCCTCGTGATCCCACTCGGGTGGACCAGCGTTGCTTCAACAAAACCTGCCTGACCCGTGACTCTTTCATCCTACCACCGGCACTCTTCCTCCCCCGGAGGTCAG
This sequence comes from Elymus sibiricus, assembly GCA_039707655.1. Classification (NCBI taxonomy): domain Eukaryota; kingdom Viridiplantae; phylum Streptophyta; class Magnoliopsida; order Poales; family Poaceae; genus Elymus; species Elymus sibiricus. The sequence goes on along the minus strand of CM077665.1, from coordinate 225,308,676 downwards.
CCTTGGGTGGCCCCTGTGTCCTCATGACACCTGCGACCGTCGTGGCCCAAACTATGTAGACCCAAACGGGGCCTACTGTCCCAAACGGGGACGCCGTCACAAACTCAACTATCAACTGGGCTCACAGGATTATCACCGCCTACCTGATCAGGGTAGCGCGCGTGCATAACCCTCCCTCTTTGGAGGTACCGGTGAAAGGTCACGCAGTCGGGCCCGGTCAGGGCCGTTCCAAACCGGCAAATGTGCTTGCACGAGTATGCCAGGACAGGTGACTCAAGATCAACCACTAAGTTCATTTGACAACAATAGTGGTTAAACACAATTCCTGAGTATGTAATTATTACCATGATTTAACTATCTCAATTAAATTAACCTAATGCATATAAAAATGCAATGCTATGGAAATGCATGCATGAAATGGGTATCATGGCTTGCCTTGCTCTGTTGAGTTGTCCACAAACTCTTGATCTTCAAAACCACAAGAATTCCCTTCCGCAGCGTCTCCAGAGGCGGCCTGACGAGGTCGTCTTCCTCCTCTCCGGCGGAAGCAGCTTCGGGTGGCGGCGGGTCACCGGGCAAAGCTCGAGGCCAGAGGGCCTCTCGGCCTTGGCTCGCTTCTAGGGCTCGATTGGATGCTGCCTAAGGGTGGTGGCGAGCTCAGGAGGGCTGACCATGGCTATTTATAGGCGGGGCGGCGGTGCCCGATCTGGATAGCGCCGCGGGGAGAAGCTACCGGAGCTGGGGATGAGCTGGCCGTCACGGAGCAAGCTGAAGTGATGGAGGAGAGCAAGGAGTTAATGCGGGAGGCGACGGCTCGACGGGAAGAAGACAGCCAGCGCGGCTGCCGTACTGCCACTGTGCCGCTCGTGGCGCACGGTGGCCGTATCCGGCGGGCATGATTCCGGCGAGGGGGAAGGCTCTGGGAGGAGAGAGAAGACCCTAGAGTGACCACGTGGACGAGGGAGAGGTCGTCGGCACGAGCGGACAACGCACAGCTACGCGGTCGTCGGCCTCCGACGAGACCCGAGCCTAGTGGTGCTCTGAGCGCGCGTTTGGCAGGGTTGGCCATGTGGTCACCGCGTGCATTGGCACACATGGCGTGAACCAGCCTGCCAAATCGTGTCTGGTGCATCGACCCTGGGTTGAGGAGTCCTATCGTGCCACTGGTTGGGCCTGAAACCCACTGAGTTGAAGGGAAGCATCAACTACATTTTCTGGTCAGAAACTTGGAGAGGATCTGGAAGAAAAATGAGTTGTGCTACAAGCCAAGTGAGTTTTCTGGGGTCTTCTAGGTTGGAAGGACTATGGTCTGGCAAATTTTGAGAGGCTTTGAGAAAGAAATGGATGGGGTTCCTTTGGAAACTATCATTCTGGTCAGAACACAAATGAGCTTGTGGCACTCAACTGGTTGCTCTGCAAATGATGAAACATGGTGGAGAGAGGTCATTTGGTGCATAGCAGATGCCATAAAATTTTTAGGGCAATTAGGCATCTCTAGCAAGCACTTCCTTCACAGAGGTTTCAGAAATGCAGAAACTTACCAGAGCCTTTTTGCTCAAAAGTTGTACTGGCCAAGATGATATTTTTGGAGATTGAGGCAAGATATAATGCCTAGGAGCTTGAGGAATTTATTGGGAATTTTCTGGATTAGAAACAATAGGGTTGCTTCACAATGGACAGATTCTGGTCAGAAACAAAATAATTATTCTGGCCAAAATTTCCCATTGGGCAATAAAATATTTTTGGAGAATATGGAATCCTATGATGATGAGAAGATGGGGAAAAAGTTTGGGAATTATTTGACCAACCAAACTATAGGTTGCTTCACAACCCATAGTGATGACCTAAATTTCCAAATTAAGAAAATGATTTTAGAGAAAAGATAAAATAGTGAAAAATTATCCAAGAGAGGCATGGAGGGTTAAATCAAGATGATAAAGGTTTTGGGATGCTTGAAGAAAAATTTAGCAAGACATAGGTTAACTCAACGGAAAAGTTTTTGAAAATCAACTAATTTGCAAATAAAATCCAAATATTTTTGAAAAGAAAAAGTTGCCAAAATCCAGGTGTCACAGGTGCCATGTTGATATTCACCTGAAGACTTTCAAGGCATCTTTTGGGAACCTAGATTTTCTTCATCGGAGGACCATTCCTGCAATTAGTTGCAACATATCTGGTAAATACTTCACCATTCCGATTTTTTGAATAGTTTATAGTTGGAGTCAAGTGACTCGTCGGAGTATTATGAAGATTCACAAGTAAAGCAGATAGAGTGGATGGATCTACAGGAGGTCCTTTTGCAACAACCGATGAGTTTTTGGGGTACTGCTCAGGTTTCCAGTAGGATCCATCAACATTGAGTTTCCTCTCAAATGCAATACCCTCTTTCCTAGGGTTCTTGTTCAGAATCTGCTTTCTGAGGACATCACAAAGGTTTTGATGAACTTTGAAACTTTTGTACATGCCTGTCACATACAATTCCTTCAACCCTGCATTTTCGTCAGTGACACTTGTGGTATCCTCAAATGAGGAATTTGTGACCATAGAAATAGTTGAAGAAGTTGCAGCAATATAAGCATTTTAACTTTCAGGTGAAGAATTTGCAGTTTCATGTTCAATGCATTTCAAGCAAGGTGGAACAAAAATCTTCCAGAACAGAACTGATATGTTGAGCAAGCAAAGAATCGTTTTTCCGTTTGAAGATCATTGATGCGTCTCCAACGTATCTATAATTTTTTCTTGTTCCATGTTGTTATATTATCATTCTTGGATGTTTTACAATCATTTTATAGCAACTTCATATCATTTTTGGGACTAACCTATTGACATAGTGGCAAAGTGCTAGTTGCTGTTTTTGCTTGTTTTTTACTTCGCAGAATATCAGTACCAAACGGAGTCCAATCGCGATGAAACTTTTTGGATATTTTTTTTTTGGACCAGAAGAAGGCCAGTGGGCCAAAGTAGTTACTAGGTGGGAGCCCAGGCCGTCCACAACCCACCAGGGCGCGCCTGGGGCCCCGGGCGCGCCCTGATGGGTTGTGGCCGCCTCGGGAGTCCCCTCCACAACCTCTAATGCCTACAAATTCCCAAATATTCCAGAAACCCTAAGGGAGTTGACAAAAAACACATCCAGCCACCGCATGTTCCAGAACCGCGAGATCCAATCTAACACCATCACGGAGGGGTTCATCATCCTCATTGGTGCCTCTCCGATGATGTGTGACTAGTCCACCATAAACCTACGGGTCCGTAGGCAGTAGCTAGATGGCTTCCTCTCTCTCTTTTGATTCTCAATACAATGGTCTCTTGGAGATCTATTTGATGTAAAATTTTGCGGTGTGTTTGTTGGGATCCGATGAATTTTGAGTTCATGATCAGTTTCTATCCATGAATATTATTTGAGTCTTCCTTGATCTCTTATATGCATGATTACTTATATCCTCGTATTTCTTCTTCGAATCTTTGGTTTAGTTAGGCCAACTAGATAGATTTTTCTTGCCATGGGAAGAGGTGCTTTGTGATGGATTCGATCTTGCAGTGTCCTCTCCCAGTGACAGAAGGGGCAGTGAGGCATGCATGTATCGTTGCTATTAAGGATAACAAGATGGGGTCTATTCCTACATGAATAGATCTTGTCTACATCATGTCACTGTTCTTATTGCATTACTTCGTTTTTTCATGAAATTAATACACAAGATGCATGCAAGATAGCGGTCGATGTGTGGAGTAATCGTAATAGATGCAGAATTGTTTCGGTCTACTAATCTTGGACGTGATGACTATATAATGATCATCGCCTTGGATATCATCATGATTATTTTATCTTCTATTTATCCAATCTATTTATCCAAAAACCCAAAAATACCTTGCTGCATTTTTTATTTGCCTCTTTTATTTTGTGTTCTCGAGAGATCTATCTATCCAATCTATCATATCCTAATCTATCTTTTTACCGTAGAGAGATAGACAACCTCTCTTACGCGTCGGGTTGCAAGTATTTGCTCTTTGTGTGCAGGTGTTGTTTACGTAGTGTTGGTGATCCTCCTAGTGGTTCGATAGCTTGCTTTCATAATTAAGGGAAATACTTACCGTCGTTGTGCTGCATCATCCCTTCCTCGTTGGGGAAATACCGATGCGATCTCAAGCCACGTCAAAGGAATTTCTGGCGCCGTTGCCGGGGAGGAAGCGGCCTCTTCTACGTGCCAATCTCTGGCGCCGAGGAGACAGCATCATCATCTACCTGGTTCCTAATCACAAATCTCATCTCCTTATAATTACATTATTTGCCATTTGCCTCTCGTTTTCGTCTCCCCCACTTCACCAAATTTGCCATTTTATTCGCCCTCTTTTTCGTTTGCCTTTTTCTCTTCGGATCTCTTGTTCGCCTACCTTGTCGTTATGGCTAGTTCTTCCTCTATTACGTGTACTCCCGAGAATGAAGTTCTTAATTTTAAGCAAAGGGAGGGGAGAACCTAAAAGATGCTTGGTATAAGATTTGCAATGCTCACAATAGATCTATTCATAAGCAATCTACTGTTGTTCTCCTTCGCAGTTTTTATGTGGGCATTATCACTTGGTATAGATTCATCCTTGATATGATTACCGGTGGGAATTTCTTGATGTGTCCATCTTTTGACGCTTTTAATGCTATGGGAAGTTTAGTGTGATCATCATCTCTTACGATCAATGAAACAACTTTAACCCTCGAACATGTTTTAGAGAGGCTAGATGTTATTGAAAAGAAGATGATTACCAAAGAACATCTTGAAAATTTGGATAAGAAAATGCATAATCTTGCTAATAAAATTGGGTCAAAAGTGGGAGATGCCTTTAAATTGTTAAAGGAAAAAAGAAAGCGTAGCTAACGAAAGGATAGAAGAGAGCCCTTACCGGATTGATAAGTTGGAAGAAATTTTTAGTAAATTGGGTTCGGCTTTTTCTTCTGTTAAAACTATTGAAAAAACTCCCGTAAAAATTTGCAAGACCACGCAAGTCACTAAGAACAAAGGTGCTACGCCTAGTAGCCACAAGGGAGATCTTAAAATGATTAGTATTCATACCAATTTTGTCGAAATAGTAAAAGACCCTATTTACAAGAATGATTTTTTTGGTCTTATTCCTAGAAGTGTTGTCATTGAGAGTATGCATTCTAAATTCTTGAATAAATCTAGTTGTGTGATTGAGGAGTTGAAAACCAAAGATGACAATACTTGAATATATGCCTTATGCCTAGCTAGGGGCGTAAAACGATAGCGCTTGTTGGGAGGCAACCCAATGAATAAATTTGTTTTCATCTTTTTCTTTCTGTTTTTGAGTGTTGACACAATTATGCCTCTGTTATGATTGTGTTTTTATGTTTTATTTAGTGTTTGTGCCAAGTAAAGCCTTTAAGATGATTCATGAGATGAGTAGAAACAATGATGAATCTGAAACAGAAACTTTGCATCCAGTGTGCGAATTTTGATTTTTTACTGGAGCATGATATTGAGCTTAAATTATAACACAGTATTTCTATACAAATTCTTTACGTTGTCCTAATTTTTCAGAATTTTTATAGTTAAATAAGTATGGTTAGAGTACAGATTACTACAGAATGTTCTGTTTAAGACAGATTCTATTTTCGTTGCATTGTGTGCTTGTTTTGATGAATCTATGGGTTGTATTGAAGGGTATAAGCCATGGTAAAGTTAAAATACAGTAGTTATAATGCAATAATAAAATTTGAATGGGTTTGCAACAATACTTAAAGTGGTGATTTGCTTTATTATACTAACGGATCTCACGAAGGTTTTGTTGAGTTTTGTGTGATTGAAGTTTTCAAGTTTTGGGTGAGATCACGATGGATGGAGGAATAAGGAGTGAAATGAGCCTAAGATTGGGGATGCTACAGCACCCCCAAGATATATCCAAAGAGAAACAAGCAACTAAGCTTGGTATGCCCCGAGTGGCATCCCCTCTTTCTTCTAACGACCATCGGTATTTTACTTGGAGCTATATTTTTATTCGTCACATATCATGAGTTTTGCTTGGAGCGTCTTGTATCATTTAAGTCTTTGCTTGCTTTTATTTTTAGTTTGTCACTAGTATCCTTGCTGGACACACCTATTTGAGAGAGCCAAAATTATGCTAAGATTTGTTAGAATTGCTCTATATGCTTCACTTAAACTTTTTGAGCTATGGAATTGCTCTAGTGCTTCACTTATATATTTTTGAGCACGGTGTGCTTGGAAACTTTTGAAGAAACACTCTCATGCTTAACTTAGATTAATTTGAGAGTTAGTAAATTTTGGAGAAACACTCTCATGCTCCACTTAGATTTATTTGAGTGTTAGTAATTTTTTAAGAAATCCTCTCATGCTTCACTTATACTATTTTGAGAGATGAAATCTTTATGCTCATGTTCTTCACTTAAATTTGTTTGAGCTTGTCAAAAGCAATGGCAATATATGAAACTAGTCCCAAGGTGATAGATATTCAAGGAGGATATAATAAAAACTTTCATGAAGATCATTGGACAAATTAAACTTGATTCCTTGTAATAGTTTTGAGACATGATGATAGTAATATGTGAGTCATGTTAGTGAGCAATTATGCTTTAGTAAGAATATTGGAGTTAAGGCTTGTGGTTCCCGATGCAAGTACGAAAGTCAATAGTTATGCAATGAAATTACATCCTACTTATGGTGCATTAGTCGGTGTTAGTTATGCTCTATGCTCGTTTATGTGAAAAAAAAATTCTTGGTTGGTTGCTTCTCAATCTATTTGCTAGCCTCCACTTGTACTAAGTAGAAATAATACTTGTGCATCCAAAGTCCTTAAACCCAGTTTTGCCTTATGAGTCCACCATACCTACCTATATGCGGTATTTCCATGTCGTTCTAAGCAAATTTGTATGTGCCATCTCTAATTTTTAAAATAAAATTCCTTTTGGTGTGCTCGTACTGCTCATGAAACGGTAGGGGGCGTCCAATATGTTTTCATGCTAGATGTGTTATTCTTAAGATGAGTGTTTATTCACTTGTCATTGCACGAGAGTACGGCAGTAATAGGGATGCCCAGTCCCGAAATGAAAAAAAATACTTTATGTTGTCACTTTACTTTATCTTTGGGAACCGCCTATGATATATCTAGCATGGGAAGTATTGAGAACTACTTTGTCGTTTTCGTTGACAGGAAAGGCATGCCACTCAAAATATTTTTCTCTCTCAATTTAAACTTTGAGCTTTGGCACCTCCACAAATCCCTACTTCCCTCTACGAAGGGCCTATCTATTTACTTTATGCAATTTTTATTTTTTATTTGAGTATCCATCTTCTCTTATAAATCACCAACTAGGGGGCACGATGATCATACTTGAGCATTGGGTGTAGTTAATATTTGAGTGTGTTTCATGAATGGATGAATGATTGAGCACGATGGGCTAGGCATAACTTTCTTTAGTGCTGATATTTTGAAAGACATGGTTGCTTGTTGGCATGCTTGAGTATTAAAGTCTTTATGTCAAAACTAGACTATTGCTTTGAACCATCTAAAAGTCCAAATGTCCATGCTACAAAAAGAAAAGAATATGTGATGAACATGTTAGGCAGCATTCCACATAAAAAATTCTATTTTTATCATTTACCTACTCGAGGACGAGTAGGAATTAAGCTTGGGGATGCTGATACGTCTCCAACGTATCTATAATGTTTGCTTGTTCCATGCTGTTATATTATCATTCTTGGATGTTTTACAATCATTTTATAGCAACTTTATATCATTTTTTCGGACTAACCTATTGACATAGTGCCAAAGTGCCAGTTGCTGTTTTTGCTTGTTTTTTACTTCGCAGAATATCAGTATCAAACAGAGTCCAATCGCGACGAAACTTTCTGGAGATTTTTTTTGGACCAGAAGAAGGCCAGTGGGCCAAAGAAGTTAACAGGAGGGAGCCCAGGCCGCCCACAACCCACTAGGGCGCGCCAGGGGCCCCGAGCGCGCCCTGATGGTTGTAGCCGCCTCGGGAGTCCCCTCCACTTCCTTTGATGCCTATAAATTCCCAAATATTCCAGAAAACCTGAGGGAGTCGACGAAAAACACATCTAGCCGCCGCAAGTTCCAGAACCACGAGATACAATCTAACACCAGCACGGAGGGGTTCATCATCCTCATTGGTGCCTCTCCGATGATGTGTGAGTAGTCCACCATAGAACTACGTGTCCGTAGGCAGTAGCTAGATGGCTTCCTCTCTCTCTTTTGATTCTCAATACAATGGTCTATTGGAGATCTATTTGATGTAAACTTTTGCGGTGTGTTTGTTGGGATCCGATGAATTTTGAGTTCATGATCAGTTTCTATCCATGAATATTATTTGAGTCTTCTTTGATCTCTTATATGCATGATTACTTATAGCCTCATATTTCTTCTTCGAATCTTTGGTTTAGTTAGGCCAACTAGATCGAATTTTCTTGCCGTGGGAAGAGGTGCTTTGTGATGGGTTCGATCTTGCGGTGTCCTCTTCCAGTGACAGAAGGTGCAGCGAGGCACGCATGTATCGTTGTTATTAAGGATAACAAGATGGGGTCTATTCCTACATGAATATATCTTGTCTACATCATGTCACCGTTCTTATTGCATTTCTCCATTTTTTCATGAACTTAATACACTAGATGCATGCTGGATAGCGGCGATGTGTGGAGTAATAGTAGTAGATGCAGAATTGTTTCGGTCTACTAACTTTGGACGTGATGCCAATATAATGATCATCGCCTTGGATATTGTCATGATTATTTGATCTTCTATCAATTTCCCAACAGTAATTTGTTCACCCACCATGTGCTATATATACTCATGAGAGAAGCCACTAGTGAAACCTACGGCCCCCGTGTCTACTTTTACCACATATTGCTTTCCGATCTATCTTTTTGCCGCTTTTGTTTTCAGATCTATTATTCCAAAAACCAAAAAATACCTTTCTGCACTTTTTATTTGCCTCTTTTATTTTGTGTTCTCGAGAGATCTATCTATCCAATCTATCATATCCTAATCTATCTTTTTATCGTAAAGAGATTGACAACCTCTCTTTAGCGTCGGGTTGCAAGTATTTGTTCTTTGTGTGCATGTGATGTTTACATAGTGTTGCTGATCCTCCTACTGGTTTGATATCTTGGTTTCATAACTAAGGGAAACACTTACCGTCATTGTGCTACATCATCTCTTCCTCTTTTGGGAAATACCGACGCAGTCTCAAGCCACATCAATCATCATGAGACACCCTTAGTTTCTCAAGATTTTGCTTTCTCGAAAGAAATTAATAACAAAGATTCTCATGATCAACTAAGAGAGTTTCATGATGACTTTGAATGTCATCATACTTAGACTAAATACTTTGAAGGTCATCGGTTAGAGTTTGAGTTATATCCATTTCCACATTCAACAGGTCATCGCTTTTGTCTTCAAGTTTCATAATCCTTTCCGTAGCATTTTTTTGTTTAGTCGCAATATTAGCATGTTTGGAATAGCTAGGCTTTAGACTTTCATCAGATTCACCTTCACTTAATTCAGAGGAGGAAGGATATTTGAGCACCTTGGCACCTTTTGGCATGAAGCAATAGGTGGGAGCAAAGTCATCTTCGCTGACGTCAGAGTTGTTGTTGGAATTGTCATTTTCCTCAGTGTTGAATTTGGACATGCTGAAGAAAGCAGTGGCAACAGCTAGGCTCGCCACCCAGAGTCTGACTCGTCCTCAGATTCCTCCTCTTCCTCGTATTCTTCGGATTCTTCTTCAGAATCCATTTCCTTGCCAATAAGTGCCCGAGCCTTTCTGGAACTGTTCTTCTTGTGAGATGAGGACTTTGAAGATTTCTTATTTTTCTTTGTGTCGTCAGAACTATCATCCTTGTATTTCTTCTTCTTTGATTTCTTTTCCCAAAGAGGACAATCAGCAATATAGTGACCAGACTTCTTGCATTTGTGGCAAGTTCTCTTCTTGTAGTCATGTGATGAAGATTCTGATTTCTTCACATCACTTCTTGAAGATGCCGTTAGCCTTCGGTGCACGAGATCTTCCATAGCTTGGCCCATAGAGGTCTCTCTTCTCAGTTTGTTGGAATTCATGAGTATTGAGCCTCTCAAGAATATCAATAGGATCTGGTGACTTCTAATCTCCACGCTCTTGAATCATCAAAGCTAGTGTGTCAAATGAGGAATCAAGAGATCTCAGCAGTTTCTTCACCACCAAATGGTCGGTGATGTCAACGACACCAAGAGATTGGAGCTCATTGGAGATATCAGTGAGGCAATCAAAGGTTTGCTGAATATTTTCATTGTCAAGTCTTTTGAAGTAGTTGAAGAGATTGCAAAGAACATCAAGTCAGGAGTCAAGTTGAGTTGAAATTCCTTCGCTGACTTTGGACTGCCTATCACAGATAAGCCTGGCAGATTTCAAAGCACTCACTCTGCCATACTCTCCTTTGCTCAGATGGACACATATGATATTCTTCGCTTGAGAGTAGAGTTGCTTGAATCTCTTCACATCAGCAGCGTTGACAGAGAGAGTGACGGAGGGAACACCATTTTCCACAACATACTAGAGATCGTTGTCAATTGCCTCAAGATGCATGTGCATCTTGTTCTTCCAGTAGGGGTAGTCCGTCCAATCGAAGGTAGGACACGCAGCCAAGACCTTGATCATACCTACAATCGACATAACTGAAACTCCAAGTGGTTAAACCATTATCACACAGAACAAGGGAGTACTTTGCTCTGATACCAATTGAAAGTGCGTTATATCAACTAGACGGGGGTGAATAGGCGATTTTTAAAAAAAATCACTGAGGAATTACTACTTGAGGAATTTGCTAAGTTACGAAATACTGGCACTGGATAAAGTACTCAAGTACAAACATAAAATGGCAATAGCAAAGTTGTCATGGTGAAATGAAGGATACACAGAGCAAAAGTAACGAGTAATCGGGATAAGAAGGCAGAGGACAAGAGGACTCAAGAATTTGGATTGAGGAAATTGCGAAAGTCTTCAGTCAAAGTCTTCAAATAGTAACGATCAATTTCATCAGCAAGTAAACAAGGAAATGGAAGGGTTGAGAAAATAGAACCAGTTGCTCGGTGAAGACAATGATTTCGTCTACCATTTCCAACTGTTGTGACAGTCGTACGTCTGGTTTGGAGCGGCTTGGTATTTAAACCAAAGGACACACAGTCCCAGTACACACTGTCCTCACCGTATTCTCCTTGAGCTAGAGTCACACAGACTCCGCCCAATCACTCGTGGTAAGTCTTCAAGGTAGACTTCCAACCCATCACAAACATGGTCACCCAGCAATCCACGGTTTTCCTCTTGGATGCTCTAGACCATGACGCCTAACCGTCTGGAAGATACACAATCTTCAAAGATAAAAAGCGCCGGTTCCACACAGGACTATATCTTCAGTGATGCTCAATCACTTTGGGTTTTAGGTGTTGGGGTTTTGGGTTTGTCCGCACTGATGATTTTCTCTCAAAGTCGTCGGAGGATGGGTTGCTCTGAATGACACTTGTCAATCTCTCTCGGAGCAGCCAACCAGATAGTGGTTGTGAGGGTGGCTATTTATTGCCGGGGTGCAACCTGACATGATAAGACATAAATGCCCCTAATGATATGACCCTTATCAGGATAATATGTTTTGGACAGTTGGCGCAAAGCACAACAACGGTCAGAAATTTGAACTCTCAAATTCCTCAGGGCTATCATATTCCTCACAGTAGGCAATTCGCAATGGCGAAATCCTAACTTCTCAGTCAGATCAATTTCCTCATAAGCCAGAAGAACATCATCTCTGTCACTGAAGAATTTGACTGAACTGCAAGAGATTTTCAAAGGCTTCACTCGAAGGATTGGGTAGGTGTAGGTTTTGAGATGAGCATCACTTCGAAAATTTCCTTAGTTTTACCTCGACCCCCTTAAACAGTACCGTGTTTCCTATTACTCAAAAACAGGAAAAGAAACTGCAAAAGCAAGGTCTTCAAGCTTCATAGTCCTCACATCAATATCTTCAAGGTCACACCAATTTCCTCATTTTCAATTTCTTCAAGAAGAGCGACAAAGTCTTCAGATGAAGACATAGATTTTGAGGGGTCGACATCCGTCGGTTATAACAAACTCCTCATGGACTAATAGGCCATGTGTACACTCACAAACACATTAGTCCATTAGCCTATAAGTCTTCAATATACGAAAATCACTAAGAGGCACTAGATGAACTTACAGTATGGATGATGAACTCCTTGCTCTAGTCCTTCAAGAGATAGTCTTGTCAAGACTCAATCACTCTCTCACGAAATTTGGCTTGGTAGAAGAGATTGATTGGGTAGAAAGCAACTTGGGGAGTTTACAAATCAAGATTCATATGGTTGGAGTGGAAAATCTTGATCTCAATACATGAGTAGGTGGTTCTCTCCCATAAAATGAATGGTGGAAGTGTTTGCTTGTTCCGAGTGCTCTCTCTATGAATGAGAGGGAGGTGGAGGGGTATATATAGCTATCTCCAAAAATCCAACTGTTACAATATTATTGCCCAACTCGGTGGAACCAGAGTAAAAATTCGGTTACACCGACTAGTGCTAAATGTCCTAACTTTTGGGTTCTCGGTGAGACCGATGCAAAGCATCTCGGTGATTCCAATTCGGTTGACCTAGGCAGTTCCAGTGAATCGGTGGCACCGAAATGAAAAACTCGGAAATTCTGATTTTTCAATTAGATACCAGAGAGAGGTGGTCACTACTTTTTGGCTGTACCAAAGCAAAACTCGGTTGTACCGATTTGCTAGAGTTTGGCTTGGGTTTTGTCTAAGGAAAACTTGATGTGGCCGAAGTGGGAAATGTTGGTGGCACCAAATTTTACTTTAGGGTTTTGGACAGAAAATTTTGTGGGAGAAATGTTGAGGCTTTTGGTGGCTAATCTCTAACCCTTTGAGCAACCATATCATCATAGATACCTCATCCCCTTTTAATACTATTGGCTTTCCTATGGACTCAAATGTGATTTCTCACATAAAGTACAAATGTAGAGTCTTAAAGGTTTTGCCAATTGTTGTTCCTTGCGTCTAGGCAACCTCCTCACAATCCTAGACTCCATTCATTGAAATTTTCCTTAAATATACTTGATAGATCCATTAGTCCGATGAAATATATGTTGTTATTAATTACCAAAACCACCTAGGGAGAAGTTGTGCTTTCAGGACGTCTTCTTCTTTTTCGTTCGATTTCGCCCATAGTCGGATCCTGCTCTTTGTATGATGATTGTGATGTATTGATGTATTGATATCTTTATGATGTAGCATGTGGCGAGTGTAAGCCAACTCCATATACTCATCTCTTCTTTACATGTATTGTGACGATTTCCATTCTTGTCAAATGACGAGATACGCTTATATCCCTATCGAGTCCCTGGAGCCAGGATGAGGATAGTACCACATCTTGGGCGTGACATGTTAGTATCAGAGCAGTACCGACCTAGGAGCCCCCCTTTATTGATCGAACTTGGCCATTGTCGAGTCTAGAAATAAAAACTATTTTGAGTCTAGTTATATATCGGAGAGTAGGAATTCTTTTTACTCCTCTTCCCTTCTTCGCTTTGGTGAGGAATCCCGACGTAGGAGTTTAAGGTCTTCCCCTCTTCTCAGTCAAATTTTTTTTAGGATCACGTGGGTATTTTGGAACCTCTATGATGTCAGTGTGATGGAATTATGTCCTTGGTGCTTCCCAAAACTTGGGTGAAGTCCCAGGGAGTAGATCTCCAGGGTGTTCTTGACACACCATTATCGTTCAATTTCATTAATATCTCAGGACGAGGATGTTTGAAATTTCTTCAATACTATTTGTGGCGAGAGGACTTTGCGTCACCCAGTACTGGGGAGAGCGTCCAGATGTACTGCCATAATTAGTATCTTTGTGGTTACGAGGGTCTGAGGTAGATGAGTTTTTGAGACCTATGGTTATGTGTTGACGGATGTGATACATTGGAGCGTAGTATCATGCTAGGAGTTCAGTGATGGATTTTACTCCTTGTATCCATGGACCTGATTGCATAAACGGAAGATTTCGGGAGTTCTTAGGTGGGAATTCAAGTAGTTACCTAGGCCTCTCTTTCAACAAATGTATGATGTGAAGTTGGAGTTCTACATCTAGTGGTTTCTTTGTTCACTATCTTTCTTACAGAGGACAGTCTCGGCATGCTTCGTCAAGCCTTGTAGTTTGCTATGCCTAGGTACTATATTTGAGCGTCATTTCAATATGACAATCCAATGTACGCTCGAGCCCGTGTGAATCTTACCACAAAAATATCGGACGAAATCTATGTTATGTATTTGTTTCTGGCTTAATTTGCAAGCCTTATCCTTTGTTTCGTTGGAGTTTGGTAATTCGAGTTGCTTCAATGTCAAGTAATGATCTTATACCATTTTGAAACGGTGTTCTCAAATTTTATGGGAATTCTAATCCTTTTGATGAACCGGAATTGTCATGTCAAATTCTTTCCCATCCGTAGTGCTTTGCTTCGGCACAAGCCTACCGGCGATGGGCCTCGCTCCGCTCGCTCGTCAGAAGTTGGCCTTTCTCTTTATATTTGAATTTGGAGCATAACATAACCGTTCTGGCCAAAAATCGAACCCCGACGAGCTCCTCATCCCAGATCCGGCCTACCCGATGCTCTTCGCTGCCAGTCACGTCCATACCAACACGTTGACCTACTGCAACCTCCATGGCCGCCCCCTCTATTTTGTTGACAAGTACCTTGACCGCCGCCTCAAGCTCAGCCCACGCCACCTCACTCGAGAACGCTGTCTGTAGCCGGATCCTTACGCCGGCTCCTCATCCCCGACCTCCTAACGCTGCCCCAACGCCCAGGCTTGCCTTCGTTGAACGCCGCCGCAAGCACATCAAGATCGGCCCTTGTTTCTCCTGGTTTCCGATAGGTACAATTAGATTACTCTATTGTGTTTTCAATTTCAGATCCACGGCAGTACTTATTCATGTCGCAAAGATTATAATGTTTATCACAATTCCTTCGTAGCCCAGCTAGTCAGCGCGGTTTGAGTCCCCACGGATGCACTATTTTCATGCATTTTTGTCTCATGAGCGGATCAGCTTTCGCCTATGTTTTATTTGTTGTCTAGTCTGAATTTTGTCACAACTACTTGATTTGTCTGCTGGTAGCGCAGCTGGTCTCCATCCAAGGGATCTTGGGTTCAAATCCCATCATCCCTTTTTTATTTTGTTTTGATTTCTTGTTCTGTTCCCTCATGCATTCATACAACCACCTGGGCATGATCCACACCTGGACCGCTGCACTAAGTTGCATCTGGCCTGAATATGTTTCTTTGTCGGTTCCTCGCGTTTTAGCATTTTTTCCTGGACCGAAAATGCGATGATTTTAAATTGCTAATAGCGATTTAACAGTGCATTGAAATAAAACATGCCATATATGTAAAATGCTCAGAATTTTATGTAGATTCATAATATCCAACTTTCATCCATGTTTAAAATGTTTAACTTGTTGTTTGTGTTTAATTTGCATAAATGCCATGCTAAAATGATTTATCTCATAAGTAAATAACCGTAGTTCCAAATTAAATGATCTATATATGTAACTTGATTAGAAAAACAAGAAGAATAACATGGTGCATTTTGTTTTCCTATTTAACAAATATAAAATATGTTTAGTACAGATCTAGAGCAAATTCATAGTTTGCACATGGGGTCGTTTTGGAAATAATATAAGTTGTTTCCGACCTCATTTAAAATACCTAGATAGATAGTTTAATTAGGCCTCACCTCCTACCATGTTTAAGAACATTCAAAATTGTTGAGTATCTAAACGAGTGTGAACTAAATATTTTAATGTGCAGTATCGTCAATATGCAACTTGTTGCATATTGAACTTCACTTAATGTGTAGTAGTTGTTTGTTGCCATGCCATGCATAATTAATTGGGCATGCATCATCCTTGTTTGTGCATCATGAATATGTCGTGGTGTTTACCGTGTCATTTGTTTGTTTGCGGATTTGCTTCTTCTCGATAGAGTTCCCAAAGAGTATCGGAGTGTGAGGATCCATTCGACTACATTGGTTCATCTTCTTCACGGATTCGTTCTTCTTCCAAACGGGATTTCAGGCAAGATGATCATTTCCCTGGATACCACTAATATCATTGCTATACTAGTTGTCTTGTTTCTATCGCTATGTATCGCTAGCTACCACTTGTTAGTCAAGGCTCCCAAAATTCCACGATAAACCTCTAACTCTCCACATCCCAGCAAACCATTGTTTGGCTATGTTACCGCTTGCTCAGCCCTTCTTATAGCGTTGCTAGTTTTAGGTGCAGTTTGTTCCCTGGTGGGACATGGATATCTTGGGATATCACACTACCTTGTTTATTTAATTAATGCATTTGTACACTTGGTAAAGTGTGGAAGGCTTGGCCTTTTGCTAGGTGTTTTGTTCCACTCTTGCCACCTTAGTTTCCGTGTACCAGTGTTATGTTCCATACTGAGCGCTCCTAACATGCTTGGGGTTGTTATGTGGACCCTCTTGATTTTCATTTTGGGATATAACTCTTCCGGAAAGGCCCAACATTGGTACTAAAATTTGCCCAACATAATAGTACTGACCACCTTTATTAATACATGGAGGGTCGCTCCCTCATTGATTTAATCCACATAATACAGGACGGGTCAGTGCTGATGGTGCTGGCCCTAAACAGAGCACCGTGCAAGGCCACCCCGAGGCAACTTGGGTGTTTAATTTGGCCACTGTATGCTAGCTCATCCGGTCGTGTCCTGAGAACGAGATACGTGGCTCCAATCAGGTTCGTCGACACATCGGAGGGTCTTGCTGGATTTGTTTTACCATTAACAAAGGTCTTGTGCACCGGGATTTCGAGGATACTTTGGGCTATCTCGAGGTTGAGGTTTTCCAACGCAGCTTGTGGCTAGTTTTTGATGGGTGAGTTCGAGCACCCCCTGCAGGGCTAAATCTTTCTGAGAGTCATGCCCGCGGTTATGTGGCAACTTGGAAATTTTATATTACCCTATAATAGAAAACATGAAGTAAAGTCAATTAAAACACACCAACCGTATGCGTCATCGTGATCGTCTCATTTCGAGCGAGTTCGGGAAGAGAACACGGTGGGGTTATGTTTGACTCGTAAGTAGGTGTTCAGGACCACTTCTTGGTCATTACTAGTTCACGTCCGTTTATGCATAGAACTCTCTTCTTATTATTGTAATCATAAGTTAGCCACACATCAAATGCTTAGTGCTTGCTCCAGCCTCACCACTTAACCATACCTCACCCATTAAGCTTTGCTAGTCTTGACACCCTTGGAAACAAGATTGCTGAGTCCCCGTGCCTCACAGATTACTACAATAATAGGTGCAGGTGCAGGTAATGCGAAGCTTTGATGTGCGCACGATGATTGTTCTATTTGGAGTTTCTTCTTCATCGATCATAGGATGGGTTCCAGGCCAGCAGCCTTGGATTAGCTAGGGTGGACATCGTCTTGTTTTTCGTTTGATTTCATCCGTAGTCAGATCCTGCTCTTCTGTATGATGATTGTGATGTATTGATGTATTGGTATCTTTATGATGTGGCATGTGGCGAGTGTAAGCCAACTCCATATACTCATCTCTTCTTTACATGTATTGTGACAATTTCCACTGCAAGGCGCCGGTGCCAGAGTGCTACTAGTTGCACCCACTGGAGAGCACCTCATGTATGTGATCCAGATGCATTTTCCCAGGGAGGAGTCAACAAACAACATAGGAGAGTACGAAGAATTGCTTGTCGGACTACGTATAGCAGCTAATCTCGATATCAGAAGGCTCATAGTCCGGGGAGACTCGCAGCTTGTTGTGCGCCAAGTGAATAAAGATTACCAGAGCCCTCTGATGGAAGAATACGTTGATGAAGTGAGGATATTGAAGGAGTGTTTTGACGGTCAGCAAATGGAGCACGTCCCTAAGGGAACGATATTGCCGATGACCTGTCAAAACGAGCAGCTCAAAAGTGGCATGTGAACCAGGCACCTTTCTACTCCGACTCACTCAACCATCTATCACGCCATTAGATCGGCGAGCCAAGAAAAGGAAGGTCAACACTGGCGACTATTTCCCGGCAGAGCCATCCGTGGCCGCGAAGAAGGTTGCTAGCAACGACAAAACATATGCCGATGAGGAGCAAGCTCCGGCAGACCTGGTGATCCTTGTTGTAGAATCCAGCGCTCCCGCAGCAGAAGAAACGTCTTTAGTCCTTGTCGTCAAACCCCAGGCTGCGGCATTGGCACAGCTGATTGTCCAATACCTCCAGATAGGAGATCTCCCTGAGGAGCAAGAGGAAGCCAAAAGAGTAGCCCGACAGTCAAGTATGTACCATTTTGTGGACAGCATTCTATACAGAAGGAGGCCAAATGGGGTGAAATTCAGGTGCGTTTCCCAGGAGGAAGGACGACAGTTGTTGGCTGAGATACATGGAGGGATTTGTGGCTCCCACATCAGATCACGGGCCCTTATCGGAAAGGCATTCTGAAAAGGTTTCTATTGGCCGACCGCCCTTCAAGATGCCCTGGCGGTGGTGACGACGTGTGAAGCATGCCAATACCACACCAAGCAGACACATCAACTAGCACAAGCCCTTCACACTATACCGCTCTCCTAGCCCTTCTCGGTCTGGGGGCTCGACATAGTCAGGCCCTTCCCTCATGCTACCAGGGGCTTTGAGTTCTTATTCGTCATGATCGACAAGTTCACGAAGTGGACTGAGGTGGAACCAGTGAGAAAGGTAACGACGCAAGAGGCAGTGAAGTTCCTCAGAGGAATAGTTTGTCGTTTCGGTGTGCCCAACAGGATCATCACCGACAACGGCATGCAATTCACCAGCAGCAGCTTCATACAGTACTGTCAAGACATTGGCACCAAGATATGATTCGCATCATTTGCTCACACAAGGAGCAACGGGTAAGTAGAGAGGGAAAATTCTAAAGTGCTGCGGGGACTCCAGAGGAGGACTTTCGACAAGTTGCACAAGCACGGAAGGCACTGGATTGATGAACTCACGGTAGTTCTTTGGTTGATCAGAACGACACCAAATCGAGCCACCGGCGAGACACCCTTCTCCCTAGTTATGGTGCAGAAGCACTACTCCCCACAGAACTCACATATGGGTCACCGAGAGTGCAGGCCTTTGATGAGGACCGGCAAGAGAAAATACGGCAAGATGATGCCATGCTCCTCGAGGAACATCGTCTCCAGGCCGCTCTGCGTGCCACCCGGTACCAGCAAACCCTACGCCGCTATCACAGCCGCAGGATGCGTGCCTGCGCGCCAGGAGCGTTGAGTAAGGGGACCTTGTTCTTCGGCGGATTCAGTCCGTGAAGGGATCAAACAAGTTGACGCCGAAGTGGGCAGGCCCTTATCGGGTAGTACGAGTCACCACGCCTGGCGCAATTCGCCTGGAGACCGAAGACGGCACCCCAGTGCAAAACTCATGGAAAATCGAGCATCTTCGCAAGTTCTACCCGTAAGGCATGGTTGCCGGGCAGCCCGGCAGCCCCTTTTGTACAAGTTCGCTGACAAGGCGTGTAATCCTTTGTACAAAGCCAGGCGATGACACTGTGTGTAGTCAATAAAGCTAAGTGTTCTACAACTCTTTGTCAAAGTACATATTTATCTTATGTGTCTTATATGAGATGTTGTGATCACTCTTTACTTGTGTAAAGTGACTGTTGAACCACTTAGGTTCCTAGCCTACTCCATTTTCTCTTCTTTCTTTTTCTCAAAAGGTAGAAGGGACCCCGTGTGCCAGTCTTCCCGGGGGGTGTACGGACCTACAGACGTGTTCGAGAACAATCACCCTGAGGCTAGAAAAGCAACAAGAAAAGCTAAGTTGCAAAAACTCTTTAAACATTATTTTTCGAGCCTTTCCCTCGAACAAAGTCGGTGCTTGTACGAGAAAACATGCACGCTAAGGGCCCTGTCTAAATTGTTGCGCGCTTGGCTGTTTGAAGCATGTCAATCACCTTAAGCAGCCGCGGCAAGGACGACGGGGTGGTCTTGCCGAAAGCGGCGCCACCGGAAGGGTGCTCAGGATTTATCCTTGGAAGCGCCTGAAGCGTGCACGCCGACAACCATTTCCGGCAAATGTACGGGTCAAAAGAACACACAAGCGTAGTTTTTGTTTGCCAAAGGGGAAATGGACTCTCGACGAGACATGATGGAATTATAAAATACTTCAAAAAGAAATACCCAATACTTTCTTTGCTTCCTCGCAGGGTTGCATTGGGTACAATCTAAACGCAAAAGAGGATCTGCCACGATGATGTGGCGATTGATTCGGAAACGAGGTCTCGCGGATGGAGCCTCGTTTACACATCAACCGCCCCATCGCCGAGGCCTAGCTACAACATCGAGCACGCCTAGTCGGATTCCTCCTGCTTGATGCCGAAGGTGCTGCCGTCGTCATCGCTGTCACTGGAGGATTCATAGTCACTGCCGCTCGAGCTCTCCGCGTAGCACTTCAGGCGGACGCCGAAAGCCCGAAGATCCTCACAAAGAGGGTGGCGGTTCCGTCGAACATGAAGTGGAGGAGATGTCCGGGCCCCAGACCGCGGGAGCAGGCGAACAACTTCCGCCCCTGCGTCAAGAACATGGCGCTCCCGGGGGAAAGATCGACAGCCAGCTAGGCTGGCCCATTGCAACAACCATCCATCTGGAGCCACAGGCCTAAGGGCATGCTGCCCTCCATGGCCCTCGCAAAGGGGTCAGGAAGGCGCAGCCAACTCCGGGGCCGGAGGGGCACCGCCACGACGAACTCGTGCACATCCTCCTTCGCGTGGATCCCCACATGGGGTTGTGGGAGGGGTGCACCGCTACGACCACCACGGCTCGGTAGAGCCGTCCTTTCGTGACCCCTGGATGTCGTCCTTCCGCAGGAGCTAGAGCGAGCCCCCGCCGTTATCACCAGGACCCGCATCAAGCTCCTAGGAGTGCCCCTCGTGACGGCAGTGGACCCACGAGCACGACCGTGACCCCTCGCCATCCCGAGGATAGTGCGCTGGAGCAGATGGCGGAGGAAGGGAGGAGAAGGTACTGGGCGATGGCCTAGAGCAGAAGAGCGCGAATGAGCAACGTCCCCCCTCAACCCCCCCCCCTCTTTATAGGGTCGGGGAGGAGGAGGGGATGGCTCTTCGCGACTTGGGGCGAGAGCGCAATGGCGCAGTCAGCGCCAGTGACCGACCCTCCCAGCCAATAACAGGCCACGCATTTGGCACGTGTCACTAGAAGCGCGGTAGAAGACAGAAGGGTTGAGTACCTTTGTACTCACGGTCTTGCTGAGTACCTTTGTACTCACGGTTGCTTATTTTATGTTTTTGCAGAGGAGACGTCAGTCTCATTAGTGATTCTTATGACGTGAAGTTCAATGTTGACCGGATTAGCTTGGGGATCCCAGTCAGAGGTCTGGTTCCTTTGGTAGGGTCGTTGTAGCTTTTCAGGCTCCTCCAGCCACTTTTAGTAGATGTCTGTACCCAGACATGTTTTGCTTCCGCTTGATGCTTGTATGACTTGACTGTTGGGTCATGTGACCCCTGTTTCTAATATCACACTATGTTGGCTCTTATGAGTCATTAATGAATACTTGAGTCATAGAGTTATGTTGTGATGCCATGTTGTATCTACGCATATCGTGCCTATTGTGTGTATGTTTGAAATGCATTGGTATGTGTGGGATTCGACACATAGTTGTGTGCCTTTAGTAGCCCTCTTTACGGGAAAATGCATCTATGTGCTTCCACCGAGCCATGGTAGCTTGCTACTGCTCTGGACACATTGATTGACCGGCGTGTATCCTTATTTGCTGTTGTGTCTGTCCCTACGGGGAAATGTCTCGCAGTGTAATGGAGTCCATGTAGCTTGCTATGACTCGTCCACACACGCTGATGACCAACACCTGCATTGCTGGGTTACTTGGGTTCTCTGGCGCATGATATGCCACTTGGGTTCTTGTACGGATGTGCCTCTTGGGTTCTACAACTAGTCATGTTGACCAAGGTTCTCTGGCGCATGATTGCTAGCGACATAATCATATATGTGAGCCAAAAGACGCAAATGGTCCCAGCCAAGGTAAGGTGGCAGCCATGGTGATTACCGTGCATGAGGCCACAAAGTGATGTGATATGTTACAAGCTGGATTCATATGACTTAGGATCGGGGTCCCTACAGCGTTGGTATCAGAGCTTGACTTCCTGTAGGATTACCAAGCCAAACTGGTCGATGTTGAGTCTAGAACTGCTTTAGTTATATAAGGGAATCGATTGTGGAAGGGAACGTAAGATGCTTTTACTCCTTTTCTCATGTCGTTCTAATTCTGAGTCACCCTCTTCTTTATTCTACAGGGTTAATAATTAGGCTTCTCATCTATCTATCAGGATGACGAGTTGCTATGCTGGAGACTTATAGGAAAGTTGTTGTCTTCCTGGATCAGTGTCTCCATAAGAATTCAGTTGTTTGCTGTTAGTTTTCATGCAGGTTGCTTCATATTTCATGCCCGTACATCCGTTATGTTGTCCGAGTTATCCAAGGTTTCTAAATTATCTGATGCAATTACAAATCCTTTCATCCCTAGTTAATGTCTTTGGGCTAGATAAAGCACGCCAACTATTGTGTTGAGGTACTCCATTACCTTGACGTATCTGATGAAGGTGTTAGGAAACCGTGCTATTCTAGAGAATCACCCAATATATAGTTGTGTTGTATTCCGGTGTGATAATTCTGGCCATTGTTATCAAAAGCATCCTATGATGCTACTTAGTCAGTAGGTATTCTATTTCTAGTTTCTTGAACCCAAGAATCATTCTGCTCACTCCCGTTTTATAGTATTGCTCGTTCCTTTAGGATATTAGTAACCTTTGTGATAGTCTTTAAGGTTGTGGTACATCATTCTGCCAATCCTACCTTGAACCCAAGAATCATTCTGCCAATCCTACCTTTCTGCATGGATTATCTGGAAGAAACATGTTGAACTTTGTTCGACGTATACAATCTATGCATCTACAACTCAGGGAAAATCAGGTGCTCTTGAGTTGCCACTCTTCAATTGTATTCTGACCTTCATCTATCAATGGATAGTCAAGACTATGTCATGCATTTGTTTATCAATGTCGACTATTCTTGTGGCCCATCAAACCATTCTATTTCAGAATGACTAGGAGAAGCAAACTCAAGTATCTCATCCATTTCCAGGATTGGGTCAAAGCAGTTGTGTTCTGCAGATCAAAATGCCAATCTAGCTTTTGTTCTGTTCTACCTTGGAGTATTACCCCCCCCCTTACGTCAGGATTGTCATGGGAATTGCACCACCTCTTATGACTTCTTGATGTACTGATACTTCTTGCCATCATTGTTCATTCCTCGGTATCTGAGTTGGTTGTAACCGGAATACCGACAAGTGGACCGTGATGCGTGAAATCAAAACTTCTAGCAATCCGGTTGCGTGGTAGTTAATGGACAATAACTTCATTCTTGGTGTGTTGGTTATTGAATCACCACACTAAAGATTGATCGTGCTACCTAGTCCATTTTCCATGGTGCACTTTTCGATCAATGAGCTAGGATTGTATCAATCCCTCGCTCTTTCGATCACTTCATCTTGCCCTGAACAGCAAGGTTGTTCTCGAGCTCAATATCATATCGGTGGTTTGTGATTTTCCGAATATCTTCTCGGATGTATCACTAGGTTGTCCCCTGACCGTTATGTTGAGTTCGTGATCAAGTTGGTTTCCAGTAAACCACCCCTTCTCCAAGGCTCTGTGTTGGTGACGTGGCTTGAGATTGTGTCGGTATTTCCCCAAAGAGGAAGAGATGATGCAGCACAGCGATGGTAAGTATTTCCCTCAGTTATGAAACCAAGGTTATCGAACCAGTTGGAGGATCACCACCACCCAATAAGCAGCACCTGCACAGAAATAACAAATACTTGCAACCTGACGCGAAAGAGAGGTTGTCAATCTCTCTACGGTAAAAATATAGATTAGGTAGTGATATATAGGAGAGATAGATCTCTCAAGAACACAAAATAAAAAGGGCAAACAAAAAGTGCAGCAATATATTTTTCGATTTTTGGTTTTCTAGATCTGAAAACAAAGAGGCAAAAAGATAGATCGGAAAGCAATATGTTGGAAAACTAGACCCAGGGGCCGTAGGATTCACTAGTTGCTTCTCTCATGAGTATAGCACACGGTGGGTGAACAAATTACTGTTGGGCAATTGATAGAAGATCAAATAATCATGACGATATCCAAGGCGATGATCATTATATAGGCATCACGTCCAAGATAAGTAGGCCGACTCATGCCTGCATCTACCACTATTACTCCACACATCGACCGCTATCCAGCATGCATCTAGTGTATTAAGTTCATGGAAAAACGGAGTAATGCAATAAGAACGATGACATGATGTAGACAAGATCTATTCATGTAGGAATAGACCCCATCTTGTTATCCTTAATGGCAACGATACATGTGTGCCTTGCTGCCCCTTCTGTCATTGGGAAAGGAGACCGCAAGATCAAACCCATCACAGAGCACCTCTTCCCATGGCAAGAAAAATCGATCTAGTTGGCCTAACTAAACCAAAGATTCGGAGAAGAAATACGAGGCTATAAGTAATCATGCATATAAAGATCAAAGAAGATTCAAATAATATTCATGGATATAAACTGATCATGAACTCAAAATTCATCGGATCCCAACAAACACACCGCAAAAGTTTACATCAAATAGATCTCCAAGAGACCATTGTATTGAGAATCATAAGAGAGAGAGGAAGCCATCTAGCTACTGCCTACGGACCCGTAGGTATATGGTGGACTACTCACGCATCATCGTAGAAGCACCTATGAAGAAGATGAACCCCTCCGTGATGGTGCTTAGATCGGATCTCGAGGTTCTGGAACTTGCGGTGGCTGGAACTGTGTTTCGTTGACTCCCCTAAGGTTTTCTGAATATTTGGGAATTTATAGGCGTCGGCAACCTGGTGGGTTGTGGCCTCCACAGCCCACCTCTCTAGCTCTTCTTTGGCCCACTGGGTGTCTTCTGGTCCAAAAAAATCTCCAAAAACTTTCTTCGCGATTGGACTCCGTTTGGTACTGATATTCTGCGAAGTAAAAAACAAGCAAAAACAGCAAGTGGCACTTTGGCACTATGTGAATAGGTTAGTCCCAAAAAATGATATAAAGTTGTTATAAAATGATTGTAAAATATCCAAGAATGATAATATAACAGCATGGAACAAGCAAAAATTATAGATACGTTGGAGACGTATCAGTTGGATACCCTTGAACTAATTGGTTAAGCTAAACATCAACTTGGAGAGTTGGAAGATAAAAGCTTTGCGTGACTTAGTTCTTCCCAAAAGGATGTCTCGTGTGTGTGTGTCGAAGATAGATGATACCTTCCTTGGTTGGTCCTTGTGATCAATTGATGCATCTATTGTCTTGCCCAATTTTTGATTTGAGTGTGGGCTATCGTCAAGTCAAACTCAGAACCAAAAGATCTTTGTAATGTTGTACTTACCAGTGGATATTTCCTCGAGCATGCACCACTATATCTTTTGGTCTGACCAATGTTACTATATTGCCCACATGATTGTGGAATTTCCATCTATATGGATATTTCAATAAAATGTGGTTGAGTCCATCGGCACCATTTTCATTTGTTCCATGATTCATGTTGGACATTAAGCTAGTGTTGGAAAATTTGTAGGCGATATCTTCATGTCTCGTACATGAAGCATATGTTTGGTTTAAGAAGTGACTTACTCTTAGTTCACGTGCATATGGTGCAAGTTGTTGCTGTGAACTTGAGAAAGGTCGTTTTGTTTCTTTGGAATCATCCCAAGTTAGTCACGCCGTGTGAAGTATTCTATGGTTTGTTAGACTGGTCATCTTCATTCCATATGGAATCCCTAGCACACCAAGCCACTGATTGACTTGTTTAAGGAAAATAAGTTAGGTGTTATTCCTGAAGAGCTCAGACGGACGTACACAAGGCTTCGTTACCTCCAATGATGGTTCCATCTAGAACTCGGTAGTGTTTTGTTGCAAGTTATCCATATGACCAAAATTGTCTTGGACACTGTGTTCATGTGGGTCTTGCAATCCAGCTCATGTTTTGGAGTTGGCTTCCGCAGTTCATCTCCCGAGAATCCCGCAACACCATCTCATTGATTTGCATTGCAAACTTCCTTTTCAGACATGCTGAGTCTGAAACATCTTATCACCAACCAGATCTGAATCTCAGGCAGACATGATGGTTGTAACATTTTCCAAGAATTATAATATTGGTCTCAATGTATCCCGGTAAGGTGATGTCATGGCTAACACACCTAGACGGAAGACCTATTGTTATAATATCTTATATCAGCAACCTTAGCCACTTCCCCATGAGAATCACATACGACTTATTCCGGAAGTCATTCCTCATGAACTCTTTGAGATCCCAAAGTCCGGCCTTTACTTGATGTTCTAGATACCAAGCATTACTTATAATTGGGTTACGCTATTTCATCAAGGAGAACATTAGAAGCGGAGTGCTAAATGTCTCTTGGTCGATCTTCTAGATTTCGCTTCCTTGGCATAGCTAAGGTGAAATATGAGAAAGTATTGTCTTCCTTTGCGTCTGCATCCTCCATCGTTATTCATCATGGTAGTATGTTGCGTTGCCAAGCTCCTTGGCATGGACGTTGGTAAAACTTTGATGAATATGGAAATGCTCAAGTTCTTGAGAGCACGCTCAGACACTAGGTTATACCCTCGGTATCAAGTGGAATGTGCCTTCCGCTTGCCGAGTTGTTTTATAACCATAGTTTCCATTCCAGACTGAGTATGCCATTCTTTCGAATTCCTTCAAACGATCGTTTGTGAATTGCCTTAACCTGGTATGAAGAGTCTCAATGATCTCTGGATCAAAAGCAATTATTTTTGCCACTTAAGGTAATAACTCTACGAGTCACCTTCCTAAGGTGCCCCGTTATGGTATCATGGCAATTAACTCCTCGCTACTTTGAAAACATGCACCATCTTCTTTAAGCGCGGAATCGTTGCCTACCAATTTGAACCTTCGTCATCTGCCTTGTTTCCTCCCCCTCGATGTGTGTTTTGTGTCTCTCCTCAGGAGACGTTCTCATGTATCATTCTATGAGTTAATCATGAGTTGCTCGATCTTCAAGGAGATCGATTCTTGTAGAGTTTTCCATTCCTTATCGTTGTGTTGGGTGAAGCTTCCAAAGCAAAGATGCCAAGATCATCATGATGCAATGAATCAACATATTCGAGAAGGGAAATTGGATTGTTGATATTGTGTGAGTTTGTGTCCCCTATGTCCTCTTACCCTACGCCTGAATCACGGGACGAGATTCTTGTTTAGTGGGGGTGAGATTTCCCCTCTCTATCTTGTTGTGTTGAATTGAGTTTTCCCTTTGAGGTTTCGTTATTACCGGATTAAATACTTTTATGGATTTGGGAGCACTTGATCTATGTCTTGGCACTCAACTCGCGGATTCCCGAGGTGACATTGGGGTAATCTATGCATAGGGGTTGATGCACGTTTTCGTCCTACTTTCTCCGGGAGAAATTTTGGGGCACTCTTTGAGGTTCTTTGTGTTGGATTGAGTATTATGAATCTGAAATTGTTTGATGTGTATCGTATAATTAACTCATGGATACTTGTGGTGACATTGGAGTATCTAGGTGACATTAGAGTTGGTTGATGCATATCATATGGTGTTATTTTAGTACGAACTCTTAGATAGATCGATCGGAAAGGATAACTTGGTGTTATTTTAGTATGAACTCTTGGATAGAACGATCGAAAAGGATAACTTTAAGGTGGTTTCGTAGCCTACAAACAATTTCTTCTTATGTTCTCCGCTAGATAAGAACTTTGGAGTGATTCTTCGTTGCACGTTGAGGGATGGTTATGTGATCCAATTATATTAGCATTGTTGAGATATTGCGTTAGCGAAAGTACGGACCCTAGGCCTTATTTACAAGCATTTATACACCGTTTTTCTCGCTGTTTTACACTTGCTACCTTTCTATTTTTATATTTTCAGATTACAAAAACCTATATCTATCATCCATATTGCACTTGTATCACCATCTCTTTGCCGAACTAGTGCACCTATACAATTTGCCATTGTATTGGGTGTGTTGGGGACACAAGAGATTTCTTGTATTTGATTGCAGGGTTGTTTGAGAGAGACCATCTTTATCCTACACCTCCCATGGATTGATAAACCTTAGGTCATCCACTTGAGGGAAAATTGCTACTGTCCTACAAAACTCTGCGCTTGGAGGCCCAACACGAGTCTACAAGAATAAAGTTGCATAGTAGACATCAAGCTCTTTTCTGGCGCCGTTGCCGGGGAGGTGAGTTCTTGAAGGTATATCTTTAGATCTTGCAATTAAATATTTTAGTTTCTTGTTTTTCACTAGTTTGGTTTTATATAAGAAAACTACAAAAAAATGGAGTTTAGGTTGCATCATTTGTATCGTCTTTATAATGTCTTTCGTGAAAATAAGGATTCAGAAAATTGTGCTCAGTTGGTAGAGGAAGAAATTATCAAAATACTTAATGATAATTTCTTGAATGATGAGCATATTTGCAATGTTTCTAGTATGAATTCTCTGAATATCCATGATGCTAATTATATGCAAAGCCACAAGCTTGGGGATGCTATGTTTGATGAAGATATTATTTTTAGTCCCCCAAGTTTTGATGAGCAAATTTATTATGATGATGGCATGCCTCCTATCTATGATGATTATGATGATGACATGTATGCTATAAAGAGTGATAGTAACGATGAAACTTTTCAACATGATTTTAATATTGAATGTGGTTATGTCAATCAAGTGTCTCATGATAGTTATTTTGTTGAGTTTGCTCCCACTACCATGAATGAAAAGGACTTTGCTTATGTGGAGAGTAATAAATTTTCTATGGTTGTAGATCATGAAAAGAATGCTTTATGTGATAGTTGTATTGTTGAATTCCTTCATGATGCTACTGAAATTTATTATGAGGGAGGAACATATGCTTCTAGGAATTGAAATAATATTAAGTTGCCTCTCTATGTGTTCAAAGTTTTGAAGTTATGCTTGTTTTGCTTTCCTATGCTAGTTGATTCTTGTTCCCATAAATTGTTTGCTCACAAAATCCCTATGCATAGGAAGTGGGTTAGACTTAAATGTGATTGTCATGAGATTCATGATGCTCTTTTGCATGTTTTAATTATTATTCCTATGTGAGCATCATGAAAATCATCATGCCTAGCTAAAAGGCATTAAAGAAAAGCGCTTGTTGGGAGACAACCCAACACTTTTACTTTCTGTTTTTGAGTGTTCACATGATTAAGATACTGTATTAATCATGTTTTGTGTCTTTTATTTCAATAAAGTGCCAAGTAATGCCTTTGGGATGACTCATAAGATGAGTAGAATTGATGCTGAACCAAAACACAAACTTTTGACTCCAGTACAGGAATTTTCATTTTTTTACTGGAGCATAATAATGATCTGAAATTTTTACACAGTGTTGATATACAAATTCTTCAGGTTGTCCTAATGTTTCAGAATTTTTAGAGACATGGAAGTATGGTTACACTACAGATCTTGACAGACTGTTCTGTTTTTGATAGATTCTGTTTTGCATGCATAGTTTGCTTGTTTTAGTGTTCACATAGCTTATATTCGGTGATATAAATTATGGGAATGATAGAATACAGTAGTTATTATGTGAGAAAATTATGAATCTTGTCTTGACAGTACCTAAGTGAATGATCTTTATTTATTATACTAACCCATCTCACGAAGTTCCATTAAGTTTTGTGTGATTGAAGTTTTCAAGTTTTGGGTGAGACATCGATATGAGGAGAATAAGGAGTGAAAAGAACCTAAGATTTATGATGCCCAAGGAACCCCCAAGGTAATATCCAAGGAAGACTCAAGCGCCTAAGCTTGGGGATGCCCAGGAAGGCATCCCCTCTTTTGTCTTCAACACTATCGGTATATCTCACTTATAGCTATATTTTTATTCGTCACATAATATGTGTTTTGCTTGGAGCATCATTTTATTTTGTTGTTCTCTGTTATATGATATTTATAATCTTGTTTTTCAATAAAAAGTTCCAAGAATTGCCTTAAGATGCCTCCATTGTATGTTTTGATGTCTGCTGTGTAAAAACAGAAACTTTTGCTGTAGTGTTTGAATTTTCATATTTTACTGGAACGTGTAAAGTTTCTGCAATTTTTACACATTATTTTCATATAAATTATTTAGGATGTCCTAAATTTTCATAATTTTTTGAGTTACAGAAGTACACTGGTTTAATAGATTGCTACAGACTGTTCTGTTTGAACAGATTGTTGTCATAGTTTTGTTATCTACTTATCCTATAGTTTCCATAGCCTATATTGGTAGATATAAATTGTGGAAACGATAGTAAACAGTAGATGATGTTTGAAAATTATTGTGCAACTTGTCTTGGCAGTACATGAAGTGTTTATTTGTTCTTATGTGTACTAACCTATCTCACGAGTTCTTTTTTAGTTTTATGTGGATGAAGCTTTTGATACTTAGGTGAAACCGGGATATGAGAGGATTGAACGAGATACAAAAGCTCAAGCTTGGGGATGCCCAAGGCACCCCAAGTAAATATTTCAAGAAGTCTCAAGCATCTAAGCATGGGGATGCTACGCATCCCACCTCTCTTCATCAAACAAATATCGGTTAGTTTCGTGGTTTTGTCACGGCAAGATGTCCTCATGAGAGAACTTAGGTGTGAGGCCATCGCAACTTGGTGGTGGCTTGAGAGGGGTTGGTCGGAATCGAGAGACGCGAGTTTACCCAGGTTCGGCCCCTCCGATGGAGGTAAAAGCCTACGTCCTGCTTTGTGTGTATTGATGATGATAATGATCTCGTTTACAAGGGTGAGGAATCGCTATCTCTAGTCTCGAGGGTTTCTAATCTGTCTATCTCTAATGACTTGAACTTGTCCCTCTTGGGGCGCCTTACCCCTCCTAATATAGGTTGAAGGGGTAGGTTTACATGTAGAGTCCCACTGGGAGTAGGATTAGGACTAGTCTCTCTTGAATCGTAATCCGGGTCTTGTTTTCTTTGTGAGGGAATCCTTCCCCATCTTGGGCCTTCTCTATGAGCCTGCCCATCATAATATGAGTTGGCCCTCTCATGAGCCGCCTTCAGGCCCGTTGGGTCTTTTCATTCGTCTGACCCGCCTGCCAGGTCACCAATGAGCCGCCAAGCTCGGCCGGGTCACCAGTGAGTCGCCAAGTCCCGGCCGGGTCATACTTCAAGGCGGGTTATACGGCAGGGTAATATCCCCGACATTAGCCCCTACGTTAGCTTGAATTTATTCATGGTAAGCTCCTGAAATAAGAATAACAAATATATTAAGGGACTAGCTTGCTCCACCGGCCGACTCAATGAAGCAGCTCCTGAAATATCCGGGTTTCGTCTTCATATTAACGACCCGTCTTCACAAACATCTTGCAGGTCCGTGTCCTTTGCAAAATATTTGGAATAAAACACCCATATGTCGTTGAGTCGACCTCCAATGCTTTGGCCTAAAGATACTTTTGGGAATGAGAAATCCACATGATGTTAAGACGGCTTCCATTGCTTAGGCTTCGATGAAAATATTGGAGATAAGAAAACCATATGAAGTTGAGACGGCTTTCCATTGCTTTGATTGGGAATAGAAAATTGTCCATTGTTAAATCACTTTCAACTTGTGAATCCGGGTTGCTTATATAGACTCTGCCGGGTTATGATCTTTTGATAATACCAGGTCATGATTTGTAGGTGACGCCGGGTCAAACAACTGGACTCCAGCTGATTTGATAAAATTATTGTGAATAAAGAAATCCGTGTGATATTGAGCCGGTCTTTCATTGCTTCAGCTCCATGAAGAAATGAGACCCGTCTTGCTCACAATTGACATATTGAAAGTGTTCTTCTATTTTTATATCCATATTACCTGTAGCCCCCAAGCTCCGAGTTTATCCATGATGACTTGGTGCTTTTCAATAATATCTTTGATTGTGTAGCCCCCAAGTGCCGGGTTGTCTTGCCCGCAGCAGCCTGGGACCTGCAATTGTCTTTATACTTTATAAAACTTCAGCCAGTGTAGCCCCCAAGTGCCGGGTTGTCTTGCCTGCAACAACCTGGGACTTTGAACTTGGTGTTGAATGTTGAGAAATATGGGTTGTCATCTAAGTCGCCAGATATAGACTTAGTGTCTTTTATTCCACATGTGTAGCCCCCAAGGGCTGGCTCATCAGTATGTGATGGGCCGGGTCTTCAATGTAGACCTTATAATCTGTTTGAACAGCTGAATACTGTAGCCCCCAAGTGTCGGGTCGCATTCCTACAGCGACTTGGGACTTTAGAAATTTTTGCTCTGAGCAGTGTAGCCCCCAAGTGCCGGGTCGTTTTGCCTGCAGCGACTCGGGACTAATATGCACTTCTCCTTTGACAAAAAAAACATCATATGATGTAGCCCCCAAGTGCCGGGTCGTATGCCTGTAGCGACTTGGGACTGTGTGAGAATAATATAACTCATCATAATTTGTTGAATGACTCCTTGACCGTGGTTGTAACCCGGTATTTTTTCGAATATCCTGGAATAATACCTTTGTCCTTGAAATGAAAATCCCTGCCCGTGGTTGCGGGGCAACCCAGCAAATATATGTTTGAGAAATCCATAAGTGTTGCAGTTTACTACAGAGCACAAGTTGAAAAAATCCAAGAGCCGGTCAATTAAATGACCCGGCATTATATGAGATAGGGCGGCTCTTCGAGAATAGTCAATTCTTCCGAGCTGGCTTGAAAAACTCCAATCATTTAATACTGGTTATGATAAACCATGATGAAGATCCAGCCATTTTGGCTATCAAAGATCTATTTGTTCCTGGAGAGGTTACGATGTAACCCGGTTAGATGAGCGGTTTGATATGCATGTATGATGCATGATGCAATGCAGGATGATGTATGTATATGATAAAAACAATTAACAGAGAATATATACATGTATATCTCAAATATTTGTAAGTCGGCCTTTAAGGCACAACCAAAAGAGATCAACTCTTGTTCTTATTTTGAAAAAAGTCAAGGTTTTTTGCTTCAAAAAAGCTTGGCATGAATGCCTTTAATCCCCTAAGCCGGCTCTCATGTGACATAAATCCGTCGTTTAAACCTTAACTAGTTCAGGGTCTTAAAAAAGATTGACTGTTAAGAGTACGAACGGGCCACATAGCGGAGAGACTACAGCGGACAGGTGAGTTTATCCTAGCTCTCTATAAGCAGGCTCTCTCGTGACATAAGCCGCCGTTTTAACTTTGACAAGTTCATGGTCTTATTGAAAGATTGACTATCAAGAGTACGGCGGGTCACCTGGCGGAGTAGCAAGTTGCAAACAGGCAGGTTTAACCCATATATGGCATGGAAGCCGGTCAAGAGGGTATGAAAGCTAAACTCATTGAGTTGGAAGCTCCCAAGTGACCTATGATCATGGAAAAGCTCGACCATTGATCATAATATGATGATCCAAAAAATCAGGGCACCCATGTTTGAACGGCGCATCATGGCGGCTCATCCTCTTGGGCAGCTTTTAATTTTTCGCCAATAAAGCAGGGCACCCATGTTTGAACGGTCGCATCATGGCGGCTCGTCCTCCTGGGCAACTTTAAATCTTCCGCCAATAAGGCAGCAGCCCCCGGGACCGGGTTATATTCTCTGCAATGACCCGGGGTTCCAGAATATTTGAGCCCGGTTGAATCTGCCGAGTCATATCAGTGTAGCCCCCAAGTCTTAAGTCGACTCAAGGAGGCGGCTTAAGAGTTATCAAACCTTGGTTGTGGCTTAAGCTGGCATAAAGTTGACGGCTGAACGATGGATTTTTTCCAAACTGAAGACGATGTAGTGAGCTAATGATCTTCGTGACGCTCATCATATGTCTTTGGCAAATATCATGGCCAAATTGAGTGCATATGCCTCTTGACCCATGCTTTGTTTTATTCCCATGTAATCCGTCTCTCCTGGTTCATCCAGGGCCATTTTTCTTTTTCTCTGCCACTAGCTGTGAATTGCCAGCTCAAATTGTAGCTTTTCCAGGGATGTTTCCTTCATGGAAAGCTCTCATGTTTCTTTTGATATGTTGAAGCAGACCGGACCACGCGGGCGACGGCTCGCGCATATTCGTTGGGCGGCTTGAGCGAGCAAGCACGACACCGGTGTGTCAATGTAGACTAGACTGCAGAGACGACGACTCACGAGCGTTCGTTGGGCGGCTTAAATGAGCAGGCGCGGCACCAGCATGTTGATGTAGACCGGACCACAAGGCGGCGGCTCACGAGCATCCATTGGAAGGCTCATACTGGCGGGTGAGCGCGGCCCCGGCATGTTGATGTTGACCGCGGTGTTTTGTAAGCCCGTGTTGACCCATGAATCAGCCGTGGCATTGGAAACCTGCGCGGATGGCGAGTCGGCCATGGCGTTGTAAGCCGGTGCGGACGGCAAGTCGCCCGAGGCATTTTGATATAGCCTAGACCAATAGGGGTGGCGGCTCACGAGCACGCGTCCATCAAGCAGTACAGCATGAATGGACGCTGGCGCGAGATCATGTTGGCACGAGCTCCGTATTCACGGTATAATGCCACTCTCATAATGAATATATGTCCTGCATAAAATTTATTGCAAGAGACAGAGTAATTGTTCTCTGATGAATTAATATGTACTGAAAACAGAAAGGGCAAACAGCACCTGGTATTTTTGTCGGATGAGCGCGAACACTGGTGCGGGCTCAGGTGTTGTTGTTGACTAGTCCGCAAAGACGGCGACTTGCGCGCCTGTCGACCGGACAGTACGACATGGACGGACGTCATCGCATGGACGGACGCTCTTCTTCTGGTTTCAGTGATAATTTTGTATTCTGCAGATGAATTTTGTTGATACTTGTACGGGCTGAGTGAACAAAGTATTGTGCTAGTGCTCGTTGTATACTAGAGGAAGAGTAGTAGTACTGCGTGGGAGTGCCTATCTTCTTAAACATTTGAGCCTTGAGAAAAATGTGAACGAATCTTCTTGAGGTTGGATCCTTTTTGCTTTGAACTTTTTTGCATATAAAATGTAAAGATGGCAGTGGCTTGATGGACTATCATTGCATGTGAGAGACAGCAGTGTTGTGGGCGGCCACCGATATATTTTTTGTTTTGTTGTGACACGCCTGTGCTTTCGTCCGTGCATGCAGGAGACGCTCCCAGCTGCAGCTTGCTCTGCTTTTTGTTGCTGTTTTCTGATTCTTAATGGATGCCATCAGTCAATGTAGTCTTGTAAACGCTGGATGTGGACGTAGCAACTGGACAGGGGACATAAGAAATTGAACTTAGTACTGGTGAATTAGTATATCCTCACGTCACGTGTAGTAGCAAAGCGGTAGCACTTTTCAATTAGACCTCAAAATTTGTGCTGATGTCTCTCTTCATATGGGCAGTAATACTCTTCATGTAATAATTGATCTATCCATTAAATTTCCAAGAGCATGCATGTACACTACTAGGAGAAACCCTACTAGTAGCGCTTGAAAAACCTATAGTAGTAGCGCTGGGTCCAATGCTACTGCTAAGGCGCTACAGCTAAGTTATAGCAGTAGCGCTGGTTGGTACAGTGCTACTGCTAAGTCTGGTTAGCAGTAGCGCTGCACTGACCAGCGCTACTGCTAACTATCTGTATCGCTGCAGAAAGGCAAGCGCTGCTGCTAATCCAGCGCTGCTGCTAGATGGCTTCCAGCGCTGCTGCTAGTATTCCTACTTTCACAGATTCATACCCCCTCTACGTATTTGTGATGTATTTATGCAGGCTCTATACATTAGTTTCATCAGATCATCATAATACATCATTGTCATATAAGAACTCCTCATCATCATCATTTTCGTCCATGAGACATCATATAACAACTTGGTCACTAGTTATAATAACAACAACTCATCATCATCATCATATAGCAACTCCTCATCATCATCATCAACTTGGTCACTAGGTAACTAGTCATATATAATCAGCACTAACTAATTGTTCTTAATACCTAGGACCTACTCCTGCTGCTCTCTCTCAGGTAAAATAGCATAAAACATGTGTAGCACTCCTGCTTCATCATATTGGAGAATGCAGATGAACCTGTCTCCTAATTGTGGGTTGCGCTTCTGATTGCTGCCCCATAGTACTTCTCTGCTGCGATCCTTCACAAATTTGCTCCAGTCTTTGACTATTAAGACTTCCTTGCTTCGAGAAATGATGAATGCACTCATGTGCAATACAGGATATCTTGGCCGTAAGCTAACCATTGTCATGCGACCTTTAGACTCGATCCAACGAGGCACAACACTCATCGGGAGTCCCTGTTGAAGAACATCGTAGTAACATACTTAGCAATGAAGTTTAGCTTAAAAAATAACGTATGCAAAAGATGCACTGAGGACAAATAGTAAAAATCTTACCATCTTTCCTAAATAGATGTGACCGTAGTTTAATACGCACACTAGTGGTCGCACGTTTTGAGTACTAATATCTCGACAGCATCAAGATCCTTAAGCCATGAAACATAATGACCTATCTCCTCGCAGTTTAGTTCAGCCCCGGGACAGTAGTAGGTGCTGTCAACCAAGCGCTGGACATGTTTGCTTGAATGGAAATAAGCTGTCAATAGAAATTAGTTGTCAACTATTTTTAAATAAACAATATAAATTACTTAATAAATATGGTTGAGAAACTCACATAATGGTAGAACTGGAGGCGTCTGCACATCGACCCAGATGTCGATATTACCTTCAATTTCATCTTCCAGACAAATATCAAAGGTGATAAGCATATTAGGCTCAAATGCATAAGCCTTGCATAGTGCTCTCCAACTTTCGCATTCAAAATAGGAGTAGGTGTATGCATTGTACAATTTTACAGCAAAAGTATAACCATGCTCGGTCCTCAAGTGAACTCTCTTTACCTCCATACTTTTTTTAGTACTGAAACCAATCTTATCCAAGACATAAATTCTTGCATGGCAGGGGATACGCTAGTAGAATAGTAAAAAATTAAAATTATAATTTGAAGCAAAAGAAGCAGAAGTCATGCCTAATTACGAAAAAAGACTTATCGTTGTGACTTACTGTATCCACTTCGAAGGTCTCATCCAGCACGATGCTGAAGCGCCTACCATCAACTAGGTGAGGCTTGTCGCACAGGCCGCGCTCGTCTTCGCAGCATTCGCACATAACGAATTTCCTTTCGTCGTCAAACATTTCCTATGTTCATAGTTGAAACATTTAAAATCGATCGAAGGCAACTACCAGGAAACTCAACACACAGATCACTATTACTCAATATGCAACGGGTTGACTTTAGGTCTATCGAGTCTTCCTTCCTAAACTCTTATCTCACGTATATGGTGGACACTCCCTCACCGATTTTTCGACCGTCGATGATGGTCGCTACTCCTCCTTCCCCTAGTGCATAAAAAATATCTAGCACAAGGAGAAGAAGGAGAAGCGACCCCCACGACAACAGTCGACATTCTTCTTCTCTCATATATGGTGGACACTCCCTCACCGATTTTTCGACCGTCGATGATGATCTAGCACAAGGAGAAGAAGGACAAGCGACCATTATACAAGTTCTATATTAAGCACTTACTATAAATAAACTATTTCTATTAAACACTTATTACTAAAAAACAGTAAAAAACTACATTATACAAGAACAGTAAAAAACAGTTTAGGGTTTAGGAGAGATGGAGGGAGGAGGGGGTGGGAGGAGGGAGGAGGAGGAGGGAGGAGAGAGGAGGAGGGGGAGGAGGGCGGTGGGAGGAGGGAGGAGGAGGAATGAGGAGGGGGTGGGAGGAGGGAGGAGAGAGGAGGAGGGCGGTGGGAGGAGGGTTGCCGGCGAAGGGCTTGGCCGGAGGAGGAGGGAGGAGGGAGGTTGAGGGGCGGCCGGTTGGAGAAGTTGGAGAAGATAGGCTTTAGCAGTAGCACTCTTTGGGATAAAGCGCTACTACTAAACGACATATCACTAATCCAGTTAATAATGCATCATCAAATATTAACCAATACATCTCGATATGCCTACTTTCTAGCACAAGTCATGCCAAAATTTCGACATGACC
This sequence comes from Elymus sibiricus, assembly GCA_039707655.1. Classification (NCBI taxonomy): domain Eukaryota; kingdom Viridiplantae; phylum Streptophyta; class Magnoliopsida; order Poales; family Poaceae; genus Elymus; species Elymus sibiricus. The sequence goes on along the minus strand of CM077665.1, from coordinate 225,270,418 downwards.
TTTGCTAAAAAGTGGACATATCGGGCGCCTGAAATTCACCGGAACGGAAATGAATCAACATTCCGGCGAAACATAGGCCACTCGGATCATTTGCATCAATTCACAACCTAACCATAGAATCAATTCACAATTTCATTTTCCTTTTCACATTTTCATTGTCACACTTTCATTTTCATTTTCAATTCACATTTTCATTTTCATTTTCATTTGCACATTTTCATTTTCATTTCCAATTCACATTTTCATTTTCAATTCACATTTTATTTTCAATTCACATTTTCATTTCAAAAAAATCCTATTTCACATTTTCATTTCAAAAAAATACTAAAACTATCCTAACACTAACATCTATCCATCCATCCTAGTTCTAACCCTAGCTAGTTACTAAAACTAAATTCAATGCAATAGGGGAGGGAGGGAGAGGGTCAAAGGAAGAGGGTGGGAGGGAGGGAGGGAGGGATGGATGGAGGGAGGAGGGAGGGAGGGAAGTGGCCGGAGGAGGAGAAGGGGCGGTGGCCGGAGGTGGAGAAGCGGCGGTGGCCGAAGGAAGGAGGGTGAGGGCCGGGGGAGGAGGGTGAGGGCCGGGGGAGGAGGGCGAGATGAGGGTGGGGGCGAGGAGGAGGCTTACCACAATGGAGGAGACGGCGGCGCGGCAACGGGGGCGACGGCATGGCGAGCGAGAGAGAGAGTGTGTGTGCAGGGGAGAGTGAGCAATGCGGGCGAGGGGAAGAGGATAGGGTACATTAGCTGTACCGCTTTTAGTAAAAGCGCGCTACCGATAAGATTTTAGTAGTAGCGCTTTTTTGCGGGGAGCGCTGCTACTACAAATAGTGGCGGCGGGCTCGTCGGGTCCCTCTTATCAGTAGCGCTCTTTATGTTTCCAGCGCTACTGCTAAGTATTTACTTGTAGCGCTTCCATAAGACAGCGCTACTGCTTATTAGCAGCAGCGATTGTTATTTTCCAGCGCTACTAATAGTGTCCTGCCTATAAGGTTTTTCCTAGTAGTGGTACGAGTCCTGCCTTTCTTTTTTGGTCAGCCTCGGGTGCTGCCTCGACTCCTCCATTCGGTTTCATAGTGGGCATAGTTTTCAGTAGAAATTTCAATGAGTGAGCTGGAGACTATAGTTTAGGGCCTATTATGAAGTCCTTCAGCTCCAAGCTTCATAAATTCCATCTGCGGAGTCGTGCCGAACGTTTTAGCTCCTAGAAGCTAACTTCGAGAAGTTGTGGTCCATCGTAGTGTAATAAGCGTGGAGTTACAGAAGCTATGAAATCGCAGCTCCAAAGAATTCTCTAAAACGTGGAGTTGGTTGAAATTACCAAGTATGCCACTGCCAAGTAGAGAAAACGTTTTGTTTAATCTCTCTCCTCCCTTCTTTCCTTCATGAAAGCTGGCTCGTGACTCCTTCCTCGCACAGACTTCGTTTTTTGGGCTGCATGCTTACCGTCTAATTGGGCTACCAGCCCATGGAACCATATCCATCCAGCCCAATATGGCGTTACACAGGTGAGTAGACGCTACTAGCCCAATCTAGAGATGGAGAAGCTGTTTTCGCTTCCGAACGGATGTGGATCGCTGTGTGGAGTGAGAAGCTAGGTTGGGAAGCTGAATTTTTGGAGATGAGAGAGTTGGGAGAAGTTCAGAATAGGCCCTTAGACGAGAATGCCCTGCATCTCTTGATCTGTCCCATGCCCACAACAGCACATCAGGATAGAAAACTAAGTCAATGGACCGAAGAAGAACCTGATCGCGAGCGTCCGGCAAGTAAACACCACCAGCGGGTACGGTTATGTCGGCGGGAGACGGGGAAAAACCAGCAACCTGGGCTATCTTTGCCGAGCGATGACCCGACCTGCTCTGTCCGATAGTACTGATTTCGATGATGCTTGGCGATGATGGCGTCCATTAGCCAGGACACCTCGCGGCTGTGTGCTGCGCGTCCAGACGGCACGCCGTCCGGCCGCTCGTTGTCGTCGCCCACACGTCCAGCTCGTGCTACTCCCCCTGCCGAAGCTGAGCAGACACGTGTATTGAAGCTTGGAGAAGGCAGTCAAAGCGCCGGCCACCATGAGCACGTACTCCAAGTTGTAGAAGGAAGTGGCAGCGCGTCACTGCTTGGCTTTGCTGGCGCATGCCCTTGCGACTTGGTGTCGCAAGCTGCAGAGATGTCGGTCGGGGATGCGACGACGCTGGAGGCCGGCCGTGGACGCGGAGATGCCGGAGACGCCAGCCTCCATCTCATTGAAATTCCACCATCACGGGTCGATTCCGGTTGTATGGTCGCCAGCTCGCTTCTCTGACTATGGTAGAGACTTCCTCCTCCATCCATCGCGCGCTAGCCGGCGCGGTGGCGGCTCTCCACCACTCTTCGCCGACGTGATTTGTTAGCTGGAGAACGGGTCGCATCTGATTTCCTCAGGACTTGAGCATGTAACCCAGCAGCAGCAACTTGCGGAACTCGGCGGATCGGACAGAACGACTGCAGCGGAATTTTTTTGTGTCCGGCTCGATTAAAGCAGAGGCGGTGCGACTCGGTGCAGGGTCGCGAGGATAAGGTGGGGGGAAGCACGTACGCAGTAGCCGCTGCCGGTGACGGCCTGCCCATCGGAATCAGTACGGGGCGAAGTGGGGACTGTGAGGAGGAGAATTCGAGGGACGAGCCAGCTCAAGGCGAGGTGAGGCCAGCCATGGCGGAGTCGAAGGGGCGAGGCGAGGTGAGCAGGCGAGGCCACGGAGGAGGCGGTGACTCGAGGCCACGGTGGAGGAGAGGGCCGGCTTGAGTCGAGCTATGGTGGAAACAGGCGCGGCGACTCGAGGCCACGGCGGCGGAGGCCGAGTCCGTGCCTACATCCGCTTCCGGGTCGTGGACTCTTTTCTTTTCTTTGTTTTTTTCTTGATCCCTTTGATTTCCTCTGTCCATACTACTAGTACGTTGGCTTCAATGAAATTGGCAGATCGCAGGAACCTTCACGGACGATTGCACGAACGGATCTTTGTGCTCTACTCAGCCGTACGTTGCGCATAATTTGATTGGATCTGACACGACAGCCTAATCGGGGATGTTGCCTGCCTATAGCTAGGTGATTCGCTCGCATCCGAACAGAAGTCACGTCGGTCTCGATCAGTACGACGAACGATGAATTTGCCAACGCAACCCAAGGTTGTCCCACGCCGGGTCTTCTTCATCTGATCAATTTGCGATCTTCTCGATCCCTGAAGAGCTCCCTTCAAGAACACAATACCACCGTCCGCCGCCACACGGTGGGCGCCAACTATCGTGGTTTTGTCACGGCAAGATGTCCTCATGAGAAAACTTAGGTGTGAGGCCATCGCAACTAGGTGGCGGCTTGAGAGGGGTTGGTCGGAATCGAGAGACGCGAGTTTACCCAGGTTCGGCCCCTCCAATGGAGGTAAAAGCCTACGTCCTGCTTTGTGTGTATTGATGATGATGATGATCTCGATTACAAGGGTGTGGAATCGCTACCTCTAGTCTCGAGGGTTTCTAATCTGTCTATCTCTAATGACTTGAACTTGTCCCTCTTGGGGCGCCTTACCCTTCCTTATATAGGTTGAAGGGGTAGGTTTACATGTAGAGTCCCACTGGGAGTAGGATTAGGACTAGTCTCTCTTGAATCCTAATCCGGGTCTTGTTTCCTTTGAGAGGGAATCCTTCCTCATCTTGGGCCTTCTCTGTGACCCGGCCCATCATAATATGAGTCGGCCCTCTCATGAGCCGCCTTCTGGCCCGTTGGGTCTTGTCGTTCGTCTGACCCGCCTTTGGGGTCACCAATGAGCTGCCGAGCTCGGCCGGGTCACCAGTGAGTCGCCAAGTCCCGGCCGGGTCATACTTCAAGGCGGGTTACACCGCGGGGTAATATCCCCGACAGTTAGCCAATGTTGAGCCTAAATTTTTATTTGTCCACGTGATATGTGCTATTCTTGGAATGAATTTTTATTTAGTTTGCTGTTTGAATAAAATACTCAGATCTGAATATCTTTATTGAGAGAGAGAGTCCTCACATAGCTACTTAATTTTTTGACTACTCATCGATCTTCGCTTATATCTTTTTAGAGTAGTTTGATGTTTACTATTGTGCTTCACTTATATCCTATGAGTAAATTGTTGAATGAATTGAATACCATGAAGTTGAAATTATATGTTCATATCATGCCTAGTAGTAGCTTCACATTGGGTTTAGAAAGTGAAATCTTTTGAAGCTTGATAATCACAATATTGGTCATACAAGCAATTCATGAATGATTAGTATAAGGAAGAGAACTTTCACATACAAATATATTATCTTGGACATCTTCTATGATTGTGAATACCCATTAATTATTTTCAAACTTTAGGAAATTAGTTGAAGTTGGACAAGGAAGACAACGTAATGAGTTATGGTTGTGTATATTTGCATAGAAGTTATATTGTTATGGATCCTCCAACATGTGGTGTTTGCTTAGGATCTTTTGCTAGCCAAAAATTCGTACTAAGTAGAGATACTACATGTGCATCCAAAAACCCTTAAACCCAGTTTCTTGCCATGAGTGTCCACCATACCTACCTATGGATTGAATAAGATCCTTCAAGTAAGTTGTCATCGGTGCAAAAAAGCAATACAAATTTCTTCGAAATGTGTTTGATCATTTAGTGTAAGAGAAAATTGAGCGTTGTGCGAACTTGTGATGGCAAAGTAATAAAAGCGACGGACTGCATAATAAAGGTTGCTATCATAAGGGGCAATATAACATGGCGTTCTTTTGCATTAAGGGATTGTGCATACAAAACCAAAAAGCGCATGACAACCTCTGCTTCCCTCTGCGAAGGGCCTATCTTTTACCTTTCAATATTTACTTTTATGCAAGAGTCAATAGTATGCGTTCTCATTTCAACCTCAATTATTCTCTAGTTGGCAAGCATCATGTGGTGGGGAAAGATCTAGGCACATATGGCCAGTCAAATATATTTGATCATGACTTATTATTGTTGACAATTATCTCTATGATAAATGAGTTGGGAGGCGAAACATTGAGCCCCTATCTTTCTCTGTGTTTGATGGATGTCATTTGTTCTAAAAATATGCTTTGAGTACTAGAGATCTGTCACGCCCAAGATGCGATCGTATCCTTATTTTGCCATGAGGGTCTCGACAGGGATAGAAGCGCATATCATCGTTTTGCAAGAATGGATATCATTACAAGTACATGTAAAGAAGAGATGAGTATATGGAATTGGCTTACACTCGCCACAAGCTACATCAATATCACATCAATACAACAACATATCCAAACATCATACAGAAGAGCAGGGTCCGACTACGGACGAAAATAAACGATAAAATGACATCCATCCTTGCTACCCCAGGCTGCCGCCTGGAACCCATCCTATGATCGATGAAGAAGAAGAAGAAGAAGAAGAAGAACTCCAAATCAAACAAAGCATCGCTCTCACGTCATAGCATCGCATTACCTGTACCTGCAACTGTTGTTGTAGTAATCTGTGAGCCACAGGGACTCAGCAATCTCATTTCCAAGGGTATCAAGACTATTAAAGCTTAATGGGTGAGGTATGGTTAAGTGGTGAGGCTGCAGCAAGCGACTAAGCAATCTATTTGAGTGGCTAACTTACGAGTACAAGAATAAAGGGGGATCATCGTCGCATAAACGGTCGTGAACTATTAATGATCTCTAAGAGATCCTGAACACCTACTTACATCAAACATAACCCCACCGTGTTCTCTCTCGGATAAGGACTCACGAGAAGAGATAGTCACGGTTACGCATACGGTTGGTGTATTTTATTTGAGTTTACTTCAAGTTCGCTATGACCGGGTGTTAAACAAAGTTTCCATGTTGCCACGAAACTGCGGGCACGGCTTTCCAAAAGATTTAACCCTGCAGGGGTGCTCCAACTCATCCATCACAAATTAACAACACGCCGTGGGAATAACCTCGACCACGAATCTCATGATCTTCCTAGGCAATTCCACTGGAAAACCGCAACCTCGAGATAGCCCGAAGTATTTTTAGAATTCCTCGCACAAGACGTTCGAGAAAGGTAAAACAAGTCCAGCAAGACCGCCCGGCGTGTCGACGAACCCGATAGGAGCCGCGTATCTCGTTCTCAAGACCCGACCAGATGAGCGCAGCGTACGGTGGCCTGATAGACATCTCCCGAGTTACCCCGAGTTGGCCCCGCACACGACTCTAGTTTGGACCAACACTCATGAGGAGCACTGACCCGGGTTGTTGCTTAATTATCCACGGGTGCCGGAGGGTCCGTATGCAATTTTAGTTGTTATTAGGCAAATGTAGTACCAATGTTGGGCCTTGCCAGACAAGTTTTATCCTAAAACGAAAATCAAGGGGGTCCCCATAACAACCCCGAGCATGTTAGGAGCGCTCAATTATGGAACATAACACCGGTACACAAGTAACTAGGGGCGGCAAGAGTGGAACAAAACACCGAGCAAAAGGCCAAGCCTTCCACCCTTTACCAAGTATATATGTGCATTAAATTAAATAGCAATAATATTGTGATATAACAAAAATATCCATGTTGGCACATCGAACAATTGCACCTGCAACTAGCAACGCTATAAGAAAGGCTGAGCAAGCAGTAACATAGCCAAACAATGTTTGCTGGGATGTGGAGGGGTTAGAGGCTTTTCATGGCAATTTGGGAGGCTTGACATACAAGTGGTAGGTAGCGAGACAGCGATAGAAACGAGACAACTAGCATGGCAATGATAGTAATGGTATCCAGGGAAATGATCATCTTGCCTGAGATCCCGCTTGGAAGAAGAACGAATCCGTGGCGCAGGCGATCCGTGAAGGAGACGAACGGGACGTAGTCGAACGAATCCTCACACTCCAAAAGCTTTCGGAACTCTATCGAGAAGAAGCAATCTGGAACAAACAATCAACACACGATACACCACGACATATGCATGACATGATGCTCTTCAAATATGGTGCATGTTATGCATGACATGGCAAGCACAACAATCAACTTCTACACATTAAGTGAAGCTCAATATGCAACGAGTTGCATATTGACGAAACTCCACATTCGAATATTTAGCTCATTCTCGTTTAGGTACACGACAATATTAAATGTTGTTAAACATGGCAAGAGGTGACGCATAAGTAAACTACACATCTAGGCAAGTTTAAATGAGGCCGGAAACAACATATAGCATTTCCGAAACGACCCCATATGTTAATTTCGAAATTGGTCCAGATCTGAACTAATCATGTTTTAAATTTATCAAACAGGAAAATAAAGTGCACAATGCAATTCTACACGTCATTCTAGTCAATATACATATATGGAACATCTCAAACGGAGCTACGGTCTAAAAGATATGACAATCGCAAGATTATATGCCATGAATGCAAAATGCATGAAAATGACAACCACAAACATACCAAATCATGGATGCAGCAAGCTATTATGAAACTACATGAAATTCTAAGCAAGTTTCATATATGGCATGTCCAAAACGGAGCTACGGTTCAACCAAAATCACCAATACAAGTTTTAGTTCAAATCTGCCCAAAACAGCAACATAGCATATTGCACACATGAAAACAACAAAGCTACAAGATTCTAAAATGCACAAACTAAGCATGGGGCAGTAGCATATAACACACACTTCATTTCATCTTCACACATCATACTCAAAAGAGTCATGGAACACATGGTAGGAAGCTCACAACATGGCAACAAAATATAGCAGATTATGACTTAGTGAAAATAACAGTTTTTAGCATAGCAGATTTTCACGAAGGCATATTGGCAGCAGTAAAACTGTATGCTGCAGGTCATATATTGGCATGAAACTTAACAGCATGGTAGTATACATTATGCACTACAATTCAATACATTGTGGCATGGTCTAATTATGCATAGAATCATGGCTAGCATCAACACAATATGGCATTATGAAGAAAACAGATTCTCAGACTTTGTGAAAATTAGAGTAGACATGTGCAGCAGTTTTTAACAGATTGACATATTGAACAACAGAATTAATTATGATGCTAAACCTATTCAAGCAAACTATTGGTACAACATGATAGGCAACAACATGCATAACAAAAGACTCCTTGGTGGCAGCCACAAAAGACTCCTAGATCAATAGCAAATCAGATGGCAACATGGCAACAAAATAACAGTTTTCAGACTTAATATTTTAGCATCTCAAAACAGCACTATTTTATAGCATGTTGGAAACAGAAAAATAACACCTAAACATGCATTTCTATAGCAACCAAAATGACCAGGGCCTAGGACACATGACCAAGGGCATATCTCATGTTTGCAACTATTCCAAAATATGCATGGATTAATTCACACCAAAGAGACAAAAGAGCATCATAGCCAAAATGACATGCACACAAAAATGCTCAAATGACAAAACTAAATGCACGGATAAATTCTATGGAATTTTCTATCCTAAAAACATATATAATATGCATAGGTTCATGTGGGAAAATATGCCACAATTAATTATGCGAGTTAATGGAATCAACCCTTTTGGCAATTATCCATGCAAATTAAATGCAAACATCACATCACACATATTTTTCATGCATGAAAATGCGCTACAATTAATATGAACATTTTTAATATATTGTTGGATTAATTCCAATGCACGGTTAAATAATTATGCGGAATGCAATAAACATGGCGTTTATGCAAAATGATGCAAACAGCAAGCTTAAGTATTTTGACACGGATGAAAATGGCATGTTATTAATCTACACATTTTTCTGAGCATTTTTCATATATAAAACATTTTAATCTGACGTATGGTTATTTAAATATGGGCATTTTAACAACATGCAATTCCCTGCAATTTAAAAAGATGCAATGGGCCAAACAGGGGTGCTGCTTATCTAAACGACGCACAGGCGAGGGATAGGGCTGGGGGCGATGCTCACCATGGGCCAAGGGCCGGCTCGGGCCACGGGCGAAGCTGGCCGATGCGAGGCCGATGGGCAGGCGGCCCACAGGGCCGTCGTGGCCCACGTGGCTGGGCGCCTCGCTCGTTCGCTCGCGCACGAGCTCGAGCAGGGGCAATGGCAATGGCGGCGGCGAATCCAGGGGCGAGGGGCGGCGGCCGGCAGGAGGCTTCGGGGAGGCACAGATCAGGCGGGAACGGGGCGGATCCGGCCGGATCTGAGCAGGGGAGGCCAGATCTGGCCGGCGGCGAGGTGGCAAGGGCTCCGGCGACCTCCATGGCTGCAGCTCCTGCGGGGTAAGAGAGAGCGGGCGAGGTAAGAGAGATAGGCAACTGAGAGGGAGATGGGGGCGGAGCTGCGGTGCTTGCCGGCGGCGGCGGACCAGATCGGCCGGCGGCGAGGTCCGACGGGCGAGGGGCTCGGCGGCAGCTGCTGCTTCCCTGGATCGGGAGCTCCTCTCCCGATCTGGGGAGCTCGGGGGCGGCTGCTGCGGTTCGGGCCGCGGGTGGGCTCGACTCGGGCCTGGCGGGCCGCGGTGGCGGGTGGCTGCAGAGGGTGAGGGGGTCCTGGTTTAAGGCGTCCTAGGGAGGCCGACCTATTTCTTATGGGCCGGACTATATGGGCCGTTTGCCGGGCACTGGATTGATTGAAGACCCAGACTCCAAGAAGGAAGCTTCTAGAATCGTGGCGTATCCTCCATGTTTAAGTAGTGAATAGGCATGTCTATCCCTTCGATGTGTAACCGACCATGTGTAAACCCTAGGTACCCCTAGGCGTCTATATAAGCCGGAGGGTTTTAGGTTGTAGGCCAACAGAACTCATCTAGGGTTTTAGTCATACGATCTCGTGGTAGATCAACTCTGTAATCTCCATATCATCAATATAATCAAGCAGGACGTAGGGTATTACCTCCATAGGAGGGCCCGAACCTGGGTAAAACCCTGTCCCCTTCGTCTCCTGTTACCCTCGATTCTAGTCTCACAGCTCGGGACCCCCTACCCGAGATCTGCCGGTTTTGACACCGACATTGGTGCTTTCATTGAGAGTTCCGCTGTGATCGTCATAGGAATCGATGGCTCGCCTTGTCATCAACGAAGAGGTCCGCAATACGGGCACTTTCGTCCCCGGACAAATCTTCGCTTTCGGCAGCATTGTGCTGCACGCTGATCCGACCGGCCATCTAGGCCGTGTTGGAAGTTTTGCCCCTGATCAGGAGGTTAGATTCGGGAACCTAGAGTTATCCGTAGACTCCCGGGGCGACCTGTTGTTAACCAGGCTCGCGGTCTCGCCTGCCACGCCCGAGGACTCTGAGGCTTTAACCTCAGACCCATCTTTTGGCCCCGCCCACGGGATCTACCCCGACGAGGACCTAACCTTCAGTCCGGACCCGGTCATAGCACCAGACGTCCGGACACTTGTTCCTTCCGAACACTCTCCCCGCACGGACGCATCGGAGGTTAACTCCGGAAGCTCTGAGCTGGCTGATCCAATCGAGCTCTCGATATTCAACGAGGCCCTAGATCAGATCTCGTCGATGAAGATTACCGACGATCCAACTCCGATCTGTTCTCAGATCGGGCTTAATGCGGGTCGGGGCAAATTTTTCGTCCCACCCACCACCCACTTGGTAGCCACTGTCGAAGATTTAACCGACATGTTGGACTACGCATCTGAGGATGCAGATTACATGGATGAGGAGGATCGCCCCCTCACCCCCGTCAACACCGGGCGGTGGACTACCACCTCCACATACGACGTCTACATGGTGGACACTCCGAAGAACGACGGCGACAAGTCGGACGAAGCGCTGTCAAGACGCCGAAAGCTGCATAAACGGTCAAAAGGGAAAAGGGAAGGAGAAGTATCGATGGCACCGGGGGCGGAGATACTCCGGAGGACCCCGGTGTCGGTGTCAAAACTGGCGGATCTCGGGTAGGGGGTCCTGAGCTGTGAGACTTGGATCGATGGTAAAAAGAGACGAAGGGGACAAGGTTTTACCCAGGTTCGGGCCCTCCTATGGAGGTAATACCCTACGTCCTGCTTGATTATATTGATGATACGAGGATTACAGAGTTGATCTACCACGAGAGCAAGTAGCAAAAACCCTAGATGAGATTTGTTGTCCTACAACCTAAAACCCTCCGGCTTATATTGACGCCGGGGGTACCTAGGGTTTACACATAGTCGGTTGCACATTAAAGGGAAAAACATGCCTATCTACTGTCGACATCTTGGAGGACACGCCACGGCTCCTTCAAACTTCCACCTGGGCGACCGGGCCCCTGATCTTCTAATGCTCATCCAGTGGCCCGTATAGTCCGGCCTATGAGAAACAGGTCGGCTATCCGAGGACCCCTTAAACCAGGACTCCCTCAGTAGCCCCCGGACTAGCCTCCAACGCCGAGGTATATTCGGACATTCTTGTATGTCTTCGGCTTGCGAGGCGAGTCCCCCCATCCCTTCTGATTCGGCAACCATCCTATCATCGGCAAAATCCCAAACGTCGCGAGATTGTTGGGTCCACAGTAATAGTGTTTCTTGGACTTCGCGCATCGTGGGGAGACGAGCGGTTCAGTAGCTTTTTACAAAACTACCCCTAACACAAATGAGGCACCGCCCATTTAAACAAACTGAGCCGTGGTCCAAGCCACATCTTCTTCTTCTTTACCGGAAAAAACCTCCAGCGAAAGTTCTCCACCAAAGATGGCGAGCGCCCCCAGTTCCTCCTCGAATCCTTATGGATCCCGTCCGGGGACTGGACTAGCTGCTCCGTGTCGCTTCTTCGACTTCATGACCTCGAGACCCAAGGGTACCTTCCTTCCTCGGATCTGACAACCGTCCGCGCCGGTTTGACGTCATTCAACGGCGAGGCCCTCGCGGAGAATTTCCCCCATCCACGTAAGGGGGAGCATGTATGTTTTGTGCCATTCCTCCTGTGAGGTCTCGGGTTTCCCATTCATCCGTTCCTGAGAGGGTTACTGGTGTTTTATGGGATCCAACTCCACCACCTCACCCCACGGTCTATTCTGCATATCTCGGGCTTCGTCGCCCTTTGCGAGATGTTCCTGGGGTGCGAGGCACACTTCAAGTTGTGGAGAAAATACTTTTGCCTCGTTCCTCGCACTCGAGACAAGACAATTTTTGAGGTCGGTGGAGCCGAAGTATGCCGCATAGCGGGGACAGGGTACCCCGTAGGGACACCGAAGGAATCCGAACTATGGACTTCGGAATGGTTTTATATCGAGGACGTCCCTTTATTCGATCCAGCTCGAAGGGGTCTGCCCAAATACTCCGATGCCCCTTTGAGGAAAAGGTACAATTGGCGCCCGAAGAGCCTCTCCCAAGAGGACAGCGTTGAGGTGCAGCGCTTAGCAGCCCGTGTGAGGATACTAGCCCATCATAAGCTGACCATGATAGACGTCATGGCTGCTGCAATCTCCCGGTGCGTCCAACCCCTCCAACAGAGGATACACCCCTTGTGGTGTTACAACGGGACAAGCGACACTACTCGCTCCCGAAGACTGGGTCCTGCCGATCAAACGGCATTGGCCACCGCACTTGCCGACCTATACAAAGGGGAGCAACAAGATTTCATTCAGGGATCGACCAAGGAGGGATACTCAAGCCATAATCCCATCGAATGGGTGAGCCTTTCAATCCCGTGACCACAATTCGGGTTCTCAATTTGTCCCTTCTTGACCGAAGTCTTTTATCTTTATGTAAACAGGAATGGAGGAGCTTTATCGAGACAGTCAACTGTCCGGCCCCTCAGCCCGAGGACTATTCCTGTGATGATGATCCGGGCTATCATGAAGACCCAGACCTGTCAATCGAACTCGAAGATGGGGTTTTCTACCAAGAGGGCCTTGACGGCTCCATGGTGGCCATTATTGTCGACTACCCTGGATCCTTCCCTTCTCCTGCGACAAGCAAGAAGAAGAAGACATCCCGCAAGAGGCAAGGGTCCTCCACTGACCCCAACGCGCCGGCTCCTACACCGAAGCGCCGTAGATCCGTGCGACACACACCTGCAGCGGCGGCAGCGCCTGGATTGGAAAGCAACAAGGATCCAGCAAATGAGCCGGTCGCGGGGGTGAGTGCGCCTACGAGCTCATCCCAAAGGTATTTCGCTCGATCGGTTGATTTAGTATCATGATTTGATAAAGTCTGACAAGAGACATTTTTGTCAAAATATTCAGGCAAAGGGTTCGGCCGTCACCCGCCGAGGACGTTGCCAGGGCGTCCGACGGTGCTCAAGATTCCAGGCCTTCCGCCCATGCTGATCCTGCTGCGGGAGCCCCCACTGTCAATCCAGCCCCAGCCGATTCTGATGACGCCATATCTATCACCAAATCAGAGGTTGGGAGTGCTATGCATCATCGGCGGTGACGAGAAGCCCTGCGTCATCCGGCCTTTTGAGAACAAGAGTTCGGTGCTCTGCGCACGGCGGATGCACACCTCGGAGCCACCTGAGCTGGGTTCGGGGAGGCTGTGAAATTGATATCGTCCAGCCTGCAGGTAAGTAGTTAATTATTAAAGTCCGAACACTCGTGTAGACTCAGTAGCCCCCGAGCCTTAAATTGGTCGGTACGACCGAATTAAGGATCCCCGTATTAATTTGCTGGTAATGCAGGCCTCTAAGCAACAGTGCGAGCAGCTGGCCAAGGAACTGGAAGCCAGCCGAACACAGGTCGACTCTATGAAGGCCGAGTTGGAGCAAGTGAAGAGCTTTACTCGGGAGGCACACGGTGAGTATATCTATTCTGCTGATCTTTAGTATATCCCCATGCTTACGCAAGGGTACTATGTAGCAGCTGAATCAATAGGGCAATTACAAAAAGATTTGGATGTAGCCCGAGAATCTCAGCAATATGCCGAGTCCCAGCAGGAAGCTGGCTATCGCGTTTTACAACGGCATCTTGAAGAGAAGAACCACCTGAAGGAGGAGAACAGACAGCAAGCCGAACAGATTGAGAGCTTAAAGGCTCAATTGGCCCAGGCCCAAGGAGAAAACCAGAATTTGCAGAGAGGCATGTTTGGTAAGTGTGATTCTAACATCGGAAGGTATCTCTTATGAGTGACGTGTGATACGCATGCCGTGACTCATGTGCAGGTCTACTGTCCGGGCGCCCCGAAGAGGAAATCGGATCCTATCAAGGGAATCTGTTGAAGGAGCTGTCCGCCCTTCATGAGCGGGCTCAGAAGGCCATGAAGAGCATGGTGAAGGCACTATGGCCTGCCGAGCAACCTCCGGAGGGGATGACCGAACTAATCGATCGCTTCAAGGGAGCCCAAGCTAGGTTCGAGCTGTGGAAGACATCGGCTTGTCGGGAGGGAGCACGAGAGGTGTGGGCGATGGTCAAGACCCGCTATACAGGACTTAACCCCAAGCGTATGGCTCAGGTTGGGCTAGTAGGGTCAGATGGACAAGAAGTGCCGCTCCACCTGGTATACGACCAGGTGATGCCCGCCGCCCGTCTCTCACAAGAAGATTGCTCCTTGGACACCATAATCGATAATCTCGATCAACAGCCAGATGTATGATCATATGTAGCTATGTACTTAATAATCGAAGAATTGCTCCGTCTGTGTTGTGAACTTTGTCTTAACCGGCCATCGGCTTCATCCTCCCGCGCTAAGAGCTTGGGAGTGTTCCTTGTAAATTATCACCCTACGGGGAGGGAATTATGTTCGGGAACCAGGCAATCCGGCCATGTGGTACGAACAGACAGAAAGCACACAGGGAGATATGTTATATTACTTCTTAGGGTAAGAAACATCTTCCGAAAAAAATAGTAACCCTATCGATACCTTTCTTCAGGGGTACTACGCAAATCATAGGAAAAAGGCCGTATACTGTTAGTATGCGGCTAAGGGCTTATGCTAGAGAAGAAGCCCGAGTAATGGTCATGGCGACCATAATCTTTATTAGTTGAATCCGTCGTAGCCGATCAATTGTCTACTGAAGATAGCTAGCTTTCGGCTTCACCCGTCTGAGGTACATATCCGGATGACCCGGTCGTAGCAATCGCAGAGGTGCTCCCTTTACCCTCTAGCCGAACTATCGGGAACGTAGAGGGTAAGAACGGGAGCGAGGCAACCCAGCTTGGCAAATTCTTAGTTCGAATTGATGCATATGATGGCGTAAAAAACGACAAGGAAAGTTTGCGCACATAATAAATGTGAATAAGCGCTTTATAATATAAAAACATTGGCTTCGTAAAAGAAGCCCCCGGGTGCTGTGTTCGGTTTTAACACTTGAAGGTGTAGGCCGAAAATCTTAGTACAAGATCGGTTGAGCCGAACATAGAGTTGGGAACGAAGAGAATCAAACCTACGAAAAATCAAGATGGGAGGGAAAGTAGAAAATAAAGAAGAGGAAAAAAGGAAGGGAAAATAAAGGGGAAAGAGTGTGACGACACCGGTTCATCCATAGAAGCGCCGAAGACGAGCTGCGTTCCATGGGTGTGGTTCAAGGTGATTATCCGACGGGTCTCGGAGACGGTAGACCCCTCCCGCGAGTACTTCGTCGATTATGAAGGGGCCCTCCCATTTGGGGTTGAGTTTATGCTTCTGTTTCTCCGGAAGTCGTAAGACGAGCTCACCCACGTTGTACGCCTTTGCCCTGACCTCCCTACTTTGGTAACGTCGAGCCTGCTGTTGGTAAAAAGTGGAGCGAGCCCGAGCTATGTTGCGCTCGCCTTCTAGAGCGTCCAGGTCGTCCTGCCGATCTAACTCGGCTTCCCTTTCCTCGTACATGCGCACTCTTGGCGTGTCGTGAATAATGTCACAGGGGAGGACTACTTCTGCCTCGTAGACCATGAAGAACGGTGTGTATCCCATTGTTCTGTTTGGGGTGGTTCGCAGGCCCCATAGAACGGAGTCGAGCTCCTCGACCCAATGACAGTCGGACTCGTGAAGAGACCGTACCAAACGTGGCTTAATACCGCTCATAATGAGGCCATTTGCTCGTTCGACTTGTCCATTGGTCTGCGGATGATAAACCGATGCGTAGTCGAGCTTAATGCCCATGTTTGCACACCAGTCCTTGACCTCTTGGGCCGTGAAATTGGATCCATTGTCCGTGATTATACTGTGCGGGACACCATAACGGTGTACCACACCGGATATAAAATCTATTACTGGTCCGGACTTTGGCCGATTTAACAGGTTTTGCCTCTATCCATTTGGTGAACTTGTCCACCATGACCAGTAGGTATTTATTCTTCTTGGTCCCCCATTTAAGTGGTCCGACCATATCCAGCCCCCAGACCGCAAAGGGCCAGGTAATCGGAATAGTCCGAATAGCTGTCGGGGGCATATGGCTTTGATTTGCGAAAAGTTGGCACCCCACGCAGTGTTGGACAAGCGACTGGGCGTCCGTCCGAGCTGTGGGCCAGAAAAATCCAGCCCTAAATGCCTTGCTAACTAAGGCTCTTGCTGCGGCGTGGTGACCGCCCATCCCTGCGTGGATTTCGGCCAAGAGTTGCCGACCTTCTTCCTCAGATATGCACCGCTGTAGTATTCCGGTCGTGCTTTTCTTATAGAGCTCACCCTCGTGTACTTTGTAGGCTTTGGATCGCCGAACTATGCACCGCGCCTCCGTCTGATCGTCGGGGAGTTATTTGCGAAGAAGGTAGGCGAGGAAGAGCAGGGTCCATGGTGCGATTACTGCCATGACCTCGTGAGCCGAAGGCGTTTCGTCCATTACGGAACCGCCAATAATCTGATCGTCAGGTTTGTTTATAGGGGGAACAACCTCGTCCGCACTAGTTAGATTGGTGCCCTTATCATCGTCCTGCCAAACCACGGATGGCTTAAAGAGCCGCTCCAGGAAAGTGTTTTTTGGGACGGGGTCGCGTTTAGCCCCCAGGCGAGCCAATATGTCGGCGACTTGGTTGTTGTCTCTAGCGACGTGGTGAAATTCCAGCCCCTCGAACCGTGCGGATATCTTGAGGACAGCGTCTCTGTAAGCCGCCATCTTCGGGTTTTTGGCGTCAAATTCGTCGTTGATTTGGGAGATGGCCAAGTTGGAGTCTCCCCGTACCTCCAGCCGGTGTATGCCCACTGATGTTGCCATCCGAAGACCATGTAATAGTGCTTCGTATTCGGCTGCGTTGTTGGAATCGGCATACATGATCTGCAACACGTATCGGACGTTGTCGCCCGTGGGGGATGTGAGGATAACCCCAGCCCCCAGTCCGGCCAATGTTTAAGAACCATCGAAGTACATTGTCCAGTGGGAGTATGTACTATATTCCCTTGGGAGCTCGGCCTCTGTCCATTCAGCGAGGAAATCTGCCAATACTTGAGACTTGATAGCTCATCTTGGCTTGTAAGCGATTTCAAAGGGAAGGAGCTCAATAGCCCATTTACCTATTCGGCCGGTGGCGTCCCTGTTGTTGATTATTTCATTCAGGGGTACTTCGGATGCCACCGTACCCGAGCACTCTTGAAAGTAGTGCCTGAGTTTCCGTGATGCCATAAATACTGTGTAGGCTATCTTTTGGTAGTGCGGATATCTGGACTTGCACTGCGTTAGTACTTCTGACACATAATAGACCGGTTTCTGTATCTGGAATTTGTGCCCCTCCTCCTCTCGGTCGACGATGAGCACTGCGCTAACGACTTGGTTGGTGGCCGATATGTATAATAACATGGGCTCACCCGCGCCTGGTGCTGTGAGTATGGGGTTACTTGCCAGGAGTATCTTAATTTCTTCTAACGCGACTTTTGCTTCATCGGTCCATTCAAAATTATTGGTCCGTTTCAGCAATTTATAGAGCGGTAAAGCCTTTTCACCGAGACGGGAAATAAAGCGGCTTAGTGCCACCACGCAACCAGCTAACCGCTGGACGTGCTTTAGCTCTGTGGGAATTGCAAGTTCTGATAGGGCGCGGATTTTAGCCGGATTTGCTTCTATTCCTCTAAGGGAAACGATGAATCCGAGCAGTTTACCAGCGGGAACTCCGAATACACATTTCTCCGGATTGAGTCGTATGTCGTACTCGCGTAGTGATAACCCACAAGTATAGGGGATCGCAACAGTTTTCGAGGGTAGAGTATTCAACCCAAATTTATTGATTCGACACAAGGGGAGCCAAAGAATATTCTCGAGTATTAGCAGCTGAGTTGTCAATTCAACCACACCTGAAAGACTTAATATCTGCAGCAAAGTATTTAGTAGCAAAGTAGTATGGAAGTAAAGGTAACGATGGCAAAGTGATAGTAGCAGTGTTGTAGTGATTGTAACAGTAGCAACAGAAAAGTAACTTAGCAAAGATCAATATGCGGAAAGCTCGTAGGCAATGGATCAGCGATGGATAATTATGTCAGATGGCATTCATCATGCAACAGTTATAACATAGGGTGATACAGAACTAGCTCCAATTCATCAATGTAATGTAGGCATGTATTCCATATATAGTCATACGTGCTTATGGAAAAGAACTTGCATGACATCTTTTGTCCTACCCTCCCGAGGCAGCGGGGTCCTAATGGAAACGAAGGGATATTAAGGCCTCCTTTTAATAGAGAACCGGACCAAAGCATTAGCACTTAGTGAATACATGAACTCCTCAAACTACGGTAATCACCAGAAAGAGCCCAGTTAGTGTCACCCTGGGGGATGCAGATCATAACTCGTAATAGGTGTCTACAACTTGCAAGATAGGATCAAGAACACACATATATTCATGAAAACATAATAGGTTCAGATCTGAAATCATGGCACTCGGGCCCTAGTGACAAGCATTAAGCATAGCAAAGTCATAGCATCATCAATCTCAGAACATAGTGGATACTAGGGATCAAACCCTAACCAAACTAACTCGATTACATGGTAAATCTCATCCAACCCATCACTGTCCTGCAAGGCTACGATGGAATTACTCACAAACGGTGGAGAGCATCATGAAATTGGTGCTGAAGGATGGTTGGTGATGACGACGGCGTCGATTTCCCCTCTCTGGAGCCCAAATCAGGCTCCAGATCTGCCCTCCCGAGGAAGAACAGGAGGTGGCGGCGGCTCCGTATCGTAAAACACGATGAACTCTTCTCTCTGATTTTTTCCTCCGTAAATAGGAATATATAGGAGTCGAAACGAGGTCGGAGAAGCCACAAGGGGCCCACAAGCCACAGGGGCGCGCCCTAGGGGGGTGGGCGCGCCCCCCTGGCTTGTGGCCAGGTGGTGGGCCCCCTGCAGTTGATTCTTTCGCCAGTATTTTTTATTAATTCCAAAAATATTCTCCATAAATTTTCAGGTCAATCCGAGAACTTTTATTTCTGCACAAAAATAACACCAAGGCAATTCTGCTGAAAACAGCGTCAGTCTGGGTTAGTTCCATTCAAATCATGCAAATTAGAGTCCAAAACAAGGGCAAAAGAGTTTGGAAAAGTAGATACGTTGGAGACGTATCAACTCCCCCAAGCTTAAACCTTTGCTTGTCCTCAAGCAATTCAGTTGATAAACTGAAAGTGATAAAGAAAAACTTTTACAAACTCTGTTTGATCTTGCTGTTGTAAATATGTCTAACTGATGTGCAGATTTTCAGCAAAGATTGTGAACTAACCACATTCACAATAACATTTAAGTCTCACATTTACTCATATCAATGGCATAATCAACTAGGGAGCAATAATAATAAGTCTCGGATGACAACAATTTTATCAAAACAATCATGATACAATATGACATAATGGTATCTCGCTAGCCCTTTCTGAGACCGCAAAACATAAATGCAGAGCACCTCTGGAGAACAAGGACTGACTAGACATTGCAATTCATGGTAAAAGAGATCCAGTCATACTCATACTCAAAATCAATTAATAGCCAAGCATACAAATGACGGGAGTGCTCTCTAACTGTTGCCTTTTATGAGAGGGTGATGACTCAACAGTAAAATAAAATAGATAGGCCCTTCACAGAGGGAAGCATTGATTTGCAGAGGTGCCAGATCTCGAATTTTTAAAACAGGGATGAATAATAATTTTGAGCGGTATGCTTTCATTGCCAACATAACAACTAAGAGATCTCGATATCTTCCATGCTAGATACATTATAGGCGGTTCCCAAACAGAATAGTAAAGTTTTTACTCCCCGTCCACCAAATCAGTCACACTCCACGGCGGGCCGAATCCACGGGTACCGTCCATACAAACACAATCTTGGGGGAGTTTTGTTTATTATATATTGATTTGAATTTTGAGCGTGGGACTGGGCATCCCGAATACCAGCCACTTTCTCGTGAATGATAGTGAATAAACACATCTCGTGAGAATAACCCACCTAGCATGGAAGATACTGACAGCCCCCAGTCACTACATGAGCGATATGGGCATACGAAACGGAATATTTATTTGAAGGTTTGGAGAGTGGCACATGCAAATTTACTTGGAACGGCAGGTAAATACCGCATATAGGTATGTATAGTGGACTCATATGGAACAACTTTGGGTTTATGGAGATGGATGCACAAGCAGTATTCCCGCTTAGTACAAGTGAAGGCTAGCAGAAGACTGGGAAGCGACCAACTAGAGAGCGACAACAGTCATAAACATGCTTTGAGATTAACCAACATTGAATGCAAGCATGAGTAGGATATAAATCACCATGAACATAAACATCGTGGAGGCTATGTTGGTTTTGTTTCAACAACATGCGTGAACATGTGCCAAGTCAAGCCACTCGAATCATTCAGAGGAGGATACCATTCTATCATACTACATCACAACCATTTTAATATGCATGTTGGCACTCAAAACAAACCATTATTAACTCTCAGCTAATTAAGCATGGCATGAGTAACTATAATCTCTAATTGTCATTGCAAACATGTTCAACCCATAATGAGCTGAATCCCGGACGATGAGCTAATCATATTTACAAAAACAAAATAGGTCAAGTTCATACCAGCTTTTCTCCATCTCAATCATTTCATCATATATCGTCATTATTGCCTTTCACTTGCACGACCGAACGGTGTGAATAATAATAAGAGTGCACGTGCATTGGACTAAGCTGGAATCTGTAAGCAACAACTCAAAGGAGAAGGCAAGGTAATATGGGCTCTCTGATAGATAAACAATAATGCATATGAGAGCCACTAGATATGTCATCGTGGTCTTCTCCTTACGACCCAAAGAAGAATGGAAAACTATTTACACGGGAAAGCTCCCAACAAGCAAAAGAAGAATGAGAAATCTTTTTGGGTTTTCTTTTAATACTACAACTAAACAAACTAGAAGGTAAAGCTAGAACTAATTTTTTTGGATTTTCTCAAGGTCAAGAAGAAAGCAAAAAGAAGAAAAAGAACTACCATGGATGGTACAATGAAAAAGTATGAACACCGACAACTGGAATGAGTGTGTGAACATGAATGTAATGTCGGTGAGAAATACGTACTCCCCCAAGCTTAGGCTTTTGGCCTAAGTTGGTCTAGGGCCACGGCTGGAAATAACCCTCGCCTGGATACTCCGGAGGATACTGAGGGTTCCACTGATTAGCGACCTCCTGTGGCTCCCACTGAAAAACTGGAGCCTGATATGGATCAAGGGCTGGTACCGGCTCAGGTGCTGGGGGTTGCGACAAGCCCCAATAGCGGTAGATCTCACCGGGCATAATAGTGTACCTGCATGAATGGATATCGAACAAAGACGAAACAGGCAGAGTAATAATCTCACAAGTACCCTGACTAAATACTAGGTTGTAAAGCAGCCTTTTATCATTATCTTTCTTAATAAAATCATGTGCTACCATACTATCATAATCTAAATGTCTTGTAGGAAGCAGCATTTCATCTTTCTCGTCAAGCCTAATAGGTATCTCAAAGTGTTTTAGCTAAATGAGACGCATAGATGCCTCCGAATATAGGGCCCTTCGAATGGTTTAAGTTCAACCGTTGAGCCACTATAGTGCCCAGACTGAAAGTTCTATCAGCAAGTAAAGCGTGGCACAGAATAGCGAGGTCGGGGGCACTAAGGCTTCCACTCTCACTGCGACCGACTAAATATCTCCCCGCAAATAGTGAATAATAGCGTAAAACAGGAAAATGTACACTAGCCGCTCTTTCCTTTGACAACCCTCTCTCTTCCCCTACAGTGATTGCGGCAATAAAATCCTCCATGTCTCTAGGACGTGGTTCACTGATGCTGCCCTCATGAGGTATTTTGCAAACATTGCAAAAATCGTAAAGCGACAATTCCTTAGGTACATCATATAAATGAAATTCTACCATGGGAGGATTCTTCCTAGGATAAAAATGGAAATTTTGCACGAAAGTATTAGTAAGTAGGAGATACTGTTCACACTTATCGTTGAGGAAGTCGGTGATGCCTGCATTTTCTGCTAGATAATAAAAATCTTCATAAATTCCGGCCGCCCTCAGGAATGCTTCACTTGGCCATTCACATGGACGAACCTCCGCGGTACGAGGGATATTGTATTTAGGCTTCTCACTTTCTTTTTCTTTAAAACCCCTGCTCGAAGAGCCTCTTAACAATCTCCTCATCATCTCTTTTGCTGAAAATTAATTCTGAAATTTTTAGTGACTCTAATTAAAACTCAACAAAACTCATAGCAACTACTCCCACAAGTGCCTAGAAGCTATATCCTGCATCAAAACTACTTGGGACCATACAAATTTGACATGCAAGCTCAAGAACAAAGTCACCACAGCAGCAAAAATTTGCAATATATAAAGCACTAGAACAAAAACTAATTGGACCATTGGAGTAGTCACATACCGATGAGCAATCCCCTAAAACAGTTTTGCAAATGGAGCTTTGAGCAAAGAGATCGAAAATGGCAGCAAAATGAGCTAGAACACGGGTTTGAGCAATGGTGGGATTTTTTCTAGGCGAAGACGAAGTGGATGGTGGCTGGAACAAGTGAGGGGGCCCCACGTGGGACCCACAAGCCAGGGGGCGCGCCCTGCAGGCTTGTGGCCCAGTGGTGCAGCCCCCTGATACATACTCAGTGCCAAAAATTCTTAAATATTCCAGAAAAATTCATACTAAAATTTCAGGGCATTCTGAGGACTTTTATTGTCAGGTCATTTTTCTATTGCACGGATAAAACGGAAAACAGGAAAATAATAGCATTTTTACTAAATTGAAACTAAGGAACAGGGAATAAAAGTTGGGTACAGAAGGTTGTGCCTTCTAAATTCATCCATCTCATGCTCCTCAAAAAGAATCCATCAATAAGGTTGATCAAGTCTTATTGACAAACCTTTTTCGAATGACATGAAACCGGAGAATTTTCGAATAACACTAGGTTACCTCAATGGGGATATGCATGTCCACAACAATAAGTATATCATATTTCTTTTTGGCAGTCGGAAGAGGGAATTCAAAGCCTCCAATAATAATCGTTGAAACCTTTTCAATTGAATTGATACTATGAGCTTGAGGTTGTTTCTTCGGAAAGTGTACCGTATGCTCATTACCATTAACATGAAAAGTGACATTGCCCTTGTTGCAATCAATAACAGCCCCTGCAGTATTCAAAAAGGGTCTACCAAGGATAATCGACATACTGTCGTCCTCGGGAATATCAAGAATAATAAAGTCCGTTAAGATAGTAACATTCACAACCACAACAGGCACATCCTCGCAAATACCGATGGGTAAAGCAGTTGATTTATCAGCCATTTGCAAAGAGATTTCAGTAGGTGTCAACTTATTCAAATCAAGTCTACGATATAAAGAGAAAGGCATAACACTAACACCAGCTCCAAGATCACATAAAGCAGTTTTAACATAATTTCCTTTAATAGAGCATGGTATAGTAGGTACCCCGGGATCTCCTAGTTTCTTTGGTGTTCCACCCTTAAAAGTATAATTAGCAAGCATGGTGGAAATCTCAGCTTCCGGTATCTTTCTTTTATTTGTCACAATATCTTTCATATACTTAGCATAAGGAGACATTTTCAGAATATCAGTCAAACGCATACGCAAAAAGACAGGTCTAAGCATTTCAACAAAGCGCTCAAAATCTTCATCATCATTTTTCTTGGATGGCTTAGGAGGAAAGGGCATGGGTTTTTGAACCCATGGTTCTCTTTCTCTACCATGCTTCCTAGCAATAAAGTCTCTTTTATCATATCTCTTATTCTTAGGTTGTGGGTTATCAAGATCAACAACAGGTTCAATCTCCACATCATTATCATTACTAGGTTGAGCATCAACATGAACATCATCATTAATATTATCACTAGGCTCATGTTCATCACCAGATTGTGTCTCAGCATCAGAGATAGAAATATCATTTGGATTCTCAGGTGTATCAATAACAGGTTCACTAGCAGCATGCAAAGTCCTATCGTCATTCTTTTTCCTACTCTTACTGGGACGACTAGGTGCATCAGTATTAACTCTCTGAGAATCTTGCTCAATTCTCTTAGGATGGCTCTCGAGATACAAAGGTTCCTGAGTCATTCTACCACCTCTAATCACAACTTTAACAGCATGATCATTGTTCTTATTATTCATTTCATTAAGCAAATCATTTTGAGCCTTAAGTACTTGTTCTACTTGGGTAGTTACCATGGAAGCATGTTTACTAATAAGATTAAGATCATTGACAGTTCTACTCAAATAATCACCCAAGCGATCAAGCATGTAAGCATTATGTTTCAATTGTCTACTAACATGAGCATTGAAATTTTCTTGCTTCACAACGAAATTATCAAATTCATCCAAGCATTGGCTAGCAGACTTATTATAAGGAATATCTCCTTGATCAAATCTACGGAGAGAATTTACCTCTACTACCTGTGTCGGGTTATCAAGACCATGTATTTCTTCAATAGGTGGTATGTTCTTAACATCTTCAGCTTTAATACCTTTTTCTTTCATAGATTTCTTTGCCTCTTGCATATCTTCAGGACTGAGAAATAGAATACCTCTTTTCTTCGGAGTTGGCTTTGGAGGTGGTTCGGGAATAGTCCAATCATTATCATTGCTCAATATATTATTCAGTAGTAGTTCAGCTTGTTCCACAGTTCGTTCCCTGAAAACACAGCCAGCACAACTATCTAGGTGGTCCGTAGAAGCATCGGTTAGTCCATTATAAAAGATATCAAGTATTTCGTTTTTCTTGAGAGGATGATCGGGCAAAGCATTAAGTAATTGGAGAAGCCTCCCTCAAGCTTGTGGGAGACTCACTTCTTCAATTTGCACAAAGTTAAATATTTCCTGCAAGGCAGCTTGTTTCTTATGGGCAGGAAAATATTTTTCAGAGAAGTAATATATCATATCCTGGGGACTACGCACACAACCAGGAGCAAGAGAATTAAACCATATCTTAGCATCACCCTTTAATGAAAAAGGAAACAACTTAAGAATATAGTAATAGCGAATTTTTTCCTCATGAGTAAATAGGGTGGCTATATCATTCAATTTAGTAAGATGTGCCACAACAGTTTCAGATTCATAACCATGGAAGGATCAGATTCAACCAAAGTAATTAACTCAGGATCGACAGAGAATTCATAATCTTTATTAGTAACAAAGATAGGTGAAGTAGCAAACTTAGGATCATATTGCATTCTAACATTCAAAGATTTTTCTTTCCACTTGCATAGCAATTTCTTAAGATCATCTCTATCCTTACAAGCAAGAAAGTCCCTAGCTACCTCTCCTTCCATAACATAACCTTCAGGGATATCAGGCAATTCATATCTAGGAGCGCTAGGTCTGGCAGGTGTATCATAGTGTTCAGTTTCAATAATTTCATCAGATTCAGAGATATCATCAGTTTCAGCATTCACTCTACCAATTTGTTCATCAAGAAATTCACCCAGTGGCACAGTACTATCAAGCAAAGTGTCATCATAAGCATCATGCATATCAGAAGTAGCATCATCAATTACTTGCGACATATCAGAATTACTAGCAGGCGGTGGTGTCGCAAGCTTACTCATAACAGAAGGTGAATCAAGTGCAGAGCTAGATGGCAGTTCCTTACCTGTCCTCGTAGTTGAGGGGTAGATCTTAGTTTTAGCGTCTTTCAGATTCTTCATAGTGATCAACAGATATATTTCCCAAGTGACTCAGAGAATAGAGCTATGCTCCCCGGCAACGGCGCCAGAAAAAGGTCTTGATAACCCACAAGTATAGGGGATCGCAACAGTTTTCGAGGGTAGAGTATTCAACCCAAATTTATTGATTCGACACAAGGGGAGCCAAAGAATATTCTCGAGTATTAGCAGCTGAGTTGTCAATTCAACCACACCTGAAAGACTTAATATCTACAGCAAAGTATTTAGTAGCAAAGTAGTATGGAAGTAACGGTAACGATGGCAAAGTGACAGTAGCAGTGTTGTAGTGATTGTAACAGTAGCAACGGAAAAGTAACTTAGCAAAGATCAATATCCGGAAAGCTCGTAGGCAATGGATCAGCGATGGATAATTATGTCAGATGGCATTCATCATGCAACAGTTATAACATAGGGTGATACAGAACTAGCTCCAATTCATCAATGTAATGTAGGCATGTATTCCATATATAGTCATACGTGCTTATGGAAAAGAACTTGCATGACATCTTTTGTCCTACCTTCCCGTGGCAGCGGGGTCCTAATGGAAACTAAGGGATATTAAGGCCTCCTTTTAATAGAGAACCGGACCAAAGTATTAGCACTTAGTGAATACATGAACTCCTCAAACTACGGTAATCACCGGAAAGAATCCCAGTTATTGTCACCCTGGGGGATGCAGATCATAACTCGTAATAGGTGTCTACCACTTGCAAGATAGGATCAAGAACACACATATATTCATGAAAACATAATAGGTGCAGATCTGAAATCATGGCACTCGGGCCCTAGTGACAAGCATTAAGCATAGCAAAGTCATAGCAACATCAATCTCAGAACATAGTGGACACTAGGGATCAAACCCTAACCAAACTAACTCGATTACATGGTAAATCTCATCCAACCCATCACCGTCCAGCATGCCTACGATGGAATTACTCACGAACGGCGGAGAGCATCATGAAATTGGTGATGAAGGATGGTTGGTGATGGCGACGGCGTCGATTTCCCCTCTCCGGAGCCCAAATCAAGCTCCAGATCTGCCCTCCCGAGGAAGAACAGGAGGTGGCGGCGGCACCGTATCGTAAAACGCGATGAACTCTTCTCTCTGATTTTTTTCTCCGTAAATAGGAATATATTGGAGTGGAAACGAGGTCGGAGGAGCAACAGGGGGCCCACAAGCCACAGGGGCGCGCCCTAGGGAGGTGGGCGCGCCCCCCTGGCTTGTGGCCAGGTGGTGGGCCGCCTGCAGTTGATTCTTTCGCCAGTATTTTTTATTAATTCCAAAAATATTCTCCGTAAATTTTCAGGTCCATCCGAGAACTTTTATTTCTGCACAAAAATAACACCAAGGCAATTCTGCTGAAAACAGCGTCAGTCCGGGTTAGTTCCATTCAAATCATGCAAATTATAGTCCAAAACAAGGGCAAAAGAGTTCGGAAAAGTAGATACGTTGGAGACGTATCATAGATCTTTACAAAGTAGGCGATCTCCTTGCCCTTACAAACTTCTTGGTTCACTCCACAACACGAAGTAGGAGGCTCCCAAGCGACACCTAACCAATCTAGGAGGCACCACCCTCCAAAAGGTAATAGGCTCGGTAATGACGATGAACTCCTTGCTCTTGTGCTTCAAGATGATAGACTCCTCAACACACAATCACTCTCTCACAGATTTGGCTTGGTGGAAGAGATGGGATTTGTGGAAAGCAACTTGGGGAGGCTAGAAATCAATATCCATATGGTTGGAGTGGAAAATCTTGACCTCAACACAAGGGTAGGTGGTTCTCTCTCAGAAAACTGGATGGGGCAAGTATGGAATAGTTCTGAGTGCTTCTCTTTCGAGTAGGTGGTGGTGAAGGGGTATATATAGGCATCCCCAAAAATCCAACCGTTACACACAAAATGACCAACTCGGTGACACCGATGTGTTAATCTCGGTGGTACCGAAGTGACCAAAAGGTGGCAACTTTTGAATCTCGGTGAGACCGATATAGGAAACTCGGTTGCACCGATAAGGTGACCAACGGTCAGATTCCCAATCTCGGTGACGCCGATCCAACAATCTCGGTGGTACCGATATTGTGAATTTGCGTAACAGAAAGTTGGCAACCTAAACTCGGTGGCACCGGTATGGAATCGGTTGCACCGAAGTGGCTAGGGTTTGGCTGAGTCTGTCTGTGGTTGAGAATCGGTGGCACCGGGATGGAAATGTTGGTTGCACCGATGTTGAGTATATGGCTATGGACAGACTTTGGTGGAAGAGTTTGTGGGTGTTTTTGGTGACTATCACTTGTGCACGTATGAGCATTTTGTTCACCAACAAAACCTTACCCCCTTTTAATAGTATTGGCTTTCCTATGGACTCAAAGTGATTTCTCACAAATGTAAAATGTAGAGTCCTCTGCTTGAAGCTTTGCCAACCTATTTCCTTGCATCTTGGGGTATTTCCACAATCTCCACAATCCTTTTGCCAGCCCTTCTCTATGGACTATACCTGAGATACACTAGGTAAAAGTATTAGTCCAAGAGACAATGTATGTTGTCATGAATTATCAAAACCACCAAGGGAGCATGTTGT
This sequence comes from Elymus sibiricus, assembly GCA_039707655.1. Taxonomy (NCBI): domain Eukaryota; kingdom Viridiplantae; phylum Streptophyta; class Magnoliopsida; order Poales; family Poaceae; genus Elymus; species Elymus sibiricus. The sequence goes on along the minus strand of CM077665.1, from coordinate 225,241,830 downwards.
GCTTTCAATCTCCCCCTTTTTGGTAATTGATGACAACATACAATCAAAGTTTCAAATAAAGATATACATGAATATAGTGAAGACTTTGAGAGGCACATGACTTTGATTTGCTCCCCCTAAATGTGTGCAGTCCTTTAAAGGATAGTTGCTTTGGAATGCATGGGGACACAAATAGTAGAAAGGATATAATGAGTCATGTGTATCTTGGCTATATGCATCAAATATATGTGAATGAGATGTATCCTTGTTCAAGACTTCACTCTTGCAAACAATATGTGCAAGAAGCAAGAGATTATCTTGACCAAAGATATGATGCATATACTTACCTTAAGTTCTTGAGCACTCTTGTAGTAGAAATACACTTGAGAAAACAATGTTAGGAAACACAAGAGTATTCTACCAATCAACAAGGCAATAGAACTCAAAAGTACCAAGATATGGAGAACATACAGTAGATAGTATTTCTAAAGATTGATATGTCTCCAAAATCATTTCTTTCTCCCCTTAGATATGACAGTATTAAAACATCCTCTCCCCCTGAATCTCAGCACGTAGATATTGGGATTGGATAGGGTGAGAAAAGTAAACTTCCAACACATCTTAGATAATCCTCCAAATATGTTTTTTTCTCCCCCTACTTTGATATTCTCACCTTATATGAATATTGATATTGGCTCTCCCCCTTGATCATATCTCCCCCTTTGCATAAGCATGTATCTTCCTCTTTAGCATGAAGCTTTGGTATTCTCCCCCTTTGGCATTAATTTCCAAAAAGGTCAAACACAGGAATAGATACAGGGATCATTGATAGGAAGGGATCCTTGAGAACAAGGGTCATTGAATGTAGGGTTCATGGAAATGAAAACTGAGGGAATCATTGAAAATAATTTCTTTTTTATTTTTTTTTAAAGAAGGGATCATCGAAGTAACAAAATCCTCACATCAAATGGCACAAGAGAAACATAGATTTGCAACAGCGATCATAAATAAAAAAAGAAAACAAATCGGTGACTCCGAGACAGATAAATCGGTGGTACCGAGATCTTGTGGTGCAGCTTATCTGCAATGTCGGTAGAATCGAGAAATATGTATCGGTGGCTCCGAGGCTAAAACAGCAAAGGAAGTAAAGGACCAAGTTTCTGTTTTCAATGTGTTGCCAGAAAATTTCAAAGGGAATGTGAAGGTTTTTACAAAGGGATATTAGCTAGAGAAGATTTGAGCAGTTCCAAGAAGTCTTCGCAAAATAGAAAGTGAACCATCTAAAATACTTAACTAGATGATGGGCGGTGACTAGGTCACCTATATTAGAGTACATTGACTAAGGAGTCAAGCAAGAATGCTTGATCATGGGTCATACTCTACGTTAAGCTCAAAATGGGGTTACCATTTATTGATTAAACATTTTAATGTCTTCATATCACTTGAGTTGCTTTAGCTCATGACTTGGAGTAAAGCCTTTTCAAGGATATGAGTGCATACCTTTGAGTGATGTTGATGACGAGGCTTGTAGGTGAACTTGTTAAGGATGCTCAAGGTTGATGAAGATCATCTTGAGTTGGGAGGAATCCTTCTCGTTTTAGTACACTTGTCACCTACAAAGTTTAGTCATGCAAGGAAGAGCAATGGACATATCCATTTGACATGATACCAACTTGAGAATTATAAATATATGTCAAGGATATGATTGAGGTGTCTTCTTCCTTTCATCATCAAGAGGGGTTGTGAATACTTGGTAATGACAAGATTGCTTATGATTGGAGTTGACGGCAATCTTGTGGAATGAAATTCGTCCAAGTACCTACAAAAGATTAGATGCAATACAAGAGAGCATAGAATTCCATGGCACAAGATAACATGTTAGGATCAACATGGAAATATCAAGAAAGCTTATGCCCTTGCATGCAACCGAGTGAGTCTAGCTCAAGTTTGAAGCATCAATGATGTTCAACTCACTCCTCAAGTAACAAAATGTTTTCTCATCAAGTGGCTTAGTAAAGATATCGGCCAATTGCTTGTTAGTGCGAACATGATTAAGATCAATATCTCCTTTGGCAACATGATCACGAATGAAATGATGTCTAACTTGAATATGTTTAGTTCGAGAGTGTTGCACAGGATTATGACCAATTTTAATAGCACTTTCATTGTCACAAAGCAATGGAACATTTCTAACATGGATTCCGTAATCCTTAAGCGTTTGTGTCATCCATAATAATTGTGCACAACAAGATCCAGCAGCAATATATTCAGCTTCGGCAGTAGATAGAGATACCGAGTTTTGTTTCTTGGAGGACCAAGATACAAGAGATCTACCCAAAAATTGACAAGTACCCGAGGTGGATTTTCTATCAACCTTGTCACCAGCATAATCCGAATCGGAATAGCCAACAAGGTTAAAGGAAGATCCTTTGGGATACCAAATGCCAAAGTTTGGTGTTTGTATCAAACATCTCACAATACGTTTCATGGCCAAAAGATGACACTCTTTAGGTGCAGCTTGATATCTAGCACACATGCAAACGCTAAGCATAATATCAGGACAAGAGGCACATAGATATAGTAATGAACCAATCATAGATCGATAAACTTTTTGATCAACCGGTTCATCCTCCTTGGTAAGATCAACATGTCCACTAGTAGGCATAGGGGTTTTCATACCTTTGCACTCTTCTATGTTGAACTTCTTGATCAAGTCCTTGGTATACTTAGTTTGAGATATGAAAGTTCCTTCTTTCGTTTGCTTAATTTGCAAACCAAGAAAGAATTTCAGCTCACACATCATAGACATCTCATACTTCTCGGACATCAACCTTCCAAATCTTTATCTGAATTGTGGGTTAGTAGATCCAAAGATAATATCATCCACATAGATTTGGCACAAAAATAATTCACCATTAACTCTCTTAGTGAATAAGGTTGCGTCAATTTTACCAATCTCAAAACCTTTTTCAATGAGGAACTTCGTTAAGCATTTCTACCAAGCACGAGGGGCTTGCTTAAGACCATAAAGGGCTTTACGAAGCTTGTAGACATGATTAGGTTTCTTAGGATTCACAAAACCAGGTGGTTGCTTAACATAAACCTCTTCTTCAATTTCACCATTTAAAAAGGCACTTTTAATGTCCATTTGATAAAGCGTGATATCATGGTGATTAGCATAAGCAAGAAGAATGCGAATAGCTTCAAGTCTAGCGACGGGGGCGTAGGTCTCACCGTAGTCCATACCTTCGACTTGCGTATATCCTTGGGCTACGAGACGAGCCTTGTTCCGTACGACTTGACCGTCTTCATCTTGCTTGTTCCGAAACACCCATTTGGTTCCGATGATGTTTTGCTCATCCTTGGGCTTCTCCACGAGTGTCCACACTTCGTTCCTTTCGAAGTTGTGAAGCTCTTCATGCATCGCGTTCACCCAATCAGCATCTTCAAGAGCTTGTTCTACCTTCAAGGGCTCAATGCTAGAGATGAAAGAATAATGCTCACAAAAGTTAGCTAGGCAAGTTTTAGAGCGAGTGATTCTCCCTGTTTGTATATCACCAAAGATTTGGTTTAGGGGATGGTTCTTGGTCACTTGTGCTCGAACTCGGGTCAGCTTCCGATTGTTGGATGGTGGAGCTTCTTCTTCAATTTGCACAAAGTTAAATATTTCCTGCAAGGCAGCTTGTTTCTTATGGGCAGGAAAATATTTTTCAGAGAAGTAATATATCATATCCTGGGGACTACGCACACAACCAGGAGCAAGAGAATTAAACCATATCTTAGCATCACCCTTTAATGAGAAAGGAAACAACTTAAGAATATAGTAATAGCGAATTTTTTCCTCATGAGTAAATAGGGTGGCTATATCATTCAATTTAGTAAGATGTGCCACAACAGTTTCAGATTCATAACCATGGAAAGGATCAGATTCAACCAAAGTAATTAACTCAGGATCGACAGAGAATTCATAATCTTTATCAGTAACAAAGATAGGTGAAGTAGCAAACTTAGGATCATATTGCATTCTAGCATTCAAAGATTTTTCTTTCCACTTGCATAGCAATTTCTTAAGATCATCTCTATCCTTACAAGCAAGAAAGTCCCTAGCTACCTCTCCTTCCATAACATAACCTTCAGGGATATCAGGCAATTCATATCTAGGAGCGCTAGGTCTAGCAGGTGTATCATAGTGTTCAGTTTCAATAATTTCATCAGATTCAGAGATATCATCAGTTTCAGCATTCACTCTAGCAATTTGTTCATCAAGAAATTCACCAAGTGGCACAGTATTATCAAGCAAAGTGTCATCATAAGCATCATGCATAGCAGAAGTAGCATCATCAATTACTTGCGACATATCAGAATTACTAGCTGGTGGTGGTGTCGCAAGCTTACTCATAACAGAAGGTGAATCAAGTGCAGAGCTAGATGGCAGTTCCTTACCTGTCCTCGTAGTTGAGGGGTAGATCTTAGTTTTAGCATCTTTCAGATTCTTCATAGTGATCAACAGATATATTTCCCAAGTGACTCCGAGAATAGAGCTATGCTCCCCGGCAACGGCGCCAGAAAAAGGTCTTGATAACCCACAATTATAGGGGATCGCAACAGTTTTCGAGGGTAGGGTATTCAACCCAAATTTATTGATTCGACACAAGGGGAGCCAAAGAATATTCTCGAGTATTAGCAGCTGAGTTGTCAATTCAACCACACCTGAAAGACTTAATATCTGCAGCAAAGTATTTAGTAGCAAAGTAGTATGGAAGTAACGGTAATGATGGCAAAATGACAGTAGCAGTGTTGTAGTGATTGTAACAGTAGCAACGGAAAAGTAACTTAGGAAAGAACAATATGCGGAAAGCTCATAGGCAATGGATCAGCGATGGATAATTATGTCAGATGGCATTCATCATGCAACAGTTATAACATAGGGTGATACAGAACTAGCTCCAATTCATCAATGTAATGTAGGCATGTATTCCATATATAGTCATACGTGCTTATGGAAAAGAACTTGCATGACATCTTTTGTCCTACCCTCCCGTGGTAGCGGGGTCCTAATGGAAATGAAGGGATATTAAGGCCTCCTTTTAATAGAGAACCGGACCAAAGCATTAGCACTTAGTGAATACATGAATTCCTCAAACTACGGTAATCACCGGAAAGAATCCCAGTTATTGTCACCCTGGGGGATGCGGATCATAACTCGTAATAGGTGTCTACAACTTGCAATATAGGATCAAGAACACACATATATTCATGAAAACATAATAGGTTCAGATCTGAAATCATGGCACTCGGGCCCTACTGACAAGCATTAAGCATAGCAAAGTCATAGCAACATCAATCTTAGAACATAGTGGATACTAGGGATCAAACCCTAACCAAACTAACTTGATTACATGGTAAATCTCATCCAACCCATCACCGTCCAGCAAGCCTACGATGGAATTACTCACGAACGGCGGAGAGCATCATGAAATTGGTGATGAAGGATAGTTGGTGATGACGACGGCGTCGATTTCCCCTCTCCGGAGCCCAAATCAGGCTCCAGATCTGCCCTCCCGAGGAAGAACAGGAGGTTGCGGCGGCTCCGTATCGTAAAACACGATGAACTCTTCTCTCTGATTTTTTCCTCCATAAATAGGAATATATAGGAGTGGAAACGAGGTCGGAGGAGCCACGGGGGGCCCACAAGCCACAGGGGCGCGCCCTAGGGGGGTGTGCGCGCCCCCCTGGCTTGTGGCCAGGTGGTGGGCCCCCTGCAGTTGATTCTTTCGCTAGTATTTTTTATTAATTCCAAAAGTATTCTCTGTAAATTTTCAGGTCAATCCGAGAACTTTTATTTCTGCACAAAAATAACACCAAGGCAATTCTGCTGAAAACAACGTCAGTCCGGGTTAGTTCCATTCAAATCATGCAAATTAGAGTCCAAAACAAGGGCAAAAGAGTTTGGAAAAGTAGATACGTTGGAGATGTATCACGTAGCCTGGCAAAGGTTTGCCTTAGGTCGTCGATCAGATGCCTGAGGTGTTTGGTTTTGATTACCGCATCGTCTACGTATGCCTCGCCTGTTTTACCGACTTGTTTTGCGAGACAAGTCTGGATCATGCGCTGGTACGTAGCCCCAACGTTTTTTAGCCCGAAGGGCATGGTGTTGAAGCAGAATGGCCCGTAAGGGGTGATGAATGCTGTTGCCGCTTGATCGGATTCTTTCATTTTAATCTGATGGTATCCGGAATAAGCGTCGAGGAAACACAACGAGTCGTGTCCGGCTGTGGCATCAATAATCTAGTCTATGCGTGGTAGGGGGAAGGGGTCCTTAGGGCAGGCCTTGTTGAGGTCTTTAAAGTCGACACATAGCCACCAAGACTTGTCCTTCTTCGGTACCATAACCAGGTTTGCCAACCATTCGGGGTATTTAATCTCCCGAATGAATCCGGCCTCTAGCAATTTAGCTAGTTCTTCACCCATAGCCTGTCGTTTGGGTTCTGAAAAGCGGTGCAGGGTTTTCTTGACGGGCTTAAAGCCTTTAATGATGTTCAGGCTATGTTCGACCAGCCGCCGTGGGATTCCGGGCATATCAGTGGGGTGCCAGGCGAAGATGTCCCAGTTTTCTCGTAAGAATGTTCGCAGCGCTTCGTCCACTGTGGGATCGAGCTGAGCTCCGATGGACGCTGTCTTGTTGGGGTCCATTGGGTGCACCTGAAATTTGATGACTTCCTTTGCTGGTTTGAAGGACGTGGGCTTGGGCCTTTTACTGAGGATCACGTCATCCCTGTCTACTGTTGGCCGAAGTGCAGTCAACTCTTCTGCAGCAAAGGTTTCAGCTAGAGCCTCGAGGGCAAGCACTGCTGTTTTGTTTTCGGCCCGTAGGGCTATGTTCAGATCACTACTGGATGTGATTACACCGTTTGGTCCTGGCATCTTAAGTTTCATATACCCGTAATGTGGTATAGCCTGGAATTTTGTGAAGGCGTCACGTCCCAACAAGGCGTGGTAGCCGCTGGGGAAGGGCACGATATGGAAGAGTAGTTCTTCGGAGCGGTAGTTGTCGGGCATGTCGAACACTACGTCTAGGGTGATGCGTCCTGAACAGCGTGCCTCCTTCCCTGGGATTATTCCTCGGAAAGTTGTAGTGCTATGCTCGATGCGAGATCGGTCGAACTGCATTTTCTCTAGCGTATCTTCGTAGATTAGATTTAAACCACTGCCGCCGTCCATTAGCACCTTGTGTAATCTGAAGCCATCGATGATGGGGTTCAGGACTAGTGCGGCCGGTGAATGACCGGGAAGAATGACTGGTCGGTCAGTATCTCCGAAGGTAATGGGTATGTCTGCCCATGCACTTGTTGCTGCCACATGATATACCTGTTCGAGTTCTTTAAGAGCTCTTTTCCTTCTGTTCCTCGAAGGGAACATTTCGTAGATCGTCAGGACTTCGGCGTTATATTCTGATGGCGATATAGAGCGCCTGTTCGGCGGTGGTGCCTCAAGAATGGATTCACCGCTCTTCGCGATCTGCCTGACGACCCAGCAAGCTTTAAGGCTGTGAGTCGGGGCTGTGTTCAGCAATACAGAATGTATAGGGCAAGGTCTATCCAGTAGTCCATCTAAGACGGTACTGTCCCCTGGAAGGGGCCTGTTTCTCTTTTTGGCAGGCTCGAGTTTGGCTGGCCGCTTCGGAGGTATCCTTTTCTGCCGATCTCCTCTAGGGTATTCGGTAAAGGTTGGCTCCGAAAACAGCCGCTCGGCTTGCCAAGCGCTTTCCATGGCACAATACTTCTGTACCAAAACTGTCAGCTTGGTGAAGTCACGAATGTGCCGCCGCGCCAGGGCGTTGAGAATTCCTTTGTCATGGCAGTTGCGAATGAAAGTTGCCATTGTCTCTTGATCACTGAGGCCCCGTACTTTTTTTTGGCGAGGAGGAGTCTGGCCCAGTAATGATGAACTGTCTCTCCTGCTAACTGTTTAATGTCCCGTAATTCAGAAGACTTGGGGTCCGCTGCGATGCTTGAGTGAGCGGCTTGGGAGGTGGGTGGGGAAAAATTCGATTCCACGCCACGACGAGAGTTCGGAGTCACGGACTCCGAACTATGTGAGGGTTCGGGGACCAATTCCGGTATGTCTTCGAGACGTACTCCTGAGTCTGGGTTGTAGGCGGGGTCTCGAGGACCGGAGACTGGGGTATAAACCGTTTTTAATTCCGGCCGCTGGGGGGATGAACCCCCAGCCGGACACTCGACGGTGGCGACGAGGTGGGTGACCGTGGGGACACGAATTTCCCTGCTGTCGGGTTTAAGCCCGAGGCGGTCATAGACCGGGATCTGGTCATCGGCCACACGCATGGTCTCCATCCGGTCAAATAACTCGTTGAGAAACGAGGCGATGGTAGGATGGACGTCGCTAAGGCGAGTGGGGTCGATAAGTGTTCCGGAGTCGCGCAAGAGCGGTCTCGGATCCTATTCCACCATGGTAGATCCGGTCACAACGACCGGACTGGGTGGTCCAGAGGAGGTGGGGCCCGATGTCTTCGGCGCCGAGGCGTCGGGATCTGTGGGCTCCTCCATAGGGGTCAAGGGCTTCACCAAGACGAGTTCTCCCTGTGAATTAGCGACGAACTCTAAGGTTCCGAACCTGATTCCTTGATCGGGGGGAAGGTTCCCGATCTGACCTAGGTAGCTGATCGGGCAAACGTGTGACGAGACGTCACCGCTTGCAAGGATCTGACCTGGGGCGTGAATCCCCTGGGTGCAGATCTCATTGCTTATGACTAGGCGAGCCATCGATTCCTTCTGGCGATCACAGCGGAACTCTCAATGAAAGCACCAATGTCGGTGTCAAAACCGGCGGATCTCGGGTAGGGGGTCCCGAGCTGTGAGACTTGGATCGATGGTAACAAGAGACGAAGGGGACAAGGTTTTACCCAGGTTCGGGCCCTCGTATGGAGGTAATACCCTACGTTCTGCTTGATTATATTGATGATACGAGGATTACAGAGTTGATCTACCACGAGATCAAGTAGCAAAAACCCTAGATGAGTTCTGTTGTCCTACAACCTAAAACCCTCCGGCTTATATAGACGCTGGGGGTACCTAGGGTTTACACATAGTCCATTGCATATTAAAGGGAAAAACATGCCTATATACTGTCGACATCTTGGAGGACACGCCACGGCTCCTTCAAACTTCCACCAGGGCGACCGGGCCCCTGATCTTCTAATGCTCATCCAGTGGCCCGTATAGTCCGGCCTATGAGAAACAGGTCGGCTATCCGAGGACCCCTTAAACCAGGACTCCCTCACCCGGCAATCCCGAAATCCCCGAACACCCGTTAGAGGGTCAAGATAGGCCGGAAGACCGGCCCAACCCCGACGATCTCAATGATTCCGAGGACGATAATTACCTCCCCCCTGTCATGGAGGAGAACATCCCGGAAGCCGATGACTTCGCCATCCCTGATAATCCTGAAGATCAGGAGCTGTTCAGGCAGCAGCTTATAGCCACGGCCCAGAGCCTGAAAGCAAAAGAATGGCAGCTTAAAGCCGAGCAGGATGACCTCAACGATCGATGGACGAGAGTCCTCTCAGCTGAGGAAGGCTACGGTACTGGTCTATCGGACCAACCTAAGAGCTATCCGCGTAGAAGGCTGCTACCACAATTCGATGACGAGCTTACTGATATGCCGTCTCCCAAGCATACCCCATACGACAAGCCAGATCGCCCCCCTCGAGGACGAGACAGGACGGATGACAACACCGGCTATAGGCCGACGATACCCCGTCGATGGGGAAAAGAGCCATTAGAGCCCGATGACAGGTTCGACCTGCGACACGACCTGGACTATAGAGCAGGCCGTACACGATCCATCTACGGATCCAGAGGATACTCGCCCGATAAACGGGAAGGGTACCGGCTTTGGCTCGACCGCAATAATGAAGGTCGGGGACAGAACTGGACTAGAGCAGACGCCGATCACCGGCGCGACATAGCTCGGGTCCGTGGTGCTGCCCACGCACTGTGTTTTACGGATGAGGTGATGCGGCATCAGTTCCCGGAAGGGTTTAAACCCGTAAACATAGAATAATACGATGGGACAACTGACCCAACCGTATGGATCGAGGACTTCCTCCTCCACATACACATGGCGCGAGGAGACGACCTCCACGCCATCAAGTACCTACCCCTGAAGCTTAAGGGGCCAGCTCGGCACTGGTTAAATAGCCTCCCCAAAAACTCCATTGGGTATTGGGAGGACCTGGAAGACGCATTCCGATCTAACTTCCAGGGCACTTATGTTCGGCTGCCGGACTCCTCCGACCTGAGCAACGTCGTCCAGAAGCCAGGAGAATCTGCGCGGCTATTCTGGAATCGGTTCTTGACCAAGAAAAACCAGATAGTTGACTGCCTGGACGCCGAAGCAATAGCCTCTTTTAGGCACAATATTCGGGATGAGTGGCTGGCTCGTCAGCTCGGCCAGGATAAACCAAGGACAATGTCCGCTCTCACAGCACTCATGACTCGCTTTTGCGTAGGCGAGGATAACTGGCTAGCAAGACGTAGCCACAACCCCGAAGACCACGGAACCTCGGAAGTTCGGGATGGAAACGGGAAACCAAAGCGTAACAAGAATAAGCGCCGACACAACGCTAGTGATGCCGATGACACGGCCGTTAACGCCGGCTTCCGCAACTCCCGGCCTGGGCAGCGGAAGAAGCCTCCTAAAGGCAATCGTGACGGACCCACCCCGCTGGACAAGATCATGGAGAGGCCTTGCCAGATCCATGGCACTCAAGATAAGCCAGCCAACCATACCAACCGTAATTGTTGGGTATTCAAACAGGCCGCCAATCTCGCATCCGAGGACCAAGGCAAGAGCCCACGCAGCGAGGACGAGGATGAACCCCGTGGTCTGATCGGTGGCGGACAAAAGAAATTCCCCCCAGAGGTGAAAACAGTAAACATGATATACGCCACTCATATACCCAAAAAGGAGTGGAAGCGCGCCCTTCGAGATGTCTACGCCATAGATCCTGTAGCCCCGAAGTATAACCCATGGTCGTCATACCCGATCACCTTCGATCGACGTGATCACCCGACCAGTATCCGTCATGGGGGTTCGGCCGCCCTTGTCCTAGACCCCATCATAGACGGGTATCACCTCACAAAAGTCCTAATGGACGGAGGAAGTAGCCTAAACCTGATTTACTAAGACACGATGAAAAAGATGGGCATAGATCCGTCAAGGATCAAACCCACCAACACTACCTTTAAAGGAGTGATCCCAGGTGTAGAAGCCCGGTGCATGGGCTCCGTGAGCCTGGAAGTAGTGTTCGGCTCGCCCGATAATTTTCAAAGCGAAGACTTGATCTTCGATAGCGTACCTTTCCGCAGCGGCTATCACGCCCTGCTCGGCCGTACAGCGTTCGCTCGCTTTAATGTCGACCCTCACTACGCATACCTCAAGCTCAAGATGTCCGGCCCCAAGGGGGTCATTACCGTTAATGGCAACACGGAACGCTGCCTCCAAACTGAGGAACATGCGTTGGCCCTAGCGACCAAATTCCATTACACTGATGATCGGCAAACGCTGAGACCTGCCGTACAGGCACCCAAGGCTGGGAAGCGAGCTCGGTCTCAATCCAAAGTACCAGAACCTTCTTCTCCCCATAAATAGGGATTCGCCGCCCATCGCACGGCCCTAGAACCGGCAAAGTACGTGCCGAGGAGGCACAACTTCGCGCTCAAAATTCCATGGGCAGCGGTGGGGAAAAAATTATTAAAGGGTTAGTGTTCGGCTAGACCGAACTATCACCATCAACAAGTCTTCGGACACACTACAGGTACCATAAAGTACCTGCTACGGTGTAATGCTCATTCACACTTCGGCGACTTCTCAAGACTTTTTTCCAAAGTACACCCGCCGAACAATACACCCATCGTGGTACACAACTCCTTGGGAGACGCAGGAGCGGACAAGCAACAGGGCATATCGAGGACGTCAGGTCACCTATCGAAGACCCTTGGTACAACCCCTCCTGTAAGGTTTATATTTCATTTTTACATGTAAACAGTTGCATCGGCAATTTGAATAATAAGAGTTGTTGAGTAAAATACAGATGTATCATGCATGATCACTTCGTTGTTTTTGGCGCACTCTCTATTTCCCCTCTCTTCTTCCGAACCTGTTTGGCATACTATACGATGCAATCGGCTAATAGACCGGGGGCTCGAACTAAATAAAATCGCCCTAAGCACAGCTAATTCTGCTTTCGGCGTCTTGGATTTCCGCTTTATATGCATTGGTTCCGAACTATGTCTTGGGTCAATAGTTGGGTTGCCCGGCTCCTGTGCTTGCCCCTTTATGTTCCGCTCGTTCGGCTAAAAGGGCAAAGGGAGAACCGCTGCGATTGTGCTTCCGGCTAGCCTGGTCAAGCACCTCGGCGGAGAAAGCCGAAAACTGACTGTCATGGTATGCGAGAACTGGTCTGCGAATCCGAGCTTAACTAAATCTCGTCAGAGGTTACTCCGTGTCATACGATGGGTTTTGTATTAGTACAAACCATGTGATATAGGCTTTGGCCACGGTTATTCCGAACATCACAAACCCTGGGGGCTAGTCATCAGCCCCCCGCACTCCTTTCTCGCGCCCCTATGGCTAAGTGAAAGCAATAAAGCATTATGGTCCGATTGCCTTGTCCGCCCCACACTACCGCCTTCGGGTACCGATAGCTCGGCTAAGGGTCACAGTGCGTTGGCAGAGACACCCCGCGTAGTATCTACATGGGGGCTGAAGTCGACGACTCGCGGCTTTCAGTTTTAACGGCCATATAGGAGTTATAAAGGATGCAAAAACATGAAAGACATGATAAACCATGCATCTTAAATATAAACACGTTGAAAAGTCTTCGGACATATTACAACACTTTATTCATACACGTTCTCTCTCAAACACTGCGATTCTATGGCCCGAGCACCCTCCATTACTCCGGAGAAGTATAGCTCGGGGCGCCTATGCTCCTTTCCAGGAGGCGGAGGGGCGGTGGCTATCTTCATCGAATCCAGCCCCGGCCAGTGCACCTTGGCCTTCGCGAAGGTCATCCGAGCTCCCTCAATGCAGGAGGACCGCCTTAGTGCGTCGATCCGAGGCGAGGCATCGCTCAGCTTCTGCACCAGGCCGAAGTAGCTGCCCGGCAATGGCTCGTTGGGCCATAGCCGGATACAGAGATCCTTCATGGCCGGCTCCGCCAGCCGATGTAGCTCCATCAGCTGCTTTAGCTGCTCAACAAGGAGAGGAGAGCGCTCGGGGGCTTCAAATTGCGCCCAAAATAGCCGACCTTCATCTCCTTCTCCCCGCGAAGCATAGAATTGGTTCGCGTCCGCGGCACTCTTCTGAGGTCCTAGCAGGCGCCTGAGGAACGCCGTACTTGGGTAAGCAATTTGAACTTGCTATCCCCGAAGACACACTGCATAAAAACGGCTTACCATCCATTATGGCCTTGGCCTAGTTGACTTGCTCTTCGAAAGACCGCCTATCCACCCGCTCCTTCTGGAGATCGGTTTTCAGGGTGGATAGTTCGGCGGCCTGCTCTTTGCCCTTCCGCTCAAGGACCTCGCACTTCTGGCCGGCGTCCTTGAGCTCCTGTTGGAGTTCCTCCACCCGAGCCTCATGCTTATCGCTGGTGGCTCTCAAGGCGGACAGCGCAGTAGCCGCTTCTTTGGCCGCCGCCCTCTCAACCGAAGCCTCCTGCTTCGACTTTTCAAGCTCGGCCTTGAGCTTCTCAATCTCCTTCGCCGAGGCTGCGTAAGCATCAACATATATCAAAAATACTGCGTGGACAGTACGGTGATGAAGAGTTTTGATACTCTAAATTTGGCTTACCTTGCGCCTCGTTGAACCTCTTGTTCAGAGCGTCAAGCTCGTCTTCGGAGCTCTTAAGCTTCCGATTTAGTTCGTCCAGCTCGGCGGCATTAGCAGCCGCCGCCGTCGACGAAGCCTATACAAAACAAAAAATACATCAAGTTATAAGGGTTTAAAGCTTCCGAAATGTCATAAATTCGATCTTGTGTCCGGTCCTTCCACGGGCTAATTAGAACATTCCGAACACATATTGTTTTGTACATAGTTCGGAAAATGGTCTATCATTGACCCCCAGGTAAGTTTTTCCAAACTCACCTTGGGCTCGGGGGCTGCCATGTATATAACCATAACTCAAAAAAAAAAATATTTCACAAAATAGAGCATTACATGGCTTACCTGGAAGCCCGTCAGGAGACCGTTGAAGGCCTCCTTCAGTCCGCTGTCTATGGACTGAATGCTCTGCAATACCGCACCCATAAGGGTGCGATGCTCCCCGGAGATGGAGGCGCTTGACAGAGCCTCCCCCATAGCCGGCCACCCATAGGTCGGTGGCGCCGGTGGGGATCGATTGACCCAATCTCCAACCGGGGATTGAACCGGTGCCTCAGGAGGCAAGGTGCGCTCCGGAGACAGCCTTGGAGGAGACTGGACATCTTCTCGTCCGGTCTCCTCAGTATCCGGGAGGGGCCTCTCCCCCGGGTCTTCGGCGGCCGAGGTATTAGCCTCGACCAAGACGTCATCGCCCCCTCCTCTAGTGTCCAGCTCCAAGGGAGCCTGTTGGGATGACACCTCCGCGGCATCCTTCGCGGCGCCCGGAGGGGAGTGGTGCAATGCAGTCCCGCTCTCCGCTAGCTCAGCGGGCGGGGTCTCCCCATCTGAAGCTTGATCGGTGGGGAGAACACGCGGTGGGCTGCAAGTCAATAGGCATTCACATGTCAATAAACATTCAAAAACTTAGCATTAATAGTTCAGGAGGTCTTCGGATCTTTACCTTCGAGGTGGGGGCTTGACCCTGAGGTTCCTTCGTGGAACCCTCTCGGAGTCCTCGGACTCGGTATCCGAGTCCGAGCTGTCACCGGACAGAGTTGCCTATGTCCGGCATGCTTTCTTCGGGGCGGGAGGATCTACATCCTCCAAAGCGTCCGATGAGGCCGCCCTCTTTCCTACGAGGGGGGAATCGCCTCCCTCCTCGCCCTCACGTTCCTCCTCTTGATTCGAGGAGGTATGGGTTTCTTCGGACACAGCCTCCGGCTGGTCCCTGATGCGCAGGCCTGCTCGGCCTGGTTTCTTCTTCACCTTCTTCTCAGGCGCCTTGTAAGGCGCCACGACGAGCATCTCTAACAGCAGCAAAGACCTGGGGTCTTCAGGCTATGGAGCGGGACACTTGATGCACGTGGCCTTATTCAACCACTCCTGTGGGAGTGATCGGAAAATGCTTAGACTTTCTTTAGGAAGACAGAGCCGATCAAATAAAACTGTGCTATACCTCGGATGGGGGCTTGTCGGCGCTCAAGCCCTTGTCCTCCTTCTTGGCCGGCCACTTCTCCTGCGCTTTGAACAGCGCCTTCCATAGCTTCTCCCGAGTGGTGCGGAAGAGCTAACGGATCATAGGATCATCGTCAGTCTAGTAAGTCCACATCGGAGAGGCTCGGCGCTGGCAGGGGAGGATGCGCCGCCGGAGCATAATCTGGACCACGTTGGTCAGATCGATGTTATCTTTTATCATGGAGGCGATTCCCCTCTGCAGGTCATCCACCTCTATATCCGACCCCCAGTCGAGGCCCTTTCGGACCCAGGAGGTCAATCTGGTCGGGGGGCCGGATCTGAATTCGGCAGGAACAGTTCCGCCCTCCTCCCTTGGCTCGGTGATATAAAACCACTCTTTTTGCCAAGTATTGATGGTGTCAATGAAGGTGTCAGACGGCCATACCGCGCGGGGAAGCTTGCTGATGACCGCCCTGCCGTAGTCTGCCTTTGCGCCTGCGACACACTTCGGCTTGATGTTGAAGATCTTGAGCCATAGTCCGAAGTGTGGTTCGACCCGCAGGAAGGCCTCGCAGACGATGATGAAGGCCGATATATGCATGAATGAGTTCGGCGGGAGGTTGTGGAAGTCGAGGCCATAGAAGAACATAAGGCCCCTCATGAAGGGGTGGAGTGGGAAGCTCAATCCTCGGATGAAGTGAGGAATGAAAACCACCCTCTTGCCTGGTTTGGGGGTGGGGATCACCTGGCCCTCCTCCGCAGCGCGGTGGAAGATGTTGGCGGGGAGGTAGCCGGCGTCCTTGAGGTCCAGGATGTCTTGGTCAGTAACCGTGGAGGCCTCCCACTTGCCGTTGGAACCAGAGCTGGCCATGGCTGAGCTCGGAGGAGGAAGAGTGGAAAACCTAGATCTGGGCTCTAGAAGCTCGGAGGATTGGAGAAGCAGGGATGCAAATGAGGAGTGCGGTTAAAGCCTTGGGGGTTTTCTTCCCCTTTTATTGGGCTTGTTAGCGGTTAGCCTCCCTTCACGGCGCCTTGAATCTCTCCGCTTCCCAAGACGTGCATGCCATTATACACGCGTGATTAAACATATCCCGTGTAAAACGAGACGCGATCTGTGCATTGACGGATCGTGCTGGTGAAAACGGCCTCGAAACACGAATAGAGTCTTTATGACTGGCTCATCGGTCATGGTGGGCCGTGACCTTTCATCTGAAAAGTTGTCAGGGAGCACTATTTACTCCTTGACGTTTGGCCTTCAGGGCCGGTTACTCATGGTGTTCGGACGATCTATGATCGGGAAAACTACACGTCGTTGGAGGCCGAACTAAACTAGGCCGATCGCCATTTGGAGGAAGGAACTCGCCTCGCAAGCCGAAGACTTTAATCACATGAAGCAGCTGGAGCTAGGACCCTTGGCGTTGGAGGCTAGTTCGGGGGCTACTGAGGGAGTCCTGGTTTAAGGGGTCCTCAGGAGGCCGACCTATTTCTTATGGGCCGGACTATATGGGCCATTTGTCGGGCACTGGATTGATTGAAGACCCAGACTCCAGGAAGGAAGCTTCTAGAATCGTGGCGTATCCTCCACGTTTAAGTAGTGAATAGGCATGTTTATCCCTTCGACGTGTAACCGACCATGTGTAAACCCTAGGTATCCCTAGGCGTCTATATAAGCCAGAGGGTTTTAGGTTGTAGGCCAACAGAACTCATCTAGGGTTTTAGTCATACAATCTCGTGGTAGATCAACTCTTTAATCTCCATATCATCAATATAATCAAGCAGGACGTAAGGTATTACCTCCATAGGAGGGCCCAAACCTGGGTAAAACCTTGTCCCCTTTGTCTCATGTTACACTCGATTCTAGTCTCACAGCTCGGGACCCCCTACCCGAGATCCGCCGGTTTTGACACCGACAGAGGGGCGATGTGGCGTGCCCCGACTGGCTGCGGTTGGCGGCTGCGGCGGCGCTGGGTGGTGCTGGCGGCGACAAGTGGCGGAGCCAGGGTTGGGCAGCGCAGAATTTGAGGTGGGAGGTAGGGGAAGGCTACTTTTGGACGTGGGGGTGTCCATATATAGCAATTTTGTCTAGGGTTTGGGTCTAGGGGTGGTTTTTGACCCTCCGATCGCGATCTGACGATCCGGTCAGAGGGGTAGGCCTTAGGTGGGCTGTGGAGAGGGGTTGTGGGCTGAAGGGAGAGGGAGGTTTGCGGCCCGTGACAGGGTTTTAAACAGTGAAGACATCCGATAATTAAACCGATATGGTGCCGCTACGGTCGACCGTTCAGGTATCAAACGGACTCTGATTGCAACGAAATTTGGCAGGCGGTCCACCTACAATATAACACGACCGCATGCCCACTTTCGACCCAATCTGAGAATATTTTTCCACGCGCTTTAAAAGCATTTTTTTAAATGATGTCGCGGGCGCGTGCGTGTGTGGGTTGTCTTGAAACGGTCATCGACGAGAACGGAGAGAACCGGCAACTACGAACGGGTGCAAGTTTTCGAAAACGAATGACGATGTTATGCAGATGATGCGAATGATGCGATGATGAATGCGACAACCAAACGAAACACACGATGACAGCGGAATAAAAGGGGAATCTTCTGGAGCGTCGGTCTCGGGCTGTTACTACTCTCCTCCAGTTACAAGAGATCTTGCCTCGAGATCTTAGAATGAGAATGGGAAGAGGAAGAAAGGAAGAGGTGAAACTAGTTGCTTCTTTGACAAACGAGTGAAACTAATGAATCTTGAAGGTTACTAAGATATGAAGAATGACATGAGAAACAACAAGAATTCAAAAGGAATTTCAGCAACACTTCGGTAGGATTGAGGGGCAAAATTTCATAAGATGGGAGAACTTGAAAAGAGAACACAACACTCCGGTTAAATGGATAAGCAGGGAAGGAACAAGATCTTGCCAAAACGAGATGATGGATCGAAGAGAGCAACATAACAATGCCACCGGAACAAAAGAATAGAAGCTAGATCATTGGATAGAAGAGAATGGAGAAGAAATGACAATTTCTAACACAAATGAATATGAAAAACAACCTTACAAAGAAGGATTGAACGGAGTTGTTGAAAAAACCAACACGAAAGAATAAGCTTGTTATGGACTTATGAAACACATCTCAACATTATGAGGTGACAACAGGCCACTAGCAGAACAACTGCTTTGATTGAGATCAACAAGGAGATGAAAACTTCTATCACCAAGAGGATACATTGAGAACTTGGATCATTGATAAGTACCATGATAGCAACAATCCATAGGAAAAGCTTTAGGTGACATCTAATCCAAGATAACTCTAAGGAAGACAAATGGGTTTAAATATCTCATTCTTGATAACTTCTCTTCGAGACTCCTAATGAATCAAGAATGCTATAACACCATCTCAAAATATAAGAGAATGACTCGCACTCGAAATGCAAGAGAAAGAATCCTTGAGCCTCTCCAACAAGAATCTTGAAGAATACTTCGGGAATGATCTACCTCCTTGACAAACCACCATGAAGAACCTCTGTATCGAAAAGAATGATCACAAGAATGAAGGTTGCAAAATGAACAAGATTGAGGCCTTACAAGGATTTAGATGAAGCTTCGAGACGAGATACTTGATAAAACTTGGAACTCCGTAAAAGAAAGATGAGGACTCTTGAAATCGAGAATTTGATAACATGAACAACTCCAGAAGAAGGATTGAAATCACCTTGATGAAACAGGAATAAGAATTATGTTATGCTTATCCTTCATCAAGTTAAATTGATGACAAGCAACGGATTTAGCATACCACTTATTCTCCTTGAAAGATTGAAGAGAGAATACCATGAACTTGAAGAACTCTTGAACGAGACACCGGTAAGAATTTGGAACGAATGAAGATACTACGAATGAATGTAGATACATGAGAACGACGAGATCATGATCCGCCTAATAGAAAACTTGAACGAAGCACCGGAATAATTGAGAGACGAACGAAGAGACAACAATTGGGAAGAATTTGAGAATGAAAGCTGAAAGCTGAGAACGAAGAAATCTTCAGAAATGATGGCCTTCAGAGGATCGAGAAATGGAACAACTCAGAAATGCTCCGGATAGATATGGAAAGGATTACTCATGACCGAAAACAATTTGAGAGGATAGCATGATGCTGAGATGACAAATCTTCAAAAGAACGGAGAAAGATTTAAGAGAAACTCTTCTTGGTCTTCAAGGCAAAGAATGATGGCGAGAAACACCACCAAGAATTACTGAGACACTCCGGGATAATGAATAAAGAAAGGTTGAGCCAACGATGAAAATGATTTAGAAGCGATCTTCGGGAAGGAATATGACTGATGAAATTCATTCTTACGTCATATTGAAAAGAACTTGAGGACATCTCCGGAAATATTAAAAGAGCCAGGTAAGATCCTGGGAAAAAACCTGTGGGTTATGAGCCCACTCAAAGAGATCACCGTTGAACTTAAAGCTTAGAAAGATATTGCACCGGAACAAAAGAAAACTTGTTGAGGTGAGAACCTCGAAATAATTAGACAGGATTGGAGAGAAACAGGAGTCTTCTAAGATATCTTCAGCACTCCGGGCGGAATAATGAGAGACGAATAGAGAAGAAAGGCTGGGATAAGAATTTCCACATGAAAAGCATTTAACGAATGAAAAGAATATGATGAACACCGAAAGCTTGAATTGAATCCACCGGGAAAGAAAACAAAGATGAAGACTTAGAAATGATGAACTTGAGCACTTGGGATCTTCACATGAATCACCGGATACTATACGGAAGAAAAGATAGCGGAAGCATCACATTAATGGAAAGGCATTGGGATGAGAATTTAACCGATGAAGAAAAAGGGCGCGAGGGTGGGGAAAAACAAAGACAACTTGAAACAGATGAGACGAACTCCGAAAAGAAATATGAGGATTGATCTTGCAAATATTGGAAAGGATTGAATTATCTTGATGAGAAACACACCGGTTAGGAAAGATATGAAATCACCACTTGACATCGAAGCAACTCGAATTACCATACTCCAACAAAACAAAGGATGGGGCTTGAGAATTAAGCCGGAAACAAATACATAACCCATTATGCATTCGTTGGCAGGATAATCCTAGGTAACTACTTGAATTCCCACCTAAGAATTTCCGAAGTCTTTCTTGTTTATGCGATTTGGGTTGCGGACCCAGGAACATACCCAAGGTAATCAACTACAACTGCCCCCGCAACCTTCCACACCATAATCCAAGAAACTCCGCAAACTCGTCTACCTCAGACACTCAAAAACACAATGATACTAAACATGGCAGTACCCTGGACGCTCTCCCCAGTAATGGGTGACTCCAATCTTATCTCGCCACGAAAAGTATTGAAGCAATTTCGAACATCCTCTGTCCTAAGATACTAAGAAAACTGAATGATAACGATGTGCAAAAATCCCTAGGAGCTCTACTCCTCGATAACAGGAGGCACCAAGACAGAATTCCTTCACATCGGCATCATATAGTTTCCAAAATACCCGTGTGATCCTAAAAATAATTTGAGCGAGAAGAGGAGTAGAATTAAAATTTCTAAGACGAATACCTCACCAGAGCATAGAAGAGGAGTAAAAGAAACCTACTCTCCGATATATAACTAGACTCAAAATAGTTTTTCACTAGACTCGACTCGGCCAAATTCGATCAATCAAGGGGGATCCTAGGTCGGTACAGGCTCTGATACCAACTTGTCACGCCCAAGATGCGATCCTATCCTTATTTTGGCATGAGGGCCTCGACAGGGATAGAAGCACATCTCATTGTTTTGCAAGAATGGATATCATTACAATTACATGTAAAGAAGAGATGAGTATATGGAATTGGCTTACACTCTCCACAAGATACATCAATATCACATCAATACAACAACATATCCAAACATCATACAGAAGAGCAGGGTCCGACTACGGACGAAAACAAACGATAAAATGACATCCATCCTTGCTATCCCAGGCTGCCGCCTGGAACCCATCCTATGATCGATGAAGAAGAAGAAGAAGAAGAAGAAGAAGAAGAAGAACTCCAAATCAAACAAAGCATCGCGCTCACGTCATAGCATCGCATTACCTGTACATGCAACTGTTGTTGTAGTAATCTGTGAGCCACAGGGACTCAGCAATCTCATTTCCAAGGGTATCAAGACTATTAAAGCTTAATGGGTGAGGTATGGTTAAGTGGTGAGGCTGCAGTAAGCGACTAAGCAATCTATTTGAGTGGCTAACTTACGAGTACAAGAATAAAGGGGGATCATCGTCGCATAAATGGTCGTGAACTATTAATGATCTCTAAGAGATCCTGGACACCTACTTACGTCAAACATAACCCCACCGTGTTCTCTCTTGGATAAGGACTCACGAGAAGAGACAGTCATGGTTACGCACATGGTTGGTGTATTTTATTTGAGTTTACTTCAAGTTCGCTATGACCGGGTGTTAAACAAAGTTTCCAAGTTGCCACATAATCGCGGGCACGGCTTTCCGAAAGATTTAACCCTGCAGGGGTGCTTCAACTCATCCATCACAAATTAACCACACGCCGCGGGAATAACCTCGACCACGAATCTCGTGATCTTCCTAGGCAATTCCACTGGAAAACCGCAACCTCGAGATAGCCCGAAGTATTTTCGGAATTCCTCGCACAAGACGTTCGAGAAAGGTAAAACAAGTCCAGCAAGACCGCCCGGCATGTCGACGAACCCGATAGGAGCTGCGTATCTCGTTCTCAGGACACGACCAGATGAGCGTAGCGTACGGTGGTCTGATAGACATCTCCCGAGTTGCCCTGGGTTGGCCCCGCACACGACTCTAGTTTGGACCAACACTCATGAGGAGCACTGGCCCGGGTTGTTGATTAATTATCCGCGGGTGCCGGCGGGTCCCTATGCAATTTTATTTGTTATTAGGCAAATGTAGTACCAATGTTGGGCCTTGCCAGACAAGTTTTATCCTAAAACGAAAATCAAGGGGGTCCCCATAACAACCCCGAGCATGTTAGGAGCGCTCAATTATGGAACATAACACCGGTACACAAGTAACTAGGCGCGGCAAGAGTGGAACAAAACACCAAGCAAAAGGCCAAGCCTTCCACCCTTTACCAAGTATATATGTGCATTAAATTAAATAGCAATAATATTGTGATATAACAAAAATATCCATGTTGGCACATGGAACAATTGCACCTGCAACTAGCAACGCTATAAGAAAGGCTGAGCAAGCAGTAACATAACCAAACAATGTTTGCTGGGATGTGGAGGGGTTAGAGGCTTTTCATGGCAATTTGGGAGGCTTGACATACAAGTGGTAGGTATGAGACAGCGACAGAAATAAGACAACTAGCATGGCAATGAGAGTAATGGTATCCAGGGAAATGATCATCTTGCCTGAGATCCCGCTTGGAAGAAGAACGAATCCGTGGAGCAGGTGATCCGTGAAGTAGACGAACGGGACGTAGTCGATTGAATCCTCACACTCCGAACACTTTCAGAACTCTATCGAGAAGAAGCAATCCGGAACAAACAATCAACACACGATACACCACGACATATGCATGACATGATGCTCTTCAAATATGATGCATGTTATGCATGACATGGCAAGCACAACAATCAACTTCTACACATTAAGTGAAGCTCAATATGCAACGAGTTGCATATTGACGAAACTCCACATTCAAATATTTAGTTCATTCTCGTTTAGGTACACGACAATATTAAATGTTGTTAAACATGGCAAGAGGTGAAGCAAGTAAACTACACATCTAGGCAAGTTTAAATGAGGC
Organism: Elymus sibiricus; assembly: GCA_039707655.1. NCBI lineage: Eukaryota > Viridiplantae > Streptophyta > Magnoliopsida > Poales > Poaceae > Elymus > Elymus sibiricus. Next base: position 225,218,692 of record CM077665.1, on the reverse strand, counting down.
CGGAAACAACATATAGCATTTCCGAAACGACCCCATATGTTAATTTCGAAATTGGTCCAGATCTGAACTAATCATGTTTTAAATTTATCAAACAGGAAAATAAAGTGCACAATGCAATTCTACACGTCATTCTAGTCGATTTACATATATGGAACATCTCAAACGGAGCTACGGTCTAAAAGATATGACAATCGCAAGATTATATGCCATGAATGCAAAATGCATGAAAATGACAACCACAAACATACCAAATCATTGATGCAGCAAGCTATTATGAAACTACATGAAATTCTAAGCAAGTTTCATATATGGCATGTCCAAAACGGGGCTACGGTTCAACCACAATCTCCAATACAAGTTTTAGTTCAAATCTGCCCAAAACAGCAACATAGCATATTGCACACATGAAAACAACAAGCTACAAGATTCTAAAATGCACAAACTAAGCATTGGGCAGTAGCATATAACACACACTTCATTTCATCTTCACACATCATACTCAAAAGAGTCATGAAACACATGGTAGGAAGCTCACAACATGGCAACAAAATATAGCAGATTATGACTTAGTGAAAATAGCAGTTTTTAGCATAGCAGATTTTCACGAAGGCATATTGGCAGCAGTAAAACTATATGCTACAGGTCATATATTGGCATGAAACTTAACAGCATGGTAGTATACATGATGCACTACAATTCATTCCATTGTGGCAAGGTCTAATTATGCATCGAATCATGGCTAGCATCAACACAATATGGCATTATGAAGAAAACAGATTCTCAGACTTAGTGAAAATTAGAGTAGACATGTGCAGCAGTTTTTAACAGATTGACATATTGAACAACAGAATTAATTATGATGCTAAACCTATTCATGCAAACTATTGGTACAACATGATAGGCAACAACATGCATAACAAAAGACTCCTTGGTGGAAACCACAAAAGACTCCTAGATCAATAGCAAATCAGATGGCAACATGGCAACAAAATAACAGTTTTCAGACTTAGAAATATTTTAGCATCTAAAAACAGCACTATTTTATAGCATGTTGGAAACAGAAAAATAACACCTAAACATGCATTTCTATAGCAACCAAAATGACCAGGGCCTAGCACACATGACCAAGGGCATATCTCATGTTTGCAACTATTCCAAAATATGCATGGATTAATTCACACCAAAGAGACAAAAGAGCATCATAGCCAAAATGACATGCACACAAAAATACTCAAATGACAAAACTAAATGCACAGATAAATTCTATGGATTTTTCTATCCTGAAAACATATATAATATGCATAGGTTCATGTGGGAAAATATGCCACAATTAATTATGAGAGTTAATTGAATAAACCCTTTTGGCAATTATCCATGCAAATTAAATGCAAACATCTCATCACACATATTAGTCATGCATGAAAATGCGCTACAATTAATATGAACATTTTTAATATATTGTTGGATTAATTCCAATGCACGGTTAAATAATTATGCGCAATGCAGTAAACATGGCATTTATGCTAAATGATGCAAACAGCAAGCTTAAGTATTTTTACATGGATGAAAATGGCATGTTATTAATCTACACATTTTTCTGAGCATTTTTCATATATAAAACATTTTAATCCGACGTACGGTTATTTAAATATGGGCATTTTAACAACATGCAATTCCCTGCAATTTAAAAAGATGCAATGGGCCAAACAGGGGCGCTGCTTATCTAAACGACGCGCAGGCGAGGGATAGGGATGGGGGCGATGCTCACCATGGGCCAAGGGCCGGCTCGGGCCACGGGCGAAGCTGGCCGATGCGAGGCCGATGGGCAGGCGACCCACAGGGGTGTCGTGGCCCATGTGGCTGGGCGCCTCGCTCGTTCGCTCGCGCACGAGCTCGAACAGGGGCAATGGCGGCGGCGAATCCAGGGGCGAGGGGGCGGCGGCCGGCAGGAGGCTTCGGGGAGGCACAGATCAGGCGGGAACGGGGCGGATCCGGTCGGATCTGAGAAGGGGGAGGCCGGATCTGGCAAGCGGCGAGGTGGCAAGGGCCCCGGCGACCTCCATGGCTGCAGCTCCTGCGGGGTAAGAGAGAGCAGGCGAGGTGAAAGAGAGAGAGGTAACCGAGAGGGAGATGGGGGCGGAGCAACGGTGCTTGCCGGCGGCAGTGGAGCAGATCGGCCGGCGGCGAGGTCCGACGGGCGAGGGGCTCGACGGCAGCTGCTGCTTCCCTGGATCGGGAGCTCCTCTCCCGATCTGGGGGGCTCGGGGGCGGCTGCTGCGGTTTGGGCCGCGGGTGGGCTCGACTTGGGCCTGGCGGGCCGCGGCGGCGGGTGGCTGCAGGGGGGTGACGTGGCGTGCCCCGACTGGCTGCGGTTGGCGGCTGCAGCGGCACTGGGTGGTGCTGGCGGCGACAAGTGGCGGAGCTAGGTTTGGGCAGCGCGGAATTTGAGGTGGGAGGTAGGGGAAGGCTACTTTTGGACGTGGGGGTGTCCATATATAGCAATTTTGTCTAGGGTTTGGGTCTAGGGGTGGTTTTCGACCCTCCGATCGCGATCGGACGGTCCGGTCGGAGGGGTAGGCGTTAGGTGGGCTAGTGGGCTGTGGAGAGGGGTTATGGGCTGAAGAGAGAGGGAGGTTTGCGGCCCGTGACAGAATTTTAAACAGTGAAGACATCCGATAATTAAACCGATATGGTGCCGCTATGGTCGACCGTTCGGGTATCAAATGGACTCTGATTGCGACGAAATTTGGCAGGCGGTCCACCTACAATATAACACGACCGCATGCCAACTTTTGACCCAATCTGAGAATATTTTTCCACGCGCTTTAAAAGCATTTTTTAAATGATGTCGCGGGCGCGTGCGTGTGTGGGTGGTCTCGAAACGGTTACCGACGAGAATGGAGAGAACCGGCAACTACTAACGGGTGCAAGTTTTCGAAAACGAATGACAATGTTATGCAGATGATGTGAATGATGCGATGATGAATGCGACAACCAAACGAAACACACGATGACAGCGGAATAAAAGGGGAATCTTCTGGAGCATCGGTTCCGGGCTGCTACAAGATCATAGAAGAATATATGATGATTGAGTATGTGGAGCTCTTACTTAGACTTTGTTGAGAATAAGCTGAATTGCAATTGTTTGGTGACTATGAACATAGGTTTTTAAGTTTCAAGAGAATTCATTGTTTGAACCATAACATGTGAATTGATTGCTACTTTATAATGATGAGTTTTATGAGAAAGAGTTGTTGTTATGATGCTAGGAAAAGTGGTTGAAATTATCATTGATCAAACTTATGCACTATGCTAGCATTCACACTTCCTAAATTATTTCTTTTATCATTTACCTACTCGAGGACGAGTAGGAATTAATCTTGGGGATGCTGATATGTCTCTGACGTATCGATAATTTATGAAGTATTCATGCCATATTCACCTATGTTTACAATAATTTTATATGGTTTTGATGCACTTTACATGATTTATTTAGAACTAACCCGGACTGGCGTTGTTTTCAGCAGAACTACCGTGGTGTTGTTTTTTGTGCAAAAATCAGATTTCTCCAAATGCAACGAAACTTTTTGACGATTTTTTTCGGAACAAAAGAGGCACTAGAATCTTCGTTGGAGGGCCAGAAGAGACACGAGGTGGACACAACCCACCAGGGCGCGCCAGGCCCCTTCGGCGCACCCTGGTGTCTTGTGGTCCACTCGTGGCCCATCTTGGCATGAAACCGACGCCCAAAAATCCTATATATTCAGAAACTCCCAGAAATAACCCTAGATGAGAAGTTCCGCTGCCATAACTCTCAGTATCGACGAAAACCAATCTGGAGGCGTTCCACTACCCTGCCAGAGAGGGTAGATCATCTCCGGTGGCCATCTTCATCATCCTGGCGGAGGCCATGACGAGGAGGGAGTAGTCCACCCTCGGGGATGAGGGTATGTACCAGTAGCTATGTGTTCAATCTCTCTCTCTCGTGTTCTTGAGATGTCACGATCTTCATGTATCACGAGCTTTGTTAATATAGTTGGATCATATGGTGTTTTCCCCTCTCTATCTTGTTGTGATGAATTGAGTTTTCCCTTTGAGATTTCGTTATTATCGGATTGAAAACTTTTATGGATTTGAGAGCACTTGATCTATGTCTTGGCACTCAACTCGCGGATTCCCGAGGTGACATTGGGGTAATCTATGCATAGGGGTTGATGCACGTTTTTGTCCTACTTTCTCCGGAAGAAATCTTGGGGCACTCTTTGAGGTTCTTTGTGTTGGATTGAGTATTATGAATCTGAAATTGTTTGATGTGTATCGTATAATTAACTCATGGATACTTGTGGTGACATTGGAGTATCTAGGTGACATTAGAGTTGGTTGATGCGTATCATATGGTGTTATTTTAGTACGAACTCTTAGATAGATCGATCTGAAAGGATAACTTGGTGTTATTTTAGTACGAACTCTTGGACAGATCGATCAGAAAGGATAACTTTAAGGTGGTTTCATAGCCTACAAACAATTTCTTCTTATGTTCTCCTCTAGATAAGAACTTTGGAGTGATTCTTCGTTGCACGTTGAGGGATGGTTATGTGATCCAATTATATTAGCATTGTTGAGAGATTGCACTAGGGAAAGTACGAACCCTAGGCCTTATTTCCAAGCATTTATACACCATTTTGCTCGCTGTTTTACACTTGCTAGATTGCTGTTTTTATATTTTCAGATTACAAAAACCTATATCTATCATCCATATTGCACTTGTATCACCATCTCTTCGTCGAACTAGTGCACCTATACAATTTGCCATTGTATTGGGTGTGTTGGGGACACAAGAGATTTCTTGTATTTGATTGCAGGGTTGTTTGAGAGAGACCATCTTCATCCTACACCTCCCACGGATTGATAAACCTTAGGTCATCCACTTGAGGGAAAATTGCTACTGTCCTACAAAACTCTGCGCTTGGAGGCCCAACACGAGTCTACAAGAATAAAGTTGCATAGTAGACTTCAGAGCCCAACAGGCCAACAGGGCACACCCATGGGGTTGGTCGCGCCCTATTATCTTGTGGTCCCCTCCTACCTCTCCTGACCTCTTACTCTGGCTTATAAATTCACATGTATTCCAAAGACCCTAAGGGAGCTCCCAAAACACTTTTTCCGTCACCACAAGTCTCTGTTCCATCGCGATCTGATGTGGAACCCTTTTCCGGTGCCCTGTCGGAGGGGGAGTCTATCATGGACGGACTCTACATCATCCTTGCTGCTCCCATGGTGATGTGTGAGTATTCCTCCACAAACCTACGGGTCCGTAGTTAGGACCTAGATGGCTCTCTCTCTATGTTCTTCATTGCCATGATCACTGCGATTCTCGCGGTGATCTATCTTATGTAATCACTCTTTGCGGTGTGTTTGTTGGTATCCGATGAATTGTGGGTTTATGTTCAGATTATTTGATTCTTATTTGCATGATTATTATAGCTTCATAATTCTCTCCGATCTATCGGTTTAGTTTGGCCAACTAGATTGGTTTATCTTCAGTGAGAGAGGTGTGTTGTAGTGGGTTCAATCTAGCGGTTCACTGTATCCCAGTGATATAGTAGGGGACAAGACACGTCTTTGTATTGCTTCCACTAAGGATAAAACGATGGGGTTTATTCATATTAATTGAGTTTACTTTCTCTACATCATGCCATCGTTCTCCAAGGATTACTCTATTTATATGAACTTAATACCTAGAGAGGCAAGCATAGAAGTGCTCTCGAAGTGGAGTAATAGTAGTAGATGCAGGCAGGAGTCGGTCTACTTGTTTATGTATGTGATGCCTATATACCCATGTGCATTGCCGTGAATAAACATTGCATAACTTTACGCTTTTCTATCAATTGCCCAAAAATAATTTGTTTAACCATTGTATGCTTTCTTCGAGAGAGAAGCCTCTAGCGAACACTATGGCCCCCGGGTCTATTCACATATAAATTTACAAACGCTCTTATTATCTTGATGCAATTTATTTGTTTTCCTTTTATTTTGCAATTCACAACTGCTTGCAAGTAACGAGTTCAAGGAGATTGATAACCCTTTTACCCGCGTTGGGTGCAAGTGTTTGCTCTTTTATGTGTAGGCGTTGAAGATGGGAAGTTGTGAGATCCTCCTATTGGTTCGATAACCATGATTCTCACTGAGGGAAATACTTATCTATACTGTGTTGCATCATCCCCTCCTCTTCACGCAAAAACCGAACGCAGGTCACAAGTATCAAGCACCGAGAGCACGAAAATGACATGTACACTACGATGGGCATGGGATGATATCTATGGAAAGAAAAGGACAGGGAGAAGGCGCGGCTCATCTAGTGTTCACTGGACATGAAGGTGTGGTCGGGGGGACGACGGAGACGGTGCGAGGAAGCGTGGAAGTCCGGCGTGTCTTGGGTGTGAGAAGAAGAGGAAGAAGAGGTCGGTTAGGCGACATCCCAGGGTAGTGATGATGCGTGCATCGAGGTAGGAGAGGACGGGGACTTTGGGGACTCTCTCCATTGTGTGAGGGAGGTCGGATGTGATGGCGGAGCCTACCCTGAGCTCGAGCTCAAGCTTGACTGGAGCATGGCGGGCAGAGCGTTAGCGTGGCGCGAGGCGGCTTACCTTAACGGCGGCGAGGTAGGAGAGGGGTAAAATGGGTCGAGGGGAAACCCTAGGGCACCGGGGACAAGTTTTATAGGGCTCTAGGGCGTCGGGCGGCCGTCAAATCGACGAGCTCGTCAACGTGGCACCCTAGATGTGAGCCGTACAGGTAGAAGACAACTTCTGTCGCTGGAGGGGCATGGTGGGCTATAGCCTGGTGGCTGACTGGGCCGAGGAGGAGAGGTGAGCTGCAGGTTAGTCTCCATTTTCCTTTTTCCATTTCATAAAATAGAAAAATACAAATGGACAAGCTAGAGTTTTTGGAAAATATTTAGAGGGGAAACAAAATATTTTTGAAAAGCTGAGAAAACGTCCCATTTAATAAAATTGGTTTGGGTTATTTTAGAGACTCAAATTTTGTGCAAGTTTGAATTTTTAATTCAAACTTAGATAATTCCTTAGCCCAACCAAACCAATTTCAAATGAGCTCAAATTTTGAGGAGGAGGTCCTCGCATGATCTAGGATTATTAGAAAAATGGTGAACATATTTCTGAGACAGGAAAAATGTCAGTTGCAATAATGGCTACAATTGAAAGAAAGGAAGAAGGGGATGGGGTTTGACATATAAGTTGGTTTTGTTGAATAAAAAGATGCAAAAGCGATGGATTTGAATGAAGGATATCACACATGTTGACACCACAAGGAAAGATACCAACAATAAGAATGCAAAGGCAGCACAAGCAAGATGATCACTATGCAAAAGAAACAAAATAATGACAAAGCAATACACACGAAGGTCATGGCATGCAACATAGTTTTTATTAAAATGGTTGAAGAAAACCATGCATTACACTTGGGCTGTTACAACTCTCCCCCACTACAAAGAGATCTCGCCCCGAGGTCTAGGAACGAAAGAAATCAGGATATTCGAAACGGAGAAGGTCCTCACGTTTCCATGTACCTTCACGATCGGAATGATGAGACCACTTCACTTTGAGTAATTTGATAGACTTGTTGAGAGTTTTGTGCTCAGTTTCTTCAAGAATAGCAATGGGATGCTCACGATAGGATAAGTCTTCTTGGAGGTCAATATCTTTAAAGTGAACGGTGCACTTTGGAGTCTTGAAGCATTTGCGGAGGTGAGAGACGTGAAAGACGGCATGCACAGTTGAGAAGTTGGAACAAAGCTCAATTTGGTAGGAAAGATCACCTCTTTTGCCAACTATCTTGAAAGGACTCACAAATCATGGTGCAAGCTTTCCCTTGATACCGAAGCGTTGAGTGGCTTTCATGGGAAGAACACGAAGATAGACATGGTATCCAATTTCGAACATCAAGTCACGATGCTTGCTATCATAATAGCTCATCTAGTGGGATTGCGCAACTTTGAGATTTTCATGAATGACACGACACATATCTTCAGATTCGGAAATCATAGCATTTCCAAGGAATTGACGTTCATCGGTTTTAGACCAATTGAGAGTAGTACGACACTTACTGCCATAGAGAATTTCAAATGGGGCCTTGCCCGAACTTGCTTGGAAACTATTGTTGTAGGAGAACTCGGCAAGCGGGAGACAATCTTCCCACTTCATGTCGAAAGAGATCACACATGCCCTTAGCATATCCTCGAGAATTTGATTGACTCTCTATACTTGGCCACTTGTTTGAGGATGAAAGGCTGTGCTGAAGCGAATCTTGGAACCCATGGCTTTCTGGAAGGAATCCCAAAAGTTGGAAGTGAAGATGCTTCCATGGTCCGAGGTGATCAATTGAGGAATACCGTGCAAGGAAACCACTCTTGAAGTGTACAACTCTCCCAAATGAGCTATTGTGGTTGATTCTTTGACCGGAAGGAATTGGGCGACTTTGGTGAGCTTATCAATGACCACGAAGATGGCATCATTTCCCCTCTTGGACTTGGGAAAATGGGTGACAAAATCCATCTAAATATGATCAAACTTCCACTCACGAATAGAAGATCTTGAAGGAGCCCTCCTAGACGTTGGTGTTCCGCCTTCACTCTGCGGCACACGTCACACTCGTTGACAAACTGAACAATCTCACGTTTCATACGAGTTCCCCAGAAGGTTTGTTTGAGGTCTAGATACATTTTGGATCTGCCTGGATGGATAGACAGGAGTGAGTTGTGTGCTTCATCCATTATGATTTTTCGGACCTCTCCCTTTGGAACCACAATACGGTCCTCGAAGAACAAAGTATCTTTGTTATCAACACGGAAGCACTTATACTTGGAAATTCCCTTGGCCAAGTTAACTTTCACCTTCTTCCCCATAGTATCAAGAAGTTGAGCTTCGCGAACTTGATCTTCCAAAGTTGGAGAAACTTGAAGGTTGGAAAGAATACCTTGAGGAATGAATTGAAGGTTGAGTTTCCTGAATGCTTCACAAAGATCAGGCTGGAATGGCTAGAGAATGAGGTTGTTGCAGTAAGCCTTTCTGCTCAAAGCATCTACAATCACATTGGCTTTGCCTGGAGTATACTCGATGCTTGGATTGTATTATTGGATCATTTCCACCCAACGGGTTTGACGGAGGTTAAGGTTGGGTTGAGTGAAAATGTATTTCACACTCTTGTGATCGGTGTAGTCTTCAACTTGCCTTCCCAACAACAGATGTCTCCAAGTAATCAAAGCATGGACAACTGCAGCCAACTCAAGATCATGAGTAGGGTAGTTCTTCTCATTTGGCTTCAACTGACGAGAGGTATAGGCTACCACTTTCTTGTCTTACATGAGAACTCTACCAAATCCTTGCAAGGAAGCATCACAAAACACTTGGAAGGGTTTGGATTCATCGAGATGAGTGAGAACCGAAGCTCAAGTCAGCTTCTCCTTGAGTGTCTTGAACGCAACATCACACTCAGGAGCCACTCATATTTGAGATTTTTCTGGAGAAGATTAGAGAATGGCTTAGCAGTCTTGGAGAAGTTCTCCACAACTCTTCTGAAATAGCTTGCAATTCCGCTAAAGCTTCGAAGCTGCTTGAAATTTTGCGGAGGCTGCCACTTGATAATACCTTCAATCTTGTCAGGATTTACTGAGACGCCCTTTGCAGAGATGATATGTCCGAGGTACAACACCTCGTCGAGCCAGAATTCGCACTTTGAGAATTTTGCATAGAACTGATACTCCCTGAGCTTATCAAGCACAAGCCGAAGATGCTCTACATGTTCCTCTTCTGTCTTGGAGAAGACATGGATATCATCAAGGTACACCAAGACAAACTCGTTCTTCAAGGGAGAGAATACGAAGTTCATCATTCGGGAAAAAGTTGGAGGGGCATTTGCAAGACCAAAGGACATTATAGTTTACTCATAAGAGCCAAAGCTGGTCCTGAAAGCTTTTTTTGGAATGTCTTCTTCGCGAATACGGATTTGATGATAGCCCATACGAAGATCGAGCTTTGAGAAAACCTTGGCGCCTTTTAATTGTTCAAACAATTCATTGATGTTGGGGAGTGGATACTTATTCTTGATCGTCTTCTTATTCAATAGGTGGTAATCAACGCGAAGTCTTTCTGTGCTATCTTTCTTCTTGACGAAGAGAACACAACAACCCCAAGGCGACGAGCTTCCTCTAATCAGACCCAAACGCTCTTTTTCATTTAGCCGCTTCTTCAATTCCTTCAGCTCTTCATGCCCAAGTTTATAAGGACGCTTGCAAACGGGTTCAGTGTCGGGCTCGAGTTCAATCACAAACTCCACTGGCCGGTGAGGAGGCATTCCTGGCAATTCTTCTGGAAAACATCCTCATGGTGACAAATGATGGGGACTTGACATATTGCAGAGATTTAACCCTTCTCATTGAGGGAGAACAACCGAATGGTGTCATCGCGAGCAGCGAAGATAATCACTTCTTCAGAAGGATGGGTCAATTGGACTTCTTTGGACGCACAATCAATATGAGCCTTGTGCGCCTCAAGCCAGTTCATACCAAGAATGATATCAATGTCACAAATGCCGAGAACAATCCGAGAAGCCAAAAAAGAATAATTGCCAATCTTGGTAGAAACATCTGGAACAATCACCCATGAATTCATCATTTTTTCCACAGAAGTGATAGTCAAAGGCTTAGGCAATTGGTCCATGAGAAAATCATTCTTAGCAACAAAAGGTCTTGATATGAAAGAATGCAATGAAACAGAATCGAACAACACTTTTGCAGGAAAAGAGTTTAGTGATAGTGTACCCATAATCACTTTTGAGGACTCCACTGCTTGGGCTGCATTCACCATGTTCACTCTTGTTGTCTTGGGAATGTGCTTGTTCATTGCATTTCCTGGAGTCCTGACAGGAGGAGGAGGTGGAACACGCCTCTGAGGACACTTGGGAGCATGGTGACCTTTGAGACCACACTTGTGACAAGTAACCTCTTAGAGCGGACGGGAGTAAACTAGAGGAGGACCACCTATCCTAGGAGCATGAGGTCTCTGCTGGTGCAGTATGTTGGGTGGGTGAGAAGAACCACGACCACCAATCTCCTTCTGCTACTGAGGAGGACGGAACGGAGGAGGACTCGGAACCCATTACTTCTGCTGCTTGGAAACCACCTGAGAGGAAGACCAAGATGGGTTGGAATCTCTGAACTGCTTTGATACACCCATTTTGCATCATGAATTCTTATTGATATTTATGTTATTCATGTTCATTATTTCTCATTATGATACAATTCTTATGCTATTTCCCTCTAAATATGCAAGGTACATCACAAAGAGGGAAATCACTCGAAACTGGAATTCTAGACCTGAAAACCAAGAAAAAGGCTGAAAAATCACTTGACCCCAAATGACCTGAAACTTCACGGAGAATTTTTATGGAATATATAAGAATTATTGGTCCAAAAATATACCAGAGGGGGGCCCACCTGCTGGCCACAAGCCAACAGGGTGAGCCCACCCCCTGGGTGCGCCTTGTTACCTTGTGGGGGCCCAGCAGGTCTCCCGACCCCCTTCTTCTCCTATATGATGTGTTTTACCCTAGAAAAAATCAAGAAGATACTTTTGGTACGAAGCTTTGCCATCTCAAGGCAGAAACCTGGGCAGAGGCCCTTTTGCTGTCCAGAAGAGGGATTCTGCCATCGAAACTTCCCTCCGGGAGGGGCAGATCGAAGCCATCGTCATCACCAACGCCTCCTCCTTCATGGGAGGACCAACCTTCATTAACATATTCACCAGCACCATCTCATCTCAAACCCTAGTTCATCTCTTATATTCAATCTTTGTCTTAAAACCTCAGATTGGTACCTGGGGGTTACTAGTAGTGTTGATTACATCTTGTAGTTGATGCTTGTTGGTTTAATTGGTGGAAGATATTAAGTTCAGATCCTTGATCACCACCATTATACCTCTGATCTTGAACATTTTGATGATGTGTGAGTAGTTACTTTTGTTCCCGAGGACATGGGGGAAGTCTTGTTATAAGTAATCATGTGAAGTTGGTATTTGTTCGATATTTTGATGATGTGTATGTTGTTGCTTCTCTTAGTGGTGTCGTGTGAACATCGAGTACACGACACTTCACAATGTTATGGGCCTAAGGGAAGGCATTGCGTAGTAACAAGTAGATGATGGGTTGCAAGAGTGAAATAAGCTTAAACCCCAGTTTATGCGTTGATTCATAAGGGGCTCATTTTGATCCACACGTTTCATGCTATGGTTTGATTTATCTTAATTCTTCTTTCGTACTTGTGGATGCTTGCGAGAGGGGGCAATCATAAGTGGATTGCTTGTTCAAGTAAGAACAACACCTTCGCACCGGTCCACCCACATATCAAATTATCAAAGTAATAAATGTGAATCAACTCAACATTATGAACATGACTAGACAGAAATTCCCATGTGTCCTCGGGAGCGCTTGCTTCATATAAGAGTAGTTTCAGGCCTGTCCTTTGCTATAAAATGGATTGGGCTATCTTGCTGCACGCTTGCTACTATTGTTACTTGTCACTTGTTACGAATTATATGGCTACAAAATTATCTATCATTGTTACTCACAGCACTTGCACAAAATAACTTGCTAAAAACTACCTACCATTTCCTTCTGCTCCTCGTTAGGTTCGACACTCTTACTTATCAAAAGGACTACGATTGATCCCCTATACTTGTGGGTCATCAAGACTCTTTTCTGGCATCGTTGCCAGGGAGTGAAGCGCCTTTGGTAACTGGAACTTGGTAAGGAAAAAATCGTTACGTACTGAAATTTACTATTGCTTTTTACTATGGACGGTCACCAATTCAGTGGTTTGTTCGGGGTATCTTCGCCTCGAACGTAAGTGGAAAAGGTTGCCTCTCAACCTACTGAACGTACTAAAAATATTTATTATGAGATTCCTTCGGGTATGGTAGAGAAACTACTAGCTAATCCTTATGAATTTCCACTTGATATATGTAGATGAGATTTGTGGATTATTTAAGCTTGCAGGTTTATCCTGAGACAAAGTTAAGAAGAAGGTTTTCCCTTTATCTTTGGAGGGAAAAGCATTGATGTGGTACAGGCTATTGGATGATATTGGATCCTAGGACTGGAATCGCTTAAAGCTGGAATTTCATCAAAAGTTTTATCATATGCATCTAGTCCATCGTGATCGGAACTTTATATATAATTGTTGGCCTTGTGAAGGCGAAAGCATCGCTCAAGCTTTGGGGAGGCTTAAATCTATGTTGCACACTTTCCCCAACCATGAGCTCTCAAGAGAAATGATTATACAAAAAAAATATGCTTGGCTTTCTCATGATGATCAATTACAGCTCGATTCTTCTTCTACTTGTTCCTACATGAAGAGGACTATTGAATTCAAATGGGATCCTCTAGAAAGAATTAAACACAACTCTGAAGATTGGGAATTCAAGAGTCAGGTATAAAGCTTAAGTTTGATTGTGTTAAACCTTTTGTGGAAACTAATACTTTCCATGAGTTTAGCAATAAATATGGGCTTGACTCCGAGATAGTAGCTTCTTTCTGTGAATCATTTGCTACTCATGTTGATCTCCCTAAGGAAAAATAGTTTAAATATCATCCACCTATTGAAAAATCATTAGAGGAACCTGTTAAAGTTAAAGAGGAAACAATTGTTTATCATGTTGATCCAGTTGTGCCTACTGCTTACATTGAGAAACCTCCTTTTCTTGTTAGGATTAAAGGAACGTGCTAAAGCTGCAACTGTGGTTAATAAAGGTTATATTAGAACACCTGAACCCTATAAACAAATAAATGTTGAGCCTAATATCGTTATGGTTAAATATCTTCTAGTTGATAATATTGATGGTCAGGTTATTGACTTATGTGATGAAGCTGCTAGAATTGCAAAACCTGTTAGAAATCTTCACGATGAGTTAGACAAAAATAAACTAGTTATTGGCATGCATGTTGTTTTTGTTAAAATTGGAGATCATTGTTATCATGGCTTGTGTGACATGGGTGCTAGTGTTAGTGCTATACCTTTTACTTTATATCAAGAAATTATGAATGACATAGCACCCTCTGAGATTGAAGATATTGATGTCACCATTAAACTTGCAAACAGAGACACCATTTCACCACTTGGGATTGTTAGAGATGTTGAAGTCTTGTGTGTAATAATTAAGTACTGTACTGATTTCTTGGTACTTGGCTCAAAACAAGATAGCTTTCGTCCCATTATTTTTGGTAGACCTTTCTTGAATACTGTTAATGCTGAAATTAATTGTGTCACTGAGAAAGTCAAAGTAAGGTTTGGTGATGTGTCTCATGAATTTACTTTCTCTAAGTTCGGCAGAAAACAATATGAAAAATAATTACCTGGTAAGGATGAAATAATTGGTCTTGCTTCTATTGTCGTGCCTCCTACTGATCTATTAGAACAATATTTGCTAGACCATGAGAATGATATGCATATGAATGAAAGAAATGAGATAGATGATATATTTCTTAGACAAACACTTATTCTTAAACACAACTTGCCTCTTGATATTTTAGGGGATCCTCCTCCACCTAAGGGAGATCCCGTGTTTGACCTAAAGACATTGCCTGATACTTTGAAATATGCTTATCTCGATGGAAAGAAGATATATCATGTTAATATTAGTGCTAACCTTTCAGAGCATGAAGAAAAGAAATTACTTAAAACTCTGAAGAAGCACATGGCTACTATGGGATATACTCTTGATGATCTTAAGGGCATTAGCCCCACTCTATGTCAGCACAAGATTAATATGGAACCAGATGCTAAACCAGTCGTTGATCATCAACGCCGCTTAAATCCTAAGATGAAGGAAGTGGTAAGAATTGAAATACTAAAGCTTCTGGAGGCAGGTATAATTTATCCTAGTGCTGATAGTAAATGGGTAAGTCATGTTCATTGTGTTCCTAAGAAAGGAGGTATAACTGTTGTTCCTAATGATACAAATGAACTTATCCCACAAAGAATGGTAACAAGTTAGAGGATGGTAATTGATTTCAGGAAATTAAACAAAGTTACTAGAAAAGATCATTACCCCATGCCTTTTATCGATCAAATGTTAGAAAGGTTATCTAAGCGCACACACTTTTGTTTTCTAGGTGGATATTCTGATTTCTCTCAAATACCTGTGTCAAAAGAAGACCAAGAGAAAACTACTTTCACATGCCCATTTAAAACTTATGCTTATAGACGTATGCATTTTGGTTTATACGATTGATACGTCTCCAACTTATCTATAATTTTTTATTGTTCCATGATATTATATTGTCATTCTAGTATACTTTTTGAGTATTTATTTACCAATTTATATTATTTTTGACCACTAACCTATTGACCCGGTGCCAAGTGCCAGTTGTTGTTTTATGCGTGTTTTTGGCTTTTCAGGTTTACAGTACCAAACGAAGTCCAATTGCCCCGAAACTTTTTTATGATTTTTTCTGGACCAAAAGAAGACCTGGAAGCTTCGAGAGGAGACCAGAGGCCGCACGGGGGAGGCACAAGCCAACAGGGCGCGCCCAGGGGGGGTCAGCGCGCCCTGATGGCTTGTCCCGCCCTGGTGGGTATCCTACCCCCGTTCTCTGGACTATAAATTCACATGTATTCCAAAAATCCTAAGGAGCACCCCGAAACACTTTTTCCACCGCCTCTAGTCTCTGTTCCGCCGCGATCCCACCTGGAGCCCTGCTCTAGTGCTCTACCGAAGGGTGGATCGATCACGGAGGGCCTCTACATCATCCTTGCTGCTCCCATGCTGATGTGTGAGTAGTTCACCATAGACCTACGGGTCCGTAGTTAGTACCTAGATGGATATCTCTCTCTCTTTTGATCGTCAATACAATGATCATTGCATCTTCGCTTTCATCTATCCGATGTAATTATTTTGTACGATGCCTTTGTTGGGATCCGATGAATTGTGGGTTTATGTTCAGATTATTCATGAAAAGTATTTGAGTCACCTCTGATATATATTATGATTCTTATTTGCATGATTATTATAGCGTCGTAAATCTCTCTCATCTATTGAAATAGTTTGGCCAACTCGATTGATATTTCTTCGGTGAGAGGGGTGCGTTGTAGTGGGTTCAATCTGGCGGTGCTCTATATCCCAGTGACAGAAAGGAACAAGACACGTCTTTGTATTGTTTCCACTAAGGATAAAACGATGGGGTTAGTTCAAATTAATTGAATTCCCTTTGTCTACATCATGTCATTGTTCTCCAAGCATTACTCTGTTTCACTTAATACTCTAGATGCGTGTTGGATAGCAGTCGATGGGTGGAGTAATATTAATAGGTGCAGGCAGGAGTCGGCCTATTTGCTTATGGACGTGATGCCTATATATACATGATCATTGCCGTGAATATCACATAACTATGTGTGTTTCTACAAATTTCCCAACAGTAATTTGTTTACCCACCGTATGTTCCCTACATGAGAGATGTCTCTAGGGAAAACTATGACCCCCGGGTCTATTCACTTATATATTTACAAATGCTTTCAATACGTTTCTCCATTTATTTTCTTTATTTATTTTTCAATTAAAATTATCTACCATCATCTACACACTTCATTTTCTTCCAAATAACGAGATCAAGGGGATTGACAACACTCTTGCCGCGTTGGGTGCAAGTGTTTGCTCTTTTGTGTGCAGTCGTTGAAGACGGTTGTTGATTGGTATTCCTATTGCTTCGATAAACCTTGGTTCTTAACAAGGGAATAATTATCTGTATTGTGCTGCAATTACCCGTTCCTCTTCATGGAAAACCCAACGCAGATCACAAGTAACAGGAAGGATTGCTGGCGCCGTTGCCGGGGAATATCACCAACCAACTAGCAAGTAACTTCGCACAAATTATCATTCACTTGTTCTTCTTTTTATTTTCTGTTATATTTAGTTTGCTTCATAAAAAACAAAAATACAAAAATATTTATCTTTTCTTGTTACTAGTTTACTTCTTTGCTCGCTAGTTTACTTGTCCTGCTTGTTACTTTGCTTGGTCTGTCACCATGTCTCAAGATAGGTTCTACAATATCTCGTACTACCAAAGAATGTCCGAAATAGAAAGTTCTATGGAAACTTTCATGAACTCGTATTATGAGAATAATAAATTATTTGCTTCTAAAATTAAGGAACATTCAACTTTGCTAGACGCTATTAGTAAGCAACTTGATGAAGTCAATAAGGAAGTGTCTAATTTTCAATCACAATTTGCTCAAACTGAAGAGTTGATAGGAAAGATCTCTTATAAGCAAACCACTCTAGTGAATAGGATGGCCGCTAAACCGGAATCTTTCCCTATTAATAATGATGATGAAGATCTTAAAATGATTGGTACTTCTCCTATTGAATCTTTATTTACTAATCTGAAAGTAAATGATAAAGGGACTGAAGACGAGTCAACTCTAGCTAGAGAGCGTCTCGTTTGCTTGCAGGGTGATGATTCTAATGCTAAAACTGAAAAAAGTGGGTTTGGAGAGGTTAAAACTTTAATTAGTGATGTGCCCACTATCTTGAATTACAAGGATTTTAATGATGAGAGTTGTTCTTTTGTAGAATGTATTTCCTTGTTGCAAACCATTATTATCTCACCCAATGCTTATGAACAAAATAAAGCTTTTACTCAACATATAGTAGAAGCGATGATAAAAGCTTATGATGAGAAATTTGACCTACAAGTTTATATTCCTAGAAAATTGCATGATGAGTGGGAACCTACTATTAAAATAAAGATAAATAAATATGAATGCAATGATTTGTGTGACATTGGTTCTAGTGTTTCAATTATATCTACATCTCTTTGTGATGTGCTTGGTCTCACCGATATTCAAGATTGTTCCCTAAACTTGCATCTTGCGGATTCACCATTAAAAAACCTTTAGGCAGAATAAATGATGTTCTCATTGTTGCAAATAAGAATTATGTGCATGTAGATTTTATTGTGCTTGATATTGATTGCAATCCTACTTGTCCAGTAATACTTGGATGACCTTTCTTACGAACTATAGGTGCAATTATTGATATGAAAGATGGAAACATAAGGTTCCAATTTCCATTAAAGAAAGGGATGGGACACATCCCTAGGAAGAAAATTAAACCACCTTATGAATCAATAATGAGAGATACTTATGGGTGGAGTGTCAATTATGACAACACTTGAAACTATGTATTATGCCTAGCTAGGGGCATAAAACAATAGCGCTAGTTGGTAGGCAACCCATTAGTTATCTTTATTTTTGCTTTTTTGCTTTCTATTTGTGTGTGATAATCTGATTATTGCCTCTATAATGACTGTGTTTTTATGTTTTAATTAGTGTTTGTGCCAAGTAAAGCCTTTGGGATGACTCACAAGATGAGAAGAATTCATACGGTGCAAAAACAGAAACTTTAGCATCCAGTGCAGAATTTCTCTGATTTTACTGGAACGTCTTTTCGATCTGAATGTTTTACACAGTATTTCTATAAAAATTCTTCAGGTTTTCCTAATGTTTCAGAATTTTTGGACTTACAAAAGTAAATGTTCTTTACAGATCTTTACAGACTGTTCTGTTTTAGACAGATTCTGTTTTTGCTTGCATAGTTTGCCTGTTTTGATGATGTTGCGGATTGTATTGGGGGGCATAAGCCATGAATAAGTTAAAATAAAGTACCCATTCCGCAATAATGAAATATGAATCAATTTATAACAGTACCTAAAGTATTTGATATGTTGCTTATACTAGCGGATCTGACGAAGTTTTGTTGAATTTTGTGTGATTGAAGTTTTCAAGTTTTGGGTGCTATCATGATGGAAGAAGGAATAAGGAGCGGCAAGAGCCTAATCTTGGGGATGCCCAAGGCACCCCAAGTTAATATTCTAGGAAGATTCAAGCGTCTAAGCTTGGGGATGCCCCGAAAGGCATCCCCTCTTCCGTCTCAATCCATTGGTATGTCACTTGGAGCTAAATTTTTATTCGTCACATGATATGAGTTTTTCTTGAAGGGTCGTTTGCTTTTGTTTGCTTTTGTTTTTAGTTTGCCACAATCATCATTTTCTAGACACACCTATTTGAGAGACACACACCTTCATCATGATTTATTAGAATAATCTATGTGCTTCACTTATATCTTTTGAGTTTAGCAGTTGCTCTAGTACTTCACTTATATCTTTTTGAGCACGATGGCGTATAGATTTTATAGAAATAATTGCACTCTCGTTCTTCACTTATATTTGTTTGAGAGTTAATAAATAGTGATGGTAATTTGCATGGGTCATAAGACTAGTCCAAAAATAATAGGTATTCAATGAGTGATAATCAAAACCATCATGTAGCACATTAAAGAGAAATCTTGGGTTAATGATATTGATGTGGTAATGTGACAGGGTGTGAGTGCATGGTTGTTGGTTCGTTTAAGTATCGGTATTAAGAGGTGTTAATTTCCCGTTTGTCTAAATATTAGAAAAAGGCATGATAGGGATGTGTGAACATTTCTATTCCTCGTTGAAATCCTAGTGTTGTTTTCGGTCGGAGGCGCGCGATGGTTAACTCCTCCCAACCTCCTCCCTCGGGGCATGCGAGTAGTACTTTGACTTGTGATAAAACTAATAAAACTTTACAATAAGTATATGATTTCTTTATGACTAATGTGAATCCGTAGACATATGCAATCTCACCACCTCATATTTTGCTAGCCTCTTCGGTACCGTGCATTGCCCATTCTCACCTCGAGGATCGATTCGAACTTCGCCGGTGCATCCAAACCCCGTGACATGATACGCTCTATCACACATAAATCTTCTTATATCTTCCTCAAAACAGCCACCATACCTACGTAATATGGTAGTCCCATAGCCATTCCGAGATATATTTCCATGCAAATTCCGCCGTTACATCATATGACTAGTTCATTCATCGTCATATTGCTTTGTGTGATCATATAAAGCTGACAAAGTATTTGTGGCAAAGCCACCATTCATCATTTTTTGATACATGCCATGCTAGATCATTGCACATCCTGGTACAGTGCCAGAGGCATTCATATTGAGTCATATTGTTTCATAGTTCTTCATATTGATTTTTCATATTGAGTTGTAAGTAAATAAAAGTATGATGATCATCATTATTAGAGCATTGTCCCAGTGAGGAAATAAAAATGGGGGAGGCCAAATGAGCCCACTATAAATAAAATAAAAAATGATGAGAGAAAAAGAGAGAAGGGACTTTGCTACTATCCTTTACCACACTTGTGCCTCAAAGTGGCACCTTGTTCTTCATATAGAGAGTCTCATGTTATGTCATTTTCATATGCTAGTGGGAATTATTTTTTGTTATTAAAAACTTGGCTTGTATATTCCGATGACAGGAGTCCTCAAATGCCCGAGGTCTTCATGAGCAAGCAAGTTGGATGCACACCCACTTAGCTTCAATTGAGCTTTCATACACTTATCGCTCTAGTGCATCATTTGCATGGCAAACCCTATTCCTTGCATTGATATCTATCGATGGGCATCTCCATAGCCCGTTGATTCGCCTAGTTGATGCGAGACTTTCTTCTCCAGTTTTCACCCCTTTGATATCTACCACCATATTCTATTCCACCTTTATGCTATGTACATGGTTCACGGTCATGTATTGCGTGAAGAATAAAAAGTTGACATGCATTGAAAAACTATAATCCAATTGCTTCACTTGGACACTGTGGTGCTTGACATTTGTATTAATGTGGTGAAGATGGAGCCATGCCTTACTAATATGATAAACTAAATGGGGGTAAACATTCTTTGAGGTTCGTATATTTCGAAAGATTGATGATTATGTAACTTTTGCTTATAAATATTACTATGTTGATGTTTGGTAATTCATCGTTTCTCAATGAGCATACATGCAAAAGATTACATATTGGGTAGCATGTCACATCAAAAAAATTGTCTTTCTCATTTACCTACTCGAGGACGAACAGGAATTAATCTTGGGGATGTTGATACGTCTCCAACGTATCTATAATTTTTTATTGTTCCATGCTATTATATTATAATTCTAGGATAATTTTTGAGTATTTATTTACCAATTTATATTATTTTTGAGCACTAACCTATTGACCCAGTGCCCAGTGCTAGTTGTTGTTTTCTCCATGTTTTTGGCTTTTCGGGTTTACAGTACCAAGCGAAGTCCAATTGCCCCGAAACTATTTTATGATTTTTTCTAGACCAAAAGAAGACCTGGAAGCTTCGGGAGGATACCGAAGGCCGCACGAGGGAGGCACAAGCCAACAGGGCGCGCCTAGGGGGGTCGACGTGCCCTGATTGCTTGTCCCTCCCTGGTGGGTCTCCTGCCCCAGTTCTCTAGCCTATAAATTCACATATATTCCAAAAACCCTAAGGAGCATCCCGAAACACTTTTCCGCCACCGCAAGACTCCGTTCTGGTGCGATCCCATCTGGAGCCTTGTTCTGGTGCTCTGTCGAAGGGGGATCGATCATGGAGGGCCTCAACATCTTCCTTGTTGCTCCCATGTTGATGTGTGAGTAGTTCACAACAGCCCTATGGGTCCATAGTTAGTACCTAGATGGCTATGTCTCTCTATTTTTATCTTCAATACAATGATCATCGCATCTTCGCTTTGATCTATTAGATGTAATTATTTTGTACGGTGCGTGTTGGGATCCGATGAATTGTGGGTTTATGTTCAGATTATTCTGAAAAGTATTTGAGTCACCTTTGATATATATTATGATTCTTATTTGCATGATTATTATAGATTCGAAAATCTCTCCGATCTATTGAAATAGTTTGGCCAACTAGATTGATATTTCTTCAGTGAGAGGGGTGCGTTCTAGTGGGTTCAATCTGGTGGTGCTCTATATCCTAGTGACAGAAAAGGACAAGACACGTCTTTTTATTGTTGCCACTAAGGATAAAACAATGGGGTTAGTTCATATAATTAAATTCTCTTTGTCTACATCATGTCATTTTTCTCCAAGCATTACTCTGTTTTACTTAATACTCTAGATGCATGCTGGATAACGGTCGATGGGTGGAGTAATGTAATAGGTGCAGGCAGGAGTCGGCCTATTTGCTTATGGACGTGATGCCTATATATTCATGATCATTGTCGGGAATATCACATAACCATGCGTTTTCTATCAATTGCCCAACAGTAATTTGTTTACCCATCGTATGTTTCCTACATGAGAGATGCCGCTAGGGAAAACTATGGCCCCCGGTCTATTCACTTATATATTTACAAACGCTTTCAATAACTTGCTGCCATTTATTTGCTTTTATTGTATTTTGCAAATTATCTTCTATCATCTACACACTTTATTTGCTTGCAAATAACGAGATCAAGGGAATTGACAACCCTCTTGCCGTGTTGGGTGCAAGTGTTTGCTCTTTTGTGTGCAGTGGCTAAAAACGGTTGTTGATTGGTATTCATATTGGTTCCATAAACCTTGGTTCTTAACTAAGGGAAATACTTATCCATACTCTTCACGGAAAACCCAACGCAGATCACAATTATCAGCAATGCACTTGCTACCTTTCAAAGATGTATGACTGCTATATTCTCTGATTTTTGTGAAAAGATTGTTGAGGTTTCCATGGACGATTTCTCCATTTACG
The DNA here is from genome assembly GCA_039707655.1 of Elymus sibiricus. Classification (NCBI taxonomy): domain Eukaryota; kingdom Viridiplantae; phylum Streptophyta; class Magnoliopsida; order Poales; family Poaceae; genus Elymus; species Elymus sibiricus. The sequence goes on along the minus strand of CM077665.1, from coordinate 225,196,009 downwards.
GGACTTCTCAATCGAGTTTTGCAAGAGATATGAAGAAACTAATCTTGTCTTGAATTGGGAGAAGTGCCACTTTATGGTGAATGAAGGTATAGTACTTGGGCATAAAATCTCTGAATGAGGCATTGAGGTAGACAAAGCTAAAGTTGATGCACCAAAGAAAATGACATGTCGTAAGGATATTAAAGGTATAAGAAGTTTTCTTGGTCATGCTGGTTTTTATAGGTGTTTTATTAAAGATTTCTCAAAGATTTCTAGGCCACTAACTAATCTTCTTCAAAAGGATATTCCGTTTGTTTTTTACGATGATTGTGTAGAAGCCTTTGAAATACTTAAGAAAGCCTTGATTTCTGCACCTATTGTTCAACCACCTGATTGGAATTTACCTTTTGAAATTATGTGTGATGCTAGTGACTATGTTGTTCGTGTTGTTCTAGGGCAAACAGTAGACAAGAAATTGAATGTTATTCATTATGCTATTAAAACTCTAGATGGTGCTCAAAGAAATTATGCTACTACTAAGAAGGAATTTTTAGCAGTTGTCTTTGCATGTGATAATTTTAGACCTTATATTGTTGATTCCAAACTCACTATTCACACTGATCATGCTGCTATTCAATACCTTATGGAAAAGAAAGATGCTAGGCCTAGACTGATTAGGTGGGTGCTTTTACTTCAAGAATTTGACTTGCATATCGTTGATAGGAAGGGAGCTGAAAACCCCGTAGCAGATAATTTTTCTAGGATGGAAAATGTTCTTGATGACCCACTACCTATTGATGATAATTTTCCTGATGAGCAACTTGCTATTATAAATGCTTCCCATAGTACTCCTTGTTATGCGGATTATGCTAATTACATTGTTGCTAAATTTATACCACCTAATTTCACCTACCAACAAAGGAAAAAGTTCTTTTATGATTTAGGACATTACTTTTGGGATGACCCACATCTTTATAAAGAAGGAGTGGATGGTGTTATTAGACGTTGTGTACCTGAGCATGAACAGGGACAGATCCTACGGAAGTGTCATTCCGAGGCCTACGGAGGGCACCATGCTGGTGATAGAACTGCAGACAAGGTACTACAATCTGGTTTCTATTGGCCTACCCTTTTCAAGGATGCTCGTAAGTATGTCCTTTCTTGTGATGAATGTCAAATAATTGGTAACATTGGTAGACGTCAGGAAATGCCTATGAATTATTCACTTGCTATCGAATCATTTGATGTATGGGGCTTTGATTATATGGGACATTTCCTTCCTCTAATGGGTATACTCATATTCTTGTTGTTGTTGATTACGTTACTAAGTGGGTAGAAGCTATTCCAACTAGTAGTGCTGATCATAACACTTCTATTAAAATTCTTAAAGATGTTATTTTCCCGAGTTTTGGAGTACCTAGATATTAAATGACTAATGGTGGTTCACATTTTATTCATGGTGATTTCTGTAAACTTCTAGCTAAATACAATATTAACCATAGGATTGCATCACCTTATCATCCTTAGTCCAGCGGTCAAGTTGAATTGAGCAATCAATAAATAAAATTAATCTTACAAAAGACTGTTAATAGCTCTAGAAAGAATTGGTCTAAGAAACTTGATGATGCTTTATGGGCTTATAGAACTGCTTATAAAAACCCTATGGGAATGTCCCCATATAAAATGATCAACGGAAAAGCATGTCAATTACCTCTTAAGTTAGAACATAAAGCTTATTAGGCAATTAAAGAACTTAATTATGATTTTAAACTTGCCGGTGAAAAGAGGTTATTTGATATTAGCTAGTTAGATGAATGGAGGACATAAGCTTATGAAAATGCCAAGTTGTTTAAAGAAAAAGTTAAAAGATGGCATGAGGAGTTCTTTTGTACAATTCTCGTTTTAGATTTTTTGCAGGTAAACTTCTGTCCAAATGGGAAGGACCTTATGTCATCGAGGAGTTCTATCGCTCCGGTGCTATCAAGATTAACAACTTCGAAGGCAAAAATCCAAGAGTGGTAAATGGGCAAGGAATTAAACACTATATCTCAGGTACACCCGTCAATGTTGAGACTGATATTATTCAAGTTATGACTCCGAAAGAACACATTAGAGAGACCTTCCGGAACACTCCAGAAAGCTGAAACGAGGTAGGTTTGTGATACGGTAGTAAACCGACTCCAAAAATTCCAAAAAAAATATGTTCTGTTGGTTTTGGTATTTTAGAAAAATTCCAAAAATAAAAACAAGTCAGCGGAACCCACAAGGGAGGCACAAGCCAACAAGGCACGCCCACCCCCTGGGCGCGCCCTGATAGCTTGTGGGGCCCTCGTGTGCCTCCCGGGCTCCGTTTTCTTCCTAGACACGTATTTTGATCTGGAAAAAATCATTATATATACTCCTGTTTGTTTTGACTAACGCGTCGCAAGTTTGTCCTGTGTTCTTGTTTCAGGCTGTTTTTCTGACAGATTTCTCAAGGTGCGGAAGCTATGTCTTCGTCGTCCTCTAACAACATTGATGGCCAAGCTTGGCCATTGCAGATGGAACTTGAACGAGAAGGATGTGAGGAAGTTATCTTGGGAGAGGAACCTATGGACTCTATGGAAGTGCATCCCCATGCCTCCAAACGTGGGACGCTAGCAGGCATCTCCACTTCTTCGAACCCTTGCCCACCAATGGGGAGGAGAGCTCAGCTAGCTCAGGAAGCGCAAGGTGAATCTACCCCGAGGAGGCCCCCCGGCAGGTTACATGCAAATAACTTTCACAATTTGTTCACAATTATGGAGTTGAGAATATTTCTCGCTCGCATATACCATCCAATTGGGACATCTCTTTTCCAAGTGAAAGTGATGTAGGAAAAAGCTCTTGGTGGCCAGAGAATAAACATATTATGGTGGAAGTACAAAAGGACACTGCAATGATCCAATAGCTACTCCATGGGGTGAGGGAGTTAAGGGTTGTCATGCTAACCATCGCAAAGGACAAGCCTACTACATCACCACCACCATCACCCAACAAGGACGCTTGAGTATATGGGTATGGGCACCACCCTTAGCTTGTTCCAAGCTTTGGGGAGGTGCCCCGGTATCGTATCACCATCACTTTTACCATTATCATCTATCTTAGTCCGATCCTTAGTTATGTCGTGATTTAGAGAAATAAAATTTCAGATTTGCTTTGCTTAGAATTTTTGCTTTGAGATCTATCTATCCTTGTAATCGAGTATGAGAGTTATGCAATAAATATTAGTTTGACTTTGCTTGATTTACTCTCATGCATCAATCATAGCAATGAAATAAAAGAAATAGAAAAATCATATTCTAATCCCATGGGGAGTAATGACCTCACATAGAAGAAGTATGTTAGATAAAAGTTGTTGGGAATAAAAAAACATAGCATTAGTCATTGATACAATCTATGCAAGATTATGATAGAGGAGAGGAGATTCACATACAAATACACCATCTTGGACATCTTTTATGATTGTGAGCCCCCACCAAATTTATATAATGATCAGATGTTGAGGATGGACATGGAAGACAATGTAATGGTCATGTTTGTTTACATTCACATATAAGTTATATTGTTGTGGATCCTTTAACATGTGGTACTTGCTTTAGATCTTTTGCTAGCCAAAAAATTTCCGCTCCAAGTAGAGATACTACTTGTGTGTCCATAACCCCTTAAACCCAGTTGCTTTCCATGAGAGTCCACCATACCTACCTATGGAGTGAATAAGATCCTTCAAGTAAGTTGTCATTGGCGCACGAAGCAATAAAAATTGCTCTTAAATATGTATGATCTTTTATTGTAAGGGAAAATGAACTTTGTACGATCTTGTGGTGGCAAAGAAATAAAAGCGACAGACTGCATAATAAAGTTTGCTATCATAAGGGGCAAGATAAAGTGATGTTCCTTTCCATTAAGAATTTGCACATCCAAAATTAAAAAGCGCATGACATCCTCTGCTTCCCTCTGCGAAGGGCATATCTTTTACTTTCATGTATTTACTTTATGCTCGAGTCAATAATGTTTATACCTATTCCTACCTATTAACTCTCTAGTTGGCAAGCATTATGTGTTGAGGAAAGATCCAGATATATATATTCGGTTGGATGTAGGTAATCATGATTCATTATTGTTGACATTATCCTTGAGGTAAATGAGTTGGGTGCAAAGACAATAAATCCCCCATCTTCCTATGTGTCCGATAGAAACATTAGCTCCAAAAATATGCAATGAGTGTCAGCACTCATAGAAGACTAAATGATAGTTGAGTATGTGAACTTGCTAGAATAAAAACTCTTACATAGACTCTTCTCTGTAATATGATGAATTGTGATTGTCTCAATGACTAAGAACGTAGTTTGTTGATTGTCAATAAAGTTTATGCTTCATACCTCAATAATTGTGGATAGATTGTTACTTGTTTATGAGAAGTTATATGATGAAAAACTTGTTGCTATGTTAATATCCATGATGCTTTCATGCATGTATTTTGTTTTTATCGACACCTCTCTCTGAAATTATGTGGTCATTATTATCGAGTTCGGCATTCGCTTGAGGACAAGCGAGGTCTAAGCTTGGGGGAGTTTATACGTCCATTTTGCATCATGAATTCTTATTGATATTTATGTTATTCATGTTCATTATTCCCCATTTAGATAAAATTCTTATACTATTTCTCTCTGAATATGCAAGGTACATCACAAAGAAGTAAATCACTGAAACTCGAATTCTGGACCTGAAAACCAAGAAAAAGAATGAAAAATCACTATACCCCAAATTATGTGAAACTACATGGAGAATTTTTATGGAATATATAAGAATTATTCGGCCAAAAATATACCAGAGGGGGGCCACCAGCTGGCCACAAGCCAACAGGGCGCGCCCACCCCCCTGGGCATGACCTGTTAGCTTGTGGGGGTCCAGCAGGTCTCCCGACCCCCCCCCCTCTTCTCCTATATGGTGTGTTTTAGCCTAGAAAAAATCAAGAACATACTTTCGGGACGAAGCGCTGCCATCTCGAGGGGGAAACCTGAGCAGAGTCCCTTTTGCTCTCCGACAGAGAGATTCTGCCGGGGGTCCCCATAACAACCCAAGCATGTTAGGAGCGCTAAGGTTACCACACCAATCACCGAGTTGCCCCTGGCGACGTTAATAAGCTGCTCTGGTTGGATCAACAATCATGAGGAGCACTGGCCCGGGTTGTTGATTAATTATCCACGAGTTAATTACTCCCTATGCAGGTTTATTAGTTAGGCAAAGGTAGTACCAATGTTGGGCCTTGCCGGAAGAGTTTTATCCCAAACCGAAAATCAAGGGGGTCCCCATAAAATCCCCAAGCATGTTAGGAGCGCTCAATATGGAACATAACACCGGTAATCAGAAACTAAGGCGGTAAGAGTGGAACAAAACACCAAGCAAAAGGTCGAGCCTTCCACCCTTTACCAAGTATATAGATGCATTAATTAAATAGTAAGAATAATGTTATATTCCAAGATATCCATGTTATCACATGGATCCACCTGCACCTGCAATTAGCAATGCTATAAGAGGGGTTGAGCAACTGGCAACTTGCCAAACAACGGTTTGCTAGGATGTGGAGGGTTAGAGGCTTATCATGGCATTTTGGGAGGCTTGACAGACAAGTGGTAGGAAGCGAGACATAATGGTAGCAACGAGCCAACTAGAAGATCAAAGATAGTAACGGTATCCAGAGTAATGATCATCTTTCCTGGTATATCTTCGGTGGGATAACAAGCTTGCTCCTCGTAACCGTCTCGACAGGTTCCTCAAACTCGGACTCATCACCCGGTACTACCCACAAGAAAGAACAAGCATCCAATAAACACACAACCATGACATAATGCACAAACAAGAATGATGCATTACCATTTAATATATTTAGCATGGCAATCCTACACTAGTCACATTAAATGAAGCCTTGATCCATGTGAAGCATGGATCAAGCAACACTACAGGCAAAGTTATTGGTTTTAACATTGTGGACAGAACAACAATATTTATTATTTTGACATGCATTAATATGGAAAAATGGAGTCCACACAAGAAATTGATGCAAATGCATATAAAGATCATCGCAATCGGAGTTACGCTTCTCTCGGAACGCTCACGACAAGATACAGAAGGAATCAATGATAAAACAGGAAAAGAGGAAGGATATAGGAAAAATCTTGGCATCCCAAGCTTGCCACTGGATTGGATATGGAATTTTAGATGCAATGGATATAAACATCATGAAAAAACAAATGCATAGAACTCAAATTATGGGCAAAACAGTAATGCAATGCAATCTGCCACAAACAGCAACATGAAACTTTGTAATCATCAAAACAACAAGCTACATGAATCTAAATTGCTCATTTATGAAATGTGCCTATAGTATGTTTAATGCACAACACTTCATCTAAATGGTTGAAATTGATTAGAGGCATGGATTAATTGGAAATGAGCCCACAACATGCAACGATGATGTTACACATTAAGACTTAGTGAAAATCACAGTTTATCATAGAGCAGAGTTAACATGATGGCAGTTTCATGGCAAGATTTAAATATCCTACATGACATATCATGGCATGAAAATGCACAATATGTTAGTAGACTACATGGGCTACAAATCATTCAACATGAACATCTTCATAGTAACCACAGATTCAGGGCATTCATCAAGAAAAAATGCAATGTTGCTATAAATGTTTCAAACTTTGTGAAATTTAGATAGTTCAAAATGAGCAACATTGCCATCGCATGTTTACATCATGAAAACAGTGACTGAACATGGTTATCATCGCATTGCAAAAATACCAGTAGCAAGTATATGTGAAAATGCTCCTAACTCATGTTCAAAGTTTATTTATACGATGCATGGATTAAATCACAGAAAATTCACAAAATGCAACATTCTGTTAAAATGACATGCAACAAAACTTTCTCAAATTGCAAAATTAATACCACAGTTGGAATAGTTGGGGTTTTCTACCCCAAAAAACATATATAATATGTTTTATTAAGGTGCATGGTTATTTAGTTATGAAATAAACTATTTTAGCATGTCATTTATGCAAATTAATGCAAATGACAATTTTAGGATTTTTGCATGGATGAAAATAGGATATTCTGAATCTATACAAAACTTTATTCAAGTTTCATATATAAAGTGTTTTAATCCGATGCATGGTTAATTATTTAGGAGCAATGCAAAATAATGGCATTTATGTAATTACCTTGCAAGATTTATGTGCTATAATAAAAGTAAAAAACATGCTAAAAGGTTGGGCTGGTTGTGGTCTATGACCAGTGGGATCCGTTGGTGGTCAACCATGTCAACTATGACCGGTCAACAGGTTGCGCTCGGACCCGGATATCATGCTCACACAAAAGAAAAGAAAAAATGGCTAAGAAGCCAAAACAGGAGAAACTGGGAATAGATCCCTGGCCCCCAGGTGGGTGCGTGCATGGTCAACCAGCTGGGCTAGCACTGGGGTTGCTACTATTGAGCGCAACCGGTGCATAACTACAAGGTCGAGCTTTAGCCATGGCTACACAGAGAACAACGGCGCGTCGACGGTGACGAGCTAGGAGATGACGGCTTGCAATGCAGAGCAGCGGTGGGCCTGCGGGAATGGGGTGTGGATGCGCGCGTGCATGCGGAGCAGCTGCGGGGAGTTGGCCTGAGCATGAGTTCAAAGCAAGCTCATCTCGGCTTCGAGCGGCAAGGCAAAGCGGGGCTACGGGCTGCGCTCTGGTGTGTTGTGTGTTGCGCGCGAGCTGCAGGCAAAGCACTTGTGGGCAGGCACGGCGTGCACATGAGCGGTCATGTCGGGTGCGAGGGAACTTGAGGACGACCTCGTGGCCATGGCGGCGAGCACGGCGAGTCATTGGACGACTGTGTTGGGTGATGCAACGATGCAGGTGTGCTGCGCGAGCATGAGACGCGACCTGCAGGCATGCGGGGCTACATGCGCGCGTGGGACAACAAAACGTAGCACGGGGAGCAGGACAACCATGGCGGAAACATCAACAACATCAAAAAAAATACAAGAACTTGGCTGGAGCGCTGAGAGCACGAAAATGACATGTACACTATGACGCACACGGGATGATATCTACGGGAAGAAAAGGACAAGCAGAAGGCACGTCACACCTAGTGTCCACTAGACATGAAGGTGTGGCCGGAGGTACGATGGAGACAGCGTGAGGAAGCACGGAAGTCCGCATGTCTCGGGTCCGAGAAGAAGAGGAAGAAGAGGTCGGGGAGGCAACGTCCCGGGACAGTGACGATGCGTGTGTCGAGGTAGGAGAGGACATGGACTTTGGTGGCTCTCTTCACGGCGTCAAAGAGGTCGGAGGCAACGACGGAGGCTACCCCGAGCTCGAGCTCAAGCTCGGCCGGAGCAAGGCGACCAGAGCGTTGGTGTGGCGCGAGGCGGCTTACGTTGACGACGGCGAGGCAGGAGAGGGGCGAAATGGGTCGAGGGGAAACCCTAGGACACCAGGGACAAGTTTTATAGGGCTCTAGGGCGTCGGACGACTGTCAAATCGACGAGCTCGTCGATGTGGCGCCCCGGATGTGAGCCGTACGGGTAGAAGACAACTTCTATCCCTGAAGGGGCATGGTGGGATGTGGTCTTGAGGCTGACTGGGCCAAGGTGGAGAGGTGGGCTGCAGGTAATTAGTCTCCCTTTTCCTTTTTTTCATTTAATAAAACAGAAAAATACAAATGGAAAAGCCTAGAGTGTTTGGAAAAGATTTAGAGGGGAAACAAAATATTTTGGGAAAGCTGAGAAAACGTCCCATTTAATAAAATTGGTTTAGGTTATTTTAGAGACTAAAATTTTGTGCAAGTTTGAATTTAATTCAAACTTGGACAATTCCTTAGCCCAACCAAACCAATTTCAAATGAGCTCTAATTTGGAGGAGGAGGTCCTGGCATGATCTAGGATTAATAGAAAAATGGTGAACGTTTTTCTAAGATAGGAAAAATGTCACTTGCAATAATGGCTACAAATGAAAGGAAGGAAGAAGGGGATGGGGTTTGACATAGAAGTTGGTTTTGTTGAAGAAGCAAAAGATGCAAAAGCAATGGATTTGAATGAAGGAGATCACACATGTTGACACCACAAGCAAAGATGCCAACAAAAAGAATGCAAAGGCAACACAAGCAAGATGATCACTATGCAAAAGCAATAAAAAATGACAAAGCAATACACACGGAGGTCATGGCATGCAACATAGTTTTATTGAAATGATCATGCATTACACTTGGGCTGTTACAACCTCCTTTATTCCAGTTTCTACAGATCGGAACTGCCGAAGCACCGAGCCCAAAAGGATTCGGTGGGAGGGCAGGATGGAGGATCCTTTCATGGATCCCTTGAGTTCTCGCCACCCGAGCCCCGCTTGTGTTGAAGCAGGTGGGGGCGGGGGAATCTCCTCGGCCGGCTTCCCTCCGAGAGGGGAAATCGCTGCCCCCGGTTGCCGTGCAGGATCCGGGGCAGCAGGGGTTGGAGACTGGAGCTTCTCAAACCCTGCGCTCTCATCAACCATGGGGATTGGCTCCCCATGGCCTTCGGTGCCAAGGTTTTCAACCCGGCCGCCGTAGCTCCTACGGCGTCCCCCATAGTAGATGTGTGGGGGACTGGGAGGAAGGTCGTGTCCCCCAGGTCACCTTGTTCGGGGGAGAAGACTACTGCACTCCCGTGCCGCTCTCCTCCAACTCGACTGGAGGGAGAGAGTCCGAGGATCTCTGGCCGCCCATGTGAACTCGCGGTGGGATGGAAATAAAATGTTAGCAAATGCCTCGAAGCACGGTTTTATTCATCATGACTGACCCAAACTAGTTTTAAGTGCTGGCGGTTCAGTTAAAGGTGTCAGATGTGAAACTGGCCGTTTATACTTCTGTAGCGACCCTTCAGGATTAAATCAGTGCGTTGACCTCAGATCTGAACACTATTACCTACGAGAACCCGCGTGCCAAGCCGAAGACATCCAAAGCCAGAAGATCCAAAGAGTGCGTTCGTCCTCGACGATTGGAGACCAGTTCAGCGGCTACTGAGGGTGTCCTGGACTGAGGGTACCAGCACGAGGTGATCGATCCATACAGGCCGATCTAAGGGGCCGTTAAGCCACCACCTGGAGGATGGCGGGAGCGTAGGACTTAACCGTTTGAAGAAAGGAAACCTCCGAAGACTTGGCGTACACCCTAAGGGTGGCTCTGTATTCGGCATAGCTTTAACCGACCTAAAGATGTTGAAAGCACAACATGCTCCCTTGGTGGTTTTGATAATTCATGACAACATACATTGTCTCTTGGACTAATACTTTTACCTAGTGTATCTCAGGTATAGTCCATAGAGAAGGGCTGGCAAAAGGATTGTGGAGATTGTGGAAATACCCCAAGATGCAAGGAAATAGGTTGGCAAAGCTTCAAGCAGAGGACTCTACATTTTACATTTGTGAGAAATCACTTTGAGTCCATAGGAAAGCCAATACTATTAAAAGGGGGTAAGGTTTTGTTGGTGAACAAAATGCTCATACGTGCACAAGTGATAGTCACCAAAAACACTTCCATCAAAGTCTATCCATAGCCATATACTCAACATCGGTGCAACCAACATTTCCATCCCGGTGCCACCGATTCTCAACCACAGACAGACTCAGCCAAACCCTAGCCACTTCGGTGCAACCGATTCCATACCGGTGCCACCGAGTTTAGGTTGCCAACTTTCTGTTACGCAAATTCACAATATCGGTACCACCAAGATTGTTGGATCGGCGTCACCGAGATTGGGAATCTGACCGTTGGTCACCTTATCGGTGCAACCGAGTTTCCTATATCGGTCTCACCAAGATTCAAAAGTTGCCATCTTTTGGTCACTTCGGTACCACCGAGATTAACACATCGGTGTCACCGAGTTGGTCATTTTGTGTGTAACGGTTGGATTTTTGGGGATGCCTATATATACCCCTTCACCACCACCTACTCGAAAGAGAAGCACTCAGAACTATTCCATACTTGCCCCATCCAGTTTTCTGAGAGAGAACCACCTACCCTTGTGTTGAGGTCAAGATTTTCCACTCCAACCATATGGATCTTGATTTCTAGCCACCCCAAGTTGCTTTCCACAAATCCCATCTCTTCCACCAAGCCAAATCTGTGAGAGAGTGATTGTGTGTTGAGGATTCTATCATCTTGAAGCACAAGAGCAAGGAGTTCATCGTCATTACCGAGCCTATTACCTTTTGGAGGGTGGTGCCTCCTAGATTGGTTAGGTGTCGCTTGGGAGCCTCCTACTTCGTGTTGTGGAGTGAACCAAGAAGTTTGTAAGGGCAAGGAGATCGCCTACTTCGTGAAGATCTACCCATAGTGAGGCTAGTCCTTCGTGGACGGAAGCCGTTATGGAATAGTCAAGGTTGCTACTTTGTGGACCCTTATGGGTGGAGCCCTCCATGGACTCTCGCGACCGTTACCCTTCGTGGGTTGAAGACTCCATAAACGTGGACGTACGATAGCACCACCTATCGGAACCACGGGAAAAAATCTTTGCGTCTCCAATTGCGTTTGATCTCCATATCTCTACTCTTTACTTCATGTGCAATGTCTTTACTTTCCGCTGCCATATTTGTTGACATGCATGTGTAGGGCTGTTAGACTTGCTAGACTTGCTAAAACTGTTAAAATCTACCATCCAATTAACTTGGGAAAAGGTTAGGTTTTAAATTCCTGCTAGTAGTCTATTCACCCCCCCCCCTCTAGACACTCTTCTAGTGATCCCTCAATTGGTATCAGAGCATTGGTCTCCATTGCTTCGGTTTAATCACCGAGGAGGAAGATGGATGTGTCTAGTATAGGGAGTTTGAGTTGTAGAGTGCCTATCCTTGATGGAGAGTACTATAGTCAATGGAAAACCTTGATGCTTGAGTTGTTTAATGAATTTCAATTGAGCAAATATGTCAAGTGCCCCTACGTTCCCCCCATTGATCCTTTGCATCCCACACACGAAGAGGAAGTTGATATGCTATGCAATCTTAGAACTGTCAATCTTATTGTTAGAGCTTTACCTAGAAATGTGCTTAATCAAATGAAGAATTTTGTATGTGCTTACACTTTGTGGAATGATTTGGAGAAACGATATCCAAATTATTCACTAAGTAATCTTGATGAAATTCTTCATAAAACTATTGTCTTCCACAAAATGACGCCTAGTGATCCTAAGTTTGATGATTGTCTTTTTGAGCTCAGAGACCTCATGCGTGCTAAAGGAGATGTCACTACTATCAACAACATCATTATTGAAGCCATTCGCATTCATAAATTTGAACATTGTCATGATCATACCCCTGACGAATCTCTTGTTCTTTATGACGAGGATTTCCCACTTGATGATGACAATGTGGAACATGGCTACTATGATGAAGATGAGCTGTTCGACATCGAGTATGAGAAGATCATGAAGAATCTAAGTCTCATGGCAAACTTCAAGGATTACTTGTCCGGAGGAAAAGAGTGGATTCTCGATAGCGGATGTACCGATCATATGACCGGAGATAGAGAAATGTTTGAAGAGATCACGCCAAACCATGGACCGCGAAGGTATGTAACGTTTGGAGACAACTCCAAGGGTAAGGTACTTGGTCTTGGTAAGGTGGCCATATCCCATGATAGCTCTATTCAAAATGTTATGCTTGTTGAATCTCTTGGCTACAATCTTCTTTCTGTATCTATACTTGCCGACTTTGGTTTTAATGTGCTATTCACGAAAGTAGATTGCCAAGTGTTTCGTCAAGATAATCATAAAATGGTCTTTACCGGTTTCCGTAGAGGTGATCTATACATTGTCGATTTCACTAAGAGATCCAAACCTCGTACTTGTTTAATTGCAAAATCTTCTAAAGGTTGGCTTTGGCATAGAAGACTAGGACATGTTGGCATGCGTAACTTAGACAAGCTTATCAAAGGTGATCATATACTTGGTGTTAAAGATGTTATCTTTGACAAAGATAGACTTTGTAGTGCTTGTCAAGCTGGAAAGCAAGTAGGTGGAAGTCATCCCATTAAGAATATCATGACTACTAGGAGACCACTCGAGTTACTTCACATGGATCTCTTTGGTCCCAATGCTTACAAGAGTCTCGGTGGAAATTCCTATGGTCTAGTTATAGTTGATGATTTTTCCAGATTTACGTGGGTATTCTTTCTTGATGATAAGTCGCAGGTTCAAAAGATCTTCAAGAACTTCGCTCGCAAAGCGCAAAATCAGTTTGAAGTGAAGATCAAGAAGGTTCGGAGCGATAACGTGTCGGAGTTTAAGAACACCCATGTGGATACCTTTCTTGACGAAGAAGGTGTTTCACATGAGTTCTCGGCTACGTACACGCCTCAACAAAATGGAGTTGTTGAAAGGAAGAACCGAACGCTTATTGAGATGGCAAGAACAATGCTTGACGAATACAAGACGCCAAGACACTTTTGGGCAGAAGCCGTGGAAACAGCATGTCATGCCACAAACCGACTTTACTTGCACAAGCTTCTCGGTAAAACGGCATACGAGCTACTCACCGGTAACAAACCCCAAGTTGGATACTTTCGGGTATTCGGCTAAAAGTGCTACATTCTTGATAAGCATCGTCGTACTAAATTTGCTCCTAAATCTCATGAAGGATTCCTACTGGGTTATGGTTCGAACTCTCACACTTACCGTGTCTACAACAACTTCACTCGAAAAGTTGAAGAGACTGTAGATGTGAAGTTTGATGAATCTAATGGTTCGCAAGTCGAACAATTGCCAAATGATGTAGGTGATAAGGACCCTCCAGAAGCTATCCTAGATTTTCCCATCAGCAAGATTCGTCCCATGGAGGTGAAGGAAAGTACTTCATCAACTCAAGTGGAAGCCCCCACTTCACGTCAAGGTGAACCACAACATGACATGGAGGCATCCACAAGCGGTACACGACAAGATGATGAAGTGGAGGAAGTGCATCATGAAGATCCACCACAACCTCCTTCACCACCACCTCAAGGGAACGACACCTTCAACAACATTGAAGATGAAGGAGATGATAATGAAGAAGAAGCTCCACCATCCAACAATCGGAAGCTGACCCGAGTTCGAGCACAAGTGACCAAGAACCATCCCCTAAACCAAATCTTTGGTGATATACAAACAGGGAGAATCACTCGCTCTAAAACTTGCCTAGCTAACTTTTGTGAGCATTATTCTTTCATCTCTAGCATTGAGCCCTTGAAGGTAGAACAAGCTCTTGAAGATGCTGATTGGGTGAACGCGATGCATGAAGAGCTTCACAACTTCGAAAGGAACGAAGTGTGGACACTCGTGGAGAAGCCCAAGGATGAGCAAAACATCATCGGAACCAAATGGGTGTTTCGGAACAAGCAAGATGAAGACGGTCAAGTCGTACGGAACAAGGCTCGTCTCGTAGCCCAAGGATATACGCAAGTCGAAGGTATGGACTACGGTGAGACCTACGCCCCCGTCGCTAGACTTGAAGCTATTCGCATTCTTCTTGCTTATGCTAATCACCATGATATCACGCTTTATCAAATGGACATTAAAAGTGCCTTTTTAAATGGTGAAATTGAAGAAGAGGTTTATGTTAAGCAACCACCTGGTTTTGTGAATCCTAAGAAACCTAATCATGTCTACAAGCTTCGTAAAGCCCTTTATGGTCTTAAGCAAGCCCCTCGTGCTTGGTAGAAATGCTTAACGAAGTTCCTCATTGAAAAAGGTTTTGAGATTGGTAAAATTGACGCAACCTTATTCACTAAGAGAGTTAATGGTGAATTATTTTTGTGCCAAATCTATGTGGATGATATTATCTTTGGATCTACTAACCCACAATTCAGTGAAAGATTTGGAAGGTTGATGTCCGAGAAGTATGAGATGTCTATGATGTGTGACCTGAAATTCTTTCTTGGTTTGCAAATTAAGCAAACGAAAGAAGGAACTTTCATCTCTCAAACTAAGTATACCAAGGACTTGATCAAGAAGTTCAACATGCAAGAGTGCAAAGGTATGAAAACCCCTATGCCTACTAGTGGACATGTTGATCTTACCAAGGAGGATGAACCGGTTGATCAAAAAGTTTATCGATCTATGATTGGTTCATTACTATATCTATGTGCCTCTCGTCCTGATATTGTGCTTAGCGTTTGCATGTGTGCTAGATATCAAGCTGCACCTAAAGAGTGTCATCTTTTGGCCGTGAAACGTATTGTGAGATATTTGATACAAACACCAAACTTTGGCATTTGGTATCCCAAAGGATCTTCCTTTAACCTTGTTGGCTATTCCGATTCGGATTATGCTGGTGACAAGGTTGATAGAAAATCCACCTCGGGTACTTGTCAATTTTTGGGTAGATCTCTTGTATCTTGGTCCTCCAAGAAACAAAACTCGGTATCTCTATCTACTGCCGAAGCTGAATATATTGCTGCTGGATCTTGTTGTGCACAATTATTATGGATGACACAAACGCTTAAGGATTACGGAATCCATGTTAGAAATGTTCCATTGCTTTGTGACAATGAAAGTGCTATTAAAATTGGTCATAATCCTGTGCAACACTCTCGAACTAAACATATTCAAGTTAGACATCATTTCATTCGTGATCATGTTGCCAAAGGAGATATTGATCTTAAGCATGTTCGCACTAACAAGCAATTGGCCGATATCTTTACTAAGCCACTTGATGAGAAAACATTTTGTTACTTGAGGAGTGAGTTGAACATCATTGATGCTTCAAACTTGAGCTAGACTCACTCGGTTGCATGCAAGGGCATAAGCTTTCTTGATATTTCCATGTTGATCCTAACATGTTATCTTGTGCCATGGAATTCTATGCTCTCTTGTATTGCATCTAATCTTTTGTAGGTACTTGGACGAATTTCATTCCACAAGATTGCCGTCAACTCCAATCATAAGCAATCTTGTCATTACCAAGTATTCACAACCCCTCTTGATGATGAAAGGAAGAAGACACCTCAATCATATCCTTGACATATATTTATAATTCTCAAGTTGGTATCATGTCAAATGGATATGTCCATTGCTCTTCCTTGCATGACTAAACTTTGTAGGTGACAAGTGTACTAAAACGAGAAGGATTCCTCCCAACTCAAGATGATCTTCATCAACCTTGAGCATCCTTAACAAGTTCACCTACAAGCCTCGTCATCAACATCACTCAAAGGTATGCACTCATATCCTTGAAAAGGCTTTACTCCAAGTCATGAGCTAAAGCAACTCAAGTGATATGAAGACATTAAAATGTTTAATCAATAAATGGTAACCCCATTTTGAGCTTAACGTAGAGTATGACCCATGATCAAGCATTCTTGCTTGACTCCTTAGTCAATGTACTCTAATATAGGTGACCTAGTCACCGCCCATCATCTAGTTAAGTATTTTAGATGGTTCACTTTCTATTTTGCGAAGACTTCTTGGAACTGCTCAAATCTTCTCTAGCTAATATCCCTTTGTAAAAACCTTCACATTCCCTTTGAAATTTTCTGGCAACACTTTGAAAACAGAAACTTGGTCCTTTACTTCCTTTGCTGTTTTAGCCTCGGAGCCACCGATACATATTTCTCGATTCTACCGACATTGCAGATAAGCTGCACCACAAGATCTCGGTACCACCGATTTATCTGTCTCGGAGTCACCGATTTGTTTTCTTTTTTTATTTATGATCGCTGTTGCAAATCTATGTTTCTCTTGTGCCATTTGATGTGAGGATTTTGTTACTTCGATGATCCCTTCTTTAAAAAAAAAGAAAAAAAGAAATTATTTTCAATGATTCCCTCAGTTTTCATTTCCATGAACCCTACATTCAATGACCCTTGTTCTCAAGGATCCCTTCCTATCAATGATCCCTGTATCTATTCCTGTGTTTGACCTTTTTGGAAATTAATGCCAAAGGGGGAGAATACCAAAGCTTCATGCTAAAGAGGAAGATACATGCTTATGCAAAGGGGGAGATATGATCAAGGGGGAGAGCCAATATCAATATTCATATAAGGTGAGAATATCAAAGTAGGGGGAGAAAAAAACATATTTGGAGGATTATCTAAGATGTGTTGGAAGTTTACTTTTCTCACCCTATCCAATCCCAATATCTACGTGCTAAGATTCAGGGGGAGAGGATGTTTTAATACTGTCATATCTAAGGGGAGAAAGAAATGATTTTGGAGACATATCAATCTTAAGAAATACTATCTTCTGTATGTTCTCCATATCTTGGTACTTTTGAGTTCTATTGCCTTGTTGATTGGTAGAATACTCTTGTGTTTCCTAACATTGTTTTCTCAAGTGTATTTCTACTACAAGAGTGCTCAAGAACTTAAGGTAAGTATATGCATCATATCTTTGGTCAATATAATCTCTTGCTTCTTGCACATATTGTTTGCAAGAGTGAAGTCTTGAACAAGGATACATCTCATTCACATATATTTGATGCATATAGCCAAGATACACATGACTCATTATATCCTTTCTACTATTTGTGTCCCCATGCATTCCAAAGCAACTATCCTTTAAAGGACTGCACACATTTAGGGGGAGCAAATCAAAGTCATGTGCCTCTCAAAGTCTTCACTATATTCATGTATATCTTTATTTGAAACTTTGATTGTATGTTGTCATCAATTACCAAAAAGGGGGAGATTGAAAGCACAACATGCTCCCTTGGTGGTTTTGATAATTCATGACAACATACATTGTCTCTTGGACTAATACTTTTACCTAGTGTATCTCAGGTATAGTCCATAGAGAAGGGCTGGCAAAAGGATTGTGGAGATTGTGGAAATACCCCAAGGTGCAAGGAAATAGGTTGGCAAAGCTTCAAGCAGAGGACTCTACATTTTACATTTGTGAGAAATCACTTTGAGTCCATAGGAAAGCCAATACTATTAAAAGGGGGTAAGGTTTTGTTGGTGAACAAAATGCTCATACGTGCACAAGTGATAGTCACCAAAAACACCCACAAACTCTTCCACCAAAGTCTGTCCATAGCCATATACTCAACATCGGTGCAACCAACATTTCCATCCCGGTGCCACCGATTCTCAACCACAGACAGACTCAGCCAAACCCTAGCCACTTCGGTGCAACCGATTCCATACCGGTGCCACCGAGTTTAGGTTGCCAACTTTCTGTTACGCAAATTCACAATATCGGTACCACCGAGATTGTTGGATCGGCGTCACCGAGATTGGGAATCTCACCGTTGGTCACCTTATCGGTGCAACCGAGTTTCCTATATCGGTCTCACCGAGATTCAAAAGTTGCCACCTTTTGGTCACTTCGGTACCACCGAGATTAACACATCGGTGTCACCGAGTTGGTCATTTTGTGTGTAACGGTTGGATTTTTGGGGATGCCTATATATACCCCTTCACCACCACCTACTCGAAAGAGAAGCACTCAGAACTATTCCATACTTGCCCCATCCAGTTTTCTGAGAGAGAACCACCTACCCTTGTGTTGAGGTCAAGATTTTCCACTCCAACCATATGGATATTGATTTCTAGCCTCCCCAAGTTGCTTTCCACAAATCCCATCTCTTCCACGAAGCCAAATCTGTGAGAGAGTGATTGTGTGTTGAGGAGTCTATCATCTTGAAGCACAAGAGCAAGGAGTTCATCGTCATTACCGAGCCTATTACCTTTTGGAGGGTGGTGCCTCCTAGATTGGTTAGGTGTCGCTTGGGAGCCTCCTACTTCGTGTTGTGGAGTGAACCAAGAAGTTTGTAAGGGCAAAGAGATCGCCTACTTTGTAAAGATCTATGATACGTCTCCAACGTATCTACTTTTCCAAACTCTTTTGCCCTTGTTTTGGACTCTAATTTGCATGATTTGAATGGAACTAACCCGGACTGACACTGCTTTCAGCAGAATTGCCTTGGTGTTATTTTTGTGCAGAAATAAAAGTTCTCGGATGGACCTGAAAATTTACGGAGAATATTTTTGGAATTAATAAAAAATACTGGCGAAAGAATCAACTGCAGGGGGCCCACCACCTGGCCACAAGCCAGGGGGCGCGCCCAACCCCCTAGGGCGCGCCCCTGTGGCTTGTGGGCCCCCTGTTGCTCCTACGACCTCGTTTCCACTCCTATATATTCCTATTTACGGAGAAAAAAATCAGAGAGAAGAGTTCATCGCGTTTTACGATACGGTGCCGCCGCCACCTCCTGTTCTTCCTCGGGAGGGCAGATCTGGAGCCTGATTTGGGCTCCGGAGAGGGGAAATCGACGCCGTCGTCATCACCAACCATCCTTCATCACCAATTTCATGATGCTCTCCGCCGTTCGTGAGTAATTCCATCGTAGGCATGCTGGACGGTGATGGGTTGGATGAGATTTACCATGTAATCGAGTTAGTTTGGTTAGGGTTTGATCCCTAGTGTCCACTATGTTCTGAGATTGATGTTGCTATGACTTTGCTATGCTTAATGCTTGTCACTAGGGCCCGAGTGCCATGATTTCAGATCTGAACCTATTATGTTTTCATGAATATATGTGTGTTCTTGATCCTATCTTGCAAGTGGTAGACACCTATTACGAGTTATGATCTGCATCCCCCAGGGTGACAATAACTGGGATTCTTTCCGGTGATTACCGTAGTTTGAGGAGTTCATGTATTCACTAAGTGCTAATGCTTTGGTCCGGTTCTCTATTAAAAGGAGGCCTTAATATCCCTTAGTTTCCATTAGGACCCCGCTGCCACGGGAGGGTAGGACAAAAGATGTCATGCAAGTTCTTTTCCATAAGCACGTATGACTATATATGGAATACATGCCTACATTACATTGATGAATTGGAGCTAGTTCTGTATCACCCTATGTTATAACTGTTGCATGATGAATGCCATCTGACATAATTATCCATCGCTGATCCATTGCCTACGAGCTTTCCGCATATTGATCTTTGCTAAGTTACTTTTCCGTTGCTACTGTTACAATCACTACAACACTGCTACTGTCACTTTGCCATCGTTACCGTTACTTCCATACTACTTTGCTACTAAATACTTTGCTGCAGATATTAAGTCTTTCAGGTGTGGTTGAATTGACAACTCAGCTGCTAATACTCGAGAATATTCTTTGGCTCCCCTTGTGTCGAATCAATAAATTTGGGTTGAATACTCTACCCTCGAAAACTGTTGCGATCCCCTATACTTGTGGGTTATCAAGACCTTTTTCTGGCGCCGTTGCCGGGGAGCATAGCTCTATTCTCTGAGTCACTTGGGAAATATATCTGTTGATCACTATGAAGAATCTGAAAGACGCTAAAACTAAGATCTACCCCTCAACTACGAGGACAGGTAAGGAACTGCCATCTAGCTCTGCACTTGATTCACCTTCTGTTATGAGTAAGCTTGCGACACCACCGCCTGCTAGTAATTCTGATATGTCGCAAGTAATTGATGATGCTACTTCTGATATGCATGATGCTTATGATGACACTTTGCTTGATAGTACTGTGCCACTGGGTGAATTTCTTGATGAACAAATTGCTAGAGTGAATGCTGAAACTGATGATATCTCTGAATCTGATGAAATTATTTAAACTGAACACTATGATACACCTGCCAGACCTAGCGCTCCTAGATATGAATTGCCTGATATCCCTGAAGGTTATGTTATGGAAGGAGAGGTAGCTAGGGACTTTCTTGCTTGTAAGGATAGAGATGATCTTAAGAAATTGCTATGCAAGTGGAAAGAAAAATCTTTGAATGTTAGAATGCAATATGATCCTAAGTTTGCTACTTCACCTATCTTTGTTACTGATAAAGATTATGAATTCTCTGTCGATCCTGAGTTAATTACTTTGGTTGAATCTGATCCTTTCCATGGTTATGAATCTGAAACTGTTGTGGCACATCTTACTAAATTGAATGATATAGCCACCCTATTTACTCATGAGGAAAAAATTCGCTATTACTATATTCTTAAGTTGTTTCCTTTCTCATTAAAGGGTGATGCTAAGATATGGTTTAATTCTCTTGCTCCTGGTTGTGTGCGTAGTCCCCAGGATATGATATATTACTTCTCTGAAAAATATTTTCCTGCCCATAAGAAACAAGCTGCCTTGCAGGAAATATTTAACTTTGTGCAAATTGAAGAAGAGAGTCTCCCACAAGCTTGGGGGAGGCTTCTCCAATTACTTAATGCTTTGCCAGATCATCCTCTCAAGAAAAACGAAATACTTGATATCTTTTATAATGGACTAACCGATGCTTCTAGGGACCACCTAGATAGTTGTGCTGGCTGTGTTTTCAGGGAACGAACTGTGGAACAAGCTGAACTACTACTGAATAATATATTGAGCAATGATAATGATTGGACTATTCCCGAACCACCTCCAAAGCCAACTCCGAAAAAAAGAGGTATTCTATTTCTCAGTCCTGAAGATATGCAAGAGGCAAAGAAATCTA
The DNA here is from genome assembly GCA_039707655.1 of Elymus sibiricus. Taxonomy (NCBI): domain Eukaryota; kingdom Viridiplantae; phylum Streptophyta; class Magnoliopsida; order Poales; family Poaceae; genus Elymus; species Elymus sibiricus. Next base: position 225,174,549 of record CM077665.1, on the reverse strand, counting down.
TGAAAGAAAAAGGTATTAAAGCTGAAGATGTTAAGAATCTACCACCTATTGAAGAAATACATGGTCTTGATAACCCGACACAGGTAGTAGAGGTAAATTCTCTCCGTAGATTTGATCAAGGAGATATTCCTTATAATAAGTCTGCTAGCCAATGCTTGGATGAATTTGATAATTTTGTTGTGAAGCAAGAAAATTTCAATGCTTATGTTAGTAGACAATTGAAACATAATGCTTACATGCTTGATCGCTTGGGTGATTATTTGAGTAGAACTGTCAATGATCTTAAGCTCATTAGTAAACATGCTTCCATGGTAACTACCCAAGTAGAACAAGTACTTAAGGCTCAAAATGATTTGCTTAATGAAATGAATAATAAGAACAATGATCATGCTGTTAAAGTTGTGACTAGAGGAGGTAGAATGACTCAGGAACCTTTGTATCCTGAGGGCCATCCTAAGAGAATTGAGCAAGATTCTCAGAGAGTTAATACTGATGCACCTAGTCGTCCCAGTAAGAGCAGGAAAAAGAATGACGATAGGACTTTGCATGCTGCTAGTGAACCTGTTATAGATACACCTGAGAATCCAAATGATATTTCTATTTCTGATGCTGAGACACAATCTGGTGATGAACATGAGCCTAGTGATGATGTTCATGTTGATGCTCAACCTAGTAATGATAATGATGTGGAGATTGAACCTGCTGTTGATCTTGATAACCCACAACCTAAGAATAAGAGATATGATAAAAGAGACTTTATTGCTAGGAAGCATGGTAGAGAAAGAGAACCATGGGTTCAAAAACCCATGCCCTTTCCTCCTAAGCCATCCAAGAAAAAGGATGATGAAGATTTTGAGCGCTTTGTTGAAATGCTTAGACCTGTCTTTTTGCGTATGCGTTTGACTGATATTCTGAAAATGTCCCCTTATGCTAAGTATATGAAAGATATTGTGACAAATAAAAGAAAGATACCGGAAGCTGAGATTTCCACCATGCTTGCTAATTATACTTTTAAGGGTGGAACACCAAAGAAACTAGGAGATCCCGGGGTACCTACTATACCATGCTCTATTAAAGGAAATTATGTTAAAACTGCTTTATGTGATCTTGGAGCTGGTGTTAGTGTTATGCCTTTCTCTTTATATCGTAGACTTGATTTGAATAAGTTGACACCTACTGAAATCTCTTTGCAAATGGGTGATAAATCAACTGCTTTACCCATCGGTATTTGCGAGGATGTGCCTGTTGTGGTTGCGAATGTTACTATCTTAACGGACTTTGTTATTCTTGATATTCCCGAGGATGACAGTATGTCGATTATCCTTGGTAGACCCTTTTTGAATACTGCAGGGGCTGTTATTGATTGCAACAAGGGCAATGTCACTTTTCATGTTAATGGTAATGAGCATACGGTACACTTTCCGAAGAAACAACCTCAAGCTCATAGTATCAACTCAATTGAAAAGGTTTCAACGATTATTATTGGAGGCTTTGAATTACCTCTTCCTACTGCCAAAAAGAAATATGATATACTTATTGTTGGGGACATGCATATCCCCATTGAGGTAACCTAGTGTTATTCGAAAATTCTCCGGTTTCATGTCATTCGAAAAAGGTTTGTCAATAAGACTTGATCAACCTTATTGATGGATTCTTTTTGAGGAGCATGAGATGGATGAATTTAGAAAGCACAACCTTCTGTACCCAACTTTTATTCCCTGTTCCTTAGTTTCAATTTAGTAAAAATGCTATTATTTTCCTGTTTTCCGTTTTATCCGTGCAATAGAAAAATGACCTGACAATAAAAGTCCTCAGAATGCCCTGAAAATTTAGTATGAATTTTTCTGGAATATTTAAGAATTTTTGGCACTGAGTATGCATCAGGGGGCTGCACCAGTGGGCCAGCCTGCAGGGCGCGCCCACCCCCCTGGGCGTGCCCCCCTGGCTTGTGGGTTCCACGTGGGGCCTCCTCACTTATTCCAGCCACCATCCACTTCGTCTTCGCCCAGAAAAAATCCCACCATTGCTCAAACCCGTGTTCTAGATCATTTTGCTGCCATTTTCGATCTCCTTGCTCAAAGCTCCATTTGCAAAACTGTTTTAGGGGATTGCTCATCGGTATGTGACTCCTCCAATGGTCCAATTAGTTTTTGTTCTAGTGATTTATATATTGCAAATTTTTGCTGCTGTGGTGACCTTGTTCTTGAGCTTGCATGTCAAATTTGTATGGTCCCAAGTAGTTTTGATGCATGATATAGCTTCTAGGCACTTGTGGGAGTAGTTGCTATGAGTTTTGTTGAGTTTTGTTCACTTTTAATTAGAATCACTAAAAATTTCAGAATTAATTTTCAGCAAAAGAGATGTTAAGGAGAATATACCAAGGTGGTTCCTCGAGCAAGAAGACCCCGAGGCTCACGTTACGCGAGCCCGACTTTGAACCACCGAGGGAAGCTCAAGTGCGGCCTTGTGAGTGGCCGTCGGATCAATTCATGGACAATGTCGGGTTCAAGGAAGAGTTTTACGCGTACATAAGGAATGCTGGCCTTAAGGATTTTATTTCAGACCGATGCAAGCAATATTATCAACTCACCGATTCTTTCGTGCGGAGGTTTGAATTTTCATCCAGGCGTAATTCTCATTCTGTTCTATTTAATCTTTATGATAAGTCCTATACCATGGACCTAGAGGATTTTAACGATGCATGCAAAATTCCACAGTGGGGTAGCCATAGCGATCCTCATAGAAATGAATATAATGATTTCCTTGCTAGCATCACGGTGGAAGAAACTAGAACCATTACACAAGCTACTTTGGGGAGCATTCACTTTCCTGCCATACATTATTTTGCTCTCTTCATAGGTAGATGCATTAATGGTAAACATGACCATAGCCACCTTTGCGTACCTGATCTCAGTATTCTTAAAAGTGCGGTCATGGGAGATAGACGATATAACTTGGGGGCTATTATTGCTAGGAGGTTACATCTTAATGCTAAGGATGGAGATTTCTTTGGTGGAATTTATGCCACTCGTGTAGCTAAGTATCTTGGGGTACTCATAAGAGAGAATGATATTGAGTTACCCCCTGCTTTTCTTGATTATGAGGCTTTGGTGCGCTACCAGTTCCTTGAGAGGGACGAACAGTCCATCCTGTACCGACTAATTTTTGACAGACAACATGCTGTCCATATTACTCTTCCTGCTCCTGCCTTCTTTAACTTTCAGGAAAAACGAAGACGCTTTATAACCAGAGAGGAGGCAAATGAGTATGAGAGAGAGGCGGAAGCCGCTCGCCTCCACGCTGCAGCTGTTCAGGCAGTAGCCGCCGCAGTCCAGTACCACCCCAATTATGACTACGGATATTATCCGGGCCAGCCGTGGCCCTAGACCAACTTAGGCCAAAAGCCTAAGCTTGGGGGAGTACGTATTTCTCACCGACATTACATTCATGTTCACACACTCATTCCAGTTGTCGGTGTTCATACTTTTTCATTGTACCATCCATGGTAGTCTTTTTCTTCTTTTTGCTTTCTTCTTGACCTTGAGAAAATCCAAAAAAAATTAGTTCTAGCTTTACCTTCTAGTTTGCTTAGTTGTAGTATTAAAAGAAAACCCAAAAAGATTTCTCGTTCTTCTTTTGCTTGTTGGGAGTTTTCCTGTGTAAATAGTTTTCTTTTCTTCTTTGGGTCGTAAGAAGAAGACCACGATGAAAATATTGAGTGGCTCTCGTATGCACTATTGTTTATCTAACAGAGAGCCCATATTACCTTGCCTTCTCCCTTGAGTTATCATTTGCAGATTCCAGCTTAGTCCAATGCACGTGCACTCTTATTATTATTCACATCGTTCGGTCGTGCAAGTGAAAGGCAATAATGACGATATATGATGAAATGACTGAGATGGAGAAAAGCTGGTATGAACTCGACCTATTTTGTTTTTGTAAATATGATTAGCTCAGCGTTCAGGATTCAGCTCATTATGGGTTGAACATGTTTGCAATGACAATTAGAGATTATAGTTACTCATGCCATGCTTAATTAGCTAAGAGTTAATAATGGTTTGTTTTGACTTCCAACATGCATATTAAAATGGTTGTGATGTAGTATGATAGAATGGTATCCTCCTCTGAATGATTCGAGTGGCTTGACTTGGCACATGTTCACGCATGTAGTTGAAACAAAACCAACATAGCCTCCACGATGTTTATGTTCATGGTGATTTATATCCTACTCATGCTTGCATTCAATGTTGGTTAATCTCAAAGCATGTTTATGAATGTTGTCGCTCTCTAGTTGGTCGCTACCCGGTCTTTTGCTAGCCTTCAATTGTACTAAGCGGAAATACTGCTTGTGCATCCATCTCCATAAACCCAAAGTTGTTCCATATGAGTCCACCATACATACCTATATGCGGTATTTACCTGCCGTTCCAAGTAAATTTGCATGTGCCACTCTCCAAACCTTCAAATAAATATTCCGTTTTGTATGCCCATATCGCTCATGTAGTGACTGGGGGCTGTCAGTATCTTCCATGCTAGGTGGGTTATTCTCACGAGATGTGTTTATTCACTATCATTCACGAGAAAGTGGCTGGTATTCGGGATGCCCAGTCCCACGCTCAAAATTCCAATCAATATATAATAAACAAAACTCCCCCAAGATTGTGTTTGTATGGACGGTACCCGTGGATTCGGCCCGCCGTGGAGTGTGACTGATTTGGTGGAGGGGGAGTAAAAACTTTACTATTCTGTTTGGGAACCGCCTATAATGTATCTAGCATGGAAGATATCGAGATATCTTAGTTGTTATGTTGGCAATGAAAGCATACCGCTCAAAATTATTATTCATCCCTGTTTTAAAAATTCGAGCTCTGGCACCTCTGCAAATCAATGCTTCCCTCTGTGAAGGGCCTATCTATTTTATTTTACTGTTGAGTCATCACCCTCTCCTAAAAGGCACCAGTTAGAGAGCACTCCCGTCATTTGTATGCTTTGCTATTAATTGATTTTGAGTATGAGTATGACTGGATCTCTTTTACCATGAATTACAATGTCTAGTCAGTCCTTGTTCTCCAGAGGTGCTCTGCATTTATGTTTTGCGGTCTCAGAAAGGGCTAGCGAGATACCATTATGTCATATTGTATCATGATTGTTTTGATAAAATTGTTGTCATCCGAGACTTATTATTATTGCTCGCTAGTTGATTATGCCATTGATATGAGTAAATGTGAGACCTAAATGTTATTGTGAATGTGGTTAGTTCATAATCTTTACTGAAAATCTGCACATCAGTTAGACATATTTACAACAGCAAGATCAAACAGAGTTTGTAAAAGTTTTTCTTTATCACTTTCAGTCTATCAACTGAATTGCTTGAGGACAAGCAAAGGTTTAAGCTTGGGGGAGTTGATACGTCTCCAATGTATCTACTTTTCCAAACTCTTTTGCCCTTGTTTTGGACTCTAATTTGCATGATTTGAATGTAACTAACCCGACTGACGCTGTTTTCAGCAGAATTGCCTTGGTGTTATTTTTGTGCAGAAATAAAAGTTCTCGGATTGACCTGAAAATTTACGGAGAATATTTTTGGAATTAATAAAAAATACTGGCGAAAGAATCAACTGCAGGGGGCCCACCACCTGGCCACAAGCCAGGGGGGGCGCCCACCCCCCTAGGGCGCGCCCCTGTGGCTTGTGGGCCCCCTGTTGCTCCTCCGACCTCGTTTCCACTCCTATATATTCCTATTTACGGAGAAAAAAATCAGAGAGAAGAGTTCATCGCGTTTTACGATACGAAGCCGCCGCCACCTCCTGTTCTTCCTCGGGAGGGCAGATCTGGAGCCTGATTTGGGCTCCGGAGAGGGGAAATCGACGCCATCGTCATCACCAACCATCCTTCATCACCAATTTCATGATGCTCTCCGCTGTTCGTGAGTAATTCCATCGTAGGCTTGCTGGACGGTGATGGGTTGGATGAGATTTACCATGTAATCGAGTTAGTTTTGTTAGGGTTTGATCCCTAGTATCCACTATGTTCTGAGATTGATGTTGCTATGACTTTGCTATGCTTAATGCTTGTCACTAGGGCCCGAGTGCCATGATTTCAGATCTGAACCTATTATGTTTTCATGAATATATGTGTGTTCTTGATCCTATCTTGCAAGTTGTAGACACCTATTACGAGTTATGATCCGCATCCCCCAGGGTGACAATAACTGGGATTCTTTCCGGTGATTACCGTAGTTTGAGGAGTTCATGTATTCACTAAGTGCTAATGCTTTGGTCCGGTTCTCTATTAAAAGGAGGCCTTAATATCCCTTAGTTTCCATTAGGACCCCGCTGCCACGGGAGGGTTGGACAAAAGATGTCATGCAAGTTCTTTTCCATAAGCACGTATGACTATATATGGAATACATGCCTACATTACATTGATGAATTGGAGCTAGTTCTGTATCACCCTATGTTATAACTGTTGCATGATGAATGCCATCTGACATAATTATCCATCGCTGATCCATTGCCTACGAGCTTTCCGCATATTGATCTTTGCTAAGTTACTTTTCCGTTGCTACTGTTACAATCACTACAACACTGCTACTGTCACTTTGCCATCGTTACCGTTACTTCCATACTACTTTGCTACTAAATACTTTGCTGCAGATATTAAGTCTTTCAGGTGTGGTTGAATTGACAACTCAGCTGCTAATACTCGAGAATACTCTTTGGCTCCCCTTGTGTCGAATCAATAAATTTGGGTTGAATACTCTACCCTCGAAAACTGTTGCGATCCCCTATACTTGTGGGTTATCAATCTACCCATAGTGAGGCTAGTCCTTCGTGGACGGAAGCCGTTATGGAATAGTCAAGGTTGCTACTTCGTGGACCCTTATGGGTGGAGCCCTCCGTGGACTCTCGCGACCGTTACCCTCCGTGGGTTGAAGACTCCATAAACGTGGACGTACGATAGCACCACCTATCGGAACCACAGGAAAAAATCTTTGCGTCTCCAATTGCGTTTGATCTCCATATTTGTTGACATGCATGTGTAGGGCTGTTAGACTTGCTAGACTTGCTAAAACTGTTAAAATCTACCAACCAATTAACTTGGGAAAATGTTAGGTTTTAAATTCCTGCTAGTAGTCTATTCACCCCCCTCTAGACACTCTTCTAGTGATCCCTCAGATGTAACCCAGCTCCCCCGGGGTACCTATATAAGCCCATGGGTTTAGTACGTAGCGGGACAACTCTTCACCTTAGGGTTTAGAGCTTACACGACAATCGAGGTAGATCATCAACATGTACTCGATGCCCCATCATCAATACATTCAAAGCAGGACGTAGAATTTTACCTCTTCAAGAGGGCCCGAACCTGGGTAAACATCGTCTTCCTACTCTCCCTGTTACCATTGTTCCTAGATCCACAACTCGGGACCCCCTACTCGAGAAATGCCGGTTTTAGCACCGACATCGAGGATCGCAAAGTTCGAGCCACGAGGTGGCTAAGGGCAGAGACACCGTGAAACACTATTTTGAACACAAGTGGCAGAAATGTTTAGTACCATAGCGTAAATCCTATCTTTGGGGATACAAGAGGTGTAGCCATTTAACACCCAATGATTTGTTGGATTCTATCTTAATTATGGGGATAACCTCGTGCAATGGATAGGGCCTTCGGTTGGACAACTGACTCTGAATGCAGCACGCGCTTCGGTCAAAGCGTAATTTGGACACATCCCACTTCGATATGTTACAAGCACATCTTGACAAGTGTCTTCCAAGGCACAAATTAATACCACAATGACCGCGTGGCAAGTATATGGTTGTAAGAATGAATTTCTCATACCCATGCCTATTTTTATTATAAGTGTTCTATGTTGCACCTTGATTTCGATCTGGTCTAAAAACTCAAATTTAATACTCCTGTAAAATCTTGTTAGCAACCCTTGTCTCCAAGGTGCATGTCCTCTCGTGGGTTCGATAACTTAGGGTCACCTCTGGGGTAAAATGTGAGAATCCTTTTTGCTATCTGTTTACCGGATCGCTAAAGGGATTCATCACCACATGTGGTTTGTACAAGTGTCCAATAATTCTGCAACTAGACATGAAATAAAAATAGGTGAAATATTTTTTGTCCTGGGTAACAAATAATTATTGCATGTTTTTCATTAGAAATCACCTCACAAATATACATGTATGCAATATTTTCGGTCGTATCCCAGATAGGCATGTCCTCGTCATGTGCAAAGCCTAACAAACATAATGTGTGAAAATCATATGGCAAAATTTGGAACCTAGCATCATTGAGAAAGGATTGTAGCAGCAACCTAGCATCACAATGTATGATAGTAACCCATACCATCACATAGTGCAAAAATATACTGTTTTGTAAATCATCACACAGTGCAAACATACCACGAAAACAGTGTGTGAAAACCATCTAGCGAAAAATTTGGAACCTAGAATCTCAAGTGGATTGTAGCAAAACCTAGCATTCAATGAATTACAGCCCTTGTAGCAAACCTAGTGCCACAAAAGCCTACATCAACAATCTATTGACAGACCTAGCAAACGTAGCATCACAATTTGCAATGGATCAATAATCTCAACACCGAGAACACACAGTAAAAGAGCCAGCTCCAGATCTGGCACCACCAACCCCTACGAGAAGACTCCCATGGCTTTCCCCCAACCAACCATCTTCCTTGTCATTGGACCGTCAGATCCCCTGCCCAACGCTGCTTGGGACACGCCGACCACCTTCACGTGACAACACCATCGCCACCAGGCATGCAAGAGAAGGAAATGTGAGGAAGGGTGCGGGGCAATCCATACCGAGCTCCCTTCTGTTGCCATTGGACATCAGAGACCTGAGCTCCCCCCCGTTGTGCCGCTCCGGTCTCCCACAATTTCCCCCACAGTTGTCGAAGCCGTTATCCCCGTTGTCGCCGAAGCCATCACCCCTCCCCTCTCTCTTTGTCCAAATGGAGGCGCACTACTCGAGTTAGTTGCAACAAAACCCGCAGACCACGATGCCTGATAGTAGCAAATCAAGATTTTGGGGACATGACGTAGTGAGGAGCGTCAAATCATGGGCGATTGGATGTCGCGTGCAAGGCTGGCACGAGACGTGTCCGATCGACCTCGCAAGGATGGAAATGTTTTCACTTAAGACAAACTTTGTAAAAGCCCTCGCCCGAAGCGTGTACCAACATATGGTTGGATGGTTAAGAGGACACTGATATCCCCTGACCACCAGAGTTCAAGTCCCAGACTTAACATTGGTGCTTGCACTTTCTTGGATTTCTTTCAGTCCTCCTGACGATGTTCGTTCAGTGGGAGAAGACGTTTACATAGATTACGAAGGCGTCTATGACGACTTTGTCAATCTCAAGATGTGTGCCGATTCATTCTCTCGGAAGTGCTCATAGCGATAGCGATGGGGGATGAATGTATGTGCGTATGCATGAGCTCATACAAAACTTAGTTTCGGAGCTGAGTGTTAAAGGGGAGAGAGGGGGATTGGCGTAATGTGATGGATGTATTATTGAGCCTCAAGGGCGAGTATATATTGGGTACAAGACTTGGAGGGCAAGAAGCCTCTCCTAGGGATAAGGTAGGAGACGGATTACAAATCCTAGACTACCAAATACATGTACACCAAATATATCTCTAATATCCGCCCGCAGTCGTAGCGGTAGCGTTGCGAACAGCAGGAGCGTCGCGGACGGTCAGACTGGAGAGAATAATAGCCGACGGGCTGACATCCCCCCGCAGTCGCAGCGGGAGCATCGGGGACGGCGTCGCATCGCGGACACGTGGACTGTAGAGGAAGCCAATGAGTTGCTCAAGCGAGGTGATAGCCCTTTGTGCCGATGTCGAGGTAGTCGAGAGCGTAGGGTGGTGCAGCCGTGGTCGAGGTAGCCGTGCGAAGAATGCAGTGGTCGATGTCGAGTCGGGGTAGCCAGTGTCGAGGAAGTCGTCGTGGAGCCACGGGCGCAAGGAAGCGTCGAGTTAGTCATGGGCGCAGTGGTGTCGAAGTAGTGGTGCGCCGGGAAGACGACGTAGTTGAGACGCGTCGCGCCGAGTTTGCCAAGCCCAGGGACACATCATGGACGAAGGCACGCATTGGTGTTGCCAGCACCGGGCATGCGTAGACGGATGAAGTCGATGTTAACGATGCGCCGCTCCAGACTTGCCAGGACTGGGGACACATCGGGGACGAATGCATGATCGGTGTTGCTAGCACCGGACATGCGTAGACGGGGACCTGCACACAACTTGTACGCCATCTCGAGGAGGCTCGCAGAGAAGGAATCAACGACAGTTGCGGCGCAAATCAGCGGGGAGCCGATGTCGCCCGCGGTGGTTGGAGTAGATGAAGTGGTCGGGGTAGACGACGACGCTAGCGATGAGCTGGTGATGGACGAAGAAGAAGGGGGTGGACTGTTGGCGCGGCTCGGGTGGGCGAGCTGCAGCGGCGCCGAAGAAGAGCAGCGACGGCTGGTTAGGAGCGCGGCGGCGATGCGCGAAGTAGGCGAGGAGGAACCCGGCAACGTGACGAAGACCGGCGCGGACGATGGTATTCCCACGCCTAGAGAGGCGGCGCGACGCATGCCACGTAGAAGTCGACGCGCGGGGACGACGAAGTGGACCGCGCACCGTGGCGCTAAGGCCCGAGGGGGCGACGATGCGGCAGCGCGCGGGTCGGGGCGACAGCGGGAAGACCTCGGTGCGGCGGCATGGACCGCGTGCCGCGGCGCTACAGCCCGAAGGGGCGACGCATCGGCAGTGCGCGGGTCGGTGCAGCCACGGGGACCGTCTCGGGCGGCGGCGGGGACCACATGCCGCGGCGCTACAGCCCGAAGGGGCGGTGTAGCGGCGGCTCGTGGGTCGGGGCAACCGCGGGGAGAACCACGGGTCAGCGGCACTGCGGTCTGACGAGGTAACGCAGCGGCAGTCCGTTGCTCGATCGGTGCAGGGGCGCGCTTTACTCGGGGACAACCTTCACAGGACCTGCGAAGGCGCAGGCAACCGACTGATCAGGTCAGTCGCATGGCGCGGATGGAGTAGATCGCGACGTGCGGGTGATCAATCTGACCGCACGCGAGATCGGGGACGCTGCTCGGTGATGATGACGACGTCGTGGACGGTGAAGTGGGGTGGTCGAGTAGACCAAGGCGACGTCGGCTGGCGGGGAGCGGCGTGCCGGAGGAGGTCGGCGATGGGCCGGTGAGCCCGAGGCAGCCGGCAAGCCCGGCGCAGCCGGTGAGCCCGGCAACCAGCAGGCCCAAGGCAGCCGGAGAGAGGGCCGGTAAGTGCAGGCAACCGACAGCCGGCAGGCCTAAGGCAGCAGACGATCCCGAGGCGGCCGGCGAGTGTTGGCGGAGACGGTAGGTGGATGATGCAGGTGTCCTGTAAGGCGCGGGGCGGCGACGACCGGCGTAGGGCGACGGACGGGTAGATGCGCGGACGACGGGTCGGAGTAGAGGTCGGCTGGTCGCGCCGGTGTCTGAGTAGAGGCGCGGGGTCGACGGCGGCGGCGGGCGACGCAAACCGATCTTAGATCGGAAAAACTAAAAAGAAAAACGCCGATCAATGCGACCGACGGAAGAGAGAAAAACCCGGATCAAGAGATCGGGAAAAAGACTCTCTAGGGCAGCCGGTCAACACGACCGGCGGACGAACCCTAGGTACGGGCGGCGTGGCCCCCGGCGGCGGTCATGGAGGCCGACCGCCCCGGGGGCTGCGCGAAGAGGAAGCGACGGCGGCGGCTAGGGTTGGATCGGTTAGGCTGATACCATGTTGGAGGGGAGAGAGGGGGATTGGCGTAATGTGATGGATGTATTATTGAGCTTCAAGGGCGAGTATATATTGGGTACAAGACTTGGGATAGAAGCCTCTCCTAGGAATAAGGTAGGAAACGGATTACAAATCCTAAACTACCAAATACACGTACACCAAATATATCTCTAACACTGAGGAGTCGAGAAGTTCCGGGCTGAGAAGAGGGAACATGCCGCTAGCCCCATTGTACCGGGCCGAGTCTACCCAACTCTCGTGCAGAGTATAGCTAGCCAAATGGGCCGTGCTTTTTGGGCCGGCCCAGAAGCACGGCGGCCTGGCACGCTACGGGCCAGGCCCGACACGCTTTAATCGGGCCGTGCCAGGCACGCGGCCCGCCCTGGGCCATGCCTGGGCCTGAAGGCTGGGCACGCGGGCCGGCACGGCACGGCCCGTTTAGCTTTTTTTTATTATTTATTTATATTTTTTTTTATATATAAGACCTACAAAATAGCTCAGCAGGTCAAAATCGGTCTAAAAATCAGCCCAAATGGTTAATAGTCTAACAGGCCAGCGGGCCTAGCGTGCCGACGGGCCGGCCCGTATAGCTCCCAGGCCGTGCTTGGGCTGAAGGGGTCAGCCCACGAGCTGGCACGGCATGGTCCGTTTACTAAACGTGCCTGGACGGCCGTGCCGTGCCGGGCCCGTTTACGGCCGGCCCGTTTGGCCAGGTCTGGTGCAGAGTGAGCCGGGTCGGATTTCAATCGTTCCACTGACTCGCTTCGGCTCAGCCTCCGGGTACCAGAAGCCAAAGCGATAGATACGCCTTTAGCTCCGTCGACCTTGGCGTGAAATGAATGGCCACTTCCACCTCATCCTCCCCTGCCCCTGTTCCGCTCGCACCCCCACCCCCGCCCCGTTCGCGCCTCTCCTTTCCGGCCCCTCCGCCACCTCCTCCTCCCGCTACCACCACCAGCACTGCCACCCATGGCACCGCACCCCGCCTCCGCCTCCTCCCCCAGGCGACCGATCCCCGCGCAGCGCACGCGGTTGCTGCCAAGTCTGGTGCCGCAGCCCTGTCGGACGCGCGCCTCGCGAACGCCGTCATGTGCGGCTACATCCGCGCGGGCCGCCTCACCAACGCGGTTGAGGTGTTCGACCGGATGACCGCACGTGACGCTGCCTCCTACAGCGCGCTCATTTCGGGCCACGCCCGGCTGGGTTCCCCCGTATCTGCTGCCGAGACGCTCTTCCGCAGCATGCGCCTCGCGGGACTCGCCCCCACAGAGTACACATTCGTGGGCCTCCTCACTGCCTGCATCCGCAGGGGCAACCCGCGGCTCGGGACCCAGATCCACGCGCTCGCCGCCAAGGGACGGTACTGCGGCGGCTCGCTCCTCGTAGCCAACGCGCTCCTTGGCATGTACGTCAAGTGCGGTCGCTTAGAGGATGCTCTGAGGATGTTTGACGGGATGGAGGAGCGCGACGTGTCCTCGTGGAACACGGTATTGTCCGGCCTTGTCGAGCTGGGGAGGTACGAGGAGGCGTTTGAGCTGTTTGAGGACATGCGGACAGGCGATGTTGCGGTCGACCGGTTTTCTCTGTCAGCGCTTTTGACGGCGGCTACCGAAGGGTTCAGCCTGCCCCAGGGGGCAGCGGTGCACGCTCTATCTCTCAAGTTCGGGCTGGAGGTGGATTTGAGTGTGGGCAATGCGCTCATTGGATTTTATGCTGAGCATGGTGATTCTGTCGAGGATGTGGTTGGTGTGTTTCAGAGGATGCCAGTAAAGGACGTAATTTCGTGGACTGGGTTACTCAATGGATACATGGAGTTTGGTTTAGTTGACAATGCTCTGGGTGTGTTTGATCGGATGCCTGAGAGGAATTTTGTTACATACAATGCAGTTCTTACCGGGTTTTGTCAGAACAAGGAAGGTGTGCGAGTTACTTTTGCTAGGAAGGCCGGGCTGCAGGGGCTCGGGTTGTTTAGGCAGATGCTGGAGAATGGGTTGGAGATGTCAGACATTACTGTGACTGGTGTCCTAAATGCTTGTGCTATTGCTGCGGATAAGAAGATGAGTGAGCAGGTTCACACATTTGTGATTAAGTGTGGCTGCGGTTCAAGTCCTTGGATTGACGCTGCATTGATAGACATGTGCATCAAGTGTGGTAGGTCTGGAGATGCACGTCTGTTGTTTGAGCATTGGCGCCACCAGGAGAGTTTTCACATTGCTTGGAGCTCTTTACTGCTTTCTAGCTTTAGAGATGGAGAGTACGAGAAAGCATTTTCTACCTTCCTTCAAATGTTTAGAATCAGTGATATTCATTTTATTGATGAGTTCTTGTTGACTACTGTTCTTGGAGTTTGTGGTGCTTTGGGTTTTACGGAACTTGGAAAGCAAATGCATTTGCTTGCTGCAAAATCTGGTCTTTTGCGTGCTTGTGGAGTTGGTAATGCAATTGTCAGTATGTATGGCAAGTGCGGACAATTGGAAAATGCAGTCACTTTCTTTCAGCGAATGCCTCATCGAGACCTTGTGTCTTGGAATGCGCTGATCACTGCTCATCTTCTCCATCGCCAGGGAGATGAAATATGGAACACATGGTCTGAAATGGAGAGATTAGTCATCAAGCCTGACTCTGTGACCTTTCTTCTGATCATGTCAGCTTGCAGTTGTACAAACTCAGATTCTGCAGATACATGTATGGAACTGTTTCGTTGTATGTCAAGCAAGTACAACACTGAACCTGCTATGGAGCACTTTGCAGCAGTTGTGCACGTCCTTGGCTGCTGGGGTCGTTTTGATGAGGCTGAACAGTTTATAGCTAGTATGCCATTCAAGCCTGGTGCATTAGTTTGGCGATCTTTGCTGGAAACCTGTAACAAGCAGTCCAATATGACACTGCGAAGACGAGCTATGAGTCATCTACTTGCCCTGGAACCACAAGACCCATCCACATATGTTCTGGCATCTAATCTGTACTCTGAATCAGCAAAGTGGTATTGCTCAGAGAACACGAGGCTGGAGATGCGGGAAAAGGGTATCCATAAGATTCCAGCAAGGAGCTGGACATTTGATGACAATTCTATTCATTCATTTTTCGCTCGAGATAGATCACATCCTCAGTCCAAGGACATCTATGCTGGTCTGGACGTGCTAACTCTCAAGTGCATGAAGGCCGGGTATGAACCAGACACCACCTTTGTCCTACATGATGTCGAGGAATACCAAAAGAGGCATTTCCTAATGTACCACAGTGCAAAGCTGGCAGCTACATATGGCCTCCTAATGGCAGGCTCTGGGAAAATTATCCGTGTCGTGAAGAACATCCGCATGTGTGGTGACTGCCACTCATTTCTGGAGCATGCCTCTGCTGCTACCGGAAAAGTGATTTCAGTCAGAGACTCGAATGGGTTTCATATTTTTAGGGCAGGGATTTGTTCTTGTAGAGAATAGACTGGTAACATACCAATTTTGACTTCTTTGCTGTGTCTTCGTAGCACTGTAGAAACTATAGAAGATATCCTTGTATTGTGGTCCTGTACATTGCTATGAGTTTCTTCAGAAACATTCATGCCAACAGGCAACAGCTGTTCAGTTGACATCATACTCAGACAAGTATTTTCTTTTGCTCCAAACACTCAGTTGAATAATTTTTTGAGAAACTCTCAGTTGAATAATGTCTAGTACCATAAACAATTTGTGAAAATTGAACATTACAGATTTCTTTTCACTGGTCTTTAAGTTTCCTATTTGCAGTTAGAACACGATACCTCGCATTTAACTCTTTATGTTCTTCACCTGTTTGCAGTTACTTGTGAGTTGCAACCTTCACAAAATATAGCAAGATTAAGACAATGAGATAGATATATTCTATTGCCCTGACCTAACTGTGTACTTACAGTTAGCACTAAACTTCCAGCAACTCTTATTTTGTTCCCTGGTCTACATCACACCCTCACAGGTAACTTCAGTTTTTTAATACAGTAGTATTGTTTCAGTAAAATCCCAGCAGATTACTCAAAAGATACGGACTACACTATTGCTTGTAAGATATAGAAGAACTGCTGGACATTTTACGCATTTCATCTGTAATAGACAAGAAGCCACCTATAACTGGAGAATAATTAGCCTGTGGTCCTGGTCAATTTTCTTAAAACCTGTAAAAATAATTAGCCTGTGGTGCTGATAGGAGCAGGGCTCCTACCAGGACGTGGTCTCAGGTTGTAGGGGTGGAAGGAGGGCCGGCTAGGCTGGAGGCGCGGGCGACGGCACTGGGGCGCCGTGATCGCGCGGGGAAGAAGGGCGCAGGAGCGGCTAGGGTTCTGGGAGTCTCGTCTGAAGCCGAGCAATTATGATTGCTATTGCTTATCCCCAAAACGAGTCATTACATGTGTTTATATAATCCTTGATGTGCTAATAAAAATAACGATAAGTTGGGCCAAGCCCTTAACTGCATGCGCCATTGGGCCTCCTCCGGTTATAGTGTAGGCCGGTCGTAACATCTCTCCCTGCCCACGCAAACAGCTCGGCCTCGAGCTGGAAGTCGGGGAAATGCTGGCGGAACTCCTCGAGTTGCTCCCAAGTGGCGTCCTCCTCCGGAAGGCCTTGCCACTGGATCAACAGACGCCAAACGCCGCGGCTCTGCTGGGCCTTCAACACCTTCTCCGGATCCGGAAGAAGACGACCGTCGGCGGTTGGTGGAAGAGCCGGCGCGGCCGCCGACGGCTCTCCGCGGAAGGGCTTCAACAGCCCCACATGGAAGACGTCGTGGATGCGGGCGCCAGGCGGCAGCTGAAGTCGGTAGGCGACGGTGCCGATGCGCCCCAACACCGGAAACGGCCCTGCGTAGCGACGGCCAAGCTTGCGCTTGGCTCGTGGGTCCAGTGACTGTGTGGTGCGGTGGAGAAGCCGCAGCCACACCCAATCACCCACCGCAAACTCCGCCTCGCGGTGGTGGGCGTCGTAGTATTTCTTGGACAACTGTTGGGCTTGGAGTTCAACACCTTCTCCGGATCCGGAAGAAGACGACCGTCGGCGGTTGGTGGAAGAGCCGGCGCGGCCGCCGACGGCTCTCCGCGGAAGGGCTTCAACAGCCCCACATGGAAGACGTCGTGGATGCGGGCGCCAGGCGGCAGCTGAAGTCGGTAGGCGACGGTGCCGATGCGCCCCAACACCGGAAACGGCCCTGCGTAGCGACGACCAAGCTTGCGCTTGGCTCGTGGGTCCAGTGACTGTGTGGTGTGGTGGAGAAGCCGCAGCCACACCCAATCACCCACCGCAAACTCCGCCTCGCGGTGGTCGGTGTCGTAGTATTTCTTGGACAACTGTTGGGCTTGGAGAAGACGCTGGCGCACCTCGGCAAGGATCTATTTCTTAGACAGGTGCTCACTTATCTGCAATTTGGAAATGGTTTGAGAGCAGTTTGTAGTTCTATTTGCTTCTGTTGGAGGGTTTCATCTAGGTTTGTGGAAGTTGTAATTACTAATTTTTTGTGTTGATCTACTTTTTGGTCTTTGTATTTTTGTATGCGTTATAGTGTAAGTTGATTATTTAAACTAGAAATTCGATTAATATAAATAAATAAATAAATTGTGTACGAGTCCTACAGATTTGTTAACCTGGAACTTGAGCCACAGAAGCATCATGTTTGGGAGTCTTCTGTATACATGGAATTGTGTGTTTTGTCCTATTGGGAGAGTAGCAGATTTGTGTTTAGTGATGCAAAAAAATACATATAGACCGTCGAGGTTTAAAATAGTAATCAAAGCAAGTTGCTTCAAAAATACTTGTAAACCTATGAAATATGATTTTTTTTAGAGAAAAAAGGGCAAAGGCCCCAGCCCCATTTGTATTGCCAGGGTTGAGTTGTTGAGTTGAACATAGCCCAAGTATTTTCCGTCCATATACGCCATGCCTGCACCCGCTCCCAACCCGCGCCCCGTAGCCACCTGGCCCATACCGGCGGCCGTCCCTCCGACGCCGCCGGCCACCACCCAGCCCCAGTCCCTGGCGCTCCTCGCTGGCCTGCTCCACAAGCCCCCGCAGCTGCTCTGGGAGTTTCCCCCTCTGCTGCTCCACTCGCAGGTTGGGCGGCTGGAGGAATCCGATTCAGATCTGGATTTTGCAACGCCTCCACCGCCGCCCCCTGGGCGCCCTGCCTCTGCATTCGAGGACTCGGAGTGCGTTCTGGAGACCCCACCGGAGCTGCTCGCTCGCGTGGCCGCCCCAACCACCGACTTCAATGCGGCTGGAGCTGCCCGTCCTGTCAACCCCTCGGGTGTTAATGGGGGCCATACAGCGGGATGGCTTGCCTGCTTTCGGCGCGCCCTGAGCAATCACTCCCGCGTGGCGCGGCGGCCGTGAGGCTCGAGGTTGAGGTGACGCGCCCCTGGGTGGAAGTAAAGTCCCGCCGGCCACACTCACCGGCCAAGCACGTCGCTGCATTCACTGCTCGCACCCCTCTGCCTGACTGGATTAAAGGGTTGTGCTTCCGTTGCCTCAGCCCGCGCCACAGAGCTCTCGACTATCGTGACCCTGTCGTCTGCAGGCGCTGCTTCCGCTCCGGCCACAAGGCGCGCGGCTGCCTCCACCCGCCTCGCCTCCACTTACGGCACGGTGCCCCCAAGCCGCGCAAGGCGCCTCCCGCGTGTGTGGTGGCCGCGCCGCTTGCGGCCCCGATGGCTTCCTCTGCTGCACCCTCGGCTTGGTCAGGTGACCACACCATCCGCCTTGAGGTCTCCTCCATCCTCCACAACACCCTAGCGATGCTCATGGAGATGGCCTTGCAGGAGTCCAATGCGGTGCTCGCCTGGTTCGACATGGAGTGCCGGGCGTCAATGAGCGAGGTGGCGGCAGCCATCGCGGACAAGATTGGTGCTCCTCAGGACGACGTCATCGTCTTCTTCCACTACCCAGAGAGGTTCCTGGCCCGCTTCATCCACAAGCACCACGTCGAGCTCGCCGCAGCCCGCCAAGAGATTGCCTTCGGCAACACCAAGCTTCAGCTCCGGGCGTGGCGCTTGGAAAAGCATGCGGAGCATGTCGACATGCGGCACCATGTCCGCCTCTGCCTTGAGGGACTCCCTGTGTACGCCTGGGACGAGCAAGCGGTTGCCAACGCCGTCGGCTCCGGCTGCTCGCTAGACTACATCGAGCAGGCGTCCAAACTCAAGACCGACACCAAGGTGTTGGCGCTCTGGGCCAGGACGGCCTACCCCAGCAGGGTGCCGAGGCTGAGCTGGATCACCGTTCCGGCACGCAACGGTGGCGCGCCTGTATACGGTCGCAAGGGGCTGTAGCACCAGCTTCTTGTCCACCTTGACATCCATGAAGACCCCACCTCCGACAACATTGTGTCTAGGCCGAATAACTGGCGTTACAACGTCGTCGACAGCGAGTCAAAGGCACGGGACAGGCGCGAGAGGATCTCCCGACCGGTGCGCCATGACCGCTGCGACCGCGATGATGAGGGTGACCGTGACCGCGGGCGCGGGCGAGACGGGAGAGACGCGTCTAGGGGCGGACAGGGCTGGGGCGACCGCATCTGCCGGAGCCTCTCCCGCCAGCCTCGTGACGACCACCGCGACAAAGACATGAGCGACCGCGATGGCCGCCGTGGCACCCATGACGGGCAGCGGCGCGCTGCCTCGTCTCCCCCAATCGCCGCCATCCCCAAGCCTCTGCTTCTGGGCTCTGGCTCCGCGAGCGCTCCTTGGGCGCATGCTATCGAGCTCCTGCCAGTTCCACAAGTCCAGGCGCATTCTTCCACGTTGGAGCCGACTGCCGCTTGGGCAGTCGAGGCTGGCGAGCTCCGTGGCCGCAACCCTGTCAGGTAGCCACGTCCAGCCTCGGCTAGGCGCCAATCCAGGGAAGCGCGCACACCTTCGGCTTCGCCACCACTATTGCCCACGACAGTGCTGAGGACCCCCCTGAGCTCCAAGCACGACGAGGCGCGTGTTGCCATGACGCTCAGCCAGGAGAGGAGCCCGGCGTTAGCTGCACACTGCTCGCCGTCTACCATGCTGCGTCCCCTTCCTTCCATCTCGTCGATGCGCCCTCCTGGCTTTGAGGCCTCGCCAACCCCATCGCTCCCTAATAGTGGTGCTATGCAGCGCACGCCGACCTCTCCTCGTGCTTGCCTGCACGCGGCCGATGACTCGCTACCGGCAGGTTTGGCGGCGCTGATTGCTCCAAGTCCCGCGGAGGCCCTCCCCGCTCAGCTCTTCTGTGTGCGTCAGCCGGCGCTGCTGGCGCCTTCGGAGTGTCAGCCCCAGCTGTCCCTTCCCATTGCCTCGCCAGCGTCGCCCCCCCCTCCCCACAAGATGCTGGTCTGGGATCACTAGAAGAGGCGTCTAGAGGGGGGGGGGGTGAATAGACTACTTGACAAAATTAAAACCTAACCGTTTCCCAAGTTAATTGGTTGGCAAGTTTTAGCAATTATAACAAGTCCAATGCACCCTACACATGCTAGTCAACAAGTATGGCAGCGAAAAGTAAAGACAAGCATATGTAAGAGAGTAGAGATAGGAAGATCAAACGCAATATATGACACGAAGATTTTTCCCGTAGTTCCGATAGGTGGTGCTATCGTACATCCACGCTTATGGAGACTTCAACCCACGGAGGGTAGCGGTCGTGAGAGTCCACGGAGCGCTCCACCCGTTAGGGTCCACGAAGTAGAAACCTCGTGTATTCCATCACGGCTTCCGTCCACGAAGGACTAGCCTCACTATGGATAGATCTTCACGAAGTAGGCGATCTCCTTGCCCGTACAAACTTCTTGGTTCAACTCCACAATCACGAAGGAGGCTTCCAAGCGACACCTAACCAATCTAGGAGGCACCACCCTCCAAAAGGTAATAGATATGGTAGTATGATGAACTCCTTGCTCTTGTGCTTCAAAAGATAGTCTCCGCAACAGTCAATCACTCTCTCACAGATTTGGCATGGGTAGAAGAGATTGATTGGGCGGAAAGCAACTTGGGGAGGCTAGAAATCAAGATTCATATGGTTGGAATGGAATGTCTTGATCTCAACACATGATTACATGGCTCTCTCTTAGAAAAATGAATGGGGCAAATGTAGATCTGTTCTTAGTGCTTCTCTTACGAGTGAGAGGTGGTGGAGGGGTATATATAGGCATCTCCAAAATACAACCGTTATAGCATTATTGCCCAACTCGGTGAAACCAGAGTAAAAACTTGGTTGCACCGACTAGTGCAAAATGTTGCAACTTTGGCCTTTTCGGTGAGACCGATATATGAATCTCGGTGGTACCGATATGGTGACCTAGGCAGTTACCAAGACTCGGTGTCACCGATTCCTAAAACTCGGAGGGTCCGATTTTAAGAAATTGGTAGTCACTGGTTTTGGTGGCACCGAATGGAATGTTGGTAGTACCGAGATGCTAGGGTTTGGCTTAGGATCTGTCTAGATTAAAACTCGGTGGATTCGAATAGGAAAGTTGGTGCCACCGAATTTTGTCTTTTGGCTTTGGATAGAGAATATCTGTGGGAGAATGGATGAGTATTTTTGGTGGCTAATCTCTAAGCACTTGAGCAACCAGATCATCATAGATACCTCATCCCCTTTTAATAGTATTGGCTTTCCTATGGACTCAATTGTGATTTCTCACAAAATGTAAAATGCAGAGTCTTGAAGCTTGAAGCTTGGGCAATCCTATTCCTTACTCTTCTTCTTTCCTTGGGAATTCTCCTCACAATCCTTAGCCAACTCTCCCTGTGGACTTCATCTAAAATAAGCTAGGTAAAACTATTAGTCCAAGAGACAATGTATATTGTCATGAATTATCAAAACCACCAAGGGAGCATATGTGCTTTCAATCTTCCCCCTTTTTGGTAATTGATGACAACATACAATCAAAGCTTGAAATTAAGATATGCAAGGATATAATGAAGACTTTGAGAGACACATGACTAAGATAAGCTCCCCCTAAATGTGTGCAATCCTTTTAAGGGATAGCTGCTATGGAATGCATGGACACATACATAGTAGAAGGGATATGAAGAGTCATGTGAGCCTTGGCAATATGCATCAAACATATATGAATGAGATGTTTCCATGTTCAAGAATTCACTCTTGCAAACATTATGTGCAAGAAGCAAGACATCATCTTGACCAAGGATATGATGCATATATTTACCTTGAAGTTCTTGAGCATTCTAGTAGTAGAAACACACTTGAGAAAACAATGTTAGGAAACACAAGAGTATTCTACTTATCCAAATGCAAAATAATTCAAGAGTACCAAGATATGGAAGACATATTAAGAATAGAGTTTCTTAAGATTGATATGTTTCCAAAACACATTTAGAACTTTCTCCCCTAAGTATGGATTTGTAAATCTTCCTCTCCCCCTGAATCTTAGCATGTTGATACTAGGAGTAGGTAGGGTGAGACAAGTCTAACATAAATTTGGTCTGTTCTCTCCCCCTTTGGATAAGCATAAGCTTAGATAATCCTCCTTATATATATTCTCCCCGTATATATATTCTTCCCTTATTTATATTCCCCCCCCCTTGACATTCTCCTCCTTTTGAGATTTCTCCCCCTTTGTTAGCAAGTATAAGCTTTGACATTTCTCTCCCTTTGGCATTAATTTTCAAAAAGGGTGACACAAAGGGTCAGAGGAAAGGGATCATTGAGAGGGAAGGGATCCTTGAGAATAAGGGCCATAGAAAGTAGGGATCCTTGAGAGTAAGGGTCATTGAGAGCAATTGAGACGAAAGGATCCTTGAGTACTTTTTCTCCCCCTTTTATTATCTGAAAAGCTTTTTAAGTTTTCTCCTCCTTTGACATAGGGATCCTTGAAGAAATTGAGATTTTGCTAATTTTGACAAAGAACACATAAGATAGCAAAATCGGTGGCTCCGAGGCAAATGAGTCGGTGGAATCGATATGTGGTTCTGCAGCCTATCTGCATGATCGGTGACACCAAGGTATCTGGATCGGAGGGTCCGAAATGCAAAACAGAAACATGGCAAAGTTTGTCAAAAGCAATTTTTTTAGAAATTCTCAATAGAATAAAATGATTTGCAGTGAATTTTCAAAGTGATTTGTAAGGAATATTCAAAAAGTTTTGCAAGGAATATTAAAAAGTTTTGCAGAGAATAATCAACTAGATGGAAATTGAGTGGTTCCAAGAAGGCGTGCAACTGTAAGATGAACCAAACAAGATGCTTCATCTAGATGAAGGGCGGTGACTAGGTCACCTATATTTGAGTATATTGACTTAAGGAGTCAAGCAAGAATACTTGATCATAGGTCATACTCTATGTTAAGCTCAAAATGGGGTTACTATTTTTTCGATTAAGCATTTTAATGTTTTCATATCACTTGAGTTGCTTTAGCTCATGACTTAGAGTAAAGATTCTTCAAGGATATGATCACATACCTTTGAGTGATATAGGTGTAACAGCCCGAGACCGACGCTCCAGAAGATTCCCGATTTATTTCGTCGTCATCGTGTGTTTTATTTGGTTGTCGCATTCATCATCGCATCATTCGCATCATCTGCATTGCATCGGCACTCTGTTGTCGTCATTTTTTTCAAAACTCGCATCCGTTCGTAGTTGCCGGTTCTTCCCGTTCTCGTCGTCGACCGTTTCGAGGCCAACCACACACGCACGCGCCCGCGACATCATTTAAAATAATGTTTTTAAAAGTGTGTATAAAACATTCTTGGAATGGGTTGAAACTTGGCGGGCGAGCTTAATATATTGTAGGTAGACCGCCTGCCAAATTTCGTCGCATTCGGAGGTAGTTTGATACCCGAACGGTTAGACATAGAGCGACAGTATAGCCGTTAATCGTCGGGCATTTTTCGGTTTGTAAAACTCCGTTGCCGGGCCGCAAACCTTCCCTCTCATCCCCACCAAGCCCAACTACACATCCCACTAACCCAGCCTACCCCCACCTCTGTCCGGATCCGTCTGATCGGGATCCTATGGTCCGGAAAACGGGCAAAACCCCTAACCCTAGGCCCAACCTATAAAAGGAAGGCCTCCCCTTCCAAATCTGGCTCTCTCTCACCTCTTCCTCAAAATCCGCGCCCTCCACTCCACAGCCGCCGCCACCTAGGCCTGTTTTCCGTGCCGGCAACCTAGCGCCGCCAACCGGCGTGCAGCCATGGGCCAGCCGCCGCCTGCAGCCACCCGGAGGCCGCCACATCGCCCCGCATGCCCACCAGTGCCGCCAGCCCTCCCCGCGGCCCGCTGGGCCCAGCCGAGGCCCGCACGGCCCGGCGAGCCCGCCCCCGTGCCCGAGCCGAGCACCGCCCGATTCCCGTGCGCCGCCGCTCTGCCCCGCCGCCGGTGCGCTCCTCCGCGGCCGCACCCTCGCCTCACCGGAACCTCTCCGCCTCGCCGAGCGCCCTCGCTGCCCCGCCGCCATGGCCTTGCCTTGCCGCCTTCCGCGTCATGGCCGCGCCGGCACTCGTAGCTCGCCGTCGGTCGCCCTCTGGCCAGATCCGGGGCCCTGCGGGCCAGATCCGGGGGATCCCGAGCGCTCCGCGCCTCCATCCTCTTCTGACGTCGACGCCGGTGCCGGCAACCTCCGCCATGGCCACCCTCGGCCTTGTCCCTGCCCGCGGGACCGCCCCGACCCGGATCGCCCGAGCCGGCGGTCCAAACGCCGACCCCGTCCTCGCACCGCTTCGTCCACTTTTGTCGAGGTCTATTTTTCTCTAAGTGTTTTTTGAACTGTCTGAAAATCATCATGAGATTGCATTTTGCGAGGTCTATAGTTTTTAAACCGTGCACCTGTTGGAGATGAATTATATATGTAAATTGTTCTATTCTTCATGCTCTATGTGATGGCATCATTTGCATGCATATAGGAATTCATCTACATGCTTAAATCTTTCTTGCAAAAGTGCATCTCATCGTAATCGTCA
Source organism: Elymus sibiricus (assembly GCA_039707655.1). Taxonomy (NCBI): domain Eukaryota; kingdom Viridiplantae; phylum Streptophyta; class Magnoliopsida; order Poales; family Poaceae; genus Elymus; species Elymus sibiricus. The sequence goes on along the minus strand of CM077665.1, from coordinate 225,149,854 downwards.
AAACTGTAATCTGTTAATGATAAGTTCCATTTTGCGAGCATCATTAAGGAAACCATGCCCCCTATGAATTTGTGCCAATGGAGTATTTTGTAGTGTGACATGTCTTCTTGCTGTTAGGGTCCTTGCCATGCTCATAGAGGGTTGTTATGCTACTGTTATTGCTATGTAAACATGCCTAGTCAAACTGCTGTTTGGGAGATAGTCAATTTTCACTAAGTCCGGAATCTAGTTATTTTATTACTATGTTTCCATGATGATTACCATGAATATGTAGGTTCTTTGTGGTTGTCCCAATGAAATGTATTGTTGAGCATGTTATACTCTGTTAGAATGTGTCCATATTTCTCAAGTAGAGGTGTTGCGTCCTAGTTAGTTTTGCTGTCAAACATGTCAATTTGATAAAACTGCTCTGCTTTGCCCCTTGATAATTTTTCTAAGTCTGGAGAACTGCTTAGTTCAATATGCCATGTTGGGGGGATGCTAGACAGGAATCTATGCATATTTTAATGTCGCTGTATTGGAGTTATTTGAAGTGCATATTGTCCTCTATCATGTTGTTAAATTTCATGCCATGTAGATCTCTATAGCATGTAGATTTATTGCTGTCAATATGCCAACCTGATAACTCAGATTGTGAGAAACTGATATTTTCACTAAGTACGAAACTGTGTTCAAATAGCCATCTTGTGAGCTCATTTGCTATTGATACATGCTTCTATTGAACTTGCTGCTATGAAATGAATTGTTGTGCATCATGTAAGCTACAACCCTATGTCTTGTTTGTGCATTTTAGATTCTTGTAGCCTGTTGATTTGAGGTGTGCAAAATGTCATGTTGCTGTTTTGGGCAGATTTTAACTATAACTTGTGTGGGTTGTTATTGTTAAACCGTTGCTCCGTTTTGAATATGCCATATATGAAACTTGCTTAGAATTTCAGGTAGTTTCATAATATCATGTTGCATCCATGTTTTGAAATGTTTGTGGGTGTCATTTGCATGTATGTTGCATTCATGACATATTCATCTTGTGTTGGTCATATCTTTTAGAACGTAGCTCCGTTTTAAATGATCTATATATGTAAATCGCTTAGAATGACGTGTAGAATCATATGGTGCATTTTGTTTCCCTTTTTAACCTATATAAAATATGGTTAGTTGTGATCTGGACCAATTTCGAAATTAACATATGGGGTCGTTTCGGAAATGCTATATGTTGTTTCCGGGCTAATGTAAGATGCATAGATAGTGTAGTTTATTTGTGCTTCACTGCTACTTCTTGAGCTTGCGTTGGTTTTCCCTTGAAGAGGAAAGGGTGATGCAGCAAAGTAGATAAGTATTTCTACCAATCCACAATTAATCACTAGCATGACTCTAATATAACCATCTTTATATCTCAAAACTATATGCAAGGAATCAAACTTCTCATAGTATTCAATGCACTTTATATGAAAGTTTTTTATTATATCCCTCTTGGATGCCCATTATATTAGGACTAAATTCATAACCTAAACCAATTACCATGCTCTTTAAAGACTCTCAAAATAATATAAGTGAGGTACGAGAGTTCAATTATTTCTATAAAATAAAACACCACCGTGCTCTAAAAAGATATAAATGAAGCACTAGAGCAACATTGCCTAGCTCAAAAGATATAAGTGAAGCACATAGAGTATTCTAATAAATTAACGATTAATGCGTGTCCCTCTCAAAATATGTGTGCAGCAAGGATGATTGTGGCAAACTAAAAAGCAAAGACTCATATCATACAAGACGCTCCAAGCAAAACACATATCATGTGGTGAATAAAAATATAGCCTCAAGTAAATTTACCGATGGATTGAAGACGAAAGAGGGGATGCCTTCCGGGGCATCCCCAAGCTTAGGCTCTTTGGTATCCTTGAATATGGCTTGGGGTGCCTTGGGCATCCCCAAGCTTAGGCTCTTGCCACTCCTTATTCCATAGTCCATCAAATCTTTACCCAAAACTTGAAAACATCACAACACAAAACTCAACAGAAAACTCGTGAGATCCGTTAGTATAAGAAAAATAAATCACCACTTTAGGTACTGTTGTGAACTCATTCTTTATTTATATTTGTGTAATATCTACTGTATTCCAACTTCTTCATGGTTCATACCCCCCGATACAACCCATAGATACATCAAAATAAGCAAACAACACAAAGAAAACAGAATCTGTCAAAAACAGAACAGTCTGTAGCAATCTGTAAACTTCGAATACTTCTGTAACTCCAAACATTCTGAAAAATTAGGACAATCTGGGAAATTTGTATATCAATCTTGTGTAAAAAATTCAGACTCATTCGATGCTCTGGTGAATTTATAAAATTCCTGGACTGAGCGCAAAAGTTTCTGTTTTTCAGCCGAATCAAATCAACAATCACCGTAGACCATCCCAAAGGTCTTACTTGGCTCAAACAATAAAACACAATTACTACAGAGGTAATAATGTGTAAAGCACTCAAAAACAGAAACAAAAACAGAAATAAAATTGGGTTGCCTCCCAACAAGCGCTATTGTTTAATGCCCCTAGCTAGGCATAATGCAATAGATCTAGGTATTGTCATCTTTGGTATGCAATCCATAAGTAGCTCTCATAATAGATTCATAAGGTAGTTTAATTTTCTTTCTAGGAAAGTGTTCCATGCCTTTCCTTAACGGAAATTGGAATCTAATGTTTCCTTTTTTCATATCAATAATTGCACCAATTGTTCTAAGGAAAGGTCTACCAAGAATAATAGGACATGTAGGATTGCAATCTATATCAAGAAAAATGAAATCTATGGGCACATAATTCCTATTTGCAACAATAAGAACATCATTAATCCTTCCCATAGGTTTCTTAATAGTGGAATCTGCTAGGTGCAAATTTAAAGAGCAATCATCAAGATCATGGAAACCTAGCACATCACATAAAGTTTTCGGAATCGTGGAAACGCTAGCACCCAAATCACACAAAGCATGGCACTCATAATCTTTAATTTTAATCTTAATAGTAGGTTCCCACTCATCATAAAGCTTTCTAGGTATAGAAACTTCCAACTCAAGTTTTTCTTCAAAAGATCTCATCATAGCATCAACGATATGTTTAGTAAAAGCTTTATTTTGATTATAAGCATGCGGAGAATTCAACATGGATTGCAACAAGGAAATACAATCAATCAAAGAACAACTATCATAATTAAAGTCCTTGAAATCCAAAAGAGTGGGTTCATTGCTATTTAAAGTTTTGACCTCTTCAATCCCACTTTTATCAATCTTAGCATTAAGATCTATAAACTCCAAATCATTGGGACGACTTTTAACTAAAGTTGACTTATCTCCAGTCCCATATTTATCAAGATTTGTATTAGAAAACAAAGATTCAATAGGAGTCACATCAATCACTTTAAGATCTTCATCATTATTATCACGAGAACACACTTTTTCAAGCCATTCACGCTTAGCAGGCATTCTAGCGGTTCTTTCCTTACACTCATCAATAGAAGTTCTCATAGCTTTTAAAGACTCATTAATATCACGCTTGGGTGGAGTAGATCTAATTTTCAAAGAATCAATCTCAAGCGAAATTTTATCAACGTTCCTAGCCAAATCCTCAATCTTGAGCAATTTTTCTTCAATCGTAGCATTGAAAACCTTTTGCGAACTAATAAATTCTTTAATATTATTCTCAAGATCAGAGGGCATCTTATTATAATTTCCATAAGAATTGTTGTAGGAATTACCATAATTATTAGAGGAATTACTAGGAAACGGCCTAGGGTTGAAATTACCTCTATACGCGTTATTACCAAAATTGTTCCTACCAACAAAATTCACATCCATAGATTCATTATTATTTCCAATCAAAGAAGACAAAGACATATCATTGGGATCAATAGGAGCACTCTTACTAGCAAACAATTTCATTAATTCATCCATCTTTTCACTCAAAGTGTTTATTTCTTCAATAGCATGCACTTTTTTACTAGTAGGAGATCTTTCGGTATGCCATTGAGAGTAATTTGCCATAATATTATCTAGGAGTTTAGTAGCTTCTCCTAATGTGATTTCCATAAAAGTACCACCCGCGACGGAATCTAAAAGATTTCTAGAAGCAAAATTCAATCCCGCATAAAAAAATTGTATAATCATCCATAAATTCAAACCATGTGCGGGGCAATTTCTAATCATTAGTTTCATCCTCTCCCAAGATTGTGCAACATGCTCATGATCAAGTTTCTTAAAATTCATTATATCGTTCCTAAGGGAGATGATCTTAGCGGGCGGAAAGTACTTGGAAATAAAAGCATCTTTACACTTATTCCATGAATCAATACTATTTTTAGGCAAAGATGAAAACCAAGTTTAGGACGATCTCGTAGTGAGAACGGAAATAGCTTCAATTTAACAATATCATTATCCACATCTTTCTTCTTTTGCATATCACACAACTCAACGAAAGTATTTAGATGGGATGCGGCATCTTCACTAGGAAGGCCAGAAAATTGTTCTTTCATAACAAGATTAAGCAAAGCGGCATTAATTTCATAAGATTCCGCACTAGTGGCGGGAGAAATCGGAGTACTAATAAAGTCATTATTATTAGTATTGGAGAAGTCACACAACTTAGTATTCTCTTGAGTCATCGTGACAAAGCAAGCAGTCTAGCACACAAGCAAACAAAAAGCAAACGAAAAGGCGAACGGAAAAAGGGCGAATAAAAAGGCAAATCTTTTTGGTTTTTTTCTTCTGAAAATCATTTTAGAAGTGGGGGAGAGGAAAACGAGAGGCAAATGGAAAATAATGTAAATGCAAGAGATGAGTTTGTGATAGGTACTTGGTAGGCTTGATGTAGACCTCCCCGACAACGGCGCCAGAAATCCTTCTTGCTACTTCTTGAGCTTGCGTTCGTTTTCCCTTGAAGAGGAAAGGGTGATGCAGCAAAGTAGATAAGTATTTCCCTCAGTTGTTGAGAACCAAGGTATCAATCCAGTAGGAGGTACAAGCAAGGCCCCAATCTTTGCACCTGCACAAACAATCAAACACTTGCACCCAACACTATAAAGGGGTTGTCAATCCCTTCACGGTTACTTGCAAGGATGAGATCTGATAGAGATAGATATAAAAGATTACTAAAACGAAAAGTAAAATAAAAGTAAAAAGATTGCAACAAAGTATTTTTGGTTTATAGATCTGAAAATATAATATGGAAAATAGACCCGGGGGCCATAGGTTTCAGTAGAGGCTTCTCTCTTGAAGGAAAATAATACGGTGGGTGAACAAATTACTGTCGAGCAATTGATAGAAAAGCGCATAGTTATGACAATATCCAAGGCAATGATTATGCATATAGGCATCACGTCCGTGTCAAGTAGACCGAAACGATTCTGCATCTACTACTATTACTCCACACATCGACCGACTCCTGCCTGCATCTAGAGTATTAAGTTCATGAAGAACAGAGTAACGCATTAGGTAAGATGACATGATGTAGCGGGATAAACTCAAGCAATATGATGAAAACCCCATCTTTTTACCCTTGATGGCAACAATACAAATACGTGCCTCGCTACCCCTACTTTGTCACTGGGTGAGGACACCGCAAGATTGAACCCAAAACTAAGCACTTCTCCCATTGCAAGAATTACCAATCTAGTTGGCCAAACCAAACCAATAACTCGAAGAGACTTGCAAAGATATGAAATCATGCATATAAGAATTCATAGAAGATTCAAATAATATTCATAGATAATCTGATCATAAACCCACAATTCATCGGATCTCGACAAACACACCGCAAAAGAGTATTACATCGGATAGATCTCCATGAAGATCGTGAAGAACATGGTATTGAAGAACATAGAGAGAGAAGAAGCCATCTAGCTACTAGCTATGGACCCGAAGGTCTGAGGTGAACTACTCACGCATCATCGGAGGGGCAATGGAGTCTGGTAGGTTTCTTCTGGTCCAAGAAAAATCACCGCGAAGATTTTATTACGTTTGGACTCCGTTTGATATTCCTTATCTGCAATACTCAAAAAGAAGGAAAAAACAGAAACTGGCACTGGGCTCTAGGTTAATAGGTTAGTCCCAAAAATAATATAAAATAGCATATTAATGCATATAAAACATCCAAAACAGATAATATAATAGCATGGAACAATCAAAAATTATAGATACGTTGGAGACGTATCATTCACCTCTTGCCATGATAAACAACATTTAAACTTGCCACGTAAATAAAGAGAGTGAACTAAATGATTCGAACATGGAGTCTCGTCAATATGCAACTCGTCGCATATTGAACTTCACTTAATGTGTAGTAGTTGATTGTTGTGCTTGCCATGCCTTGCATAATTGTATGAACATGCATCATATTTGTTTGCACATCATGTCAAGCATACATTATGGTGTTTTTCATGTGTTGATTGTTGTTTCTGGATTGCTTCTTCTTGATAGAGTTCTGAAAGCATTCGGTGTGTGAGGATTCGTTCGACTACGTTGGATCGTCTTCTTCACGGATTGGTTCTTTTTCCAAGCGGGATCTCAGGCAAGATGAACATTTCCCTGGATACCACTACTATCATTGCCATGCTACTTGTCTCGTTTCTATCGCTATGTCACACTACCTACCACTTGTTTGACAAGCCTCCCAAAATGCCATGATAAGCCTCTAACCCTCCACATCCTAGCAAACCATTGATTAGCTATGTTACCGCTTGCTCAACCCTTCTTATAACGTTGCTAGTTGCAGGTGCAAATTGTTTCCATGTGCAACATGGACATTTTTGAGATATCACAATATTATTGCTATTTAATTTAATGCACATATATATTTGGTAAAAGGTGGAAGGCTTGGACTTTTGCTCGGTGTTTTGTTCCACCTTTGCCGCCCTAGTTACTTGTGTACCTGTGTTATGTTCCATATTGACCACTCCTAACATGCTTGGGTTTGTTATGGGGACCCCCTTGATTTTTGTTTTGGGATAAAACTCTTCTGGCAAGGCCCAACATTGGTACTATTTGCTTAATAACAACTAAAATTTGCATAGGGCATCATCACCCCGTGGATAATTAAACAACCCCCCCGGGCCAGTGCTCCTCATGAGTGTTGGTCCAAACGGGCGATGTCCGGTGCCCCCTGGTCACTCGGGGTTTCAGCCAACTCGACGTCTAGCCCATCTAGTAGTGCCCTGAGAACGAGATACGCGCGGCTCCTATCGGGATCTGGCCTGCCGGGCGGCCTTGCTGGATTTGTTTTACCTTTCTTGAACGTCTTGTGCACGTGATTCCAAGGATACTTTGGGCTATCTCGTGGTTGAAGTTTTCCACCGGAATTCTGAGTATACTACGGGGTTATCTCGTGGTTGAGGTTTTCCACGCAGTGTGTGGTTAGTTTGTGATGGATGAGTTGGAGAACCCCTGCAGGGTTAAATCTTTCTGAAAGCCGTGTCCGTGGTTATGTGGAAACTTGGAAATTTGTTTAACATCCGGTCATAGAAAACTTAAAGTAAACTCAAATAAAAAACACCAACCGTGTGCGTAACTGTGACTGTCTCTACTCATGAGTTCTGAGTCGAGGGAGAATACGGTGGGGTAATGTTTGACCGTAAGTAGGTGTTCAGGATCACTTAGTGATCATTACTAGTTCACGTCCGTTTATACGTAGATCACCTTTCTTATTCTTGTACTCGTAAGGTAGCCACTCAAACAAATGCTTAGTGCTTGCTGCAGCCTCACCACTTAACCATACCTCACCCATTAAGCTTTGCTAGTTTTGATACCCTTGGAAATGAGATTGCTGAGTCGCTGTAGCTCACAGATTACTATAACAACAGTTGCATGTACATGTAATACGATGCTTTGACGAGAGAGCGATGCTTGTTTGATTTGGAGTTCTTCTTCTTCATCGATCATAGGATGAGTTCCAGGCCGATAGCCTGGGATAACAAGGATGGATGTCGCTTTTATCGTTTGATTTCGTCCGTAGACGGATCCTGCTCTTCTGTATGGTGATTGAACGTATTGTTGTATTTGATGTGATCTTGATTTAGCTTGTGGCGAGTGTAAGCCAATTCCATATACTCATATCCTATTTACATGTACTTGTAATGATATCAATTCTTGCGAAACGACGAGATGCGCTTCTATCCTTGTCGAGGCCCTCGAGCCAAAATAAGGATAGGACCGCATTTTGGGCGTTGCAAGTTGGTATCAGAGCAGTACCAACCTAGGAGCCCCCTTGATTAATCGAACTTGGCCGAGTCGAGTCTAGAAAGAAAAAATATTTTGAGTCTAGTTATATATCGAAGAGTAGGATTCTTTTTACTCCTCTTCTATGCTCTGGTGAAGAATCCTGATGTAGGAATTTTAATTCTACCCCTCCTCTCACTCAATTTTTTTAGGATCATGCGGGTATTTTGAAACCTCTATGATGTCGATGTGACGGAATTCTGTACTTGGTGCCTCCTGTGTCCGAGGAGTAGATCTCTAAGGGGTTCTTGACACATTGTTATCGTTCAGTTCCTTAGTATCTCAGGACGCGGATGTTCGATATTGCTTCAATACTATTTGTGGCGAGAGTAGTTTGGTGTCACCCAGTACCTGGGAGAGCATCCAGATGTACTGCCATAACTGGTATCGTTGTGATTACGAGGGTCTGAGGTAGATGAATTTGCGAGGCCTCTGGTTATGTGTTGACGGATGTGATACATTGGAGAGTAGTATTATTGCTAGGAGTTGAGTGATGGATTATACCCCGTGTATCCGTGGACCCGATTGCATAACCAAAGATTTCGGAGGTTCTTAGGTGGGAATTCAAGTAGTTATCTAGGATTATCCTTCCAACGAATGCATAATGGGTTATGTATTTGTTTCTGGCTTAAATTTGCAAGGTTCATCGTTTGTTTTGTTGGAGTATGGTAATTCGAGTTGCTTCGATGTCAGGTGGTGATTTCATATCTTTGGTAAGTAGTGTTCTCATATTTTTATGGGGGCGCTACTTCTTTTGATGAAACAATTGTCATGTCAATTCTTTTCATCCGGAGTGCTTCTCGTCAAGTTAATTCAATCCCCTCAAATATTTGCAAGATCAATCCTCATATTTCTTTCCGGAGTTCTTTTCATCTGTCTTTGTTTTTCCCTGCCCTCTCGCCCTTTTTCTCCAACGATTAAATTATCATCCATGTGCCTTTCTTTTCATTGATGCTTTTGCTATCTTTTCTTCCGTTTTATATCCGGTGATTCATTGTGAAGATCCTCAAGTGCTAAATTCATCGTTCTTCATTATCGTTTTCTTCTCCGGTGGATTAATTCAACCTCTCCGTGTTCATCATATCCTTTTCATTTGTTAAATGCTTTCTCATGTTGGAAATTCTTAGCCAAGCCTCTTTCTATTCTTCTCCGGAGTGCCAAAGAGGTCCCAGAAGATTCGTCTTTTCGTTCAAAATCCTTTCAAATCTTTTAGAGGTTCTCATCTCATCAAGTTATTAATTGGTACCGGTGCAATATCTCTTCCTAAGCAATTGCTTCAACGGTGTTTTCTTTGAATGGGCCCATAACCCACAGGTTCTCCAACAATCTTACCTGGCTCTTCTAAATCTTTTCCAGAGATCTCAAGTTCTTTTCAAATGTGACGTAAGAATGATTTTCAATATTCATATGCCTTCTCCAAGATCCCTTCGAATTATATTTCATAGTTGACTCAACCTTTCCTTATTCATTGTTCTGGAGTGTCTTAGTAATTCTTGATGTTGTTTCTCGTCATCATTCTCAGCGTTGAAGACCGAAGGGGAGTTTCTTTTAAATATTTGTCCATTCTCATGAAGATTCATGGTTTCAACTTCTTGCTATCCTCTCAAATTGTTTTTCGATCATGAGTAATTCCTCCCATATCTATCCGGAGCCTTTCAGAGTCGTTTTCATTTCTCGATCCTCCGGAGGCCATCATATTAGAAGAATTCTTCGTTCTCAGCTTTCAGCTTTCGTTCTCAAATTCTTTTCAATTGTTGTCTCTTCATTCGTATCTCAATTATTCCGGTGCTTCGTTCAAGTTTTCTGCTAGGCGGATCATGATCTCTTCGTTCTCATCTATCTCCATTCATTTGAAGTATCCCTCATCCGTTTTCAATTCTTACCGGTGTTTTCGTTCAAGACTTCTTCAAGTGTGCAATATCTCTATTCAATCTTTTCAAGAAGAATAAGTAGTATGCCAAATCTGTTGCTTGTCATCAATTTAACTTGATGAAGGATAAGCATAACATAATTATTATTCTTGATCTTGAAGGTGATTTCAATCCTTCTTCCGGAGTTTGTTCATGATATCAAATTCTCGATTCTAAGTTGTTCATCTTTTCTTTTCTGGAGTCCCAAGTTTTTCTCAAGTATCTCTTCGCGAAGCGTCATCTAAGTCTTTGCAAGGTCTCAATCTTATTTTTTTCAACCTTCATTTCTTGCCATCATTCTTTTGTATATGGAGGCTCTTCATGGTGGTTCGTTAAGGATGTAATTCTTTCTCGAAGTATTCTTCAAGATTCTTGTGGTAGTACCTCAAGTATTCTTTGAATTGCATTTCAACGTGCAATTCATTCTCCCTTATCTTTTGAGGTGGTGTTATATCATTCTTGATTCATGAGGAGTCTCGAAGAGAAGTTGTCAAGAATGAGATACGTAAACCATCATTTCTTCTTGGAATTATCTTGGCTTGGATTTCACCTAAAGCGTTTCCTAAGGATTGTTGCTGTTTGCGGTGTTTATCATGATCCAAGTTTTCAATATGTCCTTTTGGTGAAAGAAGTTTCGCTTATCTTATGCCTCCCAAGCAAGCTTTGTTTCCGTTAGTGGCCGGTTGTCACCTCATAATTTTGGGATGGTTTCCATAAGCCCACTACAATCATATTCTTCCGCTGTTGATTTTCAAACAACTCCGTTCGATCCTTTCTTTATAAGGATGCCTTGAAATTCAATTGTGGTAGAAGTTGTCATTTTCTTCTCCGTTCTCTTCTCTCCAAAGATCTAGTTTATATTCTTTTGTTCCGGAGGCATTGTGATGTTGCTTTCTCGAACCATCATCTCAATTTGTTAAGATCATGTGCTTTCCTTGCTAATCCATTTAACTGGAGTGTTGTGTCCTCTTTTCAAGTTCCTTCTATCTTATCAAGTTGCCTCTCTTTTCTGCCGGAGTGCTACCGAAATTCTTTCTTTCTCGTTTCAACCGGGTTGGTTTCGAGTTCTTTCTTATTCCTTGTGCATTCTTCATCTCTTTGCAACCTTCAAGGTTCATTGGTTTCACTCGTTTGTCGAAGAAGCAACTTATTTTACCTCTTCCTCTTTATATTCCCCTTCTCAATCTAAGATCTCGGATAGAGATCTCTTGTTAGTGGAGGAGAGTTGTAACAGCCCGAGAACGACGCACCAGAAGATTCCCGATTTATTTCGTAGTCGTCGTGTGTTTTATTTGAATGTCACATTCATCATCGCATCATTCTCATCATCTGCATAGCATCGGCACTCCGTTGTCGTCATTTCTTTCAAAACTCGTATCCATTCGTAGTTGCCGGTTCTTCCTGTTCTCGTCGTCGACCGTTTCGATGCCAACCACACACGCACGCGCCCGCGACATCATTTAAAATATTGTTTTTAAAAGTGTGTATAAAACATTCTTGGAATGGGTCAAAACTTGGCGAGCGATCTTAATATATTGTAGGTAGACCGCTTGCCAAATTTCATCGCATTCGGAGGTCGTTTGATACCCGAACGGTTAGACATAGAGCGACACTATAGCTGTTAATCATTAGACGTTCTTCGGTTTGTAAAACTTCCGGGCCACAAACCTTCCCTCTCGTCCCCACCAAGCCCAACTACACAACCCACTAGCCCAACCTACCCCCACCTCTGTCCGGAGCCGTTCGTTCGGGATCCTATTGTCCGAAAAAGGGCAAACCCCTAACCCTAGCCCCAACCTATAAAGGAAGGACTCCCCTTCCAAATCTGGCTCTCTCTCTCACCTCTTCCTAAAAATCCGCGCTCTCCACTCCACAGCCGCCGCCACCTAGCTCTGTTTTCCGCGCCGGCGGCCTAGCGCCGCCACTTGGCGTGCAGCCATGGGCTAGCCGCCCCCTGTGCCACCGCCTGCAGCCACCCGGAGGCCGCCACGTCGCCCCGCATGCCCACCAGCGCCGCCAGCCCTCCCCGCGGACCACCCGGCCCGGCGAGCCCACCCTCGTGCCCGAGCAGGCGCCCTAGCCGAGCGCCGCCCGACTCCCGTGCGCCGCCGCTCTGCCCCGCCGCCGGTGCACTCCTCCGCCGCCGCACCTTCGCCTCGCCTCGCGCCCTGCTGCCGACCGCCGCCGCCGCGCGCACCGTGCTGGAACCTCGCCGTCTCGCCGAGCGCCCTCGCTGCCCCGCCGCCATGGCCTTGCCTCGCCGCCTCCCGCGTCATGGCCATGCCGGCACCCGCAGCTCGCCATCGGTCGCCCTCCGGCTAGATCCTGGGCCCTGTAGGCCGGATCCGGGAGATCCCGAGCGCCCCGCGCCTCCACCCTCCTCCGACGTCGACGCCGGCGCCGTCAACCTCCGCCATGACCGGCCTCGGCCTCGTCCCTGGCCGCGGGACCTGCCCCTCCCGAGCCCACGGTCCAAATGCCGTCCCCGTCCTCGCACCGCTTTGTCTACTTTCGCCGAGGTCTATTTTTCTCCAAGTGTTTTTTTAACTATCTGAAAATCATCATGAGATTGCATTTTGCGAGGACAGTAGTTTTTAAACCGTGAACCCGTTGGAGATGAATTATATATGTAAATTGTTCTACTCTTCGTGCTCAATGTGATGGCATCATTTGCATGCATATAGGAATTCATTCATATGCTTAAATCTGTGTTGCAAAAGTGCATCTCATCGTAATCGTCAAAACTGCAATCTGTTAACGATAAGTTCCATTTTGCGAGCATCATATTAAGCAAACCATGCCCCCTATGAAATTGTGCCAATGGAGTATTTTGTAGTGTGACATGTCTTCTTGCTGTTAGGGTCCTTTCCATGCTCATAGAGGGTTGTTATGCTACTGTTATTGCTATGTAAACATGCCTAGTCAAACTGCTATTTGGGAGATAGTCAATTTTCACCAAGTCTGGAATCTGATTATTTTATTGCTATGTTTCCATTATGATTTCCTTGAATCTGTAGGTTCTTTGTGGTTGGCCCAATGGAATGAATTGTTGATCATGTTATCCTTTGTTAGAATGTGCCCATAGTTCTCAAGTAGAGGTGTTGCATCCTAGTTAGTTTTGCTGTCAAACATGTCAATTTGATAAAACTGCTCTGCTTTGCCCCTTGATAATGTTTCTAAGTCTGGAGAACTGCTTAGTTTAATATGCCATGTTGGGGGGATGCTAGACAGGAATCTATATATATTTTGATGTTGCAATAATGGAGTTATTTGAAGTGCATATTGTCCTCTATCATGTTGTTAAATTTCATGACATGTAGGTTTCTATAGCATGTAGATTTATTGCTGTCAATATGCCAACCTAATAACTCAGATTGTGAGAAACTGATATTTTCACTAAGTATGAAACTGTGTTCAAATAGCCATCTTGTGAGCTCATTTGCTATTGATACATGCTTCTATTCAACTTCCTGCTATGAAATGAATTGATTTGCATCATGTAAGATACATCCCCATGTCTTGTTTGTGCATTTTAGATTCTTGTAGCCTGTTGATTTGAGGTGCGCAAAATCTCATGTTGCTGTTTTGTGCAGATTTGAACTATAAGTTGTGTGGGTTGTTTTTGTTGAACCGTTGCTCCGTTTTGAACATGCCATATATGAAACTTGCTTAGAATTTCAGGTATTTTCATAATATCATGTTGCATCCATGTTTTGAAATGTCTGTGGTTGTCATTTGCATGTATGTTGCATTCATGACATATTCATCTTGTGTTGGTCATATCTTTTAGGCCGTAGCCCCGTTTTAAATGATCTATATATGTAAATCGCTTAGAATGACATGTAGAATCACGTGGTGCATTTTGTTTCCTAGTTCAACATATATAAAATATGGTTAGTTCAGATCTGGACCATTTTCGAAATTAACATATGGGATCAGTTCGGAAATGCTATATGTTGTTTGCGGCCTCATTTAAGATGCATAGATAGTGTAGTTTATTTGTGCTTCATCTCTTGCCATGATAAACAACATTTAAACTTGCCATGTAAATAAAGAGAGTGAACTAAATGATTCGAACGTGGATTCTCGTCAATATGCAACTCGTCGCATATTGAACTTCACTTAATGTGTAGTAGTTGATTGTTGTGCTTGCCATGCCTTGCATAATTGTATGAACATGCATCATATTCGCATCATGTCATGCATATGTTGTGGTGTTTTTCATTTGTTGATTGTTGTTTCCGGATTGCTTCTTCTCGATAGAGTTCCGAAAGCGTTCGGTGTGTGAGGATTTGTTCGACTACATTGGATCGTCTTCTTCATGGATTGGTTCTTCTTCCAAGCAGGATCTCAAGAAAGATGAACATTTCCCTAGATACCACTACTATCATTGCCATGCTAGTTGTCTCTTTTCTATCGCTATGTCATGCTACCTACCACTTGTTTGACAAGCCTCCCAAAATGCCATGATAAGCCTCTAACCCTTCACATTACATCAAACAATTGATTGGCTATGTTACCGTTTGCTCAACCCTTCTTATAGCGTTGCTAGTTGAAGGTGCAAATTGTTTCCATGTGCAACATGGACATTTTTGAGATATCACAATATTATTTCTATTTAATTTAATGCACATATGTAATTCGTAAAAGGTGGAAGGATTGGCCGTTTGCTTGGTGTTTTGTTCAACCTTTGCCGCCCTAGTTACTTTTTTACCGGTGTTATGTTCCATATTGAGTACTCCAAACATGCTTGGGGTTGTTATGGGGACCCCCTTGATTTTCGTTTTGGGATAAAACTCTTTTGGCAAGGCCCAACATTGGTACTATTTTCTTAATAACAACTAAAATTTGCATAGGGCATGATCACCCCGTGGATAATTAATCAACCCCCCGGGCCAGTGCTCCTCATGAGTGGTGGTCTAATCCGACGTCTAGCCCATCTGGTAGTGCCCAGAGAACGAGATACGCGTGGCTCCTCTCGTGATCTGGCCTGCTGAGCGGCCTTGCTGGATTTGTTTTACCTTTCTGGAACATCTTGTGCACGGGATTCCGAGGATACTTTGGGCTATCTCGTGGTTGAGGTTTTCCACAAGAATTCTGAGGATACTACGGGGTTATCTCGCGGTTGAGGTTTTCCACGCAGCGTGTGGTTAGTTTGTGATGGATGAGTTGGAGCATCCCTGCAGGGTTAAATCTTTCTGAAAGCCAGGCCCGCGGTTATGTGGAAACTTGGAAATTTGTTTAACATCTGGTCATAGAAAACTTAAAGTAAACTCAAATAAAATACACCAACCGTGTGCGTAACCATGACTATCTCTACTCATGAGTTCTGAACCGAGGGAGAACACGGTGGGGTTATGTTTGACCATAAGTAGGTGTTCAGGATCACTTAGTGATCATTACTAGTTCACGTCCATTTATACGTAGATCACCTTTATTATTCTTGTACTCATAAGTTAGCCACTCAAACAAATGCTTAGTGCTTGCTGCAGCCTCACCACTTAACCATACCTCACCCATTAAGCTTTGCTAGTTTTGATACCCTTGGAAATGAGATTGCTGAGTCCCTGTGGCTCACAGATTACTACAACAACAGTTGCAGGTACAGGTAATGCGATACTTTGACGAGAGAGCGATGCTTGTTTGATTTGGAGTTCTTCTTCTTCATCGATCATAGGATGGGTTCTAGGCTGGCAGCATGGGATAGCAAGGATGGATGTCGCTTTTATTATTTGATTTCGTCCGTAGTCGAACTCTGCTCTTCTCTATGGTGATTGAACGTATTGTTGTATTTGATGTGATCTTGATTTAGTTTGTGGCGAGTTTAAGCCAATTCCATAAAGTCATCTCCTCTTTACATGTACTTGTAACGATATCCATTCTTGTGAAACGAGGAGATGCGCTTCTATCCCTGTCGTGGCCCTCGAGCCAAAATAAGGATAGGACCGCATTTTGGGCGTTACAGTTGATGACGTAGCATGTAGGAGAACTTGTTGTGGATGCTCATTGTTGAGAGCTATCCTTGATCGTTTTGGTTCTCTTTTCACCTACATGGGTTAGCCATGCAAGGAAGAACAAGATATATCCAAATGACAAGAATGAAATTTGTTTATCAAGTGGTTGTCAAGGATATGGTTTGGATTATCTTCTTCCTTCCATCATCAAAGAAGAGTTGTGGATACTTGGCCATGACAAGATTGCTTGTGATGTGAGTTGATGGCAATCTTGTGGAGTGTAGTTCTTCCAAGTACCTACAAAAGGTTAGATGCAATACAAGGGAGCATATATTTCCAAGGTATAAGATAGTGTCATATCAAGTGTAACATGTAATAGTCATGTTAGCTCATGCCCTTGCATGCATCCGAGTGAGTCTAGCTCAAGTTTGAAGCATCAATGATGTTCAACTCACTCCTCAAGTGACAAAACACTTTCTCATCAAGTGGCTTAGTAAAGATATCGACCAATTGCTTGTTGGTGCGAACATGTTTGAGATTAATGTCCCCTTTGGCAACATGATCACGGATGAAGTGATGACGAACTTGAAAAATGTTTAGTTCAAGAATGTTGCACGGGATTATGAGCAATCTTAATAGCACTCTCATTGTCACACAACAATGGAACATGTCTCACATAGATTCCATAATCCTTATGAGTTTGAGTCATCCATAGTAATTGCGCACAACATGATCCGGCGGCAATGTATTCTGCTTCGGCGGTAGATAGAGATACCGAGTTTTGTTTCTTGGATGACCAAGACACAGGAGATCTACCAAGAAATTGACATATACCCGAGGTGGATTTTCTATCAACCTTATATCCGGCATAGTCCGAGTCGTAATAGCCAACAAGGTTAAAAGAAGATCCCTTGGGATACCAAATGCCAAAGTTTGGTGTATGTATCAAGTATCTCGCAATTCTTTTCACGGCCTTAAGATGACACTCTTTAGGAGCGGCTTGATATCTAGCACACATGCACACACTAAGCATAACATCGGGACGGGATGCACATAGATATAGCAATGAACCGATCATTGATCGGTAAACCTTTTGATCAACCGGTTTGTCCTCCTTGGTGAGGTCAACATGTCCACTAGTCATACCTTTACACTCTTGCATGTTGAACTTGTTGATCAAGTCCTTGGTATACTTGGTTTGAGAGATGAAAGTTCCTTCTCTTGTTTGCTTGATTTGCAAACCAAGGAATTTTTTTAGGTCACACATCATGGACATCTCATACTTCTCGGACATCAACCTTCCAAATTTCACACTAAATTGTGGGTTAGTAGATACAAAGATAATATCATCCACATAAATTTGGCACACAAATAATTCACCATTAACTCTCTTAGTGAATAAGGTTGCGTCAATTTTACCAATTCCAAAACCTTTTTTGATAAGAAACTTCGTTAAGCATTTGTACCAAGCTCGTGGATCTTGCTTAAGACCATAGAGAGCTTTACGAAGCTTGTAAACATGGTTAGGTTTCTTAGGATTTACAGAACCAGGGGGTTGTTTAACATAGATTTCTTCCTCAATCTCACCATTTAAAAATGCACTTTTAATATCCATTTGATAAAGAGTGATATCATGGTGATTAGCATAAGCAAGACGTATATGTATAACTTCAAGTCTAGCAACGGGGGCATAGGTCTCACCGTAGTCCATACCTTCGACTTGGTTGTAGCCTTGAGCCACGAGACGTGCCTTGTTGTGTACGACTTAACCGTCTCCGTCTTTTTTGTTCCGAAACACCCACTTGGTTCCGATGATGTTTTGCTCGTCCTTGGGCTTCTCCACTAGTGTGTACACTTCATTCCTCTCGAAGTTGTGTAGCTCCGCGTGCATAGCATTCACCCAATCCGGTTCCTGAAGATCTTCTTCCACCTTCAAAGGCTCAATACTAGAGATGAATGAATAATGCTCACAAAAGTTAGCCAATCGAGTTTTAGAGCGAGTTATTCTCCAGGTTTCTATGTCACCGAAGATTTGCTCTAAGAGATGATTTTTGTTCACTCTTGCTCGAACTGGAGGTAGCTTTTGCTTGTTGGACGATGGAGCTTCCTCATCATCATCTTCTTATTCATTGTTGTTGAAGGTGTCGTTGCCTTGAGGTGGTGGTGAAGGAGGTTGAGGTGGATCTTCATGATGTACTTCTTCCTCCTCTTCATCTTGTCGTGTACCGCTTGTGGATGCCTCCATGTCGTTTTGTGGTTCGCCTTGACGCGAAGTTGGAGCTTCCACTTGTGTTGATGAAGTACTTTCCTTCACCTCCATGGGACGAATCTTGCTGATGGACAAGTCTTGGATGGCTTCCGAAGGTTCCTTATCTCCTACATCATTTTGCAATTGTTCGACTTACGAACCATTAGATTCATCAAACTTCACATCTACCGTCGCTTCAACTTTTCGAGTGAAGTTGTTGTAGACACGGCAAGTGTGAGAGTTTGATACGTAACCGAGCAGGAAACTTTCATGAGATTTAGGAGCAAATTTAGAATGATGAAGCTTATAAAGAATGTAACACTTGGAGCCGAATACCCGAAAGTATCCAACTTGGGGCTTGTTACCGGTGAGTAGCTCGTATGTCATTTTACCGAGAGGCTTGTGTAGATAGAGTCGGGTCGTCGCATGACAAGTTGTTTCGTGTTCTTGAACTTTGATCCGTTGTCGCTCTGAACTTTCTTGATCTTCACTTCAAATTGATTTTGAGCCTTGCGAGCGAAGTTCTTGAAGATCTTTTGCACCTTCGACTTATCACCAAGAAAGAATACCGACGTAAATCTGGAAAAATCATCAACTATAACTAGACCAAAGGAATTTCCACCGAGTCTCTTGTAAGCATTGGGACCAGAAAGATCCATATGAAGCAACTCGAGTGGCCTTGTAGTTGTAACACCCAAGATGCGATCCTATCCTTATTTTGGCTCGAGGACCTCGATAGGGATAGAACCGCATCTCGTCGTTTCGCAAGAATGGATATCGTTACAAGTACATGTAAAGAGGAGATGAGTATATGGAACTGGCTTACACTTGCCACAAGCTAAATCATGATCATATAAAATACAACAATACATTCAATCACCATACAAAAGAGCAGGGTCCAACTATGGACGAAATCAAACGATAAAAGCGACATCCATCCTTGCTATCCCAGGATGCCAGCCTGGAACCCATCCTATGTACGAAGAAGAAGAAGAAGAAGAAGAAGAAGAACTCCTAATCAAACACGCATCGCTCTCACGTCAAAGCATCGCATTACCTGTACCTGCAACTGTTGTTGTAGTAATCTGTGAGCCACAGGGGCTCAGCAATCTCATTTCCAAGGGTATCAAGACTAGCAAAGCTTAATGGGTGAGGCATGGTTAAGTGGTGAGGCTGCAGCAAGTACTAAGCATTTATTTGAGTGGATAACTTACGAGTACAAGAATAAGAAGGGTGATCTACGCATAAATGGATGTGAACTAGTAATGATCAGTAAGTGATCCTGAACACCTACTTACGAGTCAAACATAACCCCACCGTGTTCTCAGGGCACGACCGGATGGGCAAGACGTCGGGTTGGCTGAGACCTCGGGTGACCAGGGGGCGCCGGACATTGCCTGGTTTGGACCAACACTCATGAGGAGCACTGGCCTGGGTTGTTGATTAATTATCCACGGGGTCCGGAAAATCCCTTTGCATGTTTTATTAGTTATTACACAAATGTAGTACCAATTTTGGGCCTTGCCGGAAGAGTTTTATCCCAAAATGAAAATCAAGGGAGTCCCTATAACAACCCCAAGCATGTTAGGAGCGCTCAATATGGAACATAACACCGGTACACAAGTAACTAGGGGGGCAAAGGTGGAACAAAACACCGAGAAAAAGTCCAAGCCTTCCACCTTTTACCAAGTATATATGTGCATTAAATTAAATAGAAATAATACTGTGATATCTCAAAATATCCATGTTGGCGCATGGAAACAACTTGCACCTACAACTAGCAACACTATAAGAATGGCTGAGCAAGTGGTAACATAGCCAAACTAGGGTTTGCTGGGATGTGGAGGGTTAGAGGCTTATCATGGCATTTTGGTAGGCTTGACAAACAAGTGGTAGGCAGTGAGACATAGCGGTAGAAACAAGACAACTAGCGTGGCAATGATAGTAGTGGTATCGAGGGAAATGTTCATCTTGCCTAAGATCCTGCTTGGAAGATGAGGGATCACTAGAAGTGTGTCTAGAGGGGGGGGGGGGGTGAATAGACTACTAGCAGGAATTTAAAACCAAACCTTTTCCCAAGTTAATTGGTTGGCAGATTTTAACAATTATAGCAAGTCTAGCACACCCTACACATGCAAGTCAACAAGTATGGCAGCGGAAAGTAAAGACATTGCACATGGAAGTGAAGGGTTGAGATAGGAAGATCAAACGCATGAGGGACACGAAGATTTTTCCCGTGGTTCCGATTGGTGGTGCTATCGTACGTCCACGTTTATGGAGTCTTCAACCCACGGAGGGTAACGGTCGCGAGAGTCCACGGAGGGCTCCACCCATAAGGGTCCACGAAGTAGCAACCTTGACTATTCCATAACGGCCTCCGTCCATGAAGGACTAGCCTCACTATGGGTAGATCTTCACGAAGTAGGCGATCTCCTTGCCCGTACAAACTTCTTGGTTCAACTCCACAACACGAAGTAGGAGGCACCCAAGCGACACCTAACCAATCTAGGAGGCACCACCCTCCAAAAGGTAATAGGCTCGGCAATGTCGACGAACTCCTTGCTCTTGTGCTTCAAGATGATAGACAACTCAACACACAATCACTCTCTCACAGATTTGGCTATGGTGGAAGAGATTGATTTGGTGGAAAGCAACTTGGGGAGGCTAGAGATCAAGATTCATATGGATGAAGTGGAATAGCTTGATCTCAACACAAGGGTAGGTGGCTCTCTCTCAAAAAATATGATGGGGAAAGTATGGAATAGTTCTGAGTGCTTCTCTTTCGAGTGGGTGGTGGTGAAGGGGTATATATAGGCATCCCCAAAAATCCAACCGTTACACCTAAAGTGACCAACTCGGTGACACCGATGTGTTAATCTCGGTGGTACCGAAGTGACCAAAAGGTGACAACTTTTGAATCTCGGTGAGACCGATATATAATACTCGGTGGTACCGATCAGATGACCAACGGTCAGATTGCGCGACTCGGTGACGCCGATTCTCACATCTCGGTGGTACCGATTCTTGACCATGGCTTACCAGAGAGTTGGTCCAGAAACTTGGTGGCGCCGATCCACAATTCTCGGTGGTACCGATTCTTGTGAATGGCTATCCAGAGAGTTGGTCCAGAAACTCGGTGAGACCGATTGGCAAAACTCGGTGGTACCGTAGACTGAAAATAGCTAAACAGAGAGTTGGCAACCTAAACTTGGTGGCACTGATGCAGAATTGGTTGCACCGACTGACTAGGGTTTGGCATGGGTCTGTCTGAGTTTGGGAATCGGTGGGACCGAGTGGGAATTGTTGGTTGCACCGATTTTGGATATTTGGCTTTGGACAGACTTTTGTAGAAGAGCTTGTGGGTGTTTTTGGTGACTATCTCTTATGCACGTGGAGCATCTTGTTCACCAACAGTACCTTACCCCCTTTTAATAGTATTGGCTTTCCTATGGACTCAAAGTGATTTCTCACAAAGTAAAATGTAGAGTCCTCTTGCCTGAAGCTTGGCCAATCCAATTCCTTGCATCTTGGGGTGTCTCCACAATCCTTTTGCCAACCCATCTCCCTATGGACTTTCATCTGAAATACACTAGGTAAAAGTATTAGTCCAAGAGACAATGTATGTTGTCATGAATTATCAAAACCACAAAGGGAGCACATTGTGCTTTCAGAAGAAGAATGAATCTGTGAAGTAGACGAACGAGCATAGTCAAACGAATCCTGACACTCCAAACGCTTTCGGCACTCTATCAAGAATAACCAATCCGGAAACAAACAAACAACACAGTAAACACCACAACATATGCATGATATGATGCACAAACAAGGATGATGCATGTGAAGTTTAATTATGCATGGCATGACAAGCACAACAATCAAACACTACAAATTAAGTGAAGTTCAGTATGCAACGAGTTGCATATTGACAAAACTTCACATTCGAATTATTTAGTTCACTCTTGTTTAGGTACTCATCAATATTAAATGTTGTTCAATATGGGTGGTCATGGCATAAGGTGATGATGGAATTGAGCAATTTAAATGGAGAAGGAGAACATACATATGACAAATAATAACTCTCCATATTAAGGGGAATGCGGTTAATGTTGTTTAACTAAACAATCATTTTAAATGTTGTTCATCATGGCAAGAGGTGAAGCATACACAACTACATCATCTAGGCATTTTAAATGAGGCCGGAAACAACATATATCATTTCCGAAATGACCCCATATTTGATTTTTAAAATTGGTCCAGCTCTGAACTAAACATATTTTAAATTTATTAAACATCAAAATAAAGTGCACCATGTTCATCTACACATTTTTCTAGTCAAGTTACACATGTGGAACATTTTAATCGGAGCTACGGTTATTTAGATATGAGACAAACCATTTTAACATGACATTTAAGCAAATTAAATGAAAACAGCAAGTTAATTTTTTTAACATGTGTGAAAGTGGGATATTGTGAATCTACACGAAATTCTAATCATTTTTCATATATAAAGATTTTACATATGATGCACGGTTGTGAAGTTATTATATGCATGAAGTTCAGGGTCTTTTCTGTAAAACAGCAGTTCACGGGACAATAGCAAAATTATTATGCGGAAGAAAAATGTTGCATGGGCCAATCCTGGCTACAGGCCAAAATAAGCAGTCGGCGGCAAATATTGTATTGCGCCTACGGGCGGGGTTTAGCGGGTGCAGGTGATAACCCACAAGTATAGGGGATCGCAACAGTTTTCGAGGGTAGAGTATTCAACCCAAATTTGTAGATTCGAGACAAGGGGAGCCAAAGAATACTTGAGAGTATTAGCAGTTGAGTTGTCAATTCAACCACACCTAGAGATAAATATCTGCAGCAAAGTGATCAGTAGCACAGTAATATGATAGGTTTGATAGCAGTAGCAATAGTAACAGCAGCGGTAACAGTAGTAGCAATAGTTTTGTAGCAGTTGGAACAACAACAATAACTTAGCAAGAACAATAAGTGGAAAGGTCGTAGGCACTGGATCGGTAACTCGTTGGATGATATTCATCATGTAACAGTCATAACCTAGGGCGAGACAGAACTAGCGCCAGTTCATCAATGTAATGTAGGCATGTATTCCGTAAATATTCATACGTGCTTATGGAAAAGAACTTGCATGGCATCTTTTGTCCTACCCTCCCGTGGCAGTGGGGTCCATAAGGAAACTAAGGGATATTAAGGCCTCCTTTTAATAGAGAACCGGAACAAAGCATTAACACATGGTGAATACATGAACTCCTCAAACTACGGTCATCACCGCGAAGTATCCCAAATATTGTCGCTATGGGGTTGACGGACCATAACACGTAATAGGAGCATATGACTAGGCAAGATAGGATCAAGAACATTGATATAGAGGTGATAACATAAACGGTTCAGATCTGAAATCATGGCACTCGGGCCCTAGTGACAAGCATTAGGCATAGCAAAGTCATAGCAACATCAATCTCAGAACATAATGGATAATAGTGATCAAGCCCTAACAAAACTATCTCGATTACATGATGAATCTAATCCAACACCTCACCGACCAGCAAGCCTACGAAGGAATTACTCACTCCCGGTGGGGAGCATCATGGAATTGGCGATGGAGAAAGGTTGATGATGACGAAGACCGAAGATTCCCCTCTCCGGAGCCCCAAATGGGCTCCAGATCTGGCCTCCCGATGAAGAATAGGACGTGGCGGCGGCTCCGTCTCGTGAAACTCGATAATTCTTTCTCTCCGATTTTTTTCTCCAAATTTAGGAATTTATAGTGGCGGATATAGAGCAAGTGAGGCCCCCAGGTGCTCAGCCCCCACCAGGGCGCGCCGGGAGGGGGCTGGCGCGCCCTGGTGGGTGCTGTGCACCCTGGGCCCCCTCTCCGGTGGTTTCTGGCTCCAGTATTTTTTATATTTTCCACAATAAATCTCCAAAAAGTTTCGTTCCATTCCGAGAACTTTTATTTCTGCACAAAAACAACACCATGGCAATTCTGCTGAAAACAACGTCAGTCCGTGTTAGTTCCATTGAAATCATGCAAATTAGAGTCCAAAACAAGGGCAAAAGAGTGAGGAAAAGTAGACACATTGGAGACATATCAACTCCCCCAAGCTTAAACCTTTGCTTGTCCTCAAGCAATTTAGTTGATAAGCTGAAAGTGATAAAGAAAATCTTTTATGAACTCTTTTGTTCTTGTTTACATATATATATGCTTAAGTGGCACCCAAGTTTTCAGCAAAGATTATGACTAACCATGTCAACAATAACTCTTAGGAATTATATTTACTCATATCAATAACATAAGCAACTAGCGAGCAATAATAAGATATCTCAAGCGCCAACATTTTGTCAAAACAATCATGATACAATATGACAATAGTGGTATCTCGCTAGCCTTTTCTGAGACCGCAAAACATAAATGCAGATCACCTCCAAAGTTCAAGCAGCGACTAAACATTGTAATTCATGGTAGAAAAGATCCAGTCATGCTCCACCCAACATCAACTATACACAATGCATGAGGATGACAATAGTGCTCTCAGGTCTGGCGCTTATTTGAGAAGGTGATGACTCAACATAAAAGTAAATAGATAGTCCCTTAGCAGAGGGAAGCATGGATTTGCAGCGGTGCCAGAGCTCAAAGTTTAAAACAGAGGTAGATATAATTTTGGGAGGTACACCCTTCCTATCAACGTCACGACCAAGAGTTATCAATATCTTCCATGCTAAACAAATTAGCGGCGGTTCCCAGCGGTAAAAGTAAAGGTTTACTCCCCCTCCACCAACAATCACACTCCACGGCGAGCCGCATCCACGGGTACCGTCCAAACCAACAACATTCCTGGGAGAGTTTTGTTTAATTATTTTTGATTTTTGAATTTGGGACTAGGAATCCCTATTACCGCCCCTCTCGTGTAAGGACAAGTGAATAAACACTCGTCATGAGAATAACCCGCTTAGCATGGAAGATACTGACCGCCCCCTGTCGCTTCATGAGCGGTCCAGGCACACAAAACAGATGTTCATTTGAATTTTTAGAGGTGGCACATGCAAATTTACTTTGGAACGGCAGGGTAATACCGCATATAGGTAGGTATGGTGGACTTATCTGGCATACTTGGTTTAAGGGTTTTGATGCACAAGCAGTATTCCCGCTTAGTACAAGCGAAGGCTAGCAATTAGATTGAGAAGCGGCCAGCTAGAGAGCGAAGACGGTCATGAACATGCATTACATATAATCAACATTGAATACTAGCATGAGTAGGATATGGACACCATGAACATAAATATCATGAAGGCTATGTTGGTTTTGATTCAACTACATGCGTGAACATGTGCCAAGTCAAGCCACTCGAAACATTCAGAGGAGGATACCATATCATCATACCGCATCACAACTATTTTAATGCTTGTTGACACCCAAGATAAATCATTATCCACTCCTAGCTACTTAAGCATGGCATGAACAACTATAATCTCTAATGGTCATTGCAAACATGTTTGATCATAATGAGCTGAATCAAGGGATACTAGGTTAAACATATTTACTAAAACAAAAACAAGTTGAGTTCATACCCGCCTTTCTCTGCCACAGTCAATTCATCAAATGTCATCATTATTGCCTTTCACTTGCACGACCGAATGATAAGAAGATAATAATAGTGCAAGAATGCCGTGGACTAAGCTGGAATCTGCAAACAATATATTCAAGAGGAGAAGACAAGGTAATATGGGTTCTTTGTTAGGTTGACGATAATGTAGATGAGAACCACTCAAAAATTTCATCATGGTCTTCTCCTAGGTAGGACTCAAGTAAAAAGAAAAGAATTTCAGAGAAACACACTGAAATATTTTTGGAGTTTTTGCTTTTTCTTGAAGGAAGCAAATTAAAGAGGAAAAACAAAAAAAACGAGAAAAACTATTTACACGGGAAAGCTCCCAACAAATAAAAGAAGAAGCGAGAAATCTTTTTGGGTTTTCTTTTGATGCTACAATTAAACTAAGCTAGAAAGAAAAACTAAAAAGAAGTGGGAAATGTTTTTGGGTTTTCTCAAAGTTTTTTAAACACACAAGAAGAAAGCGAAAAAACAAATCTAACATGGATATTACAATGAAAAAGTGTGAACACCGACAACTGGAATGAAATGTGCGAACATGAATGTAATGTCGGTGGGAGTACGTACTCCCCCAAGCTTAGGCTTTTGGCCTAGCTAGGTAATCACCATCCGTAGTAGCCGTCCGGTCCCAGGTCGTAGTGAGGTGGAGGCGGCACCTGAGCATCCCACCCCTGATGCTCCTCCTCAGCAGCTGCTAGGTTGTTCCGGTAAGCTGTAATGTCATCTGGCATATTCCTGTATCCGTTCCTGGCAATAGGGTCAAACAAAGCAGGTGCAGGCAAAGGGATAACATCACGTGTTTCCTTGCTAAATACTAAGTTATAGTGAATATCACGTGGAGAGTCAATTACATCAAGAAAATGGTGAGCCTGTAGTGTCCTATGATCGAGGTAAACTCGGGGTAAGAGGTAATCATGTGAGCGAAAGGGGATTCTGAAGTGGTTCGCTAAGCGAGTAGGATAAATACCACCATGTATCTTTCCCTTAGTTTTATTGAGCTGTAAGCGCCGGGCAATAATAGCCCCCATACTAAAGGTGTGATCATCATAAAGTGCACGACGTAAAATAGCGAGGTCAGGAGCACTGAGTGAGCTAACCTTCTGCCTAGCGGTTAAACAATTAGTGATGACTAAGGCGAAATAATGTACTGAGGGAAACTGTAAGCTAATAGCAGTGGCCTTCGACACGCCTCTATCCTCACCCACGGTTAATGCGAGGAGAAAATCCTCAAACTCAGATGGCCTAGGTTCTCTCAAGTCCCCATCAGAAGGGATCAATCATATATTACAGAAGTCAGCTAGCGATAATGTGTGAGGTTCAACATAAAGATTAAACCGCACTACAGGAGGGTTGTTCCTCCCTAGATAAGTAAAACTTTGCGCAAAGGAATTTGTAAGGATGTGATATTGGTCACACTTATCTACGAGGAACTCGGTTAACCCAACATTTGCGACAAACTGAGCGAACTCTTGGTGGATCCCGGTCTCCTCCAGGAAGGCGTCATGCGGCCATTCGCACGGCCGTACCTCCACCTTTCTTGGAATGTGAAGGTCATTGTCCGAGGATTCCCCAATGAATCCCTTGGCACTTTTCTTGGAGGAGAACTTCCTAAAGATATTCATTTTATTCCTATAAAAATTCTGAAAAAAATGTAGTCCACGAAAATTTGTCAACAAAACTTTGTAAGATTGTTAGCAACTACTCCCAAGCATGCATAGAGGCCATATTGAGCATTCAAACTACTTAGAACTCTAAGAATTCAACATGCAAGCTCATCTACAGCAGCACCAAGAGTAGCTAAATACTCTAAAAAAACTAATTGGAGCAATGGAGGAGTCACATACCAAGTAGCAATCCCTCCAAACAGTTTCGGAAACGGAGCTTCGAGCAAAGAGATCGAAATCCGCAGGTTTGAGAGCAAGAACACGAAAGTGGTGGCTGTGGTGATTTTTTGCTGGAGGTAGGTGACAATGTGGGCTAAAGAGATAAGTGAGGGGGCCTACGTGAGGGCCACCACCCACCAGGGCGCGCCTGGGGGGTGCCGGCGCGCCCTGGCGGGTGTTGTGCACCCTGTGCACTCCCCTCAGGTGTTATTTGCACCAAAAATTCATAAATAAACGGAAAAAATTCTTGTTAAATTTTAAGGTCATTCTGTGAATTTTTATTTTTGGGTCAATTTTTTATTGCACGAAGAAAACCGAAAACAGGATAAACATGGCATTTTATTTTATTTGACTAACTAAAACAGAAAATAAAATGTGGGAGCAGAGAGTTGTGCTTACTAGATTCATCAACGTCATACCTCTCAAAAATGATTCATTAATAAGGTTGATCAAGTCTTATTAACAACCACTTCTGATTAGCATGAAACCGAAGAACTTTCGTAAAACACTAAGTTACCTCAATGGGGATGTGCATATCCCCTACAATAAGTATATCATATTTCTTTTTGGCAGTAGGTAGAGGTAATTGGAAACTTCCAATAGTGATGGTCGAATATTCTTCAATAACATTTATACCATTCACTTGAAATTGTTTCTTCGAAAAGTGTACCGTGTGCTCATTATCATTAATATGAAAAGTGACTTTGCTTTTATTACAATCAATAATAGCGCCTGCAGTATTCAAAAAGGGTCTACCAAGGATAATCGACATGTTGTCGTCCTCGGGCATCTCAAGAATAACAAAGTCCGTTAAGATAGTAACATTTTCAACAACAACAGGCACATCCTCACAAATACCGATAGGTATAGCCGTTGATTTGTCAGCCATTTGCAAATATCTCAGTAGGTGTGAGTTTATTCAAATCAAGTCTTTTATATAAGGAGAAAGGCATAACACTAACACCGGCTCCCAAATCACACAAAGCAGTTTTAACATAGTTTCTTTTGATGGATCAAGGTATAGTTGGTATTCCAGGATCTCCATATTTTTTAGGTACTCCATCCTTAAAAGAATAATTAGTAAGCATGGTGGAGATTTCATCTTCAGGTATTTTTCTTTTATTAGTGATGATGTCTTTCATATACTTGGCATAAGGGGCCATTTTTAAAATATCAGTCAAACGGGTACGCAAAAAGACTGGCCTAATCATTTCAGCAAAGCGCTCAAATTCTTCATCATCCTTTTTCTTAGTTGGCTTAGGTGGAAATGGCATGGGTTTCTGAACCCATGGCTCTCTTTCTTTACCATGTTTCCTAGCCACAAAGTCTTTCTTATCATACCATTTATTTTTAGGTTGTGGGTTATCCAGATCAGGGGCAGGTTCTATTTCAACATCATTATCTAGTTCTCTATCATTACTAGGTTGAGCATCATCGTGAACATCATCATTATCATTTACATTATCACTAGGTTGATGTTCACTACCAGACTGAGTTTCTGCATCGGAAATAGAGACATCATTATTATCAGGAGGTTTTTGTGTCTCAGGATCACTAGAGGTATGCAAAGTCCTATCATTTTCCGTTTCCTTTTTCTTCTTAGAAGGACTAGGTGCATCAGGATTAATTCTCTGAGAGTCTTGTTCAATTCTTTTAGGATGACCCTCAGGATAGAGTGGTTCTTGGGTCATTCTACCTCCTCTAGTTACTACTCTAGCAGCAAAGTCATGCATATTACTATTGATTTCAGCAAGCAATTCTTTTTGAGACTTAACAAATTGTTCTAACTGAGTTTGAACCATTGAGGCATGCTTTCCTACACCTCTAACATCATTACTGATTCTAAATAGCAAGTCACTCAAGCGAGCAATCATATCACAATTGTATTTAAACTGTTTCAAAACATGAGCATTGAAATGATCTTGCTTCATAATATAGTTATCAAACTCATATAAGCATTGACTAGGAGGTTTATTGTGAGGGATGTCACTTTCATTAAACTTTAATAAAGAATTTACCTCTACCACCTGTGGAGGTGATGTGTCAAGGCCATGTATTTCTTCAATAGGTGGCAAATTCTTAACATCCTCAGCTTTAATACCTTTTTCCTTCATAGATTTCTTTTCCTCTTGCATATCTTCAGGACTGAGAAATAAAATACCCCTCTTCTTCGGAGTGGGTTTAGGCGGTGGTTCAGGAAGAGTCCAATCATCATAATTCTTCAATATATTATTCAATAATTCTTCAGCTTGTTCAACAGTTTGTTCCCTGAAAACACAACCAGCACAACTATCTAGGAAGTCCCTAGAAGTATCGGTTAGTCCATTATAAAAGATATCAAGTATTTCATTTTTCTTGAGAGGATGATCAGGCAAAGCATTAAGCAACTGGAGAAGCTTCCCCCAAGCTTGTGGGAGACTCTCTTCTTCAATTTGCACAAAGTTAAATATTTCCTGTAAGGCAGCTTGTTTCTTATGAGCAGGAAAATATTTTTCAGAGAAGTAGTAAATCATATCCTGGGGACTGCGCACACAACCAGGAGTAAGAGTATTCTACAATGTCTTAGCATCACCCTTTAATCAAGTGGAGACCTTTTTCTAGCGCCAGAAAAAGGTCTGCACTTGATTAAAGGGTGATTCTAATATTCCCTCTAAGACGATGAATATTTGCTCCTCTTTAAGGATGTAATAGTAGCAAATATTCTCACCGTTATCAAGACTAAGATTTTTCTCTCTAAGACAAGGGTAGGTAAGGAACTGCCATCTAGCTCTGCACTTGATTCACCTTCTGTTATGAGTAAGCTTGCAACACCACCACATGCTAGTAATCCTCATATGTCGCAAGTTATTAATGATGCTACCTCTGCTATGAATTATGCTATTGATGATGCTAGTACCATGCTTGATGATAATGTTCCACTAGGAGAATTTCTTGATGAACAAATTGCTAGAGCTAAAGAGAATGAAACTACTGAAACTGATGAGATTGCTGAAACTGATGAAGCCTATGAAACTGATGATGACTATGAAACATCTATTAGTCCTAGCTCCCCTAGGTTTGAAATGCCTAAGATACCTGAAGGTTATGTTATGGACGAAGAGGTAACTAGAGAAATTCTTTCTTGCAAGGATAGAAACAATCTTAAGAAATTCCTACGCAAGTATAAGGAAAAGACTTTGAATGCCAGAATGAAATGTGATCCTAAGTTTTCTACTTGACCTATCTTTGTTACCGATAAGGATTATGAATGCTCTGTCAACCCAGAGTTAATTACTTTGGTTGAATCTGATCCTTTCCATGGCTATGAAACTGAAACTGTAGTGGCACACCTTACTAAGCTGAATGATATAGCCACCCTCTTTGCTCACGATGAGAATATTTGCTACTATTACATCCTTAAGTTATTTCCGTTATCATTAAAGGGTGATGCTAAGACATTGTAGAATACTCTTACTCCTGGTTGTGTGCATAGTCCCTAGGAAATGATTTACTATTTCTCTGAAAAATATTTTCCTGCTCATAAGAAACAAGCTGCCTTACAGGAAATATTTAACTTTGTGCAAATTGAAGAAGAGAGTCTCCCACAAGCTTGGGGGAGGCTTCTCTAGTTGCTTATTGCTTTGCGTGATCATCCTCTTAAGAAAAATAAAATACTTGATATTTTCTATAATGGACTAACGGATGCTTCTAGGGACTTCCTAGATAGTTGTGATTGTTGTGTTTTCAGGGAACGAACTGTTGAACAAGCTGAGGAATTATTGAATAACATATTGAAGAATTATGATGATTGGACTCTTCCTGAACCACCACCTAAACCCACTTCGAAGAAAAGGGGTATCTTATTTCTCAGTCCTGAAGATATGCAAGAGGCAAAGAAATCTATCAAGGAAAAATGTATTAAAGCTGAGGATGTTAAGAATTTGCCACCTATTGAAGAAATACATGGCCTTGACACACCACCACCTCCACAAGTGGTAAAGGTAAATTATTTATTAAAGTTTGATGAAGGTGATATCGCTCACAATAAATATCCTAGTCAATGCTTATATGAGTTTGACAACTATATTATGAAGCAAGATCATTTCAATGCACATGTCCTGAAACAATTGAAATATAATTCTGATATGATTGCTCGCTTGAGTGACTTGCTATTTAAAATCAATAATGATGTTAGAGGTGTAGGAAAGCATGCCTCTATGGTTCAAACTCAGTTAGAAGAAGTTGCTAAATCTCAAAAAGAATTGCTTGATGAAATGAATAATAATATGAATGATTTTGCTGCTAGAGTAGTAACTAGAGGAGGTAGAATGAACCAAGAACCACTTTATCCCGAGGGTCATCCTAAAAGAATTGAACAAGACTCTCAGAGAATTAATACTGATGCACCTAGTCCTTCTAAGAAGAAAAAGAACAAGAAAATGATAGGACTCTGCATACCTCTAGTGAACCTGAGATACAAAAACCTCCTGATAAAAATGATGTCTCTATTTCCCATGATGAAACTCAGTCTGGTAATGAACATTCACCTAGTGATAATGAAAATGATAATGATGATGTTTTTTTTGACTGAACACTGTAAGGGAAAAACCCCCACAACCTTTTTTAACCTTTATTGAAGCAGGAGTAAAAATATTTACATGGTTACCTCGGTAACCCAATGAAAAGGAAACAAGGAAATCTAATGCACCTAATCTAAGGAAAAAAAGGAATATATTCAAGGGGACAGGAAAGATACCCACTTAACCAGGTCCTCCTTAAACTGAGGCTTAATCCTGTGTGCCAACAGAGACATATCTGTCGCAAAGCCTGATTTCCAAGCAGCAAACCTGGGCCTGACATTCTGGAATACTTTGGCGTTTCTCACTAACCAAATATGCCAACAAGCAGTGAACACCACCTCAGAGAAGAAAGGCTTCCGAAATGTTCTTTTTGCATGAGAGGCAACAGCTGACATGTCATTACTATCCCCCCAGTCAATTTGCAAATAATTCCAGAGTCTCTGACTGAAGAGACAAGTGAAGAATAAGTGATCCCTGTCTTCCCTGACCCGTGCATGACATATCTTGCAATTAGCACCATCTTCCATATGCCAATTTCTTCTTTCCACCATATCCTTGGTATTTAGCCTATCTATGATAAGCATCCAAGCAAATACCTTAATCTTTAGGGTGCAACAGCTAGCCCAAATCCAGGTTAGTAAAGGATTAATTGTTTGCTCTCTATGGGCATATGAGTAGAATGATTTTGGAGTATAAGGCTTATTTGTTCCCTGCCAAGACCAAACATCACACTGATTGGGACTCAGATCAAGCTCCCCCAGAAAGGTTAGAAGTGTTGATAATTCTGCAAAGGCTTGCTCAGAAAGAGGCAAGTTGAACCAGGTAGATAGGTCATTACAATGCAATCCATCTTTTACCATTGTCCATGGATCCTTAACATAGGAGAAGAGCCCGGGGAATCTTTCTCTGAGTGGAATTATTGAATTTCCAATGTTCCACATATCCTGCCAGAACAAAACAGTATCTCCTTGGTGGACCTGTACCCCTGTAACTTCTCTGAAATTATCCAACAACTTCAAGATATTCCTCCACCAATATGATCCACAAGGTTCAGTACCCTGTGGTAGCCTCTCATGGTAATAGGTATTCCATATTAATTTAACCCATTGCAGATCAGTCCTGTTAAGGAACTTATTGGCATGCTTCATTAACAATTCTGCATTTTGCAGGCCAAGATTGAGAATTCCAAGTCCACCTTTATTCTTGGGCCTACAAATCAACTCCCATGCTGCTAGGGATGGGACATGCTCCTGCCTATTCCTTCTCCAGAAACACTGTCTTTGAATCCTTTCAAGTTGTTTTAGGATACCCGGAGGGATAGACAGACTGCATAGGAAAAATATAGGCAAGGAAGATAGAGCAGAGTTTAGATATTGTAATCTGCCACCTTGAGCTAAAAAGGAAGAACTAGAGGACATTCTCCTTTCCAGACAAGTGACCAATGGCATAAGATGCTCCATCTTAGGCTTAGAAGTACCAACTGGTAAACCAAGATATGTGAAAGGCATAGTTCCAACCCTACAACCAAAGACCTGTGCAAGCCTCTCAGTTTCCTCTGGAGGGACATTGATTGGGACCATTGAAGATTTGTGATAGTTGATAGTCAGCCCAGTTGATTGTGAAAAAACCTTCAACATCTCTTTTAGGGCTACAAGTTGATCCTCTGCAGCCAGGAAGATGATCAAAGTATCATCAACATATTGAATTATAGGAAAATCCTTATCATGACATGGTATTGGCAGTTGATTTTGTCCCTTCTGCAGCATATCATTGACCACTGGCTGTAGGAGATCAGCAGCTAAGACAAATAACAGAGGTGAGATTGAATCTCCTTGCCTCACGCCAGCTTTGCATGAGAACTGTTTCCCTGGAACCCCATTGAGAAGAATAGATGATGTGCCAGATGAGAGGAACTGATGAATCCATCCTCTCCATTTGGAATTGAAGCCTTTATACTTCAAGATTTCTAAAATGACTTCATGTTCAATGGAGTCAAATGCCTTTTCAAAATCCAATTTGAGTATGAGAATGGGTCTCTTAGATTGATGGCATTGGTGCAGATATTCCAAGGTCCAACCAATACAGTCCTGGATGGTTCTGGTTTTAATAAACCCATACTGGTTTTTATGTACACAATCTAGGATAACCTCTTGGAACCTGATGTAGTCATTTTGGTGAGGAACTTAATACCCATCCCTGTCAATGAGATTGGCCTATAGTCCCCAACCTTTTTAGGAGAAGATTTTTTAGGGACTAAAGTAATGAATGAGCCATTAGTACTCTCCAGACATGCCTTCCCCTCAAAGAAATGATTGGCAAGGTTATAGAATTCATGACATACAATGTGCCAGCATTTCTTAAGAAAAAGCCCATTGAAGCCATCTGGTCCTAAAGCTTTATCAATAGGCATGCATTTAACAACCTGACCCATTTCCTCCTAAGTGAATGGTTTGGTCAATCCATGAAGTCCCTGAACTGGTTTAATCAGATTGGGTAGATCAAAACCCATAACAATTCCTTTAGTAGTGCCCATTCCCCCCTTAAAAGAAGACCATAAAATTCCTTCCATCTGGCTATGTTCAGAAATCACTGTATCATCATCCAACCTCATATTAGCAATAGAATTCCTTCTATATCTCTCCGAGGGCATTGCATGAAAGAACTTAGTGTTCTCTTCCCCCACTTTCATGGATCTAATTGTACATCTCTTTTTCCAATATAAGTACTGCAGGTGCAACAAATGTTCAAAATGGGATTTCACAATCTTTCTGAAGTTGAAATCCTGCCTGAACAAAGTCCTGAGTTCTTCCAACCTATCAATCCATTCAACCACCTTATTGCATTTCTCAATAGCAATATCTTGTAAATACCTAATTTCCATCTCTTTAGATCATGTCTCAGTGTTTTAAATTTATGAGCCAACACTGCTGCAGGATGGGACTTGTGTGAGGGCTTATTCCAGGAATTGGTTAGACATTCCATAAAACCATCAACCTTAGTCCAGAAATTTTCAAACCTAAAAATGTTAACTTTAGGAATAGAGGTTGTAATCACCACCACACAAGGGACATGATCAGAAGCAGTTTTCGCCAGGGGCAAAACTTCTGAAATAGGGTAGCAAGTAACCCAGTTGGTTGAGGTAAAGAACTAGGCAAGTTGCTCCAGCATTGGATTGTCTTGAATATTGGACCAGGTATAAGTCCTGCCTTTGATTGGCAGTTCAACTAAGACAAGGTGTCCAATAATCTCATTAAAGATGAACATATCATTTACATCTCCTCCTGGCAGATTTCTGTTATCTAAGGACCTGATAAAGTTAAAATCCCCCAAGAGAAGACAATTTTCATCAAAGGGAATTTGCAGATTGTAAAGCCAATCAACAAATCTATCTCTCAGTTCCCCCTGGCATGGGCCATAAACATTTACCAAAGTCCAAGCATCTGCACTCATTTTGGATATAAATTTAACTACAATTCCAAATGATTGTATCTCAATTAATTCTCCATGCAGTACAAATGAATTCCAAACAACCAAAAGTCCCCCAGAGGCTCCCATCGAAGGAGCAAAAGCAAAATTATCACATTGCTTCGGGCAAAAGGATCTGATCTCCTTTAGCAAATATGTTTCACACTTAGTTTCTTGGAAGCATGCAACAGAGCATTGGCTTTCCTCCAGCTTTTGTTTGACTGCACTCTGCCTAGCCACCAAGTTCAGACCACGAACATTCCAACAGAGAACATTCCATTTTCTATGTGAATTACTACTCATTTAAACCAATTCAGGTAGCATCAGAGAGCGAGCTACGTAGTAGCAAGCCAAGCTAATAATCATCACATGATATAAAGTGGCAATACAAATCCAAAAGACTAGATGACAGTTCACCAAAATAAAATAGCAGTTCCAACAGGCAGACATAAGAAAATATATAAAGTCAAACTTAGGGGCGCGCCAGACCCGCTGAATGGCGAAGAAGCTAATCATCAGAAGTGTCGTCCTGCTTCCCCGTGGGATCAACCATAAGCTGCTCCACCGTAAGCTTCTCTGCTTCAATTCCAAGTTCCTCGGCAATCTTCTGAATCTCCTTGATGGGTGTCGGAGGAGGAATGAATTCATTTCCCTCCGGACCTTGCTTGGGCGTGCTGAACTCCAGAAGGGGCTTGCTTTGCGGCTTCTTCTTCTTCGGCTCGAGGTTAGCTCAAGGAAGACCGGTTTAAACCCATCCCGTCTGACAGAACCCCTAGTGCATCGATGCACCTCAGATTCCACCAGCGGGGTTGGTGCCTTTGATTTGCGCCTGTTGGAACCACCTTTACTCAGAGGAGCAACGAAGCAGAAATTCTCTGAAGAAGAAACATCAGTGGTGAGCATTGTGTTATCTGACAGAAATGACTCCATGGGGTCCATGCTTTCAGTACTAGTGAAGCAGATTCCAGCTGAGGAAGCAGGGGCCTTGCAACGGGCCTGATGGGCCTGCTGGAACTACCATCCCTCCACTAGATTTGTGAAAGAACCTGCACATCATCAAAAGATAAGGCCCATGTCCTTTTGGAGAGGACCACAGGCGACAAGGGTTTAACTGACAAGGGCTTCAGCACATAATACATCATCTCTCCATTCAGAAGCGTCTGAAAAGTCCTCCTCCAAGCTACTTCTGGCGGCAAAGGGGGGCCATACACCATCCTGACAGCTCCCACAAAGACTTGCTCCACATTGATCACAGGTGCCTCGTATGGGACTATTGCCAAAGCATTTTCTTGCTGCTGGATTACTTCCTCTAAAACATGACCTGTTTGCTGCTACTGATGGATGTCATTTTGTGACACAGACCCTGAAGGTTGGTCAATCACCATGTATTCTTGATCCTGAGCTGGTGGATCCTCTTGCTGCGGCTGTTCTTGTGCCTCATCACCCCAATGTCCATGCCCCCAATTGTCTTCATCAACATGATCATCCATTGGTGGCGGTATTGGTGGCAACTCATTCCACCCCATGGCAGGATAAGGAGGTAAAACAAAGTTGTGATGCTCTTGCATGGGCTGACCTGGCAGGGGATGCGGATTGCCATTGATGGGCATGGGGTCTTCATCCTCCGGCATCTGCTCGGCAAAATTTGCCCCCAAAATGTAACAGGGGACAGTCCAAGATACCCTGGCTCCTCCTCGGTGTGCATAATCATTGAAAACCACAAATCTAGAAACAAGTATATCCTCAGGAAACGAGGCAAAAACAATGCTCCTGACTAGATATGGATCATCATTTACCAAGTGATGAAACTTCCCAAATGTGTTCACAGCGGCTCGCAGGTGTTCAGTAGTGCGCAGATCTAATGGAACCCCCAAGAACATCAAGAAACCATCCCGAAAGCCCTAAGCCCCTCGGAAACCAATACCCTCATCATGCTTCATAAATCTAACAAATCTATCATTGCCCATGGGTAGGGGAGGAAGTTGAAGCAGAGAGAAACATACACCAGCATCACGAAGTCCGAATAACCCAACTCATGAAATCCAAGGCTGGGCAGACATCACCTGAACTCCTCGTTGCTCCAGCAAATCTACCACAGCCTCTCGCATTTGCCCAATCTCATTTGGCTCGGGGAGAGGCATTACCTCAGCAATCATGAACTCCTCATGGCGCCGTTAGATGGCGGTCGGCGGCGTGACAAAGGTCCGCGAAAGGCGGAGGTCTCCACGATCGATAATCTGATGGCCCACCGGAACATACCGCTGAGGATCAATATGGAAATTGGCCATTGGAGCAAGGTATGGATACTTCTCAGGCGACGGAGGAGGTGGGGTTGCCGGCAGAGAGCCAGAGGGGGGTTTTGGTCGATCATTGATGGGACTAGACGGAGCAGGGGTAGCAAAAGAGCACGAAGCGTCGGGCGTAGGCCTGGTTGGAGTAACCGCATCAATGAAAGAAGTGGGTCCCGCAAAATCCGGCTTGGGAATTTTTTTCTTCCAAACTAACTCCAGTTCCCTAGCCAGCGCCGCACAATCCCGCCTATGGTGGCTTTCCTTCGAGCATGCAAGATAGGTCATAACGGCAGGGCAATTAATCGCAAAGTGACCTACCTTTGAGCAATTCTGGCACGTTAAAATATCCTGGACCATACCAGAAATCATATTATTAAAGGAATTCTCTGCCTCCTGGGTGGATGGGATATCGGGCCCCAATTGGGCCAAATCCGACGACTCCGTAAAGGGCGCAGGCCTAGAGCCCATTCTGGCCGTAATGAGGGGATTTGAAACACCAACATTCCCGCCTAGGTTATCGGGCGTGGAAGGCGCCGCGAGATCAGCACCTTCCTGCATCGGAGAGGAGGGAATTACGGTCGTCCTAACATCCACCGGACTTGGGTCCGTCGCCGGAGAAGAAACCGAACCAAACACAATATGTGGCCGGGCAACCGTCCAATTAATGTCCAGTGAGGTCAGAGGATGAATGATGACCCTTTCATGTGCAGAAATTATATAGCCCGCATCCTGCGAAAGAGTGTCAATCTCACTCTGAGACGCATCATATCTATATCCACGACAAACAGGATAATTGTGAAAAGTAGCAAAAGATAATTTTTTCTTCACAGAATGATCCCGTTTAATGGGTGATCTGCTAGGAGGCTTGTGCATGGCCAATAAACCTATTGCCGCTCGACGCTTAGAAGGGCTAACCAAAATCCATTCAGCATCACATTCCTTCCTCCAAATTCTGAGCTCTCTAATCCAATTAGGACCTCCATTCCCCCAAAGATGAAAGAAGCATTTGAAATCCACACAAGAATAAGACCGAAGCTTGATAATAAGAAATCCAACCTGCTTGGAAGAAACATTAAAAGAATAGACTTTATCTTTAACTTGAAGAACTCCAAACTCAATGGCAGATCCTCCAATGGCAGCCTCTAGGGCCGCCGCCACTGAATCCTTAGATAAACGAAAACAATGCGTGCGGAAAGAAACAATCATTGTGAAAGATCCAAGTCCCTCCATAGGATGCACGGAAAGGCCAGTAGATCTATAAATCTCCTCCGCAAACGCCAACCCCTTGGAGAAGTCCAAGCCAAGGGTAGATCCACCGGGAGAACCCATTAGAGATGGGTATTGCCACAATCCAGAGAGGATGCCCGAGAGATTGATAGGAAAAAATGGCTAGTTGGTGGTCAGATTGGGAGATCACCGATGTGGTGGTGGTGGTGGTGGTGGTGGGAGAGGCGTCATCGTGACTTAGGAATTTTTGGTTCTAACCCGAGCAGTTCTATCTCCCGCATGATCATAATGATGATGTTCATGAAGATGCTCAACCTAACCATGATAAAGAACCAGATAATGATGTTGAAATAGAGTCTGCTGCTGATCTTGATAACCCACAACCTAAAAATAAATGTTATGATAAAAGAGACTTTGTTGCTAGGAAACATGGTAAAGAAAGAGAGCCATGGGTTCAGAAACCCATGCCATTTCCACCTAAGCCATCTAAGAAAAAGGATGATGAAGAATTTGAGCGCTTTGCTGAAATGATTAGGCCAGTCTTTTTGCGTACCCGCTTAACTGATATCCTAAAGATGGCCCTTTATGCAAAATACATGAAAGACATCATCACAAATAAAAGAAAGATCCCTGAAGCTGAAATCT
Organism: Elymus sibiricus; assembly: GCA_039707655.1. Lineage (NCBI taxonomy): Eukaryota > Viridiplantae > Streptophyta > Magnoliopsida > Poales > Poaceae > Elymus > Elymus sibiricus. The sequence goes on along the minus strand of CM077665.1, from coordinate 225,109,782 downwards.
CCACCATGCTTGCTAATTACTCTTTTAAGGATGGAGTACCTAAAAAACTTGGAGATCCTGGAATACCAACTATACCTTGCTCCATTAAAAGAAACTATGTCGAAACTGCTTTGTGTGATTTGGGAGCCGGTGTTAGTGTTATGCCTTTCTCCTTATATAAAAGACTTGATTTGAATAAACTCACACCTACCGAGATATCATTGCAAATGGCTGACAAATCAACTGCCATACCTATCGGTATTTGTGAGGATGTGCCCGTTGTTCTTGCAAATGTTACTATCTTAACGAACTTTATTATTCTTGAGATGCTCGAGGACGACAACATGTCGATTATCCTTGGTAGACCCTTTTTGAATACTGCAGGGGCTGTTATTGATTGCAACAAAAGCAAAGTCACTTTTCATATCAATGGTAATGAGCACACGGTGCACTTTCCGAAGAAACAATTCCAAGTGAATAGTATAAATGTTATTGAAGAATCTCCGACCATCACTATTGGAAGCTTTAAATTATCTCTACCTACTGCCAAAAAGAAATATGATATAATTATTGTTGGGGATATGCACATCCCCATTGAGGTAACTTCGTGTTTTATGAAATTTTTCGGTTTCATGCTAATCGGAAGTGGTTGTTAATAAGACTTGATCAACCTTATTAATGGATCATTTTTGAGAGGTATGAAGTTGATGAATCCAGTAAGCACAACTCTCTGCTCCCACCTTTTATTTTCTGTTTTAGTTAGTCAAATAAAATAATGCGCCATGATTATCCCATTTTCCGTTTTTTCCGTGCAATAAAAGATGACCCAAAATAAAAGTTCTCAGAATGTCCTGAAAATTTGATACGATTTTTTTCTGAATATTTCTGAATTTCTGGTGCCCACAAGACACCAGGGCGTGCCCTGGTGGGTTGTGGCCCCCACGTGGGCCCCCTCACTTATCTCTTTAGCCCACATCATCCCCTACCTCCAGAAAAAATCACCACAACCACCATTACCGTGTTCTTGCTCTCAAACCCGCGGATTTCGATCTCTTTGCTCAAAGCTCCATTTCTAAAACTGTTTGGAGGGATTGCTACTTGGTATGTGAATCCTCCATTGCTCCAATTAGTTTTTAATTTAGTGTGTTATTTTTAGAGTAATTAGCTACTCTTGGTGCTGCTGTAGATGAGCTTGCATGTTGAATTCTTAGAGCTCTAAGTAGTTTGAATGCTCAATATGGTCTCTATGCATGCTTAGGAGTAGTTGTGTCACGCCCAAGATGCGATCCTATCCCAATTAAGGCACGAGGCCTCGACGGGGATAGAAGCGCATCTCGTCATTTCGCAAGTATAGTAAAACATTGCATACATGTAGGAAGAGATGAGTATATGAGTTGGCTTACACTCGCCACAAGCTATCTTACAAGTCCACACAAATTATTCATACATCATTCAGAAGACAGGGTCCGGCTACAGACGAAATCAAATGAAAAAGAAACAATGATAAACTGTCTTGCTATCCCAGGATCACCACCATGAAGCTCCCTACTTGTCTGGATACGTAACATACATCCGACCACTTTCTTCATCATACTCCCACTGGAGCTGCGACACGTCATCTGACACGTACTCGTCAACACCTGTACCTGTATTGTTGTAATATGTGAGCCACAGGGACTCAGCAATCTCATAACCCGGGTATCGAAACTATGTAAGCCTTTAGGTGAGGAATTGGTTAAGTGGTGAGGCTGTAGCAAGCGCTAAGCATGTATTTGGTGGCTAGCTTACGAGAACATGAATGTAAATATGGTGGCTTACGTAAGACGGTCGTGAACTAGCATGATCACTAAGTGATCCTGAACACCTACTTACGTCAAACATAACCTCGACCATCCATCACAAACTAACTACACGCCGCGGGAATAACCTCGACCACGAATCCCGTGATCTTCCTAGGCAATTCCACTGGAAAACCGCAACCTCGGGATAGCCCGAAGAAAACCAGAATTCCTCGCGCAAGACATTCGAGAAAGGTAAAACAAGTCCAGCAAGACCTCCCGGTGAGCCAGATCCGCTTCTAGAGCCGTGCGCTCTCTATCAACGGGCATCATCCGTCTATGCAAAGTGGACGATTGCCTAGAAAATGCCTCGAGTTGCCCCGAGGTGGCACCGCCGACTGCTAGGTAGGTGGACCAACACTCATGAGGAGCACTGGCCCGGGGGGTTGATTAATTATCCACGGGGTAGCTATGCCCTATGCAATTTTATTAAGTTGTTTAGCAAATGTAGTACCAATGTTGGGTCTTGCCAGACAAGTTTTAATCTAAAACGAATGGTCAAGGGGGTCCCCATAACAACCCCGAGCATGTTAGGAGCGCAAAATATGGAATAAAACACCGGTACTCGGAACTAGTGCGGCAAAAGCGGAACAAAACACTGAGCAAAAGGCCAAGCCTTCCACCGTTGCCAGATATATATGTGCATTAATTTAAATAACAATAAATAGAGTGATATAAACAAAATCCATGTTGACACATGGAAAGCTTGCACCTGCAACTAGGAACGCTATAAGATAAGGGCTGAGCAGCGGTAACGTAGCCAATCAATGTTTGCTAGGTGGTGGAGGGGTTAGAGGCTTTCATGGCAATTTAGGAGGCTGACAGTTTAAGTGGTAGGTAACGAATCATAACGGTAAAAGCGAGACTGCTAGCAAGGCAAAAATAGTGTCAGGATCCGGGTATAATCATCTTGTCTGCTGGGTCTTCAGAGGGACAAAGAGCTGGGTCCTCGTAGTTGTACTCTCCTGGATCCTCGTACTCAGGCTCAACACTCGCATCTACCCAAAGATAAACAACACCAAATAAACATACAAACAAGGTGCAATGCACAAACAAGATGATGCATGATCCATTTGAAGTATTTAACATGGCAACCCTAAGCTAGTCATGTTTCTCATGCATTTATTAAGTTCTTTAGTATTCTGGACAGAACCTCAAGTTTAGTTATTTGAATATGCATGATCATGGCAAATATGAGTGCTTCCTGAAAAATCGATGCAAATGCATATGTAGAACGCTGCAAACGGAGTAACGTAGCTCACGGTACACTCCCGGAAAGGTACGAACGTTAACGGAGACAAAACACAAGATGAGAGAGGCCATGGGCTATTCCTTGGTATTCCAAGGACGCCACTGGATAGGACATGAAAATCTAGTAAGAATAGAACTAAAGTTCATGCAAAACAAATGGAGTATAGCTCCCACAAGTCACAAAACAATCCAACACACAATCTGTCCACAAACAACAACATGTCATCTTGCAACACACATATCCAGAGCTACAGAAAGTTTTAAATCACAACCACGGCATGGGCATGAAGTACACAGCAAGTTTAAAAAATCATCTATCTACAACAACATGAAAGGAAGCATGGATAAATGGCAATGAAGCTCACGAGATGGCATGTTGAATCAGTTTTTAGGGACTTAGTGAAAATTCCAGTTTTATAGAATCTGAGTTAACATGATAGCATCTTGACAGCAATTTTTATACATGCTACAAGTACTTTCATGGCATGAAAATTAACAGGGTGATAGAGGGCAACAACTACTACAAAACAATAGCACTGAGCATGAGCTAAAACATCACAGATCACTTGGTAGCATCCCCTAAACATGGCATGAAAATAACTACAGATTCTCAGACTTGGTCAATTTTCACTAACAGAATAGCAGCAGTTTATAACACCATAGCATCTTTGACAACAAATAACTCTAAGATGCAAAATCTCTTTGGCAAGGTGAAGGAACCAATTGACAGAGGTTGACAAGCACAACAATTCATGGCATATCCCTCGGAATCATCTAGAGAACATGGCAACAAAATAATAGATTTCCAACACTTCGAATATTTTGGGCATGTGGAAACAAAATTTTAGTGGCATGTCGGCATCAAGAATCCCACTCATAACATGATCTATCATGGCAAGCAAAAATACCAGGGGCTAGAGCACACCCAAATGAACATATTTCATGTTGGCAAGTTCATCAAATCATGCAAGAATTAATTCATGTGAAAAAGGCAAAATGGCACAATATCACAAAATGACATTTTTACAAACTTGCTCAAATGACAAAACTAATGCCACCATTGGAATCACTGAATTTTTCTACCCCAAATAAATATATCACAAGCCTATATTACTGTAGACAAAACTCCCACAAATGCCTTGAAAAATTGACATATTCACTTAATAACAAGTCATATGCCAATTTTGGCATGTCCTAGAATAATTGACAGATTTGGAAAAGGACAAATATGGAAATATTTCCTTAAATGGAAAATCATTGAAACACTGGAAAAAAACACAAAACAATACTGAAAAAAAAACAAGGGGGCCACTTGGCATACACACCAGGGTCCCAAGAGGATGACATGTGGGACCCGAACATCAGAACACAAGAAAAGAAATAAAAGGCCAACTTGTGGAGCCTGGGTTTCGAACCTAGGACCTCCTGGATGTGGAGCACGGGGCTAACCAGCTGAGTAGGTGGGTTCACTTGACAGGAAGGGGGCACAAGACCACTTGGTCTATTCCCAGCCGGAGGCTGGCTTCTTCTTTCCTCGCGGCAGAGAAAACGAAAGCGCCCCGACGATCACCGGAGGTGACCACCGGAGAAGCGGAGCCCCGGCGGGGGTGCGAAATGGATGGGGCACTCGGTTCCTAGCCGCGGAGCGGCTGCATGGCGTAGAGGATGGGGATGGCTTTGGCGCTCGAGCTCGAGCTCTTGCTCGGCTCGGGCAATGATGATGACGCGCGAGGTAGGTAGCTGAACATGGCGAGGCGCTGCGGGGGTGCACTCCAAAGGTCTACGCATGAGGGACAACTACATGTCGCGCGGGGAGCAACAATAAAAATGCAAAAAAATAGTATGCGTCACTGCATCTATGGCCGGAGCACGGAGAGCGCGAAGTTGACACGGTCCTATTGTCTCCTACGCGGATCGTCCAGCCACGAATAGGAGCAGGGTGGGAGAGGGATGTACCTAGCTCACCTAGGACATGAAGCTTTGGCGGAGGGGCGATGGAGAAGATGCCACGGTCGACAGAAGGCCGGTGCACCTCGGATCCGAACACATCAAAGAAAACGGCGACGGTGAGGGAGCTCCGGAGTTGCTGGCGTTGCATACGTAGATGGAGAAGATGGCAGGGACTCCGGGGTGTTGATCCACGCCGTCAGGGAGGAAGAAGATGATACAGAGGGGCTACCCCGAGCACGAGCTCGAGCTCGGCCGGAGCATGGAGAGCAAGGCATAGACGTGGAGTGGCTAGCCTTAGCTGACGGCGGAGAGGGAAGGAGAGGGATAGAATGGGTCGAGGGGAAACCCTAGGGCACCGGGGACATCATATAAAGGGAGCTAGGGCGACTGTCGGCCGTCAAATCAATCGGGACGTCGACGTGGCACTCGGGATGGTGTGTCGTATAGGAGGAGGACGACGAACGCGTCTGCTGGCTGGCTGGGCTGCGGGAGGCCGCTGGGCTCACTGCTGTTGGGCCAGGAGAGGCCCAACACGCTAGCTTCTCTCGATCCGCACAGAAGAAAATGTTTTTCTTTTTTATAAAACCCCATATTGCAAATAAATCACAGAGAAAAGAGAGATGGGTTTTGGGGGAAAAGAAAATATGTTTGGAATCAAAAAAACATGCTCTATTTAATAAAAATGGTTTGAGCATTTTTAGGGCAAATAAAATAAACCACTTTTATTTATATTGGGATCTGTTTAGCAAGGTTGCAAAATGCCAACATGTTGAAACCAGGATGAGAGTTAGTTAACAATGATAACCAGAATATTAGAAAGGAGTGCAATATTTTTATGAAAATTAAAGAGCAAGTAAAATAATTGTGATATGCATAAATTGGTAATAGGACAGGTGGCAAGGTTTTGAGGAAATAGAGGAGAGGGTTTTTCAAGACTAGATGCACACCACACCACAACACACACACTCACAACCACAACACCACACTCACAACAACATCACATAAAGCAAGGCATGATGCAAATGATGAATGGTGGTATGATGCCATGATGCAATGAGGAATGTCATGAAGCAAATATATTACTGAATTCCCAAGGACACTACATGAAGGTCCACACATGACAAATGTTGCAAATATGGAAGGAACGCTCCTGGGCTCTTACGACTCTCCCCCACTACATGAGGATCTCGTCCCGAGATCTAGGAACGGAAGAATTCGGGAAATTCGGAACGGAGATGGTCCTCTCGTTCCCAAGTGGCTTCTTTGTCGGAGTGATGTGACCACTTCACCTTAAGAAACATGATTGATTTGTTGCGAGTCTTACGCTCAGTTTCTTCAAGGATAGCAACTGGATGCTCATGATAGGATAGGTCTTCTTGGAGATCAATTTCTTGGAGATCAACGGTGTGCTCGGGAGTCTTGAAACACTTCCGGAGCTGAGAGACGTGAAACACATCATGCACATTAGAGAAATTTGGAGGAAGATCGAGTTGGTAGGCAAGGTCACCCCTCTTGCCCACAATCTTGAAAGGACCCACAAAGCGTGGAGCAAGCTTCCCTTTGATGCCAAAGCGTTGAGTGCCCTTCATGGGAGACACTCTGAGATAGACAAAATCATCGATCTGAAAGGTCATGTCATGATGCTTGCTATCATAATAGCTCTTCTGACGAGATTGAGCTGCTTTGAGATTTTCACGAATGACACGGCACATTTCTTCTGCTTCAGTGATCATGTCATTACCAAGGATTTGATGCTCACCGGTTTCAGACCAATTGAGCGGGGTGCGGCACTTTCTGCCATAGAGAATCTCAAAAGGAGCTTTGCCAAAACTTGCTTGGAAGCTATTGTTGTATGAGAACTCAGCAAACGGGAGACAATCTTCCCATTTCATGCCAAAAGAAATCACACAAGCTCTGAGCATATCTTCGAGGATTTGATTGACTCTCTCAACTTGACCACTAGTCTGAGGATGGAAAGTTGTACTGAAACGGAGATTGGTCCCCATTGCAGTCTGGAAGGAATCCCAAAACTTGGAGGTGAAGATGCTTCCACGATCTGAGGATATGAGCTTAGGAATACCGTGCAAAGAAACTATCCTTGACGTGTACAACTCTGCTAGCTAAGCTGCCGAGATAGATTCTTTGACCGGAAGGAAGTGGGCAACTTTGGTGAGCTTGTCGATGACCACGAAGATGGCATCATTTCCTCTCTTGGACTTCGGAAACCCAGTGACAAAATCCATTTCAACATGATCGAATTTCCACTCTGGGATGGGGAAAGGCTGAAGGAGGCCTGCTAGACATTGATGTTCCGCCTTCACTCTGTGACAAACATCACACTCGTTCACAAACTGAGCAATCTCATGTTTCATACGAGTCCACCAGAAGGTTTGCTTGAGGTCTTGATACATTTTGGAACTTCCTGGATGAATTGAGAGGAGGGAATTATGTGCTTCATCCATGATAACCTTCCTGAGATCACCTTTTGGAACCACCAGACGGTCCTCGAATAATAAAGTATCTTTTTCATCAATACGGAAGCACTAATACTTTGGAATGCTCTTGGCCACACCTTTCTTCACTTTCTTCACCATAGCATCACGAAGCTGAGCTTGGTGAATCTGATCTTCTAGAGTCGGAGAGACTTGAAGATTGGCAAGAAAACCTTGAGGAACCACTTGGAGATTGAGCTTGCGAAATGCTTCACAAAGCTCGGGTTGAAGAGGCTTGAGAATAAGACTGTTGCAGTACGCCTTTCTGCTCAGCGCGTCTGCAATGACATTTGCTTTTCCAGGAGTATACTCAATGCTTGGATTGTACTCCTCAATCATTTCCACCCAACATGTTTGCCGAAGATTGAGATTGGGTTGAGTGAAAATGTACTTCAAGCTCTTGTGGTCAGTGAACACCTCAACTGGTCTTCCCAACAATAGATGTCTCCACGTCATCAGAGCATGCACAACTGCCGCCAGCTCAAGATCATGAGTGGGGTAGTTCCTCTCACTAGGCTTCAGCTGTTGCGAGGTATAAGCCACAACCTTCTTATCTTGCATGAGAACACCACCAAGGCCTTGAAGGGAAGCATCACAAAACACTTGGAAAGGTTTGGACTCATCTGGAGGAGTGAGAACTGGAGCTGAAGTCAGCTTTTCCTTGAGTGTATTGAACGCCACATCACACTCAGGAGTCCACATATACTTGACACACTTCTGAAGGAGGTTAGACAGAGGCTTAGCAATTTGAGAGAAGTTCTTGATGAATCTTCTGCAGTAACTTGCAAGCCCGAGGAAGCTACGAAGCTGCTTGACATTCTGAGGAGGCTCCCACTTCACAATTGCCTCAACTTTCTTAGGGTGCACTTTAATGCCCTCGACAGAGATGACATGCTCAAGGTACAGCACTTCATTGAGCCAAAACTCACACTTGGAGAACTTAGCATATAACTGATGCTCTCTTAGCTTGTCAAGCACAAGCCGGAGATGCTCTGCATGCTCTTCTTCGGTCGTCGAGAAAACAGTAATGTCATCCAAATACACCAAGACGAACTCATTCTTGAAAGGAGAGAATATGAAGTTCATCATTCTGGAGAAGGTCGGAGGCGCATTTGCTAGACCAAAGGACATGATGGTGTACTCATAAGAGCCAAACTCATCCCGAAAGTAGTCTTTGGAATGTCTTCTTCACGAATGAGGATTTGATGATAGCCCATACGGAGATCTAACTTCGAGAAAACCTTGGCACCTTTCGATTGCTCAAACAACTCATTGATGTTGGGAAGTGGATACTTGTTTCTGATTGTCTTCTTGTTCAATGGACGGTAATCGACACATAGTCGGTCCGTGCCATCCTTCTTCTTGACAAACAGAAGACCACAACCCCAAGGTGAAGAACTTGGTCTGATCAGACCCAGACGCTCTTCTTCATCTAGCTGTTTCTTCAATTCTTTCAGCTCTTTGGGGCCAAGCTTATAAGGACGCTTGCACACCGGTTCAGTTCCAGGCTCGAGTTCAATCACAAACTCAACTGGCCTGTGAGGAGGCATTCCTGGCAACTATTCTGGAAAGACATCTTCATACTCTGAGACAACGGGAATTTGAGAAATGGCAGAAATCTCACCCTTCTCTTTGAGAGAAAATAGACGAATCGTGTCATCGCGAGCAGCGAAAATGATCACATCTTCAGAAGGATGAGTCAATTGGACTTCTTTAGCTTTGCAATCAACATAAGCCTTGTTCATCGCCAGAAAATCCATGCCAAGAATAAGATCAATATCAGAATTGCCGAGCACAATTGGAGAGGCCAGAAAGGAATAGTTGCCCATCTTGATAGAAACATTTGGAACCACCAAACGAGAATTCATCACTTTGCCGGGAGAAACTATTGATAGAGGCTTGGACAAATTAACGGGACACAAATCATGTTTCTTGGTGAACGGCCATGAAATGAATGAATGCGATGCACCAGTGTCAAACAAAACTTTTGCAGGAATAGAATTAACCAAGAGATTACCCATTATCACTTGAGAAGAATCCTCTGCTTCAGCTGCATTAACCATGTTCAATCTTGCTGCCTTGGGATTGTGCTTCACCATAGCACTGCCTGGGGGCCTGATAGGAGGAGGAGGCGGAAGACGCCGCTGGTTGGTGCACTTGTTGGAGTAATGGCCCTTCTGACCACACTTGTGACAAGTAACCTCTGAGAGCGGACGGAAGTTGCCCGGAGGAGGAGCATTTGCTGACTTGGGTGCCTGAGGCCTCTGCTGAAAACCTGGGTTGGGTGGGTGGGAAGGTCCACGACCACCGTGCTGCTTCTGCTGCTGTGGGGGACGAAACGGAGGTGGAGGAGGAACCCAATACTTTTGATGCTTAGGAACCATCTGAGAGTTGGAAGAAGAAGAGTTGGAGTCTCTAAACCGCTTCCTGGAATTCTCAAGCTTGAGCTGAACTGCCTCGAACTTTAGGGCCATGTTGTAGAACTGATCAAACTCACGAGACCCGACTGAAGTTCATCCTTGAGACCACCTCTGAACTGATAAATCCTTGACTTCTCATCAGGAACATCTTGCTTAGCATAGCGGGCCAGATTATGGAACTCGATGTTATACTGATAGACAGACTTGCTCCCCTGCTTCAAATTCCTGAACTTCTCACGCATCTCCTCGACAAAGCTCATCGGGATATGATGAGCTCTGAAGTCACGACAGAAATCATCCCAACTAATTGCACGATCACCTCTGGAATCCTTGTACTGCTGCCACCAATCTGCTGCCTGACCCTTAAGCTGGAAAGTTGCAAACTTGACATAGTCATCTGGCCTGGCATTGCTGCACTCAAAATGCTTGTTCATGTCACGGAGCCAATCGTCTGCATCGAGAGGCTTCTCAAAACAGGTGAAGGACTTGGGCTGATTTGCGAGGAACTGGTTCAGAGTGGCGAACTGCGGCTGATTATTGAAATTCCCTTGATGACCTTGCTATCCCTGCTCTCTTTCCTACAACAACATGAGCAACATCTGAGTGTTGGCATTGGTTGCGGCCATCACAGCTTGCCAAGCTTCTGGAGGTGGAGGTGGGGGTGGTGGAGGATTAGACTGCTCTCCATCACGACCCTGGTTCCCACGAGTTGCTGGCGCCATCCTAAAGATGGAAAAGAATATCAGCACACCATTGACAAAGATGATTGAAATAAGCTGAATCAAATGGCTTGAAAGAATTGCAATGGAATATCATCGATTGCATTCAAACTGGAAATAGTAAGAACGCTTTCTACAGGATCTTGATAACACCATTAGATCATGAAGCCACTTGAAATAACACAAAAAGTATTGAGCTAAGGTTGCTCGGAACAAATGTACAACCATTATACATCTGTCAGAAGATGATCCTAAGAACTACTGGAATTCCCACCTAAGAATTTCCAAAGTCTTTCTTGTTATGCGATTCGGGTTGCGGACCCAGGAACGTACCCAAGGTAATCAGCTACAACTGCACCCGCAACCTTCCACACCATAAGCCAAGAAACTCCACAATCTCGTCTACCTCAGACACTCGAAAACACAACGATACTAAGTATGGCAGTACATCCGAACTCTCTCCACCAGTACTGGGGATGCCGGACTCCTCTCGCCAATACTAGTATCGAAGCAATTTCGAACATCCTCCGTCCTGAGATACTTAGAACACTGAATGATAACGATGTGCAAAATTCCCTCGGAGCTCTACTCCTCAATAACAGGAGGCACCAAGACAGAATTCCTTCACATCGGCATCATATAGTTTCCAAAATACTCGCGTGATCCTAAATTTTTTTTAGAGCGAGAAGAGGAGTAGAATGAAAATTCCTAAGTCGAATACCTCACTAGAGTATAGAAGAGGAGTAAAAGAATCCTACTCTCCGATATAACTAGACTCAAAATAGTTTTTCACTAGACTCGACTCGGCCAAGTTTGATCAAGCAAGGGGCTCCTATGGTCGGTATGGCTCTGATTACCAATTTGTCACGCCCAAGATGCGGTCCTATCCCTATTAAGGCACGAGGCCTCGACGGGGATATAGCGCATCTCGTCGTTTCACAAGTACAGTAAATCATTGCATACATGTAGGAAGAGATGAGTATATGAGTTGGCTTACACTCGCCACAAGCTATCTTACAAGTCCACACAAATTATTCATACATCATTCAGAAGACAGGGTCCGACTACAGACGATATCAAACAATAAAGAAGCAATGATAAACTGTCTTGCTATCCCAGGATCACCACCATGAAGCTCCCTACTCGTCTGGATACGTAACATACATCCGACCACGTTCTTCATCATACTCCCACTGGAGATGCGACACGTCATCTGACACGTACTCGTCAACACATGTACCTATATTGTTGTAATCTGTGAGCAGCAGGGACTCAACAATCTCATAACCCGGGTACCGAAACTATGTAAGCCTTTAGGTGAGGAATTGGTTAAGTGGTGAGGCTGCAGCAAGCGCTAAGCATGTATTTGGTGGCTAGCTTACGAGAACATGAATGTAAATATGGTGGCCTACGTAAGACGGACGTGAACTAGCATGATCACTAAGTGATCCTGAACACCTACTTACGTCAAACATAACCACACCGTGTTCTCTCCCAGTTCATGTTCACGAGCAGAGATAGTCACGGTTACGCACACAATTGGTGTATGTTATTGAGTTTACTTCAAGTTTACTATTACCGGGTGTTAAACAAATTTCCAAGTTGCCACGTAACCGCGGGCACGGCTTTCCAAAAGATTTAATCCTGCAGGGGTGCTCCAACTCATCCATCACAAACTAATCACACGCCGTGGGAATAACCTCGACCACGAATCTCGTGATCTTCCTAGGCAATTCCACTGGAAAACCGCAACCTCGAGATAGCCCGAAGAAAACCGGAATTCCTCGCGCAAGACATTTGAGAAAGGTAAAACAAGTCCAGCAAGACCTCCCGGTGAGCCAGATCCGCTTCTAGAGACTTGCGCTCTCTATCAACGGGCATCATCCGTCTTTGCGAAGTGGACGGTTGCCAAGAAAATGCCTCGAGTTGCCCCGAGGTGGCACCGCCGACTGCTAGGTAGGTGGACCAACACTCATGAGGAGCACTGGCCCGGGGGGTTGATTAATTATCCATGGGGTAGCTATGCCCTATGCAATTTTATTAAGTTGTTTAGCAAATCTAGTACCAATGTTGGGTCTTGCCAGACAAGTTTTAATCTAAAACGAATGGTCAAGGGGGTACCCATAACAACCCCGAGCATGTTAGGAGTGCAAAATATGGAATAAAACACCGGTACTCGGAACTAGTGCGGCAAAAGCGGAACAAAACACTAAGCAAAAGGCCAAGCCTTCCACCGTTGCGAGATATATATGTGCATTATTAACAATAAATAGAGTGATATAAACAAAATCCATGTTGACACATGGAAAGCTTGCACCTGCAACTAGCAACGCTATAAGATAAGGGCTGAGCAGCGGTAACGTAGCCAATCAATGTTTGCTAGGTGGTGGAGGGGTTAGAGGCTTTCATGGCAATTTAGGAGGCTGACAGTTTAAGTGGTAGGTAACGAACCATAACGGTAAAAGCGAGACTGCTAGCAAGGCAAAAATAGTGTCGGGATCTGGGTATGATCATCTTGTCTCCTGGGTCTTCAGAGGGACAAAGAGCTGGGTCCTCGTAGTTGTACTCTCCTGGATCCTCGTACTCAGGCTCAACACTCGCGTCTACCAAACGAGAAACAACACCACATAAACATACAAACAAGGTGCAATGCACAAACAAGATGATGCATGATCCATTTGAAGTATTTAACATGGCAACCCTAAGCTAGTCATGTTTCTCATGCATTTATTAAGTTCTTTAGTATTCCGGACAGAACCTCAAGATTAGTTATTTGAACATGCATAATCATGGCAAATATTAATGCTTCATGAAGAATCGATGCAAATGCATATGTAGAACGCTGCAAATGGAGTAACGTAGCTCACGGTACACTCCCGAGAAGGTACGAACGTTAACGGAGACAAAACAAAAGATGAGGGAGGCCATGGGCTATTCCTTGGTATTCCAAGGAAGCCACTGGATAGGACATGAAAATCTAGCAAGAATAGAGCTAAAGTTCATGCAAAACAATGGAGTATAGCCCCCACAAGTCACAAAACAATCCAACACACAATCTGTCCACAAATAGCAACATGTCAGCTTGCAACACACATATCCAGAGCTACAGAAATTTTTAAATCACAACCAAGGCATGGGCATTAAGTAGACAACAAGTTTAACAAATCATCTATCTACAACAACATGAAAGGAGGCATGGATAAATGGCAATGAAGCTCACAAGATGGCATGTTGAATCAGTTTTTAGGGACTTTGTGAAAATTCCAGTTTTATAGAATCCGAGTTAACATGATAGCATCTTGACAGCAATTTTTATATATGCTACAGGTACTTCCATGGCATGAACATTAACAGGGTGATAGAGGGCAACAACTACTACAAAACACTAGCACAGAGCATGAGGTAAAACATCACAGATCACTTGGTAGCATCCCCTAAACATGACATGAAAATAACTACAGATTCTCAGACTTAGTCCAATTTCACTAAGAGAATTGCAGCAGTTTATAACACCATAGCATCTTTGACAACAAATAACTATAAGATGCAAAATCTCTTTGGCAAGGTGAAGGAACCAAATGATGGAGGTTGACAAGCACAACAATTAATGGCATTGAACCAATCCCAAAGAAACACTATATCCCTGGGAATCATCTAGAGAACATGGCAACAAAATAACAGATTTCCAACGCTTAGAATATTTTGGGTATGTGGAAACAGAATTTTAGTGGCATGTTGGCATCAAGAATCCCACTCATAACATGATCTATCATGGCAAGCAAAAATACCAGGGGCTAGAGCACACCCAAATGAATATATTTCATGTTTGCAAGTTCATCAAATCATGCAAGAATTAATTCATGTGAAAAAGACAAAATGGCACAATATCACAAAATGACATTTTTACAAACTTGCTCAAATGACAAAACTAATGCCACCATTGAAATCACTGAATTTTTCTACCCCAAATTCATATATCACAAGCCTATATTACTGTAGACAAAACTCCCACAAATGCATTAAAAAATTGACATATTCACTTAATAACAAGTCATATGCCAATTTTGGCACGTCCTAGAATAACTGACAGATTTGGAAAAAGACAAATCTGGAAATATTTCCTTAAATGGAAAATCATTGAAACACTGGAAAAAAAACACAAAACAATAATGAAAAAAAACAAGGTGGCCACTTGGCATACACACCAGGGTCCGAAGAGGATGACTTGTGGGACCTGAACGTCAGAACACAAGAAAAGAAATAATAGGCCAACTTGTGGAGCCTGCGTTTCAAACCCAGGTGAGGGAGTCCTGGTTTAAGGGGTCCTCGGATAGCTGACCTGTTTCTCATGGGCCGGACTATATGGGCCACTGGATGAGCATTGGGTGATCAAAGGCCCCGTCGCCAAGGTGGAAGTTTCAAGGAGCCATGGCGTGTCCTCCAAGCTGTCGACAGTAGATAGGCATGTTTTTTCCCTTTGACGTTTAACCGACCATGTGTAAACCCTGGGTACCCTCGGCGTCTATATAAGGCGGAGGGTTTTAGGTTGTAGGCCAAGATAACTCATCTAGGGTTTTAGCTAATCGATCTCGAGGTAGATCAACTCTGTAATCCTCATATCATCAATATAATCAAGCAGGACGCAGGGTATTACCTCCATAGGAGGGTCCGAACCTGGGTAAAACCTTGTCTCCCTCGTCTCCTATTACCATCGATTCTAGTCTCACAGCTCGGGACCCCCTACCCGAGATCCGCCGGTTTTGACACCGACATTGGTGCTTTCATTGAGAGTTTCGTTGTGATCGCCAAAGGAATCGATGGCTCGCCTTGTCACAAGCAATTAGATCTGCACTCAGGGGACTCTCACCCCAAATCAGATCCTCGCAAGCGGCAGCATCTCGCCGCACGCTTGCCCGATCAGCCACCTTGGCCATATCGGAAACTTTTCCCCCGATCAAGGAATCAGGTTTGGAACCCTAGAGTTCGTCGCTAATTCACGAGGAGAACTCGTCCTGATGGAACCCTTAACTCCTACGGAGGAGCCCGCAGATCCCGACGCCTCAACGCCGAAGACATCGGGCCCCGCCTCCGATGATGAGGTCATTATCCCCGGACCGCCCAATCCGGTCATTGTGACCGGATCTACCATGGTTAAGCAGGACCCGGGTCTGCTTTCATGCGACTCCGGAACTGCGACGCCGCATACCGACCCCACTCACTTCAGCGACACGCATCCTACCATCGCCTCGTTTCCGAATGAGTTATTTGATCGGATCGAGACCATGCGTATGGCTAATGACCAGATCCCGGTCTATGACTGGCTCGGGCTTAAACCCGACGATTGGGAGATTCGCATCCCCATGGTCACCCACCTTGTCGCCACCGTCGAGTGTCCGGCTGGGGGCTTGTCCTCCCAGCGACTAGAATTAAAAATGGTTTATACCCCAGTCTCCGATCACCGAGATCCCGCCTGCAACCCTGACTCTGGAGTTCACTCCGGAGACAGACCGGAATTGGTCCCTGATCTATCACATAGTTCGGAGTCCGTGATTCCGAACTCCCACCGTGGCGTGGAGTCAAATCTTTTCCCACCCACCTCCCAAGCCGATTACTCAAGCATCGCAGCAGACCCCAAGTCTTCTGACTTACGGGACATTAAGCAGTTACCAGGAGAGTCAGTTCATCATTACTGGGCCAGACTCCTCCTTGCTAGAAACAAAGTATAGGGCCTCAGTGATCAAGAGATAATGGCAACCTTCAATCGCAACTGCCATGACGAAGGGATTCTTAATGCCCTGGCACGTCGGCACATTCGTGATTTCACCGAGCTGTCAGTTTTGGTACAAAATTATTGTGCCATGGAAAGCGCTTGGCAAGCCGAGCGGCTGTTTTCGGAACCAACCTTTACCGAATACCCTAGAGGAGATCGGAGAGGATACCTCTGAAGTGGCCAGCCAAACTTGATCCCACCAAAAAGAGAAACAGGCCCCTTTCAGGGGACAGTACCGTCCTGGATGGACTACTGGATAAACCTTGCCCTATACACTCCGTAATGCTGAACACAGCTCCGACTCACAGCCTTAGAGCTTGCTAGGCCATCAGGCAGATCGCAAAAAGCGGTGAAGCCATTCTTGAGGCACCATCGCCGAACAGGCGCTCTACATCGCCACCACAATACAACGCCGAAGTCCTGACGATCTACGAAACGTTACCCTCAAGTAACAGGAGGAAAAGAGCTCTTAAAGAACTCGAGCAGATATATCATGTGGCAGCAACAAGTGCATGGGCAGACATACCCATTACTTTCTAAGATACTGACTGACCAGCCATTCTTCCCGGTCATTCACCGGCCGCACTAGTCTTGAACCCCATCATCGATGGCTTCAGGTTACACAAGGTGCTAATGGACGGCGGCAGTGGTTTAAACCTGATTTACGAAGATACCCTAGAAAAAATGCAGTTCGACCGATCTCGCATCGAGCATAGCAACACAACTTTTCGGGGAATCATTCCGGGGAAGGAGGCGCGCTTTTCAGGACGTATCGTCCTGGACGTAGTGTTCGGCACGCCCGAAAACTACCGATCCGAAGAACTCCTCTTCCATTTCGTGCCCTTCCCCAGTGGCTACCACGCCCTGTTGGGACGTGACACCTTTACAAAATTCCAGGCCATACCACATTACGGGTATATGAAGCTTAAGATGCCAGGACCAGACGGGGTTATCACAACCGCCAGTGATGCAAATATAGCCCTTCGGGCCGAAAACAAGATAGCAGTGCTTGCCCTCGAGGTTCTAGCTGAGACCTTTGCTGCAGAAGAGCTGACCGCACTTCGGTCAATAGTACACAGGGACGATGTGATCCTTAGTAAAAGGCCCAAACCCACGTCCTTTAAACCGGCAAAGGAAATCGGTAAATTTCAGGTGCACCCGACGGACCCCAACAAGACAGCATCCATCGGGGCTCAGCTCGATCCCATAGTGGACGAAGCGCTGCGAGCATTCTTGCGAGAAAACTGGGACATCTTCGCCTGTCACCCCTCTGATATGCCCGGAATCCCACGGCGGCTGGCAAAACATAGTCTGAACATCATCACAGGCTTTAAGCCCGTCAAGCAGACTCTACGCCGCTTCTCCGAGCCCAAACGACAGGCCATGGGTGAAGAATTAGCTAAACTGTAGAGGCCAGATTCATTCGGGAGATTAAGCACCCCGAATGGTTGGCAAACCTGGTTATGGTACCAAAGAAAGATAAATCCTGGCGGCTGTGCGTCGACTTTAAAGACCTCAACAAGGCCTGCCCTAAGGACCCTTTCCCCTACCACACATAGACCAGATTATTGACGCCACAGCCGGACACGACTCGTTGTGTTTCCTCGACGCTTATTCCGGATACCATCAGATTAAAATGAAGGAATCCGATCAAGCGGCAACTGCATTCATCACCCCTTACGGGCCATTCTGCTTCAACATAATGCCCTTCGGGCTAAAAAACGTCTGGGCTACATACCAGCGCACGATCCAGACTTGTCTCGCAAAACAAGTCGGTAAAACAGTCGAGGCATACGTGGACGATGTGGTAATCAAAACCAAACACGTCAGCCATTTGATCGACGACCTAAGGCAAACCTTTGCCAGCCTACACGAGTACGATATATGACTCAATCCGGAGAAATGCATATTCGGAGTTCCCGCTGGTAAATTGCTCGGATTCATCGTCTCCCATAGAGGAATAGAAGCAAATCCGGCTAAGATCCGCGCCCTATCAGAACTTGCAATTCCCACAGAGCTAAAGCACGTCCAGAGGCTGGCTGGCTGCGTGGCAGCGCTAAGCCGCTTTATCTCCCGCCTCGGGGAAAAGGCTTTACCGCTCTATAGACTGCTGAAATGGACCAACAATTTCGAGTGGACCAATGAGGCAGCGGCTGCGTTAGAAGAAATCAAAATACTACTGGCAAGCAATCCTATACTCACAGCACCAGGCGCCGGTGAACCCATGCTACTATACATATCGGCTACCAACCAAGTCGTTAGCGCGGTGCTCGTCATCGAACGAGAGGAGGAGGGACACAAATTCCGGATACAGAAGCCGGTCTATTATGTGTCAGAAGTACTCACGCAGTGCAAGTCTAGATACCCACACTACCAGAAGATAGCCTATACGGTATTTTTGGCATCATGGAAACTCAGGCACTACTTTCAAGAGTGCTCGGTCATGGTGGCATCCGAAGTACCCCTGAACGATATAATCAACAACAGGGACGCCACCGGCCGAATAGCTAAATGGGCTATTGAGCTCCTTCCCTTTGAAATCGCCTACAAACCAAGACGAGCTATCAAGTCTCAGGTGTTGGCAGATTTTCTCGCCGAATGGACAGAGGCCGAGGTCCCAAGGGAGTATAGTACATACTCCCATTGGACAATGTACTTCGATGGATCTAAAACTTTGGCCGGACTAGGGGCTGGAGTTATCCTCACATCCCCCACAGGCGACACTGTCCGGTACGTGTTGCAGATCATGTATGCCGATTCCAAAAATGCAGCCGATAACGAAGCACTACTACACGGTCTTCGGATGGCAGCATCAATGGGCATACGCCGGCTGGAGGTACGAGGAGACTCCAACTTGGCCATCTCCCAAATCAACGGCGAATTCGATGCCAAAACCCGAAGATGGCAGCATATAGAAACGCTGTCCTCAAGATATCCGCACGGTTCGAGGGGCTGGAATTTCACCACGTCGCTAGAGACAACAACCAAGCCGCCGACATACTGGCTTGCCTGGGGGCCAAACGCGACCCTGTCCCAAAAAACACTTTCCTGGAACGGCTCTTTAAGCCATCCATGGTTTGGCAGGACGATGATAAGGGCGCCGATCTAACCAGTGTGGACGAAGTTTTTCCCCCTATAAATGAACCAGACGATCAAATCATCGGCGGCTCCGTAATGGACGAAACGCCTTCGGCTCACGAGGTCATGGCAGTCATCGCACCATGGACTGAGCCCTTCCTCGCCTACCTTCTTCGCAAAGAACTCCCCGACGATCAGACGGAGGCGCGGCGCATAATTCGGCGATCCAAAGCCTACAAAGCACACGAGGGTGAGCTATACAAGAAAAGCACCACCGGAATACTACAGCGGTGCATATCTGAGGAAGAAGGTCGACAACTCTTAGCCGAAGTCCACGCAGGTATGGGCGGTCATCACGCCGTAGTAAGAGCCTTAGTTAGCAAGGCATTTCAGGCTGGTTTTTTCTGGCCCACAGCTCGGACGGACGCTCAGTCGCTTGTCAAACACTGCGTGGGGTGTCAGCTCTTCGCAAATCAAAGTCACATGCCCCCAATAGCTCTTCGGACTATTCCGATTACCTGGCCCTTCGCGGTCTGGGGGCTGGGTATGGTCGGACCACTTAAAGGGGGGACCAAGAAGAATAAATACCTACTGGTCATGGTGGACAAGTTCACCAAATGGATAGAGGCAAAACCTGTCAAATCATCCAAGTCCGGACCAGTAATCGACTTTATATCCGGCGTGGTACACCGTTACGGCGTTCCGCACAGTATAATAACGGACAATGGATCCAATTTCACGGCCCAAGAGGTCAAAGACTGGTGTGCAAACATGGGCATTAAGCTCGATTACGCATCAGTTTATCATCCGCAGACCAATGGACAAGTCGAACGAGCAAACGGCCTCATTATGAGCAGCATTAAGCCACGTTTGGTCCGGTCTCTTCATGAGTCCGACTGTCATTGGGTTGAGGAGCTCGACTCCGTTCTATGGGGCCTGCGCACCACCCCGAATAGATCAACGGGATACACCCCGTTCTTCATGGTCTATGGGGCAGAAGCAGTCCTCCCCTGCGACATTATTAACGACGCGCCAAGGGTGCGCATGTACGAGGAAAGGGAGGCCGAGTTAGATCGGCAGGACGACCTGGACGCCCTAGAAGGAGAGCGCGACATAGCTCGGGCTCGCTCCAATTTTTACCAACAGCAGGCTCGACATTACCAGAGTAGGGAGGTCAGGGCAAAGGCGTACAACGTGGGTGAGCTCGTCTTACGACTTCCGGAGAAGCAAAAGCATAAACTCAACCCCAAATGGGAGGGCCCCTTCATAATCAATGAAGTACTCGCGGGAGGGGCCTACCGTCTTCGAGACCCATCGGATAACCGCCTTGAACCAAACCCATGAAACACAGCTCGTCTTCGGTGCTTCTACGGATAAACCGGTGTCATCACACTCTTTCCCCTTTATTTCCCTTTTCTTTTCTTCTTCTTTATTTTCTACTTTCCCTCCCACCTTGATTTTTGGCAGGTTCGAATTCCTTTTCTTCCCAACTCTATGTTCGGCTCAACCGATCTTGTACTAAGATTTTCGGCCTACACCTTTAAGTGTTAAATCCGAACACAGCACCTCGGGGCTTCTTTACGAAGCCAATGTTTTTATATTATAAGCACTTATTCACATTTATTGTGTACGCATATTTCCCCTGTTGTTTTTTGAAAGCCATCATATGCATCAATTCGAACTAAGAATTTGCCAAACTGGGTTGCCTCGCTCCTGTGCTTACCCTCTACGTTCCCGATTGTTCGGCTAGATTGTTGCGACCGGGTCATCCGGATACGCACCTCAGACGGGTGAAGCCAAAAGCTAGCAATCTTCAGCAGACAATTGATCGGCTACGACGGAATCAACTAATAATACTATGGTCGTTATGACCATTACTCGGGCTTCTTCTCTTACAAAAGCCCTTAGTCGCATACTAATAGTATACGGCTTTCTACCTACGACTTACGTAGCACCCTGAAGAAAGGTATCGATAGAGATACTATTTTCTTCGGAAGATGTTTCTTACGCTAAGCAGTGATATAACATATCTCCCTGTGTGCTTTCTGTTTGTTCGCACCACATGGCCGGATTGCCTGGTTGCCCGAACATAATTCACTCCCCCTAGGGTGATAATTCACAAGGAACACTCCCAAGCTCTTAGCGCGGGAGGCCGAAGCCGATGGCCGGTTAAGACAAAGTTTACAACACAGATGGAGCGATTTTTCGATTATTAGTACATAGTTACATATAATCATACATCTGGCTGCCGATCGAGATTGTCGATTATGGTGTCCAGGGAGCAATCTTCTTGCGAGAGACGGGCGGCAGGCATCACTTGGTCGTATACCAGGTGGAGCGGCACTTCTTGTCCATCTGACCCCACTGGCCCAACCCGAGCCATACGCTCGGTGTTAAGTCTGGTATAACGGGTCTTAATCATCACCCATGCCTCTCGTGCTCCCTCTCGACAAGCCGATGTCTTCCATAGCTCGAACCTACTTCGGGCTCCTTTGAATCGATCGACTAGTTCGTTCATCTCCTCCGGCGGTTGCTCGGCGGGCCACAATGCTTTCACCATGCTCTTCATGGCCTTCTGAGCCCGCTCATGAAGGGCGGACAACTCCTTCAGAAGGCTTCCCTGGTAGGATCCGATCTCTTCTTCGGGTCGCCCAGACAGGAGACCTGTACATGAGTAACGGCATGTGTATTATGCTTCATTTATGGGAAATACCTTCTGATGTTAGAATCACACTTACTGAACATGCCTCTTTGTAATTTCTGGTTCTCTCCTTGGGCCAGGGCCAATTGAGTCTTTAAGCTCTCAATTTCTTCGGCCTGCTGTTTGTTCTCCGCCTTAAGGCGGTTCTTCTCTTCAAGGTGTCGTTGCAAAACACGACAGCCAGCCTCATGCTGGGACTCGACATATCGCTGAGATTCTCGGGCTGCATCCAAATCCCCTTCCAAATTGCCCTATTGATTCAGCTGCTACATAGTACCCTCACGTCAGCACAGGAATATACTAAGATCAGCAGAACAGATATACTCACCATGTGCCTCCCGAGTAAAGCTCTTCACTTGCTCCAATTCGGCCTTCACAGATTCCACCTGTGTTCGGCTGGCTTCCAGTTCCTTGGCCAGTTGCTCGCTCTATTGCTTCAAGGCCTACATTAGCAGTAAAACAATACAAGGATCCTTAATTCGGTCGTGCCGACCAATTTAAGGCTCGGGGGCTACTGGGTTTACACGAGTGTTCGGACTCTAATAACCGATTACTCACCTGCAGGCTGGACGATATCAATTTCATGACCTCCCCGAACCCAGCTCGGGCAGCACCGATGTGCGCGTCCGCCGTGCGTAAAGCACTGAACTCTTGTTCGGAGAAAGCTAGGTGACGCAAGGCTTCTCTTCGCCGCCGATGATTCATGGCGCTTCCTAGTTCCGATCTGGTAACAGACACGGCGTCACCGGAATCGGTTGGAGCCGGATTGACCATGGGAACCTCCGTAGCAGGTTCAGCATGAGCGGAAGGCCTGGAATTTTGAGCACCGCCGGACGTCCTGGAGACATCCTCGGCGGGAGGTGGCTGAACTTTTTGCCTGAATATTTCAACATAAGGTCTCTGGTGAGGCTTTATCAATCATGATAATGAATCAAACGGTCGAGCGAAGTACCTTTGGGACGAACGTGTAGACGGGGCCATCCCCGAGACCGGCTCTTTTGTCGGATCGCTATTGCTCTCCGACCCAGGCACCGTCGCCGTTGCCGATGTATGACGCGTGGATCTACGACGCTTGGGAGTAGGAGCCGGCGTGTTTGGGTCATTGGAGGATACTTGCCTCTTGCGGGATGAGTTTTTCTTCTTCTTGCTTATTACAGGAGAAGGGAAGGATCCGGGGTAATCGGCTATGATAGCCACCTTGGAACCGTCAACACTCTCCTGGTAGAAAACCCCGTCTTCGAGCTCGATTGACAAATCTGGGTCATCATGAAAGCCCGGATCATCATCACGGGAATAGTCCTCGGGCTGAGGGACCGGACAGTTAACTGTCTCGATGAAGCTCCTCCATTCCTGTTCACAAAAAGTTAAAGGCTTCGGTCAAATTGAAAACCCGAATTATGGTCGTGGGGTTAAAAGGCTCACCCAATCTTTGGGATTGTGGCTCGAGTATCCCTCCTTGGTCGACCGCCGAATAAAATCTTCTTGCTCCCCTTTGTATAGGTCGGCAAGAGCGGCGGCTAATGCTGTTTGATCGGCAGGGCCCAGTCTTCGGGAGCGAGTAGTATCGCTAATCCCGTTGTAACACCACAAGGGGTGTATCCTCTGTTGAAGAGGCTGAACGCACCGGGTGATGGCGGCGGCCATAACATCTATCATGGTCAGCTTGTGATGGGCTAGTATCCTCACATGGGCTGCCAAGCGCCGCACTTGAACGCTGTCCTCTTGGGACAGGCTCTTCGGACGCCAGTTGTACCTTTTCTTCCAAGGGGCGTCGGAGTATTCGGGCAAACCCCTCCGAGCTGGATCAAATAGGGGGACGTCCTCGATGTAGAACCATTCCGAAGACCATTCTTCGGACTCCTTCGGCGTCCCCACGGGATATCCCGTCCCTGCTATGTGGCATACTTTGGCTCCACCGACCTCAATAATGGTCTTGTCTCCAGTGCGAGGGACGAGACAGAAGTACTTCCTCCACAACTCGAAGTGTGCCTCACAACCCAGGAACATCTCGCAAAGGGCGATGAAGCCCGAGATGTGCAGAATAGATCCTGGGGTGAGGTGGTGGAGCTGGATTCCGTAAAACTCCAGTAACCCTCTCAAGAACGGATGAATGGGAAACCCGAGTCCCCACAGGAGGAATGGCACGAAACATAAACGCTCCCCTTTTGTGGATTGGGGAAATTCTCTGTGAAGGCCTCGCCGTTGAATGCAGACAAACCGGCACGGATAGCTACCAGATCTGAGGAGGGAAGGTACCCTTGGGTCTCGAGGTCGCGTAGTCGAAGGAGGGATACGGAGCAGCTTTTCCAGTCCCCGGGACGGGAGCCACAAGGACGCGAGGAAGAACTGGGGGTGCTCGCCATTTTTGGTGGTGATCTTTCGCTGGAAGCTTTTTCCGATGGGGAAGAAGAGGATATGGCTTGGACCACGATTCAGTTTGTTTAAATGGGTGGTGCCTCCTTTGTGGGAGGGGTAGTTTTGTAAAAAGCTGCTGAACCGCTCGTCTCCCCACGATGCGCGAAAATCAAGAAACGCTATTACGGTGGACCCAGCAATCCCGTGATGTTTGGGATTTCACCGATGACAGGATGGTTGCCGAATAAGAAGAGATGAAGGGACTCGCCTTGCAAGCCGAAGACTTCGGCGCTCAAGATTGTCCGGATATACCTCGACGTTGGAGGCTAGTCCGGGGGATACTGAGGGAGTCCTAGTTTAAGGGGTCCTCGGATAGCCGACCTGTTTCTCATGGGCCGGACTATATGGGCCACTGGATGAGCATTGGGTGATCAAAGGCCCCGTCGCCAAGGTGGAAGTTTCAAGGAGCCATGGCATGTCCTCCAAGCTGTCGACAGTAGATAGGCATGTTTTTTCCCTTTGACGTGTAACCGACCATGTCTAAACCCTGGGTACCCTCGGCGTCTATATAAGCCGGAGGGTTTTAGGTTTTAGGCCAAGAGAACTCATCTAGGGTTTTAGCTAATCGATCTCGAGGTAGATCAACTCTGTAATCCTCATATCATCAATATAATCAAGCAGGACGTAGGGTATTACCTCCATAGGAGGGCTCGACCTGGGTAAAACCTTGTCTCCCTCGTCTCCTGTTACCATCGATTCTAGTCTCACAGCTCGGGACCCCCTACCCGAGATCCGCCGGTTTTGACACCGACACCAGGACCTCCTGGATGTGGAGCACGGGGCTAATCAGCTGAGCTAGGTGGGTTCACTTGACAGGAAGGGAGCACGAGACCACTTGGTGTATTCCCAGCCGGAGGCTGGCTTCTTCTTTCACCGCGGCAGAGAAAACGAAAGCGCCCCGGCGATCACCGGAGGTGACCACCGGAGAAGCGGAGCCCCGGCGGGGGTGCAAAACAGATGGGGCACTAGGTTCCCGGGTGCGGAGCGGCTGCATGGCGTAGAGTATGGGGATGGCTTTGGCGCTCGAGCTCGAGCTCTTGCTCGGCTCGGGTAATGGCGATGATGCGCGAGGCAGGGAGCTGAGCGCGGCGAGGCGCTGCGGGGGTGCACTCTAAAGGTCTACGCACGAGGGACAACTACATGCCGCGCGGGGAGCAACAACAAAAATAAAAAAAATAGTACGCGTACACTGCATCTATGGCCGGAGCACGGAGAGCGCGAAGTTGACACGGTCCTATTGTCTCCTACGCGGATCATCAAGCCATGAATAGGAGCAGGGTGGGAGAGGGATGTACCTAGCTCACCTAGGAAATGAAGCTATGGCCGGAGGGGCGATGGAGATGATGCCACGGTCGACAGAAGGCCGGTGCACGTCGGATCCGAACACATCGAAGAAAATGGCGACGGTGAGGGAGCTCTGGAGTTGCTGGCGTTGCGTACGTAGATGGAGAAGATGGCAGGGACTCCGGGGTGTCGATCCACACCGCCGGGGAGGAAGAAGACGATGCAGAGGGGCTACCCCGAGCACGAGCTCGAGCTCGGCCGGAGCATGCAGAGCAAGGCATAGACGTGGAGTGGCTAGCCTTACCTGATGGCGGAGAGGGAAGGAGAGGGACAGAATGGGCCGAGGGGAAACCGTAGGGCACCGGGGACATCATATAAAGGGAGCTAGGGCGACCGTCGGCCGTCAAATCAATCGGGACGTCGACGTGGCGCTCGGGATTGTGTGCCGTACAGGAGGAGGACGACGAACGCGTCTGCTGGCTGGCTGGGCTGCGGGAGGCCACTGGGCTCGCTGCTGTTGGGCCAGGAGAGCCCCAACACGCTGGCTTCTCTCTCTCCACACAGAAGAAAAGGTCTTTCTTTTTTATAAAACCCCATATTGCAAATAAATCACAGAGAAAAGAGAGATGGGTTTTGGGGGAAAAGAAAATATGTTTGGAATCACAAAAACATGCCCTATTCATTAAAAATGGTTTGAGCATTTTTAGGGCGAATAAAATAAACCACTTTTATTTATATTGGGATCTGTTTTGCAAGGTTGCAAAATGGCAACATGTTGAAACCAGGATGAGAGTTAGTTAACAATGATAACCAGAATATTAGAAATGAGTGCAACATTTTTATGAAAATTAAAGAGCAAGTAAAATAATTCTCATATGCATAAATTGGTAATAGGAGTGGTGGCAAGGTTTTGAGGAAATAGAGGAGAGGGTTTTTCAAGACTAGATGCACACCACACCACAACACACACACTCACAACCACAACACCACACTCACAACAACATCACATAAAGCAAGGCATGATGCAAATGGTGAATGGTGGTATGATGCAATGAGGAATGTCATGAAGCAAATATATTACTCAATTCCCAAGGACACAACATGAAGGTCCACACATGGCAAATGTTAAAAATATGGAAGGAATGCTCCTGGGTTGTTACAAGTTGCTATCAATTTCACGAAGTTTTGTTGACAAAATTTTTGCAGGCTAAAATTTTCAAAATTTTTATTATAGGAATAAGATGGATTTCTTTAGGAAGTTTTCCTCCAAGAAAAATGCCAAAGGAGTCATTGGGGAACCATCGGATAATGACATTCTCACTCCACGAAAGGTGGAGGTGCGGCCGTGCAAATGGCCGCATGATGCCTTCATGGAGGAGGCCTGGTTCCATCAAGAGTTCACTCAATTTGTTACGAACGTTGGGCTGACCGAGTTCCTCGTAGCTAAGTGTGACCAATATCACATCCTTACAAATTCCTTTGTGCAAAGTTTTCATTTCCTGAGAAAGAATAATCCCCCTGAGGTGCAGTTTAACCTTTATGCTGAAACTTACAAAATGCCGCTAACTGACTTTTGCGACATATGCTTGATCCCCTCTGATGGGGAATTGAGAGAACCTAGACCAGCAGAGTTTGAGGACTTTCTCCTCACTTTAACAGTGGGTGAGGATAGAGGCGTGTCAAACGCTACTGCTACCAGTTTACAGTTTCCCTCTATGCATTACTTTGCTTTGTTTATCGCGAAGTGTTTAACCGCTAGGGAGAAGGTTGGTGCACTCAGTGCCCCCGACCTCGCTATTTTACGACGTGCACTGTATGATGACCACACCTTTAGTATGGGTGTTATTATTGCATGTCGCTTACACCTTAACATGACTAAGGGAAAGATTCATGGTGGTATTTATGCTACTCGTTTGGTGAGACGCTTTAATGTTCAGATTCGCCCACATGATTATCTCTTGTCCCAAGTTTACCTGAATCACAAGTCGTTGCAAGATCATCAATTTCTTGACGTAACGGATTCTTTCCGTGACATTCATTACAGCTTAGTATTCAGCGTAGAAACCAGTGATGTTATTCCGTTACCTGCACCTGCTTTGTTTGATTCTATTGCCAGGAACGGATACAGGATCATGCCAGATGACATTACAGCCTACCGGAACAACTTAGCAGCTGTTGAGGAGGAGCCCTACGCTCAGGTGCCGCCTCCACCTCACTTTGACGTGGGACTAGATGGCTTCTATGGATGGTGATTACCAAGCTAGGCCAAAAGCCTAAGCTTGGGGGAGTATGTAGATCCACCGACATTACATTCATGTTCACACATTTCATTCCAGTTGTCGGTGTTCACACTTTTTCATTGTAATATCCATGCTAGATTTGTTTTCTCGCTTTCTTCTTGTGTGTTTGAAAAACTTTGAGAAAATCCAAAAATATTTCCTACTTCTTTTCAGCTTTTCTTTCTAGCTTAATTTAATTGTAGCATCAAAAGAAAACCCAAAAAGATTTCTCGCTTCTTCTTTTACTTGTTGGGAGCTTTCCCGTGTAAATAGTTTTTCTCGTTTTTGTGTTTCGCTCTTTAATTTGCTTTCTTCAGGAAAAACCAAAAACTCCAAAAATATTTCAGTGTGTTTCTCTGAAATTCTTTTCCTTTTTTTTGAGTCGTACCAAGGAGAAGACCACAATGAAAATGTTGAGTGGCTCTCATATGCATTATTGTTTATCTGACAAAGAGCCCATATTACTTTGTCTTCTCCTCTTGAATAAAATGTTTGCAGATTCCATCTTAGTTCACGACACTCTTGCACTATTATTATCTTCTTATCATTCGGTCGTGCAAGTGAAATGCAATAATGACGATATTTGATGAATTGACTGTGGCAGAGAAAAGCGGATATGAACTCAACTTGTTTTTGTTTTTGTAAATATGTTTAACCTAGTATCCTAGATTCAGCATATTATGATAAAACATGTTTGCAATGACCATTAGAGATTATAGTTGTTCATACCATGCTTAAGTAGCTAGGAGTGGATAATGGTTTATCTTGGATCTCAACATGCATTAAAATGGTTGTGATGCGGTATGATGATATGGTATCCTCCTCCGAATGTTTCAAGTGGCTTGAATTGGCACATGTTCACGCATGTAGTTGAATCAAAACCAACATAGCCTTCATGATATTTATGTTCATGGTGTCCATATCCTACTCATGCTAGTATTCAATGTTGATTATATGTAATGCATGTTCATGACCGTTTTCGCTCTCTAGCTGGCCTCTTCTCAATCTATTTGCTAGCCTTCTCCTGTACTAAGCGGGAATACTGCTTGTGCATCAAAACCCTTACACCAAGTTATGCCAGATGAGTCCACTATATCTACCTATATGCGGTATTACCCTTTCGTTCCAAAGTAAATTTGCATGTGCCATCTCTAAAAATTCAAATGAACATCTGTTCTGTATGCCTAGACCGCTCATGGAGCGACAGGGGGCGGTCAGTATCTTCCATGCTAAGCGGGTTATTCTCATGATGAGTGTTTATTCACTCGTCCTTACACGAGAGGGGCGGTAATAGGGATTCCTAGTCCCGAAATCAAAAATCAAAAAAATAATTAAATAAAACTCCCCCAGGAATGTTGTTGGTTTGGACGGTACCCGTGGATGCGGCTAGCCGTGGAGTGTGATTGTTGGTGGAGGGGGAGTAAACCTTTACTTTTACCGCTTGGGAACCGCCGCTAATTTGTTTAGCATGGAAGATATTGATAACTCTTGGTCGTAACGTTGACAGAAAGGGTGTACCTCCCAAAATTATATCTATCAGTGTTTTAAACCTCGAGCTCTAGCACCGCTGCAAATCCATGCTTTCCTCTGCGAACGGACTATCTATTTACTTTTATGTTGAGTCATCACCTTCTCAAATAAGCGCCAGATCTGAGAACACTATTGTCATCCTCATGCATTGTGTATAGTTGATGTTGGGTGCAGCATGACTGGATCTTTTCTACCATGAATTACAATGTTTAGTCGCTGATTGAACTTTGGAGGTGCTCTGCATTTATGTTTTGCGATCTCAGAACGGGCTAGCGAGATACCACTATTGTCATATTGTATCATGATTTTTTTGACAAAGTGTTGGTATTTGAGATATCTTATTATTGCTCGCTAGTTGATTATGTTATTGATATGAGTTAATATAGTTTTTAAGAGTTATTGTTGGCATGGTTAGTCATAATCCTTGCTGAAAACCTGGGTGCTACTTAAGCATATATATGTAAACAAGAACAAAAGAGTTCGTAAAAGTTTTTCTTTATCTCTTTCAGTTTGTCAGCTGAATTGCTTGAGGACAAGCAATGGGTTAAGTTTGGGGGAGTTGATACGTCTCCGTCGTATCTACTTTTCCTCACACTTTTGCCCTTGTTTTGGACTCTAATTTGCATGATTTGAATGAAACTAACCAGGACTAACGCTGTTTTCAGCAGAACTACCATGGTGTTGTTTTTTGTGTAGAAATAAAAGTTCTCGGAATTGGACAAAACTTTTTGGAGATTTATTTTAGAAAAAATAAAAAATACTGGAGTCAAGAACCACTTGAGGGGGGCCACAGGCTGGGCAGCATACACCAGGGCGCGCTAGCCCCCGCATGTGCGCCCTGGTGGGTTGTGCCCACCTCGTGGCCCCACTGACCCTAATTCCGGCACTATTAATTATTAGTTTCGGAGAGAAAAATCAAGGAGAAAGTTTCATCACGTTTTACGATACGGAGACGCCGCCGCCACCTCCTGTTCTTCATCGGGAGGCCAGATCTGGAGCCCGATTGGGGCTTCGGAGAGGGGAATCTTCGGTCTTCATCATCACCAACCATTCTCCATCGCCAATTCCATGATGCTCACCACCGGGAGTGAGTAATTCCTTCGTAGGCTTGCTGGTCGGTGAGGATTTGGATGAGATTCATCATGTAATCGAGTTAGTTTTGTTAGGGCTTGATCCCTAGTATCCATTATGTTCTGAGATTGATGTTGCTATGACTTTGCTATGCCTAATGCTTGTCACTAGGGCCCCAGTGCCATGATTTCAGATCTGAACTGTTTATGTTATCACCATTATATCTATGTTCTTGATCCGATCTTGCCTAGTCATATGCACCTATTACGTGTTATGATCCGTCAACCCCATAGTGACAATATTCGGGATACTTCACGGTGATGACCGTAGTTTGAGGAGTTCATGTATTCACCGTGTGTTAATGCTTTGTTCCAGTTCTCTATTAAAAGGAGTCCTTAATATCCCTTAGTTTCCTAATGGACCCCGCTGCCACGGGAGGGTAGTACAAAAGATGTCATGCAAGTTTTTTCCATAAGCACGTATGACTATTTACAGAATGCATGCCTACATTACATTTATGAACTGGAGCTAGTTCTGTGTCGCCCTAGGTTATGACTGTTATATGATGAATATCATCCAACGAGTTCACCGATCCAGTGCCTACGAGTTTTCCACTTATTGTTCCTGCTAAGTTACTACTGATGTTGCTACTGTTCCAACTGCTACAAAACTATTGCTATCACTGCTACCGTTATTGTTACTATTACTGCTGCTATCAAACTATCATACTACTGTTCTACTGATCACTTTTCTTCAGATATTTAATATCTAGGTGTGGTTGAATTGACAACTCAGCTGCTAATACTCTCAAATATTCTTTGGCTCCCCGTGTGTTGAATCTATAAATTTGGGTTGAATACTCTACCCTCGAAAACTGTTGCGATCCCCTATACTTGTGGGTTATCAGCTGGCGGCGCGGTTTTCGAGGCCGTGGTTAGGGTTTCCCAATTTGGACGTGGGAATGTCCATTTATAGGCAG
The DNA here is from genome assembly GCA_039707655.1 of Elymus sibiricus. Lineage (NCBI taxonomy): Eukaryota > Viridiplantae > Streptophyta > Magnoliopsida > Poales > Poaceae > Elymus > Elymus sibiricus. The sequence goes on along the minus strand of CM077665.1, from coordinate 225,078,026 downwards.
GGATGGCTAGGGTTAGGGGTTTCATTCCGTTTTTGGACCGTCGGATGTCGATCGGGCGGTCCGGAAGCGTAGGGTAGCTAGGTGGGCTGGTGGGCTGTGTGGTGGGCTAGGCTTAGAGAAGAGAGGGAAGCAATGCCGCCCGTGACAAACTTTTTAAAACCGAATAACATTCGATAATTTGAACGATGATGGTGCTGCTACAATCGTCCATCGGGGTATCAAACGACCTCCAAATGCGACGAAATTTGGCAGGGGGTTACCAACGATATAACAAGATCGCACGCCAAGTTTCGACCCATTCCAAGAAAGTTTTATACACACCTTTAATACCAATATTTTATCGATGTCGCGGGCGCGTGCGTTGGCTGGTCTCGAAACGGTCGACGACAAGAATAGAGAGAACCGACGACTACGAACGGATGCAAGTTTTTAAATAAATGACGACAACAAAGTGCCGGTGCTATGCAGATGATGCGAATGATGCGTTGTTGAATGTGACAACCAGATAAATCAGACAACGACAACGGAGCGAAAGGGAAATCTTCTGGAGCGTCGGTCCCGGGCTGTTACAACTCTCCTCCGTTAAGAAGATATCTCGTCCCGAGATCTAGGAATGAGAAGAGGATGAGAAAAAGGAAGAGGTAAAACTTAATGCTTCTTTGACAAAGGAGTGAAATGAACAAATCTTGAAGGTTGCAAAGATATGAAGAATGACATGAGGAACAAGCAAGAATTCGAAACCACTCTGGTTGAAACGAGATAGGCAAGGAACGAGAGAGAAAGAATTTGGGCAGCACTCCAGTAGAAAAGAGAACAAAAACTTGATAAGATGGAAATAACTTGAAAAGAGAACACAACACTCCGGTTAAAATGGATAAGCAAGGAAAGAACATGATCTTGATAAAACATGATAATGGTTCAAAGAGAGCAACATCACGAAGCCTTCGGAACAAGAGAATAGAAGCTAGATATTTGGGAAGAAGACAACGGAGAAGAAAATGACAACTTCTACCACAATTGAATTTGAAAGCGCCTTTAGAAAGAAGGATTGAGCGGAGTTGTTGGAAAATCAACAACGAAAAGAACAAGCTTGTTGTGGTCTTATGGAAAACGTCTCAAAATTATGAGGTGACAACCGGCCACTAATGGAAACAAGGATTGCTTGGGAGCAACAAGATATGCAAACTTCTGACACCAAGAGGATACATTGAGAACTTGGATCATTGATGAGCACCATAAATAGCAACAATCTTTAGGAAAGGCTTTAGGTGAAATCTAATCCAAGATAGCTCCACTAAAGAGATCATGGGTTGAAAAGGTCTCATGATCGAGGAAATTGGTGGGTTTACATATCTCATTCTTAACAATTCTCTTCGAGAATCCTCAAAATCAAGAATGCTATAACACCATCTCAAAAGATAAGGGAGAAAGAATTGCACTTTGGAATGCAAGACAAGGAATACTTGAGCTCCTCCAACAAGAATTCTCCTTTTCAAGCTCGACATAAAAAAAGTGTTCGAGTGGGTCAAGTGGGGATACATCCTAGAACTGCTTAAGCGTAAGGGTCTACCGAAAAAATCCAGAGATTGGATTACCGCTTTGCTTTCAACGTCCTCATCACGCTTCCTCCTCAATGGCATACCTAGCCCCTCATCAAGCATGGCTGTGGGTTCAGGCAAGGAGACCCCCTTTCGCCCTTGTTGTTTGTTCTGGCGATTGACCCACTGCATCAGATCCTTGAACTCGCAACTCGCAATGGGCTTCTTCACAAGCTCCACGGGCAAGGAGCCATGGTGAGAACCTCCATTTACGTGGACGATGCGACGGTTTTTATGGCTCCAATGAAGAAGGACTTTGACAACCTGTTGGTTATTTTAAGAGGTTTTGGAGATGTTACGGGCCTCTGCACCAACCTCCAAAAAATCTCGGTCGTGCCCATTCGGTGTGCTCATCTCGACCTCGAGCGCAGCCTTGTCAGTATGCCCGCGGCCCGGGTCTCCTTCCCCATAAAATATTTGAGTCTGCCGCTTTTGGTCCGGCAACTCCGGAAAGTCGACTTTCAATATCTTGAGGACAAAGCTGCTGGCAAATTGCTCACCTGGGAAGGTCTGAACATCACCTCCATTGGACTCACGACGCTTGTCCGATCTGCAATCACCTCACTAGCGGTCTACTCCATCACACCCCTGATTGTCCCGCAAGGATTGCTTCACAACCTAAACAAGATCGAGAGAGCCTTCCTCTAGTCCGGATTTGATATAACTATCGGTGTATAGTGCAAAGTAAGCTGGGAAGTTGTCTGCCGGCCTACAGCATATGGAGGCCTTGGGGTTCTCAACACAGCCAAGTTTGTTTGTTCCTTGCGCCTGAGATGGTTATGGTTTGAATGGAAGGAGCCGAGCAAACTGTGGGTGGGCATGGGCAACCCATGCACTGAAGAGGACCGTGACTTCTTCTACGCCTCCACCACGATAATCATGGGCAACGGTGCAAAAACACCTTTTTGGGACTCCCCTTGGCTGGTTGGTCGCAAGCCCAAGGATATTGCCCCTCTCATTTTTAGGCCTCAAGGTAAATCTTGGAAGGTGAGGGACGCCCTTAATAGGAATGCTTGGATGCTTCAGATCAACCGAGCCACTGTCATTACCGGCAATCATGTTCACAAATTCTTCACCCTTTGGATGCTTGTTAATGACTTCCACCTTGACGCTCTTGCCGAGGATGACATCGTGTGGAAGCACTCCATGGATGGGGTTTACTCTGCAACCATTGCTTACAAGGCGCAGTTCCTTGGTTTGACTCTCTTCCCTATAGACTTCATGGTATGGAAAGTCTAGCCCCCCCTGAAGGTCAAGTTCTTTGCTTGGCTCGCCTTGCAAGGACGGATTTGGACCGCCGACTGACTAGAGCATCGTGGTTGGGGAAACTGTGTACTTTTCCCACTTTGCAAGCGAGAGCAAGAGACGCCAACCCACCTCTTCGTCAAATGCTGCTTCTCTATTCGGCTTTGGAACATGGTCATCGAGAAATATGGGCTTGTGCACATGGACACCACCTCCTGGCACCTCCATGAGTCCCTGTTCTAGTGGTGGGATAAGAGAACCGACTTGGCCAACCCCAATAGGCGAGCGATGGCCTCCCTCACCATGCTCGTGACGTGGGCAATATGGAACGACATGAATGCTAGGTTCTTCCGACACAAGAGCGCACCACCGCCGATGAGGCTAAGTTATGGGTTACGGCCGGTGCTAAGAAGCTAGTGAATATTTTATTAAGCGAGTAATTGTCAGGCCGTGTTCGGCGGGATTTTGTAACACTCTAAAAATTCTTCTTCTCATTTAATAGATGAGGCAAATCTTTTGCCTCCGTTTCAATTTTTTTGTATTGCCAGACAAGACCAAAAGGTCTTAGGTAGCCATTCCATCTTACAGGCATGCGGGAACAGGGCAATCAAGCTGCACCGGCAGGAATATAAAAGTAGTGCAAAATGAAAAGGAAACTGAAGTGCAGTGCTGTAATTCCAGAATTACAACCACAACACACTTAACACAAAAGGAAGACAACAGAAAAGAGGGCATCCCGAATAGTACTTTTTGGTCAGACTGCCCTGACCATCTGTATCCTCCTTTGTGCATCTTCTGAGGTAGGAGCTCAACCCGTTGTAGAACAAGGCCCAAGCCCTAGCCCATCTCTGGCCATAGTAGCAAAGGGGGTCCTCTAGTCATGTTTTCCAATTTCACTGCAATCGCTTCGAGCTGTTCTCTTGCAAGGCCTGAGGATAGGGCTGCCCACAAAGATAGAGTAGCAGTTGTTTTCCTCCATATAGACTACATGCCCGACCAGGGAGTATGGTTGAATACCATATCATTTCCCACTTTCCAGAAAGGCCACAAAGTTGCAACATGTACCACATTTGCAACTTTGTGGTACAAAGATAGAGTAGCAGTTGTACGAAATATGAAATACCATTTGTTTTCCGAGGATATGAAACACCACATTGATAGAGATACACGTTCTACGGTGGTTGAGAAAAATTGGAGCACTCCACTAAAGATAATCTAATGGTGGAAAATATGTGGTTGAGAAAAATTCAAGCAGCCCACTGAAAGTAATCTAATGGTGGACGAATAGGAAGCACTGGAGAGTACCAAATAAGTGGGACTAGTAAAATAAATAGGTGGGAATAATACCAATAATATTTATTTGTTTTATATTTGTTATAAAAGGGTGGATGTGGGTGGGTGATTCTATTTTAGTCATTCTCACCCTGAGCAATGCAAAATTGTTCTGCAGTTCATGGAGGTGACCTTTTTTATGAACCATGTTCGACCCCATCCATTACTTAACACAACGGAAATACACATGATATAGAGAGTTCAGGAGAAAGAGAGAGAAAAGAGGGAGAGCGAGTCTTGGCAAGAAATCCACTACGTGTGATCACAATCTAATCACACATTATGGGTGGAAAACCCTGCACCACTAGAAAACTATCGTAAAGAAAATAAAACACCAACAACTCAACACATAGCGCGCGGGCTATGCACTAAAAGGAACTACATCCAAAATGAGCAGTAGTCATCGCCAGCTGCATCACCATGCATCCCAATATCCATCTTCAAGTTGTTGTCGATGTCCCATTTTGAACCGCTGCACAAATCCTTATCAAGTTGGATGTATTGTTCCTCAACAACTCCACACCTTTTGTTAGCATCTCACCTGCCCTATCACGTTGCATACGTGCCCAACAAAACAAGGAAGCACAAGCTGAAATTCAATCTCAAGAGGAGTTTTGGGTAGTTAAAACTCTATTGTAGCTCTGTTATGACAGTTCGAGATGACCCACCAAACTATGGCCAAATGAACAATGTAAATTTTCTCATGTCCATGTAGAAAAGCATAGCACATGCATAGTATTGCCAAATATTGTTAGTGTAGGATTGATAAGTATGTCTAGGGTTGGCACTAGACTACGAAGACAAAAGATGAACTATTTTCCCAAATCTGTAGTTTTCTTGACAGTTTTAGCCTTATCTAGCAATCTATCTAGCACCCTACACATGCAAATCCATAAGAGTATGAGCGGAGGAAAGGAAAGACATGCCAGTGGAAGTGAACATATAGAGTTAGAGATACACAAACAAGGGTTGGCTCGGTATAGATTTTCCCCATGGTTCATATGATTGGTGCTATATTACATCCATGCTAGTGGAGCCTTTTGACTCACGAGGGGTCTAACATCACAAGGATCTTGGTTATGAGATTTGAGGAACTGATGCAGAGCATCCTATTGACATCACCATCTCAATAGCTCATTTTCCATGAGGCATGCGTAACATCTACTTCAAACATACAAAGAGGAATCTTCTCCTTTACACGTGTCTTCTTGTCCCGTTCGAGAATGGTATAATACTTGACTCTCCTCTCTTGTGCATGCATAGGTTTGAGCGATCTTCACACTTGTCGAGGAGGAGTCCAAGCACAAGAAGAAACCTACACCATCAAGTAGGGAAGCTTTGAAGTGGAGAAGGAATCGCAAGTAATCGAAAAGCTGCAGGAAAGTTGGACTGTCCGACTATGTGGGAACATCCGACCCATCCTCCAACCCAACATCCGACAAGACCTCCAACCCTTGACATTTGCCACTTGACCCATGTCAGAATGTATGAAGTAATCTCCGACCTGGCCTCAACCTGGTCAGAATATCCGACCCATGTTGGAACATTCGTCCTGCATGTGCAGAGAGGGTCAAGTAGCCAGGTATCTTTCTCCTTTTGCCCCTCACTTACCCCTTCACGGTTGGCATTTTAATTAGGTTGTTAAGCAAATGTAGTACCAAAGTTGGGTCTTGCCAGACAAGTTTTAATCTAAAATGAATGGTAAAGGGGGTACCCATAACAACCCCGAGCATGTTGGGAGCGCAAAATATGGAACATAACACCGGTAACAAGTAACTAGGGCGGCAAAAGTGGAACAAAACACCGGGCAAAAGGCCAAGCCTTCCACCGTCACCAGATACATATGTGCATTAAATTAAATAGCAATTATATTGTGATATCTCATAAATCCATGTTGGCACATGGAAACAGCTTGCACCTGCAACTAGCAACGCTATAAGATAAGGGCTGAGCAGCGGTAACATAGCCAATCAATGTTTGCTAGGAAGTGGAGGGGTTAGAGGCTTTCATGGAAACAACTTGCACCTGCAACTAGCAACGCTATAAGATAAGGGCTGAGCAGCGGTAACATAGCCAATCAATGTTTGCTAGGAAGTGGAGGGGTTAGAGGCTTTCATGGCAATTTAGGAGGCTGACAGTGGTAGAAGCGTGACATCTAGCATAGCAAAAATAGTGTCGGGATCCGGGTACGATAATCTTGCCTGTTGGGTCTTCAGAGGGACAAAGAGATGGGTCCTCATAGTTGTTCTCGTCAGGATCCTCGTACTCAGTCTCGACACTCGGGTCTACCCAAAGAGAAACAACACCAAATAAACATGCAAACAAAGTGCAATGCGCAATCAAAGATGATGCACGACCAATTGAAGTATTTAACATGGCAACCCTATGCTAGTCATGTTTCTCATGCAATTATTAAGTTGTTTAGTATTCTGGATAGAACCTCAAGATTAGATATTTAAACATGCATGAACATGGCAAAAATTAATGCTCCTAGTAAATACGATGCAAATGCATATGTAGAACGTTGCAAACGGAGTAACGAAGCTCACGGTACACTCACGGCAAGGTACGAATGTTAACGGAGACAAATACAAAGATGAAGAAGGACATGGGCTGTTCCTTGGTATTCCAAGGGTGCCACTGGATTGGAAATGAAATCTAGCAAGAATAGACCCAAAGATCATGCAAAACCCTTGGGTATAGCTCCCACAAGTCACAAAACATTCAAACACACAATCTGTCCACAAACAGCAACATGTCATCTTGCAACACACACAACCAGAGCTACAACAAGTTACAAATCACAACCAAGGCATGGACATGAAGTATACAACATGCTGAACAATTCATCGATTAACAGAAACATGAAAGGAACCAAGGATCAATAACATTTGAGATCACAAGATGGCATGTTGAATCAGGTTTTAGGGACTTGGTGAAAATTACCAGTTTTACATGTTCTGAGTTAACAAGATGGCAACTTGATAGCAACAAAAACATATGCTACAGGGACTTCCATGGCATGAAAATTAACAGGTTGATAGAGGGCAACATGCACTTGAATTAAATACATTATGGCAACATCAAAATATGCACATATCAATGGCTATCATCCCCACAACATGGCATATTGAGAATGGCAGATTCACAGACTTAGAGAAAATTCACAAGAGGCAAGCAGGGCATAATATAAACAGAATGACAAGTTGACAGCAAGCTTGAATAAAATGCAATAGCTCTACCTACAAGAACTTGGCACAAACTCACAGAGGACAACATGCTCATCAATTCATAACATTGTGCCAACCTCAAAGGAGCTATGGAATTCTGGGAATCATCAAGACAACATGGCAAGAAAATAATAGATTCTAGCACTTAGAAATATTTTTGAGCATGTGAAAACAGAAGTTTGGTGGTATGTTGACATCTAGAATTCCATACATATCATGATCTAACATGGCAGGCAAAATTACCAGGGGCTAGCACACACATCAAAGAACATATTTCATGTTGACAAGTTTATCATATGGTGCAAGAATAAAACCACGTGAAAAAGACAAAAGGACATATTATCACAAAACAACATTTTCACAAACTTGCCCAAATGGTAAATCTAATGCCACCATTGAATTCACTGGATTTTTCTACACCAAAATCACCTATCTAATGCCTATGTTTCTATGGACAAAATTTCCACAAACTCAAATCGAAATTCTGCCCATTCACTTATAACTTGGTACATGCCAAATTTGGCATGTCCCAATATGGCATAGCCAGATCAGGAATAGGCTAGATCTGGAATATTTCCTTAAAAGGAAATAAACTCAGATCACTGAACTAAACACAAAACAAAATATAAAAAAAACACCAGGCCCCACCTGGCATAGACACCAGGGGCCTTAGGGGAATGACACGTGGGCCCAGGGCCCACTGTCAGTGGCTCACCTAATGGAATAAAAAGGGGGCTTTACTTGTCCCTGCGGGGGATCGAACTTGTGTCTCCCCTGTGGAAGACTGAGGCGTCTACCACTGGGATTGGCTTGATTGCTCGTTAGAGAAGGGGCCTTATGTCTGAAGAACAGACAGAGGCGCTGGGCTCCTTCTTCCTCGTGACAGAGCACAACGACGCCGTCGCCGGCGGCCATGACGGCGACAAGAAGGGCAGAGGCTCACCGACGGGGGTGCGGGATCTCCTAAGGGTTCCGTTCCCGGGGCTGCTGGGGTTAGGAGCTCGAGCGCGAGATCGTCTCTACGCCGGCGACAGCAAGGCAGAGGCGGCGAGCATGGCTGCGAGAGGGCAAGGCGAGGCAAACACGCCTCACGTGTATAGCGCGTACACATTCGCGAGCCGCAGAGGCAAGGGAGCGGGGCAAGTATGCAAGCAACCACAACACCATGCACTACAAAGAAAAATACCAGCTTTACCGGAGTTGTGGGAGCACATCGATGGCACCGATGGATCTACGCGCACAAGATGCTAACGATGAAACAACAAGGGGAAAGGCAGGAGGGGTCGTACCTCCCTACCTTGGACAAGAAGCCTACGGCTGGGCTGCAACGAGGGGTCGACGGGGAGGCGAAGAACTCCGGCGACGCTCGGCTCCGGTTCTGCATGAAGAAGATGGCATCGGGGCGGCGCCGATCTGGGCCTTGGCATCCTCCTTGACGTCGAGGAAAAAGAGGGCTAAGTAGGGGATCCTTCCCGCTTCACCAGCGCGACGGAGAAGGGCCGAGGAGGTCACCCCATGCTCGAGCAGAAGCTCGGTGGGAGCATCGGGAGCATGGCGACGGCGGGAGCTTGGAGATGCTTACCTGGCGGCGGCGAGGCAAGGGAAAGGAGGGAATGGGATGGCTAGGGCTAGGGCTCCACGGGGGACATGCTTTATAGGCGCTAGGGACGAGTGCCGGCCGTCAAATCAGACAAGCACCGACGTGTCTCCTCTGGATGCGCTGCCGTACAACTTGACGACGATCGCGCGAGGAGGAGGCTGGGCTGCGTGAGCGCTGGGCCTGCTGGAGAGGAAAGTTGGGCCGCGAGGGGCAAGGAGGCCCAGGTGAGGCTGGACTTCTCTCTCTCTCCGGGAAAACAAAGGTTTTTCCTTTAAATATAACAGCAAAACCAAAAATAAAAGCCAGGGAGTTAGAGAGAGAATTTCTGGGAAGGAAAAATAGTTTTTGCACTCACAAAACATGCCCCAATTGATAAAAATGGTTTTGGCATTTTTAGAGCAAACAAAATAAATCACATATAATTATTATTGGGATCTGTTTTTGCAAGGATTCAAAAGACAATATTTCAAACATGATTGAGAGGTACTCAACAAATCTTATCAGATTATTTAGAAGTAGAGCAACATTTTTATATGAGATGAACAAGCAAGTGAAACACCACATGTTGCATTTCTGAAATAAGAGAGGTGGGCATAGTTTTGAGAAATAGTGGAGACAGCTTTCACACCAAAGTTTGCACACCAACACACACACTCACATCCCACTACACAAGCATGACAAGCAAAGCATGATGCACTTATGATATGATGATTAGGATGCCATGATGCAAAATGTCATGAAGCAAATATTATTATCAAACCACATGATGGCATTCATTGAAGGTTCACACATGAAAATATTACAAAGGTGGCAAGGGAATGCACTTGGGCTTTTACACAAGTTCTTCCGGGAGGCAGTAGCAACGTCTGCTAACAAGGCACTCGCTCCTGCCGGCAAGGCTCCCGGGGGGAAGAACAAGGATAAGAGCTCTCGCGAGTCTTGTAAGAACTCCGGGAAACACATGACAGAGTGCAGCACGCCCGTCGAGGACTTACCAGAGACCTCTACCGCTAGGAGCAAGAAAGACAAGGTGACCATTCCAAAGACGAAGCAAGTGGCTTCGCGGGAAAGCGGGAAAAGGAAAGTCAATTCCGGCTACCATCTTCGGGCAGAGCCACCAGTGGCCGCCAAGAGGGTTGCCGGGAGCGGCCACCCGCGTGTCGGGGAACCACAAGCCCCGACAGACCCGATGGTCTTGGTCGTAGAAGCTAGTGTCCCCGCGGCAGAAGAAATGCCTTTGGTCCTTGTCGTCAAGCCACTAGCTCCGACATGGGCGCAGCAAATCGTCCAATACCTCTAGACAGGAGATCTTCCCGAGGAACAAGAAGAAGATGAAAGAGTAGCCCGACGGTTAAGCATGTACCAATTCGTGGACAACACCTTGTACAAGAGGAGGCCGAATGGCGTGAAGCTGAAGTGCATTCCTCGGGAAGAAGGACAACAGCTGTTGGCGGAGATACACGAGGGGATTTGTGGCTCCCACGTAGGATCACGAGCCCTTGTCGGGAAGGCGTTTCCGCAAGGCTTCTACTAGCCCACAACCCTTCAAGACGCCTTGGCAGTGGTAACAACATGTGAAGCATGCGAATATCATGCCAAGTAGATACACCAACCAGCACAAGCCCTTCAAACCGTGCCACTCTCCTGGCCATTCTCGGTCTGGGGGCTCAACATCGTCGACCCCCTCCCCCGTGCTACTGACATGGCCTGAGACTGCATCGGTATTTCCCCAAAGAGGAAGGGATAATGCAGCACAACGACGGTAAGAATTTCCCTCAGTTATGAAACCAAGGTTATCGAACCAGTAGGAGGATCACCACCACCCAATAAGCAGCACCTGCACACAAATAACAAATACTTGCTACCCGACGCGAAAGAGAGGTTGTCAATCTCTCTACGGTAAAAAGATAGATTAGGTAGTGATAGATAGGAGAGATAGATATCTCAAGAACACAAAATAAAAAGAGCAAATAAAATATGCAGCAATATGTTTTTGGGTTTTTGGTTTTGTAGATCTGAAAACAAAGAGGCAAAAAGATAGATCGGAAAACAATATGTTGGAAAAGTAGACCCGGGGGCCGTAGGAACCACTAGTGGCTTCTCATGAGTATAGCACATGGTGGGTGAACAAATTACTGTTGGGCAATTGATAGAAGATCAAATAATCATGACGATATCCAATGCGATGATCATTATATAGGCATCACGTCCAAGATAAGTAGACCGACTCCTGCCTGCATCTACCACTATTACTCCACACATCGACCGCTATCCAGCTTGCATCTAGTGTATTAAGTTCATGGAAAAACGGAGTAATGCAATAAGAACGATGACATGATGTAGACAAGATCTATTCATGATGGGTGAACAAATTACTGTTGGGCAATTGATAGAAAATAAAATAGTCATGACGATATCCAAGGCGATGATCATTATATAGGCATCACATCCAAGATAAGTAGACCGACTCCTGCCTGCATCTACCACTATTATTTCACACATCGACGACCATCCAGCATGCATCTAGTGTATTAAGTTCATGGGAAAATGGAGTAATGCAATAAGAATGATGACATGATGCAGACAAGATCTATTCATGTAGGAATAGACCCCATCTTGTTATCCGTAATGGCAACGATACATGCGGGGGGCCCCTGGCGTGCCCTGGTGGGTTGTGCTCTCCACAGCCCACCTTCCCGACTCTTCTTTGGCCCACTAGGTGTCTTCTGGTCTAGAAAAAATCTCCAAAAAGTTTCGTCGCGATTCGACTCCGTTTGGTACTGATATTCTGCGAATTAAAAAAAAAGCAAAAACAGCAACTGGCACTTTGGCACTATGTCAATAGGTTAGTCCCAAAAAATGATATAAAGTTGTTATAAAATGATTGTAAAACATCCAAGAATGATAATATAATAGCGTGGAACGAGCAAAAATTATAGATACGTTGGAGACGTATCAACATCCCCAAGCTTAATTCCTACTCGTCCTCGAGTAGGTAAATGATAAAAACAGAATTTTTGATGTGGAATGCTGCCTAACATGTTCATCTCATATTCTTTTCTTTTGTATAGCATCGACATTTGGACTTTTAAATGATTCAAAGCAATAGTCTAGTTTTAACATAATGACTTCAATACTCAAGCATGTCAACAAGCAACCATGTCTTTCAAAATATCAACACTAAAGAAAGTTATCCCTAGCCCACCATGCTCAATCATTGATCCATTCATGAAACACACTCAATTATTAGCTATGCCCAATGCTCAAGTACGATCATAGTGCGCCCTAGTTGGTGCTTTATAAGAGAAGATGGAGACTCACAGTAAAAATAAAAATTGCATAAAGTAAATAGATAGGCCCTTCGCAGAGGGAAGTAGGGATTTGTAGAGGTGCCAGAGCTCAAGGTTTAAATTTAGAGAGAAAAATATTTTGGGTGGCATGCTTTTCCTGTCAACGAAAACGACAAAGTAGCACAAAATACTTTCCATGCTAGATATATCATAGGCGGTTCACAAACAGGAAAAAAAAGTTTATTCCTTTTTCCACCAAACTTTCACTTTCCATGGCGGGCCGTATCCACGGTTGCCTTCCATACCAACATTTTCCAAGGAATTTATTATTTGACAACATAAAGTAAATATTTTTTCTTTTTCATTTCGGGAATGGGCATCCCTATTACCGCCGCACTCTCGTGCAATGACAAGTGAATAAACACTCATCTTGAGAATAACACATCTAGCATGGAAAAATATTGAACACTCCCCACCGTTTCATGAGCGGTACGAGCACACAAAAGAGAAAATTTATTTTGAAAATTTAGAGATGGCACATACAAATTTGCTTGGAATGGCATGGAAATACCGCATATAGGTAGGTATGGTGGACTCATAAGGCAAAACTTGGTGTAAGGATTTTGGATGCACGAGTAGTATTTCTACTTAGTACAAATGGAGGCTAGCAAATAGATTGAGAAGCAACCAAACCAAGAAACAAAAATTCACATAAGCGAGCATTGAGCATAACTAACATCAAATAATGCACCATAAGTAGGATATAACTTCATTGCATAACTATTGACTTTCATGCATGCATAGGGAATCACAAACCTTAACACCAATATTCCTACTAAAGCATAATTACTCACTAACATGACTCACATATTACTATCATCATGTTTCAAAACTATTACAAAGAATCAAGTTTAATTTGCCCAATGATCTTCATGAAAGTTTTTATTAAATCCTCCTTGGATATCTATCACTTTGGGACTAGTTTCATATATTGTCATTGCTTTTTGGCAACCTCAAACAAATTTAAGTGAAGCACATGAGCATAAAGATTTCATCTCTCAAAATAGTATAAGTGAAGCATGAGAGTATTTCTACAAATATTTCCAAGCACACCGTGCTCAAAAAGATATAAGTGAAGCACTAGAGCAATTCTATAGCTCAAAAAGTTTAAGTGAAGCACATAGAGCAATTCTAACAAATCATAGCATAATTTTGGCTCTCTCAAATAGGTGTGTCCAGCAAGTATACAAGTGACAAACTAACAAAAATCAAGCAAAGATACAAGACGCTCCAAGCAAAACTCATGATATGTGATGAATAAAAATATAGCTCGAAGTAAAATACCGATGGTCGTTAGAAGAAAGAGGGGATGCCACTCGGGGGCATCCCCAAGCTTAGTTGCTTGTTTTTCTTTGGATATATCTTGGGGGTGCTGTAGCATACCCAATCTTAGGCTCTTTTCACTCCTTATTCCTTCATCCATCGTGATCTCACCCAAAACTTGAAAACTTCAATCACACAAAACTCAACAAAATCTTTGTGATATCCGTTAGTATAATAAAGCAAATCACTACTTTAGGTGCTGTTGAAAACCCATTCATATTTTATTGTTGAATTATACCTACTGTATTTTAACTTTACCATGGCTCATACCCTTCAATATAACCCATAGATTCATCAAAACAAGCACACAATGCAACGAAAATAGAATTTGTCTTAAACAGAACAGTATGTAGTAATCTGTACTCTAACCATACTTATGTAACTCTAAAAATTCTGAAAAATTAGGAAAACGTGAGGGATTTGTATAGCAACACTGTTGAAATTTCAGCTCAAGATTACGTTCCAGTAAAACATGAAAAGTCATATACTGGACGCAAAGTTTCTGTTTTAGATTCAGCATCGCTTCTACTCATCTTATGAATCACCCTAAAGGCTCTACTTGGCACAAACACTAAATAAACCTTAAAACACAATCATAACAGAGGCATAATTGTGTCAACACTCAAAAACAGAAAGGAAAAAGCAAAAATAAATTTATTCACTGGGTTGCCTCCCAACAAGCGCTATCGTTTTACGCCCCTAGCTAGGCATGATGATTTCAATGATGCTCACATAAAAAGTAGTAATTGAAATATGCAAAAGAGCATCATGAATAGCATGACAAACACATTTAAGTCTAACCCACTTCCTATGCATAGGGATTTTGTGAGCAAACAATTTATGGGAACAAGAACCAACTAGCATAGGAAGGCAAAACAAGCATAACTTCAAAACTTTGAACACATAGAGAGGAAACTTGATATTATTGCAATTCCTACAAGCATATGTTCCCCCCTCATAATAAATTTCAGTAGCATCAAGAAGGAATTCAACAATATAACTATCACATAAATCATTCTTTTCATGATGCACAAGCATAGAATTTTCATTACTCTCCACATAAGCAAATTCCTTATCATCCATGGTAGTGGGAGCAAACTCAACAAAATAACTATCATGAGACACTTGATTGACATAACCACAAAAACCATGATGATAAGTTTCATGGTTATGATTACTCATTATAGCATATGTGTCATCACCATCATCATAAATAGGGGGCATGCAATCATCATAATAAATTTGCTCATCAAAACTTGGGGGACTAGAAATATGATCTTCATCAAACATAGCATCCCCAAGCTTGTGGATTTGCATATCATTAGCATCATTGATATTTAGAGAATTCATACTAGCAACATTGCAATCATGCTCATCATTCAAGGAACTATAATGAACCACCTTATAAATTTCTTCTTTCAACACTTCATCAAAATTTCCAGATTCATGATTTTCAAACAAAACTTCATAGAGATAATCAAGTGCACTCAACTCACTAGCAATTGGTTCATCATAATTTGGCCTTTTGATAAGATTAGATAGTGGATGAGGATCCATATCAATAGATTTCTAGCAAGTGAAGATGCAAGCAAATAGAAGGCACGTGGCAACACAAGCAAAGATAGCAAACAAGCAAAAAGGCAAACGGAAAAGAGGCCGAATAAAATGGCAAATTTGGTGAAGTGGGGGAGAGGAAAATGACAAATAATGTAATTGCAAGGAGATGAGATTTGTGATTAGGACCCTGATAGGTGTTGGTGGTGTCTCCTCGGCGCCAGAGATTGGCACGTAGAAGAGACCGCTTCCTCCCCGGCAACGGCGCCAGAAATTCCTTTGACGTGGCTTGAGACTGCGTCGGTATTTCCCCAAAGAGGAAGGGATGATGCAGCACAGCGATAGTAAGTATTTTCCTTAGTTATGAAACCAAGGTTATCGAACCAGTAGGAGGATCACCACCACCCAATAAGCAGCACCTGCACACAAATAACAAATACTTGCAACCCGACGCGAAAGAGAGGTTGTCAATCTCTCTACGGTAAAAAGATAGATTAGGTAGTGATAGATAGGAGAGATAGATCTCTCAAGAACACAAAATAAAAAGAGCAAATAAAATATGCAGCAATATGTTTTTGGGTTTTTGGTTTTGTAGATTTGAAAACAAAGAGGCAAAAAGATAGATCGGAAAGCAATATGTTGGAAATGTTGACCCGGGGGCCGTAAGATTTACTAGTGGCTTCTCTCATGAGTATAGCACACGGTGGGTGAACAAATTACTATTGGGCAATTGATATAAGATCAAATAATCATGACGATATCCAAGGAAATGATCATTATATAGGCATCACGTCCAAGATAAGTTGACCGACTCCAGCCTGCATCTACCACTATTACTCCACCCATCGACCGCCATCCAGCATCCATCTAGTGTATTAAGTTCATGGAAAAACGGAGTAATGCAATAAGAACGATGACATGATGTAGACAAGATCTATTCATGTAGGAATATAACCCATCTTGTTATCCTTAATGGCAACGATACATGCGTGTCTTGTTGCCCCTTTTGTCACTGGGAAAGAACACCGCAAGATCGAACCCATCACAAAGCACCTCTTCCCATGGCAAGAAAAATCGATCTAGTTAGCCTAACTAAACCAAAGATTCGAAGAAGACATACGAGGCTATAAGTAATCATGCATATAAGAGATCAAAGAAGACTCAAATAATATTCATGGATAGAAACTGACCATGAACTCAAAATTCATCGGATCCCAACAAACACACCGCAAAAGTTTATGGTGGCACCAAATAGATCTCCAAGAGACCATTTTATTGAGAATCATAAGAGAGAGAGAGGAAGCCATCTAGCTACTACCTACGGACCCGTAGGTCTATGGTGGACTACTCACGCATCATCGGATAGGCACCTATGAAGAAGACGAACCCCTCCGTGATGGTGTTTAGATTGGATCTCGAGGTTCTGGAACTTGCGGTGGCTGGAATTGTGTTTCGTCGACTCCCCTAGGGTTTTTGGAATATTTTGGAAAGAGGCGGTGCGGAGGGGCCCAGTGTAGGGCACAACCCATCAGGGCGCGCCAGGGGCCCCCTGGCTTGCCCTGGTGGGTTGTGCTCTCCACAGCCCACCTTTCTGGCTCTTCTATGGCCCAATGGGTTTCTTCTGGTCCAGAAAAAATCTCCAAAAAGTTTCGTCGCAATTGGACTCCGTTTGGTACTAATATTCTGCAAAGTAAATAAACAAGCAAAAACAGCAACTGACACTTTGGCACTATGTCAATAGGTTAGTCCAAAAAAATGATATAAAGTTGTTATAAAATGATTGTAAAACATCCAAAAAAATGATATAATATAACAGCATGGAACAAGAAAAAATTATTGATACGCTGGAGACGTATCAGCTACCGAGGGCTTCGATTTCTTGTTCGTTGCCATCGACAAGTTCACGAAGTGGAATGAAGTTAAGCTAGTGAGAAAGGTAACGGCGCAGGCAGTGGTCAAGTTTCTCAGAGGGATTGTTTGTCATTTCGGAGTCCCGAACCGGATCATCACTGATAACGGCACGCAATTCACTAGCAGTTCTTTCATGCAATACTGCCAAGATATCGGCACCAAGGTCTGCTTCGCCTCGGTTGCCCACCTCAGGAGCAACGGACAAGTAGAGATGGAAAA
Organism: Elymus sibiricus; assembly: GCA_039707655.1. Lineage (NCBI taxonomy): Eukaryota > Viridiplantae > Streptophyta > Magnoliopsida > Poales > Poaceae > Elymus > Elymus sibiricus. Next base: position 225,060,664 of record CM077665.1, on the reverse strand, counting down.
TGCTAAAGTGCTGCAGGGCCTCAAGACGAGAACTTTCAACAAGCTACGCAAGCACGGAAGGCACTGGATGAATGAGCTGTCGGTGATTCTTTGGTCGTTCAGAACGACACCAAATCGAGCCACCGGCGAGACACCCTTCTCCCTAGTTTATGGTGCAGAAGAAGTTCTCCCCACGAAACTCACGTAGGGGTCACCGAGAGTGAAGGCCTTTGACGAGGACTAGCAAGAGTGGCTACGGCATGATGATGCCACACTCCTTGAGAAAGATAGTCTCCAGGCCGCACTGCGTGCGACTAGGTACCAGCAGGCCTTGCGCCGCTACCATAGCCGCAAGGTGCACGCCAGGATTGTTGAGGAAGGCGACCTTGTTCTTCAGCGGATTCAGTCCGCGAAGATATCAAACAAGTTGACGCCAAAGTGGGAAGGCCCTTACCGGGTGGTACGAGTCACCAGGCCTGACATAGTCCGCCTGGAGACCGAAGATGGCACTCTGGTGCAAAACTCGTGGAATATCGAGCATCTTCAAAATTTCTACCCATGAGGCGGGTTGCCGGGTCTGCCCGACAACCCCTTTTGTGCAAGTTATGCCGGAAGGGCATGTAATCCTTTGTACAAAGCCAGGCGATGACCCTGTGCGTAGTTAATAAAAGCTAAGTATTCTGCAACCTCTTGTCAAAGTACATATTTATTTTCTGTATCTTTCATGACATGTTACGTAAGGGGACTGTTGGACCACCTAGGTTCCTTGCCTACTCTATTTTCTCTTCTTTCTTTTTCTCAAAAGGAGAAGGAACCCCGTGTGCAAGTCTTCCCGGGGGAGTAATGGTGCGGGCACTTACGGAAGCATTCGGCGGCAAGAGATGCGACGAGAAAAAGCTAAGTTGCAATACCCCTTCAAAAAAATTGAACTTTTTCCTGTTCGTGCGGGAAAGCTTGCACACTAAGGGCCCTCGTCAGATTCGTTGCGCACTTGGGTGTTCGAAACATGCCCAAGACTTAAGGTTGCCGCGGCGAAGATGGTAGCGCAGCCTGGCCGGAAGCGACGTCTCTATCAGGGTGCTCAGGATTTATCCTTAGAAGTACCCGAAGGGAGGATGTACGTGTCGGCAAGTGCCCTTGGCAAGCGAAGAAACCCGAGAAACACATGGACGCAAGACTCTTTCGCGACATGGAAGAGGACATTTATAAGGCACACAAGCGAGCTTGTTGCCATTTGATAGGCTGCCCAATCTTTTCCCCTCATTTCATTGCAGGGTTACATTGGGTACAATTTAAATACAAAAGGAGAATATCGAGCTCGGCTTAAATACAAAAGGAGGACACCAAGCCCGGCGACGACGGCGACGGGGATGGGATGGAATATGACTTCCTATAATGTCCCCGCCAACCTCCAAAGGGAAGGACACCAAGCTCGGTGACGGCGTCGACGGGGTCTGGACGGAGTACGATTTCCTCTAATGACCCCATCGGCCTCCGATAGGGGATCTGCCACTACGATGTGGCAGTTGATCCGGAAACAAGGTCTCGTGGATAGAGCCTCGTTCCCGAATCCTTAAAACCCTAGCTACGACGCCATGCGCACCTAGTCGGAATCCTCTTGCTTGATGCCGATGGTGCTGCTATCATCGTCACTGTTGTTGGAGGAGTCGTAGTCGCTGCCGCTCGAGCTCTCCGCGTAGCACTCCAAGCAGACGCCAGCCGCCTTGAAGATCTTCACGAAGAGGGTGGCGGCACCGTCGAACATGAAGTGAAGGAGATGCCCGGGGTCCAGGCCAGGGGCGCTTGCGAATGACTTCCACCCCCGCATCAGGAACATGGCGCTGCCAGTGGAGAGGTCGATGGCCACCCATGCAGGGCCGTTGCAATAGCTGTCCGCCTGCAGCCATAACCCCTGGGGTGGACTGCCTTCCATTGCCCGAGCAAATGTGTCTGGGAGGCGCAACCAGCTCCGGGTACGGCAAGGTACCGCCACGACAAACTCCAGCACCTCCTCCCCCGCATGGATCCCCGCATGGGGTTGAGGGAATGGTGCACCGCCACGGCCTCCACCGTGGCCGCCGCGGTTCGGTGGAGCCATCCGACCACCGCGACTCCCGCGGGCCGACGGAGCCGCCTGCCCACGACCCATGGACGACGACCATCCATGGGAGCTGGTTCCGACCCCCGCCGTCGTCACCACGATTCGCATCGGGCTTTGCGGAGCACCCCTCGCAGTGCGACCCGACCCATGAGCACGACAGCGGCCCCTTTCCTTCTCTAGGGGAACGCACCGGAGAAGGTCGCGGAAGGCGAGGGAAGAAGAAGACGATGGGTGAAGGACTGGGAGTAGGAGGGCGCGGATGAGTAATGCCTCCCCTCGGTCCTCGCCTGTTTATAGAGCCGGGGAAGGGGAAGGGCCGACTCTTCGTGACCTGGTCCGGACGCGCACTAGACCTCAGTCAGCGCCCACGATCACCCCTCTCAGCCAATACCAAACCCCGCGTATGACACGTGTCGTGCGGGACTCGACGGGGGAGGCAGAGACGCTCAAGTAGCGCTGGAGGGCTTGGGAGTCGACTGTTCACTACCAAGCGCGCAACTTGGGTGAACGTCTCCCTTCCCCGTATGTGACCCCACGTGAGAACAGGTGGCGCGAAGGAAGCGCCGCTCCTTGTCCAGCATGGTGCGGCTTTTGAGAGCCCCCTTGGGCGACCGCCCCGCTCCTCCACTCCCACGACCGCAATCAATGCATGTCGTGGGAAAGGTCAGTAAAAGTCATCATAACCGCATAAGATTGCGGCCGTGTGTGATACGTCCATTTTGCATCATGATTTCCTACTGTTATTTATAATGTTTTTATGCACAATAATGCTTTATGGAGTAATTTTAATGCATTTTCTCTCATAATATGCAAGGTTTACACAAAGAGGGAGAATACCGGCAGCTGGAATTCTGGACCTGAAAAAGCACATCAAAGATACCTATTGTGCACATCTCCAAATAAGCTGAAACTTCACAGAGAAATATTTTGGAATATATGAAAAATACTGGAGCAAATAACTACCGAAGGGGGGCCACCTGGTGAGCACAAGACACCAGGGCACGCCAGGCCCCCCAGGCGCGCCCTGGTTGGTTGTGCTTAGTCCAGACCACCTCCGGTGCCAATCTTCTGGTACTTAAGGTCTTTTGACCTAGAAAAAATAAGGAGAGGACTTTTGGGATGGAACGCCGCCGTCTGACGGGAGAAGTAATGTTGCAAGTAATCATGTGAATTTGATATGTGTTCGATATTTTAAGGATATGTATGTTGTGATTCCCTTAGTGGGGTCATGTGAACGTCGACTACATGACACTTCACCATCCTTGGGCCTAAGGGAATGCATTGTGGAGTAGTTATTAGATGATGGGTGGCTAGAGTGACAGAAGCTTAAACCCTAGTTTAGGCGCTACTTCGTAAGGGGCAGATTTGGATCCAAACGTTTAATGCTATGGTTAGATTTTATCTTAATACTTTTCTCCTAGTTGTGGATGCTTGCGAGGGGGTTAATCATAAGTGGGAGGTTTGTTCAAGTAAGAACAGCACCCAAGCACCGGTCCACCCATATATCAAATTATAAAAGTAGCGAACACAAATCAAACCAACATGATAAAAGTGACTAGATGAAATTCTCTTGTACCCTCAAGAACACTTTGCCTATTATAAGAAACTGTTCTGGCCTGTCCTTTGCCACAAAAGGATTGGGATACCTTGCTGCACTTTATTTACTGTTACCGTTACTTGCTCGTTACCAATTATCTTGCTATCAAACTATCTGTTACCTACAATTTCAGTGCTTGTAGAAATTACCTTGCTGAAAACCGCTTGTCATTTCCTTCTACTCCTCGTTGGGTTCGAAACTCTTACTTATCGAAAGGACTATGATTGACCCCCTATACTTGTCTATAAAAGGAGGCCCATGGATACCTTTACAAAGGTCGACACTCTATTCATTTTACAAGTGTAGCTGCACTACCGAGGCACCTCTTGCAGGGGTTGTTGCGCCCTGTACTGTGAACACTCATAAACCACAAGAACACAGGACATAGGGTTTTACACTCCGGTGGCCCAAACCTGTCTAAATCCCCGCGGACGCAGGAATCAGTGATGCTCTTTGCGTGTTAGCGAGCTCCCTAGCTAATCACAATGGGTGCTTGCCAGACCCATAGATTGTCGTTCCCCGACAGCCCATGACCCCTTCGCATTTAGGACGTAGACCGGCGTGTGGCCTCTCTGTTGAGCCTAGATAGGACTATGGCGTATTGATCAGCCGAGGCCAGGTATGACCTAGAAAGTTGTGTCCGACCGGAGTTAATCGAGATAGTAGCCTCTTTCTGTGAATTATTCGCTACTCATGTTGATCTCCCTAAGGAGAAGTGGTTTAAATATCATCCCCTATTAAAGAAGAAATTAAAGAACCAGTAAGAGCTAAGGATGAAACCATCATTTACAATGTTGATCCAGTTGTGCCTACTGCTTATATTGAAAAACCACCTTTCCTTGTTAGGAGAAAGGAAGATGCTAAGGTATTAACTATGGTTCGCAAAAGTAATATTAAAGCACCTAAGCCCTCTGAACAAGTTAAAGTAGAACCTAGTGTTGCTATGGTTAAAGATATCTTGGTAGAAAATATTGATGGGCATGTTATTTACTTTTGTGATGAAGCTGTTACAATTGCCAAATCTGATGAAAAAGATAAACATAGACCCGTAGTGGCCATGCCTGTTGTCTCAGTCAAAATAGGAGATCATTGCTATCATGGTTTATGTGATATGGGTGCTAGTGTGAGAGCTATTCCTTTTACCTTATACCAAGAAATTATGAATGATATAGCACCCGTCGAAATAGAAGACGTAGATGTTACTATTAAACTTGCTAATAGAGACACCATCACACCACTTGGGATTGTTAGAGATGTTGAAGTCTTGTGTGGTAAAATAAAATATCCTACTGATTTTCTAGTTCTTGGTTCCCCACAAGATCACTTTTGTCCCATTAGCTTTGGTAGACCTTTCTTGAACACAGTCAATGCTAAGATAGATTGTGAAAAACAATCTGTCGGTGTTAGTTTTGGTGATGTGTCTCATGAATTTAATTTTTCCAAGTTTAGTAGACAACCTCGTGATAAAGAATTATCTAGTAAGGATGAAATAATTGGTCTTGCTTCTATTGTCATAACTCCTACCGATCCACTAGAACAATATTTGATAGACCATGAAAATGATATGCACTTGCATGAAAGAAATGAAATAGATAAAATTTTCTTTGAACAACAACCTCTCCTAAAACACAATTTGCCTATTGAAACTCTTGGAGGTCCTCCTACACCTAAAGGTGATCCTGTGTTTGAATTAAAGTAATTGCCTGACACTTTAAAGTATGCTTATATTGATGAGAAAAAGATATATCCTGTTATTATTAGTGCTAACCTTTCAGAACATGAAAAAGAAAGATTATTAAAAATTCTGAGGAAGCACCGGGCTGCTATTGGATATACTCTTGATGATCTTAAGGGCATTAGTCCCGCCCTATGTCAGCACAAGATTAATATGGAACCTGATGCTAAACCCGTTGTTGATCACCAACGACGATTGAATCCTAAGATGAAAGAAGTGGTAAGAACTAAAATATTAAAGCTCCTTGAAGCAGGTATAATCTATCCCATAGCTGATAGTATATGGGTAAGTCCGATTCATTGTGTCCCTAAGAAGGGAGGTATTACTATTGTTCCTAATGATAAAAATGAACTTATCCCACAAAGAATTGTCAATGGCTATAGAATGGTAATTGAATTTAGAAAATTAAATAAAGCTACTAGGAAAGATCATTAACCTCTGCCTTTCATTGATCAAATGCTAGAAAGATTATCTAAGCACACACAATTTTGGTTTTTGGATGGATATTCTAGTTTCTCTCAAATACCTGTATCACAATCTGATCAAGAGAAAACCCCATTTACTTGTCCTTTTGGAACCTATGCTTATAGACGTATGCCTTTTGGTTTATGCAACGCACCTGCTACCTTTCAAAGATTTATGACTGCTATATTCTCAGATTTTTGTGAAAAGATTGTGGAGGTTTTCATGGATGATTTCTCCATTTACGGAACTTCTTTTGATGATTGCTTAAGCAACCTTGATCGAGTTTTGCAGAGATGTGAACAAAATAATCTTTTCTTGAATTGGGAGAAGTGCCACTTTATGGTTAATGAATATATTGTCTTGGGGCATAAAATATCTGAACGAGGTATTGAGGTGGATAAAGCTAAAGTTGATGCAATTGAGAAAATGGCATGTCCTAAAGATATTAAAGGTATTCGGAGTTTCTATGGTCATGCTGGTTTCTATAGGAGGTTTATTAAAGACTTCTCTAAAATTTCTAGGCCTCTTACTAATCTTTTATAGAAGGATATTCCATTTTTTTATGACGATTGTGTACAAGCCTTTGAAACACTCAAGAAAGCCTTAACTTCTGCACCTATTGTTCAACCACCTGATTGGAACTTGCCTTTTGAAATTATGTGTGATGGTAGTGATTATGCTGTTGGTGCTGTTTTAGGGCAAAGAGTTGATAAGAAATTGAATGTTATCCATTATGCTAGCAAAACTCTAGCCATTGCCCAAAGAAATTATGCTACTACCGAAAAAGAATTTTTAGCAGTCGTGTTTGCTTGTGATAAGTTTAGATCTTACATTGTTGATTCCAAAGTTATTATTCACACCGATCATTCCGCTATAAAATATCTTATGGAAAAGAAAGATGCTAAACCTAGACTCATTAGGTTGGTTCTCTTGCTTCAAGAATTTGATTTACATATCACTGATAGGAAGGGAGCTGAGAACCCCGTAGCTAATAACTTGTCTAGGTTAGAAAATATTCTTGATGACCCACTACCTATTGATGATAGTTTTCCTGATGAACAGTTAGCTGCAATAAATGTTTCTCAAAACACTCCTTGGTATGCTGATTATGCTAACTACATTGTTGCTAAATATATACCACCTAGTTTCACATACCAACAAAAGAAAAATTCTTCTATGATTTAATACATTACTTTTGGGATGACCCACATCTTTATAAAGAAGGGGTAGATGGTACTATTAGACGTTGTGTACCTGAGCATGAACATGAACAAATCCTACGGAAATGTCATTCCAAAGCCTATGGAGGACATCACATGGGAGATAGAACTGCTCACAAGGTATTGCAATTTGGTTTTTATTGGACTACTCTCTTCAAGGTTGCCCGTAAGTTTGTCTTGTCTTGTGATGAATGTCAAAGAATTGGTAATATCGGTAAGCGTCAGGAAATGCCTATGAATTATTCACTTGTTGTTGAACCATTTGATGTTTGGGGTTTTGATTATATGGGACCTTTTCCTTCCTCTAATGGGGATACTCATATTTTGGTTGCTTTTGATTATGTCACTAAGTGGGTACAAGCTATTCCAACTAGTAGTGCTGATCATAACACCTCCATTAAAATGCTTAAAGAAGTTATCTTCCCAAGGTTTGAAGTCCGTATATATTTAATGACTGATGGTGGTTCACACTTTTTTCATGGTGCTTTCCGTAAGATTCTTGCTAAATATGATGTTAATCATAGAATTGCATCACCCTATCATCCTCAATCTAGTTGTCAAGTTGAACTTAGCAATAGAGAAATAAAATTAATGTTATAAAAAATGTCAATAGGTCTCGAAAGAATTGGTCTAAGAAACTAGATGATGCACTTTGGGCCTATAGAACAGCTTATAAAAATCCTATGGGTATGTCTCCATACAAAATGGTATATGTAAAAGCTTGTCATTTGCCTATAGAGTTAGAACATAAAGCATTTTGGGCAATTAAAGAACTCAATTATGATTTCAAACTTTCCGGTGAAAAGAAGTTATTTGATATTAGCTCACTAGATGAATGGAGAACCCAAGCTTATGAAAATGCCAAACTATTCAAAGAAAAAGTTAAAAGATGGCATGAGAAAAGAATCCAAAAGCGGGAATTCAAAGTTGGAGAATATGTTCTTTTGTACAACTCTCGTTTTAGATTTTTTGCAGGAAAGCTTCTTTCCAAATGGGAAGGACCATATATTATCGAAGAGGTTTATCGTCCTGGAGCTATCAAGATTAATAATGCCAAAGGTACTAACCCGAAGGTGGTTAATGGACAAAGAATTAAACACTATATCTCAGGTACGCCTATTAATGTTGAAAGCAATGTTATCCAAACCATGACACCGGAGCAACACATAAAAGAAACCTTCCGGAACACTCCAGAATTCTGAAAAAGAGGAGGTACGTGATATGGTAAGTAAACGAACTCTGAAAAATCCGCAAAAATATTTCTGTCAGTTTGGGAATATTACAAAAATTAGGAAAATAAGAAATAAACAAGAAAGCAACCGAGGTGAGCAGAATACACCAGGGCGCACCAGCCTTGCCAGGAGCGCCCTGGTGGGTTGTGCCCACCTCGGACACCTTCCCGACTCCGTTTTCATTCCATATTCTTGCTTCCCAAGATAAAAAATTCTTTATATATACCCCTGATTGTTCTGACCACCGCGTCGCAGAAAAATCTCCTGTTCTTGTTTCGTGCTGTTTTCCTATCAGATCTATCAAGCCAGGCATCATGTCTTCTCCCTCCTCCAATAACTTAGAAGAAGATGCCTGGTTGATGTAGATGGAGCTAAAGAGATAGGAGCCAAAAGAAGCCAATAATGAAGACAAGGGCAATGAAGCTATGAAGGATCAAGCTCAAGAAGGAGGTCAATCCATAACAACAGAAGAGGAGGAAGAAGAAGGTATCCTTCAACCTTATTACAATCATCTGACCCCCACTGAATTTGAAGCCTTTAGAGCTTTCGAAGTGGTTCGTATTCAGAATAAATTTCTCACTCGTGGAAATATTTTGCTAGAGGAGGGCATTATCACCCTTCGGAGCGTCGTCCGTAAATTGGAGTACCTATTGAGCCTAAAGTGTGATACTTCATCACCACCACCTTCATCATCTTCACCACCAAAGGAGACTTGAGTACACGGGTATGGGGACTCCCCTTGGCTTGAGCCAAGCTTGGGGGAGATGCCCCGGTCTCGTATCACCCTCACTTTTATTTACCTTTACCTATTTTAGTTCGATCTTTAGCTCTTTCTTGATTTAGTTGAATAAAAGTTTAGTATGATCTATTTTCGAGTGCTAGTTTCATTATCTATCTATCTATGTAATCGGGTGAGAGTTATATAATAAAGTTTAGTTTGAACTCTTGCTTCTTTACTTTCTGGTTGCAATCAAAATAAAAGGGAAATAAATGAAAATGATCATATGCTAATCTTATGGTAAGTAATGAGATCACATAAGGAAAAGTATAAATAGTAAAATTTATTGGAGATTGACAAACATAGCATTGGTCAACGATGCAATTCATGAAATAGTTAATAAGGGGAGAGAAGATTCACATGCAAGTACACTATCTTGGACATCTTTTATGATTGTGAGCCCCATTAAATATTATATGCCAAAATTGTTGACGTTGGATAAGGAAGACAACGTAATGATTTATGTTTCTTCATATTCACATCGAAGTTATATTGTCATAGATCCTTCAACATGTGGTGCTTTCTCAATATCTTTGCTAGCCAAAAATTCCGCACTAAGTAGAGATACTGCTTGTGCATCCAAAAAACCTAAACCCAAATTCATGTTTTGAGAGTCCACCATACCTACTTACAGATCGAGTAATATCCTTCAAGTAAGTTGTCATCGGTGCACTAAGGCAAGAAAAATTGCTTCTAAATGTGTTTGATCAATTAATGTAAGAGAAAATTGAGCGGTGTACGAACTTATGATGGCAAAGTAATAAAAGTGATGGACTACATAATAAAGGTTGCTATCATAGGGGGCAATATAATGTGACGTTCTTTTGCATTAAGGGATTTGGCATACAAACTAAAAAGCGCATGACAACCTTTGCTTCCCTCTGTGAAGGGCCTATCTTTTACTTTCATGTATTTACTTTTATGCAAGAGTCAAAGTATTCTTCCCTATTACTTTTCACTTTTTCCTTTTGCAAGCATCATGTGGTGAGGAAAGATCTAGGCACATATATCCAGTTGGATATGAGTGAGCATGAGTTATTATTGTTGACATCAACCTTGAGGTGAATACGTTGGGAGGCCAAACTATAAGCCCCTATCTTTCTACGTGTCCGGTTGAAACTTTTTGCTCATGGGTATGTTGTGAGTGTTAGCAATCATAGAAAATTAAATGATGGTTGAGTATGTGGGGCTCCGACACGAGACCCTTCCTGAAAATATGATGAATTGTAGTTGCAAAGTTGACTGAGAACATAGTTTGCTAGTTTTCAATAAGGTTTGTACTTTATACTACTATGTGATGATGAATTGTTACTTGTTCATGAGAAGTTATTTGATGAAGTTATATAATAAAAGTTATATGAAAAAGTCACATGACAAAGTTTGTTGCTGCTATGATAATAAGCATGATGCTACTATGTCTGTATTTTGTTTTTATCGACACCACTCTCTCAAACCATGTGGACATGTTTTTCGATATCGGTTGTCTCTTGAGGACAAGGGAGGTCTAAGCTTGGGGGAGTTGATACGTCCATTTCGCATCATGATTTCCTACTATTAATTATAATGTTTTTATGCATAATAATGCTTTATGAAGTAATTCTAATGCCTTTTTTCTCGTAATATGCAAGGTTTACACAAAGAGGGAGAATACCGGCAGCTGGAATTCTGGACCTGAAAAAGCACATCAAAGATACCTATTCTGCACATCTCCAAATAAGCTGAAACTTCACGCAGAATTATTTTGGAATATATGAAAAATACTAGAGCAAATAACTACCGGAGGGGGGCCACGTGGTGAGCACAAGACACCAGGGCACGCTAGGCCCCCCAGGCGCGCCCTAGTGGGTTGTGCTTAGCCCAGCCCACCTCCGATGCCCATCTTCTGGGACTTAAGGTCTTTTGACCTAGAAAAAATAAGGAGAGGACTTTCGGGACGGAACGCCGCCGTCTCGATGCGGAACTTGGGCAGGAGCACTTTTGTCCTCCGGAGGAGCGATTCCACGGGGGGAACTTCCCTCCCAGAGGGGGAAATCGAAGCCATCGTCATCACCAACACCCCTCTCATCTTTGGGAGGCCAATCTCCATGAGCATCTTCAACAACACCATCTCCTCTCAAACCCTAGTTCATCTCTTGTGTTCAATCTTTGTACCGGAACCTCAGATTGGTACCTGTGGGTGACTAGTAGTGTTGATTACATCTTGTAGTTGATTACTATATGGTTTATTTGGTGGAAGATTATATGTTCAGATCCATTATGCTATTTAATACCCCTCTGATCTTGAACATGAATATTATTTGTGAGTAGTTACCTTTGTTCTTGAGGTCACGGGAGAAATCAAGTTGCAAGTAATCATGTGAATTTGATATGTGTTCGATATTTTGATGATATCACTATAGGAATCCGGTACTTTGCCGTCTGCCATGGCAGACGGCAAAGGATAGGTTCACGGACGGCAAACTCCTTTGCCGTCTAGCAGCAGACGGCCCCACTTCCAGCATAGAAAACCATGGTAAAGGGCTACTTTGCCATCTGCATAAGTAAAGCGATTTGCAAATACCTTTGTCGTCTGCCCTATAGGCCCTGCAGACGGTACAGTGAGTGGATAGCATAGTGTTGAGGTTAGCCCCGTTAGGTGGCTAACGGCAGCCTTTGCCGTCTGCCCGCAGACGGCAAAGAGACAAGCTCCTTTGCCGTCTGCCAGAGACGAGAAAGTTTCCAAATGGGTCAGCTGGCCTCAGGTGGCTACTGGTATACTTTGCCGTCTGCTAGCCGACGGCAAAATTTCATACTTTGTCGTCTGCCAGCCTACGGCAAAGTGACCAAATGGATCAGACATAGTGCTCCTAGGTTGCATAGGTTGCTGCCACGTGTCACCTTTGCCGTCGGTGGCAGACGGCAAAGTGCCTGTATTGCCCCTTTTTATTATGTTTTTGTTATATCCAAGCATTTTCACAATCAAATATATGATATATATATATATATATATATATATATTTCAGAGGGCAAACAATGTGTGCAAGTTTCACAGCAAATATATGATATCCAACACATAAGAAACTATATCCCTGCCATATGGATATGATCATCCAACAAACATACCAAATCAAAAGTGCAAGTTTCACCATATTACAATAGTTTCATCGATACATACATAGTTTCATCCATATTACAATAGTTTCATCCATAGGTAGCAAGTTTCACATTGTTCATCGATACAAAATCAAAACAAAAAGTAAACACAAGAACTCCATCAATGCAAGCTTCTGTGAAGTGAATCAAATCTGCAAAATGGGAAATAAGAAAGTTAGTAGAAGAAGACTAGAAGACGAAGAAGAAGATCTAGAAGAAGAAGAAGAAGAAGAGTTTTTCTTCTCTTTCTCTTTCTCCTCTTGTTTTTCTTCTTCTTAGGTTATTGTGTCATTTTAGAGCTAACCTAGGTAATTATGCCATTTTTGACCTAACTAAGCTTATTTTGTCAGTTTGGAAGAAAATAAGCTAAGTATATGACATTTATGAGGTTACAAAGGTTATTATGCTATTTTGACCTAAGTAAGCTAATTATGCCATTTTTGACATAAGTAAGCTAAGTACAGGTAATTATTGAGCTAACCTAGGTAATTATGCCATTTTTGAGTTAACTAAGCTTATTATGTCATTGTGGAGGAAACAAAGCTAAGTATAGGTCATTTTAGAGCTAACTTAGGTAAAATAGGTCATTTTGGAGCTAAGTAAGCTTATTATGTCATTTTGGAGGAAAGAAAGCTAAGTATAGGTCATTTTAGAGCTAACTTAGGTAAAATAGGTCATTTTGGAGCTAAGTAAGCTTATTATGTCATTTTGGAGGAAACAAAGCTAAGTATAGGTCATTTTAGAGCTAACTTAGGTAAAATAGGTCATTTTGGAGCTATGTAAGCTTATTATGTCATTTTGGAGGAAACTAAGTATAGGTCATTTTAGAGCTAACTTAAGTAAAATAGGTCATTTTGGAGCTAAGTAAGCTTATTATGTCATTTTGGAGGAAACACAACTAAGTATAGGTCATTTTAGAGCTAACTTAGGTAAAATAGGTCATTTTGGAGCTAAGTAAGCTTATTATGTCATTTTGTAGGAAAATAAGCTAAGTGTATGACATTTATGAGCTAACCAAAGTTATTATGCTATTTTTGACCTAAGTAAGCTAATTATGTCATAAATGAACTAAATAAGCTAAGTATAGGTCATTATGCATTTCTTAAGCAAAACACTAGAGAAAACTTACCGTCATCACGGAGGTGAAGCATCGGTGTTGCTCGTGCCGGTTACACCTGGAGAAGGTTCGTGCGATGCTTGTCTAGAGTTACGTGATGTCTACTACGCAACCTTCTTCTTGTAGACTCATGTTGGGCCTCCAAGCGCAGAGTTTTGTAGGACAGTAGCAAATTTCCCTCAAGTGGATGACCTAAGGTTTATCAATCTGTGGGAGGCTTAGGATGAAGATGGTCTCTCTCAAACAACCCTGCAACCAAATAATAAAGAGTCTCTTGTGTCCCCAACACACCCAATACAATGGTAAATTGTATAGGTGCACTAGTTCGGCGAAGAGATGGTGATACAAGTGTAATATGGATGGTAGATATAGGTTTTTGTAATCTGAAAATATAAAAACAGCAAGGTAACTAATGATAAAAGTGAGCACAAACGGTATTGCAATGCTTAGAAACAAGGCCTAGGGTTCATACGTTCACTAGTGCAAGTTCTCTCAACAATACTGACATAGTTGAATCATATGTAAATCCCTCACGTGCGACAAAGAGTTCACTCCAAAGTCACAAATAGCGGAGAACAAATGAAGAAATTATTGTAGGGTACGAAACCACCTCAAAGTTATCTTTTCCGATCAATCTTATGAGCTAACCATATAAGTGTCACGAACAGCCCTAGAGTTCGTACTAAAATAACACCTTAAGATACACATCAACCACAACCCTAATGTCATCTAGATACTCTAATGTCACCACGAGTACCCATGGGCTTGATTATACGATATGCATCACACAATTTCAGATTCATCATGTTCAATCCAACACAAAGAACTTCAAAGAGTGCCCCAAAGTTTCTACCGGAGAGTCAAGATGAAAACATGTGCCAACCCCTATGCATAGATTTCCAAGGTCACGGAACCCGCAAGTTGATCACCAAAACATACATCAAGTGGATCAATAGAACATCCCATTGTCACCACGGATATCCCATCGCAAGACATACATCAAGTGTTCTCATATCCTTAAAGACTCAATCCGATAAGAAAACTTCAAAGGGAAAACTCAATTCATCACAAGAAGATAGAGAGGGGAAAACTCCATATGATTCATCTATATTAAGAAAGCTCGCGGTACATCAAGATCATGTCATCTCAAGAACACGAGAGAGAGAGATCAAACACATAGCTACTAGTACATACCCTCAGTCCCGAGGGTGAACTACTCCCTCCTCATCATGGAGACCGCCGGGATGATCAAGATGGCCTCCGGTGATGGTTTGCCCCTCCGGCAGGGTGCCGGAACGGGCTCCCGATTGGTTTTTCATGGCTATAGAGGCTTGCGGCGGCGGACTCCCGATCTAGGTTTCTTTCTGGGGGTTACTGGATATATATGGGTACTTGGCGTTGGAATCACGTCAGGGGGATCCACGAGGCGGCGACAAGCCAGGAGGGCGCGCCCTAGGGGGGCGCCCCCTAGGCTTGTGATCGCCTCGTGGCTCTTTTGGCCCACCTCCAATGCTCCCTGGGCTTCTTCTGGTCCATAAATGATCACCGTAAATTTTCATTCCGTTTGGACTCCGTTTGATATTCCTTTTCTGTAAACCTCAAAAACAAGAAAAAAAACTGAAACTGGCACTGGGCTCTGGGTTAATAGGTTATTCCCAAAAATAATATAAAATAGCATATAAATGCATATAAAACATCCAAAGACAGATAATATAATAGCATGAAACAATCAAAAATTATAGATACGTTGGAGACGTATCAAGCATCCCCAAGCTTAATTCCTGCTCGTCCTCGAGTAGGTAAATGATAAAAACAGAATTTTTGATGTGGAATGCTACCTAACATATTCATCAATGCAATCTTCTTTATTGTGGCAAGAATGTTCAGATCCATAAGATTCAAAACAAGAGTTTAATATTGACATAAAAACAATAATACTTCAAGCATACTAATAAAGTAATCATGTCTTCTCAAAATAACATGGCCAAAGAAAGTTATCCCTACAAAATCATATAGTCTGGCTATGCTCGATCTTCATCACACAAAGTATTAAATCATGCACAACCCCGGTTTTAGCCAAGAAATTGTTTCATACTTTAGTATTCTCAAACTTTTTCACCTTTCACGCAATACATGAGCGTGAGCCATGGACATAGCACTATAGGTGGAATAGAATATGGTGGTTGTGGAGAAGACAAAAAGAAGGAGATAGTCTCACACCAACTAGGCGTATCAACAGGCTATGGAGATGCCCATCAATAGATATCAATGTGAGTGAGTAGGGATTTCCATGCAACGGATGCACTAGAGCTATAAGTGTATGAAAGCCCAAAAAGAAACTAAGTGGGTGTGCATCCAACTTGCTTGCTCACGAAGACCTAGGGCAATTTTGAGGAAGCCCATCACTGGAATATACAAGCCAAGTTCTATAATGAAAAATTCCACTAGTATATGAAAGTGACAATATAGGAGACTCTCTATCATGAAGATCATGGTGCTACTTTGAAGCACAAGTGTGGAAAAAGGATAGTAGCATTGCCCCTTCTCTCTTTTCTCTCATTTTTTAATTTCTTTTTTTTCATTTTTTTTCTTTTGGTGGGCATCTTTGGCCTCTTTTTTTTATTTGGGCTTCTCTGGCCTCTTTTATTTTTTGTAAAGTCCGGAGACTCATCCCGACTTGTGAGGGAATCATAATCTCCATCATCCTTTCCTCACATGGGACAATGCTCTATAATGATGATCACCACACTTTTATTTACTTACAACTCAAGAATTACAACTCAATACTTGAACAAGATATGACTCTATATGAATGCCTCCGGCGGTGTACCGGGATATGCAATGATCTAGCGTAAGCCATGAAAACATCATGCTAGCTATCTTACGATCATGCTAAGCAATATGACAATGATGGTGCGTGTTATGATAAACGGAACGGTGGAAGTTGCATGGCAATATATCTCGGAATGGCTATGGAAATGCCATAATAGGTAGGTATGGTGGCTGTTTTGAGGAAGGTATATGGTGGCTGTTTTGAGGAAGGTGGGTTTAATGCACCGGCGAAAGTTGCGCGGTACTAGAGAGGCTAGCAAAGGTTGAAGGGTGAGAGTGCGTATAATCCATGGACTCAACATTAGTCATAAAGAACTCACATACTTATTGCAAAAGTCTATTAGTCATCGAAACATAGTACTAGACGCATGCCCCTAGGGGAAGGGTTGGTAGGAGTTAACCATCGCGCGATCCCGACCTCCACACAAAGGAAGGCAATCAATAAATAAATCATGCTCCGACTTCGTCACATAATGGTTCACCATACGTGCATGCTACGGGAATCACAAACTTTAACACAAGTATTTCTACCAATCCACAATTACTCACTAGCATGTCTCTAATATCACAATCTTTATATCTCAAAACAATTATAAGGAATCAAACTTCTCATAGTATTCAATGCACTTTATATGAAAGTTTTTATTATATCTCTCTTGGATGCCCATCATATTAGGACTAAATTCATAACCTAAGCAAATCACCATGCTGTTTAGAGACTCTCAAAATAATATAAGTGAAGTACAAGAGCAAATTGACAAACTACTCCAAAAAGATATAAGTGAAGATCAATGAGTAAGTAAACAATTAAGTAGCTATGTGAGGGCTCTCTCTCTCAATAAATATTTTCAGATGTGAGTATTTTATTTAAACAGCAAGAAAAAGAAAAATAGCACTCCAAGAATAGCACATATCATGTGGACAAATAAAAATTTAGGCTCAACATAGGCTAACCGATAATTGTTGATGAAGAGAGGTGGGATGCGTGGCATCCCCAAGCTTAGATGCTTGAGACTTCTTGAAATATTTACTTGGGGTGCCTGGGGCATCCCCAAGCATGAGATTTTGTATCTCATTCAATCCTCTCATATCATGGTTTCACCTATTCTCAAAAACTTCATCCACACAAAACTCGAAAAGAACTCGTGAGATAGGTTAGTACACATAAGAATAAATCAACACTTCTTGTACTGCCAAGACAAGTTGCATAATAATTGGAAACATCATCTACTGTTTACTATCGTTTCCACAATTTATATCTACCAATATAGGCTATGGAAACTATAGGATAAGTAGATAACAAAACTATGACAGCAATCTGTCCAAACAGATCAGTCTGTAGCAATCTATTAAACCAGTGTACTTATGTAACTCAAAAAATTATGAAAATTTAGGACATGCTAAATAGTTTATATGACAATACTGTGTAAAAATTTCAGAAACTTTCCACGTTCCAGTAAAATATGAAAATTCAAACACTACAGCAAAAGTTTCTGTTTTTTACACAGCACACATCAAACATGCAATGCAAGCATCCTAAGGCAATTCTTGGAACTTTTTATTTAAAAACAAGATTATAAATAACACCTAACAGAGAACAACAAAATAAAATGACGCTCCAAGCAAAACTCATATTATGTGACGAATAAAAATATAGCTCCAAGTAAGATATACCGATAGTGTTGAAGACGAAAGAGGGGATGCCTTCCAGGGCATCCCCAAGCTTAGGCGCTTGAGTATTCCTTGGATATTACCTTGGGGGTGCCTTGGGGGTGCCTTGGGCATCCCAAGATTAGGTTCTTGTCACTCCTTATTCTCCTCATATCGGTGTCTCACCCAAAACTTGAAAACTTCAATCACATAAAACTTAACGGAACTTCGTGAGATGGGTTAGTATAATAAAGGTAGATCATTCACTTAGGTACTGTCAAGACAAGATCCATAATTGTTCCCACATGATACCTACTGTATTCTATCATCCCCATAATTTATATCACTGAATATAAGCTATGGGAACACTAAAACAAGCAAACTATGCATGCAAAACAGAATCTGTCAAAAACAGAACAGTCTGTGAAGATCTGTAGTATAGCCATACTTCCCTGTCTCTAAAAATTCTGAACAATTAGGAAAAACTGAAGAAGTTGTATATGAATACTGTGTAAAAATTTCATATCATTATCACGCTCCAGTAAAAAATGAAAATTCCTGTACTAGAGTCAAAAGTTTCTGTTTTGGTTCAGCATCAATTCTACTCATCTTGTGAGTCATCCCAAAGGCTTTACTTGACACTTTATTGAAATAAAAGGCACAAAACATGATTACTACAGTAGCTTAATCATGTGAACACACAAAAACAGAAAGTAAAAGTGTTGGGTTGTCTCCCAACAAACGCTTTTCTTGAATGCCGTTTAGCTAGGCATGATGATTTCAATGATGCTCACATAGGAATAATAATTGAAACATGCAAAAGAGCATCATGAATCTCATGACAAGAATATTTAAGTCTAAACCACTTCCTATGCATAGGGATTTTGTGAGCAAACAATTTATGGGAGCAAGAATCAACTAGCATAGGAAGGCAAAACAAGCATAACTTCAAAACTTTGAACACATAGAGAGGAAACTTGATATTATTGCAATTCCTACAAGCATATGTTCCTCCCTCATAATAATTTTCAGTAGCATCATGAAGGAATTTCACAACATAACTATCACATAAAGCATTATCTTCATGATCCACAACCATAGAAAATTTGTCACTCTCCACATAAGCAATTTTCTTCTCATTCATAATAGTGGGAGCAAACTCAACAAAATAACTATCATGAGATAATTGATTGACATAACCACTTTGAATATTAAAATCATGATGACAAGTTTCATGGTTACTATCACTCTTTATAGCATACATGTCATCATCATAATCATCATAGATAGCAGGCATGTCATTATCATAACAAATTTGCTCATCAAAACTTGGGGGACTAAAAATATCATCTTCATCAAACATAGCATCCCCAAGCTTGTGGGTTTGCATATCATTAGCATCATGGATATTCAGAGAATTCATACTAGCAATATTGCAATCATGCTCATCATTGAAGGAATTCTCAGTAAGTATTTTCATAAAATCTTCCTCTACCAATTGAGCACAATTTTCCAAACCATCATTTTCACGAAAGACATTAAAAAAACGAACCAATTAATGCAACCTAAACTCCATTTTTTTGTAGTTTTCTTTTATAAAACCAAACTAGTGAAAAACAAGAAACTAAAATATTTAATTGCAAGATCTAAAGATATACCTTCAAGCACTCACCTCCCCGGCAACGGCATCAGAAAAGAGCTTGATGTCTACTACGCAACCTTCTTCTTGTAGACTCGTGTTCGGCCTCCAAGCGCAGAGTTTTGTAGGACAGTCGCAAATTTCCCTCAAGTGGAAGACCTAAGGTTTATCAATCCGTGGGAGGCGTTGGATGAAGATGGTCTCTCTCAAACAACCCTGCAACCAAATAACAAAGAGTCTCTTGTGTCCCCAACACACCCAATATAATGGTAAATTGTATAGGTGCACTAGTTCGGCGAAGAGATGGTGATACAAGTGTAATATGGATGGTAGATATAGGTTTTTGTAATCTGAAAATATAAAAAAAGCAAGGTAACTAATGATAAAAGTGAGCACAAATGGTATTGCAATGCTTAGAAACAAGGCCTAGGGTTCATACGTTCACTAGTGCAAGTTCTCTCAACAATACTGATATAGTTGAATCAAATGTAAATCCCTCACGTGCGACAAAGAGTTCACTCCAAAGTCACAAATAGCGGATAACAAACGAAGAAATTAATGTAGGGTACGAAACCACCTCAAAGTTATCTTTTCCGATCAATCTTATGACCTATCCCTATAGGTGTCACGAACAGCCCTAGAGTTCGTACTAAAATAACACCTTAAGATAGACATCAACCACAACCCTAATGTCACCTAGATACTCCAATGTCACCACGAGTACCCATGGGCTTGATTATACGATATGCATCACACAATTTCATATTCAACATGTTCAATCCAACACAAAGAACTTCAAAGAGTGCCCCGAAGTTTCTACCGGAGAGTAAAGACGAAAACATGTGCCAACCCCTATGAATAGATTCCCAAGGTCACGGAACACGCAAGTTGATCACCAAAACATACATCAAGTGGATCAATAGAACATCCCATTGTCACCACGGATATCCCATCGCAAGACATACATCAAGTGTTCTCAAATCCTTAAAGACTCAATCCGATAAGAAAACTTCAAAGGGAAAACTCAGTTTATCACGAGAAGATAGAGAGGGGAAAACCCCATATGATTCATCTATATTAATAAATCTCGCGCTACATCAAGATCGTGTCATCTCAAGAACACGAGAGAGAGAGAGAGATCAAACACATAGCTACTGGTACATACCCTCAGCCCCGAGGGTGAACTACTCCCTCCTCATCATGGAGACCGCCGGGATGATCAAGATGGCCTCCGGTGATGGTTTCTCCCTCCGGCAGGGTGCCAGAACGGGCTCCCGATTGGTTTTTCGTGGCTACAGATGATTACGGCAGCGAAACTCCCGATCTAGGTTTCTTTCTGGGGGTTACTGGATATATAGGGGTACTTGGCGTTGGAATCACGTCAGGGGGATCCATGAGGCGGCGACAAGCCAGGGGGGCGCGCCCTAGGGGGGCGCGCCCCCTAGGCTCGTGATCGCCTCGTGGCTCTTCTGGCCCACCTCCAATGCTCCCTGGGCTTCTTCTGGTCCATAAATGATCACCGTAAATTTTCATTCCGTTTGGACTCCGTTTGATATTCCTTTTCTGTAAAACTAAAAAACAAGGAAAAAAACAGAAACTGGCACTGGGCTCTAGGTTAATAGGTTAGTCCCAAAAATAATATAAAATAGCATATAGATGCATATAAAACATCGAAGACAGATAATATAATAGCATGAAACAATCAAAAATTATAGATACATTTGAGACGTATCATTATGCTGCACCAAAGAACATTTGCAATGTCTCGTTAGCATGATGACACTCAAATGTTAAGACTAGTAACTAATGACCGTTCAAATGAAACTCATCGTGGTCACCGGAGCAATGACTGGCATCGGCAGAGGGGTCTGACCGGTCTTCTCGCACCCAGACTACACATTTGGTTTTGACGAGTCAGTCATATTAGTTAGTAATGAAACGAACATTATGTGCATGATTTGGCTAACATGCAGAAGAAACTTACCACGAGGAGCTCATACATGGCCCGGTGAGCCGCTTCATTCCGTGCCCTCTCCTCCTCCAACAACCTAGCCGTCCTCTCCTCCAACTCCCACTCCTTCTCCGCCGCCTGCCGGTCCCTATCTTCCATAATCGCCTGGGTTGTCTTTCTCTCTTTCTGAATAGCAGCCGGCAACACCACTCCTCGTTAGCATTGTAATCATCTTTGTTTGCACACACAATGTAGTGGAGGAAAGATATCTGAGTCCGTATAACTAACCTCGATGGCGAGCTCGACTGGCCATGGACGAGGCCTTATCTCAGGACAGGAGCTCATTTGGCGCGCATTGATCTCCCGGAGAGTGCGAGGACAACGTATAAGTCCATCTCCAATGGCTAACGAGCCATGGGGCCTCCCGCGACCAGCTATCATCACCAGCACTGGATCAATAGGATGCTGGCTCAGGTTAAAGTCCTCCCCTTTCCTCTCCTTCCCCTCATCTCTGTACCTCACGAGCTTGTGGTGGGAGGAGATGTTGGTGAAGTTCTCGGGATGATCGAGGTCAGAATCAGAGAATGCCTTGGCCTTCTTGTACGAGGCAGTATGGGCCATGGCAAAGAGGTCGTACACCTCTGGCACCTCCGTGTTATTGTGTTGCACCTAAAAGAGAGGAACAAAGTATTAGTAAAGGGCTCAAGCTAGCATCAAGAATGAATTGCATGAATCATGAAGCAAACCACATACCCAGTTCTGCCCGAACTGATATAAGTTGGTGCTTCCTTAATGGTGTGGCACACCAACCATTTTGGCACGCCCGTCCTTGGCATTGTTGTGGACGGCTAGCCATTCATCTAAGCACCACTCATCCACCAACGCCTCCCAACAATCCATCTTATCCGCACACCATCTCGGGGGCACCTAAGTTAGTAAAGAGAAATTTGAGCTCTACGCCTACGAATCAAATCAAGGAAACTAAGTACAAGGCTTTAAGAATAGGTAATTACCTTCATGTACTGCTCCTTCTGCAGAAACTTTCCGTGGCACGACGACTTGTCCTTCTTAACACCAAGCGAGGCGTAGTAGTCTCGAGTCGTCCTTCTTAACACCAAGCGAGGCGTAGTAGTCTCGAACAGCCTGCGGTCGAGCTTCGTGCCGTAAGTTCTGAAGTAGGCGCTTGCACTCGGCATCGATAACCTTTGCCGCGGCCTCCTCGTATCCCTCCTCACACATGTAGAAGGCCTGCAATCAAACGAGACAACACTGATTAGTACAATAACTAGCTATTGTTGATTTTTAATTGTGTAAAGGAGAAATTACCCAAAACTTTCTGATCACCATGTCAGCCCTCGTGTGGCACAAGACACCGTCGATCGTCTCCTCCGGCGGGGCCGGGGCAGCCAAGTAGTGCTCCCATCTCAATCCTAGCTCTAGAAGCTGACCTTCACCGGGCAACGTGACAAACCCCGGGAAGTTTTGCCAGCAAATCACACCAAGGACGGTGTTGGGCCTGTGGACATCCTTGGCGTGTTTCCAACCCCTGCAGTATGACAAAGCTAACGCATTAGATATTTGAAGAAACGTGAAGGCAAAAGGTTAAAAAAGAATAAATGCACTTACTTCTCCCCATCAGGCCTAATCGACCACCTGTGCTCGCGGGTTTCCGGCACGGGCGAGAGCCGTGTACTACCACGCTGGTAGACGGTGGCCCCCTCAACCACCTCGTCCTCGCTATCAGAAAACCGATCCCCGCCACCATCAGCATGGCCACTCGGCTCCTGCTGACGCAAATCCAGCCAGGTATCCCATTGGGTCTGCTGGGACGTAGCCTGATCCCTGCTCTGCTCCGGAGTCTCATGGTTCGAAGCGTCTGGGACAGGAGTCTCGTGGGTCGAAGGCTCGTCGACCCGAGGCTCGTGGACAAGAGTCCGCGTAGCCTCCATCTCAGATGGGTCCACCCTAGCGGTCCTGTGCTCGGGTGAATCAGCTGGGTTGGCGGCGAGGAAGGCGTAGCAGCCTGCGTACCTCTCCCGCGGCCACGTGTACCTCTACTAGCAATCTTCTTCCCCCGTCCTCCTCTCTCGGTGGGCAACGACGCCGAACAAGAAGTGCCCGCCTGTGTCTGCATACTGTCGAGCAACGCTCTCCGAAGAGACTGGGGTGGAATGGAAGTACCCCTCCCACCACGCGCCGACGAAGAAGGAGCCATGGATCGCTCTGGACCCGCGCCCACCATCTTTCAACACCTGCCATGACAAAGAGTAAATGAAATTAGTACAACATAAAAAAAATTGAATACCGGCCTGAATAATAATATGTATATAATTTAAGTGCATCATCATCATGTATATAATAAAAATTGAATACCTGACATGAACTAATAATAATCTTGATCGTCTATATATGATCCGGGATCAATAAATGCATCATCATCATCACTATCATGAATGACATGCTCATCGGGAACAACATGTGGAAGTCCTCTTTTATGTAATCGGTCAAGCATTGACAGGTCATCTGCAGCAGTAACCTCTTCTTGTGTCGGCTCTTCTTGTTCCGGCTCAAGGGTGAAGTCGGATTCACTATCGCTGTCTACTTCAATGTTCTGGGATGAAGTAGAGCGGTTCTTGAAACGTTTTTTGGAAAGACGTGTTTCTTGGAAGAATTCTCCTTCATATGTGTTTGGGTTAATGTGAGGTTCATAATCCTCTTCATTGGGGGCAGGTGGTCTAAAACATGGCGGCACTTCATAAACGACATCCCAACCATTCAGATTTAGATTAGTTTGGTAGGCCCACGATAGAGAGAAAACTTGGGTCGCCCGTTGAGCATAATATAGACATTGGGAACATCTAAATGGGTGCTTTGTTTGATTTCGACTAGCCCTATATGTTCATGAGTCCTTCTAGTCTCCTGTGGCTGGAACCAATAACATTTGAAGACTATGACGTTCGGTGGGTTTTCACCATAGAATAGAAGTTCAAAAATTGCTTCAACTCTTCCATAATACTCGGTACCTCCTTCGCCGATAGCAGAGACACAACAATTTGTAGACTTTTGGTCGGCCATAGACAGCTCTTTGCCAAAGGTACGAAAGCAATACCCGTTGATGTCGTATTTGTCAAATCAATGAACCTTATAGTCAAAACCATTAGCGACTTGTCTCCATTCGGCATCCATAGACTCTGAATTAGCCTACAAGTTTCATACGAAAGGATTGTTGCATTAGTCGCAAATTAGACGAAGAAATGAAATGGTCTAATGGAAATTACCGTTTGTTTGAACCAAGAGATGAAACCGGGATAGCCGCCTCCATGCTTTGCCAGAAGATCATACTCTTCGATGGATCCTTTTCGATCACCGCTCCATCCGAGAATTTGGCGACGTATCGACTGTATCAAATATCCGGGAATAAGAGTAGTTCAAAGGAATTAGAAGTTGCAAAACAATGTACCGAGAACTTACTCGATGTACGGCCGCACTTCTGTTAGGTTGTTGAAGATATACAACAAAATGGTCCGCCATTCTTTGACATCCAACACTATTGCTTTTGAAGCACCGACTGGTGCGAGCTTCCCTTTGAATAGGCTGAGGCTGGATCGACCTTTTTTAGGGTCGCCAGCATTGTACCGACGCTTCTGATTATGCAGATGACGATTTTTGGCTTCGTAGTGTGCTGTCACGAAGTTTGCCGCCTCCTTAGTAATGAATGCCTCGACCATCGATGCTTCAATTTTACATTTATTTTTACATTTTTCTCGAAGCGTCTTCTGCATCCTTTCAGTTGGGTAGCACCAATGATTTTGCACGCCCCCCCAATCTTGCCTTGGTCGGAGATGCAAAATCAAATGCTGCATTGGATTAAAGAAGCCCGGTGGAAAGATCTTCTCTAACTTGCAGATCAACTCTGGTGCCAACTCTTCCAGTTCATCTAGCACGCCAGGCGAAAGTTCTTTCGCACAAAGAACACAGAAGAAATAGCTCAGCTTTGCTAGTACTAGCCATTCATCCTTAGGGATAAAGGCACGCAACATCACCGGCATTACCCGCTCAAGCCATATGTGCCAATCATGACTCTTGAGACCAAATATTTTCAATTTGTCAAGACTCGCTCCCCTCTTTAGATTCGCTGCATACCCATCGGGGAACATCAACTGCATTTTCACCCACAAGATCATTTCCCTCATATCTGGCCTTCCAAGATTGAATCATGCCTTTGGCTTTGTCCAATTCTGCTTTCCTTTCGGTTGTCGCATGTTTTGTAACGGTCTATCACATAGAGCCACCTGATCGACTCTAGCCTTAGGATTATCCTTTGACTTACCTCTATGCCAAACAATGTACCAAAAAGGGCCTCGGTGATATTCTTTTTAGTGTGCATCATGTCGATGTTGTGTGGGCAAAGGAGGTCTTTGAAGTAAGGCAGATCCCACAAGCATGTCTTGTGAGTCCAGTCGTGTTCCGAATTATACCCTTTGAAATACCCTGGACGCTCTGGACCAGGCTCGAGAGCATTTAACTGATCTAGGGTTTGTTGGCCTGTCAACGCAGGTGGTGCAGAGTCTTTGACAACTCTACCTTTGATGAAATTCTTCTTGTCTTTTCTGAACTTATGGCTAGTATCCAGGAACTGTCTATGCAGGTCAAAGCAAGAAAACTTGCGACCCGCCTACAGCCAACGAAACTGAAGAGCTGCCTTGCATGTGCGGCACGGGAACCTTCCATGCACACACTAGCCAACGAATAGCGCGTACGCCGGCAAGTCATGCTTCGAGTACATGTACCACACATGCATTGAGAAGTTTTGTTTTGTAGCGGCGTCGTATGTCTTGATCCCATTATCCCAAGCTTCTTGCAATTCATCCTTAAGCGGCTGCATGTACACATTCATATTCTTCCCCGGATAGTTGGGCCCTGGAATTATCAATGTCAGGAAAATGTTCTTTCTTTGCATAATCTGTCCGGAGGGGAGATTGAGTGGAATGTCAAATACAGGCCAACAACTGTATTGGGTTGCCATCATACCAAACACATTGAACCCATCCGTGCTGATGGCGACTCGAGGATGCCTTGGATCTGCCACTTTATCCTTATGTAATGCATCGAAGTGCTCCCACGCAAAAGCGTCTGAAGTGTGTACCAACATCTGATTCCCATCTCCATCTAGTTCGGTTCTTTTGCCCAATTTGTGCATGTCATCTGTCTGGCCATCTCCTTGACTATGAAAAGACGTTGAAGTCTTGGTATGATTGGCATATACCGAAGAACATTAACTGGGATTTTAGTCTGAATTTTCTCACCCATGCCGTTGTCTACCACAACATACCTGGAAGACTTGCAAATGGGACAATAGTTCAAACCCGCATACTCAAGCCTATATAAGGCACATCCGTTCTCACAGGCATCTATCTTCTCATAGGGCATCTTAAGTACACGGAGGATTTTGTCCGACTAGTACAGGTTTGCAGGCATGACATGGCCTTTGGGTAGAAAGCATCAAAATAGTTTCATCATTGCGTCGTAGCATTCTCTGCCCAAGTTGAACTGAGCCTTCAGAGCCATTACTTACGCGATGGCATCCAACTGACAATGCTCAGTGTGCTCATAGAGAGGACGTTTTGAAGACTCCAACATTTCATAGAAGGCCTTTGCTGATTCCTCCATCTCATCGTCCGAATCCCGAGCATCATCAAAGTCTTGCACCATTTCTTCGATCCCGGTACCATGGTCGTCGGTGCGACGATGAACCACCTCAGTGCTGGCACGTTGGCCAGACTCACCATGAAATGTCCACACCGTATAATCAGGCTTAAAATCCCACTTCTGCAGGTGTTTACCCATTTCACCCTCTGTCCTCTTTTCAAAGTTGTCGCACAGGACACAGGGTCACCAGGTTTTTCTCTGGCCATTTGCAAATGTAGCTCTCACAAACCCCTTGGTTTTTGTTAACCATTCATTGGTCATGTCTTTCTGACTAGTGTGACCGGTGTACATCCATGCACGATCACTCATCTTGCCTAGCTACTGGACACACAAGAAATATATATATATATATATATATATATATAATTTAGCATATATATATTCATCAGTTAATCAAGTTTGTCAGTTTTATTACGTCCATGCAACCTACATGCTAATAGGTAAAGATAGGTCCTAAACCCAACCGAGTATGTGTAGATTGGGTCCGTTTTCCCATGCTCTGCTCCGGATCCGACGCAAAATTTCGGCGACACCTCCCCGCTATTCTCCTGATACACGTCTCGGCAATAAACAGAGAGGATGTGTACCTGGAGAACAACAGGGAGGCACTGACGAAATTATGCGTCGGATCCGGAGCAGAGCATATGGGAAAACGAACCCAATCTACTTACACGCGGTCTGTCCATGGATAACGTTGGACAATTCGAAAGAATCACGGTTATAAATATGCAAACGCATGCATATTTATAACTGTAACCCTTTCAAATGGGAGACGCATACTGGTCACGCATACTGATGATTTAATCTACATATAGCTAGCAAGTTTCATCGACATGAATACCGGAACAAAGCAAATGAAGGGGGGGGGGCAGGAGATGTCATTTGTGCTCACCCACGAATGCAGGGGCGGAGCTCGACGAATGCACGGGGAGGTCGACGAACACTAGACCCTCGCAGCGACAAAACAACTGCACATTTATTAACAAAAATATGATGTTTTTTATAACAAAATCGGAAAATATATGACCTAAGTCATAATTTACAAAACTTTGACCCCGTCGGCCTCTGGAAGGCCGAAGAGCACCTTTTCGGTCAACAGGAGGCCGAAGAGGTGTCGGGGGTTGGGGGTCAGTGGTGTCGGGGGCGGCGTATTAACAGCTGCGTGGGGGAGTGTAATGGCGATCTATCAGTGACATCTTCCCATCGCCACACGCAGGTGAAGGTGACTGGTGTCGTGCCGGGGTGTCGTGTCATGGTGTCGCCGGGGTGTCATGCAGGGGGCTCACCTGAGGGGCGTCACCGGGGTGTCGTGTCGGGGTGTCGTGTCGGGGTGTCGTGTCGGGGCGTCGTGTCGGGGTGTCGGGGTGTCGGGGTGTCGTGTCGGGGTGTCATTTTCTTCTTCTTCCTCTTCTTCTTCTTTTCATCTTCTTCCTTTTCTTCTTCTTCCTCTTCTTCCTTTTCTTCCTTTCCTACTTCTTCTTCTTCTTCTTCTTCTTCTTCTTCTTCTTCTTCTTCTTCTTCTTCCTCTTCTTCTCCTCCTCCTTTTTCCTCTTCTTCTCCTCCTCCTTTTTCCTCTTCTTCTTCTCCTCCTCTCCTCTTTTTGTTCTTCTTCTTCTTCTTCTTCTTCTTCTTCTTCTTCTTCTTCTGCTTCCTCCTCCTCTTCTTCTTCTTGTTCTTCTTTTTTCTTCTCCTCCTCCTCTTCTTCTTCTTCTTCTTCTTCTTCTTCTTGTTCTTCTTCTTCTTCTTCTTCTTCTTCTTCTTCTTCTTCTTCTTCTCCTCCTTCTTCTTTTCCTTCTTCTTTTCCTTCTTCTTCTTTTCCTTCTTCTTCTTCTTCTTATTCTTTTCTTCTTTTCCTTTTTCCTTTTTCCTTTTTTCCTTCTTCTTTTCTTCTTTTTTTCATCTACATTTATTCTTTTCTTCTAAATTTCTTCTTCTTCTTTTCTTTTTTCTAACCTAATAAACTAACCTAACTAACTTAATAGAAAAAAACAAAAAAAATGAAGGGGTCGGCCGGGCTACTCACCGGAGGTGGGGGCGGTGGGCGGCGGAGGCGGCCCGAGTGGCGGGGCGGCCGGGGAGGGGGCGCTGGTGGCGGGGCGGCCGGGGGCGGGGGCGGGGACGCTGGCGGCGGGGCGGCCGGGGGCGGGAGCGGTCGGCAGCGGGGCAGCCTGGTGGTGAGGCGAGGGCAGAGGGACGGCGTGGGGGGATCGGGGGCGAGAGAGAGAGAGAGGGTGTGAGGGTCGGGCCAACGCCGTTTAGTACCCAGCCTCTTTGCCATCTGCTGGAGGACGGCAAAGAGCCCCGAGGCAGACGACGAAGAGCTGGCAGACGGCCCACCAACCCCACGGGCTAGTGGGGCCCAGGTGGGCTCTTTGTCGTGTGCCTTTTGGCTCTTTGCCATCAGCTGGCAGACGGCAAAGAACTGACTGATGGCAAACATAATCTTTGCCATCAACAAGTTCTTTGCCGTCTATTTTGTGGAAGCTAACGGCAAAGACTTTCTTTGCTGTCCGTTGGCACACGGCAAAGAACAGGTAGACGGCAAATAGTCTGATTCCACTAGTGTATGTATGTTGTGATTCCCTTAGTGGTGTCATGTGAACGTCGACTACATGACACTTCACCATCCTTGGGCTTAAGGGAATGCATTGTGTAGTAGTTATTAGATGATGGGTTACTAGAGTGACAGAAGCTTAAACCCTAGTTTATGCGCTACTTCGTAAGGGGCTGATTTGGATCCAAACGTTTAATGCTATGGTTAGATTTTATCTTAACCAACATGATAAAAGTGACTAGATGAAATTCCCGTGTACCCTCAAGAACAGTTTGCCTATTATAAGAGACTGTTCTGGCCTGTCCTTTGCCAAAAAGGATTGGGCTACCTTGCTACACTTTATTTACCGTTACCGTTACTTGCTCGCTACCAATGATCTTGCTATCAAACTATCCGTTACCTGCAATTTCAGTGCTTGCAGAAATTACCTTGCTGAAAACTGCTAGTCATTTCCTTCTGCTCCTCATTGGGTTCGACACTCTTACTTATCGAAAGGACTATGATTGACCCCCTATACTTGTCTATAAAAGGAGGCCCATGGCTACCTTTACAAAGGTCGACCCTTTGTTCATTTTACACGTGTAGCTGCACTCCCGAGGCACCTCTTGCGGGGGTTGTAGCGCCCTGTACTGTGAACACTCATATACCACAAGAACATAGGACGTAGGGTTTTACGCTCCGGTGGCCCGAACCTGTCTAAATCCCCGCGTATGAATGAATCAGTGATGCTCTTTGCATCTTAGGGAGCTCCCTATATAATCACAAAGGGTGCTTGCCGGACCCATAGATTGTCGTTCCCCGACAGCCCATGACCCCTTCGCATTTAGGACGTAGACCGGCGTGTGGCCTCTCTGTTGAGCCCAGGTAGGAATACGACGTATTGATCAGCAGAGACTAGGTATGACCCAGAAAGTTGTGTCCGACCGGAGTTAATCGAGCATGTTGGGTAATTTGGTGCACCCCTACATGGAAGTATATCTATTCGAATAGCCGTGTCCACGATAACGAACGATGGGAGTTGTATCCTGATCTTAAACTAGAAATGGAGACTTTGAAATGAATGTGTTGTCTCCGAGGTTGCTTTTTCGCTAGGAGTCGAGGAAGAATCTCTGGGCATTACTAAATGAACTTGCTACTTATATTATGCTAATCTACACTCTTCCAATGCTGCAAGACAATAAAGATGCTAGTCTTCGATAGGCTAGGTGTTCCCCTGTATCCTGGCATTTCTGCAGTTCAGTCCAAAGATATAGCCCCATTACTTTGAGAATGATCCATTCTTAGCATAGTCCTAATGTCATTCTTGCGAGTACTTTGGATGAGTACTCACCATTGCTTTGCTCCACTTTTTCCCCTTGATAAGATTACTGCAATCAGATGACGGAGCCCAGGAGATAGCTGATCCCACCGACGACTACTATTACACCGACGGAGCCTACTACTACGTGGAGGCTTCCCTCGACCAGCAGTAGGATAGCAAGCTCCCAGGCAGGAGGCCTTGCCTTTTCGATCCGTTTCTTATGTTTGTGCTAGCCTTCTTAAGGCAAACTTGTTTAATTATGTTTGTACACACATATTATTTGCTTCTGTTGACTCGTTTGTATTCGAGCCCTCGCGGCCCTTAGCTTGTAATGTAAAGCTTGTATGACTTTAATTTGTGTCTAGAGTTGTGCTTTATATCTTCCAATGAGTCCCTAATCTTGATCATGTGTACTTGCGTGTATGATTAGCGTACGATCAAAATGGGGGCGTCACAAGTTGGTATCAGAGCCGACTGCCGTTAGGTAGCCCCCTTTCCAACTCCTTGGTTGAAGTTGAGTCCTGTCATTGAAAAACTATTTTACTAACATTGTTGTGTGGGTTACGGTCCCACAGCTCAAATGGGTGGTATTAGGATCTTTTATTCCTCTTCTATACTCTGGCTTCTGATCTCTCTTCTATTCGGGTTAATTTTTTTGCTAACTCTAACGTTAGGTTCTCGTGATCACATCCACCCAGAGAGCCACTTTATCGACAACTGTTATCTTTTGAAGATATGATGCACACACTGTCATTTGACATCTTTGAACCTCTGTGTTTCAGATGCGTCCCGCAAGACAACTCGTACACCAGACTATGGCTGTTGATGCGACTGGGTTGCCGGCCATTCTGGTCGGCCTCTTGACCAGGCTGGGATATCGCAAGTACCCCGAGTACACTGTTTACGAAGACTATCGTGAGTTCGACCACGACCAGTACCACGCTGTGGTTGTTTTCTGGGATCGGTGGAACCGCTCCATCACTGAGCTGCACACCTTTCACGGTGTTGGAGTGACTGTCGAGATGGCAGTCCTTGATGCTGCCTATGTGGCTATTGTCCGTCCCCGTGGAGAGCACCCCCGCCCGGAGGAGACTGGGTTCAGATACATCTCGTATGCTCCCACTGGGGATGAGACTGGATACTACGCCGCTAACTGCACCCCTTACGTGCGACGTCGCTATGACCCGCAGATTCTGGTGTAGTACACTAAGGCTCTGGATCGTACTGCTCAAG
This sequence comes from Elymus sibiricus, assembly GCA_039707655.1. Classification (NCBI taxonomy): domain Eukaryota; kingdom Viridiplantae; phylum Streptophyta; class Magnoliopsida; order Poales; family Poaceae; genus Elymus; species Elymus sibiricus. The sequence continues at coordinate 225,028,440 of CM077665.1, read as the reverse complement.
ATCTTGTTGTCAAGATGTACGCCACTCATGCTCGCCTTGAGGATGCTCTGACACATCTGCTTCCAGCAGTCACTACGAGGATGCATCCTAAGCGCATCCTTTACCCGAGCAGGACAGAGTTTCCTCAGGCATTGCGTGGCCTGCTACTTGAGGTCGTATTCCTCCATGTGGACCTCTGCTTCCCCCACGGGATTGGGTTCTACATCAGATGCTTCACAGGATGCAGGACCCTTACATTGAGGGTGCCATGCGTCCTCACATGCAGTTACCTGGCTACAATGTTCCCCGATGTTGATGTAGCATATCTCTATGTCCCGTTGTTGTATCTCTCTACCGTGTGCCTGCGTGCTGCCTAGTAGTCTAGGTTATTTCCCTTTCTGAACTTGTACCGCTGGTTTTTAATAGACCTATGTATGGATCTGTATGTCATGTTTGACTACTATGATATATCTATTGCATTTCTTTCCTTGTGATGTTACCTCATGAATGATTCATTGTCTTTTCTTTTACTCGATGCTAAACTACCATTGTTACAATTGAACAAGATGGTTAGACCAGCTGGTCGTGGTCGTGGTGCGGTCGAACCACCCCCGCCGCCCGAATACATCGCTAGAATGATACAACAGTTTGAGCTGAACCGCTGATACCTCTCCATTGTATCTATAATTTTTGATTGTTTCATGCCAATATTATACAAATGTCACATATTTTTGACAACATTTTATATGATTTATTGGACTAACATATTGATCCAGTGCCCAGTGCCAGTTCCCGTTTGTTGCATTTTTTTGTTTTGTAGAATATCCATATCAAATGAAGTCCAAACGCGATAAAAATTTACGGAGAATTATTTTGGAATATATGTGATTTTTGGGAGTTGTAATAAAAGGAGGCCCACAACCCCCACAATACACCAGAGCGCGCCCTAGGGCCCAAGAGCGCCGTGGTGGGTTGTGGTCACCTCGGAAGGCGGTTGCTTCTCTACTTCGGGCGCAAGGAAGCTTATATCTGGAAAACAATCGTGTTGAAATCTAAGCGCAATCGGAATTACAGATCTCTGGGAATATAAGAAACAGTTTTTGGCCCGAAAACAGGAATGCAAAACAGAAATGCAATCGGAATTACGGATCTCTCGGAATATAAGAGAACAGAGAGGGAGATCCAATCTCGGAGGGGCTCCTGCCCCTCTGCCGCCATGGAGGCCAGGGACCAGAGGGGGAACACTCCTCCCATCTAGGGAGGAGGCCAAGGAAGAAGAAGAAGGAGGGGGGCTCTCTCCCCCTCTCTCCCGGTGGCGCCAGAACGGCGCCGGAGCAATCATCGTGATGGCGATCTACACCAACAACTTCGTCGCCGTCAACATCAACTCTCTCCCCCTCTATGCAGCGGTGTAACACCTCACTTCCCCGCTGTAATCTCTACTTAAACATGGTGCTCAACTCCATATATGATTTCCCAATGATATGTGGCTATCCTATGATGTTTGAGTATATCCGTTTTGTCCGATGGGCTAATTTATGATCGTGGTTGGTATGAGTTGTGTGTTTTATTTTCGTCCTGTCCTATGGTGCCCTCCGTGTCACGCAAATGTGAGGGATCCCCTCTGTAGGGTGTTGCAATATGTTCATGATTTTCTTATGGTGGATGGCGTGAGTGATAGAAGCACAGACTCGAGTAGGTGGGTTGTTGCGTATGGGAGTAAAGAGGACTTGATACTTAATGCTATGGTTGGGTTTTACCTTAATGATCTTTGGTAGTGGTGGATGCTTGCTAGAGTTCCAGTCATAAGTGCATATGATCCAAGTACGGTAAGTATGTTAGCTCATGCCTCTCCGTCATATAAAATTGCAATAATGATTACCGGTCTAGTTATCAATTGCCTAGGGAAAATAACCTTCTTGTTTGACAAAAGCTTTCTACTAAACAACTAACTTTCATTATCTTGCAATTTACTCGTTGTTTTATTCTCGCAAAGTACTTCTAGTTTTATTCGTGCAAACTATCCTATCACCTACAAAATAGTTTCATACTTGTTCTAGGTAAAGCAAACGTTAAAGTGTGCGTAGAGTTGTATCGGTGGTCGATAGAACTTGATGGAATATGTGTTATACCTTTAGCTCCTCATTGGGTTTGACACTCTTATTTATCGAAAAATGCTACAAACGACCCCCTACACTTGTGGGTTATCAAGACCTTTTTCTGGCACCGTTGCCGGGGAGCAATAACGTGAAGTGAATATTCACGTGTGTGCTTGTTTGCTTTATGACTAAGTAGTATTTATTTTGTGCGCTTGTTTTCAATCTTTAGTTATGGGTAGGAAACGTAAAATACCAAAAACATTAGATGTACTTGTTGCTACAGAAGTTGAGGAACCACTAGTGTTTCGTACTACCGAGGAATATTACTTGGATCATGTTCGATCCCTTTGTGCTCATGCTGAAAACCCAACTAGCTTAGTTGAGAGAAAATGATTAAATGAGCATGCTCATTATGTGCGACACCGCTTATCTCAAAAAGGGAAACTTTTGTAGCATCATATTAATAGTTTGTATTGCTATGCTTTGAATTTATGCGAAATACATGATTTTACTTGTTGTTCCGAAGACCCTAAGAAACACCTTTTCTTCCAATGTGAGTTTAAGTACAATGGAATCAGATCTTCTTATGCCAAGGTTGTTTATAATTACTACGATGTTGAACAAATTGAAGAATTTGTTGCTTTTAAGGGTGCCTATGAAATTGCTTCTTTGATTCAAAAGTATGATGCTACTCTTTACAAATCTGAAAAATTTGCCATACTTAAATACTGCTACGAAAACTATGCTTCCAATGCTTATGTTAAAGAATATATTGAGGACTCCTCCACTGTCCAAGAAGAGACTAATATTTTGCAGGAATCTATGGAAGAGGCAGTTGCTGAAATTGTGAGCTCATTAGATGAAAAAGATGAGGAGGAGAGCGAAGAACAAAAGGAGGAAGAGAGGATTAACTACCCGTGCCAACCTTCTAATGAGAGTAACTCTTTAACTCATACATTATTTAATTTCCCTTCGTGAGTACCGAAGGATGAATGCTATGATAATTGCTATGATCCCATGGATTCTTTTGAAATATCCCTTTTTGATGAACTTGATGCTTACTATGCCCGTGGCCAAGATGCCAATATGAATTATGCTTATGGAGATGAACTTGATATAGTTCCTTATGTTAAGAATGAAATTGTCGCTATTGCACCCACACATGATAGTCATATTATCTTTTTGGATTCTCCCAACTACACAATATCGGAGAAGTTTGCTCTTATTAAGGATTATATTGATGGGTTGCGTTTTGCTACTACACATGATGATTTTGATGAATATAATATGCATGTGCTTTCTGCTCCTACTTGCAATTATTATGATAGAGGAACTACATCTCCACCTCTTTATGTTTCCAATACGATAAAATTGCAAGAAACTTTTTATACTATGCATTGGCCTTTACTTGATGTGCATGAATTGTTCTTTTATGACATGCAGATACATAGGAAGAGAGTTAGACTTCGTCATTGCATGATATATGTTGCTATGTGCTCACTACTAAATTACAAATCATTGTCAATTAAAATTGGCTTTGATATACCTTGGGATCCGGGTGGATCCATTACTTGACCACTTTATGCCTAGCTTAATGACTTTAAAGAAAGCGGTGCCAGGGAGACAACCCGGCAGTTATAGAGAGTCATTTTATTCTGTTGAGTGCTTTTATAAAGTTTAAAAAGAAAAAAATATAGAGGGGAACCTAAAACTTCACAAAAAGAAAAGTGAAAGTGAGAGAGACGAACATCGTGAAAGTGGGGGAATTCCTTGAACTTTGTTCATGCCCATGGAAACTTTGTGAATCTTGAGTCACAGAAACTTTTCAACAAAAATAATTATCCCCTTATACAAATCCATTGTATTATAAAAATAACGTGCCAAGATTTGCCTTTAGGATGATTAGATTGCTTGTTGGTATGTGCGGTGTAAAAACAGAAACTTTGGCTGTAATGCGTGAATTTACATTTTTTACTGGAACATCAAAAGTTTTTGAAATTTTTAAAAAGTATTGCTATACAAAATGTTTATTTCTTCCTAATGTTTCAGAATTTTTGGAGTTAGAGAAGTATGGTGAAAGTTCAGATTACTACAGACTGTCCTATTTAAGACAGATTCTGTTTTTGATGCATTGTTTTGCTTGTTTTGATGAAACTATCGATTTTATAAGCCATGGAGAATTTATAATACAGCAGGGATAATGCAAATATAAAATATGTATGGGTTTGCAACAATACTTAAAGTAGTAATTTGCTTTATTATACTAACGGATCTCACCAGTTTTCTGTTAAGTTTTGTGTGGATGAAGTGTTCAAAGATCGAGGAGGTCTCGATATGAGGAGAAGGAGGAGAGGCAAGAGTTAAATATTGGGGATTCCCAAGGCACCCCAAGTAAATATTCAGGGATACTCAACCGTCTATTCTTGGGGATGCCCCGGAAGGCATCCCATCTTTCTTCAACAAGTATCGGTATGTTTTCGTTTTCGTTTAGTTCATGTGATATGTGTAAATCTTGGAGCATCTTTCGTGTTTAGTTTTCACTTTTATTTTATGCACCATGCTGGTATGAGATAGTCCATAGTTGATTTATAGAATGCTAATTTCACTTCACTTATATCTTTTGAGTATGGCTTTATAGAATGCTTCATGTGCTTCACTTATATCATTTGAAGTTTAGATTGCCTGTTTCTCTTCACATAGAAAACCGTTATTTATAGAATGCTCTTTTGCTTCACTTATATTTATTAGAGCATGGTCTTTTGTAGAAAGAATTAAAATCTCTTGCTTCACTTATATCTATTTACAGAGTCAACAGGAATTGGTCATTTGCATGGTTAGTCATAAGATCCTACATAAAACTTATGGATCACTGAATATGATATGTTTGATTCCTTGCAATAGTTTTGCGATATAGAGATGATAATATGTGGGAGGTACTAGTGGATGATCGTGTTTAGTAAGATATTGGTGTTAAGGTTTGTGATTCCAAAAGCATGCATGTATAGTCTCCCGTTATGCCAGGAAGTTGGAGCACAATTTATCCTTGAGTGTATATCTTTCTGTGAAGATCGGGGGCGCGCGATGGTTAACTCCTACCAACCTCCCCCTATGAGCATGCGTAGTAATACTTTGCTTAGAGGGCTAATAAACTTTTGCAATAAGTATGTGAGTTCTTTATGACTAATGTGAGTCCATGGATTATATGCACTCTTACCTTTCCGCAATTTGCTAGCCTCTACGGTACCGTGCATCGCCCTTTCTCACCTTGAGAGTCGGTGCGAACTTCGCCAGTGCATCCAAACCCCGTGATATGATATGCTCTATCACACATAAGCCTTATTATATCTTCCTCAAAACAGCCACCATACCTACCTATTATGGCATTTCCATAGCCATTCCGAGATATATTGCCATGCAACTTCCACCACTTCCGTTTTGATGACTTGAGCATTCATTGTCATATTGCTTTACATGATCGTAAGATAGCTAGCATGATGTTTCCATGTCTTTTCTGTTTTTTGGTATATTTGCTACGCTAGATCATTGCACATCCTGGTACACTGCCAGAGGCATTCATATAGAGTCATACTTTGTTTTACTATCAAGTTGAAATATTGAGTTGTAAGTAAATAGAATTGTGATGATCATCACTCTTCATTATTAGAGCATGTACCAGTGAGGAAAGGATGATGGAAACTATGATTCCCCCACAAGTCGGGATGAGGCTCCGGACAAATATAAAAAGGAAAAAAAGAGAGAGAAGAAAAAAAAGGAAGAAGAAAAAAAAGAAAAAAAAGAGAGACAAAGAGAGAAGGGGCATGCTAATTCCACACTTGTGCTTCAAAGTAGCACCATGTTTTTCATATAGAGAGTCTCCTATGTTGTCACTTTCATATACTAGTGGGAATTTCTCATTATAGAGTTAGATGCACACCCACTTAGTTTCAGTTTCAGCTTTCATACACTTATAGCTCTTAGTGCATCCGTTGCATGGCAATCCGTACTCCTCCCATTTATATCAATTGATGAGCATCTCCATAGCCTGTTGACTAGCCGCTTCGATGTGAGACTATCTTTCTTTTTGTCTTCTCTATATTAATCTCTACCACCGCATTCTATTCCACCCATAGTGCTATATCCATGGATTGCGCTGATGTATTGCGTGAGAGTTGAAAATTCTGAAGCGCGTTAAAAAGTATGAACCAATTGCTTGGCTGATACCGGGGTAGTACATGATTTATACTTTGTGTTAAGGAGACAGAGCATGACGAGGCTATATGATTTTGTAGGGATAGCATTCTTTAGCCTTGATATTTTGAAAGACATGATTGTTTGTTGGTATGCCTGAGTATTAATGTCTCTCTGTCAAATTACAGACAATTGCTTTGAATCACTCATGTCTTAATATTCATGCCATGATTAGATATATGATCAAGATTATGCTAGGTAGCATTCCACATAGGAAATTATCTTTTTTATCATTTACCTACTCGAGGACACGTAGGAATTAAGCTTGGGGATGCTGATACGTCTCCGTCGTATCTATAATTTTTGATTGTTTCATGCCAATATTATACAACTTCCACATATTTTTGGCAACATTTTATATGATTTATTGGACTAACATATTGATCCAGTGCCCAGTGCAAGTTCCTATTTGTTGCAAGTTTTTTGTTTCGCAGAATATCCATATCAAAAGAAGTCCAAACGCGATAAAAATTTACGGAGAATTAGTTTGGAATATATGTGATTGTTGGGAGTTGTAATCAATGCAAAAGGACGCTCACAGCCCCCACAGTACACCAGGGCGCGCCCTAGGGCCCAAGCGCGCCCTAGTGGGTTGTGGTCACCTCGTAAGGCGGTTGCTGCTCTACTTCGGGTAGAAGGAAGCTTATATCCAGAAAAAATCGTGTTAAAATCTTAGCGCAATCGAAGTTACGGATCTCCGGGAATATAAGTCACGGTTTTCGGCCAGAAAACAGGAACACGAAACAGAAGAGAACAGAGAGGGAGATCCAATCTTGGAGGGGCTCCTGCCCCTCCGCCGCCATGGAGGCCATGGACCAGAGGGGGAACTCTCCTCCCATCTAGGGGGGAGGCCAAGGAAGAAGAAGAAGGAGGGGGGCTCTCTCCCCCTCTCTCCCGGTGGCGCCGGAACGCCGCCGGGGCAATCATCGTGACGGCGATCTACACCAACAACTTTGCCGCCGTCAACATCAACTCTCTTCCCCTCTATGCAGCGGTGTAACACCTCTCTTCCCTGCTCTAGTCTCTACTTAAACATGGTTCTCAACTCCATATATTATTTCCCAATTATATGTGGCTATCCAATGATGTTTGAGTAGATCCGTTTTGTCCTATGGTCTAATTGATGATCGTGGTTGGTATGAGTTCTATGTTTTATTTTGGTGCTGCATAATGGAGTGCTCCGTGTAGCGCAAACGTGAGGGATCCCCGCTGTAGGGTGTTGCAATATGTTCATGATTTGCTTATGGTGGGTGGCGTGAGTGACAGAAGCACAGACCCGAGTAGGTGGGTTGTTGCGTATGGGAGTAAAGAGGACTTGATACTTAATGCTATGGTTGGTTTTTACCTTAATGATCTTTGGTAGTTGCGGATGCTTGCTAGAGTTCCAATCATAAGTGCATATGATCCAAGTACGAAAAATATGTTAGCTTATGTGTCTCCCTCATATAAAATTGCAATAATGATTACTGGTCTAGTTATCAATTGCCTAGGGACAAATAACCATCTTGTTTGACAAAAGCATTCTACTAAACAGCTAACTTTTATTATCTTGCAATTTACTCATAGTTTTATTCCTGTAAAGTACTTCTAGTTTTATTCGTGCAAACTATCCTATCACCTACAAAATAGTTTGATACTTGTTCTAGGTAAAGCAAACGTTAAAGTGTGCGTAGAGTTGTATCAGTGGTCGATAGAACTTGAGGGAATATTTGTTCTACCTTTAGCTCCTCATTGAGTTTGACACTCTTATTTATCGAAAAAGGCTACAAACGATCCCCTACACTTGTGGGTTATCAACCGCCAGTTTAGGCAAGGGCTCATGGATCAATTCCTGTGGCCGAACATGAATCAACAGCCAGCCCCAATAACTCTGAATGACTTTGTCCGCCTCAACCCTGCTGTCTACCACAGCTTAACTCAGCCCCTTGACGCTGATGACTGGCTCTGTAACATCACTTATGAGCTGGAGTCTACCAATGCCCAAGTGGCCAGCTATGTCACCTTTGCATCCTACTTTTTGAAGGGTCCCGCTGCTCAATGGTGGGACAGTCACAGGCGTTCACAGTGTGTTGGAACCATGACGTGGCTTGAGACTGCATCGGTATTTCCCCAAAGAGGAAGGGATGATGCAGCACAGCGACGGTAAGTATTTCCCTTAGTTATGAAACCAAGGTTGTCGAACCAGTAGGAGGATCACCACCAACCAATAAGCAGCACCTGCACACAAATAACAAATACTTGCAACCCAATGCGAAAGAGAGGTTGTAAATATTTCTATGGTAAAAAGATAGATTAGGTAGTGATAGATAGGAGAGATAGATCTCTCAAGAATACAAAATAAAAAGGGCAAATAAAATATGCAGCAATATATTTTTGGGTTTTGGTTTTGTAGATCTGAAAACAAATATGTAAAAAGATAGATCAGAAAGCAATACGTTGGAAAAGTAGACCCGGGGGCCATAGGGTTCACTAGTGGCTTCTCTCATGAGTATAGTGCACGGTGGGTGAATAAATTATTGTTGGGCAATTGATAGAAAATCGAATAGTCATGACGATATCCAGGGCGATGATCATTATATAGGCATCATGTCCAACATAAGTAGACCGACTCCTCCCTGCATCTACCACTATTACTCCACACATCGACCGCTATCCAGCATGCATCTAGTGTATTAAGTTCATGGAAAAACGAAGTAATGCAATAAGAACGATGACATGATGTAGACAAGATCTATTCATGTAGGAATAGACCCCATCTTTTTATCCTTAATGGCAACGATACATGCGTGCCTTGCTGCCCCTTCTATCACTTGGAAAGGACACCGCAAGATCGAACCCATCACAAAGCACCTCTTCCCATGGCAAGAAAAACCGATCTAGTTGGCCTAACTAAACCAAAGATTCGAAGATGAAATATGAGGCTATAAGTAATCATGCATATAAGAGATCAAAGAAGACTCAAATAATATTCATGGATAGAAACTGATCAAGAACTCAAAATTCATCGGATCCCAACAAACACACCGCAAAAGTTTACATCAAATAGATCTCCAAGAGACCATTGTATTGAGAATCATAAGAGAGAGAGAAGAAGCCATCTAGCTACTACCTACGGACTCGTAGGTCTATGGTGGACTACTCACGCATCATCGGAGAGGCACCTATGAAGAAGATGAACCCCTCCGTGATGGTGTTTAGATTGGATCTCGAGGTTCTGGAACTTGCAGCGGCTAGAATTGTGTTTCGTTGACTCCCCTAGGGTTTTTGGAATATTTGGGAATTTATAGGCATCAGAGGCGGTGGAGAGGGGCTCCGAGGAGGGCATAACCCATCAGGGCGCGCCGGGGCCCGCCTGGCGCGCCCTGGTGTGTTGTGGTCTCCACGGCCCACCTCTCCGGCACTTCTTTGGCCCACTGGGTGTCTTCTGGTGCAAAAAATATCTTCAAAAAGTTTCGTCGCGATTGGACTCGGTTTGGTATTGATATTCTGCGAAGTAAAAAAACAAGCAAAAACAGCAACTGGCACTTTGGCACTATATCAATAGGTTAGTCCCAAAAAATGATATAAAGTTGTTATAAAATGATTGTAAAACATCCAAGAATGATAATATAACAACATGGAACAAGCAAAAATTATAGATACGTTGGAGACATATCAGCATCCCCAAGCTTAATTCCTACTCATCCTCGAGTAGGTAAATGATAAAAACAGAATTTTTGATGTGGAATGCTGCCTAACATGTTCTTCTCATATTCTTTTCTTTTGTACAGCATGGACATTTGGACTTGTAAATGATTCAAAGCAATAGTCTAATTTTAACATAATGACTTCAATACTCAAGCATGTCAACAAGCAACCATGTCTTTCAAAATATCAACACTAAATAAGGTTATCCCTAGCCCATCATGCTCAATCATTGATCCATTCATGAAACACACTCAAATATTTGCTATGCCCAATGCTCAAGTACGATCATAGTGCCCCCTAGTTGGTGCTTTATAAGAGAAGATGGAGACTCAAAGTAAAAATAAAAACTACATAAAGCAAAGAGATAGGACCTTCGCAGAGGGAAGTAGGGATTTGTAGAGGTGCCAGAGCTCAAGGTTTAAATTGAGAGAGAAAAAATATTTTGGGTGGCATGCCTTTCCTGTCAACGAAAACGACAAAGTAGCTCACAATACTTTCCATGCTAGATATATCATAGACGGTTCCCAAACAGAAAATAAAGTTTATTCCTTTTTCCACCAAACTTTCACTTTCCATGGCGGGCCGTATCCACGGTTGCCGTCCATACCAACACTTTCCAAGGAATTTATTATTTGACAACATAAAGTAAATATTTTTTCTTTTTCATTTCAGGAATGGGCATCCCTATTACCGCCGCACTCTCGTGTAATGACAAGTGAATAAACACTCATCTTGAGAATAACACATCTAGCATGGAAAAATATTGGACACTCCCCACCGTTTCATGAGCGGTACGAGCACACAAAAGAGAAAAATTATTTTCAAAATTTAAAGATGGCACATACAAATTTGCTTGGAATGGCATGGAAATACCGCATATAGGTAGGTATAGTGGACTCATAAGGCAAAACTTGGTTTAAGGATTTTGGATGCACAAGTAGTATTTCTACTTAGTACAAATGGAGGCTAGCAAATAGATTGGGAAGCAACCAAACCAAGAAACGAAAATTCACATAAGCGAGCATTGAGCATAACTAACACCGAATAATGCACCATAAGTAGGATGTAACTTCATTGCATAACTATTGACTTTCGTGCATGCATAGGGAATCACAAACCTTAACACCAATATTCCTACTAAAGCACAATTACTCACTAACATGACTCACATATTACTATCATCATGTTTCAAAACTATTACAAAAAATCAAGTTTAATTTGCCCAATGATCTTCATGAAAGTTTTTATTATATCCTCCTTGGATATCTATCACTTTGGTATTAGTTTCACATATTGCCATTGCTTTTTGGCAAGCTCAAACAAATTTAAGTGAAGCACATGAGCATAGAGATTTCATCTCTCCAAAAGGTATAAGTGAAGCATGAGAGGATTTATTCAAAATTTACTAACTCTAAATTTAATCTAAGTGAAGCATGAGAGTATTTCTACGAAAATTTCCAAGCACACCGTGCTCAAAAAGATATAAGTGAAGCACTAGAGCAATCCTATAGCTCACAAAGTTTAAGTGAAGCACATAGAGCAATTCTAACAAATCATAGCATAATTTTGGCTCTCTAAAATAGGTGTGTCCAGCAAGGATACAAGTTACAAACTAATAAGCAAAGCAAGCAAAGATACAAGACGCTCCAAGCAAAACTCATGATATGTGACGAATAAAAATATAGCTCCAAGTAAAGTACCGATGGTCGTTAGAAGAAAGAGGGGATGCCACTCGGGGGCATCCCCAAACTTAGTTGCTTGTTTCTCTTTGGATATATCTTGGGGGTGCGATAGCATCCCAAAGCTTAGGCACTTTTCACTCCTTATTCCTTCATCCATCGTGATCTCACCCAAAACATGAAAACTTCAATCACACAAAACTCACCAAAATCTTCGTGAGATCCGTTAGTATAATAAAGCAAATCACTACTTTAGGTTCTGTTGCAAACAAATTCATATTTTATTATTGCATTATACCTACTGTATTTTAACTTTACCATGCCTCATACCCTTCAATATAACCCATAGATTCATCAAAACAAGCACACAATGCAACGAAAATAGAATCTGTCTTAAACAGAACAGTATGTAGTAATATGTACTCTAACCATACTTCTGCAATTCTAATAATTCTGAAAAATTAGGAAAATGTAAGGAATTTGTATAGAAACAATGTGTTAAAATTTCAGCTCAAGATCGCGTTCTAGTCAAATACTAAAATTCATATACTGGATGTAAAGTTTCTGTTTCAGATTCAGCATCGCTTCTACTCATCCTATGAATCATCCTAAAGGCTTTATTTGGAACAAACACTAAATAACCCATAAAAACACAATAATAACAGAGGCATAATTGTGTCAACACTCAAAAACAGAAAAGAAAAAGCAAAAAAAATTATTTATTCATTGGGTTGCCTCCCAACAAGCGCTATCGTTTTACGCCCCTAGCTAGGCATAACACATAAATTCAAGTATTGTTATCCTTGGTTTTAGTTGAGGTGTTTTTGTCAAGAGGTTTTGCAAATAGAACTTGAAACACATCATCCATAGCAACCTTAGTACTATCAAGTTGTCCCTCTACATACCCCCTTTGATTACCGGCCATGATCCAAGAATATTGTTTGTTCACATCATTGAAAACTTCTTGGATCATGTCTAAAACGGGGACTTCCTTTTTGAGATTCTCATAAAAAATTTGATTATTTCCAAGAAAATATCTCATCATGTAATCACTATTGTAAAGGATTTCTCCTATTACCAGTTTTTCACGGTTCATACCATAAAAGTCAAAGATCTCCCTAGCTTCGCGTACTATGTGATCAAATTCATTCATAAGAACAAGGCTAGCTAACTTCTTAGCTTTGGGGTTCTTTATGACGTGTAGCTCATAAAACAATCTTTGCAAGGTAGGATGGGTACGAATAAATCTATTTTCAAGTTTTAAAACTAGCACCGAGATAGATTCCGCATAAGATTTAGTTCTTTTCAATATAGGAGTATCATCCAGAGTCAAATTCCCAACACAATTGAAAAACTCTTGGATAGTTTCTTTTCCTACAACGTTCCCTTGCCCCAAAACAAAAGTTTTAGAATCTAGATTGCCAGAAAGTCCAATTTTAGGAGTCCTGCCATCATCCATTTCTGCCATACCAAAATCACTCATGGTGACAAGCAAACAAGAGAACTGACGAGAAAAGGGCAAACGAAAGAGGCGGCAAATAAAACGGCAAATTGGTGAAGTGGGGGAGAGGAAAACGAGAGGAAAATGGCAAATAATGTAATTGCAAGGAGATGAGATTTGTGATTAGGAACCTGGTAGATGATGATGGAGTCCCCTCGGCGCCTATGATAGGCACGTAGAAGAGGACCGCTTCCTCCCCGACAACGGCGCAAGAAATTCCTTTGACGTGGCTTGAGACTGCATCGGTATTTTCCCAAACAAGAAGGGATGATGCAGCACAGCGACATTAAGTATTTCCCTCAGTTATGAAACCAAGGTTATCTAACCAGTAGGAGGATCACCACCACCCAATAAGCAGCACCTGCACACAAATAACAAATACTTGCAACCCGACAAGAAAGAGAGGTTGTCAATCTCTCTACGGTAAAAAGATAGATTAGGTAGTGATAGATAGGAGAGATAGATCTCTCAAAAATACAAAATAAAAAGGGCAAAGAAAATATACAGCAATATGTTTTTGGGTTTTTGGTTTTGTAGATCTGAAAACAAAGATGCAAAAAGATAGATCGGAAGGCAATATGTTGTAAAAGTATACCCAGGGGCCGTAGGGTTCACTAGTGGCTTCTCTCATGAGTATAGCGCATGATGGGTGAACAAATTACTGTTGGGCAATTGATAGAAAATAAAATAGTCATGACGATATCCAAGGCGATGATCATTATATAGGCATCACATCCAAGATAAGTAGACCGACTCCTGCCTGCATCTACCACTATTATTTCACACATCGACGACCATCCAGCATGCATCTAGTGTATTAAGTTCATGGGAAAATGGAGTAATGCAATAAGAATGATGACATGATGCAGACAAGATCTATTCATGTAGGAATAGACCCCATCTTGTTATCCTTAATGGCAACGATACATGCGTGCCTTGCAGCCCCTTTTGTCACTTGGAAAGAACACCGCAAGATCGAACCCATCACAAAGCACCTCTTCCCATAGCAAGAAAAATCGATCTAGTTGGCCTAACTAAACCAAAGATTCGAAGAAGAAATACGAGGCTATAAGTAATCATGCATATAAGAGATCAAAGAAGACTCAAATAATATTCATGAATAGAAACTGATCATGAACTCAAAATTCATCGGATCCCAACAAACACACCGCAAAAGTTTACATCAAATAGATCTCCAAGAGACCATTATATTGAGAATCATAAGAGAGAGAGAGAAGAAGCCATCTAGCTACTGCCTACAGACCCGTAGGTCTATGGTGGACTAGTCACGCATCATCGGAGAGGCACCTATGAAGGAGATGAACCCCTTCGTGATGGTGTTTAGATTGGATCTCGAGGTTCTAGAACTTGCGGCGGCTGGAATTGTGTTTCGTCGACTCCCCTAGGGTTTTTGGAATATTTGGGAATTTATAGGTATCAGAGGCGGTGGAGAGGGCCCAGAGGAGGGCACAACCCATCAGGGCGCGCCGGCCCCCCCTGGCACACCCTGGTGGGTTGTGGTCTCCATGGCCCACCTCTCCGGCACTTCTTTGGCCCACTGGGTGTCTTCTGGTCCATAAAAAATCTCCAAAAAGTTTCATCGCGATTGGACTCCGTTTGGTAATGATATTCTGTGAAGTAAAAAAAACAAGCAAAAACAACAACTGGCACTTTGGCACTATGTCAATAGGTTAGTCCCAAAAAATGATATAAAGTTGTTATAAAATGATTGTAAAACATCCAAAAATGATAATATAACAGCATGGAACAAGCAAAAATTATAGATACGTTGGAGACGTATCAAACCATCATCACCTCTCAGGACATCCATGTTGCTTTCCATGCTCGCTACATTCTCTAGGGAATCATGGACAAGAAGAAGCGCGAGTTCCGCAACCTCCCCTAGGGCAACAAGACTGTGGATGCTTATCAGGGGGAGTTCCTTGACTTGTCACGCTATGATGAAGAAGACATTGCTACTGATGCTCGCAAACAGGAAAAGTTCCGTGAAGGACTTCACCCGAATATCAAGCTCGCACTCCTTGTTCAGGACTATGTTGATTTCGCCACCTTGGTTAACAAGGCTATCCAGGTTGAAACTTGTCTGCAGGAAAACAAGAACAACAGCAAGCGCAACCATGACACGAGCTCCTCTTTGGGCTCATCAACACAGAAGCTCCGGATCTAGATCCCCCACAACATGTACCATGCACCGGCTCCTTCTCCAAGGTCGTCCTATGCTGCACCTCGTCTCCCTCCTCCACCACCTAGGCAGCCAAGACTTCTAGCTCCACCACCACGAGTTCCTCCTTCCCATCCCGAGGACGTGCTGTGCTCCAAGTGTGGTCGTCCAGGTGACTGTGCTAGAGAATGCAGGCAGAATCAGACACAGCTTGCACTACCTTCAACTGGTAGTGGCAACAACCAGCCCCGCAACAACAATGACCGGCCTTCTTATGGTCGTGGTCAGGCTAACATCATTGAACTGAATGAAGCTCAAGACCAGCCTGCTACTGTCATGGGTACTCTTCTCGTTAACTCAGTACCAGCTTCTGTATTGTTTGATACAGGAGCATCTCATTCTTTTATGTCAGAAGATTTTGCATACATGCATGTCATTAAATACAAAGAGATAAATGTCCCAATAGTGGTAAACCCCCGCGCGGGCCAATGCCGAACCTCCATGGTTAGCCTCAATGTCCCCTTTGAAATTGAAGGGTTGGAATTCCAGGTCTCTCCCATTATATTGAAGTCTTCCAATATCGACCTCCTTCTGGGAATGGATTGGTTGAAAACTCAAACCGCCTCAATCGTTTGCGCCACCAAAACCGTCCATCTCCTACATCCTTTGAATGATATAGTAAGCTACCATGGTCATCTTGTTCGAGATGCCGAAGCTCGGCCTTACCTCTTAAATTCATTGAATGATTCACCTCTTGAGGGGATTAAGGTCATTCCCGTTGTTCAAGAATTCCAAGATGTCATTCCAGAAGAACATCCTGGAATCCCCCCTATAAGGGTTTTCGAGTTTGTCATCGACTTAGTACCAGGCACCACTCCTACAGCCAAACGACCTTATAAGATGCCTCCTCGTGAACTCCTTGAACTCAAGAAAGAAATCGACAATTCAGTTTGTCAGGAGTTCATTCGTCCAAATTCCTTTACATGGGGAGCACCTTCTCTCTTTGTCAAGAAGAAGGATGGTACGAATCGTTTGGTACAAGACTACCGTCCCATCAACCAAGCTACCATTCAGAACAAATATCCACTTCCTCGGATCAACGATCTATAGGATCAACTGGCTGGTTCTTCTGTGTTTTCTAAACTTGACTTGAGGTTGGGTTACCACCAAATCTGGCTTTGTGAAGAGGATATTCTAAAGATTGCATTCGTTACTCGCTATGGTTCATACGAGTACACCGCCATGTCCTTCGGCTTAACCAATGCTCCAGCAACATTTTCTCGCCTGATGAACTGTATTTTCATGGAATACCTCGACAAGTTTGTCGTGGTTTATCTGGATGATATCCTGATGTATTTCAAGAATAAAGAAGAACATGTTGAACATCTTCAGCTTGTACTGGAAAGCTTCGAGAGCATCAACTATATGCCAAATACTCCAACTGTGAATTCTGGTTACCCAAAGTGACTTACCTCGGTCATGTGATCTCCAAGTATGCTATTGCGGTCAACCCCAAATGAGTTCAAGCTATTCTCGACTGGACTCCCCTGAAGAATGTCAAGCAAGTTAGAAGTTTCCTCGGAAGCGCCAGCTATTGCCGTCGTTTTGTCGAGAACTTCTCCAAGATAGCCAAACCCCTAACTAACCTGCTTCACAAAGGCGTTAAATACAAGTGGACAGAAAAATGTCAGTAAAGTTTCCAGGCCCTCAAGGACAAGCTGACATCTGCTCTGGTACTTGCTCCTCCAGATTCTCCTAAGGACTTTGTCATCTGTTGCGATGCCTCCCGTCAAGGATTAGGATGTGTCCTAATGCAAGAATGCTGGGTGATTGCTTATGCTTCGTGCCAGTTGCACCCTCATGAAGAGAACTATCCAGTTCATGACCTCGAACTTGCTGCGGTCATTTATGCACCGTTATTATGGTGACATTACCTTCTCGGTAATCGTTGCGAGCTCTATACCGACCATCAAAGGTTGA
The DNA here is from genome assembly GCA_039707655.1 of Elymus sibiricus. Lineage (NCBI taxonomy): Eukaryota > Viridiplantae > Streptophyta > Magnoliopsida > Poales > Poaceae > Elymus > Elymus sibiricus. The sequence goes on along the minus strand of CM077665.1, from coordinate 225,011,085 downwards.
AATATCTGTTTACTCAATCAGATCTGAATCTCCGTCAGAGGCGATGGATGGAAGTAGTTATAGACTATGACTTCGGTATATATTATACCCCTGGCAAGGCTAATGTTATGGCAGATGCCTTGAGTTGTAAAGCTTATTCCAACAACCACATGGTTCAGAAAGCTAACCCCCACATTCGTGAAGAGCTTCGCAAATTGAACCTTCACATTGTTCCATAGGGTTCTCTTAATAACCTTGTCCTGGAACCGACTCTTCTGAAGGCTATTAAGTCCGCGCAAGCCAATGATACTCACGTTGATCAAATGAAAAGGGATCTTGACTTGGAGAAATCCAGGGATTTCTTGCTTGCCGAAGATGGAACCTTGTACTTCAAGGATCACACTGTAGTACCCCAATTTTAACTTATGACAAAGAAGGTTATGAAAGAAGCACATGACACACCCCTGGCTATTCACCCGAGAAGTTCCAATGTATCTAGACATTCGTCAGAACTATTGGTGGTCTAAGATGAAGCAAGACATTGCTCACTACATTGAAGAATGCAACGTTTGTCATCGCACCAAAGAAGACCATCAGAGACCTGCTGGACTTCTGCAACCACTGCCTATTGCTTAATGGAAGTGGGATAAAGTTCAGATGGATTTCGTCACTGGCTTTCCAAAGTCGCAGAAGGGTAACGATACTATTTTTGTCGTGATCGACCAATTCTCCAAAGTTGCACACTTTCTGCTAGTCAAGGAAACTATGAATGCTAGTCAATTAGTGAACTTATATATCTCCAGAATCGTGTCACTTCATGGCATTCCAAAGGAGATCCGTTCAGACCGAGGCAGCATGTTCACCTCAACATTCTGGGAAAGTTTCCAAGAGGCAATGAGAACTCATATAACGTGGAGCACTGCTTATCACCCCCAGTCCCAAGGTCAAGTCGAGCGAGTCAATCAAATTCTTGAAGACATGCTTCGGGCTTGTGTTATATCTTTTGGCAAGAAATGGGAAGAATCTCTCCCTTATGCTGAATTCTCTTATAACAACAGTTATCAAGCCAGATTGAAGATGGCTCCCTTTGAGGTATTATATGGACGTAAGTGCCAGACCCCTATGAATTGTTCAGAAACTGGGGAACAAGCACTCATTGGTCCAGACATTATCCAACAAGCTGAAGAGCATGTCCGCATTGTCCGAGATAACCTCAAGGCGGCCCAGTCCCACCAGAAGAGCAATAATGACTGTAAACACTGGGTTCAACCTATCCACCCGGTGAGCAAGCTTATCTACGCATCATACCTTTGAGAGGCACTCATCGGTTCAGAGTCAAGGGCAAGCTAGCTCCTCGTTACGTTGGTCCTTTCCCCATTCTTGAAAGATGTGGATATGTGGCTTGCAAATTGGAGCTACCACCGAAATTCTCCCATGTCCATGATGTCTTCCATGTGTCGCAACTTCGTCGTTGCTTCAAGGACCCGCTCCGTGAAGTGGATCCTGAACTTATCAAAGTGCAAGATGATCTCACTTACAAGGAGCATCCGATCCACATTCTTGAAGAAGCTGAACGTCAGACCCATCAGAAGGTTCCAAATTCTTCAAAGTACAGTTGTTAAATCATTCTGAAGAAGAAACCTCTTGGGAACGGGAGGATAACCCTCGGGCAAAATACCCCGATCTTCTCCCTTTTACCTCTTAATTCTCGGGATGAGAATTTCTTTTAGAGGGGGAGAGTTGCAACACCCCTGTGTAATGAGCTACAGAGATTGTTGGAATCAGGGCTCCGGGGACCCAAGGAAGTTCGAACTCTAGGGTGCGCAAGTTCTCTAGCTTTACACTACCTCGCAACCTCACGACGACTCTCCAGCGTGCTCGAGCTAAGGAGGAAGAATAGTAGACATGGCGATTTACCCAGGTTCAGGCCACCTTGCCATGTAAAACCCTACTCCTGCTTGGTTAGATTGCTTGAGGATGAGAACGAGTACAAGGGTGAGTCCTGCCTAACTGGGTTTCTGTCCCCTTCTACGGTTGCCGACTGCCCTCTCTTATACTGGCCCCGGTCCTCTTCCCCCAAAAATACCCGTCGGGAAGGGTCGCCACAACGGCCAGTTTGAAGGGGGACATGGCTGCAGCTTATCCTGACAAAAGCAGTCTTCGCCTGCAAAAGCCACCCGCCGTGACGCGCAGGTGGGCTCGGGGATGACCTCCATCTTGGCGAGCCCCCGTCCTTGGCCTTCTTTCACCAAACAGAAAACCTTTAGGGATTGCTTTGGGAACCAGCGAGCTATCCATGCTCACCTAACACAAAAGAGGAAAGCTTCCCTATCTGTGACTGCTGACGCAGCTCCTGGTGATGCTTGGCGTGGCGCGCGTCGTCCACGTGAGGGTGCAGAACCAGGTGGTCTGCCGGGCCATCTTCGATAAGTCCGCCCCGCGGAAGACTCGGGGCATCCGTAGGCGGCGGCGTCGCGGAGGGGGCTTTGCGAGTCCCTAAAGGTGCTCGCTGACATGCGCCTCACGAGGCGGGGTCCTCGCGAGCGTCTTGTTCATGAAGCCCAGAGGTGGACCGAGTGGGGCCCACGGCAGGCGCTACACCTTGGGCCGCAGGCAGACGGGCCTCGGTACCCCCAGTCCCATGGGCCCGACAGTAGCCCCCGGGCCCGCAGCGTGTGTGATTCCGCTAGCTGGAGGGGTTGAAACGATGCGGGCTCCAACCGCCTGCGGGTCAGGCGCGACGCGTGGCGCATGAAGGGGGCGCGGGGCGCCCCCACTTCCCACTCGCCTCGGCAACTACCCAGGCTGACATAAAGCGTACATGCGGCGTGGTGCCATCATTGCTCCTCCCCACCTTGCCCCCCTTTCGCTGCGCTTCCCTATCCTGTGTGAGATTCCTCCCGATCCAATTTTAGGCGAAGCCCTCTTCCTGCCTCGTTTGCGGCCCTAATACGCATATGGCACCGGCCGGCAAGAAGGCGACGGACGCGACCCCCACCGCAAGCCCTCCGGCTCTTGGGCCGGCTCTCATGCCCTCCTCTATCGCCTCAGAGGAGGACCTGGGTCTGGTGCTCTCGCTGATAGCCGGTGACGGGAACGAGGGACAGGCGACCAAGATCTGGTCTGGCTCGGAGGCGCGAAGCGGCCTGGGGGAGTCCGTTTACTCCTTCATCCACAGCATCTACGACGGGTTGGTCCCGTCGTTCTCTGAGTTCTTCTATGCCATTGTCTCCCATTACCGGATCCATGCCTTGCATCTTCATCCCAACTCCATCCTTCTCCTGGCCATCTTCGCCTTCTACTGCGAGGCCTTTGTGGGCGTGAAGCCCTCCGTGGTGCTCCTTCGCCACTTCTTCAGCATGCGGTTCACCGCCCAGGACTAGCACTCCACGTGTGTCACCTTCGTCGACGTCAAGGGCGAGAACATCCGCTTGAAGGCCGGGAAGAAGGTGGAGGGGTATCGGCAGTGCTGGGTCTTCATGGACGCGTGCCAGGTCAGTCCACTCTTGAGGATCCCCATGACCCGTCCTGAGCAGAACCCTGGGTGGGCTCACGCGAAGCTCACTAACCCGAGGGCAGAGCCGATCCTGGAGCGGATCGCCGCACACGGGAAGGCCCAACTGACAGGGGCGATGATCATCTAAGAATTCCTGGGGCAGCGCATCGTTCCGCTTCAGGCGCGCTCGCGGCCCATATGGGAGTATAATGGCGCAGAGGACGCAATATGGATGCATGCTGTTGGCTTGATGACCGAAGAGCTGGACGGGGCCCTGTGGGCTTTGCTCGGCTTCACCCCTGAGAATCCTCCTGAGGCCGCGTCCCCACTGTACACTTATGACGACAAGGCAGAGCTGGTCGCAGTCATGCCTACCATCAACGAATGGGGGCTCGTGCCAGGCGGCCGCGCTGGGTTGCACAGGAGCCGACGGCCGCGTGACTCTGGGGCGACTGATGACCCACAAGTATAGGGGATCAATCGTAGTCCTTTCGATAAGTAAGAGTGTCGAACCCAACGAGGAGCAGAAGGAAATGACAAGCGGTTTTTAGCAAGGTAATTTCTGCAAGCATTGAAATTGTAGGTAAGAGATAGTTTGATAGCAAGATAGTTGGTAACAAGCAAGTAACGGTAAGGGTAAACAAGGTGCAGCAAGGTAGCCCAATCCTTTTGTGGCAAAGGACAGGCCAGAACAATCTCTAGTAATAGGCAAAGTGTTCTTGAGGGTACACGGGAATTTCATCTAGTCACTTTTATCATGTTGGTTTGATTCGTGTTCGCTTCTTTGATAATTTGATATGTGGGTGGACCGGTGCTTGGGTGCTGTTCTTACTTGAACAACCTCCCACTTATGATTAACCCCCTCGCAAGCATCCGCAACTACGAGAAAAGTATTAAGATAAAATCTAACCATAGCATTAAACGTTTGGATCCTAATCAGCCCCTTACGAAGTAGCGCATAAACTAGGGTTTAAGCTTCTGTCACTCTAGCAACCCATCATCTAATAACTACTCCGCAATGCATTCCCTTAGGCCCATGAATGGTGAAGTGTCATATAGTCGACGTTCACATGACACCACTAAGGGAATCACAAAATACATATCATCAAAATATCGAACGCATATCAAATTCACATGATTACTTGCAACATGACTTCTCCCGGGACCTCAAGAACAAAGGTAACTACTCACAAATAATAATCATGCTCAAGATCAGAGGGGTATTAAATAGCATAATGGATCCAAACATATAATCTTCCACCAAATAAACCATATAGTAATCAACTACGCAAGGTAATCAACACCACTAGTCACCCACAGGTACCAATCTGAGGTTCCGGTACAAAGATTGAACACAAGGGATGAACTAGGGTTTGAGAGGATATGGTGCTGTTGAAGATGTTGATGAAGATTGGCCTCCCAAAGATGAGAGGGGTGTTGGTGATGATGATGGCTTCGATTTGCCCCTCCGGGAGGGAAGTTCCCCCGGCGGAATCGCTCCGCCGGAGGGCAAAAGTGCTCCTGCCCAAGTTCCGCCTCGAGGCGGCGGCGCTTCATCCCGAAAGTCCTCCTCTGAATTTTTCTAGGTCAATTATGACTATATACCAGAAGATGGGCTCCGGAGGTGGGCCGTGGTGGCCATGATACACCAGGGCGCGCCCAGGGGGGTCTGGCGCGTCCTCGTGGGTTGTGCCCACCTGGCTGTCCCCCTCCGGTAGTTTTCTGCTCCATTATTTTTTATTAAATACAAAAATGATCTCCGTAAAATTTTAGCTTCATTGGAGTTGTGTAGAACAGGTATCTCTGATGTGCTTTTCTTGGGTCCAGAATTCCAGCTGCCAGTATTCTCCCTCTTTGTGTAAACCTTGCATATTATGAGAGAAAAGGCATTAGAATCACTCCCTAAAGCATGATTATTCAACAAAACATAGTAAATAATAGTAGGAAATCACGATGCAAAATGGACATATCAACTCCCCCAAGCTTAGACCTCGCTTGTCCTCAAGCGAAAGCCGGTATTGAAAAGCATGTCCAGATGGTTTGAGAGAGAGGTGTCGATAAACACAAAATGTGGACATAGAAGCATCATGCTTATTAATATAACAGCAACAAACTCTAATATAAAATTTATTCAACACATTTTTATCATATAGCTTCTTATGAACAAGTAACAATTCATCACAACATAGAAGTATGAAGCATAAACCTTATTGAAAATCAACAAACTATGTTCTCAGTCAACTTTGCAACTACAATTCATCATATTTTTCAGGAAGGGTCTCATGTCGGAGCCTTTTGGCAAGTCCACATACTCAACCATCATTCAGTCTTCTATGATTGCTAACACTCACGTCATACGCATGAACAAAAAGTTTCGACCAGACACATAGGAAGATAGGGGCTTATAGTTTCGCCTCCCAACATATTCACCTCAAGGATGATTTCAACAATAATAACTCATGCCCACTCATATCCAACTGGATATATGTGCCAAGATCTCTCCTCACCACATGATTCTTGCAAAAGGAAAAAGTAAAAAGGAATAGGGGAGAATACTTTGACTCTTGCATAAAAGTAAATACATGAAAGTAAAAGATATGCCCTTCGCAGAGGGAAGCAGAGCTTGTCATGCACTTATTGGTTTTTATGCCCAATCCCTTTATGTAAAAGAACGTCACGCTATATTGCCCCCCTATGATAGCAACCTTTATTATGCAGTCCGTCGCTTTTATTACTTTGCCATCATAAGTTCATATAGCGCTCAATTTTATCTTACACTAATTGATCAAACACTTTTAGAAGCAATTTTTATTGCCTTATTTCACCGATGACAACTTACTTGAAGGATCTTTCTCGATCCATAGGTAGGTATGGTGGACACTCAAAGAATGAATTTGTGTTTGGGTTTTTGGATGCACAAGTAGTATTTCTACTTAGTGCGGAATTTTTGGCTAGCAAAGATATTGAGCAATCACCACATGTTGAAGGATCTATGACAATATTACTTCTTTGTGGATATGAACAAGCGTAAATCATTACGTTGTCTTCCTTGTCCAGCGTCAACAATTTTGACATATAATATTTGAAGGGGGCTTAGAACCACAAAAGATGTCCAAGATAGTGTATTTGCAGTTGAATCTTCTCTTCCCTTATTAATTCTTTCATATATTGCATCATTGACCAATGCTATGTTTGTCAATCTCCAATAAATTTTACTACTTATACTTTTCCTTATGTGATGTCATTACTCACCATAAGATTAGCATATGATTTGTTTCATTTGTTTTTCTTTTTCTTTATTTTGATTGCAACAAGAAAGCAGAGAGGCAAAAACTCAAACTAAACTTTATTACATAACTCTCACTCGATTACATAGATAGATAGGCCACGAAACTAACTCACGAAAATAGATCATGATAAACTTTAATTCAACTAAAGCATAGGGAAACTAAAGATCGAACTAAATAGGTAAAGGTGAATAAAAGTGGTGGTGATACGATATAGGGGCACCTCCCCCAAGCTTGGCTCAAGCCAAGGGGAGTGCCCATACCCGTGTACTCAAATATCCTTTGGTGGTGGTGATGAAGAAGGTGGTGTTGTTGAAGAAGCCTTCTTCTTCAACTTATATTTAAGCATAAAGTTTTCCTCACTTAGATCATCATTATCCAACTCAAGCTTTAATATCCTTTTGCACAATGCCGCCTTGCTCTCCTGCAGAAAACGAGATGGGCTAAATTGGACCTTAGGTTTGTATCTTCTAGGGAGGCTTGATTTCTTAAAATCTACATGCATATCTCCGGGTTGAGGTAATGGATCATCCTCTTCCTCAGAGCGATCATCTTTTGTTTCCTTCATGGTAGCATCTTCTTCCTCCTCCGAGGTCCATAGATAGGGGTAAATTTCCCTAAAGATCTTTGGGTCTGGGACATAGGGATCAACATGGCACTCCCCCTCCGAATCTTGAGACGACATATTTTCAGATCTGTTAGGGAAACAACATGAAACAAGAACAGAGGATTTTTTTGCGATGCAGTCGTCAAAACAGTCGGGGGGTATATATAGAGAATTTTTATTCTTGGGAAATGATCATATGGAAGGAAAACGGAGTCGGGAAGGCGTCCGAGGTGGGCACAACCCACCAGGGCGCGCCTAGGGGTGTCTGGCGCGCCCTGGTGTATGTGCTCACCTCGATCACCTTCCGGTTTATTTTTTTATTTCCAAAATTTTCTATTATTCCAAAACTGACAAAAAATATTTTTGCGGATTTTTCGGAGTCCGTTTACTTACCATATCACGTACCTCCTATTTTTTCAGAATTCCGGAGTGTTCCAGAAGGTTTCTTTTATGTGTTCCTCCGGTGTCATGGTTTGGATAACATTGCTTTCAACATTAATAGGCATACCTGAGATATACTCCCTCCGTTCCTTTATATAAGGTGTATTTGTTTTCTGATAAAATTCCACAATGTAAGGTGCATTTCTTCTAATTTCTCAAAATTCCGCCTTTAGCCCTCTAGAAAAAGGAAAGTATCTCTCCCCCGATTGCATGTGTCTCTCCTTGTAAAGAAAAAAAAGGAAAGTATCTCTCTCCTGATTGCGTGTATCTCTTACTTTCCTAGCCTAAATGATTTACTTGCCACTGATCAATGATTTAACCAAGGTTAATTTTGTCCTAACGTGTGTATAATTATGTGCCTTGGTCACCATGCCAAAAATTATACACCTTACATAAAGGAATGGAGGGAGTAATGCTTAATTCTTTGTCCATTGACCACCTTTGGGTTAGTACCTTCGGCGTTATTAATCTTAATAGCTCCAGAACAATAAACCTCTTCGATAATATAAGGTCCTTCCCATTTGGAGAGAAGCTTACCTGCAAAAAAACTTAAACGAGAGTTGAACAATAGAACATAGTCTCCTATTTTGAATTCCCGCTTTTGGATTCTTTTGTCACGCCATATTTTTACTTTTTCTTTGAATAGTTTGGCATTTTCATAGGCTTGGGTTCTCCATTCATCTAATGAGCTAATATCAAATAGCCTCTTCTCACCGGCAAGTTTGAAATCATAGTTGAGTTCTTTAATTGCCCAATATGCTTTATGTTCTAATTCCAGAGGCAAATGACAAGCTTTTCCATATACCATTTTGTATGGAGACATACCCATAGGATTTTTATAAGCTGTTCTATAGGCCCAAAGTGCATCATCTAATTTCTTAGACCCATTCTTACGAGATCTATTGACGGTTTTTTGTAATATTAATTTTATTGCTCTATTGCTAAGTTCTACTTGACCACTAGATTGAGGATGATAGGGTGATGCAATTCTATGGTTAACATCATATTTAGCAAGCATCTTACGGAAAGCACCATGGATAAAACCACCATGGGTCATTAAATATCTAGGGACTCCAAACCTTGGAAAGATAACCTTTTTAAGCATTTTAATGGAGGTGTGGTGAGCAGCACTACTAGTTGGAATAGGTTCTACCCACTTAGTGACATAATCAACAGCAACCAGAATATGAGTGTACCCGTTGGAGGAAGGAAAAGGCCCCATATAATCAAAACCCCAAACGTCAAATGGATCAACAATAAGTGAATAATTCATAGGCATTTCCTGACGCTTATCGATATTACCAATCCTTTGACATTCATCACAAGACAAGACAAACTTACGGGCATCCTTGAAGAGAGTAGGCCAATAAAAACCAGATTGCAATACCTTGTGAGCAGTTCTATCTCCCCATGATGTCCTCCATATGTTTCGGAATGACACTTCCGTAGGATTTGTTCCTATTCATGCTCAGGTACACAACGTCTAATAATACCATCTACTCCTTCTTTATAAAGATGTGGGTTATCCCAAAAGTAATGTCTCAAGTCATAGATTTTTTTTCTCTTTTGTTGGTATGTGAAGCTAGGTGGTATATATTTAGTGACAATGTAGTTAGCATAATCAGCATACCAAGGTGTGTTTTGAGAAACATTTATTGCAGCTAACTGTTCGTCAGGGAAACTATCATCAATAGGTAGTGGGTTATCAAGAAAATTTTCTAACCAAGACAAGTTATCAGCTACGGGGTTCTCATCTCCCTTCCTATCAACAATGTGTAAGTCAAATTCTTGAAGCAAGAGAACCCACCTAATGAGTCTAGGTTTAGCATCTTTCTTTTCCATAAGGTATTTTATAGCAACATGATTAGTGTGAACAATAACTTTGGAATCAACAATATAGAATCTAAATTTATCACAAGCAAACACATCTGCTAAAAATTCCTTTTCAGTGGTGGCATAATTTCGTTGGGCACTGTCTAGAGTTTTGCTAGCATAATGGATAACATTCAATTTCTTATCAACTCTTTGTCCTCGAACAGCACCAACAACATAATCACTAGCGTCACACATAATTTCAAAAGGCAAGTTCCAATCAGGTGGTTGTACGATAGGTGCAGAGGTTAAGGCTTTCTTGAGTGTTTCAAAGGCTTCCACACAATCATCATAAAAAACAAAAGGAATATCCTTTTGCAAAAGATTAGTAAGAGGTCTAGAAATTTTAGAGAAGTCTTTAAGGAACCACCTATAAAAACCAGCATGACCAAGGAAACTTCGAATACCTTTAATATCTTTAGGACATGGCATTTTCTCAATTGCATCAACTTTAGCTTTATCCACCACAATAGCTCGTTCAGATATTTTATGCCCCAAGACAATGGCTTCATTAACCATAAAGTGGCACTTCTCCAAATTTAAGACGAGATTAGTTTGTTCTCATCTCTGCAAAACTCGATCAAGGTTGCTTAAGCAATGATCAAAAGAAGTTCCGTAAATGGAAAAATCATCGATGAAAACCTCCACAATCTTTTCACAAAAATTAGAGAATATAGCAGTCATACATCTTTGAAAGGTAGTAGGTGCATTGCATAAACCAAAAGCCATACATCTATAAGCATAGGTTCCAAAAGGGCAAGTAAAGGTAGTTTTCTCTTGATCGGATTGTAACACAAGTATTTGAGAGAAACCAGAATATCCATTTAGGAAACAAAAGTGTGTGTGCTTAGATAGTCTTTCTAGAATTTGATCAACGAAAGGCAGAGGGTAATGATCTTTCCTAGTAGTTTTATTTAATTTTCTAAAATCAATTACCATTCTATAGCCAGTGACAATTCTTTGTGGAATGAGTTCATTCTTATCATTAGGAACAACGGTAATACCTCCTTTCTTAGGGACACAATGAACGGGATTTACCCATCTACTATCAGCTATGGGTAGATTATACCTGCTTCCAGAAGCTTTAATATTTCCGTTCATACCACTTCCTTCATCTTAGGATTCAAACGCCGTTGGTGATCAACAACGGGTTTAGCATCAGGTTCCATATTAATCTTGTGCTAACATAGAGTGGGACTAATGCCCTTAAGATCATCAAGAGTATATCCAATAGCAGCCCGGTGCTTCCTCAGAACTTTTAATAATCTTTCTTCTTCATGTTCTAAAAGGTTAGCACTAATAATAACAGGATATATCTTTTTCTCGTCAAGAAAAGCATACTTCAAAGTGTCAGGCAATTGTTTCAGTTCAAACACAGGATCACCTTTAGGTGGAGGAGGACCTCCAAGAGTTTCAATAGGCAAATTGGGTTTCAGGAGAGGTTGTGGTTCAAAGAAAATTTGATCTATTTTGTTTCTTTCACGCAAGTGCATATCATTTTCATGGTCATGCAAATATTGTTCTAACGGATCAGTGGGAGGCACAGCAATAGAAGCGAGACCAATTATTTCATCCTTACTAGCTAACGCTTTATCACGGGGTTGTCTACTAAACTTGGAAAAATTAAACTCGTGAGACACATTACTAAAACTGACACCGACAGTTTGTTTTTCACAATCTATCTTAGCATTGACGGTGCTCAAGAAAGGTCTACCAAAGATAATGCGACAAAAGTCATCTTGTGGGGAACCAAGGACTAGAAAATCAGTAGGGTGTTTTACTTCCCCACACAAGACTTCAACATCTCTAACAATCCCAAGTGGTGTGATAGTGTCTCTATTAGCAAGTTTAATAGTAACATCAATGTCTTCCATATCAGCAGGTGCTATTTCATCCATAATTTCTTGGTATAGAGTAAAAGGGATAGCACTCACACTAGCACCCAAATCACATAAACCATGATAGCAATGATCTCCTATTTTGACTGAGACAACAGGCGTGCCTTCTATGGGTCTATGTTTATCTTTTTCATCGGGTTTAGCAATTCTAGCAGCTTCATCACAGAAGTAGATAACATGCCCATCAATATTTTCTACCAAGAGATCTTTAATTATAGCTATACTTGGTTCTACTTTAATTTGTTCAGGGGGTTTAGGTGCTCTTATATTACTCTTACAAACCACAGTTGATACCTTAGCATGTTCCTTTATCCTAACAGGTAAAGGTGGCTTTTCAATATAAGTGGTAGGCACAACTGGTTCAACATTGTAAAAGATGGTTTCTTCTTTAGCTATGACTGGTTCTTTAATTTATTCTTTAATAGGGTGATGATATTTAAACCACTTCTCCTTAGGAAGGTCAAAGTGAGTAGCAAATGCTTTTAAGAAAGAGGCTAGTATCTCAGAGTCAAGTCCATATTTAGTGCTAAACTTATGAAAAGTATCGGTATTCATAAAAGATTTAACACAATCAAATTCAAGCTTTATACCTGACTCATTACCTTCATCGATTTCCCAATCATTAGAGTTGCGTTTAATTCTTTCTAAGAGATCCCACTTAAATTCAATAGTCTTCTTCATATAAGAACCAGCACAAGAAGTATCGAGCATGGATTGATCATTATGAAAAAGCCGAGCATAAAAATTCTGAATGATAACTTCTCTCGGAATGTCATGATTGGGGCATGAATATAACATTGACTTAAGCCTCACCCAAGCTAGAGCGATTCTTTCTCCCTCACGAGGCCAAAAATTATATATATAATTCCGATCACGATGAACTAGATGCATGGGATAAAACTTTTGATGGAATTCCAATTGCAAACGATTCCAGTTCCACGATCCAAGATCATCACATAGCCTATACCATGTCAATTCTTTTCCCTTCAAAGATAAAGGGAAAATCTTCTTATTAACTTCATCTCCGGGTAAACCTGCAAGCGTAAATAATCCACAAATTTCGTTCACATATAAGAGGTGCATATGAGGATGTTCAGTTCCATCTCCTGCATAAGGTTTAGCAAGCAGTTGTTCTAACATACCCGAAGGAATTTCATAGCCAATATTTTCAGTAGGTGTTGTAAGTTGTGGGGCAACTAATTGTGGTTCCGGTCTAGGTGAAGATACCCCGAACAAACCCATCAAAGGATTGTTTTCCATAGTAGCAAGTAGCAATAAATTTCAGCATGTAGTATAAGTTTTAACTTACCAAGAGCGCTTCACTCCCCGGCAACGGTGCCAGAAAAGAGTCTTGATGACCCACAATTATAGGGGATCAATCGTAGTCCTTTTGATAAGTAAGAGTGTCGAACCCAATGAGGAGTAGAGGAGCCGAGCTCGTTACCGTCGCCAGAGGAGCTCTGGCACCCTCTCGCCCACTCTACCCTCCATCATCTCGCGCTGGGAACATGGCGCACTGAGTGCCCCCACCACCTCCCCTGTGCAGAGACCTAGTCGAGCCTCGGCGTGATGTGCCCCCGCGCAACCAGCCCCGCGTCCTCCTCTTGCTCCTCCAAGGCACTGCGGCGGAGCTTGAGCTAGGACGCGGCTACGAACATGATGTGCCCGAGGGGGCCCACCGCTCATTCTGTGCCTACCACAATGTGCGCACCCACAATACCGAAGACTGCCGGCACTACTAGGGAAAAGCCTATAGGTAGAATTTTACTAATAGCACCTATTAAGAGCCAAGTGCTACTACTAAGTACCAGTAGCATTTACAAAAATAGGCGCTACTGGTACAACTTAGTAGTAGCGCTTGGTGAGCCTAAACACGCTACTGCTAAGTGGGGCAAAGGGTACCCTAGGTCCGGCATAAATTTGCAGCACTCCCATAAAAACAAGCGCTATAGCTAATACCATATCTGTGGCGCATTTCCTTGGAGAAGCGCTACAGATATGTTTCTATGGGTAAGCTGGTGGGCCCCAAGTTGCAGCAGCGCATGTCTACAAAAAGCGCTACTGCTAGTTGCACTAGCCATAGCGCGTTACTTGCAAAACGCGCTACTGCTAATTTCCTACGGTTAAGCTGGTGGGCCCCAAGTAGCAGTAGCGCGTGGTAAGAAACAACGCTACGGCTAGTGTATCTAGTAGTAGCGTGTTATCCTAACTAGCGCTACTCCTATGGTCGCCAGCCACAAAATATCTGCCACCTTTTCCCCACCTCCTCTTCTTCTCCCTTCCTTCTTCCCCACCTCCTCTTCTTCTTCCTTCAATGCTCCCCCGCCTCCCTCTATCTTCTTTGTCCCTCCATTAATGCCCTCCCTCCCCTCTCTCTTTCTTTGCCCTCCACCACCACCTCCATTAGTTAATTACCTACCCCCTCTCTTTAATATTTTAGCCCTACACTAGCTAGCTTGTTCTTTCTCTCTTCCTAGTTACCTCACTATCTAGTTCTACTAGCTAATTAAGAAAGAGACTTGAATATATATCTTCGTACCGGGTTTCATCTCTCTCGACATAGGTGAGGAAAAAGAAGAGATAACGCGTGTAATAATGCGAAATAGTGTATGTGTTTGTGTGCGCACGCGATAGGACCTTGCTATGTGATTGTGTGTGTGGCATGTGTGAGTTGCCTATATTGTGTATTTGTTGAAATGTGTGTGACATGAGTTGCCTATGTTTTGCTGAAATGTCGATTCATTTCCATTTCGGCGAATTTCGGGAAAACTCAACATGTCCGATGTTTAGGGAAGGTCATGTCAAATTTTTATATGAATTTGTTGCATGCATGTACGTGGTTATAATTATGGGGCATCGCAGGCACTCATGAAAGTCAATGGAAGGAAGGTGGAAAGATACTGGCAAACAGCGGTGGACGACATCTATGAAAACAAATGGAAGGAGGTTTTATGTCTGTGTCGTAGATGCAAAGGAAGAGTATGGCTAGACCCCTTTAAGGCTGGCAATTTCAAGGCGCACCTGCTCATGCATGGTTTCATGGATAGCCATACTCGATGGATAAGTGAAGACGATGATGATGAGGACGTCGACGGGGCAGGCAATAACGACATGCGCCGAGACGAAGAGATGATAAAAAATGGGCCCGAAGAAGAGGGCGTCGAAAATGGCATCGTACATGGCACAGAAGAGGCCGGACCTGGCGTAGAAGAGGCCGGACATGACGAAGAAGACACGGACACCCCACAGTCTTCGTCCGTACTAAGTTCAGCCATGCGGGACCCGCATGTTCAAGAACAGCTTCGCAAGAGGACGACTAGCGACAGAGCTGCTTCTGGAGAGGAGGCCAAGTTGGCGCAACTGCAGCTATAATCGAAGACTCCATTGTATGATGGTTGCGATCCCGAGGTGACCCGCTTGAGTTTCACACTAGAACTACTCAAGAAGGCAAAAAACAAATGGACAAATGCAAACCTGGATGACCTTTTGAATATCAAAAGAAGGTTCTTCACGCGGGAAGCCTATGTCCCACTAGTGTCGAGGAGGCCAAAAAAATTGTGTGCCCTCTTGATCTGCCACACATTAGATACCACGCATGCATCAACGGTTGCATCATATATCAGAACGAGCATGCGGAAAAAACCATCTGCCCAAAGTGCAATGCTTCACGATATAAGAAGGCCGGAAAGAAAGCTCCACAAAAGTGGTATGGTACTATCCCATCACTCCCTGTCTGCAGCGGTATTTCGTAGATCCTAAGGAAGCAAAGCTCATGCGATGGCACGCGGATAGGGTGAAGCCAAACGATGGAGATGATCCAAAGCTGAGACACATCGCAGATGCTAGTCAGTGGAGAGCATTAAACGCTTAATATAAACATTTTGCAGATGATCCAAGGAACAACGTGCTTGGTCCTAGTACTGATGGAATGAATCTGTTTGGCAAGTAGAACACCAACCATAGCACATGTCCCTTGTTTGTATGGATGTACAACCTCCTCCCTAGAAGTGCATGAAAATAAAATACATACACATGATTATGCTTATTCAAGGGCCAAAACAACCAGGAAATGGTATTAATCTATTTCTCGGGTTACTGAAAGAGGAGCTTGACACGTTATGGACAATGCCGGCCAAGACATGGGACACCAGCACATGAGAGTATTTCGACATGAGAGCTGCATTGATCACGACGGTGGACGACTATCTCGATTACAGTTATGTCGCGGGCCAGGTGTGCCACGGATATTGCGGATGCACCAGGTGCATGGATGATACAACGTCTCATCAGCTATCGAAAAATGGTGGGTCTTCAAAAATCGTGTACATGGAGCATCAAAGATGGCTCGAGAAGGATGACCCGTGGAGAAAGCGTGGAGATCTATTCAATGGTAAGGCAGAGCATCGAGGACCTCCATGTAAGCGGAGCGGCGTCAAAATTGATGAGTTGTTGAAGAACTGGGAAGAGTGCCCCTCATCGAGAAAGACGAATAAAAAGGCGCCGGAGCCACTGCTGAACGTATGGAAAACGAGGTCTGTTTCTTGGGACTTGAAGTACTGGTCCAAACTATACACGCCTCATAGCCTTGATCAAATACATATCACGAAGAATATCCTCGAGAGTTTGCTTGGAACATTGATGAACATGTCGGAGGACCAAGGATAGGCTGAAGGCAAGAAAAGACTTTGAATTGTTCGATATCAGGAAAGACCTCCACATGCCCTGTAAAAAGTCGTCTGAGGAGACGGAGATGGAGACGAAGACGGAAGATAGGGGCAAAAAAGAAAAAAACAAGGGAGAAGAGTATTGGCCACCTCTTGCTTCACCTTAGATCCGAAGCAAGAATCAATTCTTCAAGTGACTTGATGGAATCAAAGTTAGTTCCGGATACTGTGGAAAGATAAGCACATATCTGGACACAAAAAAAAAAGGTTGAGCGGGATGAAGTCTCACGGCTGTCATGTGATGATGACACAGTTACTCCTGGTTGCACTTAGAGGGATTTTGTTGGCATTCTGGGAACGGGGTACCCAGACCTGCCTGCCCGCGGCCCAGGGCGTGGCCCACTTCGACAACCCGGTGCGGCCCGGCGCGGGATTGCCCAGGACAAGGCCCTCGCGAGAGTCCCGCCCTCGCGAGGAGGACGACACCAAGACCCCCGGAAGGAGGAGGCCTCTCCAGGCTCCCTCCAGAGGGGCAGAGATCTCCATGCAGCGCTCGGCCTCGAGAGGCTGAGGTGACGCCAGCCGGGCCAGGCAGGTGCCAGCGGGCATAGAAGAAGCAGTTTCCTCTTTGGTGCAAAGGAGGCAAGGACGTACGCGGGTTCCCAAATCATCCCCCCAAAGGTTTCCATTCCAGCGCAACAAGACCAAGACCACGAGCCCCGCAGGACGGACGTCATCATCGAGCCCACCTCCGCATCACTACCAGCTACTTTGCAGGCCAAGACCATCTTTCGTCAGGATAAGGTGTACTCCTTATCCCCCGTCGAATTTGGCCGTTGTGGGATCCCTTCCCACCAGTGAGGGAGGAGGACCCGGGCCATTATAAATAGGGACTAGATTGCGCCGTAGAAAGGGACAGACCCGAAACCATCCGAGCGCCCTCGCGAGGTTGCTCACCACTATACCAGTTCATCCACAAACCTCCTCATGAGGCAATCCACCAAAGGCATGAGTAGGGTTTTACGCTTCGCAGCGGCCCGAACCTGGGTAAATCCGCGGGTTAGTCTCCTTCCCCGCGATTGAGTGAGTTCGATTTGGCTAGGCTTTGGAGCTGTGAGCTTGAGGCTGAAGCTGGTGGGGATCTTCGCACACGCATGTCGTCGTTTTCTCACGGGGGGTACCGCGGGATGACAGATGCCATGGAGTGGCTTAAGAGGTGAGAGCAAGGCTGCAGTGGAGATCCGGGATGGGTATGCGAATAGCACGCGGTGGTTTACCCAGGTTCGGGGCTCTCCGGAGAGATAATACCCCTACTCCTGCATATCTGTATATATGTGGTATATCTGGTACATGGTTGCTCCTGGAGCTGTGTCTGAGGAGGAAGAGGGAGCTGTGAGTTCCTTACCTTGGCCTCGTATGTACGCATGCGTGAGCATGAGTAAGAGGGAGAGGATGAGAGGAGGCCTCCCGTGTCTGTGTGTCTGGCTACCTCTTGGAGGCTCCCCTGGTGCCTCTTGTATAGGGAGGCCCAGGGGACAAGGGATGGCCCACCGGCCAACTATGTACTATTGGAGATGACAAGTGATGCAGGCTACAGTGCGCCACTATTGGAGCGTAGTGAAGTGACGCGTGGGGCACTATTCGCCAATAGTACCTGACTGTAGCGGGGTGGCAGGTTCTGCAGTCCGTCAGCTACAGTGTCGTCAGCTCGTGTCCGACGGGACGCCTGGAGCTAACTTCGTCGGGCCGCGGTCGGCCAGGAGGAGCCGGCCAGGAGGAGCCGGCCGGGCAGAGCCAGCCGGGAGGAGCCGGCTGGGAGGAGCTAGCCGGGCGGAGCCGGCCAGGAGGAGCCAGCCGGGAGGAGCCAGCCGGGCGGAGCCGGCCGGGAGGAGCCAGCCGGGCGGAGCCAGCCGGGAGGAGCCAGCCGGGAGGAGCCCGCCGGGCGGAGCCAGCCGGGAGGAGCCGGCCAGGAGGAGCCAGCCGGGAGGAGCCCGCCAGGCGGAGCCAGCCGGGCGGAGCCAGCCGGGAGGAGCCAGCCGGGAGGAGCCGGCCAGGAGGAGCCGGCCGGGCGGAGCCAGCCGGGAGGAGCCAGCCAGGAGGAGCGAGCTGGGCGGAGCCAGCCGGGAGGAGCCAGCCGGGAGGAGCCAACCGGGCCGCAGTTTTGTCTTCTGTCTTCACTTCTTCGTTTGTCTCGTTGATTCGCGGGGCTTGGCATACCGGGGGGTGGCTCCCCCGATGTTTTAAAATGTTGAGTCGTCTCCTTGAGCCTACCCGGGGGTAATCCCCCCGACAGTAGCCTCCGAGCCTCTGGGCAACTTGGAGAGTCGGGCGGAGGGTTTTTGCCGTTGGAGCTGTTGTTGCGGAAGTTGTTGATGACGGTCGATTGCGGGTCGGGGACGACGCGGCTAGCTTCAGCAGGGGCGCGCCAGCGCACCCGCTGGGTGTAGCCTCCGAGCCTCCGGGCGACTCGAAGATTCGGGCGGAGGGTCTTTGCTATTGCTGAAGCGGACGGTGGCGTCGAGGTTGTCGGGCGAGGACGCGGGGTCCGCCAACTGATGGGCGCGAGGCCCCGCCGAGGGCGGATGCGGGGTCCGCCGGCTGAAGCGCGCGGGGGCCCTGCCGGGCGTGGACGTGGAGTCCTCCGGCTCGCTGTTTCCAGCGGGGGCGCGCCAGCGCACCCGCTGGGTGTAGCCTCCGAGCCTCTGGGTGACTCGAAGAGTCGGGCGGAGGGTCTTTGCTGTTGCTGAAGCATATAGTGGTGTCGAGGACGTCGAGCGCGGACGCGGGGTCCACCAATTGTTGGGCGCGGAGCCTAGCCGGGGGCAGACGCGGGGTCCGCCGGCTGTCGAGCGCGAGGCTTTGCCGGGCGCGGATGCGGGGTCCGCCGGTTGATGGGCGCGGAGCCTTGCCGAGGGCGGACGCGGGGTCCGCCAGCTGGCTGTATCCAGCGGGGGCGCGCCAGCGCACCCGCTGGGTGTAGCCTGTGAGCCTCCGAGCGACTTGAAGAGTCGGGCGGAGGGTCTTTGCTATTGCTGAAGCGGATAGCGGCGTCGAGGACGTCGAGCGCGGACGCGGTGTCCACCAATTGATGGGCGCGGAGCCCAGCCGGGGGCGGACGCGGGGTCCGCCTGCTGTCGAGCGCGAGGCGTTGCCGGGCGCGGACGCGGGGTCTACCAATTCATGGGCGCGGAGCCCAGCCGGGGGTGGACGCGGGGTCCGCTGGCTGTCGAGCGCGAGGCGTTGCCGGGCGCGGACGCGGGGTCCGCCGGCTGGTGGGGGCGGAGCCCTGCCGAGGGCGGACGCTGGGTCCACCGGCAGTAGAGCGCGAGGCGCTGCCGGGCGCGGACGCGGGGTCCCCCGGCTGGTGGGGGCGGAGCCCGGCCGAGGGCGGACGCGGGGTCCGCCGGCTGTAGAGCGTGAGGCGCTGCCGGGAGTAGCCTCCGAGCCTCCGAGCGAGGAGGTTCCTCATGGGAGCGATCGTGCAGAAGAGAAGGTTTAGTCGGCGCAGATATATCAAATATTTAATTTTGGTAGTGCAAGTTTATGCAGAGGGTGCCGACTCGGTTTCGTCCGAGCCCCCTTCAATCTTTTTCGTGTGCTCTCCGCTCTTTGGCTTTTGCTCTTGCCAGCCGGACAGCCGGGAGCCGGTCTGTGGCTGAGGCGAAGAGTGGGCCGCGGAGTGGAGCGTACAGTACTCGGATTCTGGAAGTAGACTCGACCGAGCAGATACTCATAAATGAACGACCAGATCACCCAAGCCGTTTTCTACTCAGACGCTTTTCACGTGTGGCGACCTCCAGCTTGTGCTCTCGCTAGCCGGACAGTCGCGGTGCGATCTGAAACTGAGACAAAGAGTGGGCCTTTGGTACCATACACGCTACTAAGCCGTCTCATGGGAACGAACGCATCGGGCCAAGCGGCCAGCCCCGGGCCGAGACTAGCTGGCGCCGGGGTGAACAGTAAGGCGGCAGTATAAATGCGGAGATGGCCCCCGAGGGTCGCTCGGGGTTATTCGTTTTGTGTGTACGGTTCAGGGATATGCGGGTGGAGATCTCACATTGCTTTTGGGTGCCGGCGAGGCGGTTTTGTTGATGTCGGTCAGCGCGGCTTGTACCCGACGTGGTCCGGCTGATGCGCGCGAGGCGCTGCCGAGTGTGGACTTGGAGTCCGCCGGCTGATGCGCGCGAGGCGCTGCCGGGTGCGGACTTGGAGTCCGCCGGCTGATGTGCGCGAGGCGCTGCCGGGGGCGGACGCCGGGTCTGCCGGCTGATGGGCGCGAGACGCTGCCGTGCGCGGACGCGAAGTCCGCCGGCTGATGGGCGCGAGGCCCTGCCGTGCGCGGACGCGGAGTCCGCCGGCTGATGGGCGCGAGGCCCTGCCCGGAGTGGCCTTCGTGCCTCCGAGCGAGGAGGTTCATTGATCTTCACGTAGGCGAGGCGGGTGTTGTTGAAGATAGTCGGCGCGGCTTGCAGACGTTGTGGTTTTTTACCAACGGGCGTGCCGGGCGCACCCGCTGGGTGTAGCCTCCGGGTCGGTTGATGGAGGTGCCGGCCGGTACCGAAGTGTACTAGCAGCGGAGTCAACTCTCCAGTCGGCCCGATGTCGAAGTAGGCGGGCAGGCCAGCCGGGAAGCCGGACAGACGGCGACGCGGGCGGGCGCACCAGCTGACCGAGCGGCAACGCGGGCGGGTGCCAACTGGCCAAGCGGCGGTGCGGGCCAGCCGACCGAGGACGCGGGTTCGAGCCTCCGGGTGGACCCGCTGCCGTGGGCGGACGGACGCTCAGTCCCTTTTTTTTTTGGCAGCCGGCCGTCCCACGTTTTTCTCTAGCCGGCCGCCGTACTTTTCTTCCCCGACCGGCAGCCGAGCGCGCAGGGCGCAGCCCGGGTGGGCGGGACGCGGCAACGGCCGGCCACAGCGGCGAGCCGGCGGCGGGGCGCGGCGACAGGGGGCAGGGCAAGGAGGCCCGCGGCGGCGAGGAGGGGAGGGGGGCCAGGCGCGGGCGGAGCCGGCGGCCCGTGCAGCGGCCGGCCGCGCGCCGCAGGCGCGGGGCGGAGCCGGCAGGCGGCGAGCCGGCCGCGAGACGCGCGAGCGGTCGGGGCGTGAGGATGCGGAGGCGGAAGCGGGGGCGACCCGGCACGGGGAGCAGCCGGCGACAGGCCGAGGCAGGAGGAGCAGACGACGCGGACCGGAGGCCGCGGGGAGAGGGCGGCGAGGCCCAGTCGGCCGCAGGTGTCCGCGCGGGACGACGGAGCCGGTGCGGGGTGGAGGCCCTGGGCGGAGGCGGGCGCCAGGGCGCGAGGAGGCGGAGGAGCAGAGCCGGCGCGACTGGCGTGCGGGTTGCGTGGGCGGGCGACGCAGCGGCGCGACCGGTGGAGGAGGGAGGCGGCCGGCCCGCGCGGAGTTGGTGGAGCGGCGGCCCGTAGGAACGTGGTCGCGCGGACGACGGGGGCGCAGGAGTGGGCGGAGCCGGCCCAACCACCGGGTACGCGCGGACCGGCGCAGGCGAGCGAGCCAGCGTGCATGGAACGGAGCCGGTCAGGCCAGCAGGTGGCTGGGCCGGACGCGGCACGCGCGACGGCGGCGGGATGGCTCGCGCACCCGCAGGACGCGGAGCGTGGGAGGACGAGCACGAGGCGGAGCTCACGCCAGGTTATGCGAGGCGGGGGAGGAGCGGCGCTGTGCTGACGCGGAGGAGCGGCTGGGCGAGCCGGCGCCAGGTGCGCGGACGACGGGCGCGGAAGTGGTCAGGCGCGGCCGGACGCCGCGCGCTTGGTGGAGCGACCACGGCCGGCCGGGGCGCGCAGAGGCGTGGCAACGCGGGAGGCCAGGGCGCGACGCTGCGGAGGAGGCAGGGGAGCACGGAGGCGGTCGAGCGACGGGATGGAGTTGGAGAAAGGGTCGGCCTGCGCCCCTCCTTGGGGACGGGGGCATTTTTTGTGTGTGTTCTTGAGCGAGAGGATCAAGAACGGGGCGTCCGCGAGCCTGCTCGAGCGGCGGCCGCCGCAGCCGCTGGGTTGCGGCCACCGCCGGCGCAAGCACGACAGCAAGGAGCGGCACCAGTGTGAGGAAGTCGCGGAGCCCGCCCGGAGGACGGACGACGCGGCGGGGCACGGCGGCGCCCCGGACGCGGTCGGAGAAGCAGCTGGACGCCGGCGTGTGGAGGAGGACGGAGCGGCGGCCGCTCCACAGCGCACGGATGCGGGCGGAGCAGCAGTCGCTACGCGCGGACGCGGACGACGGGACGCCGCGGGCGCACGGCCGGAGCGGCCGCGGGGACGAGCGGACGATCGCGCCAGAGTGAGACGCAGAGCGGGGGCGCACGGGAGGACCGGACGACGGCGACGTCGGCGTGGTGGTGATGGCGACGAAGAGGTTCCCGCCCGGACCGCAGTTCCAGCAGCAGCTGGCCCCACGGTGGGCGCCAACTGTCATCGTTTTCTCACGGGGGGTACCGCGGGACGGCAGATGCCATGGGGTGGCTTAAGAGGTGAGAGCAAGGCTGCAGTGGAGATCCGGGACGGGTATGCGAATAGCACGCGGTGGTTTACCCAGGTTCGGGGCTCTCCGGAGAGATAATACCCCTACTCCTGCATATCTGTATATATGTGGTATATCTGGTACATGGTTGCTCCTGGAGCTGTGTCTGAGGAGGAAGAGGGAGCTGTGAGCTCCTTACCTTGGCCTCATATGTACGCATGCGTGAGCGTGAGTGAGAGGGAGAGGATGAGAGGAGGCCTCCCGTGTCTATGTGTCTGGCTGCCTCTTGGAGGCTCCCCTGGTGCCTCTTTTATAGGGAGGCCCAGGGGACAAGGGGTGGCCCACCGGCCAACTATCTACTATTGGAGATGACAAGTGATGCAGGCTAGAGTGCGCCACTATTGGAGCGCAGTGAAGTGACGCGCGACGGGTGCACAGCGGGGCATTATTCGCCAATAGTGCCCGACTGTAGCGGGGTGGCAGGTTCTGCAGTCCGTCAGCTCGTGTCCGACGGGACGCCTGGTGCTGACTTCGTTGGGCCGCAGCCGGCCAGGAGGAGCCGGCCGGGCGGAGCCAGCCGGGAGGAGCCGGCCAGGAGGAGCCGTCCGGGAGGAGCCGGCCGGGCGGAGCCGGCCAGGAGGAGCCGGCCGGGAGGAGCCGGCCGGGAGGAGCCCGCCGGGCGGAGCCGGCCGGGAGGAGCCAGTCGGGCGTAGCCGGCCGGGAGGAGCCAGCCGGGAGGAGCCAGCCGGGCGGAGCCAGCCGGGAGGAGCCGGCCAGGAGGAGCCAGCTGGGCGGAGCCGGCCCGGAGGAGCCATCCGGGAGGAACCCGCCGGGCGGAGCCAGCCGGGAGGAGCCAGCCGGGCGGAGCCAGCCGGGAGGAGCCGGCCAGGAGGAGCCAGCCGGGCGGAGCCAGCCGGGAGGAGCCAGCCAGGAGGAGCGAGCCGGGCGGAGCCAGCTGGGAAGAGCTAGCCGGGAGGAGCCAGCCCGGAGGAGCCAGCCGGGCCGCAGTTTTTTCTTCTGTCTACACTTCTTCGTTTGTCTCATTGATTCGCGGGGCTTGGCATACCGGGGGTGGCTCCCCCGATGTTTTAAAATGTTGAGTCGTCTCCTTGAGCCTACCCGGGGGTAATCCCCCCGACAAAGATCCCCCTTTTACTGCGCCGCAGGTCTCGCCACTTCCCGAAGCAATTGTGTCGTTATGCGCGCATGGGATAACCCAGGGGATTGATCATATCCCGTAAGAAACGGACACGATCTACAAATTGATAAGACGTGCCAATGGAGAAACGGCCTCGAGCCGCGAGTCGAGTTTCTGTAGCCGGCCCAGCGGTCGTGATAGGCCACGACCCTTCGTCAGAAAGGTTGTCCGAAAATACTATTCACACCTTGACGTTTGGCCTTCGAGGTTGGGCGTCTTATGGTGTCCAGATAACAACATGTTCGGATAACTACACGTCATTGGCGGCCGGACTAGAGCCAGCCGATCATAAAGGGGGAAAAGAACTCACCCCGCAAGCTGGAGACTCTGATCACGCGAAGCTGCTAGTGTCATGACCCCTAGCATTGAGGGATAGTTCGGGGGCTACTGAGGGACTCCTGGACTGAGGGGTCCTCAGGCCGCCGGCCTATCTCTCATATGTCAGCTTGGTGTGCCGCTCTCTAATTATCACAAGGAGGACCGGGCTATGTGACGACCCCGTATTCTAGAAGGAAACCTCCGAAGACGCGGCATGCACTACAAGTCAAGATGAGGGGATGAGCGTCTTTACTTCCGGCTGGAGATTTCTCATGTGTAAACCCTAGGTACCCCCGGTGTCTATATAAACCGAGGGGTTTAGATCGTAGAGGGCAGACAAGCTCATCTAGGGTTTTGGCTACTTGATCTCGAGGTAGATCGACTCTATTATCTTCATACACATTAATACAACCAAGCAGGACGTAGGGTTTTATCTCCATAGGAGGGCCCGAACCTGGGTAAAACATCGTCTCCTTCATCCCTTGTTACCCATCAATCCTAAACTCACAGCTCGGGACCCCCTACCCGAGATCCGCCGGTTTTGACTCCGACACCGGGTCCCGCGGCCGTTCAACGACATGGCGACAGTGCCGGTGCAGGGACCTGGGGTCACGCGTGCGGCTGAAAGCAGCGGACGCGAGTGCCTGCGCGGGGCGGAGCAGTCGGTGCCGGATTGGAGTCGGAGGGAGCCGGAGCAAAAGGCCACCCGCCACGACGATGGTGGCTGAGGATGTGGGTGCGCACAGCAGCAGCACCCAGAGGGACTCCAGCACTGCCACGGTGGTGGCCACGGCGTGTGGCGGATCTTGGCTTGGGAGGAGAGGGCCAACCGCGAGCCCCTCCGGATCTGCTCTGCGCGGTTGCGTGAAACCACAAGGAGCCTGAAACGTGGCAGGGCGATGGTGTCGGCAACGGATGAGGGCACCATGGACGAGGCGGAGCCCAACTCGCACCTGATTTTTTAGTGAGGGAGAGGACGAGCGCGCACGAGCCTACACGAGCGGCGGCCGCCGCAGCTGTCGGGACGCGGCCGGCGCTGACGCGAGCGCGGCAGCCAGGAGCAGCGCTAGCGTGAGGAGGATGCAGCGGCGGCCCGTCGTGGCCGCGAGTCGTCGGCAGTGGTGCGCGCGGGGTTGGTGAAGCAATTGGCGAGGCGAGCGCGTCGAGGACGGACACGAGCAAAGGGACGCGGGAGCAGTGATGAGCCGCCGGTGTCGCGGTAGTGGTGACGAAGAGGGTCGACCGCGGACCATGGTTCCAGCAGCAGCTCGCCCCACTGTTGGCGCCAACTGTCGTCGTTTTCTCACAGGTGGTGTGCCGGCACGGCAGATGCCATGGGATGGCTTAAAGAGGTGAGAGCATGGCTGCATTCGAGATCCGGAACGGGATAGGGCAACGACACGCGGTGGTTTACCCAGGTTCGGGGCTCTCCGGAGAGTTGCTCCTGGAGTTGTATCTGAGGAGGAAGAGGGAGCTAGATATCCTCTTTACCTTGCATCGTGTGTGTGAGAATGAGAGTGTGACGAGGCTAGGCCATCCCGTGAGTCTCCATGGATGAGAGTGAGTGGGCATGGTGCCTCTTATATAGGCATGACTAGGTAGCTTGGGATGTAAGCTACAATGGGTAGCTTACATGCCAAGCTGGGCGTAGCTTGGGATGTAAGCTACAGTGGGTAGCTTACATGCCAAGTTATGTGTAGCTTGTGAGCTAGGCTATGCTTGTCCACTACGGGTCTTCATGTCGTGTCCGACGGGACGCTGCGGTCAACTTCGCTTGGCTGTAGCCGGCAAGGCCCCAGCCGGCCAGGCTCCAGCCGGCCGGGTGTAGCCAGCAGCTTGGAGCCCGCCAGGAGTAGCCAGCAGCCGGCAAGGCTCTAGCCGGACGGCCTCCAGCCAGCCAGAGGTAGCCGGCAGCCCACAGCCAGCCAGGAGTAGCCAGCAGCCGGCAAGGCTCCAGCCGGCCGGTGTGTTGCCAGCAGCCTGCAGCCGGCCAGGAGTAGCCAGCAGCCTGCAGCCGGCCAGGAGTAGCCAGAAGCCTGCAGCCGGCATGGCTCCAGTCAGCCGGTGTGTTGCCAGCAGCCTGCAGCCGGCCAAGAGTAGCCAGCAGCCTGCAGCCGGCCAGGAGTAGCGAGCATCCAACAAGGGTTCATCCGGCTAGGCCCTAGCCTGCCGGGCATAGCCAGCAGCCGTCAAGGCTCCAACCGGCCGGGTGTAGCCAGCAGCCTGCAGCCGGCCAGGAGTAGACAGCAGCCTGCAGCCGGCCAGGAGTAGCCCACAACCGGCAAGGCTTCAACCGGCCGGGTCGCAGCTTATCTTCTGTTTACACTTCTTCGATTGTCTTGTTGATTCGTGGAGTTTGGAGTACCGGGGTGACTCCCCCGATGTTTTAAAATGTCGAGTCGTCTCCTTGAGCCTACCCGAGGGTCATCCCCCCGACACCATGCCACCAGAATCTTGCTTTGAGGTCTTGGTACGTCTTGGTTCCTCCAGGGTGGATGGAATACAGAGTGTCATGAGATTCTTTCAAGATCAAGTTCTTGAGCCCAACGTTGTTGGGTACGCAAATGTGATTCCCAAACCATATAACTCCTTGTTCATCCACTGAGAATCCTGGGGTCTTGCCTGCCTTGATCTTCTATTGATGCCTTCAATACTCAAGTATCCCTTCTGATCTTTCTTAATATCATCCATCAAGGTAGGCCTTGCTTCGAGGTTGGCCAAGAATCCAGGTGCAACTAGTTCCAAGTCAATACTTTCAAGTTCCTCATACAAGGCGAGTAGCCTTTCCTTAATCATAGCATTCAAGGAACAAGCCTTTCTGCTTAAGGAGTCTGCTATTAGCCTTTCTAGGGTGGTATTGAACACTGAGGTCGTAATCCTTGATCAACTCCAACCATCTTCGTTGCCTCAAGTTCAACTTCCTTTCAGTGAAAATATACTTCAAACACTTATGGTTTGTGTCTATCTTACATCGCTTTCTCAGGAGGTAATGTCGCCATGTCTTCAAGGCATGAACCACTGATGCTAACTCAAGATCATGAGTAGCGTAGTTCTCTTCATGAGGACGTAGCTGTCTGGATAGATATGCCACGACTCTGCCTCTTGCATCAGAACACCTCCAAGCCCGGTTCTCGATGAATCACAATATATCACAAACTCCTTTTGAATATCGGGGGTGGCTAAAACTGGGGCTCTTGTCAATCTCTTCTTAAGCTCTAGGAAGCTTTCTTTGCACTTCGGTGTCCATTCGAACTTCTTGTCCTACTTCAAGTGCTGAGTCCTGGGTCGAGCAATGCTTGAGAACCCTTCGACGAACTTGCGGTAACACCCCGTGAGTCCGAGAAATCTTCTGACTTCCTTCACATTGTTGGGGATTGCCATTCAGTCTCGGCTTCGATCTTGGCAGGATCCACTGAAAACCCTTCGGTAGTCAGCACATGACCCCAAGGAGAGGCACTAGGGCGAATAAATCCTTTTCTGAGCTGCTCTGCCAATTGCTTCTTCAATTCGGCCAACTCTTCAGATCCCATTCTATAGGGCTTCTTATAGATGGTTCCTGCTTCGGGCATTAGCTCAATGATGAACTCAATGTCATGGTCAGGAGGCATTCCGGGCAGCTCATCAGGAAGACATCAGGGTATTCACATACCACTGACACTTGATCCAACTCAACTCCTGAAAGGCAATTCGCTTGTGGAGCTTGAGAGGAGGAAGGGTTGGGGACATACTTGACTTCAACTCCTTGGCTATTGGTCATGATAACAGTTTGCTTGGCACAGTCTAGCAAGCCTTGGTGCTTGGTTAACCAGTTCATGCCAAGGCTCACATCCAAGCCTTGCGAATCCAAAACTATGAGGTCTGCTAGGAATTCTACTACATTGATGACAATCCCAACTCCCTTACATCCTATCTTGGTCCTCATGACCGATCCCGGGGTCTGTACCAACATATAACTACCCAGGGGTGTAGGCTTCATACCACTCTCTAGTGTAATTCTTTGGGTAACAAAAGAATGTGAAGCTCCACAATCAAGCAGTGCGGTTGCTGAGCTTGAGTTGATGAGGAACGTACCCAGTATGACGTCCGGGTCTTCCTGGGCTTCCTCAAAGGTGATGTGATTCACACGACCTTTGCCATTGTTGGGTTGGTTGCGGGGAGCCTGGTTCCTTGGTGTTGCTCCACGACCTTGACCTTGGTTCGGCGCATTCGGGCGCTGTGCATCTGGCTTCTTGTTGGGGCATTGCTTAGAGTAGTGTCCTGGCTGACCACATCCAAAACAAGTGACTTGACCCAAGTTGTTGTTGTTGTTGTTTCTACCACCACTGTTTTTATTGGGGTTGTTGTAGACTGGCCTGGGATTGGCGTACTACTGAGGCTGGTAGCTCGGATGAGGTGCAGGGGGTCTAGCTTGCTGACGCTGATAGGTTGGCTTGGCTGGGGCTGGCTGCCAGGGGTGAGGCTTCTGGTTGCTGGAACTACCCTTGTTGATCATCTTGCGTTTGAGAGTGTATTCCATGGCACGACGCTTGTCTTCAAGCATGAGGGCCTTCTTCACCAGGTCGAAGAAGATCCGGCAATCGCAGACAATGAGTTGATACTGCAGGGCTTCCTGGAGTCCTTCAATGAAGCGTTCCATCTTAGCGGCCTCGATGCTGGCATCTTCACGGGCATACCTCCACTGGAGGTTGAACTTCTGCATGTACTCCTTGACAAAGCCACTTCCTTGCTTCAGTGCTCGGAATTATCTCTTCTTGATAGCCATGATCCCAGAAGGGAGGTGGGTCGTGCAGAATCCTTCCTTGAAATCAGCCCAAGTGATCACATGATCACCTTGCATGACCTTGAATCCATCCCACCAAGCTCTGGCGATACCTCCGAGGTAGTGAAAGGCATAAAGAACCTTCTCACGATCCTCATTGCAATTGACCAGTGCAAGAAGGTCCTCGATGGTACGGATCCAGGCATCGGCATGCAGAGGTTCAACAGTCTCAGTGAAGATTGGGGGCGAATTCCTCATGAACTCCGAGAGAGTGGAGCGGCCATTGCCGTTCCTTCCTTGTTGTTGTTTTTTCACAAGGGCCTGAGCCATCTCCTTAATAGCAGCAGAGTTGGCCTAGCGTTCCTCCCGGTGATGGGGGAATGTCGCCATGTGGCTGATCCTGGTGAGCTCCAGCGTGAGCAGACCCACCAGCTCCCTGTTGCTGACTGGAGTTGCCGGCTTTAGGGTTGGGGAAGGAGTTGTTGCAGGTTGCAGTCACCATCCTATTTGGAGCAGCCAAGTCAAACAACTAGGATAGAAGAGACGGGGGAGCAATAATAGAGAAAGCACGCCTAAGGGGGTTGGTATAGTGCATGTGTGATCAAACAGAGGTCGAAAGACCAAACACATAATATTAAGATAAGATAGACGATGGAGTTTCTTACATGTTGTCTAAGGCAGAAGCGTGACTTGCATCAGAACACAAACAACAAAACAAACAATAAGCACACATGGTTTCATATGAACCATTACACGGACTCGACTTCGCATGAGGGGTACATGACTTATCCTACCCTAGGGGTTCTCGGACTCAAGAGGTGGAGTGCTCGGTCTCGTACTCACGCTCCTCAGGATCTTCCTCCTTGTCATTAACTGTACGGGCGTCGAGGGGGTATGAGAACGTGGAGGTCCATCCCGACGACGCTTCACCGGTGGGTCGGTGAAGAGCGCCACACTATCGATAGAGAGGCTGAAGTAGGTCTGGAATGTGAGTGGTGTTCCATCCTCCTTGGATGGGACCAACATCCAATATCATCCTTCCTAAAAGGTAGGTAGAGAGTAGCTGGCTCGTCCGCCATCTCTGGAATGATGTCTCAAAGGTGGATAAGTGCCTTGCGCGTAGTTGTCTTGACTGCGAACGCCAGGGTCTCCATCTGTGGTCCTTCAAAGAACCAACTCGTCGAGGAGTCGTTTGCCTTCACGACCACGTCAACGTGGTACTCCTTCGTGACGGCATTGACCCAGTGCTCGTGGTAGAGGAAAACGGGAGGTCGGCGAAACTGGCACTTCTCCAGGCTATCCTCAAGGAGTAGGGGAAAGCCGAATGCTAGGAGGTCCTCGGGTACGACGGCCATATACAAGGTTTGAAGGGAGGATAGTCAGTAAGATTTTGAATAGACTAGAAGAGAAGAGAAGTATAGAAACTATTGCACTTAGCAACCACACATAGTTTTTTGAAAAGGGCTTTATCCTACCTAACGGCCATGCTAACTAAGGCTTCCTACAGTCAGGATGGCTCTGATACTAGCTCTGTGGGGACCCCGACTCATAAGTCGAGATCACCGAATTCACGTGTACACTGATCCCAGAGATTGATGCTCACTACACACAGAGGTGCTGAATAACAAGAGTCTTACATCCATACATACCATCTTACACAAATAATGACCGTCATGGTCAAGCCTTACATAGATAGGGCCATGAAGGGCAAACAACAAACATAAACTCGCAGCGGGAATCTTGATCGATAGTGTAGGCCCATGCCATCTGCCTTAACCCTATGGGCATTCTGACTGGGAAGCGTCCTAATTCGCATGTTCGTCACCAACGTAATCTTCACCATATTCCTGCTCTTCCATGCCTGGCCAATTAAATAACTAGTGGCAAGACAATGAGTACTTTGAATGTACTCGCAAGCAACCCATGTTTTGGAACAAGGTAGAACAATGCATGATATAGAACTAAGTAGGTAAGTTGCGGAAAGCTAATTTTTGAGTGCAATGACATGATCAATCAACTTGTAAAAGCATGCAGCATGAGGTTACGGATATCCATGTGAACAAGTTACAGATATCAGTATAAAAAGGGATTGAACATCTCATGTTCAATCATCATGCCAAGTCATCTGACTTAGCTCAAGTACCATCTTGTATCTCTCTCTCTCTCTCACACACACACGCCGAGTTTGTGAAAACATCGGACGTAGTTTAAGCAGGACCACTGATACATGTCCAACGTATCTACAATTTTTGATTACTCCATGATGATATATTATCATTCTAGGATACTGTTTGGGTCTTTATTTACCAATTTATAACATTTTTGAGCACTAACCTATTAACCCAGTGCCCAGTGTTAGTTGATGTTTTCTGCATGTTTTTGCCTTTTCAGCTTTACAGTACCAAATGAAGTCCAATTGCCACGAAACTTTTTGATGATTTTTTCTGGACCAAAACAAGACCGAGAAGCTTCGGAAGGAGGTAAGGAGGCACATGAGGGCCCCACCACATATCAGGGCGCGCCCTGTGGGGGGGTCACGCCCTGATATGTCGTGACCCCCTCGTGGCTCTCCCGACGTCCCTCTTCGGCCTATAAATTCTCTAACATTGAAAAAACCCTAGAGGCAGTCCCGAAACCCTTTTTCCACTGCTCCAAGTCTCTGTTCCGTCGCGAGGCCATCTGGAGCTCCGTTCCGGCACCCTGCCGGAGGGGGATAGATCACGGAGGGCCTCTTCATCAACCTTGCTGCCCTCATGATGATGTGTGAGTAGTTCACCATAGACCTACGAGTCCATAGCTAGTACCTAGATGGCAATCTCTCTCTCTCTTATGATCTTCAATACAATGATCATCGCATCTTTGCTTTGATCTATCTGATGTAATCCTATGGTGCGGTGTGTTTCTTGGGATCCGATGAATTGTGGGTTTATGTTCAAATTATTCATGAAAAGTATTTGAGATACCTCTGATATATATTGTCTCTTAATTGCATGATCATTATAGCTTTGTATTGATCTCCGATCTATTGATGTGCTTTGGCCAAGTAGATTGATATTTCATCGGTGGGAGTGGTGCGTTGTGGTAGGTTCAACCTGGTGAGTTTCTATATCCCAGTGACAAAGTAGGGGACAAGATGCTTCTTTGTATTGTTGCTACTAAGGATAAAACAATGGGGTTCATTCATATTGTTTGAGTTTACTTTGTCTACTTCATGTCATCGTTCTCCAAGCATTACTCTGTTTTACTTAATACTCTAGATGCATGCTGGATAGCGGTCGATGAGTGGAGTAATAGTAATAGGTGCAGGCTGTATACACATGATCATTTCCGTGAACATCGCATAACTATTCGCTTTTCTATCAATTGCCCAACAGTAATTTGTTACCCACCGTATGCTGCCTACATGAGAGATGCCGCTAGGGAAAACTATGGCCCCCGGGTCTATTCACTTATATATTTACAAACGCTAAAATTACCTTGCTGCCTTTATTTATATTTTATTTTATTTTGTAATTTATATTTATCAACAATTATCTACAAAATTCATTTGCTTGCAAATAACGAGATCAAGGGGATTGACAACCCTCTTGCCCGCGTTGGGTGCAAGTTGTTTGTTCATTTGTGTGCAGCCGCTGAAGACGGTTGAGAATTGATATTCCTATTTGTTAGATAAACCTGGGTTTCATAACTGAGGGAAATACTTACCCACTTTGTGCTGCAATAACCCGTTCCTCTTCATGGAAAACCCAACGCAGATCACAAGTATAAGGAAGGATTTCTGGCGCCGTTGCCGGGGAATATCATCATCTACTACCAAGTAACTTCACACAAATTTTCATTCACTTGTTCTTATTTTTATTTGCTGTTATATTTAGCTTGTCTCATAAAATTCAAAAATACAAAAATATTTATCTTTGCTTGTTACTAGTTTACGTCTTCGCTTGCTAGTTTACTTCTCTTGCTTGTTAGTTTTCTTGTTCGGTCACCATGTCTCAATATACTACTAAGTTTTGTGACTTCTCAAATACTAACAATAATGATTTTATTAGTACACCTATACCACCCACCACTAGTGCGGAGGCTTTTGATATTAATGCTGCGTTGCTAAATCTTGCCATGAAAGACCAATTTCCGGGAAGTCCTAATGAGGATCCCGCGTCACATCTTAATACCTTTGTTGAATTATGTGACATGCAAAAGAAAAAGGATATGCATAATGATATTGTGAAATTAAAATTGTTTCCTTTTTCACTAAGAGGTAAAGCTAAAGCTTGATTTTCATCTTTACCTCGTAATAGTATTGGAACATGGGATAAGTGTAAAGATGCTTTCATTGCCAAGTATTTTCCTCCTGCTAAGATCATCTCCCTTAGAAATCAAATAATGAATTTTAAACATAAAGATAAAGAGCATATTGCACAAGCTTGGGAGAGAATGAAATTAATGATAAGAAATTGTCCACTCATGGCTTAAACTTGTGGATGATTATCCAAAACTTCTATTCTCGACTAAACTTTGTGTCTATAAATCTTCTAGATTCTGCTGCAGGTGGTACCTTTATGGATGTGACCTTAGGAGAGGCCACAAAACTTGTGGACAACATTATGACAAATTATTCTCAATGGCATACCGAAAGAGCTCCAACCGGTAAGAAGGTAATTTTTGTTGAAGAAATTGCTAATTTGAGTGAAAAAGTGGATGCTCTTATGAATATGGTTACTAGTAAAAATTATCATGTTTATCCCAATGATATGCCCTTTTCTATTTTGATTGAGTAAAATAATCATGCTATTGATGTGAAATTTGTCTCGCGAAATAATTTCAATAACAATGCTTATAGAGGAAATTTCAATTCTAGACCGTATCTCGGTAATTCCTCTAACAACTATGGAAATTCGTATGGTAATTCTTATGGAAATTATTCTACAAATTATAATAGTATACCCTCTGATCTTGAGAACACAATGAAAGAATTTATTAATTCACAAAAGGTCTTCAACACTGTGGTAGAAGAAAAATTGCATGTAGTTGACACTTTGGCTAAAAACATGGATAGAATTGCTCTTGATGTGGAAACTCTTAAACATAAAGCTGTTCCACCCATGCATGATTTTAATGATGCTATTAAATATATCCAAATATCTATCAATTACATAAGGAGAGGACCGCTAAGTTGAGAGCTAAGCGGGAGTTCTTAGAAAAAGCTCTTCCACTCGATTTTTATCGGAATCATGATGAATATCTTAAAATGATTGGTACTTCTCCTATTGAATATTTATTTACCTCTTTGTATATAAATGATAAAGGGACTAGAGATGGGTCGACTCTAGTTGAGAAGCGTCCCGTTTGCTTGGAGGGTGATGATTTTGATGCTAAAACTGAAAAACGTGGGTTTGGAGAGGTCTAAACTTTAACTAGTGACGTACCCAGTATTTTGGATTACAAGGACTTTAATTATGATAATTGATCGTTAGTAGAATGTATTTCCTTGTTGCGATCCGTTATTAGCTCACCCAATGGTTATGAACAAAACAATGCTTTTACCGAACATATAGTAAAATCTATGATAAAAGCTTTTGATGAGAAACTTGAGCTTGACGTTGCTATTCCTAGAAAATTACATGATGAGTGGGAACCTACTATCAAAAACCTAAATTGAATAAATGCTTTTTGGCCAAAATAATATTTTATAAAAGTAGTTTTTTGGTCCTATACACATGGCAAGATCATTGGGCAGGGATTTTGGATCAAGTAGATGAGTATTGAGAGGAGAAGAATCTTTGAGTGCTAAAACACAATCAACCAAACAAGCAGTCATCAAACAATTAATTCATGCACAAGCACTCAAAAAGTTTTAAATGGGTCAAAATTTTATAAAATCATAGCATAGCAAAGTGATACAAACACAGGGTGTGATGACACCACAAGTACAGGTACAGATGCTCTAGTCGATGATGATGCAACAACCCTCTAGTGGGAGTATGATGAAGAACATGGGCGCATGTACGTGACTTACCCCGAGGAGTAGAGAGGAAGGCCTCGGTCGGCAACCTAGGATAGCCTTGATGAATGTCATATTTTTCATTTGATTTCGTACGTAACTGGACCCTATTCTTTAGGATGATGCTTGTATGGATGATTATACTTGAATGTTAAATGTTGTAGCATGTGGCGAGTGGAAGCCAACTCCATATACTCATGTATTCTTTACATGTACTATGGTGATATTCATTCTTGCAAAGTGACTCGAAATGCACTTCAATCCTTATCGTGGCCCTTGTGCTTTCGTAGGATTGTATCGCATATTGGGCGTGACAAATTGGTATCAGAGCAGTAGCGACCATAGGAGACCCTTTGCTTGATCAGAACTTGGTCGAGTCGTGTGTAGTGAGAAAACTATATTTTGAATCTAGTTATATATCGAAGAGTAGGAATTCTTTTTACTCCTCTTCCCTTCGTGTCGGTGTACTAAAGAACGGGTCCTTTAGCACCCTTACTTGTGCACAGATGGCAACAACCTCCTAACCGGCAAGCCTTGCCGAATGGATACTGCTCTCAATGTAGTGTCAAGTGAATACCAAGCCACCGGCAAGCCTCCTTGCCAGTGGAGAAGACCCGGCAGCAGACGCACCCGGCAAGATCCCACTGCCAAGACATCCCTCCAACTCATCGGGATGATTGTCTACATAAGTTAGGTGTCGAGCGAACAGGCAGTTAGGTAGAGCTTATCAATACACGTGGCAACCCAGTAGAATTACAACAACTTTAATGACACCCGTCCCATTGGCGTGGCGGTAGAATAAGAGGTAGCTGGGCGAACGACACAGAAGGAGAGACGATCCTTGCCGAGAGACGGCATCGACGTGACCTCCACGTTGCATTTAATGTGCCTGTCCTAATCCATCAGAGTTAGGTATTTCCCATGATAGCATGTTTCAGTAGTTTTGGCATATATTGTATCTACTTTTTACCCTATGTAATGACCATTTTAGCCACCGTGGTAACCACATTCCGCTATAAAAGGAGGTCCATGGCTACGTTTACAAAGGTCGAAACCCTGTCGATTTGCATGCGTAGTAGCACTCTCGAACATCCTTGCCGGATTGTTAAGCTCCCTGTACTCTGGCCTCAATCAGACAACACCACAACGCATGACGTAGGGTATTACACCTCCGGGTGGCCCGAACCAGTCTAAACCCCGAGCGTTCTTGAATTGGTTATGCTCTTTGTGTGCGTAGATCCCCACAGTTGAACCGCAAATGGGCCTCATATGTACCATAGATTATCGTACCTCGACATTTTTGGCATGCCAGGTGGGGTCGCATGCACAAATCTTCACCAATTTTTGCTTGTCTTCATCAGCATCCTAACTGACACCCATGGCTCCCAAGAAGGCCAAGGGTACGTCGGCAGCCACCCCATCCACGTCCAAGCTGCCTTCGCATGTGGCTATAGGCAACGGCGATGGAGGTGCACACCGCTCTCACCAGGCTGGTGAGCACAGCCACAAAATTGCACGGAGCTCCATGAGCCGCAACCCGGACCACACTGTTGTGACGTCCGCAGACGCACCGGAGGCGTCCGGGGACAACGCTATAGTAGCGGCGGCGGCGGCCACCGCAGTACCAGCAGCGGCGAGACCTCCGTCGCATCCTTCTCAAGACAACCGCGACCAGGACCCGCGGAACAGCAATGATCTCGGGTGGCGCATGGACAAGACCCCTATGTGTCATTCTCAGGATGCGCAGGGCCAACCCCGTCATTGAGCTCATGGCGAGAATAGGCAGCATGCGTCAGGGCGGGACAGCGCTCCTCCTGACTCTGTCAGGAGTAAGAGCACGACCCACGCCTCAAACCCTACCATTCCGAAGACCACAGAGGAAGCTTGGGCGCAAGCCTAGCTTTTGCGGCACTTTCCTCTTGTGCCGGAGAAGACGGAAAAATGGAGGGCCTCTATCCAAAGATTGCTGAGCTTCGCCAAACGCGACAAGCCAGAAGCAACGGTACCCTCGCGAACGTGCCATGCGGAGCCAGCAAGACATGCCGCTGGGCGTACTGCTGGCGGGACACCTACGGTGCTGTCTCCCCCGGAGCAGTAGCGACAACAGAGCCACCGAACCAACACGCCAGACGAGTTGTCTTTCGCATCATCGGACCAACGGCGACCGCAAGATCAACGCCGAGTCTTGAAGGAGCGGAGAAAGTAGGACGCCCGCACCACCATCGAGCGACGGCGGGAGACACGTTGCCAATCAAATGGCTGTGCCGATGAAGACGTTCATGAGCCTGCGCCCGGGGTATCCGGCAGCTTGCCTTATGAGATAGGCTGCCTGGCATCCTGCGAGTCGCGGCAAGTCCGCTGGCCCTCTACCAAGACCTTCAAGCCTAACTTGCTAGACAAACACGATGGCAAGATCAGCCCGTCAGAGTTCCTTGGCATCTACACCACTGTGGTGCAGCCTACCGGGGACGCGATGAGAAAGTATTTCCAAACTACTTCCTATTGGCGCTCAAGCCCAACTTTAGAAGCTGGATGATGATCTTGCCTGATGGGTCCATCTCCTCTTGGGCGTACCTGTGCAACCAATTTGTTGGTGCATACCACAGGGGCCACAAGCTTCCAGGGCAGCCCAGCGATTTGCACGTGATTCCCCAGAGAGAGGAGAATCCCTCTGCAAGTATATCCAGAGGTTCAGTCGTCTGCAACACAACATCCCCGACATCCATCCTGCCGCGGTGATTGCCGCGTTCCACATGAACATGCATAACAGGCGGATGCATGAGGAGATGAGCATCAACAAGGTGCGCGATATCGCTGAGCTCTATGCTCTGGCTGATAAGTGTGCACGTATTGTAGAAGGGGGGAGACTCCCCAGCGAGGAAGTCAACGTGGAGGTCAACTCTGACGACAAGGATGCATCCACATCCAAGAAGAAAGGTCGGAAGTGCAACCGAAAGCACAAGGGCAAAGCAGTCCTGGTTGTTGAAGGTTCTGGTAACCCCAAGACCGGCAAGAAAGCAAAGAGCAAAGGCTCTGGCAACAAGGTTACCGCCTGCTCCCGTGAAGACGAAGCCTTGACAGGATAAAAGACCGACATACCATAATACAAAATCAACCTCACCAAGGGCCAAGACATCACCGAGTACTGCCAAGTCGAACAGCTTGCTGAGAAGCAGAAGCAAGAGTACGAAAGGCGCGAAAAGGAGATGGGCCAAGATGGTGCAGGACGGAGGTCATCACCAAGCCCACCGACACGTCAAGAAGACTTCTTTATCTGGTGGACACCGCCTTTTGTCAGGATAGGACTGGGTTCCTGTCCCCCTTTGAATTGCCTCCATGTGGCTGCCCTTTCCCCCCAATGTTTTGGGGGAAGAGGACCAAGGCACTACAAACTGGGACGGGCTGCCTCCAGGTAAGGGGATCAAGCCATTTCACGCTCCCCAAGACCTCATGTTCCTCGCGCAGAGAACAATCCAACACAAAGCAGGAGTAGGGTATTACACCTCCACGGTGGCCCGAACCTGGGTAACTCTCGTGTCCCTGTGATGTCCGGCGAGCAGAAGCGGGCTCGTCGTCGATCTTCCCACGTTCGTCGTCGATTTGTAGGTAGCTAATAAAAGCCCCCTAGTGTTCGAATCTTGTTCTCGGAGAAGTTCTTGGACGCAGATCCCGAACTCAGACATTTGGCGCACAAGGTAGGGGGGCTTGTAGTCTTCGAGCCTTCGACCTTGACGACAACCTTGAAATGGACGAAGCCGCCGCTCGCCGCGAGCGTGCCGCGCTCCGGGCCATCCACGGGACCCGCTCGGTGCCTCATGATCTCCTTTAATGGGGCGACAGCATAGTCGGGGGCCGCCGCACGGCGCATGCGTCGGACATCTATTGGATCCCTTGCGGCGCCGACCCCGTATCGAGAGAGTTACTCATACTCTCCTCCCACTAGTAATGCGGGCTCTCTGCGATCATCAACCAAAGTAATCAACAAAGCCCCGTCCCACAAGGGGTATCAAGGTCACACATGTAAGGTTGGGACGGTCAGCAGATCTTAAATCTCTCTATTTTCGAAAAACACACACACACACACACAACTTGCCTCAGTAAACCATTTCTTTATCAAGTGGTTACTTAGCTCACCGTCATCTCCCTCGGGCATTAATGGCACCCAATGGGGTTTTCGAAAAGTCTTTGAAAACAATTTGTTTCCAACACCATGCATATTCCCGTCCCAGTTTGCGTAGCAACAACTTAGCAACTATCTACTTCCCACCCACACAACTCTAGGCAGAAGGTAGAGTCATGTCATGCAAGTATCAATGAGGACAGTAACGGAGGCAATCCATAAAGGTGGTCACCACAATCATCATGATTTGATGCAACAAGGTAAGTGCTATATGCCATGCAAAAGGGGTTTTATAGACATGGTCAAAGGGCTTCTTGCCTGGCTAAACAAAGTCTTCGGGAACTTCAAAAGCATCTGATCCAACTCCTTGGTCAACAATGCAATCTATTGTCGCAATAATAACGGGTAAAAATAAGACTACGGTAAAACCAGAGAAAGTAAAGCACCCAAAAAAATGTCAAACCATTTTTGTAAAATACAAGGGTGAATACAAGCATTGTAAAACTTACTATGTTTTGGTTTGGAAGTACCAAAAATGGTGAAAAGTATTTTAAGAGAGACTATTAATATTAAAAAAGGGGTTTTAAATCAAAGCAGTGTATAAAACCTTTTCCAAAGTTTTCACAAGTGGCATAATTAAATAGCTGGGATTTTAACAAGAATTATATGGTGGAATATTTGGATTTGGACATTTATTTAATTTTGTGGAATTTTTGGAAGAAAATGCCAGAAAAGAAAAGGAAAAAGGGGATCTGTGCCACTGGGCAAGAAGTGGCTGGCCGAGCCGGCCTAGCCAGCGGAGCCGGCCCGAGTGAGCGAGGCGCGCGCGCTCGCCAGGGTTCAAACCCGACATGCGGGGCCGCGCCGTCAGCGACAGAGAGAGGGGGCGACGGAGAAGCAAGGATGACAGGCGGGCCCCTCCTATCATCCCTGACCTTGGGGCAGAGAGGGGGTGCAGCTCACCGGCGGTGAAGGAGAGCATGACGAGGCGAGTGATACTCATGATCTGCGTTGGGTTTTCCGTGAAGAGGAACGGGAAATCACCCCATAAAGTGGGTAAGTATTTCCCTCAGTTATGAGACCAAGGTTTATCGAACCAATAGGAATGCCAATCCTCAACCGTCTTCAGCGGCTACATGCAAAAGAACAAACAACTTGCACCCAACACCGGCAACAGGGTTGTCAATCCCATTGATCTCTTTATTTGCAAGCAAGTGAGTTGTGTAGATAATTGTAGATAATAGTAAAGTGCAAAACAAAATAAAAGTTAATAAATCACAACAAGGTAATGATAGCGTTTGTGAATATATAAGTGAATAGAACCGGGGGCCGTAAAGTTCTCTAGTGGCATCTCTCATAAGCAAAGCATATGTTGGGTAAACAAATTACTGTTGGGCAATTGATAGAAAAGCGAATAATTATGCGATGTTCACGGCAATGATCATGTGTATATAGGCATCACGTCCATAAGCAAATAGGCCGACTCCTGCCTGCACCTACTACTATTACTCCACTTCAAGAGTTCTTCTATGATTGCCTCTCTACGTATTAAGTTCACGACAAATGGAGTAATGCTTGGAGAACGATGACATGATGTAGAAAAAGTAACCTCAACTAATATGAATAAACCCCATCGTTCTATCCTTAGTAGAAAAACCGCAAAGACGCAACTTGTCCCCTTCTGTCACTGGGATATCAAAACTCCCAAGGCTGAACCTACTACAACGCACCACTCCCACCAAAGAAATATCAATCTAGTTGGCCAAACTATCTCAATAGATCGGAGAGCATTACGAAGCTATGATGATCATGCAAATAAGAATCATAGTAATCAGGTTTGACTCAAATACTTTCCATGAATAATTAGAACATAAACTCACAATTCATCAGATCCCAACAAACACACCATACAAAGGGATTACATCAGATAGATCAAGGCAAAGATGTGATGAACATTGTATTGAAGATCAAGAGAGAGAGAGAGAGATTGCCATCTAGGTACTACCTACGGACCCGTAGGTCTGTGGTGAACTATTCACACACCATGGTGAGGGTGAGGGAGTCCTGGTTTAAGGGGTCCTCGGGAGGCCGACCTATTTATTATAGGCCGGACTATGTGGGCCGTTTGCCGGACACTGGATTGATTGAGGACCCAGACTCAAGAAAGGAAGCTTCTAGAATCGTGGCATGTCCTCCACGTTTAAAGTAGTAAATAGGCATGTTTATCCCCTCGGCGTGTAACCGACCATGTGTAAACCCTAGGGCCCCTGGCATCTATATGAGCCGGAGGGTTTTAGGTCGTAGGGCCCACAGAACTCATCTAGGGTTTTAGCTACTTGATCTCGTGGTAGATCAACTCTGTAATCCTCGTATCATCAATATAATCAAGCAGGACGTAGGGTATTACCTCCATAGGAGGGCCCGAACCTGGGTAAAACCTTGTCCCCTTCGTCTCTTGTTACCATCGATCCAAGTCTCACAGCTCGGGACCCCCTACCCGAGATCCACCGGTTTTGACACCGACATTGGTGCTTTCATTGAGAGTTCTGCTGTGATCACCAGATGGAATCGATGGCTCACCTTGTCATCAACGAAGTGGTCCGCAATACGGGCACTTTTGTCCCTGGACAGATCTTCGCTTTCGGCAGCATTGTGCTCCACGCCGACCCAACTGGCCATCTAGGCCGTGTCGGGAGTTTCGCCCCTAATCAAGAGGTCAGATTCGGGAACTTAGAGTTCTCCGTAGACTCTCGGGGCGATCTATCGCTAACGGGGCTCACAGTCTCGCCTTTCACGCCCGAAGACTCTGAAGCTTTAATCTCAGATCCATCCTTCGGCCCCGCCCACGAGATCTACCCCGGCGAGGGCCCGACTCCCAGTCCGGACCCGGTCATAGTACCAGATGTCCGGACATCTGTTCTTGCCGAACACTTTCCCTGCGCGGGCGCATCGGAAGTTCGCTCCGGAGGCTCCGGGCAATCCGACCCGATCGAGCTCTCGATACTCAACGAGGCTCTAGATCGGATCTCGTCGATGAAGATTACCGACGACCCAACCCCGATCTGCGCTCGGATCAGGCTGGGGACGGGTCAGGACGAATTTTTTGTCCCACCCACCACCCACTTAGTAGCCACTGTCGAGGATTTAACCGTCATGTTGGACTACGCCTCTGAGGAGGCAGATCCCATGGATGATGAGGATCACGCCCTCACCCCCGTTAACACCGGGCGATGGACTGCCACCTCCACGTACGACGTCTACATGGTGGACACTCCGAGAAACGATGGCGACAAATCAGATGACGCGCCATCGAGGCGCCGAAAGCCGCATAAACGGTCAAAAGGGAAAAAGGGAAGAAAAGCCACCAATGGCACCGGGGACGGAGATACCCCGGAAGACCTCGGCGATCCCGAAAACCCCGAACACCCGTTAGAGGGTTAGGAGAGGCC
Source organism: Elymus sibiricus (assembly GCA_039707655.1). NCBI lineage: Eukaryota > Viridiplantae > Streptophyta > Magnoliopsida > Poales > Poaceae > Elymus > Elymus sibiricus. The sequence continues at coordinate 224,968,517 of CM077665.1, read as the reverse complement.
CGAAGACCATCTCAACCCCAATGATCCAGATGATCCCAAGGATGATGACTACCTCCGCTCTATCGAGGGGGAGGACAATGCGGAAGCCGATGACTTCGCCATCCCCGACAATCCTGCAGACCAGGAACTGTTTAGGCAACAGCTCATATCCACGGCCCGCAGCCTGAAAGCAAAAGAGCGGCAGCTCAAAGCCGAACAAGACGACCTCAACGACCGATGGACGAGAGTCCTCTCAGCTGAGGAAGGATACGGCACCGGTCTATCAGACCAACCCAGGAGCTATCCATGCAGAAGGCTGCTGCCACAATTCGATGACGAGCTCATTGATACGCCGTGTCCCAAGCATACCCAATACGACAAGCCAGACCGCCCTCCTCGAGGACGAGATAGGACGGCTGACAACACCGGCTATAGGCCGACGATACCCCAAAGACGGGGAAAAGAGCCACTAGAGCCCGATGACAGGTTCGACCTGCGACACGACCTGGACAATAGAGCAGGTCGTACGCGTTCCATCTACGGATCCAGAGGATACTCACCCAATAAACGGGAAGGGTACCGGCCCTGGCTCGACCGCAATAATGAAGGTCGGGAACGGAACCGGACCAGAGCAGACGCCGATCACCGGCGCGACATAGCTCGGGTCCGAGGCGCTGCACACCCACTGTATTTTACGGATGAGGTGATGCGGCATCAGTTATCGGAAGGATTTAAACCCGTAAACATAGAACAATACGATGGGACAACTGACCCAACCGTATGGATCGAGGATTTCCTCCTCCACATCCACATGACGCGAGGAGACGACCTCCATGCCATCAAGTACCTGCCCCTGAGGCTGAAGGGGCCAGCCCGGCATTGGTTGAATAGCCTCCCCGAAAACTCAATTGGGTGCTGGGAGGACCTGGAAGACGCATTCCGATCTAACTTGCAGGGCACTTATGTTCGGCCACCGGACTCCTCCGACCTGAGCAACGTCGTCCAGAAGCCAGGAGAATCTGCGTGGCTATTCTGGAATCGGTTTTTGACCAAGAAAAACCAGATAGTTGACTGCCCTGACGCCAAAGCAATAGCCTCCTTTAGGCACAATATTCGGGACGAGTGGCTGGCTCGCCAGCTCGGCCAGGATAAACCAAGGACAATGTCCGCCCTCACATCACTCATGACCCACTTTTGCGCGTGCGAGGATAACTGGCTAGCTAGACGTAGCCACAACCCCGAAGACCCCGGAACCTCCGAAGTTCGAGATGGAAACGGGAAACCAAAGCGCCGGCACAACAATATTGATGCCGATGACACGGCCGTTAACGCCGGTTTCCGCAACTCCCGTCCTGTGCAGTGGAAGAAGCCTCCTAAAGGCAATCGCGACGGACCCACCCCGCTGGATAAGATCATTTAGAGGCCCTGCCAGATACATGGCACTTAAGAGAAGCCCGCCAACCATACCAACCCTAACTGTTGGGTGTTCAAACAGGCCGGCAAGCTCGCATCTGAGGACCAAGGCAAGAGCCTACGCAGCGAGGATGAGGATGAACCTCGTGGTCCGATCGGTGGCGGACAAAAGAAATTCCCTCCAGAGATAAAAACAGTAAACATGATCTACGCCACTCATATACCCAAAAAGGAGAGGAAGCACGCCCTTCGAGATGTCTACGCCGTAGAGCCCGTAGCCCCAAAGTACAACCCATGGTCGGCATACCCGATCACCTTCGATCGACGTGACCATCCGACCAGTATCCGTCACGGGGGTTCGGCCTCACTCGTCCTGGACCCGATCATAGATGGGTACCACCTCACTAAAGTCCTCATGGACGGTGGAAGTAGCCTCAATCTGATTTAGTCAGATACGGTGAAAAAGATGGGCATAGATCCATCAAGGATCAAGCCCAGTAACACTACCTTCAAAGGAGTGATCCCAGGCGTTGAAGCTCGGTGCACAGGCTCTGTCAGCCTGGAAGTTGTGTTCGGCTTGCCCGATAACTTTCGAAGCGAGGACTTGATCTTCGACATCGTACCCTTCCGCAGCGGCTATCACGCCCTGCTCGGCCATACAACGTTCGCTCGCTTTAACACCGTCCCACACTACGCATACCTCAAGCTCAAGATGCCCGGCCCTAGGGGGGTCATTACTGTCAACGGCAACACAGAGCGCTCCCTCCGAACAGTGGAACATGCGTTGGCCCTAGCGGCCGAATTCCATTACACCGATGATTGGCAAGCGCCGACATCTGTCGTAAAGGCACCCAAGGCTGGGAAGCGAGCTCGTTCTCAATCCGTAGTACCAGAACCTTACTCTCCCCATAAATAGGGATTCGCCCCCCATCGCACGGCCCTAGTACCGGCAAAGTACGTTCCAAGGAGGCACAACTTTGCGCTCAAAATTCCATGGGCAGCGGTGGGGAAACTTATTAAAGGGTAAGTGTTCGGCTGGACCAAACTATCACCATCAACATGTCTTCGGACACATTACAGGTACCATAGCGTACCTACTACGGCGTAAAGCTCATTCACACTTCGGCAACTTCTAAAGACTTTTTGACAAAGTCCGCTCGCTGAATAGTACAGCCATCGAGGTATACAACTCCTTGTCAGACGCAGGCGCGGACAAGCAATAGGGCATATCGTGGACGTCAGGTCACCTATCGAAGACCCTTGGCACAACCCCCTCCTGTAAGGTTTATATTTCATTTTTAATACCTGTCAACAGTTGTATCGGCAATTTGAATACTAAGAGTTGTTGAGTAAAATACAGATGTATCATTCATGATCACTTTGCTGTTTCTGGCGCATTCTCTATTTCTCCCTCTCTTTTTTGCGAACCTGTCTGGTATACTATTGTGATGCAACCGGCTAATAGACCGGGGGCTCGACCTTCAAATCGCCCTAAGCACAACTGTTTTCGTGTTCGGCGTCTTGGGATTCCGCTTTATATGCATTGGTTCCGAACTATGTCTTGGGTCAATAGTTGGGTTGCCCGGCTCCTGTGGTTGCCCCTTTACATTCCGCTCGTTCGGCTAAAAGGGAAAATGGAGAACCGCTGCGATTGTGTTTCCGGCTAGCCTGGTCAAGCACCTCAGCGGAGAAAGCCGAAAACTGACTATCATGGTATGCGAGAACTAGTCTGCGAATCCAAGTTTAACTAAATCTCGTTAGAGGTTACTCCGTGTCATACGATGGGTTTTGTATTCGGACAAACCATGTGATATAGGCTTCGGCCACGGTTTTCCCGAACATCACGAACTCTGGGGGCCTAGTCATCAGCTCCCCGCACTCCTTTGTCGCGCCCCTACGGCTAAGTGAAAGCAATAAAGCATTATGGTCCGATTGCCTTGTCCGCCCCGCACTACCGCCTTCGGGTGCCGATAGTTCGGCTAAGGGTCACAGTGCGATTGGAAGAGACACCCGGCGTAGTATCTACACGGGGGCTGAAGCCGACGACTCGCAGCTTTCAGGTTGAACGGCCACAAAGGAGTTATAAAGGATGCAAAACATACAAGACATGATAAACCATGCATATTAAATATATACACATTGAAAAGTCTTTGGACATATTGCAACACTTTATTCATACACGTTCTCTCTCGAACACTGCGATTCTATGGCCCAAGCATCCTCCATAACTCCGGAGAAGTACAGCTCGGGGCGCCTATGCTCCTTTCCAGGAGGCGGAGGGGCGGTGGCTATCTTCATCGGATCCAGCCCCGGCCAGTGCACCTTGGCCTTCGCAAAGGTCATCCGAGCTCCCTCGATGCAGGAAGATCGCCTCAGTGCGTCGATCCCAGGAGAGGCGTCGCTCAGCTTCTGCACCAGGCCGAAGTAGCTGCCCGGCAATGGCTCGTTGGGCCATAGCCGGATACAGAGATCCTTCATGGCCTGCTCCGCCATCCGGTGTAGCTTCATCAGCTGCTTCAGCTGCTCGGCAAGGAGAGGAGAGCGCTCGGGGGCTTTGAATTGCGCCCAAAACAGCCGAGCTTCATCTCCTTCTCCCCGCGAAGCATAGAACTGGTTCGCATCCGCGGCGCTCTTCTGGAGGTCCGAGCAGGTGCCTACGGAACGCCATACTTGGGTGAGCACTTTGAACTTGCTATCCCCGAAGTTACACTACAATAAATATGGCTTACCATCCAGGATAGCCTTGGCATGGCCGACTTCCTCTTCATAGGACCGCCTATCCACCCGCTCCTTTTGGATATCGGTTTTGAGGGTGGATAGTTCGGCGGCCTGCTCCTTGCCTTTTCGCTCAAGGTCCTCGCACTTTTAGCCTGCGTCCTTGAGCTCCTGTTGAATTTCTTCCACCCGAGCCACATGCTTGTCGCTGGTGGCTCTCAGAGCGGACAGTGCGGCAGCCGCTTCTTTGGCAGCCGCCCTCTCAATCGAAGCCTCTTGCTTCGCCTTCTCAAGCTCGGCCTTGAGCTTCTCAATCTCCTTTGCCGAGGCTGTGCAAATATTAAACACATCAAAAAATAGTGCGTTGACAGTACAGTAATAAAGAGTTTTTTGAATACTCTAATTCGGCGTACCTTGCGCCTCGTCGAATCTCTTGTTCAAAGCGTCAAGCTCGTCTTCGGAGCTCCTCAGCTTCCGATTCAGCTCGTCCAGCTCGGCAGCATTAGCAACCGCCGCTGTAGACGAAGCCTGTAAAAACCAACACCATATAAAGTTATATGGGTTCAAAGCTTCTGAAAAATCATAAATATAATCTTGTGTCCGGTCCCTTTATGGACTGTTAGGACATTCCGAATGCATACTCTCTTGTACATAGTTCGGACAATGATCTATTATTGACCCCTAGGCAAGTTTTTTCCAAACTCACCTAGGGCTCGGGGGTTGTCATGTATATAATGATAACACAAAGATATTAATATTTCATAAAATAGAGCATTACATGGCTTACCTGGAAGCCCGTCAGGAGACCGTTGAAGGCCTCCTTCAGTCCGTGGTCTACGGACTGAATGCTCTGCAATACCGCACCCATAAGGGTGCGGTGCTCCCCAGAGATGGAGGCGCTTGACAGAGCCTCCCCCATAGCCGGCCACCCATTGGTCGGTGGCGCCGGTGGGGATCGGTTGGCCCGATCTCCAATCGGAGATTGAACCGGTGCCTCTGGAGGCATGGTGCGCTCCGGAGACCGCCTTGGAGGTGACTGCACATCTTCTCGTCCGGTCTCCTCAGTATCTGGGAGGGGCCTCTCTCCCGGGTCTTCGGCGGCCGAGGTGTTGGCCTCGGCCATGACGTCGTCACCCCCACCCCCAGTGTCCGGCTCCAAAGGAGCCTGTTGGGAGGACACCTCCGCGGCATCCTTCACGGCGCCCGGAGGAGAGGGGTGCGACGCGGTCCCGCTCTCCGCTTGCTCGGCGGGTGGGGTCTCCCCGTCCGAAACTTGATCGGTGGGGAGGACTTGTGATGGGCTGCAGGTCAATAAGCGTTCACATGTTAATAGTATCCGAAACATAGCATTAATAGCTCGGAAAGGTCTTCGGATCTGTACTTTCGAGGTGGGGGCTTGACCCTGAGGTTGCTTCGTGGAACCCTCTCGAAGTCCTCGGACTCAGTATCCAAGTCCGAGCTGTCACCGGACAGGGCTACTTGTGTCCGGCGCATTTTCTTTGGGGCGGGAGGTTCTAAGTCCTCCGTGGCGTCCGATGACGCCGCCCTCTTTCCTGCGAGGGGGAATCACCTCCCTCCTCATCTTGATTCGAGGAGGCATGAGTTTCTTCGGACGCAGCCTCCGGCTGGTCCCTGATGCGCAGGCCTGTTAGGCTTGGCTTCTTCTTCTCCTTCTTCTCTGCCGCCTTGTAAGGCGCCACGACGAGCATCTCCAACAGCAGCGGAGACTTGGGGTCTTCGGGCTGTGGAGCCGGACACTTGATGCCTGTGAATTTGCTCAACCATTCCTGCGAAAGGTGATCGGAAAATGCTTAGACTATCTTTGGGAAGACAGAGCCGATCAAATAAAACTGTGCTATACCTCGGGTGGGGGCTTGATGGCGCTCAAGCCCTTGTCCTCCTTCTTGCCCGGCCACTTCTCCTGCGCTTTGAACAATGCCTTCCATAGCTTCTCCCGAGTAGTGTGGAAGAGCTGACGGATCGTAGGATCATCGTCAGTCCGGTAAGTCCACATAGGAGAGGCCCGGCGCTGGCAGGGGAGGATACGCCGTCGGAGCATAATCTGGACCACGCTGGTCAGATCGATGTTTTCTTTTATCAGGGAGGCGATGCCCCTCTGCAGATCGTCCACCTCGGTATCCGACCCCCAATCAAGGCCCTTTCGGACCAATGAGGTCACTCTGGTCGGGGGGCCGGATCTGAATTCGATAGGAACAGTTCCGCCCTCCTCCCTTTGCTCGGTGATGTAAAAGCACTCTTTCTGCCAGGTCTTGATGGTATCAATAAAGGTGTCGGACGGCCATACTGCGCGAGGGAGCTTGATGATGACTGCCCCGCCGCAGTCTGCGTGTGCGCCTGCGACACACTTCGGCTTGATATTGAATATCTTGAGCCATAGTCGGAAGTGTGGTTCGACGCGCAGGAAGGCCTCGCAGACAATGATAAAGGCCGATATATGCATGAAAGAGTTCGGCGGGAGGTCGTGGAAGTCGAGACCATAAAAGAACATGAGGCCCCTCACGAAGGGGTGGAGCGGGAAGCTCAATCCTCGGATGAAGTGAGGGATGAAGACCACCCTCTCACTTGGTTTGGGGGTGGGGATCACCTGGCCCTCCTCCGCAGCGCGGTGGAAAACATTGGCGGGGAGGTAGCCAGTGTCCTTGAGGTCCCGGATGTCCTGGTCTGTGACCGTGGATGCCTCCCACTTGCCGTTGGAGCCGGAGCTGGCCATGGCTAAGCTCGGAGGAGGAAGAATGGAAAACCTAGATCTGGGCTCTGGAAGCTCGGAAGATTGGGGAAGCAAGGATGCGAATGGGAAGTGCGGTTAAGCCTTGAGGTTTTCTTCCCCTTTTATTGGGCTTGTTGCCGGTTAGCCACCCTTCACGGCGTCATGAATCTCTCCGCTTCCCAAGACGTGCGTGTCGTTATACACGCGTGATTAAACATATCCCGTGTGAAACGGGGCACGATCTGTGCATTGATGGATCGTGCTGGTGGAAATGGCCTCGGGCCGCGAATCGAGTCTTTATGACTGGTTCAGTGGTCATGGTGGGCCGTGACCTTTCGTCTGAAAGGTTGTCAGAAATCACTATTTACTCCCTGACGTTTGGCCTTCAGGGCCGGTTACTCATGGTGTTCGGACGATCTGTGATTGGAAAAACTACACGTCGTCGGAGGCCAAACTATCCCGGCCGACCATTGTTGGGAAAGAAGGAACTCGCCTCACAAGCCGAAGACTTTGATCACATGAAGCAGCTGAAGCTAGGCCTCTTGGCGTTGGAGGCTAGTTCGGGGGCTACGGAGGGAGTCCTGGTTTAAGGGGTCCTCGGGAGGCCGACCTATTTATTATAGGCCGGACTATGTGGGCCGTTTGCCAGACACTGGATTGATTGAGGACCCAGACTCCAGAATGGAAGCTTCTAGAATCGTGGCATGTCCTCCACGTTTAAAGTAGTAAATAGGCATGTTTATCCCCTCGGCGTGTAACTGACCATGTGTAAACCCTAGGGACCCCTGCCATCTATATAAGCCGGAGGGTTTTAGGTTGTAGGGCCCACAGAACTCATCTAGGGTTTTACCTACTTGATCTCGTGGTAGATCAACTCTGTAATCCTCGTATCATCCATAGGAGGGCCCGAACCTGGGTAAAACCATGTCCCCTTCATCTCTTGTTACCATCGATCCAAGTCTCACAGCTCGGGACCCCCTACCCGAGATCCGCTGGTTTTGACACCGACAGAGGGCAGCAAGGTTGATGAAGAGGCCCTCCGTGATCGATCTCCCCTCCGGCAGGGTGCTGGAACGGAGGTGTAGATGGCCTCCCGTCGGAACAGATACTTGCGGCGGCGGAAAAAGTGTTTCGGGAGCGCTTCTGGTGTTGTTAGGATAGATGTGAGTTTATAGGCCTGAGAACGACGTCGCGAGGCGCTCCAGGGGGCCACAACATATCTGGCTGCGACCCCTAGGGGCGCGGCCAGATGGCTTGTGGGCCCCTGGTGCATCTCCTCGCCATCCTCCGAAGCTTCTAAGTCTTGTATTGGTCCAGAAAAATCACCAAAAAGTTTCGTGACAATTGGACTCCGTTTGCTATTGTAACTCTAAAAAGGCAAAAGCACACAGAAAACAGGAACTGGCACTTGGCACTGGGTCAATAGGTTAGTGCTCAAAAATATTATAAATTGGTAAATAAATACCCAAAAAGTATTCTAGAATGATAATATATCAGCATGGAACAATAAAAAATTATAGATACGTTGGAGACGTATCAGCATCCCCAAGCTTAATTCCTGCTCGTCCTCGAGTAGCTAAATGATAAAAATAGAATTTTTTATGTCACATGCTACCCATTATGTAATCTTTGGTATGTATGCTCATTGAGAAATGATGAATTAACAAACAGCAACTTAGTAATATTTATAAGTATAAGAAACAAAATAATTAATTTTTCGAAGTATACGATCATAATAGAATGTTTTACCCATATTCCTCTTATTATATTAGCAAGGCTTGACTCCATCTTCACCACATAGATAAAAATATTAAGCACGACGGTGTCCAAGTCTGTCAATTGGATCGTAATTTTTCAATATGCATCAACTTTTTATTCTTCACGCAATACATGAGCATGAACTATTGGACATAGCATATAGGTGGAATAGAATATGGTGGTAGGTATCAAAGGGGTAAAAAGTGGAGAAGATAGTCTCGCATCAACTAGGCGTACGAACGAGCTATGGAGATGCTCATCGATAGATATCAATGCAAGGAGTAGGGATTGCCATGCAAATGATGCACTAGAGCTATAAGTGTATGAAAGCTCAACTGAAGCTAGGTGGGTTGTGCATCAAACTTGCTTGCTCATGAATACCTCGGCCTTTTGAGGAAGCCCGTTATAGGAATATACAAGCCAAGCTTATTGTTTGAAAAGGTAATTCCCACTAGCATATGGAAGTGTCAACATAGGAGACTCCCTATATGAAGAACATGGTGCCACTTTGAGACACAAGTGTGGTAGAGGATAGTAGCAAAGTCCCTTCTCTCTTTTCTCTCATTTTCATTATTTTATTTTTATGGTGGGCTTTTCTCATTTTTTTTCTTTTTGCCTCCCCCATTTTCTCCTTTTTTTTATGGTGGGCTCATTTGGCCTCCCCCATTTTTATTTCATGTTTCGTCTGAAGTCTCATCCCGAATTGTGGGGGAATCATAGTCTCCATCATCCTTTCCTCACTGGGACAATGCTCTAATAATGATGATCATCACACTTTTATTTACATATAACTCAACATGAAGAACTGATATGAAGATATGACTCTGTATGAATGCCTCTGGCAGTGTACCAGGATGTGCAATGATCTAGCGTGACATGTATCAAAAATATGAAGAACGGTGGCTTTTCCACAAATACTATGTTAGCTCTATACGATCATGCAAAGCGTTATGAAGATGAACGAACTAGTCATGTGAATTGACGATGGAATTTGCATGGAAATATATCTCAGAATGACTATGGAAATGCCATGAAAGGTAGGTATGGTGGTTGTTTTGAGGAAGATATAATGAGGCTTTTGTGCAACAGAGTGTATCATGTCACAGAGTTTGGATGCACCGGCGAATATTTGCACCGATCCTCGAGGTGAGAATGGGCTATGCACGGTACCGAAGAGGCTAGCAAATATGAGAAGGTGAAGATGCGTATGTCCATGGTGTCACATTAGTCATAAAGAACTCACATACTTATTGCAAAGTTTTATTAGTTTTATCACAAATCAAAGTACTCCTCGCATGCCCCGAGGGAGGAGGTTGGTAGGAGTTAACCATCGCGCGCCCCCGACTCAAAACAACACTAGGATTTTAACGAGGAATATAAATGCTCACACATCATCACCATGCCTCTTTAATTTTTATACAAATAACAAGTTAACACCTCTTATTATCGACACTTCTTTGAATCAAATTTTTTGGGCTCACACCTTTTTCATATTACCACATCAATGTCATTAATCCACAACTTCTCTACATGTGCTACATGATGGTTTTGATTATCATTCATTGAATACCTAATATTCTTGAACTAGTCTTATGACCCATGCAAATTACCATCACTATTGCTCAACTCTCAAACAAATATAAGTGAAAAATGAGAGCATATTATTTCTATAAAATCTACACGCCATCGTGCTCAAAAAGATATAAGTGAAGTACTAGAGCAACTGCCTAGCTCAAAAGATATAAGTGAAGCACATAGAGTATTCCAGCAAATTATCATGAAAGTGTGTCTCTCTGAAATAGGTTTGTCCAGAAAATGATTATTGTGACAAACTGAAAGTAAAAGCAAACAAAAGCAAACGACGCTCCAAGCAAAACGCATATCATGTGACGAATAAAAATATAGCTCCAAGTGACATACCGATGGATTGAGACGAAAGAGGGGATGCCTTCCGGGGCATCCCAGAGCTTAGATGCTTGAGTCTCCTTAGAATTATATTTGGGGTTCCTTGGGTATCCCCAAGCTTGTGCTCTTGCTACTCGTTATTCCGTAGTCCATCGTGATCGCACCCAAAACTTGAAAACTTCAATCACACAAAACACAACAAAACTTCATGAGATCCGTTAGTATAAGAAACATATTGCATACTTGAGGTACTGTGATAAATTGATTCAAATACATTTTTGCATAATAGGTACTGTGTTCTAACTTCCCCATGGATTACACCCCCCGATATAGTCCATGGCATAATCAAAACAAGCAAACTATGCAAGCAAGACAGAATCTGTTTAAAACAGAACAGTCTGTAGGAATCTGTAAAGAGCCCATACTTCTATAACTCTAAAAATGCTTAAAAATTAGTACAACGTAAAGAATTTGTATAGCAATACTGTGTTAAAATTTCAGATCATTATCACGCACCATTAAAAAATGAAAATTCCTGCACTGGAGTAAAAGTTTCTGTTTCAGATTCAGCATCGTTTCTACTCATCTTGTGAGTCATCCCAAAGGCTTTACTTGGCACAGACACTAATTAAAATATAAAAAGATAATCATTACAGAGGCAGCAATCATGTTATCAGACAAAAACAGAAAGTAAAAACAGAAATAAAGATACATATTGGGTTGCCTCCCAACAAGCGCTATTGTTTTATGCCCCTAGCTAGGCATAATGCATAGTTTCAAGTGTTGTCATCTTTGACACTCAACCCGTAGGTAGCTCTCATGATTGATTCATAAGGTGGTTTAATTCTCTTCCTAGGGAACTGTTCCATTCTTTTCTTTAATGGGAATTGGAATCTTATGCTTCCAAGTATTATGGGACAAGAAGGGTTGCAATCAATATCAAGCACAATGAAATCTACAAGCACATTTTTTTTGCAATATTAAGCACATCATTAATTCTACCTAAAGTTTTCTTGATGGTAGAATCCGCAAGATGCAAGTTTAGGGAACACTCTTCAATATTAGTGAGACCAAGCACATCACATAAAGTTTTGGGTATAGTGGAAACACTAGAACCAAGGTCACACAAAGCATTGCATTCATATTTATTTATCTATATTTTGATAGTAGGTTCCCACTCATCAAGCAATTTTCTAGGAATAGAAATTTCAAGCTCAAGTTTCTCATCATAAGCTTTTATCATAGCTTCTACTATATGTTCGGTAAAAGCTTTGTTTTGTTCACGAGCATTGGGTGAGCTGATAATGGATTGCAGCAAGGAAATACATTCTACTAAAGAGAATTTATCATAATTAAAGTCCTTGTAATCCAAGATAGTGGGCACATCACTAGTTAAAGTTTTGACCTCTCCAAACCCACGTTTTTCAGTTTTAGCATTAGAATTATCACCCTCCAAGCACACGGGACGCTTCTTAACTAAAGTTGACTCGTCTCTAGTCCCTTTATCATTTATATTCAGAGATGTAAACAAAGATTCAATAGGAGAAACACCAATCATTTTAAGATCTTCATCATGATTTCGGTAAAAACCGGGTGGAAGAGCTTTTTCTTAGAATTCTCGCTTAGCTCTCAACTTAGCGGTACTCTCCTTACTTTTATTAATAGTTAATTGGATAGATTTAATAGTCTCATTAAAATGATGCTTGTGTGGCAAAGACTTATTTTTAAGAGTTTCAACATCAAGAGCAATTATATCCATGTTTTTAGCCAGAGTATCAATCATATGCAACTTTTCTTCTATCGTAGTGTTGAAAACCTATTGAGAATTAATAAATTCTTTAATTGTATTCTAAAGATCAGAAGATATCCTATTAGAATTTGTAGAAGCTTTGCCATATGAATTGCCATAAGAATTTCCATTGTTGTTACAGGAATTACCGAGATACGGTCTAGCATTAAAATTTCCTCTATAAGCATTGTTGTTGAAATTATTTCGCGAGATGAAGTTGACATCAATAGCATAATTATTTTTTCTCAATCAAAGTAGGCAAAGGCATATCATTGGGAGCAACATTAGCATTTTTATTAGCAACCATATTCATAAGAGCGTCCACTTTTTCACTCAAAGTAGCGATTTCTTCAAGAGAATTTACCTTCTTACTAGTTGGAGCTCTTTCGGTATGCCATTGAGAGTAATTTATCATAATGTTGTCAAGAAGTTTTGTGGACTCTCCCAATGTCACATCCATGAATGTACCACCTGCGGCTGAATCTACAAGATTTCTAGACACAAAGTTTAGTCCAGCATAGAAATTTTGGATAATCATCCACAAGTTTAAGCCATGAGTTGGACAATTTCTTATCATCAATTTCATTCTCTCCCAAGCTTGAGCAACATGTTCATGATCTTGCTATTTAAAATTCATTATTTGATTTCTAAGGGAGATAATCTTAGCAGGAGGAAAATACTTGGTAATAAAAGCATCTTTACACTTATACCATGTTCCAATACTATTACGAGGTAAAGTTGAAAACCAAGCTTTAGCTTTGTCTCTTAGTGAAGAAGAAAATAATTTTAACTTCACAATATCGTTATCCATATCCTTTTTCTTTTGCATATCACATAATTCAACAAAAGTATTAAGATGTGATGCGGGATACTCATTAGGACTTCCCGAAAATTGATCTTTCATGACAAGATTGAGCAGTGCAACATTAATATCAAATGCCTCCGCACTAGTGGCAGGTTGTATAGGAGTACTAATAAAATCATTATTATCAGTATTTGAGAAATCACCCAACTTAGTAGTATCTTGAGACATGGTGACCGGACTAGCAAAACAAACAAGACAAGTAAACTAGCAAGTAAAGAAAACTAGAAGCAAACTAGTAACTAGCGTAGGTAAATATTTTTTATTATTTTTATGAGACAAACTAAATATAACAGCAAATAAAAAGAAGAACAATTGAATGAAATTTTGTGTGAAGTTAATTGATAGTTGGTGATGGTATTCCCAGGCAACGGCACCAGGAATCCTTCCTGATACTCGTGATCTGCGTTGGATTTTCCGTGAACAGGAACGGGTAATCGCAGCACAAAGTGGGTAAGTATTTCACTCGGTTATGAACCCAAGGTTCATCGAACCAATAGGAATACCAATCATCACCCGTCTTCAGCGGCTACACACAAAAGAACAAACAACTTGCACCCAACGCCGATAAGAGGGTTGTCAATCCCCTTGATCTCGTTATTTGCAAGCAAGTGAGTTGTGTAGATAATAGTAAAGTGCAAAATAAAATAAAAGGTAATAAATAACAACAAGATAATGATAGCGTTTGTGAGTATATAAGTGAATAGACTCGGGGGCCGTAGAGTTCTCTAGTGGCATCTCTCATAAGGAAAGCATATGGTGGCTAAACAAATTACTATTGGGCAATTGATAGAAAAGCGAATAATTATGCGATGTTCACGGTAATGATCATGTGTATATAGGCATAACATCCATAAGAAAATAGGCCGACTCCTGCCTGCACATACTACTATTACTCCACTTCAAGAGTGCTTCTATGCTTGCCTCTCTACGTATTAAGTTCATGAAAAACGGAGTAATGCTTGGAGAACGATGACATGATGTAGACAATGTAAACTCAACTAATATGAATAAATCCCATCATTTTATCGTTAGTGGCAACAACACAAAGATGCAACTTGTCCCCTTCTATCACTGGGATATATAGACTCGTCAGGTGGAACCTACTACAATGCACCACTCCCACCGAAGAAATATCAATCTAGTTGGTCAAACTATCTCAATAGATCGGAGAGCATTACGAATCTATGATGATCATGCAAATAAGAATCATAGTAATCAGGTTTGACTCAAATACATTTCATGAATAATCTGAACATAAACTCACAATTCATCGGATCCCAACAAACACACCATACAAAGGGATTACATCGGATAGATCAAGGCAAAGATACGGTGAACATTGTATTGAAGATCAAGAGAGAGAGAGATTGCCATCTAGGTATTACCTACGGACCCGTAGGTCTGTGGTGAACTACTCACAGATCATGGTGAGGGAAGCAAGGTTGATGAAGAGGCCCTCCTTGATCGATCTCCCCTCCGGCAAGGTGCCGGAACGGAGGTGTAGATGGCCTCCAGTCGGAACAGAGACTTGCGGCGGCGGAAAAAGTGTTTCGGGAGCGCTTCTGGAGTTTTTAGGGTAGATGTGAATTTATAGGCTAGAGAACGACGTCGGGAGGTGCTCCATGGGGCCAAAACAGCGCGGGCAGATGGCTTGTGGGCCCTTGGTGCATCTCCTCGCCCACCTCCGAAGCTTCTAGGTCTTGTATTGGTCCAGAAAAAATCACCAAAAAGTTTCGTGACAATTGGACTCCGTTTGGTATTGTAACTCTGAAAAGGCAAAAACACGCAGAAAACAGGAACTGGCACTGGGCACTGGGTCATTAGGTTAGTGCTCTAAAATATTATAAATTGGTAAATAAAAACCCAAAAAGTATCATAGAATGATAATATATCAGCATGGAACAATAAAAAATTATATATACGTTGGAGACTTATCAATGAGCTGATGAAGGGGATGGACTCAGGAGGTTGTCGCCGTTCGGGTGGTGGTCGGAGGAGGAGTCGGAGCACAGGGAGTCACCGACGACGAGCAACCGCGGCGGAGGAGCCTCCGGAGGAGGTCACCGTTGACGTCTCGAGCTGCAATCCAAGCGGGAGAGATGGGGAAAAGGGTCAGGGTGCGGCCGCAGTCTCAAATTGAGCGAGAGGGGAGGCGAAGGAGGCTCACATTGGCCGGACGGTGGCAGACCCAACGTGGCGGAGGTCCGTCGATCCCGAGCACAGGGGGCTCGGGAGGGGATTTGGGTTGCATGGGGTTCTATTGGGAATTAGAGAGGGCGAGCAGAGGCGAGAGGGGCGCGCGGGTGGCCTGAAATAGAGAGATCCGGGGCTCGCCGTGGACCGAGCCCACAGCCTCCGCAGAATTTGCCATGGTGGTCTCGAAGAGGGTTTGACTCGGGTCATCGGCGTTCTTGGGGGTCGTCCATGACTAGGAGAAGAGAGAAGGAGCAGAGGGGGGTCAGGGGCGTCGCGTGTGTGAGCAAGCTCACTGGCCGAGCCGGTAGCGCTCGGCATGTGCGGGGAGAGACAGCAGGGGCCGACAGCACTCTGGCGTGGCCACCCTTGTCCACTAGCGTCTGGAGGCACTGCAGATGCTTTCTGGTGCCTTTGGAGGTAAGGAGAGGGGTAGAAGTAAAGGAATTGGGGGAGGTAAGCTTCCGCCAATGCTGTACAGGGGTAAAAATTGGGTTTTTAATCTATCAATCATTGAGCTGCTGAGAAGAGGGAGTTACTCGGGGTAGAAGAGGTATAGGAGGCACTATGGTAAAAGTATGAGGGCAAGGAGAACAGTGGGAGAGGTGAAACCAGGGGTTTTACCAAATCACCAGAAGATGTTTGATGTAGTTTTGGGTAAGATAAATTTCACCACTAGCTGTGAGATTTAACAGGGTCAAAAGCTAGGTAAAAGCAAGGTTGATCACAAGGTTTGAACAGAGTTGAAGAAAGTTGACAATGCAAATATTGTAAACCCTAGAAATGAGCAGAAACTGATTTCATTAGATCTAGGCATGCAAATATATTCTCCTTGATGCACAACTTACTGTAGTGGCATGATATGGGGATTAGGGCATGCCCACAACGTTGTGGATCAATTGGAGAAACTTGATAATGCAAAGTTGCTTAAATTTGGATCTGGATAGAGAGGGTTTTGGGATATTTTGGTGAACCAAAACAATTGGGATTTAGATGAAACTTTGCAAGGTAATCACATATAGCATGTGTGACTTGCTAGAATTTTCCTGGATTTATTCGGGAATATTTCTTATACAAATGTTTCAAAAGCTTGAAATAGGCAGACAGGGTTTTGGAGGGTTTTGTCCAATATTCTGAACATGACCATGTGTTGAAACTCATATATATGTCCACTGAGTTTCCCTCAAAAATTTCAAATATTTTGAAAGCATAAAAATAATGTTTCCCTATGAAAGACCATTTCTCGCTTAAGAAAAAGCCTTTAAATAAAATATGAAAATAATCTTTAAAAATAATATTTAGTGGTTTTGGAAAGTTTTATATATAGTAGGTTCCAAATAAAATATTTGGGGAAGAATAGTTTCCCTAATTTGAGGACTTGTAGTACGAACCTCAATTCAGGGGGTTTTGAAAACCTAAATTGAATAATGCTTTTCGGCCAAAATAATACTCCCTCCGTAAAGTAATATAAGACGTTTTAGATCACTACTTTAGTGATCTAAAACTTCTTATATTGCTTTACAGAGGTAGTATTTTATAAAAAAATAGTTTTAGGTCCTATACACATGGCATTATCATCGGGAAAGGGTTTTGGATAAAGGAGATGACTTTGGAGAGTAGTAGGAATAAAATGGTTGGTGGCACAATCAAACAAGCAAGCAATTATCAAACAAGTAAACCAGTCATATGCACTCAAAAAGTTTTAAATGGGTCCAAATTTTATAAACTCATAGCATAGCTAGGTGGTACAAACACAAGGTGTGACACACCTGCCCCCCTTACAAGAATCTCGTCCCCGAGATTCCTAGGCTAGGTGCTGAAAAGATAAGGTAACTCAGATCTAAGATAGTCTTCACGCTCCCAGGTTTCTTCTGCTTCAGTGTGGTTGCTCCGTTGGACCTTGAAGTACTTGATGGCGTGGCTTCGGGTGCAATGATCGGCTTCATCCAAAATACGGACTGGCCTGTCACAATAAGTGAGGTCTGGCTGAAGGTCGATGGCTTGATTATCCATATCCTTGTAGAGGTCAGGGCTGTTGGGAACTTGGAGGCACTTTCGGAGTTGTAACACATGGAAAACGTTGTGCACATCGGATAGCTCGGAAGGTAGTTCTAGCTGGTAGGCAACTTCTCCTCGCTTTGCGGTGATCTGGAAGGGGCCGATGTATCTTGGTGCAAGCTATCCCTTGATTTTTAAATGCTTGGCTCTTTTGAGAGGTGTGACTCGGATATATACTTGGTCTCCAACGTAGAAGTTCACTTTTTGGCGGTGTGAGTCAGCATATCTCTTCTGTCTTTACTTGGTGATCTTCAGACGCACTCTGACTAGTTGAACTTGCTCTTCGGCTTCACGGAGAATTCTGGTCCAAAGTTTAGTCCTTCTCCGGTTTCCGACCAGTTGAGGGAAGTGCGTCACTTGCGTCCATACAACACCTCAAATGGTGCCATCTCAAGACTAGACTGATAGCCATTGTTGTAGGAGAACTCGGCAAAAGGCAAGCAATTTTCCCACTTGGCTTCATATGCAAGGACGCAAGCACGAAGCATGTCTTCGAGTATCTGGTTTACTCGCTCCGTCTGTCCTCCGATCTGAGGGTGAAATGCGGTGCTAAAAGATAGCTTGGTTCCCATAGGTTCTTGAAACTTCTTCCAAAACATCGAGGTAAATTGACTACCACGGGCTGACACAATCTCCTTTGGAATTCTGTGGAAGCTCACTATACACTCGATGTAAAGACTGGCTAGCTTGTTTCCATCATAGGTGGTCTTGACGGGAATGAAGTGTGTTACCTTGGTCAGGTGATCGACAATGACCCAAATGGAATCATGTCCCTTGCTTGACCTGGGCAAACCAGTGATGAAATCCATCCGGACTTTGGCTCACTTCCATTCAGGCACTTTGAGAGGTTGTAACAGTCCAGCGGGTCTCTGGTGCTCAGCTTTGACTCTCTGGCATATGTCACACTTAGCGACGAAAGTGTCTATCTCTCTTTTCATGCCATGCCACCAGAATCTATCTTTGAGGTCTTGGTACATCTTGGTTCCTCTAGGATGGATGGAATATGGAATGTCATGGGCTTCTTGCAATGTCAAATTCTTGAGCTCAACTTTGTTGGGTACGCAAATGCGATTCCCAAAACATACGACTTCTTGATTGTCTAGTGAGAATCCTGGGACCTTGACTGCCTTGATCTTCTTCTTGATGCCTTCAATGCTGGCATGACCCTTCTAAGCTTCGTTAATATCATCCATCAAGGTAGGCTTTGCTTCAAGGTTGGCTAGGAGTCCAGGTGCTACTAGTTCCAAGCCAAAGCTTTCAATATCTTCATAGAAGGTGGGTAACCTTTCCTTGATCATAGCATTCAAGGAACAAGCCTTTCTGCTTAAGGTATCCGCTACCACGTTAGCCTTTCCAGGGTGGTATTGAACAGTGAGGTCGTAGTCCTTGATCAACTCCAACCATCTTCGTTGCCTCATGTTCAATTCTCTTCGGGTGAAAATATACTTCAAACTCTTATGGTCTGTGTATATCACACATCGCTTCCCTAAAAGGTAATGTCGCCATGTCTTCAAGGCATGAACCACGGCTGCCAACTCAAGATCATGAGTAGGGTAGTTCGCTTTGTGAGGACGTATCTGTATAGATAGATAAGCTACGACTCTGCCTTATTGCATCAAAACACTTCCAAGACCGGTTCTCGATGCATCACAATATATCACAAACTCCTTGTGAATATCGAGAGTGGCCAAAACTGGGGCTGTTGTCAATCTCTTCTTGAGCTCTTGGAAACTTTCTTCGCACTTCGTTATCCATTCGAACTTCTTGTCCTTCTTCAATAGCCGAGTCATGGGTCGGGCAATGCTTGAGAATCCTTCAACGACATTACGGTAATATCCCGCGAGTCTGAGGAAGCTTATGACTTCCTTCACATTGCTTGGGGATTGCCAT
Organism: Elymus sibiricus; assembly: GCA_039707655.1. Lineage (NCBI taxonomy): Eukaryota > Viridiplantae > Streptophyta > Magnoliopsida > Poales > Poaceae > Elymus > Elymus sibiricus. The sequence continues at coordinate 224,949,224 of CM077665.1, read as the reverse complement.
AAAGTCACGGCTTCAATCTTGGCAGGATCCACTGACAATCCTTCTACTGTTAACACATGACCCAAGAATCCAACTTCATGCAGCCAGAAATCGCACTTGCTGAATTTGGCATAAAGCTGGTGCTCTCGAAGCTTATCCAGGACCATCCTCAAGTGTTTCTCATGCTCTTCTTCGGACATGGAAAAGATGAGTATGTCATCAATCAAGACGACAACAAACTTGTCCAAGTACTCCATGAAAACTTTTTTCATGAGGTACATAAAGCTGGGGCATTGGTTAACCCAAATGTCATGACCGCGTATTCATACAGGCCATACCGGGTTACAAATGCTGTCTTGAGAATATCTCGGGGTCTGATCTTTAGCTGGTAGTACGCAGACCTGAGGTTGATCTTGGAAAACACCTTGGCACCATTCAGCTGATCGAACAGGTCTTCAGTCTTGGGGAGTGGATACTTGTTCTTGATTGTGACTTCTTTGAGAGATCGATAATCGACACAGAGTCGAATAGTAGCATCCCTGTTTTCCACAAACATAACTGGTGATCCACAAGGAGAGAGACTAGGGCGGATAAATCCTTTTCTGAGCTGCTCTGCCACTTGCTTCTTCAATTTAGCCAACTCTTCGGATCACATTCTATAGGGCTTCTTATAGATGGGTCCTGCTCCGGGCATTATCTCAATAATGAACTCAATGTCGCGGTCAGGAGGCATTCCGATCACCTCGTCAGGAAATACTTCAGGGTATTCACATACCACTGGCACTTGATCCAACTCAATTCCCGACAGACAATTTACCCGAGGTGCCTGAGCGGAAGGTGGGTTGGGGATATACTTGACTTCAACTCCTTGGCTATTGGTGATGGTAACAGTCCGCTTGGTGCAATCTAGAAAGCCTTTGTGCTTGTTCAACCAATTCATGCCAAGTATCACATCCAAGCCTTGTGAATCCAGGACTATTAGGTCTGCTAGGAAGTCTACCTCGTTGATGTTAATCTCAACTCCTCTACATCTTATCTTGGTTCTCAATTGCGATCCTGGGGTTTGCACCAACATGGGATTACTCAAGGGTGTAGGTTTCATACCACTCTCCAGTGCAAACTTTTGGGTAACAAAAGAAAGCTACTTCCCACAATCAAATAGTACGGTTGCTGGAGTTGAGTTGACAAGGAACGTACCCAGTATGACGTCCGGGTCGTCCTGGGCTTCCTCTGCGGTGACGTGATTCACACGACCTTTGCTATTGTTGGGCTGGTTGCAGCGAGCTTGGTTCCTTGGTGGTGCTCCACGGCCTTGACCTTGGTTCTCCGCATTGGGACGCGGTGCATCTGGCTTCCTATTGGGGCATGATACTTGTGATCTGCGTTTGCTTTTCCCTGAAGAGGAACGAGTAACTGCAACACAAAGCGGATAAGTATTTCCCTCAGTTATGAAACCAAGGTTTATTGAACCAATAGGAATATCAATCCTCAACCGTCTTCAGCGGCTGCACACAAATGAACAAACAACTTGCACCTAACGCGGGCAAGAGGGTTGTCAATCCCCTTGATCTCGTTATTTGCAACCAAATGAGTTGTGTAGATAATTGTTGATAAATATAAATTTAAAAAGAAATAAAAAGTAAATAAAAGAAGCAAGGTAAATATAGCGTTTGCGAATATATAAGTGAATAACACGGGAGCCATAGTGTTCCCTACCAACATCTCTCATGTATGCAGCATACGGTGGGTAAACAAATTATTGTTGCGCAATTGATAGAAAAGCAGATAGTTGTACGATTTTCATGGCAATGATCATGTATATATAGGCATCACGTCCATAAGCAAATACGCCAACTCCTGCCTGCACCTATTACTATTACTCCACTCATCGACCGCTATCCAGCAAGCATCTAGAGTATTGAGTAAAACAGAATAATGCTTGGAGAACGATGACATGATGTAGACAAAGTAAACTCGAACAATATGATTGATCCCCATCATTTTATCTTTGTAGCAACAACACAAAGACACATCTTGTCCCCTACTTTGTCACTGGGATATAGAAACTTGCCAGGTTGAACCTACCATTACGCACCACTCCCACCGATGAAATATTAATCTACTTGGCCAAAACACATCAATAGATCGAAGAGCATTACGAAGCTAAAATGATAATGCACATAAGAGATAATATAATTCATAGGCATCTCAAACACTTTTCATTAATAATCTGAACGTATACCCACAATTCATCGGATCCCAACAAACACACCGCACAATAGGATTACATCGGATAGATCAAAGGGAAGATGAAATGATCATTGTATTGAAGATCATAAGAGAGATAGATTGCCATCTATGTACTAGCTATGGACTCGTAGGTCTATGGTGAACTACTCACACATCATCATGAGGGCAGCAAGGTCGATGAAGAGGCCCTCCGTGATCGATCCCCCCTCCGACAGGGTGCCAGAACGGAGCTCCAGATGGCCTCGCGACGGAACAGAAACTTGCGGCGGCGGAAAAATGGTTTCGGGACTGCCTCTGTTATTTTTGGGGTGAAAGATAATTTATAGGCTAGAGAGGGGCGTCGGGAGGCAACCGAGGGAGGCACAAGCCATCAGGGCGGCCCCCCTGGGGCGCGCCCTGTTGGCTTGTGCGGCCCTCGTGTGGCCCCCGGCCTCCTTCCGAAGGTTCTAGGTCTTCTTTTGGTCCAGAAAAAATCATCAAAAAAATTCGTGGCAATTGAACTTCGTTTGGTACTGTAAACCTGAAGAGCAAAAAACATGGAAAAAACAACAACTAGCACTGGGCACTAGGTCAATAGGTTAGTGCTCAAAAATATTATAAATTGGTAAATAAAGACCCAAAAAGTATCCTAGAATGATAATATATCAGCATGGAAATATCAAAAAGTATAGATATGTTGGAGACGTATCAAGCATCCCTAAGCTTAATTCATGCTCGTCCTCGAGTACGTAAATGATAAAATAGAATTTTTGATGTGACATGCTATCCACTATGTAATCTTATTTAGGGAGGCTCATTGAGGAAAGATGAATCAAAAAATATTAACATAGTAATATTTAAAGTGTAAGAAACATAACTGTTAATTAATAAAAGTATACGATTCTCAAGAAATGTTTATCCCCAATTCATCTTATAGTATTAGCAAGGCACGGCTCCATCTTCACCACACATTAATACAAATCTTAAGCACCACGGTGTCCAAGTAAGGCAATTGGTTCGTACTTTTACAATATGCATCAACTTTTTATTCTTCACGCAATACATGAGCGTGAGCCATTAGACATAGCATTTAGTTAGAATAGAGTATGCTGGTAGATTCAAATGGGTAGGAAGTGGAGACGATAGTCTCACATCAACTGGGCGTACCAATGGGCTATGGAGATGCCCATCGATAGATGTCAATGCAAGGATTAGGGATTGCCATGAAAAAGATGCACTAGAGCTATAAGTGTATGAAAGCTCAAATGAAGCTAAGTGGGGTGTGCATCCAACTTGCTTGCTCATGAAGACCTTGGGCATTTGAGGAAGCCCGTCGTAGGAATATATAAGCCAAGTTTGAAATAATGAATAGGTAATTCACACTAGCATATGAAAGTGATATATCATGAGCCTCTCTACATGAGGAACATGGTGCCACTTCGAGGCACAAGTGTGGTAAAGGGTAGTAGCAAAGTCCCTTCTCTCATTTATTTGAATGGATGGTGGGCTCATTTGGCCTCCTCCATCTTTATTTTTGTCTGGAGTCTCATCTCGACTTATGGGAGAATCATCGTCTCCATCATTCCTTCCTCACTGGGACAATGCTCTAACAATGATGATCATCACACTTTTATTTACTTACAACTGAACATGGAGAACTGATATGAAGATATGACTCTATATGAATGCCTCTGGCAGTGTAACAGGATGTGCAATGATCTATCGTGACATGTATCACAAACATTATGAAGGTGGCTTTGCCACAAATACTATGTCAGCTCTATATGATCATGCAAAGCAATATGACGATGAACGAACTAGTCATGTGAAGTGACGATAGAATTTGCATGTCAATGTATCTCGGAATGGCTAGGGAAATGCCTTGATAGGTAGGTATGGTGAATGTTTTGAGGAAGATATAATAAGGCTTATGCGCAACAGAGCGTATCATGTAACGGGGTTTGGATGCACCTGTGAAAGTTGCACCAATCCTCGAGGTGAGAACGGGCTATGCACGGTACCGAAGAGGCTAGCAAATTATGAAAAGGTGAGATTGCGTATGTCCATGGATTCACATTAGTCATAAAGAACTCATATACTTATTGCAAAGTTTTATTAGTTTATCATAAATCAAAGTACTAATCACATGCCCCGAGGGAAGAGGTTGGTAGGAGTTAACCATCGCACGCTTCCGACCCGAAACAACACTAGGACTTTAACGAGGAATAGAAATGCTCACACATCATCACCATGCCTCTTTAATTTTTAGATGAACATAAAGGTCAACCCCTCTTTATATCGACACTTCTACGGTTTAACAATTATGAACTCACACCTATTTCATATTACTACATCAATATCATTAACCCACAGTTTCTTTATATGTGCTACATGATGGTTTTGATTATTACTATTTGAATACCTAATATTTTTGGACTAGTCTGTATGACCCATGGAAATTACCGTAACTATTTTTTAACTCTCAAACAAATATAATTGAAGAATGAGAGTGAAATCATTTCTTTAAAATGTACTCACCACCGTGCTCAAAAAGATATAAGTGAAATTCTAAAGCAACTGCTAAGCTCAAAAGATATAAGTGAAGCACATAGAGTATTCTAACAAATTATGATGAAGGTGTGTCTCTCTTAAATAGGTGTGTCCAGCAAACAATGATTGTGGAAAACTGAAAAAAAAAGCAAACGACGCTCCAAGCAAAACTCATATCATGTGATGAATAAAAATATAGCTTCAAGTGACATACCGATGGATTTGAGACGAAAGAGGGGATGCCTTCCAGGGTATCCCCAAGCTTAGACGCTTGAGTCTCCTTTAAAATATTACCTTGGAGCGCCTTGGGCATCCCCAATCTTAGGCTCTTGCTACTCCTAATTCCTTTGTCCATCAATATAACCCCCAAAACTTGAAAACTTCAATCACACAAAACTCAACAAAACCTCGTGAGATCCATTAGTATAAGAAACATATTGCATACGTTAAGTACTGTTGTAAATTGATTCAAATTTCATAAATTTATAATAGGTACTTTATTCTAACTTCTCCATGGCTTATACCCCCCGATACAATCCATAGTTTAATCAAAATAAGCAACTATGCAAGCAAAAAACAGAATCTGTCTAAAACATAACAGTCTGTAGCCATCTATAGAGAACCTATACTTATGTAACTCTAAACATTCTGAAAATTAGGACAACCTCCAAAAATTTTATAGACACGCTGTGTAAAAAAATTCAGATCATTATCACGCTCCAGCAAAAAATGAAAATTCCTGTACTGGAGCCAAAATTTTCTGCTTTGTTTCAGCATCGATTCTACTCATCTTGTGAGTCATCCCAAAGGCTTTACTTGGCACAAACACTAATTTAAACACAAAAACATAATCATTACAGAGGCAATAATCATGCTATTAAAAATAAACATAAAGTTCTAAACAACAACAAAAATTAAAGATAACTATTGGGTTGCCTCCCAACAAGCGCTATTCTTTTATGCCCCTAGCTAGGCATAATGCATAGTTTCAAGTACCAATATCATATTCCGTTCTTTCAGTAGCAAGTTTTCTAATAGGTAACCAAAAATAATTGAAGGGACTAAATTTAACAACACAAGGATCCGATAGATCTATTTCAGGAGGAATAGGAGGCTCTTCTTTAGGTTTCTCATAAGTGATAACTATTTCCTCATTATAAAGATTTCGATGAAGGTATTTTCTTAATTCTTTCTGAAGTTCATAACACATTCCAAGCTTTGGTATAGCAAATTGATCATTATGTTCAGAGATTTTATCAACCATAACATTAGGTGGAACCTTCTTTCTAAGGTTCTCATCATAAGCAACATAGGCCGTGGATCTTAGTTTTCTTACCCCTTCCAATTCATAAAGAATTACTTCTATTGGTGGGCATTCACAATTAATCCTATAATAAGGAAATATATATCTAGCCTCTTGTATAATATTGTCAAATTCTTTAGCAAGAAATATAGTGGCTAGACGTTTAGTGGGAGCTTCCTGAATATTAGAGAATTCTAGAAACAACATTGTATGAAAGGATGCATGTGGACAAATTCCCTTTCCAATTATGTTATGAGTGTAGATATAGAATCCGCATAACTAGTAGTTCTAGTGACAATGGAACCCCCCATCAATGGTAATGACCCCGTACAAGTAAGAAAATCTTGAATCACACTCTTGCCAATAATATTCCAACTACCTACGGAGTTTCTTTGTTTGCATAGTGGGTTCAATATTTGACGGATCATCATCCCCAAGATTATCAAGTTTTTCCTTAGAAACTTCATCAAAATTTCTTTTAGCATTATTAGAACAAGGTGAAGTTGGGTGCTCAAGGGCTTCCACACTATCGGCGGAAACCCCACTAATCTCAAAATCAGTCATGGCAGCTACTTCAAGCAAGCAAAGGAGTAAACTCGTAACAAGAAAAGGTAAATATATTTTTTGTATTTTTGATTTTTATGAGACGAGCTAAATATAACAGCAAATAAAAAGAAGAAAAAGTGAATGAAAATTTGTGTGAAGTTACTTGGTAGTTGATGATGATATTTCCCGGCAACGGCATGAGAAATCCTCTCTCGAAACAGGCTTTCGCCCCGCTTTATATGTAAAGCAACAACCACAGAAGTACACGGCCGAACAATACAAAATGGTGAGGAAGCCCTCTTACATAGCCGATCCTGAGATACCCGGCACACATAGAAGGCACTCGACTACGCTACCGATAACACGCACGGAGCGAGCTAAACACCCCCAAAGTTAAGACCTAGCATACCTAGGCTCCATGACAACGCCCTCAAGAGGGAAAACGACGCAGAGCGCTGCCGCTGCCGAGTCCAACGGACAAAGGTCTTCACCCGGAGCCCTGACACGAGGAGAAGAACCACAGCGATGTCTTCAGGAAGAGCATGGCACCCACGGGTGTCGCCGTCGTTGGCGCCAAGGCACGGAGCTTTCACTTGGCAACTCACCCGTGCCACTACGAGGCCGCCAAGAGGAGCACGAAGATGTTAGATCCCCATATCTGGATCAGGACGCCACCGCTCTGGGAGAGAAAACGCGTCTGAGCTACCCGCCACCCCACCTCTCGTTGCCCTCACAACCCGGGAAAGGGAGCCACCATCATCGCAATGCTGCCCGCCGGAGAGCAAACATGCGACTCGCCATCCGGGGCCGCCGCCCCGGCATCCCTGTCGCGAGATACCGTCGGTCATGCACCTCACGTCGCACACAACCACGGTTGGAAGAGCGATGCCAGTCCATCAACTCCTAGCCCGTTATCAGTCCCCAAGTCTGGGTAGACGCCTCCACCGTAGGAGGCATCCACACCTGCATCCCCCGCCAGTACCCAGTGGACTGGAGGGGACACGACTCCGGGACTGCCGACGGCCGACAGTGAGCCAGCCCCAAGCCCATGCCCAGGCGAGCTCACCCGACGCCATGCCCGCGGTCACTGGCACCCATCCGTGCACCGACACACCGGTATCACGACCACCACCAATGAGCACCGTACCCACGAAGGAAGCCCGAGCCTCCTTGCGGGCACATCCCGGGTCAATCCCAACCTCTCCTACCCGAAGCAAAAGCTCCGATTCGCCCTGGGCCCGATCTGACACGCCCGAGCACGAACCCTAGATCTGGCCCATCCCCGAAACGCATGCGGCTGGCACCATCAGCACCAGCCCAGCCCCGCGCACCGTCGTACCAGATCCGGAAGAAGGAGGCTGACACCACCGCCCCATGCCGCCTGAAGGGGCCTGGCCGCCGCGCCACCACAACCCCACCCGACACGCTCCGCCGAGCCCACCCCTGAGGCCGAGCACCACCGCCGCCCGCAGCCCCTGCCTTCGGTTGGGAAGCAGAGGCCACCAGCTCCTGCTGCCGCGGCCCGCGCCACCTGCCGGCCAGATCCGGCCGCCGCGCGAGGTGCGCACCCCCGCCCGTAGCCATCCACGAAGCACACGCACGCCGAAGCCTACGCGCCGCCATGCCGCGGTGCCCCGCGCTCGCACCGCGCCCGAACCCGACGGGAGGACCCATGCCATCCCATCGTGCCGGAGGAGAAGGCGAGCCCCGCCCCCGCAGGCCTCGATCGTGCTTCGCACGGCCGTGCCCCCTGGCGGCGGCGAGGGAGGAGGCAAGGAGGTGAGGGAGCACGCGGCGGGGGGCTGGATGCCCTCCTCGGCAGCCCCGCGGGTGGCGGCGGAGAGGGTAGGTTTCGGGGCCGGGGAGGAGATTCACGTAGTCACGAGAAATCCTTCCTGATACTTGTGATCTGCGTTGGGTATTCCGTGAAGAGGAACGGGTAATTGCAGCACAAAGCAGATAAGTATTTCCCTCAGTTATGAAACCAAGTTTATCGAACCAATAGGAATATCAATCCTCAACTGTCTTCAGCGGCTGCACACAAATGAACAAACAACTTGCACCCAACGCGGGCAACAAGGTTGTCAATCCCCTTGATCTCGTTATTTGCAAGCAAATGAGTTGTGTTGATAACTATTGATAAATATAAATTGCAAAATAAATAAAAAGTAAATAAAGGCAGCAAGGTAAATATAGCGTTTGCGAATATATATAAGTGAATAGACCCGGGGGCCATAGTGTTCCCTAGCGACATCTCGGATGTAGGAAGCATACAATGGGTAAACAAATTACTATTGGGCAATTAATAGAAAAGCGGATAGTTATGTGATTTTCACAGCAATGATCATTTATATATAGACATCTAGTCCATAAGCAAATAGGCCGACTACAGCCTGCACCTATTACTATTACTCCACTCATCGACCGCTATCCAGCATGCATCTACAGTATTAAGTAAAACAGAGTAATGCTTGGAGAACGATGACACGATGTAGACAAAGTAAAATCAAACAATATGAATGAACCCCATTGTTTTATCCTTAGTAGCAACAACACAAAGATGCATCTTGTCCACTACTTTGTCACTTGGATATAGAAACTCGCTAGGTTGAACCTACCACAATGCACCACTCGCACAGATGAAATATCAATCTACTTGGCAAAGCACATCAATATATTGGAGAGCATTACGAAGCTATAATGATCATGCACATAAGAGATAATATAATTCATAGGCATCTCAAATACTTTTCATGAATAATCTGAACATAACCCATAGTTCATCGAATCCCAACAAACACACCGCACAATAGGATTACATTGGATAGATCAAAGCGAAGGTTCGATGATCATTGTTTTGAAGATCATAATAGAGAGAGATTGCCATCTAGGTACTAGTTATGGACCGTAGGTGTGTGGTGAACTACTCACACATCATCATGAGGGCATCAAGGTTGATGAAGAGGCCCTCCGTGATCGATCCCCCCTCCGGCATGGTGTCGGAACGGAGCTCCAGATGGCCTCGCGACGGAATAGAGACTTGCGGCAGCGGAAAAAGGGTTTTGGGACTGCCTCTGTTATTTTTAGGGTGAAAGAGAATTTATAGGCCAGAGAGGGACGTCGGGATGCAACCGAGGGAGGCACAATCCATCAGCGCGCGCCCCCTGGGGCACGCCCTGTTGGCTTGTGTGGCCCTCGTGCGGCCACCGGCCTCCTTCTGAAGCTTCCAGGTCTTCTTTTGGTCCAGAAAAAATCATCAAAAAAATTTGTGGCAATTGGACTTCGTTTGGTACTGTAAACCTGAAGAGCAAAAAACATGGAGAAAACAACAACTAGCACTGGGCACTAGGTCAATAGGTTAGGGATCAAAAATATTATGAATTGGTAAATAAAGACCCAAAAAGTATCCTCGAATGATAATATATCAGCATGGAACAATAAAAAATTATAGATACGTTGGAGACATATCAGGGCACTGCTTAGAGTAGTGTCCTGGCTGACCACATCCAAAACAAGTGACTTGGCCTGAGTTGTTGTTGTTCCTGTCGCCGCTGTTGTTATTGGGGTTGTTGTAGGCAGGCCTTGGGTTGGCATACTGCTAAGGCTGGTAGCTCGAACGAGGTGCAGGGGGTCTAGCTTGCTGAGGCTGATAGGTCGGCCTGGCCGGGGATGGATGCTAGGGGCGAGGCTTCTGGTTGCTGGAACTACCCTTGTTCATCATCTTGCGCTTACGAGTGTCTTCCATGGCACAGCATTTGACTTCAAGCATGAGAGACTTGTTCACTAGGTCGAAGAAGGTCCAGCAGTCGCATACAATGAGTTGATACTGCAGGGCTTGCTGGAGTCCTTCCATGAAGCGTTCCATCTTAGCGGCCTCAGCACTGACATCTTCGGGGGCATACCTCGACAGGAGGTTGAACTTATCCATGTACTCCTTGATAGAGCCACTTCCTTGCTTCAGCGCTCTGAATTCCCACTTCTTGATAGCCATGATTACCAAAGGAATGTGAGCTGTGTGGAATCCTTCCTTGAAGTCAGCCCAGGTGATCACACGGTCACCTTGCATAACTTTGAATCCATCCAACCAAGCTCTGGCGGTACCTCCGAGGCAGTGAGAGCCATAAAGCACCTTCTCACGATCCTCATTGCAATTGGCCAGTGCAAGGAGGTCCTCGATGGTGCAGATCCAATCATCGACATCCAGGGGTTCAGCAGTCTCGGTGAAGGTTGGGGGCGAATTCCTCTTGAACTCCGATAGAGTGGAGCGGCCATTGCCGTGCCTTCCTTGCTACAGGTTGTTCACAAGGGTCTAGGCCATCTGCTGAATAGCTGCGGAGTTGGCTTGGCGTTCCTCCCAGAGAACTTGGAGAAGCTGAGCTATGGTCATGTTATCCGGTGGAGGTGGTGGCGGGGGAATGTCACCATGTGGCTGCTCCTGGTGATCTCCAACATGAGCAGACCCACTAGCTCCCTGCTGCTGGCTAGAGTTGTCGGCGTCGGGGTTGCCAAAAGTGCTGGCGCGGGTTGCAGTCACCATCCTGTTTGGAGCAGCCAAGTCAAACAACTCGGACAGAAGAGACGGGGGAGCAATAATAGAGAAAGCGCGCCTAAGGGGGTTGGTATAGTGCAAGTGTGATTAAAAGGAGGTCAAAAGACCAAACTCATAATATTAAGATAAGATAGACGATGGAGTCACTTACATGTTGCCTAAGGCAAAAGCGCGACTTGCGTCGGTGTCACACCCTGTGTTTGTACCAGTTTGCTATGTTATGATTTTATAAAATTTATTCCTAGTAACAACTTTTGGAGTGCTTGTGATGATTGACTTGATTGCTATTTGCTTGATTGCTTGCTTGTGTTTTGAGTCACAAAAACACTCCTACTCTCAAAACTCATCTAATTGATCCAAACTCTCTTCCCAATGATCATGCCATGTGTATAGGACCTAAAACAATTTTTATAAAATATTATTTTGGGCAAAAAGCATTTATTCAATTTAGGTTTTTTTAAAAACCCCTGAATTGAGGTTTGTACTACAAGTCCTCAACTTAGAGTGAATATTTTACCCCAAAGACTTTATTTGGAAACTACCATATATAAGACTTCCCAAAACCACCAAGTACTATTTTTAAAAATTATTTTTTTGTTTTATTTAAAGGCTTTTTCTTCAGGCCACAAATGGTCTTTCATAGGGAAAAAATATTTTCATACTTTCAAAATATATGAGAAAATTTATGGAAACTCAGTGGACATATATGTTCCATATATAAGAGTTTCAACACATGGTCATGGTCAAAGTATTGGACAAAACCCTTCTAAACCCTTTCTGCATATTTCCTGTATTTGAAATATTTCTATAAGAAATATTATCAAATAAAACTAGGAAAATTCAAGCAAGTCACATATGCCTGATGTGATGATCTTCCAAGTTTCATTCCAATCTACATTGGTTTTGTTCACGAAAGTGCCCCAAAACCATTCCTGTCCAGATCCAAAATTGAGCAACTTTGCATTGCCAAGTATTTCCAATTGATCTCAAACTGTGTGTAGACATGCTCTAATACTCAAATAATGCCATCAAACCAAGTGGTGCATTAAGGAGAATAGATTTGCATGGATAGATCTAAGAAAATCAGTTTCTGCCCATTTCTAGGGTTTGCAAAGTTTGCATTGTCAACTTTCTTCAAACATGCTCGAACTTTGTGACCATCCTTATTTTTACCTCCCATTTGACCCTGTTAAATCTCACAATAAGTGGGTAAAATCTTCTTGCTGAAAACAGCATCAAACACCTTCAGGTGATTTGGTAAAACTACTAGTTTCGCCCCTTTCTTTATTCTCCTTGACCTATTTTTTTTACCACAACACCTCCTAGTCCCCTTCTACCTCCAGTAAAAGCCCTAGCTCTAGTTCAACGATTGAGGTGTGAAAACCCCACATTTACCTCTCTGTTTTCACCCCGACAGAGCTTCTCTCTTCCCCTCCTCTTACTTTTACACATTAACTTACACCCTAAGCTACGAGAAGGCATCCCCAGACCAGCCAGTAGCTAGTGGACAAGGTGGCCACGTCCAGAGCACATGGATGCATGGCCATGCCGGCCATATGGGCGCTCTACAGTGCACCAGAGCACTATAGCCGCGTCCTGCCCGAGGCCCCGACCACCTCGTGCTTCCCCTGCTCGCCAGAGGCCTCCCCTCGGTGTCCGCAGCGTGCCAGACGGTCGTCCCCCTCCCCTATCTCTCTTATCCGACCTCCATCCGTGCATGCCGATCGCCGCCCGCGTCCACCACTCCCTGGCCACGCTGCTGGCCCGCCTCTAACCTCGCCCCGCTCTCCCTCTCACCTCCCTCGCTCCTGGACGAACCCCACGAGCTCCACTAACCCATCCTGGCCCCTCCCAACGGTCCCAAGGACCGATCGCGTGGGCACCCGCAAGCATGGCTCACGGTGCACCGTCGACCGGCCATATAAGGCTGCCACGGGTCTCTCTTTTGCCTCTGATCTCCATTGCTCCCTCTGAATCGACCACCAATAGCACCCTCGCCGCCTCCAAAGCACTCTGTGCTCGGGATCGAGACGAGCGCCGCCGCCTCGGGTCGCCGGTGCTCGCATGGTAAGGGCCCCCTTCGCCACTCCTCTCCGTCGATCTAGAACCGCAGTGTAGCGCTGACTCTTTTCCCCCTCTTCCCCATGCCTATCGCAACTTGGAGCAAGCGTATCAACCTCGTGCCAGAGCTCCGCCGCTCGGATCCGACGTCGCCATCGTTCTCGCAGTCTCCTGCGACCAACTCCACCCCCACCGGAACTATGTCTCCTCCCTGGTTCCATTCCCACCGCTAACTCGCCTCGCCGTCACCGGAATCGTCACCGGTGAGCATCGGCACCTCCCTATCTTGAGGAAGGAGATGGCAGGTGGACTCCACCTGTCGTCCTCCCCTCGCTCTCTTTTCCCCTCTGTGTGGCTGGCACCCGGGCCCCGCCCGTCAGGTTTGAACCTGGCGAGCGCGGGGGCACCGGTTCGCCTCAGGCCGCCTTGGCTCTGGCCGGCCCAGCTACAGCCGATCTGGCCCAACCACCTGTGCCCTTTTTCTTTTTATTCATTTCAGTGACTTTTTCAAAAATTCCTCTGGATTAGATATTCATCCAAATATAAAAATTCCAACTCCATAATTCTTGCAACATTGTAATCTATTTAAGGGCATTGTTTTCACTCATGTCAAATAAACTTTCATCTACTGTTTATATTCAACTCCCTTTTTCAAGGATTTTTAATCTCTGTTAAAATAATTTCCACCACTTTTTACTTTTCAAAACCTGAGAGTAATGTTTTTAGTATTTCTTGTTTTTAACCTAGTATTTTACAAAAGTGGTTTGACATTTTTAGGAGTGAATTAGTTTCCCTGTTTTTACTGTGCTCTTAGTTTTGCCCATTAAATTTGCGACGATAGATTGCGTTGTTGACCAGGGAGTTGGACCAGAAGTTTTTGAAGATCCCGAAGACTTTGTTAAGCCAGGCAAGCAGCCCTTTGACCATGTCTATGAAACCCCCTTTTGCATGGCATATAGCACTTACTTTGTTGCATCGAATCATGATGAATATCGTGACCACCTTTATGGGTTGCCTCCGTTACTTTCCTCGTAGGTACTTGCATGACATGACTCTACCTTCTGCTTAGAGTTGTGTGGGTGGGAAGTTGATAGGTTGCTAAGTAGTTGCTACGCAAAGTGTTATGGGAATATGCATGGTGCTGGAAACAAAGTGTTTTCAAAGACTTTTCGAAAACCGCGTCGGGTGCCACTAATGCACGAGGAAAATGAGAGCTAGGTATCCACTTGATAAAGAAGTGGTGTAACGAGGAAAGTTGTGTGTGTGTGTTTTCGAAAATGGACAAATTTAAGATCTGCTGACCGTCCCAACCTTACATGTGAGACCACGATACCCCTTATGGGACGGGGCTTTGTTGAGTACTTTGGTCGATACTAGAAGAGAGCCCGCATTACTAGTGGCGGGATAGTATGAGTTACTCTCTCGATAGGGGGTCATGCCAGGTAGGGCGGCCATGTACTATTTTTACAGACACCGGGCACACCATTGTGTCCCATCATGTATTGTATAATGTTGAGCGACTCACATATGATATACATCATGAAGACGTGGGCCAACGAGTGGACTCTTTGTTTAGTGTTGTTAAGGGAAAGATAATATTCAGGTGCTTACCTCGGGTATCTAAGGTACTACGATTTATGGATGACACGGAAGTTCCCGGAGTCTTGTTAGTAAAGCGCGCAACCTCTACAGAGTCTAAAACTATTCGAATAGCCGTGTCCACGGTCATGGACAGTTGGTGGTCCTGCTTAAACTACGTCCGATGTTTTCACAAACTTGGCGTGTGTGTGTGAGATAAAAGATGGTAATTGAGCTAAGTCATATGACTTGGCATGATGATTGAACATGAGATATTCAACCCCTGTTTATATTGATATCTGTAACTTGTTCACATGGATATCCGTAACCTCATGATGCATGCTTTTACAAGTTGATTGATCATGTCATTGCACTCAAAAAATAGCTTTCCGCAACTTACCTACTTAATGCAATATCATGCATTGTTATACCTTGTTCCAAAACATGGGTTGCTTGCGAGTACATTCAAAGTAGTAATTGGATTGCCACAGGCTATTTAATTGGCTAGGCTTGGAAGAGCAGGAATATGGTGAAGATTACGTTGGTGACGAACATGCGAATTAGGACGCTTCCCAGTCAAAATGCCCACATGGTTAGGGCAGATGGCATGGGCCTACGCTATCTATCAAGATTTCTGCTGCGAGTTTATGTTGTTTGGCCTTCATGGCCCTATCTATGTAAGACTTGACCATGACTGTCATTATTTGTGTAAGACGGTATGTATGGATGTAAGACTCTTGTTATTCAGTTTCTTTGTGTTCAGTGAGCATTGATCTATGGGATCACTTTAGATGTGCATTCGATGATCTCGACTTATGAGTTGGGGTCCCCACAGAGCTGGTATCAGAGCCCTCCTGACTGTAGGAAGCCTTAGTTAGCATGGACGTTAGTTAGGATAAAACCCTTTTCAAAAACTATACCTAGTTGTTAAGTGCAACCGATTTTATACTTCTCTTCCCTTCTAGTCTATTTCAAACCCTTACCGACTCTCCTCCTTTCAAACCTTGTAGATGGTCGTCGTACCCAAGGACCTCCTAGCATCCGGCTTTCCCCTACTCCTTGAGGATAGCCTGGAGAAGTGCCAGTACCATAGACCACCCGTTTTCCTCTACCACGAGCACTGGGTCGATGCTGTCATGAAGGAGTACCACATTGACGTGGTCGTGAAGGTAAACGACTCCCCGACGAGTTGGTTCTTTGAAGGACCAAAGATGGAGACTCTGGTGTTCGCAGTCGAGACAGATGTGTGCAAGGCACTTATGCACCTTCGAGACATCATTCCAGAGATGGCGGACGGGCCAGCTACTTGCTACCTACCTTTCAGGAAGGATGATATTGGCAAGATTTGGACTTTGGTCCCATCCAGGGCGGATGACATATGACTCGGGTGTCAGTCCTACTTTAGCCTCTCCGCCGATAGTCTGGCTCACA
The DNA here is from genome assembly GCA_039707655.1 of Elymus sibiricus. Taxonomy (NCBI): domain Eukaryota; kingdom Viridiplantae; phylum Streptophyta; class Magnoliopsida; order Poales; family Poaceae; genus Elymus; species Elymus sibiricus. The sequence goes on along the minus strand of CM077665.1, from coordinate 224,932,998 downwards.
ACCTAATTAAGGAGCCTATGAAGATCCGCGAGGAACTACACCACACCCGAGAGCTACTTTGCCTAGCCAAGGTGAAGCCCGACAAGATCAAGAAGGATGCAGCCCCCGAGGGACGACCAGCTATCGCTTATAGAGGAGGAGTTCCCCCAGCTAGAGATGCACCCACACGTCATCGGCGCATGAGTGCGAAGGAGTACCGTGCGCTCTCACCGACCCACCGGCGAAGCGTCATCGGGATGGACCTCCTTGTTCTCCTACCCCCTCGACCGAAACGACACCCGTACAGATGATGACAAGGAGGAAGATACTGAGGAGCGTGGGTACGAGACCGAGCATTCCACCACTTGAGTCCAAGAACCCCTAGGGTAGGATAAGTCATGTACCCCTCATGAAAAGTCGAGTCCGTGTAATGGTTCATATGAAACCATGTGTGCTTGTTGTTTTTGTTTTGATGACCCACAAGTATAGGAGATCAAACGTAGTCCTTTTGATAGGTAAGAGTGTCGAACACAACGAGGAGCAGAAGGAAATGACAAGCGGTTTTCAGCAAGGTATTCTTTGCAAGTGCCGTAAGTAATGATAGTAGATAGTTTTGTAGCAAGATAATTCGTAACAACTGACAAGTAACAATAGTAGCAAAGGTGCAGCAAGGTTGCCCAATCCTTTTTGTAGCAAAGGACAGGCCGGAAAGTACTCTTATATTAAGCAAGCGCTCCCGAGGACACATGGGAATTCTGTCTAGTCATGTTCATCATGTTGAGTTGATTCGCGTTCGCTACTTTGATAATTTTGATATGTGGGTGGAACGGTGCTAAGGTGTTGTTCTTACTTGAACTAACAACCTACTTATGATTACCCCCTCTCGCAAGCATCCGCAACTATGAAAAAAGAATTAAGAAAAATCTAACCATAGCATGAAACATGTGGATCCAAATCAGCCTCTTACGAAGCAACGCATAAAGTGGGGTTTAAGCTTCTGTCACTTTAGCAACCCATCATCTACATGTTACTCCACAATGACTTCCCTTAGGTTCATAAGATGGTGAAAATCCATGTAGTCGAAGTTTACATGACACCACTAAGAGAAGTAACAACATACATATCATCAAAATATCGAACGAATACCAACTTCACACGATTACTTATAACAAGATTTCTCCCATGTCCTCAGGAACAATAGTAACTACTCACACCTCATCAACATGTTCAATATTAGAGGTGCAATAATAGTAATTTAGGATCTGAACATAATTTCTTCAACCAAGTAATCCAACAAGCATCAACTACAAGATGTAATCAAGACAACTAGTAACCCACAGGTACCAATCTGAGGTTTTGAGACAAAGATTAAATACAAGAGATGAACTAGGGTTGGAGATGAGATGGTCCTGGTGAAGATGTTGATGAAGATTGGTCCTCCCACGAAGGAGGAAGCGTTGGTGATGACGATGGCTTTGATCTCCCCATCTCGGAGAGGAATTTCCCCGACAGAATCTGACAGCGGGAGTGCAAAAGGGCCTCTGCCCAGGTTTCTGCCTTGAGACGGCAATGCTACATCCGGAAATGTTGCTTATGATTTATTCTAGGGTAAAACACACCATATAGGAGAAGAGGGGCGTCGGGAGGCCAGACAGGGCCCCATAAGCCATCAGGGCGCGGCCTGGGGGGTCGCGCGTTGTTGGCTTGTGCCTGGCTGGTGGCCCCCCCCTCTGGTATATTTTTGGCCCAGAAATTCACATGTATTCTATAAAAATTCCTTGTGAAGTTTCAGGTTATTTGGAGTCTGGTGATTTTTCTTCCTTTTTCTTTGTTTTCCAGTCTAGAATTCCAGTTTCCAGATAATTCCCTCTTTGTGATGTACCTTGCATATCCAGAGAGAAAGGGCATAAGAATTGTATGATAATAGGGAATAATAGACAAGAATAACGTAAATACGAATAAGAAATCATGAAGCAAAATGGACGTATCAACTCCCCCTAACTTAGACCTCGCTTTTTCTCTAGCGAAAGCCAAACTCGAGAGTAATGACCACATAATTTGAGAGAGAGGTGTCGATAAAAACAGAATACGGACATGGGAGAATCTTGAATTCATTATAGCAGCAATCATTTCATCATATAACTTGTCATAAGCAAGTAAAGATCTATTCACAATTATCGAAGTATGAAGCATAAACCTTGTTGACAACCAGCAAACGGTGCCTTTAGTCATGTGTATAATCACAATTCATCATATTCAAGAGAAGAGTCTATATAAGAGCTTTCATTGTAGCAAACCCACATACTCAACTATCATTTAGTCATCTAGGATTGTTGACACTCATTGCATATTTTTAGAGCTAATGTTTTTGCCAAACACATAGGAAGATAGGGGCTTCATTTGCCATCCAAGTCAATTACCTCAAAGATAATGTCAACAATAATGAATCATGATTTCTTACATTCATCTGGATATATATACCTGGATTTTTCCTCAACATGTGATACTTGCAGCTAAGAGAGTTTATAAATTAAAGGAAGGGAAGATATTAATGACTCTTGTGTAAAAGTAAGAACTTTTATGAAAGTAAAAGATAGGCCCGTCGCAAAGGGAAGCAGAGGTTGTCATGCGATTTTATTTGATTAGATGTGCAATCTCTTAATGCAAAGGAACTTCACTTTATATTGCCCCTTGTGATAGCAAACTTTATTATGCACTCCGTCACTTTTATTTCTTCACCATCACAAGATCGTACAAAGCTTATTTTCCTTTTCAATAAAAGATCATACATGATTAAGGGCAATTTTTATTGCTTATGCACCAATGAATACTTATTTGAAGGATCTTATTCAATCCATAGGTATGTAAGGTGGACTCTTATAGAAAGAAACTGGGTTCAAGGGGTTATGGATGCACAAGTAGTATCTCTTCTTTGTGCGGAAATTTTCGGTAGCAAAAGATCATCACATGTTAAAGGATCCATGACTATATAACTTCTATGCAAATGTAAGCAATCATGGCCATTCGGTTGTCTTCCACGTCCAACTCCAACACTTGATCATTATTTGATATTTGGTGAGGGTTCGTAATCATAGATAATGTCCAAGATAGTGTATTTGTATGTGGATCTTCTCTTCTCTATCATAATCTTACATAGATTATAACAATGACTAAGGCTATGCTTATTCTATTCCTAACAATTTTCATAGCTCATACTTCCTTTTTATGTGAAGTCATTACTTCCCATGGGATAAGCATATGATCTTTACTATTCTTTTTATTGACATGCTATGATGATTGGTTCAAGAGAGTAAAGCACACGGACTCAACTAATCTTTATTATATAACTCTCGCACTCGATTACAAGGATAGGTAGATCTCAGATAAAAATCCTAAGCAAAGCAAATCTGAAACTTTATTTCTCTATTCCATGAAATAAATAAAGATCAAACTAAAATAAAAGATGATGGTGAAAAGTGATGGTGATACGATACTCGGGCACCTCCCCCAAGCTTGGAACAAGCTAGTGGTCATGCCCATACCCATGTACTCAAGTGTTCTTCGGTGATGGTGGTGGTGTGCGGAAATCCTCCATCTTCCGAGGCATAGGTTCCCCATCATGGAAAGAAACTCTTGTCTCCAGAATCCTGAAATCAGCAACGAGGCTCATCCTTTTAAACCTAGATTCATACTCATAGTTCTGGGTTTGGAGTTCATAGATTTGATCTTGGAGGTGCTCGATCCGATCTTGAAGCTTTAAGAGAGCTTCTCCCACGCTCCTTGAGTCGATCTAGTTTTCGCGGATGAAGTCCGTGATCATAGAGTGATTAGCACCCAGACCACTTTCAACCATTCCTTGGCACTTGAAGATCTCCTGCTCCACTTCTTCAAGACTGGCCTTGTCACATCCCTCCTTCTTGGGACCTTGAACATCCCAGATGTGGAGCACCCCCTCACGCTTATCAATGGCTTGAGGGTGATTCATCACCTCTGGTAAGTAGGGGTTGATGACCTTCTCGAAGAACTTGTATTTAGATGAACTTGGGGAAGTCATGGCGATCTAGATCTGTCAGACAAACAGCTCGAAACAAGAACAGGGGAGAAACTCGCGATGCGGTGGTCAAAACATACGAGAGTATATATAATGATTTTTTTCTAGGTCAGAATACGTGTTCGGGAAGAAATCGGAGTCGGGGAGACAAACAGCTTGTGCCTCCCTCATGGATCCCCCTGAATCCGTTTTATTTTTGGAATTTTTCTAAAATACTAAAACCAACAGAAATTATTTTTTTGGAATTTTTGGAGTCGGTTTACTTACCGTAGCACATACCTACCTCCTTTCAGGTTTCTGGAGTGTTCCGGAAGGCCTCCCATATGTGTTCTTCCTGTCTTGTTTCTTGGATGGCATTAGTCTCTTCATTAACGGGTGTACCTAAAATATAATGCTTGATTGTTTACCGGTTCACCACTCTTGGGTTTTTGCCTTCGAAGTTATTTATTTTTATAGCACCGGAGTGGTAGACCTCTTCGACAACGTATGGACCTTCCCATTTGGATAAGAGTTTTCCTGCAAAAAATCTGAAACGAGAATTCTACAAACGCACAAGGTCTCCTACATTGAATTCCCGTTTTTTAATCCTTCTGTCATGCCATCTTTTAACTTTTCTTTAAACAACTTAGCATTTTAATAGGCTTGTGTCCTCCATTCATCTAATGAGCTAATGTCAAATAACCTCTTTTCACCGGCAAGTTTAAAATCATAATTTAGTTCCTTAATTTCCCAATAAGCCATATGTTCTAGTTCAAGAGGCAAATGACAAGCTTTTCCATACCCCATTTTATATGGGGACCTCCCCATCGGGTTTTTATAAGCAGTTCTACAAGCCCAAAGAGCATCGTCTAATTTCTTAGACCAATTATTCCTTGATCTATTGACAGTCTTTTGCAGGATTAGTTTTATTTCTCGATTGCTCAATTCAACTTGGCCACTTGACTGAGGATGATATGATGATGCAATTCTACAGTTAACATCATATTTAGCTAGAAGTTTATGGAAAGCACCATGAATAAAATGTGAACCACAATCAGTCATTAAGTATCTAGGGACTCCAAACCTCGGAAAAATAATTTCCTTAAGCATTTTAATAGAGGTGTTATGATCAGCACTACTAGTTGGAAAAGCCTCTACCCACTTAGTAACGTAATGAACAGTAACTAAAATATGAGTATACCCATTTGAGGAAGGAAAAAAGTCCCATAAAGTCAAAACCCCAAACATCGAATGGTTCAATGGCAAGTGAATAGCTCATAGGCATTTCCTGACGTTTAGTAATGTTACCAAATCTTTGACATTCATTACATGAAAGGACATACTTACGAGCATCTTTGAAAAGAGTAGGCCAATAAAAACCAGATTGTAATACCTTGTGTGCAGTTCTGTCACCAGCATGGTGTCCTCCGTAAGGCTCAGAATGACACTTCCTTAAAATCTGTTCATGTTCATGCTCAGGTATACATTGTCTAATAACACCATCTAATCCTTCTTTATAAAGATGTAAGTCCTCCCAAAAGTAATGTCGTAAATCTTAAAATATTTTTTTTGCATTTGTTGATAGGTGAAACTAGGTGGAATAAATTTAGCAACAAAATAATTAGCATAATCAGCATACCAAGGAGTACTACGCGAAGTATTTATAGCAGCAAGTTGTTCATCAGGAAAATTATCATCAATAGGCAGTGGGCATCACGAACATTTTCCATTCTAGAGAAGTTATCTGCTACAGGGTTTTCAGCTCCCTTTCTATAAACAATATGCAAATCAAATTCTTGAAGCAAAAGCACCCACCTAATAAGTCTACGCTTAGCATCTTTCTTTTGCATAGGGTATTCAATAGCAGCATGGTCCGTGTGAATAGTTACTTTGGAATCAACAATATAAGGTCTAAACTTATCACATGCAAAGACAACTACTAAAAATTCCTTTTCAGTGGTGGCATATTTTCTGTCAGCAGCATCTAGGGTTTTACTAGCATAATGGATAACATTCAATTTCTTGTCTACTCTTTGCCCTAGAACAGCACCAACAGCATAATCACTAGCATCAAACATAATTTCAAACGGCAAGTTCCAATCAGGTGGTTGAACAATGGATGCATAAATCAAAGCTTTCTTAAGTATTTCAAAAGCTACTACACAATCATCATAAAAAACAAAAGGAATATCTTTTTGAAGAAGATTAGTGAAAGGCCTAGAAATCTTTGAGAAATCTTTGATGAAACGCCTATAGAAACCAGCATGACCAAGGAAACTTCTTATACCTTTGGTATCATTTGGGCATGCCATCTTCTCAATTACGTCAACTTTAGCTTTGTCCACTTCAATACCTCATTTAGAAATTTTATGCCCAAGAACTATGCCTTCATTCACCATAAAATGGCACTTTTCCCAATTGAAGACAAGATTAGTTTCTTCACATCTCTGCAAAACTTGATCAAGGTTGCTCAAGCAATCATCAAAAGAAGTTCCATAAACGGAAAAATCATCCATGAAAACCTCAACAATCTTTTCGCAAAAATTAGAGAATATAGCAGTCATACATCATTGAAAAGTAGAAGGTGTATTGCATAAACCAAAAGGCACACGTCTATAAGCATATGTTCCAAAGGGCAAGTAAAAGTAGTTTTCTCTTGATCCTCTTTTGACACAGGTATTTGAGAAAAACCAGAATATCCGTCAAGAAAGCAAAAGTGTGTATTCTTAGATAATCTTTCTAGCATTTGATTGACAAAAGGTAAAGGGTAATGATCTTTCCTAGAAGCTTTGTTTAATTTCCTGAAATCAATCACCATCCTATAACCCGTTACTATTCTTTGTGGAATAAGTTCATTTTTATCATTGGGAACAACAGTTATACCTCCTTTCTTAGGAACAGAATGAATGGGACTTACCCATCTACTATCAGCAATAGGATAAATTATACCTACCTCTAGAAGCTTTGGTATTTCAATTCTTACCACTTCCTTCATCTTAGGGTTTAAGCGGCGTTGATGATCAACGATAGGTTTAGCATCCGGTTCCATAGTAATCTTGTGCTGACATAGAGTGGGACTAATGCCCTTAAGATCACCGAGAGTATATCCAATAGCAGCCCGATGCTTCTTCAGAGTTTTAAGTAATCTCTTTTCTTCATGCTCTGAAAGGTTAGCACCGATAATAATAGGATATATCATCCTTTCATCAAGGTAAGCATATTTCAAAGTATCGGGTAAAGTCTTTAACTCAAATATGGGATCTCCCTTGGGTGGAGGGGGATCCCCTAAAATATCAACTGGTAAGTTGTGTTTAAGAATAGGCGTTTGTTTCAGAAATATGTCATCTATTTCATTTCTCATTCATATGCATATCATTTTCATGGTCTAGTAAATATTGTTCTAACGGATCGGTAGGAGGTACGACAATAGAAGCAAGACCAATAATCTCATCTTTGCTTGGTAATTCTTTCTCATGTGGTTTCTTACTAAACTTGGATAAACTAAATTCATGAGACACATCATGAGAGCTTACTTTAACCTTCTCAGTGACACAATTAATTTTAGCATTAAACATTATTCAAGAAAGGTCTACCAAATATAATGGGACAGAAGTTATCTTATTCTGAACCAAGTACTAGAAAATCGGTGGGGTACTTGACGTTTCCACACAAGACCTCAACATCTCTAACAATCCCAAGTGGTGTAATAGTGTCTCTGTTTGCAAGTTTAATAGTAACATCAATGTCCTCAAGCTCAGATGCTGCTATGTCATTCATAATTTCTTGATATAAGGTAAAAGGTATAGCGCTAACACTAGTACCAATATCACATAAGCCGTAATAACAATGATCTCCAATTTTAACTGAAACCACATGCATGCCAACAACTAGTTTATTTTTATCTAGTTCATCTTGCGCATTTCTAGTAGATTTTGCAATTCTAGCAGCTTCACCACATAAGTAAATAACTTGACCATCAATGTTATCAACTAGCAGATCTTTAACCATAGAAACTTTAGGCTCAACATTTATTTGTTCAGGAGGTGTAGGTGTCCTAGCATGACTTTTATTAACCACAGTTGTAGCTTTAGCGTGTTCCTTAATTCTAATAGGGAAAGGTGGCTTCTCAATGTAAGCAGTAGGAACAATTGGATCAACATGGCTAACAATTATTTCTTCCTTCTCAATTTTAATAGGTTTCTCTAATTGCTTCTCAATGGGTGGATGGTATTTATACCAGTTCTCCTTAGGGAGATCAACATGAGTAGCAAATGATTCACATAAATAAGCTACAATCTCAGAGTGAAGGCCATATTTATTACTCAACTTATAACAAGCATCAGTTTCCATAAAAGATTGAACACAACCGAACTTAAGCTTTATACGTGGCTCTTTACCTTTGTCGAGTTCCCAATCTTCAGAGTTGCGTTTAAGTCTTTCCATAAGATTCCATTCGAATTCAATAGTCCTATTCATGAAGGAACCAGTAGAAGAAGAATCAAGTAGTACTTGATCATCATGAGAAAGCCGAGATTTTTTTTTTGCATAATAGTATTTCTTGAGATATCATGGTTGGGGCAGGTGTGCATCATAGATTTAAGCCACCCCCAAGCTTGAGCGATACTTTCTCCTTCACAAGGCCAGCAATTATAAATAAAGTTCCGATCACGATGAACTAGATGCATAGGATAAAACTTATGATGAAATTCCAAGTTCAAGCGATTCCAGTCCTATGATCTAATATCACCCAATAGCCTTTACCACATTAATGCCTTTCCCTCCAAAGATAAAGGGAAAACTTTCTTCTTAACTTTGTCTCCAGACAACCTTGCAAGCTGAAAAAATCCACAAACTTCATCAACAAATATCAAGTGGTAATCAGGATGAGTCGTTCCGTCATATGGATGTGATAAGAGTTTTTCAAGCATACCCGAAGGAATCTCATAATAAATATTTTCATTAGGTTCAGCAGGTTTAGGAACAATTTCCTCATCTTCAGTTCGGGGCGAAGATGCCCCGAACAAGCCACTCAAAGGGTGACCGTTCATAGCGACAAGCAACAGTAAATTTCAGCACGTATAGAAAATGTTTCCTTACCAATTACACTTAATAACGGCGCTTCACTCCACGGAAATAGCGCCAAAAAAGATTCTTGATGACCCACACGTATAGGGGATCAATCGTAGTCCTTTCGATAAGTAAGAGTGTCGAACCCAACGAGGAGTAGAAGGAAATGACAAGCGGTTTTCAGCAAGGTTTTCTCTGCAAGTGCCGTAAGTACCGATAGTAGATAGTTTTATACCAAGACAATTCGTAACAAGTGACAAGTAACAATAGTAGCAAAGGTGCAGCAAGGTAGCTCAATCCTTTTTGTAGCAAAGGACAGGCCCGAAAGTACTCTTATATTAAGCAAGTGCTCCCGAGGACACTTGGGAATTCTGTCTAGTTATGTTCATCATGTTGAGTTGATTCGCGTTTGCTACTTTGATAGTTTGATATGTGGGTGGACCGTTGCTAAGGTGATGTTCTTACTTGAACTAACAACCTACTTATGATTACCCCCTCTCGCAAGCATCTGCAACTATGACAAAAGAATTAAGATAAATCTAACCATAGCATGAAACATGTGGATCCAAATCAGCCCCTTACGAAGCAACGCATAAACTTGGGTTTAAGCTTCTGTCACTCTAGCAACCCATCATCTACTTGTTACTCCACAATGAATTCCCTTAGGCCCATAACATGGTGAAGTGTCATGTAGTCGACGTTCACATGACACCACTAAGAGAAGTAATAACATACATATCATCAAAATATCGAACGAATACCAACTTCACATGATTACTTATAACAATACTTCTCCCATGTCCTCAGGAACAATTGTAACTACTCACACCTCATCAACATGTTCAAGATCAGAGGTACAATAATAATAATTAAGGATCTGAACATAATTTCTTCCACCGAGTAATCCAACAAGCATCAACTACAAGATGTAATCAACACAACTAGTAACCCACAGGTACCAATCTTAGGTTTTGTGACAAAGATTAAATACAAGAGATGAACTAGGGTTGGATATGAGATGGTGCTGGTGAAGATGTTGATGAAGATTGGTCCTCCCACGAAGGAGTAAGCGTTGGTGATGACGATGGCTTCGATCTCCCCCTCCCGGAGAGGAATTTCCTCGGCAGAATCTGACTGTCGGAGTGCAAAAGGGACTCTACCCAGGTTTCCGCCTCAAGATGGCGGCGCTTTGTCCTGAAAGGTTGCTTATGATTTTTTCTAGAGTAAGACACACCATATAGGAGAAGAGGGGCGTCGGGAGGCCAGCCAGGGCCCCACAAGACATCAGAGTGCGACCTAGGGGGGTGCCCTGTTGGCTTGTGCCTGGCTGGTGGACCACGTCTGGTATATTTTTGGCCCAGAAATTCACATATATTCATAACAATTCCTCGTGAAGTTTCAGGTCATTTGGAATCTGGTGCTTTTTCTGCCTTTTTCTCGGTTTTCTGGTCCAGAATTCCAGTTTCCAGATAATTCCCTCTTTGTGATGTACCTTGCATATCCAGAGAGAAAGGTCATGAGAATTGTATGATAATAGGTAATAATGGGCAAGAATAACATAAATACGAATAAGTAATCAAGATGCAAAATGGACGTATCATGTTCCAATGCAAGTCGCTCTTTTGCCTAAGGCAACATGTAAGCGACTCCATCGTCTATCGTATCTTAATGTTATGTGTTTGGTCTTTCGACCTCTATTTGATCACACTTGCACTATACTGTCGGATTTGAACTCAGGGGCGTGTGCGAAGATCCCCACCAGCTTCGCCCTCAAGCTCACAGCTCGACAGCCTAGCCCGATGAACTCGCACAATCGTGGGGAAAGGGACTAGCACACGAGAATTTACCCAGGTTCGGGCCGCTGCGAAGCATAAAACCCTACTCCTGCTTTTGGTGGATTGCCTCACGAGGAGGTTTGTGGATGAACTAGTACAGTGGTGAGTAGCCTCACGAGGGCGCTCGGGTGGTGTTCGATCTGTCCCCTTCTACGGAGCAGTCTAGCCTCTATTTATAGTGGCCCGGGTCCTCTTCCCTTATCGCAATGGAGGGAAGGGATCCCACAACAGCCAAATTCGAACGGGGACAAGGAGTACACCCTTATCCTGACGATAGGTGGTCTTCGCCTACAAAGTAGGCGGTGGTGATGCAGAGGTGGGCTTGGCGATGACGTCCGTCCTGCGGGGCTCATTGTCTTGGTCTCGTTGCGCCGGAATGGAAACCTTTGGGAGGTGCTTTGGGAACCCGCGTACGTCTTTGTCCCCTTTGCACCAAAGAGGAAACTGTGTCCTCTGTGCGCGCTGGTGCCCGCCTGGCCTGGCTTGCGTCACCCCGACCTCCCGAGGCCGAGTGCTACATAGGGATCTCCGCCCCTCGGGAGGCGACCTGGGGAGGCCTCCTCCCTCCGGGGGTCTTGGCGTCGTTCCCCTCGCGAGGGTGGGGCTTCCACGGGGACTTGTACTTTAGTGAGGCCGCGCTGGGCCATACCAGGCCGTCGAAGTGGGCCGCGCCCTAGGTCGCAGGCAGGCAGTTCTGGGTACCCCCGTTCTGAGGACGCCGACAGTAGCCCCTGGGCCAAGGCGCGCTCGGGCTGGCTTCGGGGCGAAGCCGGAGAAGATGGCCCGAAGCGCTGCGGGCCCCAAATGCCTACGACTCCAGTCTGTCGCATGGCAAATAACGAGGCACGGACGCCTCCACTTCCCCATGGTGCCTAGACAACTGCTCCTTCTGACCAGCAACCGGCACACGTCGCAGGGCCATCATTGCCCGGGATGGGGAGAGGTGCTGGTTGGCCTCCACCCGGCTATAAATGGGCGGAGGGGACGGAGCCCCCAGCCCATTCCTACTTCTCGCTCCCCCGCCTTCATCCTCTGCCTCCTTGATCATGACGCCGGTGAGGAGGTTTTCTGCTGCCGAGAAGGGGAAAGCCTGCCAGGAGGGGCCGGACCAACAGCCTCCCAAGAGGAGCCGGGGTCGTCCTCGCAAGTATGCCGAGGCGTTGACGGCGGCGCCTCGTGGGCGCGGCCGTTCCTCCACTGGCGCAGCCGGAGGCGGCGGGCGTGGCGGCCGTGGCCAAGGAGGGAGGCCCGCAGTAGGTGCTCGGCAACCGTGCCCGTGGTCCCACACGGCCGATACGGGCCAGGAGTTCCTGGTGCTAGTTGAGAGGCCGGCGATCACCTGGTTGCAGCTCCCACGCTTCTTCGCGGAGACGCTGCGGGTTAATGGGCCCGCAGGTCTGTGACTGCAGGCCGATGGTTGTAGTAGTGGCGCGTTGTGGGTGGAGGTCGAGGTTACCCCCGCAGGCTACGCCTTCTTCAGCCGCGGGTGGCAGACCTTCGCCCGCACCCACGGCCTGGAGGGGAGGCTGATGCTCCACTTCAAGCGCGACAGCGCCGCGGCGCTTTTCGTCAAGATCTTCGGGGAGGACGGTAGGCTCTTGGGGTGCTGCCCGGAGGGCGACGGCGGCGGCGACCTTGGAGGTGAGCTTTCCCTTGGCGACGGCCGTCATGCTTCCAGCAGCAGCGACACCTCCTCCGAGGAGAATCTAAGCAACAACAGCTAAGACGCACCGCCGCATCGGCGCGCTCGGACTTCGGGGGGTAGCCAGCCGTGACGGCGTCGCTCCCCCGCCCGGGAAGCGGCTACGCCAGCGTGCCGCCACGGGCTCATCAAGGAGGAGGAGGACTCCGACTGAGCGCTGGCGCGCTAGAGCCAGGGCCTCAGGAGTGGCAGCCCCGAGGGGGGCTCCTTCGCCTTCTTCTTCCTTTCCTTTCCTTGTAACCAAAAAACCATGGGGGGACCCTTCGGGGCGTGTAATGAACTTTGGTGCTTGCGCCCTTATATTAGCACTCTCATCATGTATTCCAGTCCCTGTGTTACTGTTAATTGAGACTTCCTGTTGGTCGTGATTAGGGTACTTAGCTCGATGCGTCCGCGGCGGGCCTCTGCATCGTGAGGTCCGGCAGTGGCACCTGGGGAGCTTGGGGGTCTTGGGGGGTTCCTATTTTTGTGAGTGAGGCGGTTTGGGAGCCCTTTCGGCACTCTACGTCGGCGGGGCCCAATCCCGCGCATTCCTCGACTGCCGTTGGGTCGTCCGGATCACCAGGAAGAGACCAAGTGGCGAGGCCTCGACCGCCATTGGGGCGTTCGGATCACCAGGACGAGACCAAGGGGCGAGGGGCTACGTGACCAGTGAGGCCCCTCAGGCGCGTTGCTCAGGAGTCCCCCTTGACGCTCAAGCGGTGCTCTGCATTGGCGGGGCCCAATCCCGCGCATACCTCGACCGCCGTTGGGGCGTCCGGATCACCAGGACGAGACCAAGGGGCGAGGCCTCGACCGCTGTTGACGCGTACGGATCACCAGGACGAAACCAAGGGGCGAGGAGCTACACGATCAGTGAGCCTCCTGAGGCGCGTTGCTCAGGAGTCCCCCTTGACGATCAAGCGGCTCCCATCCCTTTTTTGCCGATTCCTGCCCCGAGAGGTGTGAGCCTCCAGAGGCTTCAAGACAGTGCGCCGGGTCGCGGCGGAGCCCCCGAGCAAGGGTGAGGTGACACGCGCCTGCTAGCTCACTCAAGAGCGCCACGCGAAGACCAGGACGCCAAGGCCTTGGCGAGGTGTGTGCACCGTGCCCGTAGCCCCCGCTCGCGGGGCGCGAGAGGGAGAGGCTGGCAGGTGTTTCACCGAAGAAAGAAACTTCAAGATAGAAAATCCAAGGAGAAAAATCCCCGCCCCCTTTTCTTAAAATATAGTTGAAAAGCCTCGAGTTTCATTCCAGAAAAATGGCAAATGCGAATACAAGAAAAGCAAAGAACAGCCGTGTCCGGCACCTAGGCTAGTCTTCGTCTTCCCCCAGCGCGGAGCATAGGGCATCCACGTTGCATGGGCATAGTCATTGGAGGACAGTGTTGTCCGCCAGCGCGGAGCATGGGGCTTCCACTTGGGCGTGGGTGGGAACCCCTCCGCGTCCTCGGGGGGGCTCCAGGCATATACAACCCACTTATTATTACGTGAGAGTGTCATGGGTAGAACTTGCAGAGGTGCTGGATGTTCCCAGCATTCTGGATGGGGACCCAGTCCTAAGTCTCCAGGCGCACGGCGCCAGGCCTGGAGATGCGGGCGACCCTGAACAGGCCCTCCCACACGGGTGAGAGCTTGTGGAAGCCCTCCCTGGAAAGGACCCGCCTCAGGACGAGGTCTCCGACTTTGAGGGTCCTGGAGCGGACGTTATGGCAATGGTAACGCCGCAGCGCCTGCTGGTACCTCGCAGCTCAGAGCGAGGCTTGGTGACGGGCCTCCTCCCCAAGCATGAGGTATATCCCCCGCGAGGCATCTTGACGCTCCTCGTCGAATGCCAAGAACCGCGGGGAGCGATGCTTGACCTCGTGTGGGAGTACGGCTTCAGCTCCATAGACGAGGAAGAACGGGGTCTCGCCGGTGGGCTTAGTCGCAGTGGTGCGGATGGACCACAACACGGACTGAAGCTCATCGAGCAAACCCCTGCCGCAGGCCTCAAGCTTCTTCTTGAAGCTTCTTGCCTTGAGGCCTCGCAAGACCTCCGCGTTGGCGCACTCCGCCTGACCGTTGCTTCGTGGGTGCGCCACCGAAGAGTAGCATATCTGCGTTCCAAGGTTAGTACAATAGGTTTTGAAAAGGTTGCTCGTGAACTGAGAACCGTTGTCAGTGATGATGCGGTTGGGGACACCAAAGCGGGCTCATGAGGGACAAGCCATCTGCGCTGCCCCGCTCTGGAGCGGGCTCATGAGATCCTGGTGCCTCGGGGGTCACCGGGGCGGCCGAGGCCTTAGGAGCATCGTCTTGAAGAGGTGAGGGCTTCGAGGCATCCCGTGAGTAACCTTGCTTCGTGCCCGGGGATCCACCTACGCCTGAGGGTGTTACGCGCGCGCCCACACGTTCCTCCCTGACCGCCACAAGCGCATCACTGGCGGAGTGCGGGGTGGCAGCCAAGTATAGCAATAGGGGCTCCCGAAGGCAGGGCGCCACCATTACTGGTGGGCTCATGAGGTACCGCTTGAGGTCCTCGAATGCCGCATCTGCCTTCGGAGTCCATTCGAAGGGGCCCTTCCTCTTCATGAGCTTGAAGAACGGCAGGGCACGCTCGCCAAGCTTGGAGATGAAGCGTGTCAGCTTCTGCATTTCCTTGATGGTCTGAGGCGGACTCATCTTGCTTATAGCCTTGATCTTCTCTGGGTTTGCCTCGATCCCCCGGTGCGACACCAGGAAACCGAGTAGTTTACCCGATGGGTCCCTGAAGACACACTTCTCGGGGTTCAGCCTCAGGCTCACCCACTGCAGGCTGGCGAATGTCTCCTCCAGGTCCTCGCTCAGGGTCTTGGTTTCTCGCGACTTGACCACGATGTTGTCGACGTAGGCCTCTGTGTTCCTTCCGAGCTGCTGCCCCAGGGCGATGTGCATCAACCGCTGGAAGGTTGCGCCAGTGTTCCGTAGATCGAAGGGCATGTACGTGTAGCAGAACACACTGCACGTGGTGAGGAAGGTCGTCTTCTCGACGTCCTCCACCGCCATCTTGATCGGATGGTAGCCAGAGAAGGCGTCCAAGAAGCATAGGAGGTCGCACTCGGCGGTGGAGTCCACGATCTAGTCGATGCGCGGCAGCGGGAACGGGTCTTGGGGGCAAGCCTTGTTGAGGTTTGTGAACTCGACGCACATGCGCTCCTTCCCGCATTTCTTCAGGACGACCACTGGGTTGGCCAGCCACTCCGGGTATTGCACCTCCCGGATAACCCCTGCTTCCTTCAGCTTGTCGACCTCCTGGGCGATGAACGCTTGCTTCTCTTGGGCATGTCTCCTCGCCTTTTGCTTTACCGGTCGTGCGTTAGGGCACACCATGAGGTGGTGCTCAATTACATCCCTCGGGACCCCCACCAGGTCAGATGCGTTCCACGCAAACACATCCTTGTTTGCGTGGAGGAAGGCCACCAACGCCTCCTCCTGTTCCGGAGGGAGGCCGGCGCCGATGGTGAAGGTGAGGCCAGGGTTCTTGTCGTCTAGAGGCACCTGCTTCGTCTCAGCTCGGTTCAGAGAGAACAGCTGCTTCTTCTTCACTGGCGCGGCGTCGACGACGTCCCCATCGTCCTCCGAAGCCTGTGCGGCGTCCCTAGCGTTGGGGCGTGCCACGGCCGTGGCCTTGTAGGCGAGCTTGAGTGCGTGGACCGCGTCCTTGGCGTCTCCGGCAACGGAGAGGATGCTGTTGCTCCCAGGCATCTTGATGACGTTGTAACCTGGGTGCGTTGCCGCCATGAACTTAGCGAGGGCGGGATAGCCAAGGATTGCGTTGTAAGGGAGGTGGATGTGGGTGGCGTCGAAGTTGATCTGCTTGGTGCGGTAGTTGTAGCGGCTGCCAAAGGTGACGGGGAGGCGCACCCGCCCCAAGGGGGCGACAGAGCCCCTGGCCACCCCAGAGAAGGGCCTTGAGGGTGCGAGCTGGTCGTAGGGCACCTGAAGTGTGTTGAAGGTCTCCACGGAGAGGACATTGAGGCCAGCCCCGCCGTCTATGAGGGTCTTGGTGATGACCACTTTGCTTACGGTCAGTGTACACAGCATGGGGAGCGTACCGGCAGCAGCCGTTGTCCTGGGATGGTCGTCGGGGCTGAAGGTGATGTCAACCTCCGTCCACGTTCGAAGCTGCGGGGCCTCGAGCCAAGGCTGAACAGTGCTTGACTGATGGAGAAACTGCTTGACCTGGCGGCTTGAGGCGGGAGCCTGGGATCCGCCGAGGATGTATGCGACCGCGGGGTCGGCCAGGCGAACCGTGGCGCCGCCGCCCGCCAAGGGCTGCCTGGCCTCGGAGGCGACGTCGGCCATGGAGCTGATGAATCGAGGCCTGACTGCAGCCGCGGATGGAGAGGCTTCGACACGCCCCCTACCTGGCATGCCAAATGTCGGATTTCGGGCTCCGCAAAACCCAAAGAGGTTCGAACTCAGGGGCGTGTGCGAAGATCCCCACCAGCTTAGCCCTCAAGCTCACAACTCGACAGCCTAGCCCGATGAACTTGCACAATCGTGGGAAAAGGGACTAGCACACGAGGATTTACCCATGTTCAGGCCGCTGTGAAGCATAAAACCCTACTCCTGCTTTTGGTGGATTGCCTCACGAGGAGGTTTGTGGATGAACTAGTACAGTGGTGAGTAGCCTCACGAGGGCGCTCGGGTGGTGTTCGATCTGTCCCCTTCTACGGAGCAGTGTAGCCTCTATTTATAGTGGCTCGGGTCCTCTTCCCTTATCGCAATGGCGGGAAGGGATCCCACAATGGCCAAATTCGAAGGGGGACAAGGAGTACACCCTTATCCTGACGAAAGGTGGTCTTCGCCTACAAAGTAGCCGGTGGTGATGCAGAGGTGGGCTCGGCGATGATGTCCGTCCTGCGGGGCTCGTGGTCTTGGTCTCGTTGGGCCGGAATGGAAACCTTTGGGAGGTGCTTTGGGAACCCACGTACGTCTTTGCCCCCTTTGCACCAAAGAGGAAACTATCTCCTCTGTGCGCGCTGGTGCCCGCCTGGCCTGGCTTGCATCACCCCCGACCTCCCGAGGCCGAGTGCTGCATAGGGATCTTCGCCCCTTGGGAGGCGACCTGGGAAGGCCTCCTCCCTCCAGGGATCTTGGTGTCATTCCCCTCGCGAGGGTGGGGCTGCCGTGAGGGCCTTGTTCTTGAGTGAGGCCACGCTGGGCCGTACCAGGCCGTCGAAGTGGGCCGCGCCCTGGGTCGCATGCAGGCAGTTCTGGGTACCCCCGTTCCCAGGACGCCGACATATACCAACCCCCTTAGGCGCGCTTTCTCTATTATTGCTCCCCCATCTCTTCTATCCCAGTTATTTGACTTGACTGATCCAAACAGGATGGTGACTACAACCCTCGGCAGCACTTTTGGCAAACCCGAAGCCGGCAACTCTAGACAGCAACAGGGAGCTCGTGGGTCTGCTCATGCTGCAGATCACCAGGAGCAGCCACATCGCGACATTCCCCCGCCACCTCCTCCACCAGAAAACATGACCATAACCCAGTTTCTCCAAGTTCTCCGGGAGTAATGCCAAGCCAACTCTAGTGCTATTCAGCAGATGGCCCAGGCCCTTGCGAACAACCAACAACAAGGAAGGAACGGCAATGGCCGCTCCACTCTGTCGGAGTTCATGACGAATTCGCCCCCGACCTTCACCGAGACTGCTGAACCCCTGGATGCCGATGAATGGATCCGCACCATCCAGGATCTCCTTGCACTGGTCAATTGCAATGAGGATCATGCGAAGGTGCTTTATGCCTCTCACTGCCGTAGAGGTACCGCGAGAGCTTGGTGGGATGGATTTGAGAGCATGCAAGGCGACCGTGTGATCACTTGGGCTGATTTCAAGGAAGGATTGCGCACGGCCCGCCATCCCTTCTGGAATCATGGCTATCAAGACGAGGGAATTCCGAGTGCTGAAGCAAGGAAGTGGCTCTGTCAAGGAGTACATGCAGAAGTTCAACATCCTGTCGAGGTATGCCCCCGAAGATGTCAGCACTGAGGCCGCTAAGATGGAACACTTCATGGAAGGACTTCAACAAGCCCTGCAGTATCAACTCATTGTCTACGACCGCCGGACCTTCTTCGACCTGGTGAACAAGGCCGTCATGCTTGGAGACAACCATCATGCCATGGAAGACACTCGCAAATGCAAGATGATCAACAAGGGTAGTTCCAGCAACCAGAAGGCTCGCCCCTGGCGGCCAGCCCCAGCCTAGCCAACCTATCAGTCTCAGCAAGCTAGACCCCCTGCACCTCGTCCGAGCTACCAGCCTCAGCGGTACGCCAATCCCAGGCCAGCCTACAACAACCCCAATAACAACAGTAGCGGCAGAAACAATAACTACTACTACTACTACTACTACTACTTGATTCAAGTCGCTTGTTTTGGATGTGGTCAGCCAGCACACTACTCTAAGCAATACCCCAACAAGAAGCTAGATGCACCGTGCCCCAATTCGCCGAACCAAGGTCAAGGCCGTGGAGTACCACAAAGGAACCAGGCTCCCCGCAACCAGCCCAACAGTGGCAAAGGTCGTGTGAATCACGTCACCGCAGAGGAAGCCCAGGAAGACACAGTCGTCATACTGGTACGTTCCTCGTCAACTCAACCCCAGCAACCGTACTGTTTGATTGTGGATCTTCGCATTCTTTTGTTACCCAAAAGTTTGCACTAGAGAGTTGTATGAACCCTACACCCCTAGGTAGTCATATGTTGGTACATACCCTGGGATTGGTCATGAGGACCAAGATAGGTTGTAAGGGACCTGGGATTGTCAACAATGGAGTAGATTTCCTAGCGGAACCTCATAGTTTTGGACTCGCATGGCTTGGATGTGATCCTTGGCATGAACTGGTTAACCAAGCACAAGGGCTTGCTAGACTGTGCCAAGCGAACTATCAAGGAGTTGAAGTCAAGTATGTCCACAACCCTTTCTCCGCACAAGAGTTGAGTTGGATCAAGTGCCAGTGGTATGTGAATACCCTGATGCCTTTTTTGATGAGCTGCCCGAAATGCCTCCTGACTGTGACATTGAGTTCATCATTGAGCTAATGCCAAGTGTAGGACCCATCTACAAGAAGCCCTATAGAATGGGAGCCGAAGAGTTGGCCGAACTGAAGAAGCAACTCGTAAAGCAGTTCAGAAAAGGATTTATTCGCCCTAGTGCCTCTCCTTGGGGGTCACCTGTTCTATTTTTGACAAAGAGGGACGAAACTATCCGACTCTGTGTCGATTACCGTTCTCTCAATCAGGTCACAATAAATAACAAGTACCCACTTCCCAAGATTGAAGACCTGTTCGATCAGCTAAATGGTGCCAAGGTGTTTTCCAAGATTGATCTCAGGTCCTGGTACTATCAGCTGAAGATCAGACCCCAAGGCATTCTGAAGACAGCATTTGTAACCCGGTATGGCTTGTGTGAATACACGATCATTTCATTTGGGTTAACCAATGCCCCAGCTTACTTCATGTACCTCATGAACAAAGTTTTCATGGAGAACTTGTAAAAGTTTGTTGTCGTCTTCATGGATGACATACTCATCTTTTCCAAGTCTGAAGAAGAGCATGCGCGACACTTCAGATTCGTCCTGGATAAGCTTCGAGAGCACCAACTTTATGCCAAGTACAGCAAGCGCGAATTTTGGCTGCACGAAGTTGGGTTCTTGGGTCATGTGTTCACTGCAAGAGGATTGTCTATGGATCCTGCCAAGATTGAAGCCGCAACTGAATGGCAATCCCCAAGCAATGTGAAGGAAGTCAGAAGCTTCCTCGGACTCGTGGGATATTACCACAAGTTCGTCGAAGGATTCTCGTGCATTGCTAGGCCCATGACTCAGCTCCTGAAGAAGGACAAGAAGTTTGAATGGACGCCAAAGTGCGAAGAAAGCTTCCAAGAACTCAAGAAGAGATTGACAACAACCCCTGTTTTGGCTACCCCCAATATTCACAAGGAGTTTGTGATATATTGTGATGCATCAAGAACCAGGCTTTGTGGTGTTCTGATGCAAGAAGGCAGAGTCATGGCATATCTATCCAGACAGCTACGACCTCACGAAGGGAACTACGCTACCCACAATCTTGAGTTGGCAGCTGTAGTTCATGCCTTGAAGACATGGCGACATTACCTTCTGGGAAAGCGATGAGAGATATACACAGACCACAAAAGATTGAAGTATATTTTCACTCAAAGGGAGTTGAACATGAGGCAACGAAGATGGTTGGAATTGATCAAGGATTAAGACCTCAGTGTTCAATACCGCGCTGGAAAGGCTAATGTGGTTGCAGATGCCTTAAGCAGAAAGGCTTGTTCCTTGAATGCCATGATTAAGGAAAGACTACCTGCCTTGTATGAGGAACTTGAAGGTATTGGCTTGGAACTAGGTGCACCTTGATTCCTAAACAACCTCGAAGCAAGGCCTACCTTGATGGATGATATTAAGGAAGCTCAGAATGGACACGGGAGTGTTGAAGGCATCAAGAGGAAGATCAAGGCAGGCAAGGCCCCAGGATTCTCAGTGGATGAACAAGGACTTGTATGGTTTGGGACTAGCATCTACGTGCCCAACAAAGTTGAGATTAAGAATTTGATCTTGCAAGAAGCCCATGACACTCCTTAGTCCATCCATCCTGGAGGAACCAAGATGTACCAAGACCTCAAAGCAGGATTCTGGTGGCATGGCATGAAAAGAGAGATAGCCACTTTCGTCGCTAAGTGTGACATATGCTAGAGAGTCAAGGCTGAGCATCAGCGGCCTGCTGGATTGTTACAACCTCTCAAAGTGCCTGAATGGAAGTGGGACAAAGTTGGGATGGACTTAATCACCGGTTTTCCCAGGTCAAGCAAGGGACATGATTCCATTTGTGTCATTGTCGATCGCCTGACCAAGGTAGCCCAATTCATTCCCGTCAGGACCACCTATGATGGAAACAAGCTAGGCAGCCTTTACATCAAGCGGATTATGAGCCTCCACGGAGTTCATAAGTAGATTGTGTCAGACCGAAAAACTCAGTTTATGTCGAGGTTTTGGAAGAAGTTTCAAGAAGCTATGGGAACCAAGTTATCTTTCAGCACCGCATTTCACCCTCAGACCGGAGGACGGACGGAGCGAGTAAACCAGATACTCAAAGACATGCTTCGTGCTTGCGTCTTGGCATATGGAGCCAAGTGGTAAGATTGCTTTCCTTTTCCCAAGTTCTCCTACAACAACAGCTATCAGTCTAGTCTCCAGATGGCAGTGTTTGAGGTGTTGTACAGCCGCAAGTGCGGCACTCCCCTCAACTAGTCGGAAGCCGGAGAAGGACTAGTCTTTGGACCCAAAATTCTCCGTGAAGCCAAAGAGCAAGTTCAACTAGTCAGAGAGCGTCTGGAGACCACCAAGTCCAGACAGAAGAGCTACGTCGACTCTCACCGCCGAGAAGTGAACTTCTGCGTCGGAGACCATGTATATCTTCGAGTCACGCCTCTCAAAGGAACCAAGCGTTTCCACGTCAAGGGAAAGCTTGCACCAAGATACATCGACCCCTTTAAGATCACCATAATGCGAGGAGTAGTTGCCTACCAGCTAAAGCTACCTTCCAAGCTATTAGTTGTGCACAACGTTTTCCACGTGTCACAACTCCGAAAGTGTCTCCAAGTTGCCAACCGCCCCGACCTCTACAAGGACATCAATCATCAAGCCATCGACCTTCAGACAGACTTCACTTATCGTGAGAGACCAGTTCGCATCTTGTATGAAGCCGAGCGTTGCACCCAAAGATGCACATTCAAATACTTCAAGGTCCAATGGAGCAACCACAGTGAAGCAGAAGCAACATGTGAGCGTGGAGACTATCTTAGATCCGAGTTCCCTTATCTTTTTAGCACCTAGCCTAGGAATCTCGGGGACGAGATTCTTGTAAGGGGGTTTGGTCTGTCACACCCTATGTTTGTACCACTTTGCAATGTTATGATTTTATAAAATTTGGTCCTAGTTAAACAAAATTGAGTGCTTGTGATGATTGACTTGATTGCTGTGTGCTTGATTGCTTGCTTGTAATTTGACTAACAAAAACTGTCCTACTCTCAAAACTCATCGACTTGATCCAAATTCTCTACCCATTGATCATGCCATGGGTATAGGACCTTAAACTATTTTTATATAATATTATTTTGACCAGAAACCATTTATTCAATTTAGGTTTAAAAAAAACCTGAATTGAGGTTTGTACTACAAGTCCTCAACTTAGGGTGAATATTTCACCCCAAAGACTTTATTTGGAACCTAGCATATATAAGACTTCCCAAAACCACCAAATAATATTTTTAAAGATTGTTTTCCTATTTTATTTAAAGCCTTTTATTAAGGCCAGAAATGGTCTTTCATAGGGAAAATTATTTTCATGCTTTCAAAATATTTGAGAAAATTTAGGGAAACTCAGTGGACATATATGTTCCATATATATGAGTTTCAACACATGGTCATGTTCAAAATATTGGACAAAATCGTTCTAAATTCTTTCTTCATACTTCTTGTATTTGAAATATTTCTATAAGAAATATTCTCAAATAAATCAGGAAAATTCAAGCAATTTACATATGCGTAATGTGATGATCTTGCCAAGTTTCATTCCAGTCCAAATTGTTTTGGTTCATAAAAGTGCCCCAAAACCATTCCTGTCTAGATCCAAATTTCAGCAACTTTGCATTGCCAAGTATTTCCAATTCATCTAAAACTTTGTACTCATGCTCTAATACTCAAATAATGCCGTCAAACCAACTGGTGCATTAAGGAGAATAGATTAGCATGGATAGATCTAAGAAATTCAGTTTCCGCCCATTTCTAGGGTTTGCAAAGTTTGCATTGTCAACTTTCTTAAAACATGCTTAAACCTTGTGATCATCCTTATTTTTACCTCCCATTTGACCCTGGTAAATATCACAATAAGTGGGTAAAATCTTCTTGCTGAAAACAGCATCAAACACCTTCAGGTTATTTGGTAAAACTGCTAGTTTCACCCCTTTCTCTATTCTTCTTAACCTAATATCTTTACCACAACACCTCCTAGTCCGTTTCTACCTCCAGTAAAAGCCCCATGTCTATTTCAATGATTGAGGTGGGTAAAACTCCCATTTATCTCTCTGTTTTCACCCTAGAAGAGCTTCTCTCTTCCCCTCCTCTTATTTTTACCACTTAACTTACACCCTAAGCTACCAGAAGGCATCCCCAGACCAGCTAGTAGCTAATGGACAAGGTGGCCGCATCCAGAACGCGTGGATGCATGGCCATGCCGGCCATATGGGTGCTCTGGGGCACGCTACAGTGAACCAGGGCACTGTAGCCGCGTCCTGCCCGAGGCCCCGACCACCTCGTTCTTCCCCCGCTCTCTAGAGGCCTCCCCTTGGCGTCCGCAGCATGCCAGACGGTCGGGCCCCTCCCCTCTCTCTATTCGGCGACCTTACTCCGCTCTCCCTCTCACCTCCCTCGCTCCTGGACGAACCCCGCGAGCGCCACTGACCCATCCTGGTCCCTCCCAATGGTCCCTAGGACCGATCCCGCGGGCACCCGCAAGCGCGGCTCACGATGCACCGTCGACCGGCCATATAAAGCCGCCCCGAGTCTCTCGTTTGCCTCTGATCGCCATTGCTCCCTCCGAATCGACCACCAATAGCACCCTCGGCCCCTCCAAATCACTCTGCGCTCTGGATCGAGCCGAGCGCCGCCGCCTCGGGTCGCCGACGCTCGCGTGGTAAGGGCCACCTCCACCACTCCTCTCCATCGATCTGGAACCGTAGCGATGTGCTGACCCTTTGCCCCCTATGCCCATGCCTATCGCAGCTCGGAGCAAGCGTATCAACATCGGGCCGGAGCTTCGCCGCTCAGATCCGACGTCGCCGCCGTTCTCGTCGTCTCTGGCGACCAACTCCACCCCCACTGGAACTGTGGCTCCTCCCTGGTTCCATTCGCACCGCTAACTCGCCTCACCATCGCCGAAATCATCACTGGTGAGCATCGATGCCTCCATATCGCGAGGAAGGATATGACAGGTGGGCTCCACCTGTCATCCTCCCCTTGCTCTCTCTTCCCCTTTGTGTGGCTGGCACCCGGTCCCGGCCCATCAGGTTTTAACCTGGCGAGCGCGGGGGCACCGATTCGCCTCAGGCCGCCTCGGCTCTGGGCCGGCCCAGCTACAGCCGATCTGGCCCAGCCGCCTGTGCCCTTTTTCGTTTTATTCATTTCAGTGATTTTTCCAAAATTTCTCTGGATTAGATATTCATCCAAATCCAAAAACTCCAACTCCATAATTTTTGCAATATTGCAATCTATTTAATGGCATAGTTTTCACACATGTCAAATAAACTTTCCTATACTATTTATATTTAAAACCCTTTTTCAAGTATTTCTAACCTCTGTTAAAATACTTTGCACCAGTTTTTAATTTTCAAAACTAGAGACTAATATTTTTAGTATTTCTAGTTTTTAAGCTAGTATTTTACAAAAGTGGTTTGACATTTTTGGCAGTGAATTATTTTCCCTGTTTTTGTCGCGCTCTTATTTTTGCCCCTTAAATTTGCGATGATAGATTGCGTTGTTGAAGAGGGAGTTGGACCAGAAGTTTTTGAGGATCCCAAAGACTTTTTTGAGCCAGGCAAGCAGCCCTTTGACCATGTCTATGAAACCCCTTTTTGCATGGCATATAGCACTTACTTTGTTGCATCGAATCATGATGAATATGGTGACCACCTTTATGGGTTGCCTCCTTTACTTTCCTCGTTGATATATGCATGACATGACTCTACCTTCTGCTTAGAGTTGTGTGGGTTGGAAGTAGATAGGTTGCTAACTAGTTTCTACACAAATTGGGACAGGAATATGCATGGTGCTAGAAACAAAGTGTTTTTAAAGACTTTTCGAAAACCTCGTCGAGTGCCACTAATGCCCGAGGGAGATGAGAGCTAGGTAACCACTTGATAAAGAAGTGGTGTACCGAGGTAAGTTGTGTGTGTGTGTTTTCGAAAACGGAGAGATTTAAGATCTGCTTACCGTCCCAACCTTACATGTGCGACCACAATACGCCTTATGGGATGGGGCTTTGTTGAGTACTTTGGTCGATACTAGCAGAGATCCCGTATTACTAGTGGCGGGAGAGTATGAGTTACTCTATCGATACGGGGTTGTGCCAGGTAGGGCGACCATGTACTATTTTTACAGACACCGGGCACACCGTTGTGTCCCTTCATTGATGGTACAATGTTGAGCGACTCTCATATGATGTACATCATGAAGACGTGGCCGAACGAGTGGACTCTTTGTTTAGTGTTGTCAAGGGAAAGATAATGTTCGGTTGCTTACCTCGGGTATCTAAGGTACCACGAGTCATGGATGACACGGAAGTTCCCTGAGTTTTGTGGGTAAAGCACACAACCTCTACAGAGTGTAAAACTATTCGAAGAGCCATGTCCACGGTCATGGACAGTTGGTGGTCCAGCTTAAACTACATCCGATGTTTTCACAAACTTTGTGTGGGTGTGTGAGAGAGAAATAAAAGATGGTACTTGAGCTAAGTCAGATGACTTGGCATGATGATTGAACATGAGACGTTCAACCCCTGTTTATATTGATATTTGTAACTTGTTCACATGGATATCCGTAACCTCATTATTGATGCTTTTACAAGTTGATTGATCATGTCATTGCACTAAAAAATTAGCTTTCCTCAACTTACCTACTTATTTCTATATCATGAATTTTTATACCTTGTTCCGAAACATGGGTGTCTTGCGAGTACATTCAAAGTACTCATTGGCTTGCCACTGGTTATTTAATTGGCCAGGCATGGAAGAGCATCAATATGGTGAAGATTAGGTTGGTGACAAACATGCAAATTAGGACGCTTCCCAGTCAGAATGCATGTAGGGTTCAGGCAGATGGCATGGGCCTACGCTATCTATCAACATTTCCGCTGTGAGTTTATGTTTGTTGTTTGGCCTTCATGGCCCTATCTATGTAAGACATGATCATGACGGTCAATATTTGTGTAAGACGGTATGTATGGATGTAAGATTCTTGTTATTCAGCTTCTGTGTGTTCAGTGAGTATTGATCTCTGGGATCATTGTAGACGTGTATTCTGTGATCTCGACTTATGAGTCGGGGTCCCCACAGTCGGAACACAAACAACAAGCACACATGGTTTCATATGAACCATTACACGGACACGACTTCGCATGAGGGGTACATGACTTATCCTAACCTAGGGGTTCTCGGACTCAAGTGGTGGAGTCCTCGGTCTCATACTCACGCTCCTCGGGATCTTCCTCCCTGTCATCATCTGTACGGGCATCGTCTCCGATCGAGGGGGTCGGAGAACGAGGAGGTTCATCCCGATGAAACTTCGTCGGTGGGTCGGTGAAGAGCGCACGTTACTCCTTCGCACTCATGCAACGACGACGTGTGGTTGCATCTCTAGCTGGGGCTACTCCTCCTCTGTAAGCGATAGCTGGTTGCCCTCTGGGGATCCATCCTTCTTGATCCTATCTGGCTTCATCTTGGCTTTGCGTAGTAGCTCTCGGGTGTGGTTAAGTTCCTTGCGGAGCTTCACGGACTCCTTAATTTGGTTGTGAGCCAGACTATCTGCGAAGAGGCTGAAGTAGGTCTAGAACCTGAGTGGTGTGCCATCCTCCTTGGATGGGACCAACGTCCAACTCTCGCCAATATCATCCTTCCTGAAAGGTAGGTAGCGAGTAGCTGGCTCATATGCCATCTCTACAATGTTGTTTTGAAGTTGGATAAGTGCCTTGCGCTAAGCTGTCTCGACAGCGAACGCCAGGGTCTCCATCTATGGTCCTTCAAAGAACCAACTCGTCGGGGAGTCGTTTGCCTTCACGACCACGTCAACGTGGTTCTCCTTCGTGACGGTATCGACCCAGTGCTCGTGGTAGAGGAAAATGCGTGGTCGGCGATACTGGCACTTCTCCAGGCTATCCTCAAGGAGTAGCGGAAAGCCAGATGCTAGGAGGTCCTCGGGTACAACGGCCATCTACAAAGGTTTGAAGGGAGGAGAGTCAGTAAGGTTTTTAAAGATATTAGAAGAGGAGAGGACTATAGAAACTCCTAAGTATAGGCACTAGGTATAGTTTTTGAAAAGGGTTTTATCCTAACTAACGTCCATGATAAGTAAGGCTTCCTACAGTAAGAATAGCTCTGATACCAGCTCTGTGGGGACCCCGACTCATAAGTCGTGATCACCGAATGCACGTGTGTACTGTGATCCCAGAGATCAATGCTCACTGAACACACATAAGCTACATAATCAAGAGTCTTACATCCATACATACCGTATTACACAAATAAAGACCATCAAGGTCAAGTCTTACATAGATAGGGCCATGAAGGCCAAACAACAGACTTAAACTCGCAGAGGAAATCATGAAAGATAGCGTAGACCCATGCCATCTGCCTTCACCCTACAGGTATACTGACTGGGAAGCGTCTTAATTCGCATGTTCTTCACCAAGGTACTCTTCACCATATTCCTGCTCTTCCGTGCCTGGCCAATTAAATAACCAGTGGCAAGCCAATGAGTACATTGAATGTACTCGCAAGGAACCCATGTTTTGGAACAAGGTATAACAATGCATGATATAGCACTAAATAGGTATGTTTTGCAGAAAGCTATTTTTTGAGTGCAATAATATGTCCTATCAACTGGTAAGCATGCATCATGAGGTCACAAGTATGAACAGGTTACAAATATCAATATATACAAGGTTTGAACATCTCATGTTCAATTATCACGTCAAGTCATCCGACTTAACTCAAGTATTCGTTTCCCACACACACACACACTCCCCAAGTTTTGTAAAAATACATCGGACATAGTTTAAGCAGGACCACCAATTGTCCTTGACCGTGGAGACGGCTATTCAAATAGTTTTACACTCTGTAGAGGATGCGCGCTTTACCCACAAGACTTGGGGAACTTCCGTGTCATCCACGACTCGCGGTACCTTTGGTACCTGAGGTAAGCACCCGAACATTATCTTTCCCTTGACTGCACTAAATAAAGAGTCCACTCGTTGGCCAACGTATTCATGATGTACATCACATGAGACTCGCTCAACCTTGTACCATCCATGAAGGGACACAACGGTGTGCCCGGTGTCTGTAAAACCAGTACATGGTCGCCTTACCTGGCACGAACCCGTATCTAGAGAGTAACTCATACTCTCTCGCCACTAGTAATGCGGGCTCTCGGCTAGCATCGACCAAAGTAATCAACAAAGCCCCATCCCATAAGGGGTATCGTGGTCGCACATGTAAGGTTGGGACAGTCAGCAAGTCTTAAATCTCTCCATTTTCGAAAACACACACACACACACACACAACTTGCCTCGGTACACCACTTCTTTATCAAGTGGTTACCTAGCTCAACGTCATCTCCCTCGGGCATTAGTGGCACCCGACGGGGATTTCGATTTTTTTGAAAACACTTTGTTTCCAACACCATGCATATTCCCGTCCCACTTTGCGTAGCAACTACTTAGCAACCTATCTCCTTCCCACCCACACAACTCTAGACAGAAGGTAGAGTCATGTCATGCAAGTATCAACGAGGAAAGTAACGGAGGTCACCCGTAATGGTGGTCACCACAATCATCATGATTCGATGCAACAAGGTAAGTGCCATATGCCATGCAAAAAGGGTTTCATAGACATGGTCAAAGGGCTGCTAGCCTAGCTCAACAAAGTCTTCGGGATCTTGAAAAGCTTCTGACCCAACTCCTTCGTCAACAACACAATCTATTGTCGCAATAATATCGGGTAAAAATAAGACTACGGTAAAAACAGAGAAAATAATACAATCCGAGAAATATCAAACCATTTTTGTGAAATACTAGGGTGAATACAAGCGTTGCAAAAATTATTATGTTTTTGTTTTGAAGTACCAAAAATGGTGAAAAGTATTATAACAAAGACTATTAATATTTAAAACAGGGTTTTAAATAAAAACGGTGTATAAAACCTTTTCCAAAGTTTTCACAAGTGGCATAAAAATAGCTGGGATTTTAACTAGAATTTAGGTGGTGGAATATTTGGATTTGGACATTTATTTAATTCCGTAGAATTTTTGGAACAAAATGCCAAAAAGGAAAAAGAAAAAGGGGGCTCTGTGCCACTGGGCCTAAAGAGGTTGGCCGAGCTGGCCCAGCCAGCGGAGCCGGCCCAAGTGAGCTAGGCGCGCGCGCTCGCCAGGGTTCAAACCCGATAGTCGGGGCCCGACTGTCAGCGACAGAGAGAGGGGGCATTGCAGAAGCGAGGATGATAGGGGGGGCCTGCCTGTCATCACTGACCTCAGGGCAGAGTGGGGGCGCGGCTCGCCGGCAGCGAAGGAGAGCACGGCGAGGCAAGATGGTGAAGTGGATGGACTTAGGAGGCTTTTGGCGTTCAAGTGGTGGTCGAAGGAGTCGCCAAAGCGCAGGGAGTCGCCGGCGACGAGAAACCGCGGTGGAGGGGCCTCGGGAGGAGGTCATCGTCGATGTCTGGAGATGCAATCCGAGCGGGAGAGATGGGGAAAAGGGTCAGGGCGCGGCTGCGGTATCATATCCAGCGAGAGGGGAGGCGGAGGAGGCTCACATTGACCGGACGGGGGCTCGGGAGGGGGTTTGGGTGGCACAGGGGTTCGATTGGGAAGTAGAGAGGGCGAGGAGGGGCAAGAGGGGACGCGGGGGTGGCATTAAACAGAGAGGTCAGTGGCTCGCCGTGGATCGACCTACGGCCTCCGCGCAATCTGCCATGGCGGTCTCAGAGAGGGTTCGGTTCGGGTCATGGGCGTTCCTGGGGGTCGTCCACGACTAGGAGAAGAGATAAGGAGCGGAGGAGGGTCAAGGGCGTCGTGCGTGTGAGCGAGCTCACTGGCCGAGCAGGCGGTGCTCGACACGCACGGGGGAGAGACTGCAGGGGGAGAGAGAGGAGGGGGCCGACAGCGCGGCGTGTCCCGGATGCCGAGGCCAGCTAGGTGGCGAGAGGGGGGAGCCTGAGGCTGTCAGGGATGCGGGGTCCACGCGCGGGGGTGGAGCTGAGCGCTCCAGAGCGTGCAAATGTCCGGCATTGCCGTGCCTGCAC
Organism: Elymus sibiricus; assembly: GCA_039707655.1. Lineage (NCBI taxonomy): Eukaryota > Viridiplantae > Streptophyta > Magnoliopsida > Poales > Poaceae > Elymus > Elymus sibiricus. The sequence continues at coordinate 224,902,284 of CM077665.1, read as the reverse complement.
GCCCTCTAGCGTAGCTCCCTTGTCCACTAGCGCCTGGAGGCACTTGACATGCTTTCTGGTGCCTTAGGAGGTAAGGAGAGGGGTAGAATTTAAGGAATTGGGGGAGGTAAGCTTCTGCCTATGCTGTCCAGGGGTAAAAATTGGGTTTTTACCCTATCAATCATTGAGCTGCTGAGGAGAGGGAGTTACGGGGAGTAGAAGGGGTATAGGAGGCACTGTGCTAAAAATATGTGGGCAAGGAGAACAGTAAGACAGGTGAAACGAGGGGTTTTACCAAATCACCAGAAGGTGTTTGATGTAGTTTTGAGCAAGATAAATTTCACCACTAGATGTGAGATTTAACAGGGTCAAATGTAGGTAAAAACAAGGTTGATCACAAGGTTCGAGCTGATTTGAAGATAGTTGACAATGCAAATATTGTAAACCATAGAAATGAGCAGAAACTGATTTCTATAGATCTAGGCATGCAAATATATTCTCCTTGATGCACCACTTAGTGTAGTGGCATCATTTGGGTATTAGGGCATGCCCACAAAGTTTTGGATCAATTGAAGAAACTTGATAATGAAAAGTTGCTCAAATTTGGATCTTGACAGAGATGGTTTTGGGATATTTTGGTGAACCAAAACAATTGGTATTGAGATGAAACTTTGCAGGTTAATCACATATACCATGTGTGACTTTCTAGAATTTCCTAGATTTATTTGGGAATATTTCTTATAGAAATATTTCGAAAGCTAAAATAGGCACAAAGGGTTTTGTCCAATATTTTGAACATGACCATGTGTTGAAACTCATATATGTGGAGAATATATGTCCACTGAGTTTCCATAAATTTTCTCAAATATTTTGAAAGCATAAAAACATTTTTCCCTATGAAACACCATTTCTGGCCTTAAGAAAAATCCTTTAAATAAAATATGAAAATAACCTTAAAAAGAATATTTGGTGGTTTTGGGAAGTCTTATATGTAGTAGGTTCCAAATAAGATAATTGGGGAAGAATAGTTTCCCTAATTTGAGGACTTGTAGTACAAAACTCAATTCAGGGGTTTTTGAAAACCTAAATTGAATAAATGCTTTTTGGCCAAAATAATATTTTATAAAAATAGTTTTAGGTCCTATACACATGGCATGATCATTTGGAAAGGGTTTTGGATAAAGGAGATGAGTTTGGAGAGTAGGAGGAATCAAATGGTTGGTGGCACAATCAAACAAGCAATCAATTATCAAACAAGTCAACCATTCATACGCACACAAAAAGTTGTAAATGGGTCCAAATTTTATAAAATCATACCATAGCAAAGTGGTACAAACACAGGGTGTGACAGGCACCCGACGGCCGGATAGCCGGATTGCGGTCTATAGCCGGGTCAAGGAGTGGGCCGCGGGGGTGAGGAGATGGTACTTTTTAGGCTCTTGCAAACTTAGATTAGAATGGACGGGTGTAACTCGGCCGGACAGGGCCCTTCCCTTAGTTGATTTTCCTATCTGCCCTGCCCCTTTGGCTTATACTCCCGCCAGCCGGACAGCCGGGTTGCGGTCTGTAGCCGGGTTAAGGATTAGGCCGCGAGGGTGAGGACATAGTATTGGCCGACTCCGGTTGGGGGGGGGGCGAGTCGGACGTGCCAGTTCCTTGGGAGGCAGGAGGTGATGATTTTGTTTTGCAAGTAGAGTGGTCGAAAAGGCAGTCCCCGAGACCTGCTCGGGGGCGCCTACTTTTTCATTGATTAATGCAAAAGGGGACGATAGATACATACATGTATTTGCATCAACTGTAAAACGGGCGGAGGATCTCGGCGTTCCATGGGCGCTCCGTTTTGGAGCCGTAGCCATCTCTCTTGTTCTTCCTTGACTTCTGTGCGTCGATTAGGTAGTACTGTTGTTTCTCAGGGCTTTGCTCATGATGAACGGGCCCTCCCATGGGGCGGACAACTTGTGCTGGCCGGCTGTCCACTGGATCAGCTAGGGCACGAGGTCATCTTTGCAAACTGAGAGGGGCTTGACCCGTCAGCTATGGTACCGGCGCAAGCCTTCCTGGTAGATGGCCGATTTGGACAAGGCCAGCTCGTGTGCCTCCTCGATGAGGTCGACGCCGTATTCACACGCTTCTTTGGCCTCGGCCGATGTGTAGAGGGTGATGCGCGATGAGTCGAACTCGACGTCAGTGGGGATGATCACTTTCGCCCCATACACGAGGAAGAAGGGGGAGAAGCCAGTCGACAGGTTGGGCATGGTTTGGAGGCTCCAGAGAACAACTGGCAGCTCCTGGACCCATGCACCGGGCGAGTGCTCCAGCGATTCAACCATCCGAGGCTTGATGCCGGCTAGTATCAGGCCGTTGGCCCTCTCCGCTTGGCCGTTTGACTATGGGTGGACCACGGATGGGAGGTCCTGCTGGACCCCTTGTGCGTCGCAGTAGCGGGTCAGGGTGCCTTTGGCGAAGTTGGTGCCTTTGTCGGTGATGATGTTGTTTGGCAGGCCATAACGAACGGTGATGTCCTTGATGAACGTGACGATTGTCAGTCCATCCAGCTTCTTGATCGTTTGGCCTGGATCCACTTCGTGACTTGTCGACGGCCACCAACAAATGCCTCATGCCGCCTTGAGTGGTTGTGAACGGGGCCACCATGTCCAAAACCCAGACGGCGAATGACCATGTGAGGGGGGTGGCCTTGAGGTTGGCGGCTGGCTGGTAACTTTGTGTTCGATAGCGCTGGCAACAACTGCACTTGTCGACTAGGTCCTTGGCGTCTTCCGAGGTGGTCGGCCAGTAGAAACCATGGCGGAAGGCCTTGGCAAGAAGAGCTCGTGAGGCCGCGTGGTGTCCACACTGGACCTGATGGATGGCATGAAGGATCTCGCGCCCCATGGATGGCTCGACGCAGCACTGGAACACGCCAGTTACGCTGCGCTTGATGAGCTCGTTGTTGATGATGGTGTAGGCGGTTATGCATCGTTCGATTTGCCGGGCCTCGACCTCGTTGGCGGACAGCTCATCGCTTATGAGGTAGGTGAGGAAAGGATGCGCCCAAGACGGGGCCATGACCACCGTGAGGATGGCTGCTGGCTCTGGCCCAACTGGACCGGAGCAGACAGCCCTCGAGCCAGGTGGAGCAGTTCCCGGGTCGAAGCCGGCAGACCCCCGGCCGGGCAAGGCTGTCCCCGGGTCGGAACCGGCAGCCCCCCGGCCGGCGGGACAGTCCCCGGGCAGGCTGAATCGGAGCTGGCAGCCCTCGGACCGGCTGAACCAGAGCTGACAGTCCTCGGGGAGGATGACGAAGTCCTCGGGCCGGCTAAACCGGAGCTGGCAGCCCACGGGCCGGACGAGCGGTCCCCGGGCCAACTGAGCCGGAGCCGGTAGCCCCCGGGCCGGATGGAGCAGTCCCTGTGTCGGCCGGGATGATAATGGAAAACGAGTATAGGGAGGGCTTCATGGGGGGCTTGCGCAGATGTTCGAGGGACACGCCGGCTGCGATGGGCTGCCGGGTGGAGCCGATCTCGGAGAGCATGTATGTAGCCTCATTGTTGGCTCAAAGGATGTGATTGAACTCACAGCCCTTGAAGCCGCCCATCAGTTGCCAGACCAGGAAGCGGGAGCTGGCCATGTTTTCGTCTCTGGCATCCCACTCGCCAGTTACCTGCTCCAGCACCAGGTCGGAGACGCCGAAGCAGAGAATACGCCGGACGACGATCTCCCTTGCCAGCCGGAGGCTGTGGGTGATCGCTTTGTACTCCTCCTCATTGTTTGAGGCGGCAAAGTGGATCTGCAGGACGTACTGTAGCCGGTCCCCGTTAGAAGGGGTGAGGGTGATGCCGGCTCCCAGGCCGGTGCACATCTTCGATCCGTCGAAGTGCATGTCCCAATGAGTGGAGTCGGGGGCGGTGGGTGTGGGGACCCCGACTCATAAGTCGTGATCACTCAGTGCATGTGTACAGTGATCCCAGAGATCAATGCTCACTGAACACACAGAAACTTAATAACAAGAGCCTTACATACAGTACATACTGTTTTACTCGAATATGACCTTTATGGCCAAGTCTTCATAAACTCGTAGCGGAAATCTTCAACAATAGCGTGAACTGATACATCTCCAACGTATCGATAATTTATGAAGTATTCATGCCATGATTGCCTATGTTTACAATACTTTTATATGGTTTTGTTGCACTTTATAAGATTTATTTAGAACTAACCCGGATTGACGCTGTCTTCAGCAGAACTACTGTGGTGTTGTTTTTGTGCAGAAAATGAAAGTTCTCAGAATCGCCCGAAATTTTTTGGTGATTTGTTTTGGAGGAAATAAACCATATTGCAGCGAGGAACCACCGGAGGGGAGCCACCCATGGTGCACAAGACATCAGGGCGCGGCCCCCTAGGTCGCGCCCAGATATGTGGTGGGGCCCATGTGGCTCCGTTGCCCGTGATTCGAACGCTGAAAAATCCTATAAATCCCAGAAACCCCAGAAATAAATAGAGACTCTCCATTCCGCCACTGCAAGTCTCTGCATCGACGACAAACCAATATGGAGACGTTCCAGTACCATGCCGGAGAAGGGAAACCATCACCGGTGGCCATCTTCATCATCCCGGCGGAGGCCATGATGAGGAGGGACTAGTTCACCCTCGGGGCTGAGGGTATGTACCAGTAGCTATGTGTTCAATATCTCTCGTGTTCTTGAGATGACATGATCTTGATGTATCATGGGCTTTATTAATATAGTCGGATCATATGATGTTATTCCCTTGCTATCATGTTGCGATGAATTGAATCTTTCCCTTTGATGTATCGTTATGTTGGATTGAATATTTTTGTTTGAGAACACTTGATGTACGTCTTGCGTGGGATACCCGTAGTGACATTGGGGTATTCTATTGATTCACTTGATATATGTTGAGGCATCAACTTGGAGATTCCTATGACCTTGGGGATCTATGCATAGGGGTTGATTGCACGTTTTCATACCACGTTCTCCGATAGAAATATTGGGATGCTCCTTGAAGTTCTTTGTGTTGGATAGAATATAATAGACCTGAAATTGTTTGATGCATGTCGCATAATTTACCCACGGATACTTGAGGTGACATTGGAGTATCTAGGTGACATTAGGGTTGATTGATATGTATCATTGGTGTTGTTCTAGTACAAACTCTAGGGCTGTTTGTGACACTTATATGAATAGCCCAAAAGATTGATCGGAAATAATAACTTTGAGGTGGTTCTACTACCTACACCAATTTCATCTTATTGTTCTCCGCTTGCTAGGAACTTTGTAGTGATTCTTTGTTGCACGTTGAGGGATGATCGTATGATTCAACTATGTTAGCATTGTTGGGAGATTGCACTATTGAAAGTATGAACCCTAGGCCTTGAAAATATAAAAACAGCAAGGTAGCAAATCAGCAAGGTACAAAATCCCTACGCATTACAAAAACGGTATATTAACGCTTGGAAACGGTATATTATTCCTTGCAAATATAAAAACAGCAAGGTAGCAAATAGAATTCCTTGGAAGGTAGATATAGGTTTTTGTAAGCTATTTGCTACCTTGCTGTTTTTATATTTTCATATTACAAAAACCTATATCTACCTTACATATTGCACTTGTATCAACATCTCTTCGCCGAACTAGTGCACCTATACAATTTGCCATTGTATTGGGTGTGTTGGGGACACAAGAGATTTCTTGTATTTGATTGCGGGGTTGTTTGAGACAGACCATCTTCATCCTAAACCTCCCACATATTGATAAACCTTAGGTCATCCACTTGAGGGAAAATTGATACTATCCTACAAACCTCTGCGCTTGGATGCCCAACACGAGTCTACAAGAATAAAGTTGTGTAGTAGACATCACGCCGTTTTCTGGCGCCGTTGCCGGGGAGGTGAGTGCTTGAAGGTATATCTTTAGATATTGCAATTAAATATTTTAGTTTCTTGTTTTTCACTAGTTTTGTTTTATAAAAGAAAACTACAAAAAAATGTAGTTTAGGTTGCCTCAATTGTTTCATCTTTTTAATGTCTTTCATGAAAATGATGGTTCGAAAAATTGTGCTCAATTGGTAGAGGAAGAATTTACGAAAATACTTAATGTGAATTCCTTGAATGATGAGCATGGTTGTAATGTTGCTAGTATGAATTCTCTGAATATCCATGATGATAATGATATGCAAAGTAACATGCTTGGGGATGCTATGTTTTATGAAGATGATATTTTTAGTCCCCCAAGTTTTAATAAGAAAACTTATAATGATGATGGCATGCCTCCTATCTATGATGATTATGATGATGACGTGTATGCTATAAAGAGTGATAGTAACAAAGAAACTTGCGGTTATGTCAATCAAGTGTCTCGTAATATGATGATTATGGTGATTACTTGTGGTTATGATTTTAATAATGAACGTGGTTATGTCAATCAAGTGTCTCATGATAGTTATTTTGTTGAGTTTGCTCCCACTACCATGGATGAGAAGGAATTTGCTTATGTGGAGAGTAATAAATTTTCTAGATCATGAAAAGAATGCTTTATGTGATAGTTATATTGTGAAATTCCTTCATGATGCTACTGAAAATTATTATGAGAGAGGAACATATGCTTGTAGGAATTGCAATAATATCAAGTTTCATCTCTATGTGTTCAAAGTTTTGAAGATATGCTTGTTTTGCCTTCCTATGCTAGTTGATTCTTGCTCCCATAAATTGTTTGCTCACAAAATCCCTATGCATAGGAAATGGGTTAGACTTAAATGTGCTTGCCATGTGATTCATGATGCTCTCTTGCATATTTCAATTACTATTCTTACGTGAGCATCATTGAAATCATCATGCCTAGCTGAAAGGCATTAAAGAAATGCGCTTGTTGGGAGACAAACCAACCCTTTTACTTTCTGTTTTTGTGTGTTCACATGATTAAGCTAATGTAGTAATCATGTTTTGTGTCTTTTATTTCAGTAATGTGTCAAGTAAAGCCTTTGGGATAATGTGGATACTTGTTGATTTGATTTTTTGCAAAAACAGAAACTTTTGTTTCCAGTAAAATATTTCTTTTATTTTACTGGAGCGTCAAAAAATTCTGAATTTTTTACACAGTATTTATATACAAATTATCTAAGTTGTCCTAATGTTTCAGAATTGTTAGAGACAGGGAAGTATGGTTATACTACAGATCTTCACATAATTTTCTGTTTTTGACAGATTCTGTTTTGCATGCATAGTTTGCTTGTTTTAGTGTTTCCATAGCTTATATTTAGTGATATAAATCAAGGGAATGGTAGAATACAGTAGGTATAATGTGAGAACAATTATGAATCTTGCCTTGACAGTACCTAAGTGAATGATCTATATATACTATACTAACCCATTTCACGATGTTCCGTTAAGTTTTGTGTGATTGAAGTTCTCAAGTTTTTGGTGAGACACCGATATGAGGAGAATAAGGACTGACAAGAACCTAAGCTGGGGGATGCACAAGCCACCCCAAAGTAATATCCAAGGAAGACTCAAGCGCCTAAGCTTGGGGATGCCCCGGAAGGCATCCCCACTTTCGTCTTCAACACTATCGGTATATCTTACTTGGAGCTATATTTTTATTCGTCACATAATATGTGTTTTCTTTGGAGTGTCATTTTATTTTGTTAGTATTTGCTTTATGTTATTTATAATCTTGTTTTTCAATAAAAAGTTCCAAGAATTGCCTTTAGGATGCTTGAATTGCATGTTGGATGTGTGCTGTGTAAAAACAGAAACTTTTGCTGTAGTGTTTGAATTTTCATATTTTACTAGGACGTGGAAAGTTTCTAGAAAATTTAAAGAGTATTATAATATAAATTATTTATCACTTCCTAAATTTTCATAATTTTTAGAGATGCAGAAGTGCACTTTGTAAATTAATTGCTACAGACTGTCCTGTTTAGACAGATTGCTGTCATAGTTTTGTTATCTACTTCTCCTATAGTTTTCATGTCTTATATTGGTAGATATAAATTGTGTCAATGATAGTATACAGTAGATAATGTTTGGAAATTATTATGCAATTTGTCTTGGCATTACATAAAGAGTTGATTTATTATTATGTGCACTAACCTATCTCACGAGTTCTTTTGAAGTTTTGTGTGGATGAAGTTTTTGAGACCTAGGTGAAACCGGGATATGAGAGGATTGAATGAGATACAAAAGCTCAAGCTTGGGGATTCCCAGGGCACCCCAAATAAATATTTCAAGAAGTCTCAAGCATCTAAGCTTGGGGATGCTACGCATCCCACCTCTCTTCGTCAACAAATATCGGTTAGTCTATGTTGAGCCTAAATTTTTATTTGTCCACATGATATGTGCTATTCTTGGAATGAATTTTTATTTAGTTTTCTGTTTGAATAAGTTACTCAGATCTGATAATATTTATTGAGAGAGAGTCCTCACATAGCTACTTAATTGTTTCACTACTCATTGATCTTCACTTATATCTTTTGAGAGTAGTTTGATGTTTACTCTTGTGCTTCACTTATATCCTAAGAGTAAGTTGTGAATGAATGAAATATCATAAATCTGAAATTAGCAATGTGCTATATTCTTAGTATCAAGTTCACATTTGGTTTAGAAAGTAAAATCTATTGAAGTTTAACAATCACTCTATTGGTCATATGAGCAATTCATGAATGATTAGTATAAGAAAGAGAACTTTCACATACAAATATATTATCTTGGACATCTTTTATGATTCTGAATACCCATTAATTATTTTCAAACTTGATCAAATAGTTGAAGTTGGACAAGGAACACAACGTAATGGTTATGTTTGGGTATATTTACATAGAAGTTATATTGTTATGGATCCTCTAACATGTGGTGCTTGTTTAGAACTTTTTGCTAGCCAAAACTTTGTACTAAGTAGAAATACTACTTGTTCATCCAAATCCTTGAGCCAAGTTTCTTCCATGAGAGTCCACCATACCGACCTATATCTGGTATTTCACTGCCATTCCATGTAAATTTGCATGTGCCACCTCTAAAACCTTCAAATAAACATCCGTTTTGTGTGCTCGTACCGCTCATGGAGTGACGGGGCGGTCATTATCTTCCATGCTAAGCGAGTTATTCTCAAGATGAGTGTCTATTCACTTGTACTTGCATGAGAGGGGCTAGTAAAAAGGATGCCCAGTCCTACATAATACAAGAATAACTAAACAAAAACTCCCCCTAGAAAGTTCATTGATTGGAGGGCAACCGTAGATTCGGCCAGCCATAGAATGTGTTTGAATGGTGGAGGGGGGTAAAAATTTAAATTCTGTTTGGGAACCGCCAATATTGTGATTAGCATGGAAGATATTGAAAACTTTGTTGTGACGTTGACAGGAAAAGTATACCACTCAAAAGTACACATTCATTTCTGTTTTAAACAATGAGCTCTGGAACCTATGCAAATCCCTTCTTCCCTCTGCGAAGGGACAATCTATTTACTTTCATGCTATTTCGTATTAATGTTGATTCGACTTCTTATTCCAAACTCAGTCTATTAGTTGGCAAGAATCATGTGGTGGCGAAAGATCCACACATATATATCCAGTCAAATATATTTGATCATGATTCATTATTGTTGACAATTATCTTCATGATAAGTATATAGGGAGGCAAAACATTAAGCCCCTATCTTCCTATGTGTTCGATGGATGTTGTTTGTTCTAAAAATATGCCTTGAGTATTAGCAATCATAAAAGACTATGATAATTGAGTATGTGGAGCTCTTACTAGACTTGATGATCCATTGCAATTGTTTGGTGACCAAGAACATAGATTGTTAAGTTTCAAGTGAATGAATTGTTTGAACCAGGACATGTGAATTGATTGCTACTCTATCATGATGATTTTTATGAGAAAAAGTTGCTGGTTATGATGCTAGAAAAGTGACTGAAATTATCAATGATCAAAGTTATATATTGTGCTAGCATTCACACTTCATAAATTATGTCTTTTATCATTTAGCTAATCGAGGACGAGCAGGAATTAAGCTTGGGGATGCTGATACGTCTCCAACGTATCGATAATTTATGAAGTATTCATGCCATGATTGCCTATGTTTACAATACTTTTATACAGTTTTGTTGCACTTTATAATATTTATTTAGAACTAACCCGGACTAATGTTGTTTTCAACAGAACTACCGTGGTGTTGTTTTTGTGCAGAAAATGAAAGTTCACAGAATCGCCCGAAACTTTTTGGTGATTTTTTCTGGAGGAAATAAGCCATATTAGAGTGAAAAACCACCGGAGGGGAGTCACCCATGGGGCACAAGACATCAGGGCGAGACCACCCTAGGACGCGCCCTGATATGTGGTGGGGCCCACGTGACTCCATTGCGTGTGATTTCAACGCTGAAAAATCCTATAAAAACCCTGAAACCCCAGAAATAAACAGAGACTCTCCATTCCGCTGCCGCAAAACCAATCTGGAGATGTGCGAGTACCCAGCCAGAGAGGGGAAACAATCACTGGTGGCCATCTTCATCATCCCCGCGGAGGCCATGACGAGGAGGGAGTAGTTCACCATCGGGGATGAGGGTATGTACCAGTAGCAATGTGTTCAATCTCTCTCTCTCTCTCTATCTCTCTCTCTCTCTCTCTCTCGTGTTCTTGAGATGGCGCGATCTTGATGTATCACGGGCTTTGTCGGATTCCGGGCTCCGCAAAACCCAACAAGGTTCGAACACTGGGGCGTGTGCGAAGATCTCAACCGGCTCGACGTCTCAAACTTGTCACCCTACGGCCTAGCTGCGTCGAATAAGTGTGAGCGGGGGAGGAGATGGACTTGGAGATTTACCCAGGTTCGGGCCACCTTGCGGTGTAAAACCCTACTCTGGCTTTGTGGTGGATTGGCCTCTCGAGGAGGCTGTGGATGAACTAGTACAGTGGTTGGGTGGCCTCGCGAGGGCTCTTGGTTGTGATGAACTCGACACGATCCGACCTCTCCCCTATGATTGGGAGCTTATCCCTATTTATAGGGGCCACGGTCCTCTTCCACCGTCGAACAGGCTGGAAGGGATCCCACAACGGCCAAATTTGAAAGGGGACCAGAGGTACATCCTATCCTGACTAAAGGTGGTCTTCGCCTACAAATCTTCTGGGTGTGACGCAATGGTGGGCTCGGTGATAACATCCGCCCTACCGAGCTCGTGGTCTTGGTCCTCTTGCACCGGGAAGGAAACCTTTGAGGGGTTCCTTGGGAACCCGCGTACGTCCTTGTCTCCTTTGCACCAAAGAGGAAACTGTCCTCCCTCTGCGTCCGCTGGAGCCCGCCTGGCTTGGCCGTCAGAAACCACGTCACCCCGGCTTCACAAGGCCGGGTACTTGCATAGGAATCTCCGCTCCTCGGGAGGAGGCCTGAAGGGGTGCCACTCCTCCGGAGGTCTTGGCGTTGTCCTCCTAGCGAGGCGGGGGCTCTCGCGAGGGCCTTGACTTGGGGGGCTTGTTGCAGGGCCGTACCGGGCCTTCGTGGTGGGCCACGCGTTGGGCCGCAGGCAGGCAGGTCTGGGTACCCCCGATCCTAGAACGCCGGCAGTAGCTCCCGGGCCCAAGGCATGCCAACCTTGGCTTCGAGACAAAGTCAAGGAGCGAAGGGCGAAGCGCCGCGGGCCCCCAATCACCTGTGGGCCAGGCTCGATGCATGGCGCGCGACGGGGAACAGACGCCTCGGCCCCCAATCGCCTCGGCAACTGTCCTGGCTGACAAAAGTCTGGTGCCCTCTGCGGAGCCATCATTGATCTTCTTCCCTGAGCCTTGCTCCCTTGCTCAGATCCCCTTTCCGTAAGAAACTCCTCCAGGTCTTGGCGCAACATCGCTCTTCCTCTTGCTCTTTTGGCTCCAGGATTTTTCGGATGGCGCCTGCCGGGAAGACGAAGCCCGAGGCTGCAGCCTCGGCCCCCCTCTTCTCCCTCTCCGGCGCTCACGACATCCTCCATTGCCAAGGAGGGGGATCTCTCCTCCGCGCTTCCGTTCACTGCGGGGGACTCCAATGAATGGGGAGGACCTTGATCTGGTGCGGCTCAGCTAAGCAGCGCACCCTGGCAAAGACGGTCTACCCCTTTGTCGCTGCACTAGTATAGGGTACCCAGTGCCCCTGACTTATGCACAGGCGGTAGTAGCTGAGCCCTTCAACGTTCGTTCAATCCCAACGAATGATCAAGACCAGACTCCAACAAGCCCGACGAGGCAGCCCAAGCCTGGACTGCAACGCGCCAAGCACGTCCCCGGCGCTTGCTGGGGACCAAGACATGCGCACCTTTCTGACCCGGCAAGCCATTCCCCGACAGGCACGAGCTAACCAGCCACCGCTCCACCGCATCGCTACGCCAGTCACTTGTTGATGCGGGGTCGAGCCCTCAAGCGGCTAATCAGCTATCGCTAAACACGTGGCGACACACCGGGAGGCAAGTTATACTCAGTTGACACCCGCCCTACAGCGTGTCAAGACCATAAGCAACGGCCGGCCAAGTGGTGGCAAGAGCTTGCCGGGGATGCACCCCCGAGCGCCACCTAAGCTGGTAATCATGGTATTTTGTCCTAAATGCTAGAGTTAGGTATGATAGCTCTGCAAAGCTATCTAATCAATAGATAATGACTATTTTGCCATTGTGGTAACCCATTGCACTATAAAAGGAGGGCCAAGGCTACCTAGCTCAGGATTCGCACCCCCGGACCTTTGTACTCACCTAGCAGCTCTTTCCTCGAAGGTAATCCTTGCAGGGATAGAGCGCGAGGCACCACTTGTGTTCTTCCAATCAAATCCACAAAAGCAGGAGTAGGGTTTTACACTTACCAGCGGCCCGAACCTGGGTAAAATGCTTGTGTCCTGATCGTCGTGCCGTCTCACGCTCTCCGCTCTTCATGCAACGTGACCCCCTTGCCGAACCACAAGGGGCCTCCGGTCCCATTGGTGATCGTGAACATCCGTGTCCCGACATCTATGGCGCGCCAGGTAGGGGGCGTGCATCATTTGCGTGAACCCGAGTTCATGAACGGCGAATCTGTCTTCATCATCATCTTCTTCAACAATGGCTCCCAAGAAGAAATCAGGTGTGGCCACGCAACCTTCCACTTCGAAAGCTCCCTCACACGTGGCCGCCGGCGCCGTCGACGCTGCGGTGGCTACAGGTGAGGCAGGTATCGTGGACGACGCGGCCGACGCAGGCGGTGCCCCCATCCAGTCCTTCACGGCCGGAGATGGAGCAGGAGGCGCCGGAGGGGAGCGACTAGAACGACAACTTGGCGAGCTCGGCCCCGACGCCACGGGCAAGGGAAACAACCATTCATCACCTCCCCGCCATGCGGATGGCCGCGGCCGCCTCAGCGGCGCCCGGTCCGGTGTGAGCTGTGACCCTCCGGCCGCACCCATCGCCGGCGAGACTACTGGGCGTGCACCTCACGTGGAACGAGACAGAGCGCCGAGCGGAGCCGCAGCCCCGGAGGATCGCCCCCCTGCACGCCAGACAGTCCCGACGAGTGGCGCACGGCATCAAGAATGCGGCGACGCTTCTCTTGGTCCTACCAGGAGTCGAGCGATGTCACGGTCCGCCTCTTTCACCATGCCGGGCACCGCAGAGGAAGCCATGGTGCGAGTCCAGATGCTGCTCAACTTTATGCCAACAGCTGATAAGATGGATGAATGGAGAGCCACCATTCAGAGTTTGTTTCCTTCGTTGAAGCCAACAAGCCCCAGCATGCAGAGCCGTCATGACGTATGCGAACTGCAACAGCAGCCCGGGCCGGCGAGCGCATCGAAGGGGTCACCCCAACGGTGCAGTCCCCTCCGCGACAATAGGCCCAGAGGCAGCCGCAGCAAGCTTCGCATGCTGATGAGCACGACGAGGCGTCCATAGTCTCGTCTGGCCTGCGCGACCACCGGGATCAACGGCGTGTCCTTGAAGACCGGCGGAAAGAAGATGCGCGCATCACCATTGAGCGACGCCGGGAAGCACACCGTCAATCCGATGGGTGCAACGGTCCAGAAGTCGGCGACCCCACACGCAGTGCTGGCGGGTACCTTCCCTGCGAGGTTGGTTGCCCTGCATTCACTAGCGAGCTACGACGGGTCCGCTGACCGTCGACCCTAGCTTTCAAACCTGAGCTGCCTGAGAAACACGACGGGAAGTTGAACCCGGCAGAATTCTTGGGCATATACACAATAGCTGTCCAAGTTGCGGGAGGAAGAGATGAAAAGGTGCTCGCCAACTATTTCCCTTTGGCACTTAAGCCAAACGTGAGATCGTGGCTGATGCATCTGCTGGAAAATTCAATTTCGTCTTGGGCTGATCTATGCAACGAGTTCGTTGGCGCCTTCACCGATGGTCATCAAGAACCAGGCCAGCCCAGCGATCTCCAAGTCCTCCCGCAAAAGGAGGGAGAAACCTTGAGGAAATATATCTAGAGATTCAGCCGAGTGCACCGCAACATCCCAGAGATCCATCTCACAGCTGTGATTGCCGCGTTCCATTCGAACGTGCGCAACAGGAGGATGCGAGTCAAGATGAATGCCAAGCTCCCCAAGACTGTTAATGAGCTTTACACCTTGGCGGATAAATGCGCTCAAGCTGAAGAAGGAAGGCGACTTCCCTAGGAAGAGGCGAACGTCAAAATGGACTCCGATGACGACGATGACGCCCCTGACCCGAAGGGAAGAAGAAGGAAGCGCAACAAGAAGCATAAGGGAAAAGCAGTATTGGCTGTCAAGAGCTCCGGAGACCTCAGTGCAGGCAAGAAGGCGAAAGCCGAAACCCCCGGCAAGGGAGGTGATCTCCAAGAATGCTGACAGGTCGAGCAACTTGTTGAGAAGCAGAGGGCCGAGTACACGAAGCGCGACAAAGAAAAAGGCTATGACGGTGCTGGTGGGAAAGGCCATGGCGGCAGAGGAGGTCGCCGCGGCAAAAGGAAAAAAACCCGCCAGAGGACAAGAGAAGAAGGAAACAGACGACATGAGTGAGGATGAGGATGATGATGAGGATTCCAGCGACAGGGAGTTTGAGAAAGCAACCAAAGCCATGCGCGTTGACGGGGGTGCGTCCTTGCATTCCTCTCACCGCCGACTCAAGTAGTGGGTACGCGAGATCAATGTTGTGGAACCAACTGCAGAATCTAGGAAGCCACTCAAATGGTCCCGCACGCCTATCATCTTTGACGAAGAGGATCATCCCGACCGTACCACTACGGTCGGGTGTTTGCCATTGTTGGTTTCTCCAACAATCCGCAACCTCAAGGTGTCTAAGATGTTAGTTGACGGTGGGGCGGGATTGAACTTAATCTCCCCTAAATGGATGAGAAACTGCAGATCCTTGATGAAGAGCTCGAAGCCACGGGTACATTCCAAGGGATCAACCCCTGCAGGAGCCGACCCAAGGGAAAGATCACTCTGTCTATGACGTTTGGCGGGGAATTGAACTTCTGGACAGAGAGGATAGTGTTTGACGTCATCGAGATCCCGCTGCCCTACAACGGAATCCTCGGTCGCCCAGCTCTGGCAAAGTTCATGGCGGCATCCCACTATGCTTACAATACCTTGAAGATGCCAGGGCCCATTGGGGTCATTTCCATCCCATCCGAATAGAAGAACGCAGTTATCTGCGTGGACCAGATGTACCGTGACGTGGTAGCAGCTGAAGCCATAGAAATCCCAGCTCCCGCCAAGGACACAGAGAAATTGAAGAAGGCTAGAAGGAACACCGGCAAGCGCTCCGGGAAGCGAACCTCTTCGGAGTGCGCCACACCCGACGATGACCTGTCGGGAAGTTCCGCTAGCAAGAAGACCAAGGCCACCTATCCTGAGACGAAGAAAATCCCGGCAAGGCTGGATGGCACTGGTGGCACGTTCACCATCAGTGCCACCCTTACTGGCAAATAGGAAAGAGCGCTCGTTACCTTCCTGTGGGAGAATGTCGATGTGTTTGCCTGGCAACCATCCGACATCCCCGGTGTTCCGAGGGAGGTAATTGAGCACCACATTGCTATCTGTCCTCATGCCCGGCCTGTCAAGCAAAAGGTTAGGAAGCAAGCCCTGGAGCGGCAGCAGTTCATTGCCGAAGGAATCAAGAAGCTTGAAGCAGCTAGTTTGGTCAGAGGGGTGCTGCATCCAACTTGGCTGGCAAACCCGGTGGTGGTACGTAAGGCAAATGGTAAACCCGGAGGCTTTGCATAGACTTCACTGACGTGAACAAAGCTTGCCCGAAGGACCCTTTCCCCTTGCCGCGCATAGATCAGATTGTTGATGCCACCTCTGGATGTGACTTGCTTCTCCTTTTTGGATGCCTACTCCGGATACCACCAGATATTTATGACTAAAGAAGATGAGGAGAAGACAACATTCATAACTCCCTATGGCACATACTGTTTCGTGCGTATGCCCTTCGGGTTAAAGAGTGCTGGTTCAACCTTCGCCAAAGCTGTTCAGATTGGTTTTGGACCTCAGCTGCCCAGAAATTTGGAAGCCTACATGGATGACATCGTGGTCAAGACCAAGGATGAAGCCACTCTCATACAAGATCTGGAAGAAACTTTTGCGAACTTACGCAAGATCAACCTGAAGCTCAACCCTAAGAAGTGCGTGTTCGGTGTCCCATCCGGCAAGTTGCTTGGGTTCTTTGTATCTCAGCGAGGAATAGAAGCCAATCCTAACAAAATCAAGGCGATTGAACAGATACAGGAACCCAAGACTATCAAGGATATCAGACGTTTGACCGGATGTGTTGCCGCGTTAAGTAGGTTCATCTCCAAGTCTGCTGAGCGCGCCTTGTCGTTTTTCAAGATCTTGAAGAAGGTTGGCCCGATGAAGTGGACCCCGGAGGCAGATGCAGCGCTGCAAGACTTGAAGAGTTACCTATCCTCTGCTCCCACCTTGGTCTCTCCTAAACTGCAAGAGTTATTGCTGCTATATTTGGCAGTGACGAATCAAGTGGTTAGTGCAGCGCTGGTGGCGCAGCGGAAGTGGATGGACATTCAGCAGCTGCTGCCGATACTACCAGGAATGAGAAAGAAGCATCCATGGCAGGTCTCGGTGCAGATCAAGGGGGACCTCAGCAAATGATCGACAGCGGATCCAGGAGGTGGCAAAGGAGAAAATGGTGCAGTGGCCCATGTACTTTGTCAGTTCCCTGCTGCAGGGGGCTAGATCAAGGTACTCTAGAGTACAAAAGCTGATCTTCGGCCTCATCATGGCCTCGAGAAAGCTGCGCCACTACTTCCAAGCCCATGAGATAACAGTTGTCACCCGTTTCCCGTTGCAACGCATACCGAGGAACCCCATTGCCCCCACCGGAGAGCACCTCAAGTACGTTGTCCAAATGCACTTTCCCCGGGATATGAGGGGCTGAATATGAGGGGCTCCTTGCCTGACTTAGAATCGTGGTGGAGTTGGGAATAAAGAGGCTGATCGTCTGAGGAGATTCTCAGCTTGTGGTGAAGCAATTCAACAAGGATTATCAGAGCCCGCTGATGGAGGCATACGTGGAAGAAGTGAGGAAATTGGAGGAGCATTTTGATGGACTGCAAACAGAGCATGTGCCACGAGCAGAAAACTGCATTGCCGACCATCTATCAAAGTGCGCTGCGCAGAAGCTTCCTGTGGAACCAGGGACTTTTGTTCTCCGCATCGCTCAACCATCAATATGCCCATCAGCGATGTCCAAGAAGAGAAGGAAGCTGAACTCCGGCAAGCATTTTCCGGTAGAGCTTCCCGAAGCCGCTGGTTGAGAAGCTGCCGGGGAAAACCCCGTTCCGGTTGACGAGCAGCTCCCTCCCGCAAGACCTCAGGTTCTCGCGGTTGAGACAAGCGCTCCCGGAGACGAGGAGATGCCTTTAGTCCTTGTTGTCGAGCCAGAGGGTCCAACCTGGGCGCAACATATAGTCCATTTCCTTCAAACAGGAGAACTCCCCGAAGAGCAAGAGGAAGCCGAAAGAGTAGCCCGTCGGTCAAGTATGTATCAGTTTGTCGATGACACCCTGTACAGAAGATGACCGAACGGTGTGAAATTGAGGTGTATCTACCGGGAGGATGGACTGAAGCTGTTGGCGGAGATTCACGGAGGAGTATGTGGTTCCCACATTGGATCAAGGGCCCTTGCCAGGAAAGCTTTCGGACAGAGTTTCTATTGGCCCACTGCCCTCCAGGACGCCACTGAACTGGTCACCAAGTGTGAAGCCTGCCAGTTCCATTCCAAGAATACCCATCAACCAGCACAAGCCCTGCAAACAACCCCTCTATCCTGGCCATTCTCGTTCTGGGGGCTCGATATCCTGGGCCCCTTCCCCCCGTGCTGTCGGGGACTTTGAGTTCTTGTTCGTGGCAACCGATGTGGGGACCCCGACTCATAAGTCGTGATCACCAAATGTATGTGCACAGTGATCCCAAAGATCAATGCTCACTGAACACACAGAAACTGAATAACAAGAGTCTTATATCCATTACATACCGTTTTACTCAAATATGGCCTCTATGGACATGTCTTCATATGATTGCAGCGGAAATCTTCAACGATAGCGTGAACCCAAGCCATCTGCCTTAACCCTACAGGCATTCTGACTGGGAAGCGTCCTAGCTCGCATGTTTGTCACCAAGGTATTCTTCGTCGTATCCTGTTCTCTCATGTCTGGCCAATAAAATAACCAGTGGCAAGCCAATGAGTACTTTGAATGTACTCGCAAGAAACCCATGTTTGGAGCAAGGTTTTACAGAAACATGATATAACACTAAATAGGTAAGTTGCGGAAAGCTAATTTTGAGTGCAATGACATGATCAATCAACTTGTAAAAGCATGCATCAATAGGTTGCAGATATCCATATGAACAGGTTACAGATATCAATATAAACAATGGTTGAACATCTCATATTCAATCATCATGCCAAGTCATCGGACTTAGCTCAAGTATCATCTGAACACCTCATGTTCAGTCATCATGTCAAGTCCTCCGAATTAGCACAAGTATCGTCTCCTTTCCACACACATGCCAAGTTTATGAAAACATCTGGACGTAGTTTAAGCAGCACCAACCAAATGTCCTTGACCATGGACACGGCTATTCGAATAGTTTTACACTCTGCAGAGGTCTTCACACGTTTCTCGTCCACTCTGAGCACTTCCTCTACCTCGTC
Source organism: Elymus sibiricus (assembly GCA_039707655.1). Classification (NCBI taxonomy): domain Eukaryota; kingdom Viridiplantae; phylum Streptophyta; class Magnoliopsida; order Poales; family Poaceae; genus Elymus; species Elymus sibiricus. The sequence continues at coordinate 224,883,156 of CM077665.1, read as the reverse complement.
AACTATCGCCGGAAACAACCGCAATAAGCAACACAACAAGCAGAGAAGCAAAAGTACTCTATAAATAGGAGTTTTATTTTTCTAGCACACCTCTGGTCATGAGAAAAATAACCAAGGAGGGTTTTGTTGGATGTGGGTCAAGAGGGAGTTTTGAATGGTGGAAATGAAGGAAATGATGATCCCATAAGTTATCCATAGAAAATATTTTTGCAAAAAGGAGTGGATGCACCCAAAAAATAGGGCACAAATTTAGAAACATTAGGGAAGTGGTTTCACTAGATTTGGGGTTGGCATGATTTTCCTAGGGATTTTCAAAGTGGATCATACATGAAGAAATGGTCTAATATTTGTCATAGTAGAATAATTGTAAGGCAAAATGTTCACCACTTAGTGCATGAACCTACATACACCTAGGAACTTGAATCACTCCATTTGGAGTTGATTTGAATCCCCTAGGGATTTTGCAATGGGGGACCTTCATAGTTCAAATTTAAATTTCAATTTGAACAGGGCAGAAACTTGTGATGAAAAATTATGGAAGTTGTGCCAAATCATAGCTGGGGTTATTAGAAGGTTATAGGAATTTGAATCATTCAATTTGGAGTTGAAATGAATTTTACATGAATTGATTAGTTTCTCTGAAAAAGAAAAAGGGCAAAAAGTATTTACCCAATGGGCCTAAGCTACGCACTGAACGCAGCTTAGCACCACAACGCACTGGGCCGGCCCGGCTGCTCGGCCACGTGTGCGAAGCCGATGGCGTCGAAGGCATACTTTTCGGAGTGCGCCTCCTCTGTACGGAGGCTGGAAACGGCGGGGCGTCTCCACTTAAGCCGCGGGCCCGGTTGGCCGGTCGCTGACAGGCTGGCCCCGCCTGTCGGGTCCGTCTCCTTCCTCCCACTGGAGCCAGGGAGAGACAGGGGAGGCGAGGCCGGGCACGCGTCGGTGCCGTCCCGATGGCACAGGCCGCCTCCGGCGATGCCCGGGCTACTGGCGGGTACAGGAGGCCGCGCCGCGCCCATCCATGGCCTACACGGACGTCGAGAGCCACTGGAGCGTCGGCGGCGATAGGAAGTGCGAATGGAGACGAAGGCGACCTTGGGCAAGGCGGCACGGTTGACGAAAGGAGGAATGGGCTGGAGGGGAGGCTCGTGGGGGTCTCCCAGGTCATGTAGAGTGGATAGAAGGAAGAGAGGGGCATCGGGGAGCTCCAATTTGAGCGGAGGCCGACGGCATGGCTCTGGCCATTGCCGTCGATGCAGAGGATGAGAGGGGAATTGGAGGGCGCTCGGAGGTTGGTGAGAGGGAGAAAGAGCCAAGGGAGGTCAGTAGGAGCTCGGGGGCGGCTTCTTATTCAGAGGGCGATGGTGCAACGCGAGCTCGTGCGCCCCCTCGGACACCATTGTCGCTGCAGGGCTCGGGGGGGGTGCGGGAGCGTATCTAAGGGCTTTATGGACGTGGCCTACGTCCAAGGAGAGGAAGAGGGGGAGCGGGGGCTTGCCAGGAGCCCGCGCGTGCGAGGCTGTCCATTGGAGCTCGCGGGCGGCAGGCGCACGTGCGAGGAGGGGACAGAGGAGGGAGAGGGAGGAGGGGGACAGGGGCCTTGAGTGTCCCGGACGTCGAGGGGCCTCGATTGGCGCGCTGGGGAGGCCCGAGGTGGCCAGGGGACGCGAAGTTATCGCTCGGATGCTCTGCCGCGTGCTCCAGAGCACAATTTTGGCCGGCATGGGCGCGTCCTGACGCGCTCTGGCGCGCCCACTTGTGTCCAAAAGCTGCTGGGAAGTCAACAATGCTGGAAGGAGCATTGGATGCCCTGGTTGCCTGATAGGATAGAGGAGAGGCTGAGAGAGAGGGAGAAAAAGGGCTGTCCAGGGGGTGCATATGGGGTTTTCACCCCCTTAATCATGGAGCTAGCCGTTGGGATTGCTATTGGAGGTAAAATACAATAGTGTGAAGTTGTGGTAAAAAGTTGGGGCCATGGCGATGAATGGAAGAGGTGAAAACAACAACTTTGTTTTTCTGCCAGAAGGTGTTTGTTGGATTTTTGGGACACCTAAGATGTTGTGATTTACATGATACTTAACAGGAATAAATTGTAGATATAAGTGAGGTTCACCACCAAGTTTGAGACCATTTGAAGAAAGTTCACAATGTAACTTTGTAAAACCCTAGAAATCAACAGAATCAGATTTCTGTAGATCTAGGAATGCATTTCATTTCCCCCAAATCCACCACTTGGTGTGGTATCATCATTTGGGGTTTAGCAAATTCCCAGAAAGTTTGGGGTCCATAGGACAATCTTCACAATGTAAAGTTGTTCAAACTTGACTCTGGACAGGAATGGTTTTGGCATATTTTAGTGAAGCAAATCAATTGGGATTGACATGAAACTTTGCAAGATCATCACATATAGCATCTGTGTCTTGCTGGAATTTTCTTAGAATTTTTTGAGAATATTTCTTATAGACATATTTCAAAAGCTTGATTTGGGCAGAAAGGGCTTTGAAGGGTTTGGCCCATGATTTTGAACATGACCATGTGTTGAAACTCATATATATGGAAAATATATGTCCACTGAGTTTCTCTAAATTTTCCAAAATATTTTTAAAGCATTGAAATAATTTTTTCCCTATGAAAAACCATTTCTGGCCCTATGAAAAAGCCTTTAAATAAAATAGTAAAATAATCTTTAAAATTAATACTTTGTGGTTTTGGGAAGTATTATATATAGTAGGTTTCAAAAAAAGTCTTTGGAGCAAAACAATCCACCCAATTTGAGGACTTGTAGTACAAATCTCAATTCAGGGGTTTTTGAAAACCTAATTTGAATAAATGCTTTTTGGCCAAGATAATATTTTATAAAAATAGTTTTATGTCCTATACACATGGCATGATTATTGGGCAAAGTTTTGTATCAACGAGATGAGTATAGACAGTAGGAGGAATTTAATGAATTAGAGAACAAGCAAACACACAAGCATTCAGCAACCAAGTCAAGCATCACAAGCACACCAAATGTTTTAATTGGCCCTAATTTTTGAGTTACGTTAACTTAGTCATGAGGCAAAACACAGGGTGTGACAGACCTACCCCCCTTACAAGAATCTCCTCCCCGAGATTCCTAGGCTAGGCATAGAAGAGATGCGAAAATTCAGAGGTGAGGTAGTCTCCACGTTCCAGGTTGCTTCTGCTTTGGTGTGGTTGCTCCATTGGTCCTTGATGTGCTTGACGATACGGCTTCGAGTGCATTGTTGCCTTCATCTGAGGCTAAACGGGTTTCTTGCAATATGTTAGGCTTTTCTAAAGTTCAAGGGTTTGGTGAACGAGGTACGAGCAAAGGTCTGGCTTACCTGTGTATTCCAAAGTCGGAATACATGGCAAGGTAGTGTATATGCGTGCTGGTCATGTGGGTTACCCATGCTGGTTAGTGATGTCTAGATGTCTCTCTCTAGTCTACAAGGGTCAAGGTCTTGGCGTAGTTTCCTGGTGACGGGGAATCGTCGACTTTGTTGGAGCAGTTGATCTTCCGGTGCTCGTGGATCTTCAATTGTAAGGACATTGAATTTTGTTGGCGTAGGCTTCTCGTCGACGGGGAAGTCCTTATCTTCCTTAAAGCAGGAGGTCTTCAGTCGTAGGTGGTCTTCATCTTTGAGGGTGCTGAAGCGCATCATCGTAGGCTTTCATTGAGAACTTCTGCTTGAGGAAGTAGGCCATGTAGGTCCTTCATTCATCTTCGGCCATTTGTCTTCATAGTCACGGACGCACGTCTATGGCGGTCTTCGAGTGTTTGGTCTTCTTGTCTCTCCGTAGCCATTTGTGGCAAGGTTGGGCTGAGTCTCGTCCCTAAGACTAAGCTTAGAGATTTGACGCGAAAACGGTTCCTACCTGCTAGGAATGCTTTTGAGGGGGTCCTAGATGAGCTGGCTACCCAAAAGTATAGACCAACCATCCAATCCCCAAGGTCTGAGGCTTAGCGAGTGGGGTGAACTACCTTTGACATGGGTTTCACCATGATCCAGTCAGGATTCACGTCCTTGATTGGACCAAAAAGGGACTAGTAACAAAGTCATGACAGTAGGCATCTGAAGGGAGTAGGGACGTCATGCTCATCGTAGACCACCAAAGTGGTGGAGTGAGGGGTGCTATAAACTTCTCGGTTCCTTCCTAGTCAGGAACTGATAGGTGACCATTTAAAACAAGGGCTCTTTAATCCTCTTGATGTCCAAGGGCTTCATTGTGCTTGATCATCGGTGCTTTTTGGTATAGTCTAGCCGAAGTAGCCGGCAGAGGAGTGGTGGTTGACTTCTCTTGATTCTTCCTCTTCGTCGTGGCTTCCCAACCATAGTGGTTTTTCATCTTGCTTGGGCAAGAGTGTCTTCTGCCGCAGGGACGGTGCTTCAAGGAGTCCAACTTCTTTGAGGTAAAACCTTACACTTTAACAGGTAAGGAGTTCGTGCTCCTGGGGCTTATCCAAGTATGACTAAGGTGTTCCTTCCTCAGATTGGGTAAACAAGTATGTCATCCGTGAGGACAACAACATATTTCCCCAAGTATCACACGAGCACATTGCTCTTGGGATATGGGAGAGGAGCGGGATTTTGCTCCGGATGGTCACTAGTCCAGGGGTTTGGGGTCCACTATAATCTAGTTCTTCGTGTCCATCTCCCTTGTGGAAAGGGTGGGTGGTGGTCAAGGTGGAGTACTGGCTATAGTCTTTCGACTTAGAGCCTAGGACTATGGTCACGATCTGACCATGTTTTGGCTCGGTAAAACCTAGGGGTTTCAAGGATCTTTGGATGTGAGTGAACACCTATCATCTTATCCTTAAGCACATTTCTTAGATGCCAATAGTCCTACCTATTACTCAAACAAAATCACCCTATATCAACAAAAGTATCACCTCATATAAGTCAACTCCAACATTACTCATGCTATTCAACTCCAAGGTCTTGGGAGAAGGACTAAACCAAAATCTCATATGCACTATAGCTAACTTATATATTTATATCCCTATGTAAAAATCCTCGGGAAAGCATACAAGCTGCTAAGCTCGATCGTGACACTACAATCCAAGTACTAAGCCAATTTATCCAGGTCTAGGGTGTGGTATCTCTATGCTAAGGAAACACGTAATAAACCGATCCAAGATCTTATTTCCTTCCTAATGAATCCGATCAAGTAGTCCTTAAATGCCATCAATCGTTACATGACCCACTTCCCTATAAATCCAATATTGAGGGGGTTCTACATAATCTCCTAGAGGTCCTATAATCCACACATAATTGCAAAGACGATCATCACAATATACACGAACTTCCAATCTCATGACCAACTAACTCCAAGGTCGAGCTTATATAGATCCTTAATTTAATTTTGACAACTTCCAATCTCATGACCAACTAACTCCAAGGTCGAGCTTATATAGATCCTTAATTTAATTTTGACAACTCCCAATCTCCTTATTATGTATCCCAGCCTACTAATTATGTATCCCCAAAACAATCTTGCTATGGCATCATCAGTTCAAGTGTTGGCTTAGGGATAATAGGCGTTTGTTCACTATGATCACTAGCTCCATAATGAACCTAGTGCCAAGCAGGGTTACTGAAGCTCAATTGGTGCCCTGGCAAATCCGTGTATTAAACACGCGATCAGAGGGGTGAGCTGGGGTAGCTTGTGAGGTTTAGGTTGGTCTAGGGAGGGGTTTCCAATCTTGGGGGAAAACCATAGCTTCACGTGGTTGCGTCTGGTTGATTATGTTGTAGTCAAAGTCTTCAGTGCTAGTTGTCTGTCGCGGCGGATCCTTGGTGCATCTTGTCTTGCTGGTCTTCAATTGACGACATGGGGAAAAGGGGAAAGTAGCATAGAGGAGAGTGCCTAAGGGGGTGGTTTAGTGCAAGTGCATCAAACAAGTGCCGGAAAGGCCAAAACACACCAACATTTAGATAAGGTAGCTGATATAGTCGCCTACTCGTTGCCTAGGGCAAAACTGCGACTTATACTAAAACACAAACAGATAAAACAAGCAACACACAATCATGGTCCTATCTGAACCATCACGCGGACTCGACTTCGCACGGGGAACACACGACTCATCCTACCATAGGGGTTCTCGGACTCAGTAGTCATGCTTGCTTCGTGTCTGGGAGGAGATTCTGCTCAGTCTTCTGGGTCCTCTTCAGGTGTCGCTATGTCTCTTGTTGTTATTCGTCTAAATGATCCTGGTTGGTCATGAAGAATTTTCGACAACTTCTCGTCTTATAAGTTGACGGGGCGAAGGTGATTCCTTGTGGCTGTCGTCGACAGGGTTTTTTGTTGCCTTCTTAGTCATGAGAATCCCTCTATTCTTTTGAGGTTTCGAGGGTTCCAAGTGGGCAATCCTTTATGCAATGATATTACCAAGGCATGGTAGAGTTATAACCTGCCGGTTACGTTGATGATAATATCGACACCAAGAGCGGGGGATGAAGAGAACCGTTTTCCTGCTCACTATAGTGAGGCCGACCAAATGGCAAGGTTCTCATCCATCGATGGTTGCCGACACAACAACGAAAAGGATAGGGTTGCGCTATTAGCGATGCATATCATGACATTGCATGTCTTGTGCCCTGGTCATCGAAGGCCAAGGTGGCATCATCCTGGGGCAATGTCGAGGGTGTCACCATCTTCTGAGTCTTGATATTCTCATCCTTCGAGAGGGTATCTTCTGTTGGTATCGTCTTGTCGCGGTGTCATCAAATTTGTGTGAATGTCTGGCAAGGTGGCTTCCCTCCAGATTACCCACGAGGTTTCAAGGAATCTAATTCTCAGGGCATAAGGGTACTATCGACCGTTTGCAAAGTTCTGAAAAAGCAGACGAGGGGAGTCGAGAGATTGAGGGTGGAAGTGCTGAGGCAAAAAACTTTGCTTTTTTTGAAAATTTAGGAGAGGTGAGAAATATAGAGGTTTTGCAAGTGATTTTGAAGGGTCTGAAGAAATAGTTTTGTCCTATCTAACGTCTATTCTAACTAAGGGCTTCCTACAGTCAGGATGGCTCTGATACCAGCTCTGTGAGGACCCCGACTCATAAGTCGTGATCACCGAATGTACGTGCACAGTGATCCCAGAGATCAATGCTCACTGAACACACAGAAACTGAATAACAAGAGTCTTATATCCATTACATACCGTTTTACTCAAATATGGTCTCTATGGCCATGTCTTCATATGATTGCAGCGGAAATCTTCAACGATAGCATGAACCCAAGCCATCTGCGTTGATCCAATAGGCATTCTGACTGGGAAGGGTCCTAGCTGGCATGTTCGTCTCCAAGGTATTCTTCATCGTATCCTGTTCTCTCATGTCTGGCCAATAAAAGAACCAGTGGCAAGCCAATGAGTACTTTGAATGTACTCGCAAGCAACCCATGTTTGGAGCAAGGTTTTATAGAAACATGATATAACACTAAATAGGTAAGTTGCGGAAAGCTAATTTTGAGTGCAATGACATGATCAATCAACTTGTAAAATCATGCATCAATAGGTTGTAGATATCCATATGAACAGGTTACAGATATCAATATAAACAATGGTTGAACATCTCATGTTCAATCATCACGCCAAGTCATCGGACTTAGCTCAAGTATCATCTGAACACCTCATGTTCAGTCCTCATGTCAAGTCATCCGACTTAGCTCAAGTATCGTCTCCTTTCCACACACACGCCAAGTTTATGAAAACATTTGGACGTAGTTTAAGCAGCACCACCCAACTGTCTTTGACCGTGGACACTCCTATTCGAATAGTTTTACACTCTGTAGAGGTTGCACACTTTACCCACAAGACTCGGGGAACTTCCGTGTCATCCACTACTCGCGGTATATTTCATACCCGAGGTAAGCACCCGAACAATGCCTTTCCCCTAGCGATACTAAACAAAGAGTCCACTCGTTGGTGCCATCCCTCATGATATACATCACACGTATCGTCCATGAGGGCACGCAACGGTGTGCCCGGTGCCTGTAAAGACAGCGCATGGTCGCCCTGCCAGGCACGACCATGTATCGAGAGTGACCTCGTCACTCCCGCCACTAGTAATGCGGGCTCTATGCTAGTACTCACCAAGTCAATCAACAAAGCCCCGCCCCATAAGGGGTATCGTGGTTGTACATGTAAGGTTTGGACGGTCGACAAATCTTAAATATAATACATTTTCGAAAACACAGACACACACTCACTTGCTCCGGTACACCACTTCTTTCTCAAGTGGTTACCTAAGTCAAAATCATCTCCCTCGGGCATTAGTGGCACCCGACGGGGTTTTCGAAAAGTCTTTGAAATCACTTTCGTTTCCATCACCATGCATATTCCCATCCCAATTTGCGTAGCATCTACTAAGCATCCTATCTACTCCCACCTGTGCAACCCTCATAAGGAGGTAGGGTCATGCACGATGCAAGTATCAACGGTAAAAGTATCGGAGGCATCCCACCGTAGTGGTCACCACATCAACATGATCAACATCAAGAAATAAAGTGCTATATGACATGCATGAAAATGGTTTCTTGACATGGTCAAAGGGCTGCTTGCCTGGCTTATCAATGTCTTCGAGGTCTTCACACGGTTCTCGTCCACTCCGAGCACTTCCTCTACTTCGTCAACAATCGCCGGAAACAACCGCAATAAGCAACACAACAAGCACAGAAGTAAAAGTGCTCTATAAATCAGAGTTTTATTTTTCTAGCACACCTCTGGTCATGAGAAAAATAACCAAGGAGGTTTTTGTTGGATTTGAGTCAAGGGGGAGTTGTGAATGGTGGAAATGAAGGAAATGATGATCCTATAAGTTGTCCACAGAAAATATTTTTGTAAAAAGGAGTGGATGCACCCAAAAAATAGGGCACAAATTTAGAAACATTAGGGAAGTGGTTTCACTGGATTTGAGGATGGCATGATTTTCCTAGGGATTTTCAAAGTGGATAATACATGAAGAAATGGTCTAATATTTGTCATAGCAGAATAATTGTAAGGCAAAATGTTCACCACTTAGTGCATGAACTTAGATACACCTAGGAACTTGAATCACTCCATTTGGAGTTGATTTGAATCCCCTAGGGATTTTGCAATGGGGGACCTTCATAGTTCAAATTTAAATTTGAATTTGAACAGGGCAGAAACTTGTGATGAAAAATTATGGAAGTTGTGCCAAATGATAGCTGGGATTATTAGAAGGTTATAGGAATTTGAATCATTCAATTTGGAGTTGAAATGAATTTTACATGAATTGATTTTTTTCTCTGAAAAATAAAAAGGGCAAAAAGGATTTACCCAATGGGCCTAACCTACGCACTGAGTGCAGCTTAGCACCACAACGCACTGGGCTGGCCCAGCTGCTCGGCCACGCGCGCGAAGCCGATGACGTCGAAGGCGTACTTTTAGGAGTATGCCTCCTCTGCAGGGAGCAATGAAACGACGGGGCGTCTCCTCTTAAGCCGCGGGCCCGGTTGGCCGGTCGCTGACAGGCGGGCCCCACCTGTCGGGTCCGTCTCCTTCCTCCCGCCCGAGCTAGGGAGAGACAGGGGAGGCAAGGCCGGGCAAGCGTCACTGTCGTCCCGATGGCACAGGCCGCCTCCGGCGACGCCCGGGCTACTGGCGGGTTCAGGAGGCCGCGTCGCACCCATCCATGGCCTACACGGACGTCGAGAGCCACCGAAGCGTCGGCGGCGAAAGTAAGTGCGAATGGAGATGAAGGCGACCTTGGGCAAGGCGGCACGGTCGACGAAAGGAGGAATGGGCCGGAGGGGAGGCTCGTGGGGGTCTCCCAGGTCATGTAGAGTGGATAGAAGGGAGAGAGGGGCACCGGGGAGCTCCAATTTGAGCGGAGGCCGACGGCATGGCTCCGGCCATTGCCGTCGATGCATAGGATGAGAAGGGAATTGGAGGGCGTTGGGAGGTTGGTGAGAGGGGGAGGGAGCCAAGGGAGGTTGGTGAGAGGGGGAGAGAGCCAAGGGAGGTCAGTAGGGGCTTGGGGGCGGCTTCTTATTCACAGGGCGATGGTGCACCGCGAGCTCGTCCGCCGGCTCAGACACCGTCGTCACTGGAGGGCTCGGGGGGGGGAGCGTGTGTAAGGGCTTTGTGGACGTGGCCTATGTCCAGGGATAGGGAGAGGGGGAGCGGGGGCGTGCCAGGAGCCCGCGCGTGCAAGGCTGTCCATTGGAACTCGCGGGCGGCCGGCACGCGTGCGAGGAGGGGACAGAGGAGGGAGAGAGAGGAGGGGGACTGGGGCCTTGCATGTCCCGGATGTCGAGGGGCCTCGACTGGTGTGGCACCACGATAGAGGGCCGACGCACGCCAGCCCCAAGATAAGACCTGGCGCACGTCAAAGACATGATACAGCAATTCCAGGCATAAAAATAGCTTTATTAATTATATTGGAGTGTTACAATACTGTTTCTTACAACAATATTACATAACTCCAAGGCTAACTAAATGGCAGCAGGGGTCTTGGTTCAGGGGCAACGACATCTCTGGCTGGGCTCCATAACGCACAAGACTGGCTTGGTTACGCTCTAGCACGACAGATCTTCTCTTGCAACTGGCCACGTGCAAGGCCAGGTGAGTACTTTGAATGTACTCGCAAGACAACCAAATACATAGCATCCAAACAAGCAGATCACAAAGCAAGACCTATGCTACGCATGAATTAATCTGAAGCATGGCATGAATGCTAACAAGGCAAGCATCAATCAAGCATGGCGTATCAAGGATCAAGCATATAATCTATGGCAAGGTCATACTAAGTGCTTAGAATACTTACTGTACCGGATACCAACTTGCTCTCTTCTGGGTTGTCCCACAACCTTCGACATACTCATGATCCAACCTGACTTGACTCAAATCGAATCATGTGGTCATCCAACCACTCATCATATAGCCATACCTTGGCTAACATACCATATTCCTGACATCATCTGATGTCTACCCAAGATGAGTTCTCCCATCATTACTACCACTGCTACGGTTGACCACCTAGTGAGGTCTGGACGGGCTGTCCAATACCGTGGAATCGGCTATTCGAATAGATTTTGACACTCTGCAGAGGTTGCACACTTTACCCACACCATGAAGCACCTGGCCTCGTGATCCCATTCGGGTGGACCAGCGTTGCTTCAACAAAACCTGACTGACCCGTGACTCTTTCATCGTACCACCGGCACTCTTCCTCCCCCGGAGGTCAGCCTTGGGTGGCCCCTGTGTCCTCATGACACCTGCCATCGTCGTGGCCAAACTATGTAGACCCAAATGGGGTTCTACTGTCCCAAACGGGGACCGCGCGCAAAACTCAACAACAACTGGGCTCACAGGGTTATCACCGCCTACCTGATCAGGGTAGCGCGCGTGCATAACCCCCCCCCTCTTTGGAGGTACCGGTGAAAGATCACGCAATCAAGCCCGGTCAGGGCCGTCCCATACCGGCAAATGTGGTTGCACGAGTATGCCCGGACAGGTGACTCAAGATCAACCGACTAAATTTCCTTTATTCAACCCACTCAACATATCCATCATCATACTATTCCACTGACAAAAGTAAGTGCTATCATAGCCAGATCATAGTACTGATAATCATGGCATGAGATTAATCATAATACTAACATGGCAATAATATTAACAATATCATTATTATGGCAATATGGAAATAAGACATGGCACTAGATGAATGGAAATGCTAGTGTCTAATACCGATGTCACCACCGGTGCATGCAAGTGCAGCCTAACAGGCGATACAGATAAACACACAGGTGCAAGCAAAGTCATCACGCAAGTCCGGAGCTCATGGTAAGAGGTTGGCTTGCCTGGGGTCGACGATTATGCCGGGAGGAAGAGCGATCACCTCGCGGAAGAATTCGCCGGAAAGGGTTCTCCCTTAGAGGGCTCGATCGGAGGGCAAGGGCAAAACGGTTATGTCCACTGTGTTAACACATTAGGAAAATAATGCTATCGGAACGGGCTCGACGAGACGAAGACGTGGGCGCTGGTTTTACCTCGATCGGAGCTACGGTCGCGAAGATACGGGCGTTTAAAGCTCAGGGACCAATCTGTAGCAAAAATATTCACAAACAGGTCCCTGGCTGATTAAACCGAACGCGCCTCCGGGCCGGGTACGCTTTCTAAAGGCGAAAGCGTATTTCTGAGAATACGCTTCCACTTAAAACTGGCTGGGCCCAGGTTGACTTCTCTCTCTCTCACTGACGGGCGGGACCCGCCTCATCTCTTTCTCTCTCCTTCCTCTTCTTTTCCCCTGGCCGTCTTCTTCCCCCGACCAAAGACAGGGGAAGGGGCGGGGCGCTCGGCCGTCGGCTACAGCGGCCACACGGCGGCGCAGGAGGGCTGGCCGGTGTGCGCAAGGTCACCGCCGCTCCCTGCCGCGTCTGAGGGTAGCCGCAGCCTTGCCTGGGATGGCCCAGGGCGCTGCCGCCACCGACCGGAGCGCGGCGGTCGACGAGCAGCAGAGTGGCCACTCCAGCGGCACTTCCCCAACGGGAATGGAGGCGGCGGTGGCTCGCGTTTGCCAGAGGAGGGCTCGAGAGCAGAGAAGAGAGGGAGGGGGAAGGCCTGGGTGAGGGGTGTTGACACCTGATTTTGGCACGATGCAAAATGCAGTAAAGGTGGACTCAAGCGAAAAGCTTGCCGGTTTTGAGTGCTTGCCGAAGACCCAAACAGAGGCAGGAGACGGCCCGGCAAGGAGGCGATCCGGCAAGGAGACGGCCCGGCGAGGAGGTGATCCGGCAAGGAGGCGGCCCGGCAAGGAGGCGATCCGGCAAGGAGACGGCCCGGCGAGGAGGTGATCCGGCAAGGAGACGGCCCGGCAAGGAGGCGATCCGGCAAGGAGACGGCCCGGCGAGGAGGTGATCCGGCAAGGAGACGGCCCGGCAAGGAGGCGATCCGGCAAGGAGAAACTTTGGAGTTTGGGCCATTGCCATCCGATCTCATCTCGAAAGCCGAAATTGTGTTCGAAGTACTGGGATTTTGTATCCAGAACACTATTTCGGCTGATTACGCCCTCAAGATGATCTCATATGAGAAAACTTTCTACATGAATTGTCTTCGTCTCGTCGAATCGGTCGATTTTCATATAAAAATCGTCTCAATCCGAGTTCGTATGCAAAAGTTAGAGCTATCTGAATGCAGCCGTGTCAAGAGGCGAAATAAGACGCGGGAGACCAGACACGTCTTGGCGAGTGTCTGATGCAATGTGTGAGCAATTATCCATTCAAGATGGCCTCGAATCGAAAAACGTTCAACATGAAAGTTGTTCGTCACGTCGAAACGGTCAACTTTGCTTTTGGGCACATTTTCATCCGAGGTCGTTTACTGCCACAAAAAAGACTCGCAAGGCACAGCCAGAAAGCTTGCCGGGATGGAAACCTTGCCGTGGAAACCTTGCCGGGATGGAAACCTTGCCGGGGTGTGAAAGTTTGCCAGGATGGAAACCTTGCCGGGGAAATGCCGGGATGGAAACCTTGCCGGGGTGTGAAGCTTGCCGGGGTGGAAAGCTTGCCGAGAAAAGCTTGCCGGGGTGGAAACTGTCAAATCCGACCAGAAGCTGAAGATGGGCTCAAATAATTATCTACATGGCCTCGGATGAAAAAGTGTTCAACATGAAAGTTGTTCGTAACGTCGAAACGGTCAACTTTGTTTTTGGAGTCATCATCATCCGACATAGTATACGACCTGCAGAGACGCTACAAGAGTCGGACGGTCCAGTCAGCTGCATAACCGAGTCCGACTCGAAATTAAAGATAACCCCGTGGAGTATTCAAGATGGCCTTATTTGTAAAAGTGATCAACATACGGATTATTGGCCTCATCGAAGCGCACAAAATTCATGTTTGAACCATCTCCATCGGAGGTCATGTGCAGATTCCACGGCCCACGCAAGGAGCAAGACAGAAGATTGGACCAGATTCGGGCTGAATCCGAGCGGAACCAGAACTAGGACTCTTGGACGTGAATTGATGTAATTTTCTTGTAAGGAAAGCCTAGATGAATCCTTTGCTTGTACGGGAAGTCCAGCCGCCTCTTATATATGTTGGCGGTGACGGCCGATTGAACAACACACAATCGAACAATCAATATACTACTTTTTCATCTACGTTTTATCTCTCCATCGTTTTTCTCTCTCGTTCTTCGTTGTTCTTCGTGTTGGAGAGCTGCGAGTACAGAGGCTCTAGGGGCGAGCGAATCGACCTAGGGCAGCCCATAGCCGCCGCAATCCCTGACGGGGTCCCTCCCGGGCGCGCGGGGCTTCGGGTCTGCAAAAGCGTCCGCCGGCTGTCTTTCGTATCGCGCTGCCGGACGGACCTCCTTCGACGTGAGCTGCGGTGCATCACCCCCGGCGTCGAGGGTACATGGTGACGTGTTCGTGTGCGAACACACTTTTTGGCAACTCCGCTGGGGAACTTTTGATCAAGAATCATCATCCATCATGTCCAATCTTCTCAATCCCTCGGAAGTTGACGCCGATAACATTATCAAGCCCAATCTGGAGGAGTTATCGGCCGAGCATCGCCAAGCTTATGAGGAGTACAAGAAGGCGCGTGAAGAGAAGGAGTTGCAGGAGTTCCTTGGAAACTTCAAGAAAGACCGCCAAGGCAATATCACTCCGGTTGGAGAAATCAAGTTCCCTCCTCTTCAAGCCGAACAGGTTAAACCCCCTGTAAGTACTACCTTTTCTCCTGAGCAATGGGCTGTAATTGAGAGCCGTATTTCTGATAGCAATAATCTGATCTATCAAGCTTTCTTAGAAAATAATAATGCTCAGAAGAATATGCCTAATATGCCTAATATGCCTGCTAGTATGGGAAACCCTAATTCAGCTTTGCTTATCTCATCGGCGCCCCCCATGCCGATGAATTATTTTCCTACCCATACCAATCAAATTGTGGCTGCACCACTTAATCCTTTTATGAATATGCAGAGTTCGGTGGCAACGCCGAACCAAACCTTACCTATGAGTGGAAACACTGCTAGATCATTGCCGAACTATGGTTCGGTAAACATGCCACAATTTGCACCCGTAGTCGCTAATCCTCCTATGCTAGTGCCACAAGCTTCATCGTCTACTATGGACGATGCTTTAGCTAATTTTAGAGAGGACATGGCTAAAACGCTTCGAGAGAATTTTGGTGTTGAATTACCTAGGAATCGGATTTATCAAAAACCGTATCCCGAGTACTTTGATGCGATTCCGTGCCCTCAAGGATATAAAATTCCAGATTTTGTTAAGTTTAATGGAGAGGGCACGAAAACCACATGGGAGCACGTTAGCCAATACCTAGCACAATTGGGTGAAGCAGGTTCGATAAATGAATTGAAAGTACGTTTATTTCCTTTGTCATTAACTGGTACTGCATTTTCATGGTTTTCTTCTTTGCCGCATGGCTCTATTCGTGTTTGGTCAAAACTAGAGCAAAAATTTCATGATCATTTTTATAGCGGCGACAATGAACTTAAGTTGTCACATCTTACATCGGTTAAGCAGAAGCATGATGAATCGGTCTCCGATTACATCAAGAGATTTAGAGAGACAAAAACCGGTGCTATAGTTTAGTGATAACCGAGAGAGACTTGGCAGATCTTGTGCTTAATGGTTTGAGAACTCAAATTAGAGAAAAGCTAGAAGGCTATGAGTTTATAAGTATCAACCAAGTCTTACAAAGGGCTTTGGCTCATGAAAGCCGAAGCAAAGACCTCAAAGAAGTGCATAGATATAAAACTGATCGTCCAAAGATGAATATGGTTGAATATGATAGTGATCATTCGGACGATGAGGGTGATATTTATGCTGCTGAATTTGCTTGGCCCTCGAAGGCAAAACCTTTTACTTGTCATGATTTAAAGCCGATTCATAAGAATCGTGATGATGAGATGAAGTTTACTTTTAACATTACTAAATGTGATAGAATATTTGATGCTTTGCTACAAGCTAAGATTATTAGAATATCTCATACTTTACCGCCGTTTGAAGAGCTGAAACGGCGTGCTTATTGCAAGTATCATAATTCTTTTTCTCATGCTACTAATGATTGCAATGTTTTCCGACGACAGATACAATCGGCCATTAATGAAGGACGATTGAACTTTTCTGAAATGCAAGTTGATAAGCAGCCCTTCCCAATGAATACTCTGGATTTGGAGGGTAAAAAATTACTCATTCGGCCAGAGGTGGCCGAATCTGCTAATAAAACTAATGTTGTCATTGGTGAGCCCAGGAAAAACAGAGATGGCGACAAAATCTTGGGAAGGCAAGTTGTTCTTGATAAGCAACCTGATGGTGGAGAGATAATCAAGATCACCGTGAAGAATCCTGCACTTGGGGGGCAACCGCAAGAGCAAGAGAATACCCGTGTTAAGTTTGTCAAGTCCAAGAGTTCGGAAGTTGGCAAGTGGAAGCTGAATGAGGCCAAAGTGTAGCGCAAGAGAGCCAAGCCAACTTTTGATATGTTGTTGTCCAAGTATGCTAATCAAGCGGCCGGTTCTAGCTCTAATCGGCCATCAAATTTGAAGCGCCCAAGATCACCTCCGAGGCGAGAGTTGCAGCATCACACAAGGCCATATGGGTCATGGGCACCAGGACTGTGGATGGCGCCACCTCCCTATGCACCATACCACGTGGGAGGATTTAATGGAGGATGGGGGCAGCCCCCAATGGCTCCTTATGCTTTTCATCCAAGATGGGCAGAGCCAAGGAGGCCTACGCGTGAAAGGCTTTCTTCTCCCACACAAGGCCGTTTGAACAATGGAGTCAATCGGCCGATGCAGAATAATCAAGAAGGGATCAACAAGCAGGTGTGGCGTGCCAAATCACCAAGTGCAGCAGTTGGGTCTGGAAAGGGCATAGAAAAAGTTGATGCTGACTCACTCATCTTGGGTACTGAAACATTCACCATAC
This sequence comes from Elymus sibiricus, assembly GCA_039707655.1. Taxonomy (NCBI): domain Eukaryota; kingdom Viridiplantae; phylum Streptophyta; class Magnoliopsida; order Poales; family Poaceae; genus Elymus; species Elymus sibiricus. The sequence goes on along the minus strand of CM077665.1, from coordinate 224,866,226 downwards.
AACAACCGACTGTGCGTAGCAACCCTGATGAGCCGATACTTGCTATCGCGCCAAAACACTCGGCTAGTGATCATGAAGCTAGCACGAGCAAAGCCAAGTTCAAAGATCCAAACTACATGCAGCCTAAGTGGTGTCCTCCAGGGCTGACAAAAACGCAAAAGAGGAAACTACAGAGGTTAAGGAGTCATGAGATGGCAGAACAAGAGGCCGAGAAGCAAAGAGATGAGTGGTTCAATGACGTTCGGCCCATGGTACCTACAGAACAAGTATGGGTGCCCAAGCAAATACAAAGCGCGTTGGTTTCTACATTTGTCACATCAGCACCTATACCACCAAGGAAGGACGATGCTACTTCTGTTACATCGTCTACAACGCCTATTGATTCCGTTTCGCCCGAACAGATTTCAGAATCAATGAAGAGGGCAAACCCAGACCCGGCAAGCTCGGCAGACCCGGCAAGCTCGGTAGGCCCGGCAAGCCCAACACCGGCAAGCCCGGCACTGAACACACCCGAGGAGGAGGGCGACGTGGTAGATTGTGGGCCTACACCAGTACATGAAGGAATGGATATCAACATGGTGTTTTATTTACCCGCTGAGTTTGGTGCTATAGATGAAGAAGGGGAGGTGGCTCAGCTGGATTTTGGTCCTAAGAATGCAATATTTGAGAAGCCAAAAGAACTAGTGACGCACTTGAAACCGTTGTACCTCAGAGGTCATATCAACGGGTCACCGATTACTCGAATGCTTGTTGATGGTGGTGCTGTGGTGAATCTCATGCCCTATTCAGTCTTCAAGAAATTGGGTTTGCCTGACGAAGGATTGATGAAGACCAATATGGTGCTCAATGGATTTGAAGGCAAAGAGAAAACCGAAGCCAAAGTTGTGATGTACGTGGAGCTTACGGTTGGGAGCAAAACTTTGGCTACTGCATTCTTTGTCGCCGAGATACAAGGTAATTATAACGTCATCCTAGGCCGTGATTGGGTTCATGCAAACCAATGCGTGCCATCCACTATGCACCAGTTTTTATTTCAGTGGGTTGATGATGAAGTGGAAGTCATTCACGCGGATAATTCGGCTTGCGTTGCTTTAGCCGATACACCGGTAGATTGGCAACACCCCAATGCTGCTTGCTTGACGGGACGGGACTTATCAGAATTTGATTTTCTCAACGCCACCAAGAGCGGTTTTGTACCCATTTCTCTAAAGCCGGTTGGTAGCAATCGGCTCCAAAGCATAATGTATTTAAATGGGTGCTAACTCTGAGTGGTTGCAAAAACGGCTTGCAGAATATCGGTCCAATGGGAACGATATGTATGAGTCTGTAGAGGAGTTAGATGATATGGATAAACTTGGACAAGGTTTTACGTCGGCCGATCCATTAGAAGAAATAGATATTGGAGATGGTTCAATTCCTAGGCCGACATTTGTAAACAAAAATTTGAAAGCCGATTGTAAAATCAAGTTAATCAAGCTATTGAAAGAATATGTTTGTTGCTTTGCATGGGAATATCATGAAATGCCAGGTTTAAGCCGAGAGCTAGTGGAGCATCGGTTTCCTATAAAAGCCGGTTTTAGACCGTACAAACAATCGGCTAGAAAGTTTAATCCAAGAATATATGACCGGATCAAGGAAGAGATCGGTCGTTTGCTTAAAGCTAATTTTATTAGACCTTGCAGGTATGCCGAGTGGATTTCTAATATTGTGCCAGTGGAAAAGAAAGGCTCCGGCAAGTTGAGGGTGTGCATTGATTTCAGAGATTTGAATAGAGCTACACCCAAAGATGAGTATCCTATGCCTATAGCCGACATGCTTATTAATGATGCTTCTGGACATAAGGTCATTAGCTTTCTTGATGGCAATGCGGGGTACAACCAAATTTTTATGGCCGAAGAGGATATGTCCAAAACGGCTTTTCGGTGCCCCGGTTTTCTTGGTTTATTTGAGTGGACGGTAATGACTTTTGGATTGAAGAATGCTGGTGCCACATATCACAGGGCTATGAATTTGATTTTTCATGATTTACTCGGCGTTATACTTGAAGTCTATATTGATGATATTGTTGTCAAATCGGATGCTTTTGAATCTCACTTAGCCAATTTGCGTTTAGCTTTTGAAAGGATGAAGAAATATGGACTAAAGATGAATCCTTTGAAGTGTGCATTTGGCGTGTCGGCTGGCAAGTTTTTAGGTTTCATTATTCATGAAGATGGCATAGAGATTGATCCCAAAAAGGTAGAAGCTATACAGAAAGTGGAGGCTCCAACATGCAAGAGAGATATGCAAAAATTCCTCGGCAAGGTCAATTATTTAAGGAGGTTCATAGCCAACTTGTCAGGGAAGGTTGATGCATTCACTCCTATACTTCGGTTGAAGAATGATGTTGATTTTACTTGGGGGGCAAAATAGCAAGAAACATTTGATATGATCAAGAATTATTTGTGCACTCCTCCGGTGATGAAGGCTCCCAAGCATAGAGAGCCCTTTAGACTTTACATTGCAGCCGAGGAAGGCATTATTGGAGCTGTTTTGACTCAAGAAACCGAAGAAAAAGAGCATGCTATCACTTATTTGAGCCGACGTCTATTGGATGCCGAGACAAGGTATACATTTATTGAGAAATTATGCCTATGCTTATACTATGCTTGCACAAAATTGAGACATTATCTAGTGCCAAGTTCTTGCATAGTAGCTTGTCAAACCGATGTCATTAACTACATGTTGCATAGACCAATTCTTAGTGGTAGAATTGGTAAATGGGCTTATGCTTTAATTGAGTATGATTTGGCTTATGAATCTCTAAAATCCATGAAAGGCCAAATTGTTGCTAATTTTATCGTTGAGCATCGGATTAATGACAAGCAGGATATTGAAATAAACCTTGTCTCGTTAATGCCATGGAGATTATATTTTGACGGTTCAGTTTGTAGCAACGGCCAAGGTGTTGGTATTGCTTATATATCTCCCCATGGTGCTGTTTTTGAAGCCTCATGCCGCTTAGAATATTTTTGCACAAATAATCAAGCCGAATATGAAGCATTGTTATTCGGCTTAGAGATGTTGCTGGCCATAGGTGCTACACATATTGAGGCTTTTGGTGATTCGTTATTAGTAGTGCAACAAGTATCCAAAGTTTTTCAATGTTTAGACGAATCACTTAATGTTTATCTTGATAAATGTCTGGATATAATTTCTACTTTGGATCATTTTAGCATTGCTCATATATCTAGACATGATAATTGGAGAGCAAACGAGTTGGCACAACAAGCATCCGGCTATCATGTCGATCATGGCATGTTTCATATCTCTCTAAAGCCGATGTCTTGTCTTGTTAACATAGGAGAGACCGAACCAGAGCCCACTGATTCGTTCGCTAACAATAAATCTAGTGCAGATGAAAATCATGACTGAAGGGAGCCCATTATTGATTACTTGTGCAATCCGAGTGGAAGGGTGGACAGGGCTGTTCGGCGCATGGCTTTCAAATATACAATGAGGGACGATGGTCTTTATCGCTGAACGGTTGAAGATGTTCTCTTGAAGTGTTTGGGCAAAGACCAAGCGAGAATTGCTATGGGAGAGGTTCATGAAGGAATTTGCGGCACTCATCAGTCGGCCCCCAAGATGAAGTGGTTATTACGACGTGCTGGATTTTATTGGCCGACGATGATCAACGATTGCTTCAGGTATTATAAAGGATGTGAAGCTTGTCAAAAGTTTGGTGATATTCAGTTAGCTCCCGCTGCTATGTTACATCCTATTATCAAGCCATGGCCTTTTAGAGGTTGCGGATTAGACTTTATTGGAGATTCATCCTTCATCTTCACAGGGGCATCGGTTCGTGTTGGTGGCAACTGATTATTTCACTAAGTGGTCTGAAGCAGTACCTCTCAAGAATATGACGCATACGGAGGTAATTCAATTCATAAGTGAGCACATTATTCATAGATTCGGTATTCCGCAAACATTAACTACGGATCAAGGTTCATCTTTCATGTCTCATCAAGTTAGAGAATTTGCCGAATCATATAAGATAAAGTTGCTCAATTCCTCCCCGTATTATGCTCAAGCCAATGGACAAGCTGAGTCTAGCAACAAAATTTTGATCAAGCTCATCATGAAGAAGATTGAAGATAATCCAAGAAGGTGGCATGAATTATTGTCCGAGGCTTTGTGGGCGCATAGAATCTCAAGGCATGGTGCGACGAAGGTAACTCCATATGAGCTCGTATACGGTCAAGAAGCCGTTCTACCGGTAGAGGTGAATTTGAATGCTTTGAGAATAGCCAAACAAAATGATTTATCGGCAGTGGACTTTTATAACTTGATGATGGACAACGTTGATGAGGTTGCCGATAAACGTTTGACTGCATTAAAAGCCATAGAAAGGGACAAGTTGAGGGTAGCAAGAGCTTACAATAAGAAGGTCAAGTTGAAGAATTTTCAGATTGGTGATCTTGTGTGGAAAGTGATTCTACCGATTGGTTCAAAGGACAGAAAATTCGGGAAGTGGTATCCAAGCTGGGAAGGTCCTTTCAAGATTGCAAGAATAGTTCCCGGAAATTCATATTTGGTGGAATCCATGCAAGGAACATTGCTACCTCGAGCTCTCAATGGCAGATATTTGAAGAAGTACCACCCAAGTGTGTGGCAAGAAGCCTAAATAGGCAATGGCCGATATATAATTATCACCCTAAGCACATATTAATGGCCGATGGAGTGTTGACATCGTCCTTAGAACAAGCCTAATGCAAATTATTTTTCGGCACACAAGTTTTGCCGAAAAACAGGGGGGCATGTGTTGACACCTGATTTTGGCACGATGCAAAATGCAGTAAAGGTGGACTCAAGCGAAAAGCTTGCCGGTTTTGAGTGCTTGCCGAAGACCCAAACAGAGGCAGGAGACGGCCCGGCAAGGAGGCGATCCGGCAAGGAGACGGCCCGGCGAGGAGGTGATCCGGCAAGGAGACGGCCCAGCAAGGAGGCGATCCGGCAAGGAGAAACTTTGGAGAATGGGCCATTGCCATCCGATCTCATCTCGAAAGCCGAAATTGTGTTCGAAGTACTGGGATTTTGTATCCAGAACACTATTTCGGCTGATTACGCCCTCAATATGATCTCATATGAGAAAACTCTCTACATGAATTGTCTTCGTCTCGTCGAATCGGTCGATTTTCATATAAAAATCGTCTCAATCCGAGTTCGTATGCAAAAGTTAGAGCTATCTGAATGCAGCCGTGTCAAGAGGCGAAATAAGACGCGGGAGACCAGACACGTCTTGGCGAGTGTCTGATGCAATGCGTGAGAAATTAGCCATTCAAGATGGCCTCGAATCGAAAAACGTTCAACATGAAAGTTGTTCGTAACGTCGAAACGGTCAACTTTGCTTTTGGGCACATTTTCATCCGAGGTCGTTTACTGCCACAAAAAAGACCCGCAAGGCACAGCCAGAAAGCTTGCCGGGATGGAAACCTTGCCGGGGAAACCTTGCCGGGATGGAAACCTTGCCGGGGTGTGAAAGCTTGCCGGGATGGAAACCTTGCCGGGGAAATCTTGCCGGGATGGAAACCTTGCCGGGGTGTGAAGCTTGCCGGGGTGGAAAGCTTGGCGGGAAAAGCTTGTCGGGGTGGAAACTGTCAAATCCGACCAGAAGCTGAAGATGGGCTCACATAATTATCTAGATGGCCTCGGTTGAAAAAGTGTTCAACATGAAAGTTGTTCGTAACGTCGAAACGGTCAACTTTTCTTTTGGAGTCATCATCATCCGACATAGTATACGACCTGCAAAGACCCTACAAGAGTCGGACGGTCCAGTCAGCTGCATAACCGAGTCCGACTCGAAATTAAAGATGACCCCGTGGAGTATTCAAGATGGCCTTATTTGGAAAAGTGATCAACATACGGATTATTGGCCTCGTCGAAGCGCACAAAATTCGTGTTTGAACCATCTCCATCGGAGGTCATGTGCAGATTCCACGGCCCACGCAAGGAGCAAGACAGAAGATTGGACCAGATTCGGGCTGAATCCGAGCGGAACCAGAACTAGGACTCTTGGACGTGAATTGATGTAATTTTCTTGTAAGGAAAGCCTAGATGAATCCTTTGCTTGTACGGGAAGTCCAGCCGCCTCTTATATATGTTGGGGGTGACGGCCGATTGAACAACACACAATCGACCAATCAATATACTAGTTTTTCATCTACGTTTTATCTCCCCATCGTTTTTCTCTCTCGTTCTTCGTTGTTCTTCGTATTGGAGAGATGCGAGTACAGAGGCTCTAGGGGCGAGCGAATCGACCTAGGCAGCTCATAGCCGCCGCAATCCCTGACGGGGTCCCTCCCGGGCGCGCGGGGCTTTGGGTCTGCAAAAGCGTCCGCTGGCTGTCTTGCGTATCGCGCTGCCGGACGGACCTCCTTCGACGTGAGCTGCGGTGCATCACCCCTGGCGTCCAGGGTACACGGTGACGTGTTCATGTGCGAACAAGGGGCTCGGCCGCGGGATCGGCGGCGGACATCTCTGGCAATGGCGAGGCTGGGGCTCCAAGGGCTTGGGGAGGGCTGGAGGGCTCGATGCCGGACGGGAGGGGCTCGGGCACGCCCTTAAATAGGTCAGGGAGAAGCTTCGCGGTGGTGCTCACCGGCGACCGAAGCTTCGGGCTACGCGGTGCCGCGGCCGCGTCTCCACAGCGCTCCCCCATCTAGGAAACAAGGGGGAGAGGGATCCAGAGGGATCCCGCACCCGGTGGGAAGCTCCTCGACACTCGCGGATAAGGAAAAGCGCGCTGGAGACGAGCTCCCAAAGCGTACGGAGTACGGAACGCGGTTTTGGCACGCTCTGCTCGTGGTCACCGCGTGGCCACGGCGTTGCCACGCCCTGCTCGATGCCAAACTATGTCTAGGGCCTTCACCATACTACGCTGAGTTGACCTATGCTCCTGAATGACTCAAGAGAGGACCGAGGTGACTGCACCATGGTCAAACAGTTGCCAACGGCAACCTGTTTGTGCTGTGGTGTGGCCACCACAGTGCTCACCTTGGCCTGATCCTGGGCAGGGGGGATCATCTACTAGGGTCACTATCCTGGCAAAATCTCAGCTCAAACAAACCATTCTAGAGAGCACTTCCTTTGTAACTTGGCAGTCTGACCAGAAATGGAAATGAGAGGGCTGGGGTCAAATGGCTAGATAGACTTGGATGATTTTTGGTGTAGGGAGATGATTTGGTCATGAGAGATAGCTGAACAAGTTTCAGATCAAATTGATCATCTATGATGGTACTTCTTTCACAAAGATGCAATCTGGTCAGAAACTTGAGAAAATTATGGGAAAAGATTGGCTTCATGGAATGGGCTAAATTTTGGACGACATGGGTAATTTATCAAAATTAATTACCCTGCAATGTTTTAGCCCTAGGAGATCAAGGAATCATGCACTTCCTTTGCAAATGGGAAATCTGGACAGAATTTGCAAATGGAAGTGGTGCTCAAAATTAGAATTGGGGAACTTTATATTTTGATGGAATTGATGAAGATATGGATATGAGAAGCTCCGCAAATTATTTGGGATTTTTCCTAGCTACCAAAATGGTAGTTCCTTTGGAAAGGCCCCAAATTGAAATATTGACTTTAAATAGGAAAAGGCAATTTCCCCTATTTAATTGTGGCCAATATTTTTATGAGAGCTCAATATATCCACAAAGAATATCTCCACAGATTTTTAGGAACTCTGGAGGTGGATAGATATTTTCCTGGATTTAATTCCTCAGAAAGGCAGAATAAGGAATTAATTCTAGAGGGAAAATATTGCATATGACTTGGCAATATTTTTGCACATCTAGGGTTTATGAGGGAATAAGGGTCTCTGGAAATTTTGGGAGGATTAACAGAGCAAGGAAAATGATAGCTCCTTTGTAGACACAAAGGCAGGATTTCTAGTTCCAAGATTTCGGAACTAGGGTTTGAATGAGATTCGGGGTTTACTGACGGAGGGTTGACTGGCACATAGGAAAAGCACTGAGAGGTTGCGGATTGATTGGATATACCTGGTCACTTGCCAAATTCCAGAGGAAAAATTCGGGAGAGAAATGCTAGGAAGGAATAACAGCACAAAAATCGATAACCCGATTTTTGGGGTGTTACAAACATTCCCCCCTTAAAAGAATCTCGTCCTCGAGATTCCTAGGGTTAGCTTAGAAAAAAACTACTACGCCTCTAAAAAAAACCTCTGGGCTAGGTCTTAACCATGTGGTTGATAACAGCCGGGTTAAAAGTACCGAAAACTGGTACACCCAGAGCGAGATACGGATATCGCGGGATCTACTCCACAAGTAGGGGCCGCTGGGTAGCCCTGGCATTTTTTGAAAAAGCAGAATTTCCTTTTTTCCATAATGCTCGGGGTACCACCATGAACAGTGGCCTCTCTCGCTATCAGGTGGGACCAGGGCCCACTGGCAGCCTTCTTCTATCTCCAGCCAATGGCTCTCTCTCTCACTCTCGCTCTTGCGCTGTCCCGAGTGCGGCTAGGCACTGCGCACACCTAGCTACTAGGGCAAAAAGCACCCTACGATGCTAGTGCGCGGCGTGCACGTGGGCAACGCAGAGAGCACTCCCATCGCGGGCCAGCGCCGGTCGGCACTACTCGCGGGTTCGCCTCCTGGACGCCGGTGGTCGAGCGGCGCGCGGGATTATCCTGGAACTTGCTCACCGTACATCGGACTCGGGCTATAAAAACTACCGCGGTTCTCTCCTCTCTTCCTATCACCTCGCACTCTACCTCACTTCTTCTTCCTCTTTCTTTCTCCTTCTGGTGGCAGGAGCGCGAGGCAGGGCGCTAATGGTGGACGTGGGCTCGGAGATGATCACGATCCTCCTGGCTGGCATGCTGGCGGCGTTGGTTGGCGGCTCGCTACTGCTGTGCGCAATGATCCTCGACGATCGCCAGGATGCTGCTGCCAGAGAGGCGGCTAGGGGTCAACTACGCCGTCTCAGGCCGGCGGAATAAACGCGGGCCTCGGCGGCAAGGGGCGGCTTGTCAACATCACACAAGATGGTGACAGAGGCGCCGCTGGGTCTAGGGTTAGTGTGGTGCGGTCAGCGGAGCTTATACCAGTGCGGAGGTCACGCTGCTAGTTGCTCCTTGCTGAACGACATCCACAATGGGTGGGGGCTAGGGGTAGCATCAGGGTTTAGGTCTTGGGCTAGAAGGGTTGGACCGGTCGATGCTGCAATAAAATTTCCTAGAATTTCTCCGAGATCGCAACCGGCGTGCAGACCTTGCTTCATGATACACATGCAATCTATTCAGACTAATATGCAGGCAAATGCAAAATGCACATGACAGCAAACTACAGGCAGAAGGAGGAAACATATCAAGCAGATTACCCTATAGTGTTTTAATGCCGGTGGGTGTATGTACTCCTGGTATACATACACCTATACCAGCTCGCATTTTAATTAGGGACTCCGGACGAGTCCGTTGTTATTAGGTGTAAGTGCTCTACTGACTAAAATCTTGTTAAAAGTCCACTATCGGCTCTGTTAAACATTTCTGCTTAACAGAGTGACAGATGAACCAAGCACACAGAGCAAACAGGCATGCATAACATTACAACAGCACACAGGCATAAGCAGTACAGGCAATACAAGCATACAACAACACACAACATTACTAGGCAGCTAACAACAACGCTCACTCCGAACTACAGAGTCCTAAACGCAGGCAAAGAAACAGTCTTCGCAACACACCTACTCGCGGCATCTTCTGGCTTCGATCACTGCCGAAGCCACAGATGGGCCTACTTCTGCTGGGGCTCTCCCGGGGGACGAAGGCTGAGCCAACTTCCATCTTCATCGTCGGACACCTCTATGGGCTGGGGCTCAACTGCTGGAGCTATAGCGGGAACTTGACCGAACACATCCCGACGACGAAGTCGCCGGATAGCTCCTTGAATGGAATTTGGGTGGATCTTGACTGGGCGAAATAGGTTTACAGATTGCGAGGGTGGTACTGGCTGTGAAGATGGCACTGGGTTTGGCAACAGGGAACGGGTGGTCTGGGATGCAATTTCATGGGCCGCACGGTATGCTTCCGTAACAACCCGGGTAGTGTCTTGGTCAATAGCTTGGAACTCTCTCAGAATGCCAGAGAGCAGAAGTCGCTGGGCATCAATATACTGGACTAGGCGAGCTGTGGTTGGGTCAACATCACCCACTATGCTGGAGAACCTGCCAGCTATGTCCGACGAAGATGGAAAATAGTGGAACTCTTGCATCTCCGGTACTTGCGGAAACTGGCTACGAAGACGGGCGAGGGCTCCTGCGGCAGCCATCTGGACAGCCAACGCGGGGGTGGGCATGGGTTTGCCCTGAAAATTCATGGGCTTCCCATCCGCTGTTGGACCTGGGCTGATATACACCCTTGCATAAAATCGGCAAAGGTGGGGAACAAGGTCTGATTGGAACACCAGATACGCCGGAGGGGTACTATAGCCAAGGGCTTGAGTGAGCACACTTGAAAGGAGGGGCGGAAAGCCGGGACAATCATCAGCCAAGATTCGGCTATGGAAAGTGGGCGTCTTGGACGAACTGGCCATGGCTGCTGGTTTGAGGATACTGGTCTGGGTTATCTTGCAAGGGTCTGGCTTACTGAATGGAGAGGGCTACGACTCGCAGGTGGGAGGGGCTTAAATAGGCAGTCGGCTGGTACACACCAGCATGGCATGGATCCTTCTCGTGCCGGGTAGAAGATACACCGGTACGGCCGACAACCAAGTGGGGTCACGGTCCAATCCAAGGTGGCTGGGTGGGCGGACAGCTGGGTAGGGTCACGTCCATTCCGACTGCGCCAACTGTTGATCCACAGTGGACATGTCGGATGCCAGAGACGGGTCAAATCTATTGGGCTCACTACCGGTTAAACCTAGGGGTCGGGTTTGTGCTAGGGTAACCTATAGCCAGCCTGGCTCTGATACCAAGTCTTGTGGTACCCCGATAGAGGGCCGACGCACGCCAGCCCCAGGATAAGACCTGGCGCACGTCAAAGACATGATACAGCAATTCCAGGCATAAAAACGGGTTTATTAATTATATTGGAGTGTTAAAATACTGTTGCTTACAACAATATTACATAACTCCAAGGCTAACTAAATGGCAGCAGGGGTCTTGGTTCAGGGGCAACGACATCTCTGGCTGGGCTCCATAACGCACATGACTGGCTTGGTTACGCTCTAGCACGACAGATCTTCTCCTGCAACTGGACACATGCAAGGCCAGGTGAGTACTTTGAATGTACTCGCAAGACAACCAAATACATAGCATCCAAACAAGCAGATAACAAAGCAAGCCCTATGCTACGCATGAATTAATCCTAAGCATGGCATGAATGCTAACAAGGCAAGCATCAATCAAGCATGGCATATCAAGGATCAGGCATATAATCTATGGCAAGGTCATACTAAGTGCTTAGAATACTTACTGTATCGGATACCAACTTACTCTCTTCTGGGTTGTCCCACAACCTTCGACATACTCATGATCCAACCTGACCTGACTCAAATCCAATCATGTGGTCATCCGACCACTCATCATATAGCCATAACTTGGCTAACATACCATATTCCTAACATCATCTGATGTCTACCCAAGATGAGTTCTCCCATCATTACTAACACTGCTACGGTTGATCACCTAGTGAGGTCTAGACGGGCTGTCCAATACCGTGGACTCGGCTATTCGAATAGATTTTGACACTCTGCAGAGGTTGCACACTTTACCCACACCATGAAGCACCTGGCCTCGTGATCCCATTCGGGTGGACCAGCGTTGCTTCAACAAAACCTGCCTGACCCGTGACTCTTTCATCGTACCACCGGCACTCTTCCTCCCCCGGAGGTCAGCCTTGGGTGGCCCCTGTGTCCTCATGACACCTGCCACCGTCGTGGCCGAACTATGTAGACCCAAACGGGGTTCTACTGTCCCAAACGGGGACCGCGCGCAAAACTCAACAACAACTAGGCTCACAGGGTTATCACCGCCTACCTGATCAGGGTAGCGCGCGTGCATAACCCCCCCCCCCTCTTTGGAGGTACCGGTGAAAGATCACGCAATAAAGCCCGGTCAGGGCCGTCCCATACCGGCAAATGTGGTTGCACGAGTATGCCCGGACAGGTGACTCAAGATCAACCGACTAAATTTCATTTATTCAACCCACTCAACATATCCATCATCGTACTATTCCACTGACTAAAGTAAGTGCTATCATAGCCAGATCATAGTACTGATAATCATGGCATGAGATTAATCATAATACTAACATGGAAATAATATTAACAATATCATTATTATGGCAATATGGAAATAAGACATGGCACTAGATTAATGGAAATGCTAGTGTCTAATACCAATGTCACCACCGGTGCATGCAAGTGCAGCCTAACAGGCGATACAGATAAACACACAGGTGCAAGCAAGGTCATCACGCAAGTCCGGAGCTCACGGTAAGAGGTTGGCTTGCCTGGGGTTGACGATTATGCCGGGAGGAAGAGCGATCACCTCGCGGAAGAATTCGCCGGAAAGGGTTCTCTCTCAGAGGGATCGATCGGATGGCAAGGCGGTTATTTCCACTGTGTTAACACATTATGGAAATAATGCTATCGGAATGGGCTCGACAAGACGAAGACGTGGGCGCTGGTTTTACCTCGATCGGAGCTACGGTCGCGAAGATACGGGCGTTTAAAGCTCAGGGACCAATCTGTAGTAAAAATATTCACAAATAGGTCCCTGGCTGATTAAACCGAACGCGCCTCCGGGCCGGGTATGCTTTCTAAAGGCGAAAGCGTATTTCTGAGAATACGCTTCCACTTAAAACTGGCTGGGCCCGGGTTGACTTCTCTCTCTCTCACTGACGGGCTGGACCCGCCTCATCTCTTTCTCTCTCCTCCCTCTTCTTTTCCCCTGGCCGTCTTCTTCCCCCGATCGAAGACAGTGGAAGGGGCGGGGCGCTCGGCCGTCGGCTACAGCGGCCACACGGCGGCGCAGGAGGGCTGGCCGGCGTGCGCAAGGGCACCGCCACTCCCTGCCGCAGCCTTGCGTGGGATGGCCCAGGGCGCTGCCGCCACCGACCGGAGCGCGGCGGTCGACGAGCAGCAGAGGGGCCACTCCGGCGGCACTTCACCAACGGGAATGGAGGCGGCGGTGGCTCGCGGTTTCCGGAGGAGGTCTCGGGAGCAGTGAAGAGAGGGAGGGGGAAGGCCTGGGTGAGGGGCTCGGCCGCGGGATCGGCGGCGGACATCTCTGGCAATGGCGAGGCTGGGGGCTCCAAGGGCTTGGGGATGGCTGGAGGGCTCGATGCCGGACGGGAGGGGCTCGGGCACGCCCTTAAATAGGTCAGGGAGAAGCTTCGCGGTGGTACTCGCCGGCGACCGAAGCTTCGGGCTACGCGGTGCCGCGGCCGCGTCTCCACAGCGCTCCCCCAGCTAGGAAACAAGGGGGAGAGGGATCCAGAGGGATCCCTCACGCGGTGGGAAGCTCCTCGACACTTGCGGATAAGGCAAAGCTCGCTGGAGACGAGCTCCCGAAGCGTACGGAGTACAGAACGCGGTTTTGGCACGCTCTTCCCGTGGTCACCGCGTGGCCACGGCGTTGCCACGCCCTGCTCGACGCCAAACTATGTCTAGGACCTTCACCATACTACGCTGAGTTGACCTATACTCCTGAATGACTCAAGAGAGGACCGAGGTGACTGCACCATGGTCAAACAGTTGGCAACAGCAACCTGTTTGTGCTATGGTGTGGCCACCACAGTGCTCACCTTGGCCTGATCCTGGGCAGGGGGGATCATCTACTAGGGTCACTATCCTGGCAAAATCTCAGCTCAAACAAACCATTCTAGATAGCACTTCCTCTGTAACTTGGCAGTCTGACCAGAATTGGAAATGAGAGGGCTGGGGTCAAATGGCTAGATAGACTTGGATGATTTTTGGTGTAGGTAGATGATTTGGTCATGAGAGATATCTGAACAAGTTTCAGATCAAATTGATCATGTATGATGGTACTTCCTTCACAGAGATGCAATCTGGTCAGAAACTTGAGAAAATTATGGGAAAAGATTGGCTTGATGGAATGGGCTAAATTTTGGAGGACAAGGGTAATTTATCATGATTAATTACCCTGCAAATTTTTAGCCCAGGAGATCAAGGAATCATGCACTTCCTTTGCAAATGGGAAATCTGGACAGAATTTGCAAATGGAAGTGGTGCTCAAAATTAGAATTGGGGAACTTTATATTTTGATGAAATTGATGAAGATATGGATATGAGAAGCTCCACAAATTATTTGGGATTTTTCCTAGGTACCAAAATGGTAGTTCCTTTGGAAAGGCCCCAAATTGAAATATTGACTTTAAATAGGAAAAGGCAATTTCCCCTATTTAATTGTGGCCAATATTTTTATGAGAGCTCAATATATCCACAAAGAATATCTCCACAGATTTTCAGGAAATCTGGAGGTGGATAGATATTTTCCTAGATTTAATTCCTCAGAAAGGCAGAATAAGGAATTAATTCTAGAGGGAAAATATTGCATATGACTTGGCAATATTTTTGCACATCTAGGGTTTATGAGGGAATAAGGGACTCTGGAAATTTTGGGAGGATTAACAGAGCAAGGAAAATGATAGCTCCTTTGTAGTCACAAAGGCAGAATTTCTAGTTCCAAGATTTCGGAACTAGGGTTTGAATGACATTCGGGGTTTACTGACGGAGGGTTGACTGGCACATAGGAAAAGCACTAAGAGGTTGTGGATTGATTGGATATACCTGGTCACTTGCCAAATTTCAGAGGAAAAATTCGGGAGAGAAAAGCTAGGAAGGAATAACAGCACAAAAATCGATAACCCGATTTTTGGGGTGTTACAACTGGCGCGTTGGAGAGGCCCGAGGTGGCCAGGGGACGCGAGGTCAGCGCTCGGATGGTCTACCGCTAGCTCCAGAGCACACTTTTGGCCGTCATGGGCGCGTCCTGTCGCGCTCTGGCGCTCCCACTTGTGTCCAAAAGCTGCTGGGGAAGTAAACAATGCGGGAAGGAGCATTGGATGCCCTGGTTGCCTGATAGGATAGAGTAGAGGCTGAGAGAGAGAGAGAAAAAGGGCTGTCCAAGGGGTGCATATGGGGTTTTCACCCCCTTAATCATGGAGCTAGCCGTTGGGATTGCTACTGGAGGTAAAATACAATAGTGTGGAAGTTGTGGTAAAAAGTTGGGGCCATGGAGATGAATGGAAGAGGTGAAAACAACAACTTTGGTTTTCTGCCAGAAGGTGTTTGTTGGATTTTTGGGCCACCTAAGATGTTGTGATTTACATGAGACTTAACAGGAATAAATTGTAGATATAAGTGAGGTTCACCACCAAGTTTGAGACCATTTGAAGAAAGTTCACAATGTAACTTTGTAAAACCCTAGAAATCATCAGAATCAGATTTCTATAGATCTAGGCATGCATTTCATTTCCCCCAAATCCACCACTTGGTGTGGTATCATAATTTGGGGTTTAGCAAATGCCCAGAAAGTTTGGGGTCCATAGGACAAACTTCACAATGTAAAGTTGTTCAAACTTGACTCTGGACAGGAATGGTTTTGGACTATTTTGTTGAAGCAAATCAATTGGGATTGAGATGGAAATTTGCAAGATCATCACATATAGCATGTGCGTCTTGCTGGAATTTTCTTAGAATATTTTGAGAATATTTCTTATAGAAATATTTCAAAAGCTTGATTTGGGCAGAAAGGGTTTTGAAGGGTTTTGCCCATGATTTTGAACATGACCATGTGTTGAAACTCATATATATGGAAAATATATGTCCACTGAGTTTCTCTAAATTTTCCCAAATATTTTTAAACCATTTAAATAATTTTTCCCTATGAAAAACCATTTCTGGCCCTAAGAAAAAGCCTTTAAATAAAATAGTAAAATAATTTTTAAAGTTAATACTCTGTGGTTTTGGGAAGTGTTATATATAGTAGATTTCAAATAAAGTCTTTCGGGCAAAACAATCCACCCAATTTGAGGACTTGTAGTACAAATCTCAATTCAGGGGTTTTTGAAAACCTAATTTGAATAAATACTTTTTGGCCAAGATAATATTTTATAAAAATTGTTTTATGTCCTATACACATGGCATGATCATTGGGCAAAGTTTTGTATCAAGGAGATGAGTATAGAGAGGAGGAGGAATTTATTGAATTAGAGCACAAGCAAACACACAAGCATTCAGCAACCAAGTCAAGCATCACAAGCACACCAAAAGTTTTAATTGGCCCTAATTTTTGAGTTATGTTAACTTAGTCATGAGGCAAAACACAGGGTGTGACAACCAACAAGTTCACAAAGTGGCCTGAGGTGGAACCAGTTAGAAAGGTGACCGCGCAGTCAGCTATCAAGTTCATGAAAAGACTGGTGTGCCGCTTTGGAGTGCCTAACCAAGTGATCACCGACAATGGCACCCAATTCACGAGCCGCGCCTTCATGCAATATATCCAAAACCTTGGAAGCAAGGTCTCCTTTGCCTCTTTTGCCCACCCAAGATGCAACGGGCAAGTCGAGGGGATGAATGCTGAAGTGCTGCGTGGGCTCAAGACAAGGAATTTTGATAAGCTGCGGAAGAGCGGCAGACGCTGGATAGACGAGCTGCTGGTGGTTCTTTGGTCCCTCAGAACGACACCAAATCGAGCTACTGGCCATACGCCCTTCTCCCTAGTGTACGGGGCGGAAGCAGTACTCCCCACGGAACTCATATTGGGGTCACCTAGAGTGCTTGCCTACGATGAAGTAGAGCAACAATAGCTACAGCATAACGATGCCATGCTCCTCAAGGAAGACCATCTCCGGGCTGCGGTGCATGATGCATGCTACCAGCAAGACCTGCGCCACTACCATAGCCACAGGGTCCACGCCCGGAGCCTTGAGGAACGCGACCTTGTCCTTAGGCGTGTTCAGTCCGCCAAGGGTGCAAACAAGTTGACGCCAAAGTGGGAAGGCCCTTACCGGGTAGTACGAGTCACCAGACCTGGCGCAGTCCATCTGGAGACCGAAGATGGTACCAAGGTTCTTAACTCATGGAACATTGAGCATCTTCGTAAGTTCTACCCGTAAGGCGTGGCTGCCGGGTTCAATCCCCTGCAGCCACCTTTTGTACAAGCCTTGCCGATGTTGCATGTAACCCTTTGTACAAAGCCAGGCGCAGACCCTGTGCAACAATAATAAAGCTAGGGCATCATATCATCATTCTTACATGCTCGATTACGCATTTTTATGACTGCAATGTTATCACTTTTAAGTTATAAAGATTAGCTAGAAAACTTGATGAACCCGTAATCTTTGTTACTGTTCTCACCCTACATGTTTGACCATCGGAAAAACAGGGAAGGGAAACAAAGAAACAAGGATGGCGGCCCATCAGACTCTAAAAGGGGACACTACTTGGAAAAGAGAAGTATATCGCATACCCCAAGTTCAGTACCTTTCGATTTCTCAAGAAAACCCTTAGTATCTTCCTTACTGCGGGTTGTGGAGTCATCCACATGGTGAAAACCCTTGTTGGGACGAGCCGTCCCCCTATCTTTCTTTATGGGGGTGGCGGCGTCGACACCGATAAGGAGCTCTGCCGGGGAACAACGCCAACCTGTTGTCGGGGGCTCGTTTCCCCTCTGTGGCACTCGTGTTTGAATGATGACCGGCAAGTAGCTCTGTGTAGCAAGGACAAAACAGATCGATGCAGTATAAATAAGGAAGGAAAAGGGATAGTACGTGCCAAAGAAAGACAACACCTTTTCTCATTCATTTGCAATACAAATGGGATAAATATTACATAAGAGGGCGCCCCTTTTTAATAACTCTTTGTTTGGCTTTCTCCACTAGGGGCGGATTACAAAGAGAAAAAGAGCAAAGGCAGGACCCAAGCAGAAGCCTAGCCTGACCACGTCAAGATTGACGGGGGACGGCTCGGCGAGACCAACGGCAAGAAGGACGAAGCCGAAGTCCACGAGCCTGCCGGGGTCCAGCTGAGAAGAAGAGGCGGCACCCGAGTCGAGAACCCCTGGCAAATCGCTCTGCCGGGAGGAGGAGGAGCGCGATGACGGTGATGGTGCGGCCGCCGATCAGCTGGAGCCCAGGTCGTCGAACTCCGACTTGACGGCCTAGGACTCGTCGTCGTCATCTTCACCGACACTATCCTCCTCGTCGCTATCACTCGATGAGGAGCTTTCGACATCACTCGAGCTCTCCTCGCATCAGCCAAGACGAGCGCCCGAACACCCATAAATCTTGACGGAGAGTAGGTCGGCCTCCATCAACTTGAAGCGGAGGACGTGCCCACCCATGAGGTTGTGGGTACGAGTGAAGGTTTTCCACCCGCGCCTGAGAATCATGACACGACGCTCCGGGTACTCGACATCGACTCGCACGGCGCCATTATAGCAACCATGCACCCGCAACCACAGGGCGTGCGGTTTATCAACCTCTGTCACCCTGGCGAAAGGGTGAGGGAGGCGCAGGAGGCTTTGGGGAGAACCACGTAGCTTGATAACAAAGTCCAGCGCCGTTCCCTCGGCATGGGCCTCCTCGAGGGGAGGGTCTGATGGCAGAGGAGGAAGAGAAACAGCACTCCGTCTTCCCCGACCGCGGGCCCCGCGTCGACCTTGGCCCCTCCCGGCTCCTCCACAACGCGCACTCGACCGCCCATCGCCTCCACGACTGAAGCAGTGGCATGCTAGCGGAGAGCACGGCTCAAGACAAGGAAGCAGAAGGGCGAGCTTTGTGGGTTCGAACTCAAGGAGGAAAGAAGGATGGATGAGCATCGCCCCTCGCGACCCCCAATTTATAGGGGAGGGCAAGGGGGCTCGCTCTCCTCCGCTCCAAGGGTCACCGCCCATCTCCACCAATTCCATCACCCACGATCATGGGCGAACAGGTAACCGCCCCAGTGCTCCAATCCATGGCGCTGCGGTTTCTGCCACGACCAGTGCTTTAAGTCACACGCGCCCATCGCTAACTCCCCGCTATGCATGCGGCGCGTGTGGCGGAAACAGCCTGAGGTGGTGGGTCAGTGCTGACTAATAAATTGGCAGTTACTCCCTCCCATTGCGCGCATGTTCATAGATTTTGGGCCTGACCCAACGGCACTTTGCTAGCGCGTGTGGGCCAGACCCGGGGGCTCCTGTCGGCGCACTAGTATAGGGGTACCCAGTGCCCCTGACTTATGCACAGGCGGTAGTAGCTGAGCCCTTCAACGTTCGTTCAATCCCAACGAATGATCAAGACCAGACTCCAACAAGCCCGACGCAGCAGCCCAAGCCTGGACTGCTGTCGGATTTTGGGCTCCACAAAACCCTAAGAAGTTCGGACCCAGGGGCGTGTGCGAAGATCCCAAACAACTTCACCCCCACCAAGCTCACAACACGATAACCCCGCTCGATGGCAAGGAAGAAGATAACACACGAGAGTTTACCCAGATTCGGGCCGCTGCGAGGTGTAAAACCCTACTCCTACCTTTGGTGGATTGCCTCACGAGGAGGTTTGTGGATGAACTTGTATAGTGGTTAGTTGCCTTGCGGGTGTGTTTGCGGGTCGTTGTGCTCGTTCTCCTCTACAGAGCAGCCTAGCCTCTATTTATAGCGGCCCGGGTCCTCTTCCCTCATCGCAAAGGCGGGAAGGAATCCCACAACGGCCAAATTCAAAGGGGGAAAGGAGGTACACCCTATCCTGACGAAAGGTGGTCTTCACCTGCAAAGTAGTCGACGGTGATGCAGAGGTGGGCTCGGTGATGACGTCCGTCCTGCGGGGCTTGGGGTCTTGGTCTTGTTGCACCGAAGTGGAAACCTTTGGGGCGCTTTGGGAACTCGCATGCGCCCCTGCCTCCTTTGCACCAAAAGGGAAACTGTCCCCTCTGGCACGCTGGCGCCCGCCTGGCCTGGCTGGCATCACCCTTGGCCTCCTGAGGTCGTGCATTGCATAGGAGTCTCCGCCGCTCGGGAGGAGGCCTGGGGAGGCCTATCTCCCCGCGGGTCCTGGCGCAGCTTCCCTCGCGAGCTTGGGGTCTCACGAGGGCCTTGTGCTGGGTGAAACCTCGCCGGGCCATACTTGATCATCGAGGTGGGCCACGCCTTTGGCCACAGGCAGGCAAGTCTGTGTACCCCCGTTCCCATGACGCCGACAATAGCCCCTGGGGCCAAGGCGCGCTCGGGTTAGCTTCCGAGTGAAGCCACGGTGGGTGGCCCGAAGTGCCGCGGGCCCCAACCCCCTGCGGGCCCAACTTGACGTGTGGCGCATAGCGAGACGCTGACGCCTACTCCCTTTGCGCTGCCTCGGCGACTGCCCCGGCTAACAAACCGTCTGGCGCACTCCTCCGAGCCATCACTATTCCCCACCAATCTGGTCGCCCGTCTTGCTCCTTCCGTTGCTCACTCCTCCTCCACCGAACACCCCGTCCGCCCGGCTGGCCGCCCGCCATGGCTCCCAAGAAGACAGGGGGCGAGGCCTCGAAGGCGCCGGAACCTGCGCCGACGCCTGAGCCCGCGTTAGATTGATCCTTAGTGGTCAATCTTGAGGGGTTGGAGAAGGTCCGCCTGGTGGTCGCCGCCGGCTCCAACGAGTGGGGGCGACCAAGATCTGGCTGGGCTCGCGGCCCCAGGCCGAGATGGAGGCCACCTGTATTCACTACAGGAATCAGGCACTTTGCCATCTGCCATGGCAGATGGCAAAGGCATGGTCGGCGGATGGCAAAGGCTTCGCCATCTGCCAGCGGACGGCAAACAGTTTGGCTGAAACCCAGCCGGGAAAGGCTACTTTGCCGTCTGCTGGCAGATGGCAAAGAGCCTGCAGCCTTTGCCATCAGCTGGCAGATGGCAAAGCCTCTGAATGGGGTTAGCCACGTTAGAAGGCTAACGGCGTGCTTTGCCGTCTGCCAGCAGATGGCAAAGGCTGCAGGCTCTTTGCCGACTGGCAGCAGATGGCAAAGGCTAGAATCTTTGCCATCTGCTGGCAGATGGCAAAGAGACCAAATAGGCCCTTCCCAGTTTGTGCAGGTAGCTGACACGTGGCCTCTTTGCCATCTGCCAGCAGATGGCAAAGTGCCTATATTGCCCCATTTAATTTTGTTTTTTCTTATATCAATTCATCTTCACAGAAAATCAAACACACACACACACACACATATATATATATATATATATATATATAACCAATATAGCATATTCAACACATATTACCAATAGTCATGAACACATATATATCCAACACATCCATGAACACATATGCAACACATGTTACCAATAGTAGCAAGTTTCATCCATACATATACATAGTTTCATCAATATTACATAGTTTCATCCATAGGTAGCAAGTTTCACATAGTCAAAACAAAAACTAAAGACAAGCACTCCATCAACCCAAGCTTCCGTGATCTAGAGCAAATCTGTAAAATGGGAAAGAAGAAAGTTAGAAGAAAAAGACTAGAAGAAGAAGATTATTTTGATGCAACTAAAATGTGAAGACTATTATGATGCAACTTATATCTGTAAAATATGTCATTTTGGAGCTAAGTATGATTATTATGTCATTTTTGAGCTAGCTAAGCATACTAAGTCATTTTGGTGTAAAAAATGCTAAGTAAGGTCATTTTGGAGCTAAGTAAGGTTATTATGTCATTTTGGAGCTAGCTAAGCATATGAAGTCATTTAGGAGCTAAAATATGTCATTTCTTAAGCATATTATGTCATTTTAGAGCTAGCTAAGCATATTAAGTCATTTTGGAGGAAAATATGCTAAGTATAGGTCATTTTAGAGCTATCATAGGTTAAATAGGTCATTTTTAAGCTAGCTAAGCATATTAAGTCATTTTGGAGGAAAAATGCTAAGTATAGGTCATTTTAGAGCTATCCTAGGTTAAATAGGTCATTTTGGAGCTAATTAAGCTTATTATGTCATTTTTGAGCTAGCTAAGCATATTGAGTCATTTTGGAGGAAAAAATGCTAAGTATAGGTCATTTTAGAGCTATCCTAGGTTAAATAGGTCATTTTGGAGCTATGTAAGGTTATTATGTCATTTTGGAGCTAGCTAAGCATATGAAGTCATTTAGGAGCTAAAACATGTCATTTCTTAAGCATATTATGTCATTTTAGAGCTAGCTAAGCATATTAAGTCATTTTGGAGGAAAAGATGCTAAGTACATAGGTCATTTTAGAGCTATCCTAGGTTAAATAGGTCATTTTTAAGCTAGCTAAGCATATTAAGTCATTTTGGAGGAAAAAAATGCTAAGTATAGGTCATTTCAGAGCTATCCTAGGTTAAATAGGTCATTTTGGAGCTAATTAAGTTTATTATGTCATTTTTGAGCTAGCTAAGCATATTGAGTCATTTTGGAGGAAAAAATGCTAAGTATAGGTCATTTTAGAGCTATCCTAGGTTAAATAGGTCATTCTGGAGCTAAGTAAGGTTATTATGTCATTTTGGAGCTAGCTAATCATATGAAGTCATTTAGGAGCTAAAATATGTCATTTCTTAAGCATATTATGTCATTTTAGAGCTAGCTAAGCATATTAAGTCATTTTGGAGGAAAAGATGCTAAGTATAGGTCATTTTAGAGCTATCCTAGGTTAAATAGGTCATTTTTAAGCTAGCTAAGCATATTAAGTCATTTTGGAGGAAAAAAATGCTAAGTATAGGTCATTTTAGAGCTATCCTAGGTTAAATAGGTCATTTTGGAGCTAATTAAGCTTATTATGTCATTTTTGAGCTAGCTAGCATATTGAGTCATTTTGGAGGAAAAAAATGCTAAGTATAGGTCATTTTAGAGCTATCCTAGGTTAAATTGGTCATTTTGGAGCTAATTAAGGTTATTATGTCATTTTTTAGGTAGCTAAGGAAAAAAGCTAAGTATAGGTCATTTTAGAGCTATCCTAGGTTAAATAGGTCATTTTGGAGCTAAGTATGGTTATTATGTCTTTTTTGAGCTAGCTAAGCATATAAATTCATTTTTGGAGGAATAAATGCTAAGTATAGGTTATTTTAGAGCTATCCTAGGTTAAATAGGTCATTTTTGAGCTAATTAAGATTGTTATATCTTTTTTTAGCTAGCTAAGCATATAAATTCATTTTGGAGGAATAAATGCTAAGTACAGGTCATTTTGGAGCTAATTAATGTTATTATGTCATTTTGGAGGAAATAATGCTAAGTGCAGGTCATTTTAGAGCTAAATAGGTCATTTCTGAAGCTAAGCTAAATATAGGTCATTTGAGAGCTATCCGTGGTAAAATTGGTCATTTTGGAGCTAAGTAAGGTTATAATGTTATATTCGAGGAAACTAAGCTAAGTATACGGCATTTTGGAGATAAATAGGTCATTTCTTAAGCTAAGTATGCATTTGTAGGACCCCGATCCTAAGTCACACAGATCTAGCATGTAACATATCATATCGCTTTGCGGTCTCACGCACGGTAACCCACAGCTGCCACCTTACCTTGGCCGGGACCGTTTGCGATTATTGACTCACGTATATGATTATGTCGCTAGTATCCATATGGCAGAGAACCTGGGCCGACATGACTAGTCAAAGAACCAAGGTGGCACAAACGTACAGGGACAGGCATACATGACCCAGCAATGCACGTGTCGGTCATCAGCAAGTGCAACCAAGTCGTAGCAAGCTACAAGGACTTCGGTGATACACCGCGTGACATTTCCCCGTAGGGACAAACACAGGAGCAAAGAAGGACACATGCCGGTCAATCCATGTGTTCCGGAGCAGTAGCGAACTACCATGGCTCAGTGGAAGCACTAGGAGGCATTTCCCTGTATGGAAGGCTACCAAAGGCACACGACTAGGTGTCGAATCCCACACATACAACGCATACTGATGATTGAAGACACCTATAGCTAGCAAGTTTCATCGGCACGAAGACTGGAACAGAGCAAATGAAGAGGGAGAGGAGGAGATGTCATTTGTGCTCACCCACGAACGCAGGGGCGGAGTTCGTCGAACGCACGGGGAGGTCGTCGAACACCAGACCCTCGCAGCGACGAAACAACTGCACATTTAAATCCACCCGATCAACACAAATATATATGATGTTCAAATTAGATTGCTAAGAAGTTCTCATATTAATGAAAAGAAAAGATCCCTTCTTTATTTGATTTATGCTCAGTACTCGGTTAACATGGCAGCAGTACAGTCCATGAAGTAAGAAAAAAGCTATTTGTTACTTCTTTTACACTGATGCCAATAACTGTGTTCATGCGTGATGAAGATGTGGGTGGTTTAATAACTATTACTGGATATGCCAAGACTATAGTAAAGAAGATTAAGTACAAATTCTCTATCATGGTTTTGGCCAGTATGATTCCCTACAGATTCCAGCACATAGGGGTCCAAGGACAAGAATGTAGAATTTGAGAGTTCGAGATGCAGAAGGTAAGGCCAAAGTATTCTGCTTTCCAGTTTTCCCATGTCGATATATTGTTCAGACTGAGTGAGACAACAAGAGTAATTGTTCCCAGCTGACAAGTATTTTGGTTTCCAGTTTTGTTATATATCGCTACTTCTTCCTTCTGTACTTTTGAATAGGAATCATACCTGAAGATCTCTTTGTGTGGTTTGGTTTCATCATTTTGTTATATGTCGGAAGAAGCCACGTAAATAAACATGGAATGCAACTTGAGTGGACTCATGCCAAGGCACTGCACTCTGCTACCACTAAGGTATGTTCAAAAAAAATTAGTGACAATATATTCTGACAGCCACTTGGCTTCTCACCCTTACTGATCAAATTTATTCTAACTTATTTTGATCGAACAAATGGATGAATTACATCTAACTAAATTAATATGTTTCCGTTGATTTTATTATAAGCATGCCTCGGGTGCCCTTTTAGGTTAGACATAACCTGCAGAAGGAGGGAGGAGCTACTAATGCAGAGTGTCCTAAGGTTGTGAGGCTGTGAACATGAAAATGTTAATTATTGCTGCTGCATTGTTCAGAGACTGCCACAAATAATTAAAGTAATGAACGACATCCCTATTTTGTACTGCCAATTATTGCTCCTATCCAAAATTCATATTTGGGATGCACTTCCATGTTTGTGAGACGGTATGCAAGGGATACATATACATTGTGATGCCGACAAGTTATCTTAAAAATTTATAACTTGCAACATTTTACTTTGACAGTACTGTTTCTTGTGTTGATAAACTAATACAAAAACTTGCGACTCCCGATGCTTTTAGTTGAACCCACATTCCAGATAATTCTAAGGTAACACGTACATCATGCAAAATGGAGGTAGAAATCAAAGAACTATGTAAACCCAGGGAAAAGGAAAGAAACAACATAAACAAAGTTTTCATGCACTCTAGGGAGCTGGGTGACATGACGACATGTCACCCACCATGGCAATAGTTAGATGATGGTAAGTATTAGCTAATGAAGCAGTCACAGACACATGTATCAGTGAGAAACAGACGAGATGTGGGCCTCTACATACTCATCACACTACTTCTCCAAATCCCAAAAGCCAAGTTCAAATATCTTCTCCCATTCCCTAATTTCTACTTGGCTACCACAGCGGCCACCGCACTTCTCCTTACCTCTCTCTTGCATGTCCAATATCCACTCTCCATCCCCTATCAGACTAGTGTCTTCTCAACCACCTCTTGCACACCCCAACCACCTCCCCTGCTACCACCACATTATCTCCTGATATTTCTGCCTTGCGCCTCCAGCTCCTATAATGCCCAATGGCTCACCTTGCTAGAGATGGAGAGAGGAGAGGAAGCGACAGCAGCAGAAGTCAGCTGGATAGAGGCAGCAGCATATGTCGGCGGAAGTGACATGGGGAGGGGTGACAGCGGTAGCCTTGACCACCAGGACCCTTTAACCCTCCTCCAGGCTCCAAATCTGACAAGCTCAGGCGTGCAAAGCTCCAAGGGAAGGGCAAAGGCTCCCATCATTTGCCTACAGCAGACTGAAAAACATGGCAATGCAAACGCAATGCCTTGACAACCCTGACCTTAATTTTGTATCAAACAAATGCCAGAAAGCCAAAAGCTACAAAACTGATCCGGTGATTTTGTTGGTATAACTGGACTGCATCAATGGCATATACTAGTGATCTATTCACGTTCAGTTCAGAACATGCAAATGAATCTCAACAATAAATCTTGTTGGTGCACCAAATAATTGCAATTCAAATAATGTCATCATAGCATGAACAGAAAAAAAGAAACATACCGTAGCAGAAATACCACAAAGGAACATAAACAGTATAATTTGGAGTAATCCTCCAAGAACGGCAACCGCAC
This sequence comes from Elymus sibiricus, assembly GCA_039707655.1. Lineage (NCBI taxonomy): Eukaryota > Viridiplantae > Streptophyta > Magnoliopsida > Poales > Poaceae > Elymus > Elymus sibiricus. The sequence continues at coordinate 224,839,883 of CM077665.1, read as the reverse complement.
GTACAACTCGAAGCTGAGACAAAGTTGAAACACCATTTATTTAGTTAACTGCATATTGACATTGGTACAAATATCTAATAAATGTATTAAAGAACAAAGATGGATACTTTTGCTATAGAGAATTCAAGTCCCAGAGCAAAAAGGAGAAATATCACACCAAACTGAGCTACTGTCTCAACCTGGAAGAAAAAGCAGAAATCATATTATTGACTATGCAAAATAAACACAATCACATGTACTCATTACGAAATGTTCTTGTAAACTTGGGTAGGGTATGAAAACAGAAGTGCAGAAACAAGTCAAAAGTACACTCATTTCTACACTTAAGATTAATTGCATATAATATAACAGGCATGATCTAATCGTCTGATGAAGCAGTGAAATAGCTGACCAAAAGCGCATGCAATTTTTCATTTAACAATGATGTTATTTTTTTGGAACTTCAAAGGACTGTCATATATTAATAGGTCATTTAATAAGGACAGTAATCTTATTTGCTTCAAAATGGAACGGTGGTATATCTACAAATTGAAAACGTAACCGAATACAAAATTGAGAAAGTGATAGGATCAAATACGGAATTGAGAAATATGATAGGATAGTCGGATGCAAGTCGAAGTAGATGTAGCTCATGAGTGTATCACAAATGACTAAATCACTAAATGAATGTCGGCTGGGACCCAGCACTCAGGGGTTTATGCAAAACTCAAACGAGTTCTATTAGTTACACCACAACAATTGTTTCACAAAGTTAGTCAGGTATCATAAGCAAATATTAGTTTTTGATTCATAATCTAACCTAGCACAGTAAAACCATTCAAGATATTGTAGTCAGTATTAGGAAAACGTCAACTACTTTAATTTCACTAAGTCAAAAGGCCAGTAGGCTGAATAATTGGTCAACAGGCGCAAAACCTACAGAATGATATATGGAATGATAACTGAATGCTTTGAAATAACAATACACTGCGGAAGCTGGTGAAGCTTCGTCATTAACAATGGTGTAACCTCTGTCCAAATGTCAACTCCACCCAAGACACCGATGATATCAAATAATTTCCACGCGTGCTATACATACTCAGTCGTATGACCTAACTGGTCAAAATAAAAATTGCCCCCTACATTCCCAGATCCCGTACGTCTCCAGGCGTCTCCAGGCGCAGCTCCTCTTCCCCGCAGGGAAGAGCCACCGGAGCCGCCAGGGCCGGCGGGCCGAGGCAGGAAGGAAGGAGGGGGCTCACCGGGCCGAGGCAGGAAGGAGGGAGGTAGGGGAAGGAAAGGGGGGTGGTAGGAGGAGGCGGAGTAGCTACCTCTCCCGGCGGCGGCGGCGTGGTAGACCGGGGCGGCGGCGAGGTAGACCGGGGCGGCGGCGAGGTAGACCGGGGCGGCGGCGTGGTAGACCGGGGTGGCGGCGCGGCCAGGCTCGGTGGCGGGGAGGGGCGGGGGAGGGGCGGGCTGCGGTGGCGTTGGAGGGGTGGGCTGGCGGCGTTGCTGGGCGGTGGCGGGGACGGCGGGGCTGGGGTGGTGGGTGGGTGAGGTGGGGGGGAGAGAGAGAGAGGGGTAGGGCTGGGCTGGGAGAGAGAGAGGGGTGGGGCCGGGCTGGAAGAGAGAGAGGGGTGGGGCCGGGCTGGGAGAGAGAGAGGGGTGGGGCCGGGCTGGGAGAGAGTGGAGATAGCCCCACCTCTTTGCCGTCAGCCAGCAGATGGCAAAGCCCCACCTCTTTGCCATCAGCCAGCAGATGGCAAAGAATCTTTGCCGTCTGCTGTCTGATGGCAAAGAGGTGGGGCTAGTGCGCCGTTACAACGCCGTCGTCCGCTAGACCCCACCAACCTCTTTGCCGTCTGCCAGCAGACGGCAAAGATTCTTTGCCATCTGCTGGCAGATGGCAAAGAATTGGCTGATGGCAACCAGGTTCTTTGCCGTCTGTCAGTTCTTTGCCGTCTGTTTTTTGTAAGCAGATGGCAAAGACGTTCTTTGCCATCCGCTGGCAGACGACAAAGAGCTGACTGATGGCAAATTCCCTGTTTCCAGTAGTGATTCCTCTTCATCTCCACGCCTTCCTCTCCTTCTTGCTATCGCCGTTCTCGGACTTCTTTTCTGCCGTGCTCACGCACTACCAGGTTCATGCGCTTCACCTTGACCCTGGCTCCATCGTCCTCCTTTTTGCCTTCGCGTTCTTGTGTGAAGCCTTCATTGGTGTCTCCCCTTCTGTGGCCCTGCTTCGCCACTTCTTCTCTCTCCGGTTGAATCCCGGGGGGGCACTGTTTGGGATGCGTGTCCCTGCGGGCCGCCGATGCGACGGCCAGCGGGACCCCCGATGCCCGGCTTTCACCGAACGCTGAATATTTCCGGAGGCAGTGGGTGTATGTAGATGCTACTGAGGCTGGCTTCTTGCTCCAACCCCCGTCGGTTCCTACAGAACCAAACCCTGGGTGGGGAAATGAGGAGCTTGACGACCCTCGGCTTGCGCCCATCTTGGTCAGGCTGGCAGAACTGAGGGAGTCCGGCGTGACAATGGCGATGGTGGTGCGAGAGTTCTCCCGCCAGCGAATTGCTCACCTCCAATGCCATTCCCTCCCGATGTGGACCTTCGCAGGCCCTTGCGACCCCATGCGGCTCCAGGTTCCCTCTCTTCTTCCCAGCGCGCTGCGCGAGCTACTCCGCCACCTGACCGGCGGGGATCCGGACGAGCTTCCCCGGAACGGCCTTCCTTTGTACAACCGCCCGGACTGGGAGGCCCTTGCCGGGAAGATGCCGCGTTTCGACGAGTGGGGGCTCCTCCCCTTGGTGAAGGCAGATCCCCAGGGCGATCCCTCCATGACAGCTTCGAGGCCAGGGGGTCCTGAGGGTGCTGGGGCCGTGACTCCCCCTTTGGCCGTGGAGAGGCGCCCTACGTCGCCCACCCCTCGGGCTGTCGCCGAGGCCATGCCCGGAAGTGAAGGTGATGTCACGAGGACGGAGGCGGCCGCCATCTTCGCCGCCGGATGCCTGGGGTCAGATGCCGACACGCCGCACCCGGGCCCCCACGCTTGCCGAAAGAGGAAGAGGCTCAGGGGCAGCCACCGCTCGTCACCGTGGGTGCCAATGAAGAGGAAGTGGGTCGCCTTGGACGAGTAAGTGTCCGAGGCCCCTCAGTCTTCCCTGGTGTATTCGTCCTGAATCTCTGTTCCGTAGGTTCCCCTCTGTTGAAGAAGAAGGCGCGACGTCACCGCTGCCTCCTGAGGCTGCTGGGCCCGCCGCCTCCTGAGGCTGCTCGGCCCATCGAGGCCCTTCACGGTGAGGCGGTCGTGCCCGAGCTTGCGCGGCCCTCGCGGGTTCTTGTGCGTGAGTTCCCAGCGAACTTCTTCATGTAGGGATGGGGCTACACCCTCCGTTGGTGGTCTTCACGGGAAATCAGCCGCGTCATGCTCCCGGGCCTTCCTCGAGCGACGGCACGGACCTCCGCTGGGTGCGGCCTTCGCTCGGGGGGAGAGAAGAGGAGCCCCCTGCCCCTGCGCGTGCGTCAGGGCCGGGCGGCCCCTCGCATGCCCTTCCGGCCGGCCCAGGGGAAGGCGGGGATCCCGGTTGGGCCCTCGAGCTCGCATGCAACCGGAGCGCCGTGCGGCACGGTTTGCTCCAGACCGCGGCGAACACGCTGGGGCGTCTGGGGACGGTGCTCATCACCGCTGACGCTCGTCTCGAGGCAGAGCGCGAGCGCTTTGCGCGTGAGTGGCATCGTCTTGAATTTGCCGTCAACCTCGGCCGCCTGCAACGCGAGCGCGCCCACGCCGTCGCCGAGGGGTCCCTTGCCGCGGCGAGGGAGGCCCGCGACCGTGCCCTCGCAGAAGCCCACGATGTCGGTGTCAAAACCGGCGGATCTCGGGTAGGGGGTCTCGAGTTGTGAGACTTGGATCGATGGTAACAAGAGACGAAGGGAACAAGGTTTTACCCAGGTTTGGGCCCTCCTATGGAGGTAATACCCTACGTCCTGCTTGATTTTATTGATGATACGAGGATTACAGAGTTGATCTACCACGAGATCAAGTAGCTAAAACCCTAGACGAGTTCTGTTGGCCTACGACCTAAAACCCTCCGGCTTATATAGATGCCAGGGGTCCCTAGGGTTTACACATGGTCGGTTACACGCCGAGGGGATAAACATGCCTATTTACTACTTTAAACGTGGAGGACACGCCACGATTCTAGAAGCTTCCTTTCTGGAGTCTGGGTCCTCAATCAATCCAGTGTCCGGCAAACGGCCCACATAGTCCGGCCTATAATAAATAGGTCGGCTTCCCGAGGACCCCTTAAACCAGGACTCCCTCAGTAGCCCCCGAACTAGCCTCCAACGCCAAGAGTCCTAGCTTCAGCTGCTTCATGTGATCAAAGTCTTGGGCTTGCGAGGCGAGTTCCTTTTTTCCCAACAATGGTCGGCCGGGATTGTTTGGCCTCCGACGACGTGTAGTTTTTCCGATCACAGATCGTCCGAACACCATGAGTAACTGGCCCTGAAGGCCAAACGTCAGGGAGTAAATAGTGATTTCTGACAACCTTTCAGACGAAAGGTCACGGCCCACCAAGACCACTGAACCAGTCGTAAAGACTCGATTCGCGGCCTGAGGCCGTTTCCACCAGCACGATCCATCAATGCACAGATCGTGCCCCGTTTCACACGGGATATGTTTAATCACGCGTGTATAACGACACGCATGTCTTGGGAAGCGAAGAGATTCACAGCGCCGTGAAGGGAGGCTAACCGGCAACAAGCCCAATAAAAGGGGAAGAAAACCCCAAGGCTTAACCGCACTTCCCATTCGCATCCCTGTTTCCCCAATCTTCCGAGCTTCCAGAGCCCAGATCTAGGTTTTCCATTCTTCCTCCTCCGAGCTTAGCCATGGCCAGCTCCGGCTCCAACGGCAAGTGGGAGGCATCCACGGTCACAGACCAGGACATCCAGGACCTCAAGGACGCCGGCTACCTCCCCGCCAATGTTTTCCACCGCGCTGCAGAGGAGGGCCAGGTGATCCCCACCCCCAAACCAGGTGAGAGGGTGGTCTTCATCCCTCACTTCATCCGAGGATTGAGCTTCCCGCTCCACCCCTTCGTGAGGGGCCTCATGTTCTTTTATGGTCTCGACATCAACGACCTCCCGCCGAACTCTTTCATGCATATATCGACCTTTATCATCGTCTGCGAGGCCTTCCTGCGCGTCGAACCACACTTCGGACTATGGCTCAAGATATTCAATATCAAGCCGAAGTGTGTCGCAGGCGCACACGCAGACTGCGGTGGGGCAGTCATCAGCAAGCTCCCTCGCGCAGTATGGCCGTCCGGCACCTTTATCGATACCATCAAGACCTGGCAGAAAGAGTGGTTTTACATCACCGAGCAAAGGGCGGAGGGCGGAACTGTTCCTGCCGAATTTAGATCCGGCCCCCCGACCAGATTGACCTCATGGGTCCGAAAGGGCCTTGATTGGGGGTCGGATACCGAGATGGACGATCTGCAGAGGGGCATCGCCTCCCTGATAAAAGAAAATATCAATCTAACCAGCGTGGTCCAGATTATGCTCTGACGGCGTATCCTCCCTTGGCAGCGCCGGGCCTCTCCTATGTGGACTTACCGGACTGATGATGATCCTACGATCCGTCAGCTCTTCTGCACCACTCGGGAGAAGCTATGGAAGGCGCTGTTCAAAGCGCAGGAGAAGTGGCCGGGCAAGAAGGAGGACAAGGGCTTGAGCGCCATCAAGCCCCCACCCGAGGTATAGCACAGTTTTATTTGATCGGCTCTGTCTTCCCAAAGATAGTCTAAGCATTTTCCGATCACCTTTCGCAGGAATGGTTGAGAAAAGCCACGGGCATCAAGTGTCCGGCTCCACAGCGCGAAGACCCCAAGTCTCCGCTGCTGTTGGAGATGCTCGTCGTGGCGCCTTACAAGGCGCCAGAGAAGAAGGAGAAGAAGAAGCCAAGCCGAACAGGCCTGCGCATCAGGGACCAGCCGGAGGCTGCGTCCGAAGAAACCCATGCCTCCTCGAATCAAGGGGAGGAGCATGAGGGTGAGGAGGGAGGTGATTCCCCCCTCGCGGGAAAGAGGGCGGCGTCATCGGACGCCCCGGAGGACTTAGATCCTCCCGCCCCGAAGAAAACGCGCCGGACACAAGTAGCCCTGTCCGGTGAAAGCTCGGAGTCGGATACTGAGTCCGAGGACTTCGAGAGGGTTCCGCGAAGGAACCTCAGGGTCAAGCCCCCACCTCGAAGGTACAGATCCGAAGACCTTTCCGAGCTATTAGTGCTAAGTTTCGAATACTATTAACATGTGAACGCTTATTGACCTCCATCCCACCACAAGTCCTGCCCACCGATCAAGTTTCGTACGGGGAGACCCCACCCGCCGAGCTAGCGGAGAGCGGGACCGCATCGCACCCCTCTCCTCCGGGCGCCGCGAAGGATGCCGTGGAGGTGTCCTCCCAACAGGCTCCTTTGGAGCCGGACACTGGGGGTGGGGGTGACGACGTCATAGCCGAGGCCAACACCTCGGCCGCCAAAGACCCGGGAGAGAGGCCCCTCCCGGATACTGAGGAGACCGGACGAGAAGATGTCCAGTCGCCTCTAAGGCGATCTCCAGAGCGCACCATGCCTCCAGAGGCACCGTTCAATCTCCGATTGGAGATCGGGCCAACCGATCCCCACCGGCGCCACCGACCAATGGGTGGCCGGCTATGGGGGAGGCTCTGTCAAGTGCCTCCATCTCCGGGGAGCACCGCACCCTTATGGGTGCGGTATTGCAGAGCATTCAGTCCGTAGACCACGAACTGAAGGAGGCCTTCAACGGTCTCCTGACGGGCTTCTAGGTAAGCCATGTAATGCTCTATTTTATGAAATATTAATATCTTTGTGTTATCATTATATACATGACAGCCCCGAAGCCCTAGGTGAGTTTGGAAAAAACTTGCCTAGGGGTCAATAATAGATCATTGTCCGAACTATGTACAAGACATTATGCATTCGGAATGTCCTAACAGTCCATAAAGGGACCGGACACAAGATCATATTTATGATTTTTCAGAAGCTTTGAACCCATATAACTTTATATGGTTTTGTTTGTTACAGGCTTCGTCTACAGCGGCGGTTGCTAATGCTGCCGAGCTGGACGAGCTGAATCAGAAGCTGAAGAGCTCCGAAGACGAGCTTGACGCTTTGAACAAGAGATTCGACGAGGCGCAAGGTAAGCCGAATTAGATTATTCAAAAAACTCTTTATTACTGTACTGTCAACGACGTATTTTTTGATGTGTTTAATATTTGCGCAGCCTCGGCGAAGGAGATTGAGAAGCTCAAGGCCGAGCTTGAGAAGGCGAAGCAAGAGGCTTCGATTGAGAGGGCGGCTGCCAAAGAAGCGGCTGCCGCACTGTCCGCCATGAGAGCCACCAGCGACAAGCATGAGGCTCAGGTGGAAGAAATTCAAGAGGAGCTCAAGGACGCCGGCCAAAAGTGCGAGGACCTTGAGAGGAAAGGCAAGGAGCAGGCCGCCGAACTATCCACCCTCAAAACCGATATCCAAAAGGAGCGGGTGGATAGGCGGTCCTATGAAGAGGAAGTCGGCCAGGCCAAGGCTATCCTGGATGGTAAGCCATATTTATTGCAGTGTATTTTCGGTGATAGCAAGTTCAAAGTGCTCACCCAAGTATGGCATTCCGTAGGCGCCTGCTCGGACCTCTAGAAGAGCGCCGCGGACGCGAACCAGTTCTATGCTTCGCGGGGAGAAGGAGATGAAGCTCGGCTGTTTTGGGCGCAATTCAAAGCCCCCGAGCGCTCTTCTCTCCTTGCCGAGCAGCTGAAGCAGCTGATGGAGCTACACCGGATGGCGGAGCCGGCCATGAAGGATCTCTGTATCCGGCTATGGCCCAACGAGCCATTGCCGGGCAGCTACTTCGGCCTGGTGCAGAAGCTGAGCGACGCCTCTCCTCGGATCGATGCACTGAGGCGATCTTCCTGCATTGAGGGAGTTCGGATGACCTTCGCGAAGGTCAAGGTGCACTGGCCGGGGCTGGATCCGATGTAGATAGCCACCGCCCCTCCGCCTCCTAGAAAGGAGCATAGGCGCCCCGAGCTGTACTTCTCCGGAGTTATGGAGGGTTCTCGGGCCATAGAATCGCAGTGTTCGAGAGAGAACGTGTATGAATAAAGTGTTGCAATATGTCCGAAGACTTTTCAACGTGTATATATTTAACATGCATGGTTTATCATGTCTTGTATGTTTTGCATCCTTTATAACTCCTTTGTGGCCGTTAAACCTGAAAGCTGCGAGTTGTCGGCTTCAGCCCCCGTGTAGATACTACGCGGGGTGTCTTTTCCAATCGCACTGTGACCCTTAGCCGAACTAGCGGCACCCGAAGGCGGTAGTGCGGGGCGGACAAGGCAATCGGACCATAATGCTTTATTGCTTTCACTTAGCCGTAGGGGCGCGAGAAAGGAGTGCGGGGGGCTGATGACTAGCCCCCCAGGGTTCGTGATGTTCGGGATAACCGTGGCCGAAGCCTATATCTCATGGTTTATACGAATACAAAACCCATCGTATGACACGAAGTAACCTCTGACAAGATTTAGTTAAACTTGGATTCGCAGACCAGTTCTCGCATACCATGACAGTCAGTTTTTGGCTTTCTCTGCTGAGGTGCTTGACCAGGCTAGCCGGAAACACAATCGCAGCGGTTCTCCCTTTGCCCGTTTAGCCGAACGAGCGGAACGTAAAGGGCCAACCACAGGAGCCGGGCAACCCAACTATTGACCCAAGACATAGTTCGGAACCAATGCATATAAAGAGGAATCCCAAGACGCCGAACACGAAAACAGTTGTGCTTAGGGCGATTTGAAGGTCGAGCCCCCGGTCTATTAGCCGGTTGCATCGCAAAAGTATACCAGACAGGTTCGCAAAAAAGAGAGGGAGAAATAGAGAATGCGCCAGAAACAACAAAGTGATCATGAATGATACATCTGTATTTTACTCAACAACTCTTAGTATTCAAATTGCCGATACAACTGTTGACAGGTATTAAAAATGAAATATAAACCTTACAGGAGGGGGTTGTGCCAAGGGTCTTCGATAGGTGACCTGACGTCCACGATATGCCCTATTGCTTGTCCGCGCCTGCGTCTGACAAGGAGTTGAAAACCTCGATGGGTGTACTATTCGGCGAGCGGGCTTTGTCAAAAAGTCTTGAGAAGTCACCGAAGTTTGAATGAGCTTTACGCCGTAGTAGGTACGCTATGGTACCTGTAATGTGTCCGAAGACATGTTGATGGTGATAGTTCGGTCCAGCCGAACACTTACCCATTAATAAGTTTCCCCACCGTTGCCCATGGAATTTTGAGCGCGAAGTTGTGCCTCCTTGGCACGTACTTTGCCGGTACTAGGGCCGTGCGATGGGGGGTGAATCCCTATTTATGGGGAGAGGAAGGTTCTGGTACTACGGATTGAGAACGACCTCGCTTCCTAGCCTTGGGTGCCTTTACGGCAGATGTCGGCGCTTGCCAATCATCGGTGTAATGGAATTCGGCCGCTAGGGCCAACGCATGTCCCTCAGTTCGGAGGGAGCGCTCTGTGTTGTCGTTCACAGTAATGACCCCCCTAGGGCCGGGCATCTTGAGCTTGAGGTATGCGTAGTGCGGGACGGCGTTAAAGCGAGCGAATGCTGTATGGCCGAGCAGTGCGTGATAGACGCTGCGGAAGGGTACGATGTCGAAGATCAAGTCCTCGCTTCGAAAGTTATCGGGCGAGCCGAACACAACTTCCAGGCTGACAGAGCCTGTGCACCGGGCTTCAACGCCTGGGATCACTTCTTTGAAGGTAGTGTTACTGGGCTTGATCCTTGACGGATCTATGCCCATCTTTTTCACCGTATCTGAGTAAATCAGATTGAGGCTACTTCCACCGTCCATGAGGACTTTAGTGAGGTGGTACCCATCTATGATCGGGTCCAGGACGAGTGCGGCCAAACCCCCGTGACGGATACTGGTCGGATGGTCACGTCGATCGAAGGTGATCGGGTATGCCGACCATGGGTTGTACTTCGGGGCTACGGGCTCTACGGCGTAGACATCTTGAAGGGCGCGCTTCCTCTCCTTTTTGGGTATATGAGTGGCGTAGATCATGTTTACTGTTTTTACCTCTGGAGGGAATTTCTTTTATCCGCCACCGATCGGACCACGAGGTTAATCCTCATCCTCGCTGCTTGGGCTCTTGCCTTGGTCCTCAGATGCGAGCTTGCCGGCCTGTTTGAACACCCAACAGTTACGGTTGGTATGGTTGGCGGGCTTCTCTTGAGTGCCATGTATCTAGCAGGGCCTCTCCATGATCTTATCCAGCGGGGTGGGTCCGTCGCGATTGCCTTTAGGAGGCTTCTTCCGCTGCCCAGGACGGGAGTTGCGGAAACCGGCGTTAACGGCCGTGTCATCGGCATCAATATTGTTGTGCCGGCGCTTGTTCTTATTGCGCTTTGGTTTCCCATTTCCATCTCGAACTTCGAAGGTTCCGGGGTCTTCGGGGTTGTGGCTACGTCTAGCTAGCCAGTTATCCTCGCCCGCGCAACAGCGGGTCATGAGTGATGTGAGGGCGGACATTGTCCTTTGTTTATCCTGGCCGAGCTATCGAGCCAGCCACTCGTCCCGAATATTGTGCCTAAAGGAGGCTATTCCTTCGGCGTCAGGGCAGTCAACTATCTGGTTTTTCTTGGTCAAGAACCGATTCCAGAATAGCCGTGCAGATTCTCCTGGCTTTTGGACGACGTTGCTCAGGTCGGAGGAGTCCGGCGGCCGAACATAAGTGCCCTAGAAGTTAGATCGGAATGCGCCTTCCAGGTCCTCCCAGCACCCAATTGAGTTTTCGGGGAGGCTATTCAACCAATGCCGGGCTGGCCCCTTCAGCTTCAGGGGCAGGTACTTGATGGCATGGAGGTCGTCTCCTCGTGCCATGTGGATGTGGAGGAGGAAATCCTCGATCCATACGGTTGGGTCAGTTGTCCCATCATATTGTTCTATGTTTACGGGTTTAAACCCTTCCGGGAACTGATGCCGCATCACCTCATCCGTAAAACACAGTGGGTGGGCAGCGCCTCGGACCCGAGCTATGTCGCGCCGGTGATCGGCGTCTGCTCTGGTCCGGTTCCGTTCTCGACCTTCATTATTGCGGTCGAGCCAGGGCCGGTACCCTTCCCGTTTATCGGGTGAGTATCCTCTGGATCCGTAGATGGAACGCGTACGACTTGCTCTATCGTCCAGGTCGTGTCGCAGGTCGAACATGTCATCGGGCTCTAGTGGCTCTTTTCCCCGTCTTCAGGGTATCGTCGGCCTATAGCCGGTGTTGTCAGCCGTCCTATCTCGTCCTCGAGGAGGCCGGTCTAGCTTGTTGTATTGGGTATGCTTGGGAGACGGCGTATCAATGAGCTCGTCATCGAATTGTGGCAGCAGCCTTCTGCGTGGATAGCTCCTGGGTTGGTCCGATAGACCGGTGCCGTATCCTTCCTCAGTTGAGAGGACTCTTGTCCATCGGTCGTTGAGGTCGTCTTGTTCGGCTTTGAGCTGCCGCTATTTTGCTTTCAGGCTGCGGGCCGTGGATATGAGCTGTTGCCTAAACAGTTCCCGGTCTGCAGGATTGTCGGGGATGGCGAAGTCATCAGCTTCCGCATTGTCCTCCCCCTCGATAGAGCGGAGGTAGTCGTCGTCCTCGGGATCATCTGGATCATCGGGGTTGAGATGGTCTTCGGGCCTCTCCTGACCCTCTAACGGGTGTTTGGGGTTTTCGGGATCGCCGAGGTCTTCCGGGGTATCTCCGTCCCCGGTGCCATTGGTGGCTTTTCTTCCCTTTTTCCCTTTTGACCGTTTATGCGGCTTTTGGCGCCTCGATGGCGCGTCATCCGATTTGTCGCCATCGTTTCTCAGAGTGTCCACCATGTAGATGTCGTACGTGGAGGTGGCAGTCCATCGCCCGGTGTTAACGGGGGTGAGGGCATGATCCTCATCATCCATGGGATCTGCCTCCTCAGAGGCGTAGTCCAACATGTCGGTTAAATCCTCGATAGTGGCTACTAAGTGGGTGGTGGGTGGGACAAAAAATTCATCCTGACCCGTACCTAGCCCGATCCGAGCGCAGATCGGGGTTGGGTCGTCAGTAATCTTCATCCACGAGATCCGATCTATAGCCTCGTTGAGTATCGAGAGCTCGATCGGGTCCGTCTGCCCGGAGCGTTCGGAGGGAACTTCCGATGCGCCCACGCAGGGAAAGTGTTCGGCAAGAACAGATGTCCGGACATCTGGCACTATGACCAGGTCCGGACTGGGAGTCGGGCCCTCGTCGGGGTAGATCCCGTGGGCGGGGCCGAAGGATGGATCTGAGATTAAAGCTTCAGAGTCTTCGGGCGTGACAGGCGAGACTGCGAGCTCGGTTAGCGATAGATCGCCCCGAGAGTCTATGGAGAACTCTAAGTTCCCGAATCTGACCTCTTGATCAGGGGCAAAACTCCCGACACGGCCTAGATGGCCGGTTGGGTCGCCGTGCAGCACAATGCTGCCGAAAGCGAAGATCTGTCCAGGGACAAAAGTGCCCGTATTGTGGACCTCTTCGTTGATGACAAGGCGAGTCATCGATTCCTTCTGGTGATCACAGTGGAACTCTCAATGAAAGCACCAATGTCGGTGTCAAAACCGGAGGATCTCAGGTAGGGGGTCCCGAGCTGTGAGACTTGGATCGATGGTAACAAGAGATGAAGGGGACAAGGTTTTACCCAGGTTCGGGCACTCCTATGGAGGTAATACCCTACGTCCTGCTTGATTATATTGATGATACGAGGATTACAGAGTTGATCTACCACGAGATCAAGTAGCTAAAACCATAGATGAGTTCTGTTGGCCCTACGACCTAAAACCCTCCGGCTTATATAGATGCCAGGGGTCCCTAGGGTTTACACATGGTCGGTTACACGCCGAGGGGATAAACATGCCTATTTACTACTTTAAACGTGGAGGACACGCCACGATTCTAGAAGCTACCTTTCTGGAGTCTAGGTCCTCAATCAATCGAGTGTCCGGCAAATGACCCACATAGTCCGGCCTATAATAAATAGGTCGGCCTCCCGAGGACCCCTTAAACCAGGACTCCCTCACACGGCGCCAACTGCCGACGCAAGGCCTCGGAGGAATGCCTGGAGGAACTTGAAGCCTCCAACGCCGCACTTGAAAGGCGAATCCAGGTACACAGGGCCGCTCTTGACGACATGACGAACGAGCCACGTGCCGGCGGTGCGGGGCCCCGCATACTCGAGGATGCGCTGACGATGGAAGTGCTAGAGCAGAGTCTGGAGCATGAGAGGCTGGAGGTGAGGGAACACCAGGTGTCCCTTGCCGAGGACTCCCTCGCCTCCCGCGAGGCGAAATTTCAGGAGGAGGTCGATGACAAGGTGGCGGATGCTTGGAGTTCCCTCCTCCAGGACTACCGCGCGAAGCTGAAGCTCCAGGAGTCCCATTACTGCAAGCGACGTGACCACCTGAAAGGCAAGGTCGATGTCCTCAAGAAAAGGTTAGATCAAGAGGAGCGACGTTGGCAAGCCGCAATGGATGCGCAAGCTGCTGCCGAGGCCGAGCTAGCTTTTCTCTATAAGCAGGTAAAGGGTGTTGCTTCCCTTGCGGAGAAGGCTTCGGACGAGGCAGATCGTGCCCGTGGCCTTCGGCACACGCGCTCCCAGATGTTCCAGTCCCTTGAGAAGAGGGCCAACCAGGCCTTGAGCGACATCTGTGGTGCGAGCGTCTCGAGCCCCCTGGTTCCTGACGACGCAGGGTACCTAGGCTTCTTTTCCAGGGTCGTGGAGTGCCTTGAGGGGGGTGCGGAGAAGATCCACGAGCTCGTGGAGGAGAAGCATCGTGATCTCCTTGCGCGGGGGGGGGGGGGGGCTCGCACGTCTTCAGCCACCTCCTTCGCCTCGATCCGCACTTTGACTTCGGGGCGGTGCTTGCCCCGGTGCCCGAAGTGATCCAAGGCGCCCTCGCCGGGTGGGTGGAGGACCACGTGGAGGACTTGATCGCGGGATTCTCTTCTGATGAACCGGAGGACAATGGCGGAGCCGGGGGCCACGAGCCCGGCAATGGTGGTGACGACGTGGGCGATGACGATGGCGTGTATCCATGAGTAGTCTTCGTGTTCGCCTGTCGGGGTCATGAGCACAGCCCTGTGGCGGCTTGAGCGCGTTTTTGGAGGGACCTCTGAGGATGCTCCCGTGTGGCATGGTGCACAACGTTGTACGTTTTTGCCAAAAACTCCTGTCGGCCAGGATGACCGTGCCTCGCGAGCGTCCGAGTGTTTATGCCTTGGCAGGGTATGTAAGATAGCGCACTCACCGTGCCCAGCTTCCGCTTCGGGTCGATCGCGAGAGCGGAGGGGTCCGACAGCTGCCGAACTTCCCAAAGAAAGCGAGATACCAAACGGAAATCGTTACAAGAAAGAATGATCCCCCCTTTTATTTCCAGAAGAAAATCACAAGAACTTCAAGTTTTATTCCAGAAAATGGCAAATTCGAATACAAGAATGGGCAAAGAACGGCCGCGTCCGGCATCTAGGCTAATCTTCTCCATCGTCTTCTTCCCAGCGCCGAGCGTAGGGCTTCCACGTCGCGTGGGCATAGCCATTGGGGCAGTGTTGTCTGCCAGCGCGGAGCATGGGGCTTCCACTTGGGCGTGGGATGGAACCCCTGTGCGTCCTCGGGGGGCTCCGGGCGTATACAGCCCACTCATTATTACGTGAGAGTGTCACGGGTTGGGCCTGGGGGTGCGCTGAGAGCTCCATGCCTCCTTGACATGGAGCCCACTCCCAGCCCCCAAGCATGATGCAGCGACGTGGTGTGGGCCCTGAACGAGCCCTCGAGCGTGGGGCGAGCCCCCCACGCCCTTCGCAGTGAGGGCCCATCCTGGAGCAGGGCCTCGGGCTATCCAAAGCCCGGGGACGGGTGTCGTTGTTGTAGCGGCGACGCAACCCCCTGTGCCGCGGGTGGGGCTCGGCGCAGGGGCCCTCCGTCACGCGCGAGGCGGACGCACAAGGCGGTACCCAGCGCGCCTCGCTGGGGTGCCCGGGTGCCCCGCGCAGGTACTCCACCTCCCGTCCCCGGGCGGGCCGAACCGGGCCCGGAGACATGGGTGAGTACGTGAGCTCTTGCCACTGGTTGAGCGAAACCTGACCCGAAGACATGGGCGTGTGTTCCACCCTCTGTCTCTGGGTAGGAGTCGCCCTGTCAGGGGACATGGGCGTATGTTCCACCCTCCGTCCCCCAGTGGGGGGCACCTGGGCTGAGGACATGGGCGTGTGTTCCACCATCCGTCTACAGGTTGGAAGCACCTGGCCTGAGGACATGGGTGTGTGTTCCACCCTCCGTCTCCAGGCTGGTGTCGCCCTGCCTGGGGACATGGGCGTGTGTTCCACCCTCCGTCTCCAGGCAGGCGACCCCCGGTCCGCGGACCCAGGCACTCGCCTAGGGTAGCCCCCACTAGCGGGCGCACCTCACAAGGCTGCCAGTGCCTAGCATCCTCATGAGGCCGGCCCCGCCAGCCGCCCTCGCGAGGCTGTTCGCACCAGCCCCGACGAAAGCTGCTCGCCGGGTCACATGCTCCTCCTGTTGTCGTGGTGGTTGGTGCTGCTCCCATCACGTCTCGGGCGCTCGCCAACATGGTCGTGGTAGAGTTGCGCGAGCCCCCGGGTGTTGGCGTAGATGAGTCGCTGGGCGCCCTCGCCTGATTCGTCGGGTGTGCTTGGAGGCGCGTTGTGGTGCCTACCCCACGCGGCTGGCTGCTCCCGTCGGCCCCCGTCTGCGCCAGGGGCTAACTCCTACGTGCCCGACGAGCCGGGCCGTACCCCCGGTGGGTGCGGGTCGCGACGCGCTTCTCCTATGCGTCCGCACGTCCTCAGCGTCTCGGCGGTTGGTTGAGTGACTTCATGGACGCGAGCCTCCTGGGCCGTCCCATAGGGAAACGCCTGGGCCTCACCGGTTGTAGTGGTGCGCATGGCCGCGCGACACATCCTGCTGTCGTAGCGTCCGCAAGCAATGCGGAAAGGCTACAGCTCATGGGCCACGGGGAGCGCGATTCGCCCGCGTGCCGGGTCGCGATTAGCCCGGGGGGATGATGCCGCGACGTGGACGCTGGGGAGGGCGTGGGCGGCAAGGGCGCGTTCCGTGGTTGGCGAGGGCGACAGCCCCCGGTGCCTGTCCAAGGCCGGGTTGGAGACTGCGCCTTCCGATGGAAGAGCAAGGCAGCGCGGGATGCCGAGGTCTGCTGGCGTCGGTCGAGCAACGTGGGCAGCCCGTCGTTTGGCGCGGGCTCGGCATCCCTTGGCTATGAAAGCGTCGAGCGGAGGCAAGGCATAGCTTGAGTTAGGATCTCGACACGCCCCCTACCTGGCGCGCCAAATGTCGGATTTCGGGCTCCGCAAAACCATAAGAAGTTCTGACCCAGGGGCGTGTGCGAAGATCCCCAACAGCTTCACCCCCACCAAGCTCATAACAGGATAACCCCGCTCGATGGCAAGGAACAAGATAACACACGAGCGTTTCCCCAGGTTCGGGCCACTGTGAAGCATAAAACCCTACTCCTGCCTTTGGTGGATTGCCTCACGAGGAGGTTTGTGGATGAACTAGTACAGTGGTGAGTTGCCTCGCGGGTCTGTTTGCGGGTCGTCCTCCTCTACAGAGCAGCCTAGCCTCTATTTATAGCGGCCCGGGTCTTCTTCCCTCATCGCAAACGCGGGAAGGAATCCCACAACAGCCAAATTCAAAGGGGGACAGGAGGTACACCCTATCCTGACGAAAGGTGGTCTTCGCCTCCAAAGTAGTCGACGGTGATGTAGAGGTGGGCTCGGTGATGACGTCCGTCTTGCGAGGCTTGGGGCCTTGGTCTTGTTGCACCTAAGTGGAAACCTTTGGGGGCGCTTTGGGAACTCGCATGCGCCCCTGCCTCCTTTGCACCAAAAGGGAAATTGTCCCCTCTGGCGCGTTGGCGCCCGCCTGGCCTGGCTGGCAACACCCTTGGCCTCCTGAGGTCGTGCGTTGCATAGGAGTCTCTGCTGCTCGGGAGGAGGCCTGGGGAAGCCTATCTCCCCGCGGGTCTTGGCGCCGCTTCCCTCGCGAGCTTGGGGTCTCACGAGGGCCTTGTGCTGGGTGAAACCGCGTCGGGCCGTACTTGATCGTCGAGGTGGGCCATGCCTTGGGCCGCAGGCAGGAAAGTATGCGTACCCCCATTCCGAGGACGCCGACAACTGCAACACGCCAAGCACGTCCCCGGTGCTTGCCGGGGACCAAGACATGCACACCTCTCTGAAGACCCGGCAAGCCATTCCCCGGCAGGCGCGATCTAACCAGCCACCGCTCCACCGCATCGTTACGCCAGTCACTTGTCGATGCAGTGTCGAGCCCTCAAGCGGCTAATCAGCTATCGCTAAACATGTGGCGACACACCGGGAGGCAAGTTATACTCAGTTGACACCCGCCCTGCAGCGTGTCAAGACCATAAGCAACGACCGTCCAAGCGGTGGCAAGAACTTGCCGGGGATGCACCCCCGAGCGCCACGTAAGCTGGTAATTAAAGTATTTTGTCCTAAATGCCAGAGTTAGGTATGATAGCTCTGCGAAGCTATCTAATCAATAGATAATGACTATTTTGCCATCGTGGAAACCCCTTGCACTATAAAAGGAGGCCCAAGGCTACCTAGCTCAGGATTCGCACCCCCGGACATTTGTACTCACCTAGCAGCTCTTTCTCTGAAGGCAGCCCTTGCCGGTATAGAGCATGAGGCACCACTTGTGTTATTCCAATCAAATCTTCCAAAAGCAAGAGTAGGGTTTTACGCTTAGCAGCGGCCCGAACCTGGGTAAAATGCTTGTGTCCTGATCGTCGCGCCGTCTCACGCTCTCCGCTCTTCGCGCAACGTGACCCCCCTTGCCGAACCACAAGGGGCCTCTGGTCCCATAGGTGATCGTGAGCATCCATGCCCCGACACCCTTCTTCCTCCACATCGTCTTCTGTGGGCTCGTCCCGCCCTTCTCGGGGTTCTTCTCAGCCATCCTCGCGCACTACGGGATCCAAGCTCTCCACCTTCAGCCCAACTCCATCTTGCTCCTGTCGATCTTCGCCTTCTATTGTGAGGCCTTCGTAGGCGTGAAGCCTTTTGTGGCCCTCTTCCGCCACTACTTCAGCATGCGGCTCCATGACCCCGCGCAACGGTCGGGGTGCGCTTCCTTCATCGTGGTCCAGAGCGGCAATGTGCTCCTGAAAGCCGGGAAGAAGGTGGAAGGGTACCGACACCTCTGGGTCTTCTTGGATGTTCTGGTGGTTGATTCGCGTCTAGAGCTCCCGACGAGGCTGCCCGAGAAGACCCACGGGTGGGCCTCCGCGAAGCTCACCGACCCCCGGGCGACGCCTGTCTTGAAGCGGATCTCCTCGGACATGGTCGCCGGGGAACTGACCGGGCGATGATGGTGAAGGAGTTCGTGACGCAGCGCCTGGCGCCGCTCTAGCAACACTCGAAGCCCATGTGGGAGTACGAGGGCATCGGAGATGCCATCAGGCTCGGATTCGCCAGCCTGCAGGCGAGGAGCGGGACAAGGCCCTGAACACCTTGCTCTTCAACAATCTCGGGGATCTTCCCGAAGCCTACGCCCCGCTGTACCGCCGTGATGACGGTAGGGCGCTGGCCGCCGTCATGCCCGATTTTGACGACCTGGGGCTCACGCCATCCGGGCTCCCCAATCCCATGGTGCTGGTGTCCTCCGGTGACACCAGCGGCGGAGAGGATTCGGAGGAGACCGTGGATGACAGGGAGGAGGCATCCCCTCCGTCGCAGAGCGTGCTTCTCCGCAACCTTGATGATGATGATGACGATACCGACCAGCCCCAGGCCGCTGGCTCCCGGCACTTCGCCCGGGTGCACAGGGGGCTGGGGCCTTCCCCTCAAACTTCTCGGACGTCTGGCCGGACGACCCCGAATAAACGTGCGGCAGCACTTCCTCAGGGCGCCCCCCCACACCCCTCTAGGCGACGGCACCATGCCGGGGGTCGGCGAGGAGCACCCCGCTCGCCGCCTGGACGCGGCCAAGTCCGTGCCGAAAGGAAGCGGGGGGCGTTCCGACAAGCGCCGAGGTGGAGAAGAAGAGGAAGTGACTCGCGCGCGAGGAGTAAGTAACCTTCTTCGTCTCTGTTTGATCTTGAACTGTGCGTGTGCTCACGGCCCTTGACAGGAAGAAGGCAAGCGTTGAGCTGAAGGAGCCCCCTGCCCTGGGGGCGCCATCGGCTTTGTGCTGCGATGGAAGCGAGCTGCGCCAGCCCAGTGCGCCGCTTGGAGGACCGGCCGCCGGGGGCACGGGGGCTCTCGTGGCGGCGTCTCCCGCCGCTGCCGTGGTGGCCCCAACGCTGATGGAGGGGGCAGCTCCTCGCCCCCTCCTCGTGGAGTCTGCTCCCGTGGTCGCAGAGATGCAGCCTCGGGAGGAGCCAGCCCCCACGGGCCAGCTGGTCATGGTGTCGCCCATGCTTGCCGAGATGGAGGAGAAACTGGAGCCCCCGACCCTCCAAGTTAGCCATGCTTCCGGGCCCTTGGTCACGGCGCCCGCCGATGCGCCGGTGCCACCTCCTGGTCCGGTTCTCGCGCTCGCGCGCTGCGGTCCTCTGATCAGGTCCGGTGCCTTGGATGAGGCTTCCACCATGCTTGGCAGGGTCCGGGCTGATCTCCAAGATGCTGAAAGGTGGCTCGCGAAGGAGCGCCTGGGCTCGTTTCTGGGTGGTCCCAGGCCGAGGCGGCCACCCGAACGGCATGGAGCCGAGCCGAGGCTGCCATCATGAAGAGTGAGGAGGAGGCCGCCGAGGCCAAGGCAGCCCGAGACGCAGCACTGGACGAGGCGGAGTCTGCCAGGGCACGCTGTGGCGAAGCGGAGGCCCACCTGAAGGTCTTTCAGGATGATCAAACCGCACTCGCGCAACAACTCCGTGAGCAGGGGGAGGTCCTCAAGGCCCGCGAGGCAGAGCTCGCAGATCGCAACTCCGCGCTGTCCTGTCTGGCCGGCCTGGCCAAGGAAAGAGAGCGCCTGGCGAAGCTGAAGGAGGAGGTGGAAGAGGCTCAGGTGTCCCACGCCCGGGGCGTCTCCGAGACGACGACCCAGCTGGATGCCAGGGAGAAGAACATCGCCGTTGTCGAGGAGAAAGCGGCCGCAGAGCGCGACGCCTTCCCTTCCCTCGAACTCGAGCATCACAAGTCGCTGCGCTCCATCTGCAGGGGAGGATTCTGGGAGCCTTTGGTGACCCCCGAAGCCGGCTACGCAGGGCTCTCCTTCAAGCTTGCTGAGGTGCTCGAAGGCGCTTCCACCAGGGTGGACACCATTTTGGAGGACGAGTGTCGCGATCTCCTAGCCACGGCCATGACGCGGGTCTTCAGCCAGCTTTACCTCCGCGAGCCCGGCTTCGACTTCGATGGGGTGCTCATCCAGGTTGCTCCTGCGTCCCGCGGAAGCGGCCGTGAAGGGCCCGGTGGACGCGTTGGTGGAGAAGTTCACCTGCATCGCCACTGCCAAGCCCCCGTCGGTGGAAGCAAGCGTTGGTGACGATGGTGGCAGCGACGTTGACGATGAGGTTGCCCTGGCTGGGACAGTTGGTGACGTCGGCTATGGCGGTGGTGGCCCTTCCTCCTAAATTTTACCCTGCAACATCGCAGTGCCTCGCAGAGGCGTGAGACTTTTAATTCATAAGACATTCAGTGCCTATAATAATTGCTTGAATTTTCCTTGAATTTCGTGATTTCCTCAGGTGCCTTGCTTCCTTCCCCTTTGCTCTTGTGCTATACGTCGGGGGGGGCCAATCCCGCGCATACCTCGACCGCCGTTGGAGCGTCCGGATCGCCAGGACGAGACCAAGGGGCGAGGGGCTACGTGACCAGTGAGGCCCCTGAGTCGCGATGCTCAGGGGTCCCCCTTGACGTGCAAGCAGCACTCAAGAATGAAACACGGCGACGACAGGGTAGATTTGGGGCGCCTTAGTGCACCGCGTCGGCAGGGCCCAATCCCGCGCATACCCCGACCGCTGTTGGGGCGTCCGGATCGCTAGGACGAGACCAAGGGACGAGTGGCTACGTGATCAGTGAGGCCCCTGAGTCGCGATGCTCAGGGGTCCCCCTTGACGTGCAAGCAGCGCCCGTGAGGTGAATTCGTACCTTTTCTCGCCAGCTTTTACCTGGGAGGGACGCGAGAAGACCAGGTGCCAGGACCTGGTGAGGTGGCTCACCCCAGGCCTGTCCTGAGCGTAGCCCCTGGCCAGCCCCCTCGCGCATGCATCCTAGGGGAACGCTGCATGACGGGGCTGTGCGAAGAGCCGGGAGGCCATCCTGAGGTTGGTGCAACCGCTAGGGTGCCCTCAGTAGTTTATCCCCCAGTGCGGAGCATGGGGCTTCCACTGGACGTGGGCATAGCCGCTGAGCGACAGTGTCGTCCGCCAGCGTGGAGCATGGGGCTTCCACTTGGGCGTAGGAAGGGAGCTCTGTGTTAGAGTCTCCGGGCGTGTACAACCCATTAAGTTCGCACTCGTGGCTTGCACGGCTGAACTGGGAGGTGTATCCGGGCACCCGTGCGCCAGTGCGGGGCTCACGAGGCCCTACCTCAAAGGCGGGTTGCGCCGGAATTTTTATAGCGCGAGGCGCACTTGCAGGACCTATGGGGTGTGGGTGACCTGCGACGAATGAATCTCCGGAGGCCATCGGATGAGAAGGCCGAACACCAACGGCCCTAGGAGGTGACGTGTGCGGGGCCAGGCCGCCAGACAGAGCTCGGTCGTTGGGTTTATCGACGCTGCAGGGACTGACCCGAGCACAAACGCCATGCCCAGTCTTCTCATGCGAAAAACACGAGGAAAGACACCCGTCGCGCGGTTGCCGTGACGACGAAGTGCCGAACAACGGTTATTGGAACCGGGCCACGCGCCCTGACTAACCCACACTCGATTAGCTCATGCGAGGACAAGCACCAAGGGCCTCGGTGAGGTGACGTACACGGGGCTGGCCCGCGAGATAGAGCTCAGCCACTTGGATTTACCAACGCTACAGGGACGGACCAGAGCACAGACGCCGTGCGAGCCCTTAATCATGAGGCGATCGAAGGCGGGATTGTAAGGGCGCGGCGACATTCATGGTGACGAAGCACCGGGCATGCAGTTGGAATACTTAGGAAATTTATTAAATGCAGAATCAGTCTAGTGCATGCGCAAAACGGTACAGCTGCAGGGACGGGCCCTAGCAGCTCGAGGATGGTGCAGCCCGAGGGGCGCCCTCAATTGAACAAACCAAAAGTCACCTGGCATCGGCGCTGCTGAAGCGCTGGACTAGTCGTTGAAGCTGGGTCATCACGAGCTTGAGTGTACCGGAGGCTCGGGGGGACCGCGAGGGTCTGGGATCTCTGGGAGATCCTCGCGGCGTCGGGCCCCATGAGACGCGAGGGCGGTCTGCATGAGGCGCTGGTGAGTAGCACCCGCATTCATGAGGCCGAAGGGCATGCGGACGTAGCTGCAGGGGAAGCCCCCGCTTCGTCCGACACGCGATGGCCAGAAGAGCTCCTGCGATGAAGCCTTGTTGAGGTCCGGGAAGTTGACGGAGATTCGTAGCCTGCCGTCGGGGATTGGTACCGTGCCGGGTGGCGCTGCGCGGTGCTTGCCGCGCAGGGCCTGTGCCTCCTGAAGCTCCCTGATCGCGCTGGTGATGAACTCTCTTGTGCCTGGCGCCTCACGCCGTGCTTCTTGCTTGTGGGGGCATACATCGAAGCACGCCTACGAGTGGTGCCCAAGAACCTCCCCCGTCGTGCCGGTCAGGTCGGTAGCTTGCCAGGTGGAAGCCCCCGAGCCTGTCCTGAGGGAGGCGCCGGGCGCGCCTTCCTATGCGAGAGGGAGAGGCGCCCCAGCGGTGGACGCCGAGTCTGTAGCACCAGCGGTGGAGGTCCCAGCCCCCTGGCGGCTTTTGGGGATGAGCTGTTTCTGCTTCTTGCGGGTGTCCTCGGGAGGCAAGACTCCGCCCTCGTCGCCATAGTTTTCGGCCGCCGCGGCCTGGTAGGCGTGCTCGAGGGAGCAGACTGCATCCTTCTCGTCGCAGGCGACCGTGATGACGCTGCTGCACCATGGCATCTTGAGGACGTTGTAGCCATGGTGGACTGCCGCCATGAACTTGGCGAGGGCGGGGTACCCAATGATGGTGTTGTATGGGAGGCCGATGTGAGCAACGTCAAAGTCGATGAGCTCGGTGCGGTAGTTATCGCGCCTTCCGAAGGTGACTGGGAGGCGCACCTGCCCCAGCGGCATGGTAGTGCCGTCAGTCACTCCTGAGAAGGGCTTCATCGGCATGAGCTGGTCGTAGGGCACCTGGAGCGTCTCGAAGGTCTCTACAGAGAGAACATTGAGCCCAGCGCCTCCGTTGATCAGTGTCTTGGTGACGAGGACATTGCTGATGACGGGTGAGCAGAGCAGAGGGAGCGCGCCCGCAGTGGCTGAGCACTTGAGTTGGTTCTTGGAATCGAAGGTGATAACCCACTTTGACCACTTGAGGGGACGCGTGGCCTCGACCTTCGGGGGGGGGGGGGGGGGCGGCGTTCACCTCGCAAGAGAACTGCTTGAAGATACAGTGTGAGGCTGGGGCTTGAGCCCCGCCCAGGATGCAGGCGACTGCACGGGGCTCCTAGAATCCCCCAGCTCCATCGTCCCGCCGGTTGTCTTCGTTCCTCCTTCGTGGCGGCGGCAGTGACGGGAGGCCGGCCCTCTCCCGAGGACGGGCCTCCCGAGGCTCGTCGCACCAGGGTCCGTCACGAGGCTCACCACGCCAGCGGTCATCGCAAGGCTGGTCGCGCCAGTCCTGTCGTGAGTCGCGATTGTCCCGACGGCCTCTGCTGCGGCCTCCTCCACGGCCGTAGCCACGGCCACCGCTCTCGAAGCGGCGAACGAGGCGCTCGTCATGGAGCTCCCTGAGCTCTTGGCAGTCACTGGTGCTGTGGGTGTTGGTGTAGTGGAAGATGCAAAACGGGCGGTTGCTCTTGAGGGGTTCTTCCTGGTCTCAACCGCGCTTTGCCTCGGGCTCGGCGTCCAGAACAGCGGGATTCTTGCGTTTCACCTCCTTGGACTTGGCCTTCTTGTCTTCATGGTCTGCCTCCCGAAGCTCGCGGAGGGAAAGTCGGCCCGCCTCGGCCTTCACGCACTTGTTCGCCAAGTTGAACATCTCCAGAGCAGAGCACAGGTCGTCATGGATGGCGAGCCCCTCTCTCATCCTGAAGTCCCTAACGACATCGGTGAACGCCGAGATGATGGCTGCATCCGATGTCTTCGTAATCTTGAGGCGGACGCTCATGAAGCATTGTATGTACTAGTGCAGGGTCTCTCCTTCCTGCTGCTTCACGCACCGCAGGTCCCGGGTGCCCTGGAAGTTGGCGGTGAAACGCTCTCGAAGTTCGTCCCAAGAGGAGATCGATCTCTTCGGGAGGTTGAGGAGCCAGGAACGTTCACCATACTTTAGAGCCATGAGGAACCAATTCGCCATGACCTTGTTGTCACCGCCGTCCGCCTCGATGCTCATCGAATAGAGCTGAAGGAACTCTACGGGGTCGGCGGTGCCGTCGTAGCGCGGTGGGAGGTCCGGTTTGAACTTGCTAGGCCAGACGATGCGGCACAGCTCCGAGGTGAAGGCATGGTAGGCCGCCTCGCTCTCAGGCACAGCGTGGACAGGAGGAGCCTGGTCTTGACGCTCGTCCGCCATGACCTCCAGCAGCACATGATCTTGATGCTGGCGCTGCTGCGGGCGGAGCGCACGCGCGTCACCTTCCGGCCACGGCACCACCTAGCAGCTCACCTCGTCTCGAGTGCGCGCTGGTCCCGCGCGTGGCTGGTCGCGGGGGCGCGCTTCGTGCCTGGGCTTGAGGTCGGTGCTTTGTAGGGACGGAGGAGGAGGAGGCACGCCGTGGGCCATGTAGCCCGCCTGGAAGGGCTGGGGACGAAGCGAGTGGGCGGGCGCCTGGGCTTCGCCGACGGCGGTGACGAGCTCGGCGAAGCCAATCTTCGTAGCGGTCGTTGGTGGGGCGGTAGCACAGCAGCTCGTGCGCCATGAGTAGCGCAGTCGGTGCGTTTGCCGGTCCACGTCGGGAATGGGAGGACGATGTCGTGACCGGAACGGGGGAGGGTGTGGTGGTGTACCCGTCGCGCTGCACCGAGGGTGGGAGCGACGAGTCGTGCTGCTCTTGAGCAGCCGGGCCGGTGGCAATGTTGGTTGCTGGAGAGATGGAATGGCGCGGGGTGCCGCGACCCTCGGGCGCCGTCTGGGCAACGCGAGCGGCCCAGCGCTCAGCGCGAACTCGGCGGGCATCAACCATCAGAATGACGGAGTTGAGACGGGGTGAAAACCGGAGGAAGATTTTGACACGCCCCTACCTGGCGTGCCAAATGTCGGAATCGGGGCTCCGCAAAACCCAACAAGGTTCGAACACTGGGGCATGTGCGAAGATCTCAACCGGCTCGACGTCTCAAACTTGTCACCCTACGGCCTAGCTGCACCGAATAAGTGTGAGCGGGGGAGGATATGGACTCGGAGATTGACCCAGGTTCGGGCCACCTTGCGGTGTAAAACCCTACTCCTGCTTTGTGGTGAATTGGCCTCTCGAGGAGTCTTTGGATGAACTAGTACAATGGTTGGGTGGCATCATGAGGGCTCTTGGTGGTGATGAACTCAACGCGATCCGACCACTCCCTACGAAGGGGAGCTTATCCCTATTTATAGGGGCCACGGTCCTCTTCCCCCGTCGAACATGCGGGAAGGGATCCCACAACGGCCAAATTCGAAAAGGGACAAGAGGTACATCCTATCCTGACTAAAGGTGGTCTTCGCCTGCAAAGCTTCTGGGTGTGACGCGGTGGTGGGCTCGGTCATGACATCTGCCCTGCCGAGCTCGTGGTCTTGGTCCTCTTGCATAGGGAAGGAAACCTTTGGGGGGTTCCTTGGGAACCCGCGTACGTCCTTGTCTCCTTTGCACCAAAGAGGAAACTGTCCTCCCTCTGCGCCCGGTGGCGCCCGACTGGCTTGGCCGTCTTAACCCATGTCACCCCGGCCTCACGAGGCCGGGTACTTGCATAGGAATCTCTGCTCCTCGGGAGGCGGCCTGAAGGGGTGCCACTCCTCCGGAGGACTTGGAGTTGTCCTCCTCGCGAGGAGGGGACTCTCGCTAGGGCCTTGACTTGGGGGGCTCGTTGCAGGGCCATATCGGGCCTTCGTGATGGGCCACGCGCTGGGCCGCAGGCACGCAGGTCTGGGTACCACTGATCCCAGAACGCCGACAGGCTTTGTTAATATAGTCGGATCATAAGATGTCATTCCCTTGCTATCATGTTGTGATGAATTGAATCTTTCCCTTTGAGATATCATTATGTTGGATCGAATATTTTTGTTTGAGAACACGTGATGTACATCTTGCGTGGGATACCCGTAGTGACATTGGGGTATTCTATTGATTCACTTGATATATGTTAATGCATCAACTTGCGGATTCCGGTGACCTTGGTGATCTATGCATAGGGGTTGATTGCAGGTTTTCATACCACGTTCTTCGATAGAAATATTGGGGTGCTCCTTGAAGTTCTTTGTGTTGGATTGAATATGATAGACCTGAAATTATTTGATGCATGTTGCATAATTTAACCACGGATACTTGAGGTGACATTGGAGTATCTAGGTGACCTTAGGGTTGATTGATATGTATCATTGGTGTTGTTCTAGTACGAACTCTAGGGCTGTTTGTGACACTTATAGGAATAGCCCAAAAGATTGATATGGAAGAATAACTTTGAGGTCGTTCTACAACCTACACCAATTTCATATTACTGTTCTCCGCTAGATAGGAACTTCGAAGTGATTCTTTGTTGCACGTTGAGGGATGATCATATGATTCAACTATGTTAGCATTGTTGGGAGATTGCACTGTTGAAAGTACGAACCCTAGGCCTTATTTCCAAGCATTAATATACCATTTTGCTCGTTGTTTACTATTTGCTACCTTGCTTTTTTTTATATTTTTAGATTACAAAAACCTATATCTACCTTCCATATTGCACTTGTATCACCATCTCTTCGCAGAACTAGTGCACCTATACAATTTGCCATTGTATTTGTTGTGTTGGGGTCACAAGAGATTTCTTGTATTTGATTGCAGGGTTGTTTGAGAGAGACCATGTTCATCCTACTCCTCCCACAGATTGATAAACCTTAGGTCATCCACTTGAGGTAACATTGCTACTGTCCTACAAAACTCTACGCTTGGAGACCCAACACGAGTCTACAAGAATAAAGTTGTGTAGTAGACATCATGAACCCATGCCATCTGCCTTAACACTACAGGCATTCTGACTGGGAAGCGTCCTAGCTCGCATGCTCGTCACCGAGGTATGCTTCATCATATCCTGTTCTTTCATTCTTGGCCAATAAAATAACCAGTGGCAAGCCAATGAGTACTTTGAATGTACTCGCAAGCAACCCATGGTTGGAGCAAGATAAACAATCAAGGGTATAACACTGAGTAGGTAGTTTTGCGGAAAGCTAGTTTTAAATGCAATAACATGTCCTACCATTTGTAAGGCATGCATCAACAGGTTGCAGATATCCATATGAACAAGTTATAGATATAAATATAAGCAGGGTTTGAACATCACATGTTCAGTCATTTCATCAAGTCTTCCGACTTAGCTCAATTATCTGTTTGTCACACACACACACCACCAAGTTTTGTGAAAACATCTCGACATAGTTTAAGCAGCACCACCCAACTGTCCTTGACCATGGACACGGCTATTCGAATAGTTTTACACTCTGTAGAGATTGCACACTTTACCCACAAGACTCATGGAACTTCCGTGTCAAGCCATGACTCGCGGTATTATTCATACCCGAGGTAAGCACCCGAACAATGCCTTTCCCTTGATGACACTAACCAAAGAGTCCACTCGTTGGCCCACATGTTCATGATACCTTGCTCAACATAGTACCATCCATGAAGGGACACAACCATGTGCCCGGTGTCTGTGAAAACAACCCATGGTCGTTGTCGTGGTTTTATCACGGCAGATGTCCTAGTGAGAGGACTTAGGGTTGAAGCCATCGCTACGGTGATTAACTCGAAGGGGTTGATCGGGACGAAAGACACAGGTTTACCCAGGTTCGGCCCCTCACGAAAGAGGTAAAAGCCTATATCCTGCTTTGTGTTTGTATTGATTGGATATCGATTACAAGGGAGCGGATTCGCTTGGCCTAGCTCTCGATCAATTGTTTCGTACCCTAAGCCGCCGCAGGGACTCGCCTTTTATATACACAGGTCAAGGCCCTGGGCTTTACAAGAGTCCAGGCTTGGTTACACCTCGTAACCGACCTTACCTCTAAGTGGCCTTGCCTTCTCTGGCAAGCCATCTCCGGGCGGCTTACGCCTCCGCGTCACACGCCATCATACGGCTCTGGGCCTCTGTTCGGCCCGCCTGTTAAGTCAGGCTTGTCTTGGTCTTCAGGCCTGTTTACGGCCTTATTGCTAAGTCGCCAACTTCATAACACGGCCCCATCTGGGTGGGTCATACCGTGGGGTTATATGCCCAACATTAGGCCCTATATTGATTTGAACTTGTTCATGTCAATCTTCAAGTCTTCTGGTTGGCGAGTCTTGTGTTCCTCGTAATCACTTAACCTAAAATAAATCTTTATTCTCGCGTTGGACTGTTGCTGTTCCACCTTTTCCTTATAAATAGGCGCGGGGGGGGGCATTCCTTTCACTCTCCCCCACCACCGTTCCCTCTTCTTCTTCTTCCTTCGAATGCCCCGCGCGACTGAAGCTCCGCCGCCCAGCCGGACCGCACCGTCTACCTCACCGAGGCCGATGCATCAACCTGTTGTGACCACAACTTGCCGGCACGCGTCCGCGATCTTTGCATCATCTCCCGTGCTATTCCTCATCTCTTCCAGATCTACCTTAGGTTGCCGGAGTTCTTCAAAGTTCATCGCTGTTTCATCGGAGTTCATACCTTTTCCCAAGAAAGTAATCATCTTTTGCCTTAGAAACGCTAGCAAACTCACACGGTGCCTCGTTTAGCCTCCGTTTTGTACTCTGAGTAGATTACTTCTTCCCCAAAATACGCGCATTGCTTGCTAGTTCTTTCATTGCTGTTTTTAGGGTTAGCAATTATTTCCCCTTTTACCTGCATCCGTAGATCTATAATTGTAGCTGTGATTTGTGAAACTTGTGTGCCCACCCTTAGCAATATTTTTGGCAGTCACTGTCTTACTGACGCGCCACCATACTGCCGGCTCACCCTGGAAAATATAATCCGCCTCGTACCTATAGTTGATGGCGGCTCATAATTTAACAATGACCCGCCAAATAGCATCGCCATCTTAGAATCATAGTTGTTTTGTCATGTAGCACTCCTAACCCGCCGTAATTCTATGCCTTTCCACAGTTTGTAACCCGGTCTGCCATGGCTAAGGCCCCCGCTACTTGCGATTGGGTAGCCTCTAGGGTTACCGAGCTTATGCTCAATGAATATGTAGCTATGCAGGTTTTGCAGGCTGAGGAAGTCATCCATTGGCAGGTTCCTAACAACGAAGCTGCTCCCAAGCCCAACGAGGGGGAAGTTGTCATCTTACAGATCATCTTCTCCGTGGCTTCTCACCGCCCGGGTAAAAAATTTCCGGGATGCCTTGCATTGTTACAAACTCCATCATCAAGACATTGACCCCAATTCTATCACCAACCTGTGCCAATTCCATGTTTTTTGTGAATCATATCTGCAAGAAGAGCCCTCCGTTGACCTTTTTAGAGATTTCTTCTACATCAACAGCCAGACCGAGATCGCAGACGGACCAAGCCTTGAGCTCGAAAGCGTTTCTATCCAGAGGTGGAGGGATGTATCCTTTCCCTCAGCGGCTCTGCCCAGCCATCCCAAGGATTGGAACCGCACTTGGTTCTACTACAGAGACACTGCCCCGGCTGAAGAGAAACCATTACCGGGTTGCTGCCCCTATCGGCTCTGCACCACCATCGAGCTTCCAGACCGACTATCCGCCACAGATCGCTCCCAATATGCTCCAACATTTTCAAAGATCAGGGCTTTATTAGCCAATGGGTTAACCGGCGTTGTTTTGACCCGCTTCTGGGTTTCCTGGAGAATCTTCCCGCTGAACAGGCACGGCGGCTTAATGTGTGAATACGCTGGCAATGTGGATGACCCTCAGTGCTTCAATAAGACGCCTCTGACAGACAAAGACCTCAACTTAATTGCCAAATCACTCCTGGGAGAACCTCAGGAGGTTTACAATAAGATGGGGTTAAACACCTTCTACGCTCTTAACCCAGCTCCCATAGTAAGACCTTTTACTTTAACTTTCACCCTTTCCTTTTAGATTTGGCACTTGACACCTCTTTTAACTTTTCTGCAAATGTATGTATGTATGTAGGCCGACTCTCCCTTCTGGAAGAGGAGAATAACTGTAGCCTCCACTTCGAAGAAGAAAACTAAAGAAACCAAGACCCGGGATCCGGCTCATCGAAAGAAGCAGATAGCTCAAGAGCTCCTCGAACTGGATGACTCGGAGGTAGAACTTGACTCCCTTGGCATTTTCTCATGCAACTTATTGATGCTAACTCCTCTAAGGGTGAAGCGGAGACAAGCCAAGCCGGCGCAGCAGAGGTAACTACCATATCCTCCGACTCGGAACCTTTGCCAAGAGAGAAAATACGGCGGGTCATTCAGAAAGTAAAGTTTTCACACCCCCTTGCTCACTTGGATCCCAACTTTTTTTTGAAGAAACAACAACATGAATCCAGGCATCAGACCCAGAGCGGCAGCTCTAAAGATCTAGTAGCTGGCTTATCCAACACACCAGCTCCTCGGAAATGCCGCAATGAGGTATTTCGTAACCTTGTTTTCATCTCTTCTACATGGTATCCTCACGTAGCAAAATGCTTATATTGCCCAACTTCAATTTTTCAGGAAACACCTCCTTCTTCTGGCGACTCAACCGCTTCAAAACTGCCACCTCTTGTTATCAACCCAAGGTAACCTTCTTCTTTGTATCCAGTGTTGCTTACTAATCCTTTATCCTTCCATACAACTTATCATGAAATCTTTTGTTCACAGGGCACAAGCCAAGAAGAGGAAAATAAGCGGTTCATCTGCCAACCCTGATGCCCCCGAGCCGGAGAATCCGAAACTTGACACTCTTGAAACTTATGTTGAGCCCTCTGAAGCTCATCAAGGTGCCCATGATGAAACACTCCAGCCTACTGAGCCGGCAGATGTTGAAGTTGTGACCACTGGAACTAACCCGGAAGCCGATCCTAAACCGCCCAGTCCTCAGAAAATACCTGAAGATATTGCTTCTGATGAAGAGGGAGTTATCATTACCGGGACGGGTTATGCAACTCCAACCCCTTCCAATGTGCTGACCAAGCATATTAGCAAGGATGAGGCGCCTTCGCCTGGGAAGGAGAAGGTTAAAATTGATCTTCCCAATCTTGAAAAACTCACTGTTGAAGAACTGCATTCTGGATACTTGAACCGCCTCTCCACAAGCCGGGACATGGAAGCCAACTTGGTTGGTATGATGAGGAAAAAATATGAGGTATACTCAACATATCTCGCATTCCATATATCCTTACATAGCCCCCAAGAGCCGGCTTATTTTCTTGAAGATAAGTCGGGTTTTCGACAACATGTCAACTTTAATACATCAGCGTGTAGCCTCCAAGGGCCGGGTCATTATGCAAATAATGAACGGGCACTTATTTTGCTGATATGAAAAAATTTCAGCTGCAGCCCCGAAGGGCCGACTTATCTGTCGAGATAGTCGGGTCTTTTAATTTTGTAAAGAAAAACTAGTCACCTGTTCTGCAAATTGTGGAGCTTGTAGCCCCCAAGGGCCAGCTTATCTTCTTGAAGATGATCCGGGTCTGCTTGTATTATATGCTTCAAAAAACTGACATACATTAGCCCCCAAGTGTCAAGTATATTGCTGGCAACCTGCTTGAAACTTGTAACAAATTTCTTCACCCACCCCAAGTGTCATTATGCACCGTGCTAACGGTTTGGGATTGGCAAACTTCCAATTGACAATTTTATTGTGCAGGAAACTTTAAATGTGGCCGAGTCAAGCCTGACCGACTTGAGGAAAAACCTGGCTTTGCAACAAGATGCTCGAGCTGAAGCTGATGCAAAATTGCGGATCTCCTCAGAAGAGCTGGAAGAGACCAAGGAGGATTTTGAAGCCTACAAAAAATCCGTTGAAGCTGAACAAGCCGCCTTGATCAAATGTGCGGAAGACGCCAAGGGTCAACTGAAACCCATTACTGAAGAACTAACCAGCCTTAAAAGGCATGTAGCTCGAATGACCGAAGCTGTCTTTGGTAAGTATTATTGACTAACTTATGAAAATTCTGTCCAAACAGTCGTATAATAAGACTCTCCCGGCAACTTACGCACTTGAACTATTTACAGGCCGTCGGACTCGCAATCTTCCAGACGATAGCTTATTGAAGCTGAAAGCTCTATATTCGTTCACTGAACAGTTGTACGCTAGAAGTCTTTTCACCATCAGGGCTGTTATGGGTGAAAAAGATATGCCAAAGTTCATAAAAGATGTGTTGAGCCGCCTCTCAATGATTCCCAAGCAGATTGAAGAGTTGAAAAGATCAGACACTCGTAAAGGCGCAATAGCTTTGTTGAGCCGGGCTTTCGCTTATGCACCAGAGCTTAGCCCGGAAGAGATGGTCGGAGGGTTTCCACAGCTGAAAGACGACGGGTCAGAATTCACACGAGAAGACTATGCTAGTTGTGTCAAGGCGTCTCGATCAGTGGCTAGCCGACTAGCCGCAGAGGCGGATCTGAAGGCCTATCAGGCGGCTTACGACGACAACAATGTGCGAGTTCGGTCGCCCACTTTTGAGCCGGTGTATCTGACTCCTCAACGTCGTAAGCATATCTTTGCCCCTGATGTTGACCCGTCTCCCATCTTGCATGACAAAGCTGAATTCCAGTCCTTAACCAATTGCAACTGGGATGTGGACAACCTTCAGATCCAGGAGATAGAATTCCCAGCGCAGGATGACTCGACAGCACTTTAGGTGAGAAGTTGGCCCCGGGTTACCCGGATGAAGTTAACCCGGATAAGCTAACTGCCAGGTTATGACTTTGTGAAAAACTTTGGTCCAAGATTTTGGGCTCCATGCAGCCTTGTAATAGCCTTAGCTAAAAACTGATTGCCGGTGTCGTGCCTTCGTGCACGTTTTAAGCTTTACCAATGTATATCCTGGCTGCTTAACTGCTGCAAACTTTATCCATCATATGTATGCTTAATGTGACTATATTTCTTGATGCTTCATGAGAATAGAATCAGTGTCAATTCACTAACTCATGTGCTGGCGACTTATGGCCACACACCTGGGCGAGTTAATAACTTAGTACCCCAAAATTTTGAAAAGACAAAAACCCGCTGGCAGGTTATGACAGCTGCAAGTTTGATCAATGAGTGATACTAAGCCGGCTCAATTGTCATCCGAAGGCTTAGAACTTCCTCAAGAAAAAATCCCTGCCAGACAACAAACAGAATATATGTACATATATATCTTCATTTTTTGTTGTAAGGCGGCTTTGAAGGCACAACCCAAAAGAGATCAACTCTTATTTATATTTTTGAGAAAACTCAAAGTTTTTGCTTCAAAGAAGCTAGGCAGGAACGCCTACAATCCTATAAGCCGACTCTCACGTGAAATAAATCCGTCGTTTTAACCTTAACAAGTTTAGGGTCTTAAAAAAGATTGACTGTTAAGAGTACGAACGGGCCACATAGCGGAGAGACTACATCGGACAGGTGATTTTATCCTAGCTGTCTATAAGCCGGCTCTCTCGTGACATATGCCGCCGTTTTAACTTTGACTAGTTCAGGGTCTTAAAAACGATTGACTGTCAAGCGTACGGCGGGTCTCCTGGCGGAGTAGCAAGTTGCAAACAGGCAGGTTTAACTCAAATACAACTATTAAGCCGGTCAAGAGGGTATGAAAGCTAAACTCCGTGAGTTGGAAGCCCCCAAGTGACCTTATGAATAATCAACTCTTTGCACAAAAAATTGCTGCATGAAAACGGCAGAGGCCCCGAACTACGGGGATGCCGGCTTTATTATATTGAAAAAGGTATATACAATGACAGAGATATGTACATTGATGAGAGCCAATGACTCAGGTATAGTAAGGCCGAAGATCAGCAATATTCCACAGCCTGCTGGTCTCCTCTCCGGAAGTGCGTGACTTGTCACTCTCCCGCATATCAATGAGGTAATATGACCCATTGTTGAGATTCTTGCTAACCACAAAAGGTCCCTCCCAAGGGGGTGATGACTTATGCATATCTGTGTGATCTTGAATCAAACGGAGCACTAAGTCGCCTTCTTGGAACGTCCGGGTTTTAACTCTACAGCTATGATAGCGACGCAGATCTTGTTGATAAATCGCCGATCGTGCGGCTGCAAGATCCCGCTCTTCATCCAAGGCATCCAGTGCGTCCTGAAGCGTCGTCTCATTATTAGTTTCAACGTAAGCCGCCACCCTAGGCGAGTCATGACGGATATCATGAGGGAGAACAACTTCTGTGCCATAAACCATGAAGAAAGGCGTGTACCCTATTGATCTGTTGGGGGTGGTTCTGATGCTCCAAAGAACTGAAGGTAACTCCTCAACCTAACAGCCCGGCGTTCATTCCAAAGGAACCATGAGCCGGGGTTTGATACCTCTCAAAATTTCCTGGTTAGCACGTTCTGCTTGACCATTAGACTGCGGATGAGCCACCGACGAGACCTCAAGGTGGATGTGCTCACTTTGACAAAACTCTTTCATAGCCCCTTGGATAGATTGCTACCATTGTCAGTAATGATACTGTGGGGGTAACCAAAATGAAAAATCAGCTTCTTGACGAACTGAACTGCCGTTGCTGCATCGCACTTGCTGACCGGCTCCGCCTCAATCCACTTGGTAAACTTGTCAACCGCCACCAAAAGGTGGGTCTTCTTATCTTTAGACCTCTTGAACGGTCCAACCATATCAAGCCCCCAGACCGCAAACGGCCAGTTGATCGGAATCATCCGCAACTCTTGAGCTGGCACATGGGCTCGTCGTCCAAACTTCTGACAACCATCACATTTGCTAACCAAGTCCTCGGCATCTGCATGAGCCGTTAGCCAGTAAAAACCATGCTGAAAAGCTTTGGCCACCAAAGATTTTGACCCGGCGTGATGACCGCAATCGCCTGCATGTATCTCTTGCAAGATTTCATGGCCCTCCTCAGGAGAAAAAGAGCGTTGAAAAACACCAGTCACGCTGCACCTGTGCAACTCACCATTGACAATAGTCATGGACTTAGACCGCCTCATGATTTGCCGCACCAAGGTTTCATTTTTAGGTAACACACAACGGGTCAAATATGTCAGATAAGGCACCGTCCAATCAGGAATAGCGCGAAGAGCAGCCACCAACTGGCTATCCGGGTCTGGTATAGTGAGATCCTCCTCAGAAGGTAAGTTGACCGACGGGTGATGCAACACATCAATAAACAAATTAGGTGGCACCGGCTTACGCTGAGACCCCAGCCGGGACAATGCATCAGCCGCCTTGTTCTTCTGACGATCAATGTGATCCACCTAATAGCCCTTAAAGTGTCCTGCAATGATATCAACTGCCCGACGATAAGCCACCATACGAGGGTCTTTAGAATCCCACGTGCTTGAAACTTGTTGAGCCACCAAGTCTGAGTCGCCCAGACATCTGACCCGGCTCAAATTCATCTCCTTGGCCATACGAAGCCCATGAAGCAAGGCTTCATATTCAGCTGCATTGTTGGTACAAGGAAACATTAATCTTAAAACATAACAAAATTTATGGCCTCGTGGGGAAGTTAAAACAACTCCGGCTCCGGAACCTTCCAGCTCTCTGGATCCATCAAAGTGAATTGTCCAATACGTATAGTCTAGCTTCTCCTCAGGTGCCTGACACTCTGTCCAGTCGTTAATAAAATCCACCAGGGCTTGAGACTTGACAGCTGTTCTAGGCAAATACTTTAAATTAAGAGGTCCGATCTCAATTGCCCACTTAGCAATCCTGCTAGTGGCCTCTCTATTTTGAATGATATCTCCCAAAGGAGCAGAGCTAACCACTGTGATTGGATGCCCAAGGAAATAATGCTTGAGCTTGCGATTTGCCACGAACACTCCAAACACCAGCTTTTCCCAATGCGGGTATCTTTGCTTCGACTCTGTCAAGACCTCACTGACGTAATAAACCGGCCGCTGGACTGGGTACTCTTTGCCAGCCTCCTTACACTCCACAACAACCGCCGCGCTGACAGCCTTGTTATTAGCCGCCACGTATAGGAGCAATGGCTCTTTTTCCACGGGAGCGACCAAGACAGGCGGCTCAACTAACTGTTTTTTGAGTGCCTCAAACGCATCATGGGCAGCATCACTCCAGACAAAATCATCCGTCTTCTTCATCATCTGATATAAAGGGATGGCCTTCTCTCCCAGGCGGCTTATGAATCGGCTTAAAGCGGCAATACGACCCGCCAAGCGCTGAACATCATTAATACACGACGGCTTAGATAATGAGGTGATGGCCTTTATTTTATTCGGGTTAGCTTCAGTGCCCCGCTCCGAGACCAAAAATCCCACGAACTTGCCTGCAGGCACACCAAAAACACACTTAGCCGGATTAAGCATCATCTTGTAGACCGGCAAGTTATCAAAAGTTTCCTTCAAGTCATCAAGCAGAGTCTCCTTCTTCCTTGACTTGACCACAATATCGTCCACATAAGCATGAACGTTGCGTCTGATCTGACCATGAAGACAATTCTGTACACAGCGCTGGTAAGTCGCCTGAGCACTTTTGAGTCCAAAAGGCATGGACACATAGTAGAAAGCTCCACAAGGTTTGATGAAAGATGTCTTCTCTTGATCTTTAACTGCCCTCTTGATCAGATGATAAACCGAATAAGCATCCAGGAAGCATAAACTCTCACAACCCGTCGTAGCATCATTGTTCTGGTCAATACGGGGGAGAGCAAATGGATCAACCGAACAATCTTTGTTAAGGTATGTGTAGTCCACACACATGCGCCACGTGCCGTTCTTTTTAAGTACGAGCACGGGGTTAGCCAACCACTCCGGGTGAAAAACCTCCACGATAAACCAAGCCGCTAAGAGCCGGGCTACCGCTTCTCCAATAGCTTTACGTTGCTCCTCATTGAAACGACGGAGGAACTGTTTAACTGGCTTAAATTTAGGATCCACATTAAGATGGTGCTCAGCGAATTCTCTCGGTACTCCCGGCATGTCAGAAGGTTTCCATGCGAAGATGTCCCGATTCTCACGGATGAATTCGATGAGCGCGCTTTCCTATTTGGGGTCCACATTAACCCCTATAGTGAACTGCTGCGATGAGTCACCAGGGACAAAGTCCACCAACTTGGTATCCTCTGCCACAAATGTCAAGGGCGGGTCAGACTCGGTGCTGGGCTTTTTCAATGGGGACATATCCGCCGGGTCAACATTATCTTTATAAAACTTCAGCTCCGCCTCGGCACATCTTGACTACGCATACGCAGCATGACCTTCCTCACACTCAAGAGCAATTTTCCGATCACCATGCACCATAATCGTCCCCTTCAGACCTGTCATCTTGAGCTGCAAGTAAGCATAACAGGGCCGAGCCATGAATTTAGCGTAAATCAGACGCCCAAACAAAGCATGATATGGGCTCTTGATCTTGACCAATTCAAACCACAAGGTCTCTACCCTGTAATTATACTCATCACCAAAAGCCACTTCCAGAGCAATTATTCCTACTGGATAAGCCGACTTGCCAGGAACTACGCCATGAAATACTGTGGACGACGGCTTGAGATCCTTGTCAGTCAGATTCATCCGACGAAAAGTGTCGTAGTAGAGGATGTTGATGCTACTGCCACCATCCATCAGCACCTTGGTGAACTTGTAACCTCCTACCTGAGGGGCTACCACAAGGGCCAAGTGCCCCGGGTTATCAACTCGTGGCGGGTGATCCTCCCCGTTCCATGATATCGTGTGCTTAGACCACTTCAAATACTGTGGAATAGCTGGTGTTGCTGCATGAACCGGCCTCTTGCGCACCTTCTGATTACGTTTGTCTAGACTCGTGCTGAAGACGTGATACTTTCCTCCGTTAAGCTGCTTCGGGTTACTCTGATACCCTGACTGGTTGTTTTGCTACTGACTACTATTACCGGACTGCTGATTGTGGCCACCAGGGTTGCCTTGACCCTGATAACCTGAGCCTGAGCTGCCCGCTCCGAAACCTGACCCATGAGAGCCAGATTCTGACCCGTCAGGTGGTCCATTGCCGTTACCATGAGGCTGGTTAAGGCTGTAATTCCGGAACTCCCGCATGGTATAACTATCCTTCCAAGCGTGGGTGGACGGCTTGTTGGGAAGACTGTGCTTTGGGCAGGGGTCATTTAGCATTTCTTCCATGTTGAAAGGCTTGCCTTTGGCAAAAGGTGGTTTACCGTTTCCCTTGGCGAAGTTGTTCCCGATGTTGTTGTTGGCCACCAGGTCTGACCCGCCGTCTGGGTGCTTCCGTTTACCACCATTGCCTGGGTTGTTATTTCCTATCACATTCTGTTGCTGACACTTACCGTTGTCATTCTTCTTACCCTTAGCATGTTTCTCATCATCAGAACCAGGATCTTTCGTGCTATCAGAATCTGCATATTTAGTGAGAGCCGCCATGAGCTCGCCCATGTCCTGGCAAGAATGCTTGAGCCTTCCAAGCTTCTGCTTAAGGGGCAAAAAATGACAATTCTTCTCCAGAATCAAAACTGCCTGAGCCGCCCTGATATTATCGGACGAGTGGATAATGGTTGAAACCCGCCGGACCCAATGGAGGGCCGACTCATCCTCGCGCTGCACACAATGATCTAAATCAACAATCGTCATGGGTTGTTTGCACGTTCCTTGAAAATTCTTGATGAATCGTGCTTTCAACTCGGCCCAGGAGTTAATGGTATTGGGGGGCAGACCCTTTAACCATGTGCGAGCCGGTCCTTCCAACATCATGATAAAATACTTTGCACAGACTGCATCACTGACGTCCAACATCCCCATGGCTAACTCATAACTTTCGATCCACGCTTCTGGGGGTAGATCATCTGTGTAATTAGGCACCTTGCGCGGACCCTTAAAATCCTTGGGCAGGCGCTTGTTCCGCAGAGCCGGTATTAAACACGATACTCCAACAGCCCTCGAAGTGACTCCGGCTTCCACCGAAATTGACGAGGTTATCAGGGGCGGCTCCTGGTGAACCGCCGCGGCCGCCCCCTCACGCTGAGCTCTCACATTATCCACAATAGCCTAAGCATTGATGACAGGTGGGGTATCATAGGGCGGGTTCCGACGTCGCTCACTGCTGGAGACCGCCGGTGACTCCATGTGCCGGCTATAACTGCGGCTTGGAAGGGGGGTTGAGTGCAATAACTCAATGGCATTCCGTGCTTCTTTGGCGAGAGGGAGTGCATTGAACCTGGCAGCTGCTGCTATCATGTTCTCCATCGGGTTGGAATAATGACAAGGTGGTGTCAGAAAGCGCTGCGGCGGGGTCTTATTCCTGCGGGGCGGCTCTAGCTGCCGATGCTGAGTCGCCGCACTATTCCTAGGCACTTCCGCCGTCCGGGCCATGGTCAACGGTGCGTTCGGTGCTGCTCCCGGGGTGTTGAAGTGGTTTCTGGGATAATAGTGCTCAGGCAGGCGGGTCTCATGCCTCATCCGAAAAACTGCTTCTGAGGCTTGTTGATCCAGATTGAGGCGAAAAGCTTAAGCCTTCAGATGCTCCGACTTAGCATCCATCTGAACCTGCATTATGTTGATATCCTCCTGGGCCCTGGTCATCTGGTCTTTCAGCCTTGCAATCTCTATGTTGCAGCCTACTTGATTCTCAGTTGTGACCTCGGTTCCCATCAGAGT
The DNA here is from genome assembly GCA_039707655.1 of Elymus sibiricus. Lineage (NCBI taxonomy): Eukaryota > Viridiplantae > Streptophyta > Magnoliopsida > Poales > Poaceae > Elymus > Elymus sibiricus. The sequence goes on along the minus strand of CM077665.1, from coordinate 224,799,813 downwards.
CGTAAGCTCATTCATCAAGTCTAGCAAAACTTGAGCCGGCGGCCTGGCTGACCCGGATCCTGTCGCACCGGCAGCTGCCGCCGCTCCAGCCGTCGTGCTATTGACAGCCGGCGCCATGCCTGCCATGAAGATGGCGGCTTGGCTCGTCGGCTCGTAGGGCTCCAGAATACTGTCACCATCGGAATATGTCGGGACCCCGATCCTAAGCCATATGAATCCAGCGTGTAACATGTCACACCACTTTGCGGCCTCACGCACGGTAACCCACGGCTACCACCTTACCTTTGCCGGGACCGTTTGCGCCTTTTGGCTCACAGATATGAACATGTCGCTAGCATTCACACGTCAAAGAACCCGGGTCGACATGACTAGTCATAGACCCAAGTGGCACAACCGTACAGGGACAGGCATATGTAACCCAACAAAGCAGGTGTCGGTCATCAACGTGTGTAGACGAGTCGTAGCAAGCTACATGGACTCTATTACACCACGTGACATTTCCCCGTAGGGATAGACACAGTAGCAAAGAAGGATCCATGCCGGTCAATCAATGTGTCCAGAGCAGTAGCAAGCTACCAAGGCTCATGGAAGCACAAAGAGGCATTTCCCTGTAAAGAAGGCTACTAAAGGCACACAACTAGGTGTCGAATCCCACACATACCAATGAATTTCAATCATACATGCACTATGCACGATATGCGTAGAGACAACATGGCATCACAACAAAACTCTACAACATAACATTTATTTAGGAGGCTCCGAAGAGCCAACATAGTATAATGTTACAAGCAGGAGGGGTCACATGACCCAACATTCAGAGCATACAAACAACAAGCGGAAGTTACATGTCTGGGTACAAACATCTAATAAAAGCAGCTGGAAGAGCCTGAAAAGCTACAACCAAAGGAGCCAGACCTCTGTCTGGGATTCCCAAGCTAATCCGGTCAACATCGAACTTCATGTCGTAAGAATCACTAATGACACCGAAGTCTCATCTGCAAAAACATAAATAAGCAAACGTGAGTACAAAGGTACCCAGGAAGACTTACATCAGAACTATCTGCATATGCATCATTGTCAACAAGGGGGGGGGTGTGGAGTTTATTGCAGCAAGCCAGCTTTGACTCTTGGCTAACCTGTACTACGACTATGAGTACTTTCTTTGAGGTGGCGTATCACACACGAGTCCACATATTCACCACATCAATACACCACTATGGATCCTCTCTCGTCTTTCTACGAGAAGCCATCCATAGCACTCAAACTTATCTTGCATATTTTAGAGTATCCATGTCAAGGTTATCTATGAACAATGCAAGTCTCCAAGTAGTCCATATCCGAGGACGTGGCTATTCGAACAGATTCCTAACCCTAACTTAGAGGAACCGACGTCCTCGTGCCATCAGCAATGTTCCCTCCTGGAACACGTATCTGCGTCTAGTCTGGCACATGTGCCATGCCGTGTGTCACGACGGGCCACACGCGCCATGTGCCAAGACGAGCCACACGCGCCATGTGCCACGACGAGCCACACGCGCCATGCGCCACATGCCCGCGCACCTGACCCACACATGTCCATGTAACAGCGAGGTAGGCTCTGATAAGCACGAAACCCAGTTCCTATGAGCCGTATCACAATACAATCCACCATGTTCTCCAACACGGCCTCTCATCACCATCTTAACCAAAACGGGTCAAGACACTTAAATCTCATCATTAGGACATGATCATTCCAATCCATTTTTCAAATGGATCAGACCAACTCAACTCTAAGCATAGCAAGCGAGCATGGCTCAGTAGTCACATCATAGCTCAAGGAACTCCTAAGTATGCTAGGATGGTTTAGCTATTTGGCGACAATGACAAGTCATGCAAAGGAATGGGTTCAACTATCGAGAACAAGTAACAGTTGAATCGTATTGTCCTAATGCATTGAAATGAGAGAAGAGCGAGAGAGTAGGATTATATCGAAATGATCAAGGGGGGTTGCTTGCCTGACAGTTCTGAAGATAGTATTTCTCTTCATCAGTGTCAACGATCACAACGTCGGAACTATTGTCTACCGAGGAGTAACACCGAAAAACAAGAAGAAGGAGCACATTCCCTGTGATGCAACAAACATGATGTATGATATGGTATGTGAAGGTACTGAATTGACCTAGAGGCATAATTAAACAAGTTAATTGAAGGGGAACTCAAACAAGTTTGAATTCCAACTCCAAATGATATTACATACATAGCCCTAATCATAAAATGTCCTACTTGGTGATGTTAACTTGCTCAAACATGCATGATCATGGCATAAATAGGTTCATTGGATTTTTCTGATCATTTTTCATATATAAATTATTTTCATCTGAGTTACAGATTATTTTCTATGATTTATAGGAGTTTTAATCATTTCTAAAAATAGATAAATCATTTTCGATTTATTTAAAATCTAGAAATCAATTTATAGTGTCAGCACTGAGTCATCATGATGTCAGCAGTCAACAGAGTCGGGTCCAGGTCAAATCTGACCTGTGGGGCCCTCATGTCAGCCTCTATTTAACCAATTGCTTTTTATTAAAACTTAACCCGGGGTTATTTAGCATTTGGGCCCACGTGTCAGTGGGTCGGGGTTGACTAATGGGTGATTAGGGCTAATCCTAATCATCTGATAGACCGGACCCACCTGTCGGTGGCCCTGGCCGGTGAGGCTCGACGCCGGTGACCTTTGGCCACGGCGGAGTTTGCGCTAGAGTCCACGGGGACGAAGGAGAGGAGTACCAGGGCGTAGCCCTCGTCCTGGCGCATCCAGCGGACCAAGCGAGAGCTCGCGGGGCGACCGGAGTGCACGCCGGCGACCACATCCGCGGCGGTGTCCGTACGGCCTCGACGGGGAGGTTGCTGCAGGGGCACTGGGGTCGAGCGGGGGCGTGCGCTGGACCCGCGGGGCACGACGAAGACGGCGGGGCGCTCAGGAGCTAGCAGCGGCAGCTGTGGCCGCGCCGACGATGAAGCCGTGCAGCGGCTAGCTCCGGCTAGGTGGGGGGGTACCTAGAGGATGAGAAGGACGGGAGTGGCAGAGGGGAAACGAAGGAGGCCTCACGTGGCATTGCACAGGGAGGTCAATGGGCTCGGGGGCGTTCTTGACGGTGCGAATCGACGACGGCCGGTCTCGGGCACCGGTGGTGAGCACGAGCTCGATGCGGTACACTTCCAGCTCCTGGGGGCTCGAACTTCGGCGATGAGGGCGAGGGCGCCGTTGTGGATCTCTCGGACATGGCAGCGGGGCAAGGGAATGCCGATGGCCGCGGTGGTACTCGCCGGCGGTCTCGAGCGGGCTCAGGACAGAGAGCTGGAGGAAGAGGGAGAGAGCAGAGAGAGAGGGGAGAGATAGGGGCAGGCGCAGGGCATCTCCAGGCAAGGGGATTTGGACAAGGGGGAGGCGAGCAGCTCCATGGCAAGCAGGAGCTGGCCTCGGACGCACGCGCGGGCGAGACGCCTCTGCCAGATGGCAGAGGTGGAAGACGACCACGACTCTCCTCCTGGTGGGCTGGTCCTTCTCCTGTGCTGGGCCGGCTACAGGTAAGTCAGATAAGCTTTGCCTTTTATTTCATATTTTTGTCTTTTCAATTTATCTTCAATTGTTCTGGTTTGAAAATATTCCAAATAATTTTATAAAATTCTGATAATTTGCAGGTGAGTCCATTGGACTAAGCTATAGCACCATAAATTGTTTCAGAATTAATGGACTCATATTTTATATATGACAAATATAAATCCATGGAAAATAATTGTTAGATTAACTCAATTGCCCAAAATAACTACCTCCGTGATTCCAGAAATATTGGTGTGCATTTTTTCTCCTGCCAATATTTTCCTAGAATACAAAGAACATTTTCTTGGGGTTGTTTGAGGAAATTTATATATTGCTCATTTTTCAAAATTCTCTCTGAGGCTTAATAATTCCCCAATTCGAATTCATTTGAATTTAGAATGCGTGCATGAATATGCAATGACAAGCAAAGCTAAACTAGGGCTGTGATAGAATAGCCCCCAAGCCCGCCATCATGAAGCTGGTAAATCGACTCCATCTCTCCGCTCCAGGATCCGTCCTCCGAGAAGACGAGGGTTTCTCCTCTCGACACGAAATCTTCCGCGAGTTCCGCACCTTGCGTGAAGCCGACGAAAACGTGCTTCCGGCCGGGTTGAATCCGAGCGGGTTGCACGCGCCGGGCTGACTCGATGAGGTTGGTGTAGATGTCCGGCCCAGGCTTAGATCCTCTGATCTTCCCGATGAAAACATGAATTCCGCCGAAGGGGACCCGTTACCCGTACTCGATTGAGTCGGCCTCGGGGCCCCAGCCGGCGTCGTCGACGTAGAGATTGCCGTGGCGACTCTTAGTCATCCTACCCACGGCGTATCCCTCGATCCCTAGGAGCGAGCCCTTCGAGTACTCTAAACCACTGCGCATCAGCCCCACGGTGGGCGCCAACTGTCGTGGTTTTATCACGGTAGATGTCCTAGTGAGAGGACTTAGGGGTGAAGCCATCGCTACGGTGACTAACTCGAAGGGGTTGATCGGGACGAAAGACACAGGTTTACCCAGGTTCGGCCCCTCACGAAAGAGGTAAAAGCCTACGTCCTGCATTGTGTTTGAATTGATTGGATATCGATTATAAGGGAGCGGATTCGCTTGACCTAGCTCTCGATCAATTATTTCGTACCCTAAGCCGCCGTAGGGACTCGCCTTTTATATACACCGGTCGAGGCCCTGGGCTTTACTAGAGTCCAGGCTGGGTTACAGAACGTAACCGAGCTTATCTCTAAGTCGCCTTGCCTTCTCTGGCAAGCCATCTCCGGGCGGCTTACGCCTCCCGGTCACACGCCGTCATCCGGCTCTGGGCCTCTGTTCGGCCCGCCTGTTATGTCAGACTTGTCTTGGTCTTCAGGCCTGTTTACGGCCTTATTGCTAAGTCGACAACTTCCTAACCCGGCCCCTTCTGGGTGGGTCATACCGTGGGGTTATATCCCCAACATTCGTCCTATCTGGCAGGACCACGTCACTCCCGCCACTAGTAATACAGGCGCTCTGCTAGCATCGACCAAAGTAATCAACAAGGCTCCTTCCCATATACGAGTAGAGTTGTCGTACATGTAAGGTCGGGACGGTCAACAAATCTTAAATCTAATCTGTTTTCGAAAACACACACAGTCAACTTGCCTTGGTACTCCACTTCTTTATCAAGTGGTTACCTAGCTCAACTTCATCTCCCTCGGGCATTAGTGGCACCCGATGGGTTTTTTTTAAAGGTCTTTGGTTAACATTTTTTTCCATCTCAATGCATACCCTGTCCCACTTGCGTAGCAAATACTTAGCATCCTAACTACTTCGCAGCCGGATAACTCTAAGCAATGGTAGAGTCATTTCATGCAAGTATCAACATGGAAGTAACAGAGGTAACCCATAATGGTGTTCACCCTAATCATCATGATTCTGATGCATTAATTTAAAGTGCTATATGACATGCAAAAAAAGGTTTCTTAGACATGGTCAAGGGGCTGCTTGCCTGGCTCAAGAAAGTCTTCGAGGTCTTCTCAATCTTCTGGTCCAACCCCGAGCGCTTCGTCTACTTCGTCAACTACCGTCGGAAACAACCAGAATAAGCAACACAACAAGAAGGGAAATAAAAGTGTTCTAAAAATAGGAAGCTTATTTTTCTCAGACACCTCTAGTCACAAGAAAAATACCTAAAGAGATTCTACTAGATTAAGACCAATGACGGTTTTTGGAAAGGTGGAAATTGAGGGATCAATGATCCTATAAGAAGTCTACAAAAAGTATATTTTTTTTAAATGAGGAGAGGCACTCATTGAATAGGTCATGATTTTAGAAGAATATAAAAATTTGTTTCACTGGATTTGGAGTTGGGATGAATTATCTAGGGTTTTCTAAGATGAAAGATATGGGAAATGGGGTCATTTATTTGATCCAACAGGAACATTGCATGGGAAAAATGTTAAGCATAGCTAGATAAATAGAGCATGATTTTATAGTTATCTAGGAATTTGACTCACTCCAACTGGAATCAAATTGAATGCTCTAGAGATTTTCCAAAGTGGCCCCTAGTAGTTCAAATTTGAATTTAAATTTGAATAGTACAGAAAAGTGTGGTGAAAAAATATGAAAGTGGCACCCTTAAATAGTTTGAGTTATTAGGAAAATTTAGGAAGCTGCATCACTGAATTTGGACAAGTATTTTGATCTAAGGAATTTTTGCAAGATTTTTAAAAAGAAATAAAAACAAATAGAACTATGCTCATCAGGCCAAAAACATCATAGCCTAGCCGGCCAGAGGGGATCCGGCCCAGGGCGGAGCGGTGCTTGCGGCGAGTTTATATTTAAACCTGCCCGCGGGCCCGACTTGACAACGAGAGAGGGGAGGGTGAGGGTATGACATGTGGGCTCCACCTATCATCTCTCACCTCGCTGCAGGGAACAGAGGGGCTCACCGACAATGATGCGATCGATGGCGAGGCCCGCTGAGGGTCCAATCAATCTCAGGGGAGTGTCATCTGTCGGGTGGCACCGGAGATGGTCCCGGTGGTGACGGGATCGGCGACGGCGTCCGGCCCGAGCGGCTGCCGAGGAAACCAAAGATGATTCTCTTGCCGTCGCCTGAAATCCGACAGATGGAGGGCGGGGTTAGGTCCATGGGGTCGAGTTGGGGCCGGGGGTCAAGGAAGGGAGGCCGGAGGGGCTCTACACCTCCCGAACGGCGACGGCCCGAGGCGGCGGACCTCCGGCTTGTCGTTGAGCTCGGGTGCTCGAATGAGAGTTGGGGTAGTGCAGGGGCACGATCGAGAGTCCTAGAGGGAGAGGGGAGTGAGGGAGTCCGGGATTAAGGGGTCCTCGGACTACCGGCCTATACCTTATGGGCCAGACTCGTGGGCCACTCATTGGAGGATCGGACTGACCGAATACCCCGTGACCAGGGGGGAGATCTCAGGAGCCGTGGCGTGCCCTTCAAGCTTAAAGATGATAGAATAGGCATGTTTATTCCTTCGATAAGCAACCGAGTATGTGTAACCCTAGGGACCCCTGGTATCTATATAAGCCAGAGGGTTTAGTCCGTAGAAGCAGGTGAACTCATCTAGGGTTTAGTTACTTGATCTCGAGGTAGATCGACTCTGTAATCTTCATACACATCAATACAACCAAGCAAGACGTAGGGTTTTACCTTCATAGGAGGGCATGAACCTGGGTAAACATTGTCTCCTTCGTCCCTTGTTACCCATCGATTCTAGATCCACAGCTCGGGACCCCCTACCCGAGATCCGCCGGTTTTGACACCGACATTAGTGCTTTCATTGAGTGTTCCGCTGCGCGATCGCTAGAGGAATCGATGGCTCACCTTATCATTAGCGATGAAGTCTGCAGCAAGGACATTTTCGTTCCTGGTCAGATTTTTGCATTCGGCAGCATCGTATCGCATGCCGATCCGACCGGCCGTCTTGGCCAGGTCGGAAGTTTCATCCCCGATCAGGAAGTCAGATTCGGGAACCTTGAGTTCATCGCCGACTCCCGGGGAGATCTCATTTTAATGAAGCTCTCAGCTCTCATGGAGGAGCCTGCAGGCCCCGACGCCTTAACGCCGGAGGCAGCAGGTCCCACCGCTGAGGTGGCCTCTATCCCTGGGTCGGCCATAACGCCCAATCCACCTGATATGCCCGGATCTGCCACTTCCGAATACAACCCGGGCACGTCGCTGAGCGACCCTGGGACAACGGCGCTGCGGATCGAACCCATGCGCTCAAGTGACATGGACCCCACCGACATCTCGTCATTAAACGAGTTACTTGGTCGGATTCAAACAATGGGCGTGGCCGACGGCCAAACCTTAGTCCACGACCAAATCGGGTTTAAACACGATAATAGGGAGATTCATACCCCACCGATCACTCACCTAGTCACCACCGTCAAGTGTCCGGCCGGAGGCTCGGCCTCTCAACTACCGGAATTAAAAACAGTTTACATCCCAGTTTCCGACCGTCAGGAACTCTCCTACAATCTGGAATCCGAAACCCACACCGGAAATAGTTCGGGATCGGCCGCCGATCTAGTGCGCGACCTAGAACCCACGCAGAGGGGTCCTGTTGATAATATGGACTCCGAACCCACCACGCCGGATCCCGCGATGACACGGGAGGCAAACGCCTTGATCACTGACTCACATCCTGGCGAGAAACTAAAATTTTCCCCGCCCGCCACCCAAGTCGAGCACTCCTCAAGCAGCGCAGGAGAGCCCAAGTTATCGGGCTTATGGGAAGTTAAACAACAGCCAGGGGAATCAGTCCATCATTTTTGGGCTAGACTCCTCCTTATTAAAGACAGAGTACCAAACTCTAGTGGCCAGGAGATAATAGCAACCTTTAGGCACAATTGCCGCAATGAAGGAATCCTCAATGCCCTAGCCCGTCGTCAAATTCATGACTTCACCGAGCTATCGGACCTGGTACAAAAATATTGCGCCATGGAAAGCACCTGGCAAGCTGAACGTTTGTTTTCAGAGCCGGTCCCTGCCGAACACCCTAGAGGAGCTCGGAAAAATCGAATACCTCTGAAACGGCCGGCCGAACACGAACCCGCCGTGAAAAAGAATAGACCCCCTACAGGAGTCAGAACTGTCCTTGACAGACTATTAGACAAGCCATGCCCTATACACTCTGTATTACTGAACACAAGACCGACTCACAGCCTTAGAGCTTGATGGGTCGTCAGGCAGGTCGCAAAAAGAAGAGAGGCCATCCTCGAGGCCCTACCTCTAGGCAGATGTTCAACAACGCCACCAGAATGCAACGCCGAGATCCTGACGATCTACGAAACGTTTTCCTCCAGGAATAAGAGGAAGAGAGCTATTCGAGAACTCGAACAAATCTATCAGGTAGCAGCAACGAATTGATGGACAGACACACCGATCACCTTCGGAGAAGCTGATCAACCAATCACCCGCCCCGGCCGAACACCTGCTGCACTGGTCCTCAACCCCATCGTCGATGGTTTCAGGTTACAAAAGGTGCTAATGGACGACGGCAGTGGTTTAAACCTCATTTACGAGGATACCTTGGAAAAAATGCAGTTCGACCGATCCCGCATCGAACATAGCAACACAACCTTTCGTGGGATCATCCATGTGAAAGAGGCACGTTGTTCCGGACGCATTACCCTCGATGTGGTATTCGGCACGCCCGAGAACTACAGATCCGAAGAACTTCTCTTTCATATCGTGCCCTTTCACAGTGGATATCACGCTATGTTGGGGCGTGACGCTTTCACAAGATTTCAGGCTATACAACATTACGGGTATATGAAGCTCAAAATCCGGGCCCAAACGGGGTGATCACAATCACAAGTGACCCGAATAGAGCCCTTCGAACCGAAAACAGAATAGCAGCGCTCGCCCTCGAGGCACTTGCTGAGACCTTTGCAGCAGAGGAATTGACCGCACTCCGAACAACAGTGGACAAGGATGATGTGGTCCTTAGCAAGAGGCCCAAACCCACGTCCTTTAAACCTGCAGACGAAATCGTGAAATTTCATGTACATCCAATGGACCCCAATAAAACAGCGTCCATCGGAGCTCAGCTGGACCCATGGTGGACGAAGCACTGTGAACATTTTTACGAGAAAACTAGGATATCTTTGCTTGGCGTCCTTCAGATATGCCAGGAATCCCACGACGGCTAGCAGAACACAGTCTGAACATAATCGCAGGCTTCAAGCCCATCAAACAGGCTCTATGCCGATTTTCCGAACCCAAGTGACAAGCTATGGGCGAAGAACTAGCAAAATTGCTGGAGGCCGGCTTCATAAGAGAAATCAAACACCCCGAGTGGTTGGCAAACCTGGTGATGGTACCGAAGAAAGATAAATCCTGGCGGCTGTGTGTCGATTTCAAAGACCTTAATCAAGCTTGTCCCAAGGACCCTTTCCCCTTGCCACACATAGACGAGATTATTGACGCCACAGCCAGACACGACTCATTGTGCTTCCTCGACGCTTATTCCGGATACCATCAGATCAAAATGAAGGAATCCGATCAAACTGCAACTACATTCATCACCCCCTACGGGCCATTCTGCTTTAACACAAGGTCTTTTCGGCTAAAAAACGCAGGTGCTACATACCAGCGTATGATTCAGACATGTCTCGAAAAACAAGTCGGTAAAATAGTCGAGGCATACGTGGATGACGTGGTCATTAAGACCAAACACGTCAGCCAGCTGATAGACGACCTCAGGCAAACTTTTGCTAGCCTACGGGAATATGATATACGGCTCAATCCGGACAAATGTGTCTTTGGAGTTCCCACCGGTAAACTACTCGGATTCATTGTTTCCCATAGAGGAATAGAAGTGAATCCTGCTAAGATCCGCGCTCTATCTCAACTTGCGATTCCTACAGAGCTAAAGCACGTCCAAAGGATTGCGGGCTGCGTGGCGGCTTTGAGCCACTTTATCTCCTGCCTTGGTGAAAAGGCTTTACCGCTCTACAGGCTGGTGAAACGGACCAAAAACTTCGAGTGGACCGATGAAGCAACGGATGCACTAGAGGAAATTAAAACATTGCTGGCCAGCAACCCCATACTCATGGCGCCAGGCGCCGGTGAACCAATCTTACTGTAAATCTCGGCCACCAATCAAGTGGTTAGTGCGGTGCTCGTCATCGAACGAGAGGACGAGGGTCACAAATTCCGGGTGCAACAGCCAGTCTACTATGTGTCAGAAGTGCTAACGCCATGGAAGTCCAGATATCCGCACTATCATAAGATAGCCTATACAGTGTTTATGGCATCACGAAAGCTCAAACACTACTTTCAAGAATGTTAGGTCACGGTGGCATCCGAAGTACACCTGAACGATATAATCAATAACAGGGACGCCACCGGCCGCATAGCCAAATGGGCCATCGAACTCCTTCCTTTCGAAATCGCCTATAAGCCACGACGAGCTATTAAATCTCAGGTGTTGGCCGATTTCCTTGCCGAATGGACTGAGGCCGAGCTCCCCAAAGAATATAGTACATACTCCCATTGGACGATGTACTTCGACGGATCCAAGACACTGGCCGGATTGGGGGCTGGAGTTATCCTCACATCTCCCACGGGAGACAACGTCCGGTACGTGTTGCAGATCATGTACGCCGACTCCAACAATGCGGCCGAATATGGAGCACTATTGCACGGGCTTCGGATGGCAGCATCGATGGGCATACAACGGCTTGAAGTATGGGGAGATTCTAATCTCGCCATCTCTGAAATCAACGGCGAATTCGATGCTAAAAACCCAAAGATGGCAGCATACAGAAATGCCATTCTTAAAATATCCGCACGGTTCGAGGGGCTAGAATTCCACCATGTCGCCAGAGACAGCAATCAGGCTGCTGACATACTCGCCCGTATGGGGGCCAAGCGCGACCCTGTCCCGAAAAACACCTTCCTTGAATGGCTTTTCAAGCCATCGGTGGTATGGCAGGACGAGAATAAGGGCGCTGGAGCCATCAGTATGGAAGAAATTGTCCCTCCTATAAATGAACCAGATGAGCAAATCATCGGCGGTTCCAAAATTGAATAAACACCTTCGGCTCATGAGGTCATGGTAGTAATCGCACCATGGACCGAGCCCTTCCTTGCCTACCTTCTCCGCCAAGAACTCCCCGATGACCAGACGGAGGCGAGACACATAATTCGGAGCTCCAAGGCCTGTAAGGTCCACGAGGGTGAGTTATATAAGAAAAGCACTATCGGGATACTCCAACGGTGCATATCTGAGGAAGAAGGATGGCAGATTTTGGCCGAACTCCACGCAGGCATGGGCGGCCACCACGCCGCAGCACGGGCCTTATTAAGCAAAGCCTTTCGAGCTGGATTCTTTTGGCCCACCGCTCGAGCGGATGCCCACGCACTTGTCCAACATTGTGTTGGATGTCAACTATTCCGATCACCTGGCCTTTCGCGGTCTGGGGGCTGGATATGGTCGGACCAATTAAAGGGGGGACCAAGAAAAATAAATATCTACTGGTCATGGTCGACAAGTTCACCAAATGGATCGAAGCAAAACCAGTAAGATCAGCTAAGTCCGGACCGGTAGTCGACTTTATATCCTGCGTGGTACACCATTATGGTGTCCTGCACAGCATAATAACCGACAATGGATCCAATTTCACCGCCAAGGAGGTGAAGGACTGGTGCGCAAACATGGGCATCAAGCTCGATTACGCCTCTATGTATCACCCGCTGACCAATGGACAAGTCAAACGAGCCAATGGCCTAATCATGAGTGGCATCAAACCATGTCTGGTCTGATCTCTTCATGAATCTGACTGCAACTGGGTAGAGGAGCTTGACTCCGTTCTGTGGGGTCTGCGTACCACCCCGAATCAATCAACGGGATACACACCATTTTTTATGGTCTACGGGGCAGAAGCAGTCCTTCCCTGCGATATCATTCACGATGCACCTAGGGTGCGCATGTACGAAGAAAAGGAGGCCGAGTTAGATCGGCAGGACGACTTAGACGCCTTGAAAGGAGAGCGCGATATAGCTCGGGCCCGCTCTACTTTCTATCAACAGCAGGCTCGGCACTACCAAAGTAGGGAGGTTAGAGCGAAGGCATATAATGTGGGTGAACTCGTCTTACGACTCCCAGAGAGGCAGAAGCATAAAATCAATCCCAAGTGGGAGGGCCCTTTTATAATTGACGAAGTGCTTAAAGGAGGGGCTTATCGCCTCCGCAACCCGCGGGCAAGCGCCTCGAACCAAACCCATAGAACGCAGCTCGTCTTCGGTGCTTTTACGGCTAGACCGGTGTCCTCATATTTCTTACCTTTCTTTTTCTTTTTCTTTTTTTCCTTTTCTTTCGTATTCTTTCCCTTCCATTTTTCTTTACAGGATTGGATATCATTTCCCAGCATGTGTTCGGCTAAACCGAGCTTTTGTTAAGTTTTTCGGCATACATCTTCAAATGTCCTGTCCGAAAAAACACCTTGGGGCTTCTTCTCGAAGCCGATTATTATATATTCTGTGCACCGATTCACATGTATTGTGCATGCACACTTCCCTTATCGTTTTTAAGCCAGTATATGCATCAATTGGACCTAAGATTGCCTCGCTGGGTTGCCTCGCTCCTGTGCTTACCCTCTACGTTCCCGATTGTTCGGCTAGAGGGTAAAGGGAGCACCTCTGCGATTGTTACGACCGAATCATCTTGATACGTACCTCAGACGGGTGAAGCCGAAAGCTAGCTATCTTAAGAAGAAAATTGGTCGGCTACGACGGAAGTAAAAAACTTGTGGTGGTTATCACCATTACCTGGGATTATTTTCCCAAAGAAGCCATTATCCGCATACTAGTAGTATACGGCCATGATATCTACGATCTACGTAGCAACCTGAAGGAAGGTACCGATAGAGGAACTATTTTCTTCGGAAGATGTTTCTTATGTTAAGCAATAATATAACATATCTCTCTATGCACGTTCTGTCTGTTCGCACCGAATGGCCGGATTGCCTGGTTCCCCGAAATAAGTTCCTTTTACCGGAGGACATTCGATACAGAACACTCCCAAGCTCGTAGCGCGGGAGGTCGAAGCCGATGGCCGGTTAAGACAACGTTTACAGCATAGACGGAGCAGTTTTTGATTTAAAGTACATAGTTACATAGAATCAAACACGTGGCTGCTGGTCAAGATTATCTATTAAGGTATCGAGTGTGCAATCTTCTTGCGAAAGACGAGCGGCGGGCATCACTTGGTCGTAAACCAAATGAAGTGGCACTTCTTGCCCATCCGGCCCTACCGGCCCAACCCGAGCCGTATGCTCTGGGTTAAGTTTGGTAAAGCGGGTCTTGACCATTGCCCATGCCTCCCGTGCTCCCTCTCGACAAGCCGATGTCTTCCATAACACAAAACGACATTGGGCTCCTTTTAACTGATCAGCTATTTCGGACATTCCTTATGGAGGCATCTCGATAGACCAGAGCGCTTTGGTCATGCTCCTCATAGCTCTCCGAGCCCGCTCATGTACGACGGACAGTTCCTTCAGTAGGTTCCCTCGGAATGATCCGATTTCTAACTCGGGCCGCCCGGTTAGGAGGAATAGACACGAGACGAAGCATGTCCCTTACACTTGATATAATAAAGGTACTTTTCGGAATTACGAATATATAAGTGCACTTACTGAACATGCCCCTCTGTAATCTCTGGTTCTCTTCTTGGGCTTGAGACAACTGAGTTTTCAAACTCTCAAGTTCTTCGGCATGCCGCTGGTTTTCCGCCTTAAGCTGGTTCTTTTCCTCAAGACTTCGGTTCAACACACGGCGGCCAGCTTCATGCTGAGATTCGGCATACCTCTGAGATTCTCAGGCTGTATCCAAATCTTTCTGCAACTGCCCAATGGACTCAGCGGCTATAAAGTACTCTCTCATCAGTACGGGAATGTCGAATAATTCCGCAAATTGACATACTCACCGTGCGCCTCTCGAGTGAAATTCTTCACTTGCTCAAGCTCGGCCTTCACGGTTTGTACCTGTGTTCGGCTCACCTCGAGTTCCCTAGCCAACTTCTCATTTTGCCGCCTTGAAACCTACATTATAAATAAAACAATATTCAGATCCTTAACTCGGCCGTTCTGACCAAATCAAGGCTCGGGGCCTACTGGATTAATATTTGTGTTCGGTTGTTAAAACCGATTACTCACCTCCAGGCTAGACGTTATCAGTTTGGCGGCTCCCTCAAGCCCACCTCGGGCAGCTCCAATGTACGTGTCCACCAAACTTAGGGCATTAAACTCTTGTTCAGAAAACGCTTGGTGGCGCAGGGCTTCCTTTCACTACCGGTGATTCATCGCACTCTCTACCTCAGAGTTAGTAACCGAGATGTCCCCGGAATCTTCAGGGGGCTGATCCGTCACAGGGGCGTCCGCGTCAAGTTCAGCCTGAACAGAAGACCTTGATTCATGATGGTTGCCTGGCGCCTCGGCGACGTTCCCGGAAGAAGGTGGTTGTACTCGTCTCCTGAGTATTTCGACACGAGATTTTGTGAGTACTTATTGCAATCGTGACAATGGCCGAACTAAACAGTCAAATAAAGTACCTCTTGGTTGAGTGCACGGTCGAGGTGGTCCCCGTGGTTGGCTCACGAGGAGGATTCCTGCTGTTGCTCGGTACGGGCCCTGCTGCCGTAGACGGCGTTCGACGCATGGACCGACGACCCTTGGGATTAGAGATCGGCACACTCGGGTTGGCAGGGGTCACTCGTCTTTGTGGGAAGAGACCTTATTTTTACCAGTGGTGGAAGAAGGAAGTGGTCCAGGGTAATTGGCTAGAAGAGCCACCTTGGAGCCGTCAAGTCTCTCCTGGTAAAAGACCTCGTCCTCGTATTCTATTGATAGCTCCGGATCGTCCTGGAATCCGGGATCGTCGACGTGAGAATAACTCTCTGGTTGAGGCGCCGGACAGCTGATTGTCTTGACCTAGCGCCTCCAACTCTGTTCGGACAGACTGAAAGTTTCGATCAGAAGGATTATACAAAAATATCCGAACTCAGAAAAAAGCTAAAGGCTTACCCATTCGATAGGGTTATGACTCGAATAGCCATCCTTGGCTGACAGTCGTGTAAAATCTTCTTTTTCTCCTTTGAAAAGGTCGGCCAGTATGGCCTCCATTGCCGCCTCGTTAGCAGGACCCTACCTTTGGGAACGGGTGGTGTCGTTTGTTCCGTTGTAACGCCACAGGGGGTTTTTCCTTTGCTGGAGGGGTTGAACGCATCGAGCAATGACGGCTGCCATCACGTCGATGATGGTTAACTTACTGTGAACTAGTAGCCTCACTTGGGTAGCTAGGCGTTTTACTTCGGCACTTTCCTCTTGGGATGAACTCTTCGGTCGCCAGTTGAACCTTTTCTTCAAAGGAGCGTCGGAGTATTTGGGCAGACCCCTCCGAGCTGGGTCGAACAGGGGAATGTCCTCAATATAGAACCATTCCAATGTCCATTCTTTGGACTCTTTCTTTAGAGTCCCCATGGGATACCCCGTCCCAGCTATACGCCATACTTCGGCTCCACCCACTTCCCGAATTGTCCCACCCCGAGTACGGGGGACAAGGCAGAAGTACTTCCTCCATAAACCAAAATGGGCCTCGCAGCCCAAGAACATCTCACAGAGGGCAACAAAGCCCGAAATGTGCAGGATGGACCCAGGGGTGAGATGATGGAGTTGGATCCCGTAAAATTCCAATAGTCCCCTCAAAAAGGGACGAATGGGGAATCCTAGGAACCGTAAGAGAAAGGACACGAAACATACCCGCTCTCCCATGCATGGAACAGGGAAATTCTCTGTGAAGGCCTCGCCGTTCGAAGAAGTCAATCCGGCGCAGGTAAACGCCAGATCCGAGGCGGTAAGATAACCCTGGGTCTCAAGGTTGCGCAGCCGGAGGAGAGATACTGAACAACTTGCCCAATCTCTGGGAAGGGGGCCGTGAGGACGCGAGGAGGAGCCAGGGATGCTCGCCATATTTTCAAGTTCTCTGGATTGGGGATTTTCGATGGTGAGGAAGAGGAAGGGGTTGCCTAAGCCACGACTCAGCCTGCTTAAATGGGCAGTTCCTCCCCTTCGCTTGCAGGAAGGGCAGTCCTGTAAAAGGCTGTTGGGCCGCCCATCTCCCATTGGTGCACAAGGATCCAGGGGCGTCGTTAATTCTGGATGGCGAAGTTAATGTTGTGGGCCCCGCGACGTCTCGACGATCGAGAGCTCACTAATGACCGGATTATTGTTTACCGAACAGAGAGGAGGAGAAGAACTCGCCTCGCAAGCCGAAGACTTTGGGAGCGCAGGACCGTCCGGACTACATACCTCGGCATTGGAGGCTAGATCGGGGGCTACTGAGGGAGTCCGGGATTAAGGGGTCCTCGGACTACCGGCCTATTCCTTATGGGTCGGACTCGTGGGCCACTCGTTGGAGGATAGGACTGACCGAATACCCCGTGACCGGGGAGGAGATCTCAGGAGCCGTGGCGTGCTCTTCAAGCTTAAAGATGATAGAATAGGCATGTTTATTCCTTCGATAAGAAACCGACTATGTGTAACCCTAGGGACCCCTGGTATCTATATAAGCTAGAGGGTTTAGTCCGTAGAGGCAGGTGAACTCATCTAGGGTTTAGTTACTTGATCTTGAGGTAGATCGACTCTGTAATCTTCATACACATCAATACAACCAAGCACGATGTAGGGTTTTACCTCCATAGGAGGGCCTGAACCTGGGTAAACATCGTCTCCTTCGTCCCCTGTTACCCATCGATTCTAGATCCACAGCTCTGGACCCCCTACCCGAGATCCGCCAGTTTTGACACTGACAGGGAGCTGAGTGGGGAGCTCCGAGAGCCCTTAAGTGGGGAAGCCAAGGGCTCGCCGTGGCCCGAGCTCATGGCTCCTGTGTGGATGATGCTGCCAGCTACAGCGGAGGGCTCGGGGCGCTTTGCGGCGTTCGTGGGGGAGGAGCAGAGAGCTGGGAAGCCAGAGGGAAAGAGGAGCGTGCTCGAGGCGGGTCCCATAGGTGGATAGGGAGTGGTAGAGCTCAGAGGTGCTCGGGTACGCGCGAGCAGGGCATGGAAGCGCGAGGAAGGAGGGGCCCGACACACTGGCGTGCAGTGGACGCCGAGGGCGGTCTGCTGGCGAGCGGGAGGGACCCGAGGTGGTCGGGAGATGGGAATGGGCGCTGGCTACAGTGTCGGTGGGCTCCGTAACACGCTCTGGAGCGCGTTTTTGGCATGCCATGGCATGTCTTTTATGCCATGGTCATGTCCACTTGCATCCAAAGTGTCTAGGGGTAAGTAAACAATGTGGAAATTCCCTTGGATGCTCTAGAGGTTGCCTTGGTTGAGAAGGAAAGCTAAGAGGGAGAGAAAAGATGTTGTCCAGGGGGTAAAAAGGGGTTTTTGACCCCTCCATGATTGAGCTGAGGCCAGGAGAAAGTTACTGGGGGTGCAAGGTAACACGACGAAACTGTGGTAAAATTTGGGGGTGAAGGAGAATAGTGAAAAAGGTAAAAACTGAAGTTTTACCAAATCACCAGAAGGTGTTTGATGCTTGTTTGGGCAAGTAAAAAGATTCCACTGGTCATGAGATTTAACAGGATCAATTGGTGAGTAAAAAGAGCTAGGGCTGATCGTCAAGTTTGAGCTCATTTTAAGAATGTTGCTAATGCAAACTTTATAAACCCTAGAAATGGGAAGAAATGGATTTTCTTAGATCTAGCTATGCAAATCCATTCTCCTTGATGCACCACCTATGGTGGTGGCATCATTTGGGGATTAGAGCATGCCCAAAAAGTTAGGGACCAAATGGGGAAACATGGAAATGCAAAAATTCCCAACTCTAGAAATCAGCATAAATGGGTACGAGGGTTTTGGACAAGTGCATATGTTCTCCTTGATGCACCACTTGGTTTGGACGCAATATTAGAGGATTATAAAATGTCCACAAAGTTTTAGCACAAATGTAGGCACTTGGCAATGTAAAGTTGCTCAAGTTTGAATCTGTACATAGAGGGCTTTGGGAAATTTTTGTGAACTAAAACTATTTGGGTTTTGATGAAACTTGGCAAGATCATCACATATGTCATATGTGACATGCCAGAATTTTCTTGGATTTATTTGAGAATATTTCTTATAGAAATATTTCAAATACTTGAAATGTGTAGAAAGGGTTTTGGAGGTTTTTTTCCAATATTTTGAACATGACCATGTGTTGGAACTCTTATATATGGAAAACATATGTCCGCTGAGTTTCCCTAAATTTTCTAAAATATTTTGAAAGCATAAAAGTGTTGTTTCCTTGTAGAAGACCATTTTTGGCCTTAAGGAAAAGCCTTTAAATAAAATTGGGAAATAATATTTAAAAATAATATTTGGTGGTTTTGGGAAGTCTTATATATGGTAGGTTCCAAATAAAGCCTTTGGGGCAAAACATTCACCCTAATTTGAGGACCTGTAATTGAAGCTTCAACTGAGGGGTTTTTGAAAACCTAAATTAAATAAATTATTTTTGGCCAAAATAAATTTGTATAAAAATAGTTTTTTGGTCCTATACACATGGCATGATCATTGGGCAAGGATTTGGAACAAGGAGGTGAGTCTATAGAGTAGGAGGAATTTTAAGAATTTAGAGCACAGTCAGGCAAGCAAACAATAGCAATCAAGTCAAGCATCAACCACACAACAAAAATTGTTGGTCCAATTTTTTGACCTATGTTAACTCAGTAATATGAGGCAAAACACAGGGTGTGACAGACCTACCCCCTACAAGAATCTCATCCCCGAGATTCCTAGGCTAGGTGTTGAAGAGATATAAAATTCCGGGTCTGGGTAGTCTTCGCGTTCCCATGTGGATTCTTCTTCGATATGATTACTCCATTAGATCTTGAAGTGCTTGACGATGCAGCTTCAGGTGCATCATTGACTTCGTCTGAGGGTGAACGGGGTTCTAACAATATGTAGGCTAGCCTAAAGGCCAAGGGTTTGGTGAACGAGATTCGGGCAAGGGTCTGGCTTGCGTGTTTATTCCAAATTCGGAATACGGGGCAAAGTAGTGTGTTTGTGTGCTGGTCATGCGGTTACTCCCATGGGTCAGTGACATCTAGATGTCTCGTGTTAGAATACAAGGGTCAAGGTTTTGGTGTAGCTTCTCATCGGCGGGGAAGTCCTTATGTTCCTTAAAGAAGGAGACCTTCAGTCGCAGGTGGTCTTCATCCCTTAGAGTGTTGAAGCACGTCATCGTAAGCTTCTTGTCGAGATCTTCTGCTGGAGTAAGTTGCCCAGGTATGTTCTTCATTCATCTTCGGCCATTTGTCTTCGTCGTCATGGACGCACGTTTCTGGCTAGTCTTTGATTGTTTGGTCTACTTGTCTCTCCGTAGACAGTTGTGGTAAGGTTTGGGTTGAGTCTTGTCCCTAAGACTAAGCTTAGAGATGTGACGCGAAAACGGTTCCTACCACCCAGGAAAGTTTTTGAGGGGTCCTAGATGAGCTGGCTACCCAAAAGTATAGACCAGCCATCCAATCCCCAAGGTCTGAGGCTTGCCAAGTGGGGTGAACCACCCTTGACAGGGGTTTCACCATGATCTAGTTAGGATTCACATCCTTGATTGGACCAATAATTGGCTCTTTAATTTCTCTTGATGTCCAAAGGCTTAATCATGCTTGAACGTCGGTGCTTCTTGAGATAGTCTAGCTAATGTAGCCAGCAGAGGAGTGGTGGTTGACTTCTCTTCCTTCTTCTTCATCGTCGTGGCAACCAACCATAGTGGCTCATCATCTTGTTCGGTAAGAATGTCTTCTGCTGCAGGGAGGGTGCTTCGAGGTGTCCATCTCCTTTAAGGTAAAATTTTACAATTGAGAAGTTGGCAAACGGGCTTCCGGGGACTACCCAGTTAGGACTAAGGTGTTCTTTTCTAGCATTGGGTAAATAAGTATGTCATCCGTGAGGACAACAACATATTTCTCCAAGTATCACATAAACACATTGCTCATGCGATATGTGATAGAAGCGGGCATAAGTCATCCTAAAAAGGGCTTGACGGTATATCCATTAACCGTGAGGTGTGGACGGTGTGGTCTTGGGGTAAGACTCGGGAATGGCTTTATATTGACGGCATTTTGATTCAGCTTGCTCTAGAGAGATAGCTCGGGAACCAGTCTTTTGCCAGTTAGTATTAATCTTCTGGGAGCTGCATTTGTCCCTAGTGGTTACTTGCCCACGGTTTTCTGGACCTTCACGAGAAAATTCTTTGAGTCCACCGTCCTTATGGATAGGATTGGGGGTGGTCAAGGTAGAGTATTGGTCGTAGTCAAGGCCTATGGTCATGATCCGACCTTGTTATGGCTCGGTAAAGCTTAGGGGTTTCAAGGATCTTAGGATGCGAGCGATGGTATATCATCTTATCCTTGAGCATAGTTCTTCGATGCTAATAGTCCTACCTATTTCCCAAAACAAAATCACCCTATATTATCAAAGGTATTATCTCATATAAGTCAACTCCAATATCACTCATGCCATTCATTCTGTCGGCGTTCTGGGAACGGGGGTACCCAGAACTGCCTGTCTGCGGCCCAGGGCATGGCCCACCTCGCCAGCCAAGCACAGCCAGACGCAGCCCCAGTCAAGACAAGGCCCTCGCGAGGACCCGACGCTCGCGAGGAGGATCAGCATCAAGACCGACAAAGGATGGGCCTCCCCAGGTCCCCTCCGGAGCGGTGGAGATCTCTATGCAGGACTTGGCCTCAGGAGTCAAGGGTGACGGAAGGACGGACAGGCGGGCGCCAGCGCGCCAGGAGGTGCAGTTTCCCTTTTGGTGCAAAGGGGGTAAGGACGTACGCGGGTTCCCAAAGCACCCCCCAAAGGTTTCCATTCTGGTGCAACAAGACCACAACCACGAGCCCCGCAGGACGGATGTCATCGCCGAGCCCACCTCTGCATCATCGACAGCTACTTTGCAGGCGAAGACCGCCTTTGGACAGGGCGGGATGTACTCCTATCCCCCTTCAAATTTGGCCATTGTGAGATCCCTTCCCGCCATTGCGATAAGGGAAGAGGACCCGTGCCACCGCTATATATAGAGGCTAGGCTGCACCGTAGAGCAGGGCCGGAAACCAGTCGATCCACTTAACCCACCACAAAGCCAGCGGAGAGCCGAGAACACCTCGGGGACGCCCTCGCGAGGCTCCTCAACCTTGTACTAGTTCATCCACCATACCTCCACGAGAGGCAATCCACCAAAGCAGGAGTTGGGTATTACGCTTCGCAGCGGCCCGGACCTGGGTAAACCACCGTGTTCATCTTCTTCCTCATCATCGTGCGAGTTCGTCGTCTTAGCCATCGAGTAGTGAGCTGGGTAGGGCCAAGCTGCAGGGGAATCTTCTCACACGCCCCCGTGTTCGAACCTTGAGGGTTTTGCGGAGCCCTAAATCCGACCCATTCCATGGTTTTGAGAGACGGACTAAACCAAATTCACATATGTCATTGATAAGCATCTCACATGTATCCCTATATAAGAATCCTCGGGTGGAGCATACAAGCTGCTAAGCTTGAAGAAAACACTACAATTCCAGTGCTCAACAAACCTATCCAAGGTCTACGGTACTGCACCTCTATGCTAAGGAAACACGTAACACACTAATCCAAGATCTTGTTTCCTTCCTGCGAATCCAATGAAGTGCTCCTTAAATGCCATCAATCATTACATGATCCACTACTCCTATAAACCCAACATTGATGGTGTTCCTCATAATCTTCTAGAAATCATATAATCCACAAATCATTAGATAGACTATTATCACAGTATATCCACCAATTCCCATCATGATGATCTAGTAAAATCCAATGTTAGCTGCATATATATCCTCGAATCAAATCGGACAACAATCCAGTGTTCCTGGTTTATCCTCCATCAAGAAATATGGTATCAAGATCAGGATCACCGTAATAAATCCAATTTAGTCCGAACCATGTAGAATCACTCAGCATCTATACTCCACTAGGGTCACCTATTTAATCCAAATCTTGTGTCCTATAAGAATCCCTACTTGTTTCTCCAAGTCATTGTCACTACATCATCAATCCACTACCAATATTACACGACAAAGTCAAATTATCTTTCCACCAAGAATTCCAGCTTGTGATCACAATTTCCCTACTAAATCCAAGTTACTCAAGGGCGAAGTAAATGATGATACTCTATAAACTTGATCCACCAAGTTCGTCTATCATCATAAAAGTCTCGTGATCCCCCAAGGGTCTTAACTAATTCCTCAAGATATCTATTATAGCCACATCAAGTCATTAGCGTACTAATCATGTATCCTCAAAATGACCTTCCCTATGGCATCATGAGATCAAGTGCTAGATCAAGGATGTAATGTGTTTTCTCACTATGATCACTCCCATGATGAAACCCAGTGATAACCCAAGGTTATAGAAGCTTAACCAATGTTCTCTCGTATACCCGTATGTTAAGCACATGGTTAAGGGTTTGAGTTGGGGTAACTTGTGAGGTCTAGGCTAGTCTAGGGAGGCACTTCTAATCTTGAGGGAAGAGCATCACTCTACTGGGTGCATCTGGTTGAGTAGGTTGTAGTCAAAGTCTTGAGTACTAGTTGTCTTTGGAGGTTGATCCTTGGTGCATCTTTCCTTGCTGGTCTTCAGTTGACGAGAAAAGTGAGTGGGAAAAGTAGCATAGAGGAGGGTGCCTAAAGGGTGTTCTATAGTGCAAGTGCGATCAAACAAGTGCCGAAAAGGCTAACACTTTCATTAAGATAATATAGGTGGTATAGTCACATACATGTTGCCTAGGGCAAAAGTGTGACTTATACCAAAACAATCAGATAGAAGCAAACAACACACAACATGGTTTCATTTGAACCATCACACGGACTCGACCTTTCATAGGGGTTACACGACTCATCCTACCCTAGGGGTGCTCGACCTCAGAAGTCATGCTTGCTTCTTGTCTTGGAGGGAAGGACGCTCAATCTTTAGCTCCTAAGACCTCATGTGGTACCAGTGGGTATGCGACAGTCCACTGCTTGTTGGGACATCTCCTAACAATATGCCCATATTCGTCGCATCTGTGGCATGTGACACGAGCAAAGAGGTCATTATCCCTCCTTGGGTTATGATGTCGGTGAGCTGGAGATGGTCCTTGACGTGGTGGATATGGAAATTCGTTCCTACACCTTCTGCACGGGGCTCGGCTTTAGGCTTCCTAAAGTTCCTCAATTTGCTTCTTTTGATTGGCGATGTAGACTTTTAGGGAAGCAATCGGTTGCTCTTCCTCGACCACCTTCTTCTTCTCGAGGCAGTGGAGATGTAGGAGCAAAGGGAAATCCTGGCGGGACTTGAGGAATTCTTTGGTAAGGAAACGCAGAAGGTAATCTACCGTGTTGGCGAAGCGAACCTGGAGCTTGAGGGTTGGGTCTTTGTCTCTTGTGGAAATCATTGCCTGAGCAGAGGCTCCTAATCCACTCTTGCCGGGCAGGTAGCGGGTAGCTTGCCCTTCCTTCATTTCTGGGAGGAGGTGTCGAAGATGGAGGAGGGCTTCATTGGCCGCTTGCTGGATGGCCATATCTCTTGTTGGCAGAGGCGGTCCAACAAAGAACAAACTCTGGGGTGAGGTCCTGGCAGTTACAACCACCTTGGCGTAGAACTCCATTCCAAACTCACCATTGTCAAATTCGTGCAAGGTGTACATTGGCTCCAAAGGATAGTGGCATTGTTGGAGGCAGTCTCTTAGGAGAGGTGGGAATCCGATCATGAGGAGTCTCATGGGAGTGACGGCCATCTACAAGATGGTCAGAGTAGGGTCAATATGACAGGAGAGGATGAGGTGAGTATAAAAGGTTTATATAGTGGGGTAGATATGAAGAGGAGAGAAGTGCAATAGGTTTTGCAAGTGATGTTGGGGTCTGGGGGCTAGTTGCTGTCCTAACTAACATCCATGCTAACTAAGGGCTTCCTATAGTCAGGATGGCTCTAATGCCAGCTCTGTGGGCACCCCGACTCAAAAGTCGTGATCACCGAATGCACGTGTACAGTGATCCTAGATATCAATGCTCACTGAACACACAGAAACTGAATAACAAGAGTCTTACATACAGTACATATCATTTTACTCAAATATGACCTTTATGGCCAAGTCT
Source organism: Elymus sibiricus (assembly GCA_039707655.1). Lineage (NCBI taxonomy): Eukaryota > Viridiplantae > Streptophyta > Magnoliopsida > Poales > Poaceae > Elymus > Elymus sibiricus. The sequence continues at coordinate 224,775,084 of CM077665.1, read as the reverse complement.
TCATAAACTCGCAGTGGAAATCTTCAACAATAGTGTGAACCCATGCCATCTGCCTTAACCCTACAGGCATTCTGAGTGGGAAGCGTCCTAGCTCGCATGATCGTCACCAGGGTATTCTTCATCATATCCTATTCTTTCATGCCTGGACAATAAAATAACCAGTGGCAAGCCAATGAGTACTTTGAATGTACTCGCAAGCAACCCATGTTTGGAGCAAGATAAACAATGCAGGTTATAACACTAAATAGGTAGTTTTGCGGAAAGCTAGTTTTAAATGCAATATCATGTCCTACCATTTGTAAGGCATGCATCAATAGGTTGCTGATATCCATATGAACAAGTTATAGATATAAATATAAGCAGGGTTTGAACATCACATGTTCAGTCATTTCATCAAGTCTTTCGACTTAGCTCAAGTATCTCTTTATCACACACGCACACACACACACCGAGTTTTGTGAAAACATCTGGACATAGTATAAGCAGCACCACCCAACTGTCCTTGACCGTGGACGGCTATTCGAATAGTTTTAAACCCTGTAGAGGTTGCACACTTTACCCATAAGACTCGTGGAACTTCCGTGTCAAGACACGACTCGCAGTATTATTCATACCCGAGGTAAGCACCCGAACAATGCCTTTCCCTTGACGAAACTAAACAAAGAGTCCACTCGTTGGCCCACATGTTCATAATGTATAACACACGAGCCTTGCTCGGCATAGTACCATCCATGAAGGGACACAACGGTGTGCCCGGTTTCTACGAAAATAGCCCATGGTCTTCCTATCATGCAGGACCCCGTATCGACAGTGACCACGTCACTCCCGCCACTAGTAATGTGGGCTCTCTGCTAGCATCGACCAAAGTAATCAACAAGGCCCCTTCCCATATAGGGGTGGAGTGGTCGTACATGTAAGGTCGGGACGGTCGAAAAATCTTAAATCTAATCCGTTTTCGAAAACACACACACTCAACTTACCTTGGTACGCCACTTCTTTATCAAGTGGTTACCTAGCTCAACGTCATCTCCCTCGGGCATTAGTGGCACCCGATGGGAGTTTCGAAAAGGTCTTTGGTAAGCATTTGTTTTCCATCTCAATGTATACCCCATCCCACTTGCGTAGCAAATACATAGCATCCTAACTACTTCCCAGCCGCATAACTCTAAGCAATGGTAGAGTCATTTCATGCAAGTATCAGCGGGGAAGTAACGGAGGTAACCAATAAAGGTGGTCACCCTAATCATCATGATTCCGATGCATTAATTTAAAGTGCTATATGACATGCAGAAAAAGGTTTCTTAGACATGGTCAAGGGGCTGCTTGCCTGGCTCAGTAAAGTCTTCGAGGTCTTCTCAAGCTTCTGGTCCACCCCCGAGTGCTTCGTCTACTTCGTCAACTACCATCAGAAACAACCATAATAAGAAACACAACAAGAAGGAAAATAAAAGTGTTCTAAAAATAGGAAGTTTATCTTTGTCGGACACCTCTGGTCACAAGAAAAATACCTAAATTGCTTCTACTGGATTAGGACCAATGAGGGTTTTTGGAAAGGTGGAAATGGAGGGGTAAATGATCCTATAAGAAGTCTACAAAAAGTATTTTTTTAAATGGGTAGAGGCACTCATTAAATAGGTCATGATTTTAGAAGAATATTGTCGGGGATATAACTCCACGGTGTAACCCGCCATACTGGGCCGGGTCAATAGATCAACAGTCTTGTGACCTAGTTCAAGATGGGCCGTGTCTCATGTGCAAAATAAATAAGGTGGCGGCTGGTCAAGACGCCGGAAGCCCATGAAGATAAGGACGCCGGTTCAAGTTTCCTTAAAAAGTGCAAGATAAGTTAGAGATATAGTAAGTCACGGGTCATAATATGACCCGGACTCTGTTGTAAACCCTAGGGCTTGACCTGTATATAAAGGTCGGCCCCTAGGGCCGAAACTCTCAAGTTACAATCTCTCGATAACTAGGTTAGCGATTCCACACCCTTGTAATTGAGATCCATCAATCCAATACACGAATAGAATGACGTAGGTTATTGCCTCCTTAGGAGGGGCCGAACCTGGGTAAACCCGACTCTCTCTCTCTCGCTTAACCCCTTCGAGTCGCCACCAAGCCACGATGGCCTCACACCTAAGTCCTGTTACGAGGACATCTGACGGGTTGATAAAACCACGACAGTTGGCGCCCACCGTGGGGCTCTCGCCTGGTGGAGTTGAGTTCTCGAAGGGAGCCCTTCTAGGGTTCGGGAGTTACGTGGTCAGTCGCATGACCAAGAGCCGTCGCGGCAAGATCTACATCGACGACTCTGGCTGGGGCCCCGACGCCGACTCAGTTGAGTATGGTTACCGGGTCCCCTTCGGCAAGATCCAAGTCTTCATCGGCAAGTTCGGCGCGACGGTTCCTGAGCCGGACATCTGCTCCAACATCGTCGAGCCGGCTCGGCGTGCTCAATCCGGTCGGCGTCAAGTCGGCCTAAGCTATGACGCTGTCGAATCTTCTCGGCGGGTCGATCCTCTAGACGAGCCGTCCATTGAAGAAGAGATCATCATCAACTCGGACTCTAATCTCAGAGTCTCGCTTGGCACGAGGACTTATGAGGAACGCCGTGGCCCCCCTCAGTAGGTCCCGGCTCATCCTATGGTAAGCCCGGCGGCACAGCCGCCACTCGAACCTGGAGTCCCTGGCAGCTCTGACAAAGCGCGCGGCTACTCAGGAAAGGAGCCCCAACAGCACGATGGACAAGGCATCTTTCAGAAAAACCCGAGGCAACTAAGTTGTGGTCAATACCACGTGTTCACCACCAATACCTGCAAACGAGATAGCAAGGTCAAGAGCAGGGCTGTCAATATGGCTGAACCAGCGGTCCCTAGGTACCTTAACTGGTCCGAACACGCGATCACCTGGAGTAGAGAGGATCATCCCCTCGGGTTGAAAATCCAGCCGTCTTGGCATTAGTGGTGGCACCGCAAGTTGGAGGATACACTCTGTCCAAGGTTCTCATGGATGGAGGCAGCAACATAAACATACTATACTACGAGACATTCTGTCGCATGAATCTGTCAGAGAGTACGTTGCTTCCTTCATGGCCCGCCCGTGTTACATCTATCTCAAGCTCAAGATGCCAGGACTTAAAGGGACCATAACCGTGGACAGAAATCGGAAGATAGCCCAGGAGTGTGAGGAAGGAGACACGGCCTACGCTGAGTCGGCTTGTGCCGCAGAGGAGTTGAAATTCTACACTGCCAACGTTGACCCGGCTGATATGAGCCCTCTCAAGAAGCCTAATACTGACTCAGGACCCCAGCTCAAGTTCAAGCCGGCTGAAGATACGAAGCAAATCGACTTCACTCCGGGCGACTCGTCCAAGTAGTTCAGCATTGGGACCGGCCTGGATCCCAAATAGGAAAGCACGCTCATCAAGTTCATCCGTGAGAATCGGGACATCTTTGCATGGAAGCCATCTGACATGCCTGGAGTCCCAAGAGAACTTGTTGAGCACCCCCTTAATGTAGATCCTAAGATGAAACCAGTGCGCCAGTACCTCCGTCGTAGTAATGAGGACAGACGCAAGGCCATTGGAGAAGAGGTGGCCCAGTTCCTAGCTGCCGGTTTCATCATGGAAGTTTTTCATCCTGAGTGGTTGGCTAACCCGGTGCTGGTTTTGAAAAAGAACGGCACTTGGCGCATGTGTGTCGATTACACCGATCTCAACAAAGCCTGTGCCAAGGATCATTTTGCCCTTCCGCGTGTTGATCAGACCATTGATTCTACGGCGGGTTGTGAGAGGTTATGCTTTTTGGATGCATACACCTGCTATCATCAGATCAAGATGGCTATTGAGGACCAAGAGAACACATCTTTTATCACTCCCTTCAGGGCTTTTTGCTATGTCTCCATGCCTTTTGGGCTCAAGAGCGCCGGGGTGACTTACCAGCGCTGTGTCTAGAATTGCCTCAAACCATAGATCGGGCGTAATGTTCATGCATATGTTGATGACATCGTGGTGAAATCTCAGAAGAAAGAAACACTATTGGATAGCATCAAGGAAACCTTTGACAATCTTCGGGTATACAAGAGGAAGCTTAACTCGGCGAAGTGTGTTTTTGGCATTCCTGCGGGCAAGTTGTTAGGGTTTCTGGTCTGTGAGCGAGGCATCAAGGCCAACCCATACAAGATCAAGGCCGTGACGTCATTATCCGAGCCGGCGAACGTGAATCAAGTTCAACGGCTCACAGGACGCATCGCAGCTTTGAGCCGGTTCATAAGCCGCCTGGGGGAGAAGGCGACCCCTTTTTATCAGTTATTGAAAAAATCAGGTGACTTCAAGTGGACGGACGAAGCCGGCAGAGCTTTTGAAGCACTCAAGCAACAACTTGTTAACCCGCCCGTCCTGGCTGCTCCGATGGAAAAAGAGCCTATGCTCCTGTACATTGCCGCTAACTCCAAGGTGGTAAGTGTTGCAGTTGTGGTCCAGCGGAAAGAAGAGGGAAAGGAATATCCGGTTTAGCATCCGGTTTATTGCTTCAGCGAAGCCTTAACCTTATCTAAATAGCGGTACCCACATTGGCCAAAGCTGGTTTTTGGGATCTCCATGGCGAGCCGGAAGTTGAGGCATTATTTCCAGGAACACCCGATAACTATGGTTAGTTCGGCGCCTCTTGGCGATATCATACAAAACCGAGAGGCCACAGGCAGAATAGCCAAGCTGGATATGGTTGGTCCATTCAAGCCGTCCTCTGATAAAAAGACCCACTTATTGGTGGCGGTTGATAAGTTTACCAAATGGGTTGAAGCAGAGCCGGTCAGCAATTGCGACGCGGAGACCGCAGTCAAATTTTTAAAGAAGCTGATTTTCCGTTTCAGTTACCCTCACAGCATCATTAATAACAATGGTACAAATCTGTCCATGGGAGCCATGGAGCAATTTTGCCAGCGGGAGCACATCCGTCTCGATTTAGCAGCAGTAGCACATCCGCAGTGCAACCGGCAAGGTGAAAGAGCCAGCCAAGAAATCTTGAGAGGAATCAAACCCCGGCTCATGGTGCCCCTTGAGCGAATGCCAGGTTGTTGGGTTGAAGAACTCCCCTCAGTACTTTGGAGTATTCGAACAATGCCCAACAGATCCATAGGATACACTCCTTTCTTCTTGGTTTATGGAGCTGAAGCGGTTCTTCCGAGCGATATTCGTCATGACTCGCCTCAGGTGACTGCTTACGTTGAGGAAGATAATGAGCAAGCACGCCAAGACTCCCTGGACGCCTTGGAAGAGGAACGTGACTTAGCAGCGGCCAGATCTGCAATATAAAAGCAAGACCTACGTCGCTACCATAGCCGTAGAATCTGAAGTTGTACCTTTCAGGATGGCGACTTAGTTCTCCGTCTGATTCAAGACCAAATGGCGATGCACAAGCTCTCCCCGCCCTGGGAAGGCCCTTTCATCATCAATCGAAACATCAACAATGGTTCGTATTACCTGGTCGACCTATGAGAGGATTCATACACTTCGCAGGAGGAAACAACCCGGCCCTAGAATATCGCGCACCTGCGGCCTTATTATACTTAGGAGCCACCGGCTCACCTTTTTGTAATTCTTTCCCCCCCAGCACAATTATGTATATACTTCTTTATGTTCAAATATAATAAAGCCGGCTTCCCCGAAAATCGGGGCCTCTGTCGTTTCAGCCTATAAATTGAGCATGCGTCTTTACTGTTTGAAACATAGGTCACTTGGGGGCTTCCAACTCATCGAGTTTAGCTTTCTCACCCTTTTGACCCAGCAAAGACGCCACTAAAATATGGTTAAACCTGCCTGTATGTTTGATGCGACTCCAATCAGATGACCCCATGTACTCTTAAAAGTTAATCCTTTCCTGGACCCCCGAACTTTTAAGGTTAAAATATAGGCTTGTGTCATGTGAGAGCCGGCATACAGAGAGCTAGGACAAATCATGGGTTATTATGCCCGCTTCATGGAAGCAAGACTTGAGCCTCGAAAGCTAGTCTCTTTTCCTCCGAGTCTCATTGAGCCGGATTATATATATAAATATACTTACGTTTTTTCAGGTACAATATTGTACTTGCCATCGGCTTATACTTGGATGGCCGGGTTACATAGCTGCGTTCATATCATGACCAGTTTTCGGATTATCTGTCCTCATATTATTGAAGGAAAAACTCAATTGACTTGCGTCCTGAAAGAGCAGGCTATAGTGCCGGCTTGCTCCAGATTTGCTCTACGGACAAAAATGGCCAGAGATTAAGCAAGGAAAGCGCGGGAGTAAACAGTCCCATGAGCATATTAACAAGAAGTTTGTCAAAATCAGAAGTTTAGCGCGGGCAAAAGGCGCCAGAACGTGCACGATGGCACGACAATGCAAATTCAAAAGTTATGAAGAGTACTACTCTTATTACAGGCTCTTAGTGGAGCCACATAATCCTTCACAAAAAGTTCGTCTTGCACCCGGGGGCTCGGCCGATGAGGTAACGCATCCAGCTTCTAAGCCGTCTTCAAGATCTATCATCAATCGCCTCTAAACCTGACCCCGCAGGCTCGACGTCATCATCAACCTGTTGGCCTTTCTGTTGCCAATGAATTGAGAACAATGATTCAAAATTTGTAGTCCCTTCAACAAGAGCTGACGCGTCTATATCAGGAGCAAAAGTTGTCTTGTTGCGAGGTGGCACCAGGTCAGATGGCTCATCCTTGGGCGCGCTGATGCGTTCATTATCAACATTATAGGCTGGATGATACTTTGACAGATCAACCTCGTCGGCTATCAAAGACGTCAGTGGCCGGGTCTCCAGAAGAAACTTGGCGTAATCTTCACGAGTGAAGGCTGACCCGTCAAGCTTAAATTCTGGGAAGCCGCCTTTCAGCTGCTCCACATCTAATTCTGGCAGAAAAGCTTTCGCTCAAGCAAGCGCCATGCTCGCTCCATCTCAAGCCGCCGATTTCCGCGTTTTCTCCGAGTTTCAGCATGTCCTTGATACTTCTCGGAGGATACTTCAAATTTTTCACAGCCATGATGGAGTGTACGGAGCCTGTAAACAGCTGCTCTACATAGGTGAAAATGGTCTTCAACTTTTCAGCTGGCAGCTCTACAAGGTTGTGGTTTTTTCGCCCCACGCATAAGGGAAAGTAGAATAAGTCACCGCAAGGTTTACAAAGCCGACACATTGATGAAAGCAACGCAAAACACGTACCAAAGATTGCTGTCAACATGTCATTGATCTGCTTCACCAGGGTGGCATATTTCTCCTTTACAGGGCCCAAGTTTTTCTCGGCGTTCTCTACACGTTTGGTCAAGACAGCTTTATCTGCCTCGAATAGTTTTACGGCCTGTTCTAGACGTTCGTTGGCCTCACGGGCAGAATTTTCACAGTGAGCTGCCATGGATTCGGCTTCCGTTCTCAATCTCCTTTCCTCCTTGAGCCTTTTTTGCAGTCTCACGAAAACAGACTCAGCATCTTCACAATATCCCTGTTGGATAAATAACAAACAACAACAATTATGGTTTACAAGTCTCAAGAAGATTGCAAGCAAATATCCTTGACACTTGGGGGCTAATGTAATTCAGCTCTCTTCAAATTAAAAAATGGAGACGACCCGCCTCATCTCATGAAGATGAGCCGGCCCTTGGGGGCTACAGGTCGAACTTCTTCAATCTTAAAAGACCCGACCCATCTCATGCGGACGAGCCGGCCCTTGGGGGCTACAGGTCGAACTTCTTCAATCATAAAAGACCCGACTCATCTCATGCGGATGAGCCGGCCCTTGGGGGCTACAGGTCGAACGTCCTCAATCTTAAAAGACCCGACTCATCTAATACGGATGAGCCGGCCCTTGGGGGTTACATGTCGAACTTCTTCAATCTTAAAAGACCCGACTCATCTCATGCGGATGAGCCGGCCCTTGAGGGTTGCAGGTCGATTCTCTTCAGTCTTAGAAAGACTCGACTCATCTCATATGGATGAGCCGGCCCTTGGGGGCTACATGGATATTACAGGTGTTCAGTTATTCTATAAAACCGGCTTATCATAACAAGGTAGTCTTTGGAAGCAAATGGTAGTATGCAAGATAATGGTGAAAGGGGGAGATTACCTCATATTTTTCCTTCATAGCATTTATCATGCTCTGATCAATTTCCCAGCTCTCAAACAACCAGGTCAAGTACTCCTGGTACAGGTCTTCAACACCATGTATAGATAAGTCCAGGGATTCCATTTTGGCTTTTCCCTTATCCAAAATTGCTGATTCATCCTTGCTCTCAAATTTAGCTAAGGAAGTGGAAGCAGTGACGGCTTGCAGATTTTCTTTGACAAACACAACATCAGGAACATTGTGATCAGATGATGCCAGAAATTCATCTACGCAAGATGATTTGGAAGGAAAGAGGGATCACTCAATCTCAGGAGCAACATCCATAAAAGACGGCTCACTTATTTCGGGCATCTCAGTAGCAGCCTCCGGCTCTACCCTCGCATCAACTTCCTTTTCAACAGAAGAATCAACCATTGGAGTCATCTTCAGTAGAATTAGTGTCTCTTGGCTCCTCGGTCCAGAGGATGACTCGCCTTTCCGTTTGGACACAACGGCTTTGGCCCTGGATTATTAGTGCAACAAAAGTTATCACAAGTTGAGATTTAGACAATGAAAGATACAATATGGACTTCGCAAAAGATGAAACGCTTACCCTCGATTGACATTGAAAGGGGGAAGTTGTGACGCGCTTGAGTCGCCTGACGATGAAGGAAAATCCTGATAAAGGGAATCAGAAGGACTGAGATGTTGTTTAAACAAGCCGGCTCTAGGGCAAGAATCAGTTGGACTATGGGGCACCTCATGGCGTGGTTTGCGAGCCGGCCGTGCACAAGAGAAGCTAGGGTCTTCATCATCCCGAGTATTGCGTTTCAATGAGCCGGCAAGTTGTGTGCTCTTTAAAAGAAAGTTAGGAGCCATATGAGCTTCCGGGTGTGATAATTTAACTTTCCGAACGGCTTGTCTTGGTTTTCGAGGAGCAAGCATTTCCAAAGGGTTGAGGGAAATAGGAGTTACCTCAGTTTCATCGTCTTGGCTACACTCCGAGTCATCCTGAGAAGAAGGCGCGTCAGCAAGTTCATTAAACAAGCGGCCGAGAGAATCAAGTTCTACCTCAGATTCCTCCTCCGAAGATGACACGGAAACTGGGGCTTTCATTTTTCCCGTAGTAGGAAGAGAGGCTTGAGGTTCAACTTTCCAAAAGTTAGAATCCGCCTGCAAATATATGAAATACATAATGAGCAAATGGCGAGTCAAGAGAAGCATGGATAAATGACAATGGAAATAATTAATACCTAAGGCGATGGATTGAGAAGGTAAAATGAACCCAAGCCGGTAACGCTGCATAACTCTTTTGAGACACAGAAGAACTTCTTTGTTTCCTTGGTCAGAACATTATTGGTGAGACTTTCATGAGAAAACGGTTGAGGATCGTTTGAGGAACCTGAATAATCACAGATCAGGCCGTCCCTTAAGCTGACGGGTTGGATCTGCCACTTTAACCAGCAACAGATCAGATCTATCCCGGTCAGGCCGTGAGCGGTCAGGGCTCTCAGTTTTGCGTGAAGAGGTGCCGAATTTATTCTTTCTTCGTCGGTTTGCCAACTCGGGAATTCCATTTTACCAAGTCTCTCCAATCTGAAACCCGGCAAGGGATTTTCCCCTTCAGGTGAAGTATCTCTGCAATAAAACCAGGTTTTGTTCCATCCTTTTGGATGACTCGCCAGCTTTGATTCTGGGAAGCCATTGTTTTTATCGTCTGAATGGAAACACCACCAAGCTCGCAGGAAGCACCGTTCTTTGTCTCTGTTTGATGGTTAAGATAAAAGAATTCTCTGAACAGAGTGACGGATGGCTCAACCTGAAGGTACACCTCGCATAACACTTGGAATTGGCAAATGTTTGTCATGGAATTCGGGCTCATGTCTTGAGGCCTGAGCTTAAAAAAGTGCAAGAGATCTCTGAAGAATTTTGAGCCAGGGGGTCGAAAGCCCCTGCGCAGATGATCAGTAAATACTACAACCTCCCCTAGTTGAGGTTGTGGGGCCGTCTCTTCTTCCGGAGCTCGCCACTTTATGGGTTTTCCAGCCGGTAAAAGGCCTTGATCCATGAGGTTCTCCAAGGTAAGCTTGGATTCTTTGCTTTTTGCCGAGTTACAAACTTTGGAACTCTTCGAAGTCATGGCGGGTTATGCAGTAGCTACAAGAGTAATGAGAAGAATAAGCTAGAGCAGATTATAAGCCGCCTATATTAAAATACTATTATGAGCCGGCTAAATTTGAAAAGGTCAAAGGGATATCTTTAACGACTTAGCAGCGACATTGCATCATGAACAAGTTTCTATGAAAGTTTCTCTCTGGGTGGATCTAATTAACCGAAGAAAACAATGGTATATATGATCTAACCGACGACATGACCGAAGCTACAGCAAGTCCAAAATGCAACTTCTGATGGTTTGTTCTAGATCTAGTCTAAAGGAAATGAAGCGGAGGACTTTCTAAAGATACATTGCAATGACGGTTGGTTATGAATCCACTGATGAAGTTTCGGATGAACATCACAAGGACGGCAAGAACACTGAAAAATTTCAAAACCCTAAATGGCGGGGATTCATACCAGATGATGTTGGAGCAGGAACGAAGATGATCGAATTTGTTTCGACAGTCGCGAGAGGGTTTGACGATGCCGGCAATGGAGTCGAAGGGCTTCGAAGTCGGTTGAGAGCTTTTTCTGGTGTTCGGTCAATGGAGAAGCAGGAGGAGGAAGACGATGAGAAAAGGTTCTAGTGGGGTCCACCGGGGTCTATTTATAAAGAAGAAGTAAGTGAAGCGGCACCGCGGAAACCGAAGCGACCGTGGTAAATTTGTGGCTACAAACGCGCCTCGATTTTCACACCCATTTGGATTTGGCACGGTCTTCGAGGAGATACGTTATGATGGCTTTGAAGAACAACGGTCAGCAACGATGACTTCATGATAAGTGAACGGAGGAAAAATGACAAGTGTGGGAGCAGAACAAGCCGGTGTTGACAAAATTGGCTGAAGGTACCAGTTCAAAAATAAGTCGCCACAGGCAATGATGAGCCACCACAGGATAGATAAAATCTATTGACATGAATGAATTCAAGTCAATCTGGGGCCTAATGTTGGGGATATAACTCCATGGTGTAACCCGCCCTACTGGGCCGGGTCAACACATCAACAGTCTTGTGACCCGGTTCAAGATGGGCCGTGTCTCAATGCAAAATAAATAAGGTGGCGGCTGGTCAAGACGCTGGACAACCCACCACCAGAAGATGGCGGCTCAAAGCCCATGAATCTAAGGACGCCGGTTCAAGTTTCCTTAAAAAGTGCAAGATAAGTTAGAGATATAGTAAGTCACGGGTCATAATATGACCCGGACTCTGTTTTAAACCCTAGGGCTTGACTTGTATATAAAGGCCGGCCCCTAGAGCCGAAACTAAGTTACAATCTCTCGATAGCTAGGTTAGCGATTCCGCACCCTTGTAATCGAGATTCATCAATCCAATACACGAAAAGCAGGACATAGGCTATTACCTCCATAGGAGAGGCCGAACCTGGGTAAACCCGACTGTCTCTCTCGCTTAACCCCTTCGAGTCGCCACCAAGCGGCGATGGCCTCACACCTAAGTCCTGTTACGAGGACATCTGAGGGGTTGATAAAACCACGACAAATATAGAAATTGGTTTCATTGGATTTGGAGTTGGGTTGAATTATCTAGGGTTTTTCTAAGATGAAACATATGGGAAATGGGGCCATTTATTAGATACAATAGGAACATTACATGGGAAAAATGCTATAAAAATGGCACTATGCTCATCAGGCTGAAACCGTCGCAGGCGAGCCATCCCAGAGGGGATCCGGCCCAGGGCGGAGCAGTGCACGCGGCAGGTTTCTATTTAAACCTGCCCGTGGGCCCACTTGATAGCTAGAGAGGGGAGGGTGAGGGTATGACATGTGGGCTCCACCTGTCATCCCTCACCTCGCGGCAGGGAGCAGAGGGGCTCACCGGCAATGATGCGGTCGACGGCGTGGCCCGCTGAGGGTCCAATTGAGCTCAGTGGAGCGTCCCCTGTCGGGTGGCACCGGAGATGGTCGCCTGTGGTGACGGGATCGCCGAAGGCGTCTGACACGAGGGGCGGCCGAGGAAACCAAAGACGATTCGCTTGCCGTCGCCTGAAATCCGACAGCTGGAGGGCGGGGTTAGGTCCACGAGGCTGAGAATGGGCCGGGAGAGAAGGAAGGGAGGTCGGAGGGGCACGACACCTCCCGAACAGCGACAGCCCGAGGCCATGGACCTCTGGCTCGTCCTGGAGATCGGGTGCTCGGAAGAGAGTTGGGGCAGGGCAGGGGCAAGACAGAGAGTCCTAGAGGAATAGGGGAGCTGAGAGGGGAGCTCCGGGATCACTTAACTAGGAAAGCCAGGGGCTTTTCGTGGCCCGAGCTCACGACTCCCATGGGGATAATACTGCCAGCTACAGAGGTGGGCTCGGGGCTCTCTACGGCGTTAGTGGGGGAGGAGCAGAGAGCTGGGAAGCCAGAGGGAAAGAATAGCGTGCTCGAGGCGAGTCCCATAGGTGGACAGGGAGTGGCTGAGCTCAGAGGTTCTCGGCCACGCATGAGCAGGGCATGGGAGGGGAGAGGAAGGAGGTGCCCGACACACTGGCGTGCCGTGGACGCCGAGGCAGGTCCGCTGGCGAGTGGGAGGGGCCCGAGGTGGTCGGGATATGGGAATGGGCGCCGGCTACAGTGTGAGTGCGCACTTTAGCACGCTCTGGAGCGCGTTTTTGGCATGTCATGGTCATGGCCACTTGCGTCCAGAGGGTCTAAGGGTGAGTAAACAATGTGGAAATGCCCTTGGATGATCTAGAGGTTGTCTTGGTTTTGAAGGAATGCCGAGAGGGAGAGAAAGGATGTTGTCCAGGGGTAAAAATGGGGTCTTCACCCCTCCATGATTGAGTTGAGGTCAGGAGAAAGTTACTGGGGGTGCAAGGTAACACTAGGAAGCTGTGGTAAAATTTGAGAGTGAAGGAGAATAGTGAAAAACGTCAAAACTGAAGTTTTACCAAATCACCAGAAGGTGTTTGATGCTGGTTTGGGCAAGTAACAAATATTCTACTGGCCATTATATTTAACAGGATCAATTGGTGAGTAAAAATTGGGCTGATCACCAAGTTTGAGATTATTTTAAGAAAGTTGCTAATGCAAACTTTATAAACCCTAGAAATGGGCGAAAATGGATTTGCTTAGATCTAGCTATGCAAATCCATTCTGCTTGATGCACCACTTGTGGTGGTGGCATCATTTGGGGATTAGAGCATGCCCAAAAAGTTTGGGACCAAATTGGGAAACTTGAAAATGCAAAAAATCCCAACTCTAGAAATCAGCAGAAATGGGTATGAGGGGATTTGGACAAGTGCATATGTTCTTCTTGATGCACCACCTGGTATGGACGCATTATTAGAGAATTATAACATGTCCACAAAGTTTTAGCACAAATGGAGGCACTTGGCAATGTAAAGTTGCTCAAGTTTGGATCTGTACAGAAAGGGCTTTGGGAAATTTTGGTGAACTAAAACTATTTGGCTTTGGATGAAACTTGGCAAGATCATCACGTACGGAACATGGGACATCTAGAATTTTCTTGGGTTTATTTGAGAATATTTCTTATAGAAATATTTCAAATACTTGAAATATGCAGAAACGGTTTTATAGGGTTTAGTCCAATATTTTGAACATGACCATGTGTTGAAACTCTTATATATGGAAAATATATGTCCGCTGAGTTTCCCTAAATTTTCTCAAATGTTTTGAAAGCATAAAAGTATTTTTCCTTGTAAAAGACCATTTCTGGCCTGAAGGAAAAGCCTTTAAATAAAATACGGAAATAATGTCTAAAAATAATATTTGGTGGTTTTGGGAAGTCTTATATATGGTAGGTTTGAAATAAAGCCTTTGGGGCAAAACATTCACCATAATTTGAGGACTTGTAGTTGAAGCCACAACTTAGGGGTTTTGAAAACCTAAATTAAATAAATGCTTTTTGGCCAAAATAAATTTGTATAAAAATAGTTTTTTGGTCCTATACACATGGCATGATCATTGGGCAAGTATTTGGAACAAGGAGGTGAGTCTATAGAGTAGGAGGAATTTTATGAATTTAGAGCACACTTAGGCAAGCAAGCAATAGCAATCAAGTCAACAATCACAAGCACACAAAAAGTTTTTGTTGGTCCAATTTATTGAGCTATGTTAACTTAGTAATATGAGGCAAAACACGGAGTGTGACAGTGGGAGGTACTCTAGGACCTGGATGTCCGCCAGGACCTGGGACTTTACGGCCGTGCGGGGCTCGTAGATGATGTGGTGTTTGGACAGTTCGATGGTCCAGTTGGCGATCCGGCCGGCTGCATCCCGGTTTTCCGTGATCTGCTCGAGGGGAAGAGTACTCACCACCGTGACAGGGTGCTCCTGGAAGTAGGGCTCGAGCATCTGGGCTGCCAGGAACACGCCATAGCACATCTTTTGGTAGTGGGGGTAGTTCTGCTTCGAGGCGGACAACACCTTGGTCAAGTAGTAGACCTGCTGCTGGACCGGTTGGGCGCGGTCCGGCTCCGACGGCTGGACCGCCATGACGACACCGACCACCAGGCTAGTGGATGCGATGTAGAGCAGCATCGACTCCTTGTCATCGGGGGCGGCTAGGACGGGCACAGTGGAGAGCGCGCGCTTGAGGTCGCGGAACGCCTCGTCCGCCTGTGTGAACCTATCGAACGTGTCTGTCTTCCTGAGTAGGCGGTAGAGGGGGAGCACCTTCTCCCCCATCTACTGATGAAGCGGCTGAGCGAGGCCAGGCAGCCGGTGATCTTCTACACTCCGGCCAGGGTGGCCGGCCTGGTTATGTGCTCGATGGCCCGGATCTTCTCTGGGTTAGCCTAGATTCCCTGCTTGAGGACAAGGAAACCGAGGAGCTGGCTGGCTAGCACGCCAAACACGCACTTCTCTGGATTCAGCTAGCTCTCGAATTACCGCAGGCTCGCAAACATCTCCTTGAGATCGTCCAGGATGGTGCGGCTTTCTTTGGTATTGACCACAACGTCGTCCACGTAGACTTGTACGTTGCGGCCAAGCTGCCTGTAGAGGCATCGCTGCATGCAGCGCTAGAAGGTGACGTTGACGTTTTCAGCCAGGACGCCATGGTAATGTAGTATAACGCCCCGAAGGGGGTGATGAAAGTTGTCTTGATCTGGTCGGCCGGATTTAGCTTGATCTGGTGGTAGTCTGAGTAGGTGTCCAAGAAGGATAGTAGCTCGCAACCGGCCGTGAAATCGATCACTTGATCGATACGGGGCAGAGCAAAAGGATCCTTGTGGCATGCCTTGTTCAAGCTCGTCTAGTGGATACACATGCGCCATGTCTTGTTTTTCTTCACCACCAGGATTGGATTAGCTAGCCATTCGGGGCGGAAGACTTCTATGATGAAGCCGACTGCTAGCAGCATGGTGATCTCTTTGCCGATGGTTTTCCGCTTCTCCTCAGAGAAGCGGTGCAGCGGTTGCTTGACCGGTTTTGCATCCATATTGACATGCAGGAAGTGCTCGGCGGAATCCCTCGGGACACCAGGCATGTCTTTGAGGGACCATGCGAAGATATCTCAATTCTCACGGAGGAAGTCGACGAGCTCGCTTTCCTATTTGCTGTCGAGGTTGGCCCCGACCATGGTGTACTTGCTGGGGTCAGCGGGGTCGAGCGGGATACTCTTGGTGTCTTTGCTGGTTGCCGGCTGGAACTAAGATTCCCCAGCCGGCTGCTTCAGCTTGGGCTTGGGAATGGCCTGCTTCTCGCAGGCTGCGGCCACGAGTTGGTCGATATGGCGCCGCTCTTCGGTGATGACAAGGGACTCGGCTAGCCTGGAGTCAGCCAGAGCGCACTCGGTCTTCATCTTCTAGTCGTCGGTTATGGTGATGGTGTCGTTGGGACCCGACAACTTCATCTTTAGGTTGGCTTAGTGGGGGACTTCCATGAACTTAGCCAGGGCGGGCTAGCCGAGGAGCACGTGGTAGGGGCTCGACACGTCGACCACCTCAAACCAGATGGGCTTGGGTGGAAGTTCTTCGTCGTGCCGAACAACACATCCACCCAGATCTTTCCGATCGGGGATCACAAGAGGCCATCTATCATGTCGTGGAACACCGTACGGCTCGTCTCGAGCTGGGATTGCCGGATGCCTAGCTTCTCCATGGTGTTGCGGTTGATGATGTTGATGCTGCTACCTCTGTTGACAAGCACCCACGTGAAGCGGTAGGTGTTTTTCTCGAAAACAAAGTTGACTCAAGGACGAGCGCGTAGCCGCCCGGCATGGGCATCACGGCCGGGTGGTCCTCGCGCCCCCAGGTGATGGGTTTGTCTGACCAGTGCATGTACTGGGGGAACAGAGGGACTATGGCATTGACCTCCGGCGCAAGCATGCGCTGGCTGTGCTTGTCATTATCAACGGAGGGGAAGATGGCATTGGTCGCGTCCAAGCGGGAGAATTCATCGCGGCCGGCGCAGGCTGCAGGGGCAGCCGACGGCGGAGGCTGAGGCAAAGCATCACCCCGCACGATCTTTGTGAATCAGCTGCACTACCGAGCCGTGTGTGTAGCCGGCTTGGCCCGCTATGGAATTCGCAGGGCCCATCAAGCATCTGCTCGAAGGAGTACTTGGGCCGCCAGGCCTGCTTGCCCTCTTTAGTGTGCTGAATCCGGCTTGGCGGAGACCTGCCGACTTCCATAGCGGGGGTCCGGCTGGTCGTTCCTGCACTTGTTCTGGTCGTCGTTAGGTCGTCGAGCCGGCTGGCCGGTAGCCGACCGGATTGGGGACGGCATGCCGGCCGCATCTACCTTGACCGGAACCATAATGGAGGACTCGACCACTCCATACTCGTCCACCACGGCCATGAGTTGCGCCAGGGTGGCCGACTCCCGGTGCATGAGCTTGTGCTTGAGGAGGGTGTCGTCTCGGCAGCTGTCGACAAACTACTAGGTGTCCTAGACCTCGTGGACGCCCTCGCATGAGTTGCAGAGCTCCATCCAATTCATGACATAGTCGCGAACGGTCTCGGACGGTCCCTAGACGCAAAGGGCCAGATGGCGGGGCCGGCAGGGATGCTTGTACGTGTCGGTGACATTGCACAAAAACGCCTCCTAGAAGTCCAGCCAGCCGTTGATGCTGCCGGCTCGAAGGCTGTTGAGCCAGGTCCGGTCTGATCCAAGCAGAATTAGGGGCGCATAGCGCTCCGCCACATGCTTTTTACCCCTGGCGATGTCAACCGCGGTAGTGTTGTCGGTCAGCCAGTCCTTGGGCTTGGTCGAGCCGTTGTACTTGGCGGCACGCGCAGGCCAGGATGAAACCCTTGGGGAAAGGTTCCTTCAGGATGTGTGCCCAAAGCACGGCAGTCCGACGGTGTTTTCTTCCTCCAGGGATTGAGAATCCGCCAGCCTCTTGAGGAGCAAGCGGGCGTCCTTGTCATCAAGGAGGTGCGGGCCGACGCGCTCGCTTACCAGGCATCAGACGACCGACAGCTCGGTCGTCGGGCCGCGGTCGCGCCTCCCGTGTTGGTCGTTCCACGCTGGCTGGCGGTTGTCCTGGCCAACCGGCTTACCTGAGTGGCCATCCACGGCCGACGGTCTACAGTCGTGCCGGCTCTAGCTGTCCATGCGCCAGCTGTCGTGACGACGGTTGTAGGTGGTAGGCGAAGATGTCTGGTGCGTGATGCGCTGGTCCTTGAGCGTGAACCGGCCGGGTCCTCAATTGACCGGGCCGGCTACTCCTGCTGCCAGTTTGCAGCTGCCACGAGGGTGTGGATACGTTGCTGCTGCGCTTCACGCGCCGGGCCATCAAGCTCCTCTAGCTCTTCGTTGGCAGCCTACGCAACCCTCATGTTCTTGGCGGGGTGATGTAGACGGGTCGCGCCCCGCCCAACACTTGGCCAACATCGCCTCTGCGGTGTCGCACTTGTGCCAGCCGGCTCGGCCCGACAGCTGCCGGCGTAAGGCCATGTGCCGCATTGAACTCGCACTACAAGGCCTCGAGCTCGCGCTGTGTGGCCGCCAGCACCTAAGCCTCCGCGAACAGGTGCTGGCGGTGACCCTCCAGTTCTTCGATCACCGCAGCCGGTCGGCCGTAGGCGTGATGGGCGCGCGCAGCGGGGTTTGCCACACCGAACCGCCAGCAAAGGAGGCGGTGGTCATCACCTCCACACGGGTGCAGAGGTTCTCGATGTCGCTGGAGAGGTTGGTGCCGCCGGCTAGCGGTAGCTCGTCGCAGCTGAGCAACTAAGTGGGGTACTCGTCGGGGACGACCGCGACGTAGACGTTGTGGTCAACGAAGGGGATGATGGAGCTGCCATTAGGGAAGGCCGCGTCCTCGAGGCAGCCAACGTTGAAACAGTCGAGTGCACCGTAACGCACAACCAAGCCATCCGCGATGCGCGTGCCGGAGGGGGTCAAGGTCCCCGCCCGAAACGTAACTCCGGTCGGAGTCGCTGCCGGCCCCACGGTGGGCGCCAACTGTCGTGGTATTTCTATGGCATATGACAGGGGGTAGCTTAAATCATGGTTTGGGACTGACAGTTGCCGGCGGCGTTCGAAGATGGGTGGAGGCATGAGACACATGACACAGGCATATCCAGGTTCAGGGCCGTCCGAGGGAGGTAAGACCCCTAGTCCTACCGAAGTGACTATATGGGATTATAGGACAGGGTGCTCCTTGAGCTGTTCGTGAGGAGGAAGAAGGAGCGCTTGCTACCAGCATCGCTACCTCGGGCGTGCCTGTGTATGAGTGAGAAAAATATCGACCCCCTCGCAGGGGGCTGGGGGTTGGCTTTATAGTGTAGTCGGTCTATTACAATATGGGCATAAAAGGGGTGCGGGCCCCGGCTGATGGCCTCTCAGGCTGGCGATGGGGCCCACCGGCTATATGCCACTGTGGCCCGCATGCGCCATCGTCGTGGAGTTGGTAGGCGCATGCCTGCTACACGGTCGGACTGCCCGGTCAAGGTCAGTGGTACCTTCGACCCTATAGCCTTATCTTGCTCTCGTCAGGAGTCATGTAGCCACGCGTGCTCTGTCAACGGGTCATGTAGCCATGCAGGCCTCGTAGTGGGGGTCACGTCTTGTCGTCGTATGCCGGTGCGGGCTGATGGGACATGCGCTGAACCACACTGGCTGCCGCCACGGCTGGCTGACGATCCAAGGGCCGGCCAGCGGGGGCAGCCGACCCGCTGGCCAAGCGGCCTTGGGGCCCAGCCGGCCCCCAAATGTTTCGGAGTTTGATAGCCTCTGCTTTGGTATGACCGAGGTTCATATCCCCATCAAGCGTACTTATAAACTTGGCCCTGAAGAGCTGAAAGAATTTAAGAAGCAACTTGACAAGAGCGTCTGGGTCTGATCTGACCAAGTCCATCGCCTTGGGGTTGTGGTGTTCTTTTTGTCAAGAAGAAGGATGGCACGGAACGACCTTGCGTCGATTGCCGTCCATTAAATAAAAAGACAATCAAGAGTAAGTATCCACTCCTGAACAACAACGAATTGTTTGAGCAATTGAAATGTTCCAAGGTTTTCTCAAAGCTCGATTTTTGAATGGGCTATCATCAAATTTGTATTTGCAAAGAAGACATTCCCAAAAATTCTTTCTAGACAAGCTTTGGCTCTTATGAGTACACTGTTATGTCGTTTGGTCTTGCAAATTCTCCTCCAACCTTCTCTTGGAAGATGAACTTCATATTCTCTCCCTTCAAGAATGTGTTCATCTTGGTGTATCTCGATGATATCCATGTCTTCTCCCAAACTGAAGTGGAACATGCAGAACATCTCCGTCTTGTGCTTGATAAGCTCAAAGGGTATCTGTTCTATGCAAAATTCTCATAGTGTGAATTCTAGCTCAATGAACTGTTGTCCCATGGACATGTCATCTCTACCGAGGGCATTAATGAAGTGGGAGCCTCCTTAATATGTCAAGTAGCTTAAAAGCTTTCTCAGGCTTGTCAGCTACTGTAGAAGGTTCATGGAGAACTTCTCCAAGATTGCTGCCCTTTGTCAAACCTTGTCCACAAGAATGTGAAATATGTGTTGACTCCTGAGTGTGATGTTGCGGTCAATACACTAAAGGAAAAGATGACTGCATCTCCAGTTGTCACTCCTCCTGATGAATCCAAGCCATTCCAAGTATTCTTTGATGCCCTTCGCAAGGACTTGTTGGAGTTCTCATGCAAGAAAGAAAAGTGCTAGCTTATACCTCTTGTCAGCTGAAGACAAATGAGAAGAACTAACCCACTCATGATATTGAGTTGGAGGCAGTTGTCCATGCTTTGATTACTTGGAGACATCTCTTGTTGGGGAGGCAAGTTGAAGTCTACACCGACCACAAGAGTCTCAAGTACATTTTCACTAAACCAAACCTCAATCTCTGGCAAACACGTTGGGTGGAAATGATCCAAAAATATAATCCATGCATCGAGTGTATTCCAGGCAAAGCAAATGTGATTATAGACACTTTGAGCAAAAAGGCTTACTGCAACAGTCTCATTCTCAAGCTATTCCAGCCTGGTCTTTGTGAAGCATTCTGAAAACTCAACCTTCAAGTCGTTCCTCAAGGTTTTCTTGCAAGCCTTAAAGTTTCTCCGACCTCGGAAGATCAAGTTTTCCAAACTCAACTTCTTGATGCTATGGTAAAGAAGGTGGAAGATGGTGTCGCCAATGGCATTTGCAAGTATAAGTGCTTCCGTGTTGATGACAGAGATAGTTTGTTCTTGAGGACTGTCTTGTGGTTCCAAAGGGACTCAGAAAAGTCATAATGCATAAAGCACACAATTCTCTACTATCCATTTATCCAGGCAGCTCCAAGATGCATCAATACCTCAAACAAACCTTCTGGTGGACTCGTACGAAACATGAGATTGCTCAGTTTGTCAATGAGTGTGACGTGTGCCGCAGAGTGAAGGCGGCACACCAACATCCAGCTGGCCTCCTTCAACCTCTTCCTATTCCAGGGTGGAAATTTGATCATATTGAGATGGATTTAGTCACCGGTTTTCCCAAGTCCAAGAGGGGAAATGATGCCATCTTCGTGGTCATTGATAATCTCACAAAAGTCGCTCACTTCCTTCTAGTTAAGAATAAAAAACTGCAGCTCATTTGGTAGAGTTGTACACTTTGAGGGTGGTTTCCCTGCATGGTATTCCTCAATTGATCACCTCCAACCGTGCAAGCATCTTCAGTTCTAGGTTTTAGGATTCCTACTAGAAATCTATGGGCTCTAAGATTCACTTCAGCACAACCTTTCATCCTCAAACTAGTGGCCAAGTGAAGAGAGTGAGTCAAATTCTTGAAGATATGCTAAGAGCTTGTGTGATTTCTTTTGGCATGAAGTGGGAAGATTGCCTCCCATTTGCTGAGTTCTCATACAAATATAGTTTCCAAGCAATTTCAGGCAAGGCCCCTTTTGAAATTATCTATGGCAGGAAGTGACGTACCCTACTCAACTGGTCTGAAACCAATGTATGTCAACTCCTTCGTAATGACATAATTTCTGAAGATGAACATATGTGTCGTGTCATCCGTGAAAATCTTAGAGCGGCTCAGTCCCGTCAGAAGAGCTATTATGATGGCAAGCACCGTGACGTGGTGTCCGAAATTGGAGATCATGTTTCTCCTATGAAAGGCACTCAAAGATTAGGTATCAAGGGCAAGCTTGCACCAAGATTTCTGGGTCCTTTCAAGATAGTTGGCAAAAGAGGCATCCTTGCCTACCAAATTGAGTTTCCTTCCAACTTCTCAAATATGCATGATGTATTTCACATCTCTCAGCTCTGCAAATGTTTCAAGACTCCTGAGCGCACTGTTGACTTCCAAGATATTGATCTTCGAGAGGACTTATCCTATCGTAAGCATCCTATTACTATCCTTGAAGAAACCTAGCGCAGAACTTGCAACAAGTCCATCAAATTTCTCAAAGTCAGGTGGTCACATCATTCCGACCATGAAGCTACTTGGGAACGTAAGGACCATCTTTGTTCGGAATATCCCGATTTCTTCCATTCCTAGATATCGGGACGAGATCTCTTTATAGTGGGGGAGAGTTTGTGATAGCTCAAGAGAAACATTCCTTAATGCATCCATTCCCATGTGTTGAACCTTGTATGACCTGCCATGTTGGTTTGAATTTGGTGTGCATAATGGCTGCCTCATGTCATAATTTGCATCATGGCATCATTTTTGATCTTCATCATGTGTGGTTTGTGTGTGTTCGGGTGTGTGTGATGTGAGTGGTATGCATTGCCCCCAAGTGTGCTATGACCAAGTTGCAAAAGCCCCAATTATTTCATCTAACCCTTCCCTTCGTAATTTCTTTGATATTTTGTAATGCGTGTTTTCCCTGCCTTAATTTAATGTCCACTATTTTCCTAAATTGCTTAGTCCATCGCAAGAAGGCCTCCTCCAAGTTTTAGCCCAATTTGAGTTGTTTTGGTTGGAATAATTTCAAAGTTGGTTTATTTTTCTATCTCTAAAAATTGCCAAATCAATTTATTCAAATAGTGCACATTTTTGTGAGTCCAAAACTGCTTTCATCTCACCCAAAACCCCTATCTATTTCTCTGTGCTTTTCCATTTCCTTTTCTATTTATTTTAAATGGTAAAACAAAATCGAAATAGAGAGAAGGGAAAGCCCAGCGCAACAACAGCCGGCCGAACAACCGTAGCCCAGCAGCCCCACCGTGCACACGTCCCTTCTTTTCCCACCCGTTCCGTCGCGCACCCCACGGCCCGTACACTCCGTTGGTATGAGCCAGCCCCGGCCGTAGTCGACGCACACCCACCTTTTCGTCCTCCGATCGCTCGTCCGCGCACATGGAGTGCCCGAGAGCACAAGAACTCGCCCTGCTTGCTCCGACCTCTATTTAAACCCCCCTCCATGCCCTGGCCACTCCTAGGGTTCAGCACGACCTTCCTCCTCCGCCGCCCAGTAGTTAGCCCCTCTATATCCGCTGTAGCAACCACCTCCCGAGCGCATCGGAGAGCTCAGCGATGGAGACCGTATTGCCAGCCTTCGCCGTCTACGACCACGCCATGTCCATCGTCTTCCCTGATGTCAGCTACGTAGTCTAAGTCCACTACCACCCCGAGGGACGTCAAGGATAGCCGCCTTCTTCCTATTCTTCAACTCCGGCACCTGTAGCCATTTGTCCGTCGCTCGCTCGACTCCGACCACCTCCCGGCCATCCAAGACCATAGTCGTGATCGTGGTCACCATACGTGTTGTTTCCCTCCTTCAATTTCGTTGATTATGCCCCGTGTCCCCATTTTCCATGAGAGCCGAAGTCATCGCTGTCGGACCTCGTTGTAGGCGAGAGCTTCGGCCATGTTTGTGCCCTTGCATGCATCCAGTGAGTTTTCCTCCATGTGTAGGCTCCATTTCTGCCGCTAGCCGCCGCATTAGGTGTCTTGTTTGAGCATTAAAAAATCTTGTAGCTTGCTGTTTTGATGGTTGCAAAGTGCCTTGTTGCGGTTTGTGGCAGATTGCATTGCACTATTGTTTTGTTGATTGTGTGAGTTCTATGCATTGGATTCTGATGATCTTTATATGCATTTCATCTAAAATTTTATATCCTACCCCGTGGCATGCTTGGAATGCGAAGATCTTGCCTATATCCTTCCTTTGGTCCAGATCTATCAACGTTTGCTTCTGTATCTTATCATGAGCGTTCCGAGAGATCCGTAATTCCGATTGCGATGTTCTTTATATGCATGTGTATCGGTTTTTATGAGTGGGATCCATTATTGTCATGTTCATGCATGTCATAATAATTAATATTGTTGTTTTGTATAGAATGTTAAAATCAACTAAATTGCATATGAAGTGTTGCTTGATCCATACTTCACATGGATCAAGACTTCATTTAATTTGACTAGTGTAGGATTGCCATCATAAATATATTAAATGGTCATGCATCATAATTGCTTGAGCATTTTTCCTTGGTTGTGTGTTCTTTCTTTTGGGTAGTTCCGGGTGACGAGTCTGAGTCCGAGGAACTTGTCAAGAATGCTTACGAGGAGCAAGCTTGTTATCCCACTAAAGAATCTCAAGGCAAGATGCTCATTACCCTGGATACAGTTACTATCCTTACTATGCTAATTGTCTCGTTGCTATCACTATGTCTTGTTACCTACCACTTGTTTGTCAAGCCTCCCAACATGCCATGATAAGACTCTAACCCTCCACATCCTAGCAAACCGTTGTTTGGCTAAGTTACCGCTTGCTCAGCCCCTCTTATTGCGTTGCTAGTTGCATGTGTAGGTGGATCCATGTGATAACAAGGATATCTTGGGATATCACATATTATTCATGGTATTTAATTTAATGCATCTATACATTGGTAAATGGTGGAAGTCTTGGCCTTTTGCTTGGTGATTTGTTCCACTCTTGCCGCATTAGTTCCGAGTATCAATGTTATGTTCCATATTGAGCGCTCCTACCATGGTTGGGGTTTTTATGGGGACCCCCTTGATTATCGTTTTGGGATAAAACTCTTCCGGCATGGCCCAACATTGGTACTATTTGCTCAATAACAACTAAAACTAGCATAGGGCATGATCAACCCAAGGATCTTTAATCAACAAACAGGGCTAGTGCTCATCATGAGTGTTGATCCAAAATAGAGCCACTTGCGGGGCCACCCAGGGATAACTTGGGTGCTTAATTTGGCCACCGTACGTAGTGCTCATCTGGTAGTTCCCTAAGAACGAGATATGTCAGCTCCTATCAGGATCTAGCCTGTTTGGCGGTCTTGCTATATTTGTTTTACCTTTGAAGAACATCTTGTGCACCGGGATTCCGAGGATACTACCGGCTATCCTGCGGTTGAGGTTTTCCTACACAGCTTGTGATGGATGAGTTGGGGCATCCTGCAAGGTTAAATTTTTCTGAAAGTCGTGCCCACAGTTATGTGGGAACTTGGAAATTTTATAATACCCGGTAATAGGAAACTTGCAGTAAATCCAATTAAAAATACACCAACCATGTGTGTAACCATGATCGTGTCTTTTCGAGAGAGTTTGGGAACAGAACACGGTGGGGTTATGCTTGATCGTAAGTAGGTGTTCATGATCACTTCTTGATCATAACTAGAGAACAACCGTCAAGCGTATATTACTCATCTTATTTTTATACTCGTAAGTTTGCCAATTAAGTTGCTTAGTGCTGTTGCAACCTCACCACTTAACCATATCCCACCTATCAGTTTAGATAGTCTGTGTACCCTGGGTAATATGATTGTTGAGTCCACGTGGCTCACAGATTATTACAACACCACAGGTACAGGTACAGATGCTATAGTCGATGATGATGCCACAGTACTCCAGTGGGAGTATGATGAAGAACGTAGGTGCATATACATGACTTACCTCCACGAGTAGAGAGGCAGGCCTTGGTCAGCATCCTGGGATACGCTTGATGAATGTCATCTTTTTTGTTTGATTTTGTCCATAGTCGGAACCTGTTCTTTTGGATGATGCTTGTATGGATGATTGTACTTGAATGTCAAATGATGTAGCATGTGGCGAGTGTAAGCCATCTCCATATACTCATCGCTTCTTTACATGTACTACGATAATATTCATTCTTGCAAAGTGACTTGAAATGCGCTTCAATCCTTATCGTGGACCTCGTCCTTTCATTAGGATTGTACCGCATTTTGGGTGTGACACTTGACCCCTATCAGGATGTATACTACTTGACTATACTGATTTTTCCTACCATGATGCACATATTTTTTTATGAAATTTCCATGGTCTACCAAGTAATAGGCAACATGCTTGCACGGGTACCACATTAAGTTCAACATATTTAGCAGATGTAGCAATACTAAAATGCACATGCATAATACATGTTACCATAACCTTGCCTCTATTGTTAAGCCATTATATGTACTAAGGATGAGGATGTGCTTTGGTGGTGAGAGAAAGCTCCTCCACCAGTGTCACGCCCAAGATGCGATCCTATCCTTATTTTGGCACGAGGGCCTCGACAGGGATAGAAGCGCATCTCGTCGTGTTGCAAGAATGGATATCATTACAAGTACATGTAAAGAAGAGATGAGTATATGGAATTGGCTTACACTCGCCACAAGCTACATCAATATCACATCAATACAACAACAAATACAAACATCATACAGAAGAGCAGGGTCCGCCTACGGACGAAAACAAACGATAAAATGACATCCATCCTTGCTATCCCAGGCTGCCGCCTGGAACCCATCCTATGATCGATGAAGAAGAAGAAGAAGAACTCCAAATCAAACAAGTATCGCGCTCACGTCAAATCATCGCATTACCTGTACCTGCAACTGTTGTTGTAGTAATCTGTGAGCCACGGGGACTCAGCAATCTCATTTCCAAGGGTATCAAGACTATTAACGCTTAATGGGTGAGGTATGGTTAAGTGGTGAGGCTGCAGCAAGCACTAGGCATTTATTTGAGTGGCTAACTTACGAGTACAAGAATAAAGGGGGATGATTGTCGAATAAACGGTCGTGATCTAGTAATGATCTCTAAGAGATCCTGAACACCTACTTACGTCAAACATAACCCCACCGTGTTCTCTCTCGGATAAGGACTCACGAGAAGAGACAGTCACGGTTACGCACACGGTTGGTGTATTTTATTTGAGTTTACTTCAAGTTTGCTATGACCGGGTGTTAAACAAAGTTTCCAAGTTTGCCACATAACCGCGGGCACGGCTTTCCGAAAGATTTAACCCTGCAGGGGTGCTCCAACTCATCCATCACAAATTAACCACACGCAACGAGAATAACCTCGACCACGAACCTCGTGATCTTCCTAGGCAATTCCACTGGAAAACCGCAACCTCGAGATAGCCCAAAGTATTTTTCGGAATTCCTCGCACAAGACGTTCGAGAAAGGTAAAACAAGTCCAGCAAGACCGCCCGGCGTGTCGACATAACCCGATAGGAGCCGCGTATCTCGTTCTCAGGACACGACCAGATGAGCGCAGCGTACAGTGGCCTGATAGACATCACCCGAGTTGCCCCGGGTTGGCCCCGCACACGACTCTAGTTTGGACCAACACTCATGAGGAGCACTGGCCCGGGTTGTTGATTAAAGATCCTCGGGGTAATTACTCCCTATGCAGGTTTATTAGTTGTTAGGCAAATGTAGTACCAATGTTGGGCCTTGCCAGACAAGTTTTATCCTAAAACGAAAATCAAGGGGGTCCCCATAACAACCCCGCGCATGTAAGGAGCGCTCATTTATGGAACATAACACCGGTACACAAGTAACTAGGGCGGCAAGAGTGGAACAAAACACCGAGCAAAAGGCCAAGCCTTCCACCCTTTACCAAGTATATATGTGCATTAAATTAAATAGCAATAATATTGTGATATAACAAAAGGATATCCATGTTGCACATGGAAAGAGCTTGCACCTGCAACTAGCAACGCTATAAGAAGGGCTGAGCAAGCGGTAACATAGCCAAACAATGTTTTGCTGGGACGTGGAGGGGTTAGAGGCTTTTCATGGCAATTTAGGAGGCTTAACATACAAGTGGTAGGTAGCGAGACAGCGATAGAAACGAGACATCTAGCATGGCAATGATAGTAATGGTATCCAGGGAAATGATCATCTTGCCTGAGATCCCGCTTGGAAGAAGAACGAATCCATGAAGAAGACGAGCCAACGTAGACGAACGAATCCTCACACTCCGAAGCGGTTTCGGAACTCTATCGAGAAGAAGCAATCGGAAACAACAATCAACACACGAGAACACCACAACAAATGCATGACATGATGCGCAACAAATATGATGCATGACCGGTTTAAATATGCAAGGCATGGCAACCACAACAATCAAATACTACACATTAAGTGAAGCTCAATATGCAACGAGTTGCATATTGACGAAACTCCACATTTGAATATTTCGTTCACTCTCGTTTAGGTACACGACAATATTAAATGTTGTTAAACATGGCAAGAGGTGAAGCATAAGTAAACTACACATAAAGGCAAGTTTAAATGAGGCCGGAAACAACATATAGCATTTCCGAAACGACCCCATATGTTAATTTCGAAATTGGTCCAGATCTGAACTAATCATGTTTTATATTTATTAAACAGGGAAATAAAGTGCACCATGAGATTCTACTCATCATTCTAGTCGATTTACATATATAGAACGTTTCAAACGGAGCTACGGTCTAAAAGATATGACATTCACAAGATGCACGTGACATGAATGCAAAATGCATGCAAACACCCACCACAAACATGTTAAATCATAGATGCAGCAAGATATTATGAAACTACATGAAATTCTAAGCAAGCTTCATATGCAACATGTTCAAAACGGAGCTACGGTTCAACAATAACAAGCAACACAAGTTTTAGATGAAATCTGCCCAAAACAGCAAGATAGCATTTTGCACACATGAAAACAACAAGCTACAAGATTCTAAAATGCACAAACTAAGCATGGGGCAGTAGCATACAACATACACTTCATTCCCACTTCACATATCATACTCAAAAGAGTCATGGATCACATGGTACGAAGCTCACAACATGGCAACAAAATATGACAGATTAGGACTTGGTGAAAATAACAGTTTTTAGCATGGCAGATTTTCATGGAGGCATATTGACAGCAGTAAAACTATATGCTACAGGGCATATAATGGCATGAAAATTAACAGCATGGTAGTAGACATGATGCACTACAAATCATTACATTAGGGCAACATCAAATTATGCTCAGATTCATGGCAACCATCAACACAACATGGCATATTGAAGAAAACAGATTCTCAGACTTAGTAAAAATTAGAGTGGGCATGTGCAGCAGTTTTTAACAGATTGACATATTGAGCAACAGAAATAATTATGATGCAAAATCTATTTATGCAAAATAATGGCCCAACATGAAAGAGCATAACATGCTTAACAAAAGACTCCTTGGTGGCATCACCAAAGGACTCCTAGAACACTAGCAAATCACATGGCAACACAGCAACAGAATAACAGATTCCAGACTTAGAAATATTTTGGACCCTCAAAACAGCAGTTTTTTTTATAGCATGTTGGCAACAAGAAAACAACACCTAAACATGCATTTCTATGACAACCAAAAATATCAGGGCTTAGCATACATGTCCGAGGGCATATCTCATGTTCGAAATTATTTCATATGATGCACGGATTAAATCACACGAAAAAGACAAAAGGGCATCATGGCAAAAATGACATGCACAAGAACTTCCTCCAATGACAAAACTAAATGCACAGTTAAATTCTATGGATTTTTCTACCCCGAAAACATATATAATATGCCTAGGTTCATGTGGGAAATATGTCACAATTAATTATGCAAATTAATGGAATAACCCCTTTCTAGCAATTATAAATGCAAGTCAAATGCAAATATTACAATGAACATGTTTGTCATGCATGAAAATGCGATGTGGATAATATGAACATTTTTGATATGTTGTTGGATTAAATCCCGATACACGTTAAATGAATATGACAATGCAAAATGATGGCAATTATGCAAAATGGTGCAAACATCGAGTGTAAGTATTTTTATCATGGATGAAAATGGCATATTATTAACCTACACATTTTTCTGAGCATATTACATATATAAAACATTTTAATCCGGCACACGGTTAATTATTTATTAACGTTTTAAAACAATGCCTTTTTCTGAAATTACTAAATGTGCAGGGTTAATGACAAAATTCGCAACGTTGGATAAAAAAAATACTAGTGGGCCGAATCTGACGAACTGGGCTACACAACAGGTGAGCGCAACATAGCAAAGTCACGCATGCGGGCGAGGGATTGGGCTGAGAGGGGCGCTCACCATGGGCTCTTGGCCCGGTCGGAGGAGCGGCTGGGCCGGCGCAGGGCAGGCCTTGCGGCTGGGGAAGGAGGCCCACGAGCGCAGCGATCGAGCGGGTCAACGCGCTCGTGCGGGCGTCGTCCTCGCTACCTCGTGCCCGAGGCGCAGCAACAGCAGGCAGTCGACGGCGAGCAGCGGCGTCCGAGGCGGGATCTGGCGAGGGCAATGGCGGGGATGGCCGGATCTAGTCGGGGGCGCTCCATCTAGGCGGCGGAGGGAGCTTCGGCGGCGAGCTGCTGCGAGGCCGGGGCTGCAAGGTGAGGTCGGAGCTGCGGGCGGCGGCGATGCTCGGCGACCGGCGGCTCCCAGGGTCGGGCGGCGCGATGAGGGTGGCCTCGGGCCTGGACTCGGGGTCGCCGGCAACGGATCCGGCGGGGCAAGTCCGGCGAGGGCCGGCGGGGCTCGGGGCACCCACGGGAGCAGCGCTCGGGACAGCGGCGGCGGGCGCGCTGCGGCTGTGTGGTCGTCCGGACAATGTCCGGCGGCCATGGACAATGTCCGGTAGGTGGGAGGAGAGAGAGGTTGGCTGGGTGGCGGCTGGTGGGTGGTTTGGCACGGAATTCGAGGAGGGATTAGGGTTTTTTCCAGATTAGGCGGGGATGGGCAGCTATTTATAGGCAGGGGTCTAGGGTTAGCTGTTTTCATCCGTTTTCGGACCGTTGGATCGCGATCAGACGGCTCTGGCGATGGTTAGGGGCTAGGCTAGGCTAGTGGGCTGTGTAGAGTGGGTTGGGCTGAGATGAGAGGAAGATTTGAGGCCCGTGACAGGTTTTTCAAATACCGCAAACGTCCAACGAATAAACCGATACGGTGCCGCTACGGTCGACCGTTCGGATATCAAACGACCTCTGATTGCGATGAAACTTGGCAGGCAGTCTACCTACAATATAACAAGACCGCATGCCAACTTTCGACCCAATCCGAGAAAGTTTTATGCGCGCTATTAAAAACAATATCTTTTTTTATAAATGATGCCGCGGGCGCGTGCGGGTGTGGTTGGTCTCGAAACGCTCCACGGGGAGAACCGACAACTAGAAACGAATGCAAGTTTTGAAAACGATGACAACGAAGTGCCGATGCAATGCGGATGATGCAAATGATGCGATGATGAATGCGACAAACACAAGAATCACACGACGACAATGGAATAAAAGGGGAATCTTCTGGAGCGTCGGTTCCGGGCTGTTACAACTCTCCTCCACTTACAAGAGATCTCGCCCCGAGATCTTAGAATGAGAAGGGGAAGAGAAGAGAATGGAGGGTAAAACTTAGTTGCTTCTTTGACAAACGAGAGAAACCATAAAAACATGAAGGTTGGAAGAGATGAAGAATGATATGAGGAACAGCAAGAATTCAAAAGAAATTTCGGCAGCACTCCGGTAGTATAGAGAGGCAAAATTGATAAGATGGGAGAACTTGAAAAGAGAACACAACACTCTGGTTAAATGAAAGCCTGGAATGAACATGATCTTGACAAGCGAGATGATGAGCCGAAGAGAGCAACAATACAATGCCTCCGGAACAAGGAATAAAAGCTCGATCTTTGAAAAAAACAAGGAATGGAGAAGAAGATGACATTTTCTACCACCATTGAATGTGAAAAACATAGGTTGAACAGAGTTGTTGAAAAACCAACAACGAAAAGAACAGGCTTGTTGTGGGCTTATGGAAAGCATCTCAAAATTATGAGGTGACAACCTGCCACTAACGGAAACAATTGATTGCTTGGGAGCAACAAGATATGCAAGCTTCTTTCAACAAGAGGATACATGGAGAACTTGGATCATTGATAAACACCATGATAGCAACAATCTTTAGGAAGAGCTTTAGGTGAAATCCAATCCAAGATAACTCTAAGAAAGGAATGATGGATTTAATATCTCATTCTTGATAACTTCTCTTCGAGACTCCTCATGACTCAAGAATGCTAAAACACCATCTCAAAGATAAGGGAGAAGAATTGCACTTGAAATGTAATATAAGAATACTTGAGGACCTCCAACAAAATCTTGAAGAACCACCATGAAGAACCTCCGGAAAGAACTCTGAAACGAAAGGATGATAGAAAGAATTGAAGGATGCAAAATCAACAAGATTGAGGTCTTGCAGAGATTTAGATGAAGCTTCGCGAAGAGATACTTGAGAAACTTGGAACTCCGGAAAAGAAAAGATGAACAACTTAGAATCGAGAATTTGATATCCTGCACAACTCCTGAAGAAGGATTGAAATCACCTTGAAGAAATAAGAATAAGAATTATGTTATGCTTATCCTTCACCAAGTTAAATTGATGACAAGCAACGGATTTGGCATAGTACTTATTCTTCTGAAAACATTGAAGAGAGATATAGCCCGAACTGAAAGAAGACTTGAACGAGAGCACCGGTAAGAATTGCAATGAATGAGGATATAATGAATGAATAAGATACATCGGAATGAAGAGATCATGATCCGCCTAATGGAAAACTTGATTGAAGCACCGGAATAATTGAGATACGAACGAAGAGACGACAACTGAGAAGAATTGGAGAACGAAAGCTGAAAGCTGAGAACGAAGCAATCTTCTGAAATGATGGCCTTCGGAGGATCGAGAAATGATAACAACTCTGAAATACACCGGATAGATATGGAAAGAATTCCTCATTATCAAAAACAATTAAGAGGATAGCACGAAGCTGAAACCATGAATCTCTAGGATAACGGAATAAGATTTAAGAGAAACACTCCTTTGGTCTTCATGCTGAGAATGATGGCGAGAAACACCACCAAGAATTACTGAGATACTCCGGAATAATGAATAAGAAAAGGTTGAGCCAATGATGAGAATGATTTAGAAGCGATCTTCGGGAAGGAATATGACTGATGGAATTCATTCTTACGTCATATTGAAAAGAACTTGAGGAGATCTCCGGAAAAGATTAGAAGAGTCAGGTAAGATCCTGGGGAACACCTGTGGGTTATGAGCCCACTGAAGGAAACACCGTTGAAATGATTGCTTAGAAAGAGAGATTGCACCGGTACAAATTGAGAACTTGATGAGGTGAGAACCTCAAAATAATTTAAGAGGATCTGAATGGAAATGAAAGTCTTCTGAGATATCTTGCCACACCGGATAGAATAGAAACGAACAAACAGAGAGGCTTGGATAAGAACTTCCAACATGGGAAAGCATTTAGAGAATGAAAAGGAAATGATGAGCACCGAAAGCTTGAATTGAATCCACCGGGAAAGAAAACAATACAAGGAATGATGAACTTTGAATCACTTGAGCATCTCCATAATGAATCACCGGATATCAAATGGAAGAAAAGAAATAGCAGAAGCATGACATGAAAAGAAAAGCACTTGCATGAGAATTTAATTATTGAAGAAAAGGGCGGGAGGGTGGGAAAAACAAATACAACTTGAGACAGATGAGACGAACTCCAGAAAGGAATATGAGGATTGATCTTGCAAAACTTGGAAGGGATCGAATCATCTAGAAGAGAAGCACACCGGTTGGAAAGAATTGACATGACAACTCCGGTTGAACAAAAGGATTAGCATTCCCATAAAAATGCGAGAACACCATTTAGAAAGATATGAATTCACCACTTGACATCGAAGCAACTCGAATAACCATACTCCAACAAAACAAAGGATGAGGCTTGCAAATTAAGCCGGAAACAAATACAAACCCATTTGCATTTGTTGGAAGGATAATCCTAGGTAAACTACTTGAATTCCCACCTAAGAATTCCCGAAGTCTTTCTTGTTTATGCGATTCGGGTTGCGGACCCAGGAACGTACCCAAGGTAATCAGCTACAACTGCACCCGCAACCTTCCACACCATAATCCAAGAAACTCCGCAAACTCATCTACCTCAGACACTCGTAATCACAACGATACTAAGTATGGCAGTACATCCGAACTCTCTCCACCAGTACTGGGGATGCCGGACTCCTCTCGCCACTACCAGTATTGAAGCAATTTCGAATATCCTCCGTCCTGAGATACTAAGGAAACTGAATGATAAC
This sequence comes from Elymus sibiricus, assembly GCA_039707655.1. NCBI lineage: Eukaryota > Viridiplantae > Streptophyta > Magnoliopsida > Poales > Poaceae > Elymus > Elymus sibiricus. Next base: position 224,741,043 of record CM077665.1, on the reverse strand, counting down.
GATGTGTCAAGAATCCCCTGGAGCTCAACTCCCCGGAAGAAATCAAGTCAGACAGGAGGCACCAAGACAGAACTCCGTCACATCAGTATCATATAGATTCCAAAATACCCGCGTGATCCTAAAAAAAATTTTTGAGCGAGAAGAGGAGTAGAATGAAAATTCCTAAGTCGAACACCTCACCAGAGTATAGAAGAGGAGTAAAAGAATCCTACTCTCCGATATAACTAGACTCAAAATAGTTTTAACTAGACTCGACTCGGCCAAGTTCGATCAATCAAGGGGGCTCCTAGGTCGGTACAGGCTCTGATACCAACTTGTCACGCCCAAGATGCGATCCTATCCTTATTTTGGCACGAGGGCCTCGACAGGGATAGAAGCGCATCTCGTCGTGTTGCAAGAATGGATATCATTACAAGTACATGTAAAGAAGAGATGAGTATATGGAATTGGCTTACACTCGCCACAAGCTACATCAATATCACATCAATACAACAACAAATACAAACATCATACAGAAGAGCAGGGTCCGCCTACGGACGAAAACAAACGATAAAATGACATCCATCCTTGCTATCCCAGGCTGCCGCCTGGAACCCATCCTATGATCGATGAAGAAGAAGAAGAAGAACTCCAAATCAAACAAGTATCGCGCTCACGTCAAATCATCGCATTACCTGTACCTGCAACTGTTGTTGTAGTAATCTGTGAGCCACGGGGACTCAGCAATCTCATTTCCAAGGGTATCAAGACTATTAACGCTTAATGGGTGAGGTATGGTTAAGTGGTGAGGCTGCAGCAAGCACTAGGCATTTATTTGAGTGGCTAACTTACGAGTACAAGAATAAAGGGGGATGATTGTCGAATAAACGGTCGTGATCTAGTAATGATCTCTAAGAGATCCTGAACACCTACTTACGTCAAACATAACCCCACCGTGTTCTCTCTCGGATAAGGACTCACGAGAAGAGACAGTCACGGTTACGCACACGGTTGGTGTATTTTATTTGAGTTTACTTCAAGTTTGCTATGACCGGGTGTTAAACAAAGTTTCCAAGTTTGCCACATAACCGCGGGCACGGCTTTCCGAAAGATTTAACCCTGCAGGGGTGCTCCAACTCATCCATCACAAATTAACCACACGCAACGAGAATAACCTCGACCACGAACCTCGTGATCTTCCTAGGCAATTCCACTGGAAAACCGCAACCTCGAGATAGCCCAAAGTATTTTTCGGAATTCCTCGCACAAGACGTTCGAGAAAGGTAAAACAAGTCCAGCAAGACCGCCCGGCGTGTCGACATAACCCGATAGGAGCCGCGTATCTCGTTCTCAGGACACGACCAGATGAGCGCAGCGTACAGTGGCCTGATAGACATCACCCGAGTTGCCCCGGGTTGGCCCCGCACACGACTCTAGTTTGGACCAACACTCATGAGGAGCACTGGCCCGGGTTGTTGATTAAAGATCCTCGGGGTAATTACTCCCTATGCAGGTTTATTAGTTGTTAGGCAAATGTAGTACCAATGTTGGGCCTTGCCAGACAAGTTTTATCCTAAAACGAAAATCAAGGGGGTCCCCATAACAACCCCGCGCATGTAAGGAGCGCTCATTTATGGAACATAACACCGGTACACAAGTAACTAGGGCGGCAAGAGTGGAACAAAACACCGAGCAAAAGGCCAAGCCTTCCACCCTTTACCAAGTATATATGTGCATTAAATTAAATAGCAATAATATTGTGATATAACAAAAGGATATCCATGTTGCACATGGAAAGAGCTTGCACCTGCAACTAGCAACGCTATAAGAAGGGCTGAGCAAGCGGTAACATAGCCAAACAATGTTTTGCTGGGACGTGGAGGGGTTAGAGGCTTTTCATGGCAATTTAGGAGGCTTAACATACAAGTGGTAGGTAGCGAGACAGCGATAGAAACGAGACATCTAGCATGGCAATGATAGTAATGGTATCCAGGGAAATGATCATCTTGCCTGAGATCCCGCTTGGAAGAAGAACGAATCCATGAAGAAGACGAGCCAACGTAGACGAACGAATCCTCACACTCCGAAGCGGTTTCGGAACTCTATCGAGAAGAAGCAATCGGAAACAACAATCAACACACGAGAACACCACAACAAATGCATGACATGATGCGCAACAAATATGATGCATGACCGGTTTAAATATGCAAGGCATGGCAACCACAACAATCAAATACTACACATTAAGTGAAGCTCAATATGCAACGAGTTGCATATTGACGAAACTCCACATTTGAATATTTCGTTCACTCTCGTTTAGGTACACGACAATATTAAATGTTGTTAAACATGGCAAGAGGTGAAGCATAAGTAAACTACACATAAAGGCAAGTTTAAATGAGGCCGGAAACAACATATAGCATTTCCGAAACGACCCCATATGTTAATTTCGAAATTGGTCCAGATCTGAACTAATCATGTTTTATATTTATTAAACAGGGAAATAAAGTGCACCATGAGATTCTACTCATCATTCTAGTCGATTTACATATATAGAACGTTTCAAACGGAGCTACGGTCTAAAAGATATGACATTCACAAGATGCACGTGACATGAATGCAAAATGCATGCAAACACCCACCACAAACATGTTAAATCATAGATGCAGCAAGATATTATGAAACTACATGAAATTCTAAGCAAGCTTCATATGCAACATGTTCAAAACGGAGCTACGGTTCAACAATAACAAGCAACACAAGTTTTAGATGAAATCTGCCCAAAACAGCAAGATAGCATTTTGCACACATGAAAACAACAAGCTACAAGATTCTAAAATGCACAAACTAAGCATGGGGCAGTAGCATACAACATACACTTCATTCCCACTTCACATATCATACTCAAAAGAGTCATGGATCACATGGTACGAAGCTCACAACATGGCAACAAAATATGGCAGATTAGGACTTAGTGAAAATAACAGTTTTTAGCATGGCAGATTTTCATGGAGGCATATTGACAGCAGTAAAACTATATGCTACAGGGCATATAATGGCATGAAAATTAACAGCATGGTAGTAGACATGATGCACTACAAATCATTACATTAGGGCAACATCAAATTATGCTCAGATTCATGGCAACCATCAACACAACATGGCATATTGAAGAAAACAGATTCTCAGACTTAGTAAAAATTAGAGTGGGCATGTGCAGCAGTTTTTAACAGATTGACATATTGAGCAACAGAAATAATTATGATGCAAAATCTATTTATGCAAAATAATGGCCCAACATGAAAGAGCATAACATGCTTAACAAAAGACTCCTTGGTGGCATCACCAAAGGACTCCTAGAACACTAGCAAATCACATGGCAACACAGCAACAGAATAACAGATTCCAGACTTAGAAATATTTTGGACCCTCAAAACAGCAGTTTTTTTTATAGCATGTTGGCAACAAGAAAACAACACCTAAACATGCATTTCTATGACAACCAAAAATATCAGGGCTTAGCATACATGTCCGAGGGCATATCTCATGTTCGAAATTATTTCATATGATGCACGGATTAAATCACACGAAAAAGACAAAAGGGCATCATGGCAAAAATGACATGCACAAGAACTTCCTCCAATGACAAAACTAAATGCACAGTTAAATTCTATGGATTTTTCTACCCCGAAAACATATATAATATGCCTAGGTTCATGTGGGAAATATGTCACAATTAATTATGCAAATTAATGGAATAACCCCTTTCTAGCAATTATAAATGCAAGTCAAATGCAAATATTACAATAAACATGTTTGTCATGCATGAAAATGCGATGTGGATAATATGAACATTTTTGATATGTTGTTGGATTAAATCCCGATACACGTTAAATGAATATGACAATGCAAAATGATGGCAATTATGCAAAATGGTGCAAACATCGAGTGTAAGTATTTTTATCATGGATGAAAATGGCATATTATTAACCTACACATTTTTCTGAGCATATTACATATATAAAACATTTTAATCCGGCACACGGTTAATTATTTATTAACGTTTTAAAACAATGCCTTTTTCTGAAATTACTAAATGTGCAGGGTTAATGACAAAATTCGCAACGTTGGATAAAAAAAATACTAGTGGGCCGAATCTGACGAACTGGGCTACACAACAGGTGAGCGCAACATAGCAAAGTCACGCATGCGGGCGAGGGATTGGGCTGAGAGGGGCGCTCACCATGGGCTCTTGGCCCGGTCGGAGGAGCGGCTGGGCCGGCGCAGGGCAGGCCTTGCGGCTGGGGAAGGAGGCCCACGAGCGCAGCGATCGAGCGGGTCAACGCGCTCGTGCGGGCGTCGTCCTCGCTACCTCGTGCCCGAGGCGCAGCAACAGCAGGCAGTCGACGGCGAGCAGCGGCGTCCGAGGCGGGATCTGGCGAGGGCAATGGCGGGGATGGCCGGATCTAGTCGGGGGCGCTCCATCTAGGCGGCGGAGGGAGCTTCGGCGGCGAGCTGCTGCGAGGCCGGGGCTGCAAGGTGAGGTCGGAGCTGCGGGCGGCGGCGATGCTCGGCGACCGGCGGCTCCCAGGGTCGGGCGGCGCGATGAGGGTGGCCTCGGGCCTGGACTCGGGGTCGCCGGCAACGGATCCGGCGGGGCAAGTCCGGCGAGGGCCGGCGGGGCTCGGGGCACCCACGGGAGCAGCGCTCGGGACAGCGGCGGCGGGCGCGCTGCGGCTGTGTGGTCGTCCGGACAATGTCCGGCGGCCATGGACAATGTCCGGTAGGTGGGAGGAGAGAGAGGTTGGCTGGGTGGCGGCTGGTGGGTGGTTTGGCACGGAATTCGAGGAGGGATTAGGGTTTTTTCCAGATTAGGCGGGGATGGGCAGCTATTTATAGGCAGGGGTCTAGGGTTAGCTGTTTTCATCCGTTTTCGGACCGTTGGATCGCGATCAGACGGCTCTGGCGATGGTTAGGGGCTAGGCTAGGCTAGTGGGCTGTGTAGAGTGGGTTGGGCTGAGATGAGAGGAAGATTTGAGGCCCGTGACAGGTTTTTCAAATACCGCAAACGTCCAACGAATAAACTGATACGGTGCCGCTACGGTCGACCGTTCGGATATCAAACGACCTCTGATTGCGATGAAACTTGGCAGGCAGTCTACCTACAATATAACAAGACCGCATGCCAACTTTCGACCCAATCCGAGAAAGTTTTATGCGCGCTATTAAAAACAATATCTTTTTTTATAAATGATGCCGCGGGCGCGTGCGGGTGTGGTTGGTCTCGAAACGCTCCACGGGGAGAACCGACAACTAGAAACGAATGCAAGTTTTGAAAACGATGACAACGAAGTGCCGATGCAATGCGGATGATGCAAATGATGCGATGATGAATGCGACAAACACAAGAATCACACGACGACAATGGAATAAAAGGGGAATCTTCTGGAGCGTCGGTTCCGGGCTGTTACAACCAGCGCCATGCTATCCAGGTTGTTGCAACACCCTCCATCAATGATGACGCAGACAAAATGTTCCTTCACAACCCCCTTTATATGGAACAAATTATGCCTCTGATTTTGGTCAGCCTATGTTATGTGCGCTCTCAAAACACATCAAGCAAGTAAACTTTAATACATGTCAACGCCTTCAAAATCATCTCCACTGTGCTCTTCACTTGCAATAAGAGCCAAAGTCTCCTCATCATAGTCACTAGCAGACTCATACTCACCATCCTTAGTAATAATTATCAGACACTTGGATGCACATTTTTCTTGCATAATGACCTGCACCTTTGCAAAGACGATATATAATATCATGTGTTTGTCTTGTTGATGCCATGGATGAAGAAGAGCCATGTGTTGGGCAGGAAGGTGTGAACTTGGTATATGGAGGTGGATGTGGTGCTAGTTTTATTGTATCACGGTTGGAGATGATGGGTGAAGCATTGAGTGGTGTTGCAGGACGTGTGCTAGTGGAAGATGCATGCGGAGTCCAGGATGAAGATCGACCTGCAGAAAAGTTAGTCCACACTATGGCTTATCGATCCTGCACTTCACGTTCAGCTTTGCAAGCAAGGTGGAATAAACGAGTGATACTGTTATACTCCTTATACTCTAATATAGTCTGAATCTCTCTGTCTAACATACCCATGAAACATGTAATTTGGGTTTCATGATCTTCTTCGATACCACATCTAAGCGTCCCAGTTTATAATTCCAGTTAATATTCCTCCACAAAAAAATTACCCAGTCTTAACCGCTGCAATTTTTTAAGCAATTCACGTTGATAATATGGAGGAACACAACGAGTACGCATAACATCTTTTAAAGCAGCAGAAGTACTTTCAATATTATTAGGACGCATTGTACACTGTGTGGATCACAAAATAGATGCAAAACCAGTAAATTCAAACAACAACAGTAACACGCCTATCCTCGGGATATTGTAAACATGTAAAATGTTTATCAGTTTCTAACTTGCAAGTAAGATATACATCAAGAATGTTCAACCCTCAAATGGTGTCATCTTCAATTTTAGTTTAATGACATGGTCATGATCTCGTACCTGAGGTGGTGGTGCAGCCCTACCGTTGCGATTGTATGCATGTGGACGATCTGGTACTTGTGCTGGTGGTTGCATGTAGTTCTTATTTCGAGCAACGTCTTCCTAATCATTGTAAACATCATCGTATTCGTTGCTTTACTCAACAGTAGTAGCAATAGCAGCAACAGAAGTCACAGTAGTAGCAGCACTAGCAACGACACTAGAATCTTGGTCATGCTCAATAGGCACACCTTGTGCTCGTCCCATGTGATTTGGAAGGTGACTTTGTTATCGTTATTGTTGTTGTTATCGTAGTAGTAGTAGTCGTAGTAGTAGTAGTAGTTGTTGTTGTTAATAGAAGCCACAGTAGTAGAAGCACTAGCAATGACACTAGAATGTTGGCCATGCTCAATAGGCATACATTGTGCTCGTCCCATGTGATTTGGAAGGCGACTTTGTTATCGTTGTTGTTGTTGTTGGTGGTGGTGGTGGTGGTGGTGGTGGTGTTGTTGGTGTTGTTGGTGCTATTGCTGTTGTTGTTGCTGTTGCTATTGATGTTGCTATTGCTATTGCTGTTGTTGTTGCTGTTGCTGTTGTTGTTGCTGTTGTTGTTGCTGTTGCTATTGTTGTTGTTGTTGTTGTTGTTGTTGTTGTTGTTGTTGTTGTTGTTGTTGTTGTCACTATCATTTATTTTCTGAACACCTTAAAAGGACCATCAGCAAGAGGAATTAGCTGTGACTTGCGCAAATCAGGAAACCCATCCTTGTATAAATGTAACCATACAAGATCTCCAGGTGCAAAGACAACATGTTGTTTGTGCTCTAAACCCTAAGGCGAGTAATTGTGTTTCTACGGACTAAAACCCTTGGCTTATATAGAGTCCCAGGGTACCTAAGTTACACATTAGGTCGGTTGATAACTAGAGATAAACCTGTCGAATACAAAATATACCCATGTAGTGTACGTCAAGTCTTCAGCAGTCTCCATCTTGCTTACGACGAAGTCTTAGTCTTTGCCTATCCTCCACGTGGTGGCTTAGTAGGCCCTAGTTCGGACTATAAGGGCAAAAATCCTCAGGCTAGTAGCCTCTAGTTTGGGACACCCTCAGTAGCCCCTGAACTGGTCTCCATCACCCGTGCAAACCATGCTCCTCGGACCATTTTGCACTTGACGTCTTCGGCTTGGCAGGCAAGTTCCCTCATGGTTGATACTATTTGGATCCGAAGTCTTCGGGATTGCGTTAACCTCAAAGGCTTGTCATATAAGTGTGAACGGTCATTTGTTATGACAACTTTTTCTGAACCACCACTGCCTATAGGGCGTTTTGAGCCAGTTATAACGAATCGAATCGTGTTTTGAGGCAGTTTCCTCATTGGCACTTTTTATCAAAGTAGGGATCGTTCTCCCTTTTTCAAGAGATATCATCAACGAATTTGTTTTAACTGATGTGGGCTTAATGGCGCCCTGAGTATGAATGTGGTGATTTGCATGGCACATTGGATGGAGAAAGAACTCAAATGGTGAAATCCAAAGGAGGTCAAGTCGCTTCAAAAGAGGATTAAATCCATGATCGACAATAACATCGAGTTGGTGTACATGATTAAGGTCATACTCCATCGCCGCAACCTCCTTCTCCAACTTCGGGCTACCACGATGTGGCTGTAAAAACCCGAAGATGATGCCCCTGTGGGGCACTTCATCCGCGCGGGACTTAACGATATGTGGATGATGCATTTCATGCCGTCCAAGAATACCTTCCGCGAAGCGTGGGAAGACTGCAGCCTTGACGACGAGAACGGCCTATCCGAGGTAAGACAGTCCACATATTGTTATTTATTTTAACTAGCAAAGTGTCCCGCTCGATGAGCGGGCTAGAATTTATATACTTCAATAATGAGAATTATTATTTGATTTTCTGAAGAAAAATCGAACCGAATGAGATGACATTAAAAAAAATATCTATGCAAACATTGTTTTGTCTTAGGTATGTTTGATTTTTATTGACATATAAATATGTAAGTTATACATTTATCATTTACGTGCTAATTATACATGCCATACTAAATGTTTTGATGACCAATCGTGTCATGCATATTATATTCGTGTTATGTTTATTGCCTCTTATCATGTTTTGTGTAGGCATAGGTTAATTTCGATCTATGTGCCTAATTTCCATTTTAATTTTAATTTAGTGATTTTTTAATGTAAGTGTTTCTTAGTTTTTAATATAAAGTTAAAGTGTATTTATGTATTATACATATCCATGAAAAATGTCGTGTTAGTTTTTTTTTGTCACATGATGTAAGAAGCTAGCAGGACCAATATTAGATTATACTTTGACGTGAGTGAAGTTTGATCCTACTTTGTTGACATTTTGAAGAAAGAAACATCGTCCTCAGTACTTGCTTTAAAAACGTTGGCATGCCGTTTTTATCCATTGTGCTAGGGCCAGTTTTGGGGCATTTTTGTCGCTTAGGTATTATACCATGTGCGTGTGTTGGTAGATAGGATTAGTGAAATCGGTTAGTCCAAATGTATGAATGGAAATTACCTTTAAAAACAATGATTACATGTTGGGGTTTTCTATAGTATTTTACTATTTTTCTGGTTTTCCCTATGTATATTAGGTATCAAGTTACTTAGTCCACACATGTTAGTTTTCATATACTTCCATATTTTTCTTTGTCTATTTTGTTGTATTACTTGCTTAAAATAAGGAAATTTTGCTATATCAGAAATTTTGTACTTATGAGATTTTTTATTTACATTTTATTTTGTGTGTTTCTATTTTTTTATCATTTTTCATTTACAGTGTATCTCTGGTAGAGTATCAATGCATGCATGTCCTTGCATGCGTAATTAGATGAATGTTTTTGATACATGTGTAAGAGATACAGCTTGTTGTGCATGGCATGAAAATATAGGAAAAATTGATCTATCTATTGTATCAACACGTGCAAGGGGTTAAGACGATTATTGCTTGAGGTGTAATGTGAGCATGCATACGTTGGCTGAACTAAAATGTTTGTTGGTTTAGACTGTCCTCAGCACACTCGGGCCATGGATCATCGTTACTTCTAATCAAAGAAAGTATGGAAGAATTATTTGCTCAAACATTCTTGGAGCATAGATCATACTAACATAAATCTATGCATGTATGATGGATCCATCCGTCCATGGATGTAACATGACCAAGGAAAAAAATAGCGTGCTATACAAAATAGCGTCGCCCCTGAATATAACATGTTATTAGCGAGACATTGTACACTGATCAATTTAGCGACACAATTCTCTATACTATAGTGTGTTATTAGCGGCGGTACAACACGCTATTTTTTCAGTGAACATGACACGTATGGGCGAGATAATTCGCAAAAGTCAAAGAGAGGATATTCCTGTCGCATTGCAATGGTGAATAATTTTTACCGATTATATCTTCATTTGGTTGTTTCACTCCAAGTGATGAATGAGACGCTGGAGCGCTTGATAGGCCCAAGGAACTATATCGGAAGATGGCCAGAGGACTCGATCGGGGTACTACAGTTTTTTCCATCCGTCCATATATATTAGTGAAGAATGCATGGAGCATATAAAAATGCATTAGGCGTCCAGTGCTTGTGGCAATGCATGTATATTTGTTTTTCATGCATCCATATAAGCACGTATATGCATGTAGAAAGGAATAGGCCCATGTCATGCATGCATCTACCTGAAGAGAAGTCATATGCATGCACGTCACACATAGCTTTTTTTTAAGAATTCCTGTCTCCTATGCATGCACGTCAGGTGCATCTATTTTTTTAACTCTCACAATTCACATCTCCTATGCATGCACGTCAGCTTAAGCTATTTTTTATATCTCAGGTCACGCTACCAGGTATGTCAATAATTACCTAATGTGTGAACGGATAGTTTCTTCATAATTTCAATGGTGGGTAATTTTCCGACTTCAAAGATATCTAATGGCTATAATTTGTTCGTCTATTAAATAAATGGTCAGATGTTTCTGATTATTGTGGGATTTTCTAATTTAATTCCTTTTTTCTGGTGAGCCCGTCAAACACTTTTTATATATAATAGATGCTTTGCAACCTTCCAATCAAGGTTACCAGAGTCCTCCTCTTATAACCAACTCTGGTGCTCCAAGGTCAAATAGATGAAGAGCCCAACACAGTTGCCTAGAGCAGCCCAGACCCCTCGGCTCAAGGCTCTATTGGTCGAGGAACCATGCATGGTTTGGGACAAGAAGGAGCCAAAGAAGAAGAGGGGGGCGGAGGATCAGGGTCTCCTTGGATGTCGGGTCCGAGGACACCCGCACCTCTTCCATTCATGAGGTAGAAGAGGAGGAGATGAGGGAGGACGAGGGGGGGAAGAGGAGGCCTCTTCCCCAAAGAGGAAGAGGGCGGCATCCAAGGGTTCCAAGGAGGAAGACCCTACATGTGTCCTTAGAAGGCTTAGGTAAACCTCCAAGGACCAGCTTGATGCGTCTCCAACGTATCTATAATTTTTGATTGTTCCATGCTATTATATTATCAATCTAGGATACTTTATATGCAATTATATGCTATTTTATATCATTTTTGGGAACTAACCTATTAACCCAGTGCCAAGTGCCAGTTGTTGTTCTCTGCCTATTTTTGGTTTTCCAGGAAATCTGTACCAAACGTAGTCTAAATGCTACAAAACTTTTTGATCATTTTTTTCTGGACAAATGAGACCTAGGAAGCTTCGGGAGGAGTCAGGAAGCTACACGAGGAAGCCTCAAGGCACCTGGGCATGCCCAGGTACCTTGTGGGCCCCTTGTGGCTCCGTTTGACCTAATTCCACATCTATAAATTCGCAAATATCTAGAAAAGAACAGAGAGCCACCCGAAATACTTTTTCTGCCGCCGCAAGCCTTTTTTTATGGGAAGCCATCTGAAGACCTTTTCCGGTGATCTGCTGGATGAGGAATCGATTACAGAGACCATCTATATCAACCTTGTTGCCTCCATGATGATGCATGAGTACTTCAACACAGACCCACGGGTCCATAGCTTGTAACTAGATGGCTTCTTCTCTATATTTGATCTTTAATACAAAGTTCATCACGATCTTCGCGGTGATCTATTCGATGTAATCTTCTTCTGTGGTGTGTTTGTTGGTATCCGAGGAATTGTGGGTTTATGATCAGATTATTCATGAAAAGTTATTGAGTCTCCTATGAATTTCAATATGCATGATCTTCTAGCTTCGTATTTCTTTCTGCTCTATCAATTTTGTTTGGCCAATTAGACTGGTTTATCTTCAGTGGGAGTGGTGCGTTGTAATGGGTTCCACCTTGCGGTGCTCTATCCTCATGACAGAAGAGGTCAATACATGTATTTGTATTGTTGCCATTAAGGATAAAACTATGGGGTCTTACCATATTGATTGTCTTACTTTCTCTACATCATGTCATCTTGCTCCAAGCATTACTTCGTTTGTCATAAATTTACTACCATAGATGCATGTTGGATAGTGGTCAATTGGTGAAGTAATATTACGAGATGTAGAATCGTTTCGGTCTACTTGTTTATTGACGTGATTCCTATATACATGATCATTGTCGTGAATAACAAGTCAGAACTATGTGCAATTCTATCAATTGCCCAACAGTAATTTGTCTACCCATCGTATGCTACTTTCGAGAGAGAAGCCTCGAGCGAACACTTTGCCCCCCGGGTCTACATAAACATAAAAACAAAAACCATCTAAATTACCACTGACTTTTTTAATTTATATTTACTTTTATTATTTTCAATATCTATTCTATCAAGATTTAATCCTTGCAAGTAACGGGTTCAAGGGGCTTGACAACCCTCTTGCCAGCGTTGGGTGCAAGTGTTTGGTTTTGTGTGTGTAGGTCTGTTGAAAGGAATTTGCATTGGTTCTCCTATTGGTTCTATAACCTAGGTTCTCTCCAAGGGAAATACTTATATCTACGGTACTGCATCTCCTCTCTTCTTCGGGGAAAATCCCAACGCAACTCACAAGTAGTAGGAAGAATTTATGGCGCCATTGCTGGGGAGCATCATCAAATTCTCGTCATGTACCTACACACAAATTATCATTAACTTGTTCTACTTTTTATTTTATTTTATATTTTAATTTATATAAAAATCAAAAATACTAAAATATTTCTATTTGCTTGTTTGCTTAGTTATCCCGTTTACTTGTTTGCTTGCTAGTTTACTTGCTTTGCCACTATGTATCAAGAAAATAACAAATTGTGTGACTTATCAAATATCAATAATAATGATTTTATTAGTACTCCAATAACATCCGCCACTAGTGTGGAAGCTTTGATATTAATACCGCTTTGCTAAATCTTGTTATGAAAGATTTTTTTTTGGGGAATCCTAATGAGGATCACGCTTCACATCTTAATACCGTTATTGAATTATGTGATATGGAAAATAAAAAGGAGATGGCTACTGATGTGGTTAAATTGAAAATATTTACTTTTTCACTAACAGATAAAGCTAAAACTTGGTTTTCATCCTTGCCTTGCCATAGTATTGGAACATGGGATAAGTGTAAGGATGCTTTTATTGCCAAGTATTTTGCTCCTGCTATGATTATATCCCTCTGAAACAAAATTATGAATTTTAAAAAACATGAGAAAGAACATGTTTAACAAGCATGCGAGAGAATCAAAATGATGATTAGAAATTGTGCCACTCAAGTCTTAAACTTTTGGATGATAATACAAAATTTCTATGTGGGACTAAACTTGGTGTCGAGATATCTCCTAGACTCTGCTGCAGGTGGTACCTTTATGGAGATTACATTGGGAGAAGCTACTAAACTACTGGATAATATCATGAAAAGTTATTCTCAATGGCACATCGAACGAGCTCCAACTGGTAAGAAGGTAAATTTTGTCAAAGAAATTGCTACTTTGAGTGATAAGTTGGATTCTCTTATAAATATGTTTGGAAATAAGAATGCTCAAGTTGATCCTAATTATGTTCCATTATCTAGTTTGATTGAGCAAAATAATGATGCTATTGATGTGAACTTTGTCTCTAGAAATAATTTCAATAACAATATGCTTATAGAGGTAATGGCAATCCTATACCGTATCCCGGTAATTCCTCTAATAATTATGGAAATTATTATGATAATTCCTATGGTAATTCTTCCAGTAATAATAATAGGATGCCCTATGATCTTGAGAACACAATTCAAGAATTGATTAGTTCTCAAAAGGTTTTCAATACTATCGTAGAAGAAAAACTACATAAGTTTGACGTTATGGCTAGAAATATGGAAAGGATTGCTCGTGATGTGGAAATTCCTAAGAGTAAAATTTGCCACCCAAGCATGATATTAATCAGACTATTAAATCTATCCAAATATCTATTGATTAAAGGAAGGAGAGAACCGCTAAGTTGAGAGCTAAGCGAGAATTCCTAGAAAAGGCGCTTCCTCTCGGTTTTTAGAGTAATCATGATGAAGATGTTAAAACGATTGGTGTTTCTCCTTTAAGATCTTTATTTACTAATCTGAATGTTTTTAATAAAGGGACTGGATATGAGTCAAATTTAGCTAGAAGGCATCCCCGTTTGTTACGAGGGTGATGATCTTGTTGATAAAAATGAAAAAAGTGGGTTTGGAGGGGTCAAAACTTTAAATAGTGATGCACCCACTACTTTGGATTCCAAGTACTGTAATTGTAAAAGTTTCTGTTTAGTTGAATGTATTTCCTTGTTGCAATCCATGATTAGCTCACCTAATGCTTACAAACTAAATAAAGCTTTCACTAAACACATCATAGAAGCTATGATAAAAGCTCATGAGAAGAAACATCAGTTAGAGATTTCAATACCTAGAAATTACATGATGAATGGTAACCTACTATTAAAATTGAACTTAAAGATTATGAATGCAATGCTTTCTGTGACCTTGGTGCTGGTGTTTCTACAATACCGAAATCATTATGTGATGTGCTAGGTCTCACCGATATGAATGAATGTTCCTTTAACTTGAATTTAGCGGATTCTACTATTTAGAAACCATTGGGTAGAATTAATGATGTTCATATTTTTGCTAATAGAAATTATGTGCCCATGGATTTCATTGTGCTTGATATTGAATGCAATCCATCTTGTTCAATTATAATTGGTAGTCCTTTCCTACAAACCATAGGTGCTATTATTGACATGAAAGAAGGTAATATAAAATTCCAATTCCAAACAAAGAAACGGATGGAATAATTTCCTAGAAAGAGAATTAAAACACCTTATGAATCTATTATTAGGGCTACCTATGCAATAAATTTGAAGGATGAAAACACTTGATACTATGCATTATGCCTAGCTAGGGACATAAAATAATAGCACTAGTTGGGAGGCAACCCAATAGTTATCTTTAAATTATTATTTTAATTTATGGTTTGGTGTGTTTACATGATTATTTCTAATGTAATGATTGTGTTTTTATGTTTAAATTAGTGTTTGTGCCAAGTTAAGCCTTTCAGATGATTTGGAAGATAGTAGAATTGATATGGTGCAAAAAGAGATACTTTTGCATGCAGTGTAGAATTTCCCAGATTTTACTGGAACAAATTTTCAATTTGAATTTTTTACACATTATTTTATACAAATTCTTGAGGCTTTGCTAAGTTTTTAGAATTTTTAGAGTTAGGGAAGTATAGGTTCTCTACAGATCTTTACAGAATGTTCTGTTTTAGACAAATTATGTTTTTGCTTGCATAGTTTTCTTGTTTTGATGATGCTATGGATTGTATCGGGGGGTATAAGCCATGGAGAAGTTAGAATACAATAACTATTATGAAATAAATAAATATTAATCAATTTATAACAGTATCCTAAAGTGTTTGATATGTTTATTATATGAACGGATCTCACGAGGTTTTGTTGAGATTTGTGCGCTGAAGCTTTCAAGTTTTCGGTGAGAGAACGGTGGATGAAGGAATAAGGAGCGCAAAGACCCTAATATTGGGGATGCCCAAGGCACCCCAAGGTAATAGTCAAGGAAGACCCAAGTGTCTAAGCTTGGGGATGCCCTGGAAGGCATCCCCTCTTTCGTCTCCAATCTATCGGTATGTCACCTGGAGCTATATTTTTCTCATCACATGATATGTGTTTTGTTTGGGGTGTCATATGTTATATTTTTTTTTCTTTTAGTTTGACAGAATCATTGTTTCTTCACACACATATTTGAGAGAGACATGCGGTAATCATAATTTGTTAGAATACTCCATATGGTTCACTTATATCTTTTGAGCTAGGTAGTTGCTCTAGTGCTTCATTTATATCTTTTAGAGGACTGCGGCATCTAAATTTTGTAGAAATGATTGAACTCTCATGCTTCACTAAATTTTTTTGAGAGTATAATAAGAAATAGGAACGGTAAATGGCACGAGTTATAAGACTAGTCCAAAAAGGATAGGTATTCGCGGGGGATATAATAAAAACTTACATGTAGCAATATGAAAGGGCATAAGGACATGAGTTGATTATATTGATGTAGTAATATGAAAGGGCATAAGTACATGATTTTTGGCTAGTAGAAATATCGATGATTAAATCTTGTTATTTGTTATTCATCTAAGTATTAACATGGCATCACTACTAGGAGAAAGCCTACTAGTAGCGCTTGAAATACCAATAGCAGTAGCGCTGGGTCCAGCGCTATTGCTAACGCGCTACAGCTAAGTTGTAGCAGTAGCGCTGGTAGGTGCAGCGCTACTGCTAAGTATGGTTAGCAGTAGCGCTGCACTGACTAGAGCTACTGCTAACTATCTGCAGCGCTGCAGAAAGGCAAGCGCTGCTGCTAATCCAGCGCTGTCGCTAGATGCCTTCCAGCGCTGCTGCTAGTATTCCTGCTTTCACAGATTACATTCCCCTCTATGTATTTGTGCATGCTCTATACAGTAGTTTCATCATATGACAACATCAATAATTATTGTGCCAACAACTACATTTAGATTAAAGTGCATGGATGCAAGTGATCATGTTGAATTAGAAGAAAATATGATGTTGTCAATCGCAACATCATATTTTCCTCTAACTCAACATGATCACTTGCATCCATCCACCTTAATCAAATATATGTCATATAACTCAACATCATCTTACTCATCTAACAACTCATCATCATCTTAATCATATCAAGTTAAAATCTCATAAAACAGAAAAACATCATAATAGTAATCATCCTAATCGATCATACAAGTTAACTAAACTTCTCTCTCATAGGACCTAGTCCTCCCTCCTAGGTAAAATGACATAAAAAAATAACACCTATGTCTCCATGATGAAGCAAAGAGATCCAACGGTCTCCAACTTGTGGCTTGCGATCCTTCTTTATTTGTCCCCATGCTTCAATTTGGAGCCGTCTTGATGGTTTGCGCTCAGTCGAGTATGCAAAAGAGAACTAGGGCTGGAAGGGGCTTTTAATTGTCATATTACCTTCGTGTTGCATCAACGGAGGCACAACTTCATTTGGCAGTTTCTGTTGAAGAACATAATAGTAGCCTAGTTAGCAATGTAATCAATACCATTTACGCAATAGTAGTGTACTTAATTAGCAACTCTTACCAAGATATTTCGGCGAATGTCATCCGCCCTCAACCTATGCACTAGTGTCCTGTACAATGTATAATTTGGGCCAGTTCCCAAATTATACGGGAAGATCTCCCTACCAACTAGGACACCAATAACAAAGTTGATAAGATCATCCTTCTCCTCCCAAGTTAGATGTGATCCATAAGTGTAGTGTGTCGTGTCAATTATTTTCTGTGTTTCACTCGAAGAAACAAAATAAGCTGTAAATTATAAATTAACAAATTTAGTATGGATGAACACCAACTATTTTTAAATATAGAATGCAAATTACTTGACAAATATGCATGGTTGATAAACTCACATGGAGGTAAAACAGGAAGCATATCGACATCCACCCAAATGTCGATGTTACCTTCAATATGATCTTCAGGACGAAGATCGAAGGTTATTTCCATGTCCTCCTGAAATCCATATGCCTTGCAAAGAGCTTCCCAATTTGAGCACCATAATTCTGTGTTATAAATTGCATTCATTACTTTGACCAGAAATGTGTGACCATGTTTAGTCCTCAGGTTGGCTCTCCTCGTCTTGAAACTCTCGTGCTCTTCGAAACCGAGCCTCTCCAAGAAATACCATCTTGCATGACAGGGGATGAACTAGTCGAATTGTATAAAACAGAAATTACACGTTGAAGCAAAGAAACAGAAGTCATGCTTAATTACGAAAAAACAGTTGTCATCGTTGCGTACCGTAGAAATATCGAAGTCCTCGTAAAGCTTCATGGTGAAGAACCTGCCGTCTCGCAGCCCAGGCTGGTCGCAAAGACCCTTATCTTCGCCGCAGAGTTCACATGCTTGGATCCTATCGTCGTCATCAGACGACGACATTTCCTGTGTTCATGATTCAAAAATTACGACATGACCATTGCTAATCTAAGACATATTGAGCAATAACATACACACATGTCCAAATAGACCTAATTCAATATCAGTTGACTTTCGGTCCGTCGAGGCTTTCCTTAAATAACTCACATATCTTATGGTGTGTTGGTGCGCACTCTCTCACACTGATATGGTGGTGTATATATGTTGGTGGACACTCTCTCAACTAATAGTTCGACCGTCGGTGATGGACGCACTTCCTCTCCTCTCCTTGCGCATTACACCAAGGTATATATCGCAAGAAGAGAAGAGGAAGAAGCGCCCCCCACGACAACAGTCGGGATTCCTCCATCAAGAACACACATGAATGTCACACAAGGAGCAACAACAGACCGAAAGTCACACACGCATTATACCAATATAATATCACTAATACACTTATAATGAACTCGAATATAATATCACTAATACATTTATAATGAACTCGAATATAATATCACTAATACATCATCTCGAATAATCCAGTTAATGCATCATCAAATATTAACTAATACATCTCGAATATTAACATATAAGATCACTAATACAGATCGAATATCCTAGAATCCAAAGTGGAGGACGGTGAACTCGGTTCACTAGCGGTCTCTGAGTCGCTGGCGGTGGACACCCAAAGATAAGGAACCATCACCGGATCATAACTCGGGTGAGATCCCTGAAGAACCTGCCAGGTATTGGAGAACCTGGCGTCCAACGTCGCCATGTAGCGATGGACGTGCTCGTCCTCCTCCCTGACACGGCGACGTACCACCTCCGGGGGGGCCCGCTCCCTCTGCACCGAAAGTGGCCCACGCGACCACCACCAAAGAAGCTCTGGGTCGATGACGAGACTAGGATTCCTCACCAAGCTTCGAGCCCGGGAAGGTAGCACCTCCCAGTGCCAGCCCGGCGGAGCCCAGTCCCGAACATTGCGCCTCTCAAGCATGATGTCGTCGCCGACTCGACGACGACGAGGGTGCGGGCCAGGCATCGTCGACGTCGAGAAAAATTCCTATGAGAACATTTTCTTATCGTTTAATGTTTTGCTATTTCAGAAATGCTTAATTTCTTAAACTCATTTTAGACCCATTTTTGACTCGGTTTTCTGGAATGCCGTTTCCCAGCAAATCCCGGCACTCGATATGCCTACTTTCTAGCACAAGTCATGCCAAAATTTTGACATTACCTTTGCTAAAAAGTGGACATATCGAGCGCCTGAAATTCATCGGAACGGAAATGAATCAACATTCCAGCGAAACATAGGCCACTCGAATCATTTGCATATAACAGTAAGAAAAATATAGAACTTGAAGAAAATGCAATAAGGTTTTTCTTCACAATATTTGAAACTAAATTCAGCCTACCTAAATTTCTGTCCTAATTTGAAACCTAGCTAAATTTCTGTCCTAATAGGGCACTTGGGCACAATTATATAGGGCACTTGGGCACAATTATCGAACAATTCAAAGTACTTGGGCACTTGGGCACATTCATATTTTGCTCTAAACTAATTTAGCTAACAAACCTAACCCTAGAATCAACCTAACCCTAGAATCAACCTAATTAACCCTAGAATCAACCTAATTAACCCTAGAATCAACCTAACCCCCCTAATATTACAAAATGGCCGGTGAGGGAGGGGCGACGGAGAGGGAAGAGGGAGGAAGGAGGGAGTAGGGGCTACCTGTGGAAGGAGGGGCACGACGGTGAGGGAGGGGGCGACGGTGGTGGCGTCCGGGTCGGGGCTCGGCGGTAGGAGACGGCGAGGGAGGGGGCGCGACGGTGGCGGCGTCGAGAGGCGATGGTGACGGCGGCGGTCGGGGGAGACGGCGAGGGAGGGGGCGCGACGGTGGCGGCATCGAGAGGCGATGGCGACGGCGGCGGTCGGGGGAGAGGGACTAATGAGAGGGAGAGGGGATCGAATGAGGAGAGAGGGAGACGGTGGGGGAGGGTGGTAGGTGGGTGCGACGAGAAGCAGTAGCGCTGGAACTGAAATCCGCTACTGCTAAGCATAATAGCAGTAGCACTGGTCGGAAACCCAGCGCTGCTGATAATCAGGGCCCACCTGCTGGCAACATACAGCCATAGCGGTAGTGGTGGTCCACAGACACACGCTACTGCTACGGCAGTAGTAGTAGCGCTAGTTTTGGTCAGCCGCTACAACTACAGGTAGCCACTGGCACTGACAACGGGACCACTTATCAGTAGCGCTTGTTTGGTAGCCCGCGCTACTGCTACTTGTCTACATGTAGCACTTGTGGGTTTCCCGCACTACTACTACTTAGCAATAGCGCTTTCCTTCTTTCCAGCGCTACTGCTAAAATCCTATCTATAGGCTTTCTACTAGTAGTGCATGATGATGATGTGTGAGAATTTTTGTCTGAAATGAAATCCCATCTTGCTGTCTGAATCGGGGGCGCGCGATGGTTAACTCCTACCAACCTCCTCCCTAGGGGTATGCGGTAGTAATTTGCTTCGTGAGAGCTAATAGGCTTTGCAATAAGTATGTGATTTCTTTATGACTAATGTGAATCCATGGATATATACACTCTCACTTTTCCGTATTTGCTAGCTTCTTTGGTACTATGCATTGCCCATTCTCACCTCGAGAGTCAGTGCAACCTTCGCCGGTGCATCCAAACCGTGTGATATGATACACTCTATCACATATAAGCCACCTTATACCTTCCTCAAAACAGCCACCATACCTACCTATCATGGCATTTCCATAGCTATTCTGAGATATATTGCCATGTAACTTCCACCGTTCTGTCACATGACTTGTGTGTTCATCATCTATTGCTTTACATGATCATATAGTTAACATGGTATCTGTGGCAAAGCCAGCATTCATCATGTCTACATGTTATGCTAGATCATTGCACATCCTGCTACACTACCAGAGGCATTCATATAGAGTCATAATTGTTTTATGTTGAGTTCTAATATTGAGTTCTAACTACATAAAAGTGTGATGATCAGCATTATTAGAGCACTGCTGAGTGAGAAAAGGATGATGGAGACCATGATTCCCCCACAAGTCGGGATGAGACTCTGGACGAAAAACAAAAAATGGGGGAGGCCAAATGAGCCCACCAGAAAAAAAACAAAAAAATATAAAAGAAAAAAAGGAAAAATATAAAAAAATAGAAAGAAAAATAGTAAGAATAGAAAGAAAAAAAAGAAAAAAATAAATAAATGAGAGAAAAATAAGACAAGGGACAGAGTTACTATCCTTTACAACACTTGTGCCTCAAAGTGGCACCATGTTCTTCATATAGAGAGTCTCCTGAGTTGTCACTTTCATATGCTAGTGAAATTTTTCATTATAGAACTTGGCATGTATGTTCCGATGACGGGCTTCCTCAAATCCCCGAGGTCTTCATGAGCAAGCAAGCTGGATGCACACCCGCTCTAGTGCATCCGTTGCATGGCAATCCCTACTCCTCACATTGACATCTATCGATGGGCATCTCCATAGCCCATTGATACACCTAGTTGATGCGAGACTTTCTTTTCCACTTTTGACTCCTTTGATATCTACCACCATATTCTATACCACCCATATGCTATATCGATGGTTCAATCTAATGTATTGCGTGAAGTTGAAAATGCTAAAGCGCATTAGAAGTACGATCCAATTGCCTGGTTTGACACCGGGGTGCTCATGATTTATACTTATGCGGTGAAGACAGAGTCATGCCATGCTTGATATGATAAAATGAGTAGGGAATAACATTATTTAGTGATCGTATATTTTGAAGAGTAATGATTACATTATTTTTGTTTATGGATATTATTATGTTGATAACAATTAGTTCATCTTTTCTCAATGATCATACTAAAAAGATATTACATGTTGGGTAGCATGTCACATCAAAAATTCTGTTTTTATAATTTACCTACTCGAGGACGAACAGGAATTAAGCTTGGGGATGTTGATACGTCTCTAACGTATCTATAATTTTATATTGTTCCATGCTATTATATTATCAATCTAGGATACTTTGCTCCGAGGCAGTTTGGAAGATCTACACTGAGTTTATGGCCTCCAAGTTCCAGCTCCTGCTAAGCACACTGTCATCCCCCTCTACTGCAGATGAGAGCAACAATCACCTTCAGTGTAGCTCCTCAATTTTATTTTCCCAAGATATGGCAATGGATACTGACACTGCTACCTCACGCAAGAAATGACCTAGGGCACCGCTGGATGTGTCTATTGTGCATAGGAGTGTCAGATCAACAAGATTTCAGGGTTTCAAAGTCCCCTCCATGGCTGACACGAAAAAAGAAAGTATCTCATGTAAAGCCACATTGCTCCCCTGTTTTCAGTGATGCTGATGAACCTGTTTCAATGGAGATTGTTCCGGTTGACATGGAAATCCCACCACCAACACTAGTCACCACTATTCAGCACATAGGTACTATCAAATGTGGAATTCCCCGGGAGGAGCTTACTATGGAGATCCTAATGACCCAGAAGGAGGAGGCCCATGAAGAGGCCCAGGAAGATGCAGCTTTGTCGCATTAGTTGGCCTTGTTGGCCAACTTTACTTTTATTTGAACTAGTTATTTTGCGCCTCTTTTGGTAGATGTCGTCTCTTGCATGGAACATTTTATGTTGGAACATGCGTGGAATGAATGATGATTCCAAATGTTTGGCTCTGCGCAATAAAGTGCATCTATCAAACTGCTCGGTTATTTGCTTACAGGAAACCAAAAAGGAGGTTTTTGATCACTCTTTTATCACAACGTCCTACCATCACAGATTTGATAAATTTGAATTTGTACCTTCTGTGGGAGCCTCAGGTGGGCTCATTATTATCTGATGCAGTAGTCAATTTACGGGTCTTCTGATTCACAAACTTCCTTTTGCTCTCACCATAAAAATGACGCCAGTTCAATCGAGAATTCCTTATTTAACACTGCCTTAAATGTTTTTGCCTTGTTTGACACTGAAAATATTTTCATACCTTATTTAGCACTGAGTCTAAATTTTATGCCCTTCATAACACTTTTGTCCATTTTAAGCCTTAATGGTGTTAAATGACACCTGAAAAGACCTATTTACCCCTCATGTGTTACACCTATGTAACCAAAATTTTACGTGTATGCGTGCATCCGGCCGACTTGTTTTGTGTTGGCCTTGGTCCTGACCTCGACGGCGTTGTAGTCCAGTGTTTTCCGGCATCAGGCGTACGAGGCTATCGGTTCAATCGAGACGTAGAAAGCAGGTTGCACGTACACACCAAGAAACAAGCAGGCGGGCAGGTGGATTGATTCTACTTGGACGTGTACTACTATGCTATATGTACTAGACGAAGATAGATATCAGCCGATCTCTCGCTTGATCGATTTTACGTTGGTTGGTTAATTTACTAACCAAGCTAGCGATATTGTCTCGGCGATAACACAACCACACGAGGTGATTGATGGCCACAAGACCATGTCGCTCTTGTTTATTTTCTTTCTTTTAATCTCAAAACTCACGTTGTGACAACGGGGCTGGTTGGATACATATATATACTCGTCTACACCTAGCGATACCGGTCCTACATGATGATGGATACGAATACTACACGGACAGGATGTCGTGTTTATTTCCAACATTTTGCTAAGTGCGTGAGCCAATTTCGATGCCAAATCAACCGAGTGCTTGTGGTAGCTCTTGTGCATGTGCGTGTACAAGCATTATTTTTTCACAAAAAAATGTAAAAACACTGACTACCTACTGACTTGTTGTATACTATCGACATTAACATGTTGCCTTTTGAATGGCAGCCTTACTTGTTGTGTACTGAAGCTAAACTACCACGTAAAATTTTAGTCAAATATCACATGAGGGGCAAATAGGTCTTTTCAGATGTCATTTAACACCGTTATGACTTAAAATGGACGGTAGTGTCATAAAGGGCATAAAATTTAGACGCGGTGTTAGATAGGGAAGAAA
The DNA here is from genome assembly GCA_039707655.1 of Elymus sibiricus. NCBI lineage: Eukaryota > Viridiplantae > Streptophyta > Magnoliopsida > Poales > Poaceae > Elymus > Elymus sibiricus. The sequence continues at coordinate 224,717,095 of CM077665.1, read as the reverse complement.
AAATTAGTAAGTGTCAAATAGGGAAACAAAATTTAAAACAGTGTTATATAAGGAATTTTCTCTTCAACTAAAATCAAAACTGGTTGTTATCAAACATTTATAGACCTTGCAATGGCCCTGAGAGATAAACGTTCACACAATGGTTTGAGGGCCTCAATATTGAAGTGGATGATTTATGGGTTTTTATTGTTAATTTCAATTTCATTTGATCTTTGGAAAACCGTAATCTTCCGGGTGGTAATATTGATGATATTATTAAATTTAACGAAATTATTAGCTCACTAGCCCTGCTTGAGATCCCAATCAAGGGACGAAGGTACACCTGGAGTAATATGCAAGACACATCGCTTCTCGAACAGCTGGACTGGTTCTTCACAATGCCTGAATGGACTTCACAGTTTCCTAACACTATGGTTAAACCACTTGCCAAACCTATTTCTGATCATGTCCCTTGTGTCATGTCCATTCAGACTTCTATTCCACGCAGCAGTTTGTTTAGATTTGAGAGCTTCTGGCGATAATGCCCTGGTTTCATGGAGATAGTTAAAAATTCATGGAGCAAGCCAATTAAACCAACGTGCCACTCAGATCTCTGCTAAACTGAAAAGATTGAGATATGCCCTTAAACAATGGAGTAAAAGTCTGTCGAAGCTTAAATTGTTAATTGATAATTGCCATGCTCAACTACTACATTTAGATAATATGGAAGATCTCAGGCTGATCTCTTTACCAGAGTCCAATTTTCGAAAAATTCTGAAGAACCATTTGATGAGGCTCCTTAAAAACCAAAGTGCTTACTAGAAGAAAAGGTGTACATACAGATGGGCAGTGGAAGGGGAAGAGAATACAAAATATTTCCAAGCTAGGGCTACTGAGAGATATAGGCATATTGCTATACCCTCACTGCAAATTGCAGATAGCACACCTATTGAAAATCATGAAGAAAAGGCGGCAGCTTTCTTCCAATGTTTCAAAAATAGAATGGGCATTGTTGCAGAAACAATAGCTCAATTTGACCTTGATGACTTAGTACAAAGAACTGATGGTCTTACAGAACTATCTACCCCTTTCTCACATGAGGAAATAGATAGAATTATGAAACTAATTAAAGCAGATAGGGCACCAGGACCAGATGGTTTCAATGGCCAGTTTCTCAAGACTTGTTGGGAAATCATGAAGGAGGATTTTTATCAGCTATGTCGGGATTTCTAGGAGGGAAAAATCAATTTAAATTGCCTAAATACCTCCTTTATTACACTAATACCAAAAACCAGCTCTCCAGAAATGGTCAATGATTTTAGACCAATTTCTCTGCTCAACTGTGTGCTTAAAGTGTTGACGAAATTGCTTGCAGAAAGACTTCAGCAATGGATATTGAAAATTATGCACCGTAACCAGTATGGATTCATAAGATCTAGAAGAATCCAGGATTGTCTTGCTTGGGCATTTGAGTTCCTCCACCAATGCAAGTAGTCTAGTAAAGGAATTGTCATTCTGAAACTAGATTTTGCTAAGGCCTTTGATACAATGGACCACTCTTTCATTCTAAACATGTTGAAATGTCAAGGATTTGATGAAAGATGGTGTATGTGGTTGAAAATGATTTTGGAATCTCGATCTTCTTCTGTACTATTAAATGGAGTACCTGAGAAGGAATTTAAGTGCAAACGGGGAGTCAGACAGGGTGACCCATTTTCACCATTATTATTTGTCTTAGCAGCTGACTTGTTACAATCAATGGTTAATAGAGCTTGGTTGGAAGGACACTTATCACTACCGATTGAACAACCTGCTTCAAAACTTTATCCAGTAATTCAATATGCAGATGATACACTGCTCATTCTACCAGCCAAAAGTGGAGAGATACAGATCATTAAACAGTTGCTGGATGCTTCTGCCAACATAACAGGACTACATATCAACTATTCCAAATCACAACTCATGCCCACTAATATCAGCTATGATATTGCCGTTGGGCTTGCATCAATTCTTGGTTGCCAGGTGGGTTCTATGCCTATTACATATTTGGGTCTTCCAATGGGAACAATTCGATCAATGGTGAGAGACCTAGTGCCACTTGTAGACAGAATTGAACGAAGACTAACCAGTACTGCAATTTGGTTATCATATGGGGAGAGGTTGCAGCTAATAAAATTCAGCCCTCTCATCTCTGCTATCCTTTGCAATGTGTGTGCTTAAACTTCCCCTCAAGATTATTGATATATTTGACAGAGCTCGCAGACACTACCTTTGGAGAAAGATAAAGGATAGAGATGCAAAAACACACTCCTTGGCAGCCTGGGATTTGGTATGAAGGCCAAAAGATAAATGTGGCCTTGGTATTATTGATTTGAAAATCCAAAACAAGGCTTTGTTGCTGGAATTTTTACATAAATTCTATCACAATGTGGATATTCCATGGGTAATGCTAGTATGGAATGCATACTATCACACAACACCACCACATGTTGTCCAGAGTTGTGGTTCGTTTGGGTGGAAAGATGTATTATTCCTATCACATATTTACAGGGGGGTTACCACGTGCATAGCAAATGCTGGTGATAGAATTCTTTTATGGAAGGACCAGTGGCACAATAATCAGGTACAGATGGAATCGCATGATTATTTATTCTCCTATGTCACCAATGAAGACACATCGCTGGCTCAATTTTATAATGACCCGAATCCAGAGTCAAATTTTCACTTACCTCTTTCAATTGAGGCACGTCTGGAGCTGGATGACCTGATGATCTCAATAAACCTAATAACCCTGGAAACTTTGTCAACTAATGAATGGATATACTGCTGGGGGGGATGTGGAATATAAGCCCAAGAAATTCTATAGATATCTTTTCAGAAATGTGCAAGCCCCCAGCTACATCACAATCATATGGAAATCCAAATGTATATTGAGGCATAAAGTTTTTACCTAGTTGCAGACAATGGATAGAATAAATACAAGGGATTTACTCATGTGAAAACACTTTGCAATAGGATATGATCATTCATGCTTGTTGTGTGATGATGTCATACTTGAATCAAATGATCACCTGTTCTTTAGATGCACCTTTGCCACTGCTTGCTGGAGTAAACTAAACATTATCTGGGACTCGGAGTCAGTCACACAGAGGAATTTTGATCTTTCAAGGTCTAATTGGGATAAACCCCTTTTCAAAGAAATTTGCATTCTAGCAACTTGGAACATTTGGAAACAGCGCAACAAGGTCGTATTTGATGGGGTACAGGCATCACAACAAGATTGTATAAGAATGCTCAAATCAGATCTAGAAATCCTCCAATACAGACTGTCATGGTTTTGTCATGGTAGATGTCTTCATGCAAGGACTTAGGTCTGCGGCCATCACCGCTAGGTCGCGACTCAAAGGGGTTAAACGGGAACGGGAGGCGAGTTTACCCAGGTTCGGCCCTTCCGATGGAGGTAATAGCCTACATCCTGCTTTGTGTCTATATTGATGATGATCTTGATTACAAGGGTGCGGAATCGCTAAACTAGCTTTCGAGGGTTTCTAACTTGAGTCTTTTGGTCCTGGGGCCTTGCCTTTTTATACAGGTCAAGGCCCTAGGGTTTACAACAGAGTCCCAGTCACATTACGACTCGTAACCTTTCATGTCTCCAACACGCCTTGCCTCTTGAGCATGGAATCCTCTGGCGTCTTCTGCCTTGTGGGCCATGAGTCACCGTCTCTACATGCTTGGGCCGCCCGACGGCTTACTTAGTAACCAGTTTGTTCACCTTAACATCAGCACACGACCCATCATGAATATAATCCCAGAGTGGCCATTACATTGACCCGACCCAATAGGACGGGTTATACAGTGGGGTTATATCCCCGACATTAGGCTCCAGATTGATTTGAATTTATTCTCGTCAATTTCCTTTACCTTTTCTTGGCGGCTCACCATCTGCTTGCATCAGTGTTCTTTACAGATCCTGAAGCGCCGACTTGCTATTCTTCCAGACTTACCATTCTCCTTGCCCCGTCCATTTAATGACGTCACCCGCCAGAAATCCTGGAAACCAATGGTGACATCACGGTAAATCTGAGTGTATCCGCATAGCCCAAAAATTGAGGCATCTTGGTTTTCCAAAATTTACTGCGTCTCCTTGATTTTCGCACCCACCGGTTGCCCCTTCGGATTTCTCCCTTTAAATATTCACTGGAGGGTCCCTTCTTTCACTTTTACCTTGCCCTTCTCTCTTCTTCTTACTCGTGCCCGAGGGCTTTCATCGTGCCAGCGTCGCCGCTTGTCTGTCGTCGGTGACCACCTTTGGGACTACAGCGACGCCGTATCTTCGTCGAGGTTCAGCCGACCATCTCCACCGCCTTCGGCCCCCCTTAGGTAAATCGCTCTCCCTTTCTAGATCAACAGTAGTTCATCAAAGTTCTTGAACACTCCGGTGGCCCCCTTTTCGTTCATCGCCATTGTTTGTTCGTGTATAGATTCCACGAGCTTTATCATAGAAATAGAGCAGTTATAATGGCAGATTCATTTCTCGCTTAACATCTTCCAACCTTCTTTATGGTCCTATTCATTAGACCATCGCTGCTCCTATGCCTTGCCGCTAGGTTTAAATATTTTTCCTTTCCTAACCATTCGTAGATCCGTGATCATAGCCGCTCTGGTAGAAACTTGTTTGTCCCACACTATAGCAAAATTTAGAGGTTTCTTGAGTTTTAGTGTAAGTAGCCCTTACTCCTGCCGGCTCAATAGTTGTAATCCACCATGTGTTAAACTGCTGTGTTAAGGATCCGGCTCCTCACAAGACAGCTTTTCCATTGTAAATAATTAGATCGTCTTATTTGAAACATTTGCTTAAGCCTCACCCCTTTTGCTTTATCCAGGTGACTCAATTTGTCAGAATCCAAAGTTTGCAACTAGGCGCGTTCCCAAGTTTCCGAGTCTATACTGCAAGATTATCAAGATCGGGATATTCTGCCATCCAAGGGAGTAGTTGGTTGGCGGATTGCCCTTGGAGAAGAAATTCCAAAACCTGGTGAAGGAGACACAGTAATATTACTGGACCATCTTCTCAGAGGCTTTTCCCCTCTCGGGTCAAAATTCTTTCGAGACGTTTTACACTTTTTTCATCTTCATCCTCAAGACCTTGGTCCCAATTCTATATCCAATCTCTGTCAATTCCAAGTACTTTGTGAGGCATATCTGCAGATAGAGCCCTCTGTCTCCCTCTTTAGGGAATTCTTCTACTTGAATCGCCAAACTGAATGCGCTGATGGCCCCAGCCTACAACTTGTCAGGGTCTCAATCCAAAGGCGAAGAGACATTGCCTTTCCTGCTGCTATTCTGCCAAGCCATCCTAAAAGGTGGAATAAAACTTGGTTCCATTGCCGGAATACGGCCCGTGCTGGTGAGAACCCTTTGCCGGGTTACAAACCAGATCGTCTTCCCATGGAGCTCCAACTTGTTGGTTGGGCTCCTCCAGAAGAACGTGCTCAAGATGCTCCTATATATCCAAGACTGAGGGCTTTAACAGCCAATGGGTTAACTAGAATTGATTTGACCAGGTGCTAGGTATCCTGGAGTGTTTTACCTCTAAGCCGTCATGACAGTCTAATGTGTGCTTATTCCGGCGACTTAGACGATGCCCAAAGATATGACAATATAACTTTGGATGCTGATGAAATAAATCGGATTGTGAAGAAGCTATTGGGTGAAAGTCTAGCCACCTGCAGCAAAGATGGATTGAAGCCCTTTTACGCTCTTAACCCGGCTCCTCCAGTAAGAATTTTCAGCAACTTTACGTCTGACTTGTATAAATGTCTTTTTCTAAATTTCAAATCCTTACTCGTTGTTTTTATCGTCAACTTTGCAGGTTAAGTCTTCATTTTGGGGCAGGAAACGAGCAAAAACCGCTCCCTAGAAAACTAAAGCCCTTCCAAGCTCAAAGAAAGACAAGGCAGTCGTAGAAGAGCCACCACTCATGGGCGAATCAACAGCAGCTGATGTTCAATCAGAGGTAGAAATCAATTTCCTTTAACCATGTTTTATTGAATCTAGCTGACGCCTCCTTCTCTCTTAGGGAAATGTCGAGACGACCCGGGCTGAAGATGTTGAGGTAATTTCCATTTCCTCCAGCTCAGAATCCTTGCTTCTAATAAGAACAAGGCGGGTCATTCGGAAAGTAAGCTTCTCTCATCTAGGTGCTTATTTGGATCCCAATTTTGTTTTGAAGAAAACTCAGCATACTTCCAGACGCAAAACTCGGAGTGGTAATGGCGATCTTACAGACGGCTTACCCAACAAACCAGTCGCCCGTAAATGACCAAATGAGGTACCTTTCAGCCCAATTCTTTCTTCCGAGGCTGGCTTAAATTAGCAACCTTTTAATCATTATGATTCTATTTTTCAGGAGTCACCACCTTCGTCAGGCGACTCAACCGCCTCCAAGCTGCCACCATTAGTCATCAACCCTAGGTAAATTCTTTTCCGTCATATGTCTGCTTATGCAAGCCTTTTTGCATATTCTTGATTCTGTCTTCTTGTTTATGCGGGCTCAAGACAAGTCCAAGAAGAGAAAAACTGGCGAGCCGTCCACTGGCCCTGAGGCCCCTAAGCCAGGGAAACCTGATTTGGTAACCCCTGAGGTTCATGCAAATCAGCCTGAAGATCATCAGGAGGCGCAAACTGATTTGCCCCCTCAATCTGAGCCAGCAAACGCTAATGTTATGGAGACTGAAGTTGACCTGGCGGCAAATCTTAACCCGCCCAGTCGTCCAAAGACAACTGAAAATGATCCTCTTGATAAAATCGAAGTGGTCATCATTACTAGGTCGAGTTATACCGTTCCTGAGGTCTCCAGAGTGCTGGCAAAACTTGTTGCCAAGGATGAAACAGTGCTGCCTGAGAAAGGAAAAGCCAAGCTGGAGCCGCCAAGTTATAACAACATGAGTGCTGAAGAACTTCATGCTGGTTATTTGGATCCTCTTGCTACGAGCCCGGAGATGAAAGTCAGCCTTGTCAACATGATGAGAAATAAATATGAGGTATGTTCCTCTTTGTTGTGTATTCCATATATCCTTTATAGCCCCCAAGGGCCGGCTCATTTCCTTGAGCTGAGTCGGGTCTTGCAATTGACATAAGAATTCGACCTATAGTCCCCAAAGGCCGGCTCATCTCCTTGAGATGAGTCGGGTTGTGTGAGTCATTATGACAAATTAGACTTGTAGCCCCAAAGGGCCGACTCATCTTCTTGAGATGAGTCGGGTCTTGTGAATAATTATGAAGAATTCGACCTGTAGGCCCCAAGGGCCGACTCATCTTCTTGAGATGAGTCGGGTCTTCTGAATAATTATGAAGAACGACCTGTAGCCTCCAAGGGCCAGTATATCTTCGTGAGAGGAGTCGGGTCTTGTCCATATCCTTGCTTTGTAGAAAATGACATGTATTAGCCCCCAAGTGTCAAATAGAGTGCTTTGCAGTTTGTTTGAGACTTGTTATAATTTTGCTTTGCCATATGATACTGCATCCTGCTACCGTCTTATTACTGTTGAATATCATGGCCTTTATTATGCAGAATGCTCTACAAGCAGCCGAATCAGGTGTGATCGCTTTGAAGACAGATCTGGAAATAGGGCAAAATGACCGAGCTACTGTTGAGGAGAAACTTCGCCTTGCTGTGGATGAGTTGGAGAAAACCAAAACTCATCTTGAGAAGCAAGGTAAATCTTTTGAAGCTGGGAAAGCCGCCTCATTAAAGCGTGCAGAAGATGCTGAGGATCGATTGAAACCCATCACGGAAGAGCTATCCAGGATAAAGCGGCATATTGCCCATATGTCCCAGGCTATCTTCAGTAAATATCTTGTATCTTATAAAAACACTTGTGTTCGTGGATAAGCCGCCCGACGACTCACAAACTTTAAATTGTGTTGTAGGTACACGAACATGCAAACTTCAAGATGACAGCTTGCTTATGCTGAAGGCTATATATACTTTGACCGAGCAGCTTTATGCTGGAAGCTATCTTGCCATCAAGGCAGTTATGGGGAATAAAGAGCCGGTGAAGCTTATCAAGGACGTGCTGCGGTTTCTCTCGACGATCCCCAAACAATTTGAAGAGTTGAAAAGATTAGCCACCCAAGCCGGTGCAACATCTTCTTTGAGCCGAGCTTTTGCTTATTCAAAAGAACTTGATCCGGCAGAAATGGCCAAAGGATTTCCTGAGTTCAAGGATGACGGCTCGGCTTTCGGTGATGCTGACTATCGGAAATGTGTGAAGAAATCTCGAGTATTGGCCACACAACTTGTCGCTGAAATGGAGCTGAAGAGTTATTAGGCGACTTATGATGCAAACAACTCTCGAGTTCGACCACCTTCCTTCGTCCCGGAGAACCTAATCCCTGAACGTCGTAAGCATCTTTTCGCCCCCGATGTTGACCGGTCCTCCATCCTGAATGACGAAGCCGTTTTCCACGCCTTGACCCATTGCAACTGGGATGTGGACAACCTTCAGATCGAAGAGCCAGAAGATCCGGTGGAGGATGACACAGAGGCGGCCCAGGTGAGAGGTCAGCCAGAGATCAATCCGAGCGGCACAGAGGGCGAGTCACAGAAGTGATATGTGAAAACAGTTTAAGCCGCTTGTCTCTCTAGCCACCAAGTGTTGGGAAAAACAATGAAATTTTTGTGGCTCCTGGGATAAGCCTGTAATAGGAGTAGTTTAAAAAATTCTTGAAAAGTTCATGCCTTCGTGAATGTTTGCATTTGTGAAGGCGCTTTAAAAACCTTTGATCCTTTGATTTGATTGTGCTACTTTCTTTTCTTGTCTTTGAATATCTCTACTATTGTTGGTTACGGATGCTCACGATCACCTATGGGACCAGAGGTCCCTTGTGGTTGGGCAAAGGGGTCACGTTGCACGAAGAGCGGAGAGCATGAGACGGCGTAGCGATCAAGGGTTGGGCATTTTACACAGGTTCGGGCTGCTGCTAAGAGTAAACCCTAATCCTGCTTTTTGGTGGATTGATTGGAGGAACACGGAGAACATAGGGCGCCAAACCCTGGCAAGGACTACTGCCGGGAAGAGTGGCTATGCGAGTACAAGCGTTTGGGGGTTCGAGTTGCCAACCTAGAGGTAGGTTGCCTTGGGCCTACTTTTATAGTGCAAGGGGTTACCACAGTGGCAAAACAGACATTATCTATCGATTAGATAGCTAAGAAGAGCTATCATACCTAACTCTGGCGTTTAGGACAAAATGCCATGATTACCTGCCTAGGTGGTGCTTGGGGGTGCATCCCCGGCAAGCCCTTGCAACCGCTTGGCCGGTCGCTGCTTAAGATCTTGACATGCTATAGAGCGGATGTCAACCAAGCGTAACTTGCCTTCCAATGTGTCGCCACGTGCTTACCGAGAGCTGATTAATCGCCTGAGGGCTCGACACCACATCGATAAGTGATAGGCGTAGCGATGTGGTGGAGCGATGGCTGGATGGCTTACTCCTGCCGGGAAATGGCTTGCCGGGTCTTCTGAGAGGTGCATTCGTCTTGGTCCCCAGCAAGCGTCGGGGATGTGCTTGGCGCATTGCAGCCCAGGCTTGGGCTGCCGCGTTGAGCTTGCTGGAGTCTTGGTCTTGATTGCTGGCGGGGTTTTCTGCTTCTACCGCCTGTGCATAAGTCAGGGGCACTAGGTACCCCTGTATAGTGCACCGACAGGAGCCCCCGGGACTGGCCCACACGTTCTCGCCAAGTGCCGTTGGGTCAGGCCCAAGTTTCATGCACTGGCGCGCAATGTGAGGGAGTAACTGCCAATTTATTGGTCAGCACTGACCCACCACCTCAGGCCGTTTCCGCCACGCGCGCCGCATGCATAGCGGGGAGTTAGCGATGGGCGCAGGTGACTTAAAGTCCTGATCGTGGCAGAAACCGCAGTGCCATGGATTGGAGCAATGGGGCGGTTACCTGTTCGCCCGTGATCGTGGGTGATGGAATTGGTGGAGATGGGCGGTGACCCTTGGAATGGATGAGAGCCAGCCGGCGCGCTCCGCCCTATAAATTGGGGAGTCGCGAGGGGCGATGCTCATCCATCCTTTCTTCCTCCTGGAGTGCAATCCTACAGAGCTCGTCCTTCTGCTTCTTTGTCTTGAGTTATGCTCGCCGCTAGTATGCCTAGGGGACGAGGGCGGCCTCCGGCCTTCGCCTCAATGGTGAGGGGTTCCCGTCGGGATCATGCCTCTGCTTCATCCGCGGAGGCGGAGGGTGGCTCGAGTGCGCGCGACAGAGGAGCTAGGAGAGGTCGCAGTCGACGCGGAGCCCGTGGTCGGGGGAGGCGGAGCGCTGCTTCACTTCCTCCTCCAATGCCAGACCCTCCTCTTGAAGAGACCCATGCTGAGGGGACGGCGCTGGAGTTCGTCATAAAGCTGCATGGTCCCCTCCGAGGCCACCTACGCCTCCCTCACCATTTCGCTATGGTGATGGAGGTTGACAAGCCGCACGCCCTGTGGTTGCGGGCTCATGGTTGTTGTAATGGCGCCACGCGAGTGGACGTCGAGTACCCGGAGCGTCGCGTCATGCTTCTCAGGCGTGGGTGGAAAACCTTCGCCCGCGCCCATAACCTCATGGATGGGCACGTCCTCCTCTTCAAGATGATGGAGGCCGACCTGCTCTCCGTCAATATTTACGGGCGTTCGGGCGCTCATCTTGGCTGCTATGAGGAGAGCTCGAGCGATGCCGAAAGCTCCTCGTCGAGCGATAGCGACGAGGAGGACAGTGTCGGTGAAGACGACGATGACGAGTCCCAGGCTGTCAAGTCGGAGTACGACGACCTGGGCTCTAGCTGATCGTCAGCCGCACCATCACCGTCATTGCGCTCCTCCTCCTCCTCCCCTCGGCAGAGCGATTTGCCGGGGGTTCTTGGCTGGGACGCCACCTCTTCTTCTCAGCTGGACCCCGGCACGCTCGTGGACTTCGGCTTCGCCTCCCCTCCCGATGGGGTTGACGTCGATGCAATTATGGTCCTGACGGGGTCAGGCTGGGCTTCTGTTGGAGGTCTCCCTCTGCTCTTTTTCTTTTCATAACTTGCCCCTAGGGGAGAAAGCCAAATAAAGAGTTATTAGAAAGAGGTGCCTCCTCGTGTAATCTTCATCCCATTTGTATCGAAAATGAATGAGAATAAAATGCTATTTTCTTTCTGCAAGTACTGTCCTTTTCCTTTCCTTATTTGGATTGCATCAGTATGTTTTGTCCCTACCGCGTGGAGCTGCTTGCCGAGTCGTCATTCAAACCACGAGTGCTAAAGTGGGGGGTGGGGGGCGAGCCCCCGGCAATAGATTGGCGTTGTTCCCCGGCAGAGCTCCTTGTCGGTATCGGCGCTGTCACCCCCATGAGTAAAGATAGGGGTACGGCTCGTCCCGACAAGGGTTTTCCCCACGTGGGTGACTCTACATCCCGTAGTAAGGAAGATACTGAGGGTTTCCTTGAGAAAATGAGAAGTACTAAACTAGAAATGCGTGATACACTTATCTTTTCCAGGTAGTATCTTCTTTTCAAGCGTGATGGGCCGCCATCTTTGTTCCCTTGTTTCCCTCCCCTGTTTTCTCGATGGTAAAACATGTAGGATGAGGACAGAAACAAAGATTATGGTTTCATCAAGCATTCTAGCAAATCTTAATAACTTAAAGGTGCTAACATTGCAGTCATAAAAATGCGAAATGAGCATGTAAGGATGATGATACGATGCAATGCCTAGCTTTATTATTGTTGCACAGGGTCTTCGCCTGGCTTTGTACAAAGGGTTACATGCAACATCGGCAATGCTTGTACAAAAGGTGGCTGCCGGGGACTAAGCCCGGCAGCCGCGCCTTATGGGTAGAACTTACAAAGATGCTCAATGTTCCATGAGTTCTGCACCTTGGTGCCATCGTCGGTCTCCAGACGGACTGCGCCAGGTCTGGTGACTCGTACTACTCGGTAAGGGCCTTCCCACTTCGGCGTCAACTTTTTTGTACCCTTGGCGGACTGAACGTGCCAAAGGACAAGGTCGCCTTCCTCAAGGCTCCGGGCGTGAACTCTGCGGCTATGATAGCGGCGTAGAGCTTGCTGGTAGCATGCGGCACGCACAGCAGCCCGGAGACGGTCTTCCTCGAGGAGCGTGGCATCGTCATGCCGCAGCTGTTGTTGCTCTACTTCATCGTAGGCAAGCACTCGAGGTGACCCGTATATGAGTTCCGTGGGGAGCACTACTTCCGCCCCGTACACTAGGGAGAAGGGCATCTGGCCGGTAGCTCGATTTGGTGTCGTTTTGAGGGACCAAAGAACCACCGCCAGCTCATCTATCCAGCACCTGCCGCTCTTCCGCAGCCTATCAAAAGTTCTTGTCTTGAGTCCTCGCAGCACTTCAGCATTCATCCTCTCGACTTGCCCATTGCTCCACAGGTGAGCAACAGAGGCGAAGGAGACCTTGCTTCCAAGGTTTTGGATATATTGCATGAAGGCGCGGCTCGTGAACTGGGTGCCGTTGTCGGTGATCACTCTGTTAGGCACTCCAAAACGGCACACCATTCCTTTCAAGAACTTGATAGCTGCTTGTACGGTCACCTTTCTCACTGGTTCCACCTCAGGCCACTTTGTGAACTTGTCGGTTGCCACGAACAAGAACTCAAAGCCCCCTACAGCACGGGGGAAGGGGCCCAGGATGTCGAGCCCCCAGACCAAGAATGGCCATGATAGAGGGGTTGTTTGGAGGGCTTGCACTGGTTGATGGATGTTCTTGGAGTGGAACTGGCAAGCCTCACACTTGGTGACCAGTTCAGTAGCGTCCTGGAGGGCAGTGAGCCAATAGAAACCCTACCGGAAAGCTTTCCCGGCAAGGGCCCTTGATCCAATGTGGGAACCACATACTCCTCCGTGAATCTCTGCCAACAGCTTCAGTCCATCCTCCCGGCAGATACACCTTAATTTCACACCGTTCGGCCGCCTTATGTACATGGTTTCATCGACAAACAGGTACATACTTGACCGACGGGCTACTCTTTCGGTTTCCTCTTGCTCTTCGGGGAGTTCTCTAGTTTGAAGGAAATGGACTATATGTTGTGCCCAGGTTGGAGCCTGTGGCTCGACAACAAGGACTAAAGGCATCTCCACGTCTCCGGAACCGCTTGTCTCAACCGCTAGACCCCGAGGTCCTGTGGGAGGGAGCTGCTCGTCAACCGGAATGGGATTTTCCCCGGCAGCCTCTCTACTAGCGGCTTCGGGAAGCTCTGCCGGGAAATGCTTGCCGGAGTTCAGCTTTCTTCTCTTCTTGGACATCACAGACGGGGACACTGATGGTTGGGTGAGGTGGAGAACAAAGGTCCCTAGTTCCAGAGGGAGCTTCTGCGCAGCGCACTTCGATAGGTGTTCAGCAATGCTGAGTTTTGCTCGTGGCACATGTTCTGTTTGCAGCCCATCGAAGCGCTCCTCCAACTTCCTCACTTCTTCCACGTAGACTTCCATGAGCGGGCTCTGATAGTGCTTGTTGACTTGCTTTATCACTAGTTGAGAGTATCCTCGGACGATCAGCCTCTTTATTCCCAACTCCACCGCGATTCTAAGTCCGGCAAGGAGCCCCTCGTACTCAGCGGTGTTCTTGGTGGCTTCCTCCCGGGGAAAGTGCATCTGGACGACGTACTTGAGGTGCTCTCCGGTTGGGGTGACAAGGAGCACGCCTGCTCCAGTGCCCTGGAGTGAGAAAGCACCGTCAAAGTACATGATCCAATCCTTTGGCGCCTCTTTGCCGGGGAGGATTGTCTTCGGAGCTTCATCATCTGGTGTAGGTGTCCATTCTGCAATAAACTCCGCCAAGGCTCTGCTTTGAATGGTGGAAGGGCTCTCATACTTTAATCCGAAGCTTGACATCTCCAGTGCCCACTCAACTATCCTGCTTGTGGCTTTGGGGTTTCTTAGTATGCGTTGCAACGGGAAATGAGTGACAACTGTTATCTCATGGGCTTGGAAGTAGTGGCGCAGCTTTCTCGAGGTCCTGATGAGGCCGAAGATCAACTTTTGTACTCCAGAGTACCTTGACCTAGCCCCCTGTAGTAGGGAACTGACAAAGTACACGGGCCGCTGCACCATTTTATTCTTTCCCACTTCCTTGGACCAACCGTCAACCATTTACTGAGATCCCCCTTGACCTGTGTTGAGCTTTGCCACGGATGTTTCCTTCTCGCTCCCGGCAGCATCAGCAGCGGCTGCTGAATCTTCATCCACCCCCCGCTGCGCCACCAGCGCTGCACTAACCACTTGATTCATTGCCGCTAAATATAGCAGCAACGGTTCTTGCGGTTTAGGAGCGACCAAGGTGGGAGCAGAGGGTAGGTATTTCTTTAGGTCTTGCAGCGCTGCATCTGCCTCCGAGGTCCACTTCATCGGGCCAGCCTTCTTCGGGATTTTGAAGAACGGCAAGGCGTGCTCAGCGGACTTGGAGATGAACCTATTCAATGCAGCAACACATCCGGTCAGGCGTCTGATATCTTTGATGGTCTTGGGTGCCTATATCTACTCGATCGCCTTGATCTTGTCGGGATTGGCTTCTATTCCTCGCTGAGATACGAAGAACCCAAGAAGCTTGCCGGATGGGACACCGAACACACATTTTTCAGGATTGAGCTTCAGGTTGATCTTGCGCAAGTTTGTGAAAGTTTCTTCCAGATCTTGTATGAGAGTGGCTTCATCCTTGGTCTTGACCACGATGTCATCCATGTATGCTTCCACATTTCTGTGCAGGTGAGGTCCAAAACCAATTTGAACGGCCCTGGCGAAGGTCGAACCAGCACTCTTTAACCCGAAGGGCATTCGTACAAAGCAGTACGTGCCGGAGGGGGTTATAAATGCGGTCTTCTCCTCATCTTCCTTGTTCATAAATATCTGGTGGTAGCTGGAGTAGGCATCCAAAAAGGAGAGCAAGTCACATCCGGAGGTGGAATCAACAATTTGATCTATGCGCGGCAGGGGGAAAGGGTCCTTCGGGCAAGCCTTGTTCAAGTCAGTGAAGTCTATGCAAAGCTTCCAGTTCCGAATTGCCTTTCGTACCACCGCCGGGTTTGCCAACCAGGTTGGATTCAATACTCCTCTGACCAAACCGGCTGCTTCAAGTTTCTTGATTTCCTCAGCAATGAACTGCTGCCGCTCCAAGGCCTGTTTCCTAACCTTCTGCTTGACGGGCCAGGCATGAGGGCAGACAGCAAGGTGGTGATCAATTACCTCCCTGGGAACACCGGGGATGTCAGATGGTTGCCAGGCAAACACATCAACATTCTCCTGCAGGAAGGCAATGAGCGCGCTTTCCTATTTGTCAGTAAGGGTAGCACTGACGGTGAAGGTACCACCAGTGCCCTCCTCCCTTGCCGGGACTTTCTTCGTCTCAGGGTAGGTGACCTTGGTCTTCTTGTCGGCGGAACTCTCCGGCAGGTCATCATCAGGCGCAGCGCACTCCGAAGAAGCGCGCTTCCCGGAGTCCTTGCCGGTGTTCTTGCCAGGCTTCTTTATTTTCCTTGAATCTTTGGTGGGAGCTGGAATTTCTATGGCTTCAGCTGCTACCGCGTCGCGATACATCTGGTCCACGCAGATAACCGCGTTCTTCTTGTTGGATGGGATGCAAATGACCCCAATGGGCCCTGGCATCTTCAAAGTATTGTAGGCATAGTGGGATGCCGCCATGAATTTTGCCAGAGCTGGGCGACCGAGGATTCCGTTGTAAGGCAGTGGGATCTCGGCGACGTCGAACACTATCCTCTCTGTTCGGAAGTTCAACTCTCCGCCGAATGTCACAGACAGAGTGATCTTTCCCTTGGGTCAGCTCCTGCCGGGGTTGATTCCTTGGAATGTACCCGTTGCTTCGAGCTCTTCATCAAGGATCTGCAGTTTCTCAGCCACTCTAGGAGAGATCAATTTCAATATGGACCCACTGTCAACTAACATCTTAGACACCTTGAGGTTGCGGATTGTCGGGGAAACCAACATCAGAAAACATCCAACCGTAGTGGTACGGTCAGGATGATCCTCTTCCTCAAAGATGATAGGCATGCGGGACCACCTGAGTGGTTTCCTTGATTCTGCAGTTGGTTCCACAGCATTGACCTCGCGTGCCCACTGCTTGAGCTGGCGGCGAGAGGAGTGCAAGGATGCACCCCCGTCAACATACATGGCTTTGGTTGCTTTCTGGAACTCCCTGTCACTGGAATCCTCATCATCATCCTCATCATCGCTCATACTATTTGTTTCCTTCTTCTCTCGGCCTCTGGCGGGTTTTTGCTTTTGCTGCGTGGTTTTGCCGCGGCGACCACCTCTGCCGCCACGGCCCGTACCGGCAGTTCCGTCCTGGCCTCTTTCCTTGTCATGTTTCTTGTACTCGGCCCTCTGTTTCTCAACAAGTTGCTCGACTTGTCGACATTCTTGGAGATCATGGCCCTTGGTGCGGTGGATTTTGCAGTATGACCCGTCGGACTTCCCGGCCTTCTCAGCGGCAGCAGCCTCCCGGCAATCAGCGCACGCGGCAGCTCCCTTGCCGGGGGTTTCGGCTTTCTCCTTCTTGCCGGTACTGAGGTCTCCGGAGCTCTCGACAGCCAGCACTGCTTTTCCCTTAAGCTTCTTGTTGCACTTCTTGTTCATTCCCTTCGTATCGGGGGCATCGCCGTCATCATCAGAGTCCACTTCGATGCCCGCCTCTTCTCCGGGAAGTGGACTCTCTTCTTCAGCTCGAGCACACTTATCCTCCAAGGTGTAAAGCTCATTGACAGTCTTGGGCATCTTGACATTCATCTTGGCTCACATACTCCTGTTGTGCACGTTCGAGTGGAACGCGGAAATCACTGCCGCGGGATGGATCTAAAGGATGTTGCGGTGTACTCGGCTGAATCTCTGGATATACTTTCTCAAGGTTTCTCCCTCCTTCTGCGGGAGGACTTGGAGATCGCTGGGTTGGCCTGGCTCTTGATGACCACCGGTGAAGGCGCCCACAAACTCGTTGCACAGATCAGCCCAAGAGGAAATGGAATTCTCCGGCAGGTGCATCAGCCATGATATCACATTTGGCTTGAGTGCCAAAGGGAAATAGTTGGCGAGCACCTTTTCATCTCCTCCTCCCGCTGCTTGAACAACTATCGTGTAGATGCCCAAGAACTCCGTGGGTTTAGCTTCCCGTCGTATTTCTCTGGTAGCTCAGGCTTGAAGGCTTGGGTCGACGGCCAGCGGACCCGTCGTAGCTCGCTAGTGAAGGCAGGGCAGCCACCCTCGTAAGGAAGGTACCCACCGACACTGGGTGCGGGGTCGCCGACGTCTGGACCGTTGCGCTTGTCGGATTGACGGTGTGCTTCACGACGTCGCTCGATGGTGATGCGCGTCTTCCTTCCGCCGGTCTTCAAGGGCACGCCGCTGATCCCGGTGGTCGTGCGGACCAGACGAGACTATGGATGCCTCGTCGCGGTCGTCAGCATGTGAAGCTTGCTGCAGCTGCCTCTGGGCCTGTTGTCGCGAAGGGGACTGCACCGTTGGGGTGGCCCCTTCTACACGTTTGCCGCCCTGGGCTGCCGCTACTGTTTGCGTACGTCGCGATGGCTCTGCATGCTGGGTCTTGTTGGCTTCAACGAAGGAAATCAAACTTTGAATGGGAGCTCTCCATTCATCCATCTTATCAGCTGCTGGCATGAAGTTGAGCAGCATCTGGACTCTCGCCATGGCCTCCTCTGTGGTGCCAGGCATGGCAAAGAGGCAGGCCTCGACGTGGCTTGACTCTTGGTAGGACCAAGAGAAGCGTCGCCGCGTCCTTGATGCTGCGCGCCACTCGCTGGAGCTTTCTGGTGGGTTGTGGGCCGATCCTGAGGAGCTGCGGCTCCGCTGGGCGCCCCGTCTCGCTGGCGATGGGTGCGGCCGGAAGGTCACGTCTCGCACCGGACTGAGCGCCGCTGAGGCGGCCTCGGCCATCCAGGCGGCGGGGAGGTGATGAACGGACGTTGTCAGATTTCGGGCTCCGCAAAACCCAAAGAGGTTCGAACACAGGGGCGTGTCGAAGATCCCCACCAGCTTCGACCTCAAGCTCACAGCTCGACAGGCTATCCCGATGAACTCGCACAATCGTGGGGAAAGAGACTAGCACACGAGGATTTACCCAGGTTCGGGCCACTGTGTAGTGTAAAACCCTACTCTTGCTTTTGGTGGATTGCCTCGCGAGGAGGTTTGGGGAAGAACTAGTACAGTGGTGAGTTGCCTCGCGAGGGCGCTCGGGTGGTGTTGGATCTCCTCTTCTACGGAGCAGTCTAGCCCCTACTTATAGTGGCCCGGGTCGTCTTCCCTTATCGCAATGGCGGGAAGGGATCCCACAACGGCCAAATTAGAATGGGGACAGGAGGTACATCTTATCCTGACGAAAGGTGGTCTTCGCCTGCAAAGTAGCTGGCGGTGACTCGGTGGTGGGCTCGCTGGTGACGTTCGTCCTGCCGAGCCCGCTGGTCCGGTCTTGTTGCACCGGAATGGAAACCTTTGGTGGAACGCCTTGGGAACCCGCGTACGTCCTTGCCTCCTTTGCACCAAAGAAGAAACTGTCTCCTCTACGCACTGGTGCCCGCCTGGCCCGGCTTGCGTCATCCTTGACATCCCGAGGCCGAGCATTGCATAGAGATCTCTGCCACTCAGGAGGGCCTGGGGAGGACACCTCCTTCCGGGAGCCTTGGCGTTGTCCTCCTCGCGAGGGTGGGGCTCTCGTGAGGGCCTTGTCTTGAGTGAAACCGTGTCGGGCCATACGGACCGTCGAGGTGGGCCACGCCCTGGGCCGCAGGCAGGCAAGTCTAGGTACCCCTGTTCCCAGGACGCCGACAGTAGCCCCTGGGCCCAAGGCGCGCTCGCGCATTACAAGGTCCATGCGCTTCATCTCGACCCTGGCTCCATCGTCCTCCTTTCCGCCTTCGCGTTTCTGTACGAGGCCTTCATCGGCGTCTCCCCTTCTGTGGCCCTGCTTCGCCACTTCTTCTCCCTCCAGTTGAACCCTGGGGGACACTGTTCGGGATGTGTGTCCCTGAGAGCAGTCGATGCGATGGCCAACGGGGCCCTCGACGCCCGGCTTTCCCCGAACGCAGAGGGCTTCCGGAGGTAGTAGGTGTACGTCGATGTTGCTGAGGCCGCCCCCCTGCTCCAACTCCCGTCGGTTCCTGCACAGCCGACTTCTAGGTGGGAACACGAGGAACTTGTCGACCTGCGGCTCGCGCAGGTTTTGGTCTGGCTGGCGGAACTGAAGAAGGCGGACGTGACAACGGCGACGGTGGTGCAGGAGTTCTCCCGCTTGTGAATTGCTCCTCTTCAGCGCCATTCCCACTCGATGTGGGCTTTTGCAGGCCCTCACGACCCCATGAGGCTCCAGGTCCCTTCTCTTCTTTCCAGCGCACTGCGCGAGCTGCTCCGACGCCTGACGGCGGGGAACCAGATGAGCTCCCCCGGGACGGCCTCCCCTTGTACAACCGCAAGGACGGGGAAACCCTTGCCCGGAAGATGCCGTGCTTCTACGAGTGGGGTTTCTTGCTTGGGAGGGAGTGGGTCCCCGGGGCGATCCCCCCATGAGGGCCTCGGGTCCTGGGGGTCCTGATGCCGTGGCCCCCCTTTGGCCGAGGTGGGGCGTCCTGCGACTCCCATTCCCCAGGCTCTTGCCACGGCCCTGTCCGGGGGCGAGGATGACGCCCCGCCGGTGAAGGTGGCCGCCGCCTCCGCTGCAGGATGCCTGACGTCAGACACCGACATGTCTTCCCCGGGCCCCCGTGCTCGCCAGAAGAGGAAGGGGCCCGGGAGTAGCTGTTGCCCGACGCCGTGGCTGCCGATGAAGAGGAAGTGGGTCGCCTTGGATGAGTAAGTGTTCGAGTCCCCTCAGCCTTCCCCTGGTGTGACCCTTCTGAATCTTTGTTCCACAGGTCGCCCCCCCCGCCCCGACGATGGGAGAGACGTGCCGCCACCGCCGCCTCCTGAAGCCACCGGGCCCATCGTGGCCCTGTCTTCCGCGGGAACTTGCAGGGGAGGGGCTTCGCCTCCGCTGAAAGTCTTCCTCGGGAACCAGTCGCGCCATGCCCTAGGGCCCTCCTTGAGCGAAGTCGCGGATCCCCGCGTGGCGCGGCGTCCACCTGGGGAGAAAGGGGAGGAGCCCCCAGCCCCCGGGCGCGCACCGGGGTCGTGTGGCCCCTCGCATGCCATCCCTACATGTCCAGGGGAAGGCGGAAATCCTGGTTTGGCCCTTGAGCTCACATGTGACCGAAGCACCGTGCGGCGTGGTCTGCTCCAAACTGCAGCGAATGCGCTGGGGCGCCTGGGGGTGGAGCACGCCAACACCGACACCCGCTTTGTGGCGGAGCACCAGCACCTGACGCGGGAGTGGAACCGTCTTGGGGTTGCCGTTAACCTCGGCCGTCTGCAACGCGAGCGCGCCCATGCAGGTGCCGAGGGGTCCCTTGCCGCGGCGAGGGAGGCCCGCGATCACGCCCTTGCAGAGGCCCAAGCCACCGACAGCCGACGCAAGACCTCGGAGAAACACTTGGAGGATCTTGAAGCCTCCAATGCCGCCCTTGAAAGGCGAATCCAGGTGCACAGGGCCGCACTTGACGACCTGACGTCCAAGTTGCCCACTGGCGCTGCGGGGTCCCGCGTACCCGAAGACGTGCTGACGATGGAGGTTCTGTAGCAGAGCCTGGTATGCGAGAGGCTGGAGGTGAGGGAGCACCAGGTGTCCCTCGCGGAGGACTCCCTCGCAAACCGCGAGGCGAAGGTTCGGGAGGAAATTGGCGACAAGGTGGCGGAGGTTCGGCGCACCGTCCTCCAGGATTATCGCGTGAAGTTGAAGCTCCAGGAGTCCCGTTTCCGCAGGCAACGCGACAACCTGAAAAGCGAGGCCGACAACCTCAGGAGAAGGTTAGATCAAGCGGAGCGATGCCGGAAAGCTGCGATGGATGCCCAGGCTGCTACTGAGGCTGAGCTGTCTTTTCTTTGCAAGCAGGTGAAGGGTGTTACTTCCCTCGCGGAGAATGCTTTAGATGAGGCGGATCGTGCCCGCGGCATTCAGTACACGCGCTCCAAGATGTTCCAATCCCTCGAGAAGAGGGCCCACCAGGCCTTGAGCAACATCTGCGGCAAGAGCGTCTCGAGCCCTCTCATTCCTGACGATGCCGGGTACCTGGGCTTCTTTTCCAGGGTCGTGGAGCGCCTCGAGGGGGGTGCGGAGAAAATCCGCGAGATTGTGGAGGAGAAGCGTCGTGACTTCCTTGTGCGGGCGGCCACGCGCATCTTCAGCCACCTCCTTCGCCTCGATCCGCACTTCGACTTCGAGGCGATGCTCGCCCCCGTGCCTGAAGTGATTCAAGGCGCCCTTGCCAAGTGGGTGGAGGACCATGTGGAGGAATTGATAGCGGGGTTTTGTTCTGATGAACCGTAGGGCCCTGCCGAAGCCAGGGAGCGCGAGCACGGCGGTGGTGGTGATGATGAGGGCGACGATAGCGGCATGTCTCCTTAAGTAGCCTTCATGTTTACCTGTTAGGGTTAAGAGTGTGGCTCAGTGGCGACTTGAATATATTTTTGGAAAGACCTTCGAGGATACTCCCGTATGGCGAGATGTATAGCATCGTACTCCTTTTTGGCTAGAATTCCTGCCGATCCAGGTGATCGTGTCGCGCGAGTGTCCGAGCGTCAAGGCCTTGGCAGGGGGTGCACAGCGGCGCGTCCACCGCGTCTAGCCTCCGCTTAACGTTCGCACGCGGGAGAGGAAGGGGCTGGCAACTGCCGAACTTCCCAAAGAAAGCGAGATGCAAAACAGAAATAGCTACCAAAAAGAATGACAATCCCTCTTTCCAGAGGAAAACCGCAAGAACTCCAAATTTCATTCCAAAAGGTGGCAAATTCGAATACAAATTAGGCAAGGAACGACCGCGTCGGGCACCTAGGCTAATCTTCGTCTTCGTCTTCTCCAGCGCGGAGCGTAGGGCTTGCACCTTGCGTGGGCATAGTCATTGGAGGACAGTGTTGTCCGGCAGCGCGGAGCATGGGGCTTCCACTTGGGCATGGGATGGAACCCCTCCGCGTCCTCGGGGAGCTCCGTGCATATACAGCCCACTCATTATTACGTGAGAGTGTCACGGGTTGAGCCTGGGGGTGCGCTGGGAGCTTCATGCCTCCGGGACATGGAGCCCACTTCCAGCCCCCAAGCATGATGCGGCGAAGTGGGGTCGGCTTCGGACGGGCCCTCGAGCGCGGGGGGGGGGGGGAGCGGCCCACACTCTCCGCAGGGAAGGCCCGCCTCGGAACAGGGCCTTGGGCACTACAAAGCCCGGGGACGGATGTCATCATTGTAGCATTGCCGCAGCCCCCTACGGTGCGGGCGGGGCTCGGCGCAGGGCCCTTCTGTCACGCACAAGGCCGACGCCCAAGGCGGTGCCCCAGCGCACCTCGCTGGGGTGCCCGGAAGCCTCGCACGGGTACTCAATCCCCCGTCCCCAGGTGGACCGAGCCGGACCCGGGGACATGGGCGAGTACGTGACCCCCTGCTGCTGGTCGAGCGAAGCCTGGCCCGAAAACATGGGCGTGTGTTCCACCCTCCGTCTCTGTGTAGGCGACGCCCGTCCTGGGGACATGGGCGTGTGTTCCACCCTCCGTCTCCAGGGTGGAAGCACCTGACCTGGGGACATGGGCGTGTGTTCCACCCTCCGTCTCCAGGCTGGGGGCACCTGGCCTGGGGACATGGGCTTGTGTTCCAGCCTCCGTCTCCAGGCAGGTGACCCCCGGTCCGTGGACCCAGGCGCCTGCTTAGGGTAGCTTCCCACCAGCGGGCATGCCTCACGAGGCTGCCAGTGCCAGGCACCCTCGCGAGACCGACCCCGCCAGCCGCCCTCAAGAGGCTGCGAATGCCAGCCCCGACGAAAGCCGCTCGCGAGGTTGCGTATGCTCCTCCGGTTGTCGTGGTGGCCGGCGCTGCTCCCTTAGTCATCCGGGCACTCATCAACATTTTCGTTGTGGAGTTGCTCGAGCCCCGGGGCGCGGGCGTAGGCGCGTCGCCGGACGTCCACCCCGGATGCGACGGGCATGCTGGGAGGCGCGAGGCGGCGACCACCCCGTGCGGCCAACATTTCCCACCGGTCTTCGTCCGTGCTAGGGGTTAACTCCTACGTGCCCGAAGAACTGGGCTCACCCCCAGCGGGTGCGGGTCGCAACGCGCTTCCCAAGGGCATCTGTGTGTCCTCAGCGCCTTGCCGGTTGGCTGAGTGACTCTATGGACGCGAGCTCCTAGGCCCGTCCCGCAGGGAAACGCCTGGACCTCGCCGGCTGTGATGGCGCGCCTGGCTGCGCGACGTACCCAGTCATCGCAACGACCGCGAGCGGCATGGAAACGCTGCATTTCGCGAGCCACGAGGAGCGCGACTCGCCCGCGCGCCAGGTCGCAGCGGACTTGGGCGGATGACGCCGTGACGCGGACGCGGGGGAGGGTCGGGGAGACGAGAGCGTGCCGCGCGGTTGATGAAGGCGGAAGCCCCCGGCGTCTGCCGAAGGCCGGGCTGGCGATGGCATCCGCCAATGGGGGGGAAGGCGATGCAGGATGCCGGGGACTGCAGGCATCGCCCGAGCGACGCAAGCAGCCCATCATTCGGCGCGGGCTCGGTGTCCCTTGGTCATGGAGACGGCAAGCGGAGGTGAGCTGAAGCTTGTGTAAGGGTTCCGACACGCCCCCTACCTGGCGCGCCAAATGTCGGATTTCGGGCTCCGCAAAACCCAAAGAGGTTCGAACACATGGGCGTGTGCGAATATCCCCACCATCTTCGACCTCAAGCTCATAGCTCGACAGCCTAGCCCGATGAACTCGCACAATCGTGGGCAAAGAGACTAACACATGAGGATTTACCCACCTTCGGGCCGCTGTGTAGCGTAAAACCCTACTCCTGATTTTGGTGGATTGCCTCGCAAGGGGGTTTGGGGAAAAACTAGTACAGTGGATCTCCCCTTCTACGGAGCAGTCTAGCCCGTACCTATAGTGGCCCGGGTCCTCTTCCCTTCTCGCAATGGCTGGAAGGGATCCCACAACGGCAAAATTCGAAAGGGGGTAGGAGGTACATCTTATCCTGACGAAAGGTGGTCTCCGCCTGCAAAGTAGCTGGCGGTGACGAGGTGGTGGGCTCGCTGGTGACGTCCGTCCTGTGGAGCCCGCTGGTCCGGTCTTGTTGCACCGGAATGGAAACCTTTGGTGGGACACCTTGGGAACCGGCGTACGTCCTTACCTCCTTTGCACCAAAGAGGAAACTATCTCCTCTGTCCGCGCTGATGCCTGCCTGGCCCGGCTTGCATCATCCTTGATCTCCTGAGGCCGAGCATTGCATTGAGATCTCCGCCACTCAGGAGGGGGCCTGGGCAAGCCACCTCCTTCCGGGAGCCTTGCCGTTGTCCTCCTCGCGATGGTGGGGCTCTCGCGAGGGCCTTGTCTCGCGCGAAACAGCGCCGGGCCGTACGGACTGTCGAGGTGGGCCACGCCTTGGGCCGCAGGC
The DNA here is from genome assembly GCA_039707655.1 of Elymus sibiricus. Taxonomy (NCBI): domain Eukaryota; kingdom Viridiplantae; phylum Streptophyta; class Magnoliopsida; order Poales; family Poaceae; genus Elymus; species Elymus sibiricus. The sequence continues at coordinate 224,692,591 of CM077665.1, read as the reverse complement.
AGGCGAGTCTGGGTACCCCCGTTCCCAGGATGCCGACAGACGTTCCCTCCGCCCGTGGCATCAAGGCTGAGATCGCCATGTTGTTGTTGTAGTTGCTCCCATTCGGCGCCTCCTTCTCCATTTCCGGCCACGGAAGGCAGGATGGGGCGCTGCCCGCACCGACCGCGTCGTCCACGACGCCCGCCTTGGCCGCAGCCGCCGTGGTGCCTACGGCGCCGGCGGCCGCGTGTGAGGGAGCCTTCGAGGACGAGGGATGCGCAGCCGCGCTGGATTTCATCTTAGGGGCCATTGTTGAAGAAGATGATGACGAAGACCGATTCGCCGTTCACGAACTCGGGTTCGCGCAAATGATGCACGCCCCTACCTGGCGCGCCAAAGATGTCGGGGAACGGATGCTCACGACCACCTATGGAACCAGAGGTCCCCTGTGGTTCGGCAAGGGGGGTCACATTGCACGAAGAGCGGAGAGGATGAGACGGCGCAACGATTAAGGGTCAGGCATTTTACCCAGGTTCGGGCTGCTGCTAAGCGTAAAACCCTACTCCTGCTTTTTGGTGGATTGATTGGAGGAACACAAGGAACGCAGGGTGTCGGTGTCAAAACCGGCGGATCTCGGGTAGGGGGTCCCGAGCTGTGAGACTTGGATCGATGGTAACAAGAGACGAAGGGGACAAGGTTTTACCCAGGTTCGGGCCCTCCTATGGAGGTAATACCCTACGTCCTGCTTGATTATATTGATGGTATGAGGATTACAGAGTTGATCTACCTCGAGATCAAGTAGCTAAAACCCTAGATGAGTTCGGTTGGCCTACAACCTAAAACCCTCCGGCTTATATAGACGCCGGGGGTACCTAGGGTTTACACATGGTCGGTTACACGCCGAGGGGATAAACATGCCTATTCACTACTTTAAACATGGAGGACACGCCACGATTATGGAAGCTTCCTTTCTGGAGTCTGGGTCTTTAATCAATCCAGTGTCCGGCAAACGGCCCATATAGTCCGGCCCATAATAAATAGGTCGGCCTCCTGAGGATCCCTTAAACCAGGACTCCCTCAGTAGCCCCCGAACTAGCCTCCAACGCCAAGAGTCCTAGCTTCAACTGCTTCATGTGATCAAAGTCTTCGGCTTGCGAGGCGAGTTCCTTCCTCCAAATAGTGATCGGCCGAGTTAGTTCGGCCTCCGACGACGTGTAGTTTTTCCGATCATAGATCGTCCGAACACCATGAATAACTGGCCCTGAAGGACAAACGTCAGGGAGCAAATAGCGATCCCTGACAACCTTTCAAACGAAAGGTCACGGCCCACCACGACTACTGAACCAGTCGTAAAGACTCGATTCGCGGTTCGAGTCCGTTTCCACCAGCACGATACATCAATGCACAGATCGTGCCCCGTTTCACACGGGATATGTTTAATCACGCGTGTATAACGGCACACACGTCTTGGGAAGCGGAGAGATTCACGGCGCCGTGAAGGGAGGCTAACCGGCAACAATCCCAATAAAAGGGGATGAAAACCATAAGGCTTAACCGCACTTCCCATTCGCATCCCTGCTTCCTCAATCTCCCGAGCTTCCAGAGCCTAGATCTAGGTCTTCCATTCTTCCTCCTCCGAGCTTAGCCATGGCCAGCTCCGGCTCCAATGGCAAGTGGGAGGCTTCCACGGTCACAGACCAGGACATCCGGGACCTCAAGGACGCCGGCTACCTCCCCACCAATGTCTTCCACCGCGCTGCGGAGGAGGGCCAGGTGATCCCCACCCCCAAACCAGGTGAGAGGGTGGTCTTCATTCCTCACTTCATCTGAGGATTGAGCTTCCCACTCCATGCCTTCGTGAGGGGCCTCATGTTCTTTTATGGTCTCGACTTCCATGACCTCCCGCCGAACTCTTTCATGCATATATCGGCCTTCATCATCGTCTGCGAGGCCTTCTTGTGGGTCGAACCAGACTTCGGACTGTGGCTCAAGATTTTCAACATCAAGCCGAAGTGTGTCGCAGGCACACACGCAGACTGCGGCGGGGCGGTCATCAGCAAGCTCCCCCACGCAGTATGGCCATCCGGCACCTTCATCGACACCATCAAGACTTGGCAAAAAGAGTGCTTTTACATCATCGAGCCAAGGGAGGAGGGCGGAACTGTTCCTGCCGAATTCAGATCCGACCCCCCGACCAGATTGACCTCATGGGTCCAAAAGGGGCTTGACTGGGGTTCGGATACCGAGGTGAATGACCTGCAGAGGGGCATCGCCTCCCTGATAAAAGATAACATCGATCTGGCCAACGTGGTCCAGATTATGCTCCGATGACGCATCCTCCCCTGCCAGCGCCGGGCCTCTCCTATGTTGACTTACCGGACTGACGATGATCCTACGATCCGTCAGCTCTTCCGCACCAATCGGGAGAAGCTATGGAAGGCGTTGTTCAAAGCGCAGGAGAAGTGGCCGGCCAAGAAGGAGGACCAGGGCTTAAGCGCCGTCAAGCCCCCATCCGAGGTATAGCATAGTTTTTATTTGATCGGCTCTGTCTTTCTAAAGAAAGTCTAAGCATTTTCCGATCACCTTCGCTGGAATGGCTGAGCAAGGCCACGGGCATCAAGTGTCCGGCTCCACAGCCCGAAGACCCCAGGTCTCCGCTGCTGTTGGAGATGCTCGTCGTGGCGCCTTACAAGGCGCCAGAGAAGAAGGAGAAGAAGAAACCAGGCCGAGCAGGCCTGCGCATCAGGGACCAGCCGGAGGCTGTGTTTGAAGAAACCCATGCCTCCTCGAATCAAGAGGAGGAGCATGAGGGTGAGGAGGGAGGCGATTCCCCCCTCGCAGGAAAGAGGGCGGCGTCAACGGACGCCCCGGAGGACGTAGATCCTCCCGCCTTGAACAAAGCGCACCGGACACATGTAGCCTTGTCCGGTGACAGCTCGGACTCGGATACCGAGTCCGAGGACTTCGAGAGGGTTCCACGAAGGAACCTCAGGGTCAAGCCCCACCTCGAAGGTAAAGATCCGAAGACCTTCTGAGCTATTAATGCTAAGTTTTAAATGTTACTGACTTGTGAACGCCTACTGTCTTGTAGTCCACCGCGTGTTCTCCCCACCGATCAAGTTTCGGATGGGAAGACCCCGCCCGCCGAACTAGCGGAGATCGGGACCGCGTCGCACCACTCTCCTCCGGGCGCCGCGAAGGACGCGACGGAGGTGTCAATCCAGCAGGCTCCTCTAGAGCCGGGCACTGGAGGTGGGGGCGATGACGTCATGGCTGAGGCTAACACCTCGGCCGCTGAAGACCCGGGGGAGAGGCCCCTCCCGGATACTGAGGAGACTGGACGAGGAGATGTCCAGTCACCTCCAAGGCTGTCTCCGGAGCGCACTGTGCCTCCGGAGGCACCGGTTCCGTCCCCGGTTGGAGATCGGGTTAACCAATCCCCACCGGTGCCACCGACCAATGGGTGGCCGGCTATGGGGGAGGCTCTATCAAGCGCCTCCATCTCCGGGGAGCACCGCACCCATAAGGGTGCGGTATTACAGAGCATTCAGTCCGTAGACAGCGGACTGAAGGAGGCCTTCAACGGTCTCCTGACGGGCTTCCAGGTAAGCCATGTAATGCTCTATTTTGTGAAATATTATTTTTTGTGAGTTATGATTATATACATGGCAGCCCCCGAGCCCCAGGTGAGTTTGAAAAAACTTACCTGGGGGTCAAACATAGATCCTTATCCGAACTGTGCTTCGGACAATAGGTGTTCGGATCGTTCTGACAGCCCTTAAGAGGACCGGACACAGGATCATTTTAGTGACAGTTCGGAGGTTGTAAAGCCATGTAACGTTATATGATTTTGTTTGTTACAAGCTTCGTCGACGGCAGCGGCTACTAATGCTGCCGAGCTGGACGAGCTGAATCGGAAGCTGAAGAGCTCCGAAGACGAGCTTGACGCTTTGAACACGAGATTCGACGAGGCGCAAGGTAAGCCGAATTAGAGTATTCAAAACTCTTCATTACCGTACTGTCAACGCAGTATTTTTTGATATGTGTAATGCTTGCGCAGCCTCGGTGAAGGAGATTGAGAAGCTCAAGGCCAAGCTCGAGAAGGCGAAGTAGGAGACTTCGGTTGAGAGGGCGGCGGCCAAAGAAGCGGCTACCGCGCTAGCCGCCCTGAGAGCCACCAGCGACAAGCATGAGGCTCGGGTGGAAGAAATCCAACAGGAGCTCAAGGACATAGGCCAAAAGTGCGAGGACCTTGAGCGGAAAGGCAAGGAGCAGGCCGCCGAACTATCCACCCTGAAAATCGATCTCCAAAAGGAGCAGGTGGATAGGCGGTCCTAGGAAGAGGAAGTCGGCCAGGCCAAGGCTATCATGGATGGTAAGCCATATTTATTGCAGTCTATCTTCGGGGATAGCAAGTTCAAAGTGCTCACCCAAGTATGGCGTTCCTTAGGCGCCTGCTCGGACCTCCAGAAGAGCGCCGCGGACGCAAACCAGTTCTATGCTTCGCGGGGAGATGGAGATGAAGCTCGGCTGTTTTGGGCGCAATTCGAAGCCCCCGAGCATTCTCCTCTCCTTGTTGAGCAGCTGAAGTAGCTGATGGAGCTACACCGGATGGCAGAGCCGGCCATGAAGGATCTCTGTATCCGGCTATGGCCCAACGAGCCACTGCCAGGCAGCTACTTCGGCCTGGCACAGAAGCTGAGCGATGCCTCTCCTCGGATCGACGCACTGAGGCGGTCTTCCTGCATCGAGGGAGCTCGGATGACCTTAGCGAAGGCCAAGGTGCACTGGCCGGGGCTGGATCCGATGAACATAGCCACCGCCCCTCCGCCTCCTGGAAAGGAGCATAGGCGCCCCGAGCTGTACTTCTCCGGAGTTATGGAGGGTGCTCGGGCCATAGAATCGCAGTGTTCGAGAGAGAACATGTATGAATAAAGTGTTGTAATATGTCCGAAGACTTTTCAACGTGTTTATATTTAAGATGCATGGTTTATCATGTCTTTCGTGTTTTTGCATCCTTTATAACTCCTATATGGCCGTTTAAACTGAAAGCTGCGAGTCATCGGCTTTAGCCCCCATGTAGATACTACGTGGGGTGTCTCTGCCAACGCACTGTGACCCTTAGCCGAGCTATCGGTACCCGAAGGCGCTGCTGTGGGGCGGACAAGGCAATCGGACCATAATGCTTTATTGCTTTCACTTAGCCGTAGGGGCGCGAGAAAGGAGTGCGGGGGGCTGATGACTAGCCCCCAGGGTTCGTGATGCTCGGAATAACCGTGGCCGAAGCCTATATCACATGGTTTGTACGAATACAAAACCCATCGTATGACACGGAGTAACCTCTGACGAGATTTATTTAAACTCGGATTCGCAGACCAGTTCTTGCATACCATGATAGTCAGTTTTCGGCTTTCTCCGCTGAGGTGATTGACCAGGCTAGCCGGAAACACAATCACAGCGGTTCTCCCTTTGCCCTTTTAGCCGAACGAGCGGAACATAAAGGGGCAAGCATAGGAGCCGGGCAACCCAACTATTGACCCAAGACATAATTCGGAACCAATGCATATAAAGCAGAATTCCAAGACGCCGAATGCAAAAATCAGTTTGTGCTTAGGGCGATTTTCTTTAATTCGAGCCCCCGGTCTATATTTAGCCGGTTGCACCGTAAAGTATACCTGACAGGTTCGCAAGAAGAGAGGGAGAAATAGAGAGTGCGCCAAAAACAGCGAAGTGATCATGCATGATCCATCTGTATTTTACTCAACAACTCTTATTATTCAAATTGCCGATACAACTGTTTACAGGTATTAAAAATGAAATATAAACCTTACAGGAGGGGGTTGTACCAAGTGTCTTCGATAGGTGACCTGACGTCCTCGATATGCCCTGTTGCTTGTCCGCTCCTGCGTCTACCAAGGAGTTGTATACCTCGATGGGTGTACTGTTCGGCGAGCGGGCTTTGTCAAAAAGTCTTGAGAAGTCGCCGAAGTGTGAATGAGCTTTACGCCGTAGTAGGTACTTTATGGTACCTGTAGTGTGTCCGAAGACATGTTGATGGTGATAGTTCGGTCCAGCCGAACACTTACCCTTGAATAATTTTCCCCACCGCTGCCCATGGAATTTTGAGCGCGAAGTTGTGCCTCCTCGGCACGTACTTTGCCGGCACTAGGGCCGTGCGATGGGGGGCGAATCTCTATTTATGGGGAGAAGAAGGCTCTGGTACTTCGGCTTGAAACCGAGCTCGCTTCCCAGCCTTGGGTGCCTTTACGGCAGCTGTCGGAGTCTGCCGATCATCAGTATAATGGAATTCGGTCGCCAGGGCCAACGCATGCTCCTCAGTTTGGAGGGAGCGCTCTGTATTGCCGTTGACAGTAATGACCCCCTTGGGGCCGGGCATCTTGAGCTTGATGTATGCGTAGTGTGGGACGGCGTTGAAGCGAGCGAACGCTGTACGGCCGAGCAGGGCGTGATAGCCGCTGCGGAAGGGGACGATGTCGAAGATCAAGTCCTCACTTCAAAAGTTATCGGGCGAGCCGAACACTACTTCCAGGCTCACGGAGCCCGTGCACCGGGCTTCTACACCTGGGATCACTCCTTTAAAGGTAGTGTTAGTGGGTTTGATCCTTGACGGATCTATGCCCATCTTTTTCACCGTGTCTGAGTAAATCAGATACAGGCTACTTCCTCCGTCCATTAGGACTTTTGTGAGGTGATATCCATCTATGATGGGGTCTAGGACAAGGGCGGCCGAACCCCTGTGACGGATACTGGTCGGGTGGTCACGTTGATCGAAGGTGATCGGGTATGCCGACCATGGGTTATACTTCGGGGCTACAGGCTCTATGGCGTAGACATCTCGAAGGGCGCGCTTCCTCTCCTTTTTGGGTGTATGAGTGGCGTAGATCATGCTTACTATTTTTACCTCTGGGGGGAATTTCTTTTGTCCGCCACCGATCGGACCACGAAGTTCATCCTCATCCTCGCGGCGTGGGCTCTTGCCTTGGTCCTCAGATGCGAGCTTGCCGGCCTGTTTGAACACCCAATAGTTACGGTTGGTGTGGTTGGCAGGCTTCTCTTTAGTGCCATGGATCTGGCAGGGCCTCTCCATGATCTTGTCCAGCGGGGTGGGTCCATCGCCATTGCCTTTAGGAGGCTTCTTCCGCTGCCCAGGACGAGAGTTGCGGAAACCGGCGTTAACGGCCGTGTCATCGGCATCAATATTGTTGTGCCGGCGCTTGTTCTTGTTGCGCTTTGGTTTCCCGTTTCCATCCCAAACTTCGGAGGTTCCGGGGTCTTCGGGGTTGTGGCTACGTCTTGCTAGCCAGTTATCTTGGCCCGTGCAAAAGCGAGTCATGAGTGCTGTGAGAGCGGACATTGTCCTTGGTTTATCCTGCCCGAGCTGACGAGCCAGCCACTCATCCCGAATATTGTGCCTAAATGAGGCTATTGCTTTGGCGTCCGGGCAGTCAACGATCTGGTTTTCTTAGTCAAGAAACGATTCCAGAATAGCCGTGCAGATTCTCCTGGCTTTTGGACGACGTTGCTCAGGTCGGAGGAGTCCGGCGGCCGAACATAAGTGCCCTGGAAGTTAGATCGGAATGCGTCTTCCAGGTTCTCCCAGCACCCAATTGAGTTTCCAGGGAGGCTATTTAAGCATTGCCGAGCTGGCCCCTTAAGCTTCAGGGGCAGGTACTTGATGACGTGGAGGTCGTCTCCTTGCGCCATGTGGATGTGGAGGAGGAAATCCTCGATCTATACGGTTGGGTCAGTTGTCCCATCGTATTGTTCTATGTTTACGGGTTTAAACCCTTCCGGGAACTGATGCCGCATCACCTCATCCATAAAACACAGTGGGTGTAAAGCGCCTCGGACCCGAGCTATGTCGCGCCAGTGATCGGCATCTGCTCTAGTCCGGTTTCGTTCCCGACCTTCATTATTGCGGTCGAGCCAAGGCCGGTACCCTACCCGTTTATCGGGTGAGTATCCTCTTGATCCGTAGATGGATCGCGTATGACCTGCTCTATCGTCCAGGTCGTGTCGCAGGTTGAACCTGTCATCGGGCTCTAGTGGCTCTTTTCCCCGTCTTCGGGGTATCGTCGGCCTATAGCCGGTGTTGTCAGCCATCCTATCTCGTCCTCGAGGAGGGCGGTCTGGCTTGTCATATGGGGTATGCTTGGGAGACGGCGTATCAGTGAGCTCGTCATCGAATTGTGGCAGCAGCCTTCTGCGCGGATAGCTCTTAGGTTGGTCCGATAGACCGGTACCGTAGCCTTCCTCAGCTGAGAGGACTCTCGTCCATCGATCGTTGAGGTCATCTTGCTCGGCTTTAAGCTGCCGTTCTTTTGCTTTCAGGCTGCAAGCCGTGGCTATAAGCTGCTACCTGAACAGCTCCTGGTCTTCAGGATTATCAGGGATGACGAAGTCATCGGCTTCCGGGATGTCCTCCTCCACGACAGGGGGGAGGTAGTTGTCGTACTCGGAATCATTGAGATCGTCGGGGTTGAGCCGGTCTTCCGGCCTCTCCTGACCCACTAACGGGTGTTTGGGGATTTCGGGATTGCCGTTGTCTTCCGGAGTATCACCGTCCCCGGTGCCGTCGATAGCTCTCCTTCCCTTTTTCCCTTTTGACCGTTTATGTGGCTTTCGGCGTCTTGACGGCGCTTCATCCGACTTGTCTCCGTCGTTCTTCGGAGTGTCTACCATGTAGACATCGTATGTGGATGAGGTAGTCCACCGCCCGGTGTTGACTGGGGTGAGGGGACGATCCTCCTCATCCATGTAATCTGCATCCTCAGATGCATAGTCCAACATGTCGGTTAAATCTTTGACAGTGGCTACCAAGTGGGTGGTGGGTGGGACAAAAAATTCGTCCCGGCCCGCCATGCGCCCGATCTAAGAGCAGATCGTGGTTGGATCGTCGTTAATCTTCATCGACGAGATCCGATCTAGAGCTTCGTTGAGTACCGAGAGCTCGATTGGATCGGCCAGCACAGAGCTTCCGGAGCTAACTTTCGATGTGTTTGTGAGGGGAGAGTGTTCGGCAAGAACAGGTGTCCGGACGTCTGGCTCTATCACCGGGTCCAGACTGATGGTTGGGTCCTCGCCGGGGTAGATCCCGTGGGCGGGACCGAAAGGTAGATCTGAGGTTAAAGCCTCAGAGTCTTCGGGCGTGGCGGATGAGACCGCGAGCCCAGTTAGCAACAGGTCGCCCCGAGAGTCTACGGAGAACTCCAGGTTCCCGAATATAACCTCTTGATCAGGGGCGACGCTTCTGACGCGGCCTAGATGGCCGGACGGGTCGGCGTGCAGCACAATGCTGCCAAAAGCGAAGATCTGTCTGGGGACAAAACTGTCCGAAATGCTAACCTGTTCGTTGATGACTAGGCGAGCCATCGATTCCTCTGGCGATCACAGCGGAACTCTCAATGAAAGCACCAATGTCAGTGTCAAAACCGGCGGATCTCGGGTAGGGGGTCCGGAGGAGTGAGACTTGGATCGATGGTAACAAGATACGAAGGGGACAAGGTTTTACCCAGGTTCGGGCCCTCCTATGGAGGTAATACCCTACGTCCTGCTTGATTATATTGATGGTATGAGGATTACAGAGTTGATCTACCTCGAGATCAAGTAGCTAAAACCCTAGATGAGTTCGGTTGGCCTACAACCTAAAACCCTCCGGCTTATATAGACGCCGGGGGTACCTAGGGTTTACACATGGTCGGTTACACGCCGAGGGGATAAACATGCCTATTCACTACTTTAAACATGGAGGACACGCCACGATTCTGGAAGCTTCCTTTCTGGAGTCTGGGTCTTCAATCAATCCAGTGTCCGGCAAACGGCCCATATAGTCCGGCTCATAATAAATAGGTCGGCCTCCCGAGGACCCCTTAAACCAGGACTCCCTCACAGGGCGCCTAACCCCGGCAAGGACTGCTGCCGGGGAGAGCGGCTATGCGAGTACAAGCGTTCGGGGGTTCGAGTTGCCAACCTTGAGCTAGGTTGCCTTGGGCCTCCTTTTATTGTGCAAGGGGTTACCACAGTGGCAAAACAGACATTATCTATCGATTAGATAGCTAAGCAGAGCTATCATACCTAACTCTGGCATTTAGGACAAAATGCCATGATTACCTGCCTAGGTGGCGCTTGGGGTGCATCCCTGGCAAGCCCTTGCCACTGCTTGGCCCGTCGCTGCTTAAGATCTTGACATGCTGCAGGGCGGGTATCAACCGAGCGTAACTTGCCTTCCAATCTGTCGCCACGTGCTTAGCGAGAGCTGATTAATCGCGTGAGGGTTCGACGCCACATCGATAAGTGACAGGCGTAGCGATGCGGTGGAGCGGTGGCTGGATAGCTTACTCCTACCGGGAAATGGCTTGCCGTGTCTTCTGAGAGGTGCATTCGTCTTGGCCCCCGGCAAGCGTCGGGGATGTGCTTGGCGCGTTGCAGCCCAGGCTTGGGCTGCCGCGTTGAGCTTGCTGGTTTTCTGCTTCTACCGCCTATGCATAGGTCAGGGTCACTGGGTACCCCTGTACTAGTGCACCGACAACTATGTTCGATGAGTCTTTTTGATTGAAACAGAGAGGATAGGCCAAAGAGTAAGCCGACAAAGAAACTTGGAATTCGAAGCTCAAGTCGGGTTGAATAAGAATAATGATTGAACCGGTCATAATATGACGATGGTTGATTACCCGGACACTCATGTATGAGCTGGTAATAACGTGATGCTATACCTACAAAACTTGTGAGGTAATAATAGTTTTTATAGTAATATCAAGTACTGTTAACAAGGCGGCTTAGTGAGGCTCGGCGGGAAGAGACTGGCTTTCGAGGCTCAGCAAAATAACCGGCTCTTTTGAGCTCGTTTTGGAAACTCCAACCATTTAATCCTGGTTATAAGAAACCATGATGAAGGTTGGGCAAAAAGATTTATTACTTTTGCAGAATTTTATGATGTAACCCGATTTCGAAGAACCAGTTTTGATAGACAAACATAAATATGTACGTATGATGACATGATGTTATGCAAAATGATGTATGTATGTGACAACAGAAAAAGATGACGGCTTTTGAGGCTTGGCATAAAGACCGGCTTTCGAGGCTCGATTCTTGCTTCCATGAAGCGGGTATGATAACCCATGCTTTATCCTAGCTCTCTGTGTGCTAGCTCTCACGTGACTCAAGCCGATGTTTTAACCTTAAGAAGTTCAGGGTCCATAAAAGGATTGACTAGTCAAGAGTACACGGGGTCACCTGATCGGAGTCGCATCAAGCATACAGGCATGTTTAACCATATGTGGCATTTTTTTTGCCGGGTCAAGAGGGTGAGAAAGCTAAACCTGATGAGTTAGAAGCTTCGAAATGCCCAATGTATTGTGGTGCTTTGCTGGGTCACAATGGTGATAAAGCTAAACTCAATTAGTCAGAAGACCCTAAGTGCCCAATGTTTCAGAAGATAAAGACTCATGCTCAGTTTGCGGGCTGAAACGACAGAAACTCCAAGTTTCGGGTGTGTCGGCTTTATTATATTTGAAACATAAAGAAGTATGTGCAGAATTTGCAGAGGCTATTAGAAAAACAAAGGATTCGGTGGCTATAAATATAATATGACCGGAGGTCATCAGTGCTCAAAGGCCGGGTTATTTTCTTCTCGAAGGTTTTATGATCCTTCTCGTAGATTTCTCCAAGCAATATGAATTATTTTTGAGGAATCAGGTATTAGTGGCAGTGACCGCTATTCAACTGCTTGGGGTTACTCTGGAAATCACCTTGGTTGTTATGTTGTTTTCCTGGGCCAGGATGTTGTCCATTGCCATTATTCGCCTGATGTTGAAAACCAGCTCCTGAGCCGCCCTGTGACCCGCCAGGACCATGCTAACCCGGGTGTCCACCACCGTTGCCCCCTTGATGATTCTGGAAGGCTTGGTTGCGGAATTCCTACACGATGTAAGAGTTTTCCCATGAGTGGATAGCCAACTTGTCCTAGGTACTATGTTTGGGACACGGTCCCTTGAGCGCCTCCTCATAATTACGAGACTTATTCCCATTATAAGCCCCTCCAGGGCGACCATTCCGACGTTGTTTTTTGAAACTGACGTTGGTGTTGGCAATGAAGTCTGACCCGCCATCCGGCTGCTTCCGCTTGCCATTGTTATTCTGGGTTCCCTGGTTATCACCGTGGTTATGGTGGCCTTTACCTCCTTCACCTTTCTTTCCTTTGCTAGTCTTGTCCTCATCTGAGCCGGGATCCTTTGTGCTGTCTGACTCGGCGTACCTGGTGAGGACATCCATCAAGTCGCCCATATCCTGCACCTTACGCTTGAGCCGCCCGAGCTTCTGGACCAGCGGCTGGAAGTGGCAATTGTTTTCTAGGATGAAGATGGCTTGAGCCGCCATAATGGTATCTGAGTGTATGATTTCTGCAACCCGGCGAGTCCAATGATCGGCCAACTCGTGCATGCGCTGGATGCAATGTTGAAGGTCCACTATCATCATCGGCTTCTTGCCCATTCCCTGAAAATTCTTGATGAAACGTTCCTTATGTTCTGACCAAGTGTTGATGGAATTGGGCGGTAAATTCTTCAACCATGTTCAAGCCGGACCTTCCAGCATCATAGTCAGGTATTTGGCGCACACGGCGTCACAGACATCCAACATATCCATTGCTAACTCGTAGTTTCGATCCAAGCCGCCGGCTCAAGATCTGTTGTGTAGTTTGGCACCTTGCGAGGCCCCTTGATGTCTTTGGGCATACGCTCGGCACAGAGGGCCGGGGATAGGCATGGTATCCCAATCGTCCTACTATTGGTCCCAGCCTCCGGTTGAGGATGAAGCTATTGAATCGCCCGTGCTTCCGCTTCTGCCTCTGCCTGTTGTGCACCCCTAGCCGCATCAACAATCGCTGAGCTCCTGATGGAATAGGCCGGGTCGGGGAAACTTGTGTTGTTGCGTGTGACCACTGCTAGAAACAGCCGGAGACTCCAGATGGCGACTCTTACTGCGGCTGGCATATGGGGTGGAGTGCATCCGATCGCGGCTATAAGAATATTGTGCTTGCTGCACCACCGCTGTTTTCAACATCAATATGGCGTTCCTGGCCTCAACATCTACAGGGGTATTTCCATGGATAGGTAGCGCTTCCAGGTGCCGGATCGCCGCCAACACATTGTCAACAGGGTTGGAAAAGTGACTTCGTGGCGTCTAGAAATGTTAGGACGGCGAGTGAGTCGGCGGTAGCTGAGGCGGCTCCTTTTATTGATTTTTGAGTGGCTGCCCAGCCCCCGGAGTCTGCTGGAGGGTATTAAAAAGTTGTTGCGGCTCAAGGCTCATTGGTAGCCGGCTCCGGTGTCTCCTCTGGTAAACCGCCTCAGATGCATTTCTCTGAAGTCCTAACTGCCAACCCTCAGCTTTAAGGCGCTCCGACTCATTATGTATGCGAGCCTGTAGCTCCGCCATCCTGGCATTCTCAGTGTCGATTTCCCTCTATACTTCGGTCATCTGGTCAAGTAGCTTGGTTAACTCCATGTTGCGCTCTTCTTAGTTTTCTGTAGTTATGGGACTCTCCACGAGCATTGACATCTTAGCCATTAAATCTGTCATGGCTTGAGCCGGCGTCATGTCGTGCCCGCCAGATCCACCCGCCGCTCCAGCCACGGACGGGTTTTGAGCCGCCGCAGTTCCTGCCGTGTAGACAACAACCTGACGAGGCGACTCATGGAATTCCTTAGGGGCTTCAATCTCCAATGATCCCCCGAGTCTGCTATCATAGAGAGGACATATTGATTCAGTTTCTCTGATGGAAGAATCGCAATCTGAGTTGTAGAGGATGTCGCCACTGCGCGCCAGTTCATCCGAGAGGCAAACTCCCTGAGTAAAGCCGACAACACATGAAGCTGGTCGGTTTGATCCTGGTCGGGTCGTGCACACCGAGCCGGCTCGTCGATGTTGATGCAGATGTCCGACTCGGAAATAGAAGCTCCAATCATACCAAAGGGGACCTAGTATTGGTGCTCTGTTGAGCCGACCTCGGTGCCCCAGATTGGATCGTCGATGTAGATCTTGTCGCGGCAACTCTTGATCATCTGATCAACCGTGAATTTCCCGAACCCTGGACAGGTTCCCTTCGAGAACTCAACTCAACCGAGCGAGGGCCCCATGGTGGGCGCCAACTATCGTTGTTTTGTCACGGCAGATGTCCTCGTGAAAGGACTTAGGTGTGAGGCCATCGCCACTAGTTGGTGACTCAAAGGGGTTAAATGGGAATGGGACGCGAGTTAACCCAGGTTCGGCCCCTCCGATGGAGGTAATAGCCTACATCCTTCTTTGTGTCTATATTGATGATGATCTCGATTACAAGGGTGCGGAATCACTAACATAGCTTTCGCGGGTGTCTAACTTGAGTATTTTGGTCATGGGGGCTTGCCTTTATATACAGGTCAAGGCCCTAGGGTTTACAACAGAGTCCCAGTCACATTACAACTCGTAACCTTTCATGTCTCTAACACGCCTTGCCTATTCAGCAAGGAATCCTCTGGTGTCTTCTGCCCTGTGGGCCTTGAGTCGCCGTCTCTACGTGCTTGGGCCGCCCGTGGCTTACTTAGTAACCACTTTGTTCAGCTTACCTTCAGTACATGGCCCATCTTGAATATAATGCCAGAGTCGCCATTACATTGACCCGGCCCAATAGGACGGGTTATACCGCGGGGTTATATCCCCGACACAGACTAAAACCAAAAAATCTGCCTTTGTAGATAGATTTCTCCCTACTATCCACTTTTAACTTGTTTTACTATTCCCCCTTCAAACCATGGATATGTAATATACCCTGTAATCTTTTATGGCAATAAAGCAACAGTAGGAGATTCTCCTGCTGTTTTAACCTATAAAAAAATCTAGGATACTTTATATTAAATCATGTGCTATTTATATAACTTTGGGAACCAACCTATTAACCCAGTGCCAAGTGCCAATTACTGTTGTCTCCCTATTTTTGGTTTCCCAGGAAATCTATACCAAATGAAGTCCAAATGCTACGAAACTTTTTGACCATTTTTTCTGGACAAAAGAGACCTAGTAAGCTTCGGGAGGAGTGAGGAAGTTGTAGGAGGAGGCCACAAGGCACCTGGGCGCACCTAAGGGGGTCGGTCCGCCGATCTAACTTGTGGGCCTCGCGTGGCTCCGTCTGACCTAATTCCACTTCTATGAATTCTATAGTATCCAAATCAACAGAGAGCCACCCAAAACACTTTTTTGCCGCCGCAAGCCTCTGTTCCAACGGGAGGCCATCTGGGGACCATTTCTAGTGATCTACCGGAGGGGGAATCGATCTCAGAAGCCATATACATCATCCTTATTGCCTCCATGATGATGCATGAGTAGTGCACCATAGACCTACGAATCCATAGCTAGTACCTAGATGGCTTCTTCTCTCTCTTTGATCTTCAATACAAAGATCATCGCGATCTTCGCGGTGATCGATGCGATGTAATCTTCTTTTTCGGTGTGTTTGTTGGGATTCGATGAATTGTGGTTTATGATCCGATTATTCATGAAAATATATTGAGTCTCCTCTGAATTTCAATATGCATTATCTTATATGTTTGTATCTCTTTCTGATCTATCGGTTTAGTTGGCCAACTAGATTGGTTTATCTTCAGTGGGACTGGTGCATTGTAATGGGTTCGATCTTCCTATGCTCTATCCTCGTGATATAAGGAGTCAAGACACACCATTAAAAATAAAACGACGGGATCCGAACATATTTCTTGTCTTACTTTGTCTACATCATGGCATCTTGGTCCAAGCATGACAATTGGATGCATGCTTGATAGCGGTCGATTGGTGAACTAATAGTAGTAGATGAAGAATCATTTCGGTCTACTTGTTTATGGACATGATGCCTATATACATGATCATTGTGGTGAATAACATGTCATAACTATGCACAATTCTATCAATTGCCCAACAGTAATTTGTCTACCCACCGTATGCTACTTTCGAGAGAGAAGCCTCTAGCAAACACTAGGGCCCCCGGGTCTACTTAATCATAAAAACAAAAACATCTAAATTACCTTTCTGCCTTTTATTATATGTATTTACTTTATTATTTGCAATATCTATTTTATCAAGATTTAATCGTTGGAAGTAACGAGTTCAAGGGGCTTGACAACCCTCTTGCCAGCATTTTGGGTGCAAGTGTTTGGTTTTGTGTGTGTGTAGGTTCTACTGAATGGATTTACATTGGTTCTCCTATTGGTTTGATAAACTTGGTTCTCACTGAGGGATTATCTCTACTATACTACACCGCTTCTCCTCTTCTGGGAAAATCCCAACATAGCTCACAAGTAGAACAGCTCGGCAGAGCCTCTGTGCCTACCCCGCCAAGGTCGTGCTCTCTGACTCCTCGGAGGACAATGTGCCTCAGTCGCGCTTTGAGAAACCAACACCGACAAGGTATTGCATCTAGTGCTTTTTCTTAATCATGTCTTTATTATCATGGTTCTTGATTCTTGACACATTGTTAGCCTTTACACACCACAACGTGTCCATCTCAGGAGCAAGGGGTCACTGGACGAGCTTCATCCAACCGAAATGGCCGAGAGTGGCATGGGTGCTCGTGCGCCCCCCTCTGATAACCCACAATTATAGCGGATCGCGACAGTCTTCGAGGGTAGTACTTCACCAATATTTGTTGAGCCTTAGCAGTTGAGTTCTCAATTCAACCACACCTGGAATTTCTTTTTCCAGCAAAGTGTTTAGTTGCACAGTAACAATAGTAACGGTAACAGCAAAAGGTAACAGTTTCCAGTGATTGTAACAACAACATTAGCAATAGTAACTTAGTAAAGATCAATATGCGAAAAGTGTAGGCATTGGATCAGAGATGGATATTTGTGTTGGATAACATTCATCATGTAACAGTCACAACCTAGAGCGACACAGAAATAGCTCTAATTCATCAATGTAATGTAGGCATGTATTCCGTATATATTTATACGTGCTTATAATAAGAACTTGCATGACATCTTTTGTCCTACCCTCCCGTGGCAGCGGGGTCCATCGGGAAACTAAGGGATATTAAGGCCTCCTTTTAATAGAGCACCGGAACAAAGCATTAACACATGGTGAATACATGAACACCTCATACTACGGTCATCACCGGAGATGATCCCAACTTCTGTCGCTTTGGGGTCTACGGATCATAACACATAATAGGTGCATACAACTTGTTAGTTAGGATCCAAAACACTCTCATATTCATGGAAACATAATTGGTTCAGATCTGAAATCATAGCACTTGGGCCCTAGTGACAAGCATTAACCATAGCAAAGTCAGAGCAACATCAATCTGAGAACATAGTGGACACTAGGGATCAAGCCCTAACAAATTGACTTGATTGCAAGACAACTCTCATCCAACCCCATCACCGTCCAGCAAGCTTACAAAGGAATTACTCACTCCCGGTGGTGAGCATCACGAAATTGATGATGCAGTAGGGCTGGTGATGACGAGGGCGACGAATTCCCCTCTCTAGAGCCCCAAACAGACTTCAGATCAGCCCTCCCAAGGAAGAACAAGAAGTGGCGGTGGCTTCATCTCATAAAACGTGATGATTCTGTCTCCTTCATTTTTATAGGGTAAAAACATGTTATATGGGAAGATGGGCACCGGAGGCTGGCCGGGGGGTCCACTAGCCCGGGGGGTAGGGCACGCCCACAAGGCTCGTGGACACTTGGTGGGTCCTCTGCTGATATTTCCTTCGCCAATATTTTTTAAATATTCCAAAACAATTCTACATAAATTTTTAGGTTAATACAAGAAATTTTATTTCCGCACAAAAACAACATGATGGTAGTTCTGCTGAAAATTACGTCAGTCTTGGTTAGTTTCATGCAAATCATGCAAATTAGAGTACAAGACAAGAGCATTTTTTGGAAAAGTAGATTTGTTTGGGACGTATCAAGCCCCCCAAGCATAACTCATTGCTTGTCCTCAAGCAATTTAGTGGACAAACTGAATGTGATAAAGAAAACTTTTAAAACTCTTTAGTTCTCATTGTTGTATATATGATTAACTAGTGTTCAAGTTTTCAGCAAAGATTATAAACTAACCATGTCAATTATAACACTTAGGTATCACATTTACTCATGATAATAACATAACTAACTAGGAAGCAATAATAAGATATCTCGGATGCCAACAATTTGTTAAAACAATCGTGATTTAATATGATAGCATGGTATCTCGCTAACCTCTTCTGAGACCGCAAATGAGAAATGCGGAGAACCTCTGAGGTTCAAGCGCCAACTAAACATTGTAATTCAAGGTAGAAGAGACCCAGTCATGCTAACATCCAACATTAACTAGACTCAATTCATAAAAATGACAATAGCACTCTCAGGACTACTGCTTTAATGATAAGATGATAACTCAAAAATAAAAGTAATTAACATGAAAGTAAATGGAAATGTCCGTCGCAGAGGGAAGCATTGATTTGTAGAAGTGCTGGAGCTCATGGTTTAAAACAGAGATGAAAGTATAATTTTGTGTGTTGTGCTTTTCCAGTCAACGTCACTATCGGTGTCAGAACCGGCACACCTCGGGTAGGGGCGCCCGAGCTGTGAGATCAAATCGATGGGTAGCACGAGACAAGGAACACATGATAGCTACCCAGGTCCAGGCCCTATCTATGGAGGTAAAACCATACATCCTGCTCTTTTTTTATTATTGGTGTAACCAATACAAAGTTGATCTACCTCGAGATCTTATGTTTGTGGTCTAAACGCTAGGGGTGATGATGATGTGCATGGGTATCCTCTTTGGGATAAACCCTTCGGTTTATATAGGCACGGGGGTATCTATGGTTACATGAATGTTGGTTACCATCTACACATTACATGTCAAACGAGTCATCCCTTCTTGGAGTAGATGCCTAGTCTTCGGTAGAGTCTGATGTGCTCACGCCGTGTCCTAGGGCCTCTGAAGTCTTTCCTCCTTGCAGGCCCCAGTCTGGCCCATGGACTAGACCATCTTGGCTAGGACCCCATAGTCTAGGACACCGTTTCTAGCCCACGAACTTGTCTTCGAAGCCACAGATGATAAGTGACATCGGATGAATGTCTTTGGCTTGATTGTGTTCGGCTTGGCAGGAAAGTTCAACAGTCCAGCCCCAAGCAACCGCTCTAGATTTATAAACCTACTCACATTCACCTTTTAAAAAAAGAAGAAACTAGTCCGGTAGTGCTGTGTAAAAGAGCGCTTTCCTTTGTACGAAGTGTATAGTTCAGACCCCGAGGACTGGGAATATAGGTGTGACCGGCAGCTAAGCACTGGCAACTTTTTCCGAAACGTCATACTTATGACATCATGAATATCGGTCACTACTTACTCGAACCGCAGTGCGAGGCAAATCCTGGCATGTTGTATCAAATAGAGATCATGTCGTGCATTTTGGGGGATATCATTAATCGACCGTTCTACCCCATGCTTCCACAACGGCTCAATCTAGCGGAAACATGGCGATTTTCTCGGCGCAGTTAAGGGGACATTTCACATTTTACCTGTCTATAAAGGGCTGCTGCTAGTTAATCCTTTTTCTCCACGCTCTCCTCTTTCTCTAGCGCCGAAACCTCCACCGCTCCTAGTGCCCTCAAACCTTTCCTGCAAGCTTGCAACTTTTTGCCCCAATGGCCGATGTAGATCTGAAAGGGAAGTGAGTTCCCTTGAAGGTCATCAATGCTACCATCACCGAGCTCCGGGCAGCGGGGTATATCCCCGACAGCGTGTCCTGCAGGGTTCCGGAGCCCAACCAATGGGTACCTACTCCCTAAGCCGGGGAGGGGGGTCATTATCGTCTCCCACCTCGCCAGAGGTTTGGGATTCCCCCTGCACCCCTTAATGTGTGTGTGGGGGTGGGGGGTTCTCTTTTTTATGGACTTGATTTCAATAATCTCGCCTCGTGTTCCATTTTCCACCTCACCGCCATCATTACCGTGTGTGAAGCCTTCGTGATGGTGCCTCCGCACTTTGACTTATGGCTAAACACATTTTTGTTTCAAGCCAAAGAGCAGCAGCGGAAACTTTGCCGAATGCGGTGCTGCGATGATCAGCAAACTCCAGAAAGCGAAGTGGCTGGAGGGCACTGGTACATCTCCAACGTATCGATAATTTATGAAGTATTCATGCCATATTTATCTATGTTTACAATAATTTTATATGCTTTTTCTGCACTTTTTATGATTTAATTAGAACTAAACCGGACTGGCGTTGTTTTCAGAAGAATTATCGTGGTGTTGTTTTTATGCAAAAAATAAAAGTTCTCGGAATCGCCCTTAACTTTTTGACTATTTTTCTAGACACTATGAAATACTGGAGTGAAGAACCACCTACGGGGGGCCACCCGCTGGCCACAAGCCAACATGGCAGCTCCCACACCCCGGGCACGCCCTGGTAGCTTGTGGGCCCTCATGGCTCCGGTTAGCGTCATTCCAACGCTAAAAAATCCTATATACAAAGAAACCCTCTATCGGGCCACGATGCACACGATCACTTATGGGGCCATCAGCCCCTTTGTGGTTCGGCGGGGGTGAGGTCACGTTGCACAAAGAGCAGAGGTGGTGAGACAGCACGACGACGAGACGCTGGTGTTTTACCCAGGTTCGAGCCACTGGGAAGCGTAAATCCCTACTCCTGCTTTGGTGGATTGATCGGGAGAAGACGAAGCACACGCAAGGCTCAAAACCCGGCAAGGTTGCCTTCGGGAGAGCTACTACATTAGTACAAGTGTCCAAATGTCCGAATCTTTAGCTAGGTTGCCTTAGGCCTCCTTTTATAGCTCAAGGGGAAACCACAGTGGCAAATTAGACATTATCTAGAAAGCTAACATTGCTATCATACCTAACTCTGGCATCTAGGACTAAATGCCATAAATGCTAGTCTAGGTGGCGTGCGGGGATGCATCCCCGGCAAGCTTCTTCCACCGCTTTGGCTAACTATTGCGTAGTATTTTGACACGCCTCTAGACGGGTGTCAAATGGGCATAATTTGCCTTCCAGCGCACCGCCACATACTTAGCGAGAGCCACATAGCCACCTGAGGGGTCGACACCGCATCGACAAATGACTGGTGTTGCGATGCGGTTGAGCGGTGCCTATCGGCTCGCGCCTGCCGGGGGACGGCTTGCCGGGTCTTCCTGAAGATGTGCGCGCCTTGGTCCCCGGCAGGTACCGGGGACGTGACTGGCGCGGTTCGGGCCCGTCCTGGGCCGTTGCATCGACCTTGCCAGAGTTGCTTAGCCTGCGTAGGTTGCTTCTGCCGGAGTTTTGGTCTTGACTGTATGCATGTTGATGGGTTCTGCTACTACTACCTGTGCATAAGTCAGGAGCACTGGGTACCCTAGTCCTAGTGCACCGACAGGAGCCCCCGGGTCTGGCCCAAACGCGCTCGCCCAGTGCCATTGGGTCAGGCCCAAAATGTATGAATAGGCACTCAATCTGAGGGTGTAACTGCCGACTTTTAAACAGCACTTACTACTACCTCAGGCCATTTCCGCCACGCGCGCCGCCTGCATTGCGGGGAGTTTACGGTGGGTGCGCATGGCTCAAAGGCGTGGAGTGGCTGAAACTACAGTGCCAGGGTTTGGAGCAATGGGGCGGTTACCTGTTCGCCCGAGATCGTGGGTAGCGGGATTGGTGGAGATGGGCAGCCACCTTGGAGTAGAGGAGAACCAGCCCCCGTGCCCCTCCCTATAAATTGGGTGGTCACAGCGGGCGATGCTCATCCATTCCCTTCTCCTCCTCAATCTCAAGTTCACATAGCTTGCCCTTCTTCTCCAGTCGTCGGACTGTCCCTTCCCTCCTGATGGTCAGGGGGAGGGTCTGGCGAGCGCGCCTGCCACCGCAGGGTCTTCTCTTTGTGTCCGTGCCCAGCCCTTGGCTTGGGTTGATGGTTTCGGATTGAGAGCTGGCGGGAGAGGCCTTGGATGGAAAATTGGTCGGCGCGGCGGCCGCGCCAGGGACAGCTGTGGTGGCGCACACGTCGCTGCGTCACCCGCTGCTTCAGTCTTGGCAAAACGCTACACGGATGACACCACGCTATAGTCCATAGCGGAGAAGTAGTGCTGTGGTTGACCGCTATTCCTGCGCTCCTTCTTCAAGGCGACGGAAAAAGATCGTCCGTACGGCCGTCGGCTGTGCGCGAGTGGCCGTAGCAGTTGTCCATCATGGGTTGTGGCAGAGTTCCCCACCCATGGCATTACGTATTCTGCTCATGGGTGGGAGTCTTTCGCCTGCACATACTTCTTAAGGGTAGGGAGCCTTCTCTGCCTCAGGTCGACGGGGAGACCATGCTCTCTGTGAGGCTCTTCGGGAAGCTTGGCGTTTGCCTCGGCTGCCTCGTCGAGGGCTCGGACGACGGCGACGGTGTCTCCTTGACTGGTGATGACGAGCAAGATGATGGCGGCAGCAACCCACGACGCTTCTTGAGCGGAGATGCAAGCTCCTACGTGTCGTGATTGCCGGCAGCACCATCATTGTCGGGTCACGATGCACACGATCACCTATGGGGCCATCGGCCCCTTTGTGGTTCGGCGGGGGTGAGGTCACATTGCACAAAGAGCAGAGATGGTGAGGCAACACGACGATGAGACGCTGGTGTTTTACCCGGGTTCGGGCCGCTGGGAAACGTAAAACCCTACTCCTGCTATGGTGGATTGATCGGAGGAGCACGAAGCACACGCAGAACTCAAACCCGGTAAGGTTGCTTTGGGAGAGCCACTACGAGAGTACAAGTGTCCAAAGGTCCGAATCTTTAGCTAGGTTTCCTTGGGCCTCCTTTTATAGCTCAAGGGGCAATGACAGTGGCAAAACAGACATTATCTAGTGATTAGATAGCTAAGAGTGCTATCATACCCAACTCTGGCATTCAGGACAAAATGCCATAAATGCTAGTCTAGGTGGCGTGCGGGGATACATCCCTGGCAAGCTTCTACCACCGCTTTGGCTAACTATTGCTTAGTATCGTGACACGAATCTGGACGGGTGTCAAACTGGTGTAATCTGCCTTTCGGCACGCCGCCACGTATTTAGCGAGAGCCACTTAGCCACCTGAGGGCTCGACACCGCATCGACAATTGACTGGCGTTGCGATGCGGTGGAGCGGTGGCCGATCGGCTCGCGCCTGCCGGGGGGTGGGGCAGCTTGCCGGGCCTTCCTGAAGATGTGCGCGCCTTGTTCCGCGGTAGGCGCCGTGGACGTGACTGGCGCGGTTCGGGCCCGTCCTGGGCCGTTGCATCGACCTTGCCGGCATTGCTTGGCCAGTGTAGGTTGCTTCTGCCGGAGCCTTGGCCTTGACTGTTGGCTTCGTCTTCTTGATGCTCTCCTTGATCTCTCGTTGAGCGGCCTCTCTGGGTTGGATTGATCTTGACGGGGCTGTAGCTTTCCCCGGCAGGCTTAGGCCATCGGGTCGGAGACTTATCCTCCGTGCACAAGTCAGGGGGAAATAAAAACACTTTTTGTGTATCCCGACAGAAGCCCCTGGTCCTAAGCTATACGTGTCGCTTGGCATCGTTGGGTTAGGCCCGAAACAGTGCACGGACATGCGTCGAGGAACTGCTGCCCTCATGCACTTGGCTATGATGACTTGTCAAACCCACGTCCACTCCGCTTAATTACCGGAGGTCGTGGGGTCGTGGAACAGTAGCCGTTGGAGAGAAAATGCCAGTAAAAGAAATGGCATTTCTCGGAAAAGATAGCGAAGAGCCAGCCCCTTCGCGGATTCCTATTAAAAAAGTAACGTGCAGGGGCGCTGCTCATTCGCGTCCGTTTATCCTTCCTTCATCTTCCTCCTCAAGCTAAGAAACTGCTTCCACCGCTGCCACTCGCCCTCCAAACGCTACCACCCCTTTTTCCGCCCTTGAGAGCCCAAGAGATGGGGAAGAAGACGAGCGACATGAAGGGGAAGCAGTCGGCCACGTCGGTGGATGTAGCGGCTGAAGAGAGGAAGAGGATAGCAGAAGAGCAGGAGAGGCTGCGACGGAGAGATGTGGTTTTCTCCCCGTCGAACCTGGACGGCAATGCCTTGATCGCAAGGTACGCCTATATGATGGGAGGGAAACGAACGGGCATGGAGCACCCGTAGTTCTACCGGACATCCCTAAGAAGAAGAAACCATTAGATTCGTACCGTTTTTTTGCGTGTACTTTCTCTGTGGCCTCTCCCCCCTTTCTCTGGTTTCTTTTGCACCATGATGACGGTGTATGGATTCCACCTTCTGGATTTCATGCCCAATGCAATGGCGTGCATGGCGATCTTCGCTCATCTGTGCGAGAACTTTGTTGGAGTCGCCCCCAATGTGGATTTGTTCAGCCACTTCTTGGTCTCTCGGATAGAGGACAAATCCCACTTCTCGGGGAACATAATCTGGATTCCTCAGTGCCGAAAGAAAAAATGGGATTACCTCCCTGGCCATCAGCGCGGGAAGTGGGAAGAGTGAAGGGGTGACTGGTGCTGGATTAAGGATGAAGAAGCCCCTGAATTCTGCTCGGGGCGGACTGGATGCGTCACGCGCGACAGCTACTGGAGTAAGTTGGGCCTCACTGACGACAGGCTCCGCCCGGCGCTCAACAGGATTACTCGTCTAAAAGCTGTCGGGCTAACAATCGAACATGTGGGGGCCGACTTCCTCCGGCACCGCGTTGCGCCGCTGCAGAGGAGGGACATGTTTGCATGGGAGTACAACGGTGCTGCCAACAGGATGCGGCTATACCAAGGCCCCGCCAACAACCTGACGGTTTATGGCCATGGCTGGCTGTGCGAGCAATTGTTCGGCCATCTTTGGCCGTTCCATTTGCCGGCAAGCGTCATTCCCTTGCATCTCAATTCTGCTCGGAGCCAGATCTTTCAATGCCTCCGGGGTGAAATCCGATTGGGAGCATCCTGCCCTGCATGACGAGATGGACTGGGTCTCTCGCTTGGAAGAAAGAGCTTCCAGGGCAGAGGACAATCTAATAAAGCCAACAACCAGGCCGGAGGACGCATTCATCGCCGCTCGGATTGACGAAGACAAGAAGGTCAGGGCCGCCAAGAGAATGGGCTCCGGGGAAGAGGAGGAGGAGGAGCTCGAGGGAGACGATTCTTCTAAAGAGGAGGATGAGAAGCGCGCTACGGAGGAGGCTGCTAGGCTCGAATGTGATGGGGCCGGGGCTTCCCAAGCCACGGTGACAGGAACCGAGATGGAGGAGGCGAAGGAGCCGGAGGCGGAGGAGGAAGGGCTTGAAATGGGCCCTCAAGCTCAAGAGCCAGGGCGCCGCCTCCGAGAACGCGTCAATCGAGAGTCAGCGGCCCCTGCGTCTTCGCGAGGCGCCCCGAAGGTGAAGAAGACGACCACCAGGGGAGGCAGGCACGATGCAACACGCCACCAGTCTCTCCACCTTTCTCAGGATAAGCCTCCTCCTGCCAAGCGACGTATGGTTATGGGGGTGGACCCCAACCCCCTGGCAAGCCCAACTTCTCCGCCAAGTTCGACCCTGCCGGAGGTCCCGGTCCCTCCGCCAAGCCCCGCTCCTCCAACTGAAAAGGGGCAGATCAACTCCGCCGCCTGTGTCATACGAGCTGGGCTCCATGCTTATTGCCTCAGAGTGAGTTTACTCAACTACGATCCTTGTCAATGTTTTCTGTCCTTGATTTCTTGACTGATCTTGCATAGCTGATTCTGATAGGGATAGGGAGACCCTTGCGCATCGAGGCAAGCAGGTTAAATCCATGGCAGGGGCGGGTCCCGTGGCAGGCCTGAGCCCGACAGGAGGCACGGAGGAAGATCCTGCGCTCAGCCCCCGGGCCAGCCCCCTTCGTGAGATCCTAGGGCATACCTCGTCCGCTGGCGGGGATGAGGAAGGGCACCTCCCCACACCTGTCAGGGAGATGGGAGAGGGCTATCAAGGAGGGACTCGCCAGGAGGAGTACTTCTTCCAAGATCCCTCATCGACCATCGCCGGTGGGGAGGAGTCGCCGGCAAGGGCCTCCACCGAGGAGTTGGCTCGTGCTGAGGTCGCCATCGAAGGGGTGGTGACAGACCGCACGCCGGCAACTGATGTTGCCGGGGAAGTGGATGCTCTTCCTCAGCAACCCCCGTCGCGTAACCCACTTGCCTGCGGTTCTGCTTCCCCCCTTTTGTCCTTTCTTGTGTGTCTTGATGATTTCTAACTTTCATTTTTCTACTTATTGCTTTTGTCCGCAGCTCCATCACTTGAAGATCCTGGATTGCTGGAAGAAGTGGCCGGCATCGGGAAAGATGCAGCTGAGGAGGCGATGAAGATTGCTGCCATGATGGGCCACGGGCAATTTGCCGGGGATGTTCAGGAATCCTTAGAAAGGACGAAACCAGACCCCGACGGCGCATCTGTCTCGGATACCGTCATCAAGGAGAAGACTCCTCTCCAGTTCATGGGGCCCTCCACTTCAAGATATTCTCTGGCCTCGTCCTTGCAATCCCCCTCTCGGGGCACGGATGCTCACGATCACCTATGGGGCCAGAGGCCCCTTGTGGTTCGGCAAGGGGGGTCACGTTGCACGAAGAGCGGAGAGCGTGAGACGGCGTGACGATCAGGACACAAGCATTTTACCCAGGTTCGGGCCGCTGCTAAGCGTAAAACCCTACTCCTGCTTTTGGTGGATTTGATTGGAAGAACACAAGTGGTGCCTCGCGCTCTATCCCGGCAAGGGTTGCCTTCGGGGAAAGAGCTGCTAGGTGAGTACAAATGTTCGGGGGTGTGAATCCAGAGCTAGGTTGCCTTGGGCATCCTTTTATAGTGCAAGGGGTTACCACTGTCGGATTTCGGGCTCCACAAAACCCTAAGAATTTCTAACCCAGGGGCATGTGCGAAGATCTCCCATAGCATCACTCCCTCCAAGCTCACAACATGATAACCCCGCTCGATGGCAAGGAAGAAGATAACACACGAGAGTTTACCCAGGTTCGGGCCGCTGCGAAGCGTAAAACCCTACTCCTGCCTTTGGTGGATTGCCTCACGAGGAGGTTTGTGGATGAACTAGTACAGTGGTGAGTTGCATTGCGAGTGTGTTTGTGGGTGGTGGTTCCTCCTCCCTCTACCGAGCAGCCTAGTCCCTATTTATAGCGGCCTGGGTCCTCTTCCCTCATCGCAAAGGCGGGAAGGAATCCCACAACGGCCAAATTCAAAGGGGGACAGGAGGTACGCCCTATCCTGACGAAAGGTGGTCTTCGCCTGCAAAGTAGCCGGTGGTGATGCAGAGGTGGGCTCGGCAATGACGTCCGTCCTGCGGGGCTCGGGGTCTTGGTCTTGTTGCACCAGAAGGGAAACCTTTGGGGGACGCTTTGGGCACCTGCGCTCGTCCTTGTCTCCTTTGCACCAAAGAGGAAATTGTTCCCTCTGGCGCACTGGCGCCCGCATGGGCTGGTTGGCGTCATCCTCGACCTCCCGAGGCCGAGCACTGCATAGAGATCTCCGCCGCTCGGGAGGAGGCCTGGGGAGGCCTACTCCCCCGCGGGTCTTGGCGCTGTTGCCCTCGTGAGCTCGGGGTCTCGCGAAGG
Organism: Elymus sibiricus; assembly: GCA_039707655.1. NCBI lineage: Eukaryota > Viridiplantae > Streptophyta > Magnoliopsida > Poales > Poaceae > Elymus > Elymus sibiricus. Next base: position 224,665,047 of record CM077665.1, on the reverse strand, counting down.
CCTTGTGCTGAGGGGGCCGCGCTGGGCCCTGCTTGGTCGTCGAGGTGGGCCACGCCATGGGCCGTACGCAGGCTAGTCTGGGTACCCCCGTTCCCAGGACGCCGACAGTAGCCCCCGAGCGCAAGGCACGCTCGGGTTGGCTTCCGGGCGAAGCGATAGAAGATGACCCAAAGCGCCACGGGCCCCAACTGCCAGTGGGCCAGGTTTGACACGCGGCGCCCTCCGAGACGCTGGTGTCTACTATCCCTTGCACTGCCTCGGCGACTGCCCCGGCTGACAAACCGTCTGGCGCTCTGCTCCGAGCCATCACTGTTCCCCATCAATCTGGTCGCCCGTCTCCCTCCTTCCGCGGCTCACTCCTTCTCCGCCGAACCCTCCGTTCGTCCCGCTCGGCCGCCCGCCATGGCTCCCAAGAAGAGAGGGGGTGAGGCCTCGAAGGTGCCGGAACCTGCGCCGACGCCAGAGCCCGCTTTAGGTCGATCCTTGGTGGTCAATCTTGAGGGCTTGGAGAAGGTCCGCCTGGCGTTCGCCGCCGGCTCCAACGAGTGGGGGGCGACCAAGATCTGGCTGGGCTCGCGGCCCCAGGCCGAGCTGGAGGCCACCTGCATTCCCCTTCATCTCCATGCCCTCCTCTCCGGCTTGTTGCCGCCGTTCTCTGACTTCTTTTCTGCCGTGCTCACGCACTACCAGGTTCATGCGCTTCATCTCGACCCTGGCTCCATCGTCCTCCTTTCTGCCTTCGCGTTCTTGTGTGAGGCCTTCATCGGTGTCTCCCCTTCTGTGGCCCTGCTTTGCCACTTCTTCTCTCTCCGGTTGAACCCCGGGGGGCACTATTCAGGATGCGTGTCCCTGCTGGCCACCGATGCGACGGCCAGCGGGGCCCCCGACGCCTGGCTTTCACCGAACGCAGAAGGTTTCAGGAGGCAGTGGGTGTATGTAGATGCTGCTGAGGCCGGCTTCTTGCTCCAACCCCCGTCGGTTCCTGTAGAACCAAACCCTGGGTGGGGAAACGAGGAGCTTGTCGACCCACGGCTTGCGCCCGTTTTGGTCAGGCTGACGGAACTGAGGGAGTCCGGCGTGACAATGGCGATGGTGGTGCGGGAGTTCGCCCGCCAGCGAATTGCTCCCCTCCAACGCCATTCCCGCCCGATGTGGACCTTCGTGGGCCCTTGCGACTCCATGAGGCTCCAGGTTCCTTCTCTTCTTCCCAGCACGCTGCGCGAGCTACTCCGCCGCCTGACCGGCGGGGATCCGGATGAGCTTCCCCGGAGCGGCCTTCCTTTGTACAACCGCCCAGAAAGGGGAGGCCCTTGCCGGAAAGATGCCGCGCCTCGACAAGTGGGGGCTCCTCCCTTCGGTGGAGGCAGGTCCCCGGGACGATCCCTCCGCGATGGCTTCAAGGCCAGGGGGTCCTGAGGGTGCTGGGGCCGCGACTCCCCCTTTAGCCATGGAGAGGCGCCCTACATCGCCCATCCCTTGGGTTGTTGCTGAGGCCATGCCCGGGAGTGAAGGTGACGCCCTGACGGCAGAGGCGTCCGCCATCTTCGCTGCTAGATGCCTGGGGTCAGACGCCGACACGTCGTCCCCGGGCCCCCGCGCTTGCCGAAAGAGGAAGAGGCCCGAGGGCAGCCGCCGCCCGTTGTCGTGGGTGCCGATGAAGAGGAAGTGGGTCGCCTTGGATGAGTAAGTGCCCAAGCCCCCTCAGCCTTCCCTGGTGTACCCGTCCTGAATCTCTATTTCGCAGGTTCCCCTCCACTAAAGAGGAAGGCGCGACGTCACCGCCGCCTCCTAAGGCGACTGCACCCATCGTGGCCTTGGCACCCGCAGCCTTCGAGGCACCTCACAGGGGGGCGCCCATGCCCGAGCTTGCGCGGCCCTCGCGGGGTCTTGAGCACGAGTTCCCTGCGAACTTCTTCGTGCCTGGCCCCCATCTCGCAGGGATGAGGCTACATCCTCCGCTGGTGGTCTCCTCCGGGAATCAGCCGCGCCGTGCTCTAGGGCCTTTGTCTAGCGACGGCACGGACCTCCGCGGGGTGCAGCCTCCGCTCGGGGGAAGAGAGGAGGAGCCCCAAGCCCCCGGGCGTGCATCGGGGCTGGGCGTCCCCTCGCATGCCCTTCTGACCGACCAAGGGGAAGGTGGAGATCCCGGTTGGGCCCTCGAGCTCGCATGAGACCGGGGCGCCGTGCGGCGCGGTTTGCTCCAGACCGCGGCGAACGTGCTGGGGCATCTGGGGACGGAGCTCATCACCGCCGACACTCGTCTCGAGGCAGAGCACCAGCACCTTGTGCGCGAGTGGCATCGTCTTGAGGTTGCTGTCAACCTCGGCCGCCTGCAGCGCGAGCGTGCTCATGCCATCGCCGAGGGGTCCCTTGCTACGGCGAGGGAGGCCCGCGACCGCGCCCTCGCGAAGGCCCACTCCGCCGACTGCCAACGCAAGGCCTCAGAGGAACGCTTGGAGGAGCTTGAAGCCTCCAACGCCGCCCTTGAAAGGCGAATCTAGGTACACAGGGCCGCTCTTGATGGCATGATGACCGAGCCGCCCGCTGGTGGTGCGGGGTCCCGCATACCCGAGGATGCGCTGACGATGGAAGCGCTGGAGCAGAATCTGGAGCACGAGAGGCTGGAGGTGAGGGAACACCAGGTGTCCCTCGCCGAGGACTTCCTCGCCTCCTACGAGGCGAAGTTTCAGGAGGAGGTCGACGACAGGGTGGCGGAGGCTTGGCGTTCCCTGCTCCAGGACTACCGCGCGAAGTTGAAGCTCCAGGAGTCCCGTTTCTACAAGCGACGCGACCGCCTGAAAAGCGAGGTCGATGTCCTCAAGAGAAGGTTAGATCAAGAGGAGCAACGCCGGCAAGCTGCAATGGATGCCCAGGCTGCTGCCGAGGCCAAGCTATCTTTTCTGTATAAGCAGGCAAAGGGCGTCGCTTCCCTCGCGGAGAAGGCTTTGGACAAGGCGGATCGTACCCGCGGCCTTCAGCACACGCGCTGCAAGATGTTCCAGTCTCTCGAGAAGAGGGCCCACCGAGCCTTAAGCAACATCTGTGGTGCGAGCGTCTCGAGCCCCCTGGTTCCTGACGACGCAGGGTACATGGGCTTCTTTTCCAGGGTCATGGAGTGCCTTGAGGGCGGTGCGGAGAAGATCCGCAAGCTCATGGAGGAGAAGCGTCGTGACCTCCTTGCGCGGGCGGCCTCGCACGTCTTCAGCCACCTCATTCGCCTCGATCCGCACTTCGACTTCGGGGCGGTGCTTGCCCCGGTGCCTGAAGTGATCCAAGGCACCCTTGCCGAGTGGGTGGAGGACCATGTGGAGGACCTGATTACGGGATTTTCTTCTGATGAACCGGAGGACCACGGCGGAGCCGCGGACCGCGAGCCCGGCAGCGGTGGTGATGAAGAGGGCGATGATGACGACGTGTTTCCATAAGTAGTCTTCGCATTTGCTTGTCAGGGTTACGAGCGCTGCCCTGTGGCGGCTTGAGCGTATTTTTTGAAGGACCTCCAAGGATGCTCCCTATGTGGCATGATGCACAGCATTGTACGTCTTTTGCCAAAAATTCCTGCTGGCTAGGATGATCGTGTCGTGCGAGCGTCCGAGCGTTTATGCCTTCGCAGGGTATGCGCGGTAGCACATCCACTGCGCCCAGCTTCCGCTTCGGGTCACGCGTGAGAGGGGAGGGGTCCATCAGCTGCCGAACTTCCCCAGGAAAATGAGATACCAAACGGAAATCGTTACCAGAAAGAATGACCCCCCTTATTTCCAGAAGAAAACTGCACGAATCTCAAGTTTTATTCCAAAAGATGGCAAATTCGAATACAAAATGGGCAAAGAACAGCCGCGTCCGGCACCTAGGCTAATCTTTGTCTTCGTCTTCTCCCCAGCGCGGAGTGTAGGGCTTCCAGGTTGTGTGGGCATAGCCATTGGAGGGCAGTGTTGTCCGCCACCGCGGAGCATGGGGCTTCCACTTGGGCGTGGGATGGAACCCCTCCGCGTCCTCGGGGGGCTCCGGGCATATACAACCCAATCATTATTACGTGAGAGTGTCACGGGTTGAGCCTGGGGGTGCACTGAGATCTCCATGCCTCCTTGACATGGAGCCCATTTCCAGCCCCCAAGCGCGATGCTGCGACGTGGGGCCGGCCTTTGACGGGCCCTCGAGTCCGAGGCGAGCCCCCCACGCTCTTCGCAGGGAGGGCCCGTCCCGGGACAAGGTCTCGGGCCCTCCAAAGCCCGGGGATGGACGTCGTCGTGGTAGCGGCGCTACCGCCCCCTGCGCTTCGGGCGGGGCCCGGCGCTGGGGCCCTCCACCACGCGCGAGGCCGGCTCCCAAGGCGGTACCCCATCGTGCCTTGTTGAGGTGCCCGGGAGCCCCGGACTGGTACCAAACCACCCGTCCCCAGGTGGACTGAGCCGGAGCCGGAGACGTCGGTGGGTACGTGATCTCCCGCCGCTGGTTTCGCGAGACCTGTCCCGGAGACATGGGCGTGTGTTCCAGCCTCCGTCTTTGGGTAGGAGTCACCCTACCTGGGGACATGGGCGTATGTTCCACACTCCGTCTCCAGGCTGGGGGCACCTGGCCTGAGGACATGGGCGTGTCTTCCACCCTCCGTCTCCAGGTTGGAAGAACCTGGCTTGAGGACATGGGCGTGTGTTCCACCCTCTGTCTCCAGGCTGGAGTCGCCCTGCCCGGGGACATGGGCGTGTGTTCCACCCTTCGTCTCCAGGCTGATGAGCCTCGGTCCGCGGACCCAGGCGCTTGCCAAGGGTAGCCCCCCACCAGTAGGCACGCCTCATGAGGCTGCCAATGCCAGGCATCCCCATGAGGCCGGCACCGCCAGCCGCCGTTATGAGGTTGTTCATACCAGCCCCGATGAAAGCCGCTCGTGAGGTCACACATGCTCCTCCTGTTGTCGTGGTGGCCGGCCCTGCTCCCATCATCGCCCGGGCGCTCACCAACATGGTCGTGGTAGAGTTGTGCGAACTCCCGGGTGTTGGTGTAGACGGGTCGTCGGGCGTCCTCCCCTGACGCACTGGGTGTGCTGGGAGGCGCGTTGCGGCGCCTACCCCACGTGGCTGGCAGCTCCCGTTGGCCCCCGTCTGCGCCAGGAGCTAACTCATGTGCACCCGATGAGCCGGGCCATTCTCCCAGCTGGTGTGGGTCACGACACGCTTCTTCCGTGCGTCCGCACGTCCTCAACGTCTCGGCGGTGGGTTCAGCGACCTCCTGGACACGAGCCCCCAGGGCCGTCCCATAGGGAAGCGCTTGGGCCTCGCCGGCCGTGGTGGCGCGCCCGGCCGCGTCACATATCCTGCCGTCATAGCGTCCGCGAGCAACATGGAAAGGCTGCAGCTCACGGGCCACGAGGAGCGCGATTCGCTCGCGTGTCGGGTCGCGGCGAGCCCGGGGGGATGACACCACGACGCGGACGCTGAGGAGGGTCAGGGCGGGGAGGGCGCGCTGCATGGTTGATGAGGGCGACAGGCCCCGGTGCCTGTCCAAGTCCGGGCTGGAGACGGTGTCTTCCGACGAAGGAGCAAGGCAGGCAGCCCGTCGTTCGGCGCGGTCTCGGCGTCCCTTGGCCATGGAAGCATGGAACGGAGGCGAGGCGAAGCTTGAGTGAGGATCCCGACACGCCCCCTACCTGGCGCACCAAATGTCAGATTTCGGGCTCCACAATACCATAAGAAGTTAGATCCCAGGGGCGTGTGCGAAGATCTCCCACAGCTTCACTCCCTCCAAGCTCACAACACGATAACCCCGCTCGATGGCAAGGAAGAAGATAACACACAAGAGTTTACCCAGGTTCGGGCCACTGCGAAGCGTAAAACCCTACTCCTGCCTTTGGTGGATTGCCTCACGAGGAGGTTTGTGGATGAACTAGTACAGTGGTGAGTTGCCTTGCGAGTGTGTTTGCGGGTGGTGGTTCCTCCTCCCTCTACCGAGCAGCCTAGTCCCTATTTATGGTGGCCCGGGTCCTCTTCCCTCATCGCAAAGGCGGGAAGGAATCCAACAATGACCAAATTCAAAGGGGGACAGGAGGGACGCCCTATCCTGACGAAAGGTGGTCTTTGCATGCAAAGTAGCCGGTGGTGATGCAGAGGTGGGCTCGGCGATGACGTCCATCCTGCGGGGCTCGGGGTCTTGGTCTTGTTGCACCGGAAGGGAAACCTTTGGGGGACGCTTTGGGGACCTGCGCTCGTCCTTGTCTCCTTTGCACCAAAGAGGAAATTGTTCCCTCTGGCGCGCTGGCGCCCGCCTGGCCTGGCCTGGCTCTTTTCAATTCAAAATTTTTCATTCTGCATAATACCACACAAAAGAATATAGTGAGTATAATAACAGGCAATGAACGAGCTGAGCTAGAGACTTAAATTACAGAAAGAAATCACTTACAAACAATAGCAACTGACGATAGATTTGTCGAGTGCTTTTTGATTGAATAAATGAAAAACTTCTTCATTTTCAATCCACAAATCTTTTTCATGGACGTAATGCTCTTTGTCGATTTTCACCATGAGGCTCTCTCGCCCGTCCTTTACTTCTCTCATGTACCAGTCATGCAATTTGTACATTTGCGTTGTTAGAAGCTTCTCGTCGTCAGGACTGACCAGAGGTTTCTCGGGGACATATTGCCGTTCTATTTCCTTTGGATCTAACGGCAGAAATTCCTCGAACTCTAGGAATTGTTCAACGGTGATACCGAGCATTCTAGCATTCTCTCTATCAGCGTCGGTTATTACCACATTATTGGCACTCACCTTGAGCGGGCTGATCGATTGGACTGCCTGTTCTCCGAGTTAGGGAACAGTTTTCCCGCATTTACTGCTACCGCTCGACTTCTGTCTTTTCTGGGATTCATAGGACTTGGTAATACAGCGTTCATAGTCTGATACCGGTCTTTTCTCCGCCGGTTTAGGTGTATCAATAAAGTATTGTACGACCTCGTCGGGTATTTTCTCCTTTGGCGGCGGGGGCGCTTTCGGTCCAAAATGGGCCCGCAAAGCGAGATTCACTGATTCATCGAGTTCCTCGTCAGTCTTCTCGTAAGATAACTTCTTTTTGGTAGGAGGCTCGGGTTTCTTCTTTTGTGTTCTCTTCCGCTTTGGAGACGCTGTTTTTCGATATCGCGGATGTCTCGCGCTAGGCTCCATCTCGGGGTGGGATGGACTCTGCTGACGTGGCGGAGCTTGATATCGCGGACTCGCCATGCGCTCCGTCTCAGGGTGGGATGGATTCGGCTGGCGCGGCGGAGATGGATATGGCGGACTCACCCTGCGCTCCGTCTCGGGGAGGGTTGGAGTCTGCTGACGCGGCGGACTTGGAGGAGGAGTCGGTGGCCTTGGCACCGAGTTTGAAAACACGATGCATTCCTTTTTCCATAAAATGACACAACGCCTGGCTTCTCCCAGTGTCCAGTCCCCTTCACCTCCAAGGTAGTCAAGATCTAGTGATTCATATGCCGACACAACTTGATCCACCCCGACACGAGCATAGCCAGGTGGAATCGGATTGCCGTGGAAAGTTGCTTCAGGTCCACTCGGTAAAGCAAAGCATTCCGCCGCCTTCATGGATATGTTCTTCAGTTTCACGTGTTGATCACAAGGTGTCGACTCTAGGATATCATCTACGGGGTAGCGAGCCAGCAGTGCATCATCAGCCGGGACCCCCGTGGAACCCATGCTGCTTTTCGGCACAGATGATGGATTGGTACCATCCAATGCTGGATCTGGTTGCTGCTGCTGCTGAGACGTGCCTTGCTGGCTAAGTTTGTTGATTTGCTCCTGCTGCATGTTATATTTGCGTTCCAAGTCCTGAATCCAATCTACTTCATGCTTCTTCTTTCTAGCACGACTTCTGTAGCTGTCATTCCAATCCGCAAACCCCAGAAGCCACAGAATCATGCCTTTGCCTCGTGTTCGTCCCGGGTGTTCAGGATTCTTGAGGGTGCGCGAAAGCTCGTCCTTCTCTCTCTCGGGCTCATACACACCCTCTCGAGCTTCTGCTATTGCTTTAAGTAACTCATTAGTGGCTTCTTTAAGACTTGCCTATTCAAGAACCTCCCCTGTCTTTGGGTCCAACTTTCCCCCATGTGCATAAAACCAAGTCCTGCACCTCTCGGGCCAAGTCTCTGTTACTAGAGTGACCCCTGCAGCCTTCATGTTTCTCTCACATTCATCCCACTTAGGCAACCCAGACTTGTAGCCGCCTGGCCCCAGACGATGGTGCCACGTTTTTTTGTTGGCATTTATCTTGTTTATTCTTGACCGTTTCTTAGCTTCTTCTGATTCCCTGAACTTCACAAATTTGTCCCAGTCATCTGCTAACTTCACATAGTCTCCTTTGAATTCTGGAGTCTTCTTTTTGTTTTCCACGTAACTTTTCCATAATCTTTTCTTCCTAGACTGGAATTGTGTGGCCATCTTCTTAAGAGCACACTTCTTGACTTTCTCCCGTTGGAGATCCGTGAGATCCTCTGGTAGGGTGAAATGTTTCATGAGCTCCTCCCAAAGTAGATCTTTTGCTCTTTGGCTGACAAAAGAAACTGCTTGGGCATCTTTAGGCTGATTCCATTCTTGAATGGTGATCGGGATTTGGTCCCTAACGATAACTCTGCATTGACGTATAAATTTGTCCGCATTCTCTTTAGGAGCAATCGGTTCCCCGTCTGCTCTGATTTGATCGATGTTAAACTTTACGCCTGGTTTCAACTTTGTTGTCGGGCCACGTTCAACCCTTGTAGAAGATTTGCTCGATCTGGAGGGCTAAAAGGAAGAAAGATTTGTTAATATATACAAATCAGTCAATACATCTGATGATCACCAGAGGGCAAATTAATACCTCGCCGGACTCTATTAAATGGACAAAAATTTCTTCGCCATCGTCATTGTCAGCTGGTTTGCCTTCGTCTCTTGGTTGTTCTTCCTCAATTCCCTCACCGGATGGGTTAAGGTATTGTGAGCCATCATCTACTTCATTCTCTTCGTTTCCGGAGCGTATCAGGTCGTACATGGCATTCTCTTGATCATGGTCTCTGTCTCTACCGTCCATAGCTTAACTAATCCAGAACAAATATAAAACAATTAGAATGCATTCAATAAGCAGAACCGGAGATATGCAAATCAATACAAGGCAATGCAACAATACGATCATATAATATCACTAATACATCATCGAATAGTATCACTAATACATCATCGAATATAATATCACTAATACATCATTAGAATAGTTGACGTCTCGCGGCGCAGGCGGTGGACACCCAAAGATAAGGAACTATGACAGGATCATAGCTCGGGTGTGATCCCTGAAGAACCTGCCAGGTATTCGATAACCTGGTGTCCAACGCAGCCATGTAGCGTCGGACGTGCTCGTCCTCCTCCCTGACACAACGACGTACCACCTACGCGGGGGCCGGCTCCCTCTGCACCGACTGTGGTCCACGCGACCGCCAGCAAATAACCTCCGGGTCGACGACGGGACCCTCATTCCTCACCAAGCTCCGCGCCCCGGAAGGCAGCACCTCCCAGTGCCAGCCCGGCGGAGCCCAGTCCCGGACATGGCGCCTCTCAACCAGGTGGTTGCCGCCGAGTCGACGATGAGGATGCGGGATGGGCATCGTCGACTCAAGAACTTATAAACAATTGCATGATTTTATAATTAGAATGAATGCTGGAACTTAATCAGTAACCACAAAGTAGTCAAAAGCAGTGAAATGCTATAGCGCAGCTATAGCGTGCTAAACCCTATTTAGCGTTTCGATATAAATCAATAAAATGTAAAAAATAAACATACGATCAGTCATCAACTCAACTTCGATATACTTGATAGTTGACATATATCAACTAGCATATAGACATTTCACAAATAAACACCAGTTGACAGATAAAACTACTACAAAATATCCAGCTTATCTGTTCAGTTCACAATTGACGGGTTCAGTCGAATAAAATCACAACTTATGAAGTTATCATAGTTCTTGACCTTGATGTACAAAGGTTGGCACTGACCATTAGTAACAGCAATAGAAGGTAAGCATTTTACAATGCAGTTAAGGCCAGCAGCTCAGCACGTCTTTGAGGAGTGGAGTGTGGCATGGAGGGGAATATTAGACAGATTAGAGGAAAAAATAGGATGGTGACCTGCTTAGTAGAATGCTAGGAGAAAAGTTCCACGCCTTGTCACTAGGAATGGAGGGAGTAACTTGGATTGAGAATTTTTCATGAGATAGCCAAAAACACCATATTTGATCAGTGCAGATTTTTCAAACATTCAAATAGTTAAATTAATACTATCCACTATTCAAATTCAATAACTGACCAGAAATGTTCATTGGAAAATGACTACATTTAACAGCTCCCTTCATAGTTTGGATTATTATGTGTTCCTAAATTCCTTTCACAAAAAAATAATGAATAAAAATGATACCCTACACAGATTCAAAGATCTCACACTAGTTATAAACGATACTAACCAAATCAATGAGTAAATGCTGCAGTTCCACATAACAAGAGTACATGTAACGTGGTGCATCAGAGATAAGAGTAAAAGGGACGGGGACGGGGACGGAGGAGGAGAGGCTCACCGGCTAGAGACGGCGACGTCGAGGGCGCGTGCGCGGGCTCGGGGACGGAGGAGGACGCCGGAGGCTCGGAGGAGTGGCGCCGGCGCGGGCTTGGGCCTCGACGGCGCTTGGAGAAGCGGGCGGGGATCAAGGCGGGCGCGCGCAGAGGAGCAGCGGCGGCGGGCAGCGTGGCGGCGCCGGCGCGGGCTTGGGGGGCGCTTGCGAGCAGAGCGGCCGGACGGCGACGTCGAGGGCACGCGCGGGGCAGCCTGGCGGCGTCGTCGAGCAGGCATGAAGACAGAGTGATTTGGGGAGGAAGAACGAGGGCTTAAATAGCCGGGACTCTTTAGTCCCGGTTGGTGGATCCAACCGGGATCACCAACCGGGACTAAAGGTCCTCCCTTTAGTCCCGGTTGGATCCACCAACCGGGACTAAAGGCCCATCTTCTCGGCGGCCCAAATTCCGTGCGGGAAGGAACCTTTAGTCCCGGTTGGTAGCACCAACTGGGACTAAAGCTGTATTTTCTCTTTTTTGTTTTGTTTTGTTTTTCTAATTTCTGTTTTTAGATTTGGAATAACTATTAGAATATTTATAGTTTTTTAATGAATCTTTTTGCTTTAGTTCAAAACAATTACAAACTTTGTGTTAGTGTTAGTAGTTTTCAAATTTAAATAGTTTAAATTTGAATTCATTTGAAATTTGTGTGAAACAGTAATTTGTGAATAACTTTAGTTTAAAAATAGATTTTTGAGTGATTGTTTTTCCTGTTGTTTAATATTAGTATGTTTTATCATTATGTTAAACTTGGGAATTTTTAGGATAATTTAAATAGGTGTTTTAATCAAAACCAGATTCTGTTTAACTCTTTTAGTTTTATACCTTCATTTGTTTTAATCAAAATCACCCAAATGAACTCCAGACTTTTTGAGCATTCAATATGTACCATTCTAAGCCACATCTTCAAATTTCAACCCTATCTAACTTCATTTGCTATTTTTCATGCATTTAATGATTTTTTTGAGCTAAATGACCCTGAAATTGAAAAGCACTACAAATGAACTCTTAAAAGGTTGAAACTTGGCTTGGTATCATCATTTCACCCACATAGCATGTGCTAAAAAGTTGAGAGGGTTACGGCAAAAACTGGATGCACTTCGTGTACAAACTAGACCATCTCCTTCGAAGTATGAGCGTTTCGGACGAAAATTCATATGTTACAAAGGCATTTCATTTTTTTTAAACTTGTTTCAACTCCAGACTTTTTGTGCATTCAATATGCGCCATTCTAAGCCACATATTCAAATTTCAACCCTTTCTAACTTCATTTGCTATTTTTCATGCATTTAATGATTTTTTTGAGCTAAACGACCCTGAAATTAAAAAGCAGTACAAATGAACTCTGAAAAGGTTGAAACTTGGCATGGTATCATCATTTCACCCACATAGCATGTGCTAAAAAGTGGAGAGGGTTATGGCAAAAACTGGATGCACTTCGTGTACAAACTAGACCATCTCCTTCGAAGTATGAGGGTTTCGAACGAAAACTCATCTGTTACAAAGGCATTTCATTTTTTTTAAACTTGTTTTAACTCCAGACTTTTTGTGCATTCAATATGCACCATTCTAAGCCACATATTGAAATTTCAACCCTTTCTAACTTCATTTGCTATTTTTCATGCATTTAATGATTTTTTTGAGCTAAACGACCCTGAAATTAAAAAGCACCACAAATGAACTCTGAAAAGGTTGAAACTAGGCATGGTATCATCATTTCACCCACATAGCATGTGCTAAAAAGTTGAGAGGGTTACGACAAAAACTGGATGCACTTCGTGTACAAACTAGACCATCTCCTTCGAAGTATGAGGGTTTCGGACGAAAACTCATCTGTTACAAAGGCATTTCATTTTTTTAAACTTGTTTCAACTCCACACTTTTTGTGCATTCAATATGCACAGTTCTAAGCCACATATTCAAATTTCAACCCTTTGTAACTTCATTTGCTATTTTTCATGCATTTTATGATTTTTTTGAGCTAAACGACCCTGAAATTAAAAAGCACCACAAATGAACTTTGAAAACGTTGAAACTTGGCATGGTATCATCATTTCACCCACATAGCATGTGCTAAAAAGTTGAGAGGGTTACGACAAAAACTGGATGCACTTCGTGTACAAACTAGACCATCTCCTTCGAAGTATGAGGGTTTCGGACGAAAACTCATCTATTACAAAGGCATTTCATTTTTTATAAACTTGTTTCAACTCCAGACTTGTTGTGCATTCAATATGCACCATTCTAAGCCACATATTCAAATTTCAACCCTTTCTAACTTCATATGTTATTTTTCATGCATTTAATGATTTTTTGAGCTAAACGACCCTGAAATTAAAAAGCACCACAAATGAACTCTGAAAAGGTTGAAACTTGGCATGGTATCATAATTTCACCCACATAGCATGTGCTAAAAAGTTGAGAGGGTTACGGCAAAAACTGGATGCTCTTTGTGTACAAACTAGACCATCTCCTTCGAAGTATGAGGGTTTCGGACGAAAACTCATCTGTTACAAAGGCATTTCATTTTTTTAAACTTGTTTCAACTCCAGACTTTCTGTGCATTCAATATGCACCATTCTAAGCCACATATTCAAATTTCAACCCTTTCTAACTTCATTTGCTATTTCTCATGCATTTAATGATTTTTTTGAGCTAAACGACCCTGAAATTAAAAAGCACCACAAATGAACTCTGAAAAGGTTGAAACTTGGCATGGTATCACTACTAGAATCAGGATCTTTGCCATCTGCCATGGCTGACGGCAAAGGCATGCATGGCGGATGGCAAAGGTCTTTGCCGTCAGCCAGCAGACGGCACCACATCCGGCTGAACAAGCTACGGTAAAGGGCACTTTGCCGTCTACTGGCAGACGGCAAAGATGCAAAGGTGTTTGCCGTCTGCCAGCAGACGGCAAAGGGCATGGATGGCACACGTGGCAGCTTGGGTCCGTTAAGGGGTTAATGGCGTGCTTTGCCGTCTGCTAGCAAACGACAAAGTGGCCAAATAGGCCAGCCCAGGTTCCCCCCAGGTAGCTGCCACGTGGCTCGCTATGCCGTCTGCTGGCAGACGGCAAAGATGCAAAGTTCTTTGCCGTCTGCTAGCAGACGGCAAAGCAACCACATAGGCCAGCCCAGTTCCCCCCAGGTTGCGGAGGTAGCTGCCACGTGGCAGCTTTGCCGTCTGTCGGCAGATGGCAAAGAACTTTGCCGTCTGCCAACGGACGGCAAAGTGCCTGTACTGCCCCTGTTTTTTCTGTTTTTTGTTAAATTCAATCAATTTCACAGATATATATATATACATTTGAAAATACTTTCAACAAGCATACATATCCCTGCCATATGGATATGATCATCCAACACATATACATACCAACTCAAAAGTCCATATCCAACATATATATATAGCCAACACATATCCAACAACAAGCATACAATGGTTTCATCCATACATACATATATAGGTAGCAAGTTTCACATTGTTCATCCTACAAAATCAAATCAAAAAGGAAGGACAAGGAGAAGAGTAGACTCCATCAACGCAAGCTTCCGTGATCTAAAGCAAATCTGCAAATTGGGAAAGAAGAAAGTTAGAAGAAGAAGAAGAAGAAGAAGTAGTAGAAGTAGAAGAAGAAGAATTTTTCTTCTCTTTCTTTTTCTCCTCTTCTTTATCTTCTTCTTCTTCTAACGAAGGTAACGTAGGTAATTATGCCATTTTTTAGCTAAGCTAGGTAAAAATGCTAAGTGTAGGTCATTATAGGGCTAAGCTAGGTAAATAGGTCATTTTGGAGGTTAGTAAGGTTATTATGTCATTTTCGAGGAAAATAAGCTAAGTCAATGTCATTTTGGAGGTAACCAAGATTATTATGCCATTTTTGACCTAAGTATGCTAAGTATGTCATAAATGAACTAAAGAAGCTAAGTATAGGTCATTTTTTAGCTAACCTAGGTAGTTATGCCATTTTTTAGCTAACTAAGCATATTTATTCATTTTGGAGGACAAAATGGTAAGTGTAGGTCATTTTTGAGCTATCCTAGTTAAAATCGGTCATTTTGGAGCTAGGTAATGTTATTTTGTCATTTTGGAGGAAAATAAACTAATGATATGACAGTTTGGAGCTAAACCAAGGTTATTATACCATTTTTTACCTAAGTAAGCTAATTATGTCATAAATGAACTAGCTAAGCTAAGTATAGATCATTATTGAGCTATCCTAGGTAGTTATGCCATTTTTTAGCTAACTAAGCATATTAAGTCATTTTGGAGGAAAAAATGCTAAGTATAGGTCATTTTATAGCTATCCTAGGTAAAATATGTCATTTTGGAGCTAAGTAAGGTTATTATGTCATTTTCGAGGAAAATAAGCTAAGTATAGGTCATTTTGGAGCTAAATAGGTCATTTCTGAAGCTAAGTATGCATTTGTTAAGCAAAACACTTGGGAAAACTTACCATCATCACGGAGGTGAAGGACCGGTCGGGTTTGCGCCAGTGTGAGACGAAGAAGGACCGGTCGGGGTTGCGGCTGACGCAGAAGGATCGGTCGATGCTTGTCGGGAGGCATGCTGCACCAAAGATCATTTGCAATGTCTCGTTAGCATGATGCAACTCAAATGTGAATACTAGTAACTAATGACCATTCAAATGAAACTCACCGTGGGCGCTATACCAATCTGGGGCATCGGCGGAGGGGTCTGACCGTTGTTCTGGCACACGGTCTGCACATTTTGTTTTCACGAGTCAGTCATACTAGTTAGTGATGAAACGAACATTACGTGCATGATTTGGCTAATATGCAAGAGAAACTTACCACGAGGAGCTCGTATAGGGCCCGGTGAGACGCGTCGTTCCGGTTCCTCTCCTCCTCCCACATCCTAGCCGTCCTCTCCTCCATGTCCCTCTCCCTCTCCGCCGCCTGCCTGTTTGCCTCCGCCAGAAGCTCCTAGGCCCTAGCCTCGATGGCGAGCTCCATTGGCCGTGGACGAGGCCTTATCTTAGGATCGGAGCTCGTCTGGCGCTTCTTGATCTCCGGGAGAGTTCTAGGATAACGTATCAGTCCATCCCCAATGGCTATCGAGCCATGGGGCCTCCCACCACCAGATATCATCACAAGCTCTGGATCAAAAGGACTCTGGCTTGGGTTGAAGTCCTCCCCTTTCCTCGTCTTCCCCTCATCTCTGTACCTCACGAGCTTGTTGTGGGAGGAGATGTTGCTGAAGCTCTCTGGATGATCGAGGTCATCCTTAGAGAATGCCTTGGCCTTCTTGTACGGGGCAGTATGGGCCATGGCATAGAGGTCGAACAGCGGTGGCACCTCCTTCTTGTTGTGTCGCGCCTAAAAGAGAGGAACAAAATATTAGTTAAGGGCTCAAGCTAGCATGAAGAATGAAATTGCATGAATCATGAAGCAAACCACATACCCAGTGATCCCCGAACTCAAACAGGTTGGAGCTCCCTTGATGGTGAGGCACACCTTTCATTTGGGCACGCTTATCCTTGGCCTTGTTGTGGACGGCTAGCCATTGGGGAGAGCACCACTCATCCACCAATGCCTCCCAACAGTCCATCCTATCCGCACACCAACTCGGGGGCACCTAAGTTAGACAAGAGAAATTTCAGCGCTACGCTTACGAATCAAATCAAGGAAACTAAGTACAAGGCCTTAAGAATAGGTAATTACCTTCATGTACTTCTCCTTACTCAGAAACTTGGCGCGGCACTTCTTCTTGGCCCTCTTAATGTTAGTCGAGGCGTAGTAGTCTCGAAAAGCCTGCACCCGAGTCTCGTGCCGTAAGTTCTGAAATAGGCGCTTGCACTCGGCTACGAGAACAATAGCCGCGTCCGCCTCGTGTTCCTCAAGACACCTGTAGAAGGTCTGCAATCAAACAAGACAACACTGATTAGTACAATCACTAGGTGCTGTTGATTTTTAATTCTGTAAAGGAGAAATTACCCAAAACCGCCGGATCACAATGTCGGCCACCGTCTCGCACAAGACACCGTCGACCCTCTCCTCCGGCGGGGCCGGGGCAGCCACGTACAGCTCCTAGCTCAGTGCTAGCTGTCGAACCTCACCCTCACCGGGCAACGTGACCCACCCCGGGAAATGGTGCCGGCAAAGCACACCAAGGACCTGGTTGGGCCTGCGGACACAAGGGGCGTGTTTCCAACCCCTGTAGTATGACAAGGCCAACACATTAGATACTAATTTTAAGAAGCATGAAGGCAAAAGGTTAAAAAAGAGTAAATGCACTTACTTCTCCCCATTAGGCACAATCAACCACCTCTGATTGCGGGTCGCCGGCACGGGCGGGAGCTTTGTACCACCACACTGGTAGACCTTCTTGCCCTCCTCAACCAGCTCGCCCTCGCTATAGCTATCCTCAGAAAAGCTGTCCTCGCCACCATCAGCATGGCCACTAGCCTCCGGAGTCACGTGGGACGAAGACTCTGGGACCGGAGTCTCCTGGGACGAAGACTCTGGGACCGGAGTCTCCTGGGACGAAGGCTCGGCGACCCGAGGCTCGTCGGCCCGTGGCTCGTGGACCGCAGTCCGAGACGGGTCCAAGTCAGACGGGTCCACCTGAGACGGAGCACTCCAGTGGTCGGGAGAATTAGCTGGGGGTGGCGGCGAGGAAGGCGCAGCAGCCTTCCTACCTCTCCCGCCACCACGTCCACCTCTAGCACCCCTCTTCGTCTTCCCCCGACCTCTCCCGGCCGAAGAAGAAGTGCCCGCCGGTGTCTGCATACTGTGTACCAGCGCTCTCCGGAGGTGCTCGGGTGGAATAATAGCACCCCTCCCAGCACGCGCCGAGGAAGGAGGCTCAGAGCGCTCTCGACCCGCGCCCACCATCTGTCAACACCTGCAATGACAAAGAGTAAATGAAATTAGTACAGCATAAAAAAATTGAATACCTAATAACATGAACTAATTAATAATATATATGTACATAATAATAATTGAATACATGACATTACTAATATTAATCTTCATCGTCTATATATGCTCCGGGATCAATAAATGCATAATCATCATCACTATCAGTAATGACGTGCTCCTTTTCCCCTCGATCCTCGACCACTCGGCGACCCTTTTTCCCTCGGCGACCCTCGACCATCGGCGACCCTCTTTTTCTACTTTTCCTACTTCTTTTTTTCATCTTCTACTTCTACTTCTTTTTTTTTCATCTTCTTCTTCTTTCTTCTTCTTCTTCTTCTTCTTCTTCTTCTACTTATTGTTCTTTTTTTTCATCTTCTTCTTCTTCCTCTTCTTATTCTTCTTCCTCTCCTTCTTTTACTTCTTTTTTTTTCATCTTTCTTGTTTATTCTTAAAAAACAGAAAAAAAACCTAAACTAAACTAAACTAAATCTAACCTAAACTAAACTAAACTAAACTAAACTAAACTAAACTAACCTAAACTAAACTAAACTAAGCAAACCGAAACTAAATCTAAAAAACAGAAAAACTCACCACGGGGAGGGGCGCGGTTTGAGGAGGCAGGCCACGGGGAGGGGGCGCGGGTTGAGGAGGCCGAGGGGAAGGGCGGCCGGTGACGGTGCAGCTCCGGCGGCGGGGCGGGGCGGCGCGGCGCGGCTCCGGCGATGGGGCGGGGCAGGGCGGCCGCCGCGGCCTGCGTCCGCTGGGCGGGGAGGCCGGGCGGGGCAGGCGGGCGGGCTCCGGGGGGCGGGGCTGGCCGGCGGCGCCTCGGGCTCCGGGGGGTGGCGCGGGGCGGCGGCGGCTCGGGCACGGGGGCGGCGCGGGTGAGGTGAGGGGAGAGAGAGAGAGGGGAGAGAGAGAGGGGTGGGGCGCGGGACGGGCTCCGGGGGGCGGGGCTGGCCGGCGGCGCCTCGTGCTCCGGGGGGTGACGCGGGGCGGCGGCGGCTCGGGCACGGGGGCGGCGCGGGTGAGGTGAGGGGAGAGAGAGAGGGGTGGGGCGCGGGGCGCTGACTGTTTTAGATAGGTCAAATCTCTTTGCCGTCTGCTAGCAGACGGCAAAGAGCCTAGCTAGTGGGGTGGGGCCGGGGGGGCACGGACGTTAGTTGGCCACTTTCTTTGCCGTCTGCTAGCTGACGGCATAGAAGCTTTGCCGTCAGCTAGCAGATGGCAAAGAAAGTGGCCGTTAGGTGGTTCTCGTTAGTGGGCCACCCTTCCTCTTTGTCGTCTGCTAGCTCACGGCAAAGCTTCTATGCCATCAGCTAGCAGACGGCAAAGAGATGGCTGACGGCAAACATGATCTTTGCCGTCAGATCTTTGTTTGCCGTCAGTTTTCTGTAAGCTGATGGCAAAGACCTTCTTTGCCGTCAGCTAGCTGACGGCAAAGAGCTGGCTGACGGCAAAGATCCTGATTCCAGTAGTGTATCATCATTTCACCCACATAGCATGTGCTAAAAAGTTGAGAGGGTTACGGCAAAAACAGGATGCACTTCGTGTACAAACTAGACCATCTCCTTCGAAGTATGAGGGTTTCGGACGAAAACTCATATGTTACAAAGGCATTTCATTTTTTTTAAACTTGTTTCAACTCCAGACTTTTTGTGCATTCAATATGCGCCATTCTAAGCCACATATTCAAATTTCAACCCTTTCTAACTTCATTTGCTATTTTTCATGCATTTAATGATTTTTTTGAGCTAAACGACCCTGAAATTAAAAAGCACCACAAATGAACTCTGAAAAGGTTGAAACTTGGCATGGTATCATCATTTCACCCACATAGCATGTGCTAAAAAGTTGAGAGGGTTACGGCAAAAACTGGATGCACTTCGTGTACAAACTAGACCATCTCCTTCGAAGTATGAGGGTTTCGGACGAAAACTCATCTATTACAAAGGCATTTCATTTTTTATAAACTTGTTTCAACTCCAGATTTGTTGTGCATTCAATATGCACCATTCAAAGCCACATATTCAAATTTCAACCCTTTCTAACTTCATTTGCTATTTTTCATGCATTTAATGATTTTTTTGAGCTAAACGACCCTGAAATTAAAAAGGACCACAAATGAACTCTGAAAAGGTTGAAACTTGGCATGGTATCATCATTTCACCCACATAGCATGTGCTAAAAATTTGAGAGGGTTACGGCAAAAATTGGATGCACTTCGTGTACAAACTAGACCATCTCCTTCGAAATATGAGGCTTCCGGACGAAAACTCATCTGTTACAAAGGCATTTCATTTTTTTAAACTTGTTTCAACTCAAGACTTTTTGTGCATTCAATATGCACCATTCTAAGCCACATTTTCAAATTTCAACCCTTTCTAACTTCATTTGCTATTTTTCATGCATTTAATGATTTTTTTTGAGCTAAACGACCCTGAAATTAAAAAGCACCACAAATGAACTCTGAAAAGGTTGAAACTTGGCATGGTATCATCATTTCACGCACATAGCATGTGCTAAAAATTTGAGAGGGTTACGTCAAAAACTGGATGCACTTCGTGTACAAACTAGACCATCTCCTTCGAAGTATGAGGGTTTCAGACGAAAACTCATCTGTTACAAAGGCATTTCATTTTTTTTAAACTAGTTTCAACTCCATTCTTTTTGTGCATTCAATATGGACCATTCTAAGCCACATATTCAAATTTAAACCCTTTCTAACTTCATTTGCTATTTTTCATGCATTTAATGATTTTTTTGAGCTAAACGACCCTGAAATTAAAAAGGACCACAAATGAACTCTGAAAAGGTTGAAACTTGGCATGGTATCATCATTTCACCCACATAGCATGTGCAAAAAAGTTGAGAGGGTTACAACAAAAACTGGATGTACTTCATGTACAAAACTGGACCATCCTGGCTACTCACTACAGAAGAAAAGTGATGACGGTGCAGCCAATCACATCCCAGAGTGGGATCTTGGGGTATAAAAAAATTTCTTCGCGTGTGTCCCTTGATTATTGCACCGTAACCATGGACAATCTTCATCATTTAACAGGATGCTTGGGTCACTCTTCACTACGAAGGGAGGAATTTCATCAAACTTTTCATAATCTTGTGACATGTCTGTCTTGTCCTCCACTCCCACGATGTTTATTTTCCCAGAAAGCACTATGTGGCGCTTTTGCTCATCGTATGATGTATCCGCTTTCTTATCTTTCCTTTTTCTCGGTTTGGTAGACATGTCCTTCACATAGAAAACTTGCGCCACATCATTGGCTAGAACGAATGGTTCGTCTGTGTGCCCAAGATTGTGGAGATCCACTGTTGTCATTTCGTACTGCGGGTCTACCATTACCCCTCCTCTAGTCAGATTGGCCCATTTGCACCGGAACAAAGGGACCTTCAAATCACCTCCATAGTCAAGTTCCCATATCTCCTCAATGTAACCATAATATGTGTCATTTTCCTTGCTGTTTGCCGCATCGTCAAAGCGTACACCACTGTTTTGGTTGGTGCTCTTTTTATCTTGGGCGATCGTGTAAAATGTATTCCCATTTATCTCGTACCCTTCAAAAGTCAATATAGTCGAAGATGGTCTCTTGGCCAACAAGTACAAGTCATCTTCAACATTGTCGTCATTCATGAGATGTGTTCGCAACCAATCGCCGAAAGCCTCAATGTGTGTACGTTGAATCCAGGGGTTAGACTTCTTCGGGTTCTTCGAGCATATAATATCCATGTTTTTCTCGATATACGGGGTCACCAAGGTAGAATTCTGTAGAACTGTGTAGTGTGCTTGCGCCCAAGAATGCCCGTCCCTACATATTATTGATTTTGGTCCAAGCGTGCCTTTTCCACGCAGTCTCACCTCATGCCACGATTGAGGAACACCAATCGGCTTAATGTCAGGAATAAAGTCAACACAAAACTCAATAACCTCCTCTGTTTCATGGCCCTTGGAGATGCTTCCTTCTGGCCTAGCACGGTTATGAACATATTTCTTTAAGACTCCCATGAACCTCTCAAAGGGGAACAAATTGTGTAGAAATACAGGACCCAGAATGGCAATCTCTTCGACTAGGTGAACTAGGATGTGCGTCATAATATTGAAGAAGGATGGTGGGAACACCAACTCGAAACTGACAAGACATTGGACCAAATCATTCTGTAAGCTTGGTAGGATTTCCGGATCGATTACCATCTAAGAAATTGCATTGAGGAATGAACATAGCCTCACAATGGCTAATCGAACACTTTCTGGTAGAAGCCCCCTCAACGCAACCGGAAGCAATTGCGTCATGATCATGTGGCAGTCATGAGACTTTAGGTTCTGGAATTTTTTCTCTGCCATATTTATTATTCCCTTTATATTCGACGAGAAGCCAGACGAGACCTTCATACTGAGCAGGCATTCAAAGAAGATTTCCTTCTCTGCTTTGGTAAGAGCGTAGCTGGCAGGACCTTGATACTGCTTTGGATGCATGTCGTCATTTTTGTGCACACGTTGCTAGTCCTCCCGTGCTTCCGGTGTATCTTTTGTCTTCCCATACATGCCCAGGAAGCCTAGCAGGTTCATGCAAAGATTCTTCGTCACGTGCATCACGTCGATTGCAGAGCGGACCTCTAGGACTTTCCAATATTCTAGCTCCCAAAATATAGATTTCTTCTTCCACATGGGTGCGCGTCCCTCAGCGTCAGTCGGAACAGATTGTCCGCCAGGACCCTTTCCAAATATTACTTGTAAGTGCATTTGAACCACATATTTGAGATGCTCTCCGGTGGGGGCGACGAGGAGCACGCCTGCTCCGGCACCCTGAAGCGAGAAAGCACCATCTAAATACATTATCCATTCCTTAGGTGCTTCTTTGCAGGGGAGAATTGTCTCTGGAACCTCTTCGTCTGGCGTGGGTGTCCATTCTGCGATGGATTCCGCCAATGGCCTTCTCTGAATTGTGGAAGTGCTCCCATACTTCAAACCAAAGTTTGACACCTCCAGCGCCCACTCAACTATCCTGCCAGTGGCTTCGGGGTTCCTTAGTATGCGCTGCAGCGGAAAGCTTGTGACAACTGTAATCTCGTGGCCTTGGAAGTAGTGGCGCAGTTTCCTTGAGGCCATGACAAGGCCGAAGATCAATATTTGCACTGCAGAGTACCTTGACCTAGCCCCTTGTAACAAGGAGCTGACAAAGTACACTGGTCGATGCACCACTTTCTTCTTTGCCACGTCCTTGAAACTACCTTCGATTGCTTGCTCAGGTTCCCCTTGATCCGTATCAGGTCATGCCGCGGATGCTTCGGTTCCTCCCCTGGCAAAATTAGTCCGGCAACTGCATCTACATTCACTTCTCGCTACACCACCAGCGCTGCACTAACCACTTGATTCGTTGCCGCCAAGTATAGCAGCAACTTGTGGTTTAGGCACGACCAAGGTGGGAGCGGAGTAAAGGTAAGCTTTCAGATCTTGTAGCGCTGCTTCTGCTTCCGGGGTCCAATTCTGTGGGGACCCCGACTCATAAGTCGTGATCACCGAATGTACGTGTACAGTGATCCTAGAGATCAATGCTCACTGAACACACAGAAACTGAATAACAAGAGTCTTACATCCAGTACATACCGATTTACTCAAATATGGCCTTTATGGCCAAGTCTTCATAGACTTGCAGCGGAAATCTTCAACGATAGTGTGAACCCATGCCATCTGCCTTAACCCTACAGGCAGTCTGACTGGGAAGCGTCCTAGCTTGCATGTACGTCACCGGGGAACTCTTCATTCAATCATGGGCTTTCATGCCTGTCCAATAAAATAACCAGTGGCAAGCCAATGAGTACTTTGAATGTACTCGCAAGCAACCCATGTTTGGAACAAGGTTCAACAGAGCATGATATAGCACTAATAGGTAAGTTTTGCACAAAGCTAATTTTGAGTGCAATGTCATGTTCAAAATAATTTGTGATAGCATGCATCAACAAGTAACGGTATCTGTTTGAACAGGTTACAGATATCAATATGAATCATGGTTCGAAAATCTCATGTTCAGTCATCATGTCAAGTCATCAGGTTAACTCGAGTATCATCTTCGTCACCAACCCACACAAACACACACACACCAAGTTTAGTAAACACTGGACGTAGCACAAGAGCGGTCATCCAACTATCCTTCACCGTGGACACGGCTATTCGAATAGTTTTGCACTCTGCAGAGGTTGCACACTTTACCCACAAGACACGGGAAACTTCTGTGTCAAGCCACGACTCGCGGTATTGTCCATACCCGAGGTAAGTACCCGAACATTGTCTTTCCCCTGACGATACTAAACAAAGAGTCGACTCGATTGGTACCCAGCCCACATGATGTACATCACAAGTAACATCCATGCAGGGACCAATGGTGTGCTCGGTACCTATGAAGACAACGCATGATCGTCCTTACCGGCACGACCCCGTATCGAGAGTGACCACGTCACTCCCGCCACTAGTAATGCAGGCTTTATGCTAGTACCCACCAAAGTAATCAACAAAGCCCCGTCCCATAAGGGGTATCGTGGTTGTACATGTAAGGTTGGAATAATGGTCGCAACTTACACCAATCCGTTTTCGAAAACCACACACACTCACTTGCTCTCCGGTACACCACTTTTTATCAAGTGGTTACCTAGCTCAACATTATCTCTCTCGGGCATTAGTGGCACCCGATGGGGTTTTCGAATAGTCTTTGAAAACAATTTTGTATCCATCACCATGCATATCCCCTTCCCACTTTGCGTAGTAGCTACATAGAAACCTAACTACTCCCACCCGCACAACCCTCATAAGGAGGTAGGGTCATGCACGATGGAAGTGTCAACCAGAAAGTATCAGAGGCATCCCACCGAAGTGGTCACCACATCAACATGAGCAACATCACGAAATAGGGTGCTATATGCCATGCAATAAAAAGGGTTTCATAGTCATGGTCAAAGGGCTGCTTGCCTGGCTTATCCAAGTCTTCGAGGTCTTCACATGCTTCTCGTCCACTCAGAGCACTTCGTCTACTTCGTCAACTATCGCCGGAAACAACCTTAATAAGCAACACAACACGGAGAAAAATAGAAGTGCTCTAAAATAGGAAGTTTATTTTTCTCGGACACCTCTGGTCCCAAGAAAAATACCTAAAGAGGATCTACTTGAGTTGCATCAATCAGGATTTTTGGAAAGGCCACTAGGATGGGAATGGAGGAAGTGGTGACCCAATAAGAAGTTCACCGAAAATATTTTTATAAAAAGGAGTGGAGGCATTCATCAAGTAGGCCATGATTTTAGAGACGGTTACAAATTGGTCTCACTGGATTTGGAGTTGGGATGAATACCCTAGGGGTTTTCTTATATGGAATAATGGGAAAAGGGAGCTATTTATTTGGCCTAACAGAAATAATGCATGGGAAAAATGTTACCCATAGCTAGATAAATATAGCATGATTTTATAGCTATCTGGGAATTTGAATCACTCCAATTGGAGTCAAATTGGAAGCTCTATAGATTTTTGCAAAGTGGCCCCTAGTAGTTCAAATTTGAACTTAAATTTGAACATTACAGAAAAGTGTGGTGGAAAAATATGAAAGTGGCACCATTAAATAGGTGGCATTTTTAGGAGGACGTAGAAGTTTGAATTATTAAATTTGGATTTATATTCTACCCTGTGGAATTTTTGAAAGATTCTGAGGAACGGAAAAGGTAAAATCCCACTATTTACCTGGGCCAAAAGTGTGCCAGCAAGGCCGTACCAGGAAGGAAATGGCCCGGGCACCGCACAGCGCTACGTAGCGGGACACGCAGGAGACGTATTTGCTGAATACGCTTCTGTCGAAGCGGTGCGCGCATGGACAGGCGGTTTGAACCTGACGGTGGGCCCCATCCTTCAGTGAGAGAGGATAGGGAAGGGAGTATGACAAGCGGGGCCTACTTGTCATCTCCCTCCTTGCGACAGGGGCGGCAGAGGAGCTTACCGTGGTGTTTCCAGCGACGGCAAGACGAACGAGAGGTACAACTGGGCCCCGGGGGCTGCGGCAGATCGGGTGGGGACGGAGAGGAGCGCCGGAGGGCCCTGGCTTGCCGACGACGAGGACTCGAGGCGGAGATGCTTCGGTCGTGGTCGGTTCGGTCTCCCTGAGCTACGAGGGAGAGGAGAGAGAGTTGGGAGAGGCTCAGGAGAGCTCTGGCTCTTCAGATCAAAGGAGATCGAGGAAGGAGAATGTCAGTACCAAGCGAACGACGGCGAGCCGATGCGGCGGCGTTCGTGCCCGATCCCGAGCTTGGGAACATGGGAGGAGAAACAGGCGGCGCGGGCGTCCAATTGGGAGCCTAAGAAGGGTAGGGAAGCCGCGAGAGAGGCCCGGGGTCGCTTCTTATAGGGAAGCTCACGGGTGTGGCACGGGCATCGTTGGAGGCCAAGGGAGGACTCATGTCTGTGCCAGGGGAGCTCGTAGGCGTCGACCATGGAGCAGGGAAGGGAGAGAGAGAAGCCGGAGGCGTCAGAGGCGTGGACAGGGATTGTTGAACACGGGCGGCGTCGGGCACGCGCGTTAGCAGCCACCGAAGAGAGAAGGGGGAAGGGGCCGACCAGTTGGCATCTTGCGGACATCGAGGACAAGTCGGGGGACACGGCCCCGCCTCCCAAGGCTGTGGGGAGCCTCTGATTGGGCAAGCTACAGTGCGTGGATGCACTGTAGCGTGCTCCAGCGTGCGAACCTTGCATGCCAAGGCATGTCTTTGGCATATGGGGCGTGGCCATTTGTGTCTAGGGCATCTAGGAGGGTGTAAACAAAGTCCTACTGGCCTTGGATGCCCATAGGTTCCACTAGAATAAGGGAAGAGTGGAGAGAGAGCTCCTGCCATTGCTGTCCAGAGGTGAAAATGGGGGTTTTACCCCATCAATAATTGATCTGGGGCCATGCAATTGTTACTGGAGGTAGAGGGGAATGAGGGAAAGATGTGGTAAAAAATTTAGGTCAAGGAGATCAACGGAAGAGGAGAAAACATCAGTTTTGGTTTTCTGCCAGAAGGTGTTTGTGCTGGTTTTGAGCTGGTTAAAAGAGTCTCCTTGATATGAAATTTAATAGGATCAAATGATAGGTGATAATGAGCTTGACCACCAAATTTGGGATTAGGTGATGAAATTTTCAATGTAATTTTTATAAACCCTAGAAATCAACAGAAACTGATTTCAGTATATCTACCCATGCAATTCCATTCTCCTTAATGCACCACTTTGTGTGGTAGCGCTATTTGGGAAATGGAGCATGCCCAAAAAGTTTTGGACCAAATGGGGAAACTTGACAATGCAAAAATTCCCAATTCTTGAAATCAGAAGAAATGGGTTTGGCGGGATTTGGACAGGTGGATTTGTTCTCCTTGATGCACCACTTGGTGTCGATTCATTATTAGAGGATTATAACATGTTCACAAAGTTTGAGAATAATTGGAGACACTTGGCAATGTAAATTTGCTCAAGGCTAGATCTAGACAGAGAGGGTTTTGGGATATTTAGGTGAACCAAAACAATTGGGATTGAGGTAAACCTTGGCAAGGTGATCACATATGTCATATGTGGCATGCTAGAATTTTCTTAGATTTATTTGAGAATATGTCTTACAGAAATAGGCAGAAAGGGTTTTGGAGGGTTTTGCCCAATATTTTGAACATGACCATGTGTTGAAACTCATATATATGTAAAATATGTGTCCACTGAGTTTCCCTAAATTTTCTAAAATATTTTGAAAGCATAAAAATATTTTTTCCCTATAAAAGACCATTTCTGTCCTTAAGAAAAAGCCTTTAAATAAAATATGAAAATAATCTTTAAAATCAATATTTTGTGGTTTTGGGGAGATATATATGTAGTAGGTTCCAAATAAATCTTTTTGGGTAAAACAATCCACCCAATTTGAGAACTTGTAGTACAATCCTCAATTCAGGGGTTTTGGAAAACCTAAGTTGAATAAATGCTTTTTGGCGAAAATAATATTTGATAAAAATAGTTTTAGGTCCTATACACAGGGTATGATCATTGGACAAGAGTTTGGATCAATGAAAATAGTTATTGAGGGTAGGAGGAAGTTTTATGAATATAGAGCACAAGCAAGCAATCAAACAAGCAAGCAAATAGCACACAAGTCAAGCATTCATAGGCACTCGAAAAGTTTTAATTGGCCCTAATTTTTGAGTCATGTTAACTTAGTCATGAGGCAAAACACAGGGTGTGACAGACCTACCCCCCTTACAAGAATCTCAATCCCGAGATTCCTAGGCTAGGCGTGGGAAAGATGCAAAAATTCAGAGGTGAGGTAGTCTTCACGTTCCATGTTGCTTCTGCTCTTGCGTGGTTGACGTTCTGTGTCTTGAAGTGCCTGATGATATGTCTTCGAGTGCATCGTTGACTTCGTATAAGGGTGAACGGGGTTCTTGCAATATGCTAGGCTTGCCTAAATGTCAAGGGTTTGGCGAACGAGGTCCTGGCAAGAGTCTGGCTTGCGGGTGTATTCCATAGTCAGAATACGGGGCAAGGTAATGTGTCTGCGCGCTGGTGCCGGGACTGCTCACGTTGGTTATTGACGTCTAGATGTCCCGCCTTAGAATAGAAGGGGTCGATATCTTGGCGTAGCCTTCCGTTGATGGGGAAGTCCTTCAGTCCCTTAAGGCAGATGATCTTCAATCGTAGGTGGTCTTCATTCTTGAGAATGTTGAGGCGTGTCAACGTAGGCTTCTCGTCGAGATCTTCTGTTTGAGTAAGTTGCCTAGGTATGTTCTTCATTCACCCTTGGCCATTTGTCTCTCTCGTCACGGGCGCACGCTTCTCGCGTGATTTTGAGTGTTTTGTCTACCCGTCCCTCCGTAGCCATTTGTGGGAAGGTTTGGGCTGGGTCTCGTCCCTATGACTAAGCTTAGAGACTTGGTGTCGAAACGGGTTCTACCATCTGAGAAGGTATTAGCGGGGTTCTAAATAAGCCGACTATCCAGAGTATAGAACAACCATCTAATCTCCAAGGTCTGAGGCTTGGCAAGCGGGGTGAACTACCTCTGACGGGTGTTTCACAATGATCCAGTCAGGACTTACACCCTTGTTTGGACCAAAAAGGGGCTAGTAACGAGGTCATGACAGTCGTTCCACTCTGTTCTAGACATCTGAAGGGAGTAGGGACGTCATGCTTATCGTACACTGTCAAGGTGGTGGAGTGAGCGTGCTATCAACTTCTCAGTTTCCTCCTAGTTAGAAACCGATAGGTGACTACTCAAAACAAGGGGATCATTTATCCTCTTGATGTCCAAGGGCTTCATCGTGCTTGATCGTCGGTGCTTCTTGATATAGTCTAGTTGCTGTAGCCGGCAGAGGAGTGGTGGTCGACTTCTCTTGCTTCTTCTTCATCGTCGTGGCTTCCCAACCGTAGTGGTTCTTCATCTTGCTTGGGCAAGAATGTCTTCTACTGCCGGGAGGGTGGTTCGAGGAGTCCAACTTCTTCAAGGTGAAACCTTACACTCGAGAGGTATGGTGATTTGTGCCCCTGGGGCTTGTCCCAATTGGACTAAGGTGTTCCTTCTCTTATTGGGTAAATAAGTATGTCATCCCGGAGGGTAACAACCTATTCCCTCAAGTATCGCATAAACGCATTGCTCATGGGATATGTGAGAGGAGCGGGGATTTGTTCCGGATGGTCACTAGTTCTGGGGCTCGTGATCCAAGTAATCTAGTTCCTCGTGTCCACCTCCCTTTTGAACAGGATTGCTCGTAGTTGAGGTGGAGTATTGGCCATAGTCTAATGACTTAGAGCCAAGACCTAAGGTCATAATCCAACCATATTATGTCTCGGTAAAGCTTCGGGTTTTCAAGGAGCTTTAGGATGCGAGTGAACGTCTATCATCTTATCCTCGAGCACAATTCTTTAGATGCCAATATTACTACCTACTATTCCAAACAAAATCACCCTATCTCATTGAAGGTATCATCTCATATAAGTCAACTCCAACATCACTCATGCTATTCAACTCCAAAGTTTGAGAGAAGGACTAAAACAAAATCTCATATGTTATTCTACACCTAACTCAAATATATCCCTATATAAAAATCCTCGGGAAGCATACAAGCTGCTAAGCTTTATTGTGATGCTACAAATCCAAGTATTCAGCTAACACATTCAAGGTCTAAGGTGTTGCATCTGTATGCTAAGGAAACACGTAATATACCAATCTAAAATCTCATTTCCTTCCTACGAATCCAGTTAATCGATCCTCGAATACCATCCACTATTACATGACCTATTACAGCTCAAATCCAATACCGGTGATGTTCCATATATCTCCAGATTCCCTAAATCCCCAAATTCCAGAAAGAACTATCTCATCACAGTATAACTAGCAATTCCCATTATGATGATCTAGTAAACGCCGATGTTAGGTGTATATGGATCCTTGAATCAATTTCGTCAACCATCCAATATCCCTGGTTTGTCTTCCACTGAAAAACATTGTATCAAGATCAAGATCATTGGACCTAATCCAAATTACTCCGAACCGTGTAGTTTGATTGATCCTAAGCACCTCTTAGAATCACCTATTTAAATCAAAGGTTCACATCGAGTAAGAATTCCCTACTTGTTACTCTAGTCATTGTCGTACCTCCATCAATCCACTATCAATAATACTTGCCAAAGTCAAGTCATTAATCCACCAAGAATTTCAGCTTGTGATCATATTTGTCCTACTAAATCCAAGTTACTCAAGGGAGAAACAAGTTATGCTACTCTATCAACTTGATCCACCAAGTCCGTTTACCAACATAAGGGTCTTATGATCCACCAAAGGGTCTTAACTGCTTCCTCAAGATATCTATTACAACCTCATCAAATCATTGGCCTACTAATTACGTATCCCCAAAACAATCTTCCCTATGGCATCATCAGTTCACGTGCTGGCTTAGGGATAAAACACGTTTGTCCACTATGATCACTAGTCCCATAATGAACCCAGTGCTAAGAAGGGGTAATTGGAGCTCAACAGGTGCTCTGGCATACCCGTGTATTAAACACGTGATGAGAGGTTTGAGCTGGGAAAGGTTGTGAGTTCTAGGTTGGTCTAGGGAGGGGTTTACCAATCTTGAGGGAAAAGCATAACTCTACGGGGTTGCCTCTGGTTGAGCACGTTGTAGTCATAGTCTTCAATGCTATTCGTCCGTCGAGGTGGATCCTTGGTGCATCTTGTCTTGTTGGTCTTCAGTTGACGAGAGGGAGGGGGAGAGGGAAAGTAGCATAGAAGGGAGTGCCTAAGGGGGTGGTATAGTGCAAGTGCAATCAAACAAGTGCCGAAAAGGCCAAACATTTACATTACGATAAGATAGGTGGTATAGTCGCGTACACGTTGCCTATGGCTTCGCACTTATACGCAATCACAAATAGATGAAGGCAAACAACACGCAACATGGTTTCATTTGAACCATCACAGGGACTCAACTTCGCATAGGGATTACATGACTCATCCTACCCTAGGGGGTTCTCGGACTCGGTGGTCGTGGCTTGCTTCTTGTCTCAGGGAAAAGGACGCTCAACCTTCAGCTTCTAGGCCCTCCTGGGGTGCCATCGGGTAAACGACAGTTGGCTTCTTGTTGGAACACCTCCTGACATGATGCCCAAACTCACCACACCTGAAACATGTGACGGGAATGTCGAGGTTGTTATTCACCCTTGGCTTACGACGTCGGTGGCCTAACGATGGTCCTCCACGTGGTGGATATGGGAATCCATTCCTACGCCTTCTGCGCGGAGCTCGGTTGCAGGCTTCCTGAACTTCCTTAATTTGTTGCTTCTGGTTGGTGATGTAGACTTGCAGAGAAGCAATATGATGTTCTTGCTCGACCACCTTTTTCATCTCGAGGTAGTGGAGGTGTAGGAGTGAAGGGAAATCCTGGCGGGACTTGAGGAATTCTTCGGTAAGGTAACGCAGAAGGAAATCTACTGCATTGGCGAAGCGGATCTTCATTCAATCCTGTCATTTCATGCCTGGCCAATAAAATAACCAGTGGCAAGCCAACGAGTACTTTGAATGTACTCGCAAGCAACCCATGTTTGGAACAAGGTTCAATAGAGCATGATATAGCACTAATAGGTAAGTTTTGCGCAAACCTAATTTTGAGTGCAATGTCATGTTTAAAATAATTTGTGATAGCATGCATCAACAAGTAACGGTATCCGTTTGAACAGGTTACAGATATCAATATGAATCAAGGTTTGAACATCTCATGTTCAGTCATCATGTCAAGTCATCCGACTTAAATCGCGTATCATCTTCGTCACCAACCCACACACACACACACACACCAAGTTTAGTGAACACTGGACGTAGCACAAGAGCGGTCATCCAACTGTCCTTGACCGTGGACACAGCTATTCGAATAGTTTTACACTCTGCAGAGGTTGCACACTTTACCCACAAGACTCGGGAAACTTCTGTGTCAAGCCACGACTCGCGGTATTGTCCATACCCGAGGTAAGTACCCGAACATTGTCTTTCCCCTGACGATACTAAACAAAGAGTCCACTCGATTGGTACCCAGCCCACATGATGTACATCACAAGTAACATCCATGCAGGGACCAACGGTGTGCCCGGTGCCTGTGAAGACAGCGCATGATCGTCCTTACCAGCACGACCCCGTATCGAGAGTGACCACGTCACTCCCGCCACTAGTAATGAGGGCTCTATGCTAGTACCCACCAAGGTAATCAACAAAGCCCCGTCCCATAAGGGGTATCGTGGTTGTACATGTAAGGTTGGAATAACGGTCACAACTTACACCAATCCTTTTTTGAAAATCACACACACTCACTTGCTCCGGTACACCACTTCTTTATCAAGTGGTTACCTAGCTCAACATCATCTCCCTCGGGCATTAGTGGCACCCGACGGGGTTTCCGAAAAGTCTTTGAAAACACTTTTGTATCCATCATCATGCATATCCCCATCCCACTTTGTGTAGCAACTACTTAGAAACCTAACTTCTCCCACCCGCACAACCCTCATAAGGCGGTAGGGTCATGCACGATGCAAGTGTCAACAAGAAAGTATCGGAGGCAACCCACCGAAGTGGTCACCACATCAACATGAGCAACATCACGAAATAGGTTGCTATATGCCATGCAGTAAAAAGGGTTTCATAGTCATGGTCAAAGGGTTGCTTGCCTGGCTTATCCAAGTCTTCGAGGTCTTCACACGCTTCTCGTCCACTCCGAGCACTTCGTCTACTTCATCAACTATTGCCGGAAACAACCTTAATAAGCAACACAACACGGAGAAAAATAGAAGTGCTCTAAAATAGGAAGTTTATTTTTCTCGGACACCTCTGGTCCCAAGAAAAATACCTAAAGAGGATCTACTTGAGTTGCATCAATCAGGATTTTTGGAAAGGCCACTAGGATGGGAATGGAGGAAGTGGTGACCCAATAAGAAGTTCACCGAAAATATTTTTATAAAAAGGAGTGGAGGCATTCATCAAGTAGGCCATGATTTTAGAGACGGTTACAAATTGGTCTCACTGGATTTGGAGTTGGGATGAATACCCTAGGGGTTTTCTTATATGGAATAATGGGAAAACGGAGCTATTTATTTGGCCTAACAGAAATAATGCATGGGAAAAATGTTACCCATAGCTAGATAAATATAGCATGATTTTATAGCTATCTGGGAATTTGAATCACTCCAATTAGAGTCAAATTGGAAGCTCTAGAGATTTTTGCAAAGTGGCCCCTAGTAATTCAAATTTGAACATAAATTTGAACATTACAGAAAAGTGTGGTGGAAAAATATGAAAGTGGCACCATTAAATAGGTGACATTTTCAGGAGGACGTAGAAGTTTGAATTATTAAATTTGGAGTTATATTCTACCCTCTGGAAATTTTGGAAGATTCTAAAGAACAGAAAAGGAAAATTCCCGTTGTTTAACTGGGCCAGAAGGGTGCCAGCAAGGCCGGCCAGGAAGGAAACGGCCCGGGCACCGCGCAGCGCTGCGTAGCGGGACACACAAGAGGCGTATTTGCTGAATACAATTCCGTCGAAGCGGTGCGCGCGCGGCCAGGCGGTTTGAACCTGACGGTGGGCCCCATCCGTCAGTGAGAGAGGATAGGGAAGGGATTCTGACAAGCGGGGCCCACTTGTCATCTTCCTCCTTGCGACAGGCGCGGTAGAAGAGCTTACGGCCGCGTTTCCGGCGACGGCAAGACGAACGGGAGGTACAGCTGGGCCCCGGGGGCTGCGGCAGATCGGGTGGGGACGGAGACGAGCGCCGGAGGGACCTGGCTTGCCGGCGACGAGGACTCGAGGCGGAGATGCTTCGGCCGTGGTTGGTTCGGTCGCCCTGAGCTGCGAGGGAGAGGAGAGAGAGTTGGGAGAGGCTCCGGAGAGCTCTGGCTCTTCAGATCAAAGGAGATCGAGGACGGAGAATGTCAGTACCGAGCGGACGACGGCGAGCCGATGCGGCGGCGTTCCTGCCCGATCCTGATCTTGGGAACGCGGGAGGAGAAACAGGCGGCGCGGGCGTCCAATTGGAAGCCTAAGAGGGGTAGGGAAGCCGCGGGAGAGGCCCGGGGTCGCTTCTTATAGGTGGTCGCCGGTGCATCGCGGACGAAGCTCATGGGTGTGGCGCGGGCATCGTTGGAGGCCAAGGGAGGACTCCTGCCCGTGCCAGGGGAGCTCGTAGGCATCAACCACGGAGCAGGGAAGGGAGAGAGAGAATCCGGAGGCGTTAGAGGCGTGGACAGGGATTGGCGAACGCGGGCGGCGCCGGGCACGAACGGTAGCGGCCACCGGAGAGAGAAGGGGGAGGGCCCCGACCAGTTGGCATCTTTCGGACATCGAGGAGAAGCCGGGGGACACGGCCCCGCCTCCCAAAGCTGTCAGGAGCCTCTGATTGGGCAAGCTACAGTGCGTGGATGCACTGTAGCATGCTCCAGAGCGCGAACCTTGCATGCCAAGGCATGTCTTTGGCATATAGGGCGTGGCCATTTGTGTCTAGGGCATGTAGGAGGGTATAAACAAAGTCCTACTGGCATTGGATGACCCGAGGTTCCACTAGAATAAGGGAAGAGTGGAGAGAGAGCTCCTGCCAGGGCTGTCCAGAGGTGAAAATGGGTGTTTTACCCCATTAATAATTGATCTGGACCATGCAATTGTTAGTGGGGGTAGAGGGGCATGAGGGAAAGATGTGGTAAAAATTGGAGGTCAAGGAGATCAATGGAAGAGGTGAAAACATCAGTTTTGGTTTTCTGACAGAAGGTGTTTTGCTGGTTTTGAGCTGGTTAAAAGAGTCTCCTTGATATGAAATTTAACAGGATCAAATGATAGGTGATAATGAGCTTGACCACCAAATTTGTTATTAGGTGATGAAAGTTTTCAATGTAATTTTTATAAACCCTAGAAATCAACAGAAACTGATTTCTATAGTTGTACCCATGCAATTCCATTCTCCTTAATGCACCACTTTGTGTGGTGACACTATTTGGGAAATAGAGCATGCCCAAAAAGTTTGGGACCAAATGGGGAAACTTGACAATGCAAAAATTCCCAATTCTTTAAATCTGCATAAATGGGTTTGGGGGATTTGCACAAGTTGATCTGTTCTCCTTGATGCACCACTTGGTGTGGATGCATTATTAGAGGATTATAACATGTCCACAAAGTTTGAGAATAATTGGAGACACTTGGCAATGTAAAGTTGCTCAAGGCTGGATCTGGACAGAGAGGGTTTTGGGATATTTTGGTAAACCAAAACAATTGGGATTGAGGTGATACTTGGCAAGGTGATCACATATGTCATATGTGGCATGCTAGAATTTTCTTGGATTTATTTGAGAATATTTCTTACAGAAATATTTCAAATGCCTGAAATAGGCAGAAAGGGTTTTGGAGGGTTTTGCCCAATATTTTGAACATGACCATGTGTTGAAACTCTTATATATGTAAAATATGTGTCCACTGAGTTTCCCTAAATTTTCTAAAATATTTTGAAAGCATAAAAATATTTTTTCCTTATAAAAGACCATTTCTGGCCTTAAGAAAAAGCCTTTAAATAAAATATGAAAATAATCTTTAATATTAATATTTTGTGGTTTTGGGGAGTTATATATGTTGTAGGTTCCAAATAAATCTTTTTGGGTAAAACAATCCACCTAATTTGAGGACTCATAGTACAATCCTCAATTCAGGGGTTTTGGAAAACCTAAGTTGAATAAATGCTTTTTGGCGAAAATAATATTTGATAAAAATAGTTTTAGGTCCTATACACATGGTATGATCATTGGACAAGAGTTTGGATCAATGAAAATAGTTCTTGAGGGTAGGAGGAAGTTTTATGAATATAGAGCACAAGCAAGCAATCAAACAAGCAAGAAAATAGCACACAAGTCAAGCATTCATATGCACTCAAAAAGTTTTAATTGGCCCTAATTTTTTAGTCATGTTAACTTAGTCATGAGGTAAAACATAGGGTGTGACAGACCTACCCCCCTTACAAGAATCTCGTCCCCGAGATTCCTAGGCTAGGCGTGGTTAACCTTCTGGGTCTTGAAGTGCCTGATGATATGTCTTCGAGTGCATTGTTGACTTCGTATAAGGGTGAACGGGGTTCTTTCAATATGCTAGGCTTGCCTAAAGGTCAAGGGTTTGGCGAACGAGGTCCTGGGAAGGGTCTGGCTTGCGGGTGTATTCCATAGTCGGAATACGGGGCAAGGTAATGTGTCTGCGCGCTGGTGCCGGGACTGCTCACGTTGGTTATTGACGTCTAGATGTCCCGCCTTAGAATAGAAGGGGGCGATATCTTGGCGTAGCCTTCCGTTGATGGGGAAGTCCTTGAGTCCCTTAAGGCAGATGATCTTCAGTCGTAGGTGGTCTTCATTCTTGAGAATGTTGAGGCGTGTCAACATAGGCTTCTCGTCGAGATCTTCTGCTTGAGTAAGTTGCCCAGGTATGTTCTTCATTCACCCTCGGCCATTTGTCTTTCTCGTCACGGACGCACGCTTCTCGCGTGCTTTTGAGTGTTTGGTCTACCCGTCCCTCCCTAGCCATTTGTGGGAAGGTTTGGGCTGGGTCTCGTCCCTATGACTAAGCTTAGAGACTTGGTGTCGAAACGGGTTCTACCATCTGAGAAGGTTTCAGTGGGGTTCTAAATAAGCCGACTATCCAGAGTATAGAACAACCATCTAATCCCCAAGGTCTGAGGCTTGGCAAGCGGGGTGAACTACCTCTGACGGGTGTTTCACCATGATCCAGTCAGGAGTTACACCCTTGTTTGGACCAAAAAGGGGCTAGTAACGAGGTCATGACAGCCAATCCACTCCGTTCTAGACATCTGAAGGGAGTAGGGACGTCATGCTTATCGTACATCGTCAAGGTGGTGGAGTGAGTGTGCTATCAACTTCTCAGTTTCCTCCTAGTTAGGAACCGATAGGTGACTACTCAAAACACGGGGATCATTTATCCTCTTGATGTCCAAGGGCTTCATCGTGCTTGATCATCGGTGCCTCTTGATATAGTCTAGTTGGTGTAGCCGGCAGAGGAGTGGTGGTCGACTTCTCTTGCTTCTTCTTCATCATCGTGGTTTCCCAACCGTAGTGGTTCTTCATCTTGCTTGGGCAAGAATGTCTTCTACTGCCGGGAGGGTGCTTCGAGGAGTCCAACTTCTTCAAGGTGAAACCTTACACTCGAGAGGCATGGTGATTTGTGCTCCTGGGGCTTGTCCCAATAGGACTAAGGTGTTCCTTCTCTTATTGGGTAAATAAGTATGTCATCCCGGAGGGTAACAACCTATTCCCCCAAGTATTGCATACACGCATTGCTCATGGGATATGTGAGAGGAACGGGTATTTGTTCCGGATGATCACTAGTTCAGGGGCTCGTGATCCAAGTAATCTAGTTCCTCGTGTCCACCTCCCTTTTGAACAGGATTGCTAGTGGTTAAGGTGGAGTATTGTCCATAGTCTAATGACTTAGAGCCAAGACCTAAGGTTATAATCCAACCATATTGTGGCTCGGTAAAGCTTCGGGTTTTCTAGGAGCTTTAGGATGCGAGTGAAAGTCTATCATCTTATCGTCGAGCACAATTCATTAGATGCCAATAGTACTACCTACTGCTCCAAACAAAATCACCCTATCTCATTGAAGGTATCATCTCATATAAGTCAACTCCAACATCACTCATGCTATTCAACTCCAAAGTTTGAGAGAAGGACTAAACCAAAATCTCATATGTTATTCTACAGCTAACTCAAATATATCCCTATATAAAAATCCTCGGGAAGCATACAAGCTGCTAAGCTTGATTGTGATGCTACAAATCCAAGTATTCAGCTAACACATTCAAGGTCTAAGTTGTTGCATCTCTATGCTAAGGAAACACGTAATATACCAATCCAAAATCTTGTTTCCTTCCTACGAATCCAGTTAATCGATCCTCGAATACCATCCACTATTACATCACCTATTACTGCTACAAATCCAATACCGGTGACGTTCCATATATCTCCAGATTCCCTAAATCCCCAAATTCCAGAAAGAACTATCTCATCACAGTATAACTAGCAATTCCCATTATGATGGTGTAGTAAACCCCGATGTTAGGTGTATATGGATCCTTGAATCAATTTCGACAACCATCCAATATCCCTGGTTTGTCTTCCACCGAAAAACATTGTATCAAGATCAAGATCATCAGACCAAATCCAAATTACTCCGAACCATGTAGTTTGATTGATCCTAAGCACCTCTTAGAATGACCTATTTAAATCCAAGCTTCACACCGAGTAAGAATTCCCTACTAGTTACTCTAGTCACTATCGTACCTCCATCAATCCACTATCAATATTACTTGCCAAAGTCAAGTCATTAATCCACCAAGAATTTCAGCTTGTGATCATATTTGTCCTACTAAATCCAAGTTACTCAAGGGAGAAACAAGTTATGCTACTCTATCAACTTGATCCACCAAGTCCGTTTACCAACATAAGGGTCTTATGATCCACCAAAGGGTCTGAACTTCTTCCTCAAGATATCTATTACAACCTCGTCAAATCATCGGCCTACTAATTACGTATCCCCAAAATAATCTTCCCTATGGCATCATCAGTTCACATGCTGACTTAGGGTAAAAGGCATTTGTCCACTATGATCACTAGTCCCATAATGAACCCAGTGCTAAGCAGGGGTTATTGGAGCTCAACAGCTGCTTTGGCATACCTGTGTATTAAACACGTGATCAGAGGTTTGAGCTGGGAAAGGTTGTGAGGTCTAGGTTGGTCTAGGGAGGGTTTTACCAATCTTGAGGGAAAACCATAACTCTACGGGGTTGCGTCTGGTTGAGCACGTTGTAGTCATAGTCTTCAATGCTATTCGTCCGTTGAGGTCGATCCTTGGTGCATCTTGTCTTGTTGGTCTTCAGTTGACGAGAGGGGGGAGTGGGAAAGTAGCATAGAAGGGAGTGCCTAAGGGGGTGGTATAGTGCAAGTGCAATCAAACAAGTGCTGAAAAGGCCAAACATTTACATTACGATAAGATAGGTGGTATAGTCGCGTACACGTTGCCTATGGCAAAAGTGCGAATTATACGCAATCACAAACAGATGAAGGCAAACAACACACAACATGGTTTCATTTGAACCATCACACGGACTCGACTTCGCATAGGGATTACACGACTCATCCTACCCTAGGAGGTTCTCGGACTCAATGGCCGTGCCTTCCTTCTTGTCTCAGGGAAAAGGACGCTCAACCTTCAGCTTCTAGGCCCTACTGGGGTGCCATCCGGTATACGACAATTGCTGCTTGTTGGGACACCTCCTGACATGATGCCCAAACTCACCACACCCGGAACATGTGACGCGAATGTCGAGGTTGTTATTTGCCCTTGGCTTACGACATCGGTGGCCTGACGATGGTCCTCCACATGGTGGATATGGGAATCCGTTCCTACGCCTTCTGCGCGGGGCTCGGTTGCAGGCTTCCTGAAGTTCCTTAATTTGTTGCTTCTGGTTGGTGATGTAGACTTGCAGAGCAGCAATATGATGTTCTTGCTCGACCACCTTTTTCTTCTCGAGGCAGTAGAAGTGTAGGAGTGAAGGGAAATCCTGGCAGGACTTGAGGAATTCTTCAGTAAGGTAACGCAGAAGGTAATCTACTGCGTTGGCTAAGCGGATCTGGAGCTTGAGGGTTGGGTCTTCATTTCTTGTGGAAATCATTGCTTGAGCAGAGGCTCCTAATCCACTCTTGCTGGGCAGGTAGCGAGTAGCTTGTCCTTCCTTCATTTCCGGGAGAATGTCTCAGAGATGAAGGAGGGCTTCATAGGCCACCTGCTGAATGGCCATGTCTCTTGTTGGCATAGGTGGTCCAACAAAGAACCAACTCTGGGGTGGGGTCTTGGCAGGTACAACTACCTTGGCGTAGAACTCCATCCCAAACTCGCCATTGTCCAGTTCCTGCAGGGTGTACATCGGCCCCGAAGGATATTTGCATTGTTAGAGGCAGTTTCTCAGGAGAGGTGGAAATCCGGTCATGAGGGGTCTCATGGGAGTGATGGCCATCTACAAGATGGTCAGAGGAGGGTTAATATGACTAGAGAGGCTGAGGTTGATGTCTACTACGCAACCTTCTTCTTGTAGACTCGTGTTGGGCCTCCAAGCGCAGAGTTTTGTAGGACAGTAGCAAATTTCCCTCAAGTGGATGACCTAAGGTTTATCAATCCGTGGGAGGCGTAGGATGAAGATGGTCTCTCTCAAACAACCCTGCCACCAAATAACAAAGAGTTTCTTGTGTCCCCAACACACCCAATACAATGGTAAATTGTATAGGTGCACTAGTTCGGCGAAGAGATGGTGATACAAGTGTAATATGGATGGTAGATATAGGTTTTTGTAAACTGAAAATATAAAAACAGCAAGCTAACTAATGATAAAAGTGAGCACAAATGGTATTGCAATGCTTAGAAACAAGGCCTAGGGTTCATACTTTCACTAGTGCAAGTTCTCTCAACAATACTAACATAGTTGAATCATATGTAAATCCCTCACGTGCGACAAAGAGTTCACTCCAAAGTCACAAATAGCGGAGAACAAACGAAGAAATTATTGTAGGGTATGAAACCACCTCAAAGTTATCTTTTCCGATCAATCTTATGAGCTATCCCTATAAGTGTCACGAACAGCCCTAGAGTTCATACTAAAATAACACCTTAAGATACACATCAACCAAAACCCTAATGTCACCTAGATACTCCAATGTCACCACGAGTACCCATGGGCTTGATTATACGATATGCATCACACAATTTCAGATTCATCATGTTCAATCCAACACAAAGAACTTCAAAGAGTGCCCCAAAGTTTCTACCGGAGAGTCAAGACGAAAACGTGTGCCAACCCCTATGCATAGATTCCCATGGTCACGGAACCCGCAAGTTGATAACCGAAACATACATCAAGTGGATCAATAGAACATCCCATTTTCACCATGGATATCCCATCGCAAGACATACATCAAGTGTTCTCAAATCCTTTAAAGACTCAATCCGATAAGAAAAATTCTAAGGGAAAACTCAATTCATCACAAGAAGATAGAGAGGGGAAAACTCCATATGATTCATCTATATTAATAAAGCTCGCGGTACATCAAGATCGTGTCATCTCAAGAACACGAGAGAGAGAGATCAAACACATAGCTACTGGTACATACCCTTAGCCCCGAGGGTGATATACTCCCTCCTCGTCATGGAGACCGTCGGGATGATGAAGATGGCCTCCGGTGATGGTTTCCCCCTCTGGCAGGGTGCCGGAACGGCCTCCCGATTGGTTTTTCGTGGCTACAGAGACTTGCGGCGGCGTAACTCCCGATCTAGGTTTCTTTTCGAGGGTTTCTGTATTTATAAGAATATTTGGCGTTGGAATCACGCCAGGGGAACTCCCGAGGGACCCACAAGCCAGGGGGGCGCGCCCTAGGGGGGGCGCCCCATAGGCTTGTGACTTCCTCGGGACTCCTCTCCGGTATCATTTTGCTCCCGTATTTTTTATATTTTCCAAAAATATTCTACGTAAATTTTCAGCCCATTCCGAGAACTTTTATTTCTGCAAAAAAAACGACACCAAGGTAGTTCTGCTGAAAACAGCGTCAGTCCGGGTTAGTTCTAATAAAATCATACCAAAATCATATAGAATTATTGTAAACATGGCATGAATACTTCATAAATTATAGATACGTTGGAGACGTATCAGCATCCCCAAGCTTAATTCTTGCTCGTCCTCGAGTAGGTAAATGATAAAAGAAATAATTTATGAAGTGTGAATGCCAGCAAGTGCACAAGTTTGATCAATGATAATTCCAATCACTTTTTCTAGCATCAATATAAACCATAAACAGTAGCTCATCTCATAAAACTTCACATGATCAAGTAACAAGCTATTCACATGTTAAAGTATAGACCAGTAAGTTTCTTGAAAACTAACAAACCATATTCCTAGTCATCGAACAATTGCAATTCATCTTATTTTTAGGAAGGGTCTATGTAAGAGCTTTGATTTAGCAAATTCCACATACTCAACTATCATATAGTCTTCCATGATTATTGACACTCAAAGCATATTTTTAGAACAAATAGCATCCATCGAACACAGAGAAAGATAGGGGCTTAATGTTTCGCCTCCCAACTTATTTATCATATAGATAATTGTCAACAATAATAATTCGTGATCAAATATATTTGTGTGGATATATATGTCTAGATCATTCCCCAACACATGACGCTTGCCAAGAGAAAAAGGCGAAATATAGGAAGTGGTGAAGATCACCATGACTCTTGCATAAAGGTAAGTACTAGAAAGTAAAAGATAGGCCCTTCGCAGAGGGAAGCATTGATTTGCTAAGGTGCCAGAGCTCAAGCTTTTAAAACAGAGATGAATAATTATTTTGAGCGGTATGCTTTCATTGTCAACATAACAACCGAGAGATCTCGGTATCTTCCATGCTAGATACATTATAGGCGGTTCCCAAACAGAATGGTAAAGTTTTTACTCCCCCTCCACCAATCAATCACACTCCACGGCGAGCCGAATCCACGGGTACCGTCCATACAAACAACAATCCTGGGGGAGTTTCGTTTCATTATATTTTGATTTGATTTTTTGAGCATGGAATTGGGCATCCCGAATACCAGCCACTTTCTCGTGAATGATAGTAAATCAACACATATCGTGAGAATAACCCACCTAGCATGGAAGATACTGACAGCCCCTAGTCACTATATGAGCGATTCGGGCATACAAAACAGAATATTATTTGAAGGTTTAGAGTTTGGCACATGCAAATTTACTTGGAACGGCAGGTAAATACCGCATATAGGTAGGTATGGTGGACTCACATGGCAAAACTGGTTTAAGGGTATTTGGATGCACAAGTAGTATTTCTACTTGGTGCGGAAGTTTTGGCTAGTATGAGGTGGAAGCAAGCACCACATGTTGGAGGATCCATAACAATATAACCTCTATACAAATATACCCAAACATAACTCATTACGTTGTCTTCCTTGTCCAATTTCAACTAATTTGCTCAAGTTTGAAAATAATTAATGAGATCACAATCATAGAAGATGTCCAAGATAGTATATTTATATGTGGAATCTCTCTTCCTTCAATATTCTTTCATGAATTGTTCAAGTGACCAAAGCGGTGTTTGCTAACTTTC
Organism: Elymus sibiricus; assembly: GCA_039707655.1. Taxonomy (NCBI): domain Eukaryota; kingdom Viridiplantae; phylum Streptophyta; class Magnoliopsida; order Poales; family Poaceae; genus Elymus; species Elymus sibiricus. The sequence continues at coordinate 224,621,819 of CM077665.1, read as the reverse complement.
AATAAATTTTACCACCTATACTTATTATGTGTGAAGTCATTACTCCCCATGGGATAAGTATATGAAGCATATTTAATTTCAGATTTATGATATTCAATTCATTCAACCATTTACTCATAGGATATAAATGAAGCACGGGAGTGAATGACAAACTACTCCAAAAAAGATATAAGTGAAGATCAATGAGTAGCCATCAATTAAATAACTATGTGAAGACTCTCTCATCTAAGAATTTCAGATCTTAAGTATTTTATTAAACAGCAAGCAAAAGAAAAAATAGCACTCCAAGAATAGCACGCATCATGTGAACGAATAAAAATTTAGGCTCAACATAGGCTAACCCATAATTGTTGATGAAGAGAGGTGGGATGCGTAGCATCCCCTAGCTTAGATGCTTGAGACTTCTTGAAATATTTACTTGGGGTGCCTTGAGCATCCCCAAGCTTGAGCTTTTGTATCTTGTTCAATCCTCTCATACCACGGTTTCACCTATTCTCAAAAACTTCATCCACACAAAACTCAAAAAGAACTCGTGAGATAGGTTAGTACACATAAGAATAAATCGACACTTCATGTACTGCCAAGACAAGTTGCACAATAATTTTCAAACATCATTTACTGTTTACTATCGTTTCCACAATTTATATCTACCAATATAGGCTATGAAAACCATAGGATAAGTAGATAACAAAACTATGACAGCAATCTGTCCAAACAGAACAGTCTGTAGCAATCTATTAAACCAGTGTACTTTTGTAACTCAAAAAATTATGAAAATTTAGGACATGCTATAAAATTTATATGACAATACTGTGTAAAAATTTCAGAAACTTTGCATGTTCCAGTAAAATATGAAAATGCAAACACTACAGCAAAAGTTTCTGTTTTTTTACACAGCACACATCAAACATGCAATGCAAGCATCCTAGGGCAATTCTTGGAACTTTTTATTGAAAAACAAGATAATAAATAACACCTAATAGAGAACAACAAAATAAAATGACACTCCAACCAAAACTCATATTATGTGACGAATAAAAATATAGCTCCAAGTAAGATATACCGATAGTGTTGAAGACCAAAGAGGGGATGCCTTCCGGGGCATCCGCAAGCTTAGGCGTTTGAGTATTCCTTGGATATTACCTTGGGGGTGCCTTGGGCATCCCCAAGCTTAGGTTCTTGTAACTCCTTATTCTCCTCATATCGGTGTCTCACCCAAAACTTGAAAACTTCAATCACACAAAACTTAACGGAACTTTGTGAGAAGGGTTAGTGTAATAAAGATAAATCATTCACTTAGGTACTGTCAAGACAAGATTCATAATTGTTCCCACATGATACCTACTGTATTATATCATTCCCATAATTTATACCACTAAATATAAGCTATGGAAACACTAAAACAAGCAAACTGAAAATTCTGAAAAATTAGGACAACCTGAAGAATTTGTATATAAAAACTGTGTAAAAATTTCAGATCATTATCACGCTCCAGTAAAAAATTAAAATTCCTGTACTGGAGTCAAAAGTTTGTGTTTTGGTTCAGCATCAATTCTACTCATCTTGTGAGTCATCCCAAAGGCTTTACTTGGCACTTTATTGAAATAAAAGATACAAAACATGATTACTACAGTAGATTAATCATGTGAACACACAAAAACAGTAGGTATAAATATTGGGTTGTCTCCCAACAAGCGCTTTTCTTTAATGCCTTTTAGTTAGGCAAGATGATTTCAATGATGCTCACATAAAAGATAAGAATTGAAACACAAAGAGAGCATCATGAAGCATATGACTAGCACATTTAAGCCTAACCCACTTCCTATGCATAGGGATTTTGTGAGCAAACAATTTATGGGAACAAGAATCCACTAGCATAGGAAGGTAAAACAAGCAAAACTTCAAGATTTTCAACACATAGAGAGGAAACTTGATATTATTGCAATTCCTACAAGCATATACTCCTCCCTCATAATAATTTTCAGTAGCATCATGAAGGAATTTCACAACATAACTATCACATAAAGCATTATCTTCATGATCCACAAGCATAGAAAAATTTTCACTCTCCACATAAGCAATTTTCTTCTCATTCATATTAGTGAGAGCAAACTCAACAAAATAACTATCATGAGATACTTGATTGACATAACCACTTTGAATATTAAAATCATGATGACAAGTTTCATGGTTACTATCACTCTTTATAGCATACATGTCATCATCATAATCATCATAGATAGGAGGCATGCCATCATCATAATATATTTGCTCATCAAAACTTGGGGGACTAAAAATATCATCTTCATCAAACATAGTATCCCCAAGCTTGTGGCTTTGCATATCATTAGCATCATGGATATTCAGAGAATTCATACTAACAATATTGCAATCATGCTCATCATTCAAGGAATTCTCATTAAGTATTATCATAATTTCTTCCTCTACCAATTGAGCACAATTTTCTGAATCCTTATTTTCACGAAAGACATTATAAAGACGATACAAATGACGCAACCTAAACTCCATTTTTTGTAGTTTTCTTTTATAAAACCATACTAGTGAAAAACAAGAAACTAAAATATTTAATTGCAAGATCTAAAGATATACATTCAAACACTCACCTCCCCGGCAACGGCGCCAGAAAAGAGCTTGATGTCTACTACGCAACCTTCTTCTTGTAGACTCGTGTTGGGCCTCCAAGCGCAGAGTTTTGTAGGACAGTAGCAAATTTCCATCAAGTGGATGACCTAAGGTTTATCAATCCGTGGGAGGCGTAGGATGAAGATGTTCTCTCTCAAACAACCCTACAACCAAATAACAAAGAGTCTCTTGTGTCCCCAACACACCCAATACAATGGTAAATTGTATAGGTGCACTAGTTCGGCAAAGAGATGGTGATACAAGTGTAATATGGATGGTAGATATAGGTTTTTGTAATCTGAAAATATAAAATCAGCAAGCTAACTACTGATAAAAGTGAGCACAAATGGTATTGCAATGCTTAGAAACAAGGCCTAGGGTTCATGCTTTCACAAGTGCAAGTTCTCTCAACAATACTAACATAGTTGAATCATATGTAAATCCCTCACGTGCGACAAAGAGTTCACTCCAAAGTCACAAATAGCGGAGAACAAACGAAGAAATTATTGTAGGGTACGAAACCACCTCAAAGTTATCTTTTCCGATCAATCTTATGAGCTATCCCTATAAGTGTCACGAACAGCCCTAGAGTTCGTACTAAAATAACACATTAAGATACACATCAACCAAAACCCTAATGTCACCTAGATACTCGAATGTCACCACAAGTACCCATGGGCCTGATTATACGATATGCATCACACAATTTCAGATTCATCATGTTCAATCCAATGCCCCAAAGTTTCTACCGGACAGTCAAGACGCAAACGTGTGCCAACCCCTATGCATAGATTCCCAAGGTCACGGAACCCGCAAGTTGATCACCGAAACATACATCAAGTGGATCAATAGAACATCCCATTGTCACCACGGATATCCCATCGCAAGACATACATCAAGTGTTCTCAAATCCTTTAAAGACTCAATCCGGTAAGAAAACTTCAAAGGGAAAACTCAATTCATCACAAGAAGATAGAGAGGGGAAAACTCCATATGATTCATCTATATTAATAATGCTCGTGGTACATCAAGATCGTGTCATCTCAAGAACACGAGAGAGAGAGATCAAACACATAGCTACTGGTACATACCCTCAGCCCCGAGGGTGAACTACTCCCTCCTCGTCATGGAAACCGCCGAGATGATGAAGATGGCCTCCGGTGATGGTTTCCCCCTCCGACAGGGTGCCGGAACGGCCTCCCGATTGGTTTTTCGTGGCTACAGAGGCTTGCAGCGGCGAAACTCCCGATCTTGGTTTCTTTTCGAGGGTTTCTATATTTATAAGAATATTTGGCATTGGAATCACGTCAGGGGAACTCTCGAGGGACCCACAAGCCAGGGGGGCATGCCCCCTAGGGTTGTGACTTCTTCGGGACTCCTCTCCGGTATCTTTTTGCTCTAGTATTTTTTATATTTTCCAAAAATATTCTCCGTAAATTTTCAGCCCATTCCGAGAACTTTTATTTCTGCACAAAAAATGACACCAAGGTAGTTCTGCTGAAAACAGCGTCAGTCCGGGTTAGTTCTAATAAAATCATACCAAAATCATATAGAATTATTGTAAACATGGCATGAATGCTTCATAAATTATAGATACGTTGGAGACGTATCACAGGTAAGCATAAAAGGTGTCATGGTTGGCTAGATCTGAAGGGGAGAGAATGGCAATAGATTTTTGCAAGTGATTTTGGGGTCTGGGGCAAGTTCATGTCCTAACTAACGTCCATGTTAACTAAGGGCTTCCTACAGTCAGGATGGCTCTGATACCAGCTCTGTGGGGACCCCGACTCATAAGTCATGATTAGCGAATGTACGTGTATAGTGATCCAGAGAGCAATGCTCACTAAACACACAGAAACGGAATAACAAGAGTCTTACATCCATTACATACCGGTTTACTCAAATATGGCCTTTATGGCCAAGTCTTCATAGACTTGCAGCGGAAATCTTCAACGATAGCGTGAACCCATGCCATCTGCCTTAACCCTATAGGCAGTCTGACTGGGAAGCGTCCTAGCTCGCATGTACGTCACCGGGGAACTCTTCATTCAATCCTGTGCTTTCATGCCTGGCCAATAAAATAACCAGTGGCAAGCCAATGAGTACTTTGAATGTACTCGCAAGCAACCCATGTTTGAAACAAGGTTCAACAGAGCATGATATAGCACTAATAGGTAAGTTTTGCGGAAAGCTAATTTTGAGTGCAATGTCATGTTCAAAATAATTTGTGATACCATGCATCAACAAGTGACGGTATCCGTTTGAACAAGTTACAGATATCAATGTGAATCAAGGTTCGAACATCTCATGTTCAGTCATCATGTCAAATCATCTGACTTAACTCGAGTATCATCTTCGTCACCAACCCCCCCCCCCCACACACACATACAAAGTTTAGTGAACACTGGACGTAGCACAAGTGCGGTCATCAACCTGTCCTTGACCATGGACACGGCTATTCGAGTAGTTTTTCACTCTACAGAGGTTGCACACTTTACCCACAAGACTCGGGAAACTTTCGTGTCAAGCCACGACTCGCGGTATTGTCCATAACCAAGGTAAGTACTCGAACATTGTCTTTCCCTGACGATACTAAACAAAGAGTCCACTCGATTGGTACCCAGCCCACATGATGTACATCACAAGTAACATCCATGCAGGGACCAACGGTGTGCCCGGTGCCTGTGAAGACAGCGCGTGATCGTCCTTTCCGGCACAACCCCGTATCAAGAGTGACCACGTCACTCCCGCCACTAGTAATGCGGGCTCTATGCTAGTATCCACCAAGGTAATCAACAAAGCCCCGTCCCATAAGGGGTATCGTGGTTTTACATGTAAGGTTGGAATAACGGTCGCATCTTACACCAATCCGTTTTTGAAAACCACACACACTCACTTGCTCTGGTACACCACTTCTTTATCAAGTGGTTACCTAGCTCAACATCATCTCCCTCGGGCATTAGGCACCCGACGGGGTTTTCAAAAAGTCTTTGAAAACACTTTTGTATCCATCACCATGCATATCCCGTTCCCACTTTGCGTAGCAACTACTTAGAAACCTAACTACTCCCACCCGCACAACCCTCATAAGGAGGTAGGGTCATGCACGATGCAAGTGTCAACAAGAAAGTATCGGAGCCATCCCACCGAAGTGGTCACCACATCAACATGAGCAACATCACGAAATAGGGTGCTATATGCCATGCAATAAAAAGGGTTTCATAGTCATGGTCAAAGGGCTGCTTGCCTGTCTTATCCAAGTCTTCGAGGTCTTCACACGCTTCTTGTCCACTCCGAGCACTTCGTCTACTTCGTCAACTATCGTCGGAAACAACCTTAATAAGCAACACAACACGGAGAAAAATAGAAGTGCTCTAAAATAGGAAGTTCATTTTTCTCGGACACCTCTGGTCCCAAGAAGAATACCTAAAGAGGATCTACTTGAGTTGCATCAATAGGGATTTTTGAAAGGCCACTAGGATGGGAATGGAGGAAGTGGTGACCCAATAAGAAGTTCACAGAAAATATTTGTATAAAAAGGAGTGGAGCCATTCATCAAGTAGTGCATGATTTTAGAGACATTTACAAATTGGTCTCACTGGATTTGGAGTTGGGATGAATACCCTAGGGGTTTTCTTATATGGAATAATGGGAAAAGGGAGCTATTTATTTGGCCTAACAGAAATAATGCAATGGAAAAATGTTACCCATAGCTTGATAAATATAGCATGATTTTATAGCTATCTGGGAATTTGAATCACTCCAATTGGAGTCAAATTGGAAGCTCTAGAGATTTTTGCAAAGTGGCCCCTAGTAGTTCAAATTTGAATTTAAATTTGAACATTACAGAAAAGTGTGGTGGGAAAATATGAAAATGGCACCATTAAATAGGTGGCATTTTTAGGAGGACGTAGAAGTTTGAATTACTAAATTTGGAGTTATATTCTACCCTGTGAAATTTTTGGAAGATTCTGAAGAACGAAAAAGGAAAAATCCCACTGTTTAACTGGGCCAGAAGTGTGCCAGCAAGCCGGCACAGGAAGGAAACGGCCCGGGCACCGCGCAACACTGCGTAGCGGGACACGCAGGAGGCGTATTTGCTGAATACGCTTCCGTCGAAGCGGTGCGCGCGCAGCCAGGCGGTTTGAACCTGACGGTGGGCCCCATCCATCACTGAGAGAGGATAGGGAAGGGAGTATGACAAGCGGGGCCCGGTTGTCATCTCCCTCCTTGCGATAGGGGCGGCAGAGGAGCTTACCGCGGCATTTTCGACAACGGCATGACGAACGGGAGGTACAGCTGGGCCCCAGGGGCTGCGGCAGATCGGGTGGGGACGGAGAGGAGCGCCGGAGGGCCCTGGCTTGCCGGTGACGAGGACTCGAGGCGGAGATGCTTCGGCCGTGGTTGGTTCGACCGCCTTGAGCTGCGAGGGAGAGGAGAGAGAGTTGGGAGAGGCTCAGGAGAGCTCTGGTTCTTCATATCAAAGGAGATCGAGGACGGAGAATGTCAGTACCAAGCGAACGACGGCGAGCCGATGCGGCGGCATTCGTGCTCGATCCCGAGCTTGGGAATGCGGGAGGAGAAACAAGCGGCGCGGGCGTCCAATTGGGAGCCTAAGAGAGGTAGGGAAGCCGCGAGAGAGGCCCGGGGTCGCTTCTTATAGGTGGTCGCCGGTGCATCGCGGACGAAGCTCATGGGTGTGGCGCGGGCATCGTTGGAGGCCAAGGGAGGACTCCTGTCCGTGCCAGGGGAGCTCGTAGGCGTCGACCACGGAGCAGGGAAGGGAGAGAGAGAAGCCGGAGGCGTCAGAGGCGTGGACAGGGATTGGTGAACACGGGCGGCGTCGGGCACGCGCGGTAGCGGCCACCAGAGAGAAGGGGAGGGGCCCGACCAGTTGGCGTCTTGCGGACGTCGAGGAGAATCCGGGGGACATGGCCCCGCCTCCCAAGGCTGTCGGGAGCCTCTGATTGGGCAAGCTACAGTGCGTGGATGCACTGTAGAGTGCTCCAGAGCGTGAACCTTGCATGCCAAGGCATGTCTTTGGCATATGGGGCGTGGCCATTTGTGTCTAGGGCATCTAGGAGGGTATAAACAAAGTCCTACCGGCCTTGGATGCCCCGAGGTTCCACTAGAATAAGGGAAGAGTGGAGAGAGAGCTCCTGCCAGGGCTGTCTAGAGGTGAAAATGGGGGTTTTACACCATCAATAATTGATCTGGGGCCATGCAATTGTTACTGGAGGTAGAGGGGAATGAGGGAAAGATGTGGTAAAAATTTGAGGTCAAGGAGATCAATGGAAGAGGTGAAAAACATCAGTTTTGGTTTTCTGCCAGAAGGTGTTTGTGCTGGTTTTGAGATGGTTAAAAGAGTCTCCTTGATATGAAATTTAACAGGATCAAATGATAGGTGATAATGAGCTTTACCACCAAATTTGGGATTAGGTGATGAAAGTTTTCAATGTAATTTTTATAAACCCTAGAAATCAATAGAAATTGATTTCTATATATCTGCCCATGCAATTCCATTTTCCTTAATGCACCACTTTGTGTGGTGGCATTATTTGGGAAATAGAGCATGCCCAAAAAGTTTGGGACCAAATGGGGAAACTTGACAATGCAAAAATTCCCAATTCTTGAAATCAGCAGAAATGGGATTGGGGGGATTTGGACAAATGGATCTGTTCTCCTTGATGCACCACTTGGTGTGGATGCATTATTAGAGGATTATAACATGTCCACAAAGTTTGAGAATAATTGGAGACACTTGGCAATGTAAAGTTGCTCTAGTTTGGATCTGGATACAGAGGGTTTTGGGATATTTTGGTGAACCAAAACAATTGGGATTGAGGTGAAACTTGGCAAGGTTATCACATATGTCATATATGGCATGCTAGAATTTTGTTGGATTTATTTGAGAATATTTCTTATAGAAATATTTCAAATGCCTGAAATAGGCAGAATGGGTTTTGGAGGGTGTTGCCCAATATTTTGAACATGACCATGTGTTGAAACTCATATATATGTAAAATATGTGTCCACTGAGTTTCCCTAAATTTTCTAAAATATTTTGAAACCATAAAAATATTTTTTCCCTATAAAAGACCATTTCCGGCCTTAAGAAAAAGCCTTTAAATAAAATATGAAATTAATCTTTAAAATTATTATTTTGTGGTTTTGGGGAGTTATATATGTAGTAGGTTCCAAATAAATATTTTTGGGTAAAACAATCCACCCAATTTGAGGACTTGTAGTACAATCCTCAATTTAGGGGTTTTGGAAAACCTAAGTTGAATAAATGCTTTTTGGCCAAAATAATATTTGATAAAAATAGTTTTAGGTCCTATAAAGATGGTAGGATCATTGGACAAGAGTTTGGATCAATGAAAATAGTTCTTGAGGGTAGGAAGAAGTTTTATGAATATAGACACTACTGGGGAAAACCTTATACACAGAAGCTTATCAGTAGCGCTCTTTAAAATGAGGCGCTACTGCTAATTATCAGTAGCGCGTGGACGGCAAGGGCGCTACTACTATCGACATAGCAGTAGCGCGTCGTCTATAAAACGCGCTACTACTATAATTGCCACACCGTTGCCGACCGGCTAGGTGTAGTAGTAGCGACTCTCCTAGAAACGCGCTACTGTTATCGACATAGCAGTAGTGCGTCGACTATAAAACGCGCTACTACTATATTCGATCCCGTCTACTGCTATCCCCCACCGTCTCCCTCTCTCCATTCGATCCCGTCTCCCTCTCATCACTCCCTCTCCCCCGACCGCCGCCGTCGCCATCGCCTCGACGCCGCCACCATCGCGCCCCCTCCCTTGCCTTCGCCTACCCCCCGAGCCCCAACCCGGACGCTACCACCATCATGCCCTCTCCCACACCGCCGCTCCCCCTCCCTCCGCAGGTAGCCACCGCTCCCTCCTTCCTCCATCTTCCCTCTCCCCTCACTCCCTTCACCCCCCTCTCGCATCCAGACAGTTTGATTCTTGGGTTAGGGGGGTTAGGTTGATTCTAGGGTTAGGTTTTCTAATATTAGGAAAAATCTCTCTAGGGACCCAATATAGTTAGTTCGTGGTGGTGGAAAAAATTAGTTTAGAGGAAAAAATCAATATAGAAATAATCTTGCTTTGGACCCAATGTAGTTTTCTTCATCTTCACGCTTGAATTAGTGATTTTTTCTTGATGGTTGTAGTGGAAAAAATTATTTTATAGCAAAAAGTTAGTTTAGTGATTTTTTCTTCATCTTCACTTTGAATTGTTCGATAATTGAGCCCAAGTGCCATATATATGAATGTGCTCAAGTGGCCTTTTGTTGTTTGCAGGGTAAATGATTCGACTGGCCTATGTTTTGCCAGAATGTTGATTCATTTCCATTCCGGTGAATTTTAGGCGCTCGATATCTCTTACATTAGCAATGGTCATGCCGTAATTTTTGAATCATGAACACAGGAAATGTCGTCGTTTGATGACGATGATAGGATCCAAGCGTGTGAACTCTGCGGCGAAGATAAGGGTCTTTGCGACCAGACTGGGCTGCGAGACGACATGTTCTTCACCATCAAGCTTGATGAGACGTTCGATGTTTTTTCGTAATTAAGCATGACTTCTGTTTCGTTGCTTCAACGTGTAATTTCTGTTTTATACAATTCGACTAGTTCATCCCCTGTCATGCAAGACGGTATTTCTTGGAGAGGCTCAGTTTCGAAGAGCACGAGAGATTCGAGACGAGGAGAGCCAACCTGAGGACTAAACATGGTCACACATTTCTGGTCAAAGTAATGAATGCAGTTAATAACACAGAATTAGGGTGCTCAAATTGGGAAGCTCTTTGCAAGGCATATGGATTTCAGGAGGATATGGAAATAACCTTCGATCTTTGTCCTGAAGATCATATTGAAGGTAACATCGACATTTGGGTGGATGTCGATATGCTTCCTGTTTTACCTCCATGTGAGTTTATCAACCATGCATATTTGTCAAGTAATTTGCATTCTATATTTAAAAATAGTTGGTGTTCATCCATACTAAATTTGTTAACTTATAATTTACAGCTTATTTCGTTTCTTCGAGTGAAACACAGAAAATAATTGACACGACACACTACACTTATGGATCACATCTAACTTGGGAGGAGAAGGATGATCTTATCAACTTTGTTATTGGTGTCCTAGTTGGTCGGGAGATCTTCCCGTATAATTTGGGAACTGGCCCAAATTATATATTGTACAGGACACTAGTGCATAGGTTGAGGGCGGATGACATTCGCCAAAATATCTTGGTAAGAGTTGCTAATTAATTACACTACTATTGCGTAAGTGGTATTGATTACATTGCTAACAAGGCTACTATTATGTTCTTCAACAGAAACTGCCAAATGAAGTTGTGCCTCCGTTGATGCAAGGCGAAGGTAATATGACAATTAAAAGCCCTATGAGGCCCCAGTTCTCTTTTGCATACTCGACTGAGCGCAAACCACCAAGACGGCTCCAAATTGAAGCATGGGGAGAAATAAAGAAGGATCGCAAGCCACAAGTTGGAGACCGTTGGATCTCTTTGCTCCATCAAGGAGACATAGGTGTTATTCTGTTTTATGTCATTTTACCTAGGAGGGAGGACTAGGTCCTATGAGAGAGAAGTTTTTCTGGTTTATTTTAACTTGCATGATCGATTAGGATGATTACTATTATGATGTTTTTCTATTTTATGAGATTTTAACTTGGTATGATTAAGATGATGATGAGTTGTTAGATGAGTAAGATGATGATGAGTTATATGACATATATTTTATTAAGGTGGATGGATGCAAGTGATCATGTTGAATTAGAGGAAAATATGATGTTGCGATTGGCAACATCATATTTTCTTCTAATTCAACATGATCACTTGCATCCATCCACTTTAATCTAAATGTAGTTGCTGGCACAATAATTATTGTTGTTGTATATTAATATGTGTAACCGTGTGTAAATACAACATAAATATAAAAAAAGGAATATGTTCGTTTAATAGTGGCGCGGGTTAGAGAAGCGCGCTACTGATAACTCGGTTAGCAGTAGCGCTGGTTAAGAGGCGCTACTGCTAAACTATAGCTGTAGCGCTGGGTAACCAGCGCTACTGATACAAGTTAGCTGTAGCGCCTTATCAGTAGCGCAGGTTCCCGCGCTACTGATACACCTAAAAACCGCGCTACTGCTAGGCTTTTCCCTAGTAGTGAGAGCACAAGCAAGCAATCAAACAAGCAAGCAAATAGCACACAAGTCAAGCATTCATAGGCACTCAAAAAGTTTTAATTGGCCCTAATTTTTGAGTCATTTTAACTTAGTCATGAGGCAAAACACAGGGTGTGACAATTTCATCGGGCCGGCCTTTTTCAGAATTTTGAAAAATGGCAAGGCGCGTTCAGCGGATTTGGAGATGAACCTACTCAACGTGACAATGCACCCGGCCAAGCGTCTTACGTCCTTGACAGACTTGGGCACTTGTATCTGCTCAATTGCTTTGATGTTGTCAGGATTGGCTTCTATTCCTTGCTGAGATACAAAGAACCCAAGCAGCTTACCGGATGGGACGCCAAACACACACTTTTCAGGGTTGAGCTTCAAATTGATCTTGCGCAAGTTCATAAAAGTTTCTCCCAAGTCTTGTATGAGGGTTGCTTCATCTTTGGTTTTGACTAATATGTCATCCATGTAAGCTTCCACGTTCCTGTGTAACTGAGATTCAAATCCAATCTGCACGGCCCTTGCAAAGGTAGAACCAGTGCTCTTTAACCCGAAGGGCATACGTACAAAGCAGTACGTGCCACACGGAGTTATGAACGTGGTCTTTTCCTTGTCTTCCATGGCCATGAATATCTGGTGGTATCCAGAGTATGCATCCAAGAAGGAAAGCAAGTCAAACCTGGAAGTGGAATCAACAATCTGGTCGATGCGCGGCAAGGGAAAAGGGTCCTTCGGGCATGCCTTATTCAAGGCAGTGAAATCAATGCAGAGCCTCCATTTCCCATTTGCCTTGCGCACCACTACTGGGTTGGCTAACCAAGTTGGATGCAGCACTCCTCTGACCAAACCAGGTGCTTCGAGTTTCTTAATTTCTTCGGTGATGAACTCCTGCCCCTCCAAGCTTGTTTCCTGACTTTTTGCTTGACGGGCCTGGCATGAGGGCAGACACCTAGGTGGTGCTCAATTACCTCCCTGGGAACACTGGGGATGTTAGATGGTTGCCAAGCAAACACATTGACATTCCCCCGCAGGAAGGCAACGAGCGCGCTTTCCTATTAGTCATTAAGGGTGGCACTGATGATGAACGTACCATCATCGCCCTCCCGCCCTGTCGGGATCTTCTTTGTCGCAGGACTGGTGACCTTGGATCTTTTGCTAGTGGAACTCTCCGGCAGGTCATCGACGGGTACAGCACAATCCGAAGAGGCACGCTTCCCGGAGTCTTTGCCGGTATCCCTGCTGGACTTCTTCCTCTCCTTTGATTCCTTGGCAGGAGCTGGGGTTTCTGCGACCTCAGCTGCTACCGCGTCTCGATACATCTTGTCCATGCATATAACTGCATCCTTCTTATCTGATGGAATGGAGATGATTCCCATGGGCCCTGGCATCTTCAAAGTGTTGTAAGCATAGTGGGATGCTGCCATGAATTTTGCAAGAGCTGGGCGACCAAGAATTACGTTGTAAGGCAGAGGGAGTTCGACCACGTCAAACACCACCTTCTCAGTCCGGTAGTTCAACTCCTCGCCAAACGTCACAGGCAAAGTGATCTTTCCCTTGGGTCAGCTCCTGCCGGGGGTGATTCCTTGGAACGTACCCATAGCTTTGAGCTCTTCGTTAGGGATCAGCAGTCTTTCAACCACTTTAAGGGAGATTAAGTTCAATCCCGCCCCGCCGTCAACTAACATCTTGGTTACTTTGAGGTTGCGGATTGTTGGGGAGACCAACAACGGCAAACATCCGACCGCAGTGGTGCGGTCAGGATGATCCTCTTCATCAAAGATGATAGGCGTGCGGGACCATTTGAGTGGTCTTCTGGATTCTACAACTGGCTCCATGGCGTTGATCTCATGCGCCCACTGCTTGAGCTGGCGATGAGAGGAATGCAAGGATGCACCCCCCCCCCCGTCAACACACATAGCTTCAGTTGCCTTCTAGAACTCTCGATCGCTGGATTCTTCATCATCCTCATCATCACTCATATCATCTCCTTCTTTCTTCTCACGGCCTTTAGGAGGTTTTTCCTGCTGCGGGCCATGCCGCGGCGGCCTCCTCTACCACCACGTCCCTTCCCGGCAGCACCATCTTGGCCTCTCTCCTTGTCGCGCTTCTCGTATTCAGCCCTCCGCTTCTCAGCATGTTGCTCAACTTGGCGGCATTCATGGAGATCATGACCTTTGGTGCGGTGGATCTTGCAATATGGCCAGTCGGACTTTCTGGTTTTCTCTGCCACCACGGCCTCCCGGCAATCAGCGCACGGGACAGCTCCCTTGCCGGGTGTCTCGGCCTTGGATTTCTTGCCGGCACTGCGATCACCAGAGCTCTCGACGGCCAACATTGCCTTTCGCTTATGCTTCTTGTTGCTCCTTCGGCTTTTTCCCTTCGGGCCAGGGGGATCGTCGTCGTTGTCTGAGTCGACTTCGATGCCAGCCTCCTCTTCGGGGAGTCGCCTTCCTTCCTCAGCACGAGCACACTTGTCCGCCAATGTGTATAACTCATTGACGGTCTTGGGGAGTCTAACATTCATCTTAGCCCGCATCCTCCTGTTGCGCACGTTCGAATGGAATGCGGCAATCGCAGATGCAGGGTGTATCTCTGGAATATTGCGGTGTACTCGGCGGAACCTCTGAATGTATTTTCGCAAGGTTTCTCCCTCCTTCTGCGGAAGGACTTGCAGGTCGTTGGGTTGTCATGGCTCCTGGTGGCCACCTGTGAAGGCGCCGACAAACTCGTTGCACCAGTCAGCCCATGATGAAATAGAGTTCTCCGGCAGGTGCATCAGCCACGATCTCACATTTGGCTTGAGCGCCAAAGGGAAATAGTTGGCGAGCACCTTCTCATCTCTTCCCTCGGTGGCTTGAAAGGCTATCGTATAGATGCCTAGGAATTCCGCCGGGTTTAGCTTCCCGTCATATTTCTCCATCAGTTCTGGCTTGAAAGCTCGGGCCGATGGCCAGCAGATCTGTCGTAGCTCGCGAGTGAAGGCAGGGCACCCAACCTCATAAGGCAGGTACCCGCCAGCACTGGGCGCGGGGTGGCCAGCATCTGGGCCGTTCCGCCTGTCGGATTGCGGTGTGCTTCCTGGCGTCGCTCTATGGTGATGCGCGCGTCTTCCCTCTGCCGATCTTCCAGGACACGCCGCTGGTCCCGGTGATCGTGTTGGCCGGACGAGGCCATAGACGCTTCGTCAGGCTCGTCGTCATGTGGAGCTCGTTGCGGCTGCCTCCGGGTCTGTTGTTGTGGAGGGGATTGCACCGTTGGTGCGGCCCCCTCGACTCGACCGTCAAGCTAGGCCGCCGTAGCCGTTCGCGGGCATCGCGACGGCTCTGCGTGCTGTGATTTGCTGGCTTCGACGAAACCGATCAGACTCTGGATGGTGGCTCTCCATTCGTCCATCTTGTCAGCTGCCGACGGGAAGTTTAACAGCAGCTAGGCCCGCGCCATTGCTTCCGCTGCGGTGGCCGGCATGGCTAGAGATGAGGACCGCAACGTCGCTTGACTCCTGGTGTAACTAAGAGGAGCATCGCCGCATTCTTGTCGCCGTGCCGCAGTTGCCGAGGCGGTCTGACGTGGAGGAGGTCGAACTTGTGGGTCTACGGCCCGGCTCGGCGCCCCATCTTGCTCCGGGCGAGGTGCGCTCCCAGTAGCCGTGCCCGCGACGGGCGTAGCTGGATGATCACGGCTTGCCCCAAATTGGGCGCCGCTGTTGTGGCCGCGGCCGCTGGTGCGGCGGGGAGGTGGAGACCGAACGTTTCCTCCTCCCGTGGCACTAGGGCCGAGCTTGCCAAAATGTTCTTGTTGTTGCTTCTCTTCGGCATTCCTCGCTCCATCTTCGACCGCAAGGGACACGACGGTGTGGCGCCGCCTGCGCCAGTCGCGTCGCCCACGACACCCACCTCACTCGCCGCCGCTGCGTTGCCAATGGCGTCCGCAGCTACGTCCGAGGGGGCCTTCGAAGTGGAGGGATGCGCGGTCACGCCGGTCTTCTTCTTGGGAGCCATAGATGAAGAAGACGGCGATGAACATCAATGCGCTGCTCACGATCTCAGCTTCGCGCAAATGACGCCTCCCCGACCTGGCGCGCCAAAGATGTCGGGTCACGATGCACACGATCACCTATGGGGCCATCGGCCCCTTTGTGGTTCGGCGGGGGTGAGGTCACGTTGCACAAAGAGCAGAGGTGGTGAGACAGCATGACGACAAGACGCTGGTGTTTTACCCAGGTTCGGGCTGCTGGGAAATGTAAAACCCTACTCCTGCTTTGGTGGATTGATCGGGAGAACACGAGGCACACGCGGAGCTCAAAACCCGACAAGGTTTCCTTCGGGAGAGCTACTACGTGAGTACAAGTGTCCAAAAGTCCGAATCTTTAGCTACGTTGGCTTGGGCCTCCTTTTATAGCTCAAGGGGCAACCACAGTGGCAAAATAGACATTATCCAGTGATTAGATAGCTAATAGTGCTATCATACCTAACTCTGGCATCAAGGACAAAATGCCATAAACGCTAGTCTAGGTGGCGCGCGGGGATGCATCCCCGGCAAGCTTCTTCCACCGCTTTGGCTAACTATTGCTTAGTATCTTGACACGCCTCTGGACGGGTGTGAAATGGGCATAATTTTCCTTCTAGCGCACCGCCACGTACTTAGTGAGAGACACTTAGCCACCTGAGGGCTCGACACCGCATCGACAAATGACTGGTGTTGTGATGCGGTGGAGCGGTGGCTGATCGGCTCGCGCCTATCGGGGGACGGCTTGCCAGGTCTTCCTGAAGATGTGCGCGCCTTTGTCCCCGGCTAGTATCGGGGACGTGACTGGCGCGGTTCGGGCCCGTCCTGGGCCGTTGCATCGACCTTGCCGGCGTTGCTTAGCCAGCATAGGTTGCTTCTGCCGGAGTTTTTGTCTTGACTGTATGCATGTCGATGGGTTCTGCTACTACTGCCTGTGCATAGGTCAGGGGCACTACGTACCCTAGTCCTAGTGCACCGACACCCTCCGAAATAAACGTAGAACTTCCGCTCTGCCACCGCAAGCCTCTGTACTGAAGAAAACTCATTCGGAGCCCTGTTTTGGTACCCTGCTGGAGGGGGCAATCGCCACCGAAGGCCATCTTCATGATCCCGATAGGTGAGGGTATGTACCAGTAGCTATGTGTTTAATCTCTCTCTCTCTCTCTCGTGTTCTTGAGATGCACGATCTTGATGTATCGCGGGCTTTGTTAATATAGTTGGATCATATGGTGTTCTTCCCTTGCTATCTTGTTGTGATGAATTGAATCTTTCCCTTCAAAATTTTGTTATGTCAGATTGAATATTGGATTTCAAATCACTTGATATATGTCTTGCATGTGGATACCCGTGTTGACAATGGAGTGTTCTATTGATTCACTTGATATATGTTTTGGTACTCAACTTTTGGATTCCCCTGGTGAAAATGGGGTAATCTATGCATATTTGTTGATACACGTTCTTTTCCTACTTTCTCTGATTGAAATCTTCGGGTACTCTTTCAAGTTCCTTGTGTTGGATTGAATATGATGAATCTAAAATTGTTTGATGCATGTCAAATAATTAAACCACCGATACTTGAGGTGATATTGGAGTATCTAGGTGACATTAGGGTTGATTGATATGTATCACATGTGTTATTTTACTACGAACTCTAGGGTTGTTTGTGACACTTATAGGAATAGCTGAAAAGATTGATCAGAAAGAATAACTTTGAGGTGGTTCTACTACCTGCACAAATTTCATCCTGTGTTCTCTCCTACTTATGAACTTTGGCGTGATTCTTTGTTGCACGTTGAGGGATGATCATATGATTCTATTATGTTAGCATTGTTGAGAGATTGCACTAGTGAAAGTATGAACCCTAGGCCTTATTTTCAAGCATTGCTATACCGTTTTGCTTGTTGTTTACTACTTGTTACCATGCTGCTTTTATATTTTCAGATTACAAAAACCTATATCTACCATCCATATTGCACTTGTATCACCATCTCTCTGTCGAACCTGCGCACCTATACAATTTACCATTGTATTGCGTGTGTTGGGGACAAAAGAGATTTCTTGTATTTGATTGCAGGGTTGTTTGTGAGAGACCGTCATCATCCTATACCTCCCACGGATTGATAAACCTTAGGTAATCCACTTGAGGGAAAATTGCTATTGTTCTACAAAACTCTATGCTTGGAGGCCCAACAAATTCTACAAGAATAAAGTTGCGTAGTAGACATCAAGCTATTTTCTAGCGGCGTATAAATCTTTTAGTTTCTTGTTTATCACTAGTTTGGTTTATAAAAAAAAAGTACAAAAAAATGAGTTTGGGTTGCCTCAATTGCTTCGTGTTTTTAATGTCTTTCGTGAAAATGATGGTTCAGAAAATTGTGCTCAACTGTTAGAGGAAGAATTTATAAAAACACTTAATGTGAAATCCTTGAATGATGAGCATGATAGCAATGTTGTTAGTATGAATACTTTGAATATCCATGATGCTAATGATGATTGCACAAGTCATGATAAAAAGATTTCCTATAAGCATGTCAATTTTTTTGGAGTTAATAAGATTTGTGAAGACATGCCATACAGGGATGATAGATTTTGTAAGAAGCATAAACATGATAAAATCAATTGGTGGCTTAGAGTGATAGATGAATTTTCCACAAGATTATGCTCTCTTCATCCCATTACTTGTGAATTTTGCAATAGGGTTGGTAATCTTAATTTCCAATGCATGCTTATTCATGATCAAATCGTTTCCAAATATGGTGATAATTTGATCTCCCGTGAACTCTATAATGAACTTTGTTTATTTTTGCGGTGTGAAGAATTGTCACATGAAAATGATTGGTTTGATATATTACTTATCATTAATGATAATGAAACTAATTTACAGGAAATCTATATGTTTTTCATAGTAAAATGTAATGAGAATGCTTATATTGCCAACTATAGAAAGACGGTGCCGTGCACTAAAGAATGGGCCCTTTAGTGCCCTGACTTGTGCACAGACAATAGCGTCCATTGGCTCGGCAAGCCTTGCCGAGCGAAGCTTCATCCAGCCAACACCACGCGACAAGACCAAGCTATCGGCGAGCCTACTTGTTGATGAAGAAGACCCGACAGCCGTCGCGTCTGGCAAGCCTCCGATACCAATCCACTTCGCTGAGCTGGTCGTCACCATCAATGAGGTGTCGAGCAGGCAGGTCATTAGGTAGACCTTGTCAGGGCACGTGGTAGCTCCAGGAAATTATAGCAGCTTTAACGACACCCACCCAAACGGCTTGGCAAGACAATAGGAGGTAGCTGGGCGAACGGCATAGAAGGAGAGGCAGTCCATGCCAGGGAGCATCGCCAGCATGACACCTCACGGCGCATTTAATGCGCCTATCCTAATCCATTAGAGTTAGGTATTTCCCACTATCATAGCCACTATTCACCATGATGTATTTACAATTTTAGCCACTATGGTAACCCCTTTCACCTAAAAAAGGAGGTCCATGGCTACCTTTACAAAGGTCGAAACCCTGCTCAATTACATGCGTAGTAGCGCTCTCGAGCTTCTTTCCGGGGGGACCGCGCTCCTTGTAACTTGAGCACATATATTCAATCACAAACACATAGGACGTAGGGTTTTACTCTTCCGAGCGCCCCGAACCTTTCTAAACAACGATCGCGCTCTCGTTGCTGTTGCTCTTTGCGTACGTAGATCCCCACAGTAGAACCGTAAAGGGGCCCAGATAGTCCCATAGATTGTCGTACCTCGACATCTTTGGCGCGATAGGTACGGGGTCGTGTAGGTAAATCTTCACCAGCTTCTGCGCGTCATCGTCATCATCATCAGCTTTGTCAATGCCCATGGCACCCAAGAAGGCCAAGGGCACTTCGGCGATCGCCCCGTCTATGTCCAAGTTGCAGGTAGCGACCGGCGACGGCGGCAGAGGCGAGAAGCGCGATCACCGAGCTGGTGAGCGTAGCCACCACACTTCTACGAGCCGTGACCCAACCCCTGCTGTCATGACGTCCAAGGGGACACCGGCGGCGGCCGCGGCAGTGGCAACGACGGCGGAGGGGCACCCGCCTTGTCCTTCACAAGACAACTGCAACAGGCGCTTGCGGGACGACAATGACCCCGGGCGACGTGCGGACAATAACCCTATGCGTCACTCTCAGGACGCGCAGGGCCAAGCCCATCGCCAACCTCCTGGCAACAACAGGTAGCGAGCATCAGGGCGGGGCAATGCTCTTACAGACTCCGTGAGGAGTAGGAGTGCCACCCACGCTACGCATCGCACCATGCCGAAGACCACGGAGGAGGCTGATGAGCCACAAGTATAGGGGATCAGTCGTAGTCCTTTCAATAAGTAAGAGTGTTGAACACAACGAGGAACAGAAGGAAATGATAAGCCGTTTTCAGTAAGGTATTCTCTGCAAGTGCTGTGAGTAACAGTGGTAGATAGTTTTGTAGCAAGATATTTCGTAACAAGTGACAAGTAACAATAGTAACAGTTGTGCAGCAAGGTAGCCCAATCCTTTTTGTAGCAAAGGATAGGCCTGAAAGTACTCTTATATTAGTCAAGTGCTCCAGAGCACACATGGGAATTTCCGTCTAGTCATGTTCATCATGTTGAGTTGATTCACGTTCGCTACTTTGATAATTTGATATGTGGGTGGACCGGTGCCAAGGTGCTGTTCTTACTTGAACAAACAACCTACTTATGATTAACCCCTCTCGCAAGCATCAACAACTATGAAAGAAGAATTAAGATAAATATAACCATAGCATGAAACATGTGGGTCCAAATCAGCCCCTTATGAAGCAATGCATAAACTGGGGTTTAAGCTTCTATCACTCTCGCAACCCATCATCTACTTGTTACTCCACAATGACTTCCCTTAGGCCCATAACATGGTGAAGTGTCATGTAGTCGACATTCACATGACACCACTAAGAGAAGTAACAACATACATATCATCAAAATATCGAACGCATACCAACTTCACAAGATTAATTATAACAAGACTTCTCCCATGTCCTCAGGGACAATAGTAACTACTCACACATCATCAACATGTTCAAGATCATAGGAGTAATAATGATAATTAAGGATGTGAACATAATCTCTTCCACCAAGTAATCCAACAAGCATCAACTATGAGATGTAATCAACACAACTAGTAACCCACAGGTACCAATCTGAGGTTTTGGGAAAAAGATTGAATACAAGAGATGAACTAGGGTTCGAGATGAGATGGTGCTGGTGAAGAGGTTGATGAAGGTTGGTCCTCCCACGAAGGGGGAAGCGTTGGTGATGTCGATGGCTTCGGTCTCCCCCTCCCGGAGAGAGATTTCCTCGGCAGAATCTGATTGTCGGAGTGCAAACGGGCCTCTGCCCAGGTTTCCGCCTCGAGACGGCGGCGCTTCATCACGAAAGGTTGCTTATAATTTTTTCTAAGGCATCGGAGGACCAGCAGGGGGCCCACAAGCCATCTGGCCGTGCCCCCAGGGGGGCGCGGCCTCTTGGCTTGTGGCCTACTGGCAGCCCCTCTCCGGTATATTTTTTCTCCAGAAATTCTTAAATATTCCAAAAATATTCTCCGTAAATTTTTAGGTCATTCTGAGACTGGTGAATTTTCTGCCTTTTTCTCGTTTTTCCGGTCCAGAATTCTAGTTTCCAGATATTTCCCTCCTTGTGATGTACCTTGCATATTCAGAGAGAATAATCATAAGAGTTGTATGATAATGTGGAATAATGGACAAAAATAAGGTAGATAGTGGTAAGAAATCATGATGCAGAATGGACGTATCAACTTCCCCAAGCTTAGATCTCGCTTGTCCTCAAGCGAAAGCTGAACTCTAAAATAACGACCACATAATTTGAGAGAGAGGTGTCGATAAAAACAGAATATGGACATGAGAGCATCATGAATATCATCACAGCAGCAAGTTTTCAATCATATAACCTCCCATGAACAAGTAACAATCTATTCACAACTAAAGAAATATACGGCAAAATCTTTATTGAGAACCAACAAGCAATGCAATTTGTCCTTGAGATGATCATAGCTTTTGGAATCGAGAGAAGAGTCTATGTAAGAGCTTATATTTCTAGCAAGTTCACATATTCAACTATGATGTATCCTTCTATGATTGCTAATATACATTGCATATTTTTAGAAAAAGTGACTCCGCGGGACACATAGGAAGATGGGGTGTCACACCCTGTGTTTGTATCACTTTGCTATGCTATGGATTTACAAAAAATTGGAACCAATTAAAACTTTTGAGTGCATGAGCTTGTTTGATTTGTTTGATGCTTGCTTGCTGGGTTGATTGTGTACGACACTCATAGATTCTACTCCTCTCCATACTCATCTTCCTTGACCCAAATATCTTGCCCAATGATCATACCATGTGTATAGTACCTAAAACTCTTTTTATCAAATATTATTTTGGCAAAAAAGGACTTATTCAAATTAAGTTCTAAAAAAACCCTTGAATTGAGGTTTGCACTACAAGTCCTCAAATTGGGTGGATCCTTTTTCCCCAAAGACTCTACTTGGAACCTACTATATATAAGACTTCCCAAAACCACCAAATATTATTTTTAAAGATTATTTTACTATTTTATTTAAAGGCTTTTTCTTAAGGCCAGAAATGGTTTTTCATAAGGAAAAATTATATAAATGCTTTAAAAATATTTGAGAAAATTTAGGAAAACTCACTGGACATATATTTTCCATATATAAGAATTTCAAAACATGGTCATGTTCAAAATATTGGACAAAACCCTTCAAAACCCTTTCTGTGTGTTTCAAACATTTGAAATTTTTCTACATGAAATATTCTCAATAAAATCCAGGAAAATTCCATCAAGTCACACATGATATATGTGGTGATCTTGCAGAGTTTCATCTCAATCCCAATTGATTTGATCCACCAAAATAATCCAAAACCATTCCTGTCCAGAGTCAAGTTTGAGCAACTTTACATTGTGAAGTATCTCCTATTGACCCCAAACTTTGTAAGCATGTTCTAACCCCCAAATAATGAAACCACACCAAGTGGTGGATTTGGGTGAATAGGATTGCATGCCTGGATCTACAGAAATCGGATTTTGTTGATTTCTAGGGTTTACCAAGTTTACATTGGAAATTTCCTTCAATTGAGCTCAAAACTTGTGAACACTCCTACATTTACCACCCATCTGATCTTGTTATGTTTCATTTCCAGTGAAGCACCAGAGGTAACCAAACCAGTGATCAAACACCTTCTGCCAGAATACTAAAACCAATAATTGAGCCCCTTCCACCACTCTCCTTCACATCAAATTTTTACCACAGCTCCTCCTAGTCCCCCAGCACCTCCAGTAAGATTCCTGGCGCCCACATCCATGATTGCATGGGGTAGAAGCCCCATTTCCCTCTTTGGACAGCCATTTCTCTCTCTTCTCACTTTCCCCTCTCACTCCTGGCCACTCCAGAGCATCCCATGCCCCTTTCCCACTTGTTTACTCCCCCTGCACCTCCCTGACACTAGTGGACGTGCCAGAGCGGGTCATCATGCCGGCCAAAGTCGCGCTCTGGAGCGCGCGGCCGCACTCCAGAGGGTTGCCTCCCTCTCCTGCCCATACCCGACCACCTCGAGCTCCCCCCACGCACCAGTCGATGGGTCTCGACGTCCGCAACACGCCATGCCCCTGTCCCCCTCCTCTCTCTCCCTCCAACGGCTCCTCCCACATGCGCCCGACGCCGCCCGGTTCAGCCAACCGTTGAGCTTGCACGAGCGACGTCCCTGACCCCCTCCCGCTCTCTCTTCCTTTCCACGGACCTAGATTAACCCCAGGAACACCCCCCAAGCAGCCCCGCGAGCTCTCTCTCCCTCTGGGCTCGGCCATGACCTCACCGGCGCACCCGAGCTTGGTGGACCTCGCCCCGCCTATATAAAGGCACCCCGAGCCTCTCTCTCACCTCTGCTGACCCCCTCCTCCTTCCAATCATGCACCAGCACCACCCAAGCAAGCCCCCGGAGCCCCTGCATGCAGATCGACCCAGAGCTCCGCCACGTCAGGACTCCAGTGATCTCTGGGTACAGAGCCCCTCCGGCCCACTTTCTTTTCCCTCTGACCCTCCCGTGCTCCTCTGACGCGATCCCCTCTCTCTCCCATGCGTTTTGACCATGACTATGAAACCCTTTTTATTGCATGGCATATAGCACTTTATTTCGCGATGTTGATCATGTTGATGTGGTAACCACTTCGGTGGGATGCCTCCGATACTTTCTTGTTGATACTTGCATCGTGCATGACCCTACCTCCTTATGAGGGTTGTGCTGGTGGGAGTAGACAGGATGCTTAGTAGATGCTACGCAAAGTGGGACGGGGATATGCATGGTGTAGGAAACAAATGCTTTCAAAGACTTTTCGAAAACCCCGTCAGGTGCCACTAATGCCCGAGGGAGAAGATGTTAAGCTAGGTAACCACTTGATAAAGAAGTGGTGTACCTGAGCAAGTGAGAGTGTGTGGTTTTCGAAAATGGATTGGTGTAAGTTGCGACCGTTATTCCAACCTTACATGTACAACCACGATACCCCTTATGGGACTGGGCTTTGTTGACTACCTTGGTGGGTACTAGCATAGAGCCTGCATTACTAGTGGCGGGAGTGATTTGGTCACTCTCGATACGGGGTCGTGCCTGGTAGGGCGACCATGCGCTGTCTTCACAGGCACCGGGCACATCGTTGCGTGCCCTCATGGATAATACGTGTGATGTATATTATGAGGGATGGCACCAGTGAGTGGAATCTTTGTTTAGTATCGCTAGGGGAAAGGCAATGTTCGGGTGCTTACCTCGGGTATGTAATGTACCGCGAGTCGTGGATGACACGGAAGTTCCCCCAGTCTTGTGGGTAAAGTGTGCAACCTCTGTAGGGTGTACAACTATTCGAATAGCCGTGTCCATGGTTAAGGACAGTTGGATGAACGCTCTTGTGCTACGTCCAGTGTTCACTAAACTTGGTATGTGTATGTGTGAGTGAGGATGACACAGAGATGATACGTAAGTTAGGTCAAATGACTTGACATGTTGGTCGAACATGAGATGTTCAAACCTTGATTCATATTGATATTTGTAACCTGTTCATACGGATACCTGTTATTTGGTGATGCATGCTATCACCATATATTTTTAACATGACATTGCACTCAAAATTAGCTTTCCGCAAAACTTACCTACTTAGTGCTATATCATGCATTGTTATACCTTGTTCCAAAACTTGGGTTGCTTGCGAGTACATTCCAAGTACTCATTGGTATGCCACTGGTTATTTAATTGGCAAGGCATGAAAGAATAGGAATATGGTGAAGAGTTCGATGGTGACGAACATGCGAACTAGGATGCTTCCCAGTCAGAATGCCTGTAGGCTTAAGGAAGATGGCATGGTTTCAAGCTTTCGTTCAAGAATTTCCGCTGCTAGTTGTGTTGTTATTTGGCCTACATGGCCCTATCTATGTAAGACTTGACATTCATGGTCTATTATTTGTGTAAGACGCTATGTATGGATGTAAGACTCTTGTTATTCAGTTTTTGTGTGTTCAGTGAGCATTGATCTATGGGATCACGGTACACGTGCATTCGGTGATCACGACTTATGAGTCGGGGTCCCCACATGGGGACTTTAATGTTCTTTCCACCCAACTTATTTACCTGAAGGATAATGTCAATAATAATGGAATATGATCATTTACATTCAGCTGGATATATTTGTTTGAATCTTTCCTCAACATATAATGCTTGCCACTAAATAGTTTGGAGAATAAGAACAAGGGAAATATTAATGACTCTTGCATGACAATAAAACTTGTAAGAACGTAAAAGATATGCCCTTTGCAGAGGGAAGCAGAGGTTGTCATGAGCTTCTAACATAAACGAACATCACTTCATATTGCACCTTGTGATAACAAACTTTATTACGCATTCCGTCGCTTTTATTACTTCACCAGCACAAGATCGTACAAAGATTACTTTCCCTTATAATAAAAGATATTACATGATTATAGGCAGTTTTTATTGCCTTGTGCAACAATGACAACTTACTTGAAGGATCTTATTCAATCCATAGGTAAGTATGGTGGACTCTCATGGCAAGAAACTGGGTTTAATGGTTATGGATGCACAAGTAGTATATCTACTTAGTGTGAATCTTTGGGCTAGCAAAATGTCCTAAGCAAGCATCACATGTTAAAGGATTCAATACCATATAAATTCTATGCAAATGTAAACAAACATGATCATTATGTTGTCTTCAATGTCCCACTTCAACACTTGATCATTATGTAATATTTTGATGGAAGCTCACAATCATAGAAGGTGTTCATGATAGTATATTTATATGTAAATCTCCTCTTCTCTTCCACACTTCTCCATAGATCATATCAATTACTAACATTATGGTTGTTAGTTTCCAACACTTCTTATTGCTTATACCTCTTTTTCTATGTGAAGTCATTACTTCTCAAGAGATAGGCATATGGTTTTTTCTCTATTCTTTTTATTGCCTTGCTAAGATGATGGGTGCAAGTGAAGAAGGAACATACGATCTCAACTAACTTTATTATATAACTCTCACACTCGATTACAAGGATAGGTAGAACTCAAAGCAAAAACTCTAAACAAAGCAAATCTGAAATTTAACTCCCTAATTCACGAAAAACTAAAGATCGAACTAAGATAGATAGTGGTGGTAAAAAGTGATGGTGATACGATACCGGGGCACCTCCCCCAAGCTTCGAACAAGCTAGGGGTTGTTCCCATGCCCATGTACTCAAGTATTCTTCGGTGATGGCGGTGGTGTTGTAGTAATATTCTTCTTCTCCAATTTGCGCTTGAGGATGAAGTTTTCTTCCCTTAAATCATATTTCTCTTGATCAAGCTTCAATATCCTCTTGCATAGAGCTGCCTTGCTTTCCTGTAGAAAACGAGAAGGGATAAACTCGGTATTGGGTTTGTTCCCTCCATTAGGGAGGCTTGATTTTTTGAACTCCACGTGTATATCTCCAAGTTGAGGTAGTCGAGCTTCATCTTCATCTGAGCTAGCATCCGGGCCAGCATCTTCTATTTCCTCCAAGTCGGTGTCTTAATCCTCCTCCGAGGACCATAGATAGGGGTAAATATCCCCAAAGATCTTTGGATTGGCAATATAATTGGATACATAGCTCTCTCCATCCGAATCTTGGGACGACATATTTTCCGCTCTGCCAAAAAAAACCAGCTCGAAACAAGAATAGAGGAAAATCTCGCAATGCCGTGGTCAAAACATCCGGGAGTATATATAACAATTTTTTCTAGGTCATAATACGTGTTCTAGAAGAAATCGGAGTCTGGAGGCCACACGAGGGACCCACAAGCCAGCTGGTTACGCCCCCAGGGGGGTGCGGCCTGTTGTCTTGTGCTTCCCTAGTGGGTCCTTTCGACTACGTTTTATTTTTGTAATTTTTCTAAAATACCAAAAACGAAAGAAATTATTTTTATGGAATTTTTGGAGTCGGTTTACTTACTGTACCACATACCTACCCCCTTTTCAGGTTTTTGGAGTGTTCCGGAAGACTTCCTTGATGTGTTCTTCAGGTGTGATGACTTGGATTACAATTGTTCCTTCATTAATGGGTGCACTTGAAATATAATGCTTAATTCTTTACCCATTCACCACTCTCGGATTCTTTTTTTTGAAGTTGTTGATTTTTATAACTCCGGAGCGATAAACCTCCTCAACAACGTATGGGCCTTCCCATTTGGAGAGGGGTTTTCTTGCAAAAAATCTGAAACAAGAATTGTACAAAATCACTAAGTCTCCTACAATTAATTCTCGTTTTCGAATCCTTTTGTCATGCCATCTTTTAACCTTTTCTTTAAATAACTAAGCATTTTCGTAGGCTTGTGTTCTCCATTCATCAAGTGAGCTAATATGAAATAACCTCTTCTCACCGGCAAGTTTAAAATCATAGTTAAGTTCTTTAATTGCCCAATACGCTTTGTGTTCTAACTCAAGAGGTAAATGACAAGCTTTCCCATAGACCATTTTGTACGGAGAGTGTCGGGGATATTCCCCATGGTTTAACCCGGCCAGGAGGAATGACCCGGCCCACCATCTGGCGGCAAATAAGGTCCCCCTGTTTACCGGGTCGACCTGGATGACAAGGCCTAAGGCCTAGTGTGCATCCCGACGGAAGGCGGCTCATGGAGAGGCCTGGAGGGCCGGCTCATAGAGAAGGCCCAAGAAGAGGAGGAATTCCCTCACAAGAGAAGCAAGACCCGGATTAGGATTCAAGACAGACCAGTCCTAATCCTAGTCCTAGTAGGACTCTACATGTAAACCTACCCCTTCAACTTATATAAGGAGGGGCAGGGCACCCCAACAGGGAGGAGTTCAAGTCATTAGAGATAGACAGATTAGAGGCTCTCGAGACTAGAGGTAGCAAAGCAGCACCCTTGTAATAGAGATCATCCTCATCATCAATACACAAAAAGCAGGACGCAGGCTTTTACCTCCATAGGAGGGGCCGAACCTGGGTAAACTTACGTCTCTCGATTTCGATCAACCCCTCTCAAGACGCCACCTAGTTGTGATGGCCGCATGCCTAAGTTCTCTCACGAGGGCATTATGCCGTGACAAAACCACGACAGAGACATACCCATAGGATTCTTATAAGTATTTCTATAAGCCCAAAGTGCATCATCTAGTTTCTTAGACCAATTCTTCCTAGATCTATTACCAGTCTTTTGCAAGTGACTCCGATCAGGTGACCCCGTGTACTCTTGACAAGTCAATCCACTTTGGACCCTGAACTTATCAAGGTTAAAACACTGGCTTGAGTCACGTGAGAGCTGGCATACAGAGAGCTAGGATAAACCATGGGTTATCACACCCGATTCATTCAAGCAAGACTCGAGCCTCAAAAGTCGGTCTTTAGGTCATGCCTTGAAAACTAGCACTTTATATTCTGTTATCATATACATACATATCAAGCCGGTCATCAAACCGGGTTACATCGTAACCTCTGTAGGAACAAATAGATCTTTCATAGCCAAAATGGCTGGATCTTCATCATGGTTCATCACAACCAGTATTAAATGGTTGGGATTTTTTAAGCCAGCTCGAAAGAAATGACTATTCTCGAAGAGCCGCCCTATCACATATAATGCCGGGTCATCTAATTGACCGGCTCTTGGATTTTTCAAACTTGTGCTCTGTAGTAAACTACAACACTTATGGATTTCTCAAACATATATTTGTCAGGTTGTATCGCAGCCACTAGCAGGGATTTCATTTCAAGGACAAAGGCATTGTTCCAAGATATTCGTTCAAACAATAAAATACCAGGTTACATTATAACCACGGGAAAGGATTCATTTAAGTCAGATCATTATCAGTTCAAAAGAACTTGTGAAGTGCATTATGATGGGTTATATTATTCTTATACAAACCCAAGTCGCTGCAGGCATACGACCCGGCACTTGGGGGCTACATCATATGATGTTTTATTTTCAAAAGGAGAAGTACATATAAAGTCCTAAGTCGCAGTAGGTAAACGACCCGGCACTTGGGGGCTACACTACTCAGATCAAATTTTCTAAAGTCCCAAGTCACTGCAAGCATGCGACCCGACACTTGGGGGCTACAGTATTCAGCTATTCAAACAGATTATAAGGTCCAAATTGAAGACCCGGCCCATCACATACTGATGAGCCAGCCCTTGGGGGCTACACATGTGAAATGCAAGACATTAATAATATAACTGGTGACTCAGATGCCAATCCGGATTTCTCCAAAGCTATCTACCTACAATATTCAAACCCAAGTTCAAGGTCCCAGGTTGTTGTAGGCAAAATAACCCGGCCATTGGGGGCTACACATGCTGAGGCTTTATAAAGTATAAGACAAATACAAGTCCCAGGCTGCTGCAGGCAAGACAACCCGGTACTTGGGGGCGACACAGTCAAAGATATTGTTGCAGATCACCAAGTCATCATGAACTGATAAACTTGGCGCTTGGGGGCTACATGTAATATGGATATATCAAAAAATAGAATAACACTTTCAAGATGTCAATTGTGAGCGAGACTGGTCTCACTTCTTCATGGAGCTGAAGCATTGAAAACCGCCTCAGCGTTATCAAAAATCATGATCCGGCGTTATCAAAGATCATGACCTGGCAGAGTCTATATAAGCAACCCGGCTTCACAAGTGGGTAAGTTCCACATCCATAAATCAGCAATGTTTTTATCCTAAGTTGACATCCACTACATCTGATAACCCGGCAAGACCCCCACGTCCCATGAAGTGGTTTAACAACGGACGAATTTCTATTCCCAATATTTTCATCAAAGCTGAAGCAATGGAAGCCGGCTCAACTTCATATGGTTTTCTTATCTCCAATATTTTCATCAAGCCAAAGCATTGGAGGCCGACTCACCGACATATCGGTGTTTTATTTCCCAATATTTTTCCCGCAAGGACACGTACCAGCAAGATGATTGTGAAGACGGCTCTTTGACATGAAGATCCACTTCATTGAAATAAGCCGGCCAGGGGAGCGAGCCGGTCCCTTAACATATTTGTTATTCTTATTTCAGGAGCTTACCATGAATAAATTCAAGCTAACCTGGGGACTAATGTCGGGGATATTCCCCACGGTTTAACCCGGCCAGGAAGAATGACCCGGCCCACCATTTGGCGGCTCATAAGGTCCCCCTGTTTATCAGGTCGACCTAGATGACAAGGCCTAAGGCCCAGTGTGCATCCCGACGGAAGGCGGATCATGGAGAGGCCTGGAGGGCCGGCGCACAGAGAAGGCCCAAGAAGAGGAGGAATTCACTCACAAGAGAAGCAAGACCCGGATTAGGATTCAAGAGAGACCAGTCCTAATCCTAGTCCTAGTAGGACTCTACATGTAAACCTACCCCTTCAACTTATATAAGGAGGGGAAGGGCACCCCAAGAGGGAGGAGTTCAAGTCATTAGAGATAGACAGATTAGAGGCTCTCGAGACTAGAGGTAGCAAAACATCACCCTTGTAATCGAGATCATCCTCATCATCAATACACAAAAAGCAGGACGTAGGCTTTTACCTCCATAGGAGGGGCCGAACCTGGGTAAACTCGCGTGTCTCGATTTTGATCAACCCATCTCAAGCCGCCACCTAGTTGAGATGGCCTCACACCTAAGTTCTCTCACGAGGACATTATGCCGTGACAAAACCACGATAGAGACATACCCATAGGATTCTTATAAGTAGTTCTATAAGCCCAAAGTGCATCATCTAGTTTCTTAGACCAATTCTTCCAAGGGATGATAAGGTGATGCAATCCTATGGTTAACATCATATTTAGCTAGAAGTTTACGGAAAGCACCATGAATAAAATGTGAACCACCATCAGTCATTAAATATATAGGAACTCGAAACCTCGGGAAAATAATATCTTTAAGCATTTTAATAGAGGTGTTATGATCAGCAGTACTAGTTGGAATAGCTTCTACCCATTTAGTAACGTAATCAACAGCAACTAGAATATGAGTATACCCATTTGAGGAAGGAAAAGTTCCCATAAAATCAAAGCCCCATACATCAAATGGTTCAATAGCATGTGAATAATTCATAAGCATTTCCTGACGCTTACCGATGTTGCCAACACTCTGGCATTCATTGCATCAAAGGACATACTTACGAGCATCTTTGAAAAGAGTAGGCCATTAGAAACCAGATTGTAATACCTTGTGTGCAGTTCGGTCACCCGCATGGTGTCCTCCATATACTTCGGAATGACATTTCCGAAGAATCTGTTCCTGTTCATGCTCTGGTACACATCGTCTAATAATACCGTCTACTCCCTCTTTGTAAAGATGTGTGTCATCCCAAAAGTAATGTAGTAGGTCATAAAAGAATTTTTTTCTTTTGTTGATATGTGAAACTAGGTGGAATGTATTTAGCAACAATATAATTAGCATAATCAACATACCAAGGAGCACTACGTGAAGTATGTATAGTAGCAAGTTGTTCATCAGAAAAGCTATCATCGATAGGAAGTGGGTCATCAAGAACATTTTCCATCCTAGACAAGTTATCTGCTACGGGATTTTCAGCTCCTTTTCTATCAATGATATGCAAGTCAAACTCTTGAAGTAAAAGTACACACCTAATAAGGTATTTAATAGCAGCATGATCGGTGTGAATAGTTACTTTGGAATCGACAATGTAGGGTCTAAACTTATCACAAGCAAAAACAACTGCTAAAAATTCCTTTTCAGTGGTAGCATAATTCCTTTGAGTAGAATCTAGAGTTTTACGAGCATAATGGATAACATTTAGCTTCTTGTCTACTCTCTGCCCTAGGACAGCGCTAACAGCATAATCACTAGCATCAGACATGCTTTCAAATGGTAGGTTCCAATCAGGTGGTTGAACAATAGGTGCAGAAATTAAAGCATTCTTAAGTATTTCAAAATCTTCTACACAATCATGATCAAAAACAAAAGGAACATCTTTCTGAAGAAGATTAGTTAACGGACTAGAAATCTTAGAGAAATATTTAATGAAACGCCTATAAAAACCAGCATGACCAAGGAAACTTCTTATACCTTTTATATCTTTAGGCACTACTGTGGAAAATCCTAGCAGTAGCGCAGTTTTTAGGTGTATCAGTAGCGCGGGCACCCGTGCTACTGATAAGGTGCTACAGCTAACTTGAATCAGTAGTGCTGGTTACCCAGCGCTACAGCTAAAGTTTAGCAGTAGCGCCTCTTAACCAGCGCTACTGCTAACCGAGTTATCAGTAGCGCGCTTCTCTAACCCGCGCCACTGTTAAACACACATATTCCTTCTTTTATATTTATGTTGTATTTACACACGGTTACACATATTAATATACAACATCAATAATTATTGTGCCAGCAACTACATTTAGATTAAAGTGGATGGATGCAAGTGATCATGTTGAATTAGAGGAAAATATGATGTTGCCAATCGCAACATCATATTTTCCTCTAATTCAACATGATCACTTGCATCCATCCACCTTAATAAAATATATGTCATATAACTCATCATCATCTTACTCATCTAACAAATCATCATCATCTTAATCATACCAAGTTAAAATCTCATAAAACAAAAAAACATCATAATAGTAATCATCCTAATCGATCATGCAAGTTAATATAAACCAGAAAAACTTCTCTCTCATAGGACCTAGTCCTCCCTCCTAGGTAAAATGACATAAAACAGAATAACACCTATGTCTCCATGATGAAGCAAAGAGATCCAGCGGTCTCCAACTTGTGGCTTGCGATCCTTCTTTATTTCTCCCCATGCTTCAATTTGGAGCCGTCTTGGTGGTTTGCGCTCAGTCGAGTATGCAAAAGAGAACTGGGGCCTCATAGGGCTTTTAATTGTCATATTACCTTCGCCATGCATCAACAGAGGCACAACTTCATTTGGTAGTTTCTGTTGAAGAACATAATAGTAGCCTAGTTAGCAATGTAATCAATACCATTTACGCAACAGTAGTGTACTTAATTAGCAACTCTTACCAAGATATTTCGGCGAATGTCATCCGCCCTCAACCTATGCACTAGTGTCATGTACAATGTATAATTTGGGCTAGTTCCCAAATTATACGGGAAGATCTCCCTACCAACTAGGACACCAATAACAAAGTTGATAAGATCATCCTTCTACTCCCAAGTTAGATGTGATCCATAAGTGTAGTGTGTCGTGTCAATTATTTCCCGTGTTTCACTCGAAGAAACCAAATAAGCTGTAAATTATAAATTAACGAATTTAGTATGGATGAACACCAACTATTTTTAAATATATAATGCAAATTACTTGACAAATATGCATGGTTAATAAACTCACATGGAGGTAAAACAGGAAGCATATCGATATCCACCCAAATGTCAATGTTACCTTCAACATGATCTTCAGGACGAAGATCAAAGGTTATTTCCATATCCTCCTGAAATGCATATGCCTTGCAAAGAGCTTCCCAGTATGAGCACCCTAATTCTGTGTTATTAACTGCATTCATTACTTTGACCAGAAATGAGGACCAGAAATGAGTGACCACGTTTAGTCCCGGACATTGCGCCTCTCAAGGATGTAGCCGCCGACTCGATGACGACGAGGATGCGGGCCATCCATCGTCGACGTCGAGACAAATTCCTATGAGAACATTTTCTTATCGTTTAATCACTAATTTTTTTAAACTCATTTTATCATTTTTGACATAACCTTTGCTAGCACTCGATATGCCTACTTTCTAGCACAAGTCATGCCAAAATTTTGTCATGACCTTTGCTAAAAAGTGGACATATCGAGCGCCTAAAATTCACCGGAACGGAAATGAATCAACATTCCGGCGAAACATAGGCCACTCGAATCATTTACCCTGCAAACAACAAAAGGCCACTTGGGCACATTCATATATAGGGCACTTGGGCACAATTATCGAACAATTCAAAGTGAAGATGAAGAAAAAATCACTAAACTAACTTTTTGCTCTAAACTAATTTTTTCCACTACAACCATCAAGAAAAAATGACTAATTCAAGCGTGAAGATGAAGAAAACTACATTGGGTCCAAAGCAAGCTTATTTTTATATTGATTTTTTGCTCTAAACTAATATTTTCCACCACCACGAACTAACTATATTGGGTCCCTAGAGAGATTTTTCCTAATATTACAAAACCTAACCCTAGAATCAACCTAACCCCCCTAACCCAAGAATCAAACTGCTCTGCCTATGAACCTGGACATCCAGATGCGAGAGGGGGGTGAAGGTAGTGAGGGAAGAGGGAAGAGGGAGGATGGAGGGAGTGGTGGCTACCTGCGGAGGGAGGGAGTGCGACGGTGAGGGAGGGGGCGTGACGGTGGTGGCGTCCGGGTCGGGGCTCGGGGGTAGGCGAAGGCGAGGGAGGGGGCGCGACGGTGGTGGCGTCAAGGCGATGGCGACAGCGGTGGTCGGGGGAGAGGGAGTGATGAGAGGGAGACAAGATCGAATGGAGAGAGGGAGACAGTGGGGGATAGCAGTAGACGGGATCGAATATAGTAGTAGCGCATTTTATAGTCGACGCGCTACTGCTATGTCAATAGCAGTAGCGCGTTTCTAGGAGCGGCGCTACTACTACACCTAGCCGGTCGGCAACGGTGTGGCAATTATAGTAGTAGCGCGTTTTATAGTCGACGCGCTACTGCTAAGTAGATAGTAGTAGCGCCCTTGCCGTCCACGCGCTACTAATAATTAGCAGTAGCGCCTCCTTTTAAAGAGCGCTACTGATAAGCTTCTGTGTATAAGGTTTTCCCTAGTAGTGAGGGCATGGCAGTTTCTCTATCACATCAACTTTAGCCTTGTCTACCTCAATGCCTCGTTCAGAAATTTTATGCCCAAGCACTATGCCTTCATTAACCATAAAGTGGCACTTCACAAGACTAGTTTCTTCACAACTCTACAAAACTCGATCAAGATTGCTCAAGCAGTCATCAAAAGAAGTCCCATAGACGGAAAAATCATCCATAAAAACCTCAACAATCTTTTCACAAAAGTCAGAGAATATAGTAGTCTTACATCTTTGAAACATAGCAGGTGCATTGCATAAACCAAAAGGTATACATCCAAAAGCATAAGTTCCAAAAGGACATGTAAAGGTAGTTTTCTCTTGATCTTCTTTTGACACAGGTATTTGAGAAAAACCAGAATATCCATCAAGAAAACAAAAGTGGGTGTGCTTGGATAATCTTTCTAACATTTGACCAACAAAAGGCAAGGGGTAATGATATTTCTTAGTAGCTTTATTTAATTATCTAAAATCAATTACCATCCTATAACTAGTTACAATTCTTTGTGGAATAAGCTCATTCTTATCATTAGGGACAACAGTAATACCTCCTTTCTTAGGAACACAACGAACATGACTTACCCACCTACTATCAGTAATAGGATAGATTATACCTGCCTCCAGAAGCTTTAGTATTTCAATTCTTACCACTTCCTCATCTTAGGATTTAAGCGGCATTGATGATCAGCAACAGGTTTAGCATCTGGTTCCATATTAATCTTGTGCTGACATAGAGTGTGGCTTATTCCCTTTAGATCATCGAGAGTATATCCAATAGCATCCATGTGCTTCTTCAGAGTATTAAGTAATCTTCTTTCTTCATGCTCTGAAAGGTTAGCACTGATAATAACAGGATATATCTTATTTTCATCAAGATAAGCATATTTCAAAGTATCAGGTAAAGTCTTTAATTCAAACACGGGATCTCCTTTAGGTGGAGGAGGATCCCCTAGAATATCAACAGGTAAGTTGTGTTTGAGATAGGTGTTTGTTCTAGGAGAATCCTATCTATTTCATTCCTTTCATTAATTTGCATATCATTCTCATGGTCTAACAAATATTGTTCTCGGGGATCAGTAGGAGGTACGACAATAGAAGCAAGACCAATCATTTCATCTTTACTAGGTAATTCGTTCTCATGCATTCGATTAGTAAACTTGGAGAAATTAAATTCATGAGACACATCCCCAAATCTTATTTTAACCTTTTCAGTAGCACAATTGATTTCAGCAATAATTGTGTTCAAGAAAGGCCTACCGAATATAATGGGACAAAAGTTTTCTTGTTTTGAACCAAGAACTAAGAAATAAGCGGGGTACTTGACCTTTCCACATAAAACCTCAACATCTCTAACAATCCCAAGTGGCGAAATAGTGTCTCGGTTTGCAAGTTTAATAGTAACATCAATATCTTCAATAGTAACGGGTGCTATGTCATTCATAATTTCTTGATATAAGTTGAACGGTATAGCATTGACACTAGCACCGAAGTCAATGATCTCCAGTTTTAACTGAGACAACAGGCATGCCTACGACTGGTTTATTCTTATCGAGCTCATCTCGCTCGTTTCTAACAGGTTTTGCAATTCTAGCAGCTTCGTCACAGAGGTAGATAACCTGACCACCAATATTATCAACTAAGAGGTCCTTAATCATAGCAACATTAGGTTAAACATTTATTTGTTCAGGAGGTGTAGATGTCCTAACATGACTTTTATTGACCATAGTTGTAACTTTAGCATGTTCCTAAATTCTAATAGGAAAAGGAGGTTTCTCAATGTAAGTAGTGGGAACAACAGGATCAGCATGACTAACAATTATCTCTTCTTTCTCAATTTTAATTGGTTTCTCCAATGGTGGTTCGAAGGGAGGATGATATTTAGACCTCTTTTCTTTGGGAAGATAAACATGAGTAGCAAATGCCACAGAAAGAAGCTACTATTTCAGAGTCAATACCATATTAGTTGCTAAACTCATGAAAGGTGTTGGTTTCCATAAAAGATCTAACACAATCAAAATTAAGTTTTATACCTGACTCGTTACCATTGTCAAGCTCCCAATCTTCAGAGTTGCGTTTAATTCTTTACAAAAGATCCCATTTGAATTCAATAGTTTCATTCATATATGAGCCCGAGGAAGAAGAATCCAATAATTTTTTATCATCCTGAGAAAGCCGAGCATAATTTTTTTGTATAATCAGTTCTCTTGGAAGCTCATGGTTGGGGCAAGTGTGCATCATAGATTTAAGCCTCCCCCAAGCTTAAGCGATGCTTTCTCCCTTGCGCAGCCAATGGTTATATATATAATTCTGATCACGGTGAACTATATGCATTGGGTAAAAATTCTGATGAAATTCCAGCTTCAAGCGATTCCAATCCCATGATTTAATATTATCCAATAGCCTATACCACATTAATGCTTTTCCCTCCAAAGATAAGGAAAAAAATTCTTCTTAACTTCGTCCCTGGACAAACCTGCAAGCTGAAATAATCTACAAACCTCATCGACGAATATCAAATGGAAATCAGGATGATTCATACCATCATAAGGATCAGACAATAGTTTTTCAAGCATACCCGAAGGAATCTCGTAATAAATATTTTCAGTAGGTGCAGTAGGTGGAGGTATAATTTCCTCATCTTCCATTCGGGGCGAAGATGCCCCGAACAAGCCAGTCAAAGGGTGACTGCTCATAGTGACAAGTGTCGGTGTCAAAACCGGCGGATCTCGGGTAGGGGGTCCCGAGCTGTGAGACTAGAATCGATGGTAACAGGAGACGAGGGAGACAAGGTTTTACCCAGGTTCAGGCCCTCCTATGGAGGTAATACCCTACGTCCTACTTGATTATATTGATGGTATAAGGGTTACAGAGTTGATCTACCTCGAGATCGAATGACTAAAACCCTGGATGAGTTCTCTCTTGGTCTACAACCTAAAACCCTCCGGCTTATATAGACGCGGAGGGTACCTAGGGTTTACACATGGTCGGTTACACGTCGAAGGGATAAACATGCCTATTCACTACTTTAAACATGGAGGATACGCCATGATTCTGAAGCTTCCTTCCTGGAGACAGGGTCTTTGATCAATCCAGTGCTCGGCACGCGGCCCATATAGTCCGGCCCATAAGAAATAGGTCGGCCTCCCGAGGACCCCTTAAACCAGGACTCCCTCAGTAGCCCCCGAACTAACCTCCAACGCCAAGGGTCCTAGCTCCAGCTGCTTCATATGATCAGAGTCTTCGGCTTGCGAGGCGAGTTCCTTTCTCTAAACAGTGATCGGCCGAGTTTAGTTCGGCCTCCGACGACATGTAGCTTTCCCGATCATTGACCGTCCGAACACCAAGAATAACTCGGTCCTGAAGGCCAATCGTCAAGGAGTAAATAGTGCTCCATGACAACCTTTCAGATGAAAGGTCATGGCCCACCACGACCACTGAACTAGTCGTAAAGACTCGATTCGCGGCTCAAGGCCGTTTTCATCAGCACGATCCATCAATGCACAGATCATGCTCTGTTTCACATGGGATATGTTTAATCATGCGCGTATAACGGCACGCACGTCTTGGGAAGCAGAGGGATTCACGGCGCAGTGAAGGGAGGCTAACCGGCAACAAGCCCAATAAAAGGGAAAGAAAACCCCAAGGCTTAACCGCACTTCCCATTCGCATCTCTGCTTCCCCAATCTCCTGAGCCTCCAAAGCCCAGATCTAGGTTTTCCACCCTTCCTCCTCCAAGCTCAGCCATGGCTGGCTCCGGCTCCAACGGCAAGTGGGAGGCTTCCACGGTCACAGACCAGGACATCCGGGACCTCAAGGACGCCGGCTACCTCCCCACCAATATCTTCCACCGCGCTGCGGAGGAGGGCCAGGTGATCCCCACCCCCAAACCAGGCGAGAGGGTGGTTTTCATTCCTCATTTCATCTGAGGATTGAGCTTACCGCTCCACCCCTTCGTTAGGGGCCTCATGTTCTTCTACGGACTCGACTTCCACGACCTCCCACCGAATTCCTTCATGCATATATCGGCCTTCATCATCGTCTGCGAGGCCTTCTTGCAGGTCGAACCACACTTCGGACTATGGCTCAAGATATTCAACATCAAGCCGAAGTGTGTCGCAGGCGCACACGCAGACTGCGGCGGGGCAGTCATCAGCAAGCTTCCCTGCTCAGTATGGCCATCTGCCACCTTCATCGACACCATCAAGACTTGGCAAAAAGAGTGGTTTTACATCACCAAGCCAAGGGAGGAGGGCAGAACTGTTCCTGCCGAATTCAGATCCGGCCCCCCAACCAGATTGACCTCATGGGTCCGAAAGGGTCTCGACTGGGGGTCGGACACGGAGGTGGACGACCTGCAAAGGGGCATCGCGTCCATGATCAAGGACAAAATCAAGCTGGCCAACGTGGTCCAGATTATGCTCCGGCGACGCATCGTCCCCTGCCAGCGCCGGGGCTCTCCCATGTGGACTTATCGGACTTACGATGATCCTATGATTCGTTAGCTCTTCCGCACCACTCGGGAGAAGCTGTGGAAGGCGCTGTTCAAGGCGAAGGAGAACTGGCCAGCCGAGAAGGAGGACAAGGGCCTGCGTGCCGATAAACCCCCTTCCCAGGTATGACATAGTTTCGTTTGATCGGCTTTATTTTCCTGAAGAAAATCTAAGCATTATCCGATAAATGCGGCAGGAATGGCTGAGCAAGGCCACGGGCATCAAGTGCCTGGCTCCACAGCCTGAAGACCCTAGGTCCAAGCTGCTGTCGGAGATGCTCGTCGTGACGCCTTACAAGGCGCCAGAGAAGAAAGAGAAGAAGAAGAAACCAGGCCGAGAAGGCCTGCGCATCAGGGACCAGCCGGAGGCTGTGTCCGAGGAAACCCATGCCTCCTCGAATCAAGAGGAGGAGCATGAGGGCGAGGAGGAAGGTGATTCCCCCCTCGCAGGAAAGAGGGCGGCGTCATCGGATGCCCCAGAGGATGTACCTCCTCCCGCCCCGAAGAAAGCGCATCGGGCAAAGTTTAACTTTGTCCGACGACAGTTCGGACTCGGATACCGAGTCCGAGGACTTCGAGAGGGTTCGACGAAGGACCCTCAGGGTCAAGCCCCCAGCTCAAAGGTAAGGATCCGAAGACCTCCCGAGCTATTAGTGCTAAGTTTTTAATGTTACTAACATGTGAGCGCCTATTGACTCGCAGCCCACCACGTGTCCTCCCCACCGATCAAATTTCGGACGGGGAGACCCCGCCCGCCGAGCTAGAGGAGAGCGGGACCGCGTTGCTCCCCTCTCCTCCGGGCGCCGCGAAGGATGCCACGGAGGTGTCATCCCAACAGGCTCCTTTGGAGCCGGACACCAGAGGTG
This sequence comes from Elymus sibiricus, assembly GCA_039707655.1. Taxonomy (NCBI): domain Eukaryota; kingdom Viridiplantae; phylum Streptophyta; class Magnoliopsida; order Poales; family Poaceae; genus Elymus; species Elymus sibiricus. The sequence continues at coordinate 224,581,213 of CM077665.1, read as the reverse complement.
GGGGCGATGACGTCATGGTCGAGGCTAACACCTCGGCCGCCGAAGACCGGGGGGAAAAGCCCCTCCCGGATACTGAGGAGACCGGACGAGGAGATGTCTAGTCTCCTCCAAGGTCGTCTCCGGAGCGCACCATGCCTCCGGAGGCACCGGTTCAATCCCCGGCTGGAGATCGGGTCAACTGATCCCCACCGGCGCCACCGACCGATGGGTGGCCGGCTATGGGGGAGGCTCTGTCAAGCGTCTCCATCCCCAAGGAGCACCGCACCCTTATGGGTGCGGTATTGCAGTGCATTCAGTCTATAGTGGCGGACTGAAGGAGGCCTTCAACGGTCTCCTGACGGGCTTTCAGGTGAGCCACGTAATGCTCTGTTTGTGAAATATTAATTTCTTTGTGTTATTATTATATACATGGCAGCCCCCGAACCCTAGGTGAGTTTGGAAAAACATACCTGGGGGTCAATAATAGATCATTATCCGAACTATGTACATGACAATATTTGTTCGGAACGTTCTCACAGCCCTTAATAGGACCGGACACAGGATAGTATTTATGACAGTTCAGAAGTTTTGAACCCATGTAACTTGATATGGTTTTTCTTTTTACAGGCTTCGTCGACGGCGGCGGCTGCTAATGCCGCCGAGCTGGACGAACTAAATCGGAAGCTCAACAGCTCTGAAGACGAGCTTGACGCTCTGAACAATAGATTCGACAAGGCGCAAGGTAAGCCGGATTAGAGTATCTAAATTCTTCATTAGCGTATTGTCGACGCAGTATTTTTTCATATGTTTAATTCTTACGCAGCCTTGGCGAAAGAAATTGAGAGGCTCAAGGCCGAGCTTGAGAAGGCGAAGCAGGAGGCTGCGGTTGAGAGGGCGGCAGCCAAAGAAGCGGCTACCGCGCTATCCGCCTTGAGAGCCACCAGCGACAAGCATGAGGCTCGGGTGGAGGAAATCCAACAGGAGCTCAAGGACGCCGGCCATAAGTGCGAGGACCTTGAACGGAAAGGCAAGGAGCAGGCCGCCGAACTATCCACCCTGAAAACCAATCTCCAAAATGAGCGGGTGGATAGGCGGTCTTTTGAAGAGCAAGTCAGCCAGGCCAAGGCTATCATGGATGGTAAGCCGTATTTATTGCAGTGTGTCTTCGGGGATAGCAAGTTCGAGTTGCTTACCCAAGTATGGCGTTCCTCAGGCGCCAGCTCGGACCTCCAAAAGAGCACAGCGGACGGGAACCAGTTCTATGCTTCGCGGGGAGAAGGAGATGAAGCTCGGCTGTTTTGGGCACAGTTTGAAGCACCCGAGCGCTCTCCTCTCCTTGTTGAGCAGTTGAAGCAGCTGATGGAGCTACACCGGATGGCGGAGCCGGCCATGAAGGATCTCTGCATCCGGCTATGGCCCGACGAGCCATTGCCGAGCAGCTACTTCGGCCTGGTGCAGAAGCTAAGCAACGCCTAGCCTTGGATCGACGCACTAAGGCGGTCCTCATGTATCGAGGGAGCTCGGATGGCCTTCACAAGAGCCAAGGTGCACTGGCCGGGTCTTGATCCGACGAAGATAGCCACTGCTCCGCCGCCCCCTGGAAAGGAGCATAGGTGCCCTGAGCGATACTTCTCCGTAGTTATGGAGGGTGCTCGGGCAGTAGAAGCTCAATGTTCGAAAGAAAACTTTTATGAGTAAATGCGTTGTAATATGTCCGAAGACCTTTTAACGCGTTTATATTTAAGATGCATGGTTTATCATGTCTTTTGTGTTTTGCATCCTTTATAACTCCTGTGTGGCCATTGAAACTGAAAGCTGCGAGTCGTCGGCTTCAGCCCCCATGTAGATACTATGCGGGGTGTCCCTGCCAACGCACTGTAACCCTTAGCCGAACTATCGGTACCCGGAGGTGGTAGTGTGGGGCGGACAAGGCAATCGGACCATAATGCTTTATTGCTTTCACTTAGCCGTAGGGGCACGAGAAAGGAGTGCGGGGGGCTGATGACTAGCCCCCAGGGGTTTGTGATGTTCGGATGAACCGCGGCCAAAGCCGATATCACATGGTTTGTACTAATACCAAACCCATCGTATGACACGGGATAACCTCTAACGAGGTTTATTTAAGCTCGGAACCGCAGACCGGTTCTCGCATACTATGACAGTCAGTTTTCGGCTTTCTCCACTGAGGTGCTTAACCAGGCTAGCCGGAAGCACAATCGCAGGGGTGCTCCCTTTGCCCCTTTAGCCGAACGAGCGGAACATAAAGGGGCAAGCACAGGAGCCGGGCAACCCAACTATTGACCAAGACATAGTTCGGAACCAATGCATATAAAGCGGAAATCCAAGACGCAGAACGCAAAATTAGTTGTGCTTATGGCGATTTTTTAAGTTCGAGCCCCCGGTCTATTAGCCGGTTGCGTCGTAAAGTATACCGAACAGGTTCGCTAGAAGAGGGAGAAAAATAGAGAGTGTGCCAAAAAAGGACAGCGAGACGATCATGTATGATATATCTGTATTTTACTCAACAACTCTTATTATTCAAATTGCCGATGCAACTGTTTATAGGTATTTAAAAATGAAATATTACACCGTACAGGAGGGGTTGTACCAGGGGTCTTCGATAGCTGACCTGACGTCCTCGATGTGCCCTGTCGATTGTCCACTCCTGCGTCTCCTGAGGAGTTGTATACCGCTATGGGTTTTGCTGTTCGGCGAGCGGACTTTGGAGAAAAATCTTGAGAAGTCGCCGAGGTGTGAATGAGCTTTACGCCTTAGTAGGTACTTTATGGTACCTGTAGTTTGTCCGGAGACGTTTTGAGGGTGATAGTTCGGTCCAGCCGAACACTTACCCTTTGGTAGTTTGTCCCCACCGCTGCCCATGGAATTTTGAGCGCGAAGTTGTGCCTCGTCGGCACGTACTTTGCTGGTGCTAGGGCTGTGCGATGGGAGGCGAGTCCCTATTTATGGGGAACAGAAGGTGCTGGTACTTCGGGTTGAGACCGAGCTCGCTTCCCAGCCTTGCATGCCTTTATGGCAGATGTCGGCGTTTGCCGATCATCGGTGTAATGGAATTCGGCCGCCAGGGCCAACGCATGTTCCTCAGTTCGGAGGGAGTGCTCTGTGTTGCCATTGACAGTAATGACCCCATTGGGGCCGGGCATTTTGAGCTTGAGGTATGCGTAGTGTGGGACGGCATTAACGCGAGCGAACGTTGTACGGCCGAGCAGGGCGTGATAGCCGCTGCGGAAAGGCACGATGTCGAAGATCAAGTCCTCGCTTCGAAAGTTATCGGGTGATCCGAACACTACTTCCAGGCTTACGGAGCCCGTGCACCGGGCTTCGACGCCTGGGATCACTCCTTTAAAGGTAGTGTTGGTGGGTTTGATCCTTGACGAATCTATGCCCATCTTTTTCACCGTGTCTGAGTAAATCAGATTGAGGCTACTTCCTCCATCCATTAGGACTTTAGTGAGGCGATACCCGTCTATGATGGGGTCTAGGACGAGGGCGGTCGAACCCCCATGACGGATACTGGTCGGGTGGTCACATCGATCGAAGGTGATCGGGTATGCCAACCGTGGGTTATACTTCGGGGCTACAAGCTCTACGGTGTAGACCTCTCGAAGGGCGCGCTTCCTCTCCTTTTTGGGTATATGAGTGGCGCATATCATGTTTACTGTTTTTACCTCTGGAGGGAATTTCTTTTGTCCGCCACCGATCGGACCACGGGGTTCATCCTCGTCCTCGCTGCATGGGCTCTTGCCTTGGTCCTCGGATGCAAGCTTGCCGGCCTATTTGAACACCCAACAATTACGGTTGGTGTGATTGGTGGGCTTATCTTGAGTGCCTTGGATCTGGCAAGGCCTCTCCATGATCTTGTCCAGCGGGGTGGGTCCGTCGCGATTGCCTTTAGGAGGCTTCTTCCGCTGCCCAGGCCGGGAGTTGCAGAAGCCGGCGTTAACGGCCGTGTCATCGGCATCACTATTGTTGTGCCAGCGCTTATTCTTGTTGCGCTTTGGTTTCCCGTTTCCATCCCAAACTTCGGAGGTTCCGGGGTCTTCGGGGTTGTGGCTACGTCTTGCTAGCCAGTTATCCTCACGCGCGCAAAAGCGAGTCATGAGTGATGTGAGGGCAGACATTGTCCTTGGTTTATCCTGGCCGAGCTGACGAGCCAGCCACTCATCCCGAATATTGTGCCTGAAAGAGGCTATTGCTTCGGCGTCCGGGAAGTCAACGATCTGGTTTTTCTTGGTCAAGAACCGATTCCAGAATAGCCGCGTGGATTCTCCTGGCTTCTGGACGACGTTGCTTAGGTCGGAGGAGTCCGGCGGCCGAACATAAGTGCCCTGGAAGTTAGATCGGAATGCATCTTCTAGATCCTCCCAACACCCAATGGAGTTTTCGGGGAGGCTATTTAACCAGTGCCGAGCTGGCCCCTTAAGCTTCAGGGGTAGGTATTTGATGGCGTGGAGGTCGTCTCCTCGCGCCATGTGGATGTGGAGGAGGAAATCCTCGATCGATACGGTTGGGTCAGTTGCCCCATCGTATTGTTCTATGTTTACGGGTTTAAACCCTTCCGGGAACTGATGCTGCATCACCTCGTCCGTAAAGCACAGTGGGTGGGCAGCACCTCGGACCCGAGCTATGTCGCGCCGGTGATCGGCGTCTGTCCTAGTCCGGTTTCGTTCCCGACCTTCATTATTGCGGTTGAGCCAAGGCCGGTACCCTTCCCGTTTATCGGGTGAGTATCCTCTAGATCCGTAGATGGATTGCGTACGACCTGCTCTGTAGTCCAGGTCGTGTCGCAGGTCAAACCTGTCATCGGGCTCTAGTGTCTCTTTGCCCCGTCTACGGGGTATCGTCGGCCTATAGCCGGTGTTGTCAGCCGTCCTATCTCGTCCTCGAGGAGGGCGGTCTGGCTTGTCGTATGGGGTATGTTTGGGAGACGGCGTATCAGTGAGCTCGTCATCGAATTGTGGCAGCAGCCTTCTGCGTGGATAGCTCTTAGGTTGGTCCGATAGACCGGTACCGTATCCTTCCTCACCTGAGAGGACTCTCGTCCATCGATCGTTGAGGTCGCCTTGTTCGGCTTTAAGCTGCCGTTCTTTTGCTTTCAGGCTGCGGGCCGTGGCTATAAGCTGTTGCCTAAACAGCTCCTGATCTTCAAGATTATCAGGGATGGCGTAGTCATCGGCTTCCGGGATGTCCTCCTCCTCGACAGAGGGGAGGTAGTTGTCGTCCTCAGAATCATTTAGATCGTCGGAGTTGCGCCGGTCTTCCGGCCTCTCCTGACCCTCCAACGGGTGTTTGGGGATTTCGGGATCGCCGAGGTTTTCCGGGGTATCTCCGTCCCCGGTGCCGTCGATAGCTTTTCTTCCCTTTTTTACTTTTGACCATTTATGCGGCTTTCGGCGTCTTGACGGTGCTTCATCTGATTTATCGCCATCGTTTTTCGGAGTGTCCACCATCTAGACGTCGTATGTGGAGGTGGCAGTCCACTGCCCGGTGTTAACAGGGGTGAGGGCGCGATCCTCCTCATCCATGTATTCTGCCTCCTCGGAGGCATAGTCCAACATGTCGGTTAAATCCTCGATAGTGGCTACCAAGTGGGTGGTGGGTGGGACAAAAAAATCGTCCTGACCCGTCTTGAGCCCGTTCTGAGAACAGATCGGGGTTGGATCGTCGGTAATCTTCATCGACGAGATCCGGTCTAGAGCCTCGTTGAGTATCGAGAGCTCGATCGGGCCGGCCTGCTCAGAGCTTCCGGAGTTAACCTCCGATGCGTCCATGCGGGGAGAGTGTTTGGCAAGAACAGGTGTCCGGACGTCTGGTACTATGACCGGGTCCGGATTGAAGGTTGGGTCCTCACCGGGGTAGATCCCGTGGGCGGGACCGTCAGATGGATCTGAGGTTAAAGCCTCAGAGTCTTCGGGCATGGCGGGCGAGACCGCGATACCGGTTAGCAACAGGTCGCCCCGAGAGTCTACGGAGAACTCTAGGTTCCCGAATCTAACCTCTTGATCAGGGGCGAAACTTCCAACACAGCCTAGATGGCCGGTCGGGTCAGCGTGCAGCACAATGCTGCCGAAAGCGAAGATCTGTCCGGGGACGAAAGTGTCCGTACTGCGAACCTCTTCGTTGATGACAAGGCGAGCCATCGATTCCTTTGGCGATCACAGCGGAACTCTCAATGAAAGCACCAATGTCGGTGTCAAAACCGGCAGATCTCGGGTAGGTGGTCCCGAGCTGTGAGACTAGAATCGATGGTAACAGGAGACGAGGGAGACAAGGTTTTACCTAGGTTCAGGCCCTCCTATGGAGGTAATACCCTACGTCCTACTTAATTATATTGATGGTATAAGGGTTACAGAGTTGATCTACCTCGAGATCGAATGACTAAAACCCTGGATGAGTTCTCTCTTGGTCTATAACCTAAAACCCTCCGGCTTATATAGACGCGGAGGGTACCTAGGGTTTACACATGGTCGGTGACACGTCGAAGGGATAAACATGCCTATTCACTACTTTAAACGTGGAGGATACGCCATGATTCCGAAGCTTCCTTCCTGGAGACAGGGTCTTTGATCAATCCAGTGCTCGGCACGCGGCCCATATAGTCCGGCCAATAAGAAATAGGTCGGCCTCCCGAGGACCCCTTAAACCAGGACTCCCTCAACAAGCAACAGTAAATTTCAGCACATATAGAAAATGTTTCCTTACCAATTTCCACTTACCAAACGCGCTTCACTCCCTGGAAACGGTGCCAGAAAAGAGTCTTGATGACCCACAAGTATAGGGGATCAATCGTAGTCCTTTCAATAAGTAAGAGTGTCGAACCCAACAAGGAGCAGAAGGAAATGATAAGCAGTTTTCAGCAAGGTGTTCTCTGCAAGTGTTGTGAGTAACAGTGGGAGATAGTTTTGTAGCAAGATAATTCATAACAAGTGACAAGTAACAATAGTAACAATGGTGTAGCAAGGTAGCCCAATCCTTTTTGTAGCAAAGGACAGGCCTGAAAGTACTCTTATATTAAGCAATTGCTCCCAAGGACACATGGGAATTTCCGTCTAGTAATGTACATCATGTTGAGTTGATTCACGTTCGCTACTTTGATAATTTGATATGTGGGTGGACCGGTGCTAAGGTGTGGTTCTTACTTGAACTAACAGCCTACTTATGATTAACCCCTCTCGCAAGCATCTGCAACTACGAAAGAAGAATTAAGATAAATCTAACCATGGCATGAAACATGTGGGTCCAAATCAGCCCCTTATGCGGCAACGCATAAACAGGGGTTTAAGCTTTTTTCACTCTCGCAACCCATCATCTACTAGTTACTCCACAATGACTTCCCTTAGGACCATAACATGGTGAAGTGTCATGTAGTCGACGTTCACATGACACCATTAAGAGAAGTAACAACATACATATCATCAAAATATCAAACGTATACCAACTTCACAAGATTACTTATAACAAGACTTCTCCCATGTCCTCAGGAACATAGTAACTACTCACACATCATCAACATGTTCAATATCATAGGATTAATAATGATAATTAAGGATCTGAACATAATCTCTTCCACCAAGTAATCCAACAAGCATCAACTACAAGATGTAATCAACACAACTAGTAACCCACAGGTACCAATCTGAGGTTTTGGGACAAAGATTGAATACGAGACATGAACTAGGGTTGGAGATGAGATGGTGCTGGTGAAGAGGTTGATGAAGGTTGGTCCTCCCACGAAGGAGGAAGCGTTGGTGATGACGATGGCTTCGATCTCCCCCTCCCGGAAAGGGATTTCCCTGGCAGAATTTGACTGCCGGAGTGCAAAAGGGCCTCTGCCCAGGTTTCGCCTCGAGACGGCGGCGCTTCATCCCGAAAGGTTGCTTATGATTTTTTCGAGGGTAAAACACACCATATAGGAGAAGAGGGGCATCGGAGGACCAGCAGGGGCCCACAAGCCATCTGGCTGTGCCCCCAGGGGGGCACGGCCTGCTGGCTTGTGGCCTGCTCGCAGCGCCTCTCCGGTATATTTTTGCTCCAGAAATTCTTAATTATTTCAAAAATATTCTCCGTAAATTTTCAGGTCATTCTGAGACTGGTGATTTTTCTTCCTTTTTCTCGATTTTCCGGTCTAGAATTCCAGTTTCCAGATATTTCCCTCCTTGTGATGTACCTTGCATATTCAGAGAGAATAATCATAGGAATTGTATGATAATGTGGAATAATGGACAAAAATAAGGTAGATAGTGGTAAGAAATCATGATGCAGAATGGATGTATGAGAGGCCTTGGCGCAGGCCCAACTATTGCTGAACTTCCCGCCTGCGCCAGATAAGATGGAGCAGTGCAGGGCCATCATTCAGAGCCTACTGAGATTCACTAACCGTGATAGGCCAGATGAGGCGGGGCCCTCGGAAGCGCGGCCCTCTGTAAGGTGTGAAACTAGCGGTGCACCCATGGTGCAATGACCTCTACAGTAGCAGCAACGGTCGCCTCGTCGAACTGAGGCGCAAGACGAGATGTCTTACGTGTCCTCGGACCCGCGGCAAAAATAGGATCAGTGCCAGATTCTGAAGGACCGGTGAAAACAAGACTCCTGCACTACCATCGAGCGACGTAGGGGAACTCGTCGCCAGTCAAATGGTCATGTCGGGTCATACGTCGATGAGCCTATGCCAGGGGTTCCCGGCAGCCTGCCTTACGAGATGGGCTGTCCGGCATTTACCCGCGAGCTGCGGCAAGTCCGTTGGCCCTCCACCAAGACATTCAAGCCCGGTCTTCCATACAAGTATGACGGCAAGATCAGCCCCTCGGAGTTCCTCGACATTTACACCACACAGTACAAGCTACCAGGGGGCGATATGAAAAGGTGTTCGCCAACTACATTCCATTGGCACTTCAGCCAAATGTAAGGAGATGGCTGATGAACTTGCCAGAAGGATCGATCTCTTCCTTGGTGGATCCGTGCAACCAATTTATTGGTGCATACCACGAGGGCCACAAGCTCCCAGGGCAGCCCAGCGATTTGCATGTGATCCCCCAGAGAGACAGCGAATCCCTTCGCAAGTACATTCAGAGGTTCAGCCGTGTGCAGCACACCATCCCCGACATCCATCTTGTCGCAGTGATTGCCGCATTCCACACGAACGTGCGCAACAGGCGGATGCATGAGGATATGAGCATCAACAAAGTGCGTGATGTCACCGAGCTTTACGCTCTGGCTGATAAATGCGCACGTGCTGAGGAATGGAGAAGGCTCCCTGGCGAGGATGCTGGCGCGGAGGTCGACTCCGACGATGTGGATGTGTCCAATTCCAATAAGAAAGGCTGAAAGCACAACCGGAAGTGCAAAGGCAAGGCAGTCGTGGACGTTGATGGGTCTGACAACTCCAAGGCCGGCAAGAAACCCAAGAAACAGGGCTCCAACAAGGAGGCTGCTGCGTGCTCCGGCGATGACGAAGCCGCAACAGACGAGAAGCATGACTGGCCATACTGCAAGACCCATCGCACCAAGGACCATGACATGAATGATTGTCATCAAGTCAAGCAGCTCGCTGAAAAGCAAAACTAAGAGTACGAGAAGCGCAACAAAGAGAAGGTCCAGGATGGTGCAAGTGGTTCCGGCAAGAAGAGTCGTGGCGGCTGTGGTGGTCGTCGTGGCAAGGCCAAGCAACAGAAAGAGAAGCGTGTAAGAGGCCGCGACAAGAAATCTGGTGACGATGACAGCGATGACAAAGATGAAGAAGGATCTAATGGCCAAGAATTCCAAAAGACAATAGACACCATGTGCATTGACGGGGGCGCATCTTTGCACTCCTCTCACCAGCATCTCAAACAGTGGGCCCGTGAGATTAATGCGGCAGAACCGATAGCGGAGACACAGAAGCCCCTCAAATGGTACAAAACACCTATCATCTTTGACACCGGAGACAACCCTGACAGCATTACTGCCATCGGGTGCTTGCCGCTATTGGCCTCACCAACAATTCGCAACCTCCAAGTCACGAAGATGCTAGTTGATGGTGGGGCTGGCTTGAACTTAATCTCGCCAGACGTGTTCAAGAGGCTACATATCCCTGACACGGATCTCAAGCCCATGGGGACATTCCAGGGAATTAATCCCCGGAGAAGCCAATCGAAAGGAAAGATCACCCTTCCGGTGACATTCGGCACCGAGCTCAACTTCAGAACAAAGAAGATCACCTTTGATTTTGCCAAAATCTATCTGCCGCACAATGGAATCCTGGGCCGCCCTGTGTTGGCAAAGTTTATGGTGGCGTCCCACTACGCCTATAACACTCTGAAGATGCCAGGGCCAATGGGTGTCATCACAGTCCATGTAGATAAGAAAATTGACGTCTAGTGTGCTGACAAGCTCTTCCGGGAGGCAGTTGCAGCGTCTGCCGACAAGGCACATGCTCCAGTCGATGAAGCCGGCAGAGGGGAGAAGAACAATAGTTCCGGCAAGACCTCTGGCAAGGGCTCCGGGAAATGCATTGCAGAGTGCAACACGCCCGTTGAGGACTTGCCAGAGATCTCCACTTCCAAGAGCAAGAAAAACAAAGTTACCATTCCCAAGACGAAGCTAGTGTCTACGCGGGAGGGCGGCTATGGAGTCACTTTCACCATAAGTGCCACCCTTGGCAGTAAATAGGAAAGCGTGCTCGTCTCCTTCCCGTGGGAGAATGTTGATGTGTTTGCATGGCAACCATCTTATACCCTTGTGTTCCCAGGGATGTGATTGAGCACCACCTAGCCATCTGTCCCCACGCACGTTCCATCAAGCAGAAGGTCAGGAAGCAAGCTCTAGAGCGGCAAGACTTCATTGCAGAAGAAATCAAGAAATTAGAAGCGACAGGCTTGATCAAAGGAGTGATCCACCCAACCTGGTTGCCAAACCCTGTAGTAGTATGATACGTCTCCGTCGTATCTATAATTTTTTATTGTTTCATGCCAATATTCTACAACTTTCATATACTTTTGGCAACTTTTTATACTATTTTTGGGACTAACATATTGATCCAGTACCCAGTGCCAGTTCCTGTTTGTTGCATGTTTTTTGTTTCGCTGAAAATCCATATCAAACGAAGTCCAAACGGGATAAAAACTTATGGAGATTTTTTTTGGAATATACGTGAATTTTGGGAAGTGGAATCAACAGAAGGCGGTGCCCGAGGGGCCCACAAGCCAGGAGGGTGCGCCCTGGGGGGTAGGGCGCGCCCTGATGGCTTGTGGACACCCCGTAAGGCGGTTGGTGCCCTTCTTTTGCCACAAGAAAGCTAATGTCCGGATCAAAATCGTGCTAAAATTTCAGCCCAATCGGAGTTACGGATCTCCGAAAATATAAGAAACGGTGAAAGGCCAAAATCTGGGAACGCAGAAACAGAAGGAAACAGAGAGAGAGATCCAATCTCGGAGGGGCTCCCGCCCCTCCGCCGCCATGGAAGCCAAGGACCAGAGGGGAACCCCTCCTACCATCTAGGGGGAGGCCAATGAAGAAGAAGAAGGAGGGGGGCTCTCTCCCCCTCTCTCCCGGTGGCACCGGAACGCCGCCGGGGCCATCATCGTGACGGCGATCTACTCCAACAACTCCGTCATCTTCACCAACACCTCCATCACCTTCCCCCATCTATCTACAGTGCTCCACTCTCCCGCAACCCGCTGTACCCTCTACTTGAACATGGTGCTTTATGCTTCATATTATTATGCAATGATGTGTTGCCATCCTATGATGTCTGAGTAGATTTTTGTTGTCCTATGGGTTGATTGATGATCATGATTGGTTTGAGTTGCATGTTTTATTATTGGTGTTGTCCTATGGTGCTCTCCGTGTCGCGCAAGCGTGAGGGATCCCTGCTGTAGGGTGTTGCAATGTGTTCATGATTTGCCTATGGTGGGTTGCTTGAGTGACAAAAGCATAAACCCGAGTAGGTGGGTTGTTGCATATGGGAGTAAAGAGGACTTAATACCTTATAATGCTATGGTTGGGTTTTACCTTAATGATCTTTAGTAGTTGCGGATGCTTGCTAGAGTTCCAATCATAAGTGCATATGATCCAAGTAGAGAAAATATGTTAGCTTATGCCTCTCCCTCATATAAAATTGCAATAATGATTACCGGTCTAGTTATCGATTGCCTAGGGACAATTCCGCAACTCCTACCACCACTTTTCCACACTCGTTAAACTAACTTAGTTGTTTCTTTATCTAAGCAGCCCCTAGTTTTTATTTACGTGCTCTTTATTATCTTGCAAACCTATCCTATCACACCTACAAAGTACTTCTAGTTTCATACTTGTTCTAGGTAAAGCGAACGTTAAGCGTACGTAGAGTTGTATCGGTGGTCGATAGAACTTGAGAGAATATTTGTTCTACCTTTAGCTCCTCATTGGGTTTGACACTCCTACTTATCGAGAAAGGCTACAATTGATCCCCTATACTTGTGGGTTATCATAGTGCTTAAGGCGAGAGTGAACTGGCAGCTTTGCATTGATTTCACCGATATCAATAAGGCTTGTCCAAAAGATCCCTTTCCCTTCTCGCGCATCGATCAAATAGAGGACTCCACAGTCGGCTACGATTTACTTTCCTTCCTTGGCGCCTACTCTGGATATCATCAGATCTTTATGGCCAAGGAAGATGCAGAGAAAACCACATTCATTACCCCATGTGGCACATACTGCTTCAAGTGTATGCCCTTCGGTCTGAAGAGTGCCCGTTCAACCTTTGGAAGAGTTGTCTAGATTGGTTTTGAGCCCCAGCAACATAGAAATGTGGAGGCATATATGGATGATATAGTGGTCAAGACCAAGGACAAGGAAACACTGATTCAAGACTTAGAATAAATATTTTCAAACTTGCCCAAGATCAACTTGATGTCAACCCGGAGAAGTGCGTGTTTGGAGTCCTGTCCGGCAAGCTCCTCGGGTTTTTCGTGTCGCAATGCGGGATTGAACCCAACCCCGCCTAGATAGAAGCGATTGAGTAGTTGGAGGCACCAAAGCGCGTAGAGGATGTGCACCTCTTGGCGGGTGGCATTACCGTCCTCAACAGGTTTATTTCCAAGTCTGAGGATCGTGCCCTGCCGTTTTTCAAAATCTTGAAAAAGGCAGGTCCAACGAAATAGACTACGGAAGGAGAGGCAATATTGCAAGACTTGAGGAAGTACCTATCCTCTACGCCAACACTAGTCGTGCCTAAACCACAAGAACCGTTGTTGCTATACCTTGTGGCAACAAACCAAGTGGTTAGTGTTGCACTGGTGGCAGAGAGGGAAGCTGAGGACAAACAAGCAGCAACCCCCGAGCTGGCGACCGGCAAGCCGGATCCACCCCCGGCTAGCCAAGGGGCCGCCAACACAAGTGCAGCGCAAGAAACAGAGCAATAGGTCGTGCCGAAGAAGAAGATGGTGCAGCGCCCAATCTATTTTGTGAGCTCTCTCTTGCATGGGGTTAGGTCAAGATATTCTGGCATGCACAAATTGCTTTTCGGTCTTCTCATGGCCTCCAAAAAGTTGCGCCACTACCTCCAAGCACATCATATCATCGTTGTCACTCACTTTCCGTTGCAGCGCATATTGAGGAATCCAGAGGCAACCGACAGGATTGTTGAGTGGGCGTTGGAGCTAGCAAGCTTTGATCTGAGTTTTGAAAGCACAACAACCATTCAAAGCAGAACCTTGGAGGAATTCATTGCAGAATGGACGCCAACGCCAGACGAAGAAATCCCAGAGACGGCCCTCCACGTCAAGGAAACACCACATGAATGGATCATGTACTTTGACGGGGCTTTTTCGCTAGAAGGCACCAGTGCCGGAGTGCTGCTTTTCGCACCCACCGGAAAGCACCTCAAGTATTTGATCCAGATGCACTTTCCCCGGGAGGTGTCGACAAACAACACAACTGAGTATGAAGGGTTTCTTGCCGGTCTGCGGATAGCCGTAGACCTCCGCATCAGAAAATTGATAGTCTGAGGAGATTCACAGCTTGTTTTGCGTCAAGTGAACAAAGACTACCAAAGCCCTCTGATGGAAGCGTATGTAGAAGAAGTGAGGAAGTTAGAAGAGCATTTTGACGGTCTGCAAACAGATCATGTTCCACGTGTAGAGAACAGCATTGCCGATGACTTTTGCACAAAAGTTGCCTGTGGAACCAGGTACTTTTGTACTTCGACTGACTCAACTATCCGTCACACCATCAGTACAGCAAGCAAAAAAAAAGAAAATTCAGTTCTGGCGACTATCTGCCGGCACAGCTGCCAGCCGCCGCTAAGAAGGTCGCCAAGAAGAGTGAAACACTTGTAGGAGAGAAGCAAGCTCCATCAGGCCATGTGGCACTTGCCATCGAAGCTAGCGCTCCCACAGCACAAGAAATGCCATTAGTCCTTGTCGTCGAACCCTAGGCTCCGACATGGGCACGGCAAATCGTCCACTACCTCTAGATGGGTGAACTTCCGGAAGAGCAAGAAGAAGCCGAGAGAGTAGCATGTCAGTCAAGCATGTACCAATTAGTGTATAACACTCTATACAAGAGGATACCGAATGGAGTGAAATTGAAGTGCATTCCCCGGGAAGAAGGACAACAACTATTGGCAGAGATACACGAAGGGATATGCGGCTCCCACATGCGTTCTGGCAAGGCTTCTATTGGCCGATAGCCCTTCAAGACGCCTTGGCATGGTCACTACATCTGAAGCATGCCAATTCCATGCCAAGCAAATACATCAACCAACACTAGCCTTTCAAACCATACCGCTCTCCTGGCCATTTGTAGTATGGGGGCTTTGAATTCTTGTTCGTTGTGATCGGCAAGTTTACAAAGTGGACTAAGGTGGAGCCGATGAGAAAGGTGACAACGCAAGTAGCGGTCAAGTTTTTTAGAGGGATAGTTTGCCGTTTCGGTGTACCCAACAAGATCATCAGAGATAATGGAATGTAGTTCACCAGCAACACCTTCATGCAATATTGCCAAGACATCGGCGCCAAGATCCACACCACAGAAGCAACGACCAACTAGAAAGGGCAGATGCTGAAATGTTGCTTGGCCTCAAGAGAATAAATTTTGACAAGCTGCACAAGCAGAGAAGGCACTGGATTGACGAGCTGCCGGCAATTCTTTGGTCGATCAGGACGATGCCAAATCGAGCCACCGGCAAGACACCCTTCTCCCTAGTCTATGGTGGAGAGGCGGTGCCCCCCACGAAACTCACATATGGGTCACCTCGAGTACAAGCTTTCAACGAAGAACAGCAAGAGCAATTGTGGCAAGACGATGCCATGCTCCTCAAGGAAGATCGTCTTCAGGATGCACTTTGTGCCGCCCGGCACCAGCAGGCCTTGCGCCACTATCATAGTGATGTTTACTACACAACTTGTTCTTGTAGACTCGTGTTGGGCCTCCAAGCGCAGAGTTTTGTAGGACAGTAGCAAATTTCCCTCAAGTGGATGACCTAAGGTTTATCAATCTGTGGGAGGCATAGGATGAAGATGGTCTCTCTCAAACAACCCCGCAACCAAATAATAAGAAGTCTCTTGTGTACCCAACACACGAAATACAATGGTAAATTGTATAGGTGCAATAGTTCGGCGAAGAGATGGTGATACAAGTGTACTAATGATAGTAGATATTGATTTTTGTAATCTGAAAATATAAAAACAGCAAGGTAGCAAGTAACAGAAGTGAGCACAAATGGTATTGCAATGATTGAAAACAAGGCCTAGGGTCCGTACTTCCGCTAGTGCAATCTCTCAACAATGCTAATATAATTGGATCACATAACCATCCCTCAACGTGCAATGAAGAATCACTCCAAAGTTCTTATCTAGCGAAGAACATAAGAATAAATTGTTTGTAGGGTATGAAACCACCTTAAAGTTATCCTTTCTGATCGATCTATCCAAGAGTTCGTACTAAAATAACATCAAGTTATCCTTTCCGATCGATCTATCTAAGAGTTCGTACTAAAATAACACCACATGATACGCATCAACCAACTCTAATGTCAACCATATACTCCAATGTCACCACAAGTATCCATGAGTTAGTTATACGATACGCATCAAACAATTTCATATTCATAATACTCAATCCAACACAAAGAACCTCAAAGAGTGCCCCAAGATTTCTTTCGGAGAAAGTAGGACGAAAATGTGCATCAACCCCTATGCACCCCAATGTCACCTTGGGAATCCGCGAGTTGAGTGCCAAGACATAGATCAACTGCTCTCAAATCCATAAAAGTATTCAATCCGGTAATAACGAAACCTCAAAGGGAATACTCAATTCATCACAACAAGATAGAGAGGGGAAAACACCGTATGATCCAACTATATTAACAAAGCCCGGAATACATCAAGATCATGCTATCTCAAGAACACGGGAGAGAGATTGAACACATAGCTACTGGTACAAACCGTCAGCCCCAAGGGTGGACTACTCCCTCCTCGTCATGGCCTCTGTCGGGATGATGAAGATGGCCACCGGAGATGATCTACCATCTCCGGCAGGGTACTGGAACGCCTCCAGATTTGTTTTTCGTCGATACAGAGAGTTGCAGCAGTGGAACTTCGCTTCTAGGGTTATATCTGGGGGTTTCTGAATATATAGGATTTTTCGGCGGCGGTTTCACGCGAAGATGGGCCACGAGTGGACCACAAGACACCAGGGCACGCTAGAGGGGCCTGGCATGCCCTGGTGGGTTGTTCCCACCTCGTGGATCTTCTGGCCCTCCAACGAAGCTTATAGTGCCTCTTTTGTTCTGAAAAAATTCGTCAAAAAGTTTTGTTGCATTTGGAGAACTTTGATTTCTGCACAAAAAAACACCACCACGGTAGTTCTCCTGAAAACAACGTCTGTCCAGGTTAGTTCAAAATAAATCATACAAAGTGCATCAAAACCATATAAAAGTATTGTAAACATTGGTGAATATGGCATGAATACTTCATAAATTATCGATACGTTGGAGACGTATCAGCATCCCCAAGCTTAATTCCTACTCGTCCTCGGGTAGGTAAATGATGTAACAGAATAATTTATGAAGTGTGAATGCTAGCATAGTGCATAAGTTTGATTAATGATAATTTCAACCACTTTTCCTTGCATCATAACATCAACTCTCTCTCATAAAACTCATCATGATAAAGTAGCAACCAATTCACATGATATGGTTCAAAGAATGAATTCACTTGAAAGTTAACAACCTATGTTCTTAGTCACCAAACAATTGCAATTCAACTTATTCTCAACAAAGTCTAAGTAAGAGCTCCACATACTCAATCATCATATAGTCTTCTAAGATTGCTAGTACTCAAAGCATATTTTTAGTACAAATGGCATCCATCGAACATAGAGAAAGATAGGGGCTTAATGTTTCGCCTGCCACCTCATTTATCATAGAGATAATTGTCAATAATAATAAGTCATGATCAAATTTTTTGTACTGGCCATATGTGCCTAGATGTTTCCCCACCACATGATGCTTGCCAACTAGAGAATAATTGAGGTTGAAATGAGAATGCATACTATTGACTCTTGCATAAAAGTAAATACTGAAAGGTAAAAGATAGGCCCTTCGCAGAGGGAAGCAGAGGCTGTCATGCGCTTTTTGGTTTTGTATGCACAATCCCTTAATGCAAAAGAACGTCACGTTATATTGCCCCTTATGATAGCAACCTTTATTATGCAGTCTGTCGCTTTTATTACTTTGCCATCACAAGTTCGTACAACGCTCAATTTTCTCTTACACTAAATGATCAAACACATTCGGAAGCAATTTTTATTGCCTTTTTGCACCGATGACAACTTACTTGAAGGATCTTATTCAATCCATAGGTAGGTATGGTGGACACTCATGGCAAGAAACTGGGTTTAAGGGTTTTTGGATGCACAAGTAGTATCTCTACTTTGTACGAATTTTTGGCTAGCAAAAGAGCCTAAGCAAACACCACATGTTGGAGGATCCATAACAATATAACTTCTATGCAAATATACACAACCATAACACATTACGTTGTCTTCCTTGTCCAACTTCAACTAATTTGCTCAAGTTTGAAAATAATTAATCTATATTCACAATCATAGAAGATGTCCAAGATAATATATTTGTATGTGAAAGTTCTCTTCCTTATACTAATCATTCACGAATTGCTTGTATGACCAATATTATGATTTTCAAGCTTCAAAAGATTTCACTTTCTAAACCCAATGTGAAGCTACTACTAGGCATGTGAGGACTCTCTCTCAATAAGTAGCTATGTGAGGACTCTCTCTCAATAAAGTTTGTCAGATTTGAGTATTTTATTCAAAGAGCAAACTAAATAAAAATTCATTCCAAGAATACCATATATCATGTGGACAAATAAAAATTTAGGCTCAACATAGGCTAACCGATATTTGTTTGATGAAGAAAGGTGGGATGCCTACCGGGGCATCCACAAGCTTAGATGCTTGAGACTTCTTGAAATATTATCTTGGGATGCCTTGGGTATCCCCAGTGTTGAGCTTTTGTATCTCGTTCAATCCTCTCATATCCCGGCGTCACCTATTCTCAAAAACTTCATCCACACAAAACTTGAAAAGAACTAGTGAGATAGGTTAGTGCACATAATAATATAACTCTTTATGTACTTCCAAGACAAGTTGCATAATAATTTCAAACATCATCTACTGTTTACTATCATTTCCACAATTTTTATCTACCAATATAGGCTATGGAAACTATAGGATAAGTAGATAACAAAACTATGACAGCAATCTGTCCAAACAGAACAGTCTGTAGCAATTTATGAAAACAGTGTACTACTGTAACTCAAACAATTATGAAAATTTAGGAAATGATAAATAATTTATATGAAAATACAGTGTAAAAATTTCGGAAACTTTCCACGTTCCAATAAAATATGAAAATTCAAACACTACAGCAAAAGTTTCTGTTTTTACACAGCACACATCAAAACATACAATGCAGGCATCTTAAGGCAATTCTTGGAAATTTTTATTGAAAAAATATTATAAATAACATATAACAGAAAACAACCAAATAATATGACGCTCCAAGAAAAACACATATTATGTGACGAATAAAAATATAGCTCTAAGTAAGATATACCGATAGTGTTGAAGACGAAAGTGGGAATGCCTTCCGGGGCATCCCCAAGCTTAGGCGCTTGAGTCTTCCTTGGATATTACCTTGGGGGTGCCTTGTGCATCCCCAATCTTAGGTTCTTGTCAATCCTCATTCTCCTCATATTGGTGTCTCACCCAAAACTTGAAAACTTCAATCACACAAAACTTCACGGAACTTCGTGAGATGGGTTAGTATAATAAATAAAGATCATTCACTTTAGGTACTGTCAAGACAAGATTCATAATTTTTCTCACAAAATTCCTACAGTATTTGTCGGTGTTCTAGGAACAGGGGTACCCAGACCTGCCTGCCTGCGGCCCAGGGCATGGCCCACCTCGTCAGCCAGGCACGGCCTGGCGGGCCCGCACCCAAGACAAGGCCCTCGCGAGGGCCCTAAGCTCGCGAGGAAGAACAGCACCAAGATCAGCAAGGGGTGGTCCTCCTCAGGCCCCCTCTGGAGCGGCGGAGATCTCTATGCAGAACCCGGCCTCAGGAGTCAAGGATGACGCAAGGAAGGACAGACGGGCGCCAGCGCGCCAGGCGGTGCAGTTTCCCCTTTGGTGGAAAGGGAGCAAGGACGAACGCAGGTTCCCAAAGCGCCCCCAAAGGTTTCCATTCCGGTGCAACAAGACCACGACCACAAGCCCAGCAGGACAGATGTCATCGCCGAGCCCACCTCTGCATCATCGACAGCTACTTTGCAAGCGAAGACCACCTTTGGACAGGGCGGGGATGTACTCCTGTCCCCCTTCAAATTTGGCCGTTGTGGGATCCCTTCCCGCCATTGCGATAAGGGAAGAGGACCCGGGCCACTGCTATATATAGAGGCTAGGTTGCACCGTAGAGAGGGGACGACGAACCGGGGGAGACCGGAGAGACAACAGACAAGGCAGAGAGCCAAGAACACCACTCGAGCGCCCTCGCGAGGCTCCTCACCATTGTACTAGTTCATCCACCACACCTCCTCGAGGGGCAATCCACCAAAGCAGGAGTAGGGTATTACGCTTCGCAGCGGCCCGAACCTGGGTAAACCACCATGTGCATCTTCTTCCTTGTTATCGTGCGAGTTTGTCGTAGTAATCATCGTGTAGTGAGCTAGGTAGGGCGAGGCTGCAGGGGATCTTCGCACACGCCCCTGTGTTCGAACCTAGAGGGTTTTGTGGAACCAGAAATCCGACATTTGGCGCTCCAGGTAGGGGGCGTGTCAAAGTCTTCCTCAATCCGAGCTCTTCCTCCACCTCGCCGCTCCGATGTCTGATGCTCGCCGAGCGCCGAGCTGCCCGCGTCGCCCAGACGGCGCCCGTGGGCCGCGCCGCCGCGCGCCGGTCACCCTCACCTATGGCCAACGCCACCATGGGCCCGGAGGCCCACGAGCAACAAGACTCCTCCCAGCCGGTCACCGCACGGCGCGACGGCCACACCGCCACTCCGTTGATCGTTCCGGCTACCGGGTCGTCCTCCCACGCTCGACCCGGGCCGCCGCGTGGCTCGGGTGCACTCGCCATGGCGCACGAGCTACTCCGCTACCGCCCCGCCCCCGACCGCCATGACGACTGGCTTCAGCGCATCGTGGAGCTCGTCAGTGCTGCCGGCGACGCTTCAGCGCTCTCCTACTCGTTTCGACCCTGGCCTTCCCTGGCAGACGACGTGGCCCACGATGCGCCGCCACCTCCTCGCAACGCGACGTCGACCCCAAGCCCAGGCGTGAAGCGCGCCCGCGCGACCAGCCCCGCGAACCACGGGCAAGGGCGAGAGATGAAGTAAGCTGCCAGGTGGTTCCCCGGCCACGCGTCGACGCGCGTTTGCTCCCCGCGCTGCCAAACCAGGGCCGCGACCGGGCACCACTCGAGGCGGCCCCTCGGGAGCGTCAAGACCGGGTCCCTCCCACACACGCAGGACCCGTCGAGCCGGTGGGGTGCCTCGCCATCGCCCCGGAGCTCCATCCAACCATGTGGCCCTGCAAGTTCAAGCCAGACCTACCCCCTCGCTATGACGACACCCCGGATCCCGCCGAGTTCCTACAGCTCTACTCGCTGAGCATCCGGGCGGCCGGTGGAGACGACAAGGTCATGGCGTGCTGGTTCCCCATGGCACTCAAGGGCGGCGCACTCTCCTGGCTCCTCAACCTCCCGGAGGGGTCCATCACCTCCTGGGATGACCTGCGCAAGCGCTTCGTCGCCAACTTCCAAGGTACCCGCGACCGCGTGCTCACCATGAACGACCTGCGGCGTGTGAAGCAGCAGGAGGGGGAGACCTTGCACAAATTCATACAGCGCTTCATGACTAAGTGCCTCAAGGTCCCGAGGGCATCAGATGAGGCTATCATCTCTGCGTTCACCGACGGCGTCACGGACCTCAAGATGAAGGAGGAGCTCGCCATGAACGACGAACTGTGCTCTGCCCTGGAGATGTTCAACCTGGCGAACAGGTGCGCCAGGGCCGAAGAGGGCCGCCTGTCGCTCCGCGAGCCTCCGGCGGCGGAGCCAGAGGAAAAGAAGACCAAGGCCAAGGAGGCGAAGCGCAAGGCCCAGCGGTACTTGCGGCCGAGCCTGAGGCGAAGCGCAGCCGAGGCGAGGAAAACCCCTCAGGAGGGAGACCGACCTACATCTTCCACGGCACCAACAACCACGACACCATCGACTGCCAGGAGCTCAGGCTGGTCCGCGACGAGCACTTTGGCTGGCGCCCTGGACGCGTGGACCGCGGCTTCGGACGCAGCGGAGGCCGCGGCGGAGGCCGTTGGGACAACCGGGAGCCGCATCAGGAGTGGCGAGACCGGCCTCGAGAGGACCGCTGGCGCGATCAAGTTCGGGAGGACCGCTGGCGTGACAACCCTCCGGAGGGGTCACGCCGTGGCCAGCCTCGTGAGGCCCGTCCTTGTGAGGCTGGCCTACCACCACTACCGCCATCACCCAGAAGGAAGGAAGAGGAAAGGCAAGACGATGGGGCTGGGGGCTTCTAGGAGGTCAGGGCGGTAGCCTGTATCCTGGGCAGCGCCCAAGCCCCAGCGTCGAACCGCATCTTCAAGCAGTTCACGCGGGAGGTGAACGCAGCTCTCCCAAAGCCCGAAGCCATGCGTCCCCTCAAGTGGTCCCAGACCGCAATCACCTTTGACTCGAGGGATCAGCTCAGGTGCTTGGCCATGGCCGGCATGCTCCCCATGCTGTGCACTCCGACCATCAGCAACGTCCTCGTCACCAAGACCCTCATCGACAGTGGAGCGGGGCTCAATGTCCTCTCCATTGAGACCTTCAAGACGCTCCAAGTACCGTACGACCAGCTCATGCCGACCAAGCCCTTCTCGGGAGTCACTGACGGGTCCACCGTCCCCATTGGGCAAGTGCGCCTGCCCGTCACCTTTGGCAGACGCAAGAACTACCACACCGAGATCATCGTATTCGACGTCGCACACATCCACCTCCCGTACAACGCGATCCTTGGGTACCTGGCCCTCGCCAAGTTCATGGCGGTGACTCATCACGGCTACAACGTCCTCAAGATGCCAGGGAGTGGCAGTGTCATCACCGTCGCCTGCGAAGAGAAAGATGCCGTCTGCTCCCTCGAGCGTGCTTACCGCGCTGCGGCGGCCGAGCGCTCAGACGACGAGGAGGATGCCCTGCCTCGTGAGGATGCACGCAAGAAGAAGAAGCAGCACCTTCCCGCGGGGCGCCAGGGGGCTGGAACCTCCAAGGGCGGAGCCTCAGGCTCTGCACCCAGGGACGAGGCCCCACCATCCATCGCATAGGAAAGCGCGCTCGGCGCCCCCCTTGGGTCGGGCTCGGGGGCTTCCATCCGGGGAGCTTCCAGCCTGGCTAGTGAGACAAGGGAGGCGCTCGGGCACAACCTGAAGGCGCGTCCTGACGCGCGTCTGCTCGAGCCAGGAGCATGGCGCGAGGCGCCGTGCTCGCAAGAGTCCTTCATCAGAGCGATCGAGGAGCTTCAGGAGGCACAGGCCATGCGAGGCGGGAGCTACCCTGCACCACCAAGCGCAGCCGCCATCGTCGGCCCGGCCAACAAGCCACGCATCTGCGTCAACGTGCTCGCAATCAACAGGGCTGCGTCCCAGGGCCTCTTCTGGCCGACGCACGCTGATCGCGGATGGGTCTACCCGCACAACTATGTCTGCATGCCCTTCGGCCTGGCGAACGCAGGCGCCACATTCCAGCGCCTGGCCCGGGCCATGCTCATACCTTGCCTGGCGAGGCGCGACGAGGGGTTGGAGGAGATGCCCGGACCGAGCATGGGTCCCGAGCCCCGGGAGACGACAGGCTCATGAAGGTCACGCTCACGGAGGTACAAGATCAGGCCACGACGGCAGCTTCGACTCTTCAGCGGCATGGCCGCCAGGTGATTTTTTGGTTTGTGCCAGGTAACTTTTTGGTTCACTCCGTTTGAGGGCGCCCACCGGGCCCTATTATCCTCAGGCGACCAGGGCGTACCCCTGTGGCCGCCTCATTTATGCATGTTTCAGTAACTTTTCATGCATGAGATCTATTTCCTAATGTCTCACCTTGCCTGCACGGCTCTTTACCGGTGTGAATGTCACCGTACCAGAATGATCCTACCTTTGGCTGCCTCGTGAGAGGACTGGGCACGGCGTCTGTGCTCGGGTCCATCCTTGCAGCGTCGATAAATCCAGTGGTTAAGCTCTGTCTGTCGGGCCGGCCCCGCTCACGTCACCTCCTAGGGTCATTGGTGCTTGGCCCTCTCATGCGACGGCCCTCGGGAGCAAATTCGGCGCAGGCTTCCCCTGCCCAGAATGCGGAGGGACGCCAGTTGACCTCCGATCAACTATAAGTGGGCGAGGGAGACAGAGCCCCTAGCCCGTCTTCATCTTCCTACCTCCTCACTCCAAGCCGACGCTACAACAACCATGGCGCCAGTGAGGAGATTTTCCGCCGCCAAGAAGGGGAAGGCCCACCTGGAGGGACCGGACTCGCCGCCGCCCAAGAGGGGCTGCGGCCGTCCCCGTAAGTACACCACGACGCCAGCGCTGGCCCCCCGAGGGCGCGGGCGCACTCCCGTGAGGGCCGGCGCTACCTCCGGCAGTCGTGGGAAGGCTCTCCCCCACAGAGGCGGCTGTAGTAGGCGTGCCGCCCGTGGCCGAGGGGGGAAGCTTGGGAGGGGCGCCCGGTCGCCCCGCCCGCGATTCCACTCGGCCGACACGGCCCAGGAGTTCGTGGTGTGGGCGGAGAGGCCGGCGATCACCTGGCTCCAACTCCCGTGCTTCATCGCGGAGGCGCTTCCGGCCGGAGGGCCTACTGGCCTTTGGCTGCAGACCGATGGCTGATGCAACGAGGCCTCGTGGGTGGAGGTCGAGGTCACACCCGCAGGCTAAGTCTACATGAACCGCGGGTGGCAGACGTTCGCCCGCGCTCGCGGCCTGCAAGTGAGGCGTACCCTCCACTTCATGATGGTGCGGCAACGCTCCTCATCAAGATCTTCGGGGAGGACGGTAGACGCTGGGGGTGGTGCCCGAAGGGCGACGGCGGCAACAGCGACAACCTCTCCTCCGACGACAGCCATCGCTACGATGGCATCGTCGGCAGTGAACTTGCCCTTGGCGACGGCC
The DNA here is from genome assembly GCA_039707655.1 of Elymus sibiricus. NCBI lineage: Eukaryota > Viridiplantae > Streptophyta > Magnoliopsida > Poales > Poaceae > Elymus > Elymus sibiricus. Next base: position 224,556,530 of record CM077665.1, on the reverse strand, counting down.
GCATCACTTCCAGTAGCAGCAACGCCTCCTCCAAGGGAACCTCGAGCGACGACGACCACGACGAGCCACCACATTGGCGTGCCAGGACCAAGGAGGGCAGCGAGCCGCCGTGTCGCCGTGCCCCTGCCCCGGAGACCGTAGAGCCGCCATGCCGCCGTGCCCCCGGCAAGGAGGAGGAGGACTCTGACTGAGCGCGGGCGGCGCCGGAGCCAGGCCTCAGGAGTGGCGGTCCTCGGGAGGCCGCCTTTTGTTTTTTTTACTTCCTGCATTGATACGTCTCCATCGTATCTACTTTTCCAAACTCTTTTGTCCTTGTTTTGGACTCTAATTTGCATGATTCGAATGGAACTAATCCGGACTGACGCTGTTTTCAGCAGAATTGCCTTGGTGTTATTTTTGTGTAGAAATAAAAGTTCTCGGATTGACCTGAAAATTTACGGAGAATATTTTTGGAATTAATAAAAAAATACTGGCCAAAGAATCAACCAGAGGGGGTCCACCCGTTGGCCACAAGCCAGGGGGCGCCCCCCCTAGGGCGTGCCCTGGAGGCTTGTGGTCCCCCTGCAACTCCTCCGACCTCAATTCCAACTCTATATATTCACATCCGTGGAGAAAAAAATCAAGGAGAAGAGTTCATCGCGTTTCACGATACGGAGCCGCCGCCACCTCCTGTTCTTCCTCGGGAGGACAGATCTGGAGTCTGTTTTGGGCTCCGGAGAGGGGAAATCGACGCCGTCGTCATCACCAACCATCCTTCATCACCAATTTCATGATGCTCTCCGCCGTTCGTGAGTAATTCCATCGTAGACTTGCTGGACGGTGATGGGTTGGAGGAGATTTACCATGCAATCGAGTTAGTTTTGTTAGGGTTTGATCCCTAGTATCCACTATGTTCTGAGATTGATGTTGCTATGACTTTGCTATGCTTAATGCTTGTCACTAGGGCCCGAGTGCCATGATTTCAGATCTGAACCTATTATGTTTTCATGAATATATATGTGTTCTTGATCCTATCTTGCAAGTTGTAGACACCTATTACGAGTTATGATCCGCATCCCCCAGGGTGACAATAACTGGGATTCTTTCTGGTGATTACCGTAGTTTGAGGAGTTCAATTTATTCACTAAGTGCTAATTCTTTGGTCCGGTTCTCTATTAAAAGGAGGCCTTAATATCCCTTAGTTTCCATTAGGACCCCGCTACCATGGGAGGGTAGGACAAAAGATGTCATGCAAGTTCTTTTCCATAAGCATGTATGACTATATATGGAATACATGCCTACATTATATTGATGAATTGGAGCTAGTTTTGTGTCACCCTATGTTATAACCGTTGCATGATGAATGCCATCCGACATAATTATCCATCACTGATCCATTGCCTACGAGCTTCTCATATATTGATCTTTGCTAAGTTACTTTTCCGTTGCCATTGTTACGATTGCTACAAAACCGCTACTGTTACTTTTGCCACCATTACCGTTACTTCCATACTACTTTGCTACTAAATACTTTGCTGCAGATATTAAGTCTTTCAGGTGTGGTTGAATTGACAACTCAGCTGCTAATACTCGAGAATATTCTTTGGCTCCCCTTGTGTCGAATCAATAAATTTGGGTTGAATACTCTACCCTCGAAAACTGTTGCGATCCCCTATACTTGTGGGTTATCAAGACCTTTTTCTGGCAGCGTTGCCGGGGAGCATAGCTCTATTCTCTGAGTCACTTGGGATTTATATCTGTTGATCACTATGAAGAATCTGAAAGACCCAAAAACCAAGATCTATCCCTCTACTACGAGGGGAGGTAAGGAACTGCCATCTAGCTCTGCACTTGATTCACCTTCTGTTATGAGTAAATTTGCGACACCACCACCTGCTAGTAATTCTGATATGTCGCAAGTAATTGATGATGCCACTTCTGCTATGCTTGATAATACTTTGCCTTTGGGTGAATTTCTTGATGAACAACTTGCTAGGGTTAGAGAGAATGAGATCACTGAAACTGATGATATTTCTGAAACTCATGAAATTATTGAAACTGAGCACTTTCAGACACCTGTTAGACCTAGCTCTCCTAGATATGAATTGCCTATTATACCTGAGGGTTATGTTATGGAGGGAGAGGTAGCTAGGAACTTTCTTTCTTGTAAAGATAGAGATGATCTTAAGAAATTACTATGCAAGTGGAAAGAAAAATCTTTGAATGCTAGAATGCAATATGATCCTAAGTTTGCTACTTCACCTATCTTTGTTACTTATAAGGATTATGAATTCTCTATCGATCCTGAGTTAATTACTTTGGTTGAATCTGATCCTTTCCATGGTTATGAGTCTGAAACTGTTGTGGCCATCTTACTAAATTGAATGATATAGCCACCCTATTTACTCATGAGGAAAAAATTCGCTACTACTATATTCTTAAGTTGTTTCCTTTCTCATTAAAGGGTGATGCTAAGATATGGTTTAATTCTCTTGCTCCTAGTTGTGTGCGTAGTCCCCAGGATATGATATATTACTTCTCTGAAAAATATTTTCCTGTCCATAAGAAACAAGCTGCCTTGCAGGAAATATTTAACTTTGTGCAAATTGAAGAAGAGAGTCTTCCACAAGCTTGGGGGAGGCTTCTCCAATTACTTAATGCTTTGCCTGATCATCCTCTCAAGAAAAACGAAATACTTGATATCTTTTATAATGGACTAACCGATGCTTTTAGGGACGACCTAGATAGTTGTGCTGGTTGTGTTTTAAGGGAACGAACGGTTGAACAAGCTGAACTACTATTGAAAAATATATTGAGCAATGATAATGATTGGACTATCCCTGAACCACCTCCAAAGCCAACTCCGAAGAAAAGAGGTATTCTATTTCTCAGTCCTGAAGATATGCAAGCGGCAAAGAAATCTATGAAAGAAAAAGGTATTAAAGCTGAAGATGTTAAGAATCTACCACCTATTGAAGAAATACATGGTCTTGATAACCCGACACAGGTAGTAGAGGTAAATTCTCTCCGTAGATTTGACGAAGGTGATATTCCTTATAATAAGTCTGCTAGTCAATGCTTGGATGAATTTGATAACTTTATTGTTAAACAAGAAAATTTCAATGCTTATGTTAGTAGACAATTGAAACATAATGCTTACATGCTTGATCGTTTAGGTGAATATATGAGTAGAACTATTAATGATCTCAAGCTTATCAGTAAACATGCTTCCATGGTAACTACTCAAGTAGAACAAGTACTTAAGGCACAAAATAATTTGCTTAATGAGATGAATGATAATGCTGTTAGAGTAGTGACTAGAGGTGGTAAAATGACTCAGGAACCTTTATATCCTGAGGGCCACCCCAAGAGAATTGAGCAAGATTCTCAGAGAATTAATACTGATGCTCCTAGTCATTCTAGCAAAAGAAAGAAAAAGAATGATGATAGGACTTTGCATGCCTCTAGTGAACCTGTTATTGCCACACCTGAGAATCCAAATGATATTTCTATTTCTGATGCTGAGACACAATCTGGTAATGAACATGAGCCTAGTGATAATATTAATGATGATGTTCATGTAGATGCTCAACCTAGTAATGATAATGATGTGGAGATTGAATCTGCTGTTGATCTTGATAACCCACAATCTAAGAATAAAAGATATGATAAAAGAGACTTCGTTGCTAGGAAGCATGGTAAAGAAAGAGAACCTTGGCTTCAGAAACCCATGCCCTTTCCTCCTAAGCCATCCAAGAAAAAGGATGATGAGGACTTTGAGCGTTTTGTTGAATTGCTTAGACCAGTCTTTTTGCGTATGCGTTTGACTGATATTCTGAAAATGTCTCCTTATGCTAAGTATATGAAAGATATTGTGACAAATAAAAGAAAGATGCCGGAAGCTGAGATTTCCACCATGCTTGCTAATTATACCTTTAAGGGTGGAATACCAGAGAAACTAGGAGATCCCGGAGTACCTACTGTACCATGCTCCATTAAAAGAAATTATGTTAAAACTGCTTTATGTGATTTGGGAGCCGGTGTTAGTGTTATGCCTTTCTCTTTATATCGTAGACTTGATTTGAATAAGTTGACACCTACTGAAATCTCTTTGCAAATGGCTGATAAATCAACCGGTTTACCCATCAGTATTTGCGAGGATGTGCCTGTTGTGGTTGCAAATGTTACTATCTTAACAGACTTTGTTATTCTTGATATTCCTGAGGACGACAGCATGTCGATCATCCTTGGTAGACCTTTTTTGAACACTGCAGGGGCTATTATTGATTGCAACAAAGGCAATGTCACTTTTCATGTTAATGGTAATGAGCATACTGTGCACTTTCCGAAGAAACAACCTCAAGTTCATAGTATCAACTCTATTGGAGAAATTCCAACAATTGCTATTGGAGGTTTTAAATTCCCTCTCCCTACTGTCAAGAAGAAATATGAAATAATCATGGTAGGGGACATGCCTGTCCCTGTTGAGGTAACTTAGTGTTATTCGAAAATTCTCCGGTTTCATGTTACTCGAAAGAAGTTTGTTAATAAGACTTGATCAACCTTGTTAATGAATTCCTTTTGACGGGCGTGAGCTGGATGAATTTAGAAAGCACAACCTTCTGTACCAAACCTTTACTTTCTGTTGTTTAGAATAAATAAAGCAAAAATACTATTATACTTCTGTTTTCTGAATTATCCGTACAAAAAAAATGACCTGGAAATAAAAGTTCTCCAAATGCCCTGAAAATGTAGTATGATTTTTCTGGACTATTTAAAAAAATTTGGCACTGAGAACACACCAGGGGGCTGCACCAGTGGGCCACAAGCCCAGGGGGCACGCCCACCCACCCAGGGCGTGCCCTGCTGGCTTGTGGGTCCCACGTAGGCCCCCCTCACTTATTCCAGCACCCATCCACTTCGTCTTCCTCCATAAAAAATCCCACCATTGCTCAAACCCGTGTCCTAGCTCATCTTGCTGCCATTTTCGATCTCCTTGTGCAAAGCTCCATTTGCAAAACTGTTTTGGGGGATTGTTCTTCGGTATGTGACTCCTCCAATGGCCCAATAATATTTTGTTCTAGTGATTTATATATTGCAAATTTTTGCTGTTGTGGTGACCTTGTTCTTGAGCTTGCATGTTAAATTTGTATGGTCCCAAGTAGTTTTGATGCATGATTTAGCCTCTAGGCAATTGTGGGAGTGGTTACTTTGAATTTTGTTGAGTTTTGTTCACCTTTATTTTGAGTCACTAAAAATTTCAGAAATTTTTCAGAGGAAGAAAATGATGAGGAGATTGTTAAGAGGCTCTTCAAGCCGGGGTTCTAAAGAAAATGAAAATGAGAAGAAAGAGAAGCCCAAATACAATCTTCCCCGCACCGCGGAGGTTCGGCCATGTGAATGGCCAAGTGATGCAATCTTGAAGGTAGCCCGAATTTATAATGATTTTTACTATTTGGCAGAGAATGCAGGCATCACCGACTTCCTCCACGATAAGTGTGACCAATACCTCTTACTCACTAATACCTTCGTGCAAAACTTTCAATTTCATTATAGGGAAGATCCTCCTATGGTAGAATTTCACTTATATGATGTGCCTAAGAAGATGACTCTTTACGATTTTTGCAAAGTTGCAAATTACCTTATGAGGGCAGCGTCAGTGAACCCCGTCCTAGAGATGTGGAAGATTTTATTGCTGAAACCACTGTAGGGGAAGAGAGAGGGGTGTCGGTAGCCAGAGTGGCTAGTTTACATTTTTCATGTTTTGTGCTATTACTCATTATTTGTGGGGAGATGTTTGATTGGTCGTGGGGAGAGTGGAGGCCTAAGCGCTCCTGACCTGGCCGTTTTGTGCCATGCTTTACATCATGATAGAACTTTTAGTTTGGGCGCTATTGTTGCTCGACGGTTGAGTTTAAATCGTTCGAAGGGTCCTATCTTTGGAGGTATTTATTCTTCTCGCCTTGCTAAACATTTTGGGATACCCCTTAGACTAGATGAAAAGGAAGAAAGGTTGTTACCCACTAAGTATTTAGACTATGATAGTATGGTAGCACATGATTTCATTTCCAAAGACAATGACAAGCGGCTCATCTATAACCTAGTATTCAGCTAGGGTACCTGTCAGATTATTACTTTGCCTGCACCTTCTTTGTTCGATATTTATTCAGGCAGGTACATTATTATGCCCGACGATATTTATGCATACTGGGAGCGGACTCGGTCCCCAGTTCCTGAGCCAGAACCATCACTTGACCCGTACGAGGAGTTTGTTTATCAGTGGGAGCCACAAGAGCTCGCTAACCAGTGGAACCCTCGGGATACTCCTCAGTACCCAGGAGAGGGCTACTTTGATCCATGGCCATAGACCAACTTAGGCCAAAAGCCTAAGCTTGGGGGAGTACGTATTTCTCACCGACATTACATTCATGTTCACACACTCATTCCAGTTGTTGGTGTTCATACTTTTTCATTGTATTATCCATGTTAGTTTATTTCTTTTTCTCGCTTTCTTCTTGTGTGTCAGAAAAACCTTAAGAAAAAAAACAAAAAAAATAGCTCTAGTTTTACTTTCTAGTATGTTTAGTTGTAGTATTAAAAGAAAAGCCAAAAAGATTTCTCATTCTTCTTTTGCTTGTTGGGAGCTTTCCCGTGTAAATAGTTTTTCTCGTTTTTGTTTTGAAAATCTTTTCTTTGGTTCGAGAGGAGAAGACCATGATGAAAATGTTGAGTAGCTCTCATATGCATTGTTGTTTATCTTACAGAGAGCCCATATTACCTTGTGTTCTTCTTTAAATATTTGTTTGCAGATTCCAGCTTAGTCCAATGCACGTGTACTCTTATTATTATTCACACTATTCGGTCATGCAAGTGAAAGGCAATAATGACGATATATGATGAAGTGATTGAGATGGAGAAAAGCTGGTACGAACTCGACCTATTTTTTTTTGTAAATATGATTAGCTCATCGCTCTGGATTCAGCTCATTATGGAGGAAACATGTTTGCAATGACAATTAGAGATTATAGTTACTCATGCCATGCTTAATTAGCTAAGAGTGTATAATGGTTTGTCTTGAGTGCCAACATGCATTTTAAAATGGTTGTGATGTAGTATGATAGGATGGTATCCTCCTTTGAATGATTCAAGTGGCTTGACTTGGCACATGTTCACCCATGTAGTTGAAACAAAATCAACATAGCCTCCACGATATTTATGTTCATGGTGATTTATAAGCTACTCATGCTTGCATTCAATGTTGGTTAATCTCAATGCATGTTTATGACTGTTGTCGCTCTCTAGTTGGTCGCTTCCCAGTCTCTTGCTAGCCTTCACTTGTACTAAGCGGGAATACTGCTTGTGCATCCACTTCCATAAACCCAAAGTTGTTCCATATGAGTCCACCATACCTTCCTATATGCGGTATTTACCTGCCGTTCCAAGTAAATTTGCATGTGCCAACCTCTAAACCTTCAAATAAATATTCTGTTTTGTATGCCCAAATCGCTCATATAGTGACTAGGGGCTGTCAGTATCTTCCATGCTAGGTGGGTTACTCTCACGATGAGTGTTTATTCACTTATCATTCACGAGAAAGTGGCTGGTAATCGGGATGCCTAGTTCCATGCTAAAAAATCAAATCAAAATATAATGAAACAAAACTCCCCCAGGATTGTTGCTTGTATGGACGGTACCCGTGGATTCGGCCAGCCGTGGAGTGTGTTTGATTGGTGGAGGGGGAGTAAAGACTTTATCATTCTGTTTGGGAACCGCCTATAATGTATCTAGCATGGAAGATACCGAGATCTCTTGGTTGTTATGTTGACAATGAAAGCATACCGCTCAAAATTTTATTCATCTCTGTTTTAAAAGCTCGAGCTCTGGCACCTCTGCAAATCAATGCTTCCCTCTGCGAAGGGCCTATCTATTTTACTTTACTATTGAGTCATCCTCTTCTTATAAAAAGCACCAGTTAGAGAGCACCACCTTCATTTGTATGTCTGGTTATTAATTGATATTGAGTATGACTGTGACTGGATCTCTTTTACCATGAATTACAATTTCCAGTCAGCCCTTGTTCTTCAGAGGTGCTCTGCATTTATGTTTTGCGGTCTCAGAAAGGGCTAGCGAGATACCATTATATCATATTGTATCATGATTGTTTTGATAAAATTGTTGTCATCCGAGATTTATTATTATTGCTCGCTAGTTGATTATGCCATTGATATGAGTAAATGTGAGACCTAAATGTTATTGTGAATGTGGTTAGCCCATAATCTTTGCTGAAAACCTGAACATCAGTTAGACATATTTACAACAACAAGATCAAAACGAGTTTGTAAAAGTTTTTCTTTGTCACTTTCAGTTTGTCAACTGAATTGCTTAAGGAAAAGCAATGGGTTAAGCTTGGGGGAGTTGATACATCTCCATCGTATCTACTTTTCCAAACTCTTTTGCCCTTGTTTTGGACTCTAATTTGCATGATTCGAATGGAACTAACCCGGACTGACGCTGTTTTCAGCAGAATTGCCTTGGTGTTATTTTTGTGCAGAAATAAAAGTTCTCGGATTGACCTGAAAATTTACAGAGAATATTTTTGGAATTAATAAAAAATACTGGCAAAAGAATCAACCAGAGGGGGTCCACCCATTGGCCACAAGCCAGGGGGGCGCCCCCCACCAGGGCGCGCCCTGGCGTCTTCTGGGCCCCCTGCAACTCCTCCGACCTCAATTCCAACTCTATATATTCACATCCGTGGAGAAAAAAATCAAGGAGAAGAGTTCATCGCGTTTCACGATACGGAGCCGCCGCCACCTCCTGTTCTTCCTCGAAAGGACAGATCTGGAGTCTGTTTTGGGCTCCGGAGAGGGGAAATCGACGCCGTCGTCATCACCAACCATCCTTCATCACCAATTTCATGATGGTCTCCGCCTTCGTGAGTAATTCCATCGTAGGCTTGCTGGACGGTGATGAGTTGGATGAGATTTACCATGTAATCGAGTTAGTTTTGTTAGGGTTTGATCCCTAGTATCCACTATGTTCTGAAATTGATGTTGCTATGACTTTGCTATGATTAATGCTTGTCACTAGGGCCCGAGTGCCATGATTTCAGATATGAACCTATTATGTTTTCATGAATATATATGTGTTCTTGATCCTATCTTGCAAGTTGTAGACACCTATTACGAGTTATGATCCGCATCCCCTAGGGTGACAATAACTGGGATTCTTTCCGGTGATTACCGTAGTTTGAGGAGTTCATGTATTCACTAAGTGCTAATGCTTTGGTCCGGTTCTCTATTAAAAGGAGGCCTTAATATCCCTTAGTTTCCATTAGGACCCCGCTGCCACGGGAGGGTAGGACAAAAGATGTCATGCAAGTTTTTTCCATAAGCACTTATGACTATATATGGAATACATGCCTACATTATATTGATGAATTGGAGCTAGTTCTGTCTCACCCTATGTTATAACCGTTGCATGATGAATGCCATCCGACATAAGTATCCATCACTGATCCATTGCCTACGAGCTTCTCATATATTGATCTTTGCTAAGTTACTTTTCCGTTGCCACTGTTACGATTGCTACAAAACCGCTACTGTTACTTTTGTCACCGTTACCGTTACTTCCATACTACTTTGCTACTAAATACTTTGTTGTAGATATTAAGTCTTTCGGGTGTGGTTGAATTGACAACTCAGCTGCTAATACTCGAGAATATTCTTTGGCTCCCCTTGTGTCGAATCAATAAATTTGGGTTGAATACTCTACCCTCGAAAATTGTTGCCATCCCCTATACTTGTGGGTTATCATGCATCAAGAATCGTGGAGGGCCCCATGGGGGCGTGTAATGAACTATGGCGCTTGCACCTTTATGTTAGCGTTTTTCATCTCGTACTCTAGGATTCATGTTGCTACCAATTGAAAGTTCCTGCTTGTCGCGATAGGATAACTTAGCTCGGTGTACTCGTGGCGGGTTCCTGCGTCGTGAGGTGCAGCTGAGGCACCGGGGCAGCTTCTTCCTTGTGGATCAGACGACTTCGGGGCCTCGAGAGGTGCCCGCTGCTCGCGAAGTTCCTGGTGGGTTGGCGAGGAATCATGTCCTCCGGAGGTGCCTCCTCAAGGCACTGCATCCTGTGGCGGTGCTGAAAACGCGCTTTACATAGGGTTAGGGTTCCTTGATAACGAGCCAAATCGTGATTTCCCTTTCCTTGGTTGTCCTCCTCCCAGCGACCATTTTTGGTTGGAGCCCCCGAGCGAGGGTCGATCGTTGCTGGTATGCCGGGTCGCGATGCCCGGCAAGGCCAGGGGATGAGCGCTCCTGAGGCAACTTGTGCCTGTTGGCTCGCTCGAGAGCGTCGCGCGAGGATTAGGACGCCAAAGCTTTGGCGAGGTGCACACCGTGTCCAGCCCCCGCTCGCGGGGCGCGAGAGAGAGAGAAAACTGGCAGGTGCCAAACCTTTTAAAAATGAGACATCAAAACGGGAAACACTGCAAGGAGAAAAAAATTCCCATCCCTTTTTCGAACAGAGACGCGAAAACTTCGAGTTCATTCAAAAAAATGGCAAATTTGGTTACAAAAGAGAGCAAAGAATGGCCGCGTCCGGCACCTAAGCTAGTCTTCCCACCAGTGCGGAGCATGGGGCTTCCACTAGGCATGGGCATAGTCATTGGAGGACCATGTCATCCGCCAGCGCGGAGCATGGGGCTTCCACTAGGCGTGGGCATAGTCATTAGAGGACCGTGTCGTCCGCCAGCGCGGAGCATGGGGCTTCCACTTGGGCATGGGTGGGGGCCCCTCCGCGTCCTCGGGGGACCCCAGGCGTATACAGCCCACTCATTATTACGTGAGAGTGTCACGGGTAGAACTTCTGGATGTGCTGGATGTTCCAGGCATTCTGGATGGGGACCCCGTCCTACGTCTCTAGGCATACGTCATCAGGCCTGGAGACACGGGCGACCCTGAACGGGCCCTCCCACACGTGCGAGAGCTTGTGCATGCCCTCCCTGTAGAGGACCCGCCTCAGGACGAGGTCTCCAACTTCGAGGGTCCTGGAGCGGATGCTACAGCAGTGGTAGTGCCACAGTGTCTGCTGGTACCTCGCTGCGTGGAGCGAGGCTTGGCGGCGGGCCTCCTCCCCGAGCACGAGATCTGTTCCCCGCGAGGCATCCTGACGCTCCTCGTCGAATGCCAAGACCCACGGGGAGCGATTCTTGACCTCATGCGGGAGGACCGCCTCAGCCCCGTAGACGAGGAAGAACGGGGTCTTGCCGGTGGGCTTAGTCGCGGTGGTGCGGATGGACCACAACACGGACTGAAGCTCATCGAGCCAACCCTTGCCGCAGGCCTCAAGCTTCTTCTTGAAGTTCCTCGTCTTGAGGCCCCTCAGGACCTCCGTGTTGGCACGCTCATCTGTAGGACCGAAAGTATGTCTAGAGGGGGGGTGATTAGACTACTTGACCAAATAAAAGTTTTGCCTATACCAAATTTTAGAGTTGGCAGTTTTTAGCATTTCATGGCAAGTCAAGTACACCCTACACATGCAAGTCTAAGAGTATAGCAGCGGAAAGTAACAACAAGCATGAGTAGAAAGGATAGGGTAGGAAGATCAAACGCAATTGTAGACACGATGATTTTTCCCGTGGTTCCGATAGGTGGTGCTATCGTACGTCCACATTTATGGAGTCTTCAACCCACGAAGGGTAATGGTCGCGAGAGTCCACGGAGGGCTCCACCCATAAGGGTCCACGAAGTAGCAACCTTGACTATTCCATAACGGCTTCCGTCCACGAAGGACTAGCCTCACTATGGGTAGATCTTCACGAAGTAGGCGATCTCCTTGCCCTTACAAACTTCTTGGTTCAACTGCACAACACGAAGTAGGAGGCTCCCAAGCGACACCTAACCAATCTAGGAGGCACCACCCTCCAAAAGGTAATAGGCTCGGTAATGACGATGAACTCCTTGCTCTTGTGCTTCAAGATGATAGACTCCTCAACACACAATCACTCTCTCACAGATTTGGCTTGGTGGAAGAGATGGGATTGGTGGAAAGCAACTTGGGGAGGCTAGAAATCAAGATCCATATGGTTGGAATGGAAGATCTTGACCTCAACACAAGGGTAGGTGGCTCTCTCTCAGAAAACTGGATGGGGCAAGTATGGAATAGTTCTGAGTGCTTCTCTTTCGAGTAGGTGGTGGTGAAGGGGTATATATAGGCATGCCCAAAAATCCAACCGTTACACACAAAATGACCAACTCGGTGACACCGATGTGTTAATCTCGGTGGTACCGAAGTGACCAAAAGGTGGCAACTTTTGAATCTCGGTGAGACCGATATAGGAAACTCGGTTGCACCGATAAGGTGACCAACGGTCAGATTGACATTCTCGGTGACGCCGATCCAACAATCTCGGTGGTACCGATATTGTGAATTTGCGTAACAGAAAGTTGGCAACCTAAACTCGGTGGCACCGGAATGGAATCGGTTGCACCGAAGTGGCTAGGGTTTGGCTGAGTCTGTCTGAGTTTGGGAATCGGTGGCACCGAGTGGAAAGTGTTAGTTGCACCGATTTTGAATATTTGGCTATGGACAGACTTTGTGGAAGAGCTTGTGGGTGTTTTTGGTGACTATCACTTGTGCACGTATGAGCATTTTGTTCACCAATCAAAACCTTACCCCCTTTTAATAGTATTGGCTTTCCTATGGACTCAAAGTGATTTCTCACAAATGTAAAAAGTAGAGTCCTCTTGCTTGAAGCTTTGCCAATCCATTTCCTTGCATCTTGGGGTATTTCCATAATCTTCATAATCCTTTTGCCATCCCTATCATTGAACTTTTCCTGAAATATACTTAGTGGAAACATTAGTTCAATGACTTATATGTTGTTATTAATTACCAAAAGCACCAAGGGAGCAAATGTGCTTTCAATCTCCCCCTTTTTGGTAATTGATGACAACATATAGATCAAAGCTTCGACAATGATATAGTCAATGAATATAATCGTCGCTTTGAGAAGTATGTGATAAGCAAGAGCTCCCCCTAAATTTGTGCATTATTTTAAACTTGCGTTTGAATGCAAATGCACAATCGATTAGGTACATGGGGCACTTCTTCCATGTCACATACATCTTGGTGGTGTGCGAGAATAATTAGAGTGAACATCATAGCACAACACAACCAAACAAAGATAATGATCATCTCATAAGCATTAAGATGATAGGAAATAGTAGCACAACACACATAAAGTGTATGATCAAAACACAAAGCGTAGCCAAAAGTAAATGAACCATGTGTGTTTTTGAAAAAGCAATAAAAACCAAACGCTCTCTCACTCGAAGCCTAAAGATCTATATACACTTCTCCCCCTTTGGCAACAAGTTACCAAAAAGTTCAAAGGCATATGTCTAAGCGTTCTTGGGCTGATCTCCTCCGGTTGTTGATGAAGGAGTCGAGAGAACAGCGTCGGCGAAGAACTCTGCAGATGTCGTGGATGGAGTTGGTGTGGAAACTGGAGGAACTGAAGCTGATGGAGCAGGAGCTGAGGTGACAGTGGCTGGAGCTGATGAAGAGGGCCTCAAGTCTGGAGCTGGCACAGTGGCTGATCTGGCCTGAGTAGTAAACTGTGTGCCTGGCCTGAGAGGGGATCCATCCTCATCATTATCAGAAGAAGAAGAAGAATGAGGAAGAGGCACTGAGTCAACTTCCTTCTTGAGCTCATTGACTGTCTTAGTCAGCCCATCCACCTTATCATTAAGGGTCTTGATCCTGTTCTCAAAGATCCTGACAAGACTGTTCTAGTTCTTCAAGATGTCCTTAATGTCCTTCTGCATGCCCTGAACTGATGAGATCAAAAGATCCATTTGCTCATTCCTGGATCTAGGGACTTGAGCACTAGTGGCTCCGGCTGCCTCTGCCTCTGCCTGAGCTGCAGCTGAAGTGGGATGATCTGGGTTCATCTCCACGACGCCGTCCTCGAGATCTGGCTGTAGGGGCAAGTGGGGTCTGTCCAGAGCAAATATGTGCTTCTCCAGCTTAGAGTTGATGAGCATCTGGATATAGGGTGCATAGCAGCAAGAGCGCTTCTGATCAGCAGCAACCCTCTTAACTGTCTCAACAATTAAGTCCATGACTCTAATCCTGGTGTGTCTGTCAAGATGAATCGGCATGTTGATGTAGTAGCCTCGGATCATCTTGTCATCTCCTGACTTGGGCATCAAGGTATGCCTCAGAATAGTGCTCATGGTGCGGAGGCCAGCCTGAAGAAAGTAGATGGATCCTAGCTTGTGAGACTTCACATGAGCAGTAGGGATCACATTGTGCATGTTGGCCATAGCATTGTGGCTCTCCTTGGACTCTGAGTAGACATCCAAATCACCATCCTGTGCCTCAGGGACTCCTAAGATTTCAGCCCATTCCTCAACAGTGGACTCATATCTTGCACCTTCAGTCATCCATACAATTCTACCATCTCCATAGAAATGTGCAGTGGAGTAGAATTGCATGATCATCTCATCATTCCAAGCAGTGAACTCTCTGCCAACAAACTCATCCAAACCAATGCAGTGGAAATTGTCTTGGACACTTGGAAAATGGTCTTCATTCTCCTTGATGAATTTCCAGTCCACATATCTCATATCACTCACAGCTGGACTCTTGTCAAAAAGCACAGTCTCATAGAAATCCTGTTGCTCTTTGGTGTAGAATCTGCAGTCCACAGCTGTCTTCCTCCTTTGGGCATATGGATCAGCAGCTCTCCAAGCCCTCAAACTAGAATCCTTCCTCTTCTTCATATCCTCAGCAAGTGGGTAGCTGGCATTATGTACTGGAAGGTGTGGTCTAAGCTTCATCAGGGCAGACATAGCATCTTCATCCTCAACTCTGGAGGTGTTTCCCTTGTTCTTTTTAGAAGCTGGAATTTGCCTTGAGAACCTCTTAGGCTTTTCAGCAGCAGCCTTCTTGGGGGCAGACTTGGTGCTCTTGGAAGTGCCACTCTTTGGCATAGCATCAGACATAAGTTTCTTTTGCTTCTTCTTGGGAGGGGCCTTGACAACTTGCTCTTCCTCCTCCTCAGCAGCAGCACCAGCAGCTTCCTCAGGGTCCTCAAACATGGAGGTCTGCCTACCAGTGACATAGACAATCCTTTTCCTGGCTCTCTTCTTCTCCCCTGCCTTCTTAGGCATAGATTTCTTTGGGGGAGACTCAAGGTGAAGAGTCATTTTTGCCCTAGCACCCTCAGGTGCTCTCATAGCTTCTGAGCTAGCATACTCTTTCCTGACAGCTCTCCTTGAAGAGGTGGCTTCATTTGCAGCTTTCTTGGCAGCCTTCTCTTGCTTCTTAGCAAGAACCTCTTCTGGCACAAAGTCTAAATCCTCCTCATCAGAATTCAGCTTTTTCCTGGTCCTTGTTGCAGCCTTGGGCAACCCATGGGAACTGGGAGTGCCTGGATCTGAAGATGAACTAGACTAAGGACTAGTGCATGAACTCATCACAATGTTCACCTCTTGGAAATTGTTCTCACTATCCTCAGCACTTGACATAGTGACCCTGTGAATAGAGTATAGAGGAGCAGAAGAAGATGAGTCATCACAAAATTATCAGCTGGTTTTTTTGAAAGTTTGAACAAAAGATTCTCAAGGTTTACATTCTGTCACATGAAAATCGGTACAGCTGAAGCAAAAGTTTCGGTGCTACCGAGACTGACTTTCTTCTTAACAGAAACTTGGCACTCTTTTCGGTAAGATCAAAAAGAAGTACTCGGTTTCACCAAGAAAGTTCTCAGCAGCACAGACAGGCAAATCGGTGACACCGATTTGTTTGCTTCGGTTCCACCGAGTTCCATCGGGCGGACGGCAAACCCTAGAGAATCGATCGTTCTCTAACTACAGGACGTTTTAGGGGATTGAGAGGATTGCAAATGGTGGCTTATAGATAATATTGAATCCAATGCGCGAGAATCAGACGGGGAGCGCAAGGAAAAATGAATCCGTACCCTAACTCGGTGATGGACTCGCTACGGCGGCGACGACGGCGAAGATGCCCGTCGACGGCGAGGATTCCCAGCGGCGGAGGCGCTCGGGGAGGCAAGGCGACGACCAGGGGGTCCTTCTACGGCAGTTTAGGGTTTGGGGCGCGACGATTGAAGATTGAAATTTCGAATCGTCGGGACCACAGGCTATATACCCTTCACTATCGGTGACACCGATTCTAAATTTTTGGTGTCACCGAGTTTCTCAACTGTCAGCTGACAGGGAAATTCGGTGTAACCGAGAATATGGAATCGGTAGTACCAAGATAGAAAACCAGATCAACCCTAGGCATTCGGTGAGACCGAGAATTGTGGGTTGGTTCCACCGAGATGCACTTGGGAGGTTTTAATGGTCAGTCCTTGTCGATACGGAACTCCGAATGCTCCACACACAGAGGGATCGAAAAGTACTTGTTCAAATTTTTTGATGCAGCATGAATGGAATATGAGGTGAGAAAGCATAGATAGCTAAAGAGTGGTCCTAGGCATTCTTGTCCTTCCAATTGGCAAAAGATAAATCAAAAACCAAATAGCAACAATTGGATGTCCTTGAATGAGAAAATAAATGCAGACCAACATGCTCACACAATAAGATGTCAAAAGAAATCATGACAAACATGCACATACACACTAGCATCTAACAAGCACTTGGGCGATGACGAAGTCATCTATATATGAGTATATTGACTTAGGAGCCAAGTAAGAATACTTGATCATAGGCCATACTCATCGTTTAAGCACAAGTGGGGTTACCACTTTTACATAAAGCATTTAATGTTGTCACATACTAAGAGATGCTTTGACTCAAGTCTTAGAGTAAAGCTCCCCCTTGATGTGACATCACCCCATAAGAGGGAGAAACTAACCTTGGGTTTTGTCGATGAAGACTTCATGTTGGTGAGGTAGTGGTGGATGCTCAAGGTTGATGAAGATCACCAAGAATTGGGAGCATCCTTGTTGTTTCCTTACTCTTCTCACCTACATGGGTTAGTCCCAACATACAAGAGACAAATACAAGGATATCTATGGACATGGAGTGCAAAGCATGTGTTATGATGTCCATCGATTTGTTGATTACCTTGTCCCTTGCTTACCTTTGAGGGAATGTGTGACTCCTTGAACTATTGCATAGAGTTGATGTTGATTGCAAATAGTTCTTGCCAATAATGAATGTGAATGAATTTCATTGGCGGAGTCACCCCTCAAGAACTCTCTAGTTCTTCTTCTTGGGGACCCACATCAAGTTGATGGGGATCCTTGGTGTTGTAGTAGCCTTTGTAGAAGTTGAGCTTGACGTAGCCTTGGGAACCCACTCCACCATAGCTAGGGATTCATCTTCATATGAGTCAATGTCCTCTTGAAGTTTGTTCTTGCCCTTGAGCTTGTGGTCTTGTGGTGGAAGGTCATCTTGAGTGCTTGTTCTCTTGGGAAGAGTATTTTCATACTTCTCCTTTTGAGGAACAAACTTTGGCTCGGGGTATTGACCTTCTTCCCATTCAACTCCATTTGCGTTGAAGTAGCCAACACCACGGTTCTTTTGGTATCCTCCGTGCTTGCGTACAATTTCCTCAAATTGCTTACACCCGGCAAGACTCTTGTAGATACCTTTCTCTATAATTCCTTTCAATAAAGCATTTTCTTGCTCAAGTGTAACTTGGCTAAGAGAATCATCATTAGTGGAATCAATAGAACTACTAGGAGCAACATCATTAGGTTTAGCATTTTTATTGTTGCTACTAGATGAAGAACCTTTCTTGCCTTTGTTACTAGATTGCTTAGTTTTAACTTGAGGCATGAATGTAGATAAGAGCAGTCGTTTGGCTAGATAAGATGAAGTCTTCTTTCGGAGATCGTCATTGATAGCTTTAAGAAACTCATGCTCTTGCTCCAAATTGAGCTTCTCGAAGCGTAGCTTCTCATGAGTTCTCACAAGCTCTTTATGATCTTCAAGAGTAGATTCATGAGCTAACTTAAGAGTGTTTAGTTCTTTAGTTAGTTCTTCTATTTTCATCTTATCATCATCAATTGACTTATCTTGACTATCATGAGAATTATCTAATCGGGAACTGTGCAAGCTGGTATTCCGATTCACCATCGGCATTTAACTATCGCTGAGTGGAAGCATGTGGAAGAGAGACTTGAGAAACGGCTAGCCAGCTGGAAAGCCAAACTCTTGTCATATGGGGGCCGATTGATTTTGATCAATTCCGTCCTCAACAATATGGTTCTATACATGTTGTCATTCTTCCACTTACCGAAAGGGGTTCTTCAGCGTCTAGATTACTTTAGATCCAGATTTTTTTGGCAATGCGATAATGAATCCAAGAAATATCGTCTGGCTAGGTGGACTGTATTATGCCGTCCTAAAAGTCAAGGGGGCCTCGGAATTCAAGATCTTGAGATTAAAAACATCGCTCTTCTCAGTAAATGGGTTTACAAATTACTCACTGAGAATGGAGTATGGCAGGAAATCATTCGTAACAAATACGTGGGGTCCAAAGCCATTTCTCAAGTTCATTGAAAACCCAGCGATTCACATTTTTGGTATGGTGTCATGAAGGCCAAGGAATTCTTTTTTCAATTTGGTACTTTCTCAGTCAGGGATGGTTCTCAGGTTCGATTCTGGGAAGATACCTGGCTAGGCGACACCCCACTTATGGTGCAATACCCTAGCTTGTATAGGATTGTCAGACATAAATTTGTCATGATCAAACAAGTTTTGGGACAAGAAAACCCTGATATTTCTTTTCGTAGGGACCTCTTGGGCCCTCGCCTGGCAGCATGGAATGAATTACTCTCTCGTATGGAGGACATTCAACTGACAAGCGAGCCGGACAAGTTTCGATGGAAACTACACCAAAACGGTAGTTAAGCAAAGGGGTCATCTTAACTAGAGATAACCTGGCACGACGTAACTAGCAAGGTAGTAAGACATGTGTCTTTTGCCAACATGACGAGTCTATTAAACACTTATTTTTTGAGTGTAAGTTCGCTCGCGCAGTATGGGCCATAGTTCAAATAGCTTCAAATCTATACCCCCCCACGTAGTGCACGTAACATGTTCGGCAATTGATTGCGGGGTATTGATAAACAATTTTCTGCACATATTCTTGTGGGGGCGGCTGCCTTATGCTGGGCATTGTGGCTTACCAGGAATGATGTGGTTTTTAATAATAAATGTGTTTCCTCTCATGTGCAGGTTATTCATGCATGTACGCGATGGCTCCGTACTTGGTCTATCCTGCAGAAGTCGGAGGACAGAGACCTATTTATGATGGTGTCTACACGGCTAGAGCGTACGGCCAGGGAGGTTTTCTCTCACCATGGATGGCGGTGTAATCTCCGTATAGGATCTGCCCCACCCTAGGCTGGATTGATTTATTTTTGCTGCAAAACAATGTTTATTTTTGGTCGTTTGGACTTGTTGGCTGTGTGCACCATGTTATGCAGAGACCGGGCATTCTTTGGATGCGGTTGTATCACCTTGATAAATCAATTCAATGAAATGTCCTTTATCGAAAAAAAAAATGAGAATTATCAAGTTCATTTTGACTAACATCACTAGTTTTATCAAATAGCAAGTCATCATCACAAAGCAAGTCATCTTCATCACTATTGAAATCAAGATACTCGGGGTGTGATACCTTGGGGCCTTTAGCCAAGAAGCAACTTCCACTCCCTTCATTTGGAGAATCAAATAAATCATGGGAGTTGGTAGTCACTAGAGCAATCCCGGCAACACCATCATCTTGACTATAGTCAGAGTCGGAGTGATAGCTTCTCTCAGAGTTGTTGTCGGAGTCAGAGCCGGAAACCCATTCACCAACATGAGCTTGATGTTTTCTTCTTGTGTAGCTCTTGGTGTACTTGTCCTTCTTCTCCGAATCTCTACTTCTCCTTGAGGGTCTTCGTTCATAACGATCATCTCTACTCCTTCTTTCTCTTTGAGGTGATTCATTCCTTGAGCTTCGTCTTCAAGGTGACTCTTCTCTTCGTTTGTAGGGAGTCGTGCACTCATTGGAATAGTGTCTGGGCTTCCCACAATTGTAGCAATTGCGGTCACGACTTGACGAACGCTTCTCATCATATCTTGAGTTGGAGCTTCTTTCTTTGCCTCTATTCTTGTAGAACTTGTTGAATTTCTTGACCATGAGGCTTATCTCTTCATTGGTGACAAGGTTGTCGCTTGAAGTTGCGGGAGCATCACTTGTGGCTTTGTAAGCACCACTAGACTTGTGGTGAAGCTCTTCTTTGTCTTTGAGTGTCATCTCATGAGCAACAATCCTTCCAATGACTTCCGTAGGCTTGAGATCTTTGTAGTTGGGCATCATTTGGATCAATGTGCACACGGTGTCATATCTCTCATCCAAAGCTCTAAGTATCTTCTTGATGATGAATTTGTCGGTCATCTCTTCGCTTCCTAAGCCGGCAATCTCATTGGTGATGAGAGCTAGCCTAGAGTACATCTCTGCGACTCCTTCACCATCCTTCATCTTGAACTTGTCAAGCTGACTTTGAAGAACATCTAACTTGGATTCTCTCACAGACTCGGTTCCTTCGTGCATATCAACCAAAGTATCCCAAATCTCTTTTGCATTCTCAAGACGGCTGATTTTGTTGAATTCTTCGGGGCATAGGCAGTTGAAGAGAATGTCACATGCTTGAGCATTGTATTGTAACATCTTCAATTCTTCCACGGTCGCTTCACGATCCGGTTCCTTTCCATCACCAAAGAATTCACCTTGCAAGCCAACACGAACAACAGCCCAAATGGCGGGGTTATGACCAAGAATATGCATTTTCATTTTGTGCTTCCAACTAGCAAAATTGGTGCCATCAAAGTACGGACCTCTACGGTGATAATTACCCTCACTAGACGCCATACTCTCCTAGGTTGTGAGACCAATGCAATGGAGACCAAAGCTCTGATACCACTTGTAGGACCGAAAGTATGTCTAGAGGGGGGTGATTAGACGACTACTTGACCAAATAAAAGTTTTGCCTATACCAAATTTTAGAGTTGGCAGTTTTTAGCATTTCATGGCAAGTCAAGTACACCCTACACATGCAAGTCTAAGAGTATAGCAGCGGAAAGTAACAACAAGCATGAGTAGAAAGGATAGGGTAGGAAGATCAAACGCAATTGTAGACGCGATGATTTTTCCCGTGGTTCCGATAGGTGGTGCTATCGTACGTCCACATTTATGGAGTCTTCAAACCACGGAGGGTAACGGTCGCGAGAGTCCACGGAGGGCTCCACCCATAAGGGTCCACGAAGTAGCAACCTTGACTATTCCATAACGGCTTCCGTCCATGAAGGACTAGCCTCACTATGGGTAGATCTTCACGAAGTAGGCGATCTTCTTGCCCTTACAAACTTCTTGGTTCAACTCCATAACATGAAGTAGGAGGTTCCCAAGCGACACCTAACCAATCTAGGAGGCACCACCCTCCAAAAGGTAATAGGCTCGATAATGACGATGAAATCCTTGCTCTTGTGCTTCACGATGATAGACTCCTCAACACACAATCACTCTCTCACAGATTTGGCTTGGTGGAATAGATGGGATTGGTGGAAAGCAACTTGGGGAGGCTAGAAATCAAGATCCATATGGTTGGAGTGGAAGATCTTGACCTCAACACAAGGGTAGGTGGCTCTCTCTCAGAAAACTGGATGGGGCAAGTATGGAATAGTTCTGAGTGCTTCTCTTTCGAGTAGGTGGTGGTGAAGGGGTATATATAGGCATCCCCAAAAATCCAACCGTTACACACAAAATGACCAACTCGGTGACACCGATGTGTTAATCTCGGTGGTACCGAAGTGACCAAAAGGTGGCAACTTTTGAATCTCGGTGAGACCGATATAGGAAACTCGGTTGCACCGATAAGGTGACCAACGGTCAGATTGACATTCTCGGTGACGCCGATCCAACAATGTCGGTGGTACCGATATTGTGAATTTGCGTAACAGAAAGTTGGCAACCTAAACTCGGTGGCACTGGAATGGAATCGGTTGCACCGAAGTGGCTAGGGTTTGGCTGAGTCTGTCTGAGTTTGGGAATCGGTGGCACCGAGTGGAAAGTGTTGGTTGCACCGATTTTGAATATTTGGCTATGGACAGACTTTGTGGAAGAGCTTGTGGGTGTTTTTGGTGACTATTACTTGTGCACGTATGAGCATTTTGTTCACCAATCAAAACCTTACCCCCTTTTAATAGTATTGGCTTTCCTATGGACTCAAAGTGATTTCTCACAAATGTAAAAAGTAGAGTCCTCTTGCTTGAAGCTTTGTCAATCCATTTCCTTGCATCTTGGGGTATTTCCACAATCTTCATAATCCTTTTGCCATCCCTATCATTGAACTTTTCCTGAAATATACTTAGTGGAAACATTAGTTCAATGACTTATATGTTGTTATTAATTACCAAAACCACCAAGGGAGCAAATGTGCTTTCATCATCCTGGCCGTTGCTCCGTGGGTGTGCCACTGAAGCATAGCATATCTGCGTTCCAAGGTTAGCACAGTATGTTCTAAAGAGGCTGCTACCTTCTAGCCATGTTAGAAGTAGAGCTGCACGGCGTAGTAGAGCTTGTCCTGGGTCGGGGAGATGAGCAATACTCCAGCCCCCGCGCCCCGCCGTGCGAAGGCTCCGTCGAAGTGCATGACCCAGCCGTCGAGCGCCTCATCGCCAGGTACGAGGGATTGGCCCTCATCCAGCCCCCGGTCGGGAGCGTCTGTCCACTCTGCCACGAAGTCAGCGAGGGCTACGCCCATGATGACCCTAGTTGTGCTGAACTCCAGGTGGAAATCCTGCAGCTCGATGTTCCACTCTGCAACCCTTCCAGCAGCGTTGGGGCTGCGCAACACCTTCTCCAGGGGGTATGCGGAGACGACCTTGATGGGGTGGCCCTGGAAGTAGTGGCGCAGCTTCCTTGAGGCGACGAGGAGTGTGAGAAGGAGCTTCTGCTGCATAGGGTAGCGCACGCGTCCCGCAGCACGGTGCTGACGTAGTACACCGGGTGCTCGACGAGGGATGAGGTGTTGGCGTCTCCCTGCTCCGCATGGAGCCCGAGGGGCTCTGGTGCCCCATGGATTCATGAAGTGACGAGGGCCTCAAGAGCGCCATCCTGAGGCAGCGAGCGTTGTGCGGCCCCGCACGGGCCGCCTTGCTTCCCGCCTGCGCCGGCACGCTCCTATCGGACTGCCACGAGGACAGCACTGGCCGAGTGGGGGGTCGCCGCCAAGTAGAGCACCAGGGGCTCACGAGGACGAGGCGCCACCATGACGGGTGGGATCGTGAGGTACCGCTTGAGGTCCTCGAAAGGTGCGTCTGCTCCAGGGGTCCACTTGAAGGGGCCCTCCCTCTCCATGAGCTTGAAGAAGGGGAGGGCGTGCTCGCCCAGCTTGGAGATGAAGTGTCCCAAAGAGGTCACGCAGCCCGCCAGTTTCTGCATTTCCTTGAGGGTCTGAGGGGGGCGTATTTTCCCGATTGCCTTGATCTTCTCTGGATTTGCCTCAATCCCTTAGTGCGATACCAAGAAACCAAGCAGCTTGCCGGACGGGACCCCGAAAACGCACTTTTTCGGGTTAAGCCTCAGGTTCACCCGCCGTAGGCTGGCGAATGCCTCCTCCAGATCCTCGATCAGGGTCCTCACCTCTCGCGACTTGACCACGATGTCGTTGACGTACGCCTCTGCATTTCTCCCGAGCTGCGGCCCTAGGGCGATGTGCATCAACCGCTGGAAGGTCGCGCCGGCATTCTGCAGCCCGAAGGGCATGCAAGTGTGGCAATACACTCCGCTCGGCGAGAGGAAAGCCGTCTTCTCAAAGTCCTCCACTGCCATCTTGATTTGGTGGTAACCTGAGAAAGCATCCAAAAAGCATAGCAGATGGCACTCGGCGGTGGAGTCCACGATCTGGTCGATGCGTGGGATCGGGAAGGGATCCTGAGGACAAGCCTTGTTGAGACTCATGAAGTCGACGCACATGCGCTCCTTCCCTCCCTTCTTGGGGACAATTACTAGGTTGGCCATCCAATCCGGGTACCTCACTTCCTGAATAACTCCGGCTTCCTGCAGCATGCTGACCTCTTTGTCGGCGTTCTGGGAACGGGGGTACCCAGACCTGCCTACCTACGGCCCAGGGCGTGGCCCACTTCGACAACCTGGTGTGGCCAGGCGCAGGACCGCTCGGGGCAAGGCCCTCGCGAGAGCCCCGCCCTCGCGAGGAGGGCGACACCAAGACCCCCGGAAGGAGGAGGCCTCCCCAGGCTGCCTCCCGGGGGGCGGAGATTTCTATGCAGCGCTCGGCCTCGAGAGGCTGGGGTGACGCCAGCCAGGCCAGGCGGGCGTCAGCGGGCACAGAAGAAGCAGTTTCCTCTTTGGTGCAAAGGAGGCAAGGGCGTACGCGGGTCCCCAAGGCATCCCCCCAAAGGTTTCCATTCTGGCGCAACAAGACCAAGACCGCGAGCCCCGCATGACGGACGTCATCGTCGAGCCCACCTTTGCATCACGACCAGGGACTTTGTAGGCGAAGACCACCTTTCGTCAGGATAAGGTGTACTCCATGTCCCCCTTTGAAATTGGCGCCGTGGGATCCCTTCCCGCCTGAGCGATAAGGGGAGACGACCCGGGCCACTATAAATAGAGGCTAGACTGCACCGTAGAGACGGATCCAAAAAAAAACCCGAGCACTCTTGCGAGGTTGCTCAACTCTGTAACAGTTCATCCACAAACCTCCTCGTGAGGCAATCCACCAAAAGCAGGAGTAGGGTTTTACGCTTCGCGGCGGCCCAAACCTTGGTAAATCCGCGTGTGAGTCTTCTTCACCGCGATCGAGTGAGTTCGATTCGGCTAGGCTGTGGAGCAGTGAGCTTGAGGCCGAAGCTGGTGGGGATCTTCGCACACGCCCCCGAGTTCGAACCTCTTTGGGTTTTGCGGAGCCCGAAACCCGACACTCTTCGACGATGAATGCTTGCTTCTCTTGTGCTTGTCGTCTTGCCTTTTGCTTCACTGGGAGCGCATCAGGGTACACCACCAAGTAGTGCTCGATCACCTCCCTCGGGACGCCCACCAGGTCGCACGCCTCCCACACAAATACGTCCTTGTTAGGGCGGAGGAAGTCAACCAGCGCCTTCTCCTGCTACGGGGGAAGGCCGACGCCAATGGTGAAGGTGGGGCCCGGGATCCCATCATCAACAAGCACCTGCTTTGTCTCAGCCCGGTCCTGAGAGAAAAGCTGCTTCTTGTTCACAGGCGTGGTCTCCGGAGCCTGCATGATGCTCTCGGCGTCGGGGCGTGAGGCCGATGTGGCCTTGTAGACAAGCTTGAGGGCTCGTACCACGTCCTTGGTGTCTCCAGCCACGGTGATGATGCCGCTGCTACCAGGCATCTTGATGATGTTGTAGCCTGGGTGCGTCGCCGCCAGGAACTTGGCGAGGGCCGGATACCCCAGGATGGCATTGTACGGGAGGCTGATGTGGGCCACGTCGAAGTCGATCAACTCAGTGCGGTAGTTGTCGCAAGTGTCGAAGGTGACGGGGAGGCGCACCTGCTGAAGAGGGTGGCGGAGCCTCCGACCACCATTGAGAAGGGCCTGGAGGGTGGGAGCTGGTCGTAGTGCACCTGGAGCATGTCAAAGGCCTCCACCGAAAGGACGTTGAGGCCAGCGCCGCTGTCGACGAGGGTCTTGGTGACCGCAACCTTGCTGATGGTGGGCGGGAACAACATAGGGAGCACAACAGCAGTGGCTGCCGTCCTGGGATGGTCCGTGGAGTCGAAGGTGATGTCGGTCTCTGGGCTCACCCTGCTTGACGGGGCCTCTCGTCGCGGCCGAGCTGCGCCCGCATGGTGAAGAAGCTACTTGACATGGCGACCACAGGCGGGCGCCTGCGACCCGCTGTGGATACAAGCGACCGCAGGCACAGCCGGGCAGCCCGCAGCGTCCCCACAGGCCACGGGCTACCAAGCCTGGGGAGCGGCACCTGCCATGGAGATGACGAGGCGAGGGCGAAGCACGGCTGGCGAAGAAGGAGCGTCGACACGCCCCTACCTGGCGCGCCAAATGTCGGAAATCGGGGCTCCACAGACCCAAGAAGGTTCGAACTCTAGGGCGTGCGCGAAGATCCTTCCCAGCTCAAGCATCAAGCTTGCCACCCCACATCCAAGCCTCGTCGAATGCGTGCGAGCGAA
This sequence comes from Elymus sibiricus, assembly GCA_039707655.1. Taxonomy (NCBI): domain Eukaryota; kingdom Viridiplantae; phylum Streptophyta; class Magnoliopsida; order Poales; family Poaceae; genus Elymus; species Elymus sibiricus. The sequence continues at coordinate 224,530,329 of CM077665.1, read as the reverse complement.
CGAGAAGATGAACATAGAGATTTACCCAGGCTCGGGCTACCTTGTGGTGTAAAACCCTACTCATGCCTTTGGTGGATTGGCCTCATGAGGAGGTTTGCGGATGAACTAGTACAGTGGTTGAGCGACCTCGCGAGGGCTCTTGGGTGAGGATGGGTTGATCTCTCTCCCTACTACGGTGGTGGCTAGTCCCTATTTATAGTAGCCTTGGTCCTCTCCCCTTATCGCACAGGCGGGAAGGGATCCCAGAACGGCCAAATTTGAAAGGTGACAAAGGTACATCTTATCCTGACTAAAGGTGGTCTTCACCTACAAAGCTTCTGGTTGTGACGCAGAGGTGGGATCGGCGATGAGATCCGTCCTACCGAGCTCGTTATCTTGGTCTTGTTGCACTAGAATGGAAACCTTTGGGGGATTCCTTGGGGACCCGCGTCCGTCCTTGCCTCCTTAGCACAAAAGAGGAAACTGTCCCTTCTGCGCCCGCTGGTGCCCGCCTGGCCTTGGTCGTCATGGCTCACGTCATCCCAGCCTCATGAGTCCAGGCACTGCATAGGAATCACCGCTCCTCGGGATGTAACATGGGGAGGCCGCTCCTCTGGAGGTCTTGGCATCGTCCTCCTCGCGAGGCCGGGGTCCTCACGAGGGTCTTGTCTTGGGAGGTTGCCGTCAGGCCGTGCTGGGCCGTCGAGGTGGGCCACGCGCTGGGCCGCAAGAAGGCATGTCTGGGTACCCCCGTTCCCAGAATGCCGATAGACACGACCGGATTGGCTAAGTTTCCGGCTGCCACACATGTTGGTGGCCCCGACTACTGCCATTTTGGACCAACACTCATCCGGAGCATTGGCCCGGGTTGTTGATTAATTATCCACAGAGTCCGGAAAGTCCCTATACAAGTTTTATTAGGTTGGAGAATGGTAAAACCAAAGTTCGCTCTTGCCAGAAGAGTTTTATCCCAAAACGAAAATAAAGGGGGTCCCCATAACAACCCCAAGCATGTTAGGAGCGCTCAATATGGAACATAATACCGGAACTCGGAACTAAGGCGGCAAGAGTGGAACAAATAACCAGGCAAAAGGCTGAGCCTTACACCCTTTACAAATATATAGATGCATTAAATTAAATAACAATAATAATGTGTGATATCCCAAGATATCCATGTTATCACATGGAACAACCTGCACCTGCAACTAGCAACGCTATGATAAGGGTTGGCAAGCGGTAACATAGCCAAACAATGGTTTGCTGGGATGTGGGGGGTTAGAGGCTTATCATGGCATTTTGGGAGGCTTGAAAAACAAGAGGTAGGTAGCGAGACATAGCGATACAAACGAGACAACTAGCATAGCAATGATAGTAGTGGTATCCAGGGAAATGATCATCTTGCTTGATATCCCACTTGTAAGAAGAACGAATCCGTGAAGTAGATGAACCAACGTAGTCGAATGAATCCTCACACTCCGAAACGCTTTCGTAACTCTATCGAGAAGTAGCAATCCGGAAACAAACAAATGACACGGTAAACACCACAACATATTCATGACATGATGCGCAAACAATGGTGATGCATGTCAAGTTTAAATATGCAAGGCATGGCAAACACAACAATCAACTACTACACATTAAGTGAAGTTCAATATGCAACGAGTTGTATAGTGACGAAACTCCACGTTCAAATCATTTAGTTCACTCTCGTTTATTTACATGGCAAGTTTAAAAAAAATTATCATGGAAATGTTGTTTATCATGGAAAAAGGCGAAGCATAAATAAACTATCTATCTAGGCATTTTAAATGAGGTCGGAAACATCTTATAGTATTTCCGAAACGACCCCATCTGTTAATTTTGAAATTGGTCCAGATCTGAACTAACCATATTTTATATTAAACAGGAAAATAAATTGCACCATGTGATTCTACTCTTCATTCTAGGTGATTTACATATATAGAACATTTAAAACGGAGCTACGGTGTAAAAGATGTGCCAAACGCAAGACAAATATGACATGAATGCAACATGCATGCAACTGACAACCACACACATTTCAAATCATGGATTCAGCAAGATATTATGAAACTACATGAGATTATAAGCAAGTTTCATATATGGCATGTTCAAAACGGAGCAACGGTTCAACAATAACAACCAACACAATTTTTTGTTATAATCTGCCCAAAACAGCAACATGGCATTTTGCACACCTCAAAACCACAAGCTACAAGAATCTAAAATGCACAAATAAGACATGGGGCACTAGCTTACATGATGCACAACAATTCATCTCATAACAGCAAATTGAATAGAAGCATGTATCTATAGCAAATGAGCTCACAAGATGGCTATTGGAACAACAGTTATGTGACGCCCTGGTTTTGTGCTACAGTAATCCGTGTAATTAAGCTACAGTAATGACCTTGATCAAGCTTATGCTTTTGCTAATCCAGAAATGATCACTGTTGGAATCAAATTCCAATTCGAATTCTCTTGCGATTTAAAAATTCATTTAAAGAGTGGATTTAAAAGTTTGGCGAAACTGAAAATAAAAATGTTGGATGGATGGCAAATATTCCCTAAGGATTTATAAAATTGAAACCGGAATTTTTCGAAGTATTTTAGAGCCCCTAAATATTTAAAATAGAAGCTGTTTAATTAAATTTAAAAAGAAAAAAAATCTTAACTGGGCCGAAAGGGCCGGCCCAGCCAGCTCCTATAAGGGGCCAGCTGGGGCGAACCCTAGCGAGCCCCAGCCTCGCTCGCCCCGATTCCCCCCCCCCCCGCCGCCGCTCGCTCGCCCTGGGGAGCCGGCCCCGTCCCCCCCCCCCCCCCGCCGACGCGCGCAGCGCCCCAACCTCGCCCGCGCCCGTCCCCGTTCCCCCACCCCCCCGTCGACCGGCCCAAGCCGGCCCCGGCCAGCGCCAGCCCCCTCCCCCCCTCCCGCGACGACGACCAGGGCGGCCGGCCTCGACGCCACCGCCCGCCCGGTGTCCGCCCCGCCTCGCCTCCCGCGCCGCCGCCCCTCCGCGCCCGCGTCGCCCTTCGCCTCCCCGACCGCCGGTCGTCGCCCCCCAATGAGCCCCCCCCCACGCCGGCCGGCTGCGTGCGCATGCGTGCGTGTGTGTGTGTGCATTGTGTGTGTGTGTATGTGTGTGTGTGTATATATGTATGTATATACACACGTATATACATACGTATACATATACGTAAATACTAAAAGTAAAATAAATAAATATAAAATAAATAAATAAAGAAATGTTAATATTAATAATTAATTAGATTAGATTAATTAATTAGGTAATTAATTAACTAATTAGGTGGTTAAGATTAAACAGATTTATTAATTAATCTGTTAAGTAATTTATTAAATAGTAATTACTGTTTTGGATAATTCCAATTAATTAAATCAGTTAATTCGAATTTATTAATTAAAGAATTTCAGAAAATGATTAAATCTTTAGAACTTAATATAAAATAAACCGTAGTCCGGATTAAAAAGTTTTGAACATGAAAGTTGCTCAAAATAATCCTACGGTTCCAACTGCGCTGCCCGTTAGTCTGTCACATGCCTCTAGCATAGCAAACATGGAACTTTTCCATCGATTTCATCTGTCCGGTAGTAGGCCGAGACTCGGAAAATATCATCAGATATTATTCCGATCCGTCTGCGACGTATAATACTGCGTTAGTGCATGCCTAGCCCTGCATATTGCCATGTCATGCATCATGATGCATTTGTCTGCTTTATATTTATTGTTTCTCCCCCCTCTTCTCTCCGGTAGACCCCGACACTGACGTTGCTGTCGGGTACGACTACGCGACTGACGATCAGCCCTTTGCCACAGAGCAGCGAGGCAAGCAACCCCCCCTTGAGCATTCCGATATCGCCTATTCCTTTTCCCTCTTATTCGTGCATTAGAATTTTGCTACTGTATTAGTTAGCTCCTATTCTGATGCATAGCCTATTTTTGATAAACTGTTACTATACCTGCAACAATATCAATTGTTTAGTATAGGTTGGTCAGTGAAACCCCAGTGACCCCTTAGTCCCAGTTACCCCTGCTTCTTCATCGACGACTCGACGACCCGAAGACTCGAAGACTCGGTCAACCGACTGACAAGCCAGGCCCCTCACATCACCGCACTCACCTTAGTTGTACGACTCTCAGCGCTACTATCGAGTACCGAGGGTGACACCTCATGAAGTACTCATGATGCTAGCTCTGTAGTGCAGCTAGTCGGTCGTGGTTATCGAGGGTGATTCCTCTTTTACCACTCCCGACGATGTCTCTGTCGTGCAACCCCTCAAGTGTGGGGCCCTCGAGGGTGATTCCTCTATGTCCACCTTGATGGTTTCATCGAGCGGAACCCCGTGAGGGTGATTCCTCAGGTTCCGTCTTGATGTTTTATACACACAGTTACTTTGACCGGGATACTGAAACATGTTGGTGATGGGTCGGCCCTGAGGGGTACCCAAGTTTGATGATGATGAGGCGTGGACTGGCGAGAGAGGCCTTTGCCACACATCCTCGAGGCGGGGCGACGGACCGCACTTCATGGGTCGCGCTTTCCCCGCATTAATAAAATGCTAATGGGTTGGGTATTTGATCTGAGTTGGGTCGTTGGCCTTTTTACGCACCAAACCATCGCGTGGGAGAAGTTATGGGTACTCAGCGTCGTTGTATCAGCCGAAGCTCTTCGGACGTCAGCAATGGAGTGGCGCGCGCCGGATTGGACTAGACGGTGCAGCTCTTGGACTGGAGTGTACTAGGTCTGTTTCCGGCCGCCCACGAACCTGCGCGCTTAGGATTTAGACTGGCGGGCTGGCTTCTTCGTTGAGCCTAGGTGGGGCGACGACGTGCTGATATCCCGAGGCCGGGCATGACCCAGGAAAGTGTGTCCGGCCGGAGGTGATCAGGCGTGTTGGAAATGCGGTGCACCCCTGCAGGGAAGAACAAACTATTTGAATAGCCGTGTCCACGGTAACAGGACGACTTGGAGTTGTGCCTTGACCTTATACAACTATAACTGTGATTTAAATTTGAAATGAATTGTGGCTCCGGGATTGCTTCCTCGTAGGGAGTCGAGGAAGGATCTCTGGGCGTGGTTACTTAATAAAATTGCTACAATAATATGACTATATGTGAGAAACCAGTCTACTCTCTTCTAATGCTGCAAGATGTTGAAGATGCTGAAGATGCTAGTCTTCAATAGGACTAGGCCTTCTCCCTACTCTTGCTTTCTGCAGTCAGTCCAGATATAACCCCACTCCTTGATACTGATGCATACTTAGTATAGTTCTGATGTCAGTCTTGCGAGTACTTTGGATGAGTACTCACCGCTGCTTTGCTTTCTCTTTCCCCTTCGATACGATTCCGCGTTCAGACGATGGAGCCCAGGAGATGGAGTACGCCGGAGACGACTACTACACCACCGCTGGAGCCTACTACTACGTGGAGGCCGCCCCCGACGCTCAGGAGTAGTTAGGAGGTTCCCAGGCAGGAGGCCTCGCCTCTTTCGATCCGCTGCTTATGTTTGTGCTAGCCTTCTTAAGGCAAAACTTGCTTAACTTAGGTCTGTACACAGATATTATTTGCTTCCACTGACTCATGCTTGTCGAGCTTTGTATTCGAGCCCTCGAGGCCCCTGGCTTGTAATATGAAGTTGTATGACTTTATTTTTGTGTCTAGTGTTGTGTTGTGATATCGATCAGTGAGTCCTTAATCTTGGTCGTACGCATTGCGTGATTGATTAGCGTACGGTCGAGAATGGGGGCGTCACAAGTTGGTATCAGAGCCGACTGCCTGTAGGTAGCCCCCTTTCCAACTCCTTGGCCGAAGTTGAGTCTAGTCATTGAAAAACTTTTACTAACACTGATGTTGTGGCTTACGGGCCCACATCTCAATCGGGTGGTATTAGGATCTTTTACTCCTCGTCTATACTCTGGGTTCTGATCTCTCTTCTCTTTCGGGTTAAAGATTTTGCTAAATCTAACATTAGGTTCTCATGATCACATCCACCGGAGAATTGTTTCGTCGGAAATTGTCTTCTTTGAAGTTATGATGCACACACTGTCATTTGACATCTTGAATCTCCTTGTTACAGATGCGTCCCGGTAGGCAGATCGTTTGTCTGACCTATGCGCACGATACGACTGGATTCCCGGCCATTCTGGTCGGCCATTTGAAGAAGCTGGGATATCGCTGGTACCCCGAGTACACTGTTTACGAGGACTACCGCGAGTTCAACCAGGAACAGTATGAGGCTGTGATGGTTATTTGGGATCGACGGGACCTCTCCATCACTGAGCTGCACACCTTCCGTGGCATTGGAGTGACTGTTGAGATGGCAGTACAGGATGCTGCCTATGCTGCTATTATTCGTCTCCGTGCAGCAAACCCCTGTTTGGAGGAGACGGCATACAGATACATCCCGTATGTCCCTGCTGGAGTTGATACGGCAGCTGACGCTGAGGTCTTGACCCCTTTCGCACGGCAGCGTACCGACCGGTCCTACACTGCTGTCTGCACCCCCTACGTGAGTCGTCGTTACGACCCACAGGTTCTGGTCCAGTACACTGAGGCACTGGATCACACTGTCAAGGCTCTTAATGTCGAGCTGTACGCCACCCCGAGCTCGTCTGCATCAGGCTATGGAGCACTTGTTGCCAGCAGTTCGTGCGAGGATACATCTGGAGCACATCCTTTACCCGCCTCGGACTGAGTTTCCCCCAGGTCTTGGATGGCCTGAGGTTGGAGGTCATACTCCGGCACGTGGACCTGCGCTCCCGCTTGGTATGTAGGTTCTGCATCGGAGTGTGCACGGGATGCAGGACCCTGCCACCGGTTTTCACAATCAGGGTCATCTGCAGTTCCGTGGCTACTTTCGTTGTCCCCGACGTTGATGTAGCATATCGCTATATCTCGTTGTTGTATCCCTCCACCGCGTGCCTGCATGCCGCCTAGTTGTCTAGGTAAATTTCATGCCGGACCTATCGTCTATGTTGTAATGAACTTATGGTTTGTAATAGACCTATGTATGGATCTGTATGTTGAAATTTGAACTACTATGTCGTATTTATTGCACTTCCTTCTTTGTGCAATTTACTTCATGAATGATTCATTGATTTTGCAATTGCCAAATGCTAAACTACCACTGTTGAAATTTGACAGAATGGTTAGGCCAGCTGGTCGTGGTCGTGGTGCGCCTGAACCACCACCACCACCGGACTACATGGCTGGTATGATGCAACAGTTTGAACTGAATCGCCAGTTTATGCAAGGGCTGATGGACTAGATCCCGAGACCGAATATGAATCAGCAGCCAGCCCCAATGACTCTGCAAGACTTTATGCGTCTTAACCCTGCGATCTATCGCAGCTCAACTCAGCCACTTGACGCAGATGACTGGCTCCGTGACATCACTTATGAGCTGGAGTCTTCAGGCGCCCCAGTGGCTAGCTATGTCACCTTCGCCTCGTACTTTCTGAAGGGTCCCGGTGCTCAATGGTGGGACAGCCAAAGGCGCTCTCAGCCTGTTGGAACAATCATCACCTGGCCGGAGTTCCAAGCTGCATTCCGTGCTCGTCACATTCCTCAGGGAATGATGGATAAGAAGAAGCGTGAATTCCGCAACTTAGTCCAGGGCAACAAGACTGTGAATGCTTATCAGCGGGAATTTCTGGACTTGTCTCGCTATGCTGAAGAAGACGTTGCAACTGATGCTCGTAGGCAGGAGAAGTTCCGTGAAGGCCTCCATCCGGATATCAAGCTGGCACTCCTTGCCCAAGACTTCGGTAACTTTGCCACCTTGGTGAACAAGTCTATTATAGTGGAGACGGGTCTGCAGGACTACAAGGACAGCAGCAAGCGCAACCGTGACATGGGCTCATCTTCGGGTCCATCTGCTCAGAAGCGCAAGATCTAGATACCCCACAACATGCACCATGCACCGCCTCCTGCTCCGAGACCATCCTATGCTGCACCTCGTCTGCCTCCACCCCCACCTAGGCAGCCGAGGCTACCAGCTCCACCACCACGAGCTCCTGTTCCCCCTTCTCGTCCTGAGGATGGGCTGTGCTTCAAGTGTGGTCGTCCAAGACACCGTGCTAGAGAATGCAGGAAAAATCAGAATCAACTTGCACTGCCTACCAACCAGCCCCGCAACAACAATGCCAGGCCTGCTCAGGGACGTGTTCAAGCCAACAATATTGTTCTGAATGAAGTTCAAGACCAGCCTACTACTGTGATGGGTACTCTTCTCGTCAACTCAGTACCAGCTTCTGTATTGTTTGATACAGGAGCATCGCATTCCTTTATGTCTGAAGATTTCGCATGCATGCATGACGTTAAGTGTGAAGAGATGAACGTCCCAATAGTGGTAAACACTCCCGCGAGCCAATGTCGGACCTCCATTAATAGTCCCAATGTCACCATTGAAATTGAAGGGTTGGAATTCCATGCCTCCCCCATAATGTTGAAGTCTTCCAATATCGATCTCATTCTCGGAATGGATTGGTTGAAGGCACATACCGCTTCAATTGTTTGTGACACCAAAACCGTCCATCTACTACATCCTTCGAATGAGATTGTAAGCTATCATGCTCATCTTGTTCGGAATGCTGAAGCCCGACTATATGCCATGAATGCATTAAATGAGTCACCTCTTGAAGGGATTGAAAACATTCTAGTTGTCCGGGATTTCCAAGATGTTTTTCCGGAAGAACTTCCAGGGATCCCCCCTGCTAGAGCTATCGAGTTTGTCATCAACTTGGTACCTGGTACCACTCCTATAGCCAAGCGTCCGTATAAGATGCCACCACATGAACTCCTTGAGCTTAAGCAAGAAATTGACAATTCACTTCGTCTGGGTTTCATTCGTCCAAGTTCCTCTGCTTGGGGAGCACCTTCTCTCTTTGTCAAGAAGAAAGATGGAACGAATCGATTAGTTCAAGATTACCATCCCATCAACCAAGCTACAATTCAAAACAAATATCCGCTTCCTCGGATCAACGATCTGTATGATCAACTTGCTGGTTCAGCAGTGTATTCAAAACTCGACTTGAGGTTGGGTTACCATCAGATTCGGGTTCGTGAAGAGGATATTCCCAAGACTGCATTTGTTACTCGCTATGGGTCATACGAGTACACCGTCATGTCCTTCGGCTTAACCAATGCTCCAGCAACCTTCTCTCGCCTGATGAACTATATATTCATGGATTATCTCGATAAATTCGTCGTGGTTTATCTGGATGATATCCTGGTTTACTCCAAGAATAAAGAAGAGCATGCTGAACATCTTCGTCTTATACTGGAGAGGCTTCGAGAACATCAACTTTATGCAAAGTATTCGAAGTGTGAGTTCTGGATGGACAAAGTAACCTACCTTGGTCACGTGATCTCCAAGGATGGTATTGCGGTCAACCCTGAACGAGTTCAGGCTATTCTTGACTGGACTCCCCCGAAGAATGTCAAGCAAGTCAGAAGTTTTCTCGGACTCGCCAGCTATTGCCGTCGATTCGTCGAGAACTTCTCCAAGATTGCAAAGCCCTTAACCAATTTGCTTCACAAAGGTGTTAAATATGAGTGGACAGAAAAATGTCAGGAGAGCTTCCAGGCACTTAAGGACAAGCTGACCTCTACTCCAGTGCTTGCTCCTCCAGATACTCGTAAGGACTTTGTCATTTATTGTGACGCTTCACGTCAAGGAATGGGTTGTGTCGTAATGCAAGAGCGCAGAGTGGTTGCTTATGCATCTCGTCAATTGCGTCCTCATGAAGAGAACTACCCAGTTCATGACCTTGAACTTGCCGCAGTAATTCATGCACTGAAAGAGTGGCGACAATACCTTGTTGGTAATCGTTGCGAGATCTACACCGACCACCAAAGTCTGAAGTACCTGTTTACTCAACCAGATTTGAATCTCCGTCAACAGAGATGGATGGAACGAATAGCAGATTACAACGTGGGAATTTCTTATACACCTGGCAAGGCTAATGTAATGGCTAATGCTTTGAGCCACAAGTCGTACTGCAATCACCTTCAGGTTCATAAGGTTCATCCCCGTCTTCAAGAAGAATTTCGCAAGCTGAACCTCCATATTGTTCCTCAGGGTTATCTCACTCCCCCTCCTAGAGGGTCCTACAAAATGAACCTCCATGTTGTACCCCAGGGTTCTCTTAATACCCTGGTTGCTAAACCAGATCTTGTGGACGTCATCAAGTGGATCCAGAAGTGTGACAGTGAAGTCGAGAGGATTAAATTCAATCTCGCGGAAGGAAATCCCTCACCCTTCACTACTGCTGAGGATGGCACTTTGTACTTCAAGGGCCGCCTAGTGGTACCGTGTAAGGAGAAAAACAATGAATTGACTCAGGAGGTCATGAAGGAAGCACACAACACTCCGCTGTCTATTCATCCTGGTAGTACCAAGATGTACCAAGACATTCGTCGAAGATTCTGGTGGTCTAACATGAAGCAAGACATTGCTTGCTATGTTGCTGAATGTGATGTTTGCCGTCGTATCAAAGCAGAACATCAAAGGCCTGCTGGAACTCTGCAACCTATTTCTATTCCTGAATGGAAATGGGATCATGTTGAAATGGACTTCATTACTGATTTTCCCAGGTCGCAGAAAGGTAATGATGCTATTCTTGTCGTCATTGACCGACTTTCCAAAGTTGCACATTTTCTGGCCGTCAAAGAAACGATCACTGCTAGTCAGCTGGCAACTCTCTACATGTCCAGAATTGTTTCGCTTCACGGTATTCCACTGGTTATCAGTTCGGACCGTGGCAGCTTATTCACTTCAAGATTCTGGGCAAGTTTCCAGGAAACTATGGGAACTCACTTGTCATTCAGCACCGCCTTTCACCCTCAATCCCAGGCTCAAGTTGAAAGAGTCAATCAGATTCTCGAAGACATGCTTCGAGCTTGTGTCATTTCTTTCGGCAAGAAATGGGAGGAATCTCTCCCGTATGCTGAGTTCTCCTACAACAATAGCTATCAAGCTAGTCTGAAGATGGCTCCTTTTGAAGTGTTATATGGACGTAAGTGTCGAACTCCTCTGAATTGGTCAGAAACTGGGGAACGTACACTTATCGGTCCGGATATTATCCAACATGCCGAAGATCAAGTCCGCATTATTCATGCAAATCTGAAGGCTGCTCAGTCTCGTCAGAAGAGTCAGTATGACCGTCATCACAAAGATATGGTCTATCAACCTGGCGAGAAGGCTTATCTTCGAGTCACGCCAATGAGAGGTACACACCGTTTCGGGATCAAGGGCAAGCTGGCTCCTCGTTATATTGGTCCCTTCACTGTTCTCGAAAGGCGTGGTAAGGTGGCATATCAGCTGGAACTACTGCCAAACCTCTCTCAGGTTCACGATGTGTTCCATGTGTCACAACTTCGTCGCTGCTTTAAGGATCCTATCCGAGCAGTGGACCATGAAATGCTGGAACTACAACAAGACCTTTCTTACAAGGAGCAACCAGTCCGCATTCTTGATGAAACTGAACGTCGGACTCGTCAGAAGGTTACCAAGTTCTTCAAGGTGCAGTGAGCAAACCATTCTGAAGATGAAGCTACTTGGGAACGCGAAGATCTTCTTCGTGCACAACACCCCGGGCTCTTTCCTTCTACTTCTTGATTCTCGGGACGAGAATTCTTTTTAGTAGGGGAGAATTGTGACGCCCTGGTTTTGTGCTACAGTAATCCGTGTAATTAAGCTACAGTAATGACCTTGATCAAGCTAATGCTTTTGCTAATCCAGAAATGATCACTGTTGGAATCAAATTCCAATTCGAATTCTTTTGCGATTTAAAAATTCATTTAAAGAGTGGATTTAAAAGTTTGGCGAAACTGAAAATAAAAATGTTGGATGGATGGCAAATATTCCCTAAGGATTTATAAAATTGAAACCGCAATTTTTCGAAGTATTTTAAAGCCCCTAAATATTTAAAATAGAAATTGTTTAATTAAATTTAAAAAGAAAAAAAAATCTTAACTGGGCCGAAAGGGCCAGCCCAGCCAGCTCCTATAAGGGGCCAGCTGGGGCGAACCCTAGCGAGCCCCAGCCTCGCTCGCCCCGATTCCCCCCCCCCCCCCGCCGCCGCTCGCTCGCCCTGGGGAGCCGGCCCCGTCCCCCCCCCCCACCGACGCGCGCAGCGCCCCAGCCTCGCCCTCGCCCGCGCCCGTCCCCGTTCCCCCCCCGCCGACCGGCCCGAGCCGGCCCCGGCCAGCGCCAGCCCCCCCCCCCCCCGCGACGACGACCAGGACGGCCGGCCCCGACGCCACCGCCCGCCCGGCGCCACCCGCGCCCGGCGTCTGCCCCGCCTCGCCTCCCGCGCTGCCACCCCTCCGCACCCGCGCCGCCCTTCGCCTCCCTGACCGCCGGTCGTCGCCCCCCAGTGAGCCCCCCCCCCACCGGCGGCCGCCGCCGCCGTGCCGGCCGGCTACGTGCGCGTGCGTGCGTGTGTGCGCCCGTGCGTGTGTGTGTGTGCATTGTGTGTGTGTGTGTGTGTATATGTATGTATATAAACACGTATATACATACGTATAAATATACGTAAATACTAAAAGTAAAATAAATAAATATAAAATAAATAAATAAATAAATAAATGTTAATATTAATAATTAATTAATTAGATTAATTAATTAGGTAATTAATTAACTAATTAGGTGGTTAAGATTAAACAGATTTATTAATTAATCTGTTAATTAATTTATTAAATAGTAATTACTGTTTTGGATAATTCCAATTAATTAAATCAGTTAATTCTAATTTATTAATTAAAGAATTTCAGAAAATGATTAAATCTTTAGAAATTAATATAAAATAAACCGTAGTCCGGATTAAAAAGTTTTGAACATGAAAGTTGCTCAAAATAATCCTACGGTTCCAACTGCGCTGCCCGTTAGTCTGTCACATGCCTCTAGCATAGCAAACATGGAACTTTTCCATCGATTTCATCTGTCCGGTAGTAGCCCGAGACCCGGAAAATATCATCAGATATTATTCCGATCCGTCTGCGACGTATAATACTGCGTTAGTGCATGCCTAGCCCTGCATATTGCCATGTCATGCATCGTGATGCATTTGTCTGCTTTATATTTATTGTTTCTCCCCCCTCTTCTCTCCGGTAGACCCCGAGACTGACGCTGCTGTCGGGTACGACTACGCGACTGACGATCAGCCCTTTGCCGTAGAGCAGCAAGGCAAGCAACCCCCCCTTGAGCATTCCGATATCGCCTATTCCTTTTCCCTCTTATTCGTGCATTAGAATTTTGCTACTGTATTAGTTAGCTCCTATTCTGATGCATAGCCTGTTTTTGATAAACTGTTACTATACCTGCAACAATATCAATTGTTTAGTATAGGTTGGTCAGTGAAACCCCAGTGACCCCTTAGTCCCAGTTGCCCCTGCTTCTTCATCGACGACTCGACGACCCAAAGACTCGAAGACTCGGTCAACCGACCGACAAGCCAGGCCCCTCACATCACCGCACTCCCCTTAGTTGTACGACTCTGCAGCGCTACTATCGAGTACCAAGGGTGACACCTCGTGAAGTACTCATGATGCTAGCTCTGTAGTGCAGCTAGTCGGTCGTGGTTATCGAGGGTGATTCCTGTTTTACCACTCCTGACGATGTCTCTGTCGTGCAACCCCTCAAGTGTGGGGCCCTCGAGGGTGATTCCTCTAAGTCCACCTTGATGGTTTCATCGAGCGGAACCCCGTGAGGGTGATTCCTCAGGTTCCGTCTTGATGTTTTATACACACAGTTACTTTGACCGGGATACTGAAACATGTTGGTGATGGGTCGGCCCTGAGGGGTACCCACGGTTTGATGATGATGAGGCGTGGACTGGCGAGAGAGGCCTTTGCCACACATCCTCGAGGCGGGGCGACGGACCGCACTTCATGGGTCGCGCTTTCCCCGCATTAATAAAATGCTAATGGGTTGGGTATTTGATCTGAGTTGGGTCGTTGGCCTTTTTACGCACCAAACCATCGCGTGGGAGAAGTTATGGGTACTTAGCGTCGTTGTATCAGCCAAAGCTCTTCGGACGTCAGCAATGGAGCGGCGCGCGCCGGATTGGACTGGACGGTGCAGCTCTTGGACTGGAGTGTACTAGGTCTGTTTCCGGGCGCCCACGCATCGTGCAGGAGCGTAAGGGCAAGTGGGCCCACGAACCTGCGCGCTTAGGATTTAGACCGGCGGCCTGGCTTCTTCGTTGAGCCTAGGTGGGGCGACGACGTGCTGATATCCCGAGGCCGGGCATGACCCAGGAAAGTGTGTCCGGCCGGAGGTGATCAGGCATGTTGGAAATGCGGTGCACCCCTGCAGGGAAGAACAAACTATTCGAATAGCCGTGTCCACGGTAACAGGACGACTTGGAGTTGTGCCTTGACCTTATACAACTATAACTGTGATTTAAATTTGAAATGAACTGTGGCTCCGGGATTGCTTCCTCGCAGGGAGTCGAGGAAGGATCTCTGGGTGTGGTTACTTAATAAAATTGCTACAATAATATGACTATATGTGAGATACTAGTCTACTCTCTTCTAATGCTGCAAGATGTTGAAGATGCTGAAGATGCTAGTCTTCGATAGGACTAGGCCTTCTCCCTACTCTTGCTTTCTGCAGTCAGTCCAGATATAACCCCACTCCTTGATACTGATGCATACTTAGTATAGTTCTGATGTCAGTCTTGCGAGTACTTTGGATGAGTACTCACCGCTGCTTTGCTTTCTCTTTCCCCTTCGATACGATTCCGCGTTCAGACGATGGAGCCCAGGAGATGGAGTACGCCGGAGACGACTACTACACCACCGCTGGAGCCTACTACTACGTGGAGGCCGCCCCCGACGCTCAGGAGTACTTAGGAAGTTCCCAGGCAGGAGGCCTCGCCTCTTTCGATCCGCTGCTTATGTTTGTGCTAGCCTTCTTAAGGCAAAACTTGCTTAACTTAGGTTTGTACTCAGATATTATTTTCTTCCGCTGACTCGTGCTTGTCGAGCTTTGTATTCGAGCCCTCGAGGCCCCTGGCTTGTAATATGAAGCTGTATGACTTTATTTTTGTGTCTAGTGTTGTGTTGTGATATCGATCAGTGAGTCCCTAATCTTGGTCGTACGCATTGCGTGATTGATTAACGTACGGTCGAGAATGGGGGCGTCACAAGTTATGACTGTGAAAATAACAGTTTTCACAGAGCAGTGTTGATCTGAAGGCATATTGACAGCTAGAAACCTATATTCTACAGGACTTATAATGGCATGAAAATTGACAACATGGTATAGGATATTATGCACTAGAAATAACTCCATAGGAGCATCATCGAAATCTGAGATAAGCAGACTCTCAGACTTAGTGGAAATTAGGGTAGACATGGGCAGCAGTTTTTATCAGGAAGGCATGTTGATAGCAGAATTAATTTTGATGCGTGAAATATAAATGAAAACTAATGGCACAACTTGACAGAGCAAAACATGTTTTACAAAACACTCCATGGTGGCAACCACAAAGGAGTTGTAGATCAATAGCAAAACACATGGCAACCTGGCAACAAAATAAGACAGTTTTAGACTTAGAATTATTTAGACCCCTCAAAACAACAACATTTTTATGACTTGTTGGCAGCAAGAAAATAACATCTAAACATGGATTTTCATGGCAAACAAAAATACCAGGGGCTAGTACACATGTCAAAGGGCACATCTCATGAAGGAACCACATGCATAGGAGCTACGGAATAGATGCAATCATCCACGCAAGTTTGAACTAAATAACAGTTTTGACGATTACGATAAGATGCATTTTCGCAACAGATTTTTGAGCATGTATATGATCCCTAATATGCATGAAAATAATGCCATCACATAGAGCACGAAGAGTAGATGACTTTTCATATATAGAACATATCAATGGGATTCACGGTTTAAAAACTACAAGCATCCTAACATGGCAATAAGATGTTAAAAACACACAAAACTTCAAGGACTTAGTGAAAAATTAACACACGCGGGAACGGGATGGGGCGGTGCAGGGACAGGGTGGTACCGAGGCTGCTTGGTTCGGGGGACGCCGACGTTCCGGGACGAGGCCGTCCCGTGGCCGGGGCAGAGGAGGCCGGCGGCCACGGCGGTCAACGCCGGCGACGACGAGGCGAGGCTGAGGCGGATCTGGCCCGAGGAAGGCCGGATCCGGGGTTGATGGTGACGGGGCAGCGGGATCTGGCAGCGAAGGCGATGAACGGTGATAGTGGCGCAGCATGGCGACGGGGAAGGGCACGGGTCGGCCGGGGCGGCGGCGGGAGCAGGCGGGCGGCGCGGTTACCCTGGCCATAGGCACACGGGATCTGGCAGCTGGGGGCGGCTGGCGTGGCAGTGGCAGGGTCGCCGGCAAGGTGGAGGTGGGCGTGGCGGCGGGGCGGCGGGGATCAGGCGCGGTCGGAGGGAACTTGCGAGGCGTGGGCGGCGCGGGCTCGCTTGGGCCGCGGCGGCAGCGGCTCGGGTCCGCAGAGGCACTAGTGGAAAAAGGGCTAGCCACAACTTTAATTGGTGGAGCGCCATTTTTAACCCACGCCACCACTATTTTTTTAAATAGTGGTGGCGTTGGCGTATTTCGTACGTCATCACTATATCGCTACTGGCGGCGTGTCGTTTAAATTTCACGCCACTACTATTTTGGAACCAACAGACTACCCGGTCGTAAATTAGTGGTGGTGTGTAATTTTTTCCACGCCATCAGTAATTGATATACTGATGGCGTGTGCTTTTTTTCCAGGCCATCATTAATTATACAAGCCTATGCGATGAAGGAAAAAAACTGACAAAACTTAGTGATGGCGTGCGGTTTAGCAAGCACGTCAGAGGTATTTTGCTTGTGCCACGCCTTCGCTATTTTATGGCCGTCGTCCAAAAGGCCAGAAACGTTTCAGGCCCAACCCAAAAGCCCAAATGCCCAAACCAGCACCTTATCCACTCTCTCTCCTCGAAAAAAAAAACACTTATCCGCTCTCTTCCCCGCCGGTCTTCCAGAGCCGCCGCCGCCACTCTCCACCCACACGGCGGTCGGTCGGTCTCTTGCTCCGCCACCGCCGGTCTCCACCCACACAGTGGTTGGCCGTCCCTCCCCTTCCCTCTCTACATCTCCTGCGCCCCCACAACCCCCTCCTAAGGCTCCAGATCGGGGAAGAAAAGAAGCGGCCGACAATGTCGGATTGCTTTGCTGCTGGGGTTCCGAGAGGCGATGACACCGGAGCTGGAGGAGTGGTACGCCACGCTTGCCGAAATCTACCACCTTACCCTCAAGCTCGACCAGGTCCTCGCCCTCGCCATCATCCAGGTCCAGTTGACTCGATCCATCCTTTCCTATCCCCCATCCTGCTTGTTCCTATATCAGATCGATTGCTGGCCTTCTTCTTCTCTGTAGCAGCTCGAAGAATGCGAGATGACCATGGCCTAGGACCCAAGTACCAGGGAGCACCAGTTGGTGACGAAGAGGTGGCTAGGATTTGCCATCGGAACAAAGAGAGAGCAAGTGGAGAAGAGCAAGCAACTAGGAGACAATCCTTAGAATTAGATTCACGCATCTTCAATAGAACAAAGGTATAGCCTTTATAGATGTCCTTTTCATACCTCTGAACCTACATATATGAGTGAACATGTTAGTTTCAGATGTTAGACTTGATCAGTAGCTGGAAATTTAGTTTTGGAAGTTTAGAAGTTTGTAGTTAGGTGGGCTTGCCTTTTTATGATGCTAGAAAATACTCCGCGCGTTGCTGCGGAACTTTATAGAGTACATTGGTTGAGGACTAAATAAGAAGACAATGATTTTGTAAGTAAAGCAACATTAAGAACTTTGTATTTTATAAGTAAATCAACATTTAATTGCAGCCAGGTCAGAACGTTTAAGAAAGAGTACCAGAATTAGTTTTGAACCAAGGACAAAGATGACAGTGGTGCACACCTAGTAGACCTTGGTAATTTAGTTCAAAATTGCACGTATATACACAGAGTGCTTGTTAGATGGCATGATGTCTCTAGTAGCCTGTAGGGAGGTTGCCTTGAAGTGGCTCGTGTGGGTGTGCCCATCACCATTTAAAGTAACAGCTGGTTGTTCTGTTCTAAAAATGAAGGTCAAGACATGTCGAGGCTTGATCCTATTGCAGTGATATGTGGTGCAAAATTCCACCGTTTTCCTATTGTATGTTTCTTATCCTAAGATCAGAAGAGATCAAAACTATGTAGCCCATGAGATTGAGTCTTATGTTCGTCGGGTCAGTATCGGAGGTGTATGGAGTTCCCAGGCGTTGGATCAGATCGCTGATGTTGTTACTACAGACTGTACTTGTACTATTACAGCTTCTGAATTAAGATCCCTCCTACCCTCAAATATAAACGGGTTACTATATTTGGAGAGATACCTTAGCCTAATTAGTTTGTATGTATGGCAGTGATAGCAAGATCCTGAAATCGGAAAATCAAGAAATAAACATAGGTTAGTGAAGATTCTGCTTTCTTAATGCTAATGATCTAGAAATAGGAGTACAACTTGAATATAATGGGTGCAGGATAAGGCATAATATAACAGTAGAAGGATGAATTAAAGGTAAGGTCACAGGAACAGAAAACAAAAACTTCTGTAGGTGAAACAATATTTTGCATCACAATCAGATCTACACTATTTCAAAATAATTAGGAGAAAAGATGAGGTAGAGAGAAAACCTAAGGATGAGATCAACGGGGGAGATAAAAGCATGAACTATGTTATCCGTCTTGCAACTGATGGCGCGAATCATGCATAGGAGGTTGACAAACTGCGACTCCACAGATGCAGTGTCAGGCTAGTTCTTTCTTCAGACTTAGTCGTAGTTTTTTGTTGTTGTTGTAATCCTGGGTGTACTGGCCATGCGATTACACTGAAGGCCGATGTCTTCGCTGTGAAAACACAGCGGCCAAATTGACAACAAAACTTGTATGCATTTGCGAGTATTCGCATCGTAGTGCACCAGAATTCATTTTCTGAATCGTGTTATACCACATTAGGTTGTCTGCATTCCAAGTTTTAGTTATTCACAACACAAGACATGTATGCATTTGCGAGTAGTTAGTTTAGTCTTCAGTCTGAATGAACATTGAATATTATCCTTTGACACTAAACGCTATTATCACTTCAGGGCTTCCTTTCATCCATGCCTCTCTGTACTTGATACCTAGGTGATAAAGTTCGATGGTCAAAACTTGTTCTGGAGTGTTATTTCCCTAGATGTAGCTCCATAACCAGCAGTATGTTTAACTTGAGAAAGATAAATTGCAAAGAGCAAATACACAACCATGTTTCGTTTCGATTATTCATGCTTGCACACACATGTACTTGATGAAAATCTGCTTAGATTTGGTCTTATTATCACAGACATGCCTCACAGCGGTCATGCAAAAATGGAATCAATTGTCATTGCAGTTTTTTTGTATGAACTAGCTTTGGCTCTTGCAGCGGCAGTCGATCCAGCGACGACATGTCGGCCGCAACCTTTGGCTCAGAAGAGGAGCAACGGTGGCAACCAGATGGACTGCCAACGACGATCGACAATATCTCTTTTTCTGACATTCCAAAATGTAAAAAATGTACTCATGGATGATATATATATATATATATATATATATTATATATATATATATATATAATATATATATATATATATATATATATATATATATATGTATGTATTGAATCTATGGATGAATGAATAAATATTTGAATGCATGGATGGATTGTATAAATGACTTTTTTTAAACCCATAATACTTTGTGGTGGCATGAGAGGTGTGTAAAACGTTGCTACTACTATTGTATTAGTAATGGCGTGCTTGGTTATGTGACGCCATTGCTACTTTGCTTAGTGGTGGCGTGGTGAATAGTGCCACGCCACCAGTATGTAAAATACCGATGGCGTGGGATTTGCACGCCATCGGTATTTTGTTAACTGTGGCGCCATATTGGTGGCGTCGACCCTTTATGCCAGCAATGTGCTTTTTAGAACGTCGGCACTAGCGTTTTCTGCACTAGTGAGGCCAGCTGCAGGCCGCGGGTAGGTGGGAGGCTGAGGACGATGGCTGGGGGCGATGTGGCGGCCTTCGGTTGGCCGGGGCGGCGCTCAGGTGGTGGCGCGGCCCGTGGCTGCGCGTCAAGTGGCGAGCGCGGGCTGGGGGCGACGAATCTGGAGGGGATGGTGGCGGCTCGCTGTTGGGGTGGTGTGGAAAATGAGGCAGGGGGATTAGGGTTCCATTTTTGGACATGGGGGTGGCTTATATAGGCAGGGGTATGGTTAGAGGGTTTTTGCACCGATTCGAGCCCTCCGATCGTGATCAGATGGCACCGGTCGCGGGGTTTGATAGGTGGGCTGGGATGGGCCATGTGGAGTGGTTGGGCTGAGAGAAGACAGGGTAATGAGCAGCTAGTGACAGATTTTTAAAACTGAAAAACGTCTGACAATTTAACCGATGACTATATCGCTACAGTTGGCCGTTGGGGTATCAAACGACCTCCGAATGCGACGAAATTTGGTAGGCTGTCTACCTACAAGATAATAAGACCGCTCGCCAAGTTTTGATCCATTCCAAGAATGTTTTATACGCACTTTTAAAATGATATTTTAAATGATGCCATGGACGCGTGCGTGTGTGGTTGGTCTCGAGACGGTCAACGGCACGAACGGAGAGAACCGGCAACTACGAACGGATGCAAGTTTTGAAAACTGACGGCAACGGAGTGCCGATGCAATGCGAATGATGTGGATGATGCGATGATGAATGCGACAACCACATGGAACACATGACGAAACTCGAAATAACTTGGAAGGCATCTGGAGTGTCGATGTCGGGCTGTTACAACTCTCCTCCACTAACAAGAGATCTCGACCCGAGATCTTAGAATGAAAAGGTGAAGAGGAAGAGGAAAGGAAGTGGTAGAACATAGTTCCTTCTTTGGCAAGCGAGTGAAACCATCGAACCTTGAAGGATGCGAGAGATGAATAATGGCACGAGGAACAAGAAATAATTTGAACCACACCGGTTGAAACAAGATAGACAAGGAACGAGAGAGAAAGAATTTTGGCAGCACCCCAGTAGGAAAGATAAGCAAAACTTAATAAGATGGAAATAACTTGAAGAGAGGACACAACACCCTGGATAAATGGATAAGCAAGGAAAAGAACACGATCTTGACAAAACGAGATGATGGTTCGAAGAGAGCAACATCACAATGCCTCCGGAACAAAAGAATAGAAGCTAGATATTTGGAAAAAAAGAACGGGGAAGAAAATGACAACTTCAACCACCATTGAATTGAAAAGCATCGTTACAACGGAGGATTGAACGGAGTTGTTGGAAAATCAACAATGAAAAGAATAAGCTTGTCGTGGGCTTATTGAAAACATCTCAAAATTATGAGGTGACGACCGACTACTAACGGAAACAAAGCTTGCTTGGGAGCCACAAGATAATCAAAACTTCTTTCACCAAAAGGATACATTGAAAACTTGGATCATGATAAACACCGCAAATAGCAACAATCATTAGGAAAGGCTTTAGGTGAAATCTAATCCAAGATAACTCCAAGGAAGAAAATGATGGGTTTAAATATCTCATTCTTGACAAATTCTCTTAGAGACTCCTCATGAATCAAGACTGCTATAACACCACCTCAAAAGATAAGATAGAATGAATTGCACTTGAAATGCAAGATAAAGAATACTTGAGCTCCTCCAACAAGAATCTTGAAGAATACTTCAAGAATGAATAAATTCTTGACGAACCACCATGAAGAACCTCCGTATACAAAAAATGATAAAAAAAGAAATGAAGGTTGAAAAGAATAAGATTATGACCTTGCAAAGATTTAGATGGAACTTGATAAAAGTTGGAACTCCGGAAAAGAAAAGATGAACAACTTATAATTGAGAATTTGATATCAAGAACAACTCCGAAAGAAGGATTGGAATCATCTCAAGGAAACAAGAATACGAATTATGTTATGCTTATTATTCATCAAGTTAAATTGATGACAAGCAACAGATTTGGCATACTAATTCTTCTTGGAAAGATTGAAGAGAGATTCACAAGGTTGAAGAAATCTTGAACGAACCACCGGTAAGAATTTGAGATGGGTGAGGATATACGAATGAATGAGAATATATGAGAACGAAGAGAGCAGTCTCCACCGGTATGAATTGAGAATGAATGATGGAAACATCGGACGAATGAAGAGATATCAATGGAGAAGAATTTGAGAATGAAATCTGAAAGAAGAGAACGAAGAAATCTTTGGAAATGATTGCCTTCGGAGGATCGAGAATGAAAACAACTCTGAAATGCTTCGGATAGATATGGGAAGAATTTCGCATGATCGAAACAATTGGAGAGGAAGACAACAAGGTCGAACCACGAATCTTCAAGAGAATGGACCTAGATTTAAGAGAAATTCTCCTTCGGACTTCAACGCTGAGAATGCTGACAAGAAACAACACCACGAATTGCTGAGATCTCCGGAACAATGAATAAGGCAAGGTTGAGCCAACGATGAAAATAATTTGAAGCGATCTTGGAGAAGGAATATGACTAATGGAATTCATTCTTATGTCACAGTTGAAAATAAGTTGAGTTCTCCAAAAAAGATTACAAGAGCTTGGCAATATCCTAGGAAAACCTGTGCGATATGGGCCCACTCAAAGGAACACCGTTGAAACGATTGCTTAGAAGGAGAGATTGCACCTGTACAAATGAAAACTTGATGAGATGAGAACCTCGAAATATTTTGAAAGGATTTTGAATGAAAACACGAGTCTTCAGAGATATCTTTGCCACACCAGATGGAATACAGAAAGGGATGAGTAAAGAAGAGAGGCTTGGCTAAGAATTTCCAACATGGGAAAGCATTTAACGAATGAAAAAGGACATGCTGAACACTGAAAGCTTGAATTGTATCCACTAGAGAAGAAAACAAGAACGAAGAATGATTAAGCTAGGAACTGAGCATCTTCACAATGAATCACCGGAAATAGTATGGAAGAAAAGATAGCAGAAGCATGAAAATAAAGGCACTTGGATGATAATTTAATCGTTGAAGAAAAGGGCAGGAGGGTGGGGAAAACAAAGACAACTTGGGATGGATGAAACGAACTCTGGAAATAAATAAGACGATTGATCTTGCAAATATTGGAGAGAATTGAATTATCTTGAAGAGAAGCACACCGGATGGAAAGAATTGACATGACAATTTGATTGAGCAAAAGGATTAGCATTCCCATAGAAACATGAGAACACCGCTTAAGAAAGATATGAAATCACCACTCGACAACGAAGCAACTCGAATTACCATACTCCAACAAAAAAAGGACGAAGCTTGCAAATTTAAGCCAGAAACAAATACATAACACATTATGCATTCGTTGGAAGGATAATCCTATCTAACTGCTTGAATTCCCACCTGAGAACTTCCGAACTTTCTTTGTTATGCGATTCAGGTTGCGGACCCAGGAACGTACCCAAGGTAATCAGCTACAACTGCACCCGCAACCTTCCACAACATAATCCAAGAAACTCCGCAAACTCGTCTACTTCAGTCCTTTGTAATCACAATGATACTAATTATGGCAGTACATCTGGATGCTCTCCCTAGTATTGGGTGACGCCAAACTCCTCTCGCCACAAAGAGTATTGAAGCAATTTCGAACATCCTCGTCTTGAGATACTAAGAACCCCCTGCAGCTCTACTCCCCGAAAACAAGAGGCACCAAGTACAGAATTCCTTCACATCGACATCATAGAGGTTCAAAAATACCCGCGTGATCCTAAAAAACTTGAGTGAGAAGAGGGGTAGAATTAAAATTCCTACGTTACGATTCCTCACGAGAGCAGAGAAGAGGAGTAAAAGAATCCTACTCTCCGATATATAACTAGACTCAAAATAGTTTTTTACTAGACTCGACTCGGCCAAGTTCGATCAATCAAGGGGGCTCCTAGGTCGGTACTGCTCTGATACCAACTTGTAATGCCCAAGATGCGATCCTATCCTTATTTTGGCTCGAGGGCCTCGATAGGGATAGAAGCGCATCTCATCGTTTCACAAGAATGGATATCGTTACAAGTACATGTAAAGAGGAGATGAGAATATGGAATTGGCTTACACTTGCCACAAGCTAAATCATTATCATCTCAAATACAACCATACATTCAATCACCATACAGAAGAGCAGGGTCCGACTATGAATGAAATCAAACGATAAAAGCGACATCCATCCTTGCTAATTCCAGGCTGCCGGCCTGGAACCCATCCCATGATCAATGAAAAAGAAGAAGAACTCCAAATCAAACAAGCATCGCTCTCACGTCAAAGCATGGCATTACCTCCACCTGCAACTATTGTTGTAGTAAACTGCGAGCCACGGGGACTCAGCAATCTCATTTCCAAGGGTATCAGGACTAGCAAAGCTTAATGGGTAAGATATGGATAAGTGGTGAGACTGCAGCAAGCACTAAGCATGTATTTGAGTGGCTAACTTACGAGTACAAGAATAAGAAGAGTGATGTACGCATAAACGGACGTGAGCTAATAAAGATCAAGAAGTGATCCTGAACACCTACTTATGAGTCAAACATAACCCCACCGTGTCCTCTTTCCGAACTCCCTTAAAAAGAGACGGTTGGTGTATTTTAATTGAGTTTGCTTCAAGTTTTCTATTACCAGATATTACACAATTTCCAAGGTGCCACATAACCGCAGGCACGGCTTTCAGAGAGATTTAACCCTGCAGGGGTGCTCCAACTCATCCATCACAAACTAACCTCATGCTGCTCCGGAAAACCTCAACCTCAAGATAGCCCACAGTATCCTCGAAATCCCGGTGCACAAGACGTTCGAGAAAGGTAAAACAAATCCAGCAAGACCGCCCGATGTGTCGACGAACCCGAGGAGCTGCGTATCTCGTTCTAAGGACATGATCGGATTGGCTAAGTTTTGGGCTAGCACCCCCGTTGGTGGCCCCATCTACTTCCATTTTGGACCAACACTCATGAGGAGCACTGGTCCGGGTTGTTTATTAATTATCCACGGGGTCCGGAAAGTCCCTATGCAAGTTTTATTAGGTTGGAGAATGGTAAAACCAAAGTTGAGCCTTGCCAGAAGAGTTTTATCCAAAAACGAAAATCAAGGGGGTCCCCATAACAACCCCAAACATTTGGGCGCGCTCAATATGGAACATAATACCGGAACTCAGAACTAAGGCGGCAAGAGTGGAACAAATAACCAGGCAAAAGGCCGAGCCTTCCGCCCTTTACCAATATATAGATGCATTAAATTAAATAACAATAATAATGTGTGATATCCCAAGATATACATGTTATCACATGGAACAAACTACACCTGCAACTAGCAATGCTATAAGAAGGTATGGCAAGCGGTAACATAGCCAAACAATGGTTTGCTGGGATGTGGGGGGTTAGAGGCTTATCATGGCATTTTGGGAGGCTTGACAAACAAGTTGTAGGTAGCGAGACATAGCGATAGAAACGAGACAACTAGCATAGCAATGATAGGAGTGGTATCCAGGGAAATGATCATCTTGCGTGAGATCCCGCTTGGAAGAAGAACGAATCTGTGAAGTAGACGAACCAACATAGTCGAACGAATCCTCACACTCCGGAACGCTTTCGGAACTATATCGAGAAGAAGCAATCCGGAAACAAACAAATAACACGGTAAACACCATGCTAATTTTTTTGAAATATTACTTTTTTATTAAATTCGTCACATATTATGCCGGTCCAAAAAATTGCAAATATGTAACCCCATCGGCCCTGGGGAAGCCGACTGCTTCTAGTCGGCCACGTGGAAGCCGACAGGATCCCGTCGGCCATGCGGCAGCCGATAAGTGGCCACTCGACCACGTGGCAGCCAACTAGTGGGCGGAACACCTCACTCGGCATGGCCCCGTCCTGTCGGCCTGGGCATAACCGACTGGGCCCAATCGGTTTCGCCAGAGCCGACTAAAGCCCATACTCGCCCCCCGCGCCAAACGCCTTCTTCCTCCTCTCATTTTCTCTGTTCTTCCTCACTTCTCTCTCAACCCGAACAAGCCCCGATTTTTCCACGTATATTGAGCCGATTCCTTCCCCGTTTTCCACTATATATTGATTCTAGAGGAATAGGGGAGGCTAGGGAAACCTCGATCTCTTGATGGGGTAGCTCATAGTGGTGGTTGTGGAGGTGGTGGTGGAGGACGAGGTGGAGGTGGTGATGTTGGTGGTGGAGGTGGTGGTGGTGGTGGTGGAGGTGGAGGTGGTGGTGGTGGAGGTGGAGGTTGTCGTCGTCCGTTCCCGTGTTTGAAGGGCGTCATTCGTCTTTTCTTCACAAGCTTCAAGGGTAAGATTCAACGTCCGTTGCCATAGTATTATTTTAGTTGATCCGTTAGCTTTGTGTAATATATTTAGGACTGTCAATTTAGAGTTGGTTCGGTACACTATGTAGATGTCAAATATTTTTAGTTTATCGGGTAGCTTTGTGTAATATTTGGATAGCTATGGTAATTTTTAGTTGGTTCGGTCTGTGCTGAACACCGGTAGGTTTGGGTAATCCTTTAGTTGGTTCGGTATAATTATTAGTTTGTCCTTTTGCTTAATATTTGTCCTTGTTGAATATATTTTTTAGGTCAACAGATATGTCTGATTTAGTGAAGTTAGTTTTTTACTACAGCCCTGGTACTATCCAAACAAATGAGAGGGGAGCTGATCCGAGTGAATTTGATTACATTGAAGTGCCAGTGCCAGCCCCTGAAACATTGTCTGTTAGTCAGTTGATAGAATGGCTTGCCGGATGTTTAGGGTTAAATACAGAAGCACACAGCATGGGTGTTCATGCATTATGGACCCAGTCCAGGTCTACAATTTTCTTTTATTTGCAGGAAATAGAGCGGGACTCTTAGTGGGTGTGCTGGTTACAAGCTTGTTAGGGCAGGGGAGTTAATCCTGTCGCCTTGGTGCTTCCCGTGGTGAAGCAGGTCAGTGTAGCTAAAGCCGAGGGTGGTTATGATTATGGACAGAGCGGTGAAGGGATGCATGCTTCAATGTCAAATTATGTGTCCCATGCCGAAGATGATGTTTACGAATCAGGGCAGAGCAGTCAGGCAGAAGGAGGAAATGCCGATGATTATGTCAGTGGCGAGGCGGATGCCGACGAGGTAGATGGGCATGTGCAAAACCAGATGGAAAATGAAGATAGAGATGGTGATATTGCTGATGATTCCGACGAGTCCGACGAAGAAGAGATCGTCCAGGAGGTGCCTAATCCCACATCATGGAATCAGGACTTCTCAACTGCAATGACCGTGAATGATGGTCATGATTCTGCCTGGAAATATCACCAGAACAACATTGCGACGGGTGCCATGTATCCAAACAAGCAAGCTCCCAAGGATGCAAGAATTAGTTGGGCAATGTTCATGGAAAGGGTTTTTGTAGCAGATGGTCAAGCCCGAAAAACATGACAATGGTATGCAAGAACGCGGGTTGTCCCACTTGGGTGCATGGCTATCTCCCTAAGTATGGCACAAACTGGGTGATCAGTGACTTAGTTCATCACACTTGTGTTATTCCCTGCATCCCCCAAGATCATCCTAACCCAACATCCACGCTCATTGCTCGGTTGCTTTATAGCAAGATAGTGGAGAGCAAAGCGATGGAAGTGAAGGCTATCCAGACAAAAGTCTTCGTCAGGTTCAAGTACAAAATATCTTATGGAAAGGCTTGGAGGGCTAAGTAGAGGGCACTTGAGAGAAGATTTGGTTCGTATCTTGATGCATATGACTCTGTTGTCCGGCTCCTGCACACACTTCAGGACCAGAATCCAGGCACCTATGTCGATATCCAATACTTGTTCATGCCAGAGTTCTCAATTGTGAAGGTACTGCATCGAATGTTCTTCTCTTTCGGTGTGTGCATAGAATCTTTCAGACATTGTCAACCAGTGATATGTGTAGATGGCACTTTTCTCAATAGCAAGTACAAGGGTCAGATCCTGACCGCCATAGGTCAAGACAGGCAAAATCAAGTCGTTCCTCTGGCAGTTGCTTTTGTGGAGAGCGAGAACATTGAAAGTTGGACATGGTTCTTAAGGCAATTGAAAATAGTTTTTGTGCAGGATAAGCCGGATGTGTGCATCCTTCATGACAGGCATGCAGGTATACTCAGTGCGATAAAGACATTGTCAAACTCTAGTCCTGATGAACAAACTCCATGGCAGGATTTGCAGAGCCGTTGGTGCATGCGCCATCTTGGGGCCAATTTCTTCTCACAGTTCAGAAATAAGAACCTCATAAATCTATTCAAGAAACTCTGCAAGCAGAACCAGCTATGGAAGTAGAATTTGATACGTGACAGGAGAGCTGCACGCAAAGACATGTCAGGGACAGGAGAGCTGCACGAGATGCAGCTGTGAGGGCACATGTTGAAGCAGTAGCTGCACAGTTAGCAGTAGGATCTGCTGCCGTGGAGGAGGAGCCTTTTGGGCTATGTGACATGCCAGGATTTGAGCCACCTCGTACCAGGAGAAGGCTTGGGAGGAGAATTAAAACCTTTGATTAGTGGATAGAGCATGAGCCTCTGGAGAGCTGGTCTTTTATGCATGACACACATTGAGAAAGAGAACGGTGTGATGGCTACCAATCTCGCTGAAATATATAACTTTGTCCTTAGAGGAAATAGGGCTTTGCCTCTTATAGCCATCGTTGAGGGAATTTTCTATGGTACGATCAAGTATTTCAGAGATAGACGTCAAAGTGTTGCACTGCATATCACTAACAACCCGAACACAAATTACTATGAAAGGGTTATGAAGTACATGGATGAAAAGATGGAAAAAGCCCGGTCACACACTGCTATCGCCATCAGAAATCAAGAGCGAAGGTTTGAGGTTCGCTTAGCTAACAACAAATTCGGATGCGCAAATGAGACGAGGACACACGAGGTGAAAATTGGAAATGAAATCCGGCCAACGTGTGAGTGCACATGCAACAAACCGAAGTTGCTTCACCTACCTTGCTCGCATGTATTTGCTGCTTGCGGGCAGTTAGGACTGGACGCAATCTCATTCATGTCTCCAGACTTTCTGAAAGAGTCCGTCCTCAATACCTGGACATGTGAGTTGCTTGGTTTTCGATCAATTGGTAACTTCAACACCGTCGACCCTGCTGAACGGAGATACATTCCACACCCTGAGTTCATGCGTACAAGTAGAGGTAGACGACAGTGTCAGCGCATCCGGAATGATATGGATGAATCTGATGCTAGAGGGCGCACCATGCAATGCATTCTATGCAATGAATTTGGACATAGGGACACTAAATGTCCCACTTTCGTCACTACTAGGGGGGCGCTAGGTGTGGACGAGGCAGCCGTGGACGAAGAGGAGGAAGAGGGAGAGCAAGAGGAAGAAGCTAGGCTATAACTAAATTTGTATTATGTGTGGCACTATGTTTTAAATTTGTATTAAGTGTGGCACTTTGTTTTAAATTTGTATTAAGTGTGGCACTCTGTTTTAAATTTGTATTAAGTGTGGCACTTTTTTTAAAATTTGTATTAAGTGTGGCACTCTATTTTAAATTTGTATTAAGTGTGGCACTCTGTTTTAAATTTGTATTAAGTGTGGCACTATGTTTTAAATTTGTATTGAGTGTGGCACTCTGCTTTCAATTTGTATTAAGTGTGGCACTCTGTTTTAAATTTGTATTAAGTGTGGCACTATGTTTTAAATTTGTATTAAGTGTGGCACTATGTTTTATATGCACTATTGTAGGAATGGAGGGACCGTGGTTGCTTAATCCGGAGATTGATAGTAAGCATCGTGTTCCGGAATTATGAGAGCGCAAGCTCGACCCCCTTGTCACTCGCACTTCTAAGGTGGACTGGGGGATACATCCGGATTGGGTTGACAGGTACGTGTTTTATTTATTTATTTTAAGCAGGTATATTAATGGGCCACACTAAATGAATTGTTATGCATTCTGATATGCAGGTTGAAATGGGCTGGACTTTTGCCTTTGGCGCGTCTAGTAGAGGCCACTGACACCTCCAGACGCCTGGCCATTGACTCATCTCTGCTCACCTACTTAGTAGATCGATGGAGGCCCGAGACCCACACATTCCACTTTTGCTAGGGAGAGATGGCTCCTACTCTAGAGGATGTCTCAATGCTGCTGGGCCTACCATTGGCGAGTCATGCCATAAGACCGTTGAAGGCACCGCCTGGTTGGGGGGTATCTATGGCACAACGTTTCGTCGGAGTTTATGATCAGGCTCCGGTTCTTGCGTCGGAGCCTCACAGACCTAAGTATGATTGGCTGACCCGCTTCCGTGTAAGTTCCTCAGCCGCATATCATTCGTTTCTCATCCTTCTGGTTTACAATTACAGTTGTTATTTACTAATACTTTCTCTTTACTCAATACAGTTGCAGAATTTCCTGGGGTATCCAAATGTCCCTCTGAATGAGACACAGATCACACGTAGCCTGGAGGTGTACTTACTGTGGCTTCTCGAGAAGGTTATGTTGACAGAGAACCATGTCACCACTGTAAGTGCGGGCTACATCCCTATTGCACTGGATATCACGAGAGCTGAGATGCCGAATCAGATCACACCAAGGAGTTGGGGTTCGGCGGTCTTAGCAGCTACATACAGATGTATGTGCAATGGTTTCCAGCTTGCGTCGGAGAAGTCAGCCTTTCTTGGACGCCCTCTATTTTTACAGCTGTGGTCGTGGGAGAGTTTCTCTATAGACGGCCGAACATAGATGTCGAGGAGGGTTTTCCTGTGGCACCTGTTCGATGCTGAACACATCGACATGCCTACTTTTGGTCTTTGTCGGACATGTCGCAAGGTGTGTCTCGTGTTATAATTTAATGAATGTTCTACACCACGGCCAAAAACTCACTTATAATCTGTGCAGAGACGCTATTCTTATGAGCAGACTAGGCGAACCTACACGGCATTAAACAAGCTTTTTGATATATACACCGGAGTGATCTGGCAGCCATACACGCAAGCAGCCATACCTACCAAATCCCCCGGCGATAGTTCTGCGCTATGCACAATAGATCAAGGTTACTGGATGATGAAATCGAACATCATCTTCGATATCTTCATCGAGGAGATGGCGTAGCAGCGGGTTATGAGACAATTTGGTCTTCGGCAGATGGTCGAGCTCCCACCTATAGAGAACCCACTACCAGTAGTAATCCACAGGTATTGTTTACTTATTCAATGTTTCATTGTCATTCACAATTGTTCACAGTGAATCATCAGTTAATTGTTAAAAACACACCTCAATTCCAGGAACACAAGAAAGGGGATAAGCAGGACATAGACTCAGTGGCTCCCAAGGCTTCAGCAGTACATTACAGACTGGGATACTGCGACGACACGTCTCTGGGACGAGGAAGAAGGGTTTGATCTCGGTGATTTCAATGCCAATTTGAATCGGTACATGAGCGGGACAAGGTTACGCATCGTCCATCACCCTCATCCAGAGGAGATACCATACCCTGTTTTGTCAGATACTTACCCGAGCTATGATACTTCGGGCTCTAGGCAGTATGTAGTAACATATATTGTCTTTATCTAAAGAATCGTGTTGTTACATACTTTGTCATCCATACTTAATAATCATCGTGACAATTTTAGGCTGAGCTGGCATACGATCTGCATAGTGAGGTCAGTGCCTATACATGTTCAATGTCGTCTGTACCTCTTATGGTACCTACGTCTCAGCTCCGACCATGGTTCTTGCGCGTGTAGCAGAAGCTACGAGCTGTCTACGCGGCTATCACGTGCACCCGCACTTTGGAGGTTGTTCCCCACCACCAGCACCAACAGCAGCAGCCGCGTCCCTCCATGCAACGACAAGAACCACGTCCACGCCTAGCACATCAGCCAACGCCCCCTCCACCACCTCCTGACCAGGCTGGCAGTTCGGTGTGGCAGCACCCACAGCAGCATGGTCCCTCGTCTAGCTTCTCATTTAGCCCTCCACCACAACAACAAAGTCCCACATCGGGTTTCATGTTACAGCCACATCCTGGTATGTATCTTCAAATTTATTCTTTCCAATATTAATTGAGACTACATGTTTCTTCATTACTTATGTTCCCTCCTGCAGGATCCTTCACATATCACCAGGCGTCGGTGTCCGGATCCGGGTGGGGGAGTGATGGTGAGCCACTATCATAGCACAGCAGCTGGATGGACATGTTTTCGACTCCTCCACCAGGACCCACCCAGGATACACAAGATGACCAGGATGGGTCCGAGGTTCCTCTGCGTAACATTAGGCCACCCCACAAGTTGGGTTGGAGTATGCCTAGCATACCGCCTGAGCGCCGAGGCAGTCATCGTCATTGACGCTTCCATCTATGAGTAGAGACATGACTATCTTATTATGTATGAGACATATGTCTATTCTATGTATGGGACAAATGACTATCTACTTATTTATGACATATTCATGTAGTCCTCGGTTAGTTTACCCGTGATAATTTAGATAGAACATAATACCCCTACAACAAGACAATACAAACAAATAATATAAAATACATCTGAATTAAACAGTACGACTGAAATTAGAAACTACAACTTAAAAACTACATGAAGCCATCATCGTCATCCTTCGTCGATGCAGAGCTCTTGCCCTTTGTCAATGCAGTTCTCTTGTCGTGCGATGATGTAGAGCTCTTCCCCTTCGATGATGTGGTAGTCTTGGCCTTGGTGCTTAGCTTGAAGATGTCATCTTCGTCCTCGTTGGCTTCTGTCCACTAAGTTGTATTTTCTGCTGCAATCTTCAGGTCAGATTCACTCTTATGCAGTTGCTTCTGCCATCTTCCATGCAACCTGAGAAGTTCTTTCCGTATCTCCTCAAAGGTCCTTGAAGGCCAACCGCTCCTAGCTAATGCGTGAGCCAACTCATTCAGTAGGGTGTCAGTACTGATGAGTTCGTCCCACAGAACTATTCTATTGTTTATCTTGAAATTGCTGGCTAAACGCAACATACATCGGCACATCTGAGGGTGAAAACTACAATCAAAAGGATAACCGGACATCTTGACGCTACTACAAGGCTACAATGGACTGCTTTCCCACTTTCGTGTGGAGGGGATTTTAAAGGCTGAGAAGAGAAGAATAGGTGGGAACCCAGAAGCGGGAAACTTTGGTGGGAGATATAGGCGGGAAACAAGAAGCGGGAAACTATAGGCGGGAAACAAGAAGTGGGAAACTATGGCGGCAAATGAGAAGCGGGAAACTATGGCGGGAAGATAGAAGCGGGAAATTTAGCACTACAAGAAACTTGTTAATGCATGACGAATTTCCAGTGACAGTTTCTTAATCCATTATGAACGACCGAGTACAGCCCGGCAAGCCCGCGAGAAGCCCGCCTAAAGCCCTAAACCTTTTCTCCGTATAAAACCTAACCCTTACACACTTCCGTCCCCAGTCTCTTTCTCCATCAGCCGCCACCATGCCTTGCCTCTTGTCGTCCCCTTCCTCCTCCGCCACGCATCTCGTCATCACCATCCTTCGCCTCCACCTTCCTGCCTCCAACCGATGATGGCGGCCTGAGATACATAGCGGTGGCCACTGCAGCGGCCCGATGGAAGCGGCGGCCAACCCTAGCAGCTGCGGCGCGCCTCTGTTGGTCATGACCAACGACCTGGGCCATGGATCTACGGTAGGGGCCTCCCTCCTCCGTCTTCCAGGCCACACAACTACCTCGCCATTTGGAGATTCAGCGCAGCAAGCGCCGGGCGAGGACATGACGACGACTATGACCTCGGGGAGGCCAGAGGTCGAACTCGCCAGCGAGGATGATGCCCAGCACAAGGTCCCTCCCTACTCCCCCCCGTATCCTCTCTCCTTCCTTCTCTCTCCCATACCCCATCGATTTTTTGCTTTGATTCAGATCAACAGGAGCTCTCCTCCTCTCTAGTTCCATGGGCGACGATGACCGGGACCCCACGCGCGAGTCGGACGAGATGGCGAGGTCGTCCTCCCCGCCCAGCATGATTCCCCGGAGAATAAGTAGGTCCTCTAAGCCGCTGTGAATTACTATGATTAAAAGCAGTTGGCCCCTGCCAAACGTGATTAAGGCCTAAAGCCCAGTAATTTGCTAGAAAAACCGTTCCTGCAAAGAAAAAAATTACTACAAAGTAGCCCAAAACACTAGTCAATCCAGCCAGCTAGCTAGTAAACAGAGACGAGACTCTCCCTCGGCAAGTTCGTGGAAGGAGATTTCTAGCGATCAATTCGCCGCCGTGGCTGCGGCTAGGGCAGTTCGGCGCAAGAAGATCTTGTGGCCAGACTCTCCTCTCGTTGATGTGTTATATACATATGGACTAACACTGCTAGTAGTGTAGAATTTGTGAGATCTGCTAGTTAGTTAAGCAACTACTAATTTAATAAGTAAATACCATGAGATGCTCCTGTTGGTTCCTTTGATTTTTCTTATTTATGGACGGAAAGTAATTCATTAATCTCACTGAATCCATTGACCAAGAGTAGATTGTTTGTTAACTAGGCCTGCGATTACACTGCTTCTTTGTTATATATTATGTGCAAACTTTCTATTTGTTATGTGGTGAAAATAGCCACCATATCAATTTCCACACAATCAAGTTGATGAAATTTATGCCACATGAATTTTCATGCTATTGTACCAAGATGATGGTGTACTTGTTGCCATGGAATGGTTGGTTTGATCACATTTGTTATTTGAGAATATACTTGTTGTATTTTTGTATGTTTTGTTATGATGAAAGACAAGTCCCTTCGGAAGAATAACACTACTTGAAGAAAAAGGGGAAGCCAAAATAGCTGACTAGAAGTAGCTGATGAAGCACAAATCACTCTTGATTGTGCCTGGGTTAATGCCAAGCTGCTTATACTCCCTCCATCCCAAAATAAGTGTCACAAATTTTGTACTAAACTAGTACAATTTTTGTACTAGATCATCGACACTTATTTTGGGACCGAGGGAGTACAATCGATGATACTATTTTTTATATGTGTAACTAGAAGTAGCTGATGGACTTGTTCAGAATTTGCTGATGAATTTCTTGTTCCCACTACATGTCACCATGTTCAAAATGTTACGTACTAAATGCCTCCATGTAGACAAGTTATAAAAATAAACCTTTTCCTGCCCTTTACTCCGTTTTATTTATTTATAATAGAAACTTGAATTTCTTGTTCCCACTACCTGTCACCATGTCCAGAATGTTACGTACTAAATGCCTCCATGTAGACAAGTTGTAAAAATAAACCTTTTACTGCTGCCCTTTACTCCTTTTCATTTATTTATAATGGAAACTGGTGCAGAGTTACATACATGTAGTGCTTGAAGATTTTGCCCTCTTAATTACAGATGGTGCCCAACATTTGGTAATCTTATAAACCTGACCAAAGCTAACTCTTAACTATACCAGCTTTATGGTCTTCTTTGTAGCTTTTATCCTTCAATGGGTGTTGGTGCATTGACTGACAGTAAGATAAAATTGTTCATTTGCATTTGTCAGTTTAATAATGACCGTAAGAAATGGAATGTCTTGAGTGTACACATCATTAGTAGTGTTAGTTTTGCACATATGGTATGAAAACATTCTACCAAATTTTGTTCACAGTTTTTATGGCCTCAACTACTGCTGCTATTGTACTTAGTTTTGTGATGTGTGTTTTGCTACTTTGGCATTTGACTATCAGCTGACACACTTAGGATTAATTTTAAGAAACCTCATGTTTACTCTTGTTTTATAGTAGATGCAATGTTATTCTCATTTGTAGGTACTATAAGATTTAAGAATTTTAGACAACATGTAATTCATTTTTATAATTGTTGTAATTATATTATTTATTACCTATTCATATCTACAAATATCTAAGGTTCTTGTAAATATGCAGGTAAGATTGGAAGCGGGCTACTTGGTGTTGCCCATCACAATTAGCCACGACATGATGGCTGCCATCAGGAGGGCCGATAACAATAACCTAAATAACAGCCTCAATAGTTTGTATGTTCTGTTGATGTAAAATGATTTGTACT
Organism: Elymus sibiricus; assembly: GCA_039707655.1. NCBI lineage: Eukaryota > Viridiplantae > Streptophyta > Magnoliopsida > Poales > Poaceae > Elymus > Elymus sibiricus. The sequence continues at coordinate 224,494,202 of CM077665.1, read as the reverse complement.
CATTCCTAACAGTGATGTGTGCTATATGTTTTCAATTTATATTGTAAGTTATCATTTCGTAGAGGATTTTGTAAACTGCTACATTCTAGATACATATAGATGGCTGGCTGCCTACTGGTTGAACTGTGTAATGTTATACACTTTGCAAATACTTCTTGTGCCAAAATTGGCATTAGTATTTGCGTAACGCATTATGCTAAAAACATACCGAGTAAAAATAATTGGGACGAAAAGAAATGGGCTAATGTGCTCAACCATGACGAATTTTGTGACGGAAAATAGTATCCAAGTAGGGACCCACGTCATTCAAATTGATTAATCAAAAATCCTACGTGGCGTTAGTTCATGATGGTTTTCTCCGTGACAATGGATTGGGCCTGGGCGGGCCTGGGGCAACATGACGGACAAGAGCCATCATGTAAGGGATGATGTCAAATTATGACACGATATACATGACGGATTTCAGATCCGTTTTGGACGGGCACCCATGACAGTTTTTCACTTACCAGTGACGGATCAGTACCGTCACGTATTAACAGATTTCTTCTAGTGTAGAAAGAAAAATGCCACGCCGGAAACTAGAGGTCACTAAAAAGTCATTAGCAGGAGGGGAAAATGGATGCATGCACCAGTCTGCCTTGCCAAAGCCGATTGGCACTAATTGGTCACGCCTAAACCAATTAGTGCTAGTCGGCTTCGTCTAAGCCGATTAGCCCTAGTCGGCTTCCCCACAGCCGAATGGGCCTTAAACGGTGGCCGAGAGGCCTATCGGCCCAACCAAAGCCGATAGGGCTCTAATCGGCTCAACCAAAGCCGACTAGAAGCAGTCAGCTTCCCCGGGGCCTATGGGGTTACATATTTGCAATTTTTTAGACCGGCATAATATGTGACGAATTTAATAAAAAAATTAATATTTTTAAAAAATTAGCAAACACCACAACATATTCATGACATAATGCGCAAACAATAATGATGCATGTCAAGTTTAAATATGCAGGCATGGCAAACACAACAATCAACTACTACACATTAAGTGAAGTTCAATATGCAATGATTTGCATATTGGCGAAACTCCATGTTCGAATTATTTAGTTCACTCTCGTTTATTTCCATGGCAATTTTAAATGTATTTTATCATGCAAAAAGGCAACACATAAATAAACTATGTATCAAGGCATTTTAAATGAGGTCAGAAACATCTTATAGTATTTCCGAAAGGACCCCATCTGTTAATTTCGAAATTGGTCCAAATATGAACTAACCATATTTTATATTTATTAAACATGAAAATAAATTTCACCATGTGATTCTCCTCGTCATTCTAGGCGATTTACATATATAGAACATTTAAAACAGAGCTACGGCCTAAAAGATATGACAAAGACATGAATGCAACATGCATGCAAACGACAACCACACACATTTTAAATCATGGATGCAGCAAGATATTATGAAAGTACATGAGTTTCTAAGCAAGTTTCACATACGGCATGTTCAAAACGGAGCAACGGTTCAACAATAACAAACAACACAAGTTTGTTACAATATGCCCAAAACAGCAACATGGCATTTTGGACACCTCAAAACAACAAGCTACAAGAATCTAAAATGCACAAACAAGACATGGAGAAGTGTCTTGCATGATGCACAACAATTCAACTCATAACATAAATTTAATAGAAGCATGTATCAATAGGAAATGAGCTCACAAGATGGCTATTGGAACAACAGTTATGACTTAGTGAAAATATCAGTTTTTACAGAGCAGTGTTGATCTCAAGGCATATTGACAGCAACAAAACTATAATGGCATGAAAATTGATATAATTGTAGAGGAAATTTTGCACTACAAATAACTCCATAGGAGCATCATCAAAATATGCACAGATACTTGGCTAGCATCAACACATCATGGCAATCTGAAATAAGCAGACTCTCAGACTTAGTGAAAATTAGGGTAGACATGGGAAGCAGTTTTTATCAGGTAGGCATGTTGACAGCAGAATTAATTTTGAGGCATAACCTATAAATGAAAACTAATGTCACAACATAACAGAGCATAACATGCTTTACAAAGGAGCTGTACATCAATAGCAAAACACATGGCAACATGGCAACAAAATAAGACAGTTTCAGACTTAGAATTATTTATACCCTTCAAAGCAGCAATATTTTTATGGCTTATTGGCAGCAAGAAAATAACATCTAAACATGGATTTTCATGGGAAACAAAAATACCAGGGGCTAGTACACATGTCAAAGGGCATATCTCATGAAGGAACCACATGCATAGGAGCTACAGATTAGATGCAATCATCCACGCAAGTTTGAACTAAAAAACAGTTTTGACAATTACGATGAGATGCACTTTTGCAACAGAGTTTTAAGCATGTAGATGATCCCTAATATGCATGCAAATGATGCCATCACATAGAGCATGAAGAGTAGATCATTTTTCATATATAGAACATATCAATCGGATGCACGGTTTAAAAACTACAAGCATCTTAACATGGCTATAAGATGTTAAAAACAAACAAAACTCCAGGGACTTAGTGAAATTTAACACACGCGGGAACGGGATGGGACGGTGCAGGGACAGGGCGGTACCGAGGCTGCTTGGTTCGGGGGGCGCCGACGTTCCGGGACGAGGCCGTCCCGCGGCCGGGGCAGAGGAGTCCGACGGCCACGATGGTCAACGCCGGCGACGACGAGGGGAGGCAAAGGCAGATCCAGTCGGAGGGAGGCCGGATCCGGGGCTGATGGCGACGGGGCAGCGAGATCCGTTCGCGGCGACGACGAACAACGACGGCGGCATAGCATAGCGGCGGGGAAGGGAGCGGGTCAGCCAGGGCGGCGACACGCCGGCGGGAGCAGCGGGGCGGCGCGGCTACCCTAGCCACGGGGCATGCGGGATCTGGCAGCTGTGGGCAGCTGGCGGCGGCGGGGTTGCGATCTCCGACAGGGCAAGGCGGCAGTGGATGCAGGGTCGCCGACAAGGTAGAGGCGGGCGCAGCGTCAGGGCGGCTGGGATCGGGCATGGCCGGAGGGAGTTTGCAGGGTGCGGGCTCGCCTGGGCCACGGTGGCTTGGGCCAGGGCGGGCCAGCTACGGGCCTGGAGGGCCGCGGGGAGGTGGGAGGCTGAGGGCGACGGCTGGGGGCAATGTGGCGGACTCCGGTTGGCCTATGCAGCGCTCAGGTTGCGGCGCGGCCCGTGGCGGCGCGCCAAGTGGCGAGCACGGGCTGGGGGCGTAGGATCTGGAGGGGATGGTGGCCGTTGGCTGTTGGGGTGGCACAAAAAACGAGGCAATGTGGATTAGGGTTCCATTTTGGACATGTGGGTGGCTTATATAGGCAGGGGTAGGGTTAGATTGTTTTAGCACTAATTCGAGCCCTCCGATCGTGATTGGATGGCTACGGTCGCGGAGTTTGATAGGTGGGCTGGGTTGGGCCATGTGGAGTGGTTGAGCTGAGAGAAGAGAGGGAAATGAGCAGCCCATGATAGATTTTTAAAACCAAAAAACGTCCGACAATTTAACCGATGACTATATCACTACCGTTGGCCGTTGGGGATATCAAACGACTTCCGATTGAGACGAAGTTTGTTAGGCGGTCTACCTACAATATAATAAGACCGCTCGCCAAGTTTCGACCCATTCCAAGAATGTTTTATGCGCACTTTTAAAACGATTCTTTAAACGATTTCGCGGGCACGTGCGTGTGTGGCTGGTCTCGAGACGGTCAACAGCACGAACGGAGAGAACCGGCAACTACGAACGGATGCAAGTTTTGAAAACCGACGGGAACGGAGTGTCGATGCAATGCGAATGATGCGATGATGAATGCGACAACTACATGGAACACACGGCGAAACTTGAAATAACTTGGAAGGCATCTGGAGTGTCGATCTCGGGCTATTACATGTCGCCCTAGCGATGTTCCTCGACAAGAATTGCCTCTTCTTCTTTGCCCTTCGCCCAGCTACCTCTTATTATCTTGACACGCTGTCCGGACGGGTGTCATTAAAGCTACTGTAATTTCTTGGATTCACCACACGCCCTGACAGTGTCTACCTAACAGCATGCCCGCTCGACACCTCATTAATGGCGATGACCAACTCGATGAGGTGGACGGGGGTGCGGTAGTGGAGCCTTGCCGCGTGCTGAGTCTTCTTCACTCACAAGAAGGCTTGCCGAATGCCCATTCTTTGTGGCGCAGCGTGCGACTGAGTGGAGTGTCGCCCGGCAGGGCTTGCCGAGCCAAAGGAGGCTACCGCCTGTGCACTAGTCAGGGCGCTAAAGAGCTCATTCTTTAGCACATCAACAGGGAGTGAAAATTTCAATTCTGTTTGCGAACCGCCATTAATGTGTTTAACATGGAAGATATTGAAAGCCCTTATCGTAACGTTGACATGAAAGGCACACCACCCAAACTATATTCATCTCTATTTTAAGCAATGAGCTCTGGCACCTCTGTAAATCCCTGCTTCCCTCTGCGAAGGGACATTCTATTTACTTTTATGCTCTTTACTTTCATGTTATTTACTTTTCACGTTGAGCCAACTTCTTATTCTAACCTCAATCTCTAGTCGGGAAGCATCATGTGGTGGGGAAGATCGAAACACATACATCCAATCACGTATATTTGATCATGAGTTATTATTGTTGACAATTATCTTTATGATAAGTGTGTTGGGAGGCAAAACATTAAGCACATATCTTTATCTATGTTCGATGAATCCTGTTTGTTCTAAAAATATGGTTTGAGTACCAGGAATCCTAGAAGATTATATAATAATTTATTATGTGGTGCTCTTACTTAGACTTTGTAGAACTATAATTGTTTGATGACTAAGAACATAGGTTGTTATGTTTCAAGAGAATACAATGTTTGAACCATAGCGTTTGAATTGATTGCTACTTTATCATGATTAGTTTTATAAGAAAGAGTTGTTGTTTATGATGCTAAGAAAAGTGATTGAAATTATCATTGATCAAACTTATGCATTATGTTAGCATTCACACTCCATAAATTATTTCTTTTATCATTTACCTACTCAAGAATGAGTAGGAATTAAGCTTGGGGATGCTGATATGTCTCCAATGTATCAATAATTTAGGAAGTATTCATGCCATATTTACCCATGTTTACAATACTTTTTATGGTTTTGACGCACATTATCGGATTTAAATGGAACTAACCCAGACATACGTTTTTTTAGCAGAATTACCCTGGTGTTGTTTTTGTGCAGAAAATGAAAGTACTCGGAATTGAACGATTCTTTTTGCCAATTTTTTCTGGAAGGAAAGAGAGCCAGGAAGCTTCGAGGGAGTGCCAGAAGAGTCACTAGGAGGTGACAAGGAAACCCGGCATGCCCGGGGGGTGGGCGTGCCGTGATACCTTGTGGGCCCCTCGGGCAGCTCCTTGACGTGATTCGAACTCCAAAAATTCCCATAAATCCCCAAACCCCCAGAACTAAACTTAAAACTTCCGCTCCGCCTCAGCAAGCCTCTGTTCCAAAGCGATCTCATCCGGAGACCTTTTCCGGTACCCTGTCAGAGGTGGAAATCATCACCGGAGGCCTCTTATCATCCCGTCGCTCTCAATGACGAGGAGTTAGTAGTTCACCCTCCGGGCTGAGGGTATGTACCAATAGCTATGTGTTTAATCTCTCCCTCTCTCGTGTTCTTGAGATGGCACAATCTTAATGTATCACGAGCTTTGTTAATATAGTTGGATCATATGGTGTTCGTCCCTCTCTACCCGTATGTGATGAATTGAGTCTTTTCCCCTTGAGATTTCATTATGTTGGATTGAATACTTTGGATTTGAGAACACTTGATATATCTCTTGCATGTGGATACCCTTGGTGACAATGTGGTATTATGTTGAGTCACCTTATATATGTTTTGATTATCAACTTGCCAATCCCCATGGTGACATTGCGCTGATTTAGGAACATAGTTTATTGCACGTTTTTGTCCTAATTTCTCCAATAGAAATCTTGGGGTACTCTTGAAGTTCTTTGTGTTGGATTGAATATGATGAATCTGAAATTGTTCGATGCATGTCAAATAATTAACTCGTGGATACTTGTGGTGATATTGGAGTTTCTAGGTGACATTAGAGTTGATTGATGCATATCATAGGTGTTATTCTAGTACGAACTCTAGGGTTGTTTGTGACACTTATAAGGATGGCTCAACAGATTGATCGGAAATGATAACTTTGAGGTGGTTTTGTTACCTACAATAGTTTCATCTTATGTTCTCCGCTAGATAGGAACTTTGGAGTGGTTCTTTGTCGCACGTTGAGGAATGGTTATATGATTCAATTATGTTAGTTGTTGAGATATTGCACTAGTGAAAGTATGAACCCTAGGCCTTGTTTTCATGCATTGCAACACCGTTTTTACACATTTTTGTTACGTGTTACCTTGCTGTTTTTATTATTTCAGATTACAAAAACCTATATCTACTATCCATACTACACTTGCATCACCATCTCTTCGCCGAACTGGTACACCAATACAATTTACCATTGTACACTGGTACCATTACGTGCTATACAAACAGTTTTTAACCCCTTTCCGCGAAGTAGTTCCGAACAGTTGCCTTGCATGTGTGGGCGATAGGGGGGGTCATCCCACACGACACCGAAACATCGTCTACGATGGTGCGAGCTCCTGCTAACGATTCGCCTAACGTAAACGTCTGTGAACTCGTAGCCTATCCCACACGCCACACTTTGACGTTACGTTTCTGATCAAGCACACATCCGAGGCGATGGCACGGATATATTCATGTGCGATAGTTATTCCGATCGCACACGCGAAACGTATGTCAACCGTCCTCTTATCGTCCTACATTACACACGCACGCAGGTTTGGAACCGTTTGTGCTATTGACGGCAAGCACACACGGTTACGACGTGCAAACACGTGTGTGATAGTGTGCGCATCCCACACCCGCAAAATATGCGACCATGTGTTGTAAAGCTGATAGTCACACACACTATTCTTCAAACAATCATGTGTGACATATGATACCATCGCACATAGTTTAATCGTTCTAACTGTGTGCACTGTAATTTATTACCTAATTGCTTATTTTCGGTAATTTATTATTAGAATTGGAAATTTCAAATTTTTAATTATGAAATGTGGATTTCAAATCCATCAATACATACCCTAATTACAATGGTTCAATAGCCAATGCATAAATCAGAAGCTCAGTACATGTTCCATGGTTACATAGTTCGGTAGAAGATTAAATATGATGAACCACAATATATAGTACTAGAGGCGGTAAAGGTGAAGAGAGAATTGTAAATGCTTTTGGCTGTCGATGGTGTTGAAGAAGCGGAATACCCATAATGTGCCCTCCTCCATGCCAAAGGTGCACACAACTTTTGTCCAACCCCTTGTGATGATCGCCCGTCCTTCCTTCACCGCCTTCAGGAAGACTTCTAGACCATTATCATGGTAGCATGAATTATATACTATAACCTTCGTTGCCTCAACATCGGTCAGGTAGTTTGCTAGGTAATCTTGAGTAAATTCCTTCGGAAACCACTGAAAAGAGGCAACTCTCAGGTATTCATGTCTAATAGAGTAGCTTGTTCTGGGATGGAAAAGAAGGCAACAAATTACGTACCATCCTAAATTTCACTGATGTCTTGGATTAATTATAAATAAAGAGTTTAATTCCAATCAGATGTCTCTTCTGCCTAACAATTTTTCATAGTTTCCTCACCTGATGCTTGTTAATGTTTATCTCATTGCCCCATATGCAAAGGGGGTCGAAGCTTGAATCAGTACCGCTGACATATGTACCTACAAGCAACAAATAAATGTTAGAACCTAAGCTGTAATTGCACAAATGATTTAAAATATTATAAGAAAATGGCATGTGACTAACCTCGATGGTAAACAACAACATCGCGCATCGTAGCCCTGCGTAAGCACATAGAAAGGCGTGTTAAATACAACAGGGTGAACATCCACCGAAAATAGCAAATGTTAATTAAACGACAGTATCTCCGGTGATATTTTCATTGCGAGGAGTAGCACGGTAACAAAGGGACAGGTATGGGTGAAATTAAACTAGATGTGTTAACTTCAGAGTACAGACAACCTAACATAGTCATTAAAACTTATACCAGTGAAACAGAAATTGACACGGTTAAACATCAAGAGCCAGTTCATACTTGGTAAATCCTGAGGGGTAGTTGCTGGGGTACTTCAACTCGGCCAGAGCCCGCACGAAGTCAGTGGCTAGGTGTTCCTGCTGGTCGCAGCGTGGATCAGTACCGCTAACATATGTACCTACAAGCAACAAGTAAATGTTAGAAGCTAAACTGTAACTGAACAAATGATGTAAAATACTATAAGATATTGGGATGTGACTAACCTCGACGGTAAACAACTCATCGTGCATTTTGACACTGCGTAAGTACATGGAAATGCATGCCAATTACATCAGGGTTAACATCCACCAAAAATATCTAATGGTAATTGAAGGACATCATCTCCAGTGATATCTTCTTTGCGAAGAGTAGCATGGTATCAAATGGACAGCGTAATAAATGGATATAACTGTTCACTACAGCAGGCTTAAGAGCAACCAAGCATAGGCATTGTAAGTTTGTAACTGGTATTGGTGAAATTGAACTGGACAATTCATACTTGAATAACACAATGCGCATAATTGAAATGAACAACGGACGTGTTAACTACAGAGTACAGACAACCTAACATGGCAATTTAAACGTGTACCGTTGAAACTGAAATTGACACGGTTAAACATTGCTATACTGGTATTTGTAAAAATGAACTGGACAGTTCATACTTGGTAAGTCCCGAGGGATAGTTGCTTCGGTATTTCATCTCGGCCAGAGCTCACACCAAGTTGGCGGCGTCGGCGACAAGGTGTTCCTCCGGGTCGGCATGCATAGCGTTCACCGCGCCATCGACCGCCATGATCAGCTCCTCGACCTCCACGTGATATGTGGTTGGGCTTACGCGGGGATGCTCGGCGATAGGTGGTGGGGATGCGGAGGCATGAGGGTGGTTCGCAGGCTCCATCTGAGCAATCGGGCCGGGGCGGTCATGGCGATCGGAGGTTACCTCACTAGATCGACGAGCGAGACTAGGGCAGAACGTAGATTTGGTTGTGGCGGCGGCGGTGGTTTGGGCTGTTGTTAGAGGGGGGCAATGGGGATAGGGGGAAATGTGATAGGTGGGTATGGGTTGGGAGGAATAACTTCTGAAATCGCGCGACTATTAAAATTTTGGCGGCGAAACTCGAACCTTACAGGGGGAACACTCAACGCAGACGAAGTGCATCAAATACCCGTGTGCAAGAAAAGAGAAAATTGGTGAACCTGCGTCAGAAAAAATTCAAGCATTCTCTCTCTCTTGTGCCATCAGACGTTTTGCAAACATTTGTTGTAAGAAAATGTTTGCCTTTAAAGCTGTATTATAAGCACAAAAGGCCCAAAAAATACACAAAAATGACTAAATACGGTAAACCAGCCTGAAAAAATGTCAAATTTTGGACATGGTGCATTCTAATGGGTGTGATGATCATAGAAAGTAATTCAAGTTGAAAGGACCAAGGGAATATGGGTTCCCCTTCAAAACATTGCGATTTCGCTCCCCGAACCATGAAACTCCATAGGTGATGGTCCGGTATATGAAGAGTGTGTATCACGACATTATCCATACCTCCTCAAATATTTACGGCATCATATCGAGGTCATGCCTAGGCACCACACAAGGTAACATGTTTTTCAGGCATGTTTTTATTTTTTCTAGAGTTACAAAACAAATAAACGACACATCTGTGGTTGCCTCTTCCCACACATATCCTTTAAAATTTTATTATTTTCCTGTAAAATACATGCAAAGTTATTCAACGACACAGTTATGAATTTTCGAGTCCTTTTTTAACACCTTTTCATGTACAAAATGTTCAAACTTTGAATTATAAGCACAAAAGGCCTAGAAAGTACACAAAAAGGACTAAATACGGTAAACCAGCCTGAAAAAATGTCAATTTTTTGGACAGGGTGCATTCTAGTGGGTGTGACGATCGTAGAAAATAATTCAAGTTGAAAGGACCAAGGGAATATGGGTTCCCTTCAAAACATGGTGATTTTGCTCCCCGAACCATGAAACTCCATAGGTGATGCTCCGGTATATGAAGAGTGTGCATCACGACATTATCCATACCTCCTCAAATATTTACGGCATCATATTGAGGTCATTCCTAGGCACCACACAAGGTAACATGTTTTTCAGGAATGTTTTCCAGTTTTCTACAGTTACAAAATAAATAAACGACACAACTGTGGTTGCCACTTCCCACACATAATTCTATTAATTTCCTGTAAAATACATGAAAAGTTATTGAACGGCACAATTGCGAATTTTCTAGTCCTTTTTAAACACCTTTTCATGTACAGAACGTTCGAACTTTGAATTATAAGCACAAAAGGCATAGAAAGTACACAAAATGGACTAAATACGATTAACCAGGCTGAAAAATGTGAAATTTTGACACGGTGCATTCTAGTTGGTATGGTGATCATAGAAAATAAATCAAGTTGAAAGGACCAAGGGAATATGGGTTCCCCTTCAAAACATGGCGATTTCGCTCTCCGAACCATGAAACTCCATAGGTGATGCTCCGGTATATGAAGAGTGTGCATCACGACATTATCCATACCTCCTCAAATATTTACGGCATCATATTGAGGTCATTCCTAGGCACCACACAAGGTAACATGTTTTTCAGGAATGTTTTCCAGTTTTCTACAGTTACAAAATAAATAAACGACACAACTGTGGTTGCCACTTCCCACACATAATTCTATTAATTTCCTGTAAAATACATGAAAAGTTACTGAACGGCACAATTGCGAATTTTCTAGTCCTTTTTAAACACCTTTTCATGTACAGAACGTTCGAACTTTGAATTATAAGCACAAAAGGCATAGAAAGTACACAAAATGGACTAAATACGATTAACCATGCTGAAAAATGTGAAATTTTGACACGGTGCATTCTAGTTGGTATGGTGATCGTAGAAAATAAATCAAGTTGAAAGGACCAAGGGAATATGGGTTCCCCTTCAAAACATGGCGATTTCGCTCTCCGAACCATGAAACTCCATAGGTGATGGTCCGGTATATGAAGAGTGCGTATCACGATATTATCCATGCCTCATATATTTACCGCATCATATTGAGGTCATGCCTGGGCACCACACGAGGTAACATGTTTTGAACACCTTTTCATGTACAAAACGTTCAAACTTGAATTATAAGCAGTAAATTCCTAGGAAAGTACACAAAAAATACTAAATATGGTAAACGAGCCTGAAAGAATGTGAAATTTGGACACGGTGCATTCTAGTGGATATGTTGATAGTATAAAAATAATAATGGAGAAACGACCAAGGAAATATGGGTTTCCCATGAAACTTTGTGATTTGTTTGGGCAAACAGTTACTTTGCGAATGTCGTGTGCGTTCACCCCATTTTGCGCTGTTTTCTGATTGGCCAGAAACCCAGCCACACGGATCGCGCATGCGCACCGTAGGATGCACCGCGAACGAACGGCAATCCACACTTCTCCCGTCACCCCCGTATACTGTAGTTGGGATTTTGGTTCATACATGCACTAAATTAAGCTACCAACACAAACTTTAATGGCATTAATCACACACGGTTCATGTTTACGAACAGTTTCCTATGCGAATGCTCTACCCCCACGCTTCATCCTCATTCGCATCATTGTATAGTTGCTCGTTCTTGACCTCAGCCCGCCCAAATTTTCGAGCTCGACGACGCCTGTCGTAGCCGACTACCGCTGACGAACGCCACCGTAGTGTCCAAAGTGCAAGCACAAATCAGGCATGTGCAATTCAATCGAGCATTTACATGCTCAAATTGGTACGGTGCATAGTTTGCGGAGTAATTTACAAAAAAATAGCTCGCTATTTTACATCAATATAATACATATGAACTGCGCGCACAAAAGTACTACTACCCCTAATGCCGACCCAGCACGCTTCCATCGATATCGTTTCGTTCCTTGGCTCAAGAGGACAGGAGGTCGCCAAGTCGATGAACTACACCTTGAACGACCGAGGAAGGGTCAGCCTCGACATTGGTGATCGCCGCTACTGCCTCAGATGTGACTGTCGGCGTTCTGGGAACGGGGGTACCCAGACCTGTCTGCCTGCGGCCCAGGGCATGGCCCACTTCGTCAGCCAAGCACAGCCAGGCATGGTCCCACTCGAAACAAGGCCCTCGCGAGGACCCTAGGCTCGCGAGGAGGAGCAGCGTCAAGACCGGCAGGGGATAGGCCTCCCCAGGCTCCCTCCGGAGCAGCGGAGATCTCTATGCAGAGCCCGGCCTCAGGAGTCAAAGATGACGCAAGGAAGGACAGGCGGGCGCCAGCGCGCCAGGCGGAGCAGTTTCTCCTTTGGTGCAAAGGGGGCAAGGACGTACGCGGGTTCCCAAAGCACCCGCCAAAGGTTTCCATTCCGGTGAAACAAGACCACGACCACGAGCCCCGCAGGACGGATGTCATCGCCGAGCCCACCTCTGCGTCGTTGACAGCTACTTTGCAGGCGAAGACCGCCTTTGGACAGGGCGGGGGTGTACTCCTATCCCCCTTCGAATTTGGCCGTTGTGGGATCCCTTCCCGCCATTACGATAAGGGAAGAGGGGCCACCGGTATATATAGAGGCTAGGCCGCACCGTAGAGACGGATCCGGAATCGGTCGATTCTCCCATCCACCACAAAGCCAACAGAGGGCCAAGAGCACCTCAGGAGTGCCCTCATGAGGCTCTTCATCGTTGTACTAGTTCATCCACCAAACCTCCATGCGAGGCAATCCACTAAAGCAGGAGTAGGGTATTACGCTTCGCAACGGCCCGAACCTGGGTAAACTGTCGTGTTCATCTTCTTCCTCGTCATCGTGCGAGTTCATCGTCTAGGCCATCGTGTAGCGAGCTAGGTAGGGCGAAGCTGCAGGGGATCTTCGCACACGCCCCTGTGTTCGAATCGTAAGGGTTTTGCGGAGCCCGAAATCTGACATTTGGCGCGCCAGGTAGGGGGCGTGTCAGAGTCTTCCTCAAGCCGAGATCTTCTCCCACCTCGCCGTTCCGATGTCTGACGCTCGCCGAGCCCGCGCCGAGCGCCGAGCTGCCCGCGTCACTCAGACGGCACCTGTGGGCCGCGCCGACGCGCACCGGTTACCCTCGCCTGTGGCCAAAGCCGCCACAGGCCCGGACGCCCACGAGCAACAAGACTCCTCTAACCCGGTCACCGCGCAGTGCGATGGCCACACCGCCACTCCGTCCATCGTTCCAGCTTCCGGGTCGTCCTCCCACATTCAACCCGGACTGGCGCGTGGTTCGGGCGCGCTTGCCATGGCAAACGAGCTGCTCCATTACCGCCCCGCCCCCGACCGGTACGACGACTGGCTTCGGAGCATCATGGAGCTCGTCAGCGCCGCCGGCGACGCTTCAACGCTCTCCTACTCGCTTCGACCCCGACCGTCCCAGGCAGACGACGTGGCCCGCGATGCGCCGCCACCTCCTCCGCAACGTGATGCCGACCCCGATCCCAGGCGAGAGGCACGCCCGCGCGACCAAACCCGTGAACCGCGGGCAAGGGCAAGAGATGAAGTAAGCTGCCAGCCCAGCGTCGCGACCGGGCGCCACTCGAGGCAGCCCCTCAGGAGCGTCGATACCGGGTCCCTCCCGCGTACGCAGCACCCGTCGAGCCGGTGTGGTGCCTCGCCATCGCCCCGGAGCTCCACCCAACCACGTGGCCTTGCAAGTTCAAGCCTGACCTGCCCCCGCGCTACGACGGCACCCCGGATCCCGCCGAGTTCCTACAGCTCTACTCCCTGAGCATCCGGACGGCCGGAGGAGACGACAAGGTCATGGCATGCTGGTTCCCCATGGCGCTCAAAGGTGGCGCGCTCTCCTAGCTCCTCAACCTCCCGGAGGCCTCCATCACCTCCTGGGATGGCCTGCGCAAACGCTTGATCGCCAACTTCCAAGTTACCCGCGACCGCGCGCTCACCATGAACGACCTACGGCGTATCAAGCAGCAGTATGGAGAGACCCTGCACAAATTGATACAGCGCTTCATGACTACGCGCCTCAAGATCCCGAAGGCGTCGGACAAGGCTATCATCTCCGCGTTCACCGACGGCGTCACGGACCTCAAGATGAAGGAGGAGCTCGCCATGAATGACGAACTATGCTCAGCCTTGGAGATGTTCAATCTGGCAAACAGATGCGCCAAGGCTGAAGAGGGTCGCCTGTCGCTCCGTGGGCCTCCGGCGGCAGAACCAGAGGAAAAGAAGACCAAGGCCAAGGAGGCGAAGCGCAAGGCCCCGGCAGTACTTGCGGCCGAGCCTGAAGCGAAGCGCAGCCGGGGTGAGGAACACCCCGCAGGTGGGAGGCCGACCTGCATCTTCCATGGCACCAACAACCACGACACCGCCGACTGCTAGGAACTCAGGCTGGTCCGTGCCGAACACTTCGGCATGCGCCCTGGGCACGCTGACCGTGGCTTCGGACGCGGCGGAGGCCACGGTGGAGGCCGTTGGGACAGTAGAGAACCGCGCCAGGGGTGGCGCGATCAGCCTCAGGAGGACCGCTGGCACGATCAGGCGCGGAACGACCGCTGGCGCGATCAGGCTCGGGAGGATCGCTGGCGTGATGACCCTCCGGAGGGGTCACGCCGCGGCCAGCCTCGTGAGGCACGCCCTCGCAAGGCCGGCCTACCACCACTACCTCCGCCACCCAGAAGGAAGGAAGAGGACAGGCAGGACGATGGGGCTGGGGGCTTTCAGGAGGTCAGAGCGGTAGCCTGTATCCTGGGCGGCGCCTAGGCCCCAACGTCGAACCGCGTCTTCAAGCAGTTCACGCGAGAGGTGAACGCGGCTCTCCCGAAGCCCGAAGCAATGCGCCCCCTCAAGTGGTCCCAAGTCGCCATTACCTTCGACTCGAGGGACCAGCTCAGATGCTCGGCCATGTCCGGCAAGCTCCCCATGCTATTCACTCCAACCATCAGCAACGTCCTCATCACCAAGACCCTCATCGACAGTGGGGCGGGCCTCAATGTCCTCTCCATTGAGACCTTCGAGACGCTCCAAGTTCCGTACGAACAACTCATGCCGACCAAGCCATTCTCGGGAGTCACAGACGGGTCCACCGTCCCCATCGGACAAGTGCGCCTGCCTGTCACCTTCGGTGGACGCGAGAACTACCACACCGAGATCATCGTCTTCGACATCGCGCACATCCACCTCCCGTACAACGCGATCCTTGGGTACCCGGCCCTCGCCAAGTTCATGGCGGTGACTCACCACGGCTACAATGTCCTCAAGATGCCAGGGAGTGGCGGCGTCATCACCATCGCCTGCGATGAGAAGGATGCTGTCTGCTCCCTCGAGCGTGCTTACTGCGCCGCGGCGGCCGAGCGCACGGACAACGAGCAGGATACCCTGCCTCGTGAGGACACACGCAAGAAGAAGAAACAGCTCCTTCCCGTGGGGCGTCCCGGGGCCTCGGGCTCTGCGCCCAAGGGCGGGGCCCTGCCTCCCATCGCATAGGAAAGCACGCTTGGCGCCCCTCTTGGGTTGGGCCCGGGGCTCCCGTCCGGGGAGCTCCCGGCCTGGCCTGTGAGACAAGGGAGGCGCTCGGGCACAACCTGGAGGCGCGTCCCGACGCGCGTCTGCTTGGGTCGGGAGCGCGGCGCGTGGCGCCGAGCTCGCAAGAGTCCGTCATCCGAACGACCGAGGAGCTTCGAGAAGCGCAGACCATGAATGGCGGGGACTGCCTAGCACCACCAATCGCAGCCGCCGTCATCGGCACGGTCGACCAGCCGCGCATTTGCATCAACACGCTCGCGATCAACAGGGCCGTGTCCCAGGGCCCCTTTTGGCCAACACGTGCCGATCATGGATGGGTCTACCCGTGCAACTACGTCCGCATGCCCTTCGGCCTGGCGAACGCAGGCGACGCGTTCTAGCGCCTTGCGCGGGCCATGCTCGTACCTTGCGTGGCGGGGCGCGACGAAGAGTTGGAGGAGATGCTCGGACCAAGCGAAGGTCCCGAGCCCCGGGAGACGACGGGCCCATGAGGGTCGCGCTCGTGGGGGCGTAAGATCAGGCTCCGACCACAGTGCAGCGCCTCAGCATGGAGTCTCGAGAGGCCCCGCGGCCTCCTGAGGCAGCAGCCGGCATGACGGAATGGGGGTCGCTCGAGCGTCAAAGGGGGCTCCTGAGCATCGCGCCTCAGGAGCCTTACCGGTCATATAGCCACCCGCCCCTTGGTGTCGTCCTTGGTGATTCGGTCGACATCAAGGGTGTCGGGGCCTCGCCTAGTAGTTGCGTCCTTGGTGATCCGGTCGTATACTACGGTGGTAGGGAAATGCGCGGGACCGGGACCTACCGACGTAGAGCCACTTGGGCGTCAAAGGGGGCTCCTGAGCAATGCGCCTCAGGGGCCTTACCGGTCATAAGGCCACTCGCCTCTTGACGTCGTCCTTGGTGATCCGGTCGGCGTCAAGGGTGTCGGGGCCTGACCTCATAGTTGCGTCCTTGGTGATCCGGTCGTACACTATGGGGGTCGGAAAATGTGCGGGACCGGGACCTGCAGACGCAGAGTGCCAAAAGGACTCCCAACCCGCCTCACTCGTGAAGAAGAAAAAGTCAGCAGGGCCTTGGACGGCCTCACCTACGAGAAGACTCAGGCGCAAACCGCCTTTGAGGTAGGGACCTCGCGAGGCCAAAGCGCCCTCGTGAGCTCCCAGATACACCTCCCAGTTCTGCCGTGCCAACCACGCGTACGAACTATATGGGCTGTACATGCCCGGAGCCCCCCGAGGACGCGGAGGGGTTCCTTCCCACGCAATGTGGAAGCCACAGCTCCGCGCTGGCGGAGAAATCAACACGGTCCACCGATGACTATGCCCACGCAATGTGGAAGCCACAGCTCCGTGCTGGCGGTCAACACGGTCCTCCAATGACTATGCCCACGCAATATGGAAGCCACTGCTCCGTGGTGGCGGTCAACACGGTCCTCCAATGACTATGCCCACACAATGTGGAAGCCCCACGCCCCGCGCGGGGGAATAAACAACTGAAGGCGCCCCAGTGGCTGCATCCAACCTCAGGAAGGTCCCTAGTGGCCTCTTCTCGCTGCGTTCCCTAGGGATGTACGCGTGAGGGGGCTGCACAGGGGCTACCACCCGGCCAAGCCTGGTACACGCCACCTTCCTAGGTCTACCAAACCTGGTCTTCACGCGCCCATCTCAGGAGAAGCCAACGAGGAAAGGTATGGGAGCCGCTCGTACGTCAAGGGGGACTCCTGAGCATCGCGACTCAGGAGCCTCACTGGCCCCGTAGCCCCTCGCCCCTTGGACCGTCCTTGGTGATCCGGTCGGCCCAACGGCGGTTGAGTTATGCGCGGGGCCGGGCCCTGCCGACGCAGAGCTCAGAAGCGCTCAAACCCCTAAGGAGAATGCCGGAGCTCGTACGTCAAGTGGGACTCCTGAGCATCGCGACTCAGGAGCCTCACTGGCCCCGTAGCCCCTCACCCCTTGGACCGTCCTTGGTGATTCGGTCGGCCCAACGGCGGTTGAGGTATGTGCGGGGCCGGGCCCTGCCGACGCAGAGTGCAAGGTGCGCTCGAACCCCTAAGGAGGACGCTGGAGCTCGTACGTCAAGGGGGACTCCTGAGCATCGCGACTCAGGAGCCTCACTGGTCCTGTAGCCCCTCACCCCTTGGACCGTCCTTGGTGATCCGGTCGGTCCAACGACGGTTGAGGTATGCACGGGGCCGGGCCCTGCCGACGCAGAGCACAAGGTGTTCAAAATTTCCAAGTTAAACCCAATCTTCACCATGTTCCCTTCATGAGGGCTGCTCTTACGTCAAGGGGGACCCCTGAGCATCGCGACTCAGGAGCCTCACTAGCCCCGTAGCCCCTCACCCCTTGGACCGTCCTTGGTGATCCGGTCGGTCCAACGGCGGCTGAGGTATGCACGGGGCCGGGCCCTGCTGACGCAGAGCATCACAGCAAGCAAGAAGGAAACAAGGCGAAGAAAGCAATCACACAATTCAACAGTTATTACAAGCATTAAAAGTTTTCGCGGATACAAACAAGTTTAACGCCTCCACGAGGCATGATGGACATTGGAGGAAAAGAACAGCGGGGAGGAATCAGGAGGAGCCGCCGCCACCACTCGTCCCGTCTTCGGGGAACTCATCTTCGACATCGCTGGTGTCGTCTTCTTCGCCGCCAACCCCTGCAGCATCAGGAGGTGGGGGAATCGTGACGCGGGTGAACCTCTTCACCAGCGTCTCCACGGCGCCCTTCACCGCCGCCGCAGCACTGGCGCGGGCCTCGGGGTCGACCGGGCAGATCATGGAGTTGAAGTCGAACCCCGGCTCACGCAAATGAAGATGGCTGAAGACGCGCGTCGCCGCCTCAGAAAAGAGGTCGCGGCACTCGCTCTCCAAGATCCCCTCCACCTTGACAATAGCGCCTTCCAACGCCTTGACGAGCTTTGAAGCAAGCCCCGCGAAGCCGCTCTCTGGAGCCGCCAGGGGCTCCGCAAACCCATCCTGGCAGAGGGAGTGGAGCGCTTGGTGAAGCTTGAGCTCGACGAAGGGAAAGGCGTTGAGCTCCGCGGCCTTTTTCTCCTCGGCCACGGCAAGAGCCTTCTCCCTGGTGTCGAGCAGGGCCTACCCAGAAGCAACTTCCTTCTCCTGCGCGTCCAGGCACTCCCGCTCCGCGGCCTGGTGGGTCGCCACCTGGGACAGCTCGGAGTCCCGGGCGGCAAGTTTGGCCTCACGGGCCTTGAGGTCTTCCTCCTGCTGACGCAGCCGCTCCGCGAGCTTAGACTTCTCCTCATGGAGGGCCTTCAGGCGGGCCTTCACCTCTTCACAACGCCGGGCAGCAGACACCGCTTCAGCCAGCGCCTCCTCACGGGCTGCCCTGGCGGACGCAGCTTCCTCCTCGCTCTTCGCCGCGGCGGCCTCGGCCTGACCCCAAACCGCCACGGCAGAGGCATCAGCCTGGAGCCACCCGGAGAGGATCCCAAGGCGCCCGCTAGCGAGGCGATTGTCGGTACCCCCGAGGGCGCCACGAACTTGACCCAGAACAGTGAAGGCCCCGTCCAGGACGTCGAGGCCACGCAACGAAGGCATCAACACCTCCTCCAGAGGAGTCCCCTGTGCGATCGCAGGAGACGTTCCCAGGGAGACAGCTGGACGAGGAGCAGGGGGCTCCGGAGGCCGCACAACAACCACAGACATGGATGGATCGGCGGGTGGCTGACCCTCCACACAGCGGCACCGCCACGCACTCGAGGGCAGGAGCGATCACGCCAATAGGCATCGGGGGCTCAGGGGGTTCCGCGACGACGACCGGGGGGTTGCCTCACGAGCCACTCCACCTCGGCAGCAGGCGACGGCAGGACGGCAGGAGTGGACGGCGCGTCGGAAGGCGCCTTCGGCTTGACGCCCGCCTTCTTCTTCCTCATCTTCAACGCGGTGGCGTCCCTAGTTACCAAGCAAAGGAAGGACATCAATACACAAGCTACCGGCGGGCGACCAAGGCCGAGCCAGATCACTTACTCTTCAACATTGACCCACTTCCTCTTCCCCTCCGCTCCGGCAACGACGACGGTGCCCACGCTTCTTCCGGCGAGGGCACCACCACGTGGGGGAGCAGAGGCGCTGTCCGCAAGGGCGCCCGCTGAAGGGATCACTATGGCCCCGGCCTCACCCACCTTGCCTGCGAGCTGCGATTCGGGCGGAGGCGAGGCCGACGCCTCAACCGCCTTGCCAGCAGGGGCAGTGCGCACCGAAGGAGACTCCGCTCCGTGCTTCCTGGGAGTCGACACGCAGGTGGACCGTGTGGCGCGAGGGCCCGGCCCTGGCCCCCTAGGGGCCTTGGCGGCGCGTGAGGAGCCCGCAGCAGAAACTTCACCAACATCATTGTCGTCCTCGAGCTCGCGCAGGAGCGTGCTCTGCGACGGGGGGGGGGGGGGGGACGCCCCTGCCGGCTCGTCGTCGGCAGTCTTCTCCGAGTCCTCCCCGCCCGCGGTGTCGCTAGAGGACACCATCACCGAGGAACCAAGGCCCTCAGCTGGGGAGAGCCCCAGCTCATTGAAGATGGGCATCGCGGCAGCCAGATCAGCCCCGTCGTCGTGGCAATACAACGGGGCGTGGGCGTTGGGGAGATCACCGGGGTCGCCATTGAGCAGGGTCGTCACAGCCCTGTTCAATTCCTCAGATGTTATGCGAGCGGACCGAATCCGGAGGTTGTCGCCGTTGCCTTGATAGTCCCACAAGGGCCTAGAATGGGACTGGAGGGGCGCCAGGCGCTGCGACAAGAACTCCTTTACTATCATCCCCCCAGTCAGCTTCCTGGCACTGATATCGCGGGAGAAACGCTCCAGAATAGGCCAGGCCCAGGGGTCAGAAAGCTTCGCGGAACTCCACGCGGAGGTATTCTCTGGCAGCCCCCTCGGCAGATCCAACCGGGGGTTGGGGTCTTTGAGATCCATGAGGACCCAGTGGTGCCTAAAGTTCTCCACCTTCTTCCCGGCCTTCAAGAGCATGTTGCTGCTCTGGACCGCAAAGAAGGAAACACACGCCGACCGTTGAGCGCCGTCGTGCACGCGCAAGCTGAAGAACTGGCAGAAGAGGGCCACCGAAGGCCTCACGCCCACGAAAGCCTCGCAGTAGAAGGCAAAGACAGACAAGAGCAGGATGGAGTTGGGTTGGAGATGAAGGGCTTGGATCCTGTAGTGGTCGAGGATGGCGGTGAAGAACGCAGAGAAGGGCGGAACGAGCCCGGTGAAGACGCTATCGAGAAAGAAGGGGTAGACCGCCTTGGACGAAGGCCGCTTCTCCGAGGAGCCGCCCCATATCAAGGTCCGCCCCCACTCGTTGGTCTCATCCGCCGTCGACGGGAGCACCGGGATGAGGTCCTCGTCCTTGGCGATAGTGGACCCTGAAAGCGCCGGCGAGAAAGGAGCAGATGCTGAGCTCTGGGCCTCTGGCTTCTGCTTACCGGCGGCAGCCATCGGGAAGCTCGCGGGGCCAAGGCGGCAAGGAGGAGGACGGAGCGGCGCCGGATCTGGAGATGCCTCTGCCAGGGCCGGAGATCTGGGAAGCAAGAGCAGGAGCGCCAAAGGGGAAGGCAATAATGGCTCGGAGCTAGGAGTCATGCTCTTGTCGACTCGGGCGTTGCCCAAGTGATGAAGGACACCCAACATCAACCGCACGATGCGCGCCAATCTGGCCCGCAGGCATTTGGGGCCCGCAGCGCTTCGGGCCGCCCTCAAGGCTTCGCCCAGAAGCCAGCTCGAGCGCGCCTTGGGCCCGGGGGCTACTGTCGGCGTTCTGGGAACGGGGGTACCCGGACCTGCCTGCCTGTGGCCCAGGGCATGGCCCACTTCGTCAGCCAAGCATAGCCAGGCGCGGTCCCACTCGAAACAAGGCCCTCGCGAGGACCGTAGGCTCGCGAGGAGGAGCGGCGTCAAGACCGGCAGGGGATAGGCCTCCCCAGGCTCCCTCCGGAGCGGCGGAGATCTCTATGCAGAGCCCGGCCTCAGGAGTCAAAGATGACGCAAGGAAGGACAGGCGGGCGCCAGCACACCAGGCGGAGCAGTTTCCCCTTTGGTGCAAAGGGGGCAAGGACGTACGCGGGTTCCCAAAGCACCCGCCAAAGGTTTCCATTCCGGTGAAACAAGACCACGACCACGAGCACTGCAGGACGGATGTCATCGCCGAGCCCACCTCTGCATCGTCGATAGCTACTTTGCAGGCGAAGACCGCCTTTGGACAGGGCGGGGGTGTACTCCTGTCCCCCATCGAATTTGGCCATTGTGGGATCCCTTCCCGCCATTGCGATATGGGAAGAGGACCCGGGCCACCGCTATATATAGCGGCTAGGCCGCGCCGTAGAGACGGATCCGGAATCGGTCGATTCTCCCATCCACCACAAAGCCAACAGAGGGCCAAGAGCACCTCAGGAGCGCCCTCACGAGGCTCCTCATCATTGTACTAGTTCATCCACCAAACCTCCATGAGAGGCAATCCACCAAAGCAGGAGTAGGGTATTACGCTTCGCAGCGGCCCGAACCTGGGTAAACTATCGTGTTCATCTTCTTCCTCGTCATCGTGCGAGTTCATCGTCTAGGCCATCGTGTAGCGAGCTAGGTAGGGCGAAGCTGCAGGGGATCTTTGCACACGCCCCTGTGTTCGAATCTTAAGGGTTTTGCGGAGCCCGAAATCCGACAGTGACTCTCACAGGACTGCGGCGTTCGCCGGTAGGTACATCGTCCCGGCGGCTGACGAAACCCTGGCCATCGCCAATGCTCCAGCAACGGCCGCAAGTCCTCCCCTGGCGTCCGGAGCTGCATCCTTGTCCATCTGGGACGTAAGCCTGCTCCTCGTGCGGCGGCCACTGACGCAGTTTTCAAAGAAACCTCAATAATTCTTACCTCTTCTAAGTTTTCAAAGAAACCGAAGATTTTTGCATTACCACTTCCACCACTTTTCTCTTGGCTCTCCTCAGCTGCTTCTTCAAAATTTCGCAAATGGTTGCTAGTACACTTATGCCCCTTACCACTGGATTCCTTACAATCCTTGTGGCCAACCTGGAAGGAAGCCACCTTGCTGGGCGTTCGCCCACATTTCTTGAACAGAAGCTTGGCGACACCACGACAAGACGATACCAACAGAAGATACCTTCTCAAGGAATGAGGACATCAACACCCAGAAGATGGTGACACCCTCGACACTGCCCCAGGACGATGCAACCTTGGCCTAGGATGAACATGACATAAGATATGCAAGATCATGATATACATCGCTAATACTGCAACCCTGTCCTTACCATTGTTGTATCGGGAACCACCCGTGGATGAGAACCTCACCATTTGGTCCGTCTCACTATAGTGCACTACTTGGAGAATGCTTATAGATAGGATTTTAGCAGTAGCGCAGGTTAAAAGGACAGCGCTACTGCTAAGTAGTAGTAGCGCCGACGGCGACAGGCGCTACAGGTACCCAGTTAGTAGTAGCGCTGGATATCAAACCGGCCCTACTGCTAATCGGTCCCATCGCGACCGACAGGGGCAACCGATAGTAGTAGCAGTTGTCAGCGAGCAACACTACTGCTAAAGCCGTAGTAGTAGTGCCCTTCTCCGCGTCGTGCTACTGCTAATTAGCTCCCTCGTGAACTTATCATCTTCCCCGCGCATGCCCCTCACTCTCTCCCTCTCTCTCCCTCCTCACTCCCTCCCTCTCCACTCCCTTGTACCGCCGCTGGCGACTCTCTACTGCCCGGCGACCCTGACCCCGACCTCGACCCACTCTGCTGCCCTGGCGACCTTGACCCCGGCCCCGGCCCCGACCCCGACCCCGGCCGTCTCCTTCTCTGGTGATACATCCCCACGCCTCCTCCGCCCGTTTTCTTGCTAGGGTTTCGGTGGATTGCTAGGGTTCTTGCTAGGACATTGCTAGGGCTTCTTGGTAGGGTTCTTGCTAGGACATTGTTTCTGAAATTGAATGTGAAATTAGAAAGTTAATAAGAAAACCGAGTCAAAAATGAGTCAAAAATAAAAATTAGTATTAATTTGGCATGCAATATTAATTTGGACATGTTTTATATAATGTTTTTTATGAGAAAAAAGAAATTGCTCACGTATTACTAAGAAGATAACCAGAAAGTAAAACATTAAACGATAAGAAAATGTTCTCATAGGAATTATTACTCAATGTCGACGATGCCCGGCCTGCATCCTCGTCGTTGACTCGGCAGCGACTTCCTTGAGAGGCGCCATGTCCGGGGCTGGGCTCCGCCGGTCTGGCAGTGGGAGGTGCTGTTGGAAATATGCCCTAGAGGCAATAATAAAAGTAGTTATTATTATATTTCCTTGTTCATGATAATCGTTTATTATCCATGCTATAATTGTATTGATTGCAAACACTCATACATGTGTGGATACATAGACAACACTGTGTCCCTAGTATGCCTCTAGTAGACTAGCTTGTTGATCAAAGATGGTCAAGGTTTCCTAGCCGTAGACATGAGATGTCATTTGATAACAGGATCACATCATTAGGAGAATGATGTGATGGACAAGACCCAAACTATGAACGTAGCATATGATCGTGCCAGTTTAATGCTATTGTTTTCTGCATGTCAAGTATATGTTCCTATGACCATGAGATCATGCAACTCACTGAAACCGGAGGAATACCTTGTGTGTATCAAACGTCACAATGTAACTGGGTGACTATAAAGATGCTCTATAGGTATTTCCGAAGGTGTCTGTTGAGCTGACATGGATCGAGACTGGGATTTGTTACTCCGTATGACGGAGAGGTATATCAGGGCCCACTCGGTAATACAACATCACAATAAGCCTTGCAAGCAATGTGACTAAGTGTTAGCCACGGGATCTTGTATTACGAAACAAGTAAAGAGACTTGCCGGTAACGAGATTGAACTAGGTATAAAGATACCAATGATTGAATCTCAGGCAAGTAAGATACCAAAGAACAAAGGGAATAGCATACGGGATTAACTGAATCCTTGACATAGAGGTTCAACTGATAAAGATCTTCGTAGAATATGTAGGAACCAATATGGGCATCCAGGTCCCGCTATTGGTTATTGATCGTAGAGGTGTCTCGGTCATGTCTACATAGTTCTCGAACCCGCAGGGTCTGCACACTTAACGTTTGGTGACGTTTCGGTAGTATTGAGTAATGTATGGTGGTAACCGAAGGTTTTTCGGAGTCCCCGATGAGATCCCGGACGTCACGAGGAGCTCCGGAATGGTCCAGAGGTAAAGATTGATATATAGGAAGTCCTGTTTTGGTCACCGAAAAAGTTTTGGGTATTTCTGGTAGTGTACCGGGAGTGCCGGAGGGCCATCGGGAGGGGCCACCCACGCCGGGAGGCCACATGGGCCTGAGGGGTGTTGCACCAGCCCTTAGTGGGCTGGGAAAACTAGCCCCACAAGGCCCATGTGGCTAGGAAAGGTGGAAAAGGAAAAACCCCAAGTGGAGAAGGTTTCCAAGTAGGAAGAAGGAATCCTACTAGGAGTAGGATTGGTGGGAGGCTCCACCTCCACCTCCTTGGGCCGAACCGCTCGGGGAAACCCTAGGGAGGCTGCCTCCTCCCCTCCTTCCTATATATACTAGAGGAATAGAGGCCCCAAAGACACAAGTCCACGTGCTAGTTCTCTATTTTCTAGTTCCTCCACCAAATAGATTCCGACGGTGCTTAGGCGAAGCCCTGCCGGAATTGTTCCACCACCACCGCCGCCGCGCCGTCGCGCTGCCGAAGAACTCATCTACCTCTCTGCCCCCTCTTGCTGGATCAAGAAGGCGGAGATCGTCATCGAGCTGTACATGTGCTGAATGCGGAGGTGCCGTCCGTTCGGCGCTAGATCGTGATTGGATCGTGGGACGGCTAGTGATTTGGATCGCGAAGACGTTCGACTACATCAACCGCGTTTCTTAATGCTTCCCGCTTAGCGATCTACAAGGGTATGTAGATCCACTCTCCTTCTCGTAGATGCTCATCACCATGGATAGATTTTGCGTGTGCGTAGGAAAAAAATTTGTTTCCCATGCAGCGTTCCCCAACAGTGGTATCAGAGCTAGGTCTATGTGTAGATGAGATCACGAGTAGAACACAAAGGAGTTTGTGGGCGTTGATATTCAGATTGCTTCCTCCCTTGGTCTTTTCTTGATACGGCGGTATTGTGGGATGAAGCGGCCCGGACCAACCTTACTCGTACGCTTACGAGAGACCGGTTCCGTCAACTGACATGTAACTTCGTTGCATAAAGATTGCTGGCGGGTGTCTGTCTCTCCTACTTTATTTGGATCGGATTCGACAAAGGCGGTCCTTGAGAAGGTTGAATAGCAATTTGTGTATCACCGTTGTGGTTTATGCGTAGGTAAGAATAGTTCTTGCTAGATACCCGTAGCAGCCACGTAAAACATGCAACAACAATTAGAGGATGTCTAACTTGTTTTGCAGGGTATGTTGTGATGTGATATGGCCAATTACATGATGAGATATATGTGATGTATGAGATGATCATGTATTGTATAGAATATCTCGACTTGCATGTCGATGAGTACGGCAACCGGCAGGAGCCATAGGGTTGTCTTTAATTTATTTTCGCCGTTTTGCTTTACTTTATCGCTATGAGTTAGCAATAGTCGTAGAAGCAACAGTTGGCGCGACAACCTCATGGTGACACATTGATGGAGATCATGGTATCGTGCCGGTGACGATGGAGATCATGCCGGTGCTTTGGAGATGGAGATCAAAAGCACAAGTTCATGGCCATATCATGTCACTTATGATTTGCATGTGATGTTAATCCTTTTTATGCATCTTATTGTTCTTAGGACGACGGTAGCATTATAAGGTGACCCCTCATTGAAATTTCAAAATAAAATTGTGTTCTCCCCGAGTGTGCACCGTTGCGAAAGTTCGTCGTTTCGAGACACCACGTGATGATCGGGTGTGATAGAATCTACGTTCACATACAACGGGTGCAAGCCAGTGTTGCACGTGCGGAACACTCGGGTTAAACTTGACGAGCCTAGCATGTAAAGACATGCCCTCGGAACACAAGAGACCGAAAGGTCGAACATGAGTCATATAGTAGATATGATCAACACGAAGATGTTTACCATTGAAACAACCTCATCTCACGTGATGATTGGACTTGAGTTGGTGAATTTGGATCATGTGAAACTCGAATGACCAGAGGGATGTCAATTTGAGTGGGAGTTTTTAAGTAATATGATTAACTAAACTCATTATCTTGAACAATAGTCTAAGTTGTCTTTGCAAAATTTATGTTGTAGATCAATGGCTCGCGTAGTAGCACCCCTGAATTTTAATGCGTTCCTAGAGAAAGCTAAGTTGAAAGATGATGGAAGTAACTTTGTGGACTGGGCCCGTAATCTAAGGATTATCCTTACGGCTTCCCAAAAGGTTTATGTCCTTGATGCACCGCTTGGTGAACCACCCGCTCCAGTAGAGTCTCCAAACATTGCAAACGCCTGGCAGGCACGTTGTGATGATTACTCAATGGTTCAATGTGCAATGTTGTATGGCTTAGAACCGGGACTTCAAAGACGTTTTGAACATCATGGAGCATATGATATGTTCCAGGAGTTGAAGTTTATCTTTCAGTAGAATGCCCGGATCGAGAGGTATGAGACCTCCGATAAGTTCTATGCCTGCAAGATGGAGGAGAACGGATCTGTCAGTGAACACATACTCAGAATGTCTGGGTATTCCACCCGTCTGGCTGAATTGGGGATGCCCCTTCTGCCAGAGGTGCTTACTGACAGAGTTCTTCAATCATTGCCACCTAGCTACAAGAGCTTCGTGTTGAACTATAACATGCATGGGATGAACAAGTCAGTCGCCAAGCTGTTTGCGATGTTGAAAGTCGCTGAGTCTGAGATTCAGAAGGAGCATCAAGTTTTGATGGTCAATAAAACCACTAGTTTCAAGAAGAGTGGCAATGGTAAGAAGGGTAACTCCAAGAAGAGTGGCAAAGCAGTTGCCCCTCCCGTGAAGAAATCCAAGGCTGGACCCAAGCCAGAAACTGAGTGCTTTCATTGCAAGGGAACTGGTCACTGGAAGCGGAACTGCCCCAAGTATCCAGCTGACAAGAAGGCGGCCAACAACAAACAAGGTATATATGATATACATGTTATTGATGTGTACCTTACCAACTCTCGTTGTAGTGCCTGGGTATTTGATACCGGTGCGGTTGCTTACATTTGCAACTCAAAACAGGAACTGCGGAATAGACGGAGGCTAGCAAACGACGAAGTGACAATGCGCGTGGGAAATGGTTCCAAGGTTGATGTGATCGCCGTCGGCACGCTCACTCTTCAATTACCATCGGGATTAGTGATGAACCTGAATAATTGTTATTTAGTGCCTGCGTTAAGCATGAACATTATATCTGGATCTTGGTTATTGCGAGACGGTTACTCATTTAAATCAGAGAATAATGGTTGTTCTATTTATATGAGTAATATCTTTTATGGTCATGCACCCAATGTGAGGGGTTTATTCTTATTGAATCTCGATAGTGATGATACACATGTTCATAACATTGATGCCAAAAGATTTAGTGTTGATAATGATAGTACCACTTTCTTGTGGCACTGCCGCTTAGGTAATATTGGTGTAAAACGCATGAAGAAGCTCCATGCTGATGGACTTTTGGAGTCACTTGATTTTGAATCACTTGACACATGTGAACCATGCCTCATGGGCAAGATGACTAAGACCCCATTCTCTGGACCAATGGAACGGGCAAGTGACTTGTTGGAAATCATACATACTGATGTGTGCGGTCCGATGAGCATTGAGGCGCGCGGTGGATATCGTTATTTTCTCACCTTCACTGATGACTTAAGTAGATATGGGTATATTTACTTAATGAAACACAAGTCTGAAACGTTTGAAAAGTTCAAGCAATTTCAGAGTGAAGTTGAGAATCATCGTAACAAGAAGATTAAATTCCTATTATCTGATCGAGGAGGAGAATATCTGAGTTATGAGTTTGGCAGTCACTTAAGACAATGTGGAATTGTTTCACAATTGACACCGCCTGGAACACCACAGTGTAATGGTGTGTCCGAACGTCGTAATCGAACCTTATTGGATATGGTACGATCTATGATGTCTCTTGTCGATTTGCCACTATCGTTTTGGGGTTATGCATTAGAGACAGCTGCATTCACTTTAAATAGGGCACCATTGAAATCCGTTGAGACGACGCCATATGAACTATGGTCTGCCAAGAAGCCAAAGTTGTCGTTTCTTAAAGTTTGGGGATGTGATGCTTATGTCAAAAAGATTCAGCCTGAAAAGCTAGAACCCAAAGTGGAGAAATGCGTCTTCATAGGATACCCAAAAGAGACAGTTGGGTATACCTTCTATCTCAGATCCGAAGGCAAAGTGTTTGTCGCTAAAAATGGAACATTTCTTGAGAAAGAGTTTCTCTCGAAAGAATTGAGTGGGAGGAAGATAGAACTTGATGAAGTTGTTGAACCTTTACTTCAACCAGAGAGTAGCGCAGCGTAGAAAGATGTTTCTGTAGAGCCTACATCAGTTGAAGAGGAAGTTACTGATGATGATCATGAAGCTTCAGATCAAGTTACTATCGAACCTCGTAGGTCGACAAGGACGCGTAGTGCTCCTGAGTGGTACGGCAACCCTGTCTTAGAGGTCATGTTGTTGGACAACGATGAACCTACGAGCTATGGAGAAGCGATGATGGGCCCAGATTCCGAGAAATGGTTAGAGGCCATGAAATCCGAGATGGGATCCATGTATGAAAACAAAGTATGGGCTTTGGAAGTATTACCTGAAGGGCGAAAGGCCATTCAGAACAAATGGATCTTTAAGAGGAAGACGGACGCGGACGGTAATGTCACCGTCTATAAAGCTCAACTTGTGGCAAAGGGTTTTTCACAAGTTCAAGGAGTTGACTACGATGAGACCTTCTCACCTGTAGCGATGCTTAAGTCCGTCAGAATCATGTTAGCAATAGCTGCCTTTTTCGATTATGAAATTTGGCAGATTGATGTCAAAACAGCGTTCCTTAACGGTTTCCTTAAGGAAGAGTTGTATATGATGCAACCAGAAGGTTTTGTCGATCCAGAGAATGCTGACAAAGTTTGCAAACTCCAGCGATCCATTTATGGAGTGGTGCAAGCATCTCGGAGTTGAAATTTTCGCTTTGATGAGGTGATCAAAGCGTTCGGGTTTATACAAGTTTACACAGAAGCTTGTATTTACAAGAAAGTGAGTGGGAGCTCTATAGCATTTCTAATATTATATGTGGATGACATATTGCTGATTGGAAACAATATAGAAATGTTGGAAAGCATGAAGGAATATTTGAACAAGAGTTTTTCAATGAAGGACCTAGGAGAAGCTGCTTTCATATTAGGCATCAAGATCTATAGAGATAGATCGAGACGCTTAATAGGACTTTCACAGCGCACATACCTTGACAAAGTTTTGAAGAAGTTCAAAATGGATCAGTCCAAGAAGGGGTTCTTGCCTGTATTGCAAGGTGTGAAGTTGAGTAAGACTCAATGCCCAGTGACTGTAGAAAATCGAGAAAAGATGAGTGTCGTCCCCTATGCTTCAGCCATAGGCTCTATCAGGTATGCAATGCTATGCACAAGACCCGATGTCAGCCTTGCCATAAGTGTGGACGGAAGGTTTCAAAGTGATCCAGGAATGGAACACTGGACGGCGGTCAAGAATATCCTTAAGTACCTGAAAAGGACTAAGGACATGTTTCTCATTTATGAAGGTGATCAAGAGCTCGTCGTAAGGGGTTACGTTGATGCAAGCTTTGACACTGATCCGGATGACTCTAAGTCTCAAACCGGATATGTATTTATTCTCAATGGGGGTGCGGTAAGCTGGTGTAGTCCCAAGCAGAGCGTGGTAGCTGATTCGACATGCGAAGCAGAGTACATCGCTTCCTCGGAGGCGGCGAAGGAAGGTGTTAGGATGAAGGAGTTCATGACAGATCTTGGAGTAGTGCCTAGTGCACTAAACCCAAAGACTCTATTGTGTGACAACACTGGTGCCATTGCTCTAGCCAAGGAACCAAGGTTTCACAAGAGGACCAGACACATAAAGCGATGTTTCAATTCCATCCGCGATTACATCAAGGAGGATGACATAAATATTTGTAAAGTGCACACGGATTTGAATGTTGCAGATCCGATGACTAAACCTCTTCCAAGGGCTAAAGATGATCAACACCAGAACTGTATGGGTGTTAGATTCATTACAATGTAAATCACATGGTGATGTGAGCTAGATTATTGACTCTAGTGCAAGTGGGAGACTGTTGGAAATATGCCCTAGAGGCAATAATAAAAGTAGTTATTATTATATTCCCTTGTTCATGATAATCGTTTATTATCCATGCTATAATTCTATTGATTGGAAACACTGATACATGTGTGGATACATAGACAACACTGTGTCCCTAGTATGCCTCTAGTAGACTAGCTTGTTGATCAAAGATGGTCAAGGTTTCCTAGCCATATACATGAGATGTCATTTGATAACAGGATCACATCATTAGGAGAATGATGTGATGGACAAGACCCAAACTATGAACGTAGCATATGATCGTGTCAGTTTAATGCTATTGTTTTCTGCATGTCAAGTATCTGTTCCTATGACCATGAGATCATGCAACTCACTGACACCGGAGGAATACCTTGTGTGTATCAAACGTCGCAACGTAACTGGGTGACCATAAATATGCTCTACAGGTATTTCCGAAGGTGTCTGTTGAGCTGGCATGGATTGAGACTGGGATTTGTTACTCCGTGTGATGGAGAGGTATCTCAGGGCCCACTCGGTAATACAACATCACAATAAGCCTTGCAAGCAATGTGACTAAGTGTTAGCCATGGGATCTTGTATTACGAAACGAGTAAAGAGACTTGCCGGTAACGAGATTGAACTAGGTATAAAGATAACAACGATCGAATCTCGGGTAAGTAAGATACCGAAGAACAAAGGGAACAGCATACGGGATTAACTGAATCCTTGACATAGAGGTTCAACCGATAAAGATCTTCGTAGAATATGTAGGAACCAATATGGGCATCCAGGTCCCGCAATTGGTTATTGATCGTAGAGGTGTCTCGGTCATGTCTACATAGTTCTCGAACCCGCAGGGTCTGCACACTTAACGTTCGGTGACGTTTCGGTAATATTGAGTTATGTATGGTGGTGACCAAAGGTTGTTCGGAGTCCCGGATGAGATCCCGGACATCATGAGGAGCTCCGGAATGGTTCGGATGTAAAGGTTGATATATAGGAAGTCCCGTTTTGGTCACCGGAAAAGTTTCGGGTATTTCCGGTAGTGTACCGGGAGTGCCGGAGGGCCATCGGGAGTTGCCACCCATGCCGGAAGGCCACATGGGCCTGAGGCGTGTTGCACCAGCCCTTATTGGGTTGGGAAAACCAACCCCACAAGGCCCATGGGGCTAGGAAAGGTGGAAAAGGAAAAAACCCCAAGTGGAGAAGGTTTCCAAGTAGGAAGAAGTCATCCTACTAGGAGTAGGATTGGTGGGAGGCTCCACCTCCACCTCCTTCGGCCGAACCCCTAGGGGAAACCCTAGGGAGGCTGCCTCCTCCCCTCCCTCCTATATATACTAGAGGAATAGAGGCCCCAAAGACACAAGTCCACGTGCTAGTTCTCTATTCTCTAGTTCCCCCACCAAATAGAATCCGACGGTGCTTAGGCGAAGCCCTGCCGGAATTGTTCCACCACCACCGCCGTCGCGCCGTCGCACTGCCGGAGAACTCATCTACCTCTCCGCCCCCTCTTGCTGGATGAAGAAGGCGGAGATCATCATCGAGCTGTACGTGTGCTGAACGCGGAGGTGCCGTCCGTTCGGCGCTAGATCGTGATTGGATCGTGGGACGGCTAGCGATTTCGATCGGGAAGACGTTGGACTACATCAACCGCGTTTCTTAACGCTTCCCGCTTAGCGATCTAAAAGGGTATGTAGATCCACTCTCCCTCTCGTAGATGCTCATCACCATGGATAGATCTTGCGTGTGCGTAGGAATTTTTTTTTTGTTTCCCATGCAATGTTCTCCAACGGGTGCTACCTTCCGGGGTGCGCACCATGGTGAGGAATCGGGGTCTCGTCGTCGACCCGGAGCTTCTTTGGTGGCGGTCGCATGGGCCACTATCGGTGCGGAGGGAGCTGGCCTCCGCGGAGGTGATACGTCGCCATGTCAGGGAGGAGGACGAGCACGTCCGTCGCTACATGGCTGCGTTGGACGCCAGGTTCTCCAATACCTGGCAGGTTCTTCAGGGATCTCACCAGAGTTATGATCTTGTGATGGTTCTTTCTCTTTGGGTGTCCACCGCACGCGGCTCATGAACCGCGAGTTAACTAGATTATTCGATAGTATTCGATCTGTATTAGTGATATTATATGATAATATTCATTGATGCATTAACTGGATTATTCGAGATGATGTATTAGTGATATTATATTCGAGTTCATTATAAATTGATTAGCAATTGCATAAAAATAGCTCTAGAAATTTTTAGTAAAAAAATCAGGTACTTTCGGTCTGTCGTTGCTCCTTGTTTGACTTTCATGTGTGTTCTTGATGGAGGAATCTCGACTGTTGTCATGGGGGCGCTTTCTCCTCTTCTCTTCTTGCGATATATACCTCGGTATAATGCGCAAGGAGATGAGAGGAGATGTGTCCATCACCGACGGTCGAACTATTACTGTGAGAGAGTGTCCACTAACATATATACACCACCATATCAGTGTGAGAGAGTGCGCACCAGCAAACCATGAGATATGAGAGTTATTTAAGGAAAGCCTCGACAGACCGAAAGTCAACCAATATTCAATTACGTGTATTTGGACATGTGTGTATGTTATTGCAGGGAACGCCCGTAGTGCCTATCTTTTTCCGGAATGTTGATTCATTTCCATTTCGGCAAATTTCAGGCGCTCAATATGTCTTATTTTAATAATGGTCATGCCGAATTTTTGAATCATGAACATAGGAAATGTCTGACGATGATAGGATCCCTGAGTGTGAATTCTGTGGCGAAGATCAGGGTTTGTACGACAAGCCTCACCTGCGAGACGGCTGGTTCTTCACCATCAATCTTGACAACACCTTCGATGTTTGTACGGTACGCAATGATGACAAGTGTTTTTTCGTAATTAAGCATGACTTCTGTTTCTTTGCTTCAACATGTAATTTCCGTTTTATACAATCCGACTAGTTCATCCCCTACCATGCAAGATGGTATGTCTTGGAGAGGCTCAGTTTCGAAGAGCATGAGAGTTTGGAGACGAGGAGAGCTAACCTGAGCACTAAATATGGTCACACATTTCTGGTCAAAGTAATGAATGCAGTTAATAACACAGAATTAGGGTGCTCAAATTGGGAAGCTCTAGCCAAGGCATATGGATTTCAGGAGGATATGGAAATAACCTTCGATCTTCATCCTGAAGATCATATTGAAGGTAATATCGACATTTGGGTGGATGTCGATATGCTTCTAGTTTTACCTCCATCTGAGTTTGTCAAGTAATTTGCATTCTATATTTAAAAATAGTTGGTGTTCATCCATACTAAATTTGTTAATTTATAATTTACAGCTTATTTCCATTCTTCGAGTGAAACACGGAAAATGATTGACACGACACACTACACTTATGGATCACATCTAACCTGGGAGGAGAAGGATGTTCTTGTCACCTTTGTTATTGGTGTCCTGTTTGGTAGGGATGACTTCCCGTATAATATGGGACCTGGCCCAGATTATACATTATACATGCCACTAGTGCATAGGTTGAGGGCGGATGACATTCGCGGAAATATCTTGGTAAGAGTTGCAAATTAAGTACATCACTATTGCGTTAATGGTGTTGATTACACTGCTAACTAGGCTACTATTATGTTCTTCAATAGAAACTGCGAAATGATGTTGTGCCTCCGTTGATGCATGGCAAAGGTTATATGACAATTAAAAGCCCTATGAGGGTCCAGTTCGCTTTTCCATACTCGACTGAGCACAAACCACAAGGACGGCTCTAAATTGTAGCATGGGGAGAAATAAAGAAGGATCGCAAGCCACAAGTTGGAGACCGTTGGATCTCTTTGCT
Organism: Elymus sibiricus; assembly: GCA_039707655.1. NCBI lineage: Eukaryota > Viridiplantae > Streptophyta > Magnoliopsida > Poales > Poaceae > Elymus > Elymus sibiricus. The sequence continues at coordinate 224,459,381 of CM077665.1, read as the reverse complement.
TGATCATGGAGACATAGGTGTTATTCTGTTTTATGAAATTTTACCTAAGAGGGAGGACTAGGTCCTATGACAGAAGTTTTTTGGTTTATATTAACTTGGCATGATCGATTAGGATGAGTTGTTAGATGACTAAGATGATGATGAGTTGTTACATGATTAAGAGGATGATGAGTTGTTTGATGATTAAGAGGATGATGAGTTGTTAGATGATTAAGATAATGATGAGTTGCCAAATGGTGTTATTCTAAATGTTGTTGTTTGCACAATTATTAATTATGTTCTATATTAATATGTATAACCGTGCGTAAATACAATGTATAAATATAAAAAAAGAAACATGCACAATTTACCAGTAGCGCTTGTGGGGCCTACTCTACAGCTAAGTAGCAGTAGCGCTGACCGGAACTACGCTACTGCTAAGTAGGTATAGCAGTAGTGCGGGCATACCAACGCTACTACTACAGGTTCGCTGTAGTGTCGTACTAGTAGCGCTGGCACCCGTGCTACTGCTCGCCCTATTTCTAGCGCTACTACTAGCCTTTCTCCTAGTAGTGGTGAGCACGAAAATGGTTCTCTTCATCCCCCGCACTTGGTCACGATGTTGTGATCAACTTGACCGACAGGTTGGACCTCTAGCATGCCTTGTGAATACCATTGCATAAAGGATTGCCTACTTGGTACCCTCGATGCCTTAGAAGGAAAAAAGGATCTTCATGATTAAGAAGACAACAGAAGACTCAGTCAATGGCAACTACGAGGAACCACCTTCACCCCGTCAGCTCATCAAGTGAAAAGTTGTTGAAGATTCTTCAGGCCCAACCCGGATCATTTCATCGAACAACTACAAGAGACGCAACGACACCTAAGGAAGACCCAGAACACCAAAAGTCCTTCTCTCCGAGACACGAAGCAAGCACAACTACTGAGTTCGAGGATCCCTAGGGTAGGATGAGTCATGTATCCCCCATGCGAAGTCAGGTCCGTGTGATGGATCAAATTGAACCATGTTGAGTGTTTCTTGTTTTTATTTGTTTGTGTTTTATATAGGTCGCCCTTTTGCCCTTGGCAACAAGTACGCGACTATGTCACCTACCTTACCTTGATGTTTGTGTTTGGCCCCTTTCGTCACTTGTTTGATTACGCCTGCACTATAGAACCCCCTTCAGGCACCTCCTCTATGCTACTTTTCTCTCTCACCTTTCTCGTCAACTGAATACCGGCAAGGCAAGATGTACTAAGGATCCACGTCGACAACAACTAGCACTGAAGATTTTGACGACAACCTATTCAACCAGGTGCAACCCCGTAGAGTTATTCTTAGCCCTCAAGATTGGAAACCCTCCCCTAGACTAGCCTAGACCTCACGATTTAGACTGCTCAAACTCCTAACCATGTGCTTAACCTATGGATTTGCAAGAAAACTAGTTGAGATTCAATCACCTTTGTTTAGAACTGGTTTCATTATGGGACTAGTGACCATAGTGAACAAACACCTTCCATTCTTAAGCTAGCACCAAAACCGTGATGCCATAGGAAAGATCATTTTAAGGGTATATAATTAGTAGACTGATGATTTGAGGAGGCTATAATAGATATCTTGAGGAAGTAGTTGAGATCCTTTAGTGGATTACGAAACTTTCATGATGATGGATGAACTTGGTGGATCAAGTTGATAGAGTAGCATAACTTACTTCTCCCTTTATTAAATTGGATTTAGTAGGACAATTATGATCACAAGATGAAATTCTTGGTGGCATAATAACTTGACTTTGTCAAGTAATATTCGTGGATTGGTGGTGTTACAATAATGACTGGGAAGAACAAGTAGAAATTCTCGCTACACATGAGATTTGGATTTTATATAGGTAATGCTATCAAAGTGACTGTGATATGTAAAGTCTACATGGTTCGGAGTAGATTGGATTTAGATTGATGATCTCGATCATGATACCATGTTTCTAGGTTGATAATAAACTAGGAATATTTGGTTGTTGTCAGATTTAATTCAAGGATCTGTATGCGCCTGAACTTGGAGTTTACTTGACCATGATAATGGAAATTTGTGTATATGTTGTGATAAGCTAGTTCTTTCTAGAATTTCGGAATTATAGGAAGTCTAGAAGATTGTGTGGAACACCATAGATATTGGAGTTATAAGAGTGGTGGATCATGAAATGATTGATGGATTGATAAACCACTGAATTGGATTCGTAGGTAGGAAACAAGATATTGGATTGGCATGTTACGTGTTTCCGTAGGAGGAAGATGCTATTCTTTAGACCTTGGATAGAATAGCTGAGCACTTGGATTTATAGTATTCAAACTTAGCAGCTTGTACGCTCCACACGAGGATTTTTGCATAGGGATACATGTGAGATGATTATAGATGGCATGCCTGAATTTGGTTTCATCCTTCTCTCAAAAGCCATGAAGATGCAAATATCATGAGTAATGATTGGTGTTTACTTATGTTAGGTGTTGTTTTGCTGGTATAAGATGACTTTGTTTGGAACAATATGTAGGACTATTGGCATCTAAGAACTATGCTCAAGAATATGGTGATAAACATTCACTCACATCCCAGAATTCTTGAGGCCTTTAAGCTTTACCGAACCATAACATGGTCAGATTATGACCATAGGCTTTGGCTCTAAATCAAAATACTATGGCCAATACACTACCTTGACCACCCCCAATCCTGTTCAAATGGAAGGAGATCACATTACAAGGACCACAGACCCCCGGACAGGTAACCACCCGGAACAAATGGTGCTCCTAGGAGTTTAAGACCAAGTGTCCAAAGATTGTTTCCTGAGATTCCTCTCGAGAGCAAGCTGAATCAAGATGCGGCTAGTCTAAACCCATCCCTGAGTCTTACACAAAGAACACACCATCCGCACCTTATGGTTAATGGATATGCCGTCAAGCACTTTTTAAGTTGACCTATGCCCGCTCCCCTCACACGTTCAATGAACAATGTGTTTATGTGATACTTGGAGAAGTGCGTTGTTGTCCTCATGGATTACATACTTATTTGTCAAAGGAGAGTGAGGAACACCCTAGTCCTACTTTGGAAAATCCCCAAAGGCACCGATTGCAAAGTTCCTTAAGTGTAAGGTTTTAGCTTGAAAAAGTTGGACTCCTCAAGGCGCCCTCCCTGCTGGCAAAGACACTCATACCACAGCAAGATGGAAAACCATCGCGGTTGGGAAACTGCAGCGAAGAAGAAGAAGAAGCAAGAGAAGACAACCACCACTCCCTTGTCAGTTACCTTTGTTGAAATCGGGGCTCCGGGGACCCAGAAAGGTTCGAACACCGGGGTGCACTCACTCTCCTGCTCTACTCTGCCTCACAACCTCACGGCGACTCTTCGACGGCTCGAGCTAAGGAAGACGAATAAAGGACACACAGTTTACCCAGGTTGGAGCCACCTCACGGTGTAAGACCCTACTCCTGCTTGTCTGGATTGCTTGAGGATGAGGATGAGTACAAGGTGTGTTCTTTCTTGCCCCGGTCCCTTCTACGCTGGCTGGTTCCTACTCTTATATTGTCCTTGGTCCTCTTCCCCACGAAAACACAAGGCGGGAAGGGTTTCCACAATGGTCATTTAGAAGGGGGACTGGAATGCAGCCTATCTTGACAAAAGTGGTCTTAGCCTGCCAAGGCTCTTCATCGTGACGTGCTTGTGGGCTCCGGAGTGACCTCCGTCCTGCCAAGCCCCCTGTCTTGGTCCTCTTGCACAAGGAGGGAAACCTTTGGGGGTTGCTTTGGGAACCCGCGAGCTGGCGTTACTCCTCTATCACCAAAGAGGAAACCCTCTCTGTCCGCGCTAGCTGGTGCGACCCTAGGGGCTGCCCTGTGCGTGAGCCACGTGAAGGGGCAAGGCGGCGTGACCGTGCGGGGCCGTCCTTGGCCAATACACCTCGCGAAAGCCTCGAGGACCTCCCCCGGAGGCGACCTCACGAAGGGGGGCTCCATGAGGCCCTAGACGATGACAGCTGCCTCCTTCCTCGCGAGGCGGAGGTCCTCGCGAGGGCCTCGCTCGTGAGGTCCGACGGTGGGCCGCATTAACCCATGGCACGTGCCGTGCCTTGGGCCGCACACAGACGGGCCTGGGTACCACCAGTCGCATGGGCCCGACAGTAGCCCCCTGGGCCGCGATGGGCACAGTCCGACCGGCTGGGGGGGGGGGGCGATTGCGACGTGGGCCCCAACCGCCTGCGGGCCAGGCCCGACGCGTGGCGCATGGAGGATCCTGGGTTGGCCGCGACGCCTCGTGAGGGCGCTCTGGTGGTGTTGCCTCTCCTCTGTTTGGTGTCTCTCCGCCTTCCTACGGTGCAGCCTATCCTCTATTTATAGCCACGGCCCGGGTCCTCCTCCCTTATCGCAATGGTGGGAAGGGATCCCACAACGGCCAAATTCGAAGGGGGACAGGAGTACATCTTTATCCTGACGAAAGGTGGTCTTCGCCTGCAAAGTAGTTGTCGATGATGCAGTAGTGGGCTCGGCGTTGACACCCTTCCTGCTGGGCTCGTGGTCGGGGTCTTGTTGCGCCGGAATAGAAACCTTTGGGGGATGCTTTGGGAACCGGCGTACGTCCTGGCTCCCTTTGCACAAAAGGGGAAACTGCTCCGCCTGGCGCGCTGGCGCCCGCCTGTCCCTCAGTGCGTCACCCTTGACTCGTGAGGCCAGGTTCTGCATAGAGATCTCCGCCGCTCCGGAGGGGGCCTGAGGAGGCCCACTCCTTGCTGGTCTTGGTGCTGCTTCCCTCGCGAGCTTGGGTCCTCGCGAGGGCCTTGTCTTGAGTTGGGCCGCGCCTGGCCATGCTTGGCTCGTGAGGTGGGCCCTGTCCTGGGCTGCAGGCAGGCAGGTCTGGGTATTCCCATTCCCAGAACGCCGACAGTAACCCCCGGGCCCAAGGCGCGCTCGAGCTGGCTTCCAAGCGAAGCCATTGAGGACGGCCCGAAGCGCCGCGGGCCCCAAATGCCTGCGGGCCAGGCTCTATACGCGTCGAGTGCCAGGGCGGCGACGCCTCCACTCCCGAGGGCATCAAGGACCTCCCTGGTCAAACTGATTTGACACCTGCGCGCTGCACCGGCCATCATTACCTTTCTTTGATTGCGGCTGTTCCCTCGGCCTTCTCCCTGTGGGCCGCGCGGATGCGACCCTTCAGAAGCTGAGGAATTGACGCGGGGCAAGGCTGCACGCCGCTCGGGATGCGAGGGGGCGCCGGTTGGCCCTTGGCTGTATATAAGCGGGCGAGGGCGAGAAAACCCTCAACACATCTTCATCTTATTCGCCTCCAAATCTCCAAGCCGCCGCTCTCCCAGTCATGGCTCCGGTGAGGAAGTTCTCCGCCTCCGAAAAAGGGAAGTCCTCCGAGGAGAGCCCCGCCTCACCGCCGCCCAGGAGGGGCCGTGGTCGCCCCGGAACGCTTGGTTTCAACTCCCGTGCTCCTTCGCGGAGGCGCTACCGGCCGGGGGGCCTGCTGACCTATGGCTGCAGGCGGACGGCTGCTGCAGCGCGGCCTCGTGGGTGGAGGTCGAGGTCACCCCCGGGGGTTACGTGTATCTGAACCGCGGGTGGTAGACATTCGCCCACGCCCGTGGCTTGGAGGGGAGGTGCACCCTTCACTTCGAGTACGACGGGGTGGCGACGCTCTTTGTCAAGATCTTCGGAGGAGAGGATGAGCGCCTGGGATGCTGCCCGGAAGACGACGGCCGTGGAGATCTTGGAGATGAGCTTGCCCTTCACGACGGGCGCCGCGTCTCCAGCAGCAGCGACACCCCCTCTGAGAAGAGCCCAAGCGACAGCAGCGACAGCAGCTATGACGCACCGCCGCGCCGACGCGCCCGGACCTCGGGGGGTAGCCAGCCGCCGCGGCGTCGCTCCTCTGCTCCGGAAGCGGCCACGCCGGCAAGCCTCCACGGGCCCGTGAAGGAAGAGGAGGACTCTGATTGAGTGCCGGTGCACCGACGCCACGGCTCCCGGAGCGGCAGCCCCCGAGGGGGCTTCCTTACTTTCTTTCTTCTCCTCTTCTTCCTTTCCTGTAATCAAAGAACCAAGAGGGGCCCTATGGGCGTGGAATGAGTTTCGGCGCTTGCGCCCTTGTTAGTACCCTTATCGTGTGTCCTGGTTCTTGTGTCATTGTTAATTGAAACTTCCTGCTGACCGCGGTTAGGGTACTTAGCTTGATATGCTCGCGGTAGGCTTTTCGTCAGGGAGGTTTTGCTATGGCGCTTGGGGAGTCCGGACGTCCTGGGGACTTCTTCTTCTTATGAGTGAGGCAGGTTGTGAGCCCTTTTGGCACTCTGTGTCTGCAGGCCCCAGTCCCGCACATTTCTCGACCACCATAAGGGGCGTCCGGATCACCAGGACGCACTTACGGGGTGAGGCCTCGACACCCTTGATACCGACCGGATCACCTGGACGACGTCAAGGGGCGAGGGGCTATATGACCGGTAAGGCTCCTGAGGCGCGCTGCTCAGGAGCCCCCTTTGACGCTCAAGCAGCTCTACGTCGGCAGGTCCCAGTCCCGCACATTTCTCGACCACCGTAATGTACGTCCGGATCACCAGGACACAACTACAAGGTGAGGCCTCAACACCCTTGATGCCGACCGGATCACCAGGATGACATCAAGGGGCGAGTGGCTATATGACCGGTAAGGCTCCTGAGGCGCGTTGCTCAGGAGCCCCCCTTGACGCTCAAGCGGCTCCCCAAAAAAAATTTGTTTCCTGCCCCGGGAGGCGCGAGCCTCCCAAGGCTCCGAGATGGCGCGTCGGGCCGTGAGTGGAGCCCCCGAGCGAGTATGAAGCGACACGCCCCTGCTGACTCACCCGGGAGCGCCACGCGAGGATCCAGGCGCCAAGGCCTTGGCAAGGTGCGAGCACCGTGCCCCCCAGCCCCCGCTCGCGGGGTGCGAGGGCGAGGGAAGCAGGCGAGTGCTCGACTCGAAGAGGGAGAACCCAAGATAGGAAATGGCGAGGAAAATAAATCCCTGACCCCCTTTTTTTTAAAACATGGTTGAAGAAAACCCCGAGTTTCGTTCCAGAAAAGTTGGTAAATTCAAAACATCAGAAGAGCAAATAACAACCGCGTCCGGGGCCTAGACTAGTCTTCATCTCCGTCTTCCTCCAGCGTGGAGCGTAGGGCATCCACGTTGCGTGGGCATAGCCATTGGAGGGCAGTGTTGTCCGCCAGCGCGGAGCATGGGGCTTCCACTTGGGCGTGGGTGGGAACCCCTCCGCGTCCTCCGGGGGCTCTGGGCGTATACAGCCCACTCATTATTACGTGAGAGCGTCACGGGTAGAACTTCCGGAGGTGCTGGATGTTCCAGTCATTCTGGATGGGGACCCCGTCCTGAGTCTCCAGGCGCACGGCGCCAGGCTTGGAGACGTGAGCGACCTTGAATGGGCCCTCCCACATGGGCGAGAGCTTGTGCAAGCCCTACCTAGAGAGGACCCGCCTCAGGACGAGGTCTCCGACTTCAAGGGTCCTGGAGCGGATGTTATGGCAGTAGTAGCGCCGTAGTGCCTGCTGGTACCTCGCAGCTCGGAGTGAGGCTCGACGACGTGCCTCCTCCCCGAGATGAGGTCTGTTCCTCGCGCAGCATCCTAATGCTCCTCGTCGAATGCCAAGACTCGTGGGGACCGGTGCTTGACCTCGTGTGGAAGGACGGCTTCGGCTCCGTAGACGAGGAAGAACGGGGTCTCGCCGGTGGGCTTAGTCATGGTGGTGCAGATGGACCACAGCACGGACTGAAGCTCATCAACCCAACCCCTGCCGCAAGCTTCGAGCTTCTTCTTGAATCTCCTCGCCTTGAGGCCCCACAGGACCTCCGCATTGGCGCGCTCCGCCTGGCCGTTGCTCCGTGGGTGGGCCACCGAGGCGTAGCATATCTGCGTTCCAAGGTTAGCGCAATAGGTCCTGAAGAGGTTACTTGTGAACTGCGAACCGTTGTCGGTGATGATGCGGTTGGGGACACCGAATCGGCTTACGAGGCCCTTGATGAACTTGACGGCTGATCCGGCTGGGATGGTGTGCACGGGCTCCACCTCTGCCCACTTGGTGAACTTGTCGATGGCGACGTAGAGGTAGCGGTACCCGCCCGTTGCCCGCGGGAAGGGCCCCAGTATGTCCAGCCCCCAAACCACGAAAGCCCAGGAGAGCAGGATGCTCTGGAGGCCCTGCGCGGGCTGGTGAATCAGCTTGGCATGGAACTGGCAGGCCTCACAAGACCGGACCAGCTCAATGGCGTTGTTGAGTGCCGTGGGCCAGTAAAAGCCGGATCAGAACGCCTTTCCTGCAAGGGTGCGCGACGAGGAGTGGTGCCCGCAGTCTCCTCCGTGGATGTCGGCCAGCAGCTCGCACCCCTGCTCCTTGGATATGCACCGCAACGCGACATCATTCGGGCGCCTGCGGTACAGGTCGCCGTCTTGCAGACAGTAAGCCGTAGTCTGCCGTGCCACGCGCTCCGCGTCTTCCTCTTTTTCCGGCAGCATGCCGTGAAGCAAGTACGCCCTGAACTCCAGCGTCCAGTCGTCGGCCTGGGGCTCCAGTGCCAGGACTAGACGGGCTCCTGAGGCCTGGCCACAGTCCGGAGCCCCCGAGGGCGGCGCTGGGGGGAGCTCCTCACTCCATGGCGCCAGGTCCTCGGTTGGTGGCACTGCGGAGGGCTTGAAGAGCCGCTCCTCAAAGACGCCCGGCTCCTGGGGCTCGCGGCGCGACGCCCTCTTGGTGATGTCATCGGCTTCCTTGTTCACGCTGCACGGGATGTGCTGCAACTCCAAACCCTGAAAACGTTTTTCGATCTTACGTACCTCCTCCAAATACGCCTCCATGTGCTCGTCCTTGGGTGTATACTCCTTGTTGGAGAAGTTGACGAGGAGCTGGGAGTCGCCCTTGATGGTGAGGCGCCGGATCCCCAAGGCTGCCGCTGCCTTAAGGCCGGCGATGAGGCCCTCGTACTCTGTGATGTTGTTGGAGACCATTTCACCATGCTGGAAACATAGCTGCACCGCGTAGCGGAACTTGTCCCCCGCCGGGGAGATGAGCACGACTCCAGCCCCTGCTCCCATGCGTGCGAAGGCTCCGTCGAAATGCATGCTCCAACCCTCAGGGGCCTCATCGCCAGGGGTGAGGTACTGGCTCCCGTCCAGCCCCCAGTTGGGGGCGTCTGTCCACTCCACCACGAAGTCTGCTAGGGCCGCCCCCTTGATGACCCTGGTCGTGCTGAGCTCTATGTTGAAGGCCTGCAGCTCGATGTTCCATTCGGCGACTCTCCCTACCGCGTTGGGGTTGCGTAGGACCTTCTCCAAGGGGTACGCGGAGATGACCTTGATGGGATGTCCCTGGAAGTTGTGGCGCTGTTTCCTTGAGGTGACAAGAAGTGCTAGGAGGAGCTTCTGTTGCATGGGGTAGCGTGACCACGCGTCCCGCAGCACTGTGCTGACGTAGTACACTAGGTGTTCGACAAGGGTGAAGCCCCCTGCGGTGCCCTGCTCCGTGGTGGGCCCAAGAGGCTCGAGCGCCTCGGAGGCCTCGGGGACCGGGGCCTCATGAGGATTGGGCGCCTCAGGTGCCGTCGGAGCGGTGGGGGCCTCATGAGGATTGAGCGCTTCAGGGGCCGTCGGAGTGGCGGGGGCCTCATGAGGATCATCTTGGGGGAGGAGCGGGCTCCTTGGCATCCTGCGAGCCCCTTTGCTCCATGTTAGGGGGACCCGCCGGCGCCCGTCATTGTGGCGCGCGTGCCGGCACGCTCCTCCCTGACCGCCACCAATGCAGCACTGGCGGAGTGGGGGGTGGCAGCCAGGTATAGCAGCAGGGGCTCCTGAGGACGAGGCGCCACCATCACTGGCGGGCTTGTGACGTACTGCTTGAGTTCCTCGAAGGCTGCGTCTGCCTCCGGAATCAATTCGAAGGGGCCCAGCGTTTTCATGATCTTGAAGAAAGGCAGGGCCCGTTCACCGAGTTTGGAGATGAAGCGCCCCAAGGAGGTCACGCAACCTGCCAATTTCTGCATTTCCTTGAGGGTCTGCGGCACGCTCATCTTGTTTATGGCCTTGATCTTCTCCGGGTTCGCCTCGATTCCCCGGTGCGACACCAGGAAACCGAGCAACTTGCCCGATGGGACCCCGAAGACGCACTTCTCGGGGTTGAGCTTCAGGTTCACCTCCCTCAGGCTGGCGAACGTCTCCTCCAAGTCCTCGATCAGGGTCTTGGCCTCCCTGGACTTGACCACGACGTTGTCGACGTAAGCTTCTGTATTCCTCCCGAGCTGCGGCCCCAGGGCGATGTGCATCAGCCGCTGGAAGGTCGCCCCGGTGTTCCGTAGCCCGAAAGGCATGCATGTGTAGCAGAACACTCCGCACGAGGTGAGGAAGTCTGTCTTCTCGACGTCCTCCACCGCCATCTTGATCTGATGGTAGCCCGAGAAAGCGTCCAGGAAGAATAGCTGGTCACACTCCGCGGTAGAGTCCACGATCTGATCGATGTGTGGCAGCAGGAATGGGTCTTGGGGGCAGGCTTTGTTGAGGCTTGTGAAGTCGACGCACATACGCTCCTTCCTGCACTTCTTCGGGACGACCACCGGGTTGGCTAGCCACTCCGGGTAACGCACCTCCCGGATAACCCCGGCCTCCTTTAGCTTGCCGACCTCCTGGGCGATGAACGCATGCTTCTCCTGAGCTTGCCTCCTTGCCTTTTGCTTCACCGGACGTGCATTCGGGCACACCATGAGGTGGTGCTCGATCACGTCCCTTGGGACCCCCACCAGGTCGGAGGTGCTCCACGCGAATGCGTCCTTGTTTGCACGGAGGAAGGCCACCAATGCCTCATCTTGCTCCTGGGGCAAGTCGGCGCCGATGGTGAAGGTAGGGCCAGGGTTTCCTTCGCCCATAGGCACCTCCTTCGTTTCTGCCCGGTTCTGAGAGAACAACTGCTTCTTCTTTACCGGCGCGACGTTGAGCACACCCGCGGAGTCCTCCGCGGCTTGCACGGCGTCCCCGGCACTGGGGCGCACCGCGGCCGCCGCTTTGTAGGCGCGCTTGAGTGCGTGGGACGCGTCCTTGGCATTCCCCACGACGGTGAGGATGCCGCCGCTCCCGGGCATCTTGACGACGTTGTAGCCCGGGTGCGTTGCCGCCATGAACTGGGCGAGGGCGGGGTAGCCGAGTATTGCGTTGTACGGGAGATGGATGCGGGCGACGTCGAAGTCGATCTGCTCGGTGCGGAAGTTGGAGCAGGTGCCGAAGGTGACGGGGAGGCGCACCCGCCCCACGGGGACGACGGATCCCCCGACCACCCCAGAGAAGGGCCTTGAAGGCGCGAGTTGGTCATGGGGTAGCTGTAGCGCGTCGAAGGCCTCCACGGAGATAAAGTTGAGGCCGGCGCCACCGTCTATGAGGGTCCAGGAGACGACCATGCCCCTTATGGTTGGTGTGCACAACACGGGGAGCGTTCCTGCGGCCGTCGTTGTCTTGGGGTGGTCGTCGGGGCCGAAGGTGATGTCGGTCTCCGGCCACGTCCGAGGCGGTGTGGGCTCGGACCGCGACCGAATCGATCCTGCGCGGCGGAAGAACTGCTTGACCTGGCGGCTGGAGGTGGGCGCTTGTGATCCGCCGAGGATGCACGCGACCACGGGGCCGGCCCCGCGCGCCATGGCGCCATCGCGCGCCGAGGGCCGGCCGGCGTCGGGGGTCTCGTCCTCCATGGGATCGTTGAACCGGGGCTCAACTATTGCCACGAGTGGGGGAGCTTCGACAGGCCCCCTACCTGGCACGCCAAATGTCGGATTTCGGGCTCCGCAAAACCCCACGGAGTTCGAACACAGGGGCGTGTGCGAAGATCCCCTGCAGCCTCACCCTACCTAGCTTGCTACTCGATAATTTCTACGACGAACTCGCACGATGACGAGGAAGCAGATGCACACGATGATTTACCCAGGTTCGGGCCACTACGAAGCGTAATACCCTACTCCTGCTCTAGTGGATTGCCTCACGAGGAGGTTTGTGGATGAACTAGTACAGTGGTGCGACGCCTCGTGAGGGCGCTCTGGTGGTGTTACCTCTCCTCTGTTTGGTGTCTCTCCCCCTTCCTACGGTGCAGCCTATCCTCTATTTAGAGCCGCGGCCCGGGTCCTCCTCCCTTATCGCAATGGCGGGAAGGGATCCCACAACGGCCAAATTCGAAGGCTGACAGGAGTACATCTATATCCTGACGAAGGGTGGTCTTCGCCTGCATAGTAGCAGTCGATGATGCAGTAGTGGGCTCGGCGATGACACCCTTCCTGCTGGGCTCGTGGTCGTGGTCTTGTTGCGCCAGAATAGAAACCTTTGGGGGATGCTTTGGGAGCCCGCGTACGTCCTGGCTCCCTTTGCACAAAAGGGGAAACTGCTTCACCTCGCACGCTGGCGCCTGCCTGTCCCTCCGTGCATCACCCTTGACTCCTGAGGCCAGGTTCTGCATAGAGATCTCCGCCTCTCCGGAGGGGGCCTGAGGAGGCCCACTCCTTGCTGGTCTTGGTGCTGCTTCCCTCACGAGCTCGGGTCCTCGCGAGGGCCTTGTCTTGAGTTGGGTCACGCCTGGCCATGCTTGGCTCGTGAGGTGGGCCCTGTCCTGGGCCGCAAGCAGGCAGGTCTGGGTACCCCCGTTCCCAGAACGCCGATAATACTTTTTGTTGGAGAAGTTAACGAGGAGCTTAGAGTCACCCTTGACGACAAGTCGCTTGATGCCGAGGGCGGAGGCGGCCTTAAGGCCGGCGATTAGGCCCTCGTACTCAGCGATATTGTTGGAGACCTTCTCATCATGCCTGACGCACAGCTGGAACACGTAACACAGCTTGTCGCCTTCTGGCGAGGTGAGCACGACGCCAGCCCCCACGCCCTGCATGGAAAAGGCACCGTCGAAGCACAGGACCCAGTCACAAGGTGCCACATCCCCAGGCAAGAGGGATTCGTCCTCGCGAGGCTCCTCCTCGCCAGGAGATGTCCAGTCTGCCATGAAGTCTACCAGGGCCGCACCCTTGATGACCCTAGTGGTGTAGAATTCTAGCTCGAAGGCCTGCAGTTCGATGTTCCACCCGGCGACCCTGCCCACGGTGTTGGGGCTAAGCAGAATCTGCTCCAAGGGGTATGCGGAGATGACCTTCATAGGGTTCCCTTGGAAATAGTGGCGCAGTTTCCTGGAGGCCATGAGGAGCGCGAGGAGGAGCTTTTGCTGCATGGGGTAGCGCTCGCGTGCATCCCTCAGCAACGTGCTGACGTAGTACACAGGGTGCTGGATGTAGCGCGTGACCGTGGTGTCCATGTCGTTTTCGCGGGAAGGCTCGGGATGCGGGGCCGTGGGGGCTCCCGGAGGCGAGGCGTCAGGGGCCGCAGGGTCCACCAGAAGCATGGAGCCTGAGGCTTCCGGAGGCGGGGCAACCTCCTGAGGGGGGGCGAGGTCCCCCTGTAGCATTCCCTCCGTCTGCGCCGGCGGGGCTCGAGCAACCTCAGGCGATGATTTCTGCGTGGGCTTGTTCTTGGCGCAGGCTTGCTCTTCTCGTTCCACCACAAGGGCTACGCTAGCCGTTTGTGGGGTGGCGGCCCGGTACAGCAGCAAGCGTTTGCGGGGTTGCGGCACGACCATGATGGGAGGGCTTGTGAGATACCGCTTGAGGTCCGCAAAAGCCACGTCCGCTTCACGGGTCCACGCGAAAGGCCCTGATCTCTTCATCAGCTTGAAGAACGGTAATGCCCGCTCGCAAACTTGGAGGTGAAGCGCCCAAGGGACGCTAGGCACCCTGCTAGCTTTTGCATTTCTTTGAGGGTCCGGGGAGGTTGCATCAGCTCGATGGCCTTAACCTTTTCGGGGGTCGCTTCGATTCCCCGATGGGATACGAGGAAGCCAAGTAGCTTGCCGGAGGAGACCACGAAAGCGCACTTGTCGGGGTTGAGCTTCAGGTTGACCTTGCACGGGTGGGCGAAAGTTTCCTCCAGGTCTTCGATGAGAGTCTTGGCATCGCGCGTCTTGACCACAATGTCATCGACATAAGCGTCCCCGTTCCTCCCCAGTTGTGGCCCCAACGCGATGTGTATCAGCCACTAGAAGGTGGCACCAACACTCTTCAGGCCGAACGGCATGCTCATGTAGCAGAATACACCGCTAGGGGAGATGAAAGCCGTCTTCTCCTCGTCCTCTACCGCCATCATGATCTGGTGGTAGCCCGAGAAGGCATCCAAGAAGCATAGTAGATCGTAGCAAGCAGTGGAATCCACGATCTGATCGATGTGCGGAAGTGGGAAGGGATCCTGGGGGTAGGCCTTGTTGAGACTGGTGATTTCGACGCACATCCGCTCCTTGCCGCCCTTCTTGGGGACAATGACGGGGTTGGCGAGCCACTCTAGGTAGCGCACCTCGCGGACGACCCCCACCTCTTGCAGCTTTTGCACTTCCTGAACAATGAAGTGCTGCTTTTCCGGCGCCTCGCGCCGTTCTTTTTGCTTGATGGGGCGCGCGTTGGGGCACACCGCCAGGTGATGCTTGATCACTTCTCTCGAAACTCCGGTCAGATCGGTCGCCTTCCATGTGAACACATCCGCGTTCGCCCTGAGGAAGGGGACGAGTGCCTTCTCTTGCTCCGGGGTGAAGCCGGCGCCGATGGTGAAGGTGTGGCCCGAGTCGCTGCTGTCGAACGGCACCTTCTTTGTCTCAGCTCGGCCCTGAGAGAACATTTGCTTCTTTCTTGCCGGCACTATCTCGGGCGGCGACGCCTCGCCCCCACCAACCGGTCGTGTGGCCACGGAGGCTTTGTAGGCACGCCCGAGGCAGCTAACCGCGTCCTTCTCGTCGCATTTGACAGTTATGACGCCGGTGCAACCGGGTATCTTGATGACAATGTGATACGGGGCATGCCTGTGTGCGTCGATCTTTCACGAATTGGAGGTGGATTTGTGAATGAACACAAAGAACACGAGGGGGAAATCACAAGAGAAACACTCAAAACAAGTCCAATCACACATCCACTATGCTCACATCCACACAAGATCCACAAGGGTACAAGAACAACAAAAGGAAAGAGGATACATGGTAGAGTTCATCCCAAATCCCACGGGGAGATGGGGCCTTGAATCCACTAGGGATCTTCCCTAGATAGGGGCCTTGACATCCATAAGATCTTCACACACGTGGAGGTCGCAATCTCCTAGGAGAAGTATATGGAAGGAGCAATGCTCAACTAATCTATGAGCTAAAACCATTGCTAACCCTAGAAACGAAGTGGGGAACGAGTATATATAGTCCAAGGGGTAAGTGGGGGGGTACATGAGTCATGACTGCGCAGATGGGGGCGGTTGTACCGGTCACAACACCGGTTGTACCGCTTGGGCGGTTGTACCACTTTCTGGAGGCGTCCTGGGCGTTGGAGGGCGGTTGTACCAGAGGTTGGGCCGGTTGTACCGGTCATGGAGAAGCTGTCGGAACAACCGGTGCGGTACCGGCCTTGAACCGCTTCAAAACAGAAACTTGGCCCGGTCGGAGCGGTGGTTGGGCGGTAGTGGACCGGTTGTACCGGTTGACCGGTTGTTGACCGGTTGTACCTCTAATTCTGGGCTGGCACAACTCCTCTTCTTCCTTCTACGCTTCCAAGCTTCCTTCGCGGATGGTGTAGTTGTTCCTTGCCGCTTGCACTCCTCCTCTTTATCCTTGAAGCTCCAATAATACCTATGCGTGCACACGAGAGGAGTGTCAAGTAGTATACCATCCTTGAAGGGGTCAAGTGAACACGTGTAAAGGAGATGATTCACCTTTATGTATGTGAAGTAGATGTCGCACGTGTCACTTGCCAAACGGGCTCTTGTCATGGTGATGTCCATAGGATGCTCCGCATCACATTGTAACCCGGATGAGTTGCCACCATGAACTTGGCGAGTGCTGGGTAACCCAAGATGGCATTGTACGGGAGGCAGACGTGCGCCACGTCGAAGTCGATGAGCTCGGTGCGGTAATTATCGTGCGTGCCAAAGGTGACGGGGAGGCGTATCAGCCTGAGGGGGGCCACGGTCCCGCTGACCACCCCAGAGAAAGGCCTAGTGGGCTTCAGCTGGTCGTAGGGCACCTGGACTACCTTGAAGGTCGCGAAGGAGATGATGTTGAGCGTTGCGCCCCCGTCGATGAGAGTTTTGGTAACTGTGACGTTGCTGACGGTGGGGGTGGACATCATGGGGAGAGCGCCCGTGGCAGCCATAGACCTCGGGTGATCCCCTGCGATGAAGGTGATGTCGCATTGCGCCCAGCTAGGCGACGACCCAGGCCCATGCTCCCTGAGGGCAGCGCCCACCTTGCGGAAGGATGGCTCGAAGTGGCGGTCAGCGACCGGGGCCTGGGCCCCGACGAGGATGCACGCCACCGAGCGCCGTTCTCGGTACGGCTCAGCGTCCCCGCCGGGCGAAGGCAGGCCGCTCCGGGGCTCGTACGAGCAGATGTGTCGGGGGGCGCGCGCCGCGGCCTCCACGTGCGACGTTGGAGGGCGGGGCGAACGGAAGGGCCCTTGGGTCCCTCCTGCGACGGCAACGGGCACAACGAGTTGGCCTCGCCAGGCATCGCGGACAGTGCCGGCCGGGTGGTGACAGAGCGGCCCGCGGGCCACAAACTGCGCGGCCCGTGCATTCGCCTGCCCGAGGCCGGTTTGGCAGGAGGAAACCGCGGCGGTGCGGCCCTCCCTCTGCACGGAGGGGCACACGGAGGAGTCCTGCTACTCGCAGGCAATAGGGTTGGTGGCTGCGGCGGCTTCAACACCGGCGGAGTGGCGGCGGCCATCACGGCCTGCATGCGCGGTCTGAGCGACACGGGCTGCCCAGCGCTCGGCACGCACGCGGCGAGCGTCGGCCATGGGGATGGTGAAGCCGGAGTCGAAACGGAGCTGGAGAACGTCGGCGCACCCCTACCTGGCACGCCAAATGTCGGAATCGGGGCTCCGGGCACCCAGAAAGGTTCGAACACTAGGGTGCACTCGCTCTCCTTCCCTACTCTGCCCGAGAACCTCACGCGACTCTCCGGCGGCTCGAGCTAAGGAAGACGAACAAAGGACATACAATTTACCCAGGTTCAAGCCACCTCGCGGTGTAAGACCCTACTCCTGCTTGTCTGGATTGCTTTAGGATGAGGATGAGTACAAGGTGTGTTCTTTCTTGCCCTAGGTCCCTTTTACGGTGGCTGGTTCCTACTCTTATATTGGCCTTGGTCCTCTTCCCCCCGAAAACACAAGGCGGGAAGGGTTGCCTCAATGGCCATTTCGAAGGGGGACAGGACTGCAGCCTATCCTGACAAAAGTGGTTTTCGCCTGCCAAAGCTCTTCGTCATGACGTGCTTGTGGGCTCAGGAGTGACCTCCGTCCTGCCAAGCCCCCAGTCTTGGTACTCTTGCACAAGGAGGGAAACCTTTGGGGGTTGCTTTGGGAACCCGCGAGCTGGCGTTACTCCTGTATCACCAAAGAGGAAACCCTCTCTGTCCGCGCCAGCTGGTGCGGCCCTGGTGGCCGCCCTGCGAGGGTCGCGTCAGCAACGTGAAGGGGCAGGGCGGCGCGACCCTGTCGCGCCGTCCTTGGCCAATATGCCCCGTGAAAGCCTCGGGGACCTCCGGGTCACGCCCGGGTGCGTCGATCTTTCACGAATTGGAGGTTGATTTGTGAATGAACACGAAGAACACGAGAGGGAAATCACAAGAGAAACACTCAAAACAAGTCCAATCACACATCCACTATGCTCACATCCACACAAGATCCACAAGGGTACAAGAACAACAAAAGGAAAGAGGATACATGGTAGAGTTCATCCCAAATCCCACGGGGAGATGGGGCCTTGAATCCACTAGGGATCTTCCCTAGATAGGGGCCTTGACATCCATAAGATCTTCTCACACGTGGAGGTCGCAATCTCCTAGGAGAAGTATATGGAAGGAGCAATGCTCAACTAATCTATGAGCTAAAACCATTGCTAACCCTAGAAACGAAGTGGGGAACGAGTATATATAGTCCAAGGGGTAAGTGGGGGGTACATGAGTCATGACTGCGCAGATGGGGGCGGTTGTACCGGTCACAACACCGGTTGTACCGCTTGGGCGGTTGTACCACTTCCTGGAGGTGTCCTAGGCGTTCGAGGGCGGATGTACCGGAGGTTGGGCCGGTTGTACCGGTCATGGAGAAGCTGTCGGAACAACCGGTGCGGTACCGGCCTTGAACCGCTTCAAAACAGAAACTTGGCCCGGTCGGAGCGGTGGTTGGGCGGTAGTGGACCGGTTGTACCGGTTGACCAGTGGTTGACCGGTTGTTGACCAGTTGTACCTCTAATTCTGGGCTGGCACAACTCCTCTTCTTCCTTCTACGCTTCCAAGCTTCCTTCGCGGATGGTGTAGTTGTTCCTTGCCGCTTGCCCTCCTCCTCTTTATCCTTGAAGCTCCAATAATACCTATGCGTGCACACGAGAGGAGTGTCAAGTAGTATACCATCCTTGAAGGGGTCAAGTGAACACGTGTAAAGGAGATGATTCGCCTTTATGTATGTGAAGTAGATGTCGCACGTGTCACTTGCCAAACGGGCTCTTGTCATGGTGATGTCCATAGGATGCTCCGCATCATCCCCTCCCCCTTGGGAAAGATCCGTCCTCAGATCAAGATCCAAATCACCATGGGAAGGAGATGGCGTCGCCGTGTGGAAGTGGACGATCAGCAAGCACTCATCATCATCAAGATCCAAAGGGGAACTCTCCAATGTCTCACCGTCGTGTAATTCCTTCAAAAGGAGCAAAGATAACAAACACTTGGAAAAACAAATGTGGTTAGCATTAGTGCAAAACCAAGCATTCAAGTGGTTATTCACCGCACAAGTGTTGTCATCATGCATAATATATGGTGCGACAAGGGATGTTGGCATGGCATGTAAGCATACAAATGGAGCTCAAGCAATGCAATCATGGGACCAAGTATGCAAAGTTGAGGTAGGGATGCAAATATGTGTGACAATATAACAAGCATCTACCTCATGGTCATAGCAATCATGCACATAGCAAGCAATAAAAGGCCTATGGTAGGCATAGGAATCATTCACAACACCAAGTAAAATGATGTGTGTACACATACGGTGCAATCCAAAGTACAATGCAATCCAAGCATAATGTGCACATGGTGTAGTGAAGATAGGGAGGCACTCAACACAATAGACATAGCAATTGGTCATCATGTGTGAGGCAAGCAATTCAAGCATGTAGCAAGTAATGTGGCATGGCAAGTGTGAGGAAATGACATTGTTGCAACCAAGCATAGGATATGAGAAAATAATCCACAAGTTGGATGCAACACACAAGGTATATATGTCATGAGGCATGGCAATGTGGCAATCGTGAGGAAAAGCAATATCACTAACATGTGTGCAAGTAAATGGTCCAAGATGACCAATATGAGTCATGACACAAGCAACACAAGTAGGGTGAGCCACAATATCCATGTTCAAGAAGTATGTCACCTCTAAAGCGTGACCTTGTGCATTCTTCACAATGTCGATGCGCAAGCAAGTGCGACGTAGAAGCGCGTCGTTGTCACATGGCTCGCTCTCAAGAGCTCGAATCGTCAACTCACGTGAAGTGGAGGTTGACATGTAGTCGAAGTATCCTACACATACACACATCAAAGGAAACAATGTATGTGCATGGTAGACAAACACATCATCCATCATGATGGTTCTCTTCTCTTGCACATAACCATTAGAATCACAAGTGCATGAATAATATGATGCAACAATGTCGATATTCATGGCACTAGGCATATGGTGCAAGGAAGGAAGGCAAGCATGCTTGACATGAAAGATGTCAAAAGCTCCAACAATATGAGAGAAAGCTATGGGGGCAATCTCATTAGAAAAATTAATAGCATGGTTGCACTCAATACATGGCAAAGCATCGAGCATGAGAGAGGCAACAAATGGAGACATATGACAATAAGCAATATCAATCATGTGCGAAGCATGGCAATGGTTGTCATCAACCGCATAAAAGGAGCACATCGGAGATGCAACACAAGCAAGCATAGTGATCATGTCGTGCAAACTAGTAGTGCAAAGATGCAACATACTAGAGGAAATTATGGCAATCATGTCATGTGAGCAAATAGTGGACATCAATAATGCACATGACATATCGCGAGCGCGAAGCAAGAGCAAAGTATCATCATAGACATGGGTGAACAAGCAAACATGGCAATAGCAAGAAAATCCTCCACCAAGCTTGCAAATACACATACAAATATGAGAATCAAGTGACATGTGAGATGCAAGGCATGGGTCACTAATGCATGGCAAAGACATAGAAATGAACATATCATGCAAAGTGAACATGGCAATATGGGCATAATAAGTGTAATGGGAAATAAGCCATAGCCATGTGAGAGCCATGTTGAAGAAATGCGCGAAGTCCTTGCACGACGGGAATGGTTGGAGACACATTCCGGTGAATCCCAAAGCATCGGTGCTCTCAAGAGCTCTTTTCGTCAACTCATGGGATTGTGAGGTTGACGAGTAATCATGAGTACCTACACACAACAAAGGCAAAGGGAAAATCGTGTGCGCGTGGTATATGAATACATCATCCGGTAGGATGTGCGTGTGCTTTTGTTCGTTAGCACGAAATATCCAATGCTCAAATAAGTGAGATGCATGATATAAGAACATGTCAGCCATCATGAAAGGTTTGTTTTTATGTATAGCATAATGGAGACTAGAAATATGTAGTGCATCATGTGAATTATCGGGAGCATTGTTATTCATGATATGCGGATGGTTCACACAATGGGTGGAATCATGCAATGGATGGGATAGAACAAAATCTCATAACATGTATGAGGAAACTATTGGGGTCTCCTCATGTGTAATAGCGGAAGCATAATATGGAGAGTATGGGTAACATCCAAAACAATGCACATCCAAAGCATGGTGGTCATGGCATGGCAATAGTGAACAATTGCGCAAATGATGCAAAGGAAGCATGGCAATATCATCACAAGAAAAGCAAATGCCAATAACAATGGGCTTGTCGTCTATGCCATATGATCCAATGGGATTAATTTTTATGGTATATGCATAGTCGCTATGGTGAGATTGCAAAGATGCAATATGGGAAATTTCACACATAGCATATGACAAGTTTAGCGGGTTGTCGAACATGATGTGACCAATAGAGTTTTCACATGATATCCTATGGAGTATAGCATCACAACTAGGCAAGTCAACATGCTCATCATCATATTCATCAAAAATTGGTGGCACATCTAAGCATGAAGAAGACATAGCATGTGGTGTGTCCATAAAGTGATCATCATCATGCAAGCAATCGATCTCAAGATAGTCCGCTAGTGGGACAAGCAAAGGACCTTCACCTATGTTACCTTTAGAGCTCCGCTCATGTGATGTAGGTGAGGTAGGAAGGACCAACTCGTGGTCAACATCATGATGGAACCATGTGGGTGGTGCATCATCGTCCACCATGGCCATCGTCATTCCCATTGGAGGGATGGAATCGTCGAGGGTAGGCGCGTCATCATGTAGGAGACCTAGGACCAAAGAAGAAGACACCATAGGAGAAGAGGTTAAGTTGTTAGAAATCATAGTGGCCTCACATGCCCTCTCAACTACCTCACTCACTAAGTGTAGTGGCTCACTCACTCTCTCTAGGTAGGTGTACTCAAGCTCACATATGGTGGAGTCACTCGTCTCACTCAAACGGTGGGGGTTGTGGCTCTCCTCACATGGGAATTGTGGCAAGTCATCATATATGGGGCTAGTGGTGGTCACACACATCCTCTCATAGGAAATGCACTCAATGCCACATATGGTGGAGTCACTCAACTCACTCATGTGGTGGTGGCTCTCCTCAAAAGGAAATTGGGGCATCTCGTCATATGTGGGTGTCGGGGAGATGTAGGTGTCAACGTCTCCATGCTCAACTCCTGGCGCCGCCGTGGTTGAAGGGATAGTCCCATGCTCAACCTCCTCGTCGTCGTCGTCGTGGATGAAGGCCGAAGATGGCACCTCATCACTCGCCTCCATGACCGAAGGGAAATTCCCATGCTCGGCCATCTTCCTTGGGATGCTCGGCCATCAATAGCTATGGTGGCACTAGGAACACACACGGATAGATAAATGGGATCCGCGCAACCAAGGAATGAGCACAAAATGTGAGAGACCCGGGAAAAGCTCGTGTTGCACGGATACTAGAAGAGACAATAGCTCGATTGCTCAAATGGGCTAGATACGCGCTTGTGCACCAACCAAAAAGAGTAAACGTGCCGTCTTCAATCCCAAGTATGCTATGTATGTATGATCCAAGTGTATCTACTATGCAAAATGGCTCAATGCTATTGCTATTGCTTATAAGCTCTTTTGTATCTCCTCTTTTGCTTAAAAGCTTTTTCTTCTTTTGCTCTTTTTTTTATGCTTGATGCTCGAACCAAGATATGAGACAAGTATGATGGATATGCACGGGAGAGACTTATGGCACAATGTAGATAACAAGATGTTTGCATGCTAAAACTAGCTATGCGGCATAAGAGTAAGACTACGGTGCACAAGTAACGTGGCCCAACAATTCTCAACTCGCTAGTCTCAATGGGTAAGGTACGCAATAGGCTCGAAGCGATCAATGCAATGGCAAGGTAATAGACAATGATGTCGTCGAGGTTACCGTCCTTGCTTACGGTTGGGGTGCCAAAAGGCGAAGTGGCCGATGTCGATGTCGAGGCCGTGGCGATGATGAGCGGCGGTGTTGTCGATGTAGAACCGTCCCTAATTAGCCGAAACACCTTAGGAAACGGAAACCGCAACTCAAAATCTCAAACAAAATTGGGTTAGGGTGGCGGAAGTTTATGGCGGGAACGCTATGCAAAAGTTATGGTGGTGGCCTAGGCAAAGATGCCAAATATGTAAATATTTGATGGTGTCAAATGATGGTGCAACTAATTTTGTGGGATGGAGGGTGTCAATAGCTACAAAACGAGCTAAAGAACGTCAAAATCGGAGCTCGGATGAATTAGTTATGGGCATAACAAGAATCAGCCGAAGTCAGGAACTGGGATGGGCGGTTGTACCGCTTGGATTAGCGGTTGTACCGCTCCTGGAGCATCCTGGAGTGCTGCACCTGGGAATTAGCGGTTGTACCGCTCCTGTGGCGAAATTAGGGTACCGGGATGGTGCGGTGGAAGGGGGGAGCGGTTGTACCGCTTTGGGGGGCGGTTGTACCACTCGTATCGGAAAAATTCCCAGATCTGGGCACGGGGCGAACTTGGGGGCGGACCAAAATCGAAAATTATGGACCAAAATGATGGGAAAAGAAAATTTTGGGATGGATTTGGTGGTGGGGAAGCTAGATCTACTTGCCAAACACGAAATCCATGGATCAAAATCAACAAAATCTCAAAAGAACCAACAAATCACAAAATTTTTGGTGAGGCTATTTTTGGTGGGGATTTTCAAATTGGGACGAAAACACACAAAATAAGGCTAGAAAACGGTGGGGGAGACTCCAAATTCGTGATCAATGTGGCTCTAGATACCAATATGATACGGGGCACGCCCGGGTGCGTCGATCTTTCACGAATTGGAGGTGGATTTGTGAATGAACACGAAGAACACGAGGGGGAAATCACAAGAGAAACACTCAAAACAAGTCCAATCACACATCCACTATGCTCACATCCACACAAGATCCACAAGGGTACAAGAACAACAAAAGGAAAGAGGATACATGGTAGAGTTAATCCCAAATCCCACGGGGAGATGGGGCCTTGAATCCACTAGGGATCTTCCCTAGATAGGGGCCTTGACATCCATAAGATCTTCTCACACGTGGAGGTCGCAATCTCCTAGGAGAAGTATATGGAAGGAGCAATGCTCAACTAATCTATGAGCTAAAACAATTGCTAACCCTAGAAACGAAGTGGGGAACGAGTATATATAGTCCAAGGGGTAAGTGGGGGGTACATGTGTCATGACTGCGCAGATGGGGGCGGTTGTACCGGTCACAACACCGGTTGTACCGCTTGGGCGGTTGTACCACTTTCTGGACGCGTTCTGGGCGTTGGAGGGCGGTTGTACCGGAGGTTGGGCCGGTTGTACCGGTCATGGAGAAGCTGTCGGAACAACCGGGGCGGTACCGGCCTTGAACCGCTTCAAAACAGAAACTTGGCCCGGTCGGAGCGGTGGTTGGGCGGTAGTGGACCGGTTGTACCGGTTGACCGGTTGTTGACCGGTTGTACCTCTAATTCTGGGCTAGCACAACTCCTCTTCTTCCTTCTACGCTTCCAAGCTTCCTTCGCGGATGGTGTAGTTGTTCCTTGCCGCTTGCACTCCTCCTCTTTATCCTTGAAGCTCCAATAATACCTATGCATGCACACGAGAGGAGTGTCAAGTAGTATACCATCCTTGAAGGGGTCAAGTGAACACGTGTAAAGGAGATGATTGACCTTTATGTATGTGAAGTAGATGTCGCACGTGTCACTTGCCAAACGGGCTCTTGTCATGGTGATGTCCATAGGATGCTCCGCATCACATTGTAACCCGGATGAGTTGCCACCATGAACTTGGCGAGTGCTGGGTAACCCAAGATGGCATTGTACGGGAGGCAGACGTGCGCGACGTCGAAGTCGATGAGCTCGATGCGGTAATTATCGTGCGTGCCAAAGGTGACGGGGAGGCGTATCAGCCTGACGGGGGCCACGGTCCCGCTGACCACCCCAGAGAAAGGCCTAGTGGGCTTCAGCTGGTCATAGGGCACCTGGACTACCTTGAAGGTCGCGAAGGAGATGATGTTGAGCGTTGCGCCCCCGTCTATGAGAGCTTTGGTAACTGTGACGTTGCTGACGGTGGGGGTGCACATCATGGGGAGAGCGCCCGTGGCAGCCATAGACCTCGGGTGATCCCCTGCGATGAAGGTGATGTCGCATTGCGCCTAGCTAGGCGACGGCGCAGGCCCATGCTCCCTGAGGGCAGCGCCCACCTTGCGGAAGGATGGCTCGAAGTGGCGGTCAGCTACCGGGGCTTGGGCCTCGACGAGGATGCACGCCACCGAGCGCCGTTCTCGGTACGGCTCAGTGTCCCCGCCGGGCAAAGGCAGGCCGCTCCGGGGCTCGTACGAGCAGATGTGTCGGGGGGCGCGCGCCGCGGCCTCCACGTGCGACGTTGGAGGGCGGGGCGAACGGAAGGGCCCTTGGGTCCCTCCTGCGACGGCGACGGGCACAACGAGTTGGCCTCGTCAGGCATCGCGGACAGTGCCGGCCGGGTGGTGACAGAGCGGCTCGCGGGCCACAAACTGCGCGGCCCGTGCATTCGCCTGCCCGAGGCCGGTTTGGCAGGAGGAAACCGCGGCGGTGCGGCCCTCCCTCTGCACGGAGGGGCACACGGAGGAGTCCTGCTGCTCGCAGGCAACAAGGTTGGTGGCTGCGGCGGCTTCAACACCAGCGGAGTGGCGGCGGCCATCACGGCCTGCAGGCGCGGTCTGAGCGACACGGGCTGCCCAGCGCTCGGCGCGCACGCGGCGAGCGTCGGCCATGGGGATGGCGAAGCCGGAGTCGAAACGGAGCTAAAGTGGTGATTTATTTTTCTTATACTAATATAAATAAATAGATATTACACCAATATAAATAAATAATGAGTTCACAACAGTACCTAAAGTGGTGATTTATTTTTCTTATACTAACGGATCTCACGAGTTTTCTGTTGAGTTTTGTGTTGTGAAGTTTTCAAGTTTTGGGTAAAGATTTGATGGACTATGGAATAAGGAGTGGCAAGAGCCTAAGCTTGGGGATGCCCAAGGCACCCCAAGCCATATTCAAGGATACCAAATAGCCTAAGCTTGGGGATGCCCCGGAAGGCATCCCCTCTTTCGTCTTCAATCCATCGGTAAATTTACTTGAGGCTATATTTTTATTCACCACATGATATGCGTTTTGCTTGGAGCGTCTTGTATGATATGAGTCTTTGCTTTTTAGTTTGCCACAATCATCCTTGCTGCACACATCTTTTGATAGGGACACGCATTAATCGTGAATTTATTAGAATACTCTTTGTGCTTCACTTATATCTTTTGAGCTAGGCAATGTTGCTCTAGTGCTTCACTTATATCTTTTTTAGAGCACGGTGGTGTTTTATTTTATAGAAATAATTTAACTCTCATACCTCATTTATATTATTTTGAGAGTCTTTAAACAGCATGGTAATTGCTTTAGGTTATGAATTTAAGTCCTAATATAATGGGCATCCAAGAGGGATATAATAAAAACTTTCATATAAAGTGCATTGAATACTATGAGAAGTTTCATTCCTTGCATATAGTTTTGAGATATAAAGATGGTGATATTAGAGTCATGCTAGTGAGTAATTGTGGATTGGTAGAAATACTTGTGTTAAAAGTTTGTGATTCCCGTAGCATGCGCGTATGGTGAACCGTTATGTAACGAAGTTGGAGCATGATTTGTTTAATGATTGTCATCCTTTGTGTGAGGGTCGGGAGCGCGCGATGGTTAACTCCTACCAACCTCTCCCCTAGGAGCATGCATCTAATACTTTGCTTCGATAACTAATATACTTTTGCAATAAGTATGTGAGTTCTTTATGACTAATGTGAGTCCATGGATTATACGCACTCTCACCCTTCCACCTTTGCTAGCCTCTCTAGTACCGCGCAACTTTCGCCGGTTCATTAAACTCACCATATTTCCTTCCTCAAAACAGCCACCATACCTACCTATTATGGCATTTCCATAGCCATTCCGGGATATATTGCCATGCAACTTCCACCGTTCCGTTTATTATGACATGCACCATCATTTTCCTATTGCTTTGCATGATCGTAAGATAGCTAGCATGATGTTTTCATGGCTTGTCCATTTTTTTGATGTCAATTGCTAGGCTAGATCGTTGCACATCCTGGTACACCACCGGAAGTATTCATATAGAGTCATATTTTGTTCTAGGTATCGAGTTGTAAGTAAATAAAAGTGTGATGATCATCATTATTAGAGCATTGTCCCATGAGAGGAAAGGATGATGGAAGCTATGATTCCCTCACAAGTTGGGATGAGTCTCCGGACTTTACAAATAATAAAAGAGGCCAATGAAGCCCAAATAAAAAAAAAAGAGGCCAAAGATGCCCACCAAAAAAATAAAATAAAAAAATGAGAGAAAAGAGAGAAGGGACAATGCTACTATCTTTTTTTCCACACGTGTGCTTCAAAGTAGCACCATGATCTTCATGATAGAGAGTCTCCTATTTTGTCACTTTCATATACTAGTGGGAATTTTTCATTATAATGCACACCCACTTAGTTTATTTTTGAGCTTTCATACACTTATAGCTCTAGTGCATCCGTTGCATGGCAATCCCTACTCACTCAGATTGATATCTATTGATGGGCATCTCCATAGCCCATTGATACGCCTAGTTGATGTGAGACTATCTTTTCCCTTTTCCTCACAACCTCCACCATATTCTATTCCACCTATAGTGCTATATCCATGACTCACGCTCATGTATTGCGTGAAAGTTGAAAAGGTTTGAGAACATAAAAGGTGTGAAACAATTGCTTGACTTGTCATCGGGGTTGTGCATGATTTAAATACTTTGTGTGGGGAAGATGGAGCATAGCCAGACCATATGATTTTGTAGGGATAACTTTCTTTGGCCATGTTATTTTGAAAGGACACAATTGCCTTGTTAGTATGCTTGAAGTACTATTGTTTTTATGTCAATATTAAGCTTTTGTTCTGAATCTTATGGACCTGAACATTCATGCCACAATAAAGAATATTACATGGATAAATATGTTAGGTAGCATTCCACATCAAAAATTCTGTTTTTATCATTTACCTACTCAAGGACGAGCAGGAATTAAGCTTGGGGATGCTTGATACGTATCCAACTTATCTATAATTTTTGATTGTTCCATGCTATTTTATTATCTGTTTTGGATGTTTTATATGCATTAATATGCTATTTTATATTATTTTTGGGACTAACCTATTAACCTAGAGCCTAGTGCCAGTTTCTGTTTTTTTCCTTGTTTTTGAGTATTGCAGAAAAGGAATATCAAACGGAGTCCAAACGGAATAAAATCTTTGGGATGATTTTTCTTGGACCAGAAGAAACCTACCAGACTTGGAGAGGAAGGAAGGAGACCTGCCGGGAGGCGACAAGCCTGCAGGGCGCGCCCTAGGGGGGGGGGGCGCCCCTTGGCTTGTGGCCCCCCTGCAGGTCCTCCAACCCTAATCTTCGGCCTATAAATTCCCAAATATCCCCCCAATACCAAAAAGAGCCGCGAAAATACTTTTCCGCCGCCGGAACCCTCTGTTCCCGTGAGATCCCATCTTGGAGCCTTTTCCAGTAATCTGTCGGAGGGGGATTCGATCATGGAGGGCATCTACATCAACTCCATTGCCCCTCCGATGATGCGTGAGTAGTTCAGCTCAGACCTTCGGGTCCATAGCTAGTAGCTAGATGGCTTCTTCTCTCTCTATGTTCTTCAATACCATGTTCTTCATGATCTTCATGGAGATCTATCCGATGTAATACTCTTTTGCGGTGTGTTTGTCGAGATCCGATGAATTGTGGGTTTATGATCAGATTATCTATGAATATTATTTGAATCTCCTCTGAATTCTTATATGCATGATTTCATATCTTTGCAAGTCTCTTCGAGTTATTGGTTTGGTTTGGCCAACTAGATTGGTAATTCTTGCAATTGGAGAAGTGCTTAGTTTTGGGTTCAATCTTGCGGTGTCCTCACCCAGTGACAAAGTAGGGGTAGCGAGGCACGTATTTGTATTGTTGCCATCAAGGATAAAAAAATGGGGTTTTCATCATATTGCTTGAGTTTATCCCTCTACATCATGTCATCTTACTTAATGCATTACTCTGTTCTTCATGAACTTAATACTCTAGATGCAGGTAGGAGTCGGTCGATGTGTGGAGTAATAGTAGTAGATGCAGAATCGTTTCGGTCTACATGACACGGACGTGATGCCTATATGCATAATCATTGCCTTGGATATCATCATAACTATGCGCTTTTCTATCAATTGCTCGACAGTAATTTGTTCACCCACCGTATTATTTTCCTTCAAGAGAGAAACCTCTAGTGAAACCTATGGCCCCCGGGTCTATTTTCCATATTATATTTTCAGATCTATAAACCAAAAATACCAAAAATACTTTGCTGCAATCTTTTTACTTTTTTTACACTTTTCATTTTTGTAATCTTTTATATCTATCTCTATCAGATCTCATCCTTGCAAGTAACCGTGAAGGGATTGACAACCCCTTTATATCGTTGGGTGCAAGTGTTTGATTGTTTGTGTAGGTGCGAAGATTGGGGACTTCCTTGTATCTCCTACTGGATTGATACCTTGGTTATCAACAACTGAGGGAAATACTTATCTACTTTGTTGCGTCACCCTTTCCTCTTCAAGGGAAAACCAACGCAAGCTCAAGAAGTAGCACATACCAAACCAAAATGAATCCACCTTGGTGAAACCCCTCTCGTTGTGGTTCGAAGTGATAGACCACGTGGGCCCATGAATGGGTGCTTCACTAATAACGCATGAGGGATTGTCCGAGGGACGACCAACACCGTGTACATGTGTCCCAAACATATTTATGACATTAGTCTTGTTTCTTGTTTTAAATATTCAATGAATAACTTTGATACTTTGGTCTCGCAACTGCATCACAAAACGGGCAATCACACATTGAGAGGATCATGCCACGCAGCTAGTGTGCTGGAACGGCCTGTCACACCCTGTGTTTGTACCACTTTGCTATGCTATGATCTTATAAAATTTTGACCCATTTAAAACTTTTTGTGTGCATATGAATGGTTGACTTGTTTGATAATTGCTTGCTTGTTTGATTATGCCACCAACCATTTTGTTCCTCCTACTCTCCAAACTCATCTTCTTTATCCAAAACCTTTGCCCAATGACCATGCCATGTGTATAGGACCTAAAACTATTTTTATAAAATATTATTTTGGTCAAAAGGCATTTATTCAATTCAAGTTTTCAAAAACCCCTGAATTGAAGTTTCTACTACAAGTCCTCAAATTAGGGAAATTATTATGTCCCAATTAATTTATTTGGAACCTACTATATATAAGACTTCCCAAAACTACCAAATATTATTTTCATATTTTATTTAAAAGCTTTTCTTTAAGGCCAGAAATGGTCTTTCATAGGGAAAAATTATTGTTATGCTTTAAAAATATTTGAGACAATTTAGGAAAACTCATTGGACATATATTTTCCATATATATGAGTTTCAGTACATGGTCATCTTCAAACTATTGGGCAAAACCCTCCAAAACTCATTCTGCCTATTTCAAGCATTTGAAACATTTATATAGGAAATATTCTCAAATAAATCCAGGAAACTTCTAGAAAGTCACACATGCTAAGTGTGACGATCTTGCAAAGTTTCATTTCAATCCCAAATGTTTAGGTTCACCAAATTGCCCCAAAACCCTCCCTGTCCAGAGCCAAATTTGAGCAACTTTACATTGCCAAGTTTCTCCAATCGATCTCAAACTTTATGGACATGCTCTAATCCCCAAATAATGCCACCACACCAAGTGGTGCATCAAGGAGAATAGATTAGCATGATTGGATCTAAGAAAATATGTTTCTGCTCATTTATAAGGTTTACAATGTTTGCATTGTCAACTTTTCTCAAATGAGCTCAAAGTTGGTGATCAAGCTTAATTCTTCCCACCATTTCATCCTCTTAAGTTTAATTTCTAGTGGAGCACCAGAGGTAACCCAAGCAGTGATCAAACACCTTCTATTCTCCTTCAATAATTGAGCCCCTTTCAATATTCTGCTTCACACCATGATACGGGGCAAACCCGTGAGGGCCGATATTTTCACACTTGGAGGGGAAAGATAGGAAAATCAAGAGGCAAATAAACACTCAAAGACGATCCTCAAGTCACACATCCGCTAGATCCAACAAACATGAGATACAAGGTACGGAATCAACGAACGGATACAAATACGGGTAGCCTTCCCACTCTAGAGAGATGGGTCTTGAAATCCACGCGAGGATCTTCCCTAAGCAGGGGCCTTGACATCCATAGGATCTTCTCACAAAGAGGTCGCAATCTCTCGGGGAGATGTATGGAAGGAGAAATGCTCTACTAGACTATGAGCTTACACATTGCTAACCCTAGCTAGAGGTGGGGGAAGAGTATTTATAGTCTTAGGAGAAATGAAGGGGTACATGGGCAGAAACTCGAGTTCCTATGCGCAGACAGGGTCCGGACGTCCGGGAGCTGTCGGACATCCGAGGCTTCATGGCGGGCCGGACGTCCGGGGTCGTCCGGTCGTCCGAGGTTTCGGTTCCGGTGCTGAGTTGCCGGATTTCTGGAGCTGTCGGTCGTCCGGGGCTCGGTCGTTCGGAGGTCTTCGGATTTCCATGTTTTCCTCTCTAGTATCTTGGCACCGGATTTCCGAAGGGCTCGATCATCCAGATGCTGGGACTTGTCGGATGTCTGGGCGTGGTCGGTCGTCCTTGTGCTGGAGCGCTCGTCTGGTCCTCTGAATTGGGCTGGTGTCCAGGCGTCGGACGTCCGGAGGCTGTAACTTGTCCGCAAATTTTCCTTGGTCCATCCAAGCTTGCCGTCTTCGTAGTTCTTCGTGGTCTTTGCCATGTTGTTCTTCCAAATACCTGAGTATACAAAGGACTTCCGCTGGAGGTAGTGACCAAGTTCCATGAACATCAAATGAAGAATCGTAAAGGAGAGATGTGACCTCGTTTCCATTGGCACGTGCACGGGCTCTTGTCATGGGTCCATGTAAATCTTGAGTTGTTGGTGATGGGCCCATGGAGATGACCATGGGATGCTCCGCATCATCTCCCCCCCTTGGGAAAGATCCGTCCTCGGATCAAGATCTCCATCACCATGGAAAAGTGAAAGATCCTTGACGTTGAAGATGTCGCTCATGTTATAATTGTCGCGTGGAATGTCTATCTCGTAGGCATTCTTGTTGTAGCATGCCAACACCTTGAAAGGTCCGTCGTCTCGAGGAAGTAATTTGGACTTGCACTCGGCGGGAAAGCGATCTTTGCGTAGGTGTAGCCACACAAGGTCTCCGGTCTTGAACACCATGGGGTGCTTGTTGAGGTTGATCTTGTTGGTGACGCGTTCCACCTGAAGTTCGATTGTGTGCCTTGTATCTTCATGCATCTTCTTGATGTAGCTTCCCTTGCATTTGCGTCCATGTTGACGCGCTCTTGGAGTGGAAGTGGAAGTATGTCCAATGGGGACAAAGGGTTGAAGCCGTAGACCACTTCGAAAGGAAACTTGACAATGGTGAAGTGACACGCGCGATTGTAGGCGTACTCGGCGATGGGGAGGCAATCTTCCTATTCCTTGATGTTCTTCTTGATCAACATGTGTAGGGGTGTAGATAGCGTCCGGTTTGTCACCTCCGTTTGGACATCGGTTTGTGGATGATAGGCCGAAGAGAATAGTAGCTTGATTCCGAGCTTGGCGCATAGAGTCTTCCAAAAGTAGCTTAGGAACTTGACATCGCAATCCGAAACAATGGTCTTGGGGATGCCATGTAGTCGCAAGATGTCCCTACAAAAGAGATTTGCAACATGTGAAGCATCGTCGATCTTGTGACATGGAATGAAATGAGCCATCTTGGAAAAGCGATCCACAACGACAAAAACAGAATCATGGACATTTTTAGTTCGTGGCAAACCAAGCACAAAATCCATACTATTGTCTTCCCATGGTTGTAAAGGTATAGGAAGAGGCATGTAAAGACCATGGGAGCTTTAGACTTAGCTTTGCGGCATGCAGAGCATCGGTTGGTGAAGCGTGCAACATCAGGAAACATCTTTGTCGAAAAGTACTTGTTGGAAAGTGTAGCATATGTCTTGTCGCGTCCAAAGTGACCCGTAAGTCCACAACCATGAGCCTCTTGCAAAAGCAACAAACGAAGAGAAGACTCAGGTATACAAAGTTGTTAGCACACATAAGATAGCCATCCTTCATGTAGTAATTTTCCCAACAAGGTTTCACTTGGCACTTAGCATATGGAGTAGCAAAGGAAACATCATGCTCATACAAATCTTTGATATGCTCAAAACCAATAACATTCAATTCGAGTTTAGTAACTAGCATGCATTTGCGAGAAAGAGCATCCTCCACAATGTTTTATTTACCGTTAATGTATTTGATGACATAAGGAAAAGACTCAATGAACTCACTCCATTTGGCATGCCATTTATTCAACTTAGTTTGACCATTAAGGTACCTCAGAGTTTCATGATCGGTATGCATGACGAACTCATGTGGGCGAAGATAATGCTCCCAAACATGTAAGACTTGCACCAAAGCATACAATTCCTTATCATATATGGGATAGTTAAGTTGAGCGCCAGAAAGTTTCTCGCTAAAATATGCAATTGGGCACTTCTCTTGCATTAGCACACCACCTATGCCATTACCACTAGCATCACAATGCACTTGAAATGTTTTGTCAAAGTTGGGTAAAGCAAGCAAAGGTGCATGAGTAAGAAAATATTTGATCTCATGGAATGCGGTGTCTTGGGATGGTCCCCAAATAAATGGTACATTCTTCTCTCTGAAAGCATGTAGAGGAGATGCAATAGTGCTAAATTCCTTGACAAAAGGATGGTAGAATCTGGCTAGTCCTAGGAAACTACGCACTTGTTGCAAATTTGTGGGTGTAG
The DNA here is from genome assembly GCA_039707655.1 of Elymus sibiricus. Lineage (NCBI taxonomy): Eukaryota > Viridiplantae > Streptophyta > Magnoliopsida > Poales > Poaceae > Elymus > Elymus sibiricus. Next base: position 224,425,611 of record CM077665.1, on the reverse strand, counting down.
GGCAAGTTTTAATAGCATCAATTTTAGTTTCGTCAACACGAACACCCTTAGAAGATACCACAAATCCTAGGAAAACAACCTTGTCAACACCAAAAATGCATTTTTCCATGTTTGCTTATAGTTTTTCATTCCTAAGAACTTGTAATAATTCTCTAACGTGTTTAGCATGCTCCTCTAGAGATTCGCTAAAAACATGGATATCATCAAAGTATACCACAACACAATCTCCAATGAGATGTCGCAAAACATAATGCATAACACGCATAAATGTACCTGGTGCTTTGGAAAGACCCATAGGCATAACCAACCATTCATATAGACCAAACTTAGTCTTGAACGCCGTTTTCCACTCATCGCCCTCTTGCATTCGTATTTGGTAGTAACCACGTTTTAGACAATTTTAGAGAATATAGTGGCACCACTAAGTTCATCAAGCATATCATCAAGGCGAGGAATAGGATGGCGATATCTAACGGTTATAGCATTGATAGGACGGCAATCGGAACACATGCGCATACTACCATCTTTCTTAGGTACTAGTATCACCGGAACCGCACAAGGACTCAAACTCTCACGTACATGCCCTTTATCCAGGATTTTTTTGACTTTCCTTTTTATCTCCTTTGTTTCTTACAGGTTGACGCGGTAAGGTGCCTTGTTAGGAAGTAGTGCGTCGGGTATGAGGTCGATGCGTTGTTCGTTTTGATGGTAGTCCCGGAGGTAGCTCATCGGGAAAAACATCTTGGAATTCTTGCAATAAACGAGACAAACCAAGAGGAAGATGTTGTGAAGAATTAGTCCTCAGGACCTCATCTTTGCATGCAAGCACAAAGTGAAGTACATTTGCTGGGATATCACTCTCATCCCTCAAATCTCTTTTGGTGGCTAAAATAACTAGATCATTCTTGTCCCTCATCGTGGAGTCACTCAAGTTTGTCTTCTGGCTCTCACTCTCTTTGAGGTGGATCACTCTCTCACTTTTATCTCCATGATGGGATGAAGCTTGCTTGTTGGCGGTGACTTGACTTGGAGTCATTGGTCGAAGAACATATTGCTTGCCCTTCATATTGAAGCTATAGTGATTGGTCCGGCCGTTGTGGATGACTTCGCGGTTGAATTACCAAGGTCTATCAAGGAGGAGACGGCAAATGGACATTGCCACCACATCACGCTCCATGGTGTCTTCATAAGCCCCTATCTTGAAGGAAACTTGGACGGCGTGTTCAACTTGGAGGGTGCCGGCATCACTTAGCCATTGAACCTTGTAGGGGCGACGGTGCTTCTTCTTGACCAATTGGAGCTTGGAACAAAGGTCCTCACTTGCCAAATTGTGGCAACTTCCGCCGTCGATGATTACCTTGGTGGATTTTCCTTGGATGCCCCCCTTGGCATGGAAAATGTGACAACATTGGTCCTCGGCTTGTTGTTGTTGAAGAGACAAAACCTTGGAGAGAACGAGAGCGGGCTCCGATCATTGTTGCAAAAGATTTGTGAATCTTCATCTTCATTGACTTGAAGATGCATGGCCATGTGCTCCAATGCTTCCATCTCGCCGTCACTCATAGAGTCATAGGTGCCATCGTCTTGAAGGATCATGGTGCGTCTTGTTGGACACTCGTAGGTCTTGTGTCCTCGGCCTTGGCACGTGAAACACTTGATGGAGCTTTATTTAGCGGTAGCATCCGCTGTCGGTGTAGAGGATGAAGCTCACGATTTGTAGTTGCTTGTAGGAGGTCGGCTTGACGAAGTCGTCTTGTCCTTGTAGCTTGACTTGTCGCCGGTAGTGGTTTGAGGTTTCATAGTCGAAGGCGTCGTGGTCGGAGAAGCTTGAGCACTTTAGCCATAGGTCTTGGAGGAGAACTTGGAGTACTTGTAGTCATCTTGCACTTGGCATTCTGCCTTGGTGCTTGATGCACTAATTCGAGTAAGTTGGAGTATCGTTGGAAGTCAGCGATTTTCTTGACTTGGTAAGTTAGACCATTCAAGAAGCGTGCCATTTTTTTCTCGTCATCTTCCTTGACACTAGCTCGGATCATAGCGATTTCCATCTCTTAATAGTACTCTTCTACCGACTTGGTACCTTGCTTGAGGAGTTGTATCTTGTTGAAGAGATCCCGGTTATAGTGTGTAGGCACAAAGCGAGCTCTCATGAAATCCTTCTTTTGGGCCCAAGTGGTGATAGGAGGTTTCACCTATTTCTCTTCTTCGCTCAATCACTTGTTCCCACCAAATGAGAACGTAGTCTTGGAACTCAAGGAAAGCCATGGCAATCTTCTTCTCTTCCTCAAAGTTCTGCAAACAAAATATCTTGTCAACCTTGAGCACCCATGAGAGGTAGTCTTCGGGATGATTGCTTCCAGAGAACTTAGGCATGGTGAACTTGAGCTTGCCGAAGAGTTGTTCGTCATTGTGATTATTTTGGTGTTTCCCTTGTCTTAGAGGGTCTACGTCATTGTTGTTGTCGAGTTGACATTGTTGTTGTTGTAGTTGCCTTGGAGCTTTGTCATCATTGGACTCGACATGTTGTGCTTGAGGCCGTTGGCGAGGTCCTCTCACTCGGTTTCTTCTTTCTTGTTGCTCCTCGTGGCGAGCGTCTTCTTCTTGTCGTTCATGCCGGAGGGCTTCTTGTTCTTCGCGGGCTTGGCGGTTGCGTTCCTCCAAGGCATGTGTAGCTTCATGTAGAGCGTGTTGTGCTTCCAATGCTTGTTCATGTCGATGACGTTGTTCTTCCTCATGGCGTCGTCATTCTTGATCTTGCTCTTATTGAAGACGACGTTCGCGCTCTCCTAGTCGATCTTGCAATCCATTGCCAAATGGATTCTCCAAAGCTTGACGATGACGACCTTGTGGTGAGCTTGGGCCGGAGCGGTCGTCTCTACGATGAGAACGTGCTTGGGGAGGACTTGCGCCGGAAGAGTACTCCAATGAGTGGCGACTTGAGTGGCGCTGCTTGGACAAAGTAGAAGTTGAGGAAGCGTGGTTCACTATCAAGGAACGGAACTCCTCCATTTGGCTTAAGAGCATGGTGTCGAGGTAGTCCCACGTGTGTGCCTTGGATTCACGCAAGTCGGTGGCGAGTTGCTCCATGCGGTCACTCAAGACATCTTGAGCTTGGGTAATTGCCTTGTGTGCGCCGAAGAAGTGCAACTTGGTGACGTAGTCATGCTCGTCATCATCATGCTCCTTTAAGGCTGGGTTCGACATGGTCCTATCCATAACACTCAAGTAGATATAAGTGGAATAATGAGAAAGGAAAAACCAAGTACCGTTTCCAAAAGTTGAAGATGAATCAAGCACTCAATGTACATTTGGAAATAGTAGAATTGGTACCGAAGATTGTCGTTCTCACACCTACACAGATAAGGCTTATGGAGTAGATTGGTTAGGCTAGTGGCACAAATTTCAAGAAATTCAAAAGATAAGATTCAATAATGTTGAAAGAGATTCGCAAATTCGGAAGTAAGACAATGTAGATCAATAGCAATGAGTATACACGAAAACACACACGCGGATAGATAAGTGGGGTCGTGCTACCAAGGATGAGCCAAAATGTGGAATCCACAGAAAAAGATCATGTTGCACAACACTAGAGAGATGCTAGCATGATTGCTCAAATGGGCGTGATACGAACTTGTGCACAACCTATAAGAAACAAATGTGTCGTCTTCCTATTCCAGACTTGATATGTATGTATGAGTCACGTGTCCCTCGCCCAAATCATTGAAGATGATCAAGCATGATATGCAAAATTGGCGATGCTATTGCTCTTTTGCTCTTCCTTAAAAGCTTTGCTTCTCTTTTCTTTTGCGATGATGATTTGTGTGGTCATAATGCGGGATGTGCACATGAAGATAGCAATTATGTATGTGGGTACTATGTGAACACCAAAAGATGATACTATGATATATGCACGCAATTTGAGCTATGCGGAGTATGTATCACTAAAGTGCACAATTAGCATAGCCCGGCAATACTCAATGGCTATTCTCGATAGGCAAGTAACGCAAATAGGCTCGGGGTAACAATGCAACGGCAAGGTTATATGACAAAACTGTTGTCGCGGTTACCGTCCTTGCTTACGATGTAGTGTCATTGTAGAGGTGGTTGGCGATGATCCGAGCGATGATGATCGCCTGGACTGTGGAGGAACAACTCGAAGGAAAATAAAATTTTCTACCAAAATCGTAGTGATTTTGCGGATGAAACTGATGGAGATGATGGGGAAAAGCTAGATCTATCAGTCCACAATGAAATCCACGAATTAAAATCAACAAAATCTCCTCAAATCCAATGAATTCAAGAAAATTTCGTAGGCATATTTTTGTGGGAATTTTCAAAATTAGGTCAAAACGAAAAAACAATCGGCTAGAAAGTGGGGGGAGAGACTCCAAGGTGTGAATCAACCGTGGCTCATGCTACCATGGTGATACGGGGCAAACCCGTGAGGGCCGATCTTTTCACACTTGGAGAGGTAAGAGAGGAAAATAAAGAGTTAAATAAACACTCAAAGACGATCATCAAGTCACATCCGCTAGATCCAATGAACATGAGATACAAGGGACGAAATGAACGAACGGATACAAATACCGGTAGCCTTCCCACTCCGGAGAGATGGGTCTTGAAATCCACGAGGGGATCTTCCCTAAGAAGGGGCCTTGACATCCATAGGATCTTCTCACAAAGAGGTCGCAATCTCTCGGGGAGAAGTATGGAAGGAGCAATGCTCAACAAGACTATGAGATTACACATTGCTAACCCTAGCTAGAGGTAAGGGAAGAGTATTTATAGTCTTAACCGAAATGAAGGGGTACATGGGCAGAAACCCGAGTGCCTATGTGTAGATAGGGTTCGGACGTCCGGGAGCTGTCGGACGTCCGAGGATTCACGGCGGGCCGGACGTTCGGGGTCGTCCAGTCGTCCGAGGATTCGACTCGGGTGCTGAATTGCCGGATTTCCGGAGCTGTCGGTCATCAGGGGCTCGGTTGTTCAGAGGTCTTCGGATTTCCATGTTTTCCTCTCTAGTAGCTTGGCACCGGATTTCCGGAGGGCTCGGTCGTCCGGACACTGGGACTTGTCGGACATCCAGGAGGGGTTTGTCATCCGTGTGCTGGAGCGCTCAGCTGGTCCTCTGAATTGGGCTGGTCTCCACGCGTCGGACATCCGAGGAGGTCCGGACGTCCGGAGGCTGTAACTTGCCCGCATCTCTTCCTTGGTCCATCAAAGCTTGGCGTCCTCGTAGTTCTTCGTGGTCGCTTCCATGATCTTCTTCCGAATACCTGAGTATACAAAGGACTTTCGCTTGAGGTAGTGACCAAGTTCCAGTAACATCAAATGAAGAATCGTAAAGGAGAGATGTGACCTCGTGTCCAATGGCACGTGCACGGGCCCTTGTCATGGGTCCTTGTAAAGCTTGAGGTGTTGGTGATGGGTCCATGGGGATGACCATGGGTTGCTCCGCATCACCTCATCTTTTTACCACGGCACCATGTAGTCCCTCAACACCTCGAGTGACTTTCCTCGCGCCCAGATGCATGATTGCATGGGTGAAAACCTCCTTTTCCCACTATGGACAGCCCCATTTCCCCTTCTCTCTCTGCCCTCTCCCACTTGGGATCATTTCAGGGGCATCCAAGGCCACTTTCTCTCTTGTTTATTCCCCTTGCCACCTCTGGACACAAGTGGACGCGCGAGAGCACGTCAAAAGTTCTACCATGCTGGCCAATCTGACGCTCTGGAGCACGCGGTCGCGCTCCAGAGGGCTGACCTCGCGCCCCTGGCCACCTTGGTCCTCCCCCTCACGCAAGTCGAGGCACCTCGGCATCTGCGACATGCCACTGTGTCGGGATCCGCCTCTCCCTCTCTCTCTCACCCCTCTCCCGCGCGTGCCCGACGCCGCCCCTCTCAGTCAATGCATGGCCTCGCACACGCGAGCTCCAAAGCCAGGCCGCACCTCTTCTCTCTCTCCCTGGCCTCCTACACCACCCCCATGAGCACCCAGTCTCCCTCCCTCCTCCTCTAACGGTCGCCAGCGCTGTTGCCGCGGAGCCCGAGCTCTCTTCCCATGGTGCATCGGCACCCCGCTATATTAAGCCATCCCGGGACTCTCTCTCCCTACCTTCGGCCTAGTCCTACTCCTAATCGACCCCCTGCACTCCCCATTCCTCCCCAGGAGCCCCTGAGCATGAGATCGAGCTTGGAATCCGCCGCAATAGCTCGCCGGTGATCTCCAGGTATAGCCCCCCTCTAGCATTCGCTTCTTTTCCTCTAGACTCCCCTCACTCCTCTTATGCGTTCCCCTACCTCTCCCCCATGGATTGCTGCAGGGAACGTGGGATTGGAGCTCGTCCGAAACTCCTCCGCCACGGCCTCTTCGTCGCCGACGACTCCAGCCACCCCGGCTACTCCCTCGACCTCCACCCGAACGATAACATCCTCCCGGTTCCATCCCCGTCGCCAGCTCGCATCGCCGTGGCAGCAGTCATTGTCGGTGAGACTCGCCGTCCTCTAGCGAGGAGTTGACGACGACCCCGACAGGTGGTGCCCGCTCGTCAGCCTCTCGCGCCCTCCCGCGCCTCTCTCTCTCTCGCTGACCTTCAGGTCCCTCCTGTCAGGTTTGAACCTGACATGCGCAGGGGCACCGAGCCGCCTAGGCCTACCTCGCTGGCTGGGCCGGCTCAGCCAGCCACTCCTGGCCCGTGAGCACACTGGCCCTTTTCTTTTTCCATTTTTCTGACATTTTCCAAAAATCCCTCTATGTAGAATAAATGTCCAAATCCAGTGATTCCAATTTCTAAAATCTTGTAATATTGCAACCTATTAAATGATGCCACTTGAGGAACTTTTTGAAAATAATTTTTGTACTGTTTGTATTTAAAACTTTGTTTTGAATATTGAATACCACTGCTAAAATGCTTTTCTCCACTTTTGACACTTCAAAACCAGAAACTAACAATTTGGTATTTTTAGTTTTCACCCTAGTATTTTACAAAAATGGTTTGACATTTTTTCGGTTGCTTTTATTTTCCTATTTTTTGCTATTGTCTTATTGTGTGCCCGTTACTTGCGACGTTAGATTACGAAGTTTATGAAGGAGCTGGACCAGAGGCATTTGAAGACCCCGAGGACTTTGTTGAGACAGACAAGCAGCCCCTTCACCATGTCTAAGAAACCTTTTTATGAATGCCATATAGCACTCGATATTGATGCATCAGAATCATGGTGATTATGGTGGCCACCTTTATGGGTTGCCTCCGTTACTTTCCTCGTTGATACTTGCATGACATGACTCTACCTCCTGCTTAGAGTTGTGTGGGTGGGAAGTAGATAGGTTGCTAAGTAGATGCTACGCAAAACAGGACGGGAATATGCATGGTAAAGGAAACAAAAGTATTTTCAAGGACTTTTCGAAAACCCCGTTGGGTGCTACTAATGCCCGAGGGAGATGATGTTGAGCTAGGTAACCACTTGATAAAGAAGTGGTGTACCGAGGCAAGTGAGTGTGTGGTTTTCGAAAACGGATTAGATTTACGATTTGTTGATCGTCCCAACCTTACATGTATGACCACGATACCCCTTATGGGACGGGGCTTTGTTGATTACCTTGGTCGATGCTAGAAGAGATCCCGCATTACTAGTGGCGAGAGGGCCAGAGTCACCCTCTCGATACGGGGTCGTGCCAGGTAGGGTGACCATGTACTGTTTTTACTGACACCGAACACACCGTTGTGTCCCTTCATGGGTGGTACAATGTTGAGCGAGTCTCATGTGATGTACATCATGAATACATGGGCCAACGAGTGGACTCTTTGTTTAGTGTCTTCAAGGGAAAGGCATTGTGCGGGTGCTTACCTCGGGTATGTAATATACCGCGAGTCGTGGATGACACGGAAGTTCCCTGAGTCTTGTGGGTAAAGTGTGCAACCTCTGCAGAGTGTAAAACTATTCGAATTGCCGTGTCAACGGTCACGGACAGTTGGGTGGTCCTGCTTAAACTATTTTCAGATGTTTTCACAAACTTGGTGTGTGCGTGTGGGAAGAGAGTACTGAGTTAAGTCGGATGACTTGACATGATGATTGAACATGAGATGTTCAAACCTTGTTCATATTGATATATGTACGTTGTTCATACGGATACTTGTGACCTCATGATGCATGCTTACAAGATGATAAGACATGTCATTGCATTCCAAAAATTAGCTTTCTCCGAAATTACCTACTTAGTGCTATATCATGCTTTTGTTATGCCTAGTTCAAAATATGGGTTGCTTGCGGGTACATTCAAAGTACTCATTGGCTTGCCACTGGTTATTTAATTGGCCAGGCATGGACGAGCAGGAATATGGTGAAGATTTCGTTGGAGACGAATATGTGAATTAGGATGCTTCCGAGACATAATGCATGTAGGCTTAAGGCATATGCCATGGGTCTACGCTATCTTTCAAGATTTCCGCTGCGAGTTTATGTTTGTTGTTTGGCCTTCATGTCCCTATCTATGTAAGACTTGACCTTGATGGTGTTTATTTGTGCAAGACGTTATGTATGGATGTAAGACTCTTGTTATTCAGCTTTTGTGTGTTTAGTGAGCATTGATCTCTGGGATCACTGTACACGTGAATTCGGTGATCACGACTTATGAGTTGGGGTACCCACAGAGCTGGTATCAGAGCCATCCTGATTGTGGGAAGCCTTAGTTAGCATGGACGTTAGTTAGGATAAAAACCATTTCAAAACTACACTTAATACTTTGGAATTTATGCACTTCTTATCTCTCCTAGTCTCGTTTCAAATCTTACTGACTCCCCTCCCCTTAAAGCTTTGTAGATGGCCGTCATACCCGAGGACCTCCTAGCATACGGCTTTCCCCTACTCCTTGAGGAGAGCCTAGAGAAGTGCCAGTTTCGCCAACCTCCCCTTTTCCTCTACCACGAGCATTGGGTCGATGCCGTCATGAAGGAGTACCACGTTGACGTGGTCGTGAAGGGAAACGACTCCCCGACGAGTTGGTTCTTTTAAGGACCACAGATGGATACCTTGGCATTCGTAGTCGAGACGGCTGCACGCAACGCACTTATCCACCTTTGGGACATCATCCCAGAGATGGCTTACGAGCCAGCTACTCGCTACCTACCTTTCAGGAAGGAAGATATTGGCGAGAGATGGGCGTTGGTTCCATCCAAGGAGGATGGGACACCACTGAGATTCCAGACCTACTTCAGCCTCTTCGCCGACAGTCTGGCTCATAACCTGATTAAGGAGTCCGTGGAGCTCCGCAAGGAACTTCACAACACCCGCGAGCTACTTCGTCATTCCAAGGTGAAGCCAGACAGGATCAAGAAGGATGGAGCCCCTAAGGGACGACCAGCTATCACTTACAGAGGAGGAGTACCTCCAGCCAGAGATGCACCCACATGTCATCGTCGCATGAGTGCGAATGTCGGGTATATAATCCCTGGGTATGCCAAAGCAAAGAGAACTAAACTTTTTTGAAACATACACGGCGGCTGGTACCCCGCGCCGTTCGGGCTCCCAGTCGGCTGCCCTGGCGAAACGCCTGTCCGCCCTATGGGCCGGCTACCCATCTGGACCGCTCCGCCAACCTGGTCGGCTGGGTCGGGGCCGTCTGGCCCGTAACCGGCTGGCTTATGGCCGGCCGTCCCAAGGCTGACTGGCTCGGCGCCAGCTGGATGGTGGCCTCCTCTATCATAGCCAAGTGGGCAACCGGGTTCCCACCCCCCTCCATCCATTCCATCGTACGACGGCGGGACGTGACCCCTTTTGGCGAGACCCGCATGATCACAGTGCTCGTTGATGGAGGAACGCGCATGGCTATAGTGCGGCCGGCCGTACCCACATGCGGGGCGCGCATGGCTACAGCGGAGGCGGCCGTATTGCTGAGCGCGGTCGATGGCGACCAGGCGAGGCAACAGTGGAGGCACGCCTCCAACCACTCCATTACCTACTCCCGCATGGCCACAGGGCAGCCAACCATATCACTAACCATGACCGCCTGCGGCTAGACGATGCCGCATAGTGTGGCCCGTGCCGCGGTGTGACGGGCACACACCAATAGAGGTGGCCAGCCAGGCGGGCCACCACTTCCGACGGGAGCCCCTGGCCGGCGGGCCCACACGCGACGAGACTTCCCAGCTAGAGGGCCCCACATGGCCAGCTAGAGAGGCCGCCAATCGGGTCCCACCAGCCTTAACTCATGAATATTGTAAGCTGGGGGGTTGGCCTATAAAACCCCCCGGTGCCCCCCATGTAAGGGCAACTAAGATACATACACAAGCACGCACTCACGTAGAGAAGGAGGAAGACCTAGCGGGCTCCTTCTTCTTCCTCTAGCAAACAGCTCAAGGAGCGACCTTGTAGCCACTAAGAATATCAACCAGACAAGCAGGATTAGGGGTGTTACCTCCCATAGAAGGCCCCGAACCTGGGTACATCGCGTGTCTCACACCGCTTCTCCCCAATCCCGTTTCCGGAGCCCAACGACATCTATTCGGCCCCAACCACGTTTGATAAGCCACCCCATGGCATCTGTCGTGACAAAACGACGATAATTGGCGCCCACCACGGGGCCGAGCGCGGCGTCGGCTGGAGCCACGCTCTGGGCGGGACCCTTCACCGACTCCGCCGAGCGCAACGCGCTCAGGCTGCTCAGCACTCCAACAGCACCCGCTTCCGCGGGAGACGGCGCGGCGCTGGGCTCTCGCCCCATCCGCCTCGCAAACGACACTCCCGTCTGCATTGACGGCCTGCGCGCGCTTCGGAAAGCATCACCTTGGCGACGCGCCGGCCCCTGACGAGTACCCTAGTGAGGTGCTCGTCGTCTCTGGACTGCCGCCTCTCCCTGACGGCATGGACGCCGGCGACGTAGACGGCCTCTGCGCTCTTCGCGGGGTTCAACATCTCCGATGCACCCGCCGTTGACGAGTTCCCCAGCGTGGTACTCGACGTCACGGATCCTCCGTCGTCCATTGACCGTGACGCCCTAGATGGCACCGTTGGCACCAGCGCACGCGTCGAGGTGATGGCCACAGGCTCCTCCACGAGTTCCGGCCGCGCCATGGCGGTGGCTGATGCGGCTGCCGCGGCGTCTTGCGCTAGGGCGTCCCGGCACCTCTAGCCTCCTCCGCTCCACTCTTCAGGGATTGAGCACCTCTATCAGGCCAACGGCCAACCCGGCCACTGCCACGGCCGAGCTGGAGGCAGCTCGCAAACAGCTATTTGTGGAGGCAACCTCCCTCGCCACCGCCCGGTGTTGGATGGAGTCCATGTAACGCAAGTACAACTCCGCCTACATCCTCACCCTGACTGGCAATGAGCCCAGCCGGCGTGGGGAGGTCAGAAACCGCGGCCGGGTGGTTGCGGAAATCCTTGGTGGCAAAATGCCCACCTACGACCCCCCTGCAGCCAAAATGAGGGCAGCCCAGGTGGCCTACGCCGACCTAGCCTCCATGGAGGTCTAGGAGCGTACGCAGCAGGAGCGGCACATCCAAGACTTCATCGCCGCTGCCAATGCATAGCAGGCCCGCCTCAACCAGGCTCATGCTGGCGCCGGCTCCCTCCGTCCCGAGGGCGATGATGCGCCGGCTGCCAGCGGGCACCGGCAGGCCCAACACTCTTCTTCCCCTCATGGCTCCGGGCTCTGAGCCGGCCGGAGCCGCGAAGGGCATTCTCAGCACGGTGACGAGCAGCCGGTCGTGACCAGCCAGCGGAATGACACACCGCCCCCGTGTCGGGATCGAGTGTGCTCACCCGAGCCGACTGTTCGACCCAAGCTTGCCGCCCGGCTCGGGCCCCGCATCCCCCAGAGCGAGAACGACGCTCGAACCCGCCTCGACCGGCTTGCGAAGTCCCTCCTTCTGGAGGAGGAAGGCCCAATCGGCTCGGCCTGTTTCAGGCCACGCATTCGCAACGAACCATTCCCAACGGGCTTCACATTGCCACGTGACACGCCCAAGTACAACGGCACAACCAAGCCCGAAGAGTGGCTGCTCAACTACACCACCGCAGTCGGCATCGCCCGGGGCAACAAGCGCGTAGCGGTGCGCTACGTCCCTCTCATGTGGCTCGGCTCGGCCCGGACATGGCTTAGCAGCCTGCCGGCCGGCAGCGTCAACACCTGGATGGATTTCGAAGAAGCATTCGTGTGCAACTTCACCGACATCTACAAATGGCCCGGCCGCTCCTGTGAGATGGCCATGTGCATTTAGGGCCCGGACGAGTCCCTTCGCGACTACCTCATGCGCTGGAGCGAGCTGCGCAATTCTTGTGAAGGAGTGTGATACGTCCATTTTGCATCATAATTTCCTACTGTTATTTATAATGTTTTTATGCATAATATTGCTTTATGGAGTAATTCTAATTCCTTTTCTCTCATAATATGCAAGGATTACATAAAGAGGGAGAATGCCGGTAGCTGGAATTCTCGACCTAAAAAAGCATATCAGAGATACCTATTCTACACATCTTCGAATAAGCTGAAACTTCACGGAGAATTATTTTGGAATATATGAAAAATAATGGAGCAAATAACTATCGGAGGGGGGCCACCTGGTGACCACAAGACACCAGGGCGCGCCAGGCCCCCTATGCGCGCCCTGGTGGGTTGTGGTCAGCCCAGCCCACCTCCGATGCACATCTTCTGGTACTTAAGGTTTTTTGACCTAGAAAAAAAAGGAGAGGACTTTCGGGACGGAACACCACTGTCTCGAGGCGGAACTTGGGAGGAGCACTTTTGCCCTCCGGCGGAGCGATTCCGCAGTGGGAACTTCCCTCCCAGAGGGGGAAATCGAAGCCATCGTCATCACCAACACCCCTCTCATCTTTGGGAGGCCAATCTTCATCAACTTCAACAACACCATCTCCTTTCAAACCCTAGTTCATATCTTGTGTTCAATCTTTTTACCGGAACCTTAGATTGGTACCTGTGGGTGACTAGTAGTGTTGATTACATCTCGTAGTTGATTACTATATGGTTTATTTGGTAGAAGATTATATGTTTAGTTCCATTATGCCATATAATACCCCTCTGATCTTGAGCATGAATATTATTCGTGAGTAGTTACCCTTGTTCACGTGAGAAGTCATGTTACAAGTAATCATGTGAATTTGATATGTGTTCGATATTTTGATGATATGAATGTTGTGATTCCCTTAGTGGTGTGATGTGAACATTGACTACATGACACTTCACCATCTTTGGGACTAAGGGAATGCATTGTAGAGCAGTTATTAGATGATGGGTTGCTAGAGTGACAGAACCATAAACCTTAGTTTATGCGCTATTTCGTAAGGGGCTGAATTGGATCCAAATGTTTAATGCTATGGTTAGATTTTATCTTAATACTTTTCTCGTATTTGCGGATGCTTGCGAGGGGGTTAATCATAAGTGGGAGGTTTGTTCAAGTAAGAACAGCACCCAAGCACCGGTCCACCCACATATCAAATTATCAAAGTAGAGAACGCAAATCAAACCAACATGATGAATGTGACTAGATGAAATTCCCGTGTACCCTCAAGAACGCTTTGCTTATTATAAGAGACCGTTTTGGCCTGTCCTTTGCCACAAAAGGATTGGGCTATCTTGCTGCACTTTATTTACCGTTACCGTTACTTGCTCGTTACCAATTATCTTGCTATCAAACTACATGTTACCTACAATTTCAGTGCTTGCAGAAATTACCTTGCTGAAAACCGCTTGTCATTTCCTTCTGCTCCTCGTTGGGTTCGACAATCTTACTTATCGAAAGGACTACGATTGACCCCCTATACTTGTGGGTCATCAAGACTCTTTTCTGGCGCCGTTGCCAGGGAGTGAAGCGCTCTTGGTAAGTGGAAATCGGTAAGGAAAAACTTATACTACATGCTGAAATTTATTGTCACTTGCTACTATCGAAAACAATCCTTTGAGGGGTTTGTTCGGGGTATCTTCACCTCGATTGGAACCACAATTAGTTGCCCCTCAACCTACTGCACCTACTGAAAATATTGGTTATGAAATTCCTTCGGGTATGGTAGAACAACTGCTAGCTAATCCTTATGCAGGAGACGGAACTAAACATCCTGATATGCCTCTGATGCATGTGGATGAAATTTGTGGATTATTTAAGGTTGCTAGTTTTCCCGGAGATAAAGTTAATAAGAAGGTTTTCCCTTTATATTTGAAGGGAAAAGCATTAACATGGTATAGGCTATGTGATGATATTGGATCATGGAACTGGAATCGATTGCAATTAGACTTCCACCAAAAGTTTTATCCTATGCATCTAGTTCATCGTGATCGGAATTATATATATAATTTTTGGCCTCATCAAGGAGAAAGCATTGCTCTAGCTTGAGGCTCAAGTCAATGTTATATTCATGCCCCAATCATGACATTCTGAGAGAAGTTATTATTCAGAATATTTATGCTCGGCTTTCTCATAATGATCGATCCATGCTCGATACTTCTTGTATTGGTTATTTTATGAAGAAGACTATCGAATTCAAGTGGGATCTCTTAGAAAGAATTAAATGTAACTCTGAAGATTGGGAACTCGACGAAGGTAATGAGTCAGGTATTAAGCTTAAGTTTGATTGTGTTAAATCTTTTATGAATACCGACTTGACTCTGAGATACTAGCCTCTTTCTGTGAATAATTTGCTACTCATGTTGATCTCCCTAAGGAGAAGTGGTTTAAATATCATCCCCCTATTAAAGAAGAAATTAAAGAACCGGTAAAAGCTAAGGATGAAACCATCATTTACAATGTTGATCCAGTTGTGCCTACTGCTTATATTGAAAAACCACCTTTCCATGTTAGGATAAAGTAACATGCTAAGGTATCAACTGTGGTTCGCAAAAGTAATATTAAAGCACCTAAGCCCTCTGAACAAATTAAAGTAGAACCTAGTGTTGCTATGGTTAAAGATCTCTTGGTAGAAAATATTGATGGGCATGTTATTTATTTCTGTGATGAAGCTGGTAGAATTGCCAAACCTGATGAAAAATATAAACATAGACCTGTAGTTTGCATGCCTGTTGTCTCATTTAAAATAGGAGATCATTGCTATCATGGTTTATGTGATATGGCTGCTAGTGAGAGTGCTATTCCTTTTTCCTTATACCAAGAAATTATGAATGATATAGCACCCGCTGAAATACAAGACATTGATGTTACTATTAAACTTGCTAATAGAGACACCATCACACCACTTGGGATTGTTAGAGATGTTGAAGTCTTGTGTGGGAAAATAAAATATCCTACTGATTTTCTAGTTCTTGGTTCCCCACAAGATGACTTTTGTCCCATTATCTTTAGTAGACCTTTCTTCAACACCGTCAATGCTAAGATAGATTGCAAGAGAGAAACCGTCTGTGTTAATTTTGGTGATGTGTCTCATGAATTTAATTTCTCCAAGTTTCGTAGACAACCTCGTAATAAAGAATTATCTAGTAAGGATGAAATAATTTGTCTTGCTTCTACCGATCCACTAGAACAATATTTTCTAGACCATGAAAATGATATGCACTTGCATGAAAGAAATGAAATAGATAAAAATTTCTTTGAACAACAATATCTCCTAAAACACAATTTGCCTATTGAAACTCTAGGAGGTCCTCCTCCACCTAAAGGTGATCCTGTGTTTGAATTAAAAAAATTTCCTGACACTTTGAAGTATGCTTATCTTGATGAGAAAAAGATATATCTTGTTATTATTAGTGCTAACCTTTCAGAACATGAAGAATAGAGGTTACTAAAAATTCTAAGGAAGCACTGGGCTGCTATTGGATATACTCTTGATGATCTTAAGGGCATTAGTCCCAGTCTATGTTAGCACAATATCAATATGGAACCTGATGCTAAACCCGTTGTTGATCACCAATGACTATTGAATCCTAAGATGAAATAAGTGGTAAGAACTGAAATATTAAAGCTTCTGGAAGCAGGTATAATTTGTTCCATAGCTTATAGTAGATGGGTAAGTCCCGTTCATTGTGTCCATAAGAAGGGAGGTATTACTGTTGTTCCTAATGATAAAAATGAACTTATCCCACAAAGAATTGGCACTGGCTATAGAATGGTAATTGATTTTCGAAAATTAAATAAAGCTACTAGAAAAGATCATTATCCTCTTACTTTCATTGACCAAATGCTAGAAAGATTATCTAAGTACACACACTTTTGTTTTCTGGATGGATATTCTGGTTTCTCTCAAATACCTGTATCACAATAGGATCAAGAGAAAACCACCTTTACTTGTCCGTTTGGAACCTATGCTTATATACGTATGCCTTTTGGTTTATGCCATGCACCTGCTACCTTCCAAAGATGTATGACTACAATATTCTCTGATTTTTGTGAAAAGATTGTGGAGGTTTTCATGGATGATTTCTCCGTTTACGGAAGTTCTTTTGATGATTGCTTAAGCAACCTTGATCGAGTTTTGCAGAGATGTAAACAAACTAATCTCGTCTTGAATTGGGATAAGTGCCACTTTATGGTTAATGAAGGTATTGTCTTGGGGCATAAAATACCTGAAGGAGGTATTCAGGTGGATAAATCCAAAGTTGATGCAATTGAGAAAATGCCATGTCCTAAAGATATTAAAGGTATTCGGAGTTTCCTTGGTCATGCTGGTTTCTATAGGAGGTTTATTAAAGACTTCTATAAAATTTCTAGGCCTCCTACTAATCTTTTACAAAAGGATATTCCATTTGTTTTTGATGACGATTGTGTAGAAGACTTTGAAACACTCAAGAAAGCCTTAACTTCTGCACCTATTGTTCAACCACCTAATTGGAAATTGCCTTTTGAAATTATGTGTGATGCTAGTGATTAGGCGGTTGGTGCTGTTCTAGGACAAAGAGTTGATAAGAAATTAAATGTTATCCATTATGCGAGCAAAACTCTAGAGAGTGCCCAAAGAAATTATGCTACTACCGAAAAAGAATTTTTAGCAGTTTTGTTTTCTTGTGATAAATTTAGATCTTACATTGTTGATTCCGAAGTTATTGTTCACACTGATCATGCTGCTATAAAATATCTTATGGAAAAGAAAGATGCTAAACCTAGACTCATTAGGTGGGTTCTCTTGCTTCAAGAATTTGATCTACATATCACTGATAGAAAAGGAGCTGAGAATCCCGTAGCGGATAACATGTCTAGGTTAGAAAATATTCTTGATGGCCCACTACCTATTGATGATAGTTTTCCTGATGAATAGTTAGCTGCAATAAATGTTTTTCAAAATCCTTGGTATGCTGATTATGCTAACTACATTGTTGCTAAATACCTACCACCTAGTTTCACATACCAACAAAAGAAAAAAATCTTCTACGATTTAAGACATTACTTTTGGGATGACCCACATCTTTATAAAGAAGGGGTAGATGGTATTATTAGACGTTGTGTACCTAAGCATGAACAGGAACAAATCCTACGGAAATGTCATTCTGAAGCTTATGGAGGACATCATGCGGGAGATAGAACTGCTCACAAGGTATTGCAATCTGGTTTTTATTGGCCCACTCTCTTCAAGGATGCCCGTAAGTTTGTCTTGTCTTGTGACGAATGTCAAAGAATTGGTAATATTGGTAAGCGTCAGGAAATGCCTATGAATTATTCACTTGTTGTTGAACCATTTGATGTTTGGGGTTTTTATTATATGGGACCTTTTCCTTCCTCTAATGGGTATACTCATGTTTTGGTTGTTGTTGATTATGTTACTAAGTGGGTAGAAGCTATTCCAACTAGTAGTCCTGATCATAACACCCCCATTAAAATACTTAAAGAAGTTATCTTCCCGAGGTTTGGAGTCCCTAGATATTTAATGAATGATGGTGGTTCGCACTTTATTCATGGTGCTTTCCGTAAAATGATTGCTACATATGATGTTAACCATAGAATTGCATCACCTTATCATCCTCAATATTGTGGTCAAGTTGAACTTAGCAATAGAGAAATAAAATTAATATTACAAAAACCTGTCAATTGGTCTCGAAAGAATTGGTCTAAGAAACTAGATGATGCACTTTGGGCCTATAGAACAGCTTATGAAAATCCTATGGGTATGTCTCCATACAAAATGGTATATGGAAAAGCTTGTCATTTGCCTCTGGAGTTAGAACATAAAGCATTTTTGGCAATTAAAGAACTCAATTATGATTTCAAACTTGCCGGTGAAAAGAAGTTATTTGATATTAGCTCACTAGACGAATGGAGAACCCAAGCTTATGAAAATGCCAAACTATTCAAAGAAAAAGTTAAAAGATGGCATGACAAAAGAATCCAAAAGCGGAATTCAAAGTTGGAGAATATGTTCTTTTGTACAACTCTCATTTTAGATATTTTTGAGGAAAGCTTCTTTCCAAATGGGAAGGACCATATGTTATCGAAGAGGTTTATCGTTCTGGAGCTATAAAGATCAATAATGCCGAAGGTACTAACCCAAAGGTGGTCAATGGACAAAGAATTAAACACTATATCTCAGGTACGCCCATTAATGTTGAAAGCAATATTATCCAAACCATGACACTGGAGGAACACATAAAAGAAACCTTCCGGAACACTCCAGAATCCTGAAAAAGAGGAGGTACGTGATACGGTAAGTAAACGGACTTCGAAAAATCCGCAAACATATTTTCTGTTAGTTTTGGAATATTACAAAAATTAGGAAAATAAGAAATAAACAGGAAAGAAACCGAGGTGAGCACGATACACCAGGGCGCGCCTGCCCTGCCTGGCGCGCCCTGGTGGGTTGTGCCCCCCTCGGGCACCTTCCCGAGTCCGTTTTCCTCGCATATTCTTGCTTCACAAGATAAAAAAAATCTTTATATATACCCCCAATTGTTTTGACCACCGCATCGTAGAAAAATCCCCTGTTCTTCTTTCGTGTTGTTTTCCTGACAGATCTGAAAATATGTCGTCTCAAGATTCAGAGGGGGAGAGCTATGTTGCTGACTATATTGCAAACCCTAAGGTCTATGGTTATGGATGGACCACGGATTAGGAGGAAGATGCCAACATGAAGGAAACAAAGGATGATAGCTCTGAGGAAGAGGATGACCCACTACCTCAGCCTGGAGACATGCACGTGGAATTCAAGAAGTCAAGCCTCCCTAAAGGATACAAACCTGAGGTTCAATTTATTCCATCTCGTTTTCTGCAGGAGAGCAAGGCGGCATTATGCCAAAAGATATTAAAGCTCGAGTTAGAGAATGAGGATCTAAGGGAGGAAAATTTTATGCTCAAATATAAGTTGAAGAAGAAGTCTACTTCATCACCACCACCTTCATCATCTTCACCACCAAAGCAGACTTGAGTACACTGGTATGGACACTCCCCTTGGCTTGAGCAAAGCTTGTGGGAGATGCCTCGGTATCGTATCGCCATCACTTTTATTTACCTTTACCTATTTTAGTTCGATCCTTAGCTCTTTCATGATTTAGTTGAATAAAAGTTTAGTATGATATTTTTTCGAGTGCTAGTTTCGTGATCTATCAATCTATGTAATCGAGTGAGAGTTATATAATAAAGTTTAGTGTGAGCTTTTGCTTCTTTACTTTCTTGTTGCAATCAAAATTAAAAGGAAATAAATGAAAAGGATCATGTGCTAATCTTATGGTAAGTAACGACATCACATAAGGAACGTATAAGTGGTAAAATTTATTGGAGATTGACAAACATAACATTGGTCAATGATGCAACTCATGAAAGAATTAATAAGGGAAGAGAAGATTCACATGCAAATGCACTATTATGGACATCTTTTATGATTGTGAGCCCCCATTAAATATTATATGCCAAAATTGTTGACGTTGGACAAGGAAGACAATGTAATGATTTATGTTTGTACATATTCACATAGATGTTATATTGTCGTAGATCCTTCAACATGTGGTGCTTGCTCAATATCTTTGCTAGCCAAAAATTCCGCACTATGTAGAGATACTACTTGTGCACCCAAAAACCCTAAACCCAAACTCATGTTTTGAGAGTCCACCATACCTACCTATGGATTGAGTAAGATCCTTCAAGTAAGTTGTCATCGGTGCACTAAGGCAATAAAAATTGCTTTAACGTGTTTGATCAATTAGTGAAGAGAAAATTGAGCGTTGTACGAACTTGTGATGGCAAAGTAATAAAAGCGACATACTGCGTAATAAAGGTTGCTATCATTAGGGGAAATATAACGTGACGTTCTTTTGCATTAAGGGATTTGGCATACAAACCAAAAAGTGCATGACAACCTCTGCTTACCTATGTGAAGGGCCTTTCTTTTACTTTTATGCAAGAGTCAAAGTATTCTTCCCTATTCCTTTTTACTTTTTCTTTATGCAAGCATCATGTGGTGAGGAAAGATCTAGGCACATATATCCATTTGGATATGAGTGAGCATGAGTTATTATTGTTGAGATCACCCTTGAGGTGAATACGTTGGGAGGCGAAACCATAAGCCCCTATCTTTCTATGTGTCCAGTTGAAACTTTTTGCTCATGGGTATGATCTGAGTGTTAGCAATCATAGCAGATTAAATGACGGTTGAGTATGTGGACTTGACAAAAGGCTCCGACACGAGACCCGTCCTGAAAATATAATGAATTGTAGTTGCAAAGTTGACTCAGAACATAGTTTGTTGGTTTTCAATAAGGTTTATGCTTTATACTTCTATGTTGTGATGAATTGTTACTTGTTCATTAGAAGTTATATGATGAAGTTATATAATAAAAGTTATATGAAAAAGTTCTATGATAAAGTTTGTTGCTGCTATGATAATAAGCATGATGCTACTATGTCCGTATTTTGTTTTTATCGACACCTCTCTCTCAAACCATCTGGACATGTTTTTCGATATCGGCTTTCGCTTGAGGACAAGAGAGGTCTGAGCTTGGGGGAGTTGATATGTCAATTTTGCATCATGATTTCCTACTGTTATTTATAATGTTTTTATGCATAATATTGCTTTATGGAGTAATTCTAATGGCTTTTCTCTCATAATATTTATGGTTTACACAAAGAGGGTGAATGCCGGCATCTGGATTCCCGAACCTGAAAAAGCATATGAGAGATACCTATTCTGCACATCTCCAAATAAGCTGAAACTTCACGGAGAATTATTTTGGAATATATGAAAAATACTGGAGCAAATAACTACCGGAGGGGGGCCACCTGGTGACCACAAGCCATTAGGGCGCGCCAGCCCCCCCAGGCGCGCCTTGGTGGGTTGTGGTCAGCAAAGCCCACCTCTGGTGCTCATCTTCTGGTACTTAAGGTCTTTTGACCTAGAAAAAACTAGCGGGGTGACCCGCGCATTTGCGCGGCTATATTTGTTTGTAACTATTTGCTACTATTTTTATCCTAAATACTCAGTTAAAAATGGCATATTGTTTCAAATATATCTAAAACATGAGTCTGTGAAAACATGCATTTGCTTTTGCTGCATTCTTCATAACGTTTATTATGGTGTTGGTAACTATCGACCTCATAAGTCCAAGTTGTATTATTTAACAGAACTAAATTGAATTATTTATATTTGCCATCATATGTGCTTCCATTCTTTATTGTTGTTGTCACAACATAATACTCCTTCTCTTGCATCATGTGCTAGCTCATACACATAGCATATTACCACCAACCTATCATATCTTCTTACATTATGACATGCATGCCCTTGTATGATATGTACACATTTTTCATGGGGTACTACTTGATATGTATGCTTGCATATTGTCTTTCGGCCTTCTTAGTTCTATCACTTTTTAGTCGCTTCTAGTAACGATGAATGTCTGGAGAGGCAACAGATGTTAATTTTTCATTCCATGTTTCTTATATTACAGAGGTTGAACTTCGTATATAATTCTTATTTTATTCAATTTATATACACATTTTTATTTTTAAATAAAAACATCTTTCTACCTCTTCTATGTCTTAAACTTACTTTCAACGTGCTTTTATATAAATTCAGATTGTATATGTTGAAAACAGTTGTGTTCTATATCGACCCAATTAGGACATTTTAATACATTGTATCTTTGATTTAGCTATTGATGCATTTTGCAGGAAATATTTTTTATTATCTTTTTATTGAATAGCGCACCACAATGTCTAATACAAGCTTATTCTGGTGCTAGAGTTGTTTGAATTAATAAACACTTAAATATTTCGTACACAGTCCTCTCTCTTTCATAATTAATTTAGGTGCATTTCAGCGAAAAGCTGTTTATAGACATATGTGATGGATTCTAATATAAAAGTTTGTACCCACTCAAATAATAATAATATGAAAGTTTGTATAGCTTTTAGTGTTTGCTTCTAACTGTATCGTGGTATGGTAATGCATATGTACCATACAGGGATTAAATCCAATTGATATGCATCAAGAACTCCACGCACCATCACGTTTGTATATGTTGTACTTATCATGCATGTGCAGCTGACGTAACTTCATTGAGCTTAAAAAGAAAATTGATGTAATTCAGTCTGGCCGGAAATAGGAAAATCTTGTTAGGAACAAAATTATATACATAAATAACGACCGTGCATATACACGTAAGTGTTTTTTTGGGTTCGTGTATTGGCCATGACATGCAGGTTTGGGTTGTAATATTTTGTAATCTCGACCATCAATATTTACAACCGATGGTTTATAGTTTTGTTTAATATATCACTTCTGTTGATTTGCGGCATTTAGTATTTAACGTATCATGAGCCAAGTATTCGATCCAGCAGGCAGCTTTTTGTTTTCGAATCGCTGGATCAGATAGCCAGTGTCACATCGCTCTCCAGCGTAGCGTATGCTATAGGTTTCCAAAATAAAAGCTCCAGGCCTCTTGTTGTTGATGATAGGGTTCGGCATATTTTCTTTCTACATGTAAAACCAAACATGTCATGGAGTGTTATTGCCTCTCAACGCAGGCATGCATAAGATGGAGTTTACGCGGCGGCGTGTTAGCTTTCCCGTGTTGAGGATCGGAGCCAAACTTTTTTTTCCGGCTAACACCAAGCCCAACGTTGCGTTCAGTCTACAACTAACGCACACATGTTTGAAAAGCGAGAGACGCTATATTTTATGGTCTAAAATAAAAGGCAAGGGTGTTAATTCCGCTGTTCAAGGAAGAATACTAAGTATGTTTTATTCATCTTTTGAACGTGTTGTGGTGTGGATTGCAAGACGTCTGAGACCTGCAGAAATAGGAATAAGTATTAAATACGTGTGTGTGCTAATATGAATCCTAATCGCACATGGCCTTTTTTTTAGTTGCATGCTAGTAGTATATACTTGTAGGTTGTCACGTGATCTTCTTTTTTTCTTTTAAAAAAAAAAACCACGCACCATGTACGTGTCAGTTCCATAAATATAACCTTTTCCATGTAACGTAATATTTTTAAATCCCGACCGTCAGTATTACTGATCAACGATGTATATTATTTTGGATTATGTGGAAGAACGTGGTGTCTTATTTTACTTCTGTTTTAAGTATATAATAGATAAGGAGAGGACTTTCGGGACGGAACACCGCCGTCTTGAGGCGGAACTTGGGCAGGAGCACTTTTGCTCTCCGGCGGAGCGATTTCGTCGGGGGAACTTCCCTCCCGGAGGGGGAAATCGAAGCCATCGTCATCACCAACAGCCCTCTCATCTTTGGGAGACCAATCTTCATCAACATCTTCAACAGCACCATCTTCTCTCAAACCCTAGTTCATTTCTTGTGTTCAATCTTTGTACCGGAACCTCATATTCGTACATGTGGGTGACTAGTAGTGTTGATTACATCTCGTAGTTGATTACTATATGGTTTATTTCGTGGAAGATTATATATTCAGATCCATTATGTTATTTAATACCCCTCTGATCTTGAGCATGAATATTATTTCTGAGTAGTTACCCTTGTTCTTGAGGTCACGGGAGAAGTCATGTTGCAAGTAATCATGTGAATTTGATATGTGTTAGATATTTTGTAGATATGAATGTTGTGATTCCCTTAGTGGTGTCATGTGAACGTCAACTACATGACACTTCACCATCTTTGGGCCTAAAGAAATGCATTGTGGAGTAGTTATTAGATGATGGGTTGCTAGAGTGACAAAAGCTTAAACTCTAGTTTATGCGCTATTTCGTAAGGGGCTGATTTGGATCCAAATGTTTAATGCTATGGTTAGATTTTATCTTAATACTTTTCTCGTATTTGCGGATGCTTGTGAGGGGGTTAATCATAAGTGGGAGGTTTGTTCAAGTAAGAACAGCACCCAAGTACCGGTCCACCCACATATCAAATTATCAAAGTAGCGAACGCAAATCAAACCAACATGATGAAAGTGACTAGATGAAATTCCCGCGTACCCTCAAGAACGCTTTGCTTATGATAAGAGACCATTTTGGCTTGTCCTTTGCCACAAAAGGATTGGGCTATCTTGCTGCACTTTATTTACAGTTACCGTTACTAGCTCGTTACCAATTATCTTGCTATCAAACTACCTGTTACTTACAATTTCAGTGCTTGCAGAAATTACCTTGCTGAAAACCGCTTGTCATTTCCTTTTGCTCCTCGTTGGGTTCAACACTCTTACTTATCGAAAGGACTACGATTGACCCCCTATACTTGTGGGTCATTAGAGTGCACGAGGTACAAGCGATCCAGTACTTCGTCGAGGGCTGCCGGGACGGCACCCTGCTCAAGCACAAGCTCATGTGCTCTGAGCCGGCCACCCTGGCGGAGCTCATGGCCAAAGCGGACAAGTACGCCACGACCGACTCCGCCATGCGGATCATGGTCAACGCTGCTGGCAAGGCCATCCCTGTTCCACCCACCACCACTTGGTCGGCTGGAGATAGCCGGCAGCAGTAGAACAACAAGAGGAAGACCGACCAGCCGGATCCCCGCTACGGGAACAAGCAGGTCACCACGATCGAGGAAGAGCAACCGGCTGCCAAGGCCGGCAGCCAGCGGCAGCGAACCGGCAAGGCCACCTGGCAGCCCAAGCTCATCTTCGAGAAGATGCTCGATGCGCCCTGCAAGATGCATACTGGGGCGAAACCGGCAACCCACACGCTCTGACAGTGCACCTTCTCTCAGCGGCTAGCCTGGGGCGAGGGCGTCCCGGCCCCCCCCGCCTCCGCTTCCCCAGGCTCCAGCCCCGCGCCGGCTCCGGCCCCGTAACCTGCGCCAGCTCCAAACAATGGCTGCCTCCATGACGAGTTCTCCGACCAGGACGGGGCCAACGTCGTCTTCACCAGAGAAGGCAACGATAAGCACAACCAGCGTCAGCGCCAGCACGAGGTGAACGCCACGGTGCCCTCGGTTCCCTAGTACATGCACTGGTCCGAGAAGCCGGTCACCTGGAGCCGGGCGGATCACCCGGCCGTGATGCCAAACCCGGGCAGCTACGCCATCGTCCTCGATCCCCCCATCGCCTCCGACAGGCTCACCTGCCGTTTCTCGCGGATGCTGATCGACGGGGGCAGCAACATCAACATCGTCTACGGCGACACGCTGCTCAAGCTGGGGCTCAAGGAGAAAGACCTGCAGCCGACCCGGACGGTTTTCCACGGTATCGTGCCGGGGCAATCCTGCTCTCCCATCGGCAAGATTCGGCACGACGTCCTCTTCGGCAACAAGAGCCACTTCCATCGCGAGACGGTGTGGTTTGACGTGGTGGACCTCAACAGTCCCTACCACGTGCTGCTGGGCAGGCCGGCGCTCGTCAAGTTCATGGGGATCCCCCACTACACCTACCTGAAGCTGAAGATGTCGGGTCCCAAGGGCTTCATCACCATCGATGGAGACTACAAGAAATCGATCAAGTGCGCGCGTGACAGCAGCGGCTGGCCGAGGCCTTGATCATCGCAGAAGAGAGGCGCCAGCTCGACCGGCTCGTGCCAAGGCTACCGAGCAGCCGGCCGTGCCGGCTCCACCATCCCAGATGGAAAATGGGGCGGCTTTCCAGCCATCCAAAGACACCAAGCAAGTGCCAATCGACTCGGCCAACCCCAAGCAGTGCGTCACCATCGGTGCCAATCCCAACAGCAAATAGGAAGGCGAGCTTGTCGACTCCCTACGTGAGAATCGGGACATCTTTGCATGGTGTCCAAAAGACATGCCGGGTATTCCGAGGAAGTACGCCGAGCACAAATTCACGTGCGGCCGGATGCGAAGCCGGTCAAGCAACCCTTGCGCCATTTCTCTGAGGAGAAGCGGCGTACCATAGGAGAAGAGATCGCTCGGCTGCTTGCATCCGACTTCATCATGGAAGTTTTCCACCCGGGCTGGTTGGCCAACCCAGTCCTGTTGCTGAAGAAGAATAAGACTTGGCGCATGTGTATCGATTACACAAGCCTGAACAAGGCATGCGCCAAGGACCCTTTCGCCCTGCCCCGGATCGATCAGGTGTTCGACTCCACAGCCGGCTGCGATTTGCTGTCTTTTCTGGATGCCTACTCCGGCTACCACCAGATCAAATTAGACCCGGCCGACCAGCTGAAGACATCCTTCATCACCCCCTTCGGGGCCTACTGCTACATCACCATGTCGTTCGGCCTCAAGAACGCCGACGCGACCTTTCAACGCTATATGAAAAGTGCCTTCTTCCCCAGATTGGCAGGAACATGCACGTCTATGTAGACGACATGGTCGTCAAGACCAAGAAGCATTTCAGCCTCCTGGACGACCTCTAGGAGACCTTCTCCAACCTACACAAGTACAAGGTCCGGCTCAACCCGGAGAGGTGCGTCTTCGGCGTACCAGCCGACCAGCTCCTGAGTTTCTTTGTTTCCGCTCACGGAATCGAAGCCAACCCGGAGAAGATCAGGGCCATCGAGCATATGCAAAAGCCGGTCAAGATGAACGACTTCCAGGAGTTCGCCGGCTGCCTCGCCTGCTCAGCCGGTTCGTCAGCCGGCTGGGCGAGAAGGCACTGCCCCTCTACCAGCTCATGAAGAAGACCACCAAGTGCGAGTGGACCGACCAGGCAGACGAGGCCTTTCACAACCTCAAGCATACCCTTTCCATCGAGCCCATCTTGGCTGCGCTGGCTAAGAAGGAACCTATGTTGGCATACATCACAACAACCACGCGCGTGGTCAGTGTCGTCCTGGTTGTGGAACGTCCGGAGGAGGGCAGGGCGTAGCCGGTCCAACGCCCCATCTACTACCTGAGCGAGTTCCTCTCCGCCTCCAAGCAAAACTACCCGCACTACCAGAAGATGTGCTAAGGCATATACTTCGCCACGAAGAAGCTGAAGCAGTACTTCCAGGAGCACACCATCACCGTGGTAAGCACGGCTCCCCTTTCCAAGATCATGGGTAGCCGGGACGCCACCAGCCGGATCGCCAAATGGGCCATCGCCATGGCCAACCATGACATCCAGTATGAGCCGCGCACGGCCATCAAGTCTCAGGCAATGGCTGATTTCCTCATCGACTGGGCCGAGACCCAGTTTGTGCCGCTACCTCCCGACTCCAGGCACTAGCGCATGCACTTCGACGGATCGAAGATGCGGACCGGCTTGGGAGCCGGCATCGTCTTATCATCCCCAAAGGGGGACCAGCTCAAGTATGCCCTCCAGATCAACTACGCCGCTTCCAACAATGTGGCCGAGTACGAGGCGCTCGTCCACGGCCTCCAGCTCGCGAAGGAAATCGGCATCCGACGCATCATATGCTTCGGCGACTCGGACCTCGTGGTGCAGCAGGTGTCTGGCGAGTGGGATGCTAGGGACGCCAACATGGTTCTACACAACAATGGGTACAACCTAATAGACACGCAGAAGTCACAAAAGCGCAAGAGAGATGCCTCCGGCGAGGAGACAGAATGCCCATGGAATGCAGCACTCTTCCGCCCGTTTTACTGCTAAGGAAACATTGTATGTATATATCGCACCCATCTTTTGGGCTCAATGAATGTAGCAGGTACCTTGAGAGACTCTCGGGGACTACCTTTTCACTTCTTTCCGAGCATTCCTCTAAAAATAACCCACTAAATCACAAACTAATTGGAGCAATGGAGGAGTCACATACCAAGTAGCAATCCCTCCAAATAGTTTCGGAAATGGAGCTTCGAGCAAAGAGATCGAAATCCGTGGGTTTGAGAGCAAGAACACGGGAATGGAAGCTATGGTGATTTTTTTTCTGGAGGTAAGGGATGACATGGGCTAAGGGAATAAGTGACGGGCCCACGTGGGGGCCACAACCCCCCAGGGCGTGCCTGGGGTTGCTGGCGCGCCCTGGTGTCTTGTGGGCACCAGGTGCACCCCCTCTGATGTTATTTGCACCAGAAATTCAGAAATATTCACAAAAAAATCGTATCAAATTTTCAGGACATTCTGAGAACTTTTATTTTTGGGTCATTTTTTTATTGCACGAAGAAAACAGAAAACAGGATAAACATGGCATTTTATTTTATTTGACTAAGTTAAACAGAAAATAAAAGGTGGGAGCAGAAGATTGTGCCTACTAGATTCATCGACTTCATACCTCTCAAAAATGATCCATTAATAAGGTTGATCAAGTCTTATTAACAACCACTTCCGATTAGCATGAAACCGAAGAACTTTCGTAAAACACTAACTTACCTCAATGGGGATGTGCATATCCCCAACAATAAGTATATCATATTTCTTTTTGGCTGTAGGTAGAGGTAATTGAAAACTTCCAATAGTGAGTGTCGAAGATTCTGCAATAACATTTATACCATTCACTTGGAATTGTTTCTTCGGAAAGTGCACCGTGTCCTCATTACCATTGATATGAAAACTGACTTTGCTTTTTATTGCAATCAATAACAGCCCCTCCAGTATTCAAAAAGGGTCTACCAAGGATAATCGACATGTTGTCATCCTCGGGCATCTCAAGAATAACAAAGTCTGTTAAGATAGTAACATTTGCAACAACAACGGGCACATCCTCACAGACACCGATAGGTATGGCAGTTGCTTTGTCCGCCATTTGCAATGATATTTCAGTAGGTGTGAGTTTATTCAAATCAAGTCTTTTATATAAGGAGAAAGGCATAACACTAACACAAGCTCCCAAATCACACAAAGCAGTTTTCACATAGTTTCTTTTAATGAAGCAAGGTATAGTTGGTATTCCAGGGTCTCCGACTGTTTTAGGTACTCCATACTTAAAAGAATAATTAGCAAGCATGGTGGAGATTTAAGCTTAAGGAATCTTTCTTTTCTTAGTGATGATGTCTTTCATGTACTTTGCATAAGGGGCCATCTTTAGGATATTAGTTAAGTGGGTACGCAAAAAGACTGGCCTAATCATTTCAGCAAAGCTTTCAAATTCTTCATCATCCTTTTTCTTAGATGGTTTAGGAGGAAAGGGCATGGGTTTCTGAACCCACGGCTCTCTTTCCTTACCATGTTTTCTAGCCACAAAGTCTCTTTTATCATAACGCTTATTTTTAGGTTGTGGGTTATCAAGATCAACAACAGGCTCAATTTCAACATCATTATCTGGTTCTTTATCATTGTTTGGTTGGGTATCTTCATGAACATCATCATTATCATTTTTATTATCACTAGATGAATGTTCATTACCAGATTGAGTTTCATCATCAGAAATAGAGACATCATTATTATCAGGAGGTTTTTGTGTCTCAGGTTCACTAGAGGTATGCAAAGTCCTATCTTTTTTTCTTTTTCTTTTTAGAAGGACTAGGTGCATCCATATTAATTCTCTGAGAGTCCTGTCCAATTCTTTTAGGATGACCTTCATGATAAAGAGGTTCTGGGGTCATTCTACCTCCTCTAGTTACTACTCTAGCAGCAAAGTCATTCATATTATTATTCATTTCATCAAGCAAGTCCTTTTGAGATTTAGCAACTTGTTCTAGCTGAGTTTGAACCATAGAGGCATGCTTTCTTACACCTCTAACATCATTACTGATTCTAAATAGCAAGCCACTCAAGCGAGCAATCATATCAGAATTATATTTCAATTTTTTCAGAACATGTGCATTGAAGTGATCTTTCTTCATAATATAGTTGTCAAACTCATATAAGCATTGACTAGGATGTTTATTGTAAGGGATATCACCTTCATCAAGCTTTAATAAATATTAGAAATATGCCCTAGAGGCAATAATAAAATTAGTTATTATTATATTTCCTTGTTCATGATAATCGTTTATTATCCATGCTATAATTGTATTAATTGGAAACACTGATACATGTGTGGATACATAGACAACACTATGTCCCTAGTATGCCTCTAGTAGACTAGCTTGTTGATCAAAGATGGTCAAGGTTTCCCAGCCATGGACATGAGATGTCATTTGATAACGGGATCACATCATTAGGAGAATGATGTGATGGACAAGACCCAAACTATGAACGTAGCATATGATCGTGTCAGTTTATTGCTATTGTTTTCTCCATGTCAAGTATCTGTTCCTATGACCCTGAGATCGTGCAACTCACTGACACCGGAGGAATACCTTGTGTGTATCAAACGTCACAACATAACTGGGTGACTATAAAGATGCTCTACAGGTATCTCCGAGGGTGTTTGTTGAGTGGGCATGGATCAAGACTGGGATTTGTTACTCCATGTGACGGAGAGGTATCTCGGGGCCCACTCGGTAATACAACATCACAACAAGCCTTGCAAGCAATGTGACTAAAGTGTTAGCCACGGGATCTTGTATTATGGAACGAGTAAAGAGACTTGCTGGTAACGAGATTGAACTAGGTATACAGATACCGACGATCGAATCTCGGGCATGTAACATACCGAAGAACAAAGGAAACAGCGTACGGGATTAACTGAATCCTTGACATAGAGGTTCAACCGATAAAGATCTTCATAGAATATGTAGGAACCAATATGGGCATCCAGGTCCCGCTACTGGTTATTGACCGTAGAGGTGTCTCGGTCATGTCTACATAGTTCTCGAACCCGCAGGGTCTGCACACTTAAGGTTCGGTGACGTTTCGGTAGTATAGAGTTATGTATGGTGGTGACCGAAGGTTGTTCAGAGTCCCGGACGTCACGAGGAGCTCCAGAATGGTCCGGAGGTAAAGATTGATATATAGGAAGTCCCGTTTTGGTCACTGGAAAAGTTTCGGGTATTTCGGTAGTGTACCGGGTGTGTCGGGAGGGGTACCGGGGACCATCGGGAGGGGTGTCTCGACCCAAAGGGCCTCATGGGCTGTGGGAGGAGTCAAGCCAGCCCTTAGTGGGCTGGTCGAGCCCCCCACTAAGGCCCATGCGGCTGGGAGTGGGAAAACACAAAGGTGGAAAGAGTTTCCAAGTGGAGGAAGAGGAATCCTACTCCTAGTAGGATTGGAGTAGGACTCCTCCACCTCTCCTCCTTGTGGCCGCACCAAGGGGCAGCCCTTGGGCTGCCGGCCTCCTTCCCCTTCATCCTATATATACTAGAGGGAGAGAGGGCAAAAGCACTTCAACCCTAAGCCACGGTGCAGCCCTCTCTCCCAATAGATCAAGTCCTCTAGTTTTCAGCGGTGCTTAGGCGAAGCCCTGTTGGAATAGTTCCACCACCGCCGCCGCAGCGCCATTGCGCTGCCGGAGAACTCATCCACCTCTCACTACTAGGAGAAAGCCTAGTAGTAGCGCTTGTTTTCCCCTTAGTTGTAGCGCTGGTGGCAGCGCTACTGCTAAGGCGCTACAGCTAAGTGTTTATCAGTAGCGCTGAAAAACCAGCGCTACTGGTAAGTACTGATAGCAGTAGCGCTGGTTCACAACAAGCGCTGCTGATAAACTAGCGCTACTGCTACAACTTACCAGCGCGACTGCGAAACCAGCACTGCTAAGATTTCATCCCCCTCTATGTATTTGTGCATGCTCTATACGGTAGTTTCATCATATCATAATAAACATACATTATTCTCATCATATCATACACATACAGGAGACTCGTCATACGACCACCTCCAACAAAAATATCATCACATATCGAAAATAGCGATACACAAGTCGTGTCATGTCTTGAATAAATGCAACTGCATAGTCATGGCACACACACAAGTTTCATCATCTCTATCTCTAAACCATGATGTAGAAGAGAAGAGCGATCAGTATGAGCAAGAGCGCGACTAAGTAGTACTTCTTGAGGCACCGGTTTCACTCCCTCTCTTGCCGGAGCGTCCACCTCAAGTAACTATTTTCCGCTTCAGCTCTGCTATCGAACCCTCTGTGGCTAGCGCCCGGGTACCTGTCCACCTGGGCCTGAGCGTCTGGCCAGTGGTCGTACACTCCTGGAACCCTCCCAATGAATACGGCGTAGCAGTCCTTAGCCATCTCCGATCTATGTACCTGCATAGTAAGTTGATGAATTCAACGATAATATGCAACATAATGTACTTGAGAAACACAAAGAGGCATAGTTAGCAAAATACAAGCAACCTATAGTAAACATAAATAAGGAAGTTCCTCATACCCAAACTAATTAACTAGAGCGATCTACGCTAGTTCATAGAAAGACAGTAGTACTAATTAAACATACACATTGTCATCATCAATCACTCCTCCATGTCGGCGCTCCAATCTTCATAGTCAGGGATGAAGCACCCGAGCTTCGTGAAAGGCTTCAGGTCGAGACGCTGAGCACTGAGCAGTGTTCGGACATCCTCCCGACTCATTGGCCCATGGTAGAACATCCCTGATTTTTCGAGGACCTCTTTCATGATCACTTGGGCAAGTTCACACTGTACGTGATAAAACTCAGTTCGGATTCGATGATCCGGTGTCCTTCCTATGGTTGTGGCCCAGTTGACAATCTCGGCATCGCTGGAAGTAGCTGACATGCGAAGGCGTTGATTATCCCTTCTGTACTCGATCATGTGATGCATGAGGGAGAATCCATCAGCCTTACTATCTTTCGGTTGCTGGATGCAGAGAAGTCGGTCTTATGGCCGAAAGCCGACCCTCTATTCCTGTACTTTTTCACCTGGATATATCCACCACTAAGGCTGAAGGTTAAAATGGCACTATGGAGAACACTCTTTATGTGCGTGTAATCCCTCTTCTTGATGTTCTTCGCTGAGTCCAAGTACAGAGCATGGGAGTATTGTGGGTACAGACAGATGAGGACGGCACCCCCCCCCGCTGCGCAAAATAAGTACACGTCAAATTAGCCTCCATGCTTGCAAAGGAATGATTAAAACTTACGAAAGGATACCCGCGGATGACTTACGTGGGATGATAAGGCAGGAGAATCGTTTCCTTGTCCTTATTAGTGACCATGAACTCGCTGATGTACTTGCTCGCATAGTCACGGTGCTCTTTGCAGACTGCCAAGAAGCTCTCGTGCATATAGTACGGGTCCGCGACACAGATATATTTTATGTTCTCACGCCTGATGATGTAGTTGAGATACAGCGCATACATGCGGATGAACTGAAAATCCAGCTTGGTCATGTGGAACATGTCGTAGATGTAGTCAAATCGCAGGATGAACTTATCTGCGGGACATCTATCGACGTAAAATCTCCCACCCGGAACCTGAGCCGCATAAAGCGGGTATCCTGGTTTTTCCGAGATGAGAAGGCTTTTCTCTCTGGCCAGCACATCATCATGAAGTCTCCTTAGATCATTGTTCAGTATGTCCTCTAGCGCTTTCTGAGGTAGGATCGGGTGGCCGGCGACATGGAAATGCTCCGCACCTAAGACAGGTATTCTGTCTACCTCCCGGGGCTTCAGAGGCGGCTGGCTGCTTGAAGCAGCTCTAGCGCCTTTAGAGCCTTTCCTCTCCGGTCTCCTCCTTTGCTTCTTGACGGGTGGCGATAGTGAGCCGGCCGCCATAACTTCCCTAACCACCACCCCCAGTGTCGTCGGGCTAAGCAGTGGACGGCCCTCGCGTTGTTCTTGCTGGGTAGAGGCGGCATCTGGAGGTGTCTCCTGCGAGGATCGCATGAAAAGAGACTTTTTGCAATCAGCCTTAGGACGTTCCGGCTCCGGCAAATCAGGCACCATCAATTCATCATCTCCACGCTCTTAGCCTGAGTCAGAGTCCCGAGCATCGCCATAGGCGGTATTGATATACTGGTTAGGGTCATCATCATCCTCCTCCATGACATCATCAGCATTTGCTTCTTCGACGGGGGCGACGTCATCTGGCACTAATGGAGGCTCTCCCTCGCGTCGTCCGCTATCACCCACCACGACAGGTGCAGGTAATTGGGTAGGTGGGGTGGTGTTCATACCTTGTTGTGGAGTGGTCGTTGGTGTGCTACCGGGCGCCTTGACATGAAGAAGAGTCTTCGGCCAAGGCAAGAACCAGCTCTTGCATGCGCCAATCCGTTTAGGGGTCTCGTCATCATCGACTTGTACCGGAGGAGGCAAATCCTCGAAGCATGCTTTGACACTGGCCACGCAAACTTTGAAGACGCTATGGGGCATCTGTCGGTTGTGTAACATGCGTTCCTTCGGTTTCATGATCGTTGCCTTTCCCATGTCCACCTTCTGGCCTTTGATGTCGTACAGTAGGGTGCACGGGGTTTCGTCGGCCTGCGAAGATATGTCTGCGACGTCAAACATCCAAAAGGCAACTAAAACAGAAGACTATATATAGATATGCTGGTCAAGAGGGTATGACGCGTAATTACCGTGAGGGCGTCGAGCTTAGCCAAAGACGAAGCCCCGCCGAGCAGGCCAGAGACGGAGGACGGGCTGCTATGAACCGGAGCGGGACCAGGTACGGGAGCATGTGCGGTGGCGTGAGCAGGTGCTGGTGGTGCGATGTTCACCGAATTGCTCCCGACGTAGCTGGGAAGGGGAAAGTCCTCTGGCCCTTTATTTGGATTTTTCTTCGTCCATTCGAAAAATGCCGGAATAAAGCTGGTAATGGAAGATGTGAAGTCAGCCGTGACGTGCGCAACCGCTGCTTTGACCCTTTCATCGACTATCTGTTCCAACTCTGCTTTGGTCTCAGCTTTGGCCTTATTGACCGCAAGAGCGACCTTCTCGTCGATGTGCTGTTGACTAAGCAACCGTCTCTGCCTTGTTTCCTCCTGCTTCTCGTGGTAGCACGTCTTCCACGAGGCGCCATCTCCAACGCCGTGCACACGTCCATACGACGGCGGTTTATCCTCCGACACCTTTTTCAGTATGTTGAGGGCCCGGTTGAAAGGGGTGTCCCACTTGGGCCTCGCCGACGACTGAGAAGACTCGTCACTTTCGGCTGCCTTTTGGTGCTGCTCTTTCTGCAAAAGGAACATGGATGGTTTACAAATGTGACAAAACTTGTTGTCGAATTGATTGGAAGCTAATATAAGGTGGTAATATAACAATTACCAGTAATCTCATGAACTCCCTCGTGTTCGGGTCCGTGTAAAAGATTTTCTTGACGGGGTTCCGCTTGTACCGGGCCCTAATCCAGTCACGCTCCTGCGGGTCGGTGAACTCCGCCAAGGGGTCTGGGATTCCGTGACTTTCACGTTCGGCGTCCTCCTTGGCCCATACGTGCCTCTTCCCCTCGTAACCACGGCTTTCGAGGCAGTGGTGAGGAGTGTTCCTAGCCTAGAGCGCCTTCATTTTCTCCGACTTTATCTTGACTTCTTCTTTAACGCAAGTCTCCTTGAATTTTTTGAAGTCCTCTTCCGTTAGTGTCGGATTGTCAGCATGAATCTTGGAACACGGTTCATTCTTCGCAATCGCTTTTTTCACCCGTACTTTCCAGGCAGACAAGTCATTGGTGAACATCATCATCGCCTTGCTGTTTATCTTTGTCATGGGTTCGTCCTTCCACGGAAGTTGGCTTTCAATACGCCCGGGGAACAAGAACCTATTGTGCAACTTCGTTAGGAGCATGTGCTCCATATGTGGTATCTTCTTCAACTTTTCGTCGTTGATGTTGGCGGTTTCCCTGAGGATGCATCCTAGTTGATTGCCGTAGCACGCGCGCGCTTC
This sequence comes from Elymus sibiricus, assembly GCA_039707655.1. NCBI lineage: Eukaryota > Viridiplantae > Streptophyta > Magnoliopsida > Poales > Poaceae > Elymus > Elymus sibiricus. The sequence goes on along the minus strand of CM077665.1, from coordinate 224,389,752 downwards.
CTCCAGCGCCAGTGGCTCTAATTTCTTGGGGTGCATCGCCGTGACCACAATTTTTCCGATGCCGAGCTCGTTTAGTTTTTGTACCCTCTTCGGCTTCGGTCCTTCACCGGTCTCGGGGGCGGTGTCGGTACCGGCGGTGCCAGTGTTGGTGTCGGGGTTGTTGTTGCCACTATCGCCCTGCACCCGCAACTCGTGTTCGTCCTGGTAACTGAAATAATTGTTTGCTGCCTCGACGAGGTCTTCTTCGAGGCGAGCAGAACCCCCGGGTTCCGCGTGGTCAGACATGTTTCCTACGATTATTTAAGTATGCTCGTTCAATTATTTGGTCGGAATGAAATGAATATTGAAAAGAAAAAAGGGGCCTATATTTGGTCGGAATGTTGATTCATTCCCCTTCCGGCAAATCCCGGGCACTCCATATGTCCTAGCTAGTTTCTACCACAAGTCATGCCAAAAATCACGGAAATTTTCGGCATGACCTTTGCTAAAAAGTGGACATATGGAGTGCCTGAAATTTGCCGGAACGGAAATGAATCAACATTCCGGCAAAACATAGGCCACCCGGAGCATATGACGTCAATGACTTAGGGTTCATATTGCAAAATGAACTTACTAAAAATTTGCAAAATATAAAACAAGTACACATAGGGTTCATATTGCAAAATGACCCCACTAAACATTTGCAAAATATAAAGCAAGTACACATAGGGTTCATATTGCCGGAACGGAAGGGAGCTACTATTTTTTATTTATAGCTATTTTATATACCTACAAAAATTGCCCTAGCTAATTTCCTAAAAAAAATTGCCCCTCTTTTCTTCTTCTTCTCTTCTTTTTCTTCTTCTTTTCCTTTTTCCTCTTCTCCTTCTCCTCCCCTCTTTTCCTTCCTCTCCTCTTTCTTCTTTTTCTTCTTCTCTTCTTCTTCTCTTCTTTTTCTTCTTCTTTTCCTTTTTCCTCTTCTCCTTCTCCTCCTCTCCTCTTTCTTCTTCTTCTTCTTCTTCTTCTTCTTCTTCTTCTTCTTCTTCTTCTTCTTCTTCTTCTTCTTCTTCTTATTCTTCTTTTTCTTCTTCTTTTGCTTTTTCATCTTCTCCTTCTCCTCCCCTCTTCTCCTTCCTCTCCTCTTTCTTCTTCTTCTTCTTCTCTTCTTCTTCTCTTCTTTTTATTCTTCTTTTCCTTTTTCCTCTTCTCCTTCTCCACCTCTCCTCTTTCTTCTTCTTCTTCTTCTTCTCCTCTTCTTCTTCTTCTTCTTCTTCTTCTTTTTCTTCTTCTTTTAATTTTCCTCTTCTCCTACAAAAATTGCCCTAGCTACTTTCCTAAAAAAATCCTAAATGCTAAAAAAAAATCCTACATTCCTAAACACACCTAGCTAGGGTTCATATGAAGGGGAGAAGAGAGGGAGAGGGAGAGGAGAGGGGGGCAGGGGAGAAGAGAGGGAGAGGGAGAGGAGAGGGGGGCAAGGGAGAAGAGAGGGAGAGGGAGAGGAGGGCAGGGCAGGGGAGAGGAGGGCAGGGCAGGGAGAGGAGTCGGCGGTGGGGGAGAGGAGGGCAGGGAGAGAGAGAGGAGACGGAGGCATACGGCGCGGCGGTGGGCAGGGGAGATGGCGGCTGCGGCGGCTCGGGCGGCGGCGGGCGGCTCGGGCAGCGGCGGTCGAGGGCGGGCTCGGGCAGAGGCGGCGAGAGAGAGGAGGGCAGGGGAGAGGAGAGGGAGAGGCTTACGGTGCGGTGGCTCGGGCTGGCTCGGGCTCGGGCGGTGGCGGTCGAGGGCGGGCAGGGGAGAGGGCGGCGACGGCGACGGCGGGCAGGGCGACGGCTGCGACAGGGGAGTGGGGGAGAGGGTGTAGGATCGAAAGTATGTCTAGAGGGGGGGCGGTGATTAGACTACTTGACCAAATAAGATTCTACCTTTTCCCAATTTTAAGTGTTGGCAGAGTTTAGCATACATAGCAAGTCAAGCACACCCTACACATGCATGTCTAAGAGTATAGCAGCGGAAAGTAACAACAAGCATGTATAGTAGAGGGTAGGAAGGAAGATCAAACACAATTTGTAGACACGAAGATTTTTCCCGTGGTTCCGATAGGTGGTGCTATCATACGTCCACGTTTATGGAGTCTTCAACCCACGGAGGGGAACGGTCGCGAGAGTCCACGGAGGGCTCCACCCATAAGGGTCCACGAAGTAGCAACCTTGACTATTCCATAATGGCTTCCATCCACGAAGGACTAGCCTCACTATGGGTAGATCTTCACGAAGTAGGCGATCTCATTGCCCTTACAAAATTTTTGGTTCAACTCCACAACACGAAGTAGGAGGCTCCCAAGCGACACCTAACCAATCTAGGAGGTACCACCCTGCAAAAGGTAATAGGCTCGGCAATGTCGATGAACTCCTTGCTCTTGTGCTTCAAGATGATAGACTCCTCAACACACAATCACTCTCTCACAAATTTGGCTTTGTGGAAGAGATTGGATTGGTGGAAAGCAACTTTGGGAGGCTAGAGATCAAGATTCATATGGTTGGAATGGAATGGCAAGATCTCAACACATGAGTAGGTGGCTCTCTCTCAGAAAATCAGTTGGGGCAAGTATGGAATAGTTCTGAGTGCTTCTCTTTCGAGTGGGTGGTGGTGAAGGGGTATATATAGGCATCTCCAAAAATCCAACCGTTACACCTAAAGTGACCAACTCGGTGACACCGATGTGTGAATCTCGATGGTACCGAAGTGACCAAAAGGAGACAACTTTTGAATCTCGGTGAGACCGATATATAAATCTCGGTGGTACCGATCAGGTAACCAACGGTCAGATTGCGCAATCTCGGTGACGCCGATTCTCACATCTTGGTGGTACTGATTTTCGACCATGGCTTACCAGAGAGTTGGTCCAGAAACTCGGTGGCGCCGATCCACATTTCTCGGTGGTATCGATTCCTGTGAATGGCCATCCAGAGAGTTGGTCCAGAAACTCGGTGAGACCGACTGGCAAATCTCGGTGGTACCGAAGACTGAAAATAGCTAAACAGAGAGTTGGCAGCTGAACTCGGTGGCACCGATGCAGAATCAGTTGCACCGGCTGGCTAGGGTTTGGCATGGGTCTGTCTGAGTTTGGGAATCGGTGGCACCGAGTGGAAAGTGTTTGTTGCACCGATTTTGGATATTTGACTTTGGACAGACCTTTGTGGAAGAGCTTGTGGGTGTTCTTGGTGACTATCACTTGTGCATGTATGAGCATTTTGTTCACCAACAATACCTTACCCCCTTTTAATAGTATTAGCTTTCCTATGGACTCAAAGTGATTTCTCACAAAGTAAAATGTAGAGTCCTCTTGCTTGAAGCTTTGCGAATCTATTTCCTTGCATCTTGGGGTATCTCCACAATCCTTTTGCCATCCCTATCATTGAACTTTTCCTGAAATGTGCTTAGTTGAAACATTAGTTCAATGACTTATATGTTGTTATTAATTACCAAAACCACCAAGGGAGCAAATGTGCTTTCAATCTCCCCCTTTTTGGTTATTGATGACAACATATAGATCAAAGCTTCGACATATGATATAATCAATGAATATAATCGTCGCTTTGAGAAGTATGTGATAAGCAAGAGCTCCCCCTAAATTTGTGCATTATTTTAAATTTGCGCTTGAATGCAAATGCACAATCGATTAGGTACATGGGGCACTCTTCCATGTCACGTACAACTTGGTGGTGTGCGAGAACAATAAGAAAGAACATCATAGCACAACACAATCAAGCACAGGTGAAAGATCATCTCATAAGCGTCATGATGATAGGAAATAGTAGCAACACACATTGAGCGTATGATCAAACACCACATAGTTCAACACATCCAAAGCAAAAGACCAAATGTTTTTGAAAAAGCGATAAAAACCAAACGCTCTCTCACTCGAAGCCTAAAGATCTATATACACCTCTCCCCCTTTGGCAACAAGTTACCAAAAAGTTCAAAGGTCTATATCTACGCGCTCTTCTGGGGCTGATCTCCTCCGATAGTCGATGTAGGAGTCAAGAGAACTGCGTCGGCGAAGACCTCTGCTGATGTCATGGATGGAGTTGGTGTAGCAACTGGAGGTACTGGAGCTGATGGAGCTGAGGAGGCTGTGGCAGGTGCTGATGAAGAAGGCCTCAAATCTGGAGCTGGCACTGTGGCTGATCTGGCCTGGGTAGTGAAGCGTGTGCCTGGCCTGAGAGGAGAGTCATCCTCATCATCTGTAGTGTCGGGACTGGGCACATTGTCAACTTCCTTCTTCAGCTCATTCACAGTCTTTGTCAGTCCATCCACTTTATTATTTAGGGTCTTGATCCTATTCTCAAAGATCGTGACAAGACTACTCTGATTTCCTAGTATGTCCTTGATATCCTTCTGCATGCCTTGAACGGTTGAGATCAAAAGATCCATTTTCTCATTCCTAGATCTAGGGACTGGAGCACTAGTGGCTCTGGCTGCCTCTGCCTCTGCCTGTGCTGCAGCTGATGTGGGATGATCTGGGTCCATCACCATAGCGTTGTCCTCAAGATCTGGCTATAGGGGCAAATGGGGCCTGTCAAGAGCAAAAATGTGCTTCTCCAGCTTGGAGTTGATAAGCATCTGAATGTAGGGTGCATAGCAGCATGAGCGCTTCTGATCAGCAGCAACCCTCTTCACAGTCTCCACAATCAGATCCATCACCCTTATCCTGGTGTGTCTATCCAGATGGATCAGCATGTTGATGGAATAGCCTCTGATCATCTTGTCATCTCTAGACTTAGGCATCAATGTGTGCCTCAAGATGGTGTTCATGGTGCGGAGGCCAGCCTAGAGGAACTAAATGGATCCAAACTTGTGAGATTTCACATTGGCAGCAGGGATCTCATTGTACATATTCTTCATAGAATCATGGCTCTCCTTGGATTCAGAATAGATGTCCAAGTCACCATCTTCCACCTCTGGGACTCCTAAGATGGTAGCCCATTCCTCAACAGAAGACTCATACCTTGCTCCTTCAGTCATCCATACAATCCTACCATCTCCATAGAAATGAGCAGTGGAGTAGAATTGCATGATCATCTCGTCGTTCCATGCAGTGAATTCTTTGCCAACAAATTCATCTAGGCCAATGCAATGAAAATTGTCTTGAACATTTGGAAAGTAATCTTCATTTGCCTTGATATACTTCCAGTCAACGTATCTCATGTCACTCACAGCTGGGATCTTGTCAAGCAAGATTGTCTCATAGAAATCCTGTTGCTCCTTGGTGTAGAACCTGTAGTCCACATCTGTCTTTCTCCTCTGGGCATATGGATCAATTGCTCTCCATGCCCTCAAACCAGAATCCTTCCTTTTCTTCATGTCTTCAGCAATCAGGTGGCTGGCATTGTGCTCTGGAAGGTGTGGTCGGAGCTTCATCAAAGCAGTGATATCATCAACATCCTCAGCTTCCCTGAAGGTGGAGGTCTTGTTCTTGGAAGAAGCTGGGATCTCTCTGGAGAACCTCTTGGGTTGGTCAGTAGCAGCAGCCTTCTTAGGAGCAGATTTGGTGCTCTTGGAAGTGTTAGTCTCGGGCATAGCATCTGCCATAAGTTTCTTTTTATTCTTGGGAGGGGCCTTTGCAGCTGGCTCTACTTCCTCCTCTTCTTCCTCATCTAGATACTCTGGAGTGGATGGAAGAACTTTAGCCTTGACAGATTTTGTCCTCACTCTCTTCTTCTCCCCTGCCTTCTTAGGCATAGACTTCTTGGGAGGCTCAACTATCATGGTTGCTCTGGAGCTCTCAGGTGCTCTAACTGTCTCAGAGCTAGCATACTCTTTCTGACAGCTTTCTTCTTCTTGGAAGAAGTGGCAGCAGTAGTGTCCTTGACAGACTTGTCCTGCTTTGACTTGGGAGGCACTTCATCAGGTATGAAGTCCTCATCTTCCTCATCAGAATTGAGCTTTCTTCTAGTTCTTGTAGCAGCCTTGGGCAAGTCAGGGGAACTAGGCACATCATCAAAACTCTCTTCAGGACTAGAGCCTGAGTCCAAATCCACACTCTACTCTCTGAGATCATTTTGGCAATCCTCAGCATCTGACATATCTGACCCTATGAATAGAGTGTAGAAGAGTGGAGAAGATGAGTCATCACAAAATGCAGACATTTTCAAAAAATTGAACTAAGATTTCTCAAGTTTTGCATTCTGCCAAATGTATGTCGGTACAGCCGAGGCAAAAATTTCAGACCCACCGAGACTAACAACCTGCTTTCCAGAAACTTGGCACCATTTTCGGTCACACCGAAAATTAGTACTCGGTTTCACCGAGGTGTTCTCAGTAGGCCAGAATAACCGAATCGGTGCTACCGATTCTTTTGCATCGGTTCTACCGAGATTCATGTGGCGGACGACAAAACCTAAAAAATCGATCGTTCACTATTCTACTGGAATTTCTAGTGGAAAGAGAGGTTTGAAATCCGTGGAATATCGATAAAGTTAACTCCAATGCGCAAGATTTGGATGGGGAGCGCAAGGAGGGCCGGATCCATACCCTAGCTTGGTGACGGATCCGCTACGGCGAAGACGGCGGCGAAGATGCCCGTCGATGGCGAGGATCCCAGCGGCAGAGACGCACGGGGAGGCAAGGGCGACGACCAGGGGGTCCTTTTGGCAGCTTAGGGTTTTGGAGCATGACGGGTTGAGGAGTGAATTTTCAAAGCGTCGGGTCCACAACATATATACCCCTTGCTGTCGGTGACACCGATTCTAAATTTTTGGTGTCACCGAGTTTCTCAACTGTCAGCTAACAGGGAAACTCGGTGTAACCGAGAATATGGAATCGGTGGTACCGAGATAGAAAACCAAATCAACCCTAGGCATTCGGTGAGACCGTGAATTTTGGGTTGGTTCCACCGAGATGCACTTGGGAGGTTTTAATGGTCAGTACTTGTCGATACGGAACTCCGAGTCCTTCTCACACAGAGGGATCGAAAAGTACTTGTTCAAGTTTTGTGATGCAGCAAGAAAAGAATATGAGGTGAGAAAGCATAGATAGCTAGAGAGTGGTCCTAGGCATTCTTGTTCATCCAATTGGCAAAAGAGAAAATAAAAAGCCAAATAGGAACAATTGGATGTCCTCGAATGGATAAATAAATGCAGACCAACATGCTCACACAATAAGATGTCAAATGAGATCATGGCAAACATGCACAAACATACTAGCATCTATCAAGCATTTTGGCAATGACGGAGTCATCTATATATGGGTATATTGACTTAGGAGCCAAGTAAGAATACTTGATCATAGGTCATACTCATCGTTTAAGCACAAGTGGGGTTACCACTTTTACATAAAGCATTTAATGTTGTCACATACTAAGAGATGTTTTGACTCAAGTCTTAGAGTAAAGCTCCCCCTTGATGTGACATCCCCCCATAGGAGGGATAAACTAACCTTGGATTTTGTCGATGAAGACTTCATGTAAGTGATGTAGTGGTGGATGCTAAAGTTGATGAAGATCACCATGAGTTGGGAGCATCCTTGTTGTTTCCTTACTCCTTTCACCTACATGGGTTAGTCCCAACATACAAGAGACAAATACAAGGATATCTATGGACATGGAGTGCAAAGCATGTGTGATGATGTCCATTGATTTGTTGATTACCTTGTCCCTTGCTTACCTTTGAGGGAATGTGTGACTCCTTGAACCATTTCATAGAGTTGATGTTGATTGCAAATAGTTCTTGCCAATAATGAATGTGAGTGAATTTCATTGGCGGAGTCACCCCTCAAGAACCCTCTAGTTCTTCTTCTTGGGGACCCACATCAACTTGATGGGGATCCTAGGTATTGAAGTAGCCTTTGTAGAAGTTGACCTTGAAGTAGCCTTGGGAACCCACTCCACCAAAGCTTGGGATTCATCTTCACATGAGTTAATGTCCTCTTGAAGCTTGTTCTTGCCCTTGATCTTGTGGTCTTGTGGTGGAAGGTCATCTTGAGTATTTGTTCCCTTGGGAGGAGTATTTTCATACTTCTCCTTTTGTGGAACAAACTTGGGCTTGGGGTATTGACCTTCTTCCCATTCAACTCCATTAGCGTGGAAGTAGCCAATGCCATGGTTCTTCTAGTATCCTCCGTGCTTGCGTACAATTTCCTCAAATTGCTTACATCCGACAAGACTCTTGTAGATACCTTTCTCTATAATTCCTTTCAATAAAGCATTTTCTTGCTCAAGTGTAACTTGGCTAAGAGAATCATCATTAGTGGAATCAATAGAACTACTAGAAGCAACATCATTAGGTTTAGCATTTTTATTGTTGCTACTAGATGAAGAACCTTTCTTGACTTTGTTGCTAGTTTGCTTAGACTTAACTTGAGGCATGAATGTAGACAAAAGTAGTCGTTTGGCTAGATAAGATGAAGTCTTCTTTCGGAGATCGTCATTGATAGCTTTAAGAAACTCATGCTGTTGCTCCAATGTGAGCTTCTCGAAGCGTAGCTTCTCATGAGTCCTTACAAGCTCTCTATGATCTTCGAGAGTAGATTCATGGGCTAACTTAAGAGTGATTAATTCTTTAGTTAGTTGTTCTAATTTCATCTTATCATCATCAAATGACTTATCTTGCCTAGCATGAGAATTATCAAGTTCATTTTGACTAACATTACTAGTTTCATCAAAGTGCAAGTCATCATCACAAAGGAAATCATCTTCATCACTATTGAAATCAAGATACTCGGGGTGTGATACCTTGGGGCCTTTAGCCATCAAGCAACTTCCACTCCCTTCATTTGGTGAATCAAATAGATCATAGGAGTTGGTAGTCACTAGTGCAAGTCCGGCAACACGTTCATCTTGACTATAGTCGGAGTTGGAGTGATAGCTTCTCTCGGAGTTGTTGTCGGAGTCAGAGCCGGAAACCCATTCACCAACATGAGCTTGATGTTTTCTTCTTGTGTAGCTCTTGGTGTACTTGTCCTTCTTCTCTGAATCCCTACTTCTCCTTGAGGGTTTTCGTTCATAACCATCATCCCTACACCTTCTCTCTCTTTGAGGTGATTCATTCCTTGAGCTTCGTCTTCTAGGTGACTCTTCTCTTCGTTTGTAGGGAGCCATGCACTCATTGGAGTAGTGTCCGGGCTTCCCACAATTGTAGCAATTGCGGTCACGACTTAACGAATGCTTCTCTTCATATCTTGAGTTGGAGCTTCGTTCTTTGCCTCTATTCTTGTAGAACTTGTTGAATTTCCTGACCATGAGGCTTATCTCTTCATTGGTGACAAGGTTGTCACTTGAAGTTGCGGGAGCATCACTTGTGGCTTTGTAAGCACCGCTAGACTTGTTGTGAAGCTCTTCTTTGTCTTTGAGTGTCATCTCATGAGCAACAATCCTTCCAATTACTTCCGTAGGCTTGAGATCTTTGTAGTTGGGCATCATTTGGATCAATGTGCACACGGTGTCGTATCTCTCATCCAAAGCTCGAAGTATCTTTGTGATGATGAATTTGTCGGTCATTTCTTCGCTTCCTAAGCCGGTAATCTCATTGGTGATGAGAGCTAGCCTAGAGTACATCTCCGCGACTCCTTCACCATCCTTCATCTTGAACTTGTCAAGTTGACTTTGAAGAACGTCCAACTTGGATTCTCTCACGGACTCGGTTCCTTCGTGCATATCAACCAAAGTATCCCAAATCTCTTTTGCATTCTCGAGACGGCTGATTTTGTTGAATTCTTCGGGGCATAGGCAGTTGAAGACAATGTCGCATGCTTGAGCGTTGTATTGCAACATCTTCAATTCATCCGCGGTCGCTTCACGATATGGTTCCTTTCCATCACCAAAGAATTCACCTTGCAAGCCAACACGAACAACAGCCCATACGGCGGGGTTATGACCAAGAATATGCATTTTCATTTTGTGCTTCCAACTAGCAAAATTAGTGCCATCAAAGTACAGACCTCTATGGTGATAATTTCCCTCACTAGACGCCATACTCTCCTAGGTTGTGAAACCAATGCAATGGAGACCAAAGCTCTGATACCACTTGTAGGATCGAAAGTATGTCTAGATGGGGGGTGATTAGACTACTTGACCAAATAAGATTCTACCTTTTCCCAATTTTAAGTGTTGGCAGATTTTAGCATACATAGAAATTCAAGCACACCCTACACATGCATGTCTAAGAGTATAGCAGCGGAAAGTAACAACAAGCATGTATAGTAGAGGGTAGGAAGGAAGATCAAACACAATTTGTATACACGAAGATTTTTCGCGTGGTTCCGATAGGTGGTGCTATCATACGTCCACGTTTATGGAGTCTTCAACCCACAGAGGGTAACGGTCGCAAGAGTCCACGGAGGGATCCACCCATAAGGGTCCACGAAGTAGCAACCTTGACTATTCCATAACGGCTTCCGTCCACGAAGGACTAGCCTCACTATGGGTAGATCTTCACGAAGTAGGCGATCTGCTTGCCCTTACAACCTTCTTGGTTCAACTCCACAACACGAAGTAGGAGGCTCCCAAGCGACACCTAGCCAATCTAGGAGGCACCACCCTCCAAAAGGTAATAGGCTCGGCAATGATCGATGAACTCTTTGCTCTTGTGCTTAAAGATGATAGACTCCTCAACACACAATCACTCTCTCACTGATTTGGCTTGGTGGAAAGCAACTTGGGGAGGCTAGAGATCAAGATTCATATGGTTGGAATGGAATGGCAAGATCTCAACACATGAGTAGGTGGCTCTCTCTCAGAAAATCAGTTGGGGCAAGTATGGAATAGTTCTGAGTGCTTCTCTTTCGATTGGGTGGTGGTGAAGGGGTATATATAGGCATCTCCAAAAATCCAACCGTTACACCTAAAGTGACCAACTCGGTGACACCGATGTGTGAATCTCGGTGGTACCAAAGTGACCAAAAGGTGACAACTTTTGAATCTCGGTGAGACCGATATATAAATCTCGGTGGTACCGATCAGGTAACCAACGGCCAGATTGCGCAATCTCGGTGACGCCGATTCTCACATCTTGGTGGTACCGATTTTCGACCATGGCTTACCAGAGAGTTGGTCTAGAAACTCGGTGGCGCCGATCCACATTTCTCGCTGGTACCGATTCCTGTGAATGGCTATCCAGAGAGTTGGTCCAGAAACTCGGTGAGACCGACTGGCAAATCTCGGTGGTACCGAAGACTGAAAATAGCTAAAGAGAGTTGGTAGCTGAACTCGGTGGCACCGATGCAGAATCGGTTGCACCGACTGGCTAGGGTTTGGCATGGGTTTGTCTGAGTTTGGGAATCGGTGGCACCGAGTGGAAAGTGTTGGTTGCACCGATTTTGGATATTTGACTTTGGACTGACCTTTGTGGAAGAGCTTGTGGGTGTTTTTGGTGACTATCACTTGTGCACGTATGAGCATTTTGTTCACTAACAATACCTTACCCCCTTTTAATAGTATTGGCTTTCCTATGGACTCAAAGTGATTTCTCACAAAGTAAAATGTAGAGTCCTCTTTCTTGAAGCTTTGCGAATCTATTTCCTTGCATCTTGGGGTATCTCCACAATCCTTTTGCCATCCCCATCATTGAACTTTTCCTGAAATGTGCTTTGTGGAAACATTAGTTCAATGACATACATGTTGTTATTAATTACGAAAACCACCAAGGGAGCAAATGTGCTTTAAGAGGGGGGAGAGGGGGGAGTGGCGACTTGAGAAAAATTTGAGCCCGCGCGGGGCTTAGCTCAAAATAGCAGTAGCGCTGGACACAGACAAGCGCTATAGCTAAGTTAGCTATAGCGCTGGTTTCAAACCCAGCGCTACTGCTATGTGTATCTAGGAGTAGCGCTGGGTTAGGAACCAGCGCTACTGCTAACTCTTTTCTTTTTATTATTTTCCTTTCCTTTACTTTTATTTTGCTTTTGTATTGCTTTCTCCCTTTTGTTTTTGTTTTTGTTTTTTGTTTATCTCCCGACGGCCTGACACGCAGTCGACGAGAACGTCGATCTCCCTCTCCCCACACTGCGCGAATATCACCGGAACCATGTATACATCATTTGATCCGATAACGGTTACTTAAGTGCGTACACAAAATAGATACATATATATAGATGATGGTTTCTCAGCTGCGTCGACGACGTTTCACATTGAGCTTCTTCCCTTTCTTTTTCGTTGACGTATAATTGAGGCCCTCTTTATGACTTTTCCGGCACCATGGAGTACGATCTTTCTTACATAATGTAGTCTTGATTCTTCTTTTCACGTTTGCTTCATCGTCATCGTCATCTTCCCTCATAGGGTTGCCGTATTGGTCGTAGTCTTCCTCGTTGGCGACTCCATCCATTACAACGATGCTCCTTTTGCCTCTCCTCACGACAACACGACCGGGATTGGTCTGGTCGGTTATGAAGAAGCATTGTGTCACGTGCTTAGCGTGTACCCATGGCTCTGTTTTGGCGATGACGTTAACGTTCACGGTAGCGCTATTCTCGTTGGGTATACACATGGTAGTGAAATACTTGTTTTCTCTTACGACGGCCTTAGCCCATCTGACACGGAACATCGTCGCAGCGTGCAATTCAGCGTAGTCAAGCTCCCAGATCTCTTCGACCCTTCCGTAGAATCTTTCAGTTGTGTCGTTGGCGTCGGTCACGCATTCAATCATCACCCCTGAGTTCTGGTACTCACTGTCCATGTCTTTGGCCTCCGTGTAGAACGTGTACCCGTTGATATCGTATGCCTAATAGGACGCGAGTTTGGGCGCGGGGCCATGTGCTAAGGCGTGTATGAGCAATCCGTCCGAACTGCCCTGTTCAGGGGGATTAGCAAGAATTTGCTCTTTGAACCAACGCAAGAAAGTGGCAGCGTGCTCTACAGTAACTTCATCGTCCGTCTTGCGCATACCCTGATCACGGTACTTCTTTGCGATGGTTTCTTTGTGCAGTGTCGCATAATCATCTACCACATCTAGGTGTTGTAGCACTACTAAGTTAGCCCTGCCAAAGTCTCCCCGTCGATCCGGGTAGTCCACGTGCAATTCCCTCTGGCCGTTGTTGTGACCTTCTCCTTCGAGCCTCCCATGGTGCTTATTGACAGGCAAACCAACAACAGGGTCTCCGCCGCCTATATAATTCTTGCAAAAGGAGATGCACTCTTGGGTCAGATAACCCTGGACGATGCTCCCATCGGGACGAGACATGTTACGAACGAATCCTTTGATGACCCCATTCATCCTCTCGAACGGCATCATGCTGTGAAGGAATGTCGGCCCGAGGTCAATGATGCATGTCGTCCACGATGTGGACACACAGATGCACCATGACATCAAAGAACGCGGGCGGGAAGTACATCTCAAGCTCACATAGTATGACAACGATCTCTTCCTGTAGCCTTCGGAGCTGCTTCACACTGATGGACTTTCGAGAGATAACGTCGAAGAAGTTGCAGAGACCAGTAAGCGTGTCACGGACGTGCTTCTCCATTATGCCTCTAATGGCAACCGGGAGTATTTGCGTCATCATCACGTGATAGTCATGAGACTTCATCCCGCTGAACCTTTTCTTCTTGGTGTCTAGAAATCTGCTTATCTTCCCACAGTAACCGGAACTGACTTTGATTCTCGTAAGGCACTTGATGAATTGATCGATCTCCTTCAGACGTAAGGTGAAGCAAGAAGGGGGGCAATAATTCTCCTCCTTCTTCTTGACTTTTCTGCCCCTTGGCCCCGCCTCCGCCTCCTTCTATGTCTCCTCCGTCGACTTTTTACGGGGCATGTGGAGATCTCTCCTGATCTCCAAATCTTCCAAGTCTTTCCTTGCCTTCGGCCCATCCTTGGTCTTGTCCGGCATGTTCATCAGTGTGCCAAGCAAGCTCTCGAGGATATTCTTCGTGATATGCATTTGATCAAGGCAATGAGGCGTGTCGTGATTGTGCCAGTACTCCAAGTCCCAGAAAACAGACCTCATTTTCCATACCTTCAGCAGCGGCTCCGGTGCCTTTTCCATCTTTCCCGGTGCCGGGCACTATTCCCAGTTATTCAACAACTCGTTGATTTCGGCGCCGCTCCTCTTACGTGGGGGTCCTCGATGCTCAGCCAAACCATTGAATAGATCTCCATGTTTTCTCCACGGGTCATCCTTCTCGAGCCATCTATGATGCCCCATGTACACGATTTTCCCAGACCCGCCATCTTTCGTTGACGTAAGCTGCTGAGATGTTGTATCATCCATGCACCTCGTGCATCCACAGTATCCGTGGCACACATGGCCTGAAGTGTACCCGTAACCGAGATAGTCGTGCACCGTCGTCATCAGCGTGACTCTCATATAGAAATAATCTCCTGTGCTGGCGTCCCATGTCTTGACCGGCGTTTTCCATAACGTGTCTAACTCCTCTTTCAGAAGCCCCATATACAGGTTAATATTATTTCCTAGTTGTTTCGGCCCTTGAATCAGCATGCTCATGTGTATGTACTTTGTCTTCATGCACAACCATGGGGGGAGGTTGTACATCCATACAAAGACATGCCATGTCATGTGGTTAGTGCTCTGGTTTCCAAACGGATTCATGCCATCGGTACTCGCACCTAGCACGATGTTCCTTGCATCTGCTCCGAAAAATCGATATTCGGCGTTGAATGCTCTCCACTGGCTAGCATCTGCGAGGTGTCTCAGCTTCGGATCATCTCCATCGTCGGGTTTCTTCCTCTCCGCGTGCCAGTGCATGAGCTTTGCTTCCTTAGGATCTACAAAATACCGCTGCAGACGGGGAGTGAACGGAAAGTACCATACAACTTTCTGAGGAGCTTTCTTTCCTGCCTTCTTGTATCGAGAAGCATTGCACACTGTACAGCTGGTTTTCTTCCGCGTGCTCCCCCCGATAATTGATGCAATCGTTGATGCATGCGTGGTATCTAATGTGCGGCAGATCAAGAGGGCAAACAATTTTCTTGGCCTCCTCGACACTAGTAGGACACATGTTTCCCATGGGAAGACCTTTATTATGTAGATACTTCAAATGCTCATTGAGGCTTTTGTCTATCCATTTGTTTTTGGCCTTCGTCTTTAGAAGTTCGAGCGTGAAACTCAAGCGGGTCACCTCGGGATCGCAACTGTCATACAATGGAGTCTTCGAGTCTACTTCAAGTTGCGCCAGCTTGGCCTCCTCTCTAGAAGCAGCTCTGTCACTAGTCGTACTCTTGCGAAGGAGGTCTCAAACATGAGGGTCCTGCACGACTGAACTTAGTAGCGTCGAAGACTGCGGCGTGTCCGTCGCCTCTTCTCCGCCATGTCCAGACTCTTCTTCGCCGTGTCCGGAATCTTCTCCGCCGCCATGTCCGGACTGTTCTTCATCGTGTCTGGAATCTTCTCCGCTGCCATGTTCGGACTCTTGCCCACCGCATGTCCGGCGCCATCGTCTTCCTGTCGATCGGTCATCTCTTCGTCTAGCCCCATGTCGTTATTCCCTGCCATGTGGAAGTCCTCATCATCATCTTCACTTATCCACCGAGTATAGCCATCCATGAAACCATACATCAGCAGGTGCGCCTTCAAAGTGCCATGCTCAAAAGGGTTCAAAATGAGTCCTTCTTTGCATCTTGTACACGGACATCCAATCCCAGTCCGATTATTTGTATACATGTCTATCACCGCGGATTGCAAGTATCGCTCCACCTTCCTTCCACTCACCTTCATGACTGCACGGTATAACAAGCAAAAGGGTTATAAACAAAATGCATGCATGCATCAAAGTCATATAAAAATTTGGCATGACCTTGCCTAAAAATAGGACATATCGAGTTTGCTCGAAATTCGCCGAAACGGAAATAAATCGACATTTCCGCAAAACATAAGCAACTCACGGGGCATGTCACTCACAAACATCCCTTCATAACGCAAACACACATATTCCCATTCTTGAAATGCACAAATTTTTACTCACCTATACCCTGAGAGAGATTGTGCATGGTTAATTAGATCATTAGGCCTTCGCTAATAGGGATCGAAAGTGGATGGCTAAATAGCTAACTAGATCTAGTTGTTGGGAGGAGAGATGAGACTCTAGCTATGGAGAGGAAGAGAGATGATCTAGCTAGATCTATATGTATGGAAGGAGGGAGAGGCAAATAAATGTGGAAGATAGATCTAGAAGAGGCCATTTATGGAGGAGAATTATGGTGGAGGGGGCATTAATGGGGAGAGAAGAGAGGGAGAAGGAAGAGAGAAGAAGGGAAATAATGGTGGAGAAGGAACTTAGAGAGGTGAGAGGGGAAAGGAGGGGAGAGGGCAAAGGGGGGAGGAAGAAGGGGGAGAGAGGGGGGTGGGTGAAAAGGTAGCTCTGCCACGATTAGTAGTAGCGCTGCTTTCAACAGGGCGCTACTGCTACGGGGCTTCGTAGTAGCGCTTTCTAGGAGCAACGCTACTACTAAGTGGGGCTCCATAGCAGTAGCGGTTTCCTCACAGCAACCGCTACTGCTATGAAGCTTAGTAGTAGCGCTTTATTGTGGGCAGCGCTGCTACTACCAATAGTGTCGGTGGGCTCGTCGGGTCCCGCTTAGCAGTAGCGCTCTTTGTGATTCCAGCGCTACTGCTAAGTCTTTACTTGTAGCGCTGCCGAAATCCAGTGCTACTGGTAATTACCAGCAGTGCCTGTTACTTTCCAGCGCTACTAATAGTGTCCTGCCTATAAGGTTTGTCCTAGTAGTGTCTCCGCTCCCTCTTGCTGGATCAAGACGGCGGAGATCGTCATCGAGCTGTACGTGTGCTGAACGCAGAGGTGCCATCCGTTCGGCGCTAGATCGGGACGGATTGTGATTAGATCGCGGGATGCTCGTGTTGGGGAACGTTGCATGGGAAACAAAAATTTTCCTACGCACACACAAGATCTATCCATGGTGATGAGCATCTACGAGAGGGAGAGTGAATCTACATACCCTTGTAGATCGCTAAGCGGAAGCGTTTAAGAAACGCGGTTGATGTAGTCGAACGTCTCCGCGATCCAAATCGCAAGTCGTCCCTCGATCCGATCACGAACTAGCGCCGAACGGACGGCACCTCCGCGTTCAACACACGTACGGCTTGATGACGCCTTCACCTCCTCGATCCAGCGAGCGATGATGAAGTAGTGGTTGAGTTCCAGCAGCACGACGGCGTGGTGATGGTGGTGAGGAACAATCTCTGCAGGGCTTCGCCAAGCACTACGGAGATTATGACGGAGGAACTAGAGGGTTAGGGTTGCCGCACACGGCTTGGGGAAATCTTGATGTGTCCCGTGTGATAGCCCTGCCCCTCTATTTATATGTTGAGCCTTGGGGTCTAAACTTGGAGTAAAAGCCTCCTCCGGGTCGGTTTTGCCCGCACAAGGTCGGTTTGGCCCGCAGGGAAAGAGTCCAACTCGGATCCCTGCCGAACCGTGCACAGCCGCGCACAAGCGGTAGTACCGCTTCACACAAGCGGTAGTACCGCTTGGGCGGTAGTACCGCTTCACACAAGCGGTAGTACCGCTCGGGCGGTAGTACCGCTTCACCAAGCGGTAGTACCGCTTACGCGGCAGCAAAACTACTTTTGCACTTTCCAATACCTTGTGGGCTTTATCCCTTTGGCTCATATAAAGTGTTGCTGCACCCGAACACTTCGGTAAACATCCGGAACCCCTTCCGGTGAACTCCGGAACCCTTCCAGAGATCAAAACACTATTATCACATATATCAATCTTTACCTCCGGACTATTCCGGAGATCCTCGTCATGTCCGGGATCTTATCCGGGACTCCGAACAACTTTCGGTCACCAACATAATAACTCAATTATACTAATCGTCACCAAACGTTAAGTGTGTAGACCCTGCGGGTTCGAGAACTATGTAGACATGACCGAGACACCTCTACGGCCAATAACCAGTAGCGGGACCTGGATGCCCATATTGGCTCCTACATATTCTACGAAGATCTTTATCGGTCGAACCTCTATGTCAAGGATTCAGTTAATCCCGTATGCTGTTCCCTTTGTTCTTCGGTATGTTACTTGCCCGAGATTCGATCGTCGGTATCACTATACCTAGTTCAATCTCGTTACCGGCAAGTCTCTTTACTCGTTCCGTAATACAAGATCTCGTGGCTAACACTTTAGTCACATTGCTTGCAAGGCTCATTGTGATGTTGTATTACCGAGTGGGCCCTGAGATACCTCTCCGTCATACGGAGTAACAAATCCCAGTCTTGATCCATGCCAACCCAACAGACACCCTCGGAGATACCTGTAGAGCACCTTTATAGTCACCCAGTTACGTTGCGACGTTTGATACACACAAGGTACTCCTCCGATGTCAGGGAGTTGCATGATCTCATGGTCATAGGAACAGATACTTGACATGCAGAAAACAATAGCAATAAACTGACACGATCAAATGCTACGTTTACAGTTTGGGTCTTGTCCATCACATCATTCTCCTAATGATGTGATCCCGTTATCAAATGACATCTCATGTCCATGGCTAGGAAACCTTAACCATCTTTGATCAACAAGCTAGTCAACTAGAGGCTTACTAGGGACACAATGTTGTCTATGTACCCACACATGTATTTGAGTTTCCAATCAATACAATTATAGCATGGATAATAAACGATTATCATGAACAAGGAAATATAATAATAACCAATTTATTATTGCCTCTAGGGCATATTTCCAACAGTCTCCCACTTGCACTAGAGTCAATAATCTAGTTCACATCACTATGTGATTTACATTGTAATGAATCGAACACCCATGCAGTTCTGGTGTTGTTCATGTTTAGCCCTTGGAAGAGGTTTAGTCATCGGATCTGCAACATTTAGATCCGTGTGTACTTTGCAAATATTTATGTCGTCCTCCTTGATGTAATCGCGGATGGAATTGAAACGTCGCTTTATGTGTCTGGTCCTCTTGTGAAATCTTGGTTCCTTGGCTAGAGCAATGGCACCAGTATTATCACAAAACAGAGTCATTGGGTTAAGCGCACTAGGCACTACTCCAAGATCTGTCATGAACTCCTTCATCCAGACACCTTCCTTCGCCGCCTCCGAGGCAGCGATGTACTCCGCTTCGCATGTAGAATCAGCTACCACGCTTTGCTTGGAACTGCACCAGCTAACCGCACCCCCATTAATAATAAATACGTATCCGGTTTGCGACTTAGAGTCATCCGGATCAGTGTCAAAGCTTGCATCGACGTAACCCTTTACGACGAGCTCTTGATCACCTCCATAAACGAGAAACATGTCCTTAGTCCTTTTCAGGTACTTCAGGATATTCTTGACCGCCGTCCAGTGTTCCATTCCTGGATCACTTTGAAACCTTCCGACCATACTTATGGCAAGGCTGACATCGGGTCTTGTGCACAGCATTGCATATATGATAGAGCCTATGGCCGAAGCATAGGGGATGACACTCATCTTTTCTCTATCTTCTGCAGTCACTGGGCATTGAGTCTTACTCAACTTCACACCTTGCAAAACAGGCAAGAACCCCTTCTTGGACTGATCCATTTTGAACTTCTTCAAAATCTTATCAAGGTATGTGCTTTGTGAAAGTCCTATTAAGCGTCTTGATCTATCTCTATAGATCTTGATGCCTAATATGAAAGCAGCTTCTCCTAGGTCCTTCATTGAAAAACTCTTGTTCAAATATTCCTTTACGCTTTCCAGCATTTCTATATTGTTTCCAATCAGCAATATGTCATCCACATATAATATTAGAAACGCTATAGAGCTCCCACTCACTTTCTTGTAAATACAAGCTTCTCCGTAAACTTGTATAAACTCGAACGCTTTGATCACCTCATCAAAACGAAGATTCCAACTCCGAGATGCTTGCACCAGTCCATAAATGGATCGCTGGAGTTTGCAAACTTTGTCAGCATTCTCTGGATCGACAAAACCTTCTGGTTGCATCATATACAACTCTTCCTTAAGGTAACCGTTAAGGAACGCTGTTTTGACATCCATCTGCCAAATTTCATAATCGAAAAAGGCAGCTATTGCTAACATGATTCTGACGGACTTAAGCATCGCTACGGGTGAGAAGGTCTCATCGTAGTCAACTCCTTGAACTTGTGAAAAACCCTTTGCCACAAGTCGAGCTTTATAGACGGTGACATTACCGTCCGCGTCCGTCTTCCTCTTAAAGATCCATTTGTTCTGAATGGCCTTACGCCCTTCAGGTAATACTTCCAAAGTCCATACTTTGTTTTCATACATGGATCCCATCTCGGATTTCATGGCCTCTAACCATTTCTCGGAATCCGGGCCCATCATCGCTTCTCCATAGCTCGTAGGCTCATCGTTGTCTAACAACATGACCTCTAAGACAGGGTTGCCGTACCACTCGGGAGCAGTACGCGTCCTTGTCGACCTACGAGGTTCAATAGCAACTTGATCCAAAGCTTCATGATCATCATCATTAACTTCCTCTTCAGCTAATGTAGGCTCCACAGAAACAACTTTCTGCGCTGCGCTACTCTCAGGTTGAAGCAAAAGTTCAATAACCTCATCAAGTTCTATCTTCCTCCCACTCAATTCTTTCGAGAGAAACTCTTTCTCAAGAAATGTTCCGTTTTTAGCGACAAACACTTTGCCTTCGGATCTGAGATAGAAGGTATACCCAACTGTCTCTTTTGGGTATCCTATGAAGACGCATTTCTCCGCTTTGGGTTCCAGCTTTTCAGGCTGAAGCTTTTTGACATAAGCATCACATCCCCAAACTTTAAGAAACGACAGCTTTGGCTTCTTGCCAAACCAAAGTTCATATGGCGTCGTCTCAACGGATTTCGATGGTGCCCTATTTAAAGTGAATGCAGCTGTCTCTAATGCATAACCCCAAAACGATAGTGGCAAATCGGCAAGAGACATCATAGATCGCACCATATCTAATAAGGTTCGATTACGACGTTCGGACACACCATTACGCTGTGGTGTTCCAGGCGGTGTCAATTGTGAAACAATTCCACACTGTCTTTAAGTGACTGCCAAACTCATAACTCAGATATTCTCCTCCTCGATCAGATCGTAGGAATTTAATCTTCTTGTTACGATGATTCTCAACTTCACTCTGAAATTGTTTGAACTTTTCAAATGTTTCAGACTTATGTTTCATTAAGTAAATATACCCATATCTACTTAAGTCATCAGTGAAGGTGAGAAAGTAACGATAACCACCGCGCGCCTCAATACTCATCGGACCGCACACATCAGTATGTATGATTTCCAATAAGTCACTTGCCCGTTCCATTATTCCAGAGAACGGCGTTTTAGTCATCTTGCCCATGAGGCATGGTTCACATGTGTCAAGTGATTCAAAATCAAGTGACTCCAAAAGTCCATCGGCATGGAGCTTCCTCATGCGTTTTACGCCAATATGACCTAAACGGCAGTGCCACAAGAAAGTGGTATTATCATTATCAATTCTACATCTTTTGGCATCAATGTTATGAACATGTGTATCATTACTATCGAGATTAAATAAGAATAAACCCCTCACATCGGGTGCATGACCATAAAAGATATTACTCATATAAATAGAACAACCATTATTCTCTGATTTAAATGAGTAACCGTCTCGCAATAAACAAGATCCAGATATAATGTTCATGCTTAACGCAGGCACCAAATAACACTTATTTAGGTTCATCACTAATCCCGACGGTAATCGAAGAGCGAGCGTGCCGACGGCGATCACATCAACCTTGGAACCATTTCCCACGCGCATCGTCACTTCGTCCTTTGCCAGCCTCCGTCTATTCCGCAGTTCCTGTTTTGAGTTGCAAATATGAGCAACCGCACCGGTATCAAATACCCAGGCACTACAACGAGAGTTGGTAAGGTACACATCAATAACATGTATATCATATATACCTTGTTTGTTGTTGGCCGCCTTCTTGTCAGCCAAATACTTGGGGCAATTCCGCTTCCAGTGTCCAGTTCCCTTGCAATGAAAACACACAGTTTCTGGTTTGGGTCCAGCCTTGGGTTTCTTCACGAGAGGAGCAACTGCTTTGCCACTCTGCTTGGAGTTACCCTTCTTACCCTTGCCATTTTTCTTGAAACTAGTGGTTTTATTGACCATCAACACTTGATGCTCCTTCTGAATTTCAGACTCAGCGGCTTTCAGCATCGCAAACAGCTCGGCGACTGACTTGTTCATCCCGTGCATGTTATAGTTCAACACGAAGCTCTTGTAGCTAGGTGGCAATGATTGAAGAACTCTGTCAGTGATAGCCTCTGGCGGAAGGGGCATCCCTAACTCAGCCAGACGGGTGGAGTACCCAGACATTCTGAGCACGTGATCACTGATAGACCCGTTCTCCTCCATCTTGCAAGCATAGAACTTATCGGAGATCTCATATCTCTCGATCCGGGCATTCTTCTGAAAGATAAACTTCAACTCCTGGAACATCTCATATGCTCCATGACGTTCAAAACGTCTTTGAAGTCCCGGTTCTAAGCCATACAACATTGCACATTGAACTATTGAGTAATCATCAGAACGAGCCTGCCAGGCGTTCACAACGTCTAGAGACTCAACTGGAGCGGGTGGATCACCAAGCGGTGCATCAAGGACATAAGCCTTCTAGGAAGCCGTAAGGATAATCCTTAGATTACGGGCCCAGTCCACAAAGTTACTTCCATCATCTTTCAACTTAGCTTTCTCTAGGAACGCATTAAAATTCAGGGGTGCTACTGCGCGAGCCATGATCTACAACATAAATATAGCAAAGACAACTTAGACTATTGTTCTAGATAATGAGTTTAGTTAATCATATTACTTAAAAACTCCCACTCAAATTGACATCCCTCCGGTCATTCGAGTGTAACATGATCCAAATCCACCAACTCAAGTCCGATCATCACGTGAGTTGAGGTGGTTTCAATGGTGAACATCTTCATGTTGATCATATCTACTATATGACTCATGTTCGACCTTTCGGTCTCTTGTGTTCCGAGGCCATGTCTGTACATGCTAGGCTCGTCAAGTTTAACCCGAGTGTTCCGCACGTGTAACATGGCTTACACCCGTTGTATGCGAACGTAGAGTCTATCACACCCGATCATCACGGCGTGTCTCGAAACGACGAACTTTCGCAACGGTGCACACTTGGGGAGAACACAATTTATCTTGAAATTTAAGTGAGGGATCACCTTATAATGCTACCGTCGTCCTAAGCAAAATAAGATGCATAAAAAGGATTAACATCACATGCAAATCATAAGTGACATGATATGGCCATGAACTTGTGCTTTTGATCTCCATCTCCAAAGCACCGGCATGATCTCCATCATCACCGGCATGACACCATGATCTCCATCATCTTGATCTCCATCAACGTGTCGCCATAAGGTTGTCGCGCCGACTGATGCTTCCACGACTATAGCTAACGTTTAGCGATAAAGTAAAGCATTACATAGCGCTTAATGATTGACACGCAGGTCATACAATAATTAAAGACAACTCTATGGCTCCTGCCAGTTGCCGTATTCATCGACATGCAAGTCGTGATATTCTATACAACACATGATCCTCTCATACATCACATATATCTCATCATGTAATTGGCCATATCACATCACAACATACCCTGCAAAAACAAGTTAGACGTCCTCTAATTGTTGTTGCAAATTTTACGTGGCTGCTACGGGTTTGCAAGAACCGTTCTTACCTACGCAAAACCACAACGTGGTGTAGTGATTGCTTTTTGATCTTCTAAAAGAACCCTCTTCATTGAAATCGATTCAACTAAAGTGAGAGAGACAGACACCCGCTAGCCATCTTTATGCAACGAAGTTACATGTCAGTTGAAGGAACCTGTCTCGCGTAAGTGTACGCGTAATGTCGGTCCGGGCCGCTTCATCTCACAGTACCGCCGAATCAAATATCAACTAGTAACGGCAAGCAATATGTATACAACCACGCCCACAACTCGTTTGTGTTCTACTCGAGATCTCATCTACGCATAGACCTGGCTCTGATACCACTGTTGGGGAACGTTGCATGGGAAACAAAAATTTTCCTACGCACACACAAGATCTATCCATGGTGATGAGCATCTACGAGAGGGAGAGTGAATCTACATACCCTTGTAGATCGCTAAGCGGAAGCGTTTAAGAAACGCGGTTGATGTAGTCGAACGTCTCCGCGATCCAAATCGCAAGTCGTCCCTCGATCCGATCACGAACTAGCGCCGAACGGACGGCACCTCCGCGTTCAACACACGTACGGCTTGATGACGCCTTCACCTCCTCGATCCAGCGAGCGATGATGAAGTAGTGGTTGAGTTCCAGCAGCACGACGGCGTGGTGATGGTGGTGAGGAACAATCTCTGCAGGGCTTCGCCAAGCACTACGGAGATTATGACGGAGGAACTAGAGGGTTAGGGTTGCCGCACACGGCTTGGGGAAATCTTGATGTGTCCCGTGTGATAGCCCTGCCCCTCTATTTATATGTTGAGCCTTGGGGTCTAAACTTGGAGTAAAAGCCTCCTCCGGGTCGGTTTTGCCCGCACAAGGTCGGTTTGGCCCGCAGGGAAAGAGTCCAACTCGGATCCCTGCCGAACCGTGCACAGCCGCGCACAAGCGGTAGTACCGCTTCACACAAGCGGTAGTACCGCTTGGGCGGTAGTACCGCTTCACACAAGCGGTAGTACCGCTCGGGCGGTAGTACCGCTTCACCAAGCGGTAGTACCGCTTACGCGGCAGCAAAACTACTTTTGCACTTTCCAATACCTTGTGGGCTTTATCCCTTTGGCTCATATAAAGTGTTGCTGCACCCGAACACTTCGGTAAACATCCGGAACCCCTTCCGGTGAACTCCGGAACCCTTCCAGAGATCAAAACACTATTATCACATATATCAATCTTTACCTCCGGACTATTCCGGAGATCCTCGTCATGTCCGGGATCTTATCCGGGACTCCGAACAACTTTCGGTCACCAACATAATAACTCAATTATACTAATCGTCACCAAACGTTAAGTGTGTAGACCCTGCGGGTTCGAGAACTATGTAGACATGACCGAGACACCTCTACGGCCAATAACCAGTAGCGGGACCTGGATGCCCATATTGGCTCCTACATATTCTACGAAGATCTTTATCGGTCGAACCTCTATGTCAAGGATTCAGTTAATCCCGTATGCTGTTCCCTTTGTTCTTCGGTATGTTACTTGCCCGAGATTCGATCGTCAGTATCACTATACCTAGTTCAATCTCGTTACCGGCAAGTCTCTTTACTCGTTCCGTAATACAAGATCTCGTGGCTAACACTTTAGTCACATTGCTTGCAAGGCTCATTGTGATGTTGTATTACCGAGTGGGCCCTGAGATACCTCTCCGTCATACGGAGTAACAAATCCCAGTCTTGATCCATGCCAACCCAACAGACACCCTCGGAGATACCTGTAGAGCACCTTTATAGTCACCCAGTTACGTTGCGACGTTTGATACACACAAGGTACTCCTCCGATGTCAGGGAGTTGCATGATCTCATGGTCATAGGAACAGATACTTGACATGCAGAAAACAATAGCAATAAACTGACACGATCAAATGCTACGTTTACAGTTTGGGTCTTGTCCATCACATCATTCTCCTAATGATGTGATCCCGTTATCAAATGACATCTCATGTCCATGGCTAGGAAACCTTAACCATCTTTGATCAACAAGCTAGTCAACTAGAGGCTTACTAGGGACACAATGTTGTCTATGTACCCACACATGTATTTGAGTTTCCAATCAATACAATTATAGCATGGATAATAAACGATTATCATGAACAAGGAAATATAATAATAACCAATTTATTATTGCCTCTAGGGCATATTTCCAACAGCTCGGCGATTTGGATCGCGAGGACGTTCGACTACATCAACCTCGTTTCTTAACGCTTCCCGCTTAGCGATCTACAAGGGTATGTAGATCCACTCTCCCTCTCGTAGATGCTCATCACCATGGATAGATCTTGCGTGTGTGTAGGAAAAAAATTTGTTTCCCATGCAACGTTCCCCAACAGTGGCATCTGAGCTAGGTCTATGTGTAGATGAGATCACGAGTAGAACACAAAGGAGTTTGTGGGCGTTGATATTCAGATTGCTTCTTCCCTTGCTCTTTTCTTGATTCAGCGGTATTGTGGGATGAAGCGGCCTGGACCAACATTAATCGTACGCTTCCGAGAGACCGGTTCCATCAACTGACATGTAACTTCGTTGCATAAAGATGGCTGGGGGGTGTCTGTTTCTCCCACTTTAGTCGGATCGGACTTGACAAAGGCGGTCCTTGAGAAGGTTGAATAGCAATTTTTGTATCACCGTTGTGGTTTTTGCGTAGGTAAGAATTGTTCTTGCGAGATACCCGTAGCAGCCACGTAAAACTTGCAACAACAATTAAAGGACGTCTAACTTGTTTTTGCAGGGTATGTTGTGATGTGATATGGCCAATTACATGATGAGATATATGTGATGTATGAGATGATCATGTATTGTATAGAATATCACGACTTGCATGTCGATGAGTACGGCAACCGGCAGGAGCCATAGGGTTATCTTTAATTATTTTCGCCGTTTTGCTTTACTTTATCGCTATGAGTTAGCAATAGTCGTGTAAGCAACAGTCGGCGCGACAACCTCATGGCGACACGTTGATGGAGATCAAGATGATGGAGATCATGGTGTCATGCCGGTGACGATGGAGATCATGCCGGTGCTTTGGAGATGGAGATCAAAAGCACAACTTGATGGCCATATCATGTCACTTATGATTTGCATGTGATGTTAATCCTTTTATGCATCTTATTTTGCTTAGGATGACGGTAGCATTATAAGGTGATCCCTCACTTAAATTTCAAGATAAATTGTGTTCTCCCTGAGTGTGCACCATTGCGAAAGTTCGTCGTTTTGAGACACCACGTGATGATCGGGTGTGATAGACTCTACGTTCGCATACAACGGGTGCAAGCCAGTGTTGCACGTGCGGAACACTCGGGTTAAACTTGACGAGCCTAGCAAGTACAGACATGGCCTCGGAACACAAGAGACCGAAAGGTCGAACATGAGTCATATAGTAGATATGATCAACATGAAGATGTTCACCATTGAAACCACCTCAACTCATGTGATGATCGGACTTGAGTTGGTGGATTTGGATCATGTGACACTCAAATGACCGGAGGGATGTCAATTTGAGAGGGAGTTTTAAAGTAATACGATTAACTAAACTCATTATCTTGAACAATAGTCTAAGTTGTCTTTGCTAAATTTATGTTGTAGATCATGGCTCGCGCAGTAGCACCCCTGAATTTTAATGCGTTCCTAGAGAAAGCTATGTTGAAAGATGATGGAAGTAACTTTGTGGACTGGGCCCGTAATCTGAGGATTATCCTTATGGCTTCCCAGAAGGGTTATGTCCTTGATGCACCTCTTGGTGATCCACCCATTCCAGTTGAGTCTCCAGACGTTGTGAACACCTGGCTGGCTCATTCTGATGATTACTCAATGGTTCAATGTGCAATGTTGTATGGCTTAGAACCGGGACTTCAAAGACGTTTTGAACGTCATGGAGCATATGATATGTTCCTAGAGTTGAAGTTTATCTTTCAGAAGAATGCCCGGATCGAGAGGTATGAGACCTCCGATAAGTTCTATGCCTACAAGACGGAGGAGAACGGGTCTGTCAGTGAACACATACTCAAAATGTCTGGGTATTCCACCTGTCTGGCTGAATTGGGGATGCCCCTTCCAGCAGAGGCGATCACTGACAGAGTTCTTCAATCATTGCCACCTAGCTACAAGAGCTTCGTGTTGAACTATAACATGCACGGGATGAACAAGTCAGTCACCGAGCTATTTTCAATGTTGAAAGTCGCTGAGTCTGAGATTCAGAAGGAGCATCAAGTGTTGATGGTCAATAAGACCACTAGTTTCAAGAAGAATGGCAAGGGTAAGAAGGGTAACTCCAAGAAGAGTGGCAAAGCAGTTGCCCCTCCCGTGAAGAAACCCAAGGCTGGACCCAAGCCAGAAACTGAGTGCTTTCATTGCAAGGGAACTGGTCACTGGAAGCGGAACTGCCCCAAGTATTTGGCTGACAAGAAGGCGGCCAACAACAAACAAGGTAGATGTGATATACATGTTATTGATGTGTACCTTACCAACTCTCGTTGTAGTGCCTGGGTATTTGATACCGGTGCGGTTGCTCACATTTGCAACTCTAAACAGGAAAGGCGAAAAAAACGGAGGCTGGCAAAGGACGAAGTGACGATGCACGTGGGAAATGGTTCCAAGGTTGATGTGATCGCTGTCGGCACGCTCGCTCTTCGATTACCATCGGGATTAGTGATGAACCTGACTAATTGTTATTTAGTGCCTGTGTTAAGCATGAGCATTATATCTGGATCTTGTTTATTGCGAGACGGTCACTCATTTAAATCGGAGAATAATGATTGTTCTATTTATATGAGTAATATCTTTTATGGTCATGCACCCAATGTGAGTTGTTTATTCTTATTGAATCCCGATAGTGATGATACACATGTTTATATCATTGATGCCAAATGATGTAGAGTTGATAATGATAGTACCACTTTCTTGTGGCACTGCCGTTTAGGTCATATTGGTGTAAAACGCATGAAGAAGCTCCATGCTGATGGACTTTTGGAGTAACTTGAATTTGAATCACTTAACACATGTGAGCCATGCCTCATGGGCAAGATGACTAAGACGCCGTTCTCTGGAACAATGGAAC
Organism: Elymus sibiricus; assembly: GCA_039707655.1. NCBI lineage: Eukaryota > Viridiplantae > Streptophyta > Magnoliopsida > Poales > Poaceae > Elymus > Elymus sibiricus. The sequence goes on along the minus strand of CM077665.1, from coordinate 224,361,042 downwards.
AGGCAAGTGACTTGTTGGAAATCATACATACCGATGTGTGCGGTCCGATGAGCATTGAGGCGCGCGGTGGATATCGTTATTTTCTCACCTTCACTGATGACTTAAGTAGATATGGGTATATTTACTTAATGAAACACAAGTCTGAAACATTTGAAAAGTTCAAGCAATTTCAGAGTGAAGTTGAGAATCATCATAACAAGAAGATTAAATTCCTACGATCTGATCAAGGAGGAGAATATCTGGGTTATGAGTTTGGCAGTCACTTAAGACAGTGTGGAATTGTTTCACAATTGACACCGCCTAGAACACCACAACGTAATGGTGTGTCCGAACGTCGTAATCGAACCTTATTGGATATGGTGCGATCTATGATGTCTCTTGCCGATTTGCCACTATCGTTTTGGGCTTATGCATTAGAGATAACTGCATTAACTTTAAATAGGGCACCATCAAAATCCGTTGAGACAACGCCATATGAACTGTGGTTTGGCAAGAAGCCAAAGTTGTCATTTCTTAAAGTTTGGGGATGTGATGCTTATGTCAAAAAGCTTCAGCCTGAAAAGCTGGAACCCAAAGCGGAGAAATGCGTCTTCATAGGATATTTGAAAGAGACAATTGGGTATACCTTCTATCTCAGATCCGAAGGCAAAGTGTTTGTCGCTAAAAACGGAACATTTCTCGAGAAAGAGTTTCTCTCGACAGAATTGAGTGGGAGGAAAATAGAACTTGATGAGGTTGTTGAACCTTTACTTCAACCAGAGAGTAGCACAGCACAGAAATATGTTTCTGTGGAGCCTGCATCAGTTGAAGAGGAAGTTAATGATGATGATCATGAAGCTTCGGATCAAGTTGCTATCGAACCTCGTAGGTCGACAAGGACGCGTACTGCTCCTGAGTGGTACGGCAACCCTGTCTTAGAGGTCATGTTGTTGGACAACGATGAACCTACGAGCTATGGAGAAGCGATGATGGGCCCGGATTCCGAGAAATGGTTAGAGGCCATGAAATCCGAGATGGGATCCATGTATGAAAACAAAGTATGGGCTTTGGAAGTATTACCTGAAGGGCATAAGGCCATTCAGAACAAATGGATCTTTAAGAGGAAGACGGACGCGGACGGTAATGTCACCGTCTATAAAGCTCGACTTGTGGCAAAGGGTTTTTCACAAGTTCAAGGAGTTGACTACGATGAGACCTTCTCACCCGTAGCGGTGCTTAAGTCCGTCAGAATCATGTTAGCAATAGCTGCCTTTTTCGATTATGAAATTTGGCAGATGGATGTCAAAACAGCATTCCTCAACGGTTTCCTTGAGGAAGATTTGTATATGATGCAACTAGAAGGTTTTTTTGATTCAGAGAATGCTGACAAAGTTTGCAAACTCCAGCGATCCATTTATGGACTGGTGCAAGCATCTCGGAGTTGGAATAAGCGCTTTGATGAGGTGATCAAAGCGTTTGGGTTTATACAAGTTTATGGAGAAGCTTGTATTTACAAGAAAGTGAGTGGGAGCTCTATAGCGTTTCTAATATTATATGTGGATGACATATTGCTGATTGGAAACAATATAGAAATGTTGGAAAGCGTGAAGGAATATTTGAACAAGAGTTTTTTAATGAAGGACCTAGGAGAAGCTGCTTTCATATTAGGCATCAAGATCTATAGAGATAGATCGAGACGCTTAATAGGACTTTCACAGAGCACATACCTTGACAAAGTTTTGAAGAAGTTCAAAATGGATCAGTCCAAGAAGGGGTTCTTTCCTGTATTGCAAGGTGTGAAGTTGAGTAAGACTCAATGCCCAGTGACTGCAGAAGATAGAGAAAAGATGAGTGTCGTCCCCTATGCTTCAGCCATAGGCTCTATCATGTATGCAATGCTGTGCACAAGACCCGATGTCAGCCTTGCCATAAGTATGGCCGGAAGGTTTCAAAGTGATCCAGGAGTGGAACACTGGACGGCGGTCAAGAATATCCTAAAGTACCTGAAAAGGACTAAGGACATGTTTCTCATTTATGGAGGTGATCAAGAGCTCGTCGTAAAGGGTTACGTCGATGCAAGCTTTGACACTGATCCGGATGACTCTAAGTCGCAAACCGGATATGTATTTATTCTCAATGGGGGTGCGGTAAGCTGGTGTAGTTCCAAGCAAAGCATGGTAGCTGATTCTACATGCGAAGCGGAGTACATTGCTGCCTCGGAGGCGGCGAAGGAAGGTGTCTGGATGAAGCAGTTCATGACAGATCTTTGAGTAGTGCCTAGTGCACTAAACCCAATGACTCTGTTCTATGACAACACTGGTGCCATTGCTCTAGCCAAGGAACCAAGGTTTCACAAGAGGACCAGACACATAAAGCGACGTTTCAATTCCATCCGCGATTACATCAAGGAGGACGACATAAATATTTGCAAAGTACACACGGATCTGAATGTTGCAGACCCATTGACTAAACCTCTTCCAAGGGCTAAACATGATCAACACCAGAACTGTATGGGTGTTAGATTCATGACAATGTAAATCACATAGTGATGTGAGCTAGATTATTGACTCTAGTGCAAGTGGGAGACTGTTGGAAATATGCCCTAGAGGCAATAATAAAAGTAATTATTATTATATTTCCTTGTTCATGATAATCGTTTATTATTCATGCTATAATTGTATTAATTGGAAACACTGATACATGTGTGGATACATAGACAACACTATGTCCATAGTATGCCTCTAGTAGACTAGCTTGTTGATCAAAGATGGTCAAGGTTTCCTAGCCATGGACATGAGATTTCATTGGATAACGGGATCACATCAATAGGAGAATGATGTGATGGACAAGACCCAAACTATGAACGTAGAATATGATCGTGTTAGTTTATTGCTATTGTTTTCTGCATGTCAAGTATCTGTTCCTATGACCATGAGATCGTGCAACTCACTGACACCGGAGGAATACCTTGTGTGTATCAAACGTCACAACGTAACTGGGTGACTATAAAGATGCTCTACAGGTATCTCCGAGGGTGTCTATTGAGTGGGCATGAATCAAGACTGGGATTTGTTACTCCTTTTGACAGAGAGGTATCTCGGGGCCCACTCGGTAATACAACATCACAACAAGCCTTGCAAGCAATGTGACTAAAGTGTTAGCCACGGGATCTTGTATTACGGAACGAGTAAAGAGACTTGCTGGTAACGAGATTGAACTAGGTATAGAGATACCGACAATCGAATCTCGGGCAAGTAACATACCGAAGAACAAAGGGAACAGCGTACGGGATTAACTGAATCCTTGACATAGAGGTTCAACCGATAAAGATCTTCGTAGAATATGTAGGAACCAATATGGGCATCCAGGTCCTGCTATTGGTTATTGACCGTAGAGTTGTCTCGGTCATGTCTACATAGTTCTCGAACCCGCAGGGTCTGCACACTTAAGGTTCGGTGACGTTTCGGTAGTATAGAGTTATGTATGCTGGTGACCGAAGGTTGTTCGGTGTCCCGGATGAGATCCCGGACGTCACGAGGAGCTCCAGAATGGTCCGGAGGTAAGGATTGATATATAGGAACTCCCGTTTTGGTCACCGGAAAAGTTTCAGGTATTTCGGTAGTGTACCGGGAGTGCCGGGAGGGGTACCGGGGACCATCGGGAGGGGTGTCTCGACCCAAAGGGCCTCATGGGCTGTGGGAGGAGTCAAGCCAGCCCTTAGTGGGCTGGTCGAGCCCCCCACTAAGGCCCATGTGGCTGGGGGTGGGAAAACACAAAGGTGGAAAGAGTTTCCAAGTGGAGGAAGAGGAATCCTACTCCTAGTAGGATTGGAGTAGGACTCCTCCACCTCTCCTCCTTGCGGCCGCACCAAGAGGCAGCCCTTGGGCCGCCGGCCTCCCTCCCCTTCCTCCTATATATACTATAGGGAGAGAGGGCAAAAGCACTTCAACCCTAAGCCACGGTGCAGCCCTCTCTCCCAATAGATCAAGTCCTCTAGTTTTCAGCGGTGCTTAGGCGAAGCCCCGCTAGAATAGTTCCACCACCACCGCCGCCGCGCCGTCGCGCTGCCGGAGAACTCATCCACCTCTCCGCTCCCTGTTGCTGGATCAAGAAGACGGAGATCGTCATCGAGCTATACGTGTGCTGAACGCGGAGGTGCCGTTCGTTCGGCGCTAGATCGGGACGGATCGTGACTAGATCGCGGGACGCTCAGCGATTTGGATCGCAAAGATGTTTGACTACATCAACCGCGTTTCTTAACGCTTCCCTCTTAGCGATCTACAAGGGTTTGTAGATCCACTCTCCCTCTCGTACATGCTCATCATCATGGATAGATCTTGCGTGTGCGTAGGATTTTTTTCCCATGCAACGTTCCCCAACAATAAAGAATTTATCTCTACCACCTGTGGAGGTGGTGGTGTGTCAAGGCCATGTATTTCTTAAATAGGTGGTAAATTATTAATATCATCAGCTTTAATACCTTTTTCCTTCATATATTTCTTTGCCTCTTGCATATCTTCGGGACAGAGAAATAAGATACCCCTCTTCTTTGGAGTGGGTTTAAGTGGTGGTTCAGGAAGAGTCCAATCATCATAATTTTTGAATATGTTATTCAATAATTCCTGAGCTTGTTCAACAGTTCGTTCACTGAAAACACAACCAGCACAACTATCTAGGAAGTCCCTAGAAGCATCAGTTAGTCCATTATAGAAGATATAAAGTATTTCATTTTTCTTGAGAGGATGATCAGGCAAAGTATTAAGCAATTGGAGAAGCCTCCTCCAAGCTTGTGGGAGACTCTCTTCTTCACTTTGCACAAAGTTAAATATTTCCTGTAAGGCAGCTTGTTTCTTATGAGCAGTAAAATATTTTTCAGAGAAGATGTAAATCGTATCCTGAGGGCTACGCACACAACCAGTAGCAAGAGTATTGTACCATGACTTAGCATCACCCTTTAATGAGAACGGAAATAACTTAAGAATATAGTAGCAGCGAATCTTCTCATCATGAGCAAAGAGGGTGGCTATATCATTCAGCTTAGTAAGATGTGCCACTACGGTTCAGTTTCATAGCCATGGAAAGGATCAGATTCAACAAAAGTAATTAACTCTGGGTCGACAGAGAATTCATAATCATTATCGGTAACAAAGATAGGTGAAGTAGCAAACTTAGGATCACATTTCATTCTAGCATTGAAAGTCTTCTCCTTATACTTGCGTAGCAATTTCTTAAGATCGTTTCTATCCTTACAAGAAAGAATTTCCCTAGTTACCTCCTGATCCATAACATAACCTTCAGGTATCTTAGGCATTTCAAATCTAGGAGATCTAGGTCTAATAGGTGTTTCATAATCATCAGTTTCAAGAGCTTCATCAGTTCCAGCAATCTCATCAGTTTCAATAATTTCATTCTCTTTAGCTCTAGTAATTTGTTCATCGAGAAACTAACCTAGTGGCACATTATCATCAAGCATGGTACTAGCATCATCATAAGCATCATTCATAGCAGAATTAGCATCATCAATAACTTACGACATATTAGGATTACTAGCATGTGGTGGTGTTGCAAACTTACAAATGACAGAAGATGAATCAAGTGCAGAGCTAGATGGCAGTTCCTTACCTCCCCTCGTCTTAGAGGGAAAAATCTTGGTCTTTGGATCCTTCAGATTCTTCATAGTGATCAATTGATATAAATCCCAAGTGACTCAACAAATATAACTATGCTCCCCGGCAACGGCGCCAGAAAAAGGTTTTGATAACCCACAAGTATAGGGGATCGCAACAGTTTTCGAGGGTAGAGTATTCAACCCAAATTTATAGATTCGACACAAGGGGAGCCAAAGAATATTTGAGAGTATTAGCAGCTGAGTTGTCAATTCAACCAAACTTGGAGATTAAATATCTGCAACAGAGTGATCAGTAGCACAGTAGTATGATAGTTTGATAGCAGTGCTAACAGTAACAGTAACGGTAGCAGTGATAGCAATAGTTTTGTAGCAGTTGGAACAGTAGCAGCAGCAATAGTAACTTAGCAAGAACAATATGTGGAAAACTCATAGGCACTGGATCGGTGAACTCATTGGATGATATTCATCATATAATACTCATAACCTAGGGCGACACAGAACTAGCTCTAGTTCATAAATGTAATGTAGGCATGTATTCCGTAAATAGTCATACGTGCTTATGGAAAAGAACTTGCATGACATATTTTGTCCTACCCTCCCGTGGCAGCGGGGTCCATAAGGAAACTAAGGGATATTAAGGCCTCCTTTTTATAGACAACCGGAACAAAGCATTAGTACACGATGAATACATGAACTCCTCAAACTACGGTCATCACCGGAAAGTATCTCCACTATTGTCACTCCGGGGTTTGTGGATCAGAACACGTAATAGGTGCGTATGACTAGCAAGATCGGATCAAGAACATAGATATAATGGTGATAACATAAACGGTTCAGATCTGAAATCATGGCACTCGGGCCCTATTGACAAGCATTAAGCATGGAAAGTCATAGCAACAACAATCTCAGAACATAGTGGATACTAGGGATCAAGGCCTAACAAAACTAACTAGATTACATGATGAATCTCATCCAATTCCTCATCGACCAGCAAGCCTACGATGGAATTACTCACTCCCGGTGGGGAGCATCATGGAATTGGCTATGGATAAGGGTTGATGATGACGAAGACCGAAGATTCCCCTCTCCGGAGCCCCAAACGAGATCCAGATCTGGCCTCCCGATAAAGAACAGGAGGTGGCGGTGGCTCCTAATGTAAAATGCGATAAAACTTTCTCTCTGATTTTTTTCTCCAAAAATAGGATTTTATAGCGTCGGAATTAAGGTCAGTGCGGCCACGAGGTGGGCACAACCCACGAGGGCACGCCAGGGGGGGCTGGCGCGCCCTGGTGTCTTGTGCCCAGCCAGGGCCCCCCTCCGATGGTTCTTGGCTCCAGAATTTTTTATTTATTGTAAAATAAATCTCCAAAAAGTTTCATCCAATTCTGAAAACTTTTATTTCTGCACAAAAAAACATCATGGTAGTTCTGCTGAAAACAGCGTCAGTTCGGGTTAGTTTCATTCAAATCATGCAAATTATAGTCCAAAACAAGGGCAAAAGTGTGAGGAAAAGTAGATACGACAGAGACGTATCAGGCCTTGCCTCGCCATATCGATCGTACTGTGTCGCCATTTCATCAAGCCGAGCTCTCCGCTTGGGCACCTCTGGACAGGCTTGGGGGCTGGGACCTCGATCCGCCGCAGACTTCGCCCACGTCATTAACGCCGAGCATATTAACTAGCTAAGTCGCTTTCATGCTCAATTTTTTAAAAAAATTAAATTTTTGTTCGGTTCGGCCAAGCATTATATTAGTGTTTAATAAAAAAGTTTGTTTGAAACACTTCCTTTTCCCATGATAACTAGGGGCTTCGACGTCACGCTGCCGAACTACTTTGTGTCCTCACCTGGACTGGGAGTTCTCCTCGCGGCAGCACCGTGTTGTGTAGCCACTTCTTGACCCGAGCTCTTCGCTCTATTACCTCGGGCTTGGGGGCTGGGACCTCGGCCAGTCCGAGGACTACATCTCTGTCCCATCACAACCCCGGACCGCACCGAACACATTAACCAGCTAAGTCGTTTTCGTGCTCAGCTCTCTTTGAATTTTTTACTTTTTGTTTGGTTCAACCAAACATTATATTTTTTGTTCAAACAAAAAAATTGTTTGTTACAAACTTTGTTTGTTAAAAATTTCTTTACCCGATTTAACCGGGGGCTCTTAAATTTATATGAGACATTTTATAAATGTGTTTTCTTCTTGGTCGTTGCAAATTCTTTTACTACTACTCCTTTTTCCGACACTAGTGTGTGGTCAATTGCCGAATAGCATGGTTTCTTTATAAAGTCACTCGGGTTTAGTTCGCTAAACAGGCCTCGTAGAAACACTCCACCTTAGGGATATGGAGGTTGAAGCCAAAGGCTGACCCGCTTGAATTCCGGAGATCGGATGTATCATGTTAAAGCATGACCGAACCACATATTAATTTTAAGACCAATTTCGGGTTGGCACAATCAAAACATGATTCTATTTAAACATAAAGTTCTTACATAAGTTTTTTGGCTTTTCTACTTAGGGCACTTTTATGCTATTTGTATGTTTTTTAGGAGGAGGGACATCCTCATAACCGAGGTACCCTGCGTAATAATTCAGCTCGGGAGATCTTTTTCGATCCACAACTCTGTATCTTTCCTGCCGACTTACAACTCGGTGTTGGTGAAACACACATGACATCCGGACTAGTTCCCGAGGAGATTTGATCCTCATGTTGGTCGGTCGCACCCAACCTGAGTCTCGGGGGATATTGTGCATAGCTCTCGTAGTACAACATCGTATGCCTTTAAAGTATCAGCAATATCAACGGGGGACTCCGAGTTGAACCCATTAAAAGCCAAGGTACTTCGAGCAGTCCTCGGCAAAACATTCTCGGATATTGTTTTATATGCATCAGTTTCGAATTGTGTCTTCGGTCAATAGTTGGGTTGCCCTGCTCCTATGATTGCCTCCTACATTCCGCTTTGTTCAGCTAGGTGTGCAAAGGGAGACCCACTGTGATTGTACTTCCAATTTAACTGGTCAAGTACCCCAGTGGAGAAAGCCAAAAATAGACTGTCACAATGAGCGCAAACTAGTCAGCAATCCGATGACACTGTCAAACTATAGACCGATAGAGGTTACCCCGTGGGCCTTTCATAAATTTGGCCGGAATGTTAATGGCCTGACCTCGGCTGACGCCAAACACTGACCGGGGGCTAGTAACTGGCCTCCCAAACTTTAAGCTCCTATGACTAAATGAAAGTTATAAAGCCTAGATATCTGATTGCCTCATTTCCGCTAACACAACCGCCTCCGGGCACCGAGACGTCGGCTAAGGGTTGTCTTGTTACTGCGGAAACACCCTGCATAGCATCTACAATGGGGTAGAAGCCGATGATAGGACACTCTCAAATGATAAACGGTCACAAAGGAGTCAAAATAGCATATAGCATAAAAGCATTTGTGCTCAATATGCGAGTGCTGCCTTCCGTAATCATCGTTATAAAGCCATAAATATGCATCAATTTGACTTGAGATTCTAGCCAAGCTGGGTTGCCTTGCTCCTGTGCTTACCCCCTACGTTCCCGATTGTTTGGCTAGGGGGTAAAGGAAGTACCTCTGTGATTGTTACTTCCGGGTTATCCGGGTTAGTACCTTAGACTGGGTGAAGCCGAAAGCTATCCATCTTAAGAATATAATTGGTCGGCAACGACGGAAGTGAAAATTTTGGTTCATTAAAGCCACAGAGTTCAGAAACATTCTCCTAACTAAATCCTCAATATTTTCCTCCCACATTGATCAGAGTTGAGGTTTCACGATCATGGCCATAATGATATCCTAGGAAAAGGAACTTATAAATGAACTATTTTCCCAGAAGATGTTTCTTATGTTAGATAGTAATCTAACATATCTCTCCGTGTACCTTTGTTTATAAAACCGTATGGCCGGATTGCCTTGTTTGTCGTAAATCTTTGCCCTTATAAAGTCTTTATAAAGTCGGACAAACACTCCTCGGCTACTGGCCAAGGAGGTTCAAGCCGATGGTCAGTCAACAAAGTCTTGTACAATGGGGATTCAAGCATTAATGATGTAAAGTACTAGGATACATAGAATCATTACACATAAATTGTATCAAACGTAACAAAGTTTGTGTCAAACAAATATCGATCCTTAATTCGACCACCCTTGCCCAAATTAAGGCTTGGGGGCTATTGCATTGCCTATTCAATGCAGGAAATTCAAAGCGCAATACGGTTTCCGAGGAGATTCGATCCTTGGGTTGGTCGGCCGCACCCAACCCGAGTCTCGAAAAATATTGCGTACCGCGTTTCCATCCCTAATGTATGCTGCCAAGCAAGAACTTGATCCTCAGGCCAATTTTGCAAATTGGCCTATGTCTCATGGGCTACTGGGATCAGTGATTTTATTTTGATTAATATTTTTTACTTTAGGTGCATCTTGGGTTATAGACCAACACACACCTTGAGGGTTACTGGCTATACATTTTGGTAGTAAATAAATTGCAGCAATCGGAAATAATTCAATAAAAAATCAGCCCACTGCCGAGGTGGTGCACTATTTCCGAACCAGTCCGGTGTAAAGCTCGGATGCAGGCTGTTGGCTCAATAGAGGGCATTGCCAAAATTAAGCTCGGCCGAACTTGCTCAACCTTTTGAACGAATGAAGTAATCTATGACACCTCGGATGCCAACCAGCATTGGAGCTCAGCTGCTAAAACATCTCGGAAGCAGTCCGACATAAAGCTCGGATGTGAATGGATGGATCCATAAAAGACTATTCCGGCATTTAAGCTCAGATGAACTCCTTCAAATTTTGAGAGACCGAGGTAATCCATGAGACCTCGGATGCCAACCAGCGATGGAACTCGGTTGCAAAAGGACACCTCGGATGCAGTTCGGCATTGGAGCTCGGATGCAAGAGGACCCCGCCGCACGGGAAACACTTGGAACCCGAGGTGTGACGTAAAAAGTAACAAGCCATCAATAAAACCCAAAAACAAAAAAGGGCTCCTTGGATGCCTGACGTGTGAACTCTTCGGATTCAGCTCGACGATCCTCAAGATCAGACATGGGAAGATTTGTTGAACTGATTTTCAATATCGACGACCGAAGACAAAGAACTATGTGGAAGAACAGAGGAGCGTCCCCAACTTGAAGACCGGTTCAGCGGGCTACTGACGGTGTCCTGGACTAGGGGGTACTCACCATGTCGTCTCCCGACCAGTGGGTCGGGCCAAGGACCCCCATGATGATTCATTAATGGGCCACTTTGGGCAGCCCATGATGCATACAAGGAAGATTCCACAAGACTTGGCGCACAAGACAAGGACTCCTCTAAACCGTAGGCCTATGGTACATTATATAAACCGAAGCCAGGCTAGTCTATAGACAATATCATATTCATTACAATAGCCTCGTGGTAGATACCTGTACTATGTACTATCCCCATATGAATACAATCAAAAGTAGGATGTAGGGTATTATCTCCTTGAGAGAGCCCGAACATGGGTAAAATCATGTGTCCATGTTACCATCGCTCAAAGACGCCTAGATTAGGACCCCTACCGCGAGGTATGCCGGATTCAGAACCGACACCGACTGGCCGTCGACAACCAGCCCGCCCAGCCGGTCCCGCTCCGTCGTAACCGCCTCGAGGTCTCGGACCAGCCGGTCCCTCTCGGCGGCTATCTTGTCCCGCTTCAGCCGGACGTGGCTCAAGGTGTCCACCTCATCTGCAGGAAGCAAGAATTAGCAACCAATGCAAAGCATAGAAGGTTCGAGTCGGCTGCCACACAACCGGCCCGAACCTCGGGGACTACACCTAGTGGGTGTGCTTGCACGCCCCCATTGAAACAGTCATACCTCGCGCCGCATTTAGTTCCTCCTGGGCCTGATAGTAGGCGGTCTTACCGGTACGGTGCAGGGCGACAACCTCGTCGAATAGCGCCTTGCGCTTGGCGTTCTCGGCCTGCCCCATGTCGAAGGGCAGAGGGTCAGGACACGACAGGCTAAAAAGGGCCCGGCTGCCACACGGCCGCGCAACCGGCCCGAATATCGAGGACTACACCCAGTGGGTTCACTCGTGCGGCCCCACTGGAAAAATAAAAGAGACAATTGCACAAAAGAACCGTACCTCAATCGCCGCCTCTGCACGCCAGAAGTTGCTCTCAGCGGTTTCGGCGAACCGGGACAACCCTTCGCGACAGTGAGACATGATGCATGCCGGCTCGCCCGGCACAAGGACCTGCCCGTCGGCTGGCTGGGATATCACAGCCGGACCACGAGCTAGCGCCGACCAGTCCCTCAGGACGTTGAGCATGCGTCGCTTCATGCGGCCCGACCCGCTGCTCGGCGCCCCCACCACGGCACCAGCCGGGGCAGGGCCCGGGAGTCGGTCTCGGGCTCTCCCGCCTTCGGCACAGGCACCGCCGTCGCCGTCTGGCCCTTCTCGACTACAGCACCAACCGGCGCATCCCCTCCCCCAGGAGCTGGCTCCGTTGTGGCCGGCACGACCGGCTGCTTTGCCACCACGGGCTCGACGGATGGCCGAACCACAGCCGGATCCATCGGCTGGACCACCTCCCCAACTGATTCCTGCACCATCGTGGGAGCCGTCTCTGCGGGCTGGACCACCTCCACACCCGGCCCCCGCGGCTCAGCCGACGGCGGCCTTGACCTTTGGGCCGACTCCGCCGCCAACTCCGTCGCACATGCCGGATAGTGGCGCCATCCCCTCCGTCTGTCGCTTGATGCCGCCGAACGCATGGACGTGCCCTTTGACATCCCACGTGCGGCCCTCACGGTGACGATCCGCTTCTTCTCCTCCCGCACCGTGGCCGTGTGCTCCTGAGCAAGCCGGCTGGCAGCGTCCGCCGGTTCGGCTATGGAGCCCATGTCAGGGAGCTCGAGGGCGTCACTGAGAGAAAAGAGAAAAAGACCCTCAAGCACTGGCCGACTCGAAAATGGCAAAGAAACAACCACAAGGAGTAAAGGAAGTCACTTACCCGACGACCACAGGGATTGCGCGCCTGGCCCGGGGGCGGCGGCCTTGCGCCCCACGGGGCGGTGGCCGCGCGTGCTCTCTTCTGGGACGGTTGGTGCGCCAACGGCTGCCCCCGGCCGGCCTCTTCTCACGCCGGGCAGCTTCAAGCAGCCGGCTCCGTGCCAGCGGCTCCTCGCTCCTTTCCCGCGGATCCCGCCGAGCTGTGTGAGGGGGTACGTCCAAAACCCGGGCGTCATCATCATCGTCGTCGTCGGTCGAATCCCTAATCGCTGGTTCAGGGTTGAACTCATCATCCACGGCCTTGATATTGACTCTATGCATTGGGGCGTGGTGCATCTGGCTTCTTGTTGGGGCACGACCTTAAGTAGTGCCCTGGCTGACCACATCCAAAACAAGTGACTTGGACTTAGTTGTTGTTTTTGCCGCCATTGGGGTTGTTGTAGGCGGGCCTGGGATTGGCATACTACTGAGTCTGGTAGCTTGGATGAGTTGTAGGAGTCCTGACTTGCTGAGGCTGATAGGTTGGCCGGGTTGGGGTTGGCTGCCATGGGAGAGGCTTCTGGTTGCTTGAGCTACCCTTGCTGATCATCTTGCACTTGCGGATGTCTTCCATAGCACGACACTTGTCATCAGGAATGAGAGCCTTGTTCACTAGGTCAAAGAAGGTCAGGCAGTTACAGCAATGAGCTGATATTGCAGGGCTTGTTGAAGTCCTTCCATGAAGCGTTCCTTTTTAGCTGCCTCAATGTTGACATCTTCGGGGGCATAACTTGACAGGAGGTTGAACTTCTACATGTACTCCTTGACAGAGCCACTTCCTTGCTTTAGCGCTCGGAATTCGCGCTTCTTGAAAGCCATGATTCCAGATGGAGTATGGGCCTTGCGAAAACCGTCCTTGAAGTCATCCCAAGTAATCACACGGTCGCCTTGCATGACCTTGAATCCGTCCCACTGAGCTCTAGCAATGCCTCTGAGGCAGTGAGAGGCATAAAGCACCTTCTCACAATCCTCGTTGCAGTTGACCCGGGTGAGAAGATCCTCGATGGTGCAGATCCAATCGTCGGCATCCAAAGGTTCAGCGGTCTCGGTTTAGGTTGGAGGCAAATTCCTCATAAACTTTGACACAGTGGAGCGGCCATTGTCGTTCCTTGGTTGTTGCAGGTTGTTGATGAGGGCTTGAGACATTTGTTGGATAGTAGCAGAGTTGGCTTGGCGTTCCTCCCGGAGAACTTGGAGAAAATGGGATATGGTCATGTTCTCCGGTGGAGGAGGTGGCGGAGGATTGTCTCCGTGTGGCTGCTCCTGGTGAGCTCCAGCTTCAGCAGATCCACCAGCCTCCTGCTGCTGGCTGGTGTTTCCAACATCGGGGTTGGCGAGGGTGCTGGTGCAGGTAGCAGTCACTCTCCTGTTTGGAGCAGCCAGGTCAAAGGACTGGGATAAACGAGAGGGAAAATCAATAATAGAGGTAGCGCGCCTAAGGGGGGTGGTATAGTGCAAGTGTGATCAAAAAGAGGCTGAAAGGCCAAACACATTCATTAAGATAAGATAGGTGATGTAGTCGCTTACATGTTGCCTAAGGAAAAAAGTGCTACTTACATCGAGATACAAAATACAAAATAAGCAACAACGACATCTGATTTCATATGAACCATCACATGGACTCGACTTTGTATGGTTTCATATGAACTTCACACGGACTTGTTCAACCCTAGGGGTTCTCGAACTCTAGTGGTGGAGTGCTCGGTCTCATACTCACGCTCTTCCGGGTCTTCCTCCTTGTCATCATCTGTACGGGTGTCAACTCCGGTCGAAGGAGTTGGAGAACGGGGAGGTCCATTCTGACGATGCTTCGCCGGTGGTACGGTGAAGAGCTCACGATACTCCTTCGCACTCATGCGACGACACTGAGATGTTCCCCACGCGGGTGCATCTCTGGCTGGGGGTACTCCTGCTCTGTAAGCGATATCTGGTCATCCACTAGGGCTCCATCCTTCTTGATCATGTCTGGCTTCTTCTTGGCTTGCCGAAGTAGTTCTCGGGTGTAGTGAAGTTCCTTGCGGAGCTTCATGGACTCCTCAATCTGGTTGTGAGCTAGACTGCCAGTGGAGAGGCTGAAGTAGGTCTGGAACCTGAGTGGTGTTCCATCCTCCTTGGATGGGACCAACGTCCAACTCTCGCCAATGTCATCCTTCATGAAAGTTAGGTGGAGAGTAGCTGGCTCGTCAGCCATCTCTGTAATAACGTCTCAAAGGTGGATAAGTGCATTTCATATTGTCGTCTCGATTGCGATCACAAGGGTATACATTTGTGATCCTTCAAATAACCAACTCGTCGGGCAGTCATTTGCCTTCACGACCACATCAACGTTCTACTACTTTGTCGTGGCATCAACCTAGTGCTCGTGGTAGAGGAAAACGGCAGGTCAACAAAACTAGCATTTCTCCAGGCTGTCCTCAAGGAGTAGGGGAAAGCCGAAGGCTAGGAGGTCCTCGGGTACAATGGTCATCTACAAGGTTTGAAGGGAGGAGAGTCAGTAAGGTTCTGAAAGGGACTAGCAGAGATGAGAAGTATAAAAATTGTTGCACATAGCTACTAGGTATAGTTTTTGAAAATAGTTTTATCCTATCTAACGTCCATGCTAACTAAGGCTTCCTACAGTTTGGATGGCTTTAATACCAGCTCTGTGGGGATCCCGACTCATAAGTTGAAGTTACCGAATGCATGTGTACTGTGATCCCACGATCAATGCTCACTGAACACACAAAAACCGAATAACAAGAGTCTTACATCCATTACATACCGTCTTACACAAATTATGACCATTATGGTCAAGTCTTACATAGATAGTGCCATGCAGGCAAAACACCAAAGATAAGCTAGCAGCAAAGATCTCGAACGATAGCATGGACCCATGCCATATGCCTTAACCCTACAGGCATTCTGACTAGGAAGCGGCCTAATTCGCATGTTCATCACCAAGATACTCTTCACCAAATTCCTGTTCTTCCATGCCTAGCCAATTAAAAAACCGGGGACAAGCCAATGAGTACTTTTGAATTTACTCGCAGGCAACCCATGTTTGGAACAAGGTAACCATTCATTGTATAACACTAAGCAGATAGTTTTGCGGAAAGCTAGTTTTGAGTGCACTATCATGTCCTAACATTTGTCAAATCATGCATAATGAGGTTACATGTATCAATATAAGAAAAGTTGGAACAAATCAAGATTAATCATCTCATCAAGTCGTAGCTCAAGTATTCCTTTCCCACACACGCACCAAGTTTTGTAAAACACCGGACGTAGTTTAAGCACGACCACCAACTATCCTTGACCATGGACATGACTATTCGAATAGTTTGACAATCTGTAGAGGTTGAACGCTTTACCCACAATACTCGGGGAACTTCCGTGTCATCCAAGACTCGCGGTATACTTCATACCCGAGGTAAGCACCCGAACAATGCCTTTCCCCTAGCGATACTAAACAAAGAGTCCACTCGTTTGTCCACAGCCCCCATGATGTACATCACACGAGACTCGCTCAACATCAAACCATCCATGAGGGGACACAACGGTGTGCCCGGTGTCTTTAAAAACAACCAAAGTAATCAACAAAGCCCCGTCCCATAAGGGGTAGTGTGGTCGCAAATATAAGGTTGGGATGGTTAGCAGATCATAAATCTCTCCGTTTTTGAAAACTCACACACAACTTGCCTCGGTACACCACTTGTTTATCAAGTTGTTACCTAGCTCAACATATCCCTCGGGCATTAGTGGCACCTGATGGGGTTTTCAGAACTTTTTGGTAAAACATGTTTGTTTCCATCTCAATGCATATCCCCGTCCCACTCGCGTAGCAACTACTAGCACCTAACTACTTTCCCCCCACATGACTCCCAACGTAACTGAGAGTCATGTACAATGCAAGTATCAACGAGAAATGCATCGGGGACAACCCAACAAGGTGGTCAGCATATCACCATGCTTTCAATGCAACGAAGTAAAGTGCTATATGACATGCATAAGAAAATGGCTTCATCAACATGGTCAAAGGGCTGCCTGGATCACCGAAGTCTTCAAGGTCTTTGAAATCTTCTAGTCCAACTCCTTCGTTAACAACGTAATCTATCGTCGCAAAGTAACATGCAAAAATAAGGCCATCGCAAAAACAGGAAAAAAATCACTCGGCAAAATGTCAACCTATTTTTATTAAATACTAGATTTAAAACTAAAAATACTGTATGTGTTGGTTTTGGAGTTGGTGGTACAAAAACAGAGAAAGGTATTTTGAAGTGTGGATTTAAATACCTAACTAGGGATTTAAATAGGAACTGTTCAGAAAATGGTGTCTGAATGATGCACAAGTGGCACCATTAAATAGGTTGGAATATTACAAGATTTTGGAAGTTTGAATCAATGGAATTGGACAAAAGTACAGTTATGTGGAATTTCTGGAAAATCCTAGAAAACAGAAAAAGAAAAACAAAAGTCATTGAGTGGCTGGGCTGACCAGTCCGAAGGTGGGCCGGCCTTGAGCCAAAATGGCCCAGCCAAGCCAGTTGGGGCCCTGACAGGTGGGGCCCAACGTGAGCAAGAGATAGGGAGGGGAGCGAGAGGGGCAGATGATAGGCGGGTCCCGCTTGTCATCCCCAACCTCGGGACAGAGAGGGGGCGTGTCGGTGTACTAAAGAATGGGTCCTTTAGGACCCTGACAAGTGCACAGACGACAATGCACTCTGACCCAAAAAACCTTCCCGGGAAGACGTTGCGCTCAAGACAACTCCCCGAGAAGAATCGAAGCACCGGCGAGCCTCCTTGTCGGCAAGCAAAGATCTGACAGCCCCACGCCAGCAAGATCCCACTACCCAGCCACCACTCCACCTCATCAGGCTGATTGTCACCATCAATGCGGTGTTGAGCGGGAAGGTGGTTAGGTAGGGCTTGTCGAAGCACGTGGCGGCTCCTGGGAATTACAACATCTTTAATGACACCCATCCTAATGGTGCGATGGAAGAATAAGAGTTAGCTGGGCCGACAGCACAGAAGGAGAGGGCATCCTTGCCGTGGAAAGGCGACAGCACGACACCTCACGGCGCATTTACTGTGCCTGTCCTAATCCGTCAGGGTTAGGTATTTCCCACTATAGCTTATGTCAGTAGCTTTGGCAACTATTGTATCTACTTTTTACCCTATGCAATGACCATTCTAGCCATTGTGGTAACCCCTTCCCCTATAAAAGGAGGTGCATGGCTACCTTTACAAGGGTCAAAACCCTGCTAAATTGCATGTGTAGATGCACTCTCGAGCGTCTTGCAGGGCAGTTGCGCTCCCTGTAACTTGAGCACACATATAATCCATAGAACACATGACGTAGGGTTTTACGCCTTCGGGCAGCCTTAACCTGTATAAACCCTCGATGCGCTTTGGTTGGTGCTGCACTTTGTGCACGTAGATCCCCATAATGGAACCGCAAAGGGGCCTCGCCGGTCCCATAGATTGTCGTACCTCGACATCTTTGGCGTGATGTCGTGGTACGACAATTTATGGGACTAGTCTGGCCCCTTTGCAGTTTGGCTGTGGGGATCTACATGCACAAAGATTAGCACAAACCAAAGCACACCGATGATTTATATAGGTTCAGGTCGTCCAGAGGCGTAAAACCCTAAGTCTTGTGTTCTCTGGATTATATGTGTGCTCAAGTTACAGGGAGCAATACTGCCTGGCAAGATGATCGAGAGTGCTACTACACGTGCAGTTGAGTACGGTTTCGACCCTTGTAAAGGTAGACATGGACCTCCTTTTATAGGGGAAGGGGTTACCACAGTGGCTACACAGGGTAAAAATTAGATATAGTAGTTTCCAAGACTACTAACATAAGCTATAGTGGGAAATACCTAACCCTGACGGATTAGCACAAGCGCATTAAGCGTCGTGAGGTATCGTGCTGTCTCCGTTCCCTGGCAAGGATGCCCTCTCCTTCTATGCCATCGGCCCAGCTACCTCTTATTCTTCTTCCACGACATTAGGAAGGGTGTCATTAAAGCTGTTGTAATTCCCTGGAGCCGCCACGTGTCCTGACAAGCCCCACCTAACCACCTGCCCGCTCGACACTGCATTGATGATGACAATTAGCCTGATGAGGTGGAGTGGTGGCTGGGTAGTGGGATCTTGCCGGACGCGGGGCTACTGGGTCTTCGCTTGCTAGCAAGGAGGCTTGCCGGTGCTTCAATTCTTCTCTAGGAGTTATCTTGAGTGCAACGTCTTCCTGGCAAGGCTTGTCGGGTCGGAGGCCGCTGCTGTCTGTGCACAAGTCAGGGTGCTAAAGGACATGATCTTTAGTACACCGACAGGAGCCCTCGGGCCTGGGCCAGACATGAGTCCGTGACGCTGTTGGGCGAGGCCCAAAGTAGGGCACAGACACACATGGCCGCCTTTTACTGTGGTTGTAATGGTGGTTTTTGCTGCCCACCCATGATGCACATTAAATGCGAAACGTGGGAGAGGTGGAAAGAAACGCCGCCTGGGGTGCGCGCCTAAAAAGGCGCGGCCTCGTCAGGCTGGGGCAGAGCCGGCCTCTGCGTATTCGACCTTATAAAAAGGGATCTGCAGAAGCGCTGCTCCTCCACACCATCCTTTCCCATTTTCCACCGCCGTCTTCTTCCTTGCGCAACACAGAGCCCCCATGCCACTTCTTCATCTTTGTGCTCTTCTTCCGCAGGCCTCCCACTAGTTCGACATGGCGCCCAACAGGAGGTTGGCTATTGAAGCCCCAGCACCGGCGAAGAAGGCAAAGAAGGTGGCCGACTCCGATGCAGGAGCGAGGAGGGAAGCGCTTGACGAAGCACAACGGTCGTCTTCTTCCCAAATGGGCAACAACCTCATCTCGAGGTACATTCTCATGTGGGGGGAAGAAACCACGGCAGGTGATTCCCGGCGACTCCTAGTCCAGCGCGGGGAAGTACCCATTGTTCATGTTGTACTTCAATTTCGGGGAGTTCCACCCTTTCTCCGCCTTCTTCACAGAGCTGATGTTGATGTACAACTTTAGATTGCTCGATTTCACTCCCAATGTCGTGACCACCCTGTCGGTCTTCGTGCACTTGTGCAAGAATTTCATAGGAGTAGTCCCCAATGTAGCACTCTTCCGCCATTTTTATTATCCGCATATAGAGGGAGATGCTCGCTCCCGCAGCATCACGTGGATTCCTCGGGCCACCCACAAGGAGGTATATCTCTCTGGTAACTTGCAGAACAAGTGGGAAGACTGGCGGGCAGAATGGTGCTACATTCTGGATAAGGAGACCCCAGTATTCTGCAAAACCCGAAAGTCAAAACCGGTCCACAACAAGCAGTAGAGTGCCCTTTCTCCTGGCGACAAGAAGCTGGAGATCGCCATCTCCCGTAGTCCGCCCGAGGTACGGCAATCTATGGGACCGACGAGGCCCCTTTTCGATTCCACTATGAGGATCTACGCGCACAAAGAGCAGCACCAGCCAAAGCGCATCAAGGGTTTATACAGGTTAAGGCCGCTCGAAGGCGTAAAACCCTACGTCTTGTGTTCTATGGATTATATGTGTGCTCAAGTTACAAGGAGCAATACTGCCCGACAAGATGCTCGAGAGTGCTACTACACGTGCAGTTGAGTAGGGTTTCGACCCTTGTAAAGGTAGACATGGACCTCCGTTTAAAGGGGAAGGGGTTACCACAGTGGCTAGAATGATAATTACATAGGGTAAAAAGTAGATACAATAGTTGCCAAAACTACTGACATAAGCTATAGAGGGAAATACCTAACCCTGACTTATTAGGACAGGCGCATTAAGCGTCATGAGATGTCGTGATGTCACCGTTCCCCGACAAGGATGTCCTATCCTTCTATGCCGTCGGCCCAGCTACCTCTTATTCTTCCGCCACACCATTAGGATGGGTTTCATTAAAGCTGTTGTAATTCCCTAGAGCCGCCATGTGCCGTGACAAGCCCCACCTAACCGCCTGCCCGCTTGACACCGCATTGATGGTGACAATCAGCCTGAAGAGGTGGAGTGGTGGCTCTGTAGTGGGATCTTGTCGGGCGTGGGACTATTGGGTCTTTGCTTGCAAGCAAGGAGGCTTGCCGGTGCTTCGATTCTTCTCCAGGAGTTGTCTTGAGCGCATCGTCTTCCTGGCAAGGCTTGTCGAGTCGGAGGCCGCTGCGGTTTGTGCACAAGTCAGGGTGTTAAAGAACATGTTCTTTAGTACACCGATAGGAGCCCCGTGGCCTGGGCCACACATGAGTCCGTGATGTTGTTGGGCTACGCCCAAAGCAGTGCACACACACACGTGGCCACCTTTTAATGTGGTTGTAATGATGGTTTTTGCTGCCCACCCACGACGCACATTATATGCGGAACGTGGGAGAGGTGGAGTAAAACGGTGCCTGGGGTGCGCGCCTAAAATGGAGCGGCCTCGTTAGGCTGGGGGAGAGTTGGCCTATGCATATTTGACCTTATAAAAAGGGATCTGCAGAAGCGCTGCTCCTCCACACCATCCTTTCCCATTTTCTGCCGTCGTCTTCTTCCTTGCGCAACGCAGAGCCCCCTTGCTGCTTCGTCGTCTTCGTGCTCTTCTTCCGTAGGCCTCCAACTAGTTCTCCATGGGGCCCAAGAGGAGGTTGGTAGTTGATGCCCCAACACCGGCGAAGAAGGCAAAGAAGGTGGCCGACTCCGACGTGGAAGCGAGGAGGGAAGTATTTGATGAAGCGCGGCGGTCTAGTGTCGTATTCTTCCCAGATGGGCAACGACCTCATTTCAATGTACTCTCTTGTGTGGGGGAAAGAAACAACAGCGCACCCCGCGCCGGAGGTGATTCCCTGCGACTCCTAGCCTAGCGGGGGGAAGTGCTCATTGTTCATGGTGTACTTCTACTGCGGGCTGGTCCCCCCTTTCTCCGCCTTCTTCACAGAGCTGATGCTGATGTACGACTTTAGATTGCTCAATTTCACTCCCAATGTCGTGACCACCCTGTCGGTCTTCGTGCACTTGTGCAAGAATTTTGTAGGAGTAGTCCCCAACGTAGCACTCTTCCGCCATTTTTATTATCCGCGTATAGAGGGAGATGCTCACTCCCGCAGCATCACGTGGATTCCTCGGGTCACCCACAAGGAGGTATATCCCCCCGTGTGATAGCCTGGCATATTAGGGATGATAGACTACTCATATCAATAAGGAATTCCTTCTTTTTCGGGAGCCCATTCGAACAGAACTCCCAAGTTAAGCGTGCTTGGCATGGAGTAGTGCTAGGATGGGTGACCGACGGGGAAGTTGGTCCCGGGTGCGCACGAGTGAGGACAAAGTGCGCAGAAAAGACTTATATTTATCTGTGGGGCCAGTCTAGATCCCGCCAGGAGTAACGACCACCGGCGGGTGTGTCCGGGGCATTACAAGTTGGTATCAGAGCTGACCCTCGTGGTTACACGGATCTTTGCGGACAGGTGCGCGGTCGTGTTGTTCATGACGTTTGTGACCCGTCGTGGCACCCAGCATGGCACATGTACTGGACTGGATGCACAGATGTTTGTGCCAAGAGGGAACGTTCCTGTGACTCAAAGAGGACATCGGTTCCTCTGAGTGGGGGTGTATGTGATAGCCTGGCATATTAGGGATGATAGACTACTCATATCAATAAGGAATTCCTTCTTTTCCGGGAGCCCATTCGAACAGAACTCCAAAGTGCACAGAAAAGACTTGTATTGATCTTTGGGGCCAGTCTAGATCCCGCCAGGAGTAACGACCACCGGCGGGTGTGTCCGGGGCGTTACACCCCGGCAACTTGCACAAGTTGGTATCAGAGCTGACCCTCGTGGTTACACGGATCTTTGCGGACAGGTGCGCGGTCGTGTTGTACATGACGTTTGTGACCCGTCGTGGCACCCAGCATGGCACATGTACTGGACTGGATGCACAGATGTTTGTGCCAAGAGGGAACGTTCCTGTGACTCAAAGAGGACATCGGTTCCTCTGATTGGGGGTGTATGTGATAGCCTGGCATATTAGGGATGATAGACTACTCATATCAATAAGGAATTCCTTCTTTTCCGGGAGCCCATTCGAACAGAACTCCAAAGTGCGCAGAAAAGACTTGTATTGATCTTTGGGGCCAGTCTAGATCCCGCCAGGAGTAACGACCACCGGCGGGTGTGTCCGGGGCGTTACACCCCGGCAACTTGCACAAGAAGTGGGAAGAGTGGCGGGCAAAATGGTGCTACATTCTAGATAAGGAGACCCCGGTGTTCTGCAAAACCCAAAAGTAAAAGATGGTCCATAATAAGCAATGCAGTGCCCTTGCTCCTGACAAAAAGAAGCTGGAGATCGCCATCTCCCGTATGCTCCGCCTGAGGTCTGTCGGGCTCACCATAGGATGGTGGGCGTAGATTTCCTCGCGAGGCGTATCGCCCCCTTGCAGTAATGGCGGCGTTTCGCCTGGGAGTACGGCAATGCTAGTAACGTGATGCAGTTGTGTCGAGGGCTCCACTGCAACCTGACGTCGATGCATCTCTCCAGCCTAAGCCACCATCTCTTCCGCCCCGACGAAAAGTTCAAGCTCCCGGGAAGCGTCATCCCACTCAGCAACAACTCCGCCAAGGATGCTATCCTGGCAATCATGCCGGCGTGCAACGCACAGGGGGTTGATCCCACATGGGAGCCACCGGCGAAGGAGGTAGCACAGGAGTGGTTCAACAACTTGACGAAGGTGCGTGTCAGGGATGAAGGGAAGCAGGTCTACGACACCACCGAGGAGGAGATCGTGTTGATTGGTAAGAGGGTCATGGAGGCTGGATTTCATGTGGGCGGCAACAGTTCAGGAGCGAGCCTCAGCCGTCGCTCGTATGTCAGGTCGTGATGCCTGGACAGAGCCAGGAGGTGAGGAGCTTCGGGAGCTAGTGAAGGCTCCTGAGGCGCGATGCTCAAGACTCCCCTTTGACGGGCGAGCTGGACCGTGCGAGGGAAAACTCTGGCCATGGAGAGGCTGCCCCGGAATGTTCTCATACTTGGTTCTCTACAACGCCAACAAGTTGTTACTTGGTGGATGTGCCTTGTGAGACCCCTCGAGCAGTCTGCCCCGAGGAGAAATCTCGCGCACAAGACTCTTCACTTCGAATGATGCGCGCTCGCTGGTTTGCACTTGGGTGTCATGTGAGGAGACCAGACACCAAGGGCCTTGGTGGGGTGACGTGCGCGGGAACAGCCCCGCGGACCAGGGCCCAGTCCCTTGGGTTTTTCGGCGTTGCTAGGGCCTACCCGAGCACAGGCACCACGTCCAGCCCCCGCTCGCGTGAGGCCCAAGGGGGAGATGGCGAGCGCGTGCCGCGGAGACAGGCTAGCGGCTGTCGTGACAGGGCCGGTTCGCCCTAAGGTCGACGTGGTCCGCTGGGGCACACTCAGTTGACTTCTCCACCAGCGCGGAGCATGGGGCTTCACCTTGGGCGTGGGCATGATAATAGTTTGATCGTTCCGCCAGCACAGAGCGTGGGGCTTCCACTTGGGCATGGGCGTGGTCGCGATTCGACCGTTCCGCCAGCGTGGAGCATGGGGCTTCCACTTGGGCGTGGGCATGGTCGTGATTCGACCGTTCCTCCAACACGGAGCATGGGGATTCCACTTCGGCGTGGGCGGGAGTCCTCCCGAGGCCAAGGGGTGGCGCACCGGGAGGCTCCGGGGCGTATACAGCCCCATCTCATTCTTACGTGAGAGGGTCACGGGCGGCGCTTGCGGAGGTGTCGGATCCTCCGGGCGCAGGGCTCAGGAGCTCCCTCCTCAGTCCCCAGGCGGTTCACGCCTGGCTCTTGACGTGGCTGCGCGCTCACGTATCCCGCGACATGGGGGCGACGCGCGCCGAACAGCTGTCTGTGCGTGGCACCCGAGGTGGCGAAGCACCAAGCTAGTAGCCATACGAGCTGGGCCGCACCCTCACTCGCTCACTCGCGACGGTTCTGTGAGAGGGCAAGACACCAAGGACCTCTCTGAGGGGACCTGCACGGGGGTAGGCCCGTGAGCCAGAGCTTGGTCACTTGGATTTATCAGCTCTACGTGGACGGACCCGAGCCCAGAAGCCGTGTCCAGCCCACGGTCATCGAACAACCGAGGAAGTGGCCGCGAGGGTGCAACGGTTTCAGATGGTAATGAGGCGTGAACACTAGGCTGAAGCAAACGTCATGAGCTCCATAAAAGATAACCAGATTCGCTACATAACCAAAAAGTGAGGGGGCTGTAGGTGTGAACCCTTGCCAGGTTGAGGATACTGTAGCCAAAGTGCGCCCTCAATTCGAACAAACCAAAAATTCACCTGGCGATTATGTTGTTGCTGGGGCGTGGGGCTGCTTGGCGAAGGGTGCCGCGGAGGTTCGTCAAGGGCCTCGCTGGACCTAGCTGCGCCCCTGGCTGAGGCGTGGGATATACCCGCGCAGGGTCTCTCTAGGATGCTGCTTCAACTACTAGGAGAAAGGCTAGTAGTAGCGCTGGAAATAAGGCTAGCAGTAGCGCGGGTGCCCACGCTACTGCTTTGGCGCTACAGCTAACTTTTGGCAGTAGCGTTGTTTGCCCAGCGCTACAGCTAAAGTTTACCAGCAGCGTGTCTTGACCAGCGCTACTGCTAACTGAGTTAACAGTAGCGTGCTTTTCTAACCCGCGCCACTATTAAACGCACAAAATTCTTTTTCTATATTTATGTTGTACTTACACACAGTTATACATATTAATATACAACATCAACAATTATTGTGCCAACAACATCATTTAGCTTAAAGTGGATGGATTCGCAACATCATACTTTCCTCTAATTCAACATGATCACTTGCATCCATCCACTTTAATCAAATATATGTCATATAACTCATCATCCTCTTAATCATCTAACAACTCATTATCATCTTAATCATACCAAGTTAAAATGTCATAAAATAGAAAACACCATAATAATCATCATCCTAATCGATCATGCCAAGTTAATATAAATCAGAAAAACTTTTCTCTCATAAGACCTAGTCCTCCCTCCTAGGTAAAATGTCATAAAACAGAATAACACCTATGTCTCCATGGTGAAGCAAAGAGATCCAACGGTCTCCAACTTGTGGTTTGCGGTCCTTCTTTATTTCTCCCCATGCTTCAATTTGGAGCCGTCCTTGTGGTTTGCGCTCAGTCGAGTATGGATAAGCGAACTGGACCCTCGTAGGGCTTTTAATTGTCATATAACCTTTGCCATGCATCAACGGCGGCACAATACTATTTGGCAGTTTCTGTTGAAGAACATAATCTTATATATATTTACTAATTGGATGCACCATACGAACCTCCACGTTAATTCTAAGAATTAAATAAAATCGTCCGTTAGATATCCTAATTAGTTACGTCCAACCGTCGGATGGAATTTGATCGAGAGTCCTGGCCGACTATCTCACGCTAGAGCCTGTTCCTGACCAAACTCTTCTACGGTTTGACAAAAAAATAATATCGCTAGCAAACGGCAAATCCCATCCCTCCGGCCTTCTCTCCATCCTCCTCCTATCATGGCGGCTGCCGCTTTAGCAAAATTTCCATCCATGCTGCACGAAAGCTAGCTTGGAAGAAAAAAGTAAGACTTGCATGTTGAAATATGCATGGCGCCTAAAGTTGGAGATAGATCAACGTATGCTATCCATGTTGGTCGTCATCAGTGTAGACGACAAGGCAGTCGCCGGAGGCGGCGGCCGGCGTGCATTGGTGCGACGGTGACGGCGACGGAGGGGTGTGTGCAGGGATGACGTTCATGCACTGAAAAGTTGAATGGTGTGGCAGGCAACCCATCAAAATAACTAGAGATCCAATGTATGTGTATCACAACCCAGGCATGTAATTTACCCATATGAGTCTTCCTTGAAGACGTGCTCTCCTTGATCATCCATTGGTTTACGTTCCTCCTTGCAGCAAGCCAGCTGTCTTGCCGTCATCCGAGTTAAGCTTCAGTATGAACCTTCCACTCCGAAGTTATGCCCATGTGGTCTTCTTCCTTCAGTCCTTGAGGCTTCCACGGTGCAGTTTGAGCAGGAGCGTCTCCTCCGGCTAGCATCTAGACCGAGAAGTTGCATTGTTGGTTATGTGTTGCCGACACTATCGTTGTCCGTGGTTCCTAAGCTAATATAGTTAACCACTACTGTTCTTGAATTCTTTCATGGATACTCCTTATATATGGTTAGTAGGGTATTTACATTGATTTTCAGATTATGCATGCCCGGAATCACTCTAGCTATTGCGTACTGTCACAATTATTTCCGTCAGTAATATGCAGGGATACAAAGTTTTCTTCTTGCGATTTTCAGTTTGTCTGGGTAGGAGTTAATTGAGAGTGATTTCTGCAATCCAATTGATAGTGTTTTATATTCTCAGATTTATTATAATCTGTATAATTTCATGCTAGATGAAGTGCTCACGTGAGCAAAAGCATTTAGTATTAGGGATATAGGGTGCAACGTGGATGTGAAACAATTTTTTGCATACGAAACACCAAGTCTATGAGCCCATCAATTCCTGTCCTTTAAATCCATGATGTTTTGTTAGAATATGTCAAAATATGAGTTTGTACCTAATTTCCTACAACTCCAATTGGTTACTAATTTTTTTAATATACATTTGAGGTTTCAGATGCATGGTTCTTCGGCTGGAGGGGGTTAGTGCAGAATCAACATCAAGACCATCAGAAGTTTGGGATTGGAGAGGTGTTCTTCCACATATATGCATCCCTATGTTTGCTATAGTATGCTAATATGTTCAAATCATTGCTACAATCTAGAGATAACACATGAAGTAACTAAGTCAATCGAGAGAGAGAGAAAGGCCAGGCGGCCAGGGCACAAGTGTTCCCATCGTAGATGCGGCCGAAGTCGCCTAAGCCGCCGCTGGCCATCCGCTGGCTGGCGACTTTCTCGTCTGCTTTCATCAATGGAAGATCAGATCGCCACAAGGGAGTCCTTAATCTTCATCCTCCATCCGGATGGATTACCCTGCGTGATGATACCGATGACATCCTCGCCGGCCGCTATCTGTGTGAGGGAGAGAGGATTCCTGCCGGAGGTGAGATGGTGATTGATAACTACGTCGTCGCCGTCGGTGTGCGGGAGGCACCTCCTCGACGACGCCGTTTAACCCTCGCCCCCGGCGATCTTGTGGATCTTACGTCGGAGCCGCCGGCATCAGGATCGCGGTTCAGTTGCCTCGCCTCTGTGGACAGCGATGATGTTCATCCAGACGATGCCGGCATCGCTGTGCAGGTCGCCAATGAAGTGTTGGCCTGTGAGGATACAGAGGACGCCGGAGGGCCTTGGTCGCCGGTGGTCCGCAAAAAGAAAAGCAAAGAAGAATTGGTGCAAGAGTTCTGGGAGGATATCGGATTCCCGACGCCGGCCTCTCGCGTGTGGGAGTACAACGGTGGTAATTGTTCGACCGATCCGTCCTCGGCGGTTCCGGCGTTAGCCTCTTCATCACGTTCGTCTCCAAGGGCTGCTCAGGCGCAAGCGAGCATGAAGCTGACTGCACACCCCGCCGGCGTGAAGATCAGGCCATGGAAGGGTCCTCTTCCCCGTCCTCGGATCACACCGCCGCCGTGCCTGGGATCCTTCCTTGCGGCCGCGGAGGGCGTTGGTCAGGTCGGGACATCTAAGCATTCTCAGGACCGATCGGAGACGCCGTGTATTGAATCACCGTCATTGCTAGCTCGAGTTGGGGTGCCTTCGCCGGCGCCTTCGACGGCGGTCGTTTCGTCAATCACGAAATCTGCGGCTATTCAAAAAATTCTGGAACTTCCAGGTGGACCAACGTTGCATAAAGGGTTGTTGGGCCGATCGATGAACAGAGCTGACCTGTCTAACAGGCCGGGTCTCATCTGCTATTGGCAAAGAAGCACACGCAACCCTAAACCATTCGTTCGCGCAGCTCATCTTTCGCCCATCCTGAGATCGTACGCCGACGCCCTGCGCCGCCCCTGCCAAGAGTCGATGTCGGGCGGCACTCCAGCAGCGACCAGCGCGCCCCAAGCTCCCCCTCCGCCCGGCTCCTCCCGCACCAACGCCACTCCCGGCGCGCAGCTGACCGCGCCCGTGCAGTCTCACCCGGGTGCCAGTGCGACGACCTTCGTTCCCGCGGCGGGGTTTGGCCCGACGGCCGGACCCCCACGCTTTGGTGCTCCATCAAGGCAGCAGCCAGCCTTCACGCCATCGGCATCGGCAGCAGCTGTCCAACATGCTCAGTACCAAGCCCCACATGCGTTCCAGGCTGGGCAGCCTTCGAGCGGCGCGCCGTCCCGACAGAAACAGAAGAAGAAGGGCCGCAAGCCCCCTGCCGTCACTGCACCGAGTGCGACCGTCCATCACCAGCCGCCGTCGATCTTTGCACCTGTTCCGACTATGGCCGCACAACTAGTGGTGGCATCAGCGGACGTCTCGTCCAATTCTCAATTGGCAATGGCAGAGCATGTCCAGAAAGGAAAAAAGGAACGGCTTTGGTGTTACAAGTGTGGCGTGGATACCCATATGTCTAAGGACTGTACGGTCGTCCACTACTGCTATATTTGCGACAACAACAAGCACAGACTTGCTCGGTGCCCGGTTCTTAAGAAGCCTCGCCCCGTTGCGTCTTTTTGTGGGCAAGGTAACAATTCAACGATGTTTATCCAGCTTCCTGATAATGTCTATAAGGAAAATGCATCGTCTGCAACACCTACAGCCTTGGTCACTATTTCTGGTGGAGTTCTTACCGCTACTGTAGTTGAGGCCGAGGTGGCGAAGCTTGCAAGGGTGCATGGTGAGTGGAGATGGGAGGCAGTCTCGCATGGGGACAATCAGTTTCTTATATCGTTCCCATCAATGGATGACCTGAACCGTCTAACTGATGTTGAGTACCGGATTAAATCTCATGGAGTTACTATTTCATTCAACGAGTGGAAGGATGATGATATACCATCGTACTTCTCTCTTGACACGGTGTGGGTCCATGTCTCTGGTGTTCCACACGGTCTGAGGAATTTTTTGGGGCTATGGGCTATTGGTTCTGTCATTGGCTCAACTCAAGACGTGGATTTGACTTGTTTGCGCCGCAAAGGTATCGTTCGTATCCAAGTTGCAGTGGTCAACAAAGACATATTCAAAAACAATGATTCCGACTCAGATGAACCTATAGACACTGATGTTTTCGTGAAGCTAAAAGGGTTTGCACTTCGCTTTGAACTTGAGAAGGATGACTTTGTTCCGGAGCCAGACTTTGTGCCTCTCATTTGGAGGAAACATGATCACAGCCCCAATACCGGTCACGATGAGGATGGCGATGATGTTCCCGACGAGAATAAAGCTAAAAGATCAAAAAAAAGGAATGCCAGTGCAGTAACTCATACGGAGCATGCTTCGAGTTCGGACGTGCCGATGCAAACGGCCACCACTCTTCAGCATTCTTCCCTCGCGGTGGCCTCTTCACCACCGTCGTTCATGCCGTCGTCCGAGCTGCCGTACTCTACACAGTCTTTTAACAAGGATGATGACCAGGCTACAGGATACTCTTCGCCGCCGCCGCCGCCATCTATCCCACCGCCGCGCCCGCCTACGCAACAGCAATTGCGGCCTGCACTTTCGTCCTGGGAGCCGGACGTGCATGCATGCATGGGTGCACCTCTATGTGGTGGGGCAGCAACCGAGTGCAAGCGGGACGCATTGTCTCCTTCATGCCATGTGCATGCATGCAAGGGTGCAGTAGCACCTGTGAGTTTGGAGCCGGCCAGGCAGCATGCAGCCGCACCTGGTATTGTTGGACTGGCCTCGTCGCGCGTTGCCGCTGATTTGAAACGCCCGGCGCAGCAACTACACGCGTCGTCAACCTCGGCACAGAAGTCTACGCCTCACCATGCACAGACTGCGGTGGTACCATCTGGTCCAGATGAAGGGCGCAACAAGGAGCTCTCCCCGACGTCACTTGCTGCTGTACCAGTCGGGCCACCGGCTGCTGCTTCTTTGGACTCGTCTGCTTCTCCCACGCAAGTGAAGAAAGTTCAATCTACTCCGACTGAGAGGATGACTACGCCCAACCGGCGTAGCAATCGTCACGCCTCCTTCGCTGATGGGTCATCAGTCACAGATGAGGACTCTCTCTCCAAAGCAATGCGACGCCAGGCGGAGCGCAACCTTGACTCGCCGACAGGTATACCTTGCAATAAATCATTTACTTCTTTTTCCGATTCTCGTATTTCCTCTTGTTTAAATAATGTTGGAATTACAATTGGAAAAAATGATGATGACGTGCGTATGTCGGTGGGGGCGCTAAAACGCATAGAGATCGACCGGTTAAAGGTTTCTCCTAAGCGTTTCAGCACCCTACCTAACCCCGACACTGAGGAGGATGAGGAAACGGATGCCACATATGATGGTCCGCATCTCTCCCACTTAGTTGGAGTGGTTACTGAGGTAGGATTGGATGAAGCAAGACCTGGGTCAATATGTTATGACTTCACAGCGTCTTCGCGTAAATCAAAATCCCATTCCTCAAAAAAGAAACAAAAACCGCCCAAGAAGGCGAAGAAGTCCACCCCGACCCGAGTTTTGACATGAAAGGCATGTTTTGGAATAGCAGAGGTCTTTCAGACTTGGCTAAACATAAACACGTCGGTGATTGTGTGCGAGAACATGGGTTGGATTTCATGGCGATTTCCGAGGCTGGTAAATGTGATTTCCGTGCGCATGTCCTAGATCACTTATCAGGTGGTTTCGACTTCACATGGCATAATCTACCAGCACGTGGAAGGTCCGGAGGAATCTTACTTGGGGTACAAACCACAACCATGGACTTTTTAGCCTTTTCGACGGGTGAATTTCACATCAAATTTCACCTTCGAAACAGAGTTGATAATTTTACATGGAGTCTGGTTGCAATATATGGTGCTGCCCAAGATGAGCATAAATCCGCTTTCCTTCGGGAATTGGTGAACCTGGCTAAGGATAACCCACACCCAATGCTTATTGGAGGAGACTTTAATATCCTTAGGTACCAGGAAGAGAAAAATAATAACCGCTTTGACTCCCACTGGCCTTTCCTATTCAATGTTGTAATTGACAGTTTGAATCTTCGGGAAGCGAGGATGTCAGGGAGGCAATTCACCTGGGCCAATAGTCGTTCTGTGCCGACATACGAGAAGCTCGATAGGGTACTCATGGATACCGAATGGGAGTTAAAATACCCTATGGTAACAGTGCGAGCCCTAGAGCGTATCGAGGCACTATCGGATCATGCGCCAATCATTCTTGATTCTAAATCTACAAGCTCACCTACTCGCCACCCTTTCAAGTTTGAATTGGGATGGCTGCACCGGGAAGGCTTTACGGACATAATCAAGAAAGTATGGCAGAGGCCCGCCGTTGGTCGTACACCTATTCAGAGATGGAATTTCAAAATAAGGGCCTTAAGGCAATACATCTCTGGATGGGCGAAACACACCAATGGGTTGTACAAAAAAGAAAAGCAACGCCTCTCAACTATTATTGATGACCTCGATAAAATTGCAGAAACTCGCATCTTGTCTCAACAAGAGATTGAATTGAAAAATCAATCCAATGAGAAGATTGCACGTCTTCTGCGTGAAGAGGAAATCAAATATTACCAAAGATCCAAAGCAGACTTCATCTTGAAGGGAGACAGTAATACACGATATTTCCAATTGGTCGCCAATGGTCGACATAGGAAGAAGTGTATTTTCAGTCTCCAACAAGATGAGGGGAGGATCGAAGGGCAGGCAGAGCTCAAAAGTTATATCACTAAATACTACAAAGCTCTTTTCGGGGCGCCGGGCGAAGGAAATTTCACCCTTGACGAGACCCGAATAGATGATATTCCACAGGTCACGACAGAAGAGAACGATATCCTCACGGCACCTTTCTCTGAAGAGGAGGTGAGAGCTGCGGTGTTCCAAATGGAACATAACAAAGCTCCTGGTCCTGATGGCTTCCCCGCAGAATTCTATCAGCATTTCTGGGATGTCATCAAGACTGACCTTTTGGAGATGTTCAATTGTCTTCATGCCGGCCAACTTGAACTATTCAGGCTTAATTTTGGTGAGATCGTCTTGTTGCCCAAAGTTAAGGAGGCTGAGCGGATTCAGCAATATAGACCCATATGTCTCCTTAATGTCAGCTTCAAGATTTTCACCAAAGTGGCTACTAATAGGCTCAACACGGTTGTTGACCATGTCGTACGTCCATCTCAAACAGCTTTCATGCAAGGAAGAAATATACTCGACGGAGTAGTAATCCTACATGAGATCGTTCATGAGATGCACCGAAAAAACATGAGTGGAGTAGTATTAAAGATTGACTTTGAAAAGGCCTATGACAAGGTCAAATGGCCATTCCTTCAACTGGCCCTTAGAATGAAAGGATTCTCCGATAAATGGCGCGAGTGGATCCAAAATTTTGTCACTGGAGGTAGTGTGGCCATAAAGGTCAATGATGATGTAGGCCATTACTTCCAGACAAAAAAGGACTACGCCAGGGTGACTCCATGTCTCCAATGTTATTTAACATTGTTGCTGACATGTTGGCTATTCTGATTGAGCGTGCCAAGCAGGACGGTCTGATTGTAGGAGTAGTGCCACATCTTGTGGATGGTGGCCTCTCTATTCTGCAATATGCCGACGATACAATTCTTTTTCTGGAACATGACCTGGACAAGGCTCGAAACCTGAAACTATTGCTTTCAGCCTTTGAGCAAATGTCGGGCCTTAAAATTAACTTCCATAAAAGTGAATTGTACTGCTTTGGAGAAGCCAGTGAGGCGGCAGGCGAGTACGCTGACCTATTTGGGTGTGCGCAAGGCCAATTCCCAATTAAATATTTGGGAATACCGATTCATTATCGACGTCTCACAAATGCGGAATGGAAACATGTAGAGGAGCGTTTAGAGAAACGGTTGAGCAGTTGGAAAGGCAAGTTGCTCTCTGTTGGAGGACGACTAGTCTTAATCAATTCTGTCCTCACAAATATGGTTCTCTATATGCTTTCTTTTTTCCAAATCCCAAAAGGGGTCTTGCAAAGGCTGGATTATTTTAGATCCAGATTCTTTTGGCAAGGAGATAGTGAAAAGAAAAAATACAGGCTGGTCAAATGGAGCGTGGTTTGTAGGCCAAAAGACCAAGGTGGTCTTGGCATTCATGACCTACAGGTCAAGAATGATGCATTACTTAGTAAATGGTTGTTCAAACTACTTACTGAGGATGGCGTCTGGCAAACCCTCCTGCGCAATAAGTATCTAGACCAAAAGGCGGTGTCTCAGGCCTATTGGAAACCTGGTGACTCACACTTTTGGGCTGGTCTAATGGCGGTAAAGAAGTATCTTTTCCATTTTGGATCATTTGCGATAAATGACGGGTCGGCAATTCGTTTCTGGGAGGACAATTGGCTAGGCAATGCCAGCCTCCGAGAACAATATCCTGCTTTGTACAACATTGTTCGCAATAAGAATGTTACTCTTGCACACGTCCTCAGTTCATCCCCTCCAGATATTTCTTTCAGGCGGGACTTGGTCGGCCCCCGTCTTATGTCATGGCAAAATCTTTTGTCCAGCTTGGATTTGATTAACCTGACACAAGGACGGGATGTGTTTCAATGGAACCTCACTACATCTGGGTCCTTCACAGTCGACTCTATGTACTATGCGCTCACGCATTCAGAGGTCCCAGTGGATAGTAACAAGAAAATTTGGAAGTCAAAGATTCCACTAAAAGTTAAAATCTTCATGTGGTATCTTCGGAGGGGAGTTGTGCTAACCAAAGACAACCTCGCCCGTCGCAATTGGCAAGGAAGTAAGAAGTGTAGCTTTTGTACTCAAGATGAGACAATCAAACATCTCTTTTTCCAGTGCAAGATTGTGCGTTCTATATGGTCAATCATCCAAATAGCGTCTAATGTATATCCGCCCACAAGTGTTGCCAACATTTTTGGTCATTGGTTGGACGGTGTTTCAAATAGGTTCAAAACGTTATTAAGGGTGGGAGCGTATGCCTTATTGTGGTCGCTTTGGCTATGTAGAAATAATTTGGTTTTCAATAACATAAACTCTTCTGCTTTACAGGTTATTTTCCGTTGTACGCACTCGCTTCGTATGTGGTCTACGCTACAACGAACGGACTTCCAACCGCTGTTCAAGGCGGTGTGTACGCGGTTGGAGCGGGTGGCCAAGGAGGTTTTTACCCGACATGGGTGGCAGCATAATCTTCGGATTGGTCCACCACCTTCTTCGACATAGGCAGAGTGTTGGTCGAATATGACTCTACTGTTGCCGATATGTTGGTTGCTCATTTATTTTCAGTTTTAGTCGGACTTTTCGTGGTTGGCTGTGTGCATCTTCGTTATGCAGAGGCCGGGTGTTACTCATTATGATTTGTATCCACTTGATGCTACATTTTGAGTTAATAAAAATGCCCTTTATCGAAAAAGTCAATCGAGAAAAAATTGTACGCAAACACATGAAATACAAACATTTATAACAATGATCAGCATATGCCATGATTTGACTTAGTTATTTCATGTGTTTGCGTACAATTCTTTCATTGTTAGAGTAAGACAGTGGTGTAAGATTTTCATCCCATAACCCAGAATTGTTTTCCAGAAATTGTAATTACAGGAAATCAAACATTCTCCATAAAAGCAAGCGAGTGGTTTACCTGCCTTTTCTCTTATGATCCAAAATGTAATTTTTTTCATTCGAAACAAGAACATATACTTCATTTTGCATTACGTGAATGTACAATACTGCCTTTTCTCTTATGATCCGAAAGCTGTGATCACAGCTCTTTATTTTGTCCCGTATATTGTTTCTGTAACCTATTAAAAAAATTGTAATACTGTTTCTGTTGGGTTAGCTTTAAATTAAGGAAAACTATGAAAAGTTGTTATATTTCGGTTTATTGGAATCCTTAATACGGCAGAACTTTGATGACATTTCCTTGCAATCTACCAATTTTGAATGATTTATTTTTTCACTAATACTTTGTTTTTCTGTTTGCTATGTTAACCAAATAACAGTGTACAACTAACATAAGCAAGCTGAGGATAGTACATTTATCAAGCAACACAAGTTTTGGATTGCATAAAAAATCTTATTTAATAGCTGATGGATGTCATGGTCATATAAAACTTACGAAGAATTTTACATCCTTTCAGTTATTATTTCTCCCTCCGTTTGCGAAAAGATGGCTTGCAATTTTTGCCACGGTGCAAAGTTTTACCAATTTTGTAGGAAAAATTATCAGGAACTACAATCAAAATATATTCCTACACACATTATCAAACTATATATGCACCGTTTCACTTTGGAGGAAATTTAATGTCTGCTTTTCAGAGATGAAGTGAGTAATAACTTCTCTAAAGTGAATGCCCACATTCTCCTATAAATTAACAAATACAATAAATGTCACTGAAATAGCATTTTTTATTGTATATTCTCTTTTCCAAATAGCTAGCCCGTGCAAGTGCACGGGTTGATGCCTAGTTAGCCTAGTTAGCAATGTAATCAACACCATTTACGCAATAGTAGTGTACTTAATTAGCAACTCTTACCAAGATATTTGCGCGAATGTCATCCGCCCTCAACCTATGCACTAGTGGCATGTAAAATGTATAATTTGGGCCAGGTCCCATATTATACGGAAAGTCGTCCCTACCAAACAGGACACCAATAACAAAGGTGACAAGAACATCGATCCTTCTACTCCCAAGTTAGATGTGATCCATAAGTGTAGTGTGTGGTGTCAATTAATTTCCGTGTGTCACTCGAAGAAACGAAATAAGCTGTAAATTATAAATTAACTAATTTAGTATGGATGAATACCAACTATTTGTAAATATAGAATGCAAATTACTAGACAAATATGGTTGACAAACTCACATGGAATCCACCCAAATGTTGATGTTACCTTCAATATGATCTTCAGGACGAAGATCGAAGGTTATTTCCATATCTTCCTGAAATCCATATGCCTTGGCTAGAGCTTCCCAATTTGAGCACCCTAATTCCATGTTATTAACTGCATTCATTACTTTGACAAGAAATGTGTGGCCATGTTTAGTCCTCAGGTTAGCTCTCCTCGTCTCCATCCCTCGTGGTCTTCGAAACCGAGCCTCTCCAAGACATACCGTCTTGCATAAAACAAAAATTACACATTGAAGCAAAGAAACAGAAGTCATGCTTAATTACGAAAAAACACTTGTCATCGTTGCGTACCGTACAAACATCAAAGGTCTCGTCAAGCTTGATGGTGAAGAACCTGCCGTCTCGCAGGTGAGGCCTCTCGCACATACCCCGATCATCGCCGCAGTAATCACACTCAGGGATCCTATCGTCGTCAGACATTTCCTGTGTTCATGATTCAAAAATTCGGCATGACCATTATTAAAATAAGACATATTGAGCGCCTGAAATTTGCCGGAATGGAAATGAATCAACATTCCGGAAAAACATAGGCACTAGGAGGTGTTCCCTGCAATAACATACACACATGTCCAAATAGACCTAATTCAATATCGGTTGACTTTCGGTCAGTCGAGGCTTTCCTTTAATAACTCTCATATCTCATGGTGTGTTGGTTCGCAATCTCTCACACTGATATGGTGGTGTATATATCTTGGTGGACACTCTCTCACAGTAATAGATCGACCGTCGGTGATGGACGCACCCCCTCTCCTCTCCTTGCGCATTATACCGACGTATATATTGCAAGAAGAGAAGAGGAGGAAGCGCCCCCACAAAAATAGTCGGGATTCCTCCATCAAGAACACACATGAAAGTCACACAAAGAGCAACGACAGACCGAAAGTACCTGATTTTGTTTACTAAAAATTTATAACTAATACATCTCGAATACATTTATAATGAACTCGAATATAATATCACTAATACATATTCTCTAATAATCCAGTTAATGCATCATCGAATATTATAACTAATACATCTCGAATATTATCATATAATATCACTAATACAGATCGAATATTATCGAACAATCTAGTTGACTCTCGGTTCCTGAGCCGCGGGCGGGGACACCCAAAGAGAAGGAACCATCACAGGATCATAACTCGGGTGAGATCTCTGAAGAACCTGCCAGGTATTGGAGAACATGACGTCCAATGCAGCCATGTAGCGATAGACGTGCTCGTCCTTCTCCCTGACACGGTGACGTACCACCTTCGTGGGGGCCTGCTCCCTCCGCACCGATAGTGGCCCATGCGACCGCCACCAAAGAAGCTCTGGGTCGATGACGAGACCCGGATTCCTCACCAAGCTACACGCCCCGGAAGGTAGCACCTCCCACTGCCAGCCCGGCGGAGCCCAGTCCCGGACATGGCGCCTCTCAAGGATGTCGCCGCCGAGTCAACGACGAGGATTGGCGAGGCATCGTCAACGTCGAGAACAAATTCCTACGAGAACATTTTCTTATCGTTTAATATTTTACTTTCTGGTTATCTTCTTAGAAATACAAGAACAATTTCTTTTTTCTCATAAAAAACATTATAGAAAACATGTCTGAAACTCATTTTTGACTCGGTTTTCTTATTAACTATCTAATTTCATTAACAATTTCAGAAACCCTAGCAATCCTAGCAAGAACCCTAGCAAGAACCCTAGGAATGTCCTAGCCACAACCCTAGCAATCCATCGAAATTAAACCTAGCAATCAAACGGGCGGAGGAGGTTGGGGATGTCTCACCAGAGAATGAGACGGTCGGCGCGCGGAGGAGACGGCCGGCGCGCGGAGGACAGGGCCGGCGCGCGGAGGAGACGGCCGGAGGAGAAGCAGAGGCTGGGTTAGGGGTCGAGGCCGGGGTCGATGTCGCTGGGGCAGGAGAGTGGGTCGACGGCGGGGTCGGGAACGCCGGGGTCGTGGTCGGGGTCGAGGTCGGGGGTAGCAGACAGTGGGAGGACCGGCGGTGGTGGCGGAGTCGAGAGAGAGGGAGTGAGGAGGGAGAGAGGGAGAGAGTGAGGGTCGGGCGTGCGCGGGGAAGATGATAAGTCCACGAGGGTACCGATTAGCAGTCGCGCGGGGCAGAGTAGAGCGCTACTGCTACGGCTTTAGCAGTAGCGTTGCTCTCTGACAGCGGCTACTACTACAGGTCGCCCCGGTCGGTCGGGATGAGACCGATTAGCAGTAGCGGCGGTTGAACGTCCAGCGTACTGCTAACTGCATACCTGTAGCGCATGTCGCTGCACACGCTACTACTAATTAGCAGTAGTGCCGCCCTTTTAACAGGCGCTACTACTAAAATCCTATCTATAAGCATTCTCCTAGTAGTGTTCACGTGCAGCGGGTTGTTGCCGGGGAGGCGGCAGTCATGTGTTCCCTTGAAGTTGGTGACGAACTGCTTGCAGAGCTCGCTCCACAAAGAGATCGACTCCTCAGGCAGATTCATGAGCTAGAAGTGTGCACCATCTTTGAGGACCATGGGGAACCAATTCGCCATGACTTTGTCGTCGCTGTCCACTGCCTCGATGCTCAGCGCATAGAGCCAGAGGAACTCCGTGGGGTAGGGGGCGCTGTTGTAGCGCGGGGGCAGCTCAGGCTCGAACTTGGCGGGTCAAACCACCCAGCGCAGCTCGCGAGAGAAGGCCCGGTAGCCCACGCTGCTCAAAAGGGCACCACGCGTGAGGGCGGCCTGGTTCTGGTGGTTGGCCACCGTGTCATCCTGGGTGATCCGGTCCTGGCGCTGGTGCTGCATTCCTTGCGTTGCGGGGCCCTGGGCGGGCAACCACTACTTTTCCTTGGGGGTGTGGCAGCCTCGCGAGGCCCAACGCCTCCTTCGTCATCCGAATGCGCAGCTGCGACAACTCTGCAGGCACGTTCAATGGAACAAACCGCGTCCCTCTCGTCGTAGGTGAGAGTGATGATGACGCTGTAGCCAGGCATCTTGAGGACGTTGTATCCGTAGTGGACTACCACCATGAATTTGGCTAGCGCCGAGTATCCCAGGATTGCATTGTACGGGAGGCCAATGTGCGCCATGTCAAAGTCGATGATCTCGGTGCGGTAGTTGTCGCGCGTGCCGAAGGTGACGGGGAGGCGGACCTACCCCAGAGGAATGGTGGAGCCACCGGTCACCCTAGAGAATGGCTTGGTAGGCATCAACTGGTTGTAGAGCTCCCGGAGCTTCTCGAAGGTCTCGACAGAGAGCACGTTCAGGCCGGTGCCTCCGGCAATGAGGGTCTTGGTGCCCGAGACGTTGCTGATGATGGGAATGCACAACATGGGGAGCTCGCCCGCGGCAGCTGTGGACTTGAGGATGTCCCTGGAGTCAAAGGAGATGGTGTACCGTGGCCACTTGATGGGTCGTGTGGCCTCCGGCCTTGGGAGGGCGGCGCCCACCTCGCGAGAGAGCTGCTTGAACAGGTGGTTTGGCGCATGGGCATATGCTCCGCCGAGGATATAGGCTATCGTGCGAGGCCCCTGATAGCCCCCAACCCCCTCGTCGTGCCGGTAGTTGCCGCTCCGTCTGGGCAGCGGTGGTGGTGGAAGAGCAGTGTTGTCCTGAAGGCGTGTCTCGCGAGGATGTTCATGACAGCCTTGGCGGGGGTTGCCATTGCGGTTGTCCCACCTGCCGCCGTCGCGGCCGCCCCTGCGGCCGGCGCCGCAGTTTTTGTGGTCTGGACGCCTGCCGACGAGCTCGCCACGGGGGGGGGGGGGTGGGCTTGAGCGCCTGCACTACAAGGGAAAACCCTACCAGTAGCGCTGGGGCTAGGTGCGCTACAACTACGGCGCTACATCTATTTTTTAGCAGTAGCGCGCTTTTTACCCAACGCTACTGGTAATATCCTCTATTACTAGCGCTCATCTATCAAGCGCTACTGCTAACTATCTACATCGCTTGTAGTGGAGGAGCGCTACTGTTATGCATGCACTGCTGGTAATTTTCGTCCCAGCGCTACTACTAATATTTTAATGCTTTTTTTGGTTTTTTCCTGTTTTTATACAGATACAGCTTATATACGACAAAAAACATGCATATTCATTGAAACAGATATGATACCAACATGAATAAAAGTTCTTTCATCTCATATCATCATCATCACTAATGGTCGAACACGTTCATGTCTCGAAGATATAGGGATACAGGTTATTACAAATCTCGAATACATGCAACTACCCATGGTCACACTCATGTTTCATCTTCTATGTAACCTAGCTATGATCTGATTGCATACAAGAAAAGGACGATCACGATGAGAAAAAGCGGGATTATGTAGTAGTTCTTGTGGCGTCGGTTCTGATTTCTCTCTCACGCTAGCGTCCACCTGAAGCAACTAGCTTCCTCCTCGCTTCTGCTATCAAACCCTTTCTAGCTGCCGCCCGGGAAGCGATACACTTGTGCCTGACACTCTTGCCACTCCTCGTACACTCCCAGAACCCTCCCTATGTACACGGCATACCACCTTGCCATCTATGATCTATATACCTATCAGAGTTGCATATATCATCAAGTGAATTCAACGATAAATATGCAACATATTATACGACGTCGGCCTACAGAGATAAAGAGATAGCAAATAGAAGCAACAACATAGTTAACGAAATTCATCATACCGAAACTAACTAACTAGAGTGCGGTAGCGTTTACATCTAATAGTTATGTTATACAGATAAATTCCAAGTTTCGGTTGTAGAGAAAGTAAAAACTAAACAAACACAGTGTCATCGTTAATTAAAGAAGTGCACTTGTGCCATCCGTCCATATCCGAGAGGATGCACAAAAGCTTGTTGAACGTGGTGATGTCCTGACATAATAGGGCTATGCGGGTGCAGACGTCACACCACGATATTGGACCGCCATCGAACATCGCATTCTCTTTGATGATGTCTTTCATGATGATCGACGCAATTTCCTGCTGGATGCGGTAGAAGTCATTTCGTAGTCGATGATCCAGTACAGTTTCTAAGGCTTCTGCCCATTTCTGGATATGGGCATCAGATGTAGATATCATGCGAAGTGACTGTTGATCCCTTATGTACTCCATCATTAGATGGATGTCATAGAATCCATCCTTATTACTTGTTGTTTGTCGCTGGATGCAATAGAAGTCAGTCTGATGGCCGAAACACACCGTGCCTCTCAATGTCTTCCTGAATTGGATGTTGCCACCCTGCATGCTGAATCCCGGGGGAGCTCTGTCTAGAACATACTTGATGTGTGTGTAATCTTTCTTCTGTATGGTCATGGACGGCTCCAAATATAGAGCGCGACAACAACGCGGGTGAAGAACGATGAGAATGGCGCTCTCGTGGCTGCGCAAAATAAATACACGATCAAGTTAGTGTTCATGCGTGCAAACTAATGATTGAAATGCACAAAAGGATGTATGTGCTATAGTGCCTATCCATGGATGACTTACGTGGGATGATAAGGTACAAGAATCTCTTCCTTTTCCTTATTGTTGACCATGAACTCTTCGATGTACTCCGTCGCATATTTACGATTGGCTTCCTCGACTGACAAGAAGCCCTCATGCATGTAGTATGGGTCCGCGACCGCAAGACCACTGATTTGCTCTCTCCTGACGATGTAGTTCATATGAAGCGCATAAAGACGGACGAACGTCAAATCGAGCCGCCTCATTAGAACCATCTCAAAGATGTAGTCAAATCGCAGGAAGAATAGGTCCACAGGGCAGTCGTGGACGTACTCCTTGCCATGAAACGGCACATGGACCGTATAAATCGGGTATCCTAGATCATTCGAGGAGAGAAGGCTTGTCTCCGTCGACAGCACATGGTCATGCAGTCTCCTAAGATCCCCTGTTATGGCGGCTAGCGCATCCTCCGGTAACATTGAGTTTCCGGCGATATGGATAGACGGTGCACCTTTGATCGGTACACTGTCTGCAACCCGGGTATGTGGAGGCGGCTGGCTGCTAGAAGCCACTTTTGCAGCTTTGGCGACAACCATGTCTTTCTTCGCCGGTCACTTCCTCTTCTTTTTCTTGGTGGGCTGAGGTGTTGGTGGGTCCGTCAGACCCTGTCTGACCACCGCCCCCAGTGTCATCGGGCTCAGCATTGCATGACCTTGGCTTAGTTGTGCTTGGGTTGAGGCGACATCTGGAGGGATGTCTTGTGAGGCTTGCATGAACAAATATTCTTGCACTCCTGATACGTCTCCAACGTATCTATAATTTATGAAGTATTCATGCCATGTTTACAATAATTTTATATGAT
Organism: Elymus sibiricus; assembly: GCA_039707655.1. Classification (NCBI taxonomy): domain Eukaryota; kingdom Viridiplantae; phylum Streptophyta; class Magnoliopsida; order Poales; family Poaceae; genus Elymus; species Elymus sibiricus. The sequence goes on along the minus strand of CM077665.1, from coordinate 224,318,205 downwards.
TTTGGTATGATTTTATTAGAACTAACCCGGACTGACGCTGTTTTCAGCAGAACTACCATGGTGTCTTTTTTTTGTGCAGAAATAAAAGTTCTCGGAATGGGCTGAAAATTTACAAAGAATATTTTTGGAAAATATAAAAAATACTGGAGAAAAAAGATACCGGAGAGGAGTCCCGAGGCGGCCACAAGCCTAGGGGGCGCCCCCCCCTAGGGCGCGCCCCTGGCTTGTGGGCCCCTCGGGAACCCCCTTGACGTGAGACCGACGCCAAAAATTCCTATAAATACCAAAACCCCCATAAAGAAACCTAGATCGGGAGTTCCGCCGCCGCAAGCCTTTGTAGCCACGAAAAACCAATCGGGAGCCCGTTCTGGCACCCTGCCGGAGTGGGAAACCATCACCGGAGGCCATCTTCATCATCTCGGCGGTCTCCATGACGAGGAGGGAGTAGTTCACCCTCCGGGCTGAGGGTATGTACCAGTAGCTATGTGTTTGATCTCTCTCTCTCTTGTGTTCTTGAGATGACACGATCTTGATGTACCGCGAGCTTTATTAATATAGATGAATCATATGGAGTTTTCCCCTCTATATCTTCTTGTGATGAATTGAGTTTTCCCTTTGAAGTTTTCTTATCGGATTGCGTCTTTAAGGATTTGAGAACACTTGATGTATGTCTTGCGATGGGATATCCGTGGCGACAATGGGATGTTCTATTGATCCACTTGATGTATGGTTTGGTGATCAACTTGCGGGATCCGTGACCTTGGGAATCTATGCATAGGGGTTGGCACACGTTTTCGTCTTGACTCCCCGGTAGAAACTTTGGGGCACTCTTTGAAGATCTTTGTGTTGGATTGAACATGATGAATCTGAAATTGTGTGATGCATATCGTATAATCAAACCCATGGGTACTCGTGGTGACATTGGAGTATCTAGGTGACATTAGGGTTTTGGTTGATGTGTATCTTAAGGTGTTATTTTAGTACGAACTCTAGGGCTGTTCGTGACACTTATAGGGATAGCTCATAAGATTGATCGGAAAAGATAACTTTGAGGTGGTTTCGTACCCTACAATAATTTCTTCGTTTGTTCTCCGCTATTTGTGACATTGGAGTGAACTCTTTGTCGCACGTGAGGGATTTACATATGATTCAACTATGTCAGTATTGTTGAGAGAACTTGCACTAGTGAAAGTATGAACCCTAGGCCTTGTTTCCATGCATTGCAATACCGTTTTTGCTCACTTTTGTTACTTGCTACCTTGCTGTTTTTATATTTTCAGATTACAAAAACCTATATCTACCATCCATATTACACTTGTATCACCATCTCTTCGCCGAACTAGTGCACCTATACAATTTACCATTGTATTGGGTGTGTTGGCGACACAAGAGACTTTTTCTTATTTGGTTGCAGGGTTGTTTGAGAGAGACCATCTTCATCCTACACCTCCCACGGATTGATAAACCTTAGGTCATCCACTTGAGGGAAATTTGCTACTGTCCTACAAAACTTTGCGCTTGGAGGCCCAACATGAGTCTACAAGAAGAAGGTTGCGTAGTAGACATCAAGCTCTTTTCTGGCGCCGTTGCCGGGGAGGTGAGTGCTTGAAGGTATATCTTTAGATCTTGCAATTGAATATTTTAGTTTCTTGTTTGTCACTAGTTTGGTTTTATAAAAGAAAACTACAAAAAAATGGAGTTTAGGTTGCATCAATTGGTTCGTCTTTTTAATGTCTTTCGTGAAAATGATGGTTTGGAAAATTGTGCTCAATTGGTAGAGGAAGAATTTATGAAAATACTTAATGAGAATTCCTTGAATGATGAGCATGATTGCAATATTGCTAGTATGGATTCTCTGAATATCCATGATGCTAATGATATGCAAAGCCACAAGCTTGGGGATGCTATGTTTGATGAAGATGATATTTTTTGTCCCCCCAAGTTTTGATGAGCAAATTTATTATGATGATGGCATGCCTCCTATCTATGATGATTATGATGATGACATGTATGCTATAAAGGGTGATAGTAACCATAAAACTTGTCATCATGATTTTAATATTGAATGTGGTTATGTCAATCAAGTGTCTCATGATAGTTATTTTGTTGAGTTTGCTCCCACTATTATGAATGAGAAGAAATATGCTTATGTGGAGAGTAATAAATTTTCTATGCTTGTAGATCATGAAAAGAATACTTTATGTGATAGTTATATTGTTGAATTCATTCATGATGTACTGAAAATTATTATTAGGGAGGAATATATGCTTGTAGGAATTGCAAAAATATCAAGTTTCCTCTCTATGTGTTGAAAGTTTTGAAGTTAGGCTTCTTTTGCCTTCCTATGCTAGTTGATTCTTTCTCCCATAAATTGTTTGTTCACAAAATCCCTATGCATAGGAAGTGGGTTAGGCTTAAATGTGCTAGTCATATGCTTCATGATGCTCTCTTTGTGTTTCTCTTATCTTTTATGTGAGCATCGTTGAAATCATCTTACCTAGCTAAAAGGCATTAGAGAAAAGCGCTTGTTGGGAGATAACCCAATATTTATACCTACTGTTTTTGTGTGTTCACATGATTAAGCTACTGTAGTAATCATGTTTTATAGCTTTTGTTTTAATAAAGTGCCAAGTAAAGCCTTTGGGATGACTCAAAAGATGAGTAGAATTGATGCTGAACGAAAACAGAAACTTTTGACTCCAGTACAGGAATTTTCATTTTTTACTGGAGCGTGATAATGATCTGAAATTTTTGAAGTCTTGATATACAAATTCTTTAGGTTGTACTAATTTTTTAGAATTTTTAGAGACAGGGAAGTATGGTTACACTACTGATCTTCACAGACTGTTCTGTTTTTGACAGATTCTGTTTTGCATGCATAGTTTGCTTGTTTTAGTGTTTCCATAGCTTATATTTAGCGGTATAAATTATGGGAATGATATAATACAGTAGGTATCATGTGGGAACAAATATAAATCTTGTCTTGACAGTACCTAAGTGAATGATCATTATTTATTATACTAACCCATCTCACGAAGTTCCGTTAAGTTTTGTGTGATTGAAGTTTTCAAGTTTTGGGTGAGAAACCAATATGAGGAGAATAAGGAGTGAAAAGAACCTAAGCTTGGGGATGCACATGGCACCCCCAAGGTAATATCCACGGAAGACTCTAGCGCCTAAGCTTGGGGATGCCCCGGAAGGCATCCCCTCTTTCGTCTTCAACACTATCGGTATATCTTACTTGGAGCTATATTTTTATTCGTCACATAATATGAGTTTTGCTTCGAGCATCATATTATTTTGTTGTTCTCTGTTAGGAGTTATTTATAATCTTGTTCTTCAATAAAAAGTTCCAAGAATTGTCTTAGGATGCTTGCATTGCATGTTTTGATGTGTGCTGTGTAAGAACAGAAACTTTTGCTGTAGTGTTTGAATTTTCATATTTTACTGGAACGTGGAAAGTTTCTGAAATTTCTACAAAGTGATATCATATAAATTATTTAGCATTTCCTAAATTTTCATAATTTTTTGAGTTGCATAAGTACACTGTTTTCATAAATTTCTACAGACTGCTCTGTTTGGACAGATTGCTGTCATAGTTTTGTTATCTACTAATCCTATAGTTTCCATAGCCTATATTGGTAGATATAAATTGTGGAAATGATTGTAAACAGTAGATGATGTTTGAAAATTATTGTGCAACTTGGCTTGTCAGTACATGAAGCGTGTATTTATTCTTATGTGTACTAACCTATCTCATGAGTTCTTTTCAAGTTTTGTGTGGATGTAGTTTTTGAGAATAGGTGAAACCATGATATGCGAGGATTGAACGAGATACAAAAGCTCAAGCTTGGGGATGCCCAAGGCACCCCAAGTAAATATTTCAAGAAGTATCAAGCATCTAAGCTTGGGGATGCTACGCATCCCACCTCTCTTCATCAACAATTATCGGTTAGCCTATGTTGAGCCTAAAGTTTTATTCGTCCACATGATATGTGCTATCCTTGGAATGTCATTTTATTTTGTTTTGCTGTTTAAATAAAGTACTTAAGATCTGAAATTCTTATATGATAGAGTCTTCACATAGTTATTTAAATTTTTGACTACTCACTGATCTTCACTTATATCTTTTTGGAGTAGTTTGTCATTCACTCTCGTGCTTCACTTATATCCTATGAGTAAATGGTTGAATGAATTGAATATCATAAATCTGAAATTAAATATGCTTCATATACTTATCCCATGGGGAGTAATAACTTCTCACATAATAAGTATAGGTGGTAAAATTTATTGAAAGTTAGCAAACACCGCATTGGTCACTTGAACAATTCATGAAAGAATATTGAAGGAAGAGAGATTCCACATATGAATATACTATCTTGGACATCTTCTATGACTGTGAGCTCATTAATTATTTTAAAACTCGAGCAAATTAGTTAAAATTGGACAAGGAAAACAACTTAATGAGTTATGTTTGGGTATATTTGTATAGAAGTTATATTGTTATGGATCCTCCAACATGTGGTGCTTGCTTCCACCTCATACTAGCCAAAACTTCCGCACCAAGTAGAAATACTACTTGTGCATCCAAACACCCTTAAACCAGTTTTGCCATGAGAGTCCACTATACCTACCTATGGATTGAGTAAGATCCTTCAAGTAAGTTGTCATCGGTGCAAAAAGCAATAAAAATTGCTCCTAAATATGTATGATCTTTTATTGTAAGGGAAAATAAGCATTGTATGAACTTGTGATGGTAAAGAAATAAAAGCGACGGACTACATAATAAAGGTTGCTATCACAAAGGGCAATACAACGTGAGGTTCCTTTGCATTAAGGGTTTGCACATCCAAAAACAAAAAGCGCATGACAACCTCTGCTTCCCTCTGCGAAGGGCCTATCTTTTACTTTCTAGTACTTATCTTTATGCAAGAGTCATGGTGATCTTCACCACTTCCTATATTTAGCCTTTTTCTCTTGGCAAGCGTCATGTGTTGGGGAATGATCTAGACATATATATCCACACAAATATATTTGATCATGAATTATTATTGATGACAATTATCTATATGATAAATAAGTTGGGATGCGAAACATTAAGCCCCTATCTTTCTTTGTGTTCGATGGGTGCTATTTGTTCTAAAAATATGCTTTGAGTGTCAATAATCATGGAAGACTATATGATAGTTGAGTATGTGGAATTTGCTAAATCAAAGCTCTTACATAGACCCTTCCTGAAAATAAGATGAATTACAATTGTTCGATGACTAGCTAGGAATATGGTTTGTTAGTTTTCATGAAACTTTCTGGTCTATACTTTAACATGTGAATAGCTTGTTACTTGATCATGAGAAGTTTTATGAGATGAGCTACTATTTATGGTTTATATTGATGCTAGAAAAAGTGATTGGAATTATCATTGATCAAACTTGTGCACTTGCTAGCATTCACACTTCATAAATTATTTCTTTTATCATTTACCTACTCGAGGACGAGCAGGAATTAAGCTTGGGGATGCTGATACGTCTCCAACGTATCTATAATATATGAAGTATTGATGACATGTTTACAATAATTTTATATGATTTTGGTATGATTTTATTAGAACTAACCCGGACTGACGCTGTTTTCAGCAGAACTACCATGGTGTCGTTTTTTTGTGCAGAAATAAAATTTCTCGGAATGGGCTGAAAATTTACGGAGAATATTTTTGGAAAATATAAAAAATACTGGAGCAAAAAGATACCAGAGAGGAGTCCCGAGGCGGCCACAAACCTAGGGGGCGCACCCCCCCTAGGGCGCGCCCCTCTGGCTTGTGGTCCCCTCAGGAACCCCCTTGACGTGAGACCGACGCCAAAAATTCCTATAAATACCAAAATCCACAGAAAGAAACCTAGATCGGGAGTTCCGTCGCCGCAAGCCTCTGTAGCCATGAAAAACCAATCGGGAGCCCATTCCAGCACCCTGCCGGAGGGGGAAACCATCACCGGAGGCCATCTTCATCATCCCGGCGGTCTCCATGACGAGGAGTGAGTAGTTCACCCTCGGGGCTGAGGGTATGTACCAGTAGCTATGTGTTTGATCTCTCTCTCTCGTGTTCTTGAGATGACACGATCTTGATGTTCCGCAAGCTTTATTAATATAGATGAATCATATGGAGTTTTCCCCTCTCTATCTTCTTGTGATGAATTGAGTTTTCCCTTTGAAGTTTTCTTATCGGATTGCGTCTTTAAGGATTTGAGAACACTTGATGTATGTCTTGCGATGGGATATCCGTGGCGCAATGGGATATTCTATTGATCCACTTGATGTATGTTTTGGTGATCAACTTGCGGGTTCCGTGACCTTGGGAATCTATGCATAGGGGTTGGCACACGTTTTCGTCTTGACTCCCCGGTAGAAACTTTGGGGCACTCTTTGAAGATCTTTGTGTTTGATTGAACATGATGAATCTGAAATTGTGTGATGCATATCGTATAATCAAGCCCATGGGTACTCGTGGTGATATTGGAGTATCTAGGTGACATTAGGGTTTTGGTTGATGTGTATCTTAAGGTGTTATTTTAGTACGAACTCTAGGGCTGTTCGTGACACTTATAGGGATAGCTCATAAGATTGATCGGAAAAGATAACTTTGAGGTGGTTTCGTACCCTACAATAATTTCTTCGTTTGTTCTCCGCTATTTGTGACTTTGGAGTGAACTCTTTGTTGCACGTGCGGGATTTACATATGATTCAACTATGTCAGTATTGTTGAGAGAACTTGCACTAGTGAAAGTATGAACCCTAGGCCTTGTTTCCACGCATTGCAATACCATTTTTGCTCACTTTTGTTACTTGCTACCTTGCTGTTTTTATATTTTCAGATTACAAAAACCTATATCTACCATCCATATTACACTTGTATCACCATCTCTTCGCCGAACTAGTGCACCTATACAATTTACCATTGTATTGGGTGTGTTTGGGACACAAGAGACTTTTTGTTATTTGGTTGCAGGGTTGTTTGAGAGAGACCATCTTCATCCTACACCTCCCACGGATTGATAAACCTTAGGTCATCCACTTGAGGGAAATTTGCTACTGTCCTACAAAACTCTGCGCTTGGAGGCCCAACACGAGTCTACAAGAAGAAGGTTGCGTAGTAGACATCAACTCCCGAGTACGTTCCGGCTCTGGCTGTTGCTCATATGGCTGACTCATCACTATGTCCTCATAGGCGCCGGTATTGAGCCACATGAGAGGGTCCTCGTCTTCCATATCATGATCCATATCCTCATCCATGTGGGCGACATCATCAGCCAGCTCCAGAACGGTTGGACCCCCTTCCTTGTGTAGCTCGCCCTCACCCAGCAGCACAGACGTTGGTCGTAATTGCGTAGGTGGGGTTGTGGTCATACCTTGCTCAGGTCCCGCTTGATCCTGACCACCTCCAAACGAAGAAGGTTCTTCGGCCACAGGGTCGGCCATTTTTTGTGTTCGCCAAGCTGCGTCAGTGTCTCGTCATCCTCTGCATCGATTTTTACGGGAAAACATAAACCCTCGTAGCCATGTTCCACACTTGCCACGACGACCCTTAAAGTGTTATCAAGCATCTGCCGGCCATGGAACGAGCGATCCTTGGGCTTCATTATTGTAGCCTTCCCCACAACCACCAACCCGCCGTTCATGTGGTAGTGGATGGTGCACGTAATGGAGTCGGCCTGCAAAGACATGTGTGCGGTGTCAGAGATCCAAAAGGCAACGAGAACTGAGGATTAGTTACTTATGTTGATGAGCGTGAGACGCGTATTTAGCGTGAGGGCATCGAGATCTGCCAATGTCGACGGCCCGACATTTAAGCCAGAGATGGAGCACTGGCTGCTATTAGAGGGTGAAGGTGCAGGTGTAGGTGCTGGTGGAATAGGTGCGGGTGCGGTCGCCATAGCAGGTAAGGGTGCGGGTGCGAAGTTCAACGAGTTGCTCCCGGTGAAGTTGGGCATGGAAATTCATTTGCGGGGCGGTGTGGATTGTTTGCATCCAACTGACCATAGTTGGAATCAAGCTTGTCAATGCAGCTGCCACAACATTTCTACAGGCATCAACCGCTGCCCATCTTGCCTCAGCTATGTCAAAATCGGGGCTCCGGGGACCCTTGAGAGGTTCAAACTCTGGGGTACACCGGCTCTCCAACCTCGCTCTCTCTCCTTAACCTACGGTGACGCTCCGGCGTGCTTGAGCTGGGGGGAGGAACGATGAACACACGATCTACCCTGGTTTGGGCCACCTTGCGGTGTAAAACCCAACTCCTGCTTGTCTGGATTGCGTAGTGGTGGAGAGTGAATACAAGATGCTTTCTCTACAATTGCTGCCTTCTCCCCTTTATACCAGCTCCGGTCCTCTTCCCCGAAAACGTCCGGCGGGAAGGGTTGCCACAAGCGCCGATTTTCAAAGGGGACAGGACTGCGCCCCACCCTGCCTAAAGCAGTCCCTGCCTGTAAAAGCCACCTGCTGTGAAGCATCGATGGGCTCGGCGATGACCTTCGTCCTGGCGATCCACGGCCTTCGTGTTCTTTCACCAAAGGGGAAACCTTTTAAGTGTCGCTTTGGGGGGGCTAGTGGCTGGCCCCGCTTCCTTAGCACAGGGAGGGAAAACTCCCCATCCGTTCCCGCTGGCTGGGAGCGAGGCACCACCTAACGCGGTGCACTGTGCCCATGCAGAGCCCCCGTGGGGCATCCCCAGGAGGCGGCCTCCCGAGGGCATTCTCAAGAGGCCCTCCGGAGCGCCTTCGGCCAGAGGCCTCATAAAGCGAAGGCTCCCATGGACACCCTTACTGCAGTGCCCTACTCCGGGCCGTGCTGGGCCCGGGCCCCGCGTCGGGCCCAGGAAGATGGGCCTGGGTACCCCCAGTCCCAGGAGCCCGACAGTAGCCCCCAGGGCCGCGGCATGCACGATCCCTCTGATAGGAGGGGGCGAAGCTTCTCGGGCCCCAACCACCTGCGGGCCCGGCGCGACGTGTGGCGCACGAAGAGGCGAGAAACACCCCCACTCCCCACGATGCCTTGGCAAACTACCAAACTGACGCAAAGCATGCGCGTGGCTCGGAGCCATTATTGCCTCTCCGAACCCCGCGTTTTCATTCCCGCATCTTCCTTCCTGCATAAGGTCTCCTCCTCCCTCTCGCTGGATCTCTGCCGCCATTCGTCCCGCCTTGCTGCGATGGCGCACCCGGCAAAGAGAAGAGAAATGGTGACGGCGGCGGGCGGGCCAGCGGTGCCAGAGCCCGCCCTCGGCAAGTCCACGGTGCTCAACCGCGAGGGGCTCGGCAACTGTCTTCAATGAATGGGGGCCAACCAGGATCTGGTCAGGCTCGCAGCGTCCTGCCAAGCTGGATGCCTCCACCGTCGCTATCCATCTCCCCGCGCTCTTCTCTTGTTTATTGCCTCTATTTTCGGACTTCTTCAATGCCATTCTTACTCACTACCAGGTTCACGTGCTGCATCTCGAACCAATATCTATCCTCTTGATCTCGTCATTCGCCTTCTTATGCGAAGACTTTGTGGGTGTGGCCCCCTCGGTGGCGTTGCTCCGGCATTTCTTCTGCCTCCGGCTTACCGTGGCCGACCAGTGCTCCGGGTGCGTGTCACTTCAGGCCGTGAATGCGACGGCGAATGAGTGCATCGATATGGAGGTCCATCATGAACCAAAAGGCTTCCCTAAGCAATGGGTATACATGGACGCCGCCTAATACAACCCCCTATTGTCGATTCCTTCGTCCTCGGCGCTGCCGAGTTCCGGGTGGCGGCACGAGAAGCTCGACGACCCACAGCTGTCGCATGTGACGAGGAGGCTTGGCGACCTGAGGACTGTAGGGGTGACGGAGATGATGGTCATGAGGGAGTTCCTCCGTAGGAGGATTGCCCCCCAGCTACGCCATTCTCGCCCGATGTGGACCTATACCGGCCCGACGGATAACATGCGGCTCTGCGGCGAAGCCCTACCGGCCGATGTGCTTTGCGGGGTGCTCAAGACCTTAACTGGCCAGGAAGTAGGCGGACTCCCTAATGACGGGCTTCCCCTGTACAACTATAAAAACAAGGTGACCCTCGCCGTGGGGATGCCCTGCTTGGACCAATGGGGGCTGCTCCCCGAGGGCCACGCGGGACCCCAGGACAACCCTTTCTTGGAGACCCTTGGAACGGAGGGTTCGAGCGGCCCCGATCCCCCAACCGCGGTCGACGGAAGCGGCGGCTCCTCACCCCCATGATCCTGCCCCCCGGGGAGTCTAGGGCACGCGACTCCCGGACCTCTCGCTCCCGAGGGGGGCGCTATGCTCGGCGCCCGCCCTTCCCCTACGAACAAGGCTGGTCGCGGGAAGGGACTGCCGCCCGGGGGCAGCATCGGCATGCCACTAGGGGTGCTCACGAAGCGAAAATGGAACGCCAAGGACGAGTAATTGTCCCTCTTCTTCCTAGACCGTTTTACCGCGTCCGGGCGACTGATCCCCTTTCTCGTGCAGGCCAGCTTCGAGCAAGAACGCTAGGCCACCTCCGGGTCGGGCTCCCTCTTCCCCGCAGCCCTCAGAGATTCGAAGGGGCGGGGAGGGCGCGCTCCGCCTAGGCGTGGCCGGCGCGTTGAGGCGCGAGGCGGTCTAACAACTTCTCTTTGAGGGCGTGGGGCTTGGGACGGGGATATCCCCTCCTCCTCTTGCCGCGGATGCTATCCACGGCGACGCGCCAGCGGGCCCTCACGCGGCGCCTTCGGGGGCTTGTTCTTCACCGTCAGGCGTGCCTGAGGCCACTACCGGTTGTGAGCGAGCGAGGGCGGGGTTACCGGCAGCCAAGGCCAAGCCTTCGGACCCTGATGCTCTGAGGGGAACTTCATGCTCGCGGCGCGCGTTGCCCCGCGCAGGAAGGATTGGGTTGGCGTCGACCAGCCCCCGCCCCCGTCATGTGACATCGGGGCTTCCTTGGCAGACGAGGGCGCGAGACCTGACCCGGACTGGTCACTGGCGCTCGTGAGGTCCCGTACCGCAGTCCGACATGGCCTCTTTCGGAGCGCTGCAGGAATGCTGGGCGAGCTCGAGGTGGAGCTCCTTGACACTGCGGCGTGCTTTGCCGAGGAGCAGTTGCGCCTGGCGCGGGGATGGCATCAGCTTGAAGTTGCCGGCAAACTAGGTCGCCGCCAGCATGAGGCGGCATGGTTGAACAGCGAAGCGTCCATTGCCGAGGAGAAGGCAACGCTCGAACGCGCCCGTGGGGAAGCCTCGGAGGCGAACCGGCATCGCAAAGTGACAGAGGCCCTGGAGATGCGGCTCCGAGATCTGGAGGGCAGACTCCCTACTTCCGCCGAGGAGCTAGTGGTGCACGAGGTGAGCCTCCAAACCCTCGAGCGAAATATCACTTCGTCATCTCTGGAGCAGAGCTCGGAGCGGAAGCGGCCGGAGGCGCTGAACCGCAACATGACCATCGCCCAGGCCTCTTATGACCGACGCCTGAAGGAGGCCAACGCCCGCTTGGCGGCTAAAGAGAAGAGGATCCAGGAGGACGCCGATTTGAAGGTCGAGCGGGCCCGCATGGCCCTCGCAAAGGAGTACCATGACAAACGGGTGCATCAGGAATAACGCTTCACGGTGCGGCGCCAAGGGCTGTAGCAGAACGTAGACGGTCTTCACGAAATGTTGGCTGAGGCCGAGAGGCAGCGTGAGGTCGCGTTGAAAGCTCAAGCCGACGCCGAAGCTGAGCTGGCGTCCCTTCAGGGGCAGGTGGGGAGCGCCGCGTCCCTCGTGGAGCAGGCAACGGACGACGCAAACCGGGCTCCGGGGCAACATCACATGCGCTCCCAGATGTTCCAAAGCCCTGGGCGACGGGCTCGTCGCGCCCTTGGTTCCATCTGCAAGGGGGGCGTCCCCGATCCCCTTGTGCCCGACGACGCTGGTTATCCGGACTTTTTCGCCAAGGTCGTGGAGCGGCTTGAAGCGGGCGCCAAGGAGGTGGACAAGATCATTGAGGACGAAAGTCGCGACATTCTTGCCCAGGCACTGACGCACGTCTTCAGCCAACAACTCTGCGCCAACCCTAGCTTTTACTTCGAGGTCGTGAGAGCCCCCGTCGCCGAGGAGATCCGTGATGCCCTGGAGGAAACTGTAGAAGACTATGTTGACGCACTGAGCGCACAATTTAGCCTTGTTGGTCGCGAGGGTGACGGCGCGAATGGCGATGGGGGCAATGCGTCTCCTTAGGTTACCCTTCGCCCTTTAGCGTCCGCCCATGACTCCATCGGGACGCGAAGTGGGTGATCCTTGCTTGGACCTTTTGTTACTATGGGAAATACTTATGATCCCGTGAACTCCTCCTTAATATTTTCACACCCGCTTATGTTCTTGATGTCGTTAAAACCTGGGTTGCGGCCGAGAGAAAAGGGTGCTTGGGGCGAGCATGTGCCCCTGAGGCAAGACGTTCAGTACGGCACCTTTTAGCCAAGAAGGTGACCTTGCACGAGCGGGTCCTGCCCGGGGGGTTCCGTTTTTTGGGTGCACCCTCGTTGGCCCGTCGTGTGTGTCGCGCGAGGAGACCAGACACCAAGGTTTTTGGTGAGGTGGCACGCTTGTGAGCCGTCCCACGGCCCAGAGCCTACCACTTGGGCTACTGACGCCATTGGGGCCAATCCGAGCATAGGCACTGTGCCCAGTCCGCGCTCGCGCGAAGCACGGGAGGGGAGAATGAAGGTGCGGGCATGTCATGAGGTTTTGGACAAACTGTCACGGTACTCAGGAAAACAGAAACCTTGCTCCAGAGGAGAAACAAACTGGTTTATAAATGGGTGGGACGGCAGCTTCCTCGCCCAACGCGGGGCATGGGGTTTCCACTTGGGCGTGGGCATAGTCGCGGATCAACAGTAATTCTACCAGCACGGAGCGTGAGGCTTCCACTTGGGCGTGTGCATAGTCGCGGTTCAACAGTAATTCCGCCAGCGCGGAGCGTGGGGGTTCCACTTGGGCGTGGGCATAGTCGCGGTTCGACAGTACTTCCGCCAGCGATGAGCATGGGGCTTCCACTTGGGCATGGGGAGGTGTCCTCCTGCAGCCAAGGGGTGGCGCGTCGGGAGGCCCCGGGGGTGCTGGATGTCCCGTGCGTGCCGCATGGGGGCTCCATCCTTCGCGTCCGAGCGGGCCGCTCTGGGCCTGGGGGTACGGCGCCCCGAGCAGGGGCTTCCCACAAGGGCGGGGGCTCACCGAGGCCCCCTGCAGAGAGGGTGTGCCACGGGGCGAAGCCCCCGATCCCGTGGGTACGAGAACGAATGACGCGGCTGCGGTTGCGCTACAGGGCCCGTAGGCGCCTCGTGACGCGTAGGATGGCCTGGCGGCAGGCTTCGAAAGTCACCCCCCCCCCGAGGGTCATCCGACGCACCTTGTCGGATGCCGAGACCAGCGGAGAGCCGTTCTTGGGCCCTGAGGGAAGAGTTTCCTCAGGCCTGTTGCCGAGGAGGGAGGGGGCTCCGCAAGCAAGCTCAGCCGTGGTGGTGCGCCCGGACCATAGAACGGGCCTGAGCCGGTCCAGCCGCCCCCTCCCAGGATGCATGCCGCGGCATGCAACCCCTGATGGACTCTGGTGCCCCCGACCGGCGGGCGCCGGCTAGGCCAGGGCCCGGTCGGGCAGCCGCGCGAGGGGGCTGGGGCGGAGGGGTCTCCCCACGAACCTCGCCCCGAGCGCGGCGCGGTTGGGCGAGCGAGGAAACTCTTGAGCCTTTCCGTAACTGCGACGAGTCCGGTGATGCGTGCCATCCAGGCGTTCTGCTCAGCGCCTACCGGGCAAATGCGAAACAGTTTGTGCGTACTGAGCCACGCGACCTGTGCGTTTGTGTGATCACGATGGGCGACGCGAGGAGGAGTGGTGTTGATGCGGCCATCCCTCTGCACGGAGGGTTACGTGGAGGAGTCCCACCGCCCACGTGCTGTAGAGTCAGCAGCGGCGACAGCTTTGGCGCCGACGGTGTGGTGACGTTCGTAGCGGCCCGTAGGCGCAATCTGGACGACGCGAGCCACCTGACCGCTCAGGACGCGCACAACGGGCATCTGCCATAGGGTTGATGACGCCGGAGCTCGAACGGGGCTAAAGAACAGCAGCGCACGCCTACCTGGTGCGCTAAATATCGGAATCGGGGCTCCGGGGACCCTTAAGAGGTTCGAACTCTGGGGTGCACCGGCTCTGCAACCTCGCTCTCTCTCCTTAACCTACGGTGATGCTCCGGCATGCTTGAGCTGGGGGGAGGAACGATGAACAGATGATCTACCCAGTTTCGGGCCACCTTTCGGTGTAAAACAATAGTCCTGCTTGTCTGGATTGCGTAATGGTGAAGAGTGGATACAAGATGCCTCCTCTACAATTGCTGCCCTCTCCCCTTTATACCAGCTCCGGTACTCTACCTCGAAAACGTCCGGAGGGAAGGGTTGCCACAAGCGGCCATTTTGAAAGGGGACAGGACTGCGCCCCATCCTGCCTAAAGCAGTCTCCGCATGTAAAAGTCACCTATTGTGACGCATCGGTGGCCTCGGGGATGACCTTCATCCTGGCGAGCCCCATCCTCCGTCTTCTTTCACCAAAGGGGAAAACCTTTTAAGGGTCCCGTTGGGGCTAGTGGATGGCCCCACTTCCTTAGCACGGGAAGGGAAAACTCCCCATCCGTCCCCGCTGGCTGGGAGCCAGGCACCGCCTAACTCGGTGCGAAGTGGCCACGCAGAGCCCCCATGGGGCATCCCGAGGAGGCGGCCTCCCGAGGGCATTCTCAAAAGGCCCTCCGGAGCGCCTTCGTCCAGAGGCCTCATAAAGCGAAGGCTCCCATGCACACCCTTACTGCAGTGCTCTACTCCGGGCCATGCCGGGCCCGGGCCCCACATCGTGCCATGGGCCCTAGGCAGACAGGCCTGGGTACCCCCAGTCCCAGGAGCCCGACAACCTACGAATTCAGTTTTGTTTCTCTCGATCGCCTACGCCACCTTCTCGTCGATAGTCACTTGACTTAACTTTTTTCTCTGGTTTTTGGCCTCGGGGTCCTCCCTATAGTAGTACTTCCATGTGGCACCATCTCCGGCGGCGTGCACACATCCATACTGTGGCCACCCATCCAGCGGTTGTCCATACATTACGTTGATTGCCCTGTTGAAAGGGGTGTCCCACTTATACTTCGCCAACGACTGAGTCGATGAGTCGCTTCCGGCTGCAAGCTTGTGTTGCTCTCTCTTCAAAATGAGCATGAATCAATTACGAATGTGACTAGAACGTAGTCGACTTGATCAGAAGCTAATATAAGGTGGTAAAATGCTAATTACCAATATTGTCATGAATTCCCTCGTAGGCCCGTCCATGTAAAATTCCTTTTTATAGGGTCCCACTTGAACCAGGCCCTGATGAAGTCATGCTCCTGCTGGTCGGTGAATTCAGCAAAGGGGTCTGGGAGCTCCAGATGTTCACGTTCCGCGTCGTCCTTAGCCCACACGGGCCTCTTGCCCATGTAACCACGACTTTTGAGGTGGTGGTTCCCCATGTTCCTTGCCTGAAGCTCCTTTCCTTTCTCCGACCTGGCCTTGGCAGCTTCTTCAATGCAAGTCGCCTTGAACTTTTCAAAGTCCTCTTCCGAAATTTTTGGATTGTCTTCTTTAATATGGGCGTAGGTTTGATGGTCTACTTCAATCGCCTTTTTCACCCTTGTTTTCCAAGTGCTCAATGCGTTGCTGAACTTTGTTAGGGCTTTGTTGTTTATTTTCGTCATGGCAGGATCATCCCACGGGTCATTTATCTCTTCATCCCGACCGGGGAACAAGAATCTTGCATGCAACCTAGTTAGGAGCAGGTTTTGCAAAGGTTCATTCTTCCGTATTTTTGTGTCATTGATGTTGGCGGTATCCCGTAGGATGCATGCTACTTGGTTGCCGTACTTCGCTGCCACGTCCCGCGGCTCTATTGGCTCGAAATCGCCTTCATGCACCTTAGTGATCACTAGTCTTCCGGTGCCGAGCTGATTTGGGCGTCGTGCCCTCTTTGCCTTGTTTCCTTCACTTGCTTAGGATGTACCATCAGTGGTCATCTCCGTCTTAGTGCCGGTGTGTGTGGCATCAGTGTCGTCGGCAGCGGCGTCATCGGCGTTGGCGTCATTGGTCGTTCCCATCTCCTGTATCACCAGATAGTAGAGGAAAGCATGTGCTTGTCCTTCTTGGGTGCGAGAACCTCCGGCTTCATCGTTGTCGGCCATGTTTCCTAGTGTTCAATCTAGTCGTTTAATTCTCGAGCATTATATAATAAAATGAATAATGACTCTTGAAAAAATGGCCTATGTTTTGCCTGGCTGTCATTTCATTCCCGTCCAGGCAAATCTCGGGTACTCGATATGTCTACTTTGAAGCACATGTAATGTCGAAATTCAAGGAAAATTTCGGCATGACCTAAGCTAAAACTGGCACATATCGAGCACCTGAAGTTTGCCGGAACGAAAGTGAATCGACATTTTGGCAAAACATAGGCCACTTGTCAGTTTCCCTGCAAAGAAGAACGGCCTCAGGCCCACAACACTCGATATGTCCCACATTCTATCAACATCCTCAGGCATCAGGCCCATATTCTATCAAGAGCTATGGTGTGGGTTTTGCGATGCTCACAAGCTGCTTGTCAAGGATGTGGGTCGGGTGTCGAGTCGATGATCTTCTCGATGTCGTCGAGTGGCACGTCAGTGATCTACCTGTGCGTCAAGCATTCACGAGATCAATCGCAGACAAACATAGATATATAGAAAAACACCTAGTATTTTTTTCTATCCATCATTATCTACAATCTGCCTAATATAAAATAGCTAATGCCTAATAAGAAGTCTCATTTTTCATGTTGATGATGGACAACAGAAGCAAAATAGCTATTGTCCTCCTAAGAAGTCTCATTTTCATTTACTAAAATAGCAACTATTCTTAATCCATATATTCACACGAACATTAGCACAAATTCGCTTAACAAAATAACTATTGCCCTAAGAAGAAGTCTCATTTTCATTTACTAAAATAGCAATTGTCCTTAATCCATATATTCACAGGAACATTAGCAACAGAAACAAAATGGCTATTGTCCTAAATTTATTTTCACATGCACATTAGCACAAATACGGTTAACTAAATTCTGTTTATTTCAAAATTCAATTAACTTAATCCATATATTTCTAGGGTTCATAATTCTAATTCAATTAACCCTATGGTTCATAATTTAGTAGTAACCTAGGGTTCATAATCTAGAAATTAACCCTAATTCAATTAAGTATATCTAGAACTAACAAAGAGAGAGAAAGAGAGAGTATATAGAGAGAAGAGGGCAGGGGTGAGGATTGTCTTACATGATGGAGGCGATGCTGGTCGACGGGGATGGACGGCGGGGATGGAGACGACGGCGAACGACGGGTATGGAGGCGACGGTGGCAATCGACGGGGATGGAGGCGACGACGGGGATGGAGGTGACGGTGGTCGACGAGGATGGACGGAGGGGATGCAGGCAACAACAGACGACGGGGATGGAGGCGACGGTGGTCGACAGGGATGGACGGAGGGGATGCAGGCAACAACAGACGACGGGGATGGAGGCGACGACGGCAGCGCTCGAGAGAGAGGGAGAGGGAGCGAGTGAGGATCGAGAGTGAGAGAGAGAGTATGGGATTGGGGAGGAAATCGGGGAAGAACGGCTGAGCTATAGCTAGCTTAGCTATAGCGCATTTTTGTAAAACGCGCTATAGCTAACTTACCTATAGCGCGGTTCCATAAAACACACTATAGCTAAGTTAGCTATCGCGCGTGTGGTTCCAAAACCCGCTACCGCTAACTATTTTGTTTATTTTATAAATTCTTTTACCTTTTTGTTTTTATTTTTCCTTTTTCTCTTTCTTTTACATTTTTTTATTTTTCAATTTTTTTCCTTGTTCTCTTTATTTTTCTAATTGCTAATTAGGGTTGTTTATGTAGTAATAAAACCCACCCCGTGGCCCATATATAGTATCGAGCACTTTCGGACGACGCCTCCTCCCACTATGAGCACCTCCGAATAACAATTATTGCATTATATATATATATATATATATATATATATTACATCATTTGACCGATAACGGTGTTAAGTACTTATACAAAATAGGTACACACAAATTATGATCGTTTGTTAACTAGCGTGTGGGCGACGACGCTTGAGACTAATCTTCTTCTTTCTTCTTTTGTTCGTTGTCAAATAATTGTTCCCCTCGTCGTGACCTTTCCTTTTCTAGGGAGTAAGATCTTTCTTAGGCAATGTTGTCATGCTTCTTGTTTTGATGTATGGGTCATCATCATCATCATCTTCCCTCAACGGGTCACCGTACTGGTCGTAGTCTTCCTCGGTGGCGACTCCATCCATTCCGACGATGATCCTTTTGCTTCTCCTCATGACAACACGGTTGGGATTGAGAGGGTCTTCTTGAATAAGCATTGTGTCACGTGCTTAGCGTGTACCCATGGCTCATTTTTGGCGGTGGCGTTCACGGTAGCGCTATTGGCGTCGGGTATACACATGGTATTGAAACAACGGTTTTCTCTTTGTATGTTCTTAGCCCATCTGACATGGAACATCGTCGCGCTATGCAATCCAGAGTATTCAAGCTCCCATATCTCTTCGACCGTTCCGTAATTTCTTTCTGTTACATCGCCTGTCATGGCTTCCATCGTCACCCTTGAGTTCTGGTATTCACTGTTTTTATTTTTGGCATCCGTGTAGAACGTGTATCCGTTGATATCGTATGCCTGATAAGTCCCGATGTTGGCCGCCGGGCCATGTGCTAAGGCGTATATCAACTTTCCGTCTGGACAGCCCTTTTCCGAGGGATTAGCCACAACTCGCTCTTTGAACCAACGCAAGAAAGCGAAGTTGTGTTCTCGAATAACTTCAGCGTCCGTCCTGTGCTGCCCACGGTCACGGTAGTACTTTGCGATGGTCTCTTTGTGCAGTGCAAACAAAGGATCGACAAGGTTTAGGTGTTGTAGCACGAATAAGTTAGCTATGTTAAAGTCTTCCTGTCATCCCAAGCGGTACACATTCAAATCCCTCCAACCGTTGATGTGACCTTCTCATTTCAGCCTTCCATAGTGCTTGTCGACGGGCAAACCAACAACAGGTTCTCCGATGCCTAGATAATTCTCGCAGAAGGAGATGCACTCTTGGGTCAGATAGCCCTGTGTGATGCTTCCATCCGGACGGACATGTTACAAATGAATCCTTTGATGACCCCATTCATCCTCTCGCACGGCATCATGCTGAGTAGGAATGTCGGCCCTAGGTCTATGATGTCATCCATGATGTGGACACATAGATGCACCGTGACGTCAAAGAACGTGGGCGGAAAGTACATCTCTAGCTCATTTAGCATGACAACAATTTCTTCGTGTAGCCTTTTCAGTAGCTTCACACTGATCGACTTTTGAGAGATAGTGTCGAAAAAGTGGCATAGACCAGTAAGCGTATCAAGGACGTGAGTGTCCAAAATCTGTCGGATTTCGGGCTCCGCAATATCAAAGAGGTTCGAACTCAGTGGCGTTGTCGGGGGGATTACCCCCGGGTAGGCTCAAGGAGACGACTCAACATTTTAAAACATCGGGGGAGCCACCCCGGGTAAGCCAAGCCCCGCGAATCAACGAGGCAAACGAAGAAGTGAAGACAGAAGACAAAACTATGGCCCGGCTGGCTCCTCCCGGCTGGCTCCTCCCGGCTGGCTCCGCCCGGCTGGCTCCGCCCGGCTCGCTCCTCCTGGCTGGCTCCTCCCGGCTGGCTCCTCCCCGCTGGCTCCGCCCGGCTGGCTCCTCCGGGCCGGCTCCTCCCGGCTGGCTCCGCCCGGCTGGCTCCTCCCGGCTGGCTCCGCCCGGCGGGCTCCTCCAAGCTGGCACCTCCCGGCTGGCTCCTCCCGGCGGACTCCTCCCGGCTGGCTCCTCCCGGCTGGCACCTCCCGGCTGGCTCCTCCCGGCTTGCTCCGCCCGGCTCGCTCCTCCTGGCGGGCTCCTCCCGGCTGGCTCCTCCCAGCTGGCTCCGCCCGGCTGGCTCCTCCTGGCCGGCTCCTCCCGGCCGGCTCCGCCCGGCGGGCTCCTCCCGGCTGGCTCCTCCCGGCGGACTCCTCCCAGCTGGCTCCTCCCAGCTGGCTCCTCCCGGCCGGCTCCTCCCGGCCGGCTCCGCCCGGCTGGCTCCTCCCGGCTGGCTCCTCCTGGCCGGCTCCTCGCAGCTAGCTCCGCCCGGCCGGCTCCTCCCAGCTAGCTCCGCCCGGCCGGCTCCTCCTGGCCGGCTCCTCCTGGCCGGCTGCGGCCCGATGAAGTCAGCTCCAGGCGTCCCATCGCTCATGAGCTGACGACACTGTAGCTGACGGACTGCAGAACCTGCCATCCCGCTACAGTCGGGCACTATTGGCGAATAGTGCCCCGCTGTGCACCCGTCGCGCGTCACTTCACTGCACTCCAATAGTGGCACACTGTAGCCTGCATCACTTGTCATCTCCAATAGTAGATAGTTGGCCGGTGGGCCACCCCTTGTCCCCTGGGCCTCCCTATACAAGAGGCACCAGGGGAGCCTCCAAGAGGCAGCCAGACACACAGACACGGGAGGCCTCCTCTCATCCTCTCCCTCTCACTCATGCTCACGCATGCGTACATATGAGGCCAAGGTAAGGAGCTCACAGCTCCCTCTTCCTCCTCAGACACAGCTCCAAGAGCAACCATGTACCAGATATACCACATATAAACAGATATGCAGGAGTAGGGGTATTATCTCTTCGGAGAGCCCCGAACCTGGGTAAACCACCGCGTGCTATTCGCATACCCGTCCCGTATCTCCACTGCAGCCTTGCTCTCACCTCTTTAGCCACCCCATGGCATCTGCCGTCCGGCGGTACCCCCCGTGAGAAAATGACGACAGTTGGCGCCCACCGTGGGGCCAGCTGCTGCTGGAACTGCGGTCCGGGCGGGACCCTCTTCGTCGCCATCACCACCACGCCGACGTCGCCGTCGTCCGGTCCTCCCGTGCGCCCCCGCTTGCGTCTCACTCTGGCGCGATCGTTCGCGCGTCCCCGCGGCCGCTAAGGCCGTGCGCCCGCGGCGTCCCGTAGTCCGCGTCCGCGCGTTGCGACTGCTGCTCTGCCCGCATCGTGCGCTGCGGAGCGGCCGCCGCTCCGTCCTCCTCCGCATGCCGGCGTCGAGCTGCTTCTCTGACCGCGTCCGGGGCGCCGCCGTGCCCCGCCGCGTCGTCCGTCCTCCGGGCGGGCGCCGCGACATCCTCACACTAGTGCCGCTCCTTGCTGTCGTGCTTGCGCCGGCGCCGGCCGCATCCCAGCGGCTGCAGCGCTCGGCTGCCGGTCGGGGAAGAAAAGTATGGGGCCGGCTAGAGAAAAACGTGGGACGGCCGGCTGCCAAAAAAAAAAGGGACTGAGCGTCCGTCTGCCCACGGCAGCTGGTCCACCCGGAGGCTCGAACCCGTGTCCTCGGTAGGCTGGCCCGCACCGCCGCTCGGCCAGTTGGCACCCACCCGCGTCGCCGCTCGGTCGGCTGGCGCGCCCGCCCGCGTCGCCGTCCGTCCGGCTTCCCGGCTGGCCTGCCCGCCTACTTCGACATCGGGCCGACTGGAGAGTCGACTCCGCTGCTAGTCCACTTCGGTGCCGGCCGGCACCTCCATCAACCGACCCGGAGGCTACACCCAGCGGGTGAGCCCGGCACGCCCGTTGGTAAAAAACCACGCCGTCTGCAAGCCACGCCGACTATCTTCAACAACACCCGCCTCGCCTACGCGAAGATCAATGAACCTCCTCGCTCGGAGGCTCGAAGGCCACTCCGGGCAGGGCCTCGCGCCCATCAGCCGGCGGACTCCGCGTCCGCGCACAGCAGGGCCTCGCACCCATCAGCCGGCGGACTCCGTGTCCGCGCACGGCAGCGCCTCGCGCCCATCAGCAGGCAGACCCCGCGTCCACGTCCAGGAGCACCTCGCGCTCTTCAGCCGGCGGACCCGGCGTCCGCCCCCGGCAGCGCCTCGCGCACATCAGCCGGCGGACTCCAAGTCCGCACCCAGCAGCGCCTCGCGCGCATCAGCCGGACCACGTCGGCTACAAGCCGCGCTGACCGACATCGACAAAACCGCCTCGCCGGCACCCAAAAGCAATGTGAGATCTCCACCCGCATATCCCTGAACCGTACACACAAAACAAATAACCCCGAGCGACCCTCGGGGGCCATCTCCGCATTTATTCTGCTGCCTTACTGTTCACTCCGGCGCCAGCTAGTCTCGGCCCGGGGCTGGCTGCTTGGCCCGATGCGTTCGTTCCCACGAGACGGCTTAGTAGCGTGTACGGTACCGAAGGCCCACTCTTTGTCTCAGCTACAGATCGCACCGCGACTGTCCGGCTAGCGAGAGCACAAGCTGGAGGTCGCCACACGTGAAAAGCGTGTGAGGAGAAAACGGCTTGGGCGATCTGGTCGTTCATTTCTGAGTATCTGCTCGGTCGAGTCTGCTTCCAGAATCCGAGTACTGTATGCTCCACTCCGCGGCCCGCTCTTCGCCTCAGCCACAGACCGGCTCCCGGCTGTCCGACTGGCAAGAGCAAAAGCCAAAGAGCGGAGAGCACACGAAAAAGACTGAAGGGGGCTCGGACGAAACCGAGTCGGCACCCTCTGCATAAACTTGGACTACCAAAATTAAATATTTGATATATCTGCGCCGACTAAACCTTGTCTTCTGCACGATCGCTCATATGAGGAACCTCCTCGCTCGGAGGCTCGGAGGCTACTCCCGGCAGCGCCTCGCGCTCTACAGCCTGCGGACCCCGCGTCCGCCATCGGTCGGGCTCCGCCCCCACCAGCCGGCGGACCCCGCGTCCGCCCTCGGCCGGGCTCCGCCCCCACCAGCCGGCGGTCCCCGCGTCCACGCCCAGCAAAGCCTCGCGCTCGACAGCCGGCAGACCCCGCGTCCGCCCCCAGCTGGGCTCCGCGCCCATCAATTGGTGGACCCCGCGTCTGCGCCCGGCAACGCTTCGTGCTCGACAGCCGGCGGACCCCGCGTCCGCCCCCTGCTAGGCTCCGCGCCCATCAATTGGTGGACCCCGCGTCCGCGCTCGACGTCCTCGACGCCACTATCCGCTTTAGCAACAGAAAGACCCTCCGCCCGACTCTTCGAGTCGCTTGGAGGCTCGGAGGCTACACCTAGCGGGTGCGCTAGCGCGCCCCCGCTAGATACAGCCAGCAGGCGGACCCCGCGTCCACCCTCGGCAACGCTCCGCGCCCATCCACCGGCGGATCCCGCGTCCGCGCCCGGCAACGCCTCGCGCTCGACAGCCGGCGGACCCCGCGTCCGCCCTCGGCTGGGCTCCGCGCCCATCAATTGGTGGACCCCGCGTCCGCGCTCGACGTCCTCGACACCACTATCTGCTTCAGCAACAGCAAAGACCCTCCGCCCGACTCTTCGAGTCGCCCGGAGGCTCGGAGGCTACACCCAGCAGGTGCGCTGGCGCGCCCCCGCTGGAAATAGCCAGCCGGTGGACTCCACGTCCACGCCCGGCAGGGCCCCCGCGCCCACCAGCCGGCGGACCCCGCATCCGCCCTCGGCGGGGCCTCACGCCCATCAGTGGGCGGACCCCGCGTCCTCGCCCGACAACCTCGACGCCACCGTCCGCTTCAGCAACAGCAAAGACCCTCCGCCCGACTCTTCGAGTCGCCCGGAGGCTTGGAGGCTACACCCAGCGGGTGCGCTGGCGCGCCCCCGCAGAAGCAAGCCGCGTCGTCCCCGACCCGCAATCGACCGTCATCAACAACTTCCGCAACAACAGCTCCAACGGCAAAAACCCTCCACCCGACTCTCCAACTCGCCCAGAGGCTCGGAGGCTACTGTCGGGGGGATTACCCCCGGGTAGGCTAGAGGAGACGACTCAACATTTTAAAACATCCGGGGAGCCACCCCCGGTATGCCAAGCCCCGCGAATCAACGAGACAAACAAAGAAGTGAAGACAGAAGACAAAACTGCGGCCCGGCTGGCTCCTCCCGGCTGGCTCCTCCTGGCTGGCTCCTCCCGGCTGGTTCCTCCCGGCTGGCTCCGCCCGGCTGGCTCCTCCCGGCTGGCTCCGCCCGGCTGGCTCCTCCTGGCAGGTTCCTCCCGGCTGGCTCCGCCCGGCTGGCTCCTCCCGGCTGGCTCGGCCCTGCGGGCTCCTCCCGGCTGGCTCCTCCTCGCCAGCTCCGCCCGGCCGGATCTTCCCGGTGGGCTCCTCCTGGCCGGCTCCTCCCGGCTGGCTCCGCTCGGCTGGCTCCTCCCGTCCGCCTCGCTCCGTGTGGCTGCTCCCGGCCGGCTCCGCCCGGCTAGCTCCTCCTGGCTGGCTCCTCCTGGCAGGCTCCTCCCGGCTGGCTCCTCCCGGCTGGCTCCTCACGGCGGGCTCCTCCTGGCCGGCTCCGCCCGGCTGGCTCCTCCCGGCCGGCTCCTCCTGGCCGGCTCCTCCCAGCTGGCTCCTCCCGGCTGGCTCCGCCCGGCTCGCTCAGCCCGGCCGGCTCCTCCTGCCAGGCTGCGGCCCGACGAAGTCAGCTCCAGGCGTCCCGTCGCTCACGAGCTGACGACACTGTAGCTGACGGACTGCAGAACCTGCCACCCCGCTACAGTCGGGCACTATTGGCGAATAGTGCCCCGCTATGCACCCGTCGCGGGTCACTTCACTGCACTCCAATAGTGGCGCACTGTAGCCTGCATCACTTGTCATCTCCAATAGTAGATAGTTGGCCGGTGGGCCACCCCTTGTCCCCTGGGCCTCCCTATACAAGAGGCTCCAGGGGAGCCTCCAAGAGGCAGCCAGACACATAGACACGGGAGGCCTCCTCTCATCCTCTCCCTCTCACTCATGCTCACGCATGCGTGCGCCCGGCAGCGCTTCGCGCTCTACAGCCGGCGGACCCAGCGTCCGCCCTCGGCAGGGCTCCGCCCCCACCAGCCAGCGGACCCCGCGTCCGCGCCCGGCAACGCCTCGCGCTCGACAGCCGGCGGACCCCGCGTCCACCCCCAGCTGGGCTCCGCGCCCATCAATTGGTGGATCCCGCGTCTGCTCCCGGCAACGCCTTGCGCTCGACAGCCGGCGGACCCCGCGTCCGCGCCCGGCAACGCCTCGCGCTCGACACACGGCGGACCCCGCGTTCGGCCCCAGCTGGGCTCCGCGCCCATCAATTGGTGGACCCCGCGTCTGCGCCCGGCAAAGCCTCGCGCTCGACAGCCGGCGGACCCCGCGTCCGCCCCCTGCTGGGCTCCGCGCCCATCAATTGGTGGACCCCGCGTCCGCGCTCGACGTCCTCGACGCCGCTATCCGCTTCAGCAACAGAAAGACCCTCCGCCCGACTCTTCGAGTCGCTCGGAGGCTCGGAGGCTACACCTAGCGGGTGCGCTGGCGCGCCCCCGCTAGATACAGCCAGCAGGCGGACCCCGCGTCCACCCTCGGCAAGGCTCCGCGCCCATCAACCGGCGGATCCCGCGTCCGCGCCCGGCAACGCCTTGCGCTCGACAGCCGGCGGACCCCGCGTCCGCCCCCGGCTGGGGTCCGCGCCCATCAATTGGTGGACCCCGCGTCCGCGCTCGACGTCCTCGACACCAGTATCTGCTTCAGCAACAGCAAAGACCCTCCGCCCGACTCTTCGAGTCGCCCGGAGGCTCGGAGGCTACACCCAGCGGGTGCGCTGGTGCGCCCCCGCTGGAAATAGCCAGCCGGTGGACTCCACGCCCACGCCCGGCAGGGCCCCCGCGCCCATCAGCCGGCGGACCCCGCATCCGCCCTCGGCGGGGCCTCACGCCCATCAGTTGGCGGACCCCGCGTCCTCGCCCGACAACCTCGACGCCACCGTCCGCTTCAGCAACAGCAAAGACCCTCCGCCCGACTCTTCGAGTCGCCCGGAGGCTCGGAGGCTACACCCAGCGGGTGCGCTGGCGCGCCCCCGCAGAAGCAAGCCGCGTCGTCCCCGACCCGCAATCGACCGTCATCAACAACTTCCGCAACAACAGCTCCAACGGCAGAAACGCTCCGCCCGACTCTCCAAGTCGCCCAGAGGCTCGGAGGCTACTGTCGGGGGGATTACCCCCGGGTAGACTAGAGGAGACGACTCAACATTTTAAAACATCGGGGGAGCCACCCCCGGTATGCCAAGCCCCGCGAATCAACGAGACAAACGAAGAAGTGAAGACAGAAGACAAAACTGCGGCCCGGCTGGCTCCTCCCGGCTGGCTCCTCCTGGCTGGCTCCTCCCGGCTGGTTCCTCCCGGCTGGCTCCGCCCGGCTCGCTCCTCCTGGCTGGCTCCTCCGGGCTGGCTCCGCCCGGCTGGCCTCCTGGCGGGCTCCTCCCGGCTGGCTCCGCCCAGCGGGCTCCTCCCGGCTGGCTCCTGCCGGCTGGCTCCTCCTGGCCGGCTCCGCCCGGCTGGCTCTTCCCGGCGGTCTCCTCCTGGCCGGCTCCTCCCGGCGGGCTCCGCCCGGCTGGCTCCTCCCGGCCGGCTCCGCCCGTCTGGCTCCTCCCGGCCGGCTCCGCCCGGCTGGCTCCTCCCGGCCGGCTCCGCCCGGCTGGCTCCTCCCGACTGGCTCCGCCCGGCTGGCTCCTCCCGGCCGGCTCCTCCTGGCCGGCTCCTCCTGGCTGGCTCCGCCCGGCTGGCTCCTCCCGGCTGGGACCGCCCGGCTGGCTCCTCCTGGCTAGCTCCTCCTGGCTGGCTCCGCCCGGCTGGCTACTCCCGGCCGGCTCCACCCGGCTGGCTCCTCCCGGCTGGCTCCTCCCGGCGGGCTCCTCCTGGCCGGCTCCGCCCGGCTGGCTCCTCCCGGCCGGCTCCTCCTGGCCGGCCCCTCCCGGCTGGCTCCTCCCGGCTGGCTCCGCCCGGCTGGCTCCGCCCGGCCGGCTCCTCCTGGCCGGCTGCGGCCCGACGAAGTCAGCTCCAGGCGTCCCGTCGCTCACGAGCTGACGACACTGTAGCTGACGGACTGCAGAACCTGCCACCCCGCTACAGTCGGGCACTATTGGCGAATAGTGCCCCGCTGTGCACCCGTCGCGCGTCAATTCACTGCGCTCCAATAGTGGCGCACTGTAGCCTGCATCACTTGTCATCTCCAATAGTAGATAGTTGGCCGGTGGGCCACCCCTTGTCCCCTGGGCCTCCCTATACAAGAGGCACCAGGGGAGCCTCCAAGAGGCAACCAGACACACAGACACGGGAGGCCTCCTCTCATCCTCTCCCTCTCACTCATGCTCACGCATGCGTACATATGAGGCCAAGGTAAGGAGCTCACAGCTCCCTCTTCCTCCTCAGACACAGCTCCAGGAGCAACCATGTAACAGATATACCACATATATACAGATATGCAGGAGTAGGGGTATTATCTCTCCGGAGAGCCCCGAACCTGGGTAAACCACCGCGTGCTATTCGCATACCCGTCCCGGATCTCCACTGCAGCCTTGCTCTCACCTCTTAAGCCACCCCATGGCATCTGCCGTCCTGCGGTACCCCCCGTGAGAAACCGACGACACTCTTGGTATTATGGCACCCCATAAAAGGGAGAAAACCCCCATGGCATATTCACGCTCCAAATTCGCACCCTTTGCCTCCTCAACCTTCCCAAGCTCCGAGAGCCAAGATCCAGTTTTTCCTCAATCTTCCCTCTGAGTTCGGCTATGGCTGGTTCAGGCTCCATGGGCACATGGGAGGCCTCCTTCGTCACCGACAACGACATTTAGGAGCTAAAGTGTGCTGGCTACCTCTCCACCAACATCGCCCACCACGCTACAGAAGCGAATCAGGTGGTTCCCACACCGAAGCCGGGCAAGACGGTGGTGTTCGTCTCCCATTTCATCCGGGGACTGGGCTTTCCGCTCCACCCCTTCGTTAGGGGCCTCATGTTCTTTTATGGGTTAGATTTCCTTGACCTCCCCCCGAACTCCTCATGCACATCTCGGCGTTCATCACCGTCTGTGAAGCTTTCCTGCGGGTTCAGCCGCACTTCGGCCTATGGCTCAAAGCGTTCAACGTCAAGCCAAAGACAGTTGCGGGCGCACATGCCTATTGTGGAGGGGCGGTAATCAGCAAGCTCCCCCGTGTCGAGTGGCCAGACGGCACCTTTATCGACACGGCCAAGATCTGGCAAAAGGAATGGTTCTACATCAGCAAACCAAGGAGCGCAGACGGGGTGGCACCTACCGAGTTCAGATCCGGACCCCCTGCGAGGCTAACCTCGTGGCTCAAGAAAGGTCTTGACTGGGGGTCGGCCGCAGAGATAAAATCACTGTAGAAGCGCATTTCCTCGATGATTGAGGCCAACATCAAGCTGGTCAACGTGATCCAGGTCATGCTCCGCCGCCGTTTCCTCCCCTGCCAGCGCCGGGCCTCCCCAATGTCAGCTTACCGGCTCGAGGACCCGGTCACCGTGCTTCAATTCTTCCGCACTACCCACGAGAAATCGTGAAAAGTGCTATTCAAGCCTCAGAAGAGCTGACCGGCCGAGGAAGAGGACACCGGTCTTGACGCCGAAAACCCTCCCACCAAGGTAAGATACAACTTCACAGAAATGGCTGAAATGGCTGAAATGGTTTTTTGACAAAGAGCTGAACCCCTTCTCCCTCATCTTCACAGAAATGGCTGAGCAAGGCCATGAAAATTGATTGTCCGGTCCCGTAGCCCAAAGACCCTCAATCAGATCTGTTGACGGAGATGTTCGTCGTGGCACAGTATTCGGCGCCAGAGAAGCAGGAGAAGAAGAAGAAAGGGGAGAAGAAAGAGGCCCGAGAGGGTCTTCGTCCAAGGGGTCTTCCAGACACTAAATCCGACGAGACCCATGCCTCTTCCGCTCACGAGGAAGACCACGAGGACGAAGGGGAATGCGACTCCCCCCTCACAAGGAAAAGGGCGGCGTCGGCAGACGCCGCGGAGGACCTACCTCCTCCTGCCCCGAAGAGGACATGCCGGACAAAGGCAGTCCTGGCCGACGATACCTCGGACTCCGATAAGGAGTCTGAGGCTTTTGAAAGGGTTCCCCGAAGGAACCCAAGGGTTAAGCCCCTAGCCCAAAGGTATGAATCCGAAGACCCTCTGAGTCACTTATATAGAGCTTTTAATGCTAAATGGGCGGACGTCTTTCAATTTGCAGCCCACCGCGCGATCTCCCCACCGACCAACACTCAGACGGGGAGTCTCTGCCCGCCGACCTGGCGGAAAGCGGGACAGTGTCGCATCCTACGCCTCCTGAGGTCTCGAAGGAGGCTGCGGAGGTGTTATCGTGCCAGGCTCCTTCTGAGCCGAACACTGGCGGCGGGGGCGACGACGTTATGGCTGAGGTTAATACCTCGGCCGCCGAAGACCAGGAGGGGGAACGAAGTCCGGTCTGCCCCCTCCGAAGACATTTCCGGAGCACTCTATGCCTCCGGAGCAGCCAGCCCAATCCCCCACCAGAGGGAGGGCTGGCGGGCCACCACCGGTGCCGCCCATGACTGGGTGGCCGATGCAGATGGAGGAAGCTTTATCCGGCTCTTCCATCGCCGAAGATCACCGCGCCCTTATGGGTGCGGTTTTCAAGGCATTCAGTCCGTTGATAGCGGACTGAAAGAGGCCGTCAACGGTCTCTTGACGGGCTTCAAGGTGAGCCACGTAATACTCTTTTTTCCAGAAAAAGTTAATTTACCAAGTTTATGCAATCTTTATAAGTGTAGTAGCCCCCGAGCCTTGGGTGAGTTTGAAAAACCCAGCCGGGGGTCCAATGTCCGAAAATTAGTAACGATGATGTTGGCGTTCTGGATACCGGGGTACCCATACTTGCGTGCCTGCGGCCCAGGACAAGGCCCACTTGACGGCTTGTATAGCCCAGCGCGACTTCACTCAAGACAAGACCCACGCGAGAGCCCCGCCTTCGCGAGGAGGACAACGACAAGACACCCAGAAGGGGGAGGCCTCCCTAGACCCCCTCCTAAGTGGCGGAGATCTCCATGCAACGCTCGGCCTCGGGAGGTCAACGGTGACGCCAGTCAGGCCAGGCAGGCACCAGCGTGCCAGAGGAGACAGTTTCCTCTTTGGTGCAAAGGAGACAAGGACGAGCGTAGGTTCCCGAGGCACCCCACCAAAGGTTTCCATTCTGGTGCAACGAGACTAGGCTAGCGGGCGTGGCAGGACGGGTGTCACCAGCGAGCCCACCACCGCGTCACCACCACCTACTTTGTAGGCGAAGACCACCTTTCGTTGTACCTCCTATCCCCTTTCAAATTTGGCCGTTGTGGGATCCCTTCCCGCCATTGCGATATGGGAAGAGAACCCGGGCCACTATAAATATAGGCTAGGCTGCTCTGTAGAAGGGGGTAGCGAACGCCATCGGAAAAACACTCGCGAGGCAACTCACCACTGTACTAGTTCGTCCACAAACCTCCTCGTGAGGCAATCCACCAAAAGTAGGAGTAGGGTTTTACGCTTCGCAGCGGCCCAAACCTAGGTAAACTCTCGTGTGTTATCTTCTTCCTTGCCATCGAGCGTGGTTATCGTGTTGTGAGCTAGGAGGTGGTGAAACTGTTGGAGATCTTCGCACACACCCCTCGGTTCGAACTTCTTAGGGTTTTGCGGAGCCCGAAATCCGACATTTGGCGCGCCAGGTAGGGGGCGTGTCGGAGTCTTTCTCAAGCCTCGCTCTTTCTCCGCCTCAGCGCCCCGATGGCTGATGCTCGTCGAGCCCGCGCCGAGCGCCGTGCTGCTCGAGTCGCCCAGACGGCGCCCGTGGGCCGCACCGCCGCGCACCGGTCCGCCTCTCCCGTGGCCAACGCCGCCACGTGCCCGGAAGCCCACGAGGATCAGGACTCGTCACAGCCGGTCACCGCGTGGCGCGACTGCCGCACCGCTACTCCGTCGATCGTTCCAACTACTGTGTCAACCTCCCACGCTCGCCCCGGGCCGGCGCGTGGGTCGGGCGCACTCCTCATGGCGCGCGAGCTGCTGCGCTACCGCCCTGTCCCCAACCGCTACGACGACTGGCTCGAGCGCATTGCAGAGCTCGTCAGTGCCACCGGCGACGCCTCGGCACTCCCCTACTCGTTCTGGCTCTAGCCCTCCCTGGCAGACGACGAGGCCCACGATGTGCCGCCACCTCCTCCCCAGCGCGACGTCGACCCCGAGCCCAGGCATGAAGCACGCCCGCGCGACCAGCCGCGCGGGCCTCCGGCGAGGGTGAGAGATGAAGTAAGTTGCCAGGTGGTGCCGCGGCCGCGTGCTGACGCGTGAGAACTCCCTGCACCGCTGCATCAGCGACGTGACCGGGCGCCCTTGGAGGCAGCCGCGCAGGAGCGTCAAGACCGGGTCCCTGCCGAGCGCGGCGCC
This sequence comes from Elymus sibiricus, assembly GCA_039707655.1. Taxonomy (NCBI): domain Eukaryota; kingdom Viridiplantae; phylum Streptophyta; class Magnoliopsida; order Poales; family Poaceae; genus Elymus; species Elymus sibiricus. The sequence continues at coordinate 224,286,865 of CM077665.1, read as the reverse complement.
TGTGGGCCCAATGGGTTGCCGCGCCATCGCCCCGGAGCTCCATCCGGCCGTGTGGCCCTGCAAGTTCAAGCCTGACCTACCTCCTCGCTACGACGGCACCCGAGAGCCCGCCGAGTTCCTGTAGCTCTACTCGCTGAGCATCCAAGCCGCCGACAGGGACGACAAGGTCATTGCAAGCTGGTTCCCCATGGCGCTCAAGGGTGGTGCGCTCTCCTGGCTCCTCAACCTCCCGGAGGGATCGATCACCTCCTGGGAAGACCTGCACGAGCGCTTCATTGCCAATTTCCAAGGCACCTGCGACCGCACCCTTGGAGTGGGTGACCTATGTCGCGTGAAGCAATAGCCAGACGAGACCTTGCACAAGTTCATACAGCGCTTCACGACTGTCCGTCTCAAGATCCCGAGGGCTTCAGATGAGGCCATCATCTCGGCATTCACCAACGGCATTAGGGACCTCAGGATGAGGGAGGAGCTCGCTATCAAGAACGACCTGAGCTCGACTCTGGAGATGTTTAACCTGGCGAACAAGTGCGCGAAGGCGGAAGAGGGCCGCCTCTCAATCCGCGAGCTCCTGGAGGCGGAACCCGAAGACAAAAAGGCCAAGACTAAGGAGCCGAAGCGCAAGGCCCCCGCGGCACTGGCGGCTGAACCCGAGGCAAAGCACAACTGAGACGAAGAACCTCCCGCGGGAGGGCGACCGTTCTGCATCTTCCATGGCACCAATAGCCACAACACCATCGACTGTCAGGAGCTCAGGGTGGTCCGTGACGAACAGTTCGGTCGGGGCCCTGGGCGTAGCGACCAGGGCTACGAACGTGGTGGAGGCCACGGTGGAGGCCACTGGGACAATCGAGACTCGCGCCAGGAGTGGCAAGACCGGCCTCGGGAGGACCGCTGGCGCGATCAAGCTCGGGAGGACCGCTAGCGCGATGAACCTCCGGAGGGGTCACGACATGGCCAGCCTCGCGAGGCCCGCCCTTGTGAGGCCGGTCTTCCCCCGTTGCCACCGCCACCCAGGAGGAAGGAAGAAGACAGATAGAACGACGGGGCTGGGGGCTTCCAGGAGGTCAGGGCAATAGCTTGCATCCTGGGCGGCGCCCAAGCCCCAGCATCGAACCGCATCTTCAAGCAGTTCTCATGGGAGGTGAACGCGGCTCTCCCGAAGCTCGGGGCTGCGCGCCCCCTCAAGTGGTCCCAGTGCGCCATCACCTTTGACCCCAAGGATCAACTCAGTTGTTCGGCCATGGCGGGCGCACTCCCCATGCTGTGCACGCCTACCATCAGCAATGTCCTCGTCACCAAGACCATCATCGACGGCGGCGTGGGGCTCAATGTCCTCTCTGTCGAGACATTCGAGACGCTCCAAGTGCCTTATGGCCAGCTCATGCCAACCAAGCCTTTCCCAAGAGTCACTGACGGCTCCATAGTCCCCATCGGGCAAGTGCGCCTGCCCGTCACCTTCGGCGGGCGCAACAATTACCACACCAAGCTCATCGTCTTTGACGTCGCCCACATCCACCTCCCGTACAATGCGATCCTTGGGTACCCAGCCCTCGCCAAGTTCATGGCGGTGACCCACCATGGCTATAACGTCCTCAAGATGCCGGGGAGTGGCGGCGTGATCACCATCGCCTGCGATGGGAAGGACGCCGTTTGCTCCCTCGAGCGCGCCTACCGTGCCGCAGCGGCCGAGCACTCAGACGACGAAGGAGGTGTCCTGCCTCGCGAAGATGTCCCCAAGAAGAAGAAGCAGCTCCTTTCCAAGGGGCGCCAGGGGGCTGAGACCTCTAAGGACGGCGCCTCAGGCTCCGCGCCTGGGGCCAAGGCCCCTTCCCCCCTCGCATAGGAAGGCGCGCCCGGCGCCTCCCTTGGGCCGGGCTTGGGGGATTCCACCCGGAAGGCTGCCGACCTGACCAGTGAGACAAGGGAGGTGCTCGGGCATAACTTGGGGGCATGCATAGGCACGCACCCATCCAAGCAAGGAGCACGGCGCGAGACACCAAGTTCGCGGGAGTTCGTCACCAGAGAAACTGAGGTGCTTCTGGAAGCACAGGCCATGCGAGACGGGCGCGGCCCTGTGCCGCCAAGCGCGGTCACTGTCATCGACTCGGGCGGCACGCCGCGCATCTGCGTCAACGTACCCAACATCAACAGGGCCGCATGACAGGACGTCTTCTGGCCGACGCGCGTCGGTCGCGGCGGGGCCTACCAGTGCAACTACAGCCGCATGTCCTTCGGTCTGGCGAACGCGGGCACCACGTTCCAGCGCCTTGCCCAGGCCATGCTCGTGCCTTACCGCGCCAGGCACCGCGAGGAGTTGGGGGAGGTGCCGGGCCCGGGCGAGTGCCCTGAGCCTTGTGAGCCACCGGGCTCATGAAGGCCGAGCTTGCGGAGACGCAAGGCCAAGCTCCGACGACTGCCTCCACGCTTCAGCGGTGTTGCCGCCAGGTGATTCTTTTTCAGTCCACATCATGTAACTTTTTGGTTTGCTCAGTTTGAGGGCACCGATCGGGCTGCATTATCCTCAGGCGACCAGGGCTCATCCCAGCCGTGTCATTTTCGCATGTATTAGATCCTTTCATGCATTTGATCTATTTCCTAAATATCCCAACCTGCATGCTCGGTGCTTCGCCGCCATGAACGCCGCCACGCCCTAATGATCCTGCCCTCGACCGCCTCATGATTAAGGGCTTTCACGACGTCTGTGCTCGGGTCCATCCCTGCAGCGTTGACAAATCTGAATGGTCGAGCTGTGTCTTGCGGGCCAGCCCCGTGCACGTCACCTCCCATGGCCCTCAGTGCTTCGCTCTCGCATTAGCTAATCGGGAGTGGGTGAGTCAGGGCGCGCGACACGGTTCCTACAACCACAGTCGGACTTCCACCGCCGTGGGAACCACGCGCCGGGTGCTTTCTCCTCGGAGTTGTCGCATGAGAAGACTGGGCACGGCGTCTGTGGTCGGGTCCGTCCCTACAGCGTCGACAAATCCAATGGTTGAGCTCTGTCTGGCGGGCCGGCCCCGTTCACGTCACCTCCTGGGGTCATTGGTGTTTGGCCTTCTCATGCGATGGCCCTTGGAAATCCATTCGGCGCAGGTTTCTCAAAAATATACAGAACTTTAAGCGGCGCTTTCCACCGGAAGACTCAGGCACAACCCGCCTTTGAGGTAGGGCCTCGTGAGACCAGAGCTGCCTCACGAGCGCCCAGATAGACCTCCCAGTTCTACCGTGCAGGCCACGCGTACGAACTTAATAGGCTGTACACGCCCGGGGGACTCAGGAGCCGGGGCCCCCCATTCCCACGCCAAAGTGGAAGCCCCATGCTCCGCGCTGGCGGACAACACTGCCCTCCAATGGCTATGCCCACGCAACATGGAAGCCCTATGCTCCGCGCTGGGGATAAACAACTGAGGGCGCCTTAGCGGGTGCATTCAACCTCAGGATGGCCCCTCGTGGCTCCATCTCGCAGCATTCCCTTCGGATGCACGTGTGAGGGGGCTGCATGGGGGCTGCGCTCAAGCCAGGCCTGGCACACGCCACCTCCCTAGGTCCCTGGTACCTGGTCTAAACGCGTCCCTCTCAGACGAAAGCTGGCGACGAAAGGTATGGGAGGCGCTCGTATGTCAAGGGGGACCCCTGAGCATCGCGACTCAGGGGCCTCACTGGTCTCGTAGCCCCTCACCCCTTGGCACCGTCCTGGTGATCCCGACGCCCCAACGGCGCTTGAGGTATGCGCGGGACCGGGCCCTGCCGACGCAAAGCTCAAGGCGCTCCAAATCTCCAAGTCAACCCCGTCTTCGCCGCGTTCCCTTCGTGAGGGATGCTCGTACGTCAAGGGGGACCCCTGACCATTGCGAATCAGGAGCCTCATGAGTCATGTAGCCCCTTGCCCCTTGGCACCGTCCTGGTGATCTGGATGCCCCAACGGCGGTCGAGGTATGCGCTGGACCGAGCCCTGCCGACGCAGAGCGCTACAGCAAGCAAGAAGGAAACGAAGCGAGGAAATAAAACCACATAGATTAGCAGTCATTACAAGCATTAAAATGTCTCCAAAAACACAAACAAGTCTAGCGCCTCCATGAGGCATGATGAACATTACAGGAGAAGACCTAGGGAAGAAGCTACGAGGAGCTGGCGCCACCGCTTGTCCCGGCCGCGGGGAGCTCGTTGTCGACATCGCTGCCGCAGTCATCATCGTCACCATCCCTCGCAGCTATAGGAGGAGGTAAGGGAACGGCAACGCAGGCGAACTTCTTCATCAGCGCCTTCACGGCGCCCTCCACGGCTGCCGCTGTGGCGTCGCGAACCCCAGGGTCAACCGGGCAAATCACGGAGCCGAAGTCGAAGCTCGGCTCACGAAGGTAGAGGTGGCTAAAGACGCGCGTCACGGCCGCACAGAAGAGGTCGCGTCACTCAATCTCCATGACGTTCTCCACCCTGGCGACAGCACCCTCAAGCACCTCGGCGAGCTTTGAAGAGAGCCTCGCGAAGCCACCCTCAGGAGCTACCAGGGGTTCTATAAATCCCCACCCCTGGCAGATGGACTGCAGCGCCTGGCGAAGCCTGAGCTCGATGGAGGGGAGAGCGTCGAGCTCCACAGCCTTCTTTTCCTCGGCCGCGGCAAGGGTCTTCTCCCTGGAATCGAGCCGAGCCTTCTCCGCAGCCACTTCCTCCTGCAACCTGTCTAGCTGCTTGTGCTCCGCGGTTTGGTCGGCCGCCGCCTTGGACAGTGCGGAGTCACGGTCGGCAAGCTTGGCCTTGCAGGTCTTGAGGTCTTCCTCCCGCTGACGAAGCCGCTCTGCGAGAGCAGTCCTCTCCTCCCGAAGAGCCTTCAGGCGGGCCTCCGCCTCGTCGCAGCGCTTCACGGCAGACGCTGCATCGGCCAGCGCTGCATCGCGGGCTATGTGGGCCGACGCGACCTCCTTCCTGTTCTCAGCCGCGGTGGCCTCGGCTTGGCTCCAAACCGCCACGGCTGAGGCGTCAGACTGGAGCCACCCAGAAAGAAGACCCAAGTGCCCCCTTGCGAGGCGACCGTCGGCGCCCCCGAGGGCGTCTCGGACCTGATCCAAGTCGGTGTAGGCCCCGTCCAGGGCGCCTGACTCGACCGGAGGGCCACGAGTCAGTGGCACCAGGGCCCGGCCCAGGGACAGCGCCTGCGCGGCGGCAGGAGCCGCCTCCAGAGGGGCAGGAGCATGGAGAGCAGAGGACACCGGTGGCTGCACAACTACCGTAGACAAGGCAGGGACGGACGACCCTACGCCTAGCTGGCCCTCGGGGGCTGCCCCCCTGGGCAGCGGCGCGGACGCGCCCCCAAGGGCGGGAGCAGCCTCTTCAACGGGCATCGGGGGCTCTGTAGCCGCGACAGGGAGAGTCGCCCCGCAAGCCTCCTCGCCCGCGACATCTGGCGCCTCCTCTGGCGTCGCCAGAGCACCAGGAATGGGCGTCGCATCAGAACACGCCCTCGGCTTATATAGATGATATGGAGATTACAGAGTTGATCTACCATGAGATTGTAGGACTAAAACCCTAGATGAGTTCTGTTGGCCTACAACCTAAAACCCTCCGGCTTATATAGACGCCTAGGGGTACCTAGGGTTTACAAATGGTCGGTTACACGTCGAAGGGATAAACATGCCTATTCACTACTTAAATGTGGAGGATACGCCACGATTCTAGAAGCTTCCTTCCTGGAGTCTGGGTCTTCAATCAATCCAGTGTCCGGCAAACGGCCCATATAGTCCGGCCCATAAGAAATAGGTCGGCCTCCCGAGGACCCCTTAAACCAGGACTCCCTCCGTAGCCCCCGAACTAGCCTCCAACGCCAAGGGTCCTAGCTCCAGCTGCTTCGTGTGATTAAAGTCTTCGGCTTGCGAGGTGAGTTCCTTCCTCCAAATGGCGATCGGGCGAGTTTAATTCGGCCTCCGACGAGGTGTAGTTTTCCCGATCATAGATCGTCTGAACACCATGAGTAACCGGCCCTGAAGGCCAAACGTCAAGGAGTAAATAGTGCTCCCTGACAACTTTTCAGATGAAAGGTCATGGCCCACCACGACCGATGAGCCAGTCATAAAGACTCGATTCGTGTTTCGAGGCCATTTTCACCAGCATGATCCGTCAATGCACAGATCGCGTCCCGTTTTACATGGGATATGTTTAATCGTGCGTGTATAACGGCACGCACGTCTTGGGAAGCGGAGAGATTCACGGCGCCGTGAAGGGAGGCTAACCGGCAACAAGCCCAATAAACGGGGAAGAAAACCCCCAAGGCTTTAACCGCACTCCTCATTCGCATCCCTGCTTCTCCAATCCTCCAAGCTTCCAGAGCCCAGATCTAGGTTTTCCACCCTTCCTCCTTCGAGCTCAGCCATGGCCAGCTCTGGTTCCAATGGCAAGTGGGAGGCCTCCACGGTCACTGACCAAGACATCCGGGACCTCAAGGACACCGGCTACCTCCCCGCCAACATCTTCCACCGCGTTGCGGAGGAGGGCCAGGTGATCCCCACCCCAAAACCAGGTGAGAGGGTGGTTTTCATTCCTTACTTCATCCGAGGATTGAGCTTCCCACTCCACCCCTTCGTGAGGGGCCTTACGTTCTTCTATGGCCTCGACTTCCACAACCTCCCGCCGAACTCATTCATGCATATATCGGCCTTCATCATCGTCTGTGAGGCCTTCCTGCGGGTCGAACCACACTTCGGACTATGGCTCAAGATCTTCAACATCAAGCCGAAGTGTGTCGCAGGCGCACACGCAGACTGAGGCGGGGCGGTCATCAGCAAGCTTCCCCACGCGGTATGGCCGTCCGACACCTTCATCGACACCATCAAGACTTGGCAAAAAGAGTGGTTTTATATCACCGAGCCAAGGGAGGAGGGCGGAACTGTTCCTGCCGAATTCAGATCCGGACCCCCGACCAGATTGACCTCCTGGGACCGAAAGGGCCTCGACTGGGGGTCGGATATAGAGGTGGATGACCTGCAGAGGGGCATCACCTCCATGATAAAAGATAACATCGATCTGACCAACGCGGTCCAGATTATGCTCCGGCGGCGCATCCTCCCCTGCCAGCGCCGGTCCTCTCCGATGTGGACTTACCGGACTGACGATGATCCTACGATCCGTCAGCTCTTCCGCACCACTCGGGAGAATCTATGGAAGGCGCTGTTCAAAGCGCAGGAGAAGTAGCCGGCCAAGAAGGAGGACAAGGGCTTGAGCGCCGACAAGCCCCCATCCGAGGTATAGCACAGTTTTATTTGATCGGCTCTGTCTTCCTAAAGAAAGTCTAAGCATTTTCCGATCACTCCCGGAGGAGTGGTTGAACAAGGCCACGGGCATCAAGTGTCCGTCTCCACAGCCTGAAGACCCCAGGTCTCCGCTGCTGTTGGAGATGCTCGTCGTGGCACCTTACAAGGCGCCAGAGAAGAAGGAGAAGAAGAAACCAGGCCAAGCAGGCCTGTGCATCAGGCACCAGCCGGAGGCTGTGTCTGAAGAAACCCATGCCTCCTCGAATCAAGAGGAGGAACATGAGGGCGAGGAGGGAGGCGATTCCCCCCTCGTAGGAAAGAGGGCGGCGTCATCGGACGCTTTGGAGGATGTAGATCCTCCTGCCCCGAAGAAAGCGCGCCGGACACAGGCAACTCTGTCCGGTGACAGCTCGGACTCGGATACCGAGTCCGAGGACTTCGAGAGGGTTCCACGACGGAACCTCAGGGTCAAGCCCCCAACTCAAAGGTAAATATCCGAAGAGCTCCTAAGCTATTAATGCTAAGTTTTTGAATGTTTATTGACATGTGAATGCCTATTGACTTGCAGCCCACCGCGTGTTCTCCCCACCGATCAAGCTTCGGATGGGGAGACCCCGCCCACCGAGCTAGCCGAGAGCGGGACCGCGTCGCACCACTCCCCTCCGGGCCCCGCGAAGGATGCCGCAGAAGTGTCATCCCAACAGGCTCCCTTGGAGCCGGACACCAGAGGTGGGGGCGATGACGTCATGGTCGAGGCTAATACCTCGGTCGCCGAAGACCTGGGGGAGAGAACCCTCCCGGATACTGAGGAGACCGGACGAGAAGATGTCCAGTCTCCTCCAAGGCTGTCTCCAGGGCGCACCATGCCTCCGGAGCCACCGGTTCAATCCCCGGTTGAAGATCGGGTCAACCGATCCCCACCGGCGCCACTGACCAATGGGTGGCCAGCTATGGGGGAGGCTCTGTCAAGCACCTCCATCTCCGGGGAGCACCGCACCCTTATGGGTGCGGTATTGCAGAGCGTTCAGTCTGTAGACAGCGGACTGAAGGAGGCCTTCAACGGTCTCCTAACGGGCTTCCAGGTAAGCCATGTAATGCTCTATTTTGTGAAATATTATTTTCTTTGAGTTATGTTATATACATGGCAGCCCCCGAACCCTAGGTGAGTTTGGAAAAACTTACCTGGGGGTCAATGATAGACCATTTTCCGAACTATGTACAAGACAATATGTGTTCGGAATATTCTAATTAGCCCTTGGAAGGACCGAACACAAGATCGAATTTATGACATTTCGGAAGCTTTAAACCCTTATAACTTGATGTATTTTTTGTTTTGTATAGGCTTTGTCGACGGCGGCGGCTGCTAATGCCGCCGAGCTGGACGAACTAAATCGGAAGCTTAAGAGCTCCGAAGACGAGCTTGACGCTCTGAACAAGAGGTTCGACAAGGCAGAAGGTAAGCCGAATTTAGAGGATCAAAACTCTTCATCACCGTACTGTCCACGCAGTATTTTTGATATAAGTTGATGCTTACGCAGCCTCGGCGAAGGAGATTGAGAAGCTCAAGGCCGAGCTTGAAAAGTCGAAGCAGGAGGCTTCGGTTGAGAGGGCGGCGGCCAAAGAAGCGGCTACTGCGCTGTCCGCCTTGAGAGCCACCAGCGATAAGCATGAGGCTCGGGTGGAGGAAATCCAACAGGAGCTCAAGGACGCCGGCCAGAAGTGCGAGGTCCTTGAGCGGAAGGGCAAGGAGCAGGCCACCGAACTATCCACCCTGAAAACCGATCTCCAGAAGGAGCGGGTGTTTAGGCGGTCTTTTGAAGAGCAAGTCAACCAGGCCAAGGCCATAATGGATGGTAAGCCGTTTTTATTGCAGTGTGTCTTCGGGGATAGCAAGTTCAAATTGCTTACCCAAGTATGGCGTTCCTCAGGCGCCTGCTCGGACCTCCAGAAGAGCGCCGCGGACGCGTACCAATTCTATGCTTCACGGGTTGAAGGAGATGAAGCTCGGCTATTTTGGGCGCAATTTGAAGCCCCCCAGCTACATCGGCTGGCGGAGCCGGCCATGAAGGATCTCTGTATCCGGCTATGGCCCCACGAGCCATTGCCGGGCAGCTACTTCAGCCTGGTGCAGAAGCTAAGCGACGTCTCACCTCGGATCGATGCACTAAGGCGGTCCTCCTGCATTGAGGGAGCTCGGATGACCTTCGCGAAGGCCAAGGTGCACTGGCCGGGGCTGGATCCGATGAAGATAGCCACCGCCCCTCCGCCTCCTGGAAAGGAGCATAGGCGCCCCGAGCTATACTTCTCCGGAGTAATGGAGGGTGCTTGGGCCATAGAGTCGCAGTGTTCGAGAGAGAACGTGTATGAATAAAGTGTTGTAATATGTCCAAAGACTTTTCAACGTGTTTATATTTAAGATGCATGGTTTATCATGTCTTTCGTGTTTTTGCATCCTCTATAACTCCTATATGGCCGTTAAAACTGAAAGCTGTGAGTCGTCGGCTTCAGCCCCCATGTAGATACTACGCGGGGTGTCTCTGCCAACGCACTGTGACCCTTAGCCGAGCTATCGGTACCCGAAGGCGGTAGTGTGGGGCGGACAAGGCAATCGGACCATAATGCTTTATTGCTTTCACTTAGCCGTAGGGGCGTGAGAAAGGAGTGCGGGGGGCTGACGACTAGCCCCCAGGGTTTGTGATGTTCGGAATAACCGTGGCCAAAGCCTATATCACATGGTTTGTACTAATACAAAACCCATCGTATGACATGGAGTAACCTCTGACGAGATTTAGTTAAGCTCGGATTCGCATACCAGTTCTCGCATACCATGATAGTTAGTTTTCGGCTTTCTCTGCTGAGGTGCTTGACCAGGCTAGCCGGAAGCACAATCGCAACGGTTCTCCCTTTGCCCTTTTAGCCGAATGAGCAGAACATAAAGGGGCAAGCACAGGAGCCGGTAAACCCAACTATTGACCCAAGACATAGTTCGGAACCAATGCATATAAAGCGGAAATCCAAGACGCCGAAAGCAGAATTAGCTGTGCTTAGGGCGATTTTATTTAGTTCGAGCCCCCGGTCTATTAGCCGATTGCATCGTATAGTATGCCAAACAGGTTCGGAAGAAGAGAGGGGAAATAGAGAGTGCGCCAAAAACAACAAAGTGATCATGCATGATACATCTGTATTTTACTCAACAACTCTTATTATTCAAATTGCCAATGCAACTGTTTACATGTAAAAATGAAATATAAACCTGATAGGAAGGGTTGTACCAAGGGTCTTCGATAGGTGACCTGACGTCCTCGATATGCCCTGTTGCTTGTCCGCTCCTGCGTCTCCCAAGGAGTTGTGTACCGCGATGGGTGTATTGTTCGGCGGGCGTACTTTGGAAAAAAGTCTTGAGAAGTCGCCGAAGTGTGAATGAGCATTACACCGTAGCAGGTACTTTATGGTACCTGTAGTGTGTCCGAAGACATGTTGTTGGTGATAGTTCGGTCTAGCCGAACACTAACCCTTTAATAATTTTTTCCCCACCGCTGCCCAAGGAATTTTGAGCGCGAAGTTGTGCCTCCTCGGCACGTACTTTGCCGGTTCTACGGCCGTGCGATGGGGGGCGAATCCGTATTAATGGGGAGAAGAAGGTTCTGGTACTTCGGATTGAGACCGAGCTCGCTTCCCAGCCTTGGGTGCCTGTACGGCAGGTCTCGGCGTTTGCCGATCATCAGTGTAATGGAATTCGGCCGCTAGGGCCAACGCATGTTCCTCAGTTCGGAGGGAGCGCTCCGTGTTGCCATTAACGGTAATGACCCCCTTGGGGCTGGGCATCTTGAGCTTGAGGTATGCGTAGTGACGGACGGCGTTAAAGCGAGCGAATGTTGTACGGCCGAGCAGGGCGTGATAGCCGCTGCGGAAAGGTACGATGTCGAAGATCAAGTCTTCGCTTCGAAAGTTATCGGGCAAGCCGAACACTACTTCCAGGCTCACGGAGCCCGTGCACCGGGCTTCTACACCTGGGATCACTCCTTTAAAGGTAGTGTTGGTGGGTTTGATCCTTGATGGCTCTATGCCCATCTTTTTCACCGTGTCTGAGTAAATCAGGTTGAGGCTAGTTCCTCCGTCCATTAGGACTTTTGTGAGGTGATACCCGTCTATGATGGGGTCTAGGACAAGGGCGGCCGAACCCCCATGACGGATACTGGTCGGGTGATCACGTCGATCGAAGGTGATCGGGTATGCCGACCATGGGTTATACTTCGGGGCTACAAGCTCTATGGCGTAGACATCTCGAAGGGCGCGCTTCCTCTCCTTTTTGGGTATATGAGTGGCGTATATCATGTTTACTGTTTTCACCTCTGGGGGAATTTCTTTTGTCCGCCACCGATCGGACCACGGGGTTCATCCTCGTGCTCGCTGTGTGGGCTCTTGCCTTGGTCCTCGGATGCGAGCTTGCCGGCCTGTTTGAATACCCAACAGTTACGGTTGGTGTGGTTGGCTGGCTTCTCTTGAGTGCCATGGATCTGGCAAGGCCTCACCATGATCCGTCGCGATTGCCCTTAGGAGGCTTCTTCCGCTGCCCAGGCTGGGAGTTGCGGATGCCGGCGTTAACGGCCGTGTCATCGGCATCACTAGCGTTGTGCCGGCGCTTATTCATGTTACGCTTTGGTTTCCCGTTTCCATCCCAAACTTCGGAGGTTCCGGGGTCTTCGGGGTTGTGGCTACGTCTCGCTAGCCAGTTATCCTCACCCGCGCAAAAGCGAGTCATGAGTGCTGTGAGAGCGGACATTGTCCTTGGTTTATCTTGGCCGAGCTGATGAGCCAGCCACTCATCCCGAATATTGTGCCAAAAAGAGGCTATTGCTTCGGCGTCCGGGCAGTCAACTATCTGGTTTTTCTTGGTCAAGAACCGATTCCAGAATAGCCGCGCAGATTCTCCTGGCTTCTGGACGATGTTGCTCAGGTCGGAGGAGTCCGGCGGCCGAACATAAGTGCCCTGGAAGTTAGATCAGAATGCGTCTTCCAGGTCCTCCCAACACCCAATGGAGTTTTTGGGGAGGCTATTTAACCAGTACCGAGCTGGCCCCTTAAGCTTCAGGGGTAGGTACTTGATGGCGTGGAGGTCCTCTCCTCGCGCCATGTGGATGTGGAGGAGGAAGTCCTCGATCCATATGGTTGGGTCAGTTGTCCCATCGTATTGTTCTATGTTTATGGGTTTAAACCCTTCCGGGAACTGATGCCACATCACCTCATCCGTAAAACACAGTGGGTAGGCAGCACCACGGACCCGAGCTATGTCACACCGGTGATCGGCGTCTGCCCTAGTCCGGTTCAGTCCCCGACCTTTATTATTGCGGTCGAGCCAAAGCCAGTACCCTTCCCGTTTATCGGGCGAGTATCCTCTGGATCCGTAGATGGATCGCGTATGGCCTGCTCTATAGTCCAGGTCGTGTCGCAGGTCAAACCTGTCATTGGGCTCTAATGGCTCTTTTCCCCGTCGACGGGGTATCGTCGGCCTATAGCCGGTGTTGTCATCCGTCCTGTCTCGTCCTCGAGGGGGGCGATCTGGCTTGTCGTATGGGGTATGCTTGGGAGACGGCGTATCAGTAAGCTCGTCATCGAATTGTGGCAGCAGCCTTCTGTGCGGATAGCTCTTAGGTTGGTCCGATAGACCGGTACCGTAGCCTTCCTCAGCTGAGAGGACTCTCGTCCATTGATCGTTGAGGTCATCCTGCTCGGCTTTAAGCTGCCGTTCTTTTGCTTTCCGGCTGTGGGCCGTGGCTATAAGCTGCTGCCTGAATAGCTCCTGATCTTTAGGATTATCAGGGATGGCAAAGTCATCGGCTTCCGGGATGTTCTCCTCCATGACACGGGGGAGGTAATTGTCGTCCTCGGAATCATTGAGATCGTTGGGGTTGGGCCGGTCTTCCGGCCTATCTTGACCCTCTAACGGGTGTTCGGAGATTTCGGGATAGCCGGGATCTTCCGGAGTATCTCCGCCCCCGGTGCCATCGATACTTCTCCTTCCCTTTTTCCCTTTTGACCGTTTATGCGGCTTTCGGCGTCTTGACGGCGCTTCATCCGACTTGTCGCCGTCGTTCTTCGGAGTGTCCACCATGTAGACGTCGTATGGGGAGGTAGCAGTCCACCGCCCGGTGTTGACGGGGCGATCCTCCTCATCCATGTAATCTGTATCCTCAGATGCGTAGTCTAACATGTCAGTTAAATCTTCGACAGTGGCTACCAAGTGGGTGGTGGGTGGGACAAAAAATTCGCCCCGACCCACATTAAGCCCGATCTGAGAACAGATCGGAGTTGGATCGTCGGTAATCTTCATCAACGAGATCCGATCTAGGGCCTCGTTGAATATCGAGAGCTCGATCGGATCAGCCAGCTCAAAGCTTCCGGAGTTAACCTCCGATGCGTCCGTGCGGGGAGAATGTTCGGCAGGAACAAGTGTCCGGACATCTGGTGCTATGACCGGGTCCGGACTGAAGGTTAGGTCCTCGCCGGGGTAGATCCTGTGGGCGGGGCCAAAAGATGGGTTTGAGGTTAAAGCCTCAGAGTCCACGGGCGTGGCAGGCAAGACCGCGAGCCTGGTTAACAACAGGTCGCCCCGGGAGTCTACGGAGAACTCTAGGTTCCCGAATCTAACCTCCTGATCAGGGGCAAAACTTCCAACACGGCCTAGATGGCCGGTCGGATCAGCGTGCAGCACAATGCTGCCGAAAGCGAAGATCTGTTCGGGGACGAAAGTGCCCGTATTGCGGACCTCTTCGTTGATGACAAGGCGAGCCATCCATTCCTTTAACGATCACAGCGGAACTCTCAATGAAAGCACCAATGTCAGTGTCAAAACCGGCGGATCTCGGGTAGGGGGTCTCGAGCTGTGAGACTACAATCGAGGGTAACAGGGGAGGAAGGGGACAAGGTTTTACCCAGGTTCGGGCCCTCCTATGGAGGTAATACCCTACGTCCTGCTTGATTATATTGATGATATGGAGATTACAGAGTTGATCTACCACTAGATCGTATGACTAAAACCCTAGATGAGTTATGTTGGCCTACAACCTAAAACCCTCCGGCTTATATAGACGCCTAGGGGTACCTAGGGTTTACACATGGTCGGTTACACGTCGATGGGATAAACATGCCTATTCACTACCTAAACGTGGAGGATATGCCACGATTCTAGAAGCTTCCTTCCTGGAGTCTGGGTCTTCAATCAATCCAGTGCCTGGCAAATGGCCCATATAGTCCAGCCCATAAGAAATAGGTCGGCCTCCCGAGGACCCCTTAAACCAGGACTCCCTCACCGGCCTCGCGCTTCCTTGAGGTCACCCGACAGGTAGATCGTGCGGCCTGGGGTGTGGGCCCTGACCCCTTCAGGACCCTGGCGAGTCGCGGAGGACTTGCAGAAGGGGGCTCACCGGCGTCGTCGTCATCGAAGCCGCGGAGAAGCACACTCCGCGACGGAGGGGACACTTCCTCCAGATCGTCATCCGCCGTCTCCTCAGAGTCTTCTTCATCCACGGTGTCGTCGGAGGACACCGCCATAGGGGCGCCAGGGCTCTTGGCCGGAGAGAGCCCCAACTCGTCAAAGATGGGCATCGCGGCGACCAAATCGGCCTTGTCGTCACGGCAGTACAGCGGGGCGTAGGCCTCAGGAAGGTCCCCGGGGTCGCCATAACCCTATTCAACTCCTCGGGGGTCAGGCGCGCAGAGCGGAGCGTCATGTCATCGCCCCCACCCTGATAGTCCCACATGGACCTCGAGTGAGACTAGGGGGCGCCAGGCGTTGCCCCAGGAACTCCTTCACTATCATTCCCCTAGTCAACTTCCTGGCGTTGATGTCTCGAAGGACCCGCTCCAGGACGGGCTTGGCCCGGGGGTCGGAGAGCTTCGCAGAACTCCACGCGGAAATCTTCTTCGGCAACCCCTTTGGGAGCTCCAGGCGAGGGTTGTCGCTCTTGAGTTCCAGGAAGACCCAGCGGTGCTTGAAGTTCTCCACCTTCTTCCCGGCCTTAAAGAGCATGTTCCCACTCTGGACCGCGACGAAGGAGATGCATGCCGACCGCTGAGCGCCGTCATGAAGCCGCAAGTTGAAGAAATGGCGGAACAGGGCCACCGAGGGCTTCATGCCCACGAAGGCCTTGCAGTAGAAAGGCGAAGAGGGACAGAAGCAGGATGGAGTTGGGTTGAAGATGGAGAGCCTGGATCCCGAAGTGCTCGAGGATGGCGGTGAAGAATGCAGAGAAGGGCGGAACGAGCCCAGAGAAGACGCCGTGTAGGAAGAAAGGGTAGGCCGACTTGGCCAGGCGGTGCCTCTCCGCGGAGCCACACCATATCAAGGTCCGCCCCTGCTCATTGGTGTCATCCGCCATCGACGGAAGCACCGGGGCGAGGTCCCCCTCCTTGGCTATGGTGGACTCTGAGAGCGCCGGCGAGATGGGAGCGGAAGCCGAGCTCTGGGCTTCAGGTTTCGACTTGCCGGCGGGAGCCATCGAGAGGCCTTTGGGGCCGAGGAAGCAAGAAGGAGGACGGTGCGGTGCTGAGATCTAGAGAGGTTCTCACTAAGGATGGAGATCTGGAAGGAGAGGCAGGAGCGCAGAAGAGGAAAGCAATAATGGCTCAACGCTGGACATCAGGCTTTTGTCGGTTCGGGCAGTTGCCGAGGAAACACGGGAGCGGGGACGCCCGTGCCCAACCGTGCACCGCACGCCAGACCTGGCCCGCAGGCAATAAGGGCCCGCGGCACTCCGGGCTATCTTCTTCGGCTTCCCCTCGAAGCCAACTTGAGCGCGCCTTGGGCCTGAGGGCTACTATCGGCGTTCTGGATACCGGGGTACCCAGACTTGCCTGCCTGCGGCCCAGGACAAGGCCCACTTGATGGTTTGTACGGCCCAGCGCGACTTCACTCAAGACAAGACCCTCGCGAGAGCCCCGCCTTCGCGAGGAGGACAACGACAAGACTCCCGGAAGGGGGATGCCTCCCTAGACCCCCTCCTGAGTGGTGGAGATCTCCATGCAACGCTCGGCCTCGGGAGGTCAAGGGTGACGCTAGTAAGGCCAGGCGGGCGCCAGCGTGCCAGAGGAGACAGTTTCCTCTTTGGTGCAAAGGAGACAAGGACGAGCACAGGTTCCCGAGGCGCCCCGCCAAAGGTTTCCATTCTGGTGCAACGAGACCAGGCCAGCGGGCATGGCAGGACGGATGTCACCAGCGAGCCCAGCACCGCGTCACCACCACTTACTTTGCAGGCAAAGACCACGTTTCGTCAGGATAAGATGTACCTCATGTACCCTTTCAAATTTGGCCTTTGTGGGATCCCTTCCCGCATTGCAATAAGGGAAGAGGACCCGGGCCGCTATACATACATGCTAGGCTGCTCTATAGAAGGGGGGATGGAACACCACCAAAAACACACTCGTGAAGCAACTCACCACTGTACTAGTTCATCCACAAACCTCCTCGTGAGGCAATCCACCAAAAGCAGGACTAGGGTTTTACGCTTTGCAGCGGCCCGAACCTGAGTAAACTCTCGTGTGTTATCTTCTTCCTTGCCATCGAGCGGGGTTATCGTGTTGTTTGCTTCGAGGGGGTGACGCTGTTGGATATCTTCGCACACGCCCCTGGGTTCGAACTTCTTAGGGTTTTGCGGAGCCCGAAATCCGACAGATGCTCAAGGCCCCCATTATCCATCATTATTCTAAGAGCTCCGCAGAGTACTTAGCAGAGGGTCTGATTCCGACAACTCGGGTGTTTTAATGCACATAAGTTGGTTTGTAGGCCTTGTCATTGGCGGTGGCCGCCAACGTAGCAGAGCTTGCCGAGCTAAACCAGAAGCTCAAGAGCTTCGATGAGGAGCTCGATCGCCTGAACAAGAGGTTTGACGAGACGCAAGGTGAGTCCAAATTTTAGCATTTGGGCTATCGTCTATCCTAATTGATTGAGATATCCGGATTGTTATCCCTAAGTGTTATTTACTCATTGTTACCACAGCTGTGGCCGCGGAGGTCAAGAACCTCAAGGCTGAGTTGGCAAAGGTGAGGCAGGAGGCCGCGGATAAGAAGGCGGCAGCCGAACTGTCGGCGTTAAAAACCGTGAGCGACAAGCATGAGGCCCAGGTGGCAGAGGTGCAGCTGGAGCAAAAGAACGAAGACCAGGCCACCGAACTATCCACGCTGAAATCCGAGCTCAAATCGGAGCGAGTTGATAGGCGGTTCTTTGAAGAAGAACTCCGCCAAGTCAAGGCGATCGCGGATGGTAAGCCGTGCTTACTGCAATGTGCCTTTGGTGGTAACAGGTTTGCATTGCTCACCCGGGTGTGGCGTTACTCAGGCGCCTTTACGGACCTCCCGAGGAGTGCAGCGGACGCGAACAAATACTTCGCCTCTCAGGATGGGGATGTTGACCCTCGGCTGTTCTGGGCACAATGTCAAGCCCCCGAGCATCCTCCCCTCCTGAGCAAGCAGATGAAACAATTGATGGAGCTGCACAGGCTGGCGGAGCCGGCCATGAGGGACCTCTGCATCTGTCTGTGGCCTGCAGAGCCGTTGCCGAGCAGCTACTTCAGCTTGGTGTAGAAACTGTGCGACGCTGCGCCTCGGGTCGACGCTCTAAAGCGGTCTACGTGCATCGAGGGAGCTCGGATGGCCTTTGCAAGGACCATGGTACACTTGCCGGGGCTTAAGCCAACCAAGATGGCCACCGCGCCTCCAACCCTGGGAAGGAGCATAGGCGCCCCGAGAAATACTTCTCCACCGTAACGGATGGTGCTCGGGCGATAGAAGCCCAATGCCCTAAGGATGTAATTTATGAATGAACATTTTTTCATATATCCGATGACTGTTCCGCTTTTATAATGCGGTTGCATGGTTTATCATGTCTTTAAGTTTTGTATTATTTTGAGTCCTGTGTGGCCGTTTTATCTGAAAGTTGCGAGTCGTCGGCTTCAGCCCCCATGTAGATACTACACGAGGTGTTTCTACCTCCACACTGTGACCCTTAGCCGACGTATCGGTTCCCGAAGGCGGTAGTGCGAGGGGGAACAAGGCAATCGGACTATGATGCTTTACTGCTTTCACTTAGCCGTAGGAGCTTGACTGCGGGGGCTGATGACTAGCCCCCAGTGTTTTGTGATATTCGGATACACCGAGGTTGAAACCAGCATCACTTGGTTTGTAATCGTACAAACCCTTCATATAACACGGAAGAACCTCTATCGATTTTTAGTTTGACACTTATGCTCGGACTGCAGACCGGTTCTCGCTTATTATGACAGTTAGTTTTCGGCTTTCTCCACTGAGGTACTTGACCAGGCGAGCCGGAAGCACAATCGCAGTGGTTCTCCCTTTACCCTTTTAGCCGAACGAGCGGAACGTAAGAGGGCAAACACAGGAGCCGGGGAACCCAACCATTGACCCAAGACATAATTCGGAACCAATTCATATAACGAAACATCCGAGATGCCGAACACATAAACAGTAGTGCCGAGGTGATGCTTGGTGCGATTTTTATAGTTAAGCCCCCGGTCTATTAGCCGGTGGCATCGTAGTATGTACCGAACAGCTTTTGCTATCGGCGTCGGTGAGTGGAGAACAGAGTATGTGACATCAAATACCGCGAGGAGGCCGTAAAGGATGTTCTTTATTTCTGATGAGTTCTTACAACTCGAAATGCCGAAGCAACTGTTACACGTATTTTGAAATGAAAAATAAAGTTTACAACGGAGAGGCTTTACCCGGGGTCTTCGATGGGTGGCTTGACGTCCTCGATGTGCCTTGTCGCATGTCTGCTCCTTTGCCCCCGATTGGGTTGCATTCCTTTAAAGGTAATTGCTATCGGCGAACTGACCTTGGGAAGAAGATCTTGATAAGTCGCCGTAGTGTGGATGAGCTTTATGCTTGGAAGGTCCTAGATGGTACCTGTGGTCTGTCCGAAGACATGTGTTGGCAGTAGTTCGGTCCAGCCGAACACTTTCCCTTTGATAGTAGGTCCCCACAGCTGCCCATTGTATTTTGAGAGCGAAGTTGTGCCTTCTTGGCACATACTTTACGGGAACTAGAGCTGTGCTGTGGGGGGCGTATCCCTATTTTTGTTGGGCGGAAGATGATTCTGGGAGTTCTGGTTGAGACCGAGCTCGTTTACTATCCTGATGTGCCTTTATGGCTGATTTGGGCGTCGGCCTATCGTCGCCGTACTGGAATTCGGATGACAGGGCCACTGTGTTTTCCTCAGTTCGGAGAGAGCGCTCTATGTTGCCATTGACAGTAATGACCCCCCTGGGCCCGGGCATCTTGAGCTTCAGGTACGCGTAGTGGGGGACGGCATTAAAGCGAGCGAATGCTGTGCGGCCGAGTAGGGCGTGATAACCGCTGCAAAAAGGGACAATGTCGAAGATCAAGTCTTCGCTGCGGAAGTTGTCGGGCGAGCCGAACAATACTTCCAGATTCACGGTGCCCGAGCAGCGGGCTTCGACGCCTCGGATCACTCCTTTAAAGGTAGTGTTGCTAGGTTTGATCCTTGACGGATCTATACCCATCTTTTTCACCGTGTCTGAGTAAATCAGATTAAGGCTACTTCCTCCGTCCATTAGGACTCTAGTGAGGTGATACCCATCGATAATGGGGTCTAGGACGAGGGCTTCCAAACCTGCATGACGGATACTGGTCGGATGGTCCCGTCGGTCGAAGGTGATCGGGCACGCCGACCATGGGTTATACTTTGAGGCGACGGGCTCTACGGCGTAGTCCTCCCGAAGGGGCGCTTCCTCTCCTTTTTCGGTATGTGAGTGGCATATATCATGTTCACAGTTTTTAACTCTGGAGGGAACTGCTTTTGTCCTCCATTGCCAGGACCGCGGGGCTCGTCATCATCCTCGCTGCGTGGGCTCGTCCTCGGCTGCGAGTTTGCCAGCTTGTTTGAATACCAAACAATTATGGTTGGTGTGGGTAGCGGGCTTGTCTTGGGTGCCGTGGATCTGGCAGGGCCTATCCATGAATTTGCCCAGCATGGTAGGTCCGTCTCGATTTCCTTTAGAAGCTTTCTTCCGCTGTCCGGATTTTGGGTTGCGGAAACCGGCATTAACGGCCGTGTCCTTAGCATCGCCGTTGTTATGACGGCGTTTATGTTTGTTACGTCGTGGTTTCCCATTTCCATCCCGGACTTCGGAGGTGCCGGGGTCTTCGGGGTTATGACCTCGTCGAGCTAGCCAGTTATCCTCACCCACGCAAAAGCGGGTCATAAGTGAGGTAAGGGCGGACATTGTCCTCGGCTTGTCCTGGCCGAGCTCACGAGCTAGCCACTCATCCCGGATATTATGTCTGAAGGAGGCTATTGCCTCGGCGTCCGGGCAGTCAACGATCTGGTTTTTCTTGGTCTGGAATCGATTCCAGAATTGCCGAGCCGATTCTCCTACTTTCTGGACAACATTGCTCAGGTTGGAGGAGTCCGTTGGCCAGACATAAGTGCCCTGGAAGTTAGATCGGAAGGCATCCTCGAGCTCTTCCCAGCTCCCGATAGAATTCTCAGGGAGACTGTTTAACTAGTGTCGAGCTGGCCCCTTAAGTTTAAGGGGCAGATACTTGATGACGTGGAGATCATCTCCTCGTGCCATGTGAATGTGGAGGAGGAAGTCCTCAATCCACAAGGCTGGGTCTGTTGTCCCATCGTATTGCTCTATGTTGACGGGTTTAAACCCTTCAGGGAACTGGTGCTGCATCACCTGGTTTGTGAAGCACAGCTGGTGGGCAGCACCTCTGACCCGAGCTATGTCATGCCTACGATCGGCGGTAGATCGGGCCCGGTTTTGTTCCTGACGGGGTTATTACCCCTGGGTATGCCGAAGGGAGGTAGTTCCGGCTCCTCCCCGAAGCGAAAACTATACGGCCGGCTGGTCTGTGGCCGGCTGCCTCTCTGGCCGGCTGGCCCCTTGCCGGCTGGCCCGCGACCGGCAATGAGGTGCCGGCTGGTCCCCTGGCTGGCTGGCCCACGGCCGGCTGAACGGATGCCGGCCGTCTGGCCCCCGGCACGGCACGCCTGGCTGCTACGTGACTAGCTCGCCCGCTGACCTCCGGGCGCGCAGATACCCATCCCTTCCTACTGCGGCCGGGTACGCTGACAAGACGCGACCCCCACGACGAACTCCGATGTAGCTACAGCGGACGCTGACGCACGGACGCGCATGGCTACAGTCCGGCTGACCGAACCACTGACTGAGGACTGATTGGGACCCGGCGGAGCCACAGTACCTCTGCGCCGTCGTCCACTCCGTTACCTTCCCCGGCATGGCCACAGCGTCGCCGGCCGTACCGCTGACTTCGGCCGGCTGGCATAAGACGACGCCGGGAGGGGTGGCCCGTGCCGTGGCAGGTGAGCGCGGACCAATAGGAGAGCCGGCTGACGGGCCCCAGCTGGCAATGGGACCGCACAGTCGGCGGGCCCTACGGGCGACGAGATGACCCAACCGGCGGGCCCCCTGGCCGGCTCGAGAGGCTGCCAGCCGGGTCCCGCCTGTAATATCTTAAGGATACTGTACACCGGGGGGTTGGCCTATAAAACCCCCCAGAGCCCCCATGCATCGGGCAAGGAGGACGCACAAAGGCATTCGACCCTCTCTCACACTCACACATAGCAGGGGAAGAGGAGCCGGCTGCTCCTTCTTCTACCTCCAGACAAACAGCTCGAGGAGCATCATTGTAACACCTCTCCCAATCCAACTAGACCAGCAGGACTAGGGGTATTACCTCCCACGGAGGGCCCTGAACCTGGGTACATCGTGTGTCTATCACCGCTTGTGCCTAATGCAGCTCCCGGAGCCCGTCGGCGTCCTTCGGCCCCAACCAGTCTCGATAAGCCACCCCATGGCATCTGTCGTGAGAAAACGACAACAGTTGGCACCCACCGTGGGGCCGAACGCGGCGTCGGCCGGAGTCATGCTCCGGGCGGGACCCTTCACCACCTCGCTCGGCCGCCCCGCGTCCGGGCGGAACTGCATGCTCGTGGGGCTTACTCCGGCAGGTCCTGCGGGCGACACGGCCGACCTCTCCGATGAATGCCTCGGCCGCGACCTCACGCTCGACGCCGCCACGCTCGCCGAGCGTCTCGGTAAGCTGAGCCTCGCCGAGGCGCCAGCTGCCGACGAGTACCCTAGCCAGGTGCTTAACTGCCTTGACCCGCCCTCGTCCATGGCGCGCTCGCCTCGGGCGAGGTCGGCAACTCCCGCGTCCGCGCGGGGGTGATGGCCACCGGCTCATCCACGACCTCCGGCCGTGCCAGGGCGGAGGCGGACGCAGCCGCCGCGGCCGCTCGCGCCGGCACCTCCGACCCCCTCGGCGCCGCGCTTCGGGGCCTCAGCACGCCCGTCGCACCGTCGACGAACCTAGCTACGGCTACAGCCGAGCTGGAGGCCGCTCGCCGGTTGCTGTTCGACGAGGCAACCATGCTTGCCGCCACCAAGCGCCGGATGGAGTCCGCGCAGCGAGAGTATAACTCCGACTACGGCCTCACCCCCGCCGGCAACGAGCCCAGCCGGCACGGTGACGTCCGCAACCGTGGCCGCGTGGTCGCGGAAATCCTCAGCGGCCGCCTGCTCGTCTACGACACCCCCGCGGCTAACCTGCGGGCTGCCAAGGTAGCCTACGAGGACCAGGCTACTTTGGTGGGCGAGGAGCGTGCTGCTCGTGAGCGACACATCAAGGATCTTATCGACACCGCCAACGCGCAACAAGCCGGCCTCACCCCCGGCGGGGCCATTTCCGAGGTTCCCCGTCCCGAGGGCGTGGGCACTGGGGCTGCTGACCGTCATCCGGCCCAGCACTCCAGTTCCCCCCACCCCTCCGGCCGGCGGGCCGAGGGAAGCAACGTTCGGCGTTCACAGCTGCGCGGGAACTCTCCCATGCGACACCCCGAAGTACAGCGGCTCCGCCAAGCCAGAGGACTGCCTGGTTGACTACACCACCGCAGTCAGCATTGTCAGGGGGAACAAGCACGTGGCCGTGCGCTATGCCCCCCTAATGCTAACCGGCTCGGCCCGGACCTGGCTTAATAGCCTGTCGGCCGGCAGCATCAACACCTGAACGGACTTCGAGGAAGCATTCGTCCGCAACTTCACCGGCACCTACAAACGGCCTGGCCGGCCCCGCGAGCTGGCCATGTGCGTTCAGGGGCTAGAGGAGCCCCTCCGAGATTACATCACACGCTGGATACAACTTCGGAACTCCTGCGAGGGGGTGCACGAGGTGCAAGCCATCCAGTACTTCATCGAGGGTTGCCGAGACGGCACTCACCTCAAGCACAAGCTCCTGTGCTCCGAGCCGGCCACCCTGGCGGACCTAATGGCCAAGGCTGACAAATACGCCATGGCCGACTCCGCCATGCGGGTGAAGGTCGCCACGCCAGCCAAGCCGACTCCGCCGCCCGCCGCGCCGCGGGCGGCTGCCGACAACCGGCAGTAGCAGAACAACAAATGCAAGTCCGACCAGCCGGATCCCCGCCACGGGAGCCGGCAGGTCGCCACTATCGAGGAAGAGCAGCCAGCTGCCCAGGCCCCCAGCCAGCGCCAGCGCACCGGCAAGGCCGCCTGGCAGCCCAAGCTCACCTTTGAGCAAATACTCGACCTACCCTGCAAACACCACTCCGGGGCCAAGTCGGCCACCCATACGGCGGTGCAGCTTCTCCCAGCGGCTGGCCCGGGGCAAGGGCCTCCCGGCCCGTCCACCTCCAGCTCCCCGCGAGCCGGCTCCGACCCAGGCCATGCCGCCTGCTCCGGCTCCGGCAGCCAATGACGGCCGCCTCCACGACTAGTTCCCTCGCCAGGACGGGTCCTACGTTGGCTTCACCAGTGAAGCAACCGACAAACACAGCGTGCGCCAGCGCCGACACGAGGTGAACGCCGTCGCCCCCTCGGTCCCCCAGTTCATGCACTGTTCCGAGAAGCCGGTCACCTGGAGCCGGGCGGACCACCCGGCCGTGATGCCAAACCCGGGCAGCCACGCCCTCGTCCTCGACCCAACCATCGTCTCCGATAGGCGCACCTGCCGTTTCTCGTGGGTGTTGGTCGACGGTGGCAGCAGCATCAACATCCTCTATCGCGACACGATGATCAAGCTAGGGCTCAAGGAGAAAGACCTAAGAACAAGCCATACGGTCTTCCACGGCATCGTGCCGGGAAAGTCCTGCACTCTGCCATCGGCAAGATCGAGCTCGACGTCCTCTTCGGCGACCGGAGCCATTTTCGCCGCGAACCGATATGGTTCGAGGTGGTGGATCTCGACAGTCCCTACCACGCGTTGCATGGCAGGCCGGCCCTCGTCAAATTCATGGCGATCCCCCATTACGCCTACCTCAAGCTCAAGATGCCGGGCCTCAAGGGCATCATCACCATCACCGGCAACTACAAGATGTCGATCGAGTGCGCTCGTGACGGCAGCCGGCTGGCCGAGGCCCTGGAGATAGCGTAGGAGAAGCGGCAGCTCGACCGGCTCGTGGCGCACGCCTCCAAGGTGCCGGCCGTGCCGGCTCCCCCGTCCCAAACAACCGGCGAAGCGTCGTTCCAGCCGTCCAAAGACACCAGGCAGGTGCCGCTCGACCCGGCCAACCCCAAGCAATGCGTCACCATCGACGCCAACCTCAGCAGTAAATAGGAAGGCGAGCTCATCGACTTCCTCTGTGAGAATCGGGACATCTTTGCATGGTCTCCAAAAGACATGCCGGGTGTTCCGAGGAAGTTCGCCGAGCATAAACTTCATGTGCGGCCGGATGCAAAGCCGGTCAAGCAACCCCTGCGCCGTTTCTCCGAGGAGAAGCAGCGTACCATAGGAGAAGAGATCGCCCGGCTGCTCGCAGCCGGCTTCATCATGGAGGTGTTCCACCCGGACTGGCTGGCCAACCCAGTCCTGGTGTTGAAGAAAAACAAGACGTGGCGCATGTGTATCGACTACACGAGCCTGAACAAGGCATGTCCCAAAGACCCATTCGCCCTGCCATGGATCGATCAAGTTATCGACTCCACGGCCGGCTGCGACCTGCTGTCTTTCCTGGACGCCTACTCAGGCTACCACCAGATCAAACTGGACCCGGCCGACCGGCTGAAGACCTCCTTCATTACCCCCTTCGGGGCCTACTGTTACATCACCATGTCCTTCGGCCTAAAGAATGCAGGCGCTACCTTCCAGCGCCGCATGCAGAAGTGCCTCCTGCCGCAGATCGGCAGAAACGTCCACGTCTACGTGGACGACATCGTCCTAAAGACCAAGAAGCATTTCAGCCTCCTCGACAATCTCCGGGAGACCTTCGCCAACCTGCATGAATACAAGATCAAGCTAAACCCGGAGAAGTAAGTCTTCGGCGTGCCAGCCGGCCAGCTCCTGGGTTTCTTCGTGTCCGCCCGCGGCATCGAAGCTAACCCAGAGAAGATCAGGGCCATCGAGCGCATGCACAAACCGGCCAAGCTCGTCGACATTCAGAAGTTCGCCGGCTGTCTTGCCTCTCTCAGCCGGTTCATTAGCCGGCTGGGCAAGAAGGTGCTGCCTCTTTACCAGCTCATGAGGAAGTCGCCCAAGTTCAAGTGGAACGATGAGGCGGACGCGGCGTTCCGCGACCTCAAGCGCGCGCTCTCCAGCGCCCCCATTCTGGCGGCGCCGGCTGAGAAGGAGCCGATGCTCGCGTACATCGCGGCCACCACCCGCGTGGTCAGCGTCGTGTTGGTGGTGGAGCAGCCGGAAGAGGGCAAAACGCTGCCGGTCCAGCGCCCCGTCTACTACCTCAGCGAGGTCCTATCCGCCTCCAAGCAAAACTACCCCCACTACCAGAAAATGTGCTACGGCATATACTTCGCCGCCCAGAAGGTCAAGCAGTACTTCTAGGAGCACACCATCACCGTGGTGATCACGGCCCCGCTCGGCGAGATCATGAGCGGCCGGGACACCACCGGCCGGATCGCCAAGTGGGCCATCGCCCTCGCTGACCACAAGATCCGATACGAGCTGTGCACCGCCATCAAATCACAGACCATGGCGGATTTCCTCGTCGATTGGGCCGAGACCCAGTTCATGCCGCCTCCCCCGGACTCCACGCATTGGCGCATGCATTTCGACGGCTCGAAAATGCGAACCGGCTTGGGAGCCGGCATCGTCATGTCGTCCCCTAAGGGGGACCAGCTCAAGCACGCGCTCCAGATCCTCTTCACCGCCTCCAACAACGTCGCCGAGTACGAGGCGCTCATCCACGGCCTCTGGCTCGCCAAGGAGATCGGAATCCAGCGCATCATCTGCTTTGGCGACTCCGACCTCGTGGTGCAGCAGGTCTCTGGCGAATGGGACGCAAGGGACGCCAACATGGCCAGCTATCGCTTCCTCGTCCAGCAGCTAACCGGCTCCTTCGAGGGCTTTGAATTCCACCACGTCCCCCGAGCGGACAACGAGGCGGCCGATACGTTGGCAAAAATCGGCTCCACCCGGCAGGCCATCCCAGCCGGCGTCTCCCTCGAACGGCTGCTCAAGCCTTCGATCAAGCATTCCCCCGAATCGGAGTCCATCTTCGTACCGGCTGCTCCGGCAGCTCTGCCGGCACCGCCGGCTCCGGCCGCCTCGCCGGCCCCAACAGCCCCAGCAGCGGCACCAACTCCGGCGGCGCCCGGCACCCCCGCGGCGGCCAGCTCCGTCCCTACGGCCGTCCTGACGGCGTTCGCCGCGCTCCCCGCTGTCCCGGTCCCGGGGGCTGGCGAGCCGGTCCCGTGGGCTGGCGGGCCGGTCCCGGGGACTGACGGGCCGGCTCCGGTTCCCCCCGGCGTCCCACTCGAGCTCGAGCCGACCCCCATCTCGGCCCCCTCGTGGGCACAGACCATCCTCGCTTTCCTACTGCGCGGCGATCTCCCTCCCGATGAAGACAAGGCCCGGCAGATCCAGCGCCGCGCCCCAGCTTACAGCACCATCAACCACGAGCTGGTACATCGCAGCACCACCGGCGTGCTCCAATGCTGCGTCGAGCCGGAGAAGGGACAAGATATCCTCCTCGACATCCACCAGGGCGAGTGCGGGCACCACGCCGCCTCTAGAACCCTGGTGGCCAAGGCCTTCCGCCACGGCTTCTACTGGCCGACGGCCTTGGAGGAGGCCAAGCGACTAGTCGACAAATGCGTGGGGTGTCAACGCTTCAGCACGCAGAGCCACCTGCCGGCCACAGCCCTCCAAACCATCCCACTTTCGTGGCCCTTTGCCGTCTGGTGGCTGGACATGGTAGGCCCCTTCAAGACCGCCCGAGGCGGCATGACGCATCTGCTGGTGGTTGTCGACAAGTTCACCAAGTGGATCGAGGCCAGACCCATCAAGAAACTGGATGGCCCCACGGCCGTCCGGTTCATCAAGGATGTCACAGTCCGTTACGGCGTCTCCCATAGCATCATCACTGACAACGGCACGAATTTCTCCAAAGGCGCGATGGCGCGTTTCTGCTCCCCGGAGGGCATCCGGCTCGACCTCGCGTCGGTGGCCCACCCATAGTCAAACGGCCAGGCTGAGAGGGCAAACGGCTTGATCCTAGCCAGCCTCAAGCCTCGGCTCGTGGCTCCCCTCGTACGGTCAGCCGGCTGCTGGGTCGACGAGCTGCCGGCAGTCCTCTGGAGCCTCAGGACCACTCCTAACCGGTCAACCGGCTACACCCCTTTCTTTCTCGTTTACGGGTCCGAGGCGATCATCCCCACGGACGTCGAGTTCGATTCGCCTCGGGTCGCCCTGTACATGGAGAAGGACGCGAAGGAAGCAAGAGAAGACGGCGTCGACCTACTCGAAAAAGCACGCGAGCTGGCCCTGAGCAGGACGGCCATCTACCAGCAGAAGCTCCGGCACTACCACAGCAAGCGGATCCGGCCCATCTCCTTCCGCGAGGGGGACTTGGTGCTCAGACGGATCCAGCGAACCGCTGGCCAGCACAAGCTATCCTCCCCATGGGAGGGCCCGTTCATCGTCAGTAAGGCGTTGCACAACAACGCATACTACCTGATAGATGCCCAGAAATCGCAAAAGCGCAAAAGAGATGCCTCCGGCGAAGAAACGGAACGCCCATGGAACGCAGCACTCCTCCGACCGTTCTACTGTTAAGAAAAAACCCATGTATGTATGTATCTCTCTTATGAATGCAATGGGGGCCCCAAGCCGGCACTTGGGGCACGCCCACTTTTCATTTCCTTCGAAGGCTCGTCATCCTCTTAGGTAGGGCTCCCGGGTCCGGCTCCCTGGCCCGGGGGCTCGCCGGCTCTTCTCTAAAGCAGACAAGTAGCGTGGGCAAGAAACCTTTTCCTACCCTCCCTACCCAGTCCCAGACCGGCCCCCGGCTGTCTGGCTGGCGGAACCATGGGGTAAAAAAGCACTTACCATGCGAACGCCTCCTAAAGAGTGGCAGCCGGGTAGGCCCAACCCGGTCGTATTCCTTTAAAAAACCGCCTCTGCCGGCTCGCCCCAACCCTAGCCGGATGACTCTAAGGACCGCGCGTTTTCCCTAAGGACGAAGCCCCGTCCGTGTCCCAGACCGGCTCCCGGCTGACTGACAGGCGGGGCGGAAGCCGGAAGGAACCCGTGCGAGAAATATGAGTCGAAAGGCAAAGGGGCAAGGGAGGAGCCGGCACGCAAATGCTTTAAACATCAAACAAAGTCATAAACAAAAGGCCGCCGGCCAAGGGTTCATTACAATACACCCCCAGTGGGTGGAAATGCGTCTTGTTAAATAAACGAGTTTGATGGCAAAAGAAAAAGGAACGAAGCGTGCAGGATCGCTCATACCGCCGGGGCATCGCCGGCCGGCTCAACAGTTCGCCCAGGGGAAGCCGCAGCCTTCGGATGTGCCTCCGTGGTCTCCGTGGCCTCGGTGTCGCTGCCGGTGATGGAATCGGTGCTCTCGTCAGCAACCTCGTCGTCCTCGGGGCCCTGAGGAATGCCAAAGAAGTCTTCGGCAACCGGCTCGCCGTCTTCACCCAGCACCGGCAAGAGAACGTCTGGGTAGACATACAAGGCCAGCTCGTTGGCCCGGCGGACGAGGGCATCCTCGCGGGCGAGCCGCTCCGCCTCGGGGACCTCACACATCGTGGCCAGCCGGTCCAGGTTGACGCCGGTGTACCACGACGTAACGAACCAGAGAGCCATCTGCGCCCCGGCCCGAGCCGCCGACTCCTTCCAGACACCAAGCCGGGCCACCGCGTTCTCCAGCCACAGCGCCACGCGGCCCTCCGGGGCTCCACGACCCGGCCAGAGGGCCGCAATCACCTCCTTGCCGGCCGTCAGGAGCCGGTCCATGCAGCGCCGGACGTGAAGCAGCCGGTTCTCGACGGCCAGCACAAGCTCCGGCACGTCCCAGCCGGCGTGCTCCTCGATCTCCTGCCCACGCCACCGCAGGCACTCCCTGTGATCCGCCACAACCTGCTCAGCGCGGCCCTGGGTCTCCGGGAACCGGTCTGGGGAGAGAGGAGAATCAACGAATAAGACGAAAGCAGGTCGAAAGCAGTCGGCGAAGGAAGAAAAAATTCAAACAAAGCTTACTCTAGAAAGCCTCGTCCATCTCAAGGGCGAACTAGAGGCCCACGCTCTTCTCCCTCTCCAGCGCCTCCTCCGCATGAGCAAGGGCAACCCCGCGCGTCTCGAGCTCCCCCTTAAGGCGATCCACCTCAACCTGAAGAGCGGCGGCCCGCTGGGTGGCATCGGCCACCTGCTTGACGGCGTCCTCCCGGGCCGCCACCTCCCGCTCCAGCTCCGCGGTCAGGCGCTCCCGCTCCGACGCGGCCGTCTGGAGCTCCTGCCCCAGCCGGCCTCGCTCCGACGTGGCCGTCTGGAGCTCCTGCCCCAGCCGGTCCTACTCGGAGGCCATCTCATCCCTTCTCTGCCGGATCGGGACCAGCTCCTCTACATAAAAAACCAAGCATAAGCCACTCAAAAGCAGAAGACCCACACCGGCTGCCGCGCAGCCGGCCCAACTCTCGGGGGCTACACCCAGAGGGTGCGCTTGCGCGCCCCCACTGGAATAGGCGTACCTTGCCCTCTCTTCAACTCCTCTTGGACCCGGTAGTAGCCAGCCTTGCTGCGGTTGTGGATGCGGACCGCCTCATTGAAAAGCGCCTGCCGCCTGGCGTTCTCAGACTGCCCGCGCCACGAGACCAAAGTGAGACAAGCAAGAAAGGGTTAGATCCGGCCCGGCTGCCACGCAGCCGCGTAGCCGGCCCGAATCTCGGGGGCTACATCCAGTGGGTGCGCTCGCGTGCCCCCACTGATAATTCAACACAGGACAGAAGAGTCTTACCTCCACCGCCGCCTCCACGCGCCGAAAGTTGCTCTCGGCAGTCTCCGCGAACCGGGCTAGCCCCGCACGGCAGTGTGCCATGATGCGGCCGGGCTCCCCAGGCACGAGGGCCGGGGCGCCGGCTGGCGGGGCCGGAGCGGCCGTGACGAGGGCCGGCGCCTCCCAGTCCCGGATCACATCCAGCATGGTCCGCACCGACCGGCTCGACCCGCCGCTCGACCCGGCGTCCACAACAGCAGCAGCCAGTGGAGGGCTGGCGGTGACCGCCAAGACACGGGAGCCGGCCTCGGGCCCCTCCACGACTGGCACCACCGGCTCCGCTACCTGCCGGACCGGCTCGACTGCCGGCAGGGCCGGCTCACTCCTCCCATCGGCGGGTGCCTCCGGCGCCGCCTCCGGCGCAGCCGGGGAAACGGGCTCGCCGCCCGCGTCCGGCTCGATGGCGGGAGGGGTCACCACCGCCTCCCCCCGCTGCGCCATTTCCGCAGCCGGCTTGGAGGTCGCTCCTGCCGGCTGGATCACCTCCGTCACGGGTGGGGCCCCGGACGTCTCCACGACCGGCTCTTGCGGATCGATCGACGAGGGCCTTGACCTCTGCGTCGACTCCGCGGCGGAGTCCGTTGCACGCTCCGGGTCGGCGGACCGCCTCCGCCTTGCGCCGCTCGAGGCCCCCGAGCGCGAGGGCGCGCCCTTCGCCCCCGCCTTCGCGGCCAGCACCTCCGCGAGCCGCCTCTTCTCTTCCCGCGCCGTGGCCGTGTGCTCCCGCGCTCGCATTGTTGCGGCATTCGTCGGGCCGGCAGTCGACTCCGTATCATGGAGCTCAATGGCGTCGCTGGAGCAGACAGAGAAACAGAGCCTCAGGCGCTCGCCGGCTCGCAAAACCAGAAAACCAGTAAAAATCCAGAAAAAGCACTTACCCGGCGACAACGGGCAGAACCCGCTTGGCCCGGGCCGGCGGCTTCGCGGCGGCCGCTCGCGCTCTCTTGCGAGCCGGCGGTTGGGTCGACGGCTGCCCCGCGGCCGGCCTCTTATCCCGGCGTGCACCCTCGGCCGTCTGACCACGAGCCGGCTGCTCCTCGCTCCACCCGCGTGTCTCCCGCCGAGCTGCAGAGGGTGGCGCGTCCAGGATCCGAACATCATCATCGACATCATCGTCATCATCGTCGTCAGTCCAATCTTTGATGGAGGGTCCGGAGGGGAACTCACCAGCCGCCCTGGACCCGCCGGCTCCCGGGTCTCCCATCGCGACGTCCGCCTCAACCTCTCCCGAGGAACCGGCCCCCTCTTCGACGCCGCCCCCCGGCTCGAAGTCCTCCGGGTCGGACTCGGCACGCTCGGCCTGGAAAACCTGGGGGTGCGGGCCATCCGGCGTGTTCTGTCGCACGGAGTGCTGCGGTCAGCATGGAATGTGAGCTAGGAGGGGCCAGCCGAAGAGTCAAAGAGGGGAGAAAATTACCGCGGCAGGGCGTACCAGGGGTGCCGGGTCGTGCCGGCTGTATGGCAGCTTGCCAAACCTCCAAGTCCCCGGCGCCAGCTTGAAATTGGTGATGGCGTTCACCCGCTTCGCCACCTGGGGCGGCGACTGGTCGAAGCTGGATAGCCGGCAGGGGTCCCGCCGGCCCGACATATCGTAGATCCGGTGCGGCCTCTGCTGCAGAGGCAGCACCCGGCGGTCGATGAAGGCGGCCACCAGATCGGCCGCGACCAGCCCCTCTCCGGCTCTCATGGTCTTGAGCCGGGCAAGCTCTGCGGCGATGTCCGCAAACGGCCCGTTGCCCGTCCAGTTGATCCCGGAGGACGGGGCGTTGACGAAGGCCGGCAGCCGGATGTAGTCCCGCGCCGGGTCGACGTTCTTCACATAGAAGAACGTCCGGTGCCACCCCTTGACGGACTCGATGAGTTTGATGCGGGGGAACAGAGGGCCCCAGACGCATATCACCGCACCCCCGCAGGCGTACGGCTCGTCCTCGTTCCTCAGGCCCTTGAGGTAGAAGAGCTTCCTCCAAAACTCCATGAAGGGGAGGAGGCCGAGGTAGCCCTCGCAGAGCGTCACGAAAATCGAGAGCTGGAGGATGGAGTTGGGGCCGAGGTGGTGCGGCTGAAGATCGAATGTATCCATGAAGTAGCGACAGAATTGGCTCACCGGCAATCCGAAGCCGGGCGAGAAATGCCAGGCGAAAACCACAAACTCCCCCTCCTGGGGTTTGGGCGCCACCTCGCTGCCCGCCGGACGGGCGGCGACGCGGTCCTCCGACGGCAGCATCCGGGCGCGGCGGAGGTGCGCGATGTCCTCCTCGGTGATGATTGACCCGTCCCAGCTGCCGGAAGGTCTGTCGGCCATCTCCGCGGCGACCGAGCGCGAGGAAGAAGGTGGGCGGCGCAGCGACGCGAACCGAAGCAACGAGCGGCGGGAGAGAAGGAAGACGAAGGGAGACAAAGGGGAGAGGGGCGCGTGAGCTGCCTCCGCCCCTCCCCATCCCCTTATAAACACGGGGCGGCGCCCGGGGTACGTGGGGATTAACTGCGCCCACTCCCCCGGGAAACCCGCGGGACGTGAGCATCGTGTGCCCTGGCCGCTGGCGTCCAGGCGCAGAGGATCCCGGCCTGCGGCCCGAGGCCTACCAGGTTAGGCCCGCGGCCTATTGGACTAGGCCCGGGAAGGCGTCCCGTCGGGCCATAGCCGCGGGGCCCACGACATCATTACGCCCCACGTGGCGCGCTGCGGCTCGGCACGAGGCTCGAAGCAGCGTGACGGGACCCGAGGCGTCGGAGGCGATAGCCGGCGTTGCCGCCCGGCCGGCCCGGCACGACCGGCGGGCGTGGCCGGATGAAACCGTCGGTTGCCCCTCGTCAGGCGGACGTGGGCCCCCGCCGGCTTCGGGGACTACTGACGGGGTTATTACCCCTGGGTATGCCGAAGGGAGGTAGTTCCGGCTCCTCCCCGAAGCGAAAACTATACGGCCGGCTGGTCTGTGGCCGGCTGCCTCTCTGGCCGACTGGCCCCTTGCCGGCTGGTCACCTGGCCGGCTGGCCCACGGCCGGCTGAACGGATGCCGGCCGTCTGGCCCCCGGCCCGGCATGCCTGGCCACTACGCGACTGGCTCGCCCGCTGACCTACGGGCGGGTAGGTACCCGTCCCTTCCTACTGCGGCCGGGTACGCTGACAAGACGCGACCCCCACAACGAACTCCGATGTAGCTACAGCGGACGCTGACGCATGGACGCGCATGGCTACAGTCCGGCTGACCGAACCACTGACTGAGGACTGATTGGGACCCGGCGGAGCCACAGTACCTCTGCGCCGCCGTCCACTCCGTTACCTGCCCCGGCGTGGCCATAGCGTCACCGGCCGTACCGCTGACTTCGGCCGGCTGGCATAAGACGATGCCGAGCGAGGTGGCCCGTGCCGCGGCAGGTGAGCGCGGACCAATAGGAGAGCTTGCTGACGGGCCCCAGCTGGCGATGGGACCGCACATCCGGCGGGCCCTACGGGCGAAGAGACAACCCAACCGGCGGGCCCCCTGGCCGGCTGGAGAGGCTGCCAGCCGGGTCCCCCCTGTAATATGTTAAGGATACTGTACACCGGGGGGTTGGCCTATAAAACCCCCCGGAGCCCCCATGCATCGGGCAAGGAGGACGCACGAAGGCATTCGACCCTCTCTCACACTCACACATAGCAGGGGAAGAGGAGCCAGCTGCTCCTTCTTCTACCTCCAGACAAACAGCTCGAGGAGCATCATTCTAACACCTCTTCCAATCCAACTAGACCAGCAGGACTAGGGGTATTACCTCCCACGGAGGGCCCTGAACCTGGGTACATTGTGTGTCTAGCACCGCTTGTGCCTAATCCCGCTCTCGGAGCCCGTCGGCGTCCTTCGGCCCCAACCACTCTCGATAAGCCACCCCATGGCATCTGTCGTGAGAAAACGACGACAGTTCCCGACCTCTATTATTGCGGTCGAGCCAAGACTGGTACCCGTCCCGTCTAGCGGGGGAGTACCCTCTAGATCCATAGATGGATCTTGTGTGGCCTGCTCTATAATCCAGGTCCTGTCGTAAGTCATACATGTCCTCAGGCCCTGCTAGCTCTTTTCCTCTCCTGCGGGGTACCGCAGGTCTGTACTCGGCCTCACCAGCCGTCTTATCTCGTCCTCGGGGAGGGCGGTCTGGCCGGTCGTACGGAGTATGCCTTTGAGACGATGGTTCAAGGACCTCGTCATCGAACTGCGGCAGCAACCGCCGGCGTGGGTAGCTCTTGGGTTGGTCCGATAGATCGGTATCGTACCCTTCTTCGGCTGCCAAGACCCTCGTCCATCTATCATTGAGGGTGTCTTGCTCGGCTTTGAGCTGTTGTTGTTTTGCCTTTAGGTTTCGGGCGGTGGCTAAAAGCTGCCGCCTAAACCGTTCCTGATCCGCAGGGTTTTCGGGGACGGTAAAGTCCTCGGCTTCTTGGTAGTCCTCCTCCTCGACAGGGGGGAGGTAGTTGTCGTCCTCGGAATCATTAAGATCCTCGATGTCGCGCCGATCTTCGGGCTTTTCCTGGTCCTCCGGTGGCTGTTCGGGGACTTCAGGGTCGCTGAGGTCTTCCGGGGTGTCGTTTTCCCCGGTCCCTGCAATGGCCTCCCTTCCTCTGTTTGCCTTAGATCGCTTGCGCTGTTTCCGGTGCCTTGACGGCTCCTCACCGGATTTATCGCCATTCCTCTTGGGGGTGCGATCGCCCTTATCATTGGGGGTGTCTACCATGTAGACGTTGTGGGTGGAGGTGGCAGTCCATCGCCCAATGTTGACAGGGGCGGGGGCGCCATCCTCTTCATCCATGGTTTCTGCCTCCTCGGAGGCGTAGTCCATCATATCGGTTAAGTCTTCGATAGTGGCTACCAAGTGGGTGGTGGGTGGGTCAAAAAATTCCCCATGACCCGCCTTCAGACCGATCTGAGCATGGGTCGAGGTCGGGTCGTCTGTGATTTTTATTGATTGGATCCGATGCAGCGCCTCATTGATCGTCGAGAGCTCGACCAGATCGATCTGCCTAGGACTTTCGGAGTTAACCTCCAGCGTGTCCGTACAAAGAGTGTATTCGGCAGGGGCCGACCCCTGGCCCTTAGGTACTGTAATCGGATCCGGACTAAGAACCAGATCATCGGCAGGGATAGACCCGAGGGCGGAGTCGAGAAGGAGATCCGAAGTTAAGGCTTAGGAGACTTCGGGCTCGTCAGATGAGATCGCGAGCCCAGCGAATGAAAGATCGCCTCGGGAGTCTATGGAGAACTCTAGGTTCCCGAATCTGATCTCTTGATCGGGGGCGAGACTCCCGATCCGACTAGGGTGGCCGGTCGGGTCGGCGTGCAGTACGATGCTGCCGAAAGCGAAAATCTATCCGGGGGCAAAGGAGCCCCCGTTACGGACTTCATCGCTAATGATTAGGCGGGCCATCAATTCCTCTTGCGATCCCACAGCGGAACTCTCAATGAAAACACCAATGTCAGTGTCAAAACCGGCGGATCTCGGGTAGGGGGTCCCGAGCTGTAACTTTAGGATTGATGGGTAACAAGGGACGAAGGAGACGCTGTTTTACCCAGGTCCGGGCCCTCCTATGGAGGTAAAACCCTACGTCCTGCTTGGTTGTATTAATGTGTATGAAGATTACAGAGTCGATCTACCTTGAAATCAAGTAGCCAAAACCCTAGATGAGCTTATCTGCCCTCTACGATCTAAACCCCTCGGTTTATATAGACACCGGGGGTACCTAGGGTTTAGACATGATAAATCTCTAGCCGGAAGTAAAGACATTGATGCCCTCATCTTGACTTGGAGTGCACGCCGCGTCTTCGGAGGTTTCCTTCTAGAATACGGGGTCGGCACATAGCCCGGTCCTTCCTGTGATAATTAGAGAGCGGCCCACCAAGCCGGCCTATGAGATATAGGCCGGCGGCCCGAGGACCCCTCGGTCCAGGACTTCCTCACCCGGGGCTCGCCAACGACTCCTCTGGACGCACCTGTCGCTGCCATCACCTCTCCGGCAACACTCCGGTCGCCGCCCCGCCGTGCCCGTTCCGCCTATGTGCCGGTGCCGCCCCGCCTTGCTCCTCCATGCACCCGCGCGCTCGGACGTCGGCCCCATCCGCGCGCCCGCGGAACTGCGCCGTCGCAACATCCCTGCATCGACGCCCTCCCGCTCGCGCGTCTCCAACGTCTTCCGCGCCGACTCCGTCTCCCTGCGCCCCTCCACTGTGCGCCGGCCCCGCGCGCCCCCTTGGCTCAGCGCCTGCTGCGGCTCCATGCGCCGGCTCCCCCCTCGCGCTCCTGCGGCCGCACCTTCGTGTCGCTGCATTCTCCATGCCGCGCCTCCCGTGCCACTCCGGCCTAACCACGCGCCCGCTCGCTGGCCTTGCCGTCGCCCCATCCACGCGTTCGCGCGCCCCGCACCAGCTCCGCCCGCCTCGTCGCACCGGCTCTCCGGAGCTCTTGTGCCCTTAAGTGCCTCCATGCACCCGCCAACCCTGCATGCCTCCCTTGCCGGCTCCGCACGCCGATCCGGCTAGGGGGGGGCAGCGGCTCTCCCCCACCTGAGCACCCACCGGTCTGGCCCGGCTCCGGCCCCCGCGCACCCCGGCCGGCTTCGGGGTTGCTCCGGCTACTCCCGCGTAGTCGGCGGCAGGAGACAAGTGGGGAGAGCCAACTGACTCCCAAAAAGGAAAAAAGGAAAGAGGGCCAGCTGGAGTAGTGTGGGCCGGTTGCCCAAATAAAATAGAGCATCCAGCCGAAAAAAGGGAAAAGAAAAAAAGAAGGACACATGTGCCCGCATGTCGGCGTCTCCACTCGGTCGGCTGACCTACGACACTGCCTGGCCGGCTGGCCTGCCCACCTACTTCGACACCGGACCTGCTCCAGCTGCCCATCCGCTTCGACGCCCGACAGGTCGGGTCCGGCCGGCTGGCACACCCGCCGACCGCCAGGGCTCGGCGGCTACACCCAGCGGGTGCGCCGGCCTGCTCTGCTGGCAAAAAGCCACGCCGGCTGTCTTCGACAACAACCGCCTCACCGGCACCAAAAAAGCAAGGTGAGCTCTTCATCCGCATATCCTCATGCCATACACAAAAAACGGATACCTCGAGCGAGCCTCGGGGGTCATCCCCACATTTGTTTCAGCTACTTTAATTACTGTGCACCCGAGCGCCACCTAGTCTCCGCACAGGGCTAGCCGTTTGGCCTGATACGTTCGTGCCCACAAGACGGCTTAAGAACGTGTATGGTACCAAAAGCCCACTCTTTGTCTAAGCTACAGACCACACTTCGGTTGTCCGGCTAGTGAGAGAAAAAGCTGGAGTTCACCACACGCGAAAAACGTCTGGGGAGAAAACGGCTTGGGCGACCCGGTCATTTCATTTGTGAGTATCCTCTCGGTCGAGTCTTGTTGTGCTTTTATCAACCCGGCAGAGGTCCTCGTAACAGGACTGAGGTGTGAGGCCATCGCCGCTCGGTGGCGACTCGAAGGGGTTAAGCGAGAGAGAGAGTCGGGTTTACCCAGGTTCGGCCCCTCCTATGGAGGTAATAGCCTACGTCCTATTTTTTGCCTATTTGATTGACGGATCTCGATTACAAGGGTGAGGAATCGCTAACCTAGCTATAGAGAGATTGTAACCTGAGAGTTTCGGCCTAGGGGCCTGCCTTTATATACAGGTCAAGCCTTAAGGTTTACAACAGAGTCCGGGTCATATTATGACCAGTGATCTACTATATCTCTAACTTATCTTGCACCTTAAGGAAACTTTAACCGGCGTCTTTAGCTTCATGGGCCTTAAGCCGCCATCTTCCAGCATTGGGCCGCCTGGCGTCTTAATGAACTGCCTCCTTGCTTATTTTGTACTTGAGACATGGCCCATCCTGAACTGGGTCACAAGACTGTTGGTACGTTGACCTGGCCCAATCGGGCGGGTTATATCGTGGAGTTATATCCCTGACATTAGGCCGCAGATTGATTTGAATCCATTCATATCAATAGATCATTTCCTTCCTTCGGCGGCTCATCCCAGACCGGCTTGTTCCGCTTTTATGAAAAACACCGGCTTGTCTTGCTCCCACACTTGTCTTTTTCTTCGTCACATATTTGTCGTGACGTCATTCGATGTCATCCTGGATAAACAATGAAATCATGACGAATCTGGTCATATCCATTATTCCCGAAATAGAGGCGTTTTTGTTTCCCGAAATTTACTATGTCCCCTCGATTGTCGCGCCTGTCAGTTGCCCGTTCGGGCTCCTTCCCCTTAAATATTTACTGAGAGACCCTGGATAAATTTTCACCTCCTCTCTTTGCTTCTTCTTTTTCCTCGAGTCTGGAAGCTCCTCGTGCCACTGCCGCAACTTCCTTATCTCAAAGATCTTCCTCGAGGTCATTGCGGCATTCCTTCTTCGCCATCCAATCCTCTGCGCACTTGTCCCGCCACCGGCGACCGCTCAAGTAAGTGATCTTTACTCCGACCTAGATTTGTTATAGCACCTCGAAGTTCCTAGCATTATTTGGCAACTTTCCTTCAATTCATCGTCGTTGCTAGCTCCATGAGTAGATCCCGCGGTTATATTCACCAAAGTAGTGCGGTAGAGTTACCAACTCCATTTTATGCATGATATGTCTTAATCCCCCCTAGCATTAGATGAACCATACTGTCATTGCTTCCTCGCCTCCTTGCTAGGGCTAGCAAATATTCTCACATTTTTTGAACCATTTTTAAATCCAAAATTGTTGCGACTTCGGGAGAAACTTGTTGGTATCATACTTAGCAGAATTCCTAAGAATCTTTTATCTTAGCATAAGCCGCACTTACTCCTGCCGGCTTGATAATTGTAAACAGTCATACATTTAAGCCAGCGTGTAGATTAGCTCCTTTCCAGGCTTGATTTTTTATTGCACATACTTTTAGATCATTTTACTTGAAACCTTTACTTAACTTGCCCTCTTGTACTTTATCCAGGCGACTCATTATGTCGGAGTCAATATCCTGAAATTGGGTGGCGACTCAGGTTTCTGATGTTCACTTGAAGGATTATGAATAACATGGGTTTCTGCCGCCTCAGAATGTGGTTAGCTGGCGAGTCGTCCTTGGAGAGGAAATCCCTCACCCCCAAAAGAGGGAAGTGGTGATATTTTTGGATCATCTTCAGAGGGGGTTTTCACCTCCCGGGTCAAAAT
Source organism: Elymus sibiricus (assembly GCA_039707655.1). Classification (NCBI taxonomy): domain Eukaryota; kingdom Viridiplantae; phylum Streptophyta; class Magnoliopsida; order Poales; family Poaceae; genus Elymus; species Elymus sibiricus. The sequence goes on along the minus strand of CM077665.1, from coordinate 224,247,159 downwards.
TCTTCCGGGACGTCTTGCATTTCTTTGACCTTCATCCTCAAGACCTTGCCCCTAACTCTATTTTGAACCTCTGCTAGTTCCAAGTGTTTTGTGAGGTGTATCTCCAAACAGAGCCTACCGTCTCCCTCTTTAGGGAGTTCTTCTATTTGAACCGGCAAACACAGTACGCGGATGGTCTTGGTTTGGAACTTGGCGGGGTTTCAATTCATAGGCGGAAGGACGTCCTCTTCCCTAATGCCACTTTACCAAGCCACCCTAAAGGGTGGAACAAGACTTGGTTTTACTGTCAAAACACTTCTCTTGCCGAAGAAAATCCTTTACTCGGTTATAGGCCCAACTGCCTTCCCATGGATCTTGAGCTTCCGGGTTGGGCTCCTCCAGAAGAGCGCTCCCAACATGCCCATGTTTATCCAAAGTTGAGGGCTTTGCTAGCCAACGGGTTGACGGGGGTTGATTTGACCCGGTGTTGGGTATCTTGGAGGATTCTTCCATTAAGCCTGCACAGTGGCTCAATGTGCACCTATTCTGGCGATTTCAACGACCCTCAACGGTATAGCAACTTTTCCTTGGAGGCCGATGAAATAAATCGGATGGTGAAGAGACTACTGGGTGAAAACCAGGAGACTTGTAGCAAAGACGGGTTGAAACCCTTCTACACCCTCAACCCGGCTCCTCCGGTATAAAACCTTTTAAGATATTGACCCGGTTTTTTGAACAAACTTCGAGCCTTTGCTTCCCTAGTTCTCAATGTTTAATCTTGCAGGCTACCTCATCTTTCTGGAATCGAAACACCTCAAGGCTACGGCTAACAAGTCCAAAGCCGCCCCGAGCAAGAAGAAAAATAAAGCGGCCGCAGAAGGACCGTCTCACATGGACGAAACAACCGCCACTAATACCCGATTAGAGCTAAAATTAATCCCTTTGTTTATATCTCACTGAATCTTATCTGACGCCCTTCTTTTTTCTTAGGGTAATTTTGAGACAAGCCGTGCAGACGATGTTGAGGTAATTTCCATCTCTTCCGACTCAGAACCTTTGCCTCCATTGAAAACATGGCGGGTCATCCGGAAAGTAGGCTTTTCTCACCCAAACGCTCATCTAGATCCTTGCTTTATTTTGAAGAAAACCCAGCACCAGTCTCGGCGTCAAACCCGAAGTGGGAGTGGCGATCTTGTTGTGGGTTTACCCGATAAATCAGTCGCTAGGAAGCGATCAGCCAAGGTACTTAATGTTCCAATATTTCCAAGGAAAACTCTGGCTTGTCGTGTCAATGCTTTAATTCCTATAACTTGGTTAATTAGCAAACGCTACCTTCGTCGGACGACTCGACTGCGTCCAAGATGCCGCCCTTTGTCATCAATCATGGGTAAATTCCTTATCAACTCTGTCTCTTTTTGAGTAGACTATCGCCCCTTTCCATTTTTCATGTCATACTTTTGACTTAGCAGGGCCAAAGCCAAGAAAAGGAAGACTTATGGGTCTTTTGTTGACTCGGAGGCCTCTGAGCCGGAGCTTCCTGATCCGGCAGCTTATGAAATTCATGTGGATCATCCTGAAGACCCTCAGGATATCCAAAATGATTTACCTCCTTCATCTGAAGCAACCAATACTGAAGCCATAACTGTTGAAGCCACTCTAGCAGTTAACATTGACCTGCCCAATCCTTCAGCAACAAACATAGATAACCCTGACGTTATTATTACTGGGACGGGTTATACTGCTCCTGAGACTTCCAGTGTTTTAACAAAGGTTGTTGCTAAGGATGAAGCAGTACTGCAAGAAAGAGGGAAAGCCAAGTTGGAACTTCCAAATTATGAGAGCTTTAGTGTCGAAGATCTTCATGCTGCCTGCTTTGACCGCCTGGCTACAAGCCGTGAGATGGAAATCGGCCTTGTCAGCATGATGAAAATAAATATGAGGTATGTTCTCCTTTTACATGTTCTCATGCTATATCCCTTGGTAGCCCCCAATGCCAATCTTCATCTTTCTAAGATAAGATGGGTCTTGCAAATGTTTCTCTGACTTAGCATATAGCCCCGAAGGGCCAGCTCATCTCCTTGAGATGAGTCGGGACTTTGTTTTTTTGTAATGATTTGGAAGAACTTCCAGACTGTAGCCCCCAAGGCCCGGCTCATCTCTTTGAAATGAGTCGGGTCTTGTAATAACTTTGAAGAACTCTCGATATATAGCCCCCAAAGGCCGGCTCATCTCATCTTCACCGTTAAAAAAGAGCTGAGATATATTAGCCCCCAAGTGCGAAATATATTGCCTTGCAATTTGTTTTGGACTTGATGTAAATTTCATTTATGATGCAGGAAGCCCTGAAGACAGTAGAATCCAGCGCGGCCAATTAGAAAAAAGACCTGGAAAAAAGGCAGACTTCCCAGGCAAAAATTGAAGAAAAACTTCGCCTTTCTTTGATTGAGCTAGAAAACACCAAGGCGGGCTTCTTAAAAGAGAAGAAAGCCTGTGTGAAAAAACGTCTTTGGTTAAGCGCGCAGACGATGCTGAGGGCCGGCTCAAGCCCATCACCGAAGAGTTGTCCGAGTTAAAATGACATATTGCCAAGATGGACCAAGCTGTATTCGGTAAGTATATATGGATCCTCCTGTCTTCTTGGAATATAGATATAATGCATCTGCCGACTTATACATTGATTCTATTTCGCAGGTCCCCAGACTAGCAGCTTTTATGATAACAGTCTGCTCATGCTCAAGGTTGTTTATTCTCTGAGGGAGCAGCTCTACACTGGGAGTCACCTCGCAATTAAGGCGACATTGGGGGAGAAGCAACCTTTAAAATATATCAAGAATGTATTGGAAAATCTCTCCATCATCCGTCGACATATTCTAGATTTAAAGAGACCAGCCGCCCGATCTGGTGCCATATATGCATTGAGCCGAGCTTTTGCTTACCGAGAAGAGCTTGATCCAAACGACGGGTCAGAATTCTCCCAGGAAGATTACGCGGCTTGTGTCAAGGATGCTCAGATTCTATCGACTCAGCTGGTCTCCGAGATGAAGCTGAGGAGCTAACAGGGGACATATGGTGCCAACCATACTCGGATTCTCCCACCTGATCTGATAACAAAAAATCAGGCTCCTCAATGGCGCGAGCATGTTTTTGCCTCTGAAGTTGATCCATCTTCAATTCTTGATGACGAGGCTGGGTTACAGGCTTTATCTCATTGCAACTGGGATGCGGACAACTGCTACTTCTTGAGCTTGCGTTGGTTTTCCCTTGAAGAGGAAAGGGTGATGCAGCAAAGTAGATAAGTATTTCCCTTAGTTGTTGAGAACCAAGGTATCAATCAAGTAGGAGGTACAAGCAAGGCCCCAATCTATGCACCTACACAAACAATCAAACACTTGCACCCAACGCTATAAAGGGGTTGTCAATCCCTTCATGGTTACTTGCAAGGATGAGATCTGATAGAGATAGATATAAAAATTACTAAAAGTAAAACTAAAATAAAAGTAAATAAAATTGCATAAAAGTATTTTTGGTATTTTTGTTTTATAGATCTGAAAATATAATGAAAATAGACCCGGGGGCCATTGGTTTCACTAGAGGCTTCTCTCTTGAAGGAAAATAATACGGTGGGTGAACAAATTACTGTCGAGCAATTGATAGAAAAGCGCATAGTTATGACGATATCCAAGGCAATGATTATGCATATAGGCATCACGTCCATATCAAGTAGACCGAAACGATTCTGCATCTACTACTATTACTCCACACATCGACCGACTCCTGCCTGCATCTAGAGTATTAAGTTCATGAAGAACAGAGTAACGCATTAAGTAAGATGACATGATGTAGAGGGATAAACTCAAGCAATATGATGAAAACCCCATCTTTTTACCCTTGATGGCAACAATACAAATACGTGCCTCGCTACCCCTACTTTGTCACTGGGTGAGGACACCACAAGATTGAACCAAAAACTAATCACTTCTCCCATTGCAAGAATTACCAATCTAGTTGGCCAAACCAAACCAATAACTCGAAGATACTTGCAAAGATATGAAATCATGCATATAAGAATTCAGAGAAGATTCAAATAATATTCATAGATAATCTGATCATAAATCCACAATTCATCGGATCTCGACAAACACACCGCAAAAGAGTATTACATCGGATAGATCTCCATGAAGATCATGATATTGAAGATCATAGAGAGAGAAGAAGCCATCTAGCTACTAGCTATGGACCCGAATGTCTGAGGTGAACTACTCACGCATCATCGGAAGGGCAATGGTGTTGATGTAGAGGCCCTCCATGATCGAATCCCCCTCCAGCAGATTACCGGAAAAGGCCCCAAGATGGGATCTCACGGGAACAGAGGCTTGCGACGGCGGAAAAGTATTATCGTGGCTCTTTTTGGTATTGGGGGAATATTTCTGAATTTATAGACAAAGAATTATGGTTGGAGGAGCTACGGGAGGCCCACAAGCCAGGGGGGCGCCCCCCCAGGGGCGCGCCGTGGTGGCTTGTGGCCCACCCGTAGGTCTTCTGGCCTCTTCTCCAAGTCTCCTGGGTTCCTTCTGGTCCAAGAAAAATCATCGTAGAATTTTATTCCGTTTGGACTCCGTTTGATATTCCTTTTCTGCAATACTCAAAAACAAGGAAAAAACAGAAACTGGCACTGGGCACTAGGTTAATAGGTTAGTCCCAAAAATAATATAAAATAGCATATTAATGCATATAAAACATCCAAAATAGATAACATAATAGCATGGAACAATCAAAAATTATAGATACGTTGGAGACGTATCAAGCATCCCCAAGCTTAATTCTTGCTCGTCCTCGAGTAGGTAAATGATAAAAACAGAATTTTTGATGTGGAATGCTACCTAACATATTTATCCATGTAATATTCTTTATTGTGGCGTGAATGTTCACATCCATAAGATTCAAAACAAAAGTTTAATATTGACATAAAAACAATAATACTTCAAGCATACTAACAAAGCAATCGTGTCTTTTCAAAATAACATGGCCAAAGAAAGTTTTCCCTACAAAATCATATGGCCTGGCTATGCTCCATCTTCCCCCACAAAGTATTTAAATCATGCACAACCCCGATGACAAGTCAAGCAATTGTTTCACACTTTTTATGTTCTCAAACCTTTTCAACTTTCACGCAATACATGAGCGTGAGCCATGGATATAACACTATAGGTGGAATAGAATATGGTGGAGGTTGTGAGGAAAAGGAGAAGATAGTCTCACATAAACTAGGCGTATCAACGGGCTATGGAGATGCCAATCAATAGATATCAATGTGAGTGAGTAGGGATTGCCATGCAATGGATGCACTAGAGCTATAAGTGTATGAAAGCTCAAAAAGAAACTAAGTGGGTGTGCATCCAACTCGCTTGCTCACGAAGACCTAGGGCAATTTGAGGAATCCCATCATTGGAATATACAAGCCAAGTTATATAATGAAAAATTCCCACTAGTATATGAAAGTGACAAAATAGGAGACTCTCTATCATGAAGATCATGGTGCTACTTTGAAGCACAAGTGTGGAAAAAAAGATAGTAGCATTGTCCCTTCTCTCTTTTCTTTCTCTTTTTTTTATTTTTTTTATTTTTTTTGGTGGACATCTTTGGACTCTTTTTTTATTTGGGCTTCATTGGCCTCTTTTATTATTTGTAAAGTCCGGAGACTCATCCCAACTTGTGAGGGAATCATAGCTTCCATCATCCTTTCCTCTCATGGGATAATGCTCTAATAATGATGATCATCACACTTCTATTTACTTACAACTCAAGAATTACAACTCGATACTTAGAACAAAATATGACTCTATATGAATGCCTCCGGCGGTGTACCGGGATGTGCAACGATCTAGCATAGCAAATGACATCAAAAAACGGACAAGCCATGAAAACACCATGCTAGCTATCTTACGATCATGCAAAGCAATATGAAAATGATGGTGCGTGTCATAATAAACGAAACGGTGGAAGTTGCATGGCAATATATCCCGGAATGACTATGGAAATGCCGTAATAGGTAGGTATGGTGGCTGTTTTGAGGAAGGGTATATGGTGTGTTTAATGCACCAGCGAAAGTTGCGCGGTACTAGAGAGGCTAGCAATGGTGGAAGGGTGAGAGTGCGTATAATCCATGGACTCACATTAGTCATAAAGAACTCACATACTTATTGGAAAAGTCTATTAGTTATCTAAGCAAAGTATTAGATGCATGCTCCTAGGGGAGAGGTTGGTAGGAGTTAACAATCGCGCGCTCCCGACCCTCACACAAAGGATGACAATCAATAAACAAATCATGCTCCTACTTCGTTACATAACGGTTCACCATACGTGCATGCTACGGGAATCACAAACTTTTGACACAAGTATTTCTACCAATCCACAATTACTCACTAGCATGACTCTAATATCACCATCTTTATATCTCAAAACTATAAGCAAGGAATCAAACTTCTCATAGTATTCAATGCACTTTATATGAAAGTTTTTATTATATCCCTCTTGGATGCCCATTATATTAGGACTAAATTCATAACCTAAACCAATTAGGATGCTGTTTAAAGACTCTCAAAATAATATAAGTGAGGTACGAGAGTTCCATTATTTCTATCAAATAAAACACCACCGTGCTCTAAAAAGATATAAGTGAAGCACTAGAGCAAAATTGCCTAGCTCAAAAGATATAAGTGAAGCACATAGAGTATTCTAATAAATTCACGACTCATGCGTGTCCCTCTCAAAAGATGTGTGCAGCAAGGATGATTGTGGCAAACTAAAAAGCAAAGACTCATATCATACAAGACGCTCCAAGCAAAACATAATATCATGTGGTGAATAAAAATATAGCCTCAAGTAAATTTACCGATGGATTGAAGACGAAAGAGGGGATGCCTTCCGGGGCATCCCCAAGCTTAGGCTCTTTGGTATCCTTGAATATTCCTTGGGGAGCCTTGGGCATCCCCAAGCTTAGGCTCTTGCCACTCCTTATTCCATAGTCCATCAAATCTTTACCCAAAACTTGAAAACTTCACAACACAAAACTCAACAGAAAACTCGTGAGATCCGTTAGTATAAGAAAAATAAATCACCACTTTAGGTACTGTTGTGAACTCATTCTTTATTTATATTGTTGTAATATCTACTGTATTACAACTTCTCCATGTTTCATACCCCCCGATACAACCCATAGATACATCAAAATAAGCAAACAACACAAAGAAAACAGAATCTCTCAAAAACAGAACAGTCTGTAGCAATCTGTAAACTTCGAAAACTTCTGTAACTCCAAAAATAATGAAAAATTAGAAAAATCTGTGCAATTTGTATATCAATCTAGTGTAAAAATTTCAGACTCATTCGACGCTCTGGAGAATTTAGAAAATTCCTGGACTGAGCGCAAAAGTTTCTGTTTTTCAGCAAGATCAAATCAACAATCACCGTAGACCATCCCAAAGGTCTTACTTGGATCAAACACTAATTAAAACACTAAAACACAATTACTACAGAGTTAATAATGTGTAAATCACTCAATATCAGAAACAAAAACAAAAACATAAAAATAAAATTGGGTTGCCTCCCAACTAGCGCTATTGTTTAACGCCCCTAGCTAGGCATAACGCAATAGATCTAGGTATTGTCATCTTTGGTATGCAACTCCTCAATTGCACACTTATAAACCCTAGGAGGTTCTTTGCTCTTATCAATAATAATGCTCCTAGGCAAGAACTCAAGAGATTCACTTGTGGCAATAGGTTCCCTATCAATATTGATAAAGCTGGGGTGAACACTTATCATCTTAAGATCTTCATTCCCTTTACTAGAGGATTCACCCTTATTTTTAGGAACATAAACAAACTTGGCAGTCTTAGCAGGAGGAAAATTTGGAATGGTTTGAACAGAGGCAAAAGCAGAACCCAAGTTAGTAATAATGTCCTCTAGCTTTCCAATTCTAGAGGAATCTTGATCCAATGATTCATTAACTATGGGTTCTTTTTCCCTTAGGTTTTTTGAAGTAACTCCTACCATAGATCCATATTGAGTAATATGATTATGAATCTTTTAATCCAAGTTTTCAATGATCTCTATAGTAGCAACTTTATTTTCAATAATATCAAGCCTTCGCATCACATGTTCCAAAGTTAAGATTGTTTCATTAACCATGAGTGGGGGTGAACCTACCAAATTTATCATAGCACTATAAGAATCAACGGTATGGCTTCCCAAGAAATTCCCTCCCGTAATGGTATGAAGAACATATCTATTCCAAGGAGAAACACCCACATAAAAATTGCGAAGGAGAACGGTAGTAGATTGCTTACAAGTAGATCTATTTTGAGCATTGCTAATTCTATACCAAGCATCTTTTATGTTTTCTCCCTCCCTTTGCTTAAAATTAAGAACTTCACTCTCGGCAGTACTAACGATAGTAGTAAGGCTAGCCATGAGTTTAAGCGTTCTAACACACAAGCAAACAAAAAGCAAACAGAAAGACGAACGGAAGAAGGGCGAATAAAAAGGCAAATCTTTTTGGTTTTTTCTGAAAATCGTTTTAGAAGTGGGGGTGAGGAAAACGAGAGGCAAATGGCAAATAATGTAAATGCAAGAGATGAGTTTGTGATGGGTACTTGGTAGGCTTGATGTAGATATTTTCGACAACCACGCCAAAAAATTGGCAAGTTGACGGGAAAGTTCTTGTCTTGACTTGCTATGTATCCTCCCCGGCAACGGCGCCAGAAATCCTTCTTGCTACTTCTTGAGCTTGTGTTGGTTTTCCCTTGAAGAGGAAAGGGTGATGCAGCAAAGTAGATAAGTATTTCCCTCAGTTGTTGAGAACCAAGGTATCAATCCAGTAGGAGGTACAAGCAAGGCCCCAATCTATGCACCTACACAAATAATCAAACACTTGCACCCAACGCTATAAAGGGGTTGTCAATCCCATCACGGTTACTTGCAAGGATGAGATCTGATAGAGATAGATATAAAATATTACTAAAAGTAAAACTAAAATAAAAGTAAATAAAATTGCAGCAAAGTATTTTTGGTATTTTTGGTTTATAGATCTGAAAATATAATATGGAAAATAGACCCGGGGGCCATAGGTTTCACTAGAGGCTTCTCTCTTGAAGGAAAATAATACGGTGGGTGAATAAATTACTGTCGAGCAATTGATAGAAAAGCGCATAGTTATGACAATATCCAAGGCAATGATTATGCATATAGGCATCACGTCCGTATCAAGTAGACTGAAACGATTCTGCATCTACTACTATTACTCCACACATCGACCGACTCCTGCCTGCATCTAGAGTATTAAGTTCATGAAGAACAGAGTAACGCATTAAGTAAGATGACATGATGTAGAGGGATAAACTCAAGCAATATGATGAAAACCCCATCTTTTTACCCTTGATGGCAACAATACAAATACGTGCCTCGCTACCCCTACTTTGTCACTGGGTGAGGACACCGCAAGATTGAACCCAAAACTAAGAACTTCTCCCATTGCAAGAATTACCAATCTAGTTGGCCAAACCAAACCAATAACTCGAAGAGACTTGCAAAGATATGAAATCATGCATATAAGAATTCATACAAGATTCAAATAATATTCATAGATAATCTGATCATAAATCCACAATTCATCGGATCTCGACAAACACACCGCAAAAGAGTATTACATCGGATAGATCTCCATGAAGATCATGGAGAACATGGTATGGAAGATCATAGAGAGAGAAGAAGCCATGTAGCTACTAGCTATGGACCCGAAGGTCTGAGGTGAACTACTCACGCATCATCAGAAGGGCAATGGTGTTGATGTAGATGCCCTCCGTGATCGAATCCCCCTCCGGCAGATTACCGGAAAAGGCCCCAAGATGGGATCTCACGGGAACAGAGGCTTGCGGCAGCGGAAAAGTATTATCGTGGCTCTTTTTGGTATAGGGGGAATATTTCTGAATTTATAGGTGAAGAATTTGGGTTGGAGGAGCTACGGGGGGCCCACAAGCCAGGGGGGCGCCCCCCACCCCCCAGGGGTGCGCCCTGGTGGCTTGTGGCCCACCCGCAGGTCTTCTGGCCTCTTCTCCAAGTCTCCTGGGTTCCTTTTGGTCCAAGAAAAATCATCGTAGAATTTTATTCCGTTTGGACTCCGTTTGATATTCCTTTTCTTCAATACTCAAAAACAAGGAAAAAATAGAAACTGGCATTGGGCACTAGGTTAATAGGTTAGTCCCAAAAATAATATAAAATAACATATTAATGCATATAAAACATCCAAAATAGATAATATAATAGCATGGAACAATAAAAAATTATAGATACGTTGGAGACGTATCAACAACCTTCAGATTCAGGAGCCAGAAGACCAGTCGGTAGATAACCCGGATGCGTCTCATGCGCAAGATTAGCTGCTATTGACCCAGATCATGTGGTCGGTGATTTGAGCTTCCTGAACTGTTACCTTGACAACTTAAGCCCCCATGTATGGGCAGAAAAAACAATTTGTGGCCTCATGTAATAGGGATAGTTGAACACTGTTGTCGTGCCATCATGCACGTTTTGCACCTTTGATGCGAGATACTTTATCTGATGTTTCCTCATCCCATCCATGCAATCCTTCCATTGACGGGCCTTTTGATAAGATATAGCTGGGCAAAATGACCCGGCCTTTGATTTTGATTTTAGCAACCTATTCCTCTTTCAACAATGTTGAATTTGTAGGATAGCTCGTCGATTGGCTGCTCACGCAAACTCAATCGTTTAATCCAGTCTTTGAAAACAGGGGCCGGTAATAATTTTGGACCTGAAACTTGTTGTAATAAACAAGCCAAATAAGACAAAGTTGATAAGCCGACTCAATGAATCTTGGCCAAAATTGATGTCCAAGCTTGATGTCCTTTGTTAGCCTCTTTAAGCAATAACATAATTTGTTGTTGTCATGCAGCCGATAGCTTGGTTATTCTACACAAAAGCTGGTAGAGATAGAGTCATGCCCAGAATAATTTTGCGTGATGAATTTCATCACATAATGTTCATATTAGGGATTGTTTTCCCGAAGGTTAAAATTATAGGGTAGCTCCCTTCGAGGCCACCTTTGATGGTCCTAGCCTTAATGCACATGTCATATGACTATAATGTCGGCTTTCGAAGCTCGACAGAAAAAAGACCGGCTTTCGAGGCTCGGGTCTTGCTTCAATGAAGCGGGTATGATAACCCATGGTTTATCCTAGCTTTCCATATGTCGTCTCTCACATGACTCAACCTGGTGTTTTAACCTTAACAAGTTCAGGGTCCACAAAAGGATTGACTTGTCAAGAGTTCACGGGGTCATCTGATCGGAGTCGCATCAAGCATACGGGCAGGTTTAACCATATATGGCATTTATTTTTGCCGGGTCAAGAGGGTGAGAAAGATAAGCCCGATGGGCTGGAAGCCCCCAAATGTCCTTAAAAAGGTGGCATTGTTATGCCGGGTCACAAGGGTTAGAAAGATAGACTCGATGAGTCGGAAGCCCCCAAGTGCCCATTGTTCCAGAAAATAAAGACTCAAACTCATCTTGTAAGTTCAAAGGAAAAAATACACCGGCTTTATTCATAACTAAAATATAAAGAAGTGTATACAGAATTCTGCAAGGGGTAGGAAATTAAAAAAAGGAGCCGGCAGAGCTAAGTTTAAGTAAGGCCACTAGGTTTATAGGGCCGGCTTATTTCCCTCTTGGAGACGTAAGATTTCATCTTTGATATCCTCCAGAATATGAATTTTATTCAGGTATTTAGGTGCTAGTGGTACTGACCGCTATTCAACTGCTTGGGATTACTTTGAAATCCTCCATGGTTGTTATGCTGATTGCCCTGGCTAGGATGTTGTTCATTGCCATGATTTCCTTCATGTTGAAAACTAGCCCCTGGGCCACATTGTGACCCGCCAGGTCCATGTTGACCCGGATGTCCTCCACCATTGCCTTCTGAGTTATTCTAGAAAGCCTGGCTACGGAACTCTTGCATGATATAACAATTCTCCCAAGAGTGGCTAGCTGGCTTATCTTAGGTGCTATGATTAGGACAAGGTGCTTTAAGCGCCTCATTATAATTGCGAGGTTTATTCCCATTGTAAGCTCCTCCGGGTCGACCGTTCCGGCGCTGGTTCTTGAAACCTGTATTAGTGTTGGCCACAAAGTCTGACCCGCCATCCGGTTGCTTCCGTTTATTTTGAGCCCCCTGGTTGCCTCCTGGACCGTGCTGACCTTTCCCACCTTCAGCTTTTTTTCCTTTGGAGGTCTTGTCTTCGTCTGAGCCGGGATCCTTCGTGCTATCTGACTCGGCATACCTGGTGAGGACGTTCATTAAGTCGCCCATGTCTTGCACCTTCCGCTTGAGCCGCCCAAGCTTCAGAACCAAAGGCTGGAAATGACAGTTCTTTTCCAATATTAGGACTGCTTGAGCCGCTGTGATGTTGTCTGACGAGTGGCTGATTTCCGCGACCCGGCGAGTCTAGTGGTGAGCCGACTCATCTACTCGTTGAACGTAATGCTATAGATCCACTATCGTCATATGCTTCTTGTAGGTTCCTTCGAAATTCTTGATGAATCGCTCTTTCAGCTCAGTCCATGAGTTGATGGAGTTAGGCAGCAAGTTTTTCAACCATGTTAGAGCCGGTCCTTCCAACATCATAGTTAAGTATTTAGCACACACAGCGTCGCTGACATCCAGCATGTCCATCGCCAACTCATAACTCTCGATCCAAGACGCTGGCTCAAGATCTGCCGTGTAGTTTGGCACCTTACGAGGCCCCTTGAAATCTTTGGGCATGCGCTTTGCACGAAGCGCTGGAGATAAACATGGTATACCAATCGTCCTACTATTGGACCCAGACCCCAAACTCGCCGGTTGAGGGTGAAGCTGCTGGATCGCCCATGCTGCTGCTTCCGCTTCTGCCTGTCGCGCACCTGTCGCAGCATCAACAACCGCCTGGGCGTCTGATGGCAGGGGATGAGTCGGAGAGACCTGATGCTGCTGTCTTCGCCCACTGCTAGAGACGGCCGGGGACTCCACATGGCGGCCCTTGCTTGCATAGGGAGTGGAATGCATCCGGTCTCGGCTATATGAATATTGTGCCTGTTCCCGGGTTGCTGAACCGTCCCTGGTGTCTGATGTGGGGTGTTAATAAGTTGTTGAGGCTCAAGGTTCGGGGGGGAGGGGACTCCGACGCTTCTCTCGTAAACCGCCTCCGACGCTTCTCTCTGAACCCCTAACCGCCAGTCCTCAGGCTTAAGGCGTTCCGTCTCTTGATGTATGCGCGTCTGCAGATGTGCCATCCGTACGTTTTCAGCATCTATCTCCTTCTGCGCCTCAATTATTTGAGTACGCAATTTGGTTACCTCCACATTGCGCTCTTCTTGGTTTTCCGTAGTGACCGGGGTATCCACGAGTTTTGCCATCTCGGCCATAACATCAGCCATAGCCTGAGCCGGCGTTTTGGTTGACCCGCCAGAACCTCCAGCCGCGGCCGGATCAGGAACCACTGTAGCCCCGACAATGTAGATGGCAACTTGGCGAGGCGACTCATTGTTTTCCTCAGGGGTTTCAGTCTCCAAAGAGCCCCCAAGCCCGTCATCATAAAGGGGGCATATTGACTCTATATCTCCTATAGATGACGTGCCATCCGACTTGACGAGGATGTCGCCGCTGGAGGCCGGCTCATCCGAAAGGCTGACCCCTTGCGTGAAGCCAACGAATACACGGCGAAAGCCGTCATGACGTTGACTAGATTGGGTGCTCCGAGACGGCTCGTTGATGTCGATGTAGATGTCCGGCTCGGAAGTTCCTGACCCAATCTCCCCCGTGGGATCTTATAACCCACGTCCGATCGGGTCGTCCTTGACGCTCCAAACCGGCTCGTAGATCCTATCGTGATGGCTCTTGATTACTTGTTTCACCACAAATTTCCCGAATCCTGACTGGACCCCCTTCGAAAACTCAACTCCACCGGGCGAGGGCCCCACGGTGGACGCCAACTGTCGTGGTTTTATCAACCCAGCAGATGTCCTCGTAACAGGACTTAGGTGTGAGGCCATCGCCGCTCGGTGGCGACTCGAAGGGGTTAAGCGAGAGAGAAAGTCGGGTTTACCCAGGTTCGGCCCCTCCTATGGAGGTAATAGCCTACGTCCTGCTTTTTGCGTATTGGATTGATGGATCTCGATTACAAGGGTGCGGAATCGCTAACCTAGCTATCGAGAGATTCTAACCTGAGAGTTTCGGCCTAGGGGCCTGCCTTTTATATACAGGTCAAGCCCTAAGGTTTACAATAGAGTCCGAGTCATATTATGACCCGTGATCTACTATATCTCTAACTTCTCTTCCACCTTAAGGAAACTTTAACCGGCGTCTTTAGCTTCATGGGCCTTAAGCCGCCGTCCTCCAGTATTGGGACGCCCGGTGTCTTGACGAACCGCCTCCTTGCTTATTTTGTACTTGAGACATGGCTCATCCTGAACTGGGTCACAAGACTGTTGGTACGTTGACCCGGCCCAGTCGGGCGGGTTATATCATGGAGTTATAACCTCGACAAGTCTGCTCCCAGAGTCTAAGTACTGTACGCTCCATTCCGTGGCCCACACATCGCCTCAGCTACAGACCGGCTCCCGGCTGTCCGGCTGGCAAAAGCAAACGCCAAAGAGCGGAGAGAACATAAAAAAGACTGAAGGGGGCTCGGACGAAACCGAGTCCGCACCCTTTGCATAATTCTTGCACTGTGAGAACCAAACATTTGATATATCTACGCCAACTAATTATGTCTTTTGCACGATCATTTCTATGGGAAACCCCCCACACGGAGGCTCGGAGGCTACTCCCAGCAGGGTGCGCTGGCGCGCCCCCGCTAGAAACAGCCAACCGACGGGCTCCGCGTCCACGCCCGGCAGGGCCCCGCGCCCACATGCCGGTGGACTCCGCATCGACGCCCGGCAGGGCCCCGCGCCCATCAGCAGGCGGACCCCGCGTCCGCACCCGGAATGGCTTCGCGACCACCAACCGGGGACCCCGCGTCCGCGCATGGTAGGGCCCCGCGCCCACCATCCGGCTAACCCCGTGCCCATCAGTCAACGGACTCCGCGTCCACGCCCGACATCCTCGACGCCACTGTTTGCTTCAGCAACAGCAAAGACCCTTCGCCCGACTCTTCGAGTCGCCCGGAGGCTACACCCAGCGGGTGCGCTGGCGCGCCCCCGCTGGAAACAGCCAGCTGGCGGACTTTGCCTCCGCGCCCGGCAGGGCTCCGCGCCCATATGCTGGCGGAGTCTGCATCCACGCCCTGCAGGGCCCCGCGCCCACCAGCCGGCGGACCCAGCGTCCATGCCCGGTAGGGCCCCGCGCCCACCAGCCGGCGGACCCCGCGTCTGTGCCCGGCAGGGCCCTGCGCCCACTGGCCAGCGGACCCCGCGTCCGCGCCCATCAGTCGGCAGACTCCGCATCCGTGCCCGACATCCTCGAGGCCACCGTCTGCTTCAGCAAAAGCAAAGACCCTCCGGCCGACTCTTCGATTCGCCCGGAGGCTTGGAGGCTACACCCAGCGGGTGCGCTACCGTGCCCCCGCTAGAAACAGCCAGCCGACGGACTCTGCCTTTGCGCCCGGAAGGGCCTCGAGCCCACCAGTCGGTGCACCCCACATCCGCCCCCGGCAGGGGCCCACGCCCATCAGTCGGCGGATTCCGCGTCCGCTCCCGACATCCCCGACGCCACCATCTACTTCAACAACTGCAAAGACCCTCCGCCCGACCCTTCGAGTCACCCCGAGGCTATAGCTAGCAAGTGCGCTGGCGTGCCCCAGCTGGAAGCAGCCAGCCGGTGGACTCCGCGTCCACGCTCGGCAGGGCCCCGCGCCCAGCAGCAGACAGACCCCGCGTTCGCGCCCCGCAGGGCTCCGCGCCCACCAGCCGGCGGACCCCGCATCCACGCCCGACAGGGCCCCGCACCCATCAAACAGCAGACCCCGCGTCTGCGCCCGGTAGGGCCCCGTGCCCATCAGTCGGCGGACTCCACGTCCGCGCCTAACACTCGACGCCATCATTTGGTGCGCCCCCACTAGAAACAAGCCACGTCGATCACGGCCCGCATCCGACCGTCACCAACAAAACTTCTGCTACGACAACAGCAAAAACCCTCTGCCCGACTCTCCAAGTCGCTCGGAGGTTCGGTGGCTACTGTCGGGGGGATGACCCCCGGGTAGGCTGAAGGTGACGACTCGACATTTTTAAACATCGGGGAAGTCACCCCCGGTACGCCAAACCCCACGAATCATCAAGACAATCGAAGAAGTGAAAACAGAAGATAAGCTGCGACCCGGCCGGCTGCTGGCTGCTCCTGGCCGGCTGCAGGGTGCTAGCTACTCCTAGCCGGTTGTAGGCTGCTAGCTACACCCGGCCGGCTAGCACCTTGCTGGCTGCTTGCTACACCTGGTCGGCTGGGGCCTGGCCGGCTGGAGCCTTGTTGGATGCTGGCTATTCCTAGACGGCTGCAGGCTGCTGGCTACTCCTGTCCGGCTAAAGGGTGCTGGCGACACACCGACCGACTGTAGTGCGGTCAGCTGGAGCCTTGCCAGCTGCTGGCTACTCCTGGCCGGCTACGGGCTGCCTGCTACTAAGAACCCACAAGTATAGGGGATCGCAACAGTTTTCGAGGGTAGAGTATTCAACCCAAATTTATAGATTCGAGACAAGGGGAGCCAAAGAATATTTGAGAGTATTAGCAGCTGAGTTGTCAATTCAACCACACCTGGAGATTAAATATTTGCAGCAGAGTGATCAGTAGCACAGTAGTATGATAGTTTGGATAGCAGTAGTAGCAGTAACGGCAACAGTAGCAGCGATAGCAATAGTTTTGTAGCAAGTGTAACAGTAGCAGCAGCAGTAGTAACTTAGCAAGAAAAATATGTGGAAAACTCGTAGGCACTGGATCGGTGAACTCGTTGGATGATATTCATGATATAACAGTCATAACCTAGGGCGACACAGAACTAGCTCCAGTTCATAGATGTAATGTAGGCATGTATTCTGCAAATAGTCATACGCGCTTATGGAAAAGAACTTTCATGAAATCTTTTGTCCAACCCTCCTGTGGCAGCGGGGTCCATAAGAAAACTAAGGGATATTAAGACCTCCTTTTAATAGAGAACCGGAACAAAGCATTAACACACGGTGAATACATGAACTCCTCAAACTATGGTCATCACCGGAAAGTATCCCGACTATTGTCACTCCGGGGTTTACGGATCATAACACGTAATAGGTGCGTATGACTAGCAAGACCGGATCAAGACCATAGATATAATGGTGATAACATAAACGGTTCAGATCTAAAATCATGGCACTCAGGCCCTAGTGACAAGCATTATGCATAGCAAAGTCATAGCAACATCAATCTCAGAACATAGTGGATACTAGGGATCAAGCCCTAACAAAACTAACTCGATTACGTGATGAATCTCATCCAACTCCTCACCGACCAGCAAGCCTACGAAGGAATTACTCACTCCCGGTGGGGAGCATCATGGAATTGGCGTTGGAGAAGGGTTGATGATGACGAAGACCGAAGATTCCCCTCTCCGGAGCCCCAAACGGGCTCCAGATCTGGTCTCCCAATGAAGAACTTGAGGTGGCGGCGGCTCCGTATTGTAAAACGCGATGAAACTTTCTCTCTGATTTTTTCTCCAAAAATAGGATCTTATCACGTCGGAATTAGGATCAGTAGGGCCCCGAGGTGGGCACAACCTACCAGGGCGCGCCTGGGGGGGCTGGCACGCCCTGGTGTATTGTGCCTAGCCAGGGCTCCCCCTCTGGAGGTTCTTGGCTCCGGTATTTTTTATTTATTGTAAAATAAATCTCCAAAAAGTTTCGTTCAGTTCTGAGAAACTTATTTCTGCAGAAAAACAACACCATGGTAGTTCTGCTGAAAACAGTGTCAGTCTGGGTTAGTTTCATTCAAATCATGCAAATTAGAGTCCAAAAAAAGGGCAAAAGCATGAGGAAAACTAGATACGGCGGAGACGTATCAAATCGCCCAAGCTTAACCCATTGCTTGTCCTCAAGCAATTCAGTTGACAAACTGAAAGTGATAAAGAAAAAAATTTACGAACTCTTTTGTTCTTGTTTACATATATATGTTTAAGTAGCACCCAGGTTTTCAGCAAAGATCATGACTAACCATGCCAACAATAAATCTTAGAAATCATATTAACTCATATCAATGACATGAGCAACAAGCGAGCAATAATAAAATATCTCAAGCGCCAACACTTTGTCAAAACAATCATGATATAATATGACAACAGTGGTATCTCGCTAGCCCTTTCTGAGACCGCAAAACATAAATGCAGAGCACCTCCAAAATTCAAGCAGCGACTAAAGATTGTAATTCATGGTAGAAAAGATCCAGTCATGCTGCACCCAACATTAACTATACACAATGCATGAGGATGACAATAGTGCTCTGAGGTCTGGCGCTTATTTGAGAAGGTGATGACTCAACATAAAAGTAAATAGATAGTCCCTTGGCAGAGGGAAGCATGGATTTGCAGCGGTGCTAGAGCTCAATGTTTAAAACAGAGATAGATATCATTTTGGGAGGTACACCCTTCCTGTAAATGTTACGACCAAGAGTTATCAATATCTTCCAAGCTAAACACATTAGCGGCGGTTCCCAAACGGTAAAAGTAAAGGTTTACTCCCCCTCCACCAAAAATCACACTCCATAGCTTGCCGAATCCACGGGTACCGTCCATACCAACAACATTCCTGGGGGAGTTTTGTTTAATTATTTGTAATTTTTTATTTCGGGACTTGGAATCCGTATTACGGCCCCTCTCGTGTAAGGACGAGTGAATAAACACTCATCATGAGAATAACCCGCTTAACATGGAAGATACTAACCACCCCCTGTCGCTCCATGAGTGGTCCAGGCACACAAAACAGATGTTCATTTGAATTTTTAGAGGTGGCACATGCAAATTTACTTGGAACGGCAGGGTAATACCGCATATAGGTAGATATAGTGGACTCATCTGGAATAACTTTGGTTTAAGGGTTTTGATGCACAAGCAATATTCCCGCTTAGTACAGGCGAAGGTTAGCAAATAGATTGAGAAGTGGCCATCTAGAGAGCGAAAACGGTCATGAGCATTCATTATGGATAATAAACACTGACTACTAGCATGAGTAGGATATGGACACCATGAACATAAATATCATGAAGGCTATGTTGGTTTTGATTCAACTACATGCGTGAACATGTGCCAAGTCAAGCCACTTGAAACATTCAATGGAGGATACCATATCGTCATACCACATCACAACCATTTTAATGCATGTTAAATTCCAAGATAAATCATTATCCAATCCTAGCTACTTAAGCATGGCATGAACAACTATAATCTCTAATCATCATTGCAAACATGTTTGATCATAATATGCTGAATCACGGATACTTGGCTAAACATATTTACAAAAACAAAAACAAGTTGAGTTCATACCCGCTTTTCTCTGCCACAGTCACTTCATCAAATATCATCATTATTGCCTTTCACTTGCACGACCAAATGATATGAAAAGAATAATAGTGCAAGAGTGCCATGGACTAAGATCGAATCTGCAAACATTTTATTCAAGAGGAGAAGAGAAAGTAACATGGGATCTTTGTTAGATTAACAATAGTGCATATGAGAGCCACTCAACATTTTCATCGTGGTCTTCTCCTTGGTACGACTCAAGTAAAAGGAAAAGAATTTCAGAGAAACACACTGAAATATTTTTGGAGTTTTTATTTTTTTCCTGAAGAGAGCAAATTAAAGAGGGAAAAACAAAAACGAGAAAAACTATTTACACGGGAAAGCTCCCAACAAGTAGAAGAAGAAACAAGAAATCTGTTTGGGTTTTCTTTTAATACTACAATTAATTTAAGCTAGGAAGAAAAACTGAAAAGAAGTAGGAAATATTTTTGGGTTTTCTCAAAGTTTTTCAAACACACAAGAAGAAAGCAAGAAAATAAATCTAGCATGGATAATACAATGAAAGAGTATATACGCCGACAACTGGAAAGAAAAGTGTGAACATGAATATAATGTCGGTGGAAATACGTACTCCCCAAGCTTATGCTTTTGGCCTAGCTTGGTAATCACCACCCATAGTAGCCATCTGGTCCTAAGTCAAAGTGAGGTGGAGGCGGCACCTGAGCACCCCACTCCTGGGGCTCCTCCTCAGCAGTGGCTAGGTTGTTCCGATGGGTTGTAATGTCATCTGGCATGATCCTGTATCCGTTCCTGGCAATAGAATCAAACAGAGTAGGTGCAGGCAACGGGATAACATCACGGGTTTCGATGTTGAATACTAAGTTGTAACGAATGTTATGGAAAGAATAAGTTGCCTCAATAAATTGGCAATCCTACAACACCTTGTGATCTAGATAAACTTGGGACCAGAGATAATCATGTGGGCAATCTGAACATTAAAGTGTCTCGCTAAGAGAGTAGCATAAATACCATCATGTATCTTTCCGTTAGTCCTGTTAAGGTGTAAGCGGCGTGCAATAATAGCGTCCATGCTAAATGTGTGATCAATGTAAATTGCACGGCGTAAAATGGTGAAGTCGGGGGCACTGAGTGCACCAACCTTCTCCCTAGTGGTTAAACATCTCGCGATGAATAAAGCAAAGTAGTGCACAGAAGGAAACTGCAAACTGGTAGCAGTGGCTTTTGACATGCCTCTATCTTCACCCACTGTTAAAGTGAGGAGAAAATCCTCGAACTCTCCTGGTCTAGGCTCTCTTAATTTCCCATCAGAAGGGATCAAGCATATGTCACAAAAGTTAGTGAGCGGTATCTTGTGAGTTTTAGCGTATAGCTTCAAGTGCACCTCAGGAGGATTATTCCTACTCAGAAAATGAAAACATTGCACAAAGGAATTTGTAAGGATGTGGTGTTGGTCACACTTAGCTACGAGGAACTCGATCAGCCCAGCATTTGCAACAAACTGAGCAAACTCTTGATGGAACCCGGCCTCCTCAGTGAAGGCATCATGCGACCATTCGCACGGGCGCACCTCCATCGTTCTCGGGGTGTGAAGGTCATTGTCCGATGATTCCCCAATGACTCCTTTTGCATTTTTTTGGAGGAAATTATCCTAAAGTAATCCATCTTATTCCTATAATAAAAATTCTGAAAATTTTAGTCCACAAAATTTTTGTCAACAAAACTTTGTAAGATTGATAGCAACTACTCCTAAGGGTGCCTAGAGGCCATATCAAGCATTCAAACTACTTAGAACTCTAAGAATTCAACATGCAAGCTCATCGACAGCAGCACCAAGAGTAGCTAATTACTCTAAAAATAACCCACTAAATCAAAAACTAATTGGAGCAATGGAGAAGTCACATACCAAGTAGCAATTCCCCCAAACATTTTCGGAAATGGAG
The DNA here is from genome assembly GCA_039707655.1 of Elymus sibiricus. Taxonomy (NCBI): domain Eukaryota; kingdom Viridiplantae; phylum Streptophyta; class Magnoliopsida; order Poales; family Poaceae; genus Elymus; species Elymus sibiricus. Next base: position 224,225,695 of record CM077665.1, on the reverse strand, counting down.
CTTCGAGCAAAGAGATCAAAATCCGCGGGTTTGAGAGCAAGAACACGGGAATGGAAGCTATGGTGATTTTTTTTCTGGAGGTAGGGGATGCCATGGGCTAAAGGGATAAGTGAGGGGCCACGTGGGGGCCACAACCCACCAGGGTGCGCCTGGGGTTGCTGGGGCGCCCTGGTGTCTTGTGGGCACCAGGTGCAACCCCCTCTGATGTTATTTGCACCAGAAATTCAGAAATATTCGGAAAAAAAATTGTATGAAATTTTCAGGACATTCTGAGAATATTTATTTTTGGGTCATTTTTTATTGCACGGAGAGAACAGAAAACAGGATAAACATGGTATTTTATTTTATTTGACAAAGTAAAACAGAAAATAAAAGGTGGGAGCAGAAGGTTGTGCCTACTAGATTCATCAACTTCATACCTCTCAAAAATGATCCATTAATAAGGTTGATCAAGTCTTATTAACAACCACTTCCGAATAGCATGAAACCGAAGAACTTTAGTAAAACACTAAGTTACCTCAATGGGGATATGCATATCCCCAACAATAAGTATATCATATTTCTTTTTGGCAGTGGGTAGAGGTAGTTGAAAACTTCCAATAGTGATTGTCGGAGATTCTTCAATAAAATTTATAACACTCACTTGGAATTGTTTCTTCGGAAAGTGCACCGTATGCTCATTACCATTGATATGAAAAGTGACTTTGCTTTTATTGCAATCAAATAACAGCCCCTGCAGCATTCAAAAAGGGTCTACCAAGGATAATAGACATGTTGTCGTCCTCGGGCATCTCAAGAATAATAAAGTTCATTTAGATAGTAACATTTGCAAGAACAACAGGCACATCCTCACAAATACCGATAGGTATGGAAGTTCATTTGTCAGCCATTTGCAATGATATTTCAGTAGGTATGAATTTATTCAAATCAATTCTCTTATATAAGGAGAAAGGAATAACACTAACACCAGCTCCCAAATAACACAAAGCAGTTTTGACAATATTTCTTTTAATGGAGCAAGGTATAGTTGGTATTCTCGGATCTCCAAGTTTTTTAGGTACCCCATCCTTAAAATAATAATTAGCAAGCATGGTGGAGATTTCGGCTTCAGGTATCTTTCTTTTATTAGTGATGATATCTTTCATGTATTTTGCATAAAGGGCCATCTTTAAGATATCGGTTAAGCGGGTACGCAAAAATACTGGCCTAATCATTTTAGCAAAGCGTTCAAATTCTTCATCATCCTCTTTCTTAGATGGCTTAGGTGGAAAAGGCATGAGTTTCTGAACCCATTGGTCTGTTTCTTTACCATGTTTTCTAGCCACAAAGTCTCTTTTATCATATCGTTTATTTTTAGGTTGTGGGTTATCAAGATCAACAGCAGGCTCTATTTCAACATCATTATCTGGTTCTTTATCATTGTTCGGTTGAGTATACTCATGAACATCATCATTATCATTTTCATTATCACTAGGTGAATGTTCATTACTAGACTGAGTTTTAGCATCAGAAATAGAGACATCATTATTACCAGGAGGTTTTCGTATCTCAGGTTCACTAGAGGTATGCATAGTCCTATAATTTTTCTTTTTCTTTTTATTTTTAGAAGGACTAGGTACATCAGTATTAATTCTCTGAGAGTCTTGTTCAATTCTTTTAGGATGACCTTCAGGATAGAGTGGTTCTTGGGTCATTCTATCTCCTCTAGTTACTATGCTAGCAGCAAAATCATTCATATTATTATTAATTTCATCAAGCAATTCCTTTTGAGATTTAGCAACTTGTTCTAACTGAGTTTGAACCATAGAGGCATGCTTTCCTACACCTCTAACATCATTACTGATTCTAAATAACAAGTCACTCGAGCAGGCAATCATATCAGAATTCTATTTCAATTGTTTCAGAACATGTGCATTGAAATGATCTTGCTTCATAATGTAGTTATCGAACTCATATACTCATTGACTAGGATGTTTATTGCAAGGGATATCACTTTCATCAAACTTTAATAAAGAATTTACCTTTACCACCTGTGGAGGTGGTGGTGTGTCAAGGCCATGTATTTCTTCAATAGGTGGTAAATTCTTGACATCCTCAGCTTTAATACCTTTTTCCCTCATAGATTTCTTTGCCTCTTGCATATCTTCAGGACTGAGAAATAAGATATCACTCTTCTTCGGAGTGGGATTAAGTGGTGGTTCAGGAAGAGTCTAATCATCATAATTCTTCAGTATATTATCCAATAATTCCTCAGCCTGTTCAATAGTCCGTTCCCTTAAAACACAACCAGCACAACTATCCAGGAAGTTCCTAGAAGCATCAGTTAGTCCATTATAGTGGATATCAAGTATTTCATTTTTCTTGAGAGGGTGATCAGGCAAAGCATTAAGCAATTGGAGAAGCCTCCCCCAAGCTTGTGGGAGACTCTCTTCTTCAATTTTCACAAAGTTAAATATTTCTTGTAAGGCAGCTTGTTTCTTATGGGCAGGAAAATATTAATTAGAGAAGTAGTAAATCATATCCTAGGGACTACACACACAACTAGGAGCAAGAGTATTGTACCATGTCTTAGCATTACCCTTTAATGAGAACAGAAATAATTTGAGAATATAGTATTAGCGAATCATCTCATCATGAGCAAAAAGGGTGGCTATATCGTTCAACTTAGTAAGATGTGCCACTACAGTTTCAGTTTTGTAGCCATGGAAAGGATTAGATTCAACCAAAGTAATTAACTCTGGGTCGACAGAGAAGTCATAATCCTTATCGGTAACAAAGATAGGTGAAGTAGTAAACTTAGGATCACATTTCATTCTAGCATTTAAAGTCTTTTCCTTATACTTGCGTATTAATTTCTTAAGATCATTTCTATCCTTACAAGAAAGGATTTTCCTAGTTGTATCCTAATCCATAACACAACCTTCAGGTATCTTAGGCATTCCAAATCTAGAAGAGCCAGGTCTCATAGGTGTTTCATAATCATCAGTTTCAAGAGCTTCATCAATTTCAACAATCTCATCAGTTTTAATAATTTCATTCTCTTTAGCTCTAGCAATTTGTTCATCAAGAAATTCACCTAGTGGCACATTATCATCAAGCATGGTACTAGCATCATTCATAGAGGAAGTTGCAAGCTTACTCATAACCGAAGGAGAATCAAGTGCAGAGCTAGATGGCAGTTCCTTACCTCACCTCATCATAGAGGGAAAAATCTTGGTTTTTGGATCCTTCAGATTCTTCATAGTGCTCAATTGATATAAATCCCAAGTGACTGAATAAATATAGCTATGCTCCCCGGCAACGGCGCCAGAAAAAGGTCTTGATATCCCACAAGTATAGGGGATCGAAACAGTTTTCGAGGGTAGAGTATTCAACCCAAATTTATAGATTTGACTCAAGGGGAGCCAAAGAATATTTGAGAGTATTAGCAGCTGAGTTGTCAATTCAACCACGCCTGGAGATTAAATATCTACAGCAGAGTGATCCGTAGCACAATAGTATGATAGTTTGGATAGCAGTAGTAGCAGTAACGGTAACAGTAGCAGCGATAGCCATAGTTTTGTAGCAAGTGTAACAGTAGCAGCAGCAGTAGTAACTTAGCAAGAACAATATGTGGAAAACTCGTAGGCACTGGATCTGTGAACTCGTTGGATGATATTCATCATATAACAGTCATAACCTAGGGCGACACAGAACTAGCTCCAGTTCATAAATGAAATGTAGGCATGTATTCCGTAATTTTTTTATCAAACAGACAGTAGGAGAGGCTCCTACTATTATCACATTTTATAAATATCTCTGTATGCGGTTACATGGTTACAATGTATACGCCCAATTTTGGGGTAGGTGTGGGGTTGGGGGGAGGGGGGTTAGGGTACAAAGTATGGGGGGGTAAGGTCAGGAAAGATTTGTACAGATGGAGACAATGGAGACCCTATGAGCCTCTTTGACCCTGAGTTGCAGCGATGTAAGGTCCTCTTTGAACCTATTAAGCCAGGATTGCATGATGGGGGAGACTCCTCTGAAATGTTTGTTGTTTCTCTCCTTCCATAGGCTCCAGGCGGCTGTCAAGAACGTCTCAGAGAAGAATGGGTTGGCCCAGGTAGCTCGAGTTGAGTGTAGTAGGTCCAGTCTAGATGTGAACACAGGCCATGTGGTACCAAGTTTCCTCCAGTAGTTTCTGCTAAATGGGCAAGTAAAGATCATGTGATCCACTGTTTCTTCCACGTGTTGTCCGCATAGTAGGCAATCATGGTCATCTCCAATGTTATAATGTCTACATTTGAGCATATTTCGTGTGTTGAGTCTGTCCTGGAATAGTAGCCAACTGAAGACTTTGATCGTCATTGTACACTTTGACTTCCACAACCATTGGAAAGCTGGATGAGCATGTACATTTTGGAAGCAGATATTATAGTAGTCTGTTGATCTGAATTCTGATTTCCCCGAAGTGTAGTGCTAGACATCATTGTTTGTGGAGGAAGGCTGCAAGTTCACCGTAAGTGATTGCATGTCTCTTACCTCGTCTAGGGCCTATGGGGATAAGGCGAGCTGGAAAGTCTCATGCAGGGACATGCACTCCAAGAAACCTTTGACAGACACATCTTCATGCAATGTATACGAGAAAGCCCTCGGGTGGGAAGTTTGTAAAACCTCTTCAAGCCAAAGATCCTTCCAGAAGAGTGTTGTCATTCCGTCCACCACCTGGACCCTCCAGACTCCACGAAACTCAGGGGTAAGTTTGAGGATGTCGCGCCACCAAAAGGAGCCAACAGGATCGGCTGCATGTGGGATCGTCTTGCTGTAGTACGAGTTCCATATCAGGTGTACCTAGGGGATGTCTTTCTTGTTAGAGAACTTATGTAGGAATTTCATGAGCAGTGCTTCATTTTGGATTTTGATGTTGATCACCCCAAGACCTCCTTGCTTCTTAGGTTTACAGAACATATCCCATGCAGCTAGAGAGTTGCATTTCTCACCCTGCTCAGAATTTTTTTGTCCATAGGTATCTACGTCTAATTTTGTCTAGCATCTCTCTGATCTTGGGATGTATTCTCAGGGTGCACATGGTGAAGATTAAAAGCGAGGTAACCGTGGCATTCAGCGAAGAGAGCTTGCCGCCATAAGACATCATGGCAATCGTGGATGTGAGGCGGTGCTCTACGCTACAAACCAGCGACATGAGGTCCTGAACTGCGGGTCTCAAGGTACCCAGTGGCAAACCAAGGTAGGTGAATGGCATCGTGCCTATCGAGCATCCAAAGATGGAGGCTAGTTTTGCTGTGGCAGTGTTATCCAAGTTGATTGGTATCAACGTTGATTTGTGGAAGTTTATTTTGAGGCCAATCTAGGACGCATGGTCGGACAGGATCTTTTTGATGATGGTAGCTTGGCGTGGGCATGCAGGTAACATCAAGAGCGTGTCATCAGCGTATTGGACAACAGGATAATCTGTTTGTCCCGCGCATGGGAATGGAAGATTGATTAGACCTTGTTGATCGCCGCCTGAAGCAGATCTGCGGCCAAGACAAATAACAGGGGAGAGAATGGATCTCCCTCTCTGACCCCACTGTGGCAATGGAACTGTCGGCCAGGAACACCGTTCAGGAGTACAGAGCATCTACCAAACGAGAAGAGACATTGAACCCACTTAATCCAGTTGTCATTGAATCCCATGTGTTTCATGATGTTAATCATAGGCTGATGTCCAATTGTGTCAAACGCTTTGGCAAAATCAAGTTTGAGCAATACAATCCTTTTCTTCGACGCTTTACACGGGTGGGTGTATTGGAATGCCCATGCGAGACAATCTTGGATGGTCCTCCCGCGGATGAAGCCATATTGGTTGCCGTGGATTAGACTTAGGATGACATGCTGCAGGCGGTTGGCTAATAGCTTGGTGAGTAGTTTGAGACAACAGTTTAAGAGTGTGATCGGGCGGTAGTCGTTCACTGTCTCGGGGGAATTAACCTTTGGTATAAGAGTGATTAGGCCGTCATTAATGCTGGTGAGATCCAGGTTGCCATCATGGAATTGAGAGCATAACACATAAAAGTCTTGTTTGATAATGGGCCAACACGCTTTGAGGAATGTACCACTAAATCTGTCTGGGCCATGTGCTCGGTGAGCAGGCATCTCTTTAATCACATTGTCTATCTCAGTAGTAGTAAACGGATCAGTGAGATGATCTAAGTTTGTGGCACGCTTGATGATGGCAGGAAGGTAAAATTTCAACTTAAAAGGGGAGGCAGTTCCCAATTGGTTTTTGTATGTCGAGAAAATGAGGGCTTCTTTGCTACGGTGATCATCCACTTGGATACCAGTCTCATCTCTCAAAGTAGCAATATTATTTTCTGGTATCATTCTATGGCTACAGCCAGGAAGAATTTGGTGTTTTCATCTCCAATTTGATCCATCTTATCGTGCAACGTTTCTTCCAGCACATTTTCTGGTAATGGAGCAGTCTAAAAAATGCTTCATAAGGATGTTTCTGAAGTTGTTTTCAGGTATTGAGAGGGGTCTTTTGTTCTCAAGTGCATCCATGTCTGACAAAGTTTTATTGCAATTCACAATGGCCGTTTAGAGGCGGGAGATATGATTGCTCCAAGCTTTCAGTGCATGTCTGAGTGCTTTGAATTTTCGACAGAGTATAGTAGCAGCATTGGTAGAGTGTATTGGTTTGTTCCAAGTTTGTGCCACAAGGTCCTTGAAGCCCGGGTGTTGGATCCAATAAGATTCAAATCTAAATAGCTTGCTACGGGGAATTGTAGTTTCAATTGTGACCACACACGGTATATGATTTAAGACTGGCTTACCGAGGGGTTTTACCATAGTGTTGGGGTAGACAGTCGTCCAATGGATGGATGTGAAGAACCAGTCAAGCTGCTCGAGGAGGGGGTCTTGCTGCATATTACGCCAAGTGTATGATCTCCCTTTAACAGGTAGTTCTATCAAATTCTGAGCGCGGATGATATCATTGAATGTGAAAATATGTAACACATTACCCCCTGGTTTGTTACGGTTGTCGGGTGCGCAGATGTAATTAAAATCCTGTAATAAGAGCCAATCATGCGTGTTGGGGATGTCTAAGTTCTAAAGCCAGTTCGTGTAAGTACTTCGATCCTCACCAGTGTATCGGCCATAAATATTAGCAAGCGTCCAGGTTTGAGAGGATTGAGTACTAACGAAATTGATGACTAAAGCAAATTGTTCAGAAAGCATAACATTACCCGTAAACATCGAGCTTTTCCAAATAGTAACTATGCCACCAGAGGCACCTCGCGAAGGAACATAAGCAAATTGATCAAAAGACCGCGGGCAACACGATTTAATAAACGCAAGATCAAAAGATGATTTTTTAGTTTCCTGAAGACAGACAATAAAGTAGCCGCTAGACATGATAGCGTTGTGCAAAGCTAATTGCTTATCATCAGAGTTTAAACCTCGGATATTCCAGGAGAGCACATTCTAGCTGCACAAAAAGGACATTGGGTAGGGTAAAGATTAGGCAGTGTCTGAGGAAGCTCCCTCCTCATGCTCTCCAGTTGCAGTTGCAAGAGATGGGACGTTGGCAGAGGGAACAACAAGCAGAGCTTCTTCTGTTAATTCAGCTGCAGGAACCGCACACCTGTTGGAGCCAATGTCTTGAAGCACATGGATAGGAGTTGGAGGTGGGATTTCATCTGGATTGTTAACTGCCATGCTGGAGGAGGAGCCAATGGATGGGATACATCTTGGCTTGACCCGAGAGATCAGCTTACGATTGTCAGTGGGTTGAGGCACCCTGGATCCATTGTATTTGTTGGTTCTGGAGCTGCGCCTGACTTCAGCAGTAGTAATGGGTGCCAGGGTGTTAGGGTGACGACCGCGGGTAGCCGGGACTTCAAAACGTGGCAGTGGCATATTCACATTGGCAGGGATCCAGTCATCTGTGTTGATAGGCGAAGGAACTGTTTGCGAGTCTTCAGTATCCATGTGGGCATCCAAGTCCCCAGTGGCAGTCTGATCAATGTGAGCATCCGAGTCATCTTTGGCAATCTGACTCATAGTGGCAGCCTAAGTGTGTTCAGAATACATAGTAGAATCCTTGGGATTGTTCACAGTTCCATCACTGTAAGTAGAATGCATGACAAGAGCATGATCAGGCATCAGTCCAGCTTCATTGTTAAAAGGAGTGGGATCATCTGTTTGTAATTCCTCAATGGTAACTGAAGATGGAGCAGGGAGATCATGGTCGGGCAGTTACTGTTGTGCAAAGTGAAAGCCCTTCGAGTCAGAGGTGACCAGGACACCTATCTCAACCACAGATTGTCTCGTACCAAAACCACCTCTCCAAGGTCCAATAGTTCCAATCATGCGACACAGAGCCTCAAAAAGAAACGAGTTAAGCTGCTGCCGGGGTATGGGATCTATAATAAGCATGGTAAGCAGTTCATTACCTTGAGTAGAGAGACCAAATTGAATGCCATTGGTATGCATTGCCACTGTGATTAGAAGGGATTCTGAAGGCAATGTGTGTTCCATCAGCTCACGGGGGTGAGGTATCATAACCAATGCAGAATGTTCAGAACTGATGTCATCAGAGGTAGTGATAGAATCATTACATGCATGGGTTGGGCTGTCAGTGATATTATCCTCTGGTAGCAGTCCATCTTGTACTGTCAGGCCCTGTGCAGCCAACCAAGCCTGATAGTTAACTAGGTGACGGGGTAGTTCAAGTATAGGAGGAGCTGGTGGTTCTGGCCATACTCCCCACCCAGCATTGGCTTGGACATAAACAGGGCCAGCCACATTGTCACCATTGTTGCTAGCTGGTGGTGGCGCAACATTTTGAACCGGTGAGTTATGCACCTGTTGCTGGTATAACTGCTCAGCAGTAATATTCGGTCCAAATTGCGGGTGTGGATTGCCATCAGGAGGAAGGGGTTCTTCTCCAGCAGGAGGAACTTCTGGTAACAGTCCATTCCAGTCATTGCTACGGAGCATAGTGATCTGCACTGTCCAACAATCTCTAGCACCACCAAGTTGCCAGACTACAAAGCTCTTCGAGATCAAGTTCAAGCGAATAACTCTAGCTTTCAGTAACACAAAGCGCCTGTCCTGCCTCGGATTGTACTAGGATACCAGAGATCCAAAACCTCCCAAAGATTTGTTGATGTAGTAATCAGTTTGATAATCGTATGGAAATCAAAAGTACATGAGCCACACTTCCGGACCAAAGGAAGTAGTGCGCCTGTTAAGAGCTTCATTATGCGGGACAAAAGTAAAAGCAAATCCTCATCTTCAAGCTCTAAGGGGGTGGCAACCGCGGTGTCCCGCATGAATGCATCCATGAAACCAAAAATCCCAATGCCGAAAGGATGGTCACTAACTTCAGTGGTAAAGAGTTGAGATTCGTGGAGCAGACCTACAATCATGTTGCGGACGGCCGTGCGGCGATGTAGTGGGACGAAGTTGCTAGTCTAGGCAATGACGAGAAACTCATGATTCAGGGGGGTAGTGGACCGACCACCATGCCGCTGCGCACCAGGCGATCTGCCGGGCTTGGTTCAACGGCAAACCCCGGCGGCAGGAAGGGGACCGGGTTGAGATGGTAGTTCGCCATGAGAGTGGAGGGCGTGTTGTGGGTAGGTTGGTGTTTCAATGGTGGCAGGTGTCGGGACCCCGATCCTAAGCCATATGAATCCAGCCTCTAACATGTCACACCACTTTGCAGCCTCACGCACGGTAACCCACGGCTGCCACCTTACCTTGGCCAGGACCATTTGCGCCTTTTGGCTCACGGATATGAACATGTTGCTAGCATTCACACGTCAAAGAACCCGGGTCGGCATGACTAGTTATAGACCCAAGTGGCACAACCGTACATGGACAGGCATATGTAACCCAACAATGCAAGTGTCGGTCATCAGCATGTGTAGACGATTCATAGCAAGCTACAGGGACTCCATTACGCCATGGGACATAAATGTCATCAACTGCGCGTAGACGAGCCATAGCAGGCTACATGGACTCCATTACACTGCGAGTCATTTCCCCGAAGGGATAGACACAGCAGCAAGAAGGATACACGCCGGTCAATCAATGTGTCCGGAGCAGTAGCAAGCTACCAAGGCTTGGTGGAAGCACAAAGAGGCATTTCCCCATAAAGCAGGCTACTAAAGGTATAATGCTAGGTGTCAAATCCCACACATACCAATGCATTTCAAAGATACACGCAATATGCACGATATGTGTAGACACAACATGGCATCACAACAAAACTCTACAACATAGCATTTATTTAGAAGGCTCCGAAGAGCCAACATAGTATAATGTTACAAGCAGGGTGGGTCACATGACCCAACATTAAGAGCATACAAAAAACAAGCGGAAGTTACATGTCTGAGTACAGACATCTAATAAAAGCGGCTGGAAGAGCCTAAAAAGCTACAGCGAACCTACCGGAGGAGCGAGACTCCTGTCTGGGTTTCCTAGCTAACCCGTCGATGTCATAGTCAGAAGAAACATAAATTGAACAACGTCTATCTCTGCAAAAGTGTAAATAAGCAACAGTGAGTACGAAGGTACTCAGCAAGTCTTACATCAGAACTAACTACTTATGCATCTTGTATCAATGAACGGGATTGTGGGGTTTACTGCAGAATGCCAGCTTTGACCTTTGGTTAGACTGAAATATGATAAAGTATCCAATGTATCACTACTCTCTCGTCTCCCGACGAGAGAGCACACACGAGTCCACATGTTCACCATATCAATACACAACTACGGATCCTCTCTTGTCTTCCTACGAGAAGCCATCCATAGCACTCACACTTATCTGGAGTATTTTAAAGTATCCGTTTAAGTTATCTATGAACTGCATAAGCATCCAAGTAGTCCATATCGGACGCGACTATTCGAATAGATAGATTACCCTGCAAGGGTGTACTTCGTCACACATGCTCCCGCCACTTATCGCCATGTTCATGTTAAAAAGGCACCTCGGCAACCTTCAAGCGGAAGCAAGGCAAGGGAGTCGGACGGACGTTAACTTACAATCACTCATGTCCAAGGCAGTTGCCTATCTGAGTTGGAACCTATAATGGAAGTCCGACTGAGGTTTCCAACATGGCCTCAAACGTTGTCAGCAGGGCCCCAAGCCGGTCCCGACTGGGCCGTTCATCCACTTCGCAGGCCGTGCCACACCTATCAACGTTTCGAACTACTGCGACTCCTGGACTGAGAACAGGGTAGGTTAATAGGCCGAGAGAGCTCGAGTTACCGGAGCGCAATGTGCGGTAGTAGCTAGTCTTAGAACACAAACACGGAAGTCAGTTCCTACGAGCGGCTTCAATGAGACAATCCACCATGTACTCCTACATGGCCTCTCATCGCTACCTTTACCAAAACAGGTTCAACACTTAACCCTCATCATCACGACACAATCATTTCACTCCGGTTCATCACCCAGATGAATCAGGCCTGACACAACTCTAAGCATATCAAGCATAACAGGGTGATAGCACAACATGGCTCAAGCATCTACCAGGTCTGCTAGGTTGCTTGGTTCAGCTATTTACTGTGACAATGACAGGTCATGCAAAGCAGTGGGTTCATCTACCGCAACACAAGTAGCAGTTGAATTGCATTGTCCTAATGCATTGAAATGAGAGCAAGAGCGAGAGTATGGGATTGTATCGAATATGCTCAAGGGGGGTTGCTTGCCTGAAGATCAAAAGAACTCAGCTGTTCTTCGATGTCGTCGATAACTACGTCTCGCAAGTCTATCGACAAGATCAAACAAGGTATAAATTAAGCACGGCAAATGCTTCACAATGATGCATGAGTACGGCATGTCAATATGTTGCTGGTTTGAGCTAATGCATCTATCAACAAGTTAAATGGAGATGGTTTGAACCCAAGGTTCAAATTCAACTCCATGTGTGAAGTGGCCTATTGTGTTTGGAACAAAATGTCCAAGTTCTGCTATTTAGGTTGCTCTAACATGCATGAAAATGGTACCATTAGATTCTTTGGATTTTTCTGATAATTTTTCATATATAAATTATTTCAATCTGACTTACAGAATATTCTATGAATTTTAGAAGTTTTAACTATTTTATGGAATTAGTTTTATTATAGAAATTCATTAATTGCGTCAGCCTGAGTTAATGCTTGCATCAGCAAGTCAGCAGACCCTGTCCAGGTCAAACCTGACCTATGGGACCCGCCTGTCATTCTCACAGAGACTAACCCAGTTAATTAACTTAAAATAATTAAATCAGAGGGGTTAATTAGTGAGGTGGGGTCCATTGTCAGTGACTGAGAGGGGTGGTTAATGGCTAAGCAAGCCCGCCATGTCAGCATTGCCGGCGTTTAAATGCTGGTGACCAAATCCGCGGCGGCAGAGCACCGGAGTGGCTCGGGTTTGGGCTACAAGCCACCATTTCCCGCGCTGAGAGCACCGGGATGAAGCCCGTGCTCAACCGCGTCGGTTGGGGCTAGTCAGGGGGCTGGGAGTCTCCGGAGGGCTCGATGCCGAGCTCATCCGTGGAGGTGCTCGTACGGCCTCGACGGGGAGGTCGCACGGGAGCACGGGGAGAAGAATTGGGGCCAGCAACAGATTTGGAGGAATGCGCTGAGCGCGCCTATCTTCTCGGGAACAAGCCTTGCTTGCTCCTGCCTCGACGGCGACGTAGCCAGCGGCGGAAAGCTTCCGGCTCTGGCGGCATCTAAGGCTAGGGCACGCGCACGTGCTAGAGGACGAAGGGAAAGGGATGAGGAGCTCACGAGCGGTCTTCTGGAGCTCACGGGAAGGTGGAAGACGAACGGGAGCCGACGAATTTGACGTCGGCGTCCGGCGGTCGAAGGTTGAAGATGACGCGATGACGGCGCTGTGGTGCTTCATGGCTCGATTCTGATGGCGAGGAGAAGAGGTGCTCGATGGCGGTGAAGATTTGCAGCTCGGGGAGGCGAGGCGGTTGCGGTGGCCACGGGGCTGCCAGCGACGGCGACGGCGGCTCGGGCCGGTGCGGGAGAGAGCGACAGAGGGGAGAGAGCGGCAGGGGGGAATGAGCTCGAGGGGGTCGAGGTGGCCCTCTAGCTCGGATAAGGATGCAGGGGAGCCCGCCAGCGCGAGCAGGAGCTGGCGAGAAGGCATGGCCGTGCTCGGCTTCCCCTCTACCTACTGGCAGAGGTGGAAGACGACTCTGCCCCTGGGCCGGGCCACTTCTGCTATAGGGAGGCCCAGGTAAATCCCCTTCCTTTATTTCTTTTCTAGTTTTCTGACATTTGTTTTGGCTCCAACAAAATTAGGAAACCATTTTAGTAAATGCAGATAATATATATGTGGACTAAATGGAATTATCCAATGCCACATAATAATTCTCAGAATTATTGGACATATATTTTCCATATAGAAAATATATATATATATATTGCAAATAGGGTTTGAATTAATTCAAATGCCCAATATAAAATGTTTCTATGATCCAAAAATATTGGTTGATATGTTTATCACAATCCAATATTTTATTAGAAAACCACAGACATTTTCTTGGGTTTATTTGAAGCAATTTTTATACTGCTTATTTGGCAAAATTTGAAAGGTGAGGCTTGATCATTCCTCATTTCTTTTTCATTTGAAATTTAAATGCATGCATGAATGCATTAGCAAATATAAATAAACTAGGCCTGTGACAACTCACCCCCACTAAACGAGAATCTGGTCCCGAGATTCAGGAGTAGTCGGGAAGAGTGCAGGGTACTCAAGCCGAAGACAATCTTCGCGCTCCCAGGTTGCTTCATCCTGGGAATGGTGTGACCACTGAACCTTGACAAACTTGATGCTGCGACATCGAGTGCTGCGCTTGGCTTCATCGAGAATATAAACAGGATATTCTCGATAGGAGAGGTCATCTTGAAGATCAAGCATTTCATGGTCTACTTCGCGGACATGATCCTTGAAGCAATGCCTGAGTTCAGAAACTTGGAACACATCATGAACTTTGGAAAGCTGCGGGGGTAGTTCCAATTGGTAGGCAACCTCTCCTCGTTTGTCAAGAATGCGAAAAGGACCAATGTAACAAGGAGCCAACTTGCCTTTGATACCGAAACGATGGGTACCCTTGAGAGGCGTAACCCGAAGGTAAGCCTTTTCGTCAACTTCATAACTTACATCCTGATGATGACGGTCATATTGACTCTTTTGATGAGACTGGGCTATTTTCAAATTCTCACGAATGATGCGAACTCGCTCTTCTACCCCTAGTCTTGGATCATATCCGGTCCAAAGAATTGTCTTTCACCGGTTTTTGACCAGTTTAATGGTGTTCGACATCTTCGTCCATACAACACTTCGAAAGGAGCTTTGCCCAGACTAGACTGGAAGCTGTTGTTATAAGCAAACTCGGCGAATGGAAGACATTTCTCCCAGTTCATTCCGAATGATATAACACAGGCTCTGAGCATATCTTCGAGAATTTGATTGACTCTTTCTACTTGACCACTTGACTGAGGGTGATAAGCGGTGCTAAAGGAGAGATGGGTTCCCATACCATTCTGGAAACTTTCCCAAAATCGAGAAGTGAAGAGACTTCCACGATCCGAATTGATCTATAGAGGAACACCATGAAGAGAAACTATTCGAGAGATATATAGGTCTGCTAGTTGACTAGCAGGTATACTTTCCGAACTGGAAGGAAATGAGCAACTTTTGAAAGGCGATCGATGACCACGAAGATGGCATCATTCCCTTTCTTATTATTTGGAAAGCCGGTGATGAAATCCATACTGACCTTGTCCCATTTCCACTCGGGAATAGCAAAGGGCTGAAGAGTGCCAGCAGGCCTTTGATGCTCTGCCTTAACGCAACGACAAACATCGCAGTTAGCAATGAACTGAGCGATTTCTCTCTTCATCCCGGTCCACCAGAACCTCTGGTGTAGGTCCTGATACATCTTAGTACTGTCGGGATGAATCGTGAGAGGAGATTCATGAGCTTCCTTAAGGATCAGCTCTCGAAGTTGTTGCTTCTTGGGAACCACCAAGCGGTTCTCAAAGAATACAACACCTTGATCATCTACCGAGATGGAACGAGCAACTTCCTTGGCAATGTCGCTCTTGATCCAGGAAATTCCCTATCCTGCTTCTGGGCAGCTATGATTTGATCCTTAAGAGTCGGTTTCGCCACCAAGGTAGAAAGGAATCCTCGAGGAACAATGTGAATATTTAACTTACGAAATTCCTCGTGGAGAAGTAGTTGACCATGTAGCAACATGAGGTTGTTACAATAGGATTTACGACTTAGTGCATCGGCCATGACATTGGCTTTGCCTGGGGTGTAAGATATTCCTAAGTCGTAGTCCGTAATCAACTCAATCCACCGTCTTTTCCTGAGATTAAAATCCGGTTGGGTGAATATATATTTGAGACTCTGGTGATGAGTGTATATTTCGCAACGGTTACCCAGAAGGTAATGCCACCAAGTGACAAGTGCATGAACTACAGCGGCAAGTTCCAGATCGTGTGTTCGATAATTCTCCTCATGTGGACGCAACTGTCGAGATGCGTAGGCAATCACATGACGATCTTGCATAAGAATGCAACCTGGACCTTGTCGCGAGGCATCACAGTAGATAACAAAGTCCTTTGTGAAATCCGGGGGTACAAGTACCAGGGTAGTAGTCAGTCGTCTTTTCAACTCCTGAAAATTTTCCTCACACTTTGGAGTCCAGTCGAACTTCTTATCTTTCTTGAGGAGTTCAGTTAGAGGTTTGTCAACTTTGGAGAAGTTCTCAACGAAGCGGCGATAGTAGCTTGCTAAGCCAAGGAAACTTCTAACTTGCTTCACCGATTCAGGTTGAGTCCAATCAAGGACAGCTTGAACTCTCTCGGGATTGACAGCAATACCTTTCGTAGAGATTACGTGACCCAGATAGGTCACTTCTGGCAACCAGAGTTCGCACTTGGAGAATTTGGCGTAAAGGCGATGCTCTCGAAGTTTCATCAATACCAACCTAAGATGCTGAGCATGTTCTTCTTTGTTCTTCGAGTATATGAGGATATCATCGAGGTAAACACGACAAATTTGTCCAGATACTCCATGAAGATCGAATTCATTAAGCGGGAGAAGGTGGCTGGGGCATTGGTTAGACCGAAGGACATGACGGTGTACTCGTACTGGACATAACAAGTGACGAAAGCCATCTTTGGAATGTCCTCATTCATGATTTTCATTTGGTGATAACCTAATCTCAAATCCATCTTGGAGAAGAATGCGGATCCAGCAAGCTGATCATACAGATCGTTGATCCTAGGGAGCGGATATTTGTTCTTTATCGTGACCAGATTAATTGGTCGATAAGCGACAACCATCCGGTCCGTACCATCCTTCTTCTTGACAAAGAGGACAGGACAAGCCCATGGAGAAGAACTAGGACGGATGAAACCTTTCTTCAAAGATTCATCGAGTTGGATTTTAAGCTCAGCTAATTCTTGGGGTGACATCTTATAGCGTCTCCTTGCAATTGGGGTGGTTCCTCGAACAAGGTCTATGACAAACTCTACTTCTATGTCAGGTGGAACAGCTTGCAGTTCCTCTGGAAAGACATCCGGGAAGTCACGGACTACCGGGATGTTTTCAAGGTCTGGAAGAGGATTGCCATTGAGAGAATATATCCGGCCTTCTGGAATATGGGTTTGGATATTGACTCTCTGGCTAGAAGGAAGGGTAAGCTGAATAGACCTTGGGAAACAATCAATTTTGGCATGATGAGCTGTAATCCAGTCCATCCCCAAAATGATATTGATGTCTGAAGTTTTGAGGGCTATCAACGAGGCAAGGAATACTAAACCATCGACAAGGATTTGGTTCCCATGTCTTACTCCATTAGTTTGCCATTTGGAACCTTGAGTTTGAATTACTAATGGAGAGGGCATAACTTCGAAAGTAATGTTATGCGAGGAGGCATAACGTTCAGAGATGAAGGAGTGGGATGCTCTTGAGTCAAACAGAACTGAAGCTAGATGAGAATTGACAAGAAGCGTCTTAAGCACGACGTCAGCATCATCTTGAGCTTCTTCTACAGTTACATGATGCACACATCCACGAGTATAAACAACTGACCTGGCATTAAACTTCTTGGTTGGCGGCTTGCAACGAACAACACCACTTGAAGAAGAGGCTGGAAAATAACCACGCAGGGGACAATCTCTTGAGTAATGTCCTGGCTGACCGGACTTGAAGCATGATCCATTAGTGGGACGTGGATCTGGGTTGATCATCCGCTTGATTAGGTTCTTCTGGGGAACACATGGCATCGGCAGACAAGGCACCACATAAGATGGCCTCGGTGCATATCCAGAAGGAAGAACTGCATTCGGGATCCATATCCTACGCTTCTGAGATATAGCAACTGAAGATGACCCAATATCACGGGTGTTCTTGTGGGATTCCTCATAGGTCATCTGGCTTGTCTCCGCTTGGATTTCTTTGTTCACAAGAACCTGGAAAGTAGCGAACTCATGCAGACTGAGGTCATGACGAAGCTTCGGGCTAAGGCCTTTCCTGAACCTTGCTTGCTTCTTGGCGTCTGTGGATACCTTTTCTGGGGCATAATGCGCAAGGCGTTCAAACTCACGACTATAGGCATCCACATCCATCTTGCCTTGGGTCAGATTGCAGAACTCCTCTTGCTTACAATCTATTAGGGCCTGCGGAATATGATGCTCACGAAAAACCTCACAGAATTCCTTCCATGAAGTAGCTTGGCCTGCAGGTCGCATGGCCTCAAAGTTTTCCAACCATAAGCTGGCGGAACCTTCAAGGTGATATGCGGCATAGGTGACCTTGTCTCCTTCAGCCATGTTTGCAAAACACAACTTGTTGTTGATACTCCGGAGCCAATCATCTGCATCTAGTGGCTCAATGGAATGATGGAAAGTGGGCGGTTGCAACTTGATGAAGTCTCTCATGGATACTAGCTCATTGCGCTGATGGGTTGTATTCTGCTCGATGTGCTCCAACAGATGGTTGGTGGCACGCTTGTTCCTCTCGACTTCTTGCATAACCTCCACCAACAGAGGCGGGTTGGGAGGATCGTCTTCATCCCTACCATCTCCATGATTCTGACCACGACTAGCAGATCTTCGGGTTACTGACGACATCCTGAAGGAATACTAGGGTTCAGAAACAAGGAAGAACACCAGAACATATCAAACCTAGGATAACTCGGACAACATAACGGTTGTACGGGCATGAAATATAAGGCAACCTATACAAGATTTGGGAAGCATAACAACTCAACATCATGGTCCAAGGCACAGTGAGAACATAGGCATCACTTCTAACAACTCTGATGGGACATTACTTGACACAAACAACCATTCTATGAATCTGTGGTCCAGTAACTCGTCATCCTAGCAGATAGGTAAGAAGCCTAGTCCTTAATCCCTGTAGAAAGGAAGAGGGTGACTCAGATTAGAGTAACTTGAGGAAAGGAGTAAAAAGAGCCTTACGTTCCCTTCCAGAATCAATTCCCTTATATAACTAAATCATTAATAGACTCAACATCGACCAGTTTGGCTTCGTAAACCTACAGACAGTTCAGCTCTGATACCAACGCTCTCGGGACCCCGAGCCTAAGACATATGAATCCAGCCTGTAACATGTCACACCACTTTGCGGCCTCACGCACGGTAACCCACGACTGCCACCTTACCTTGGCCGGGACCGTTTGCGCCATTTGGCTCATGGATATGAACATGTCGCTAGCATTCACACATCAAAGAACCCGGGTCGACATGACTAGTTATAGACCCAAGTGGCACAACCGTACAGGGACAGGCGTACGTAACCCAACAATGCAGGTGTCGGTCATCAGTGTGTGTAGACGAGTCATAGAAAGCTACAGGGACTCCATTACGCCGTGGGACATAAATGTCATCAACTGCGCGTAGACGAGTCATAGCAGGCTACATGGACTCCAATACACTGCGAGACATTTCCTCGAAGGGACAGACACAGTAGCAAGAAGGATACACGCTGGTCAATCAATGTGTCCGGAGCAATAGCAAGCTACCAAGGCTCGGTGGAAGCACACAGAGGCATTTCCCCGTAAAGCAGGCTACTAAAGGTATACAACTAGGTGTTGAATCCCACACATACCAATGCATTTCAAACATACACGCAATATGCACGATATGTGTAGATACAACATGGCATGACAACAAAACTCTACAACATAACATTTATTTAGAAGGCTCCGAAGAACCAACATAGTATAATGTTACAAGCAGGGTCTGTCACATGACCCAACATTCAGAGCATACAAACAACAAGCGGAAGTTACATGTCTGAGTACAGACATCTAATAAAAGCAGCTCGAAGAGCCTGAAAAGCTACAACGACCCTACCAAAGGAGCCAGACTCCTGTCTGGGTTTCCTAGCTAATTCGTCGATGTCATCGTTAGAAGAAACATAAATTGAACAATGTCTATCTCTACAAAAGTATAAATAAGTAACAGTGATTACGAAGGTACTCAGCAAGTCTTACATGAGAACTAACTACTTATGCATCATGTATCAACGAACGGGATTGTGGGGTTTACTGTAGAATGCCAGCTTTGAACTTTGGCTAGACTGAAATATGATAAAGTATCCAATGTATCACTACTCTCTCGTCTCCCTACGAGAGAGCACACACGAGTCCACATGTTCACCATATCATTACACCACTATGGATCCTCTCTCGTCTTCCTCTGAGAAGCCATCCATAGCACTCACACTTATCTGGAGTATTTTAAAGTATCCGTTTAAGTTATCTATGAACTACATAAGCATCCAAGTAGTCCATATCCGCAGACGCGGCTATTCGAATAGATAGATTACCCTACAGGGGTGTACTTCGTCACACATGCTCCCGCCACTTATTGCCATGTGCACGTTAAAAAGTCACCTTGGCAACCTTCAGGCGGAAGCTAGGCGAGGGAGTCGGACGAACGTTAACTTACAACGACTCACGTCCAAGGTAGTCGCCTATCTGAGTTGGAACCCATAATGGAAGTCCGGCCGAGGTTTCCAACATGGCCTCAAACGTTGTGAGCAGGGCCCCAAGCCGGTCCTGACTGGGCCGTTCATCCACTTCGTAGGCCGTGCCACACCTATCAACGTTTTGATCTACTGCGACTCATGGTCTGAGAACAGGGTAGGTTAATAGGCCAAGACAGCTCGAGTTACCGGAGCCCAATGTGCGGTAGTAGCTAGTCTTGGAACACAAACACGGAACTAGGTTCCTATGAGCGGCTTCAATGAGACAACCCACCATGTACTCCTACATGGCCTCTCATCGCTACCTTTACCAAAACAGGTTCAACACTTCACCTTTATCATCAGGACACAATCATTTCACTCTGGTTCATCACCCAGACGAATCAGACCTGACACAACTCTAAGCATAGCAAGCATAACAGGGTGATAGCACAACATGGCTCAAGCATCTACCAGGTATGCTAGGTTGCTTGGTTTAGCTATTTACTGTGACAATGATAGGTCATGCAAAGGAGTGGGTTCATCTACTACAACACAAGTAGCAGTTGAATCGCATTGTCGTAATGCATCGAAATGAGAGCAAGATTGAGAGAGTGGGATTGTATCGAATATGCTCAAGGGGGGTAGCTTTCAGAAGAAATCAGCTATTCTTCGATGTCGTCGATAACTACGTCTCGCAAGTCTATCGACAAGATCAAACAAGGTATAAATTAAGCACAACAAATGCTTCACAATGATGCATGAATATGGCATGTCAATATTTCAATCTGACTTACAGATTATTTTCTATGAATTTTAGAAGTTTTAAGTATTTTCTGGAATTAGTTTTATTATAGAAATTCATTAATTGTATCAGCCTGAGGTCATGCTTGCGTCAGCAAGTCAACAGACCCGGTCCAGGTCAAACCTGACCTGTGGGACCAGCCTGTCATTCTTACAGAGAATAACCCAGTTAATTAACTTAAACTAATTAAATCAGAGGGGTTAATTAGTGAGGTGGGGTCTAGTGTCAGTGATTGAGAGGGGTGGTTAGTGGCTAAGCAAGCCCGCCACGTCAGCATCGCCGGCGTTTAAATGCCGGTGACCAAATCCGCGGCGGCAGAGGGCCAGAGTGGCTCGGGTTTGGGCTATAGGCCACCATTTCGCGTGCTGAGAGCACCGGGTTGAAGCCGGTGCTCAACCGCGTCGGTTAGGGCTGGTCAGGGGGCTGGGAGTCGCCGGAGGGCTCACCGGCGAGCTCATCGGCGGAGGCGCTCATGCAGCCTCGACGGGGAGGTCGCAGGGGAGCACAGGGAGAAGAACTGGGGCCAGCAACAGCTTCGGGGGAATGCGCTGAGAGCGCCTATCCACTCGGGAGCAATCCTCGCTTTCTCCTGCCTCGACGGCGACATGCCCGGCGGCGGAAAGCTTCCGGCTCTGGTGGCATCTAAGGCTAGGACACGCGCGCGAGCTGGAGGACGAAGGGAAAGGGACGAGGAGCTCACGAGCAGTCTTCTGGAGGTCACGGGAAGGACGAAGACTAACGGGAGCCGACGAATTTGACGCCGACCTCTGGCGGCCGAAGGTTGAAGACGACGCGATGACAACGCTGTGGTGCTTCAGGGCTCGATTCTGATGGTGAGGAGAAGAGGTGCTCGACGGCGGTGACGATGAGCAGGTCGGGGAGGCGAGGCGATTGCGGTGGCCGCGGGGCTGCGAGCGACGGCGACGGTGCCTCGGGCCGGTGCGGGAGAGAGCGACAGAGGGGAGAGAGAGAGCGACAGGGGAATGAGCTCGAGGGGGTCTAGGTGGCCCTCTAGCTCGGATAGGGACGCAGGGGAGGCCGCCAGCGCGAGCAGGAGCTGGCGCGGTGGCATGGCCGTGCTCAGATTTCCCTCTGCCTACTAACAGAGGTGGAAGGGACTCTGCCCCTGGGCCGGGCCACTTCTGCTACAGGGAGGCCCAGGTAAATCCCCTTCCTTTATTTCTTTTCTAGTTTTCTGACATTAGTTTTGGCTCCAACAAAAATAGGAAACCATTTTAGTAAATACTGAAAATATATATGTGGACTAAATGGAATTATCCAATGCCACATAATAATTCTCAGAATTATTGGACTTATCTTTTCCATATAGAAAATATATTCTATTGCAAATAGGGTTTGAATTAATTCAAATGCCCAATATAAAATGTTTCTGTGATCCAAAAATATTGGTTGACATTTTTATCACAATCCAATATTTTATTAGAAAACGAGAGGCATTTTCTTGGGTTTATTTGAAGCAATTTTTATATTGCTTATTTGACAAAATTTGAATGGTGAGGCTTGATCATTCTTCATTTCTTTTTCATTTGAAATTTAAATGCATGCATGAATGCATTAGCAAACATAAATAAACTAGGGCTGTGACAGCAGGGCAGGGCAGAGCAGAGGCTTTTGGGCAATCGAGGTGGAAGGCGAACCGTGAGGGGTAAGATTGGAAATCTGGGTTACCTTAGGAATCCATTTCCATCTCTTGGCTAGGTGCTTCTTGTGGCAGGATTGTTCCAAGTGGCCATAGAAACCACACGATGCACATCTGACGATGGGTTTAGGGCCTCTCCTGTGTCTGCTCGGATAGGAAGGAGCAGAAAATCCGTCTCTGCAATCATGATTAGCAGACTCCGATTTGAGTCCATGTAATGCGCGGGACTTACCAAGAGCTGGGCATTCAATTGCCTTATAGTTAGGGACAGAGCAATTAATGCAAATGTGCCGAGCGTGGCAAGAAGATTTTTGAAGACCCCATTGTAGGCATTTAGAGCATATAGCCGCCCAATTAGTGGATAAACGATTGATTTCTTCCAAGGAATATTGGGCTCGTGCCAGGTCAGCCTTGTGTCGTGCCTTGAGAATAGGAAGCCAAAAGGTATGTTGTGGGGCATATTTCAGAGCAGACCGGAGAAATCATTGTGGCAAAGAGGGATAAGGAACATTTATGGGACAATAAAATTCCCCCAATTTGAGGAAATCAGGTGTTTGTGTCTCCTCCAACTCTGCCATAGTGAGGAAATAATCCATTAATGGGATATGATTCGCATTTTCGGGTGAGGTCAGGCGGGGATCCCGCTTGGGAATCGTCGTGGGCAATGGGGAGAAAGAACCAAAGTGAATTTGATCATCAAGTTGCTTAGTGCTTTGGTCAGTCACAGTTGCGGATGATGAAGATTCTTGAGCATTGCTATTGGAAACAACCATACGGTTCATAGGAGCTAGGCCAAACTTGCTTAAAACCTTATTAGAATCAGAATGCAAATGTGGCTCCGAATGTAAGAAATCCTACTTGGTCTTGATAGCCATAGATCGACAAGCAGAGATATCTGTCAACTCTGTATCAGCATGCCATCTAGGCTGAAAAGAAAAACCCCATGCAAATCTGCCATTGAAGAAGTGGAAGTCAAACAAAGTCTGGCCAAATGCGATCCTTGAGGTTATAGATGAAATGCCCCACTTTGTTGTTGGCCACAGAGAACCAGAATGCACAATCACTGATTTGAATCACATTGAAACCTGTGCAAAGGCCCCCAATACAACATTGAAGGGCAATACCAACAGAATCCACCGAAAGATGAAAAGAGGCCAAAGAAAAAGAGACCACCAAAAAGAATTCCTTGGCGCCCCGTGAAGGCGAAAAATGAACTGTAGAACCAAATTTTCTTCTCACCTGATCTGCAAGGGCGAGGTCTGGTGCAAAATCCTAGTGTAGGAGGCCTTCCGTAGGGACCTAATCTAGAGATCACAATTATTGGTGGGAGGAGAGGTGGGAGGTGGGGGGGGAGGGGCTCCATCCTAACTCTAGAGGTAAATTATTCCGTAAATAGTCATACGTGCTTATGGAAAATAACTTGCATGGCATCTTTTGTCCTACCCTCCCGTGGCAGCGGGGTCCATAAGGAAACTAAGGGATATTAAGGCCTCCTTTTAATAGAGAACCGGAACAAAGCATTAACACACGGTGAATACATGAACTCCTCAAACAACGGTCATCACCGGAAACTATCCCGACTATTGTCACTCCGGGGTTTACGGATCATAACACATAATAGGTGCGTATGACTAGCAAGATCGGATCAAGAACATAGATATAATGGTGATAACATAAATGGTTTAGATCTGAAATCATGGCACTCGTGCCCTAGTGACAAGCATTAGGCATAGCAAAGTCATAGCAACATCAATCTCAGAACATAGTGGATACTAGTGATCAAGCCCTAACAAAACTAACTCGATTACATGATGAATCTCATCAAACTCCTCACGGACCAGCAAGCCTACGAAGGAATTACTCACTCCCGATGGGGAGCATCATGGAATTGGCGATGGCGAAGGGTTGATGATGACGAAGACCGAAGATTCCGCTCTCCGGAGCCACAAACGGGCTCCAGATCTGGCCTCCCGATGAAGAACAGGAGGTGGCTGCGGCTCCGTATCGTAAAACGTGATGAAACTTTCTCTCTGATTTTTTCTCCAAAAATAGGATTTTATAGCGTCGGAATTAGGGTCACTGGAGCCCCGAGGTGGGCACAACCCTGGTGTATCGTGCCCAGCCAGGGCTCCCCCTCCGGTGGTTCTTGGCTCCGGTATTTTTTATTTATTGTAAAATAAATCTCCAAAAAGTTTCGTCCAGTTCTGAGAACTTTTATTTTTGCACAAAAACAACACCATGGTAGTGCTGCTGAAAACAGCGTCAGTCCGGGTTAGTTTCATTCAAATCATGCAAATTGGAGCCCAAAACAATGGCAAAAGTGTGAGGAAAAGTAGATACGACGGAGACGTATCAGCTACCTCCGACCGGCTGGAGCCTTGCCGGCTGCTGGCTACTCCTGGTCGGCTGCGGGCTGCTGGCTACACCCGGCCTGTAACGCCCAAGATGCGGTCCTATCCCTATTAAGGCGCGAGGGCCTCGACGTGGATAGAAGCGCATCTAGTCGTTTCGCATGTACAGAAATCATTGCATACATGTAATGAAGAGATGAGTATATGGGTTGGCTTACACTCGCCACAAGCTATTTACAAGTTCACAGAATTATTCATACATTCATCCGGAAGACAGGGTCCAACTACGGACGAAATCAAACAATAAAAGAAAGCAATGAAACTGTCTTGCTAGCCCAGGAACACAACCACGAAGCTCCCCTACTCATCCGGATAGGTCACGTAGATACGCCTACGTTCTTCAATGTACACCCAATGGAGCTGAGACACATCATCTGGCACGAACTCGTCAGTACCTGAACCTGTATTGTTATAATCTGTGAGCCACAGGGACTCAGCAATCTCATAACCCAGGTACCAAGACTATGTAAGCCAATAGGTCAGGATTGGTTAAGTGGTGAGGCTGCAGGAAGCACTAAGAATGTCTTTGGTGGCTAACTTACGAGAACAAGAATTAAATATGGTGGCCTACGCTTGACGGTCGTGAACTAGAATGATCACTAAATGATCTTGAACACCTACTTACGTCAAACATAACCCCACCGTGTTCTCTCTCGGTTCTTGTTCACGAGTAGAGACAGTCACGGTTATGCACATAGTTGGTGTATTTTATTTGAGTTTACTTCAAGTTAACTATAACCGGGTGTTAAGCAAATTTCCAAGTTGCCACATAACCGCGGGCACGTCTTCTCGAAAAGACTTAACCCCGCAGGGGTGCTCCAAGTCATCTATCACAAACTAACCACACGCCGCGGGAATAACCTCGACCACGAATCCCGTGATCTCCTAGGAAATTCCGTTGGAAAACCTCAACCTCAAGATAGCCCAAAGTATCGTTGGAATTCCTCGCGCAAGACATTCGATAAAGGTAAAACAAGTCCAGCAAGACCGCCCGACGTGTCGACGAACCCGATAGGAGCCGCGTATCTCATTCTTAGGACACGACGGATGAGCGATGGTTACCACGCCAATCACAGAGTTGCCCTGGGCGGCGTTAATTCGCTGATCTGGGTTGGACCAACACTCATGCGGAGCATTGGCCCGGGGGTTGATTAATTATCCATGGGGTAGCTATGCCCTATGCATTTTTATTAAGTTGTTTAGCAAATTTAGTACCAAGGGTGGGTCTTGCCAGACAAGTTTTAATCTAAAACGAATGGTCAAGGGGGTCCCCATAACAACCCCGAGCATGTTAAGAGCGCAAAATATGGATCATAACACCGGTACTCGGAACTAGTGCGGCAAAAGTGGAACAAAACACCGGGCAAAAGGCCAAGCCTTTCACCGTTGCCAAGTATATATGTGCATTAAATTGAATAACGGTAAATAAGGTGATATTCCAGATATCCATGTTGGCACATCGAAACAGCTTGCACCTACAACTAGAAACGCTATAAGATAAGGGCTGAGCAGCGGTAACGTAGCCAATCAATGTTTTCTAGGAAGTGGAGCGGTTAGAGGCTTTCATGGCAATTTAGGAGGCTGACAGTTTAAGTGGTAGGTAATGAAATGTAACGGTAGAAGCGAGATATCTAGCATAGCAAAAAGAGTATCGGGATCCCGGTACGATCATCTTGCCTGTTGGGTCTTCAGAGGGACAAAGAGTTGGGTCCTCGTAGTTGTTCTCATAAGGATCCTCGTACTGAGGCTCGACACTCGGGTCTACCCAAAGAGAAACAACACCAAATAAACATACAAACAAAGTGCAATGCACAATCAAAGATGATGCATGACCAATTTGAAGTATTTAACATGGCAACCCTATGCTAGTCATGTTTCTCATGCAATTATTAAATTCTTTAGTATTCTGGACAGAACCTCAAGATTAGTTATTTGAACATGCATGACCATGGCAAAAATGAATTCTTTACGTAAAAACGACGCAAACTCCTATGTAGAACGTGGCAAACGGAGTAACGAAGCTCACGGTACACTCACGGCAAGGTACGCACATTAACGAAGACAAATGCAAATATGAGGGAGGCCATGGGCTATTCCTTGGTATTCCAAGGATGCCACTGGATTGGAAAAGAAAATCTAGCAAGAATAGACCTAAATATCATGAAAAATAATGGAGTATAGCTCCCACAAGTCACAAAACATTCAAACACACAATCTGTACATAAACAGCAACATGTCATCTTGTAACACACATAACCAGAGCTACAACAAGTTTCAAATCACAACCATGGCATGGACATGAAGTATACAGCATGCTCAACAATTCATTTATCTACAGAAAAATGAAAGGAAGCAAGGATCAATATCAAATGAGCTCACAAGATGGCATATGTAATCAGTTTTTTAGGGACTTAGTGAAAATTCCAGTTTTACATGTTCTGAGTTAACAAGATGGCATATTGACAGCAACAAATACATATTCTACCGGGACTTTTATGGCATGAAAATTCACAGGTTGATAGAGGGCAACATGCACTTCAATTAACTACATTATGGCAACATCAAAATATGCATATATCAATGCCTATCATCCCCACAACATGACATATTGAGAATAGCAGATCCATAGACTTAGAGAAATTTACAAGAGGCAAGCAGGGCATAATATTAACATAATGGCATGTTGATAGCAAGTTTTAAATAAGATGCAATAGCTTTATCTACAAGTTCTTGGCACAAACTAACAGAGGATGACATACTCAACAATGCATTCCATTGGGCCAACCCCAAAGGAGCTACCTATTCATGGGAATCATCAAGACAACATGGCAACAAAATAACAGATTTTAACACCTCGAAAATATTTGAGCATGTGAAAACAGAATTTTGGTGGCATGTTGACATCAAGAATCCCATCCATATCATGAACTATCATGGCAAGCAAAAATACCAGGGGCTAGAGCACACACAAATGAACGTCTTTCATGTTGACAAGTTTAACATATATTGCAAGAATTAAATCATGTGAAAAAGACAAAATGGCATATTATCACAACACAACTTTTTTACAAACTTGGCCAAAAGATAAAACTAATACCACCGTTGGATTCATTGGATTTTTCTACCCCAAAATCATCTATCACATGCCTATATTACTGTAGACAAAACTCCCACAAATGCATTCGAAAAAATTGACATACTCACTTATGACAAGTCATATGCCAAATTTGGCATTTCCCATAATTAATGACAGATTAGGAAAAATGCCAATTCTAGAATATTTCCTTAAATGGAAATAAGTCAAAACAAAGAATAAAGACAATAAAAAATATATAAAAAGGGGCCTACCTGGCATACACACGAGGGGCCCTGTGGGAATGACATGTGGGCCTAGGGCCCACTGTTAGGGGCTCTACAGTACCGAAAAAATGGGGGTTGTTAATCTGCCCTCGCGAGGGATCGAACCCACGACCCCCTGTGTAAACTCACTAGCGCTACCACTGGGCTACGAATGGATGACTGAACATATGGGGCGTCGTTTCCTTTTGAACTTAACCCAGGCACTTGGCCTATTCCGGCGACCGAGGCAGGAGACGACGCCGGCGAGCACTGCGGCGTCCATCGGTGTAAAAGATCACCGGCGGGGGATGCGGTCGTTGTGGGGGATCCGTTCCCGGGGCTGCGGGGTGCTACAAGGCGCGGGGTTGAGGGCCTCGATCTCGAGCAGAGGCTCGGCTCGGCCATGGCGATACGGGCGAGGCTTGCTGCGAGCGCTGCGGGCAAGGCGGCTATGGCGACTGCGCGAGCGTGCGGAGTTGGGTGACTACGCAGCGAGCGAGACGGCGACGACTCTAACCAGAACGAGCTGGGGATCTGAAATGCGAGCATTGTCTAACCTCTCTGAAGAAGGTTCAGAGAGCGACGGGGAGCGCTGGGAGGACGACAGTGACACGACGCGAGCGAGACCTACGGGCGGCTAACGATGGCAAGGAGGGCATGGATCGGGAGCAGGGAGTACCTCCTTTACCTTGGACAGGAAGCTGACGGCTGGGCTGCAACGAGGGGTGGACGGGGAGGGCTGCGAACTCCGGCAATGCTTGGATCCGACACTGCCGGAGAAGAGGAGGACGAAGGGGACGTCGATCTGGACCTTGGCATCCTCCTTGACGTCGAGGAAGAAGAGGCAAAGAATGCGTTCCTTCCTGCTTCCCCAGCACGCCGGAGAAGGGCCGGGGAGGTCACCCCATGCTCGAGCAGAAGCTCGGCCGGAGCACTGGGAGCATGGTGATGGCGGGAGCTTGGAGAAGCTTACCTGGCAGCGGAGAGGCATGGAGGAGGGAGGAATGGAGAGAGGGGAACTAGGGCTAGCCCGGGGACAGGCTATAAAGGGGGCTCGGGCTCGACGGCCGTCAAATCAACCGGACGGTCGACGTGGCGCTTCGGATGGTCTGCAGTACAGGAGGAGGAGGACGCGAACGTGGGGAGGCCGGCTGGGCTGCACTTGGCTGCGGCTGCATGCTAGGCGGGCCGCGCGGAGAAGGCAGAGGCCCACCTACTGGACCTCTCTATCTCTCTCTCAAAAAGAAAGGGTTTCTCCTTTTAAATAAACAGCAACACAAAATAAAAAGCCAGGGAAGATTGGAAAAGTTTTTGAGAAAACTAAAAATAGATTTGTACTCACAAAATAATGCCTTGATTTATAAAAATAGTTTTAGTATTTTTAGAGGAAATAAAATAATCACATATAATTATTATTAGAATCTGTGTTTGCAAAGATACACATGGCAAATATCTTCAAACAAGAATGAGAGCTTACCTACAAATCTTATCAGATTATTTAGAAGTATTGCAACATTTTTATTTGAGATGAACAGCAAGTGAAACACCACATGTAGCAATTTTGAAATAAGGGAGGTGGGCAAAGTTTTGACAAATTGGGAGTGGGATTTAACACCATGGTTTGCACAACAACACACACACTCACATCCCACTCACAACCATGACAAGCAAGGCATGATGCACTTATGATATGATGATTATGATGCGATGATGCAAAATGTCATGAAGCAAATATTATTATCAACCACATAATGGCTTTCATAGAAGATTCACACATGAAAATATTACAAAGGTGGCAAGGGAGTGCACTTGGGCTGTTACACGGCCGGCTGGAGCCTGGCTGGTTGGGGCCTTGCCGGCTACAGCAAGGCGAAGTTAACCGCAGCTTCCCGTCGGACACGACATGAAGACCCGTGGGGGACAAGCATAGCCTAGCTCACAAGCTACACATTGCTTGGCATGTAAGCTACCCACTATAGCTTACATCCCAAGCTACGTACAACTTGGCATGTAAGCTACCCACTGTAGCTTACATCCCAAGGTACCCACTCATGCCTATATAAGAGGCACCATGCCCACTCACTCTCATCCATGGAGACTCACAGGATGGCCTAGACTCCTCACACAATCATTTTCACACACACGATGCAAGGTAAAGAGGCTACCTAGCTCCCTCTTCCTCCTTAGATATAGCTCCAGGAGCAACTCTGTACAGCAAATACACCTGATATACAAACATGCAAGAGTAGCGGTATTATCTCTCCGGAGAGCCCCAAACCTAGGTAAACCACCGCGTGTCGTTACCCTATCCAGCCCCGGATCTCCACTGCAGCCTTGCTCTCACCTCTTTAAGCCATCCCATGGCATCTGCCGTGCCGCGACACCCCCTGTGAGAAAACAACAACACATGGCATGAAGAGAGAGATAGCCACTTTTATCACTAAGTGTGACATATGCCAGAGAGTCAAGGCTGAGCATCAGCGACCCGCTCGGTTGTTACAACCTCTCAAAGTGCCTGAATGGAAATGGGAAAAAGTCGGGATGGACTTAATCACCGGATTTTCCAGGTCAAGCAAGGGACATGATTCCATTTGGGTCATTGTCGATCACCTGACCAATGTAGCCCACTTCATTCCCATCAAGACCACCTATGATGGAAATAAGCTAGCCATTCTTTACATCAGACATATCGTGAGCCTCCACGGAGTTCCAAAGGAGATTGTGAGGTACTCAATGTACCTCGAGGTTTTGGAAGAAGTTTCAAGAGGCTATCGGAACCAAGCTATCTTTCAGCACCACATTTCACCCTCAGACCGAAGGACAGACGAAGTGAGTAAATTAGATACTCGAAGACATGCTTCGTGCTTGCGTCGTGGCATATGGAGCCAAGTGGGAAGATTGCTTGCCTTTTGCCGAGTTCTCCTACAACAACCGCTACCAGTCGAGTCTTCAGATGGCACCGTTTGAGGTGATATACGGACGCAAGTGTCGCACTCCCCTCAACTGGTCGGAAACTTGAGAAGGACTGATCTTTGGACCAGAGATTCTCCGTGAAGCCGAAGAGCAAGTTCAACTAGTCAGAGAGCGTCTTGAGACCGCCAAGTCCAGACAGAAGAGCTACGCCGACTCACACCGCCGAGAGGTGAACTTCTGCGTCGGAGACCATGTATATCTCCGAGTTATGCCTCTCAAGGGAACCAAGCGATTCCACGTCAAGAGGAAGCTTGCACCAAGATACATCGGCCTCTTCCAGATCACCGCAAAGCGAGGAGAAGTTGCTTACCGACTAGAGCTACCTTCCGAGCTATCAGATGTGCACAACGTTTTCCACGTGTCACAACTCCGGAAGTGTCTCCAAGTTCCCAACCGCCCCGACCTCTACAAGGACATCGATCATCGAGCCATCGACCTTCAACCAGACCTCACTTATCGTGAGAGACCAGTTCACGTCTTGGATGAAGCCGAGCATTGCACTCGAAGCGGCACCATCAAATATCCAATGGAGCAACCACACGGAAGCAGAAGAAACCTGGGAGTGTGAAGATTGTCTTAGATCCGAGTTCCCTTAACTTTTTAGCGCCTAGGCTAGGAATCTTGGGGACGAGATTCTTGTAAGGGGGGTAGGTCTGCCATACCTTGTGTTTGTATCACTTTGCTATGCTATGATTTTCTAAAATTTGGACCCATTTAAAACTTTTTGAGTGCTTGTGCATGAATTGATTGTTTGATGACTGCTTGTTTGGTTGATTGTCTTTTAGCACTCAAAGATTCTTCTCCTCTCAATACTCATCTATTTGATCCAAACTACCTGCACAATGATCATGCCATGTGTATAGGACAAAAAACTACTTTTATAAAATATTATTTTGGCCAAAAAGCATTTATTCAATTTAGGTTTTCGAAAACCCCTGAATTGAGGTTTGTACTACAAGTCCTCAAATTAGGATGAATGTTTTTCCCCAAAGACTTTATTCGGAACCTACCATATATAAGAATTCCCAAAACCACCAAATATTAATTTTAAATAATATTTTCTTTTTTTAAAGGCTTTCTCTTAAGTCCAGAAATGATCTTTCATAGGGAAAAATTATTTTTATGCTTTCAAAATATTTGAGAAAATTCAGGGAAACTCAGTGGACATATATTTTCCATATATATGAGTTTCAACACATGGTCATGTTTAAAATATTGGACAAATCCCTCGAAAACCATTAATGTTCAATTCAAGCATTTGAAATATTTCTATAAGAAATTTTCTCAAATAAATCTAGGAAATTTTTAGCAAGTCACATATGCTTAATGTGATTATATTGCCAAGTTTCATCCCAAATCCATATTGTTTTGGTTAACAAAAGTGCCCCAAAAGAATTCCTGTCCAGATCCAAATTTGAGAAACTCTACATTGCCAACTGTCTCCTATTGATATCAAACTTTGTGGACATGCTCTAATCCCCATATAATGCCATCACACCAAGTTGTGCATTAAGGAGAAAAGATTTGCATGCCTAGATCTACAGAAACCTGATTCTGTTAGTTTCTAGGGTTTACAAAGTTATATTGTCAACTTCCCTCATGCGGGATCAAACCTTGTGATCCATCTCATTTTTACCCATAATTTAACCCTGTTAAAATTCACAGTAAGTGGGTAAAATTTTCTTGCTGAAAACAACATCAAACACCTTCAGGTGATTTGGTAAAACTTCTGGTTTCACCCCTTTCTCTATTCTCCTTGACCTAAGCTTTTTGCCACAACACGTCCTAGTCCCCTTCTACCTCCAGTAAAAAACCCAGGCCATTGCTCAATGATTGAGGTGGGTAGAAACCCACATTTTCTCACTGTTTTACCTAGCTGGCCCCTCTTCTATTCCCATTTCCCTTTAACCCTCCTCTCTCCTTAGCCCCTAAGCTTCATAAGGCATCTACAGAACCCCTAGACACTAGTGGACAAGCTGGCCGCGTCCAGAGCACGTGGGAGCATGGTCATGCCAGCCATATGGGCGCTCTGGAGCGCGCTACAGTGCCCAGCTGCACTATAGCCGCCGGCCAATGCATGGCCCCGACAGCCTCGGGCCTCCCCAACGTGTCCCCAGGGCCACCTTGGCGTCCGTGACACAGCACGTGGTCGGCCCTCTCCTCTCTCTCCCCCCTGTTGCCTCTCCCCGCATTTCCTCTCCCCGCTTCTTCTCTCCCTCCCTCTAGTCATGGATGACCCCCACGAACGCCGCTGACTCGCCCCTGCCTCCTCCTGTGGCCTCCAGCACCTCTGCGGCCAAGTCCGATGGCCACGTCCACGGTGGACAACGGGCAGGCTCTAAATACCCACCATGAGCCCCTTCTCTCCCCTCTGGATCCCCTCTCTTCCTCCAAATCGAACGCCTGCTGCACGAGTTTAACTCCAGAGAGCCTCGGTGCTCGGGATCGACCGGAGCTCCGCCGCGTCGGGACTCCGTTGATCTCCGGGTATGGCCCTCCTCCGGCTCTCTTTTCTCCTCCTACGGGCCTCCCACACCTCCCTGATCATTTCCCCTCTCTCCCCCATTCAATTGCAGCTGAGGATCATCGACGGTGACCTCCTCCCGAGTCTTCCCGCCGCGGCCTCCTCATCGCCGGCAAAACAGGGTGTAGGATCGAAAGTCTGTCTAGAGGGGGGGTGATTAGACTACTTGACCAAACAAACATTCTACCTCTTCAAATTTTAAGTGTTGGCAGATTTTAGCAATGATAGCAGGTCAAGTACACCCTACACATGCATGTCTAAGAGCATATCAGTTGAAAGTAACAACAAGCATATGTAGTAGAGGGTAGGAAGGAAGATCAAACACAATTTGAAGACACGAAGATTTTTCCCGTGGTTCCGATAGGTGGTGCTATCGTACGTCCACGTTTATGGAGTCTTCAACCCACGGAGGGTAATGGTCGCGAGAGTCCATGGAGGGCTTGTAACAGCCCGCAACCGACGCTCCAGAAGATTCCCCTTTTATTCCATTGTCATCGTGTGATTCGAGTGGTTGTTGCATTCATCATCGCATCATTCGCATCATCTGCATAGCATCGTCACTCGTTTTCAAAAACTTGCATCCGTTCATAGCTGCCGGTTCTCTCCGTTCGTGTCGTCGTCCGTTTCGAGGCCAACCACACACGCACGCGCCCGCGGCATCCATAAAATGTTGTTTTCAAAAGTGCGTATAAACTATTCTCGGATTGGGTCAAAACTTGGCATGCGGCCTTATTGTATTGTAGGTAGACCGCCTGCCAAATTTCGTCGCAATCAGAGGTCGTTTGATACCCGAACGGTCGACCGTAGCGGCACCAATGTCGGTTAATTCATCGGACGTTTTTGGTTTGCAAATCTTGTGCCGGGCCGCACCATCTCTCTCTCATCTCAGCCCAACCCCCTCTCCACAGCCCACCATAGCCCTACTAGCCCCCCTCTGCTTCCGGACCGTCGGATCGAGATCCGAAGGCCCGAAAACGCCCTGGAACCCCCTAACCCTAATCCCATGCTATAAATAGGAGGTCTCCCCTGCCAAAATGGCTTCCCCTAGCCTTTAGCCTCCCTCCTCCTTGTTTTCCGCGCCGACGCAATCTCCCGCCACCACTTGGCCGCGCCAGACCGGTCAGCGCCGTCGCAGCTGCCGCCTTCGCCCAACCAGCGCCTGCCACGCGTCCCCCCAGCTCCGCACCTCCGCCGCGGCCCGCCAGAGCCCGGGTCATGTCCGCCCCGGGCCGAACCGGGCCCGAGCGAGCCCGCGCGCCACCGCCCGCAGCTGCTCCTCTCCACCGGAGCTCCCCCGCCGCCGCAGGTCGCCTGCGCCCCTAGCTGCTCCTGTCTGAGAGCCCCGCCGGCCGCCGGAGCGCCGCCAGCCTCGCCGGAGGTTCCCGCCGCCACTGCATCAACTCCGGCCGCCATGGCTAGATAGCAGCTGTAGCCGCCCTTGGAGTCTGCCGCCGCTGCCGGCCGGATCTAGCCAGATCCGGACCGGGGGACCCCATTCCCGGCTTCCGCGCCCTCCTCCCGTCGCCTGCCGTCTTCCCGTCGGCCGTCGTGGCCGCCCTAGCGCCGCCGCCGTGGCTCGGCTCGGGATCGAGCAGAGGAGCTGCTCGTCCCGCTGCCCTAGCTGCACGTGGGCCGCCGGCCTACCTCGTCTCGGCCTCGGGCCTTGGCGCGCTAGGTGAGCCTCGGCCAACCCCCTCTGCTTGCCATGTGACGCTCAGTGCAATTTTCGTTATCCGGCGCTCTCAAGTTTGGCCTATTAGCATTTTTTAATTGCAGGGAATTGCATGTTTGTAAAATGGGCATAATTAATTAACCGTGCACCGGATCCAAATATTTCGTATATGAAAAATGATTAGAATTTTGTGTAGAGTAACAATATCCCACTTTCATAGATGTTTAAAATGTTTAACTTGATGTTTTCTTGTATTTTGCATAAATGTCATGAATTGCATTGCGCATTAATATTTAAGCATGCATCCGAATTAAACAAACCTTATATGTAAAATGTGTAGCATTTTTATATGCCTTTTTCATGCATGCTAAAAAAACATTTGATGTGTTGGTTGCATTTATTTGCATAAATGACTTGCTAAAACGGTTTATGTCCTAATCTTGCATATTTGTTGTGTCATTTTTTTAACATTAAAACCCACATATTATATATGATTTTGGGGTAGAAAAATCCATAGATTTTATCTGTGTAATTAGTTGTCATTTGAGCAATTTGTGTGCATGTAATTTTTGCTATGATGCTCTTTTGTCTATTTTGTGTGAATTAATCCATGCATATTTTGGAATAGTTGCAAACATGAGATATGCCCTTGGACATGTGTGCTAGGCCCTGGTATTTTTGGTTGCTATAGAAATGCATGTTTAGGTGTTATTTTCTTGTTGCCAACATGCCATAAAAATATTGCTGTTTTGAGGGTCCAAAATATTTCTAAGTCTGAAAACAGTTATTTTGTTGCCATGTTGTCATGTGGTTTGCTATTGATCTAGGAGTCTTTTGTGGTTGCTCCAAAGGAGTCTTTTGTTAAGCATGTTGTTGTCTACCAGATTGTGTCTTTTGATGCCATGTATAGGATTTGCATCATATTTATATTCATTGTCCAACATGTCAATCTGTTAAAAACAGCTGCACATGTCTACTCTAATTTTCACTAAGTCTGAGAATCTGTTTTCTTCAATATGTCATGTTGTGTTGATGCTAGCCATGAACCTATGCATAATTAGACCTTGCCACCATGGTATTAATTGTTGTGCATCATGTCCTCTACCATGTTGTAGATTTTCATGCCATAATATGCCCTCTAGCATATAGTTTTGCTGCTGCCAATATGCCTCCGTGATAAACTGCTATGCTAAAAACTGTTATTTTCACTGTCCTAATCTGCTATATTTTGTTGCCATGTTGTGAGCTTCCTACCATGTGATCTATGACTCTTTTGAGTATGATATGTGAAGATGAAATGAAGTGTGTGTTATATTGTACTGCCCCATACTTAGTTTGTGCATTTTAGAATCTTGTAGCTTGTTTTTTTCATGTGTGCAATATGCTATGTTGCTGTTTTGGGCAGATTTCAAATAAAACTTGTGTTGGTTGTTGTGGTTGAACCGTAACTCCGTTTTGACCATGTCCCATATGAAATTTGCTTAGAATTTCATGTAGTTTCATAATATCTTGCTGCATCCATGATTTGGTATGTTTGTGGTTGTCATTTTCATGCATTTTGCATTCATGGCATATAATCTTGTGATGGTCATATCTTTTAGGCCGTAGCTCCGTTTTATATGATCTATATATGTAAATCGACTAGAATGACGAGAAGAATCGCATTGTGCATTTTAGTTCCTTGTTTAATAAATGTAAAACATGGTTAGTTCAGATTTGGAACAGTTTCGAAATTAACTCATGAGGTCGTTTCGGAAATGCTATATGTTGTTTCCGACCTCACTTAAGATGCCGAGATAGTGTAGTTTCATTATGATTCACCTCTTGCCATGTGTAGTAACATTTAATATTGTGGTGTACCTAACGAGAGTGAACTAAATAATTCGAATGTGGAGTTTTGTCAATATGCAACTCGTTGCATATTGAGCTTCACTTAATGTGTAGGAATTGATTGTTGTGCTTTTGTCATGTCATGCATACCATGCATCATATTTGCTGTGCATCATGTCATGCATATATTGTGGTGTTTATCGTGTGTTGATTGTTGTTTACAATTTGCTTCTTCTTGATAGAGTCCCGAAACCGCTTCGGAGAGTGAGGATTCGTTCGTCTACGTCCCGTTCGTCTGCTTCATGGACTCGTTCTTCTTCCAAGCGGGATCTCAGGCAAGATGTTCATTTCCCTGGATACCATTACTATCATTGCCATGCTAGTTGTCTCATTTCTATCGCTTGTCTCGCTACCTACAACTTGTTTGTCAAGCTTCCCAAATTGCCATGATAAGCCTCTAACCCCTCCACATCCTAGCAAAACATTGTTTGGCTATGTTACCGCTTGCTCAACCCTTCTTATAGCGTTGCGGGTGCAATTGTTTCCATGTGCAACATGGATATTTTGATATATCACAATATTATTGCTATTTAATTTAATGCACATATACTTGGTTAAGGGTGGAAGTCTTGGCCTTTTGCTCGGTGTTTTGTTCCACTCTTGCCGCCATAGTTACTTGTGTACCGGTGTTATGTGTGGCACCCCGGCTCAGAGAACCGGATTACCAGTGTTTCCAAACCAGAGATCATGTCTTCTGGAAACACACAACAACTTGGTATAGAACAGAACTGAACTTTTATTGATAGATGTCGGATACAAGCTCATATTTTACAATGATAATGAGGCCAAAGGCACCCTCGGTGCTATGACAGTATCTACATTATTTATGAAACATAGCAGGGCCACGGAACTACTAAGTACTTCTACGGCGTAGCGGAATATAGCGGCAACTCCATCCACAGGGACACTGCTGTGGACACATCCTAGCTAGTGTAGCACGAACCATCGGGACCTCCGTCCTCGGCTTCTCCTGCATCTAGCATGATACGCCAGGTGAGTACTTTGAATGTACTCGCAAGCTCATGACAACCAAGTAATGCAGCAAACAATAGCATGGCAATCAACAAGATATCATTGAGGAAATGCACTTACTGTTACCGATCATCAACTTACTCTCTTCCGGGTTGTTCCACAACCCTCAGAATACTCATAATCATCGAGTACTTCCGAACACAAGACGAGTTCTTCCATCATTACTAACGCTGCTACGGTTGACCATCTACTGAGGTCTGGACGGTCTGTCCAATACCGTGGACGCGGCTATTCGAATAGATTTTACACACTGCAGAGGTTGCGCACTTTACCCACACCATGAAGCACCTGGCCTCGCGATCCCAATTGGGTGGACCAGCATCGCTTCAACGAAACCTGCCTGACCCGTGACTTTCTCATCGTACCACCGGCATTGATCCTCCCCCGGAGGCTTGCATTTTTGTTAACCAGATATTCTGTGGATAAGATAAAAACATCAAACTTGGTCATAAATTAAAGGGGTTCAATACCAAAACAATGCAAAAAGAATCAACTAAATTGGAGTTATAAATAAAAAGTTATTCAAGGTCAAAGTCTGGTCAAAATTCTGTATTAAAATGAATTTAAACAGAAAATAGAAAAACTCCCAGCCGGCCACGTCGAAGGCGTAAAGTGGAGGGGCACCTCCACTTATACCGCTTCGGGCGCGGGCCTGGGTCGCTGACGGGTGGGGTCCCGGTCTGTTTAAACAGAGGGAGAGGAAGGTAGGGAGGAACGGCGGCTCACCGACATTAGAGATGGCGGCGGGGCTAGGAAATGGTCGGAACGGATCGGATGATCAACAGCGGTTCTCCCTGTACCCGTAGCTCCTCCGGAGGTGGACGGACGGCGTCGCCCCCTTCCTCTCCGGCGGGTGGAGCTCATGGTGGTCGCCGGCGATGCCGATTCCGACGAGGATTAAGCTGGGCAAGGAGTCGAGAAGGACCAGGGGGACCTGCTGATCACGATGGCGGGCTCGGGAGAGACTAGGAAGGAGTGGAGTTGGCTGGCAACAGAGAGGATTCGCCGGAGCTGAGGGAGACGAGCTCCCGGCTCTTGCTGGGGCGCTCAGGAGGCAATTGATGGATGGCGAAGTGAGGTGAGGAGCTAGGAGGAGCGGGCCAGGGCCTTAAATAGGCGAGAGGCGAGGGCAGCCAAGTTCTCCCGAAGCGGCGAGGCTCGAGCACGCCACTGGAGCAAGGACGGCGAGCTGGCCGTCGCGGCGTGGGGGTGAGGTGATGGAGGAGGGCAGAGGAGCGACGGGACGGGTCCCGCGCCATTAATGGCTTGCGGACGACCACAGTGGCTGAAGCCCACTGTTTTGCCCATGGAGGAGCTTGGACGGAAGTGGCGGCGGCCTTCGCCGGCGTCCAGGAGGCTTCGAGAGGGGCCACGCGTCCGGCAGGGGCGCTGTCGGCACCAAGGGACAAGGGGGGGCAGCGAGAGACGGCTCGGGCAAGCACATCTGACGCGGGCGCCGTGCAGAGCGCGCACTCTGGCATGCGAGCCCCGTGCTCACCACGGGTGCGGCCACCAGGAGGCCACGCACGCCTGGCGCACCCTGTCCACAGTGCAATCCCTCGACCATCTAATCTCCCTGTGCCACTGGCTCGACTAGGTGCACTCTGGCTTGATGGGTATCTTCAGCAACAGTTCCTGGCTGCAAGCTTGAGAGGGATCTAGAGATGATG
Organism: Elymus sibiricus; assembly: GCA_039707655.1. Lineage (NCBI taxonomy): Eukaryota > Viridiplantae > Streptophyta > Magnoliopsida > Poales > Poaceae > Elymus > Elymus sibiricus. Next base: position 224,185,711 of record CM077665.1, on the reverse strand, counting down.
TGAGCTGGAGATGAAGCCATAGGAGATGTCCAGAGTGATCTACTTTGGAAGGACAACAAGCTGGCAAAGTTTGAAAGAATATGAAAAAGATTTGAGGGTAGTTCCTATGTAAACTACCATTCTGGTCCAGAATCTAGATAAGCTTGTGGCACTCACATGGGTGTTCTGCTGATGATGAAACTTGGTTGAGGGAAGTTATTTGGTAGTGCACACATGCCATAAAAATTGTAGATCAATTGTGCACCCCTAGCTGGTACTTCCTTCACAAAGTTTTTAAATAAGCAGAATCTTGTCAGAGCCTTGCTGCTGAAAACTTGCACTGGACCAGATGATATTTTTGGATATTGTGGCTATATAGGATCCCTAGGAGCTTGAGGAATTTATTGGGAATTTTCTGACGTAGGAAAATAGGGGTTGCTTCACAATGGACCAATTCTGGCCAGAAAATAAATAATTATTCTGGCCATAATTTTATATTGGGCAATGGAATATTTTTGGAGATTATGGAATCATATGATGATGAAAAGGTGTGGAAAAAGTTTGGGAATTTATTGATCATCCAAACTATAGGTTGCTTCACAACCCATAGTGGTGACATAATTTCCCAAATAAAGAAAAGGGTTTATTGGAAAAGAATAAATATTGGAAATTGATCCAGGAGAGATGTACAAAGGTTTTGGCAAGATGAGGAGGGTTTTGGGTTACTTGGGAAAAGATTCAAAGAATCATAGATCCAATCAACTGGAAAAGTTTGAAAAATCATCCAAATTTGCTAATAAAATCCAAATAATTTTGAAAAGAAAAAGTTGTCAAAAACCAGGGTGTCACAAACCTACCCCCCTTAGTATGAATCTCGTCCTCGAGATTCGGTTGCTTAGGGAACAAGTATGGATATGCGGATCTCAGGAAATCTTCTCTTTCCCATGTAGCCTCTTCCTCAGTGTGGTGCTTCCATAGCACCTTGTAAAACCTGATTACCTTACTACTGGTAGTTCTTTCCATTTCATCCAAGATCCTGACAGGCTTCTCTTCATAGGTCAGGTCTTTAGCCAGCTCTAACTCACTCATATCCGCTTGCTTGATTGGTGGTGCAATGCACTTTCTTAATTGTGATATATGGAAAACATCGTGCACTTCAGACAATTCTGGTGGTAGTTCCAACTGGTATGCTACTCTGCCTCTTCTAGCAACCACTAGAAATGGACCGATATATCTCGGTGCAAGCTTTCCCCGAGTATGGAATCTCTTCACTCCCTTCATGGGGGTTACTCGGAGGTACGCATATTCTCTGGGTTCAAAGGTCACTTCCCGGTGCTTTGGGTCATAGTAGCTCTTCTGACGGGACTTGGCTGCCCGAAGATGCTTCTGAATATCCTTGACCTGCTTCTCGGCCTCAAGCATCAAGTCCGTGCCAAAGATACGGCTATCTCCTGTCTGGGACCAATTCAATGGGGTGTGGCACTTTCGCCCATATAATGCCTCAAACGGTGACATCTTCAGAATTGACTGATAGCTGTTGTTATAGGAGAATTCCGCATAGGGTAGTCTATCTTCCCATTTGGGTCCATGGGTGAGAGCACATGACCGAAGCATATCCTCCAGTATCTGGTTCACTCATTTTGTCTGTCCGTCTGTCTGCGGATGGTATGCCGTGCTATGCTTCAGCATGGTTCCCAAAGCTTGATGTAGTCGTAGCCAGAACACTAAGGTGAATAGGGAACCCCTATCTGAGGTGATGGACTTGGGTACTCCATGGAGGCTGACGATCCGGGACATGTAGAGCTGTGCCAGTTGATTTGCGTTGAAAGTGGTTTTTACCGGAATAAAGTGAGCCACTTTCGTGAGTATGTCCACAATGACCCAGATAGCATCATTGCCTCTTGTTGACTTGGGTAGTCCAACAATAAAGTCCATACATATGTCGTCCCACTTCCACTGGGGAACCGGTAAAGGTTGCAGTAGCCCAGCGGGTTTCTGGTGTTCCGCCTTGACCTTGTTGCAGATGTCACAGCAGGCGACATAGTATGCTATATCCCTTCGCATTCCTGGCCACCAAAATGTCTCTCTCGGATCCTAATACATCTTTGTGCCTCCCGGGTGGATAGAGTATTTGGACTCATGAGCTTCTCTGAGTATTTGCTACCTCAGGTTATTCTGATCGGGCACACATATCCGTTTTTCAAACCATAAAGTGCCTTGGTCATCCACGTGGAAGGACTTGGCTTTCCCTTTCGGAATCAGCTCCTTAATCTTTTTGATTCCTTCATCTGGCTCTTGGGCCTTCTTAATTTCTTCCTTAAGGGTGGGAGTAATTTCCAACGTATCGGAGGTAGTTGGGCCGCATAGCACCATATTGAGCTCAGCGAATTCTTCTTGTAACCTTGGATGCATACTTCCCATTAGTGCATTCACGGTGCCTTGCTTTTTGCTGAGAGCGTCCGCGACCACATTAGCTTTTCCCGGATGATAGTTTATCCCAATGTCATAGTCCTTGACTAGTTCAAGCCATCTTCGCTGCCTGAGATTCAGGTCAGGTTGGGTGAAAATATACTTGAGACTCTTATGGTCCGTGTATATTTCACAATGTTGTCCAATGAGGTAATGCCTCCAAATCTTCAAGGCATGAACCACGGCCGCTAATTCCAAATTGTGTGTGGGGTAGTTCTCCTCATGGGGTCGTAGCTGTCTGGATGCATATGCTACAACCTTCCCTTCTTGCATCAGTACGCAGCCGATTCCACGTCTGGAAGCATCGCAGTAGATGTCGAAGCTCTTGTGTATGTCTGGAAAGACTAGGACAGGTGTTCTAGTGAGCCTGGTCTTTAGCTCCAGGAAACTGCTGTCACACTCCGTCGTCCAGACAAACCTTTGATTCTTCTTGAGCAATTCCATCAGGGGCTTGGCTATTTTAGAGAAGCCTTCTATGAAACGACGGTAATAGCCTGCCAATCCAAGAAAGCTCCGAACTTCAGTTACTGAGGCGGGTGTCTTCCAATTTAACACTGCAGTTACCTTGCTGGGGTCGACGGCTACTCCTTGTTCTGACAAAATGTGCCCCAGAAATCCCACCTCTTTTAGCCAAAATTCACACTTACTGAACTTGGCATACAGACGGTGGTCTCTTAATCTTTCCAAGACAGCACGGAGGTGTTGTTTATGCTCTTCTTCATCCTTGGAATATATCAGGATATCATCAATGAACACCACCACGAACTTGTCTAGGAAATCCATGAAGACCTTGTTCATCATGCTCATGTAGTAAGCGGGAGCATTTCTCAGTCCAAATGACATGACTGTAAATTCATACAAACCATATCGGGTGGTGAACGCTATCTTGGGTATATCCTCTTTTTGGATTTTTAGCTGATGATATCCGGTTCGGAGGTCAATCTTGGAGAATACCCGTGCTCCGTTCAGCTGGTCGAACAAGTCATCAATGCGAGGAAGCGGGTACTTATTCTTAATGGTGACCTCATTCAACTGGCGATAGTCTACGCACATTCGTAGACTTCCATCCTTCTTCTTGACAAAGAGCACTGGTGATCCCCATGGCGAGATGCTTGGGCGAATGTACCCTTTTTGCAACAATTCATCCAACTAGCTCTTCAACTCCGCCAACTCTGGACCTGGCATACGATAGTATTTCTTGTAAATTGGCGCAGTGCCGGGAACCACTTCGATTGCAAACTCCAATTCCCGGTCAGGTGGCATCCCAGGTAGTTCCTCAGGAAATACATCCGGAAATTCGCAAACTACCGGAATCAAGTTCATATCCGTGACGGTAGTTTGGTATGCCATCCCCTTCTTTGATATCATCTTGCTGGCAAGGAATTGGACTATTTGTCCTGTTGGGTTGACTAGTGTTACTATCTTGCTGGCACAATTGATACACACCTGATGTGGTGTCAACCAGTCCATCCCCAGTATTACGTCCAATCCCGAGGATTCAATGGCAATGAGTGCAGCTTGAAACTTAACTCCATGTATTGAAATTTCCAGATCTCTATAGATCAGATTTGTTCTGAGCAGGGAGCCAGGGGATTGTACCACCATGATTTTGTCTAAAAGCGACGGAGAAAATTTGTGCGAGGTGGCAAAACTCCGCGAAATAAACGAGTGAGAAGCCCCAAAATCAAATAAAATTACTGCAGGAATGTCATTAACAGAAAACATACCAAGGACTACTTCTGGAGCTTCGCAGGCTTCCTCAGCAGAGATATGATGGACACGTCCGTGGCAGAAGTTACGATTGGGGCGGCGTCCAATAGTGTTGACCTGCGGCTTGACATCGGCGGATGACTTCCCGTTGTTGGCGGGACACTTCTTGGAGTAGTGTCCACTTTGGCCGCAAGTGGAGCAGGTATTGTTGCCGCGGCAGTCCTCTATCACGGGCTGTTTGCCGAAGGTCTTGGTCTGGCTCGCTGTCTTATTATTGTTGTTGCCATTGCTCCATGTAGGCTTGTATTCAGATGAGCCTGGCTGCCAGGTGCGTGGCTTCTGCGCAAACGGCTCACGGTTGTCCTTCTTGGGTTCAAAGTTCCGCTTGTGGTTATCATATCCGGGCTTATGTTCCCGTTCAGCTATGAAGGCCTTGTTTACCAGGGTCTGGAAGTCCGGAAAGTCTAGCATGCAAAGCTGACAACGGAGGGCGTGATTCAGACCTCCTAGGAACCGATCTATCTTTCTTTCTTCGGTGGCCACATCATAGGTAGAGTACCGTGACAGATTGTTGAACTTGTTTAGGTACTCTGCCACCGACATATTTCCTTGTGTCAGAGCAAGGAACTCCCTTTGCTTCACCTTCATTATGCCTGTAGGGACATGATATTTGCAGAATAGCTCCTTGAACTTCTCCCAGGAAATTTCTTCTTCAGAAGACCATGTTGCCTTTGTGTTATCCCACCATATAGCTGCTGGCCCTTCTAAGTAGTGGGTGGCAAAAGGGACTTTATCTGATTCCTCACAGCGAGCTATGTCCAGCTTCTTTTCTATGGTCCTTAGCCAATCATCCGCTTCTATAGGTTCCACAGCTTGACCAAAATTGGGTGGCTTCGTGCGCTGGAAATCAGACAACTTGGAGTGTGTTCCATTATGATTGTGATTCTGACCCACCATAGCTTGCATACTTTACAGGAATTCCATAAGATCCTGGTTTCTCTTCTCCTCAAACATTCTCATGATCTGATCAGTTGTCGGTGCTTGAGGTGGTGGAGGTGGTAAATCTTCTGGTGGTTGTCCTGCTTGTCTGGCGGATCGAAGAACGGGGGTTCCATTGCCGCCTTGGCTACAACTTCTCTTCATCCTAAATTTGTTCCCATTGCAAAATACCTGATCGATGAGCAACATCCATCAGGGAAACACAGTCATATGACACCAGAAGGAAAAATACGCGAAAAAGGAGAATAAAGCAAACCACATAATTATACAAGATAACCCATCATACATGGCAAGCTAGTAGGGGGATATCATGGCTAGAGTGCTCATACGGCAGTTGACATATGCAAAGATGCATGCACAACAACTCAAGCCTCCACTCTAGTGGTGCGGATGGCACGAACACTGGCAGACAAAAGACTCCTCGTCATCTGATCCTGAGTCGGAGTCGAAACTGATGACATGGATCTCATCCTCCGGATCAAAGGAAACATGACGGCGCTGCTGGGACGGTTCTCCTTCCAGGGTAGAAGGAGCACGACGCCTCAGCATCGGAGCAGCTGGAGTGGCTAGGAGTGAGGCCCACTCAGCCGGGGTCTCACGACGGCTACCAGACGGAAAGCCTGGTGGCACAGTAGAGCTAGAAGGAGTATCAAACCTGGGTGGAGGTGGAACTGGTGGTGGATAAATAGGTGGAAAGGTAGGCTGAGGTGGAGGTGGAACTGAAGTCGCGGCTGCAAGTGCCGCCTGGACACGAGACATCTCCTCAGCGAAGGATATGATCGTACGATAACTGGCGTTCAGATATCGAGACAGAACGGCAGTGGCACGATCACATGCCGGGTCAACTGGCGAGAAAATGACTCGCCCTGTCGTAGGCGACAGGGTGGGATAGTGGAAGAAACCTGGATGAGTCTGCATCTCGACCTCGTGGAAGCGCAAGTCAGTGAGAGCCTCCATCGCAGCAAACTAGATCGCCAACTCCGGGGTGGAAGCCATTCTGCCCTTGGAAGAGTGAGAGTAGCTACCAAGGTCCGAGCTCGCGATCAGGAAAGCCTCTGCGTGATACTCGTACACTGACTCAGCAAGCTGCTCCCGAAACACCTGGTACACTGGATCTTCGCCGTGGGGGTACAATCGAAGCCAGACGTTCCGGAGCAGTACTGGAAAGGTGGATGGTGCAGGCTCAAAATGGTAGTGGTATGGAATTGGTGCCATCTACACTTACAATGTCAACGGTTAGTAAAACAATGAATCATGATGCATGCTATGCAACAATCAAACGCAGCAAGCAAGATGCACACTCAAAGCCCTACACTACTCGCGGTTCTAGCGCAGGTTAACTAGGGTGTCCTACAGTCAGCACGGCTCTTATACCAAGCGTTGTGGCACCCCGGCTCAGAGAACCGGATTACCAGTGTTTCCAACCCAGAGATCACGTCTTCTGGAAACACACAACAACTTGGTATAGAACAGAACTGAACTTTTAATGATAGATGTCAGATACAAGCTCATATTTTACAATGATAACGAGGCCAAAGGCACCGTCGGTGCTATGACAGTATCTACATTATTTATGAAAAATAGCAGGGCCTCGGAACTACTAAGTACTTCTACGGCGTAGCGGAATATAGCGGCAACTCCATCCACAGGGACACTGCTGTGGACACGTCCTAGCTAGTGTAGCACGAACCATCGGGACCTCCGTCCTCGGCTTCTCCTGCATCTGGCATGATACGCCAGGTGAGTACTTTGAATGTACTCGCAAGCTCACGACAACCAAGTAATGCAGCAAACAATAGCATGGCAATCAACATGATACCATTGAGGTAATTCACTTACTGTTACCGATCATCAACTTACTCTCTTCCGGGTTGTTCCACAATCCTCGGAATACTCATAATCATCGAGTACTTCCAAACACAAGACGAGTTCTTCCATCATTACTAACACTACTACGGTTGACCATCTACTGAGGTCTGGACGGGCTGTCCAATACCGTGGACGCGGCTATTCGAATAGATTTTACACTCTGCAGAGGTTGCGCACTTTACCCACACCATGAAGCACCTGGCCTCGCGATCCCAATTGGGTGGACCAGCATCGCTACAACGAAACCTGCCTGACCCGTGACTCTCTCATCGTACCACCGGCATTCATCCTCCCCCGGAGGCTTGCCCTGGGTAGCCCTTGTGTCCTCATGACACCTGTGTCCTCCTGACACCTGCCACCGTCATGGCCAAACTAAACTATCCCAAACGGGGACGCCGGCACAATACTCAACTGGGCTCACAGGGTTATCGCCGCCTTCCTGATCAGGGTAGCACGCGCGCATAACCCTCCCTCTTTGGAGGTACCGGTGAAAGAGCACACGGTTAGGCCAAGTCAAGGCCGTCCCATACCGGCAAATGTGGTTGCACGAGTATGCCCGGACAGGTGACTCAAGATCAACCGACTAATTTCATCTTGCAACATATTGCTTCATCAAAATGCTTGAGTATTTAAATATTGCTATGAATTATCTATGGCAAATAAATAAGCGTAATGCGTATCAGGATGCAATGCTATTGAAATGCATTCATGAAATGGGTATCATGGCTTGCCTTGCTCTGTTGGGTTGTTCAAACACTCTTGGTCTTCAAATACACCACAATCTCCATCTGAAAATATTTTCAAAATGCAAATGAAAATGTCACATAAGGCATTTTTGTTAACCAGATATTCTGTGGATAAGATAAAAACACCAAACTTGGTCAGAAATTAAAGGGGTTCAATACCAAAACAATGCAAAAAGAATCAACTAAATTGGAGTTATAAATAAAAAGTTATTCAAGGTCAAAAGCTATTTAGTTTAATGCACATATACTTGGTAAAGGGTGGAAGGCTTGGCCTTTTGCTCGGTGTTCTGTTCCACTCTTGCCGCCCTAGTTACTTGTGTACCGGTGTTATGTGTGGCACCCCGGCTCAGAGAACCGGATTACCAGTGTTTCCAACCCAGAGATCATGTCTTCTGGAAACACACAACAACTTGGTATAGAACAGAACTGAACTTTTATTGATAGATGTCGGATACAAGCTCATATTTTACAATGATAACGAGGCCAAAGGCACCCTCGGTGCTATGATAGTATCTACATTATTTATGAAAAATAGCAGGGCCACGGAACTACTAAGTACTTCTACGGCGTAGCGGAATATAGCGGCAACTCCATCCACAGGGACACTGCTGTGGACACATCCTAGCTAGTGTAGCACGAACCATCGGGACCTCCGTCCTCGGCTTCTCCTGCATCTAGCATGATACGCCAGGTGAGTACTTTGAATGTACTCGCAAGCTCATGACAACCAAGTAATGCAGCAAACAATAGCATGGCAATCAACAAGATATCATTGAGGAAATGCACTTACTGTTACCGATCATCAACTTACTCTCTTCCGGGTTGTTCCACAACCCTCGGAATACTCATAATCATCGAGTACTTCCGAACACAAGACGAGTTCTTCCATCATTACTAACGCTGCTACGGTTGACCATCTAATGAGGTCTGGACGGTCTGTCCATTACCGTGGACGCGGCTATTCGAATAGATTTTACACTCTGCAGAGGTTGCGCACTTTACCCACACCATGAAGCACCTGGCCTCGCGATCCCAATTGGGTGGACCAGCATCGCTTCAACGAAACCTGCCTGACCCGTGACTCTCTCATCGTACCACCGGCATTGATCCTCCCCCGGAGGCTTGCATTTTTGTTAACCAGATATTCTGTGGATAAGATAAAAACATCAAACTTGGTCATAAATTAAAGGGGTTCAATACCAAAACAATGCAAAAAGAATCAACTAAATTGGAGTTATAAATAAAAAGTTATTCAAGGTCAAAGTCTGGTCAAATTTCTGGATTAAAATGAATTTAAACAGAAAATAGAAAAACTCCCAGCCGGCCACGTCGAAGGCGTAAAGTGGAGGGGCGCCTCCACTTATACCGCTTCGGGCGCGGGCCTGGGTCGCTGACGGGTGGGGTCCCGGTCTGTTTAAACAGAGGGAGAGGAAGGCAGGGAGGAATGGCGGCTCACCGGCGACGCTCACCGGCATTAGAGATGTCGGCGGGGCTAGGAAATGGTCGGAACGGATCGGGCGCTCAACGGCGGTTCTCCCTGTACTCGTAGCTCCTTCGGAGGTGGACGGACGGCATCGCGCCCTTCCTCTCCGGCGGGTGGAGCTCACGGTGGTCGCCGGCGATGCCGATTCTAACGAGGATTAAGCTAGGCAAGGAGTCAAGAAGGACCAGGGGGCTTGCTGATCACGATGGCGGGCTCGGGAGAGACTAGGAAGGAGTGGAGGTGGCTGGCAACAGAGAGGATTCGAGCGGCGGAGCCTTTGCCGGAGCTGAGGGAGACGAGCTCCCGGCTCTTGCTGGGGCGCTCAGGAGGCAATTGATGGATGGCGAAGTGAGGTGAGGGCCTTAAATAGGCGAGAGGCGAGGGCAGCCGAGTTCTCCCGAAGCGGCGAGGCTCGGGCACGCCACTGGAGCAAGGACGACGAGCTGGCCGTCGCGGCGTGGGGGCGAGGTGATGGAGGAGGGTAGAGGAGCGACGGGACGGGTCCTGCGCCATTAATGGCTTGCAGACGACCACAGTGGCTGAAGCCCACTATTTTGCCCGTGGAGGAGCTTGGCCAGAAGCGGCGGCGGCCTTCGCCAATGTCCACGAGGCTTCGAGAGGGGCCACGCATCTGGCAGGGGCGCTGTCGGCACCAAGGGACATGGGGGGCAGCGAGAGACGGCTCGGGCGAGCATATCTGACGCGGGTGCCGTGCAGAGCGCGCGCTCTGGCATGCGAGCCCCGTGCCCACCACGGGTCCGGCCACCAGGAGGCCACACACGCCTGGCGCACCCTGTCCACAGTACAGTCCCTCGACCATCTAGTCTCCCTATGCCACTGGCTCGACTAGGTGCACTCTGGCTTGATGGGTATCTTCAGCAACAGTTCCTGGCTGCAAGCTTGAGAGGGATCTAGAGATGATGTGAGCTGGAGATGAAGCCATAGGAGATATCCAGAGTGATCTACTTTGGAAGGACAACAAGTTGGCAAACAAAGTTTGAAAGAATATGAAAAAGATTTGAGGGTAGTTCCTATGTAAACTACCATTCTGGTCCAGAATCTAGATAAGCTTGTGGCACTCACATGGGTGTTCTGCTGATGATGAAACTTGGTTGAGGGAAGATATTTGGTTGTGCACACATGCCATAAAAATTGTAGATCAATTGTGCACCCCTAGCTGGTACATCCTTCACAAAGTTTTTAAATAAGCAGAATCTTGTCAGAGCCTTGCTGCTGAAAACTTGCACTGACCAGATGATATTTTTGGATATTGTGGCTAGATAGGATCCCTAGGAGCTTGAGGAATTTATTGGGAATTTTCTGAGATAGGAAAATAGGGGTTGCTTCACAATGGACCAATTCTGGCCAGAAAAGAAATAATTATTCTGGCCATAATTTTATAATGGGCAATGGAATATTTTTGGAGATTATGGAATCATATGATGATGAGAAGGTGTGGAAAAAGTTTGGGAATTTATTGATCGTCCAAACTATAGGTTGCTTCACAACCCATAGTGGTGACATAATTTCCCAAATAAAGAAAAGGGTTTATTGGAAAAGATTAAATATTGGAAATTGATCCAGGAGAGATGTAGAAAGGTTTTGGCAAGATGAGGAGGGTTTTGTGTTACTTGGGAAAAGATTCAAAGAATCATAGATCCAATCAACTAGAAAAGTTTGAAAAATCATCCTAATTTGCAAATAAAATTCAAATAATTTTGAAAAGAAAAAGTTGTCAAAAACCAGGGTGTCACATTATGTTCCATATTTTGCGCTCCTAACATGCTCGGGGTTGTTATGGGGACCCCCTTGACCATTCATTTTAGATTAAAACTTGTGTGGCAAGACCCAACTTTGGTACTACATTTGCCCAATAACTAATAAACCTGCATAGGGAGTAATTAACCCGAGGATACTTAATCAACAACCCAGGTCAGTGCTCCTCATGAGTGTTGGTCCAAACCGAGCGATGTCCGGCGCCCCTGGTCACCCGGGGTTTTAGCCAACCGACGTCTAGCTCATCCAGTCGTACCCTGAGAACGAGATACGTGGCTCCTATCGGGTTTTGTCGGTACGCCGGGCAGTCTTGCTGGACTTGTTTTACCTTTTTCGAATGTCTTGCGCGAGGAATTCTGATAATACTTCGGGATATCTCGAGGTTGCGGTTTTCCAGTGGAATTGCCTAGGAAGATCACGAGATTCGTGGTCGAGGTTATTCCCGCGGCGTGTGGTTAGTTTGTGATGGATGAGTTGGAGCACCCCTGCAGGGTTAAATCTTTCGAAAAGCCATGCCCGTGGTTACGTGGCAACTTGGAAACTTTGTTTAACACCCGGTCATAGCAAACTTGAAGTAAACTCAAATAAAATACACCAACCGTGTGCGTAACCGTGACTGTCTCTTCTCGTGATTTCTGAACCGAGAGAGAACACGGTGGGGTTATGTTTGTTCGTAAGTAGGTGTTCGGGATCTCCTAGAGATCATTACTAGTTCACGTCCGTTTATTCGACAATCTTCCCCCTTATTCTTGTACTCGTAAGTTAGCCACTCAAGTAAATGCTTAGTGCTTGCTGCAGCCTCACCACTTAACCATACCTCACCCATTAAGCTTTAATAGTCTTGATACCCTTGGAAATGAGATTGCTGAGTCCTCGTGGCTCACAGATTACTACAACAACAGTTGCAGGTACAGGTAATGCGATGATATGATGTGAGCGCGATGCTTTGTTCAATTTGGAGTTCTTCTTCTTCTTCTTCTTCTTCATCGATCATAGGATGGGTTCCAAGCGGCAGCCTAGGATAGCAAGGATGGATGTCTTTTTTATCGTTTGTTTTCGTCCGTAGTCGGACCCTGCTCTTCTGTATGATGTTGTATATGTTGTTGTATTGATGTGATATTGATGTAGCTTGTGGCGAGTGTAAGCCAATTCCATATACTCATCTCTTCTTTACATGTACTTGTAATGATATCCATTCTTGCGAAACGACGAGATGCGCTTCTATCCTTGTTGAGGCCCTCGTGCCAAAATAAGGATAGGATCGCATCTTGGGCGTTACAAGTTGGTATCAGAGCCTGCACCGACCTAGGAGCCCCCTTGATTGATCGAACTTGGCCGAGTCGAGTCTAGTGAAAAAAACTATTTTGAGTCTAGTTATATCGGAGAGTAGGTTTCTTTTACTCATCTTCTATGCTCTGGTAAGGTATTCGACTTAGGACTTTTGATTCTACTCCTCTTCTCGCTCAAATTTTTTTTAGGATCACGCGGGTATTTTGGAAAATATATGATGCCGATGTGAAGGAATTCTGTCTTGGTGCCTCCTGTTATCGAGGAGTAGAGCTCCGAGGGATTTTTGCACATCGTTATCGTTCAGTTTCCTTAGTATCTCAGGACGGAGGATATTCGAAATTGCTTCAATACTAGTATTGGCGAGAGGAGTCCGGCATCCCCAGTACTGGTGGAGAGAGTTTGTAAGTACTGCCATGTTTAGTATCGTTGTGATTACGAGTGTCTGAGGTAGACGAGTTTGCGGAGTTTCTTTGATTATGCTGTGGAAGGTTGCGGGTGCAGTTGTAGCTGATTACCTTGGGTACGTTCCTGGGTCCACAACCCGAATCGCATAACCAAGAAAGTTCGGAAGTTCTTAGGTGGGAATTCAAGTAGTTACCTAGGATTATCCTTCCAACAAATGCAAATGGGTTATGTATTTGTTTCCGGCTTGTTTCGTAAGCCTCATCCCATGTTTTGTTTTGGAAGTATGGTAATTCGTATTGCTTCGACGTCAAGTGGTGATTTCATATTCTTCCTAAGTGGTGTTCTCATATTCCTATGAGAGTATTAATTCTTTTGCTCAATCAAGTTTTCATATCAATTCTTTTCATCCGGCGTGCTTATTTTCAAGGTGATACAATCCTTCCAATATTTGCAAGATTGATCCTCATATTTCTTTCCGGAGTTCTTTTCATCCGCCCCAAGTTTTCTTTGTTTTTCCCCACCCTCGCACCCTTTTTCTTCAAGGATTAAATTCTCATTCAAGTGCCTTTTCTATTCATGTGATGCTTCCGCTATCTTCTCTTCCGTGATGTTCCGGTGATTCATTGTGGAGATGCTCAAGTGATCCGGTGTTGGCAGATTTTATCAATGATAGCAAGTCAAGTACGCCCTACACATGCATGTCTAAGAGTATAGCAGCGGAAAGTAACAACAAGCATATGTAGTAGAGGGCAGGAAGGAAGATCAAACGCAATTTGAAGACACGAAGATTTTTCCTGTGGTTCCGATAGGTGGTGCTATCGTACGTCCACGTTTATGGAGTCTTCAACCCACGGAGGGTAACGGTCGTGAGAGTCCACGGAGGGCTCCACCCATAAGGGTCCACGAAGTAGCAACCTTGACTATTCCATAACGGCTTCCGTCCACGAAGGACTATCCTCACTATGGGTAGATCTTCACGAAGTAGGCGATCTCCTTGCCCGTACAAACTTCTTGGTTCAACTCCACAACACGAAGTAGGAGGCTCCCAAGCGACACCTAACCAATCTAGGAGGCACCACCCTCCAAAAGGTAATAGGCTCGGCAATGTCGATGAACTCCTTGCTCTTGTGCTTCAAGATGATAGACTCCTCCAAACACAATCACTCTCTCACAGATTTGGCTTTGGTGGAAGAGATTGATTTAGTGGAAAGCAACTTGGGGAGGCTAGAGATCAAGATTCATATGGTAGGAATGGAATAGCTTGATCTCAACACATGAGTAGGTCGCTCTCTCTCAGAAAATTGGATGGGGCAAGTATGGAATAGTTCTGAGTTCTTCTCTTCCGAGTAGGTGGTGGTGAAGGGGTATATATAGGCATCCGCAAAAATCCAACCGTTACACCTAAAGTTACCAACTCGATGACACCGAAATGTAAAACTCGGTGGTACCGAAGTGACCAAAAGGCAGTAACTTTTGAATCTCGGTGAGACCGATACATAACTCTCGGTGGTACCGATTAGGTGACCAACGGTCAGATTGTACAACTCGGTGCGCCGATCCAAAAAACTCGGTAAGACCGATGTTATGAAACGAGGTACAGAAAGTTGGCAAGCTGAACTCGGTGGCACCGATGCAGAATCGGTTGCACCGAAGGGCTAGGGTTTGGCATGGGTCTGTCTGGGTTTGGGAATCGGTGGGACCGAGTGGGAATTGTTGGTAGCACCAATTTTCATGATAGGCTTGGACAGACTTTTGTGGAAGAGTTTGTGGGTGTTTTTGGTGACTATCACTTGTGCACGTGGAGCATCTTGTTCACCAACAGTACCTTACCCCCTTTTAATAGTATTGGCGTTCCTATGTACTCAAAGTGATTTCTCACAAAGTAAAATGTAGAGTCCTCTTGCTTGAAGCTTTGCCAATCCATTTCCTTGCATCTAGGGGTTTCTCCACAATCCTTTCGCCAACCTATCATTAAACTTTTCCTGAAATACACTTAGTGGAAACATTAGTTCAATGACATATATGTTGTTATTAATTACAAAAACCACAAAGGGAGCAAATGTGTTTTCACAGGGTGCCCCGACGACCATCTCCTCCACCATCGGAATGGCGACAACGTCCCGACTCAATTCCCCCCGGTTGCCCTCGGCGTGCCCTCTATCGTCGCCGGTGAGCTCGCCGTGCCCCCTGTCCAGATGTTGAAGATGACAGGTGTTGGCTACCTGTCATCCTCACACCTCTCTCCTCCCCTCGCTGTGCGGCTGACGTCGGGCCCTGCCTGTCGGGTTTGAACCGACGGGCAGGCGGGCGTCTGGCTCGCCTCGGGCCATTTTTTCTCCGGGCCGGCCCAGCTGCGGGTCGACCTGGCCTAGGCACAAGGCCCCTTTTTCTTTTTCTTTTCCTTTTTGATTTCCAAAAATCCAATAGATTCAAATACTTGTCCAAATCCTGTAATTCCAATTTCTAAAATCTTGTAATATTGCAACCAATTGAATGATGCCACTTGTGCATCCTTTTGAAAACAATTTTTGTACTGTTTTTATTTCAAACCACCTTAAAGCATTTTAGAACTCTGTTAAAAGTACTTTTCACCACTTTTTACATATCAAAACCAGAAACTAGTAATTTTTATATTTTTAGATTTAAACCTAGTATTTTACAAAAGTGGGTTGATATTTTTCGGAGTGATTTATTTTCCCTATTTTGTGCTATTGCCTTATTATCCCCCGTTACTTTGTGACGATAGATTGCGTTGTTGACGAGGGAGTTGGACCAGAAGATTTTGAAGACCCCGGAGACTTTGTTGAGCTAGGCAACCAGCCCTTTGACCATGTCTATGAAACCCCTTTTGCCATGGCATATTGCACTTACTTTCTTGCATCGAATCATGATGAATATGGTGACCACCTTTATAGGTTGCCTTCTTTACCTTCCTCGTTGTACTTGCATGACATGACTCTACCTTCTTCTTAGAGTTGTGTGGGTGGGAAGTAGATAGGTTGCTAAGTAGTTGCTACGCAAAGTGGGACGAGAATATGCATGGTGTTGGAAACAAAGCGTTTTCAAAGACTTTTCGAAAACCCCGTCGGGTGCCACTAATGCCCGAGGGAGATGAGAGCTAGGTAACCACTTGATAAAGAAGTGGTGTACCGAGGCAAGTTGTGTGTGTGTGTTTTCGAAAAATGAGAGATGTAAGATCTGCTGACCATCCCAACCTTAAATGTTGTCGGGACCCCGATCCGAAGCCATAAGAATCTAGCACGTAACACTTCACATTACTTTGCGGCCTCACGCACGGTTATCTCCACAGCTGCCACCTTACCTGGGCCCGGACCGTTTGCACCTTTTGGCTCATGAATGTGAATATGTCGCTAGCATTCAAATGTCGACGAACCCGGGTCGACATGACTGGTCGTAGAACCCAAGTGGCACATCCGTACAGGCACAGGCATAAGTAACCCAACAATGTAGGTGTCGGTCTCAGCGTGTGTAGACGAGTCATAGCAACCTACATGGACTCCATTACGCCGTGGGACATAAATGTCATCAACTGCGCGTAGACGAGTCATAGCAGGCTACATGGACTCCATTACACTGCGAGACATTTCCCTGAAGGGACAGACACAGCAGCAAAGAAGGATACATGCCGGTCAATCAATGTGTCCGGAGCAGTAGCAAGCTACCAAGGCTCAGTGGAAGCACAAAGAGGCATTTCCCCGTAAAGAGTACTACTAGAGGCACACAACTAGGTGTCGAATTCAGAGCATACAAACAACAAGCGGAAGTTACATGTCTAGGTACAGACATCTACTAAAAGCGACTGGAAGAGCCTGAAAAGCTACAACGACCCTACCAAAGGAGCGAGACCTCTGTCTGGGATTCCCAAGCTAATCCAGTCAACGTCAAACTTCACGTCATAAGAATCACTAATGAGACTGACGTCTCCTCTTCAAAAACATAAATTAAGCAACCGTGAGTACAAAGTACTCAGCAAGACTTAGATCAGAACTAACTACTTATGCAACATTGTCAACAAAGGGGGTTGTGGAGTTTATTGCAGTAAGCCAGCTTTGACTCTTGGCTAACATGTACTATGACTACAAGTACTTTCTTTGAGGTGGGATAACGCACACGAGTCCACATATTCACCATATCAATACACCACTATGGATCCACTCCCGTCTCCCTACGAGAAGGCCATCCATAGCACTCACGCTTATCTTGCGCATTTTAGAGTATCCATTTCAAATTGTCTATGAACCACATAAGTTCTCCAAGTAGTCCATATCCGAGGACGCGGCTATTCGAACAGATTCATAACCCTACAGGGGTGTACTTCTTCACACATGCTCCCACCACTTATCGCCATGTGCACGTAAAAAGGCACCTCGACAACCTTCAAGCGGAAGCCCAGCGAGGGAGTCGGCCACGACCGTCAATCACACGAGACCCTAGTCCAGGTTTATCGCCTATTTGAGACTGAAACCGCACAGAAGTCCGACCGAAGTTTCCGCTACGGCCTCAAACGATGTGCGCAGGGTTCCCAAGCCCACCGTTCGGGTGCCACTTGGTACACCGTGCCACTGTGTATCTACCGCATCAAAGCCCACCCCGTCGGCCAGCGCTAAGTACGGCCGCCAACACTTTTCCTACAAACACCAGAAACTAGTTGCAACTCCTGGACAGAGATCTAGGCGGTTAATAAGTCGAGCGGGGTCATATTTCAGGGCCCAACGTGTGGTAGTAAGTGTCTTGGATCACATACACACAACTCAGTTCTTAAGGACGGTCCCAATGAGACAATCTGCCATGTACTCCTACATGGCCTCTCATCGCTACCTTTACCAAATCGTGTTCACACACTTAGCTCTCACACAGTAGGACATGAGCACTGCCATTCCGATTCATCGCCCAGATGGATAAGACCCGACACGACACGACCCTAAGCATAGCAGGCACAGTAAGTAAGCAAGCATGGATGATTAGGCACATCAAGGCTCAAACAGTTGCTACTCATGCTAAGTGGTTTCAACTATTTACTGTGGCAAGGACAGGTCATGCAAAGGAATGGGTTCAACTATCGAGAACAGGTAACAGTTGAATCGTTATTGCACTAATGCAGTAAAAGAGAGCAGGAGCGAGAGAGTGGGTTCATATCAGTATGCTCAAGGGGAGGTTGCTTGCCTGACACTTTTGAAGATATCAATGAGTCTTCATCGGTGACAACGATCTCAACGTCGGAACCATCGTCTACCGGGAAGAAACACCACCGACAAAAAAGGAAAGGAACACATTCAATGCAATGCAACAAACATGATGTATGATATGGCATGCTAGAGCATTGAATTGACCTAGTGCAATAGATAGTCATATTAAGTGAAGTGGAATTCAAATATATACCAAATTCCAACTTCATCACCATTTATGAAATTATCCTAATCATGAAATGTCTTACTTGGTGATGTTAACTTGCTCAAACATGCATGAACATGGCATAAACAGATTCTTCATATTTGTCTGATCATTTTTCATATATAATTTATTTCCATCTGAGTTACGGTTGAGTTACTATGATTTTTAGAAGTTTTGAACATTTTATGGAATTTCCTGAATTATTTTATTACTAGAAAATCAATTAATGCGTCAGCAATATGTCAGCAGGTCAACAGGGCCGGTCCAGGTCAAACCTGACACGCGGGACCCATATGTCAGTGTCACGGGGTTGATCCCCGCGCTGACCAGGGGTTTGAACCGCTGCGGGGCCCACTGTCAGTGGCTAGGGGGGGTTAATTAGCGGCAATTAGGCCCTAATGGCCGGCCACGTCGGCGCCCACTGGGGTTGGGCCGGCGGCGACCAAATTAGCAGTGGTTGCTCGCCGGAGTTGGCTAGAGGCATCGGAACGACGCGCTGCTGGCACCAGGGAGAAGCCCTTGCTCGCGCGGATCCGATTGGGCGAAGGGGAGGTCGTGGGGGTCACCGGAATAGTGGCCGACGATGAGCTGTGCGGCGGCGGTGGCTCGGGCTTGGTTGGGCGCGCGGTTGCATTCCACCAGGGAGCGAGCTGCGGGGCTAGGCAGCCTTGAGGGAGCTCCAGGAGCTCGTGGGTCTCGTTGGATCGGGCAGTAGGGCACGACAGCTAGGTTCTCGGCGGCCATGGCAGACGGTGGCTCCGGGTGCTCGCGGGGCAACGACTATGGCAAGGATTCGAGCAGAAGGGTAGGGGGAAAGGGACCAGGGGCTCACGTTGAACCCGATGCGCTGCTCAGCTGGCTCGCGGAAGCGTTGGAGACGGTGTATCTACGGCGGCGGTCGTCGGAGCCGGAGGTGGAAGACGAAGGCGATGGCAGGGTTGCAGCGCTTCCAGGGATGCAGGCGTCAGTGTGGATACGAGGAGCATCACGGCGAAGCTTCTGGACGAGCTCTCTGGGCGAAGCAGCTGCAGTTGGCACGAAGACAACGGCGGCACGGTCATGGCCGGCTCGACCCTGGAGAGAAACGAGCGAGGGAGAGCGCAAGGTGAAGAGAGAGGGGGTCGGCTCGATCTGGACGGAAGTGGCGAGGTTATCCCCGGCTTCCATGCAAGCTAGCAGGCAGCAGGTGGCCGAGGCACGTGCCGACGCGCGGTGGCCACACGCGCATCCTCCTGGCGCAAGGAAGATGACGACTGGCGTCGGTTTCGTGCTGGGCTGGGCCGGCTACAGTGCTGGGCCCAACAAGTACATTCCCCTTTCTTTTTATTTTTTTATTTTTTGTTTTTGTTTGCTATTTATCTATTTCTTTTGACACTATTTTGAATTCAAATAGATTCAAAAAGGATGCCAAAACTTCTCTGGATATGTTCATGTCACTCAATGGGGTTTTCCAAGAATACATAAAATACCTCAGAGTATTTGAAGATATATTCTTTATAATATGAATATAAATCCAGATTCAAATATGATATTGATTTAAATTCAATGCCCAAAATATTCCATAAAATGTTCCTGAATTTTGGTTTGATATATAACCCTTGCCAAAATTCTCAAAACTATTTGAAAGGCATTTTGGAAACATTCAATGCAATTTTTTTGGGATTCTTTTCCTTTTATTTAATTTGAGGCTTTCACAAATCCACAATTCAATTAAAAGAATAAATATGATGACATGATGATCACAATGCAACTAGTTACAAGCAAAAATTCTAGGGCGGTGACAACTCACCCCCACTAAACAAGAATCTCGTCCCGAGATTCAGGCGTAGGGTAAAGGACAAAGGGAACACAACTAGCACAATCTTCACGATCCAATTTTCCTTCTCGAAGATTTTGATTCATTGGATCATGTTGATCTTGACATCTTTTCCTTCCGGATCTTCATCCAAACGCAACGACAACAGGAACTGAAAACCCTACAGGATTTGATCTTCTCGAAGACCGAAGAACTCACGACCTGCCCATAGAGTGAGACATAGGAATGTCTCTTGAGCTGAGACACAAAACATACATCGATAACGATGTAATGAGGCAGATAACGGAGGTTCAATTGGTAGGCAACAATCCCACGCTTAGCTAGGATGGAGCATGGGTTTCAAAGTAGCGAGGAGTTAGTTGCCCTTCATACCATAACGGGCACCTTAGGGAAGGTGACTCGTAGGATTATCCCTTAAGTGGCAAAAATAATTACTTTTGATACAGAGATCATTGAAACTCTTCATACCAGCCTAAGGCAATTCACAACGATCGTTTGAAGGAATTCAAAAGAATGGCATACTCAGGTCGGAGGGAAACTAGAATTAATAAACAACTCGGCAATGGAAGGCACATTCCAATTGATACCGAGGGTATAACCCAGTGTCTGAGTGTGCTCTCAACAACTTGAGCATCTCCATATTCATCAAGGTTTTACCAACATCTATCCCAAGGATCTTGGCAACACATCATACTACCATGATGAATAACGATGGAGGATGCAGATGCAAAGGCAGACAAACACTTTCTCAGATTTCACCTTAGCTATGCCAAGGGAACGAGATCTGGATGATCGACCGAGAGACATTTAGCACTCCACTTCTAATGTTCTCCTTGATCTTCTAGCGTAACCAAATTATAGGTCACATGTTACGACTAGAACATCAAGTAAAGGTCGGACTTCGGGGATTCCAAGGGTCCATGAGTAATAACTTCTAAATAAGTCATACGAGGTCCTCATGGGGAAGGTGGCTAATGTTGCTGATACAAGATATTACAATAATAGGTCTTCCGATTAGGTATGTTAGCCACAGCATCACTTTACCGGGTTACACAGAGAACAATATTATACTTCTTGGGAAACGTTCCAACCATTACATCTGCCTGAGATTCAGATATGGTTGGTGATAGGATGTTTCAGACTCAGCAAGTCTGAAAAAGAAGGTTTGCAACACAAATCGACGAGATGGCGTTGCGGGATTCTTGAGAGATGAACTGCGAGAGCCAACTCCAAAACATGAGCTGGATTGCAAGACCCACATGAACACAGTGTCCAAGACAATTTGTGGTCATATGCAGAACTTACAACAAAACACTACCGAGTTCTGGATGGAACCATCATTGGAGGATAACGAAGTCCTTATATAAGCCCGGGTTAGCTCTTAAAAAGGAACTTCTTTTCCTTGAACAAATCAATCAGTGGCCTGGGGTGCTAGGGGATACATATGGAGTGGAGGCGGCCAACCTATCAAACCATAGCATACTTCGCACATGCATGAATGACTTGGGACGATTCCCCTGGAAGCAAAACGAACTTTCTTGAATTCACGGCGGCAACTTGCATCAAATGCACGTGAACTGAGACGAAGTCACTTCTTACACCTAACATATACTCCATGTACGGGACACGAAGATATTGTCTACAAAGATTCAAATACTAACTTAATGTCCAACATGAGTTGTGAACAATGAAAATGTTGCCGATGGGCTCAACAACAATTCATCAAAATATCCATGAAGACGGAATTCCACAACTATGTGAGCAAGAGTAGCATTGGTCAGACTGAAAGGGTATAATGATGTAAGCTCGAGGGATTAGCCACAAGTAAGACAACATTGCGAGAACCCTTGGTTCTGAGTTTGATTCGACGATAGCCCATATTCAAATCAATGGTTTGGCAAGACAATGCATGCATCAGCTGATCACATGGATCGATCGATGAAGACATCATCTTTCTCCAACACACTCATACGCACACACGGATATCCCTTCGGAACAAACTAAATTAGGCAAAGTTGTTATCTTCCAACTCTCCAAGTTGTTGTTTAGCTTAACCAACTAGTTCCGGGGTATCCAACACAGAGTCTTGGAGAAGGGGTGGTTTATATTTAAACCAACTAGATCACGAGCTCAACATAACGGTCAGGGGACAACCTGGTAATACTTCTGAGAACATATTTGGAAAATCACGGACCACCGATATGTTATTGAGCTTGAGAACAATCTTGCTTTTCAGGGCAAGATGATATGATCAACAGAGCGAGGGATTGACACAATCCGAACTCATAGATCAAAGAGTGCACCATGAAAGATGGACTAGGTAGCACGATCAATCTTAGAATGGTGATTCAATAACCAACACGCTAAGAATAAGATTATTGTCCATTAACCACCAAGCAACAAAGTTGCTAGGAGTATTGATTTCACACATCACGATTCACTTGTCGGTATTCTGGTTGCAACAACACAGAGACCGAGGAATGAATGATGATGGCGAGAAGTATCACTATATCAAGAGTCCATAAGAGGTTGTGCAATTCTCATGACAATCTTGACATGAGAAGGGTAACACTTCAAGGTAGAACAGAGCAAAAGCTGGATTGTCATTTTGATCTGTGGAATACAACTACTTTGACCCAATCCTAGATATGGATGAGGTACTGGAGTTTGTTTCTCCTAGTCATTCCAAAATAGAATGACTTGATAGATCACAAGAATAATATGCACCGATGAACACGGATGCACAACTACTCTTAACTATCCACTGATAGAAGAAGGTCACAATACAATTGAAGAGGGGCAACTCAAGAGCACATGATTTTCTGAGTTGTAGATGCATAGATTAAATACATTAAACTAAGTTCAACATGTTTCTTCCAGATAACCCATGCAGAAAGGAAAGAATTGGCAGTCTCACAACTATGGAATGGAGGACTCATGAATAGCACTCTTGTTGTTATCTTCCGTTCACGCGGAACTTCTATCATGACTGGTTCATGGTATTGGAAGAATGATATACCATGAACCTTGAAGACTATGACAAGGTTGCTAATCATCCTAAAGGAACGAGCAACACTATCAACAGGAGTGAGCAGAATGGTTCTTGGGTTCAAGAGCCCAGAAATGGAATAGCTACTGACTAAGTAGCATCACATGATGCTTTCGATAATGATGGCCAGAGTTATGACACCAGAATACAACACAACTATACTATTGGGTGGTTCACTGGAATAACCTGGTTTCCTATCACTTCAACAAGCACGTCGAGGTAATAAAGTACCCCAACACAACAATTAGTGTGCTTTGTCTGAGCCAAATACATCGGGAACAGGGGGAAGAAATTTGCAATTGCATCAGATAATTTAGGAACCCTGGATAGCTCGGACAGCATAACGGCTGTACAGGCATGAAACATGAGGCAACCTGCATGAAACTGACAACAAAACAACTGAATTCTTATAGAGACATCGATCCAGAAACACAACAACTTTCCTATAAGTCTCCAGCATAGTAACTCATCATCCTGATAGATAGGTGAGAAGCCTAATTCTTAAACCCCGTAGAATAAGGGAGAGGGTGACTCAGAATTAGAATGACACAAGGAAAGGAGTAAAAAGAATCTTACGTTCTATTCCAAAATAAATTCCCTTATATAACTAAAGCAGTTCTAGACTCAAACATCGACCAGTTTGGCTTGGTAATCCTACAAGCAGTCGAGCTCTGATACCAACGCTGTCGGGACCCCGATCCTAAGCCATAAGAATCTAGCACGTAACACTTCACATTACTTTGCGGCCTCACGCACGGTTATCTCCACAGCTGCCACCTTACCTGGGCCGGGACCGTTTGCGCCTTTTGGCTCACGAATTTGAATATGTGTCTAGCATTCAAATGTCCAAGAACCCGGGTCGACATGACTAGTCGTAGAACCCAACTGGCACATCCATATAGGGACAGGCATACGTAACCCAACAATGCAGGTGTCGGTCTCAGCGTGTGTAGACGAGTCATAGCAAGCTGCATGGACTCCATTACGCCGTGGGACATAAATGTCATCAACTGCGCGTAGACGAGTCATAGCAGGCTACATGGACTCCATTACACTGCGAGACATTTCCCCGAAGGGACAGACACAGCAGCAAAGAAGGATACAAGCCGGTCAATCAATGTGTCCGGAGCAGTAGCAAGCTACCAAGGCTCAGTGGAAGCACAAAGAGGCATTTCCCCGTAAAGAGTACTACTAGAGGCACACAACTAGGTGTCGAATTCCATGCATACCATTACACGTCACACGTACGCACGACATGTCCGATATGCATAGATACAACTATGGCATCACAACATAACCATACAACAACACAACATTGATGCAGAAGGCTCAGAAGAGCCAACATAGTACAATGTTACAAGCAGGGGGGTCACATGACCCATCATTTAGAGCATACAAACAACAAGCGGAAGTTACATGTCTGGGTACAGAATCTACTAAAAGCGACTGGAAGAGCCTGAAAAGCTACAACGACCCTACCAAAGGAGCAAGACTTCTGTTTGGGATTCCCAAGCTAATCCAGTCAACATCGAACTTCACGTCGTAAGAATCACTAATGAGACTGACGTCTCCTCTTCAAAAACATAAATTAAGCAACCGTGAGTACAAAGTACTCAGCAAGACTTAGATCAGAACTAACTACTTATGCAACATTGTCAACAAAGGGGGTTGTGGAGTTTATTGCAGCAAGCCAGCTTTGACTCTTGGCTAACCTGTACTATGACTACAAGTACTTTCTTTGAGGTGTGATAACGCACATGAGTCCACATATTCACCCTATCAATACACCACTATGGATCCACTCCCATCTCCCTACGAGAAGGCCATCCATAGTACTCACGCTTATCTTGCGCATTTTAGAGTATCCATTTCAAATTGTCTATGAACCACATAAGTTCTCCAAGTAGTCCATATCCGAGGATGCGGCTATTCGAACAGATTCATAACCCTACAGGGGTGTACTTCTTCACACATGCTCCCACCACTTATGGCCATGTGCACGTAAAAAGGCACCTCGACAACCTTCAAGCGGAAGCCTAGCGAGGGAGTCGGCCACGACCGTCAATCACACGAGACCCTAGTCCAGGTTTATCGCCTATTTGAGACTGAACCCGCACGGAAGTCCGACCGAAGTTTCCGCTACGGCCTCAAACGATGTGCGCAGGGTTCCCAAGCCCACCGTTCGGGTGCCACTTGGTACACCGTGCCACTGTGTATCTACCGCATCAAAGCCCACCCCATCGGCCAGCGCTAAGTACGGCCGCCAACACTTTTCCTACAAACACCAGAAACTAGTTGCAACTCCTGGACAGAGATCTGGGCGGTTAATAAGTCGAGCGGGGTCGTATTTCAGGGCCCAACATGTGGTAGTAAGTGTCTGGGATCACATACACAGAACTCAGTTCTTAAGGACGGTCCCAATGAGACAATCCGCCATGTACTCCTACATGGCCTCTCAGCGCTACCTTTACCAAATCGTGTTCACGCACTTAGCTCTCACATAGTAGGACATGAGCACTGCCATTCCGATTCATCGCCTAGATGGATCAGACCCGACACGACACGACCCTAAGCATAGCAGGCACAGTAAGTAAGCAAGCATGGATGATTAGGCACATCAAGGCTCAAACAGTTGCTACTCATGCTAAGTGGTTTCATCTATTTAGCGTGGCAAGGACAGGTCATGCAAAGGAATGGGTTCAACTACCGAGAACTGGTAACAGTTGAATCGTTATTGCCCTAATGCAGTAAAAGAGAGTATGAGTGAGAGAGTGGGTTCATATCAGTATGCTCAATAGGAGGTTGCTTGCCTGACACTTCTGAATATATCAACGAGTCTTCATCGATGACAACGATCTCAACGTCGGAACCATCATCTACCGGGAAGAAACAACACCGACAAAATAGGAAAGGAACACATTCAATGCAATGCAACAAACATGATGTATGATATGGCATGCTAGAGCATTGAATTGACCTAGTGCAATAGATAGTCATATTAAGTGAAGTGGAATTCAAATATATACCAAATTCCAACTTCAACACCATTTATTAAATTATCCTAATCATGAAATGTCTTACTTGGTGATGTTAACTTGCTCAAACATGCATGAACATGGCATAAACAGACTCTTCATATTTTTCTGATCATTTTTCATATATAATTTATTTCCATCTGAGTTACGGTTGAGTTACTATGATTTTTAGAAGTTTTGATCATTTTCTGGAATTTCCTGAATTATTTTATTACTAGAAAATCAATTAATGCGTCAGCAATACGTCAGCAGGTCAACAGGGCCGGTCCAGGTCAAACCTGACACGCGGGACCCATATGTCAGTGTCACGGGGTTGATCCCCACGCTGACCAGGGGTTTGACACGCTACGGGGCCCGCTGTCAGTGGCTAGGGGGGGTTAATTAGCGGCGCTTAGGCCCTAATGGCCGGCCACGTCGGCGCCCACCGGGGTTGGGCCGGCGGCGACCAAATCAGCGGCGGTTGCTCGCCGGAGTTGGCTAGAGGCGTCGGAACGACGTGCTGCTGGCACCAGGGAGAAGCCCTTGCTCGCGCGGATCTGATTGGGCGAAGGGGAGGTCTTGGGGGTCGCCAGAATAGTGGCCGGCGACGAGCTGTGCGGCGGCGGCGGCTCGGGTTTGGTCGGGCGCGCGGTTGCATTCCACCAGGGAGCAAGCTGAGGGGCTAGCCAGCCTTGAGGGAGCTCTAGGAGCTCGTGGGTCTCGTTGGATCGTGCAGCAGGGCACATCAGCTAGGTTCCCGGTGGCCATGGCAGACGGCGGCTCCGGGTGCTCGCGGGGGAAAGACTACGACAAGGATTCGAGCAGAAGGGCAGGGGTGAAAAGGACCAGGGGCTCACGTTGAACTCGATGCGCTGCTCAGCTGGCTCGGGGAAGCGTTGGAGACGGCGAATCTACGACGGCGGTCGTCAGAGCCGAAGGTGGAAGACGAAGGCGATGGCGGGGTTGCAGCGCTTCCAGGGATGCAGGCGTCGGTGTGGAGATGAGGAGCATCATGGCGGAGCTTTTGGATGAGCTCTCTAGGCAAAGCAGCGGTAGTGGGCGCGAAGAAGACGGCGGCACGCTCATGGCCGGCTCGGCCATGGAGAGAAACGAGCGAGGGAGAGGGCTTGGGGAAGAGACAGGGGGTCGGCTCGATGTAGACGCAAACTAGCAGGCAGGAGGTGACCGACGCGCGTGCCCACGCGCGGCGGCCACACGCGCATCCTCCTGGCGCGAGGAAGATGACGACTGGCGTCGATTTCGTGCTGGGGTGGGCCGGCTACAGTGCTAGGCCAAACAGGTACGTTCCCCTTTCTTTTTATTTTTTTGTTTTCTGTTTGTGTTTGCTATTTATTCATTTCTTTTGACACTGTTTTGAATTCAAACAGATTCAAAAAGGATGCCAAAACTTCTCTGGATATGTTCATGTCACTCAATGGGCTTTTCCAAGAATACATAAAATACCTCAGAGTATTTGAAGATATATTCTTTATAATATGAATATAAATCCAGATTCAAATATGATATTGATTTAAATTCAATGCCCAAAATATTCCATAAAATGTTCCTGAATTTTGGTTTGATATATAACCCTTGCCAAAATCCTCAGAACTATTTGAAAGGCATTTTGGAAACATTCAATGCAATTTTTTTGGGATTATTTTCCTTTTATTTAATTTGAGGCTTTCACAAATCCTCAATTCAATTAAAAGAATAAATATGATGACATGATAATCACAATGCAACTAGTTACAAGCAAAAATTCTAGGGCGATGACACATGTAGAACCACGATACCCCTTATGGGACGGGGCTTTGTTGATTACTTTGGTCGATGCTAGCAGAGAGCCCGCATTACTAGTGGCGGGAGAGTATGAGTTACTCTCTCAATACTGGGGTCGTGCCAGGTATGCCGACTGTCGGGACCCCGATCCTAAGCCATACGAATCTAGCATGTAACACATCATATCACATTGCGGCCTCACGCACGGTAATCCCCACGGCTGCCACCTTACCTTGGCCGGGCCGTTTCCGCCTTTTGGCTCACGTATATGAATATGTTGCTAGCAATCATATGTCAAAGAACCCGGTTCGACATGACTAGTTATAGACCCAAGTGGCACAACCGTACAGGGACAGGCATATGTAACCCAATAGTGCAGGTGTCGGTCATCAGCGTGTGTAGACGAGTCATAGCAAGCTACATGGACTCCATTACGTCGTGAGACATATATGTCATCAACGGTACGTAGACGAGTCATAGCAGGCTACAGGGACTCCATTACACCGCGAGACATTTCCCCGTAGGGACAGACACAGCAGCAAAGAAGGATACACGCCGGTAAATCAATATGTCCGGAGCAGTAGCAAGCTACCAAGGCTCGATGGAAGCACAAAGAGGCATTTCCCCGTAAAGCAGGCTACTAAAGGTATACAGCTAGGTGTCGAATACCACACATACCAATGCATTTCAACCATACACGCATTCTGCACGATATGTGTAGATACAACATGGCATCACAACAAAACTCTACAACATAACATTTATTTAGAAGGCTCCGAAGAGCCAACTGTCGGATTTCGGGCTCCGCAAAACCCAAAGAGGTTCGAACTGAGGGGCGTGTGCGAAGATCTCCACCAGCTTCGCCCCCAAGCTCGCAGCTCGAGAGCCTAGCCCGATGAGCTCTTACAATCGTGGGGAAAGAGATTCGCACACGAGGATTTACCCAGGTTCGGGCCGCTGCGAAGCGTAAAACCCTACTCCTGCTTTTGGTGGATTGCCTCACGAGGAGGTTTCTGGATGAACTAGTACAGTGGTCAGGTGCCTCGCGAGATCACTCAGATCCTCCCCCTCTATAGAGCAGCCTCGCCTCTATTTATAGTTGCCTGGGTCTTCTTCCCTTATCGCAAGGGCGGGAGGGATCCCACAACGGCCAAATTCGAAAGGGGACAGGAGGTACATCTTATCCTGACGAAAGGTGGTCTTCGCCTGCAAAGTGGCTGGAGGTGACGCAGTGGTGGGCTCACTGGTGACATCCGTCCTGCCGTGCCCGCTGGCCTGGTCTCGTTGCACCGAAATAGAAACCTTTGGTGGGATGCCTCGGGAACCCGCGTACGCCTTTGGCTCCTTTACACTAAAGAGGAAACTGCCTTCTCTGGCACGCTGGTGCCCGCCTGGCTCGCCTTGCGTCATCCTTGGCCTCCCGAGGCCGAGCATTGCATAGAATTCTCCGCCGCTTGGGAGGGGGCCTGGGGAGGCCTCCTCCCTCCGGGAGCCTTGTCGTTGTCCTCCTCGCGAGGGTGGGGCTCTCGCGAGGGCCTTGTCTTGCGTGAAACCGCGGCGGGCCGTACGGACTGTCGAGGTGTGCCATGCCCTGGGCCACAGGCAGGCAAGTCTGGGTACCCCCGTTCCCAGGACGCCGACAGTAGCCCCCGGGCCCAAGGCGCGCTCGAGTTGGCTTCGGGGTGAAGCCGAAGAAGACGGACCAAAGTGCCGCAGGCCCTTACCACCTGCGGGCCAGGCCTGGAGCGCGGTGCGTGGTTGGATGCAGATGTCCCCGCTCCCGTGTCTCCTCGGCAACTTCCTGAACCGACAAAAGCCTCACGCCCAGTGCCGAGCCATTATTGCCTTCCTTTTCTGCACTCTTGCTCCTTCTCCCAGATCCCCATTCTTTGCGAGAAACCCTTCAGATCTCAGCACCGCACTATCTTCCTTCTCGCTTCCTCGGCCTCAAGGACTCCCTGATGGCTCCCGCCGGCAAGTCGAAACCCGAGGCTCAGAGCTCGGTCTCCGCTTCCATCTCGCCGGTGCTCTTGGAGTCCACCATAGCCAAGGACGGGGACCTCGCCCCGGTGCTTCCGTCGACGGCGGACGATACCAATGAGCGGGAGCGGACCTTGATAGGGTGTGGCTCTGCGGAGAAGCACCACCTGGCCAAGTCGGTCTACCCTTTCTTCCTCCAGAGCATCTTCTCAGGGCTCGTTCCGCCCTTCTCTGCGTTCTTTACCGCCGTCCTCGAGCACTACGGGATCCAGGCTCTCCATCTTCAACCCAACTCCATCCTGCTCCTGTCCGTCTTTGCCATCTACCGCGAGGCCTTCATGGGCGTGAAGCCTTTGGTGGCCCTATTCCGCCATTTCTTCAGCTTGCGGCTTCATGACGGCGCTCAGCAGTCGGCATGCATCTCCTTCGTCGCGGTCCAGAGCGGGAACACGCTCTTTAAGGCCGGGAAGAAGGTGGAGAACTTCAGGCACCGCTGGATCCTCTTGGATCTCAAGAGCGTCAACTCCCACCTGGAGCTTCCAAAGGGGCTGCCGGAGAAGACTCCTGCGTGGAGCTCCGCGAAGCTCTCCGACCCCCGGGCCAAGCCCGTCCTGAAGCGGATCTTTCGAGACATCAGCGCTAGGAAGTTTACTGGGGGAATGATAGTGAAGGAGTTCCTGGCGCTACGCCTGGCGCCCCTCTAGTCTCACTCGAGGCCCATGTGGGACTATCAGGCCAGTGCCGATGACATCAGGCTGCCGTACGCCTGACCTCCGAGGAGTTGAACAGGGTTATGGCAACCCTGCTCAATGGCGACCCCGGCGACCTTCTTGAGGCCTACGCCCCGCTGTACTGCCACGATGACAAGGCCGATCTGGTCGCCGCAATGCCCATCTTCGACGAGCTGGGGCTCTCTCCGGCCGAGTGCCCTACTGCCCCTGTGGCGGTGTCCTCCGACGACACTGCGGATGAGGAAGACTCGGAGGAGATAGAAGATGACGATCTGGAGGAAGTGTCCCCTCCGTCGTGGAGTGCGCTTCTCCGCGGCTTCGATGACGACGATGCCGGCGAGCCCCCTGCTGCAAGTCCCCCGTGACTGGCCAGGGTCCTCAAGAAGCCAGGGCCCACACCTCGGGCCGCACGGTCCGCCTGCTGGGTGACCCCGAGAAAATGCGAGACTAGGCCTCCTCTGGAGCACCCAGCTCGCGCCAGCAAGGTGGCCGAAGCGCCTGCCTCGCCCCTTCCCGAGTTGCGGCCTTTGGGCGAGGCGGCC
This sequence comes from Elymus sibiricus, assembly GCA_039707655.1. NCBI lineage: Eukaryota > Viridiplantae > Streptophyta > Magnoliopsida > Poales > Poaceae > Elymus > Elymus sibiricus. The sequence continues at coordinate 224,154,659 of CM077665.1, read as the reverse complement.
GCGTCTGGGGCTGGCGTGACTTTTCCGGCCGCGGCCCTTATGTACGGTTCCACGGCTCCCTCACGCGACGTCGCCTCTCCGGAGAAGGGCGGGCGCATTCCCGCCTTCGCCGAGGTGGAGAGAAAGAGGAAGTGGGTCGACGTCGAGGAGTAAGTAGTCCTGCTTGGTTTTTGGCCGCCTTCCAGTGGTTTCCATGCTGATGGTCCCTTCTTTGCTTGGCAATCAGGAGCGCCGCCGTGCCGAAGGCGAAGAAGAAGAAGGCCGGCATCAAGCCGAAGGCACCTTCCGTCGTGACGCTCATTCCTGGTGCCCTGCCGATGCCTGATGAGGTGCCGGATGTCGTGGGCGAGGAGGCCCGCAGGGCGACTCTCCTTGTCACGGCCGCGGAGCCCCCGATGCCCGTTGGAGAGGCTGCTTCTGCCCTTGGGGGCGCATCCGCGCTGCTGCCTGAGGGGCCAGCCCCCGAGGGCCAGCTGGGTGTAAGGTCGTCCGTCCCTGCCTTGTCTGTGGTAGTAGCGCAACCACCGGTTCCTTCTGCTCTCCATGCCTCTTCCCCTCCGGAGGTGGCTCCTGCCGCCACGTAGGCGCCCCCTCTGAGCCGGGCCCTGGTGCCATCGACCTGTGGCCCTCCAGCCGAGTCAGGTGCCCTGGATGGGTCCTATGCCGTCTTGGATCAGGTCCGAGACGCCCTCGGGGGAGCTAACGGTCGCCTCGCAAAGGAGCGCTTGGGGCTTCTTTCTGGGTGGCTCCAGTCCGATGCCTCAGCCGTGGCGGTTTAGAACCAAGCCGAGGCCACCGCGGCTGAGAGCTGGAAGGAGGCCGCGTCAGCCAAGGCAGCCCGTGACGCCGCACTGGCCGATGCAGCGTCTGCCATGAAGCGCTGCGACGAGGTGGAGGTCTGCCTGAAGGCTCTTCAGGAGGAAAGGACTGCACTCGCGGAGCGGTTTCGACAGCGGGAGGAAGATCTCAAGACCTGCGAGGCCAAGCTTGCCGACCATGACTCCGCGCTGTCCAAGGCGGCGGCTGGTCAAGCCGCGGAGCGCAAGCAACTGGACAGGTTGAAGGAGGATGTAGCTACGGAGAAGGCTCATCTCGACTCTAGGGAGAAGACCCTTGCCGCGGTTGAGGAGAAGAAGGCCGCGGAGCTTGCTACCCTCCCCTCCGTAAAGCTCAGACTCCGTCAGGCGCTGAACTCCATCTGCTGGGGGGGGGATTCACGGAACCCATGGTGGCTCCTGAGAGCGGCTTCGTGGGGCTCGCTTCAAGGCTCGTCGAGGTGCTTGAGGGTGCCGTCGCCAGGGTGGAGAATATCTTGGAGAGTGAGTGCCGCGACCTCTTCAACGCTGCCGCGACGCGCGTCTTCAGCCACCTCTACCTTCGCGAGCCGAGTTTAGATTTTGGCTCCGTGATCCGCCCGGTTGATCCTGGGGTTTGCGCCGCTACGGCGACAGCCGTGGAGAGCGCCGTGGAGGTGCTGATGAAGAAGTTCGCCTGCGTAGCCGTTCCATCACCTCCTCCTGTGGCTACAAGGGTTAGTGGTGACGATGACAACGGCAGCGATGTCGACGACGAGCTCCCCGCGGCCGGGATGAGCGGTGGTGCCAGCTCCTCCTAGCTTCTCTTCCTGGGTCTTTTCCTGTAATGTTCATCGTGCCTCGTGGAGGCGTTAGACTTGTTTGCATTTTCGGAGACATTTTAATGCTTGTAATGACTGCTAAGTTGTGTGGTTTTATTTCCTTTCCTTGTTTCCTTCCTTCTTGCTATAGCACTCTGCATCGGCACGACCTGGTCCCGCGCATACCTCGACCGCCGTTGGCGGGTCCGGATCACCAGGACGGTGCCAAGGGGCGAGGGGCTACGTGACCAGTGAGGCTCCTGAGTCGCGATGCTCAGGAGTCCCCCTTGACGTACGAGCAGCCCTCACGAAGGGAACGCGGCGAAGACGGGGTTGACTTGGATATTTGGAGCGCCTTGAGCTCTGCGTCGGCAGGGCCCGGTCCCGCGCATACCTCAACCGCCCTTGGGGCGTCCGGATCACCAGGACGGTGCCAAGGGGTGAGGGGCTACGAGACCAGTGAGGCTCCTGAGTCGTGATGCTCAGGAGTCCCGCTTGACGTACGAGCGGCTCCCATACCTTTCCTCGCTAGCTTTCGCCTGAGAGGGATGCATGAAGACTAGGTATCAGGGACCTGGGAAGGTGGCGCGCGCCAGGCCCGGCCTGAGCGTAGCCCCCATGCAGCCCCCTCACGCGGGCGTCCCAGGGGAATGCGACGAGACGAGGCCGCGAGGAGCCATCCTGAGGTTGGATGCACCCGCTAAGGCACCCTTAGTTGTTTATCCACCAACGCGGAGCATGGGGATTTGACGTTGCGTGGGCATAGCCGCTTAGCGACAGTGTCGTCCACCAGCGCGGAGCACGGGGCTTCCACTTGGGCGTGGGAATTGGGGGCCCCGGCTACTGAGCCCCCCGGGCGTGTACAACCCATTAAGTTTGTACGCGTGGCTTGCACGGTAGAATTGGGAGGTCTATCTGGGACTTGTGAGCCAGCGCGGGTCTCACGAGGCCCTACCTCAAAGGCGGGTTGTGCCTGAGTCTTCCTGTAGAGGGCGCCAGTGCAAGTCCTGTAAATTTTGGAGAAACCTGCGCCGAATGGATCTCCAAGGGCCATCGCTTGAGAAGGCCGAACACCAATGACCCCAGGAGGTGACGTGAACGAGGCCGGCCCGCCAGATAGAGCTCAGCCATTGGATTTATCGACGCTGCAGGGACGGACCCGAGCACAGACGCCGTGCCCAGTCTTCTCATGCGACAACTCCGAGGAGAAAACACCCGGCGCGTGGCTCCCGCGGCGGCAAAGGCTGACTGTAGTTGCAGGAACCGTGCCGCGCGCCCTGACTCACCCACCCTCGATTAGCTCATGCGAGGACAAGGCACCAAGGACCATGGGATGTGACATTCACGGGGCTGGCCCGCGAGACAGAGCTCGACCGCTTAGATTTATCAACGCTGCAGGTACGGACCCGAGCACAGACGCCGTGCCAGCCCTTAATCACGAGGCGATGGAAGGCAGGATCATTAGGGCGCGAAGACATTCATGGTGGTGAAGCACCGAGCATGCAGGTTGGAATATTTAGGAAATTGATCAAATGCATGAAAGGTTCTGGTACATGCGTAAATGATGCGGCTACGGGAACGGGCCCTAACCGCCTGAGGATGATGCAGCCCGATGGGCACCCTCAAACTGAACAAACCAAAAGGTTACCTGGTACGAACCAAAAAGTCACCTGGTAGCAGTACCGATGAAGCGTAGAGGTAGTCGTCGGAGCTTGGCCTTGCATCTCCGTGAGAATGGCCTTCATGCACCCAGCGCCTCCCGAGGCTCGGGGCCTTCGCTCGGGCCCGGTGCCTCCTCGAGCACCTCACGGCGCCGGACCCCATAAGGCGCGAGCATGACCTGAGCAAGGCACTGAAACGTGGCGCCCGCGTTCATCAAGCCAAAGGGCATGCGGACGTAGTTGCACGGGTAGACTCCGCCGCGACCAACGCGTGACGGCCAAAAGACATCCTGGGATGCGACATTGTTGATCCCGGGTACGTCGACGCAGACGCGCAGCGCGCCGCCCGGGAGGACGACGGCGGTCGTGCTTGGTGATGCTGGGCGACGCTCACCGCGCATAGCTTGTGCTTCCCGAAGCTCCTCAATTGCACTTGTGATGAACTCCCGCGAACTTGGCGCCTCGCGCCATGCTCCTTGCTTGAGTGGACGCGCGTTGAAACACGCCTCCAGGTTGTGCCCGTGTCACACCCTATGTTTTGCCTCTTCTGTCTAAGTTAACATAGCTCAAAAATTAGGGCCAATTAAAAACTTTTTGAGTGCTTGACTTATGTGCAAATTGCTTGTTTGTTTGATTGCTTGTTGGTGCTCTATATTCATAAAACTGCATCCTACTCTCAAAACCCTTTTCCTTGATACAAACTCTTGTCCAATGATCGTACCATGTGTATAGGACCTAAAACTTTTTTTACAAATATTATTTTGGCCAAAAAGCATTTGTTCAAATTAGGTTTTCCAAAACCCCTGAATTGAGGTTTGTACTACAAGTCCTCAAATTGGGTGGATTGTTTTGCCACAAAGACTTTATTTCGGGCCTACTATATATAAGACTTCCCAAAACCACAAAATATTATTTTTAAAGATTATTTTCATATTTTATTTAAAGGCTTTTTCTTAAGGCCAGAAATGGTCTTTTATAGGGAAAAATTATTTTTATGCTTTCAAAATATTTGAGAAAATTTAGGGACACTCAGTGGACATATATTGTCCATATATAAGAGTTTCAACACATGGTCATGTTCAAAATATTGGACAAAACCCTCCAAAACCCTTTCTGCTTATTCCATGTATTTGAAATACTTCTATAAGAAATATTCTCAAATAAATCCAGGAAAATTCCAGCAAGTCACACATGCTATATGTGAGGGTCTTGCCAAGTTTGATCTTAATCCAAATAGTTTTGGTTCACAAGACTATCCCAAAACCCTCTCTGTCCAGAACCAAATTTGAGCAACATTGCATTGTCAAGTATTTCCATTTGACCCCAAACTTTTTGGGCATGCTCTAATACCCAAATAATGCCACCACACCAAGTGTTGCATCAAGGAGAATAGTTTTGCATGACTAAACCTACAGAAACCTGAATCTGTTGATTTCTAGGGTTTACCAAGTTTGCGTTATCAACTTTCTTCAATTAAGTTGAAAACTTGTGATCAGGACCAAATGGACTTACCATTTACCCCTGGTGAATCTCAAGGCCATAGGATTCCTTTACCTAGCCCAACCACAGCACAAACACCTTCTTCCATAAACTAGTGGACAAGCAAAGTTGACCCAGAAAGATTCTCCTTGCCCCCACCTTTTTGCCACAACATATTCTAACCCTCTTCTACCTCCAGTAACTTTGCCATGGCCTATGATCAATTATTTGGGGGGTAACTATCTCTTATTCCCTCTCTTTTTACCATGACAGCACCTCTCCTTCCTTTCTGATCATGCTAATGACCCCAAACTTTTCTACAACCTCACTTGCATACCTATGCATCAAACCAAACCCAAATATGGCAGGCTCATGTGGAAAATATGAGCAGTTCATCTAAACCTACATTATGGCAGAAATAGTGCCCTTGTACTTCAAGTACTTTGTAGAATCATCTCCCTGAGCTGCAAATTGGTGGGAATGTAGTCCTTCCATACCTATGGCTTCTAGACAAGGTTTTACCCATGGTGCCCTACAGTGAAACCCCATTAGATCAACCCCCAGTTTGCTGTTGCAAACTTAACCTGTGTAGTAACCTAAACCAACCAGCTTCATTCACCATGAAACCTTGCCAAGTGTCCTCCTGCATGCGTGCCTTACATGTTAGACAACCTTGGACGACCAAAAGCATGCTCTGGACAAGAGTTGGCGTGGTGACCAAGCTGTTGGCATGCAGAAATGGCGCTCTGCAGTCAAACCTTGTCCTGTAGCTCGCGTCTGGCCTTAGCAACATGTCCCCGCTCGCCAGGCCTATTCCCTCAGTCTCCCCATGCTCTCCCCGACGCCAGAATGCAGCCAAGGGACCTCTGGCACACGTGCTCCCCCACGCCGAGGGCATCCGAAGCGCGCCCGAGACCTCCCGTCGCCCACCTGCTTTACTTCTCCCCCCCGAGCACCCTGGACACCCTAGTCCGCTCCTCTTCCCTCTCCCAGGCGCCTAGCAAACCCACGGGAGCTCCCGAGCTCGACCCCTTCCACCATGGCTGCCATGGCTCCGCCTCAGCCTCGAACAAAATTGTCGGTGCCCCGCCTCTCTTCTCCGCTCTGAACTCCACCTCCATGCCCTACCTTCGCCACAACACCTCCCCCGCACTTCATTCCCTCTCCTCCGTAGCTATGGCGTGATGCCCATCGCTGCCGTTGGCTGCCTCCGCTTCGACCGACGTAGCGGTCGACCCCGACCTCCCCAGGGCCAGGGGACGGCCCATGCGGAAGAGGCTCGCCGCCCTGAGCGTGCCGGTAGTCGGAGCACCGTCGGAGACAGCCGGTGCCACCGGGGACAAGCGCTGGAGCCGCTCAGGTCCGCCTCCCCTGCTCCTCCTCTGCCCGAGCGGGAGGAGGAAGGAGGCCCTACCATACGGGGCCCACCTGTCGGCGAGCCTAAGGCCGGGCCCCCCAATTTAAGATGAGGCGACCTTCATGGGTGCCGCCTCCCTGCGAAGAAGGCGTACTCCTAGGAGTACGCCTTCGACGTCGCCCTCCCCCTGGGCAGTTGGGCTGCTGGGCTGGCCCAGTAGCTATCCCTCGCCCAGTGCGCCATTTAGACCTTTAGGTAAACCCCTTTTCCCTTTTTCTTTTTCTGGCAGATTCAAAAATTCATAGAATATTCTTGTGACATCCAAATTAATTGATTCAAATTTCTATATTCTCCTAAAAATGCCACCTATTATTTGGTGCCACTTCCATATTTTTCCACCACAAGTTCTTGTACTGTTCAAATTTAAATTCAAATTTGAACTATTGAAGACCACCTTGGAAATTCTCTAGGTCATTCATTATAGCTCCAAATGGAGGGATTCAAGTTCCTAGGAGCATCTAAAATCATGCACTAAGTGGTGACCATTTTGCCTTACACTTATTCTGCTATGACAATTATTGGACCATTTCTTCATGTATGATCCACATTGAAAATCCCTAGGAAAATCATGCCAACTCCAAATCCAGTGAAACTGCTTCCTAAAATTTTCTAAAATCATTCCTTGTCTGTTGGGACCATCCACCCATTTTTATAAAAATATTTTCTGTAGACTTCTTATAGGATCATCATTTCCTTCATTTCCACCGTTCAAAAATCCCCCTTGATCCACATCCAATCAAACCTCCTTGGCTATTTTTCTTGTGACCAGAGGTGTCCAAGAAAAATAAACTCCTATTTATAGAGCACTTTGATATCTCTGCTTGTTGTGTTTCTTATTGTGGTTGTTCCCAGCGATAGTTGCGAAGTAGACGGAGTGCTCCGAGTTGGAAGAGAAGCATGTGAAGACATCGAAGACTTTGATAAGCCAGGCAAGCAGCCCTTTGACCATGTTAAGAAACTTTTCATGCATGTCATATAGCACTTTATGTTCCGATGATGATCATGATGATGTGGTATCCCCTTCGGTGGGATGCCTCCGATACTTCCTTGTTGATACTTGCATCGTGCATGACCCTACCTCTTTATGAGGGTTGTGCCGGTGGGGAGTAGTTAGGTTGCTAAGTAGTTTCTAGGCAAAGTGGGACGGGAATATGCATGGTGATGGAAACAAAATGATTTTGAAGACTTTTCGAAAACCCCGTCGGGTGCCACTAATGCCCGAGGGAGATGATGTTGTGCTAGGTAACCACTTGAGAAAGAAGTGGTGTACCGGAGCAGGTTGTTTGTGTGTGTGAGTTTTCGAAAACGGAGAGATTTAAGATATGCTGACCATCCCAACCTTACATGTACAACCATGATACCCCTTATGGGACGGGGCTTTGTTGATTACTTTGATGGGTACTAGCATAGAGCCCGCATTACTAGTGGCGGGGGTGACGTGGTCACTCTCGATACGGGGTCGTGCCGGTAAGGACGATCATGCACTGTCTTCACAGGCACCGGCCACACCGTTGGTCCATGAATGGATCATACTTGTGATGTACATCATGTGGGCTGGGTACCAATCGAGTGGACTCTTTGTTTAGTATCGTCAGGGGAAAGGCAATGTTCGGGTACTTACCTCGGGTATGGACAATACCGTGAGTCATGGCTTGACACGGAAGTTTCCCGAGTCTTGTGGGTAAAGTGTGCAACCTCTGCAGAGTGTCAAACTATTCGAATAGCCGTGTCCATGGTCAAGGACAGTTGGAGGTCCTGCTTAAACTACGTCCGATGTTTTCACAAACCTGGTGTGTGTGTGTGTTGGTGACAAAGATGGTACTTGAGCTAAGTCAGATGACTTGGCATGATGATGAACATGAGATGTTCAACCCCTGCTTATGATGACAACTGTGTCTTGTTCATATGAATACCTGTCAACAGCTGATGCATGCTTATTCAAGTTACTTGATCATATCATTGCACTCAAAATTAGCTTTCTGCAAAATTACCTACTTAGTGCCATATCATGCTCTGTTGAACCTTGTTCCAAACATGGGTTGCTTGCGAGTACATTCAAAGTACTCATTGGCTTGCCACTGGTTATTTTATTGGCCAGGCATGAAAGCACATGATTGAATGAAGAATACCTTGGGGACGAACATGCAAGTGAGGACGCTTCCCAGTCAGAATGCCTGTAGGTTTAGGGCAGATGGCATGGGTTCACGCTATCGTTGAAGATTCCGCTGCGAGATTATGAAGACTTGGCCATAAAGGCCATACTTGAGTACAAACGGTATGTAACAGATGTAAGACTCTTGTTATTCAGTTTCTGTGTGTTCAGTGAGCATTGATCTCTGGGATCACTGTGCACGTACATTCGGTGATCACGACATATGAGTCGGGGTCCCCACAGAGCTGGTATCAGAACCATCCTGACTGTAGGAAGCCCTTAGTTAGCATGGATGTTAGTTAGGACAAAACTATTTTTCCAGACCCTTCAAAATTACTTACAAAACCACTATAATTCTCACCTCTCCTAAAATTTCAAAGGAAGCAAAGGTTTTTGCATTAGCACTTCCACCACTTTTCTCTTGGCTCTCCTCATCTACTTTTCAAAGCCTTGCAAATGGTCGTTAGTACCATTGTGCCCCTGACCACTGGATACCTTGAAATCCTCGTGGGTAACCTTCAAGGAAGCCGCCTTTCCAGACATTCACACAAGTTTGACGACACCACGACAAGACGATACCAATGGAAGATACCCTCTCGAAGGATGAGAATATCCAGACTCAGAAGATGGTGACACCCTCGACATTGCCCCAGGATGATGCCACCTTGGCCTTCGGTGACCAGGGCACAAGACATGCAATGTCATGATATGCATCGCTAATAGAGCAACCCTGTCCTTTTCGTTGTTGTATCGGCAACCACCGGTGGAGGAGAACCTCACCATTTGGTCCGCCTCACTATAGTGAGCAGGAAAACGGTTCTCTTCATCCCCCGCTCTCGGTGTCGATATTATCAACATGACCGACAAGTTGGAACTCTATCATGCCTTGTTGATGTCATTGCATAAAGGATTGCCCACTTGGAACTCTTGACACCTTGAAGAACAAGAAGGCATTGGCACAATTACGAAGACAACAGAAGACCCGTCAATAACAACCATGAGGAACCACCTTCGTCATCAACTCACCAGACGCGAAGTTGTCAAGGACTTTTCAGGCACAACCCGGATCATTTTGACGAACAACAACCAGAGACATAGTGAAACCTGAAGAAGACCCAGAAGACTGAGCGGACTCCTCTCCAAGACACGAAGCAAGCACGACTACTAAGTCCGAGAACCCCTATGGTTGGCTGAGTCGTGCAATCCCTATGCGAAGTCGAGTCCGTGTGATGGTTCAAATGAAACCATGTTGTGTGTTGTTTGCTTTCATCTATTTGTGTTTGCGTATAAGTTGCACTTTTGCCCTAGGCAACGTGTACGCGACTATGCCACCTATCTTATCTTAATGAATATGTTTGGCCTTTTTAGCACTTGTTTGATTGCACTTGCACTATAGAACCCCCTTAGGCACTGCCCTCTATGCCACTCTCCCTCTACCCCCATCTCATCAACTAAAGATCAGCAAGACAAGATGCACCAAGGATACACCTCGACAAACTACTACCGTTGAAGACTTTTGAGGACAACCTATTCAACCATATGCAACCCCGAAAAGTTATGCTTTTCCCCTCAAGATTCGAAACCCCTCCCTAGCCCAACCTAGACCTCACAAGCTTCCCCAGCTCAAACCCCTGACCACGTGTTTAGGACATAGATTTGCCAGGGCACCTGTTGAGCTTCAATAGCCCCTGCTTAGCACTGGGTTCATTATGGGACTAGAGATCATAGTAAACAAACACCTTTCATCTTTAAGCTAGCACTTGATCTAATGATGCCATGGAATAGATCATCTTGAGGATAAATGATTAGTAGACTAATCATTTGACAAGGCTAGAGTAGATATCTTGAGGAAGCGGTTGGGACCCTTTGGTGGATTGCGAGATTTTCAGGATGATCGGGAGATTGATGGATCAAGTTGATATAGTAGCATAACTTATTTCTCCCTTGACTCAATTGGATTTAGCAGGACGACTGTGATCACATGTTAGAATTATTGGGGGACTAATGACTTGACTTTGGCTAGTAATATTGATAGTGGAATGATGGTGATACGATAGTGACTGGAGTAACAAGTAGGGAATTCTTACTAGATGTAAACCTTGGATTTAAATAGGTGATTCTAATAGGTGCTCAGGATCAATGAAACTACATGGTTCGGAGTAATTTGGATTTAGTCCAATGATCTTGATCTTGATACCATGTTTATCGGTGGGAGACAAACCAGGAATATTAGATGATTGTCAGAATTGATTCAAGGATCCATATGCACCTAACATCGGAGTTTACTAGATCATCATGATGGGAATTGATGGTTATACTGTGATGAGATAGTTCTTTCTAGAATTTGGGGATTTAGGAAATCTAGGAGATATATGGAACGTCACCGGTATTGGATTTATAGCAGTAATAGACCATGTAATAGTGGATGATATTCGTGGGTCGATTAATTGGATTCATAGGAAGGAAACAAGATCTTGGTCTGGTATATTACGTGTTTCTTTAGCATAGAATGCAAACCCTTAGACTTTTTGATATATTAGCTGAGCACTTGGATTTGTAATGTCTTATGCAAGCTTCGCAGCTTGTATGCTTCCCGAGGATTTTCATGTAGGGATATATTTGAGTTGGGTACAGTATACATATGAGATTTTGGTTTAGTCCTTCTCTCAAAAACCATGGAGATATGAGTAGCACGTGTAATTTTGGTGTTGACTTACATGAGATGATACCTTCGATGATGTGGGATGATTTTGTTTGCAGTAAATAGTAGGACTATTGGCATCTACATAATTGTGCTCGAGGATGAGATGTTAGACGTTCACTCACATCCTAAGCTCCTTGAAACCCCGAAGCTTTACCGAGCCATAACATGGTCGGATTATGACCATAGGTCTTGCCTCCCAGTCACTAGACTATGGCCAATACTCCACCTTGACCACCACCAAACCTGTCCATAGGGAAGGTGGACATGAAGAACTAGATTACGATGGATCACGAACCCCTGAACTAGTGACCATCCGGAACTAATGCCCGCTCCTCTCACATATCCCATGAGCAATGTGTTTATGTGATACTTGGGGGAATAGGTTGTTATCCTCCGGGATGACATACTTATTTAACCAGTAAGAGAAGGAACACCTTAGTCCTGTTTGGACCAGCCCCAGGAACACCAATTACCATGCCTCTCGAGTATAAGATTTCACCTTGAAGGAGTTGGACTCCCCGTAGCGCCCTCCCTTTAGCAGAATACTTTCTTGCCCAAGCAAGATGAAGAGACACTACGGTTGAGAAACCACGACGAAGAAGAATAAGCAAGAAAAGTCAACCACCGCTCCTCTACCGACTACATCAACTAGGTTATATCAAGAAGCACCGACGTCCAAGCACGATGAAGCCCTTGCACATCAAGAGGATTATAGAGCCCCTTGTCTTAACAATCACCTATCAGTTCCTGACTAGGAAGGAACCAAGAAGTTGGTAACACCTCGCACTCCACCACCTTGACGGTGTACGGTGAACATGGCGTCCCTACTCCCTTCAGATGCCTGGAATGAAGTGGGACGACTGTCATGACTTCATTATTAGCCCATTTTTGGTCCAATCTAGGGCGTAAACCCTGACTGGATCATGGTGAAACACCTGTCGAAGGTAGTTCACCCCGCTTGCCAAGCCTCAGACCCTGGGGATTGGATGGCTGGTCCATACTTTCGGGTAGCCAGCTCATCCAGGACCCCATAAAAACTTCCCTAGAAGGTAGGAACAGTTTTGCGTCTCTAAGCTTAGTCTTAGGGACGAGACTCAGCCCAAACCTTGCCAAGAATGGCTACGGAGAGACGAGTAGACTAAACACTCGAAGACCCGCCAGAAACACGCGTCCGAGACGACAAAGACAAATGGCCGAATATGAATGAAGAACATGCCTGGGCAACCTACTCGAGCAAAGCATCTCGACGAGAAGACCATAATGACGTGCTTCAACACTCTCAAGGATGAAGACCACCTGCGACTGAAGACCCCTTTAGGGAAGATGAGGACCTTCCCATCAACGAAAGCTACGCCAAGACCTTGAACCTTCTCATCTAGAGCGAGACATCTAGATATCACTAACCAGCATGGGAAACCCCAAGGACCTACCCTCAGACACACTACCTTGCCACGCATTCCGACTTTGGAATACAAACGCAAGCCAAACCCTTGACCCTTAGGCAAGCCTATCATATTGCAAGAACCCCGATCACCCTCAGACGAAGCTAGCGGTGCACCCGAAGCCATATCATCAAGCACTTCAAGGTCCAAAGGAGAAACCACATCAGAGAAGAAGCCACATGGGAACGCGAAGACTACCTCACCTCTGAATTAACGCATCTTTTCAGTGCCTAGCCTAGGAATCTCGGGGACGAGATTCTTGTAAGGGGGGTAGGTCTGTCACACCCTATGTTTTGCCTCTTTTGTCTAAGTTAACATAGCTAAAAAATTAGGGCCAATTAAAAACTTTTTTAGTGCTTGACTTATGTGCAAATTGCTTGTTTGTTTGGTTGCTTATTGGTGCTCCATATTCATAAAACTCCATCCTACTCTCAAAACCCTTTTCCTTGATCTAAACTCTTGTCCAATGATCATACCATGTGTATAGGACCTAAAACTATTTTTACCAAATATTATTTTGGCCAAAAAGCATTTGTTCAAATTAGGTTTTCCAAAACCCCTGCATTGAGATTTGTACTACAAGTCCTCAAATTGGGTGGATTGTTTTGCCACAAAGACTTTATTTCGGGCCTACTATATATAAGACTTCCCAAAACCACAAAATATTATTTTTAAAGATTATTGTCATATTTTATTTAAAGGCTTTTTCTTAAGGCCAGAAATGGTCTTTTATAGGGAAAAATTATTTTTAAGCTTTCAAAATATTTGAGAAAATTTAGGGACACTCAGTGGACATATATTGTCCATATATAAGAGTTTCAACACATGGTCATGTTCAAAATATTGGACAAAACCCTCCAAAACCCTTTCTGCTTATTCCATGTATTTGAAATATTTCTATAATAAATATTTTCAAATAAATCCAGGAAAATTCTAGTAAGTCACACATGCTATATGTGAGGGTCTTGCCAAGTTTCATCTCAATTCAAATAGTTTTGGTTCACAAGACTATCCCAAAACCCTCTCTGTCCAGAACCAAATTTGAGCAACCTTGCATTGTCAAGTATTTCCAATTGACCCCAAACTTTTTGGGCATGCTCTAATACCCAAATAATGCCACCACACCAAGTGTTGCATCAAGGAGAATAGTTTTGCATGACTAAACCTATAGAAACCTGATTCTGTTGATTTCTAGGGTTTACCAAGTTTGCATTATCAACTTTCTTCAATTAAGTTGAAAACTTGTGATCAGGACCAAATGGACTTACCATTTACCCCTGGTGAATCTCAAGGCCATAGGATTCCTCTACCTAGCCCAACCACAGCACAAACACCTTCTTCCATAAACTAGTGGACAAGCAAAGTTGACCCAGAAAGATTCCCCTTGCCCCCAACTTTTTTCCACAACATATTCTAACCCTCTTCTACCTCCAGTAACTTTGCCATGGCCACAAATCAATTATTTGGGGGGTAACTCTCTCTTATTCCCTCTCTTTTTACCATGACAGCACCTCTCCATCCTTTCTGATCATGCTAATGACCCCAAACTTTTCTACAACCTCAGTTGCATACCTATGCATAAAACCAAACCCAAATATGGCAGGCTCATGTGGAAAATATGAGCAGTTCATCTAAACCTACATTATGGCAGAAATAGTGCCCTTGTACTTCAAGTACTCTGTAGAATCATCTCCCTGAGCTGCAAATTTGTGGGAATGTAGTCCTTCCATACCTATGGCTTCAAGACAAGGTTTTACCCATGGTGCCCTACCGTAAAACCCCATTAGATCAACCCCAAGTTTGCTGTTGCAAATTTAACCTGTGTAGTAACCTAAACCAACCAGCTTCATTCACCATGAAACCTTGCCAAGTGTCCTCCTGCATGCATGTCTTACATGTTAGACAACCTTGCCGACCAAAAGCATGCTCTGGACAAGAGTTGGCGTGGTGACCAAGCTGTTGGCATGCAGAAATGGCGCTCCGCAGTCAAACCTTGTCATGTAGCTCGCGTCTGGCCTTAGCAGTGTGTCCCCGCATGCCAGGCCTATTCCCTCGGTCTCCCCATGCCTCTCCCCGACACCAGAATGCAGCCAAGGGACCTTTGGCACACGTGCTCCCCCACGCCGAGGGCATTCGAGGCGCGCCCGAGACCTCCCGTCGCCCCCCTGCTTTACTTCTCCCCCCCAAGCAACCTGGACACCCTACTCCGCTCCTCTTCCTTCTCCCAGGCCCCTAGCAAAGCCACGGGAGCTCCCGAGCTCATCCCCTTCCACCATGGCCGCCATGGCTCCGCCTCGGCCTCGGACAAAATTGGCAGTGCCCCGCCTCTCTTTTCCCCTCCGAACTCCACCTCCATGCCCCAGCTTCGCCGCAGCACCTCCCCCGCACTTCATTCCCTCTCCTCCGTAGCTATGGCACCGTGCCCATCACCGCCGTCAGCTGCCTCCACCTCGACCGACGCCGCGGTCAAGCCTGACCTCTCCAGGGCCCGGGGACGGCCCATGCAGAAGCGGCTCGCCGCCCCGAGCGCGCCGGAAGTCGGAGCGCCGTCGGAGACGGCCGGTGCCGCCGGGGGCAAGCGTAGGAGCCGCTCAGGTCCGCCTCCCCTGCTCCTCCTCTGCCCGAGCGGGAGGAGGAAGGAGGCCCTGCCATACGGGGCCCACCTATCGGCGAGCCTAAGGCCGCCCCCCCCCCCCCGCCAGTTTAAGTGGAGGCGCCCTTCGTGGGTGCCGCCTCCCTGCGAAGGAGGCATACTCCCAGGAGTACGCCTTCGACGTCGCACTCCTCCTGGGCAGCTGGGCAGCTGGGCTGGCCCAGTAGCTATCCCTTGCCCAGTGCGCCATTTAGACCTTTAGGTAAACCCCTTTTCCCTTTTTCTTTTTCTGGCAGATTAAAAAATTCATAGAATATTGTTGTGACATCCAAATTAATTGATTCAAATTTCTATATTCTCCTAAAAGTGCCACCTATTATTTGGTGCCACTTCCATATTTTTCCACCACAAGTTCTTGTACTGTTCAAATTTAAATTCAAATTTGAACTATGGAAGACCACCTTGAAAAATCTCTAGGTCATTCATTATAGCTCCAAATGGAGGGATTCAAGTTCCTAGGAGCATCTAAAATCATGCACTAAGTGGTGAACATTTTGCCTTACACTTATTCTGCTATGACAATTATTGGACCATTTCTTAATGTATGATCCACATTGAAAATCCCTAGGAAAATCATGCCAACTCCAAATCCAGTGAAACTACTTCCTAAAATTTTCTAAAATCATTCCCTATCTGTTGGGACCATCCACCCATTTTTATAAAAATATTTTCTGTAGACTTCTTATAGGATCATCATTTCCTTCATTTCCACCGTTCAAAAATCCCCCTTAATCCACATCCAATGAAACCTCCTTGGCTATTTTTCTTGTGACCAGAGGTGTCCAAGAAAAATAAAACTCCTATTTATAGAGCACTTTGATCTCTCTGCTTGTTGTGTTGCTTACTGTGGTTGTTTTCGGCGATAGTTGATGAAGTAGACGGAGTGCTCCGAGTTGGACGAGAAGCATGTGAAGATGTCGAAGACTTTGATAACCCAAGCAAACAGCCCTTTGACCATGTTAAGAAACTTTTCATGCATGTCATATAGCACTTTATGTTCCGATGATGATCATGATGATGTGGTATCCCCTTCGGTGGGATGCCTCCGATACTTACTTGTTGATACTTGCATCGTGCATGACCCTACCTCCTTATGTGGGTTGTGCGGGTGGGGAGAGTAGTTAGGTTGCTAAGTAGTTGCTATGCAAAGTGGGACGGGAATATGCATGGTGATGGAAACAAAATGGATTCAAAGACTTTTCGAAAATCCCGTCGGTTGCCACTAATGCCCGAGGGAGATGATGTTGTGCTAGGTAACCACTTCAGAAAGAAGTGGTGTACCGGAGCAGGTTGTGTGTGTGTGTGTGTGTTTTCGAAAACGGAGAGATTTAAGATTTGCTGACCATCCCAACCTTACATGTACAACCACGATACCCCTTATGGGACGGGGCTTTGTTGATTACTTTGATGGGTACTATCATAGAGCCCGCATTACTAGTGGCGGGAGTGACGTGGTCACTCTCAATACGGGGTCGTGCCGGTAAGGACGATCATGCGCTGTCTTCACAGGCACCGGGCACACCGTTGGTCCCAGCATGGATGATACTTGTGATGTACATCATGTGGGCTGGGTACCAATCGAGTGGACTCTTTGTTTAGTATCGTCAGGGGAAAGGCAATGATCGGGTACTTACCTCGGGTATGGACAATACCGCGAGTCGTGGCTTGACACGGAAGTTTCCCGATTCTTGTGGGTAAAGTGTGTAACCTCTGCAGAGTGTCAAACTATTCGAATAGCCGTGTCCATGGTCAAGAACAGTTGGAGGTCCTGCTTAAACTACGTCCGATGTTTTCACAAACTTGGTGTGTATGTGTGTTGGTGACAAAGATGGTACTTGAGCTAATTCCGATGACTTGGCATGATGATGAACATGAGATGTTCAACCCCTACTTATGATGACAACTGTGTCTTGTTCATATGAATACCTGTCAACAGTTGATGCATGCTTATTCAAGTTACTTGATCATATCATTGCACTCAAAATTAGCTTTCTGCAAAATTACTTACTTAGTGCTATATCATGCTCTGTTGAACCTTGTTCCAAACATGGGTTGCTTGCGAGTACATTCAAAGTACTCATTGGTTTGCCACTGGTTATTTTATTGGCCAGGCATGAAAGCACAGGATTGAATGAAGAATACCTTGGTGACGAACATGCGAGCTAGGACGCTTCCCAGTCAGAATGCCTGTAGGTTTAAGGCAGATGGCATGGGTTCACGGTATCGTTGAAGATTTCGCTGCGAGATTATGAAGACTTGGCCATAAAAGCCATACTTGAGTACAAACGGTATGTAACAGATGTAAGACTCTTGTTATTCAGTTTCTATGTGTTCAGTGAGCATTGATCTCTGGGATCACTGTGGACGTACATTCGGTGATCACGACTTATGAGTCGGGGTCCCCACAGCCCGAACACCTCCCTCGTCTCACTGGTCAGGTCGGTGGCCTTCCGGGTGGAAGCCCCTAGTCCCGACCCAAGGGAAGCATCGGGCGCGCCTTCTTATGTGAGGGAGGGAGGGGCCTTGGCCCCGGACGCGGAGCCTGAGGCGCCGTCCTTGGAGGGTTCATCCTCCTGGCGCCCCTTGGAGAGGACCTGCTTCTTCTTCCTGGGGACATCCTCGCGAGGCAGGACGTCCCCTTCGTTGTCTAAGTGCTCGGCCGCTGCAGCATGGTAGGCGCGCTCGAGGGAGCAAACGGCATCCTTCTCATCGCTGGCAATGGTGATGACACCACCACTCCTCGGCATCTTGAGGACGTTGCAGCCATGATGAGTCACTGCCATGAACTTGGCGAGGGCGGGGTCCCCGAGGATCGCGTTATACGGGAGGTGGATGTGGGCGACGTCGAAGACGATGAGCTCGGTGTGGTAGTTCTTACGCCCACCGAAGGTGACAGGCAGGCGCACTTGCCCGATGGTCACGGTGGAGCCGTCAGTACCCCTGAGAAAGGCTTGGTTGGAATGAGTTGGTCGTATGGCACTTGAAGCGTCTCGAACGTCTTGATGGAGAGGACATTGAGCTCCGCGCCACCGTCGATGAGGGTCTTGGTGACGAGGACATTGCTGATGGTAGGTGTGCATAGCATGGGGAGTGCTTCCGCCGTGGCTGAATACCTGAGTTGATCCCTGCAGTCAAAGGTGATGGCGCACTGGGACCACTTGAGGGGGCGCGCAGCCTCGAGATTCGGGAGAGCTGCGTTCACCTCCTGCGAGAACTGCTTGAAGACGCAATTCGATGCTGCGGCCTGAGCGCCGCCCAGGATACAAGCTACTGCCCTGACCTCCTGGAAGCTCCCAGTCCCGTCGTTCTGCTTGTCTTCTTCCTTCCTCCTGGGTGGTGGCGGCAGCGGTGGAAGGCCGGCCTCACGAGGGCAGGCCTCACGATGCTGACCGCGACGTGACCCCTCCGAAGGTTCGTCCCGCCAGCGGTCCTCCCGAGCTTGATCGCGCTAGCGGTCCTCCCGAGGCCAGTCACGCCACTCCTTGCGTGGGTCTCGACTGTCCCAGCGGCCTCCGCCGTGGCCTCCACTACGACCATAGCCACGGTCGCCATGCCCAGGGCGTCGACCGAAATGCTCGTCATGGACCACCCTGAGCTCCTGACAGTCGATGGTGTTGTGGCTATTGGTGCCATGGAAGATGCAGAATGGTCGTCCGCCCGCGGGGGGGGGGGTCCTCGTCCCGACCGCGCTTCGCCTCAGGTTCCGCCGCCAGCACTGCAGTGGCCTTGCGCTTCGTCTCATTGGTCTTGGTCTTCTTGTCTTCGGGTTCCGCCTCCAGAAGCTCGAGGAGTGAGAGGCGTCCCTCTTCAGCCATGGCGCACTTGTTCGCCGGGTTGAACATCTCCATAGCTGAGCAGAGGTCATCGTTCATGGAAAGCTCCTCCCTCATCCTGAGGTCCCTGACGCCGTCGGTAAATGCCGATATTATGGCCTCATCCGACGCCTTCGGGATCTTGAGGCGGACGGTCGTGAAGCGCCGTATGTACTTGTGCAAGGTCTCGCCCAGCTGTTGCTTCACGCGACGCAGGTCAGTCACACCGAGGGCACGGTCGTGGGTGCCTTGGAAGTTGGCGACGAAACACTCGTGCAGGTCGTGCCAGGAGGTGATTGACTTCTCCAGAAGGTTAAGGAGCCAGGAGAGCGCGCCACCCTTGAGGGCCACAGGGAACCAGCTAGCCATGACCTTGTCGTCTCCACCGTTGCCTGGATGCTCAGTGAGTAGAGCTGTAGGAACTCTGCGGGATCTGGGGTGCCGTCGTAGCAAGGAGGCTGGTCGGGCTTGAACTTGCAATGCCACACTACCGGATGCAGCTCAAGGGAGATGGCGCGGCAACCCACCGGACCAACGGGCGCCGCGGGCGCGGGAGGGGCCCGGTCTTGGTGTTCCTGCGCTGCTGCCTCTAGAGGCGCACGGTCGTGACGCTGGCGCAGCGGCGCGGGGAGCGCACACGTATCAGCGCGCGGCCGCGGCACCACCTGGTAGCTTACTTCATCTCTCACCCTCGCCGGGGGCCCGCGTGGCTGGTCGAGCGGATGTGCTTCACGCCTGGCTCGGGGTCGACGTCGTGCTGGGGAGGAGGGGGCGGCGCATCCTGGGCCTCGTCGCCAGCCAGAGAGGGCTGGGGCCGGAACGAGTAGGAGAACACCGAGGCGTCGCCGGCGGCGCTGACGAGCTCTGCGATGCGCCTGAGCCAGACATCATAGCGGTTGGGGGTAGGGTAGTAACGCAGCAGCTCGCGCGCCATGAGGTGCGCACCCGACCCACACGCCGGCCTGGGGCGAGCGTGGGAGGACGACCCAGTAGCCGGCACGAGCGATGGAGTGGCGCTGCGGCCGTCGTGCCGCACGATGACCGGCTGCAACGAGTCCTGCTGCTCGTGGGCGTCTGGGCCCGTGGCTGCTTTCGCCACAGGGGAGGTGGATCGGCGCACGGCGGTGCGGCCCACCGTCGCTGTCTGCGCGACATGAGCAGCACGGTGCTCGGCGCAGGCTCGGCGAGCGTCAGCCATCGGAGTGGTGGAGCGCAGATCGAGCGAAGCTTGAGGAAGACCCCGGCACGCCCCCTACCTGGCGTGCCCAATGTCGGATTTCGGGCTCCACAAAACCCAAAGAGGTTCGAACTCAGGGGCGTGTGCAAAGATCTCCACTAGCTTCGTCCCCAAGCTCGCAGCTCGACAGCCTAGCCCGATGAGCTCTTGCAATCGTGGGGAAAGAGATTAGCACACGAGGATTTACCCTGGTTCAGGCCGCTGCGAATCGTAAAACCGTACTCCTGCTTTTGTTGGATTGCCTCACGAGGAGGTTTGTGCATGAACTAGTATAGTGGTCAGGTGCCTCGCGAGAGCACTCGGATCCTCCCCCTCTAAAGAGCAGCCTCGCCTCTATTTATAGTGGCCTGGGTCCTCTTACCTTATCGCAAGGGCGGGAAGGGATCCCACAACGGCCAAATTCGAAAGGGGACAGGAGGTACATCTTATCCTGACGAAAGGTGGTCTTCGCCTGCAAAGTGGCTTGTGGTGACGCAGTGGTGGGCTCGCTTGTGACATCCGTCCTGCCGTGCCCGCTAGCCTGGTCTCGTTGCACCGAAATGGAAAACTTTGGTGGGACGCCTCGGGAACCCGCGTACGCCTTTGCCTCCTTTACACTAAAGAGGAAACTGCCTTCTCTGGCACGCTGGTGCCCGCCTGGCTCGCCTTGCGTCATCCTTGACCTCCCGAGGTCGAGCATTGCATAGAAATCTCCGCCCTCCGGGAGCCTTGACGTTGTCCTCCTCGCGAGGGTGGGGCTCTCACGAGGGCCTTGTCTTGAGTGAAACTGCGCCGGGCCATACGGACTGTCGAGGCGGGCCATGCCCTAGGCCACAGGCAGGCAAGTCTGAGTACCACCGTTCCCAGAACGCCGACACCAACATAGTATAATGTTACAAGCAGGGTGGGTCACATGAGCCAACATTCGGAGCATACAAACAACAAGCGGAAGTTACATGTCTGAGTACAGACATCTACTAAAAGCGGTTGGAAGAGCCTGAAAAGCTACAACAACCCTACCAAAGGAGCCAGATTGTTGTCTGGGTTACTAAGCTAATCCGTCGATGTCAACGTCAAGAAGAACATGGAATGAACAACGTCTATCTCTACAAAAACGTAAATAAGCAACAGTGAGTACGAAGGTACTCAGCAAGTCTTACATCAGAACTAACTAATTATGCATCATGTATCAATGAACGGGATTGTGGGGTTTACTGCAAAATGCCAGCTTTGACCTTTGGCTAGACTGAAATATCATAAAGTATCCAATGTATCACTACCCTCCCATCTCCCTACGAGAGAGCACAAACGAGTCCACATGTTCACCATATCAATACACCACTATGGATCCTCTCTCATCCTCTTACGAGAAGCCATCCATAGCACTCACACTTATCTGGAGTATTTTAGAGTCTCCATTTAAATTGTCTATGAACAATGCAAGTCTCCAAGTATTCCATTGTCACGCCCAAGATGCGATCCTATCCTTATTTTGGCACAAGGGCCTCGACATGGATAGAAGCGCATCTCGTCGTTTTGCAAGAATGGATATCATTACAAGTACATGTAAAGAAGAGATGAGTATATCGAATTGGCTTACACTTGCCACAAGCTACATCATATCACATCAATCAAACAACATCTCCAAACATCATACAGAAGAGCAGGGTCCGTCTACGGACGAAAACAAACGATAAAATGACATCCATCCTTGCTATCCCAGGATGCCGCCTGGAACCCATCCTATGATCGATGAAGAAGAAGAAGAAGAACTCCAAATCAAACAAAGCATCGCGCTCACGTCATATCATCGCAATACATGTACCTGCAACTGTTGCTGTAGTAATCTGTGAGCCACGGTGTCAGGGATATAACCCCGCGATATAACCCGGCCGGAGTATAACCCGGCCAGGACTTGGCGATTCACTGAAGACCCGGGCACCAGCTTGGCGGTTCATAGTCAAGACCCATAAGGTGGGCCAGAAGACGGAGACCAAGCCACATGGCGGGTTACCAAGTGGGTCAAGAGGAAGACAAGACATGAAGACCAGGCCATATGGCGGCTTGCCAGATGGGCTGAGGTCAAGGCCCAAGAGGCATGAGGCGACTCATGGACCAGAAGATGTAAGCCGCCATAAGATGACTTGTTCTGTAAGACTAAGGAGATGGAACCAGGATCGGTTACGTTGTATAACCCGACCCGGACTGGTGTAAGCCCAGGGCCTCGACCTATGTATATAAAGGTGAGCCCCTGCGGCGTGTTAGTCAAGTTAAGCAAGACAGAAACCAAGTATCGAGAGCTAGGGCAAGCAAGCCGCCTGTTATAATCGATACACCAGTCAATACAATATAAGCAGGACGTAGGCTTTTACCTCCACGGTGAGGGGCCGAACCTGGGTAAACTCATGTCCCTTGTCCCGTTTAACCCCTTTGAGTCCACCTCTTTAGCGATGGCCTCGAACCTAAGTCTTCGGACATCCGCCGTGACAAATCCACGACACATGGGTTGAACATCTCATGTTCAATCATCATGCCAAGTCATCTGACTTAGCTCAAGTACCATCTTTTATCTCATACACACACGCCAAGTTTGTGAAAACATCATACGTAGTTTAAGCAGGACCACCAACTGACCATGATCATGGACACGGCTATTCGAATAGTTTTACACTCTCCAGAGGTTGCACACTTTACCCACGAGACTCGGGAAACTTCCGTGTCAAGCCACGACTCGCGGTATTTTTCTTACCCGAGGTAAGTTGTAACGCCCAAGATGCGGTCCTATCCTTATTTTGGCATGAGGGCCTCAACAGGGATAGAAGCTCATCTCGTCGTTTCGCAAGAATGGATATCATTACAAGTACATGTAAAGAAGAGATGAGTATATGGAATTGGCTTACACTCGCCACAAGCTACATCAATATCACATCAATACAACAACATATCCAAACATCATACAGAAGAGCAGGGTCCGACTACGGACGAAAACAAACGATAAAATGACATCCATCCTTGCTATCCCAAGCTGCCGCTTGGAACCCATCCTATGATCGATGAAGAAGAAGAAGAACTCCAAATCAAACAAAGCATCGCTCTCACGTCAAAGCATCACATTACCTGTACCTGCAACTGTTGTTGTAGTAATCTGTGAGCCACAGGGACTCAGCAATCTCATTTCCAAGGGTATCAAGACTATTAAAGCTTAATGGGTGAGGTATGGTTAAGTGGTGAGGCTGCAACGAGCACTAAGCATTTACTTGAGTGGCTAACTTACGAATACAAGAATAAAGGGGGGATGAATGTCGAATAAATGTACGTGTACTAGTATTGACCTCTAAGAGATCCTGAACACCTACATACGTCAATAATAACCCCACCGTGTTCTCTCTCGGATAAGGACTCACGAGAAGAGACAGTCATGGTTACGCACACGGTTAGTGTATTTTCTTTGAGTTTACTTCAAGTTTGCTATGACCGGGTGTTAAACAAAGTTTCCAAGTTGCCACGTAATCGCGGGCATGACTTTCCGAAAGATTTAACCCTACAGGGGTGCTCCAACTCATCCATCACAAACTAACCACACGCAGCGGGAATAACCTCGATCACGAATCTCAAGATCTTCCTAGGCAATTCCAATGGAAAACCGCAACCTCGAGATAGCCCGAAGTATTCTTGGAATTCCTCGCACAAGACGTTCCAGAAAGGTAAAAAAAATCCTGCAAGGCCGCCCGACGTGTCGACGTACCCGATAGGAGCCGCGTATCTCGTTCTCAGGACACGACGGATGAGCTATGGTTACCACGCCAATCACCGAGTTGCCCCGGGTAGCGTTAATAAGCTGCTCTGGGTTGGACCAACACTCATGAGGAGCACTGGCCCGGGTTGTTAATTAAAGATCCGTGGGTGCCGGCGTGTCCCTATGCAATTTTAGTTGTTATTAGGCAAATGTAGTACCAATGTTGGACCTTGCCAGACAAGTTTTATCCTAAAACAAAAATCAAGGGGGTCCCCATAACAACCCCGAGCATGTTAGGAGCGCGCAATTATGGAACATAACACCGGTACACAAGTAACTAGGGGCGGCAAGAGTGGAACAAAACACCAAGCAAAAGGCCAAGCCTTCCACCCTTTACCAAGTATATATGTGCATTAAATTAAATAGAAATAATATTGTGATATATCAAAATAACCATGTTGGCACATGGAAAAAAATTGCACCTGCAACTAGCAACACTATAAGAAGGGGCTGAGCAAGCGGTAACATAGCCAAACAATGGTTTGCTGGGATGTGGAGGGGTTAGAGGCTTTTCATGGCAATTTGGGAGGCTTGACATACAAGTGGTAGGTAGCGAGACAGCGATAGAAACGAGACATCTAGCATGGCAATGATAGTAATGGTATCCAGGGAAATGATCATCTTGCTTGAGATCCCGCTTGGAAGAAGAACGAATCCGTGAAGCAGGCGATCCGTGAAGTAGACGAACGGGACGTAGTCGAACGAATCCTCACACTCCGAACGCTTTCGGAAATCTATCGAGAAGAAGTAATCCGAAAACCACAATCAACACATGAACAACACCACAACATATGCATGACATGATGTGCAAACAAACATGATGCATGTCTGGTTTAATTATGCAAGGCATGGCAATCACAACAAACAAATACTACACATTAAGTGAAGTTCAATATGCAACGAGTTGCATATTGACGAAACTCCACATTTGAATATTTAGTTCACTCTCGTTTAGGTACACGACAATATTAAATGTTGTTAAACATGGCAAGAGGTGAAGCATAAGTAAACTAGACATCTAGGCATATTAAATGAGGCCGGAAACAACATATAACATCTCCGAAACGACCCCATATGTTAATTTCGAAATTGGTCCAGATCTGAACTAATCAGGTTTTATATTTATTAAACAGGGAAATAAAGTGCACAATGCAATTATACATGTCATTCTAGTCGATTTACATATATGGAACATCTCAAACGAAGCTACGGTCTAAAAGATATGACCTTCACAAGATGAACATAACATGAATGCAAAATGCATGAAAATGACAACCACAAACACTTCAAATCATGAATGCAGCAAGTTATTATGAAACTACATGAGATTCTAAGCAAGTTTCATATGCAACATGTTCCAAACGGAGCTACGGTTCAACAAATACAACCAACACAAGTTTTAGTTGAAATCTGCCCAAAACAGCAAGATAGCATATAGCACACATGAAAACAACAAGTTACAATATTCGAAAATGCACAAACTAAGCATGGGGCAGTATCATATAACACACACTTCATTTCATCTTCACATATTATACTCAAAAGAGTCATAGATCACATGGTAGGAAGCTCACAACATGGCAACAAAATATAGCAGATTAGGACTTAGTGAAAATAACAGGTTTTTAGCATAGCAGATTTTCACGAAGGCATATTGGCAGCAGTAAAACTATATGCTGCAGGTCATTAATTGGCATGAAACTTAACAGCATGGTAGTAGACATGATGCACTACAAATCATTCCATGGTGGCAAGGTCTAATTATGCATACAATCATGGCTAGCATCATCACAACATGGCATTAAGAAGAAAACAGATTCTCAGACTTAGTGAAAATTAGAGTAGGCATGTGCAGCAGTTTTTAACAGATTGACATATTGGACAGCAGAATTAATTATGATGTAAAACCTATTCATGCAAACTATTGGCACAACATGATAGGCAACAACATGCTTAACAAAAGACTCCATGGTGACATCACCAAAAGACTCCTAGAACACTAGCAAATCACATGGCAAGACACCAACAAAATAACAGGTTTTCAGACAGAAATATTTTGGACCCTCAAAACATCAGATTTTTCTAGCATGTTGGCAACAAGAAAACAACACCTAAACATGCACTTCTATGACAACCAAAAATACCAGGGCCTAGCACACATGTCCAATGGCATATCTCATGTTTGCAACTATTCCAAAATATGCATGGATTAAATCACAGAAAATGGACAAAAGGGCATCATGGCAAAATGACGTGCACTCAAACTTCCTCCAATGACGAAACTAAATGCACAGTTAAATTCTATGGATTTTTCTACCCCAAAATCATGTATAATATGTGGGTTGAAACAACAATTATGCGAGATTAGGACCTAAACCGTTTTAGCAAGTTATTTATGCCACTTAAATGCAAACATCACATCAAACATTTTTATCATGCATGAAAATGCGATATAATTAATCAACACATTTTCATAGATGGTTTGACTAATCCGGATGCACACTCAAATAATTAAGCGCAATGCAAATCATGCCATTTATGCAAATTACCAAAAATTGTCATGTTAAACATTTTAACATGCATGAAAATTGGATATTACGAATCTACATGAAAAATTTCACGTTTTACATATATACAATATTTCGATACGATGCACTGTTAATTCTTAAGAGCATTTTAAAAACATGCACTTCATGCAATTAAAAGAAAACGCTAATGGGCCGAATCTGGAACAGAGCACTCGGCGCAATAAAACTAAGCAACGCATAGGCGCAAAATAGCAGGGCGACGGGGAGCTCACCCATGGGCCAAGCCCGGCTGGGAGCAGAGGAGGCCGACTGGGTCTTAGCGCGGCGCAATGCGGGGGCGAGCAGGGAGGCGGGCATGGCCCACGACCCGAGCGCCTGGTCAACGCTCGAGCGGGACGACGGCACTCGCGCACGCAGGGGACAACCACGGCGGCGGCGGCGAACTCTGGCCGGATCTCGGTAGATCCGGCGGGAACGGGGCAAGGCGAGGCGGATCTTGATGGATCCGTCCATGGAGGATCCATTCCCGGCGACGATTGGCGGCGGGGAGGCTTGAGGCCACGGCGACGAGCTCCACATGCGACGGCGGCCATGGCTTCCTGCGGCATGCGTGAAGAAGGAGAGGGGCAGAGAGATTAGGGAGGGAGGAGGAAGGCAAAGGGGAAGAGCAGGAGAGGGGTGCGGGGCTGGTCTCCGGTGAGGTGTTCGCCGCGGCGGCCGGTCCGGCGGGGACGTCACGGAAGCACCAGGGCACCAGTTGCGGGGATGGAGCTCGGGAGGCAGAGGCGCGGGCGGCGGCTCCCCCTCGGGCCCGGTTCGGCCCGGGGCGGGCCTGCTTCGGGTTGCGGCGGGCCACGGCGGTTGGGGCGGCGTCAGGGCTGACGTGGCGGAGTATGGGTGGCTGGGGAGCGGCGGCGCAGGTGGGGGTTGCGGCTGACGGCGCGACAAGTGGCGGCGGCGGACGGGGCTGGCTCGGCAAACGATGCGAGGCTGGTGGCTGCGAGGTGGGAGGTGGCTGGGTGGCACGGATTTCGAGGCAAAGGTGGGAGAAGGCGAAAAATGGACATGGGGTGTCTATTTATAGGATGGGAGGGCTATCTTAGGGTTTTAGGGGGGTTTCGGGCCGTTCAATCGGGATCGGACGTCCGGAACCGGATGGGCTAGCTTGGTGGGTTGTTGGGCTGTGTAGGAGGCCTTGGGCTGAGATGAGAGGGAAGGTGGCGGCCCGTGACATAGTTTTAAACCGCGAAATGACCGACAATTAAACCGATACGGTGCCGCTACAGTCGACCGTTCGGGTATCAAACGATCTCCAATTGCGACGAAATTCGGCAGGCGGTCTACCTGCAATATAACAAGACCGCATGCCAACTTTCGACCCAATCCGAGAATATTTTTCGCGCACTTTTAAAAACAATATTTTTAACGATGACGCGGGCGCCTGCGTGTGTGGTTGGACAAAAAACGGTCAACGACAAGAATGGAAAGAACCGACAGCTACGAACGGATGCAAGTTTTCGAAAACGAGTGACGATACTATGCAAATGATGCGAATGATGCGATGATGAATGCAACAACCACTCGAATCACACGACGACAATGGAATAAAAGGGGAATCTTTTGGAGCGTCGGTCTCAGGTTGTTACATCCATATCCGCGGACGCGGCTATTTGAATAGATAGTTTACCCTACAGTGGTGTACTTCGTCACACATGCTCCCGCCACTTATTGCCATGTGCACGTTAAAAAGGCACCTCAACAACCTTCAAGTGGAAGCCAGGCGAGGGAGTCGGCCACGGACGTTAACTTACAACGACTCACGTCCAATGCAGTCGCCTATCTAAGTTGGAACCCATAATGGAAGTCCGGCCGAGGTTTCCAACATGTCCTCAAATGTTGTGAGCAGGGACCCAAGCCGGTCTCGATTGGGCCGTTCATCCACTTCGCAGGCTCGGCCACACCTATCAACGTTTCGAACTACTGCGACTCCTGGACTGAGAATAGGGTAGGTTAATAGGCCGAGAGAGCTCGAGTTACCGGATCCCAATGTGCGGTAGTAGCTAGACTTGGAACACAAACACGGAACTCAGTTCCTATGAGCGGCTTCAATGAGACAACCCACCATGTACTCCTACATGGCCTATCATCGCTACCTTTACCAAAACAGGTTCAACACTTAACCCTCATCATCAGGACACAATCATTTCACTCCGGTTCATCACCCAGATGAATCAGATCTGACACAACTCTAAGCATAGCAAGCATAACAGGGTTATAGCACAACATGGCTCAAGCATCTACCAGATATGCTAGGTTGCTTGGTTTAGCTATTAACTGTGACAATGACATGTCATGAAAAGAAGTGGGTTCAGCTACCGGAACACAAGTAACAGTTCAATCGTTTGTCCTAATGCATTGAAATGAGAGCAAGAGCGAGAGAGTGGGGTTATATCAGAATGCTTAACGGGGGGTTGCTTGCCTGTTTATCGGAAGAACTCAGCTGCTCTTCGATGTCATCGATAACTACGTCTCGCAAGTCTATCGACAAGATCAAACAAGGTATAAATTAAGCACGGCAAATGCTTCACAATGATGCATGATATGACATGTCAATATGTTGCTGGTTTGGTCTAATGCATCTATCAACACGTTAAATGGAGATGGTTTGAACCCAAGGTTCAAATTCAACTCCATGTGTGAAGTTACATATTGTGTTTGGAACAAAATGTCCAAGTTTGCCTATTAACTTGCTCTATCATGAATGAAAATGGTACCATCAGATTCTTTGGATTTTTCTGATAATTTTTCATATATAAATTAATTCAATCTGAGTTCCTGATTATTTTCAATGATTTTTCAAAGATTTAACTAATTTCTGGAATTAAATAAACCCAGAAATCAGTTATTGCGTCAGCGCTGCGTCATCATGATGTCACCTGGTCAAAGGACCCGGTCCAGGTCAAACCTGACGTGTGGGACCCAGGCGTCAGTGACTCAGTGGCTAAAAGGGTTTAATTTAAAACCTAACTAATAATTAGCACGGCCTAGCCCTACCAATCAGTGACCCAGAGGGTCATTAGTTAGCGCTAATGACCGGGGTTAACGACGGCTAAACGCCGGCGACAACCCGACGCGGCGGAGGTTCGCCGGAGCACCGCTACGGGCAGCGAATGAGCGCGCCGAGGGCACCACGGCATGGCCCTCGCTCGCCCGCATCCAGGGGGCAGGCGGCTGGTCGCAAGGGCGCCGGAAGCGAGCCCGGCGACGAGCTTGGCGGCGGTGGAGCTCGGCTCCGCAGGGGAACCTCGCTTGGAGGGGGCGGAATAGCGCGGGAGAGAGAGGGGAACCGGGCGGTGGTTCACCGCGGGGCTAGCAGAGGCGACGACGGGGGGCAGAGGAGCTCTGGACGGAGCAAATCAAGCTCGGCGAGCTCCGGTGGCCGGCAAAGGGAAACGGCGACGATGGCGATGGAGAGGGGCTCGCTGCTTGATTCCTTCGACAGGGAGGTCCAAGACGACGCGGCGGAACTCGGGGGCAGCTCGGGGAGGCGAGGCAACGGTGGGGGTGTGGTTGCCGCGAGCGGCAGTGACAGCGTCTTCGGACGTGCGCGGGAGAGAGAGAGCAGAGGAGAGGAGAGAGTAGCAGGGGGAATGGATGAGCTCGGGGGAGAGAGGGAGCTCCACGGTGTCTCCGTGGCACAGGATAGGCGAGGGGGAGGCAGGCAGGCAGGAGGTGGAGGCTCGGCCGCGCACGAGCTGCCACGCCTCGTCCTCCTGGCGGGAGGTCGGGGACGACTGACACTTGGGCCTGATGGGCTGCAAATGCTGGGCCAGGGAGCCAGGTAAGTGGCCCTTTCTTTTATTCTTTTCTTTTCTATTTCTGTTATTTGTTTTGGCTCCAACAAAAATAGGACACCATTTTAGTAAATGCTGAAAATATATATGTGGACTAATGGAATTATCCAATGCTACATAATAATTCTCAGAATTATTGGACATATATTTTCCATATAGAAAATATATATCTATTGCAAATAGGGTTTGGAATTAACTCAAATGCCCTAGATAAAATGTTTCTGTGATCCAAAAATATTGGTTGACATTTTTAGCTCTATCGAGTATTTTATTAGAAAACCAGAGACATTTTCTTGGGTTTATTTGAAGCAATTTTTATAATTCTTATTTGACAAAAAATTTGAATGGTGAGGCTTGATAACTCCTCATTTCAATTTCATTTGAAATTTAAATGCATGCATGAATGCATTAGCAGACAAGGGAAACTCGGGCTGTGACAACTCACCCCCACTAAACAAGAATCTCGTCCCGAGATTCAGGAGTAGTCGGGAAGAGTGCAAGGTACTCAAGCCGAAGACAATCTTCGCGCTCCCAGGTTGCTTCATCCTCGGAATGATGTGACCATTGAACCTTGAGAAACTTGATGCTGCGACGTCGAGTGCTGTGCTCGGCTTCATCGAGAATACGAACAGGATATTCTCGATATGAAGGTCATCTTGAAGATCAAGCGTTCCGTGGTCTATTTCGAGGACAGGATCCTCGAAGCAACGCCTGAGTTGAGAAACGTGGAACACATCATGAACTTTGGAAAGTTGTGGAGGTAGTTCCAATTGGTACACAACTTCTCCTCGTTTAGCGAGAATGCAGAAAGGACCAAAGTAACGAGGAGCCAATTCGCCTTTGATACCGAAGCGATGGGTACCCTTGAGAGGTGTAACCCGAAGGTAAGCCTTCTCGTCAACTTCATAACTTACGTCCTTATGACGACGGTCATATTGACTCTTTTGACGGGATTGAGCAGTTTTCAGATTCTTACGAATGATGCGAACTTTGTCTTCTGCATCCTGGATCATATCCGGTCCAAAGAATTGTCTTTCACCGGTTTCTGATCAGTTTAATGGCGTTCGACATCTTCGTCCATACAGAACTTCGAAAGGAGCTTTGCCCAGACTAGACTGGAAGCTGTTGTTATAAGCAAACTCGGCGAACGGAAGACATTTCTCCCAATTCATTCCGAATGAGATAACACAGGCTCTGAGCATATCTTCGAGAATTTGATTGACTCTTTCTACTTGACCACTTGACTGAGGGTGATAAGCGGTGCTAAAGGAGAGATGGGTTCCCATAGCATTCTGGAAACTTTCCCAAAATCGAGAGGTGAAAAGACTTCCACGATCTGAATTGATATCTAGAGGAACACCATGAAGAGATACTATTCGAGAGATATATAGGTCTGCTAACTGAGTAGCAGTTATACTTTCTCGAACTGGAAGGAAATGAGCAACTTTTGAAAGGCGATCGATAACCACAAAGATGGCATCATTCCCTTTCTTTGTCTTTGCAAAGCCGGTGATTAAATCCATACCGACCTTGTACCATTTCCACTCGAGAATAGCCAGGGGCTGAAGAGTGCCAGCACGCCTTTGATGCTCTGCCTTAACGCGACGACAAACATCACAGTTAGCAATGAACTGAGCGATTTCTCTCTTCATCCGGGTCCACCAAAACCTCTAGTGTAGGTCCTGATACATCATAGTACTGCCGGGATGTATCGTGAGAGGAGACTCATAAGCTTCCTTAAGGATCAGCTCTCGAAGTTGTTGCTTCTTTGGAACCACCAAGCGGTGCTCAAAGAATACAACACCTTGATCATCTACAGAGAAGGATCGAGCAACTCCCTTGGCAATGTTTCTCTTGATCCGGGAAATTCCCGTATCCTACTTCTGGGCAGCTACGATTTGATCCTCAAGAGTCGGTTTCGCTACTAAGGTAGAAAGGGATCCTCGACGAACAATGTGAAAATTTAATTAACGAAATTCCTAATGGAGAAGTGGTTGACCTTGTAGCAACATGAGGTTGTTACAATAGGATTTACGACTTAGTGCATCAGCCATGACATTGGTTTTGCCTAGGGTGTAAGATATTCCTAAGTCATAGTACATAATCAACTCGATCCACCGTCTTTGCCTAAGATTCAAATCCGGTTGGGTGAATATATATTTGAGACTCTGGTGATCAGTGTATATTTCGCAACGGTTACCCAGAAGGTAATGTCGCCAGGTGACAAGTGCATGGACTACTGCGGCAAGTTCCAGATCGTGTGTTGGATAATTCTCCTCATGTGGACGCAACTGTCGAGATGCGTAGGCAATCACATGACGATCTTGCATAAGAATGCAACCTAGACCTTGTCGCGATGCAACACAGTAGATAACAAAGTCCTTTGTGAAATCCGGGGGTACAAGTACCGGGGCAGTAGTCAGTCGTCTTTTCAGCTCCTAAAAACTTTCCTCACACTTTGGAGGCCACTCGAACTTCTTATCTTTCTTGAGGATTTTAGTTAGAGGTTTGCAACTTTGGAGAAGTTCTCAACAAAGCGGAGACAGTAGCTCACTGAGCCAAGGAAACTCCTAACTTGCTTCACCGATTCAGGTTGAGTCCAATCAAGGACAGCTTGAACTCTCTCGGGATTGACAACAATACCTTTCGCAGAGATTACGTGACCTAGATAGGTCACTTCTGGCAACCAGAATTCACACTTGGAGAATTTGGCGTAAAGGCGGTGCTCTCGAAGTTTCGTCAATACCAGCCTAAGATGCTCAACATGTTCTTCTTCATTCTTCGAGTATATGAGGATATCATCGAGGTAAACCACGACAAATTTGTCCAGATACTCCATGAAGATCGAATTCATTAAGTGGGAGAAGGTGGCTGGGGCATTGGTTAGACCGAAGGACATGACGGTGTACTCGTATTGGCCATAACGAGTGACGAAAGCTGTCTTAGGAATGTCCCAGTTCCTGATTTTGATTTGATGATAACCTAATCTCAAACCCATCTTGGAAAAGACTGTGGATCCAGCGAGCTGATCATACAGATCGTTGATCCCGGAGAGCGGATATTTGTTCTTTATCGTGACCAGATTAACCGGTCGATAATCGACAACCATCGAGCCGTACCATCCTTCTTCTTGACGAAGAGGACAGGACAAGCCCATGGAGAAGAACTAGGACAGATGAAACCTTTCTTCAAAGATTCATCGAGTTGGATTTTAAGCTCAGCTAACTCTTGGGGTGACATCTTATATGGTCTCCTAGCAATTGCAGCTGTACCTGGAATAAGGTCTATGACAAACTCTACTTCTCTGTTAGGTGGAATACCTGGGAGTTCCTTTGGAAAGACATCCGGGAAGTCACGGACTACCGGGATGTTTTCAAGCTCTGGGAGATGATTAGCATTGAGAGAATATATCCGGCCTTCTGGAGAATGGGTTTGGACATTGACTATCTGGCCAGAAGGATGGGTAAGCTGAACAAACCTAGTGAAACAATCAATTTTGGCATGATGAACTGTCATCCAGTCCATCCCCAAAATGATATTGATGTCTGAAGTTTTGAGGGCTATCAGGGAAGCAAGGAATACTAATCCATCGAGAAGGATTTGGTTCCCATGGCTGACTGCATTAGTTTGCCATCGCAACCCTGGAGTTTGAATCTCTAAAGGACAGGGCATATCCTCAAAATAAATGTTATGCAAGGAGGAATAACGTTCAAAGATGAAGGAGTGGGATGCTCCAGAGTCAAACAGAACTGAAACTGGATGAGAATTGACAAGAAGCGTCTTAAGAACGACGTCAGCATCATCTTGAGCTTCTTCTGCAGTTACATGGTGCACACATCCACGAGTATACACTACTGACCTGGTATTAAACTTCTTGATTGGGGGCTTGCCACGACCGGCAACATTGCTTGAAGAGGATGGAACATTTGCTCGCAAAGGGCAATTATTTGAATAGTGTCCAGGCTGGCTGCACTTGAAGCATGCTCAATGAATGGGTCGTGGATCTGGGTTGATCATCCGGTTGATGAGATTCTTTAGGGGAACACATGGCATCGGCAGACGAGGCGCCACATAGGATGGCCTCGGTGCATATTCCGGAGGGAGAGCGGTGCTCGGGATCCATAATCTACGCCTCTGGGATATAGAGACTGAAGATGACCCAAAATCACAGTTGCGCTTGCGAGATTCCTCATACATCATCCTGCCAGTTTCTGCTTGGATGGCTTTGTTCACAAGAACGTGGAAGGTAGCGAACTCATGCAAATTGAGGTCACGACGTAGCTGTGGGTAGAGACCTTTCCTGAACCTTGCTTGCTTCTTGGCATCTGTGGATACTTCTTCAGGTGCATAACGCGCAAGGCGTCCAAATTCACGGCTATAGGCATCCACATCCATCTTGCCTTGGGTCAGATTGCAGAACTCCTCTTGCTTACGATCTATCAGGGCATGGGGAATATGATGCTCACGGAAAGCCTCATAGAATTCCTTCCATGAAGTAGCTTGGCCTGTAGGTCGCATGGCCTCGAAGTTCTCCCACCATAGGCTGGCGGAATCTTCAAGGTGATATGCGGCATAGGTGACCTTGTCTCCTTTAGCCACGTTTAAAAACGCAACTTGTTGTTGATACTCCGGAGCCAATCATCTGCATCCAGTGGCTCAATGGAATGATGGAAGGTGGGCGGTTGCAACTTGATGAAGTCTCTGATGGATACTAGTTCATTGCGACGATGGGATGTATTCTGCTCGATGTGCTCCAACAGACGATTGGTGGCACGCTAGTCCCTCTCGACTTCTAGCATAACCTCCGCCCATAGAGGTTGGATGGGAGGATCTTCTTCATCCCTACCATCTCCATGGTTCTGACCACGACTAGCAAATCTCCGGGTAACTGGCGACATCCTGAAGGAAAACCAGGATTCAGAAACAAGGAAGAACACCGGAACATATCTAAACCTAGAAGAACTCGGACAGCATAACGGCTGTACATGTATGAAATATGAGGCGCCCAGCACAAGATTTGGGAAGCATAACAACTCAACATCATGGTTCAAGGCACAAAGAGAACATAGGCATCACTTCTCACACTCTAATGGGACATGACTTGACACAAACAGCCATCCTATCAGTCTGTGGTCCAGTAACTCGTCATCCAAGCAGATAGGTAAGAAGCCTAGTTCTTAATCCGCGTAGAAAAGAAGAGGGTGACTCAGAATAGAGTGACACGAGGAAAGGAGTAAAAAGAGCGTTATGTTCCCTTCCACAATCAATTCCCTTTTATAACTAAAGCATAACTAGACTCAACATCGACCAGTTTGGCTTCGTAAACGTACAGACAATTTGGCTCTGATACCAACGCTGTCGGGACCCCAATCCTAAGCCATACGAATCTAGCATGTAACACAGCATATCACATTGCGGCCTCACGCACGGTAATCCCCACGGCTGCCACCTTACCTCGGCCGGGATCGTTTGCGCCTTTTCGCTCACGTATATGAATATGTCGCTAGCAATCATATGTCAAAGAACCCGGGTCGACATGACTAGTTATAGACCCAAGTGGCGCAACTGTACAGGGACAGGCATACGTAACCCAACAGTGCAGGTGTCGGTCATCAGCGTGTGTAGACGAGTCATAGCAAGCTACATGGACTGCGAGACATTTCGCCGTAGGGACAAACACATCAGCAAAGAAGGATACACGCTGGTCAATCAATGTGTTCGGAGTAGTAGCAAGCTACCAAGGCTCAGTGGAAGCACAAAGAGGCATTTCCCCGTAAAGCAGGCTACTAAAGGTATACAGCTAGGTGTCGAATCCCACACATACCAATGCATTTCAACCATACACGCATTATGCACAATATGTGTAGATAGAACATGGCATCACAACAAAACTCTACAACATAACCTTTATTTAGAAGGCTCCGAAGAGCCAACATAGTATAATGTTACAAGTAGGGTGGGTCACATGTCCCAACATTCAGATCATACAAACAACAAGCGGAAGTAACATGTCTGAGTACATACATCTACTAAAAGCGGCTAGAAGAGCCTGAAAAGCTACAATGACCCTACCAAAGAAACCAGACTGATGTCTGGGTTACTAAGCTAATTCGTCGATGTCAACGTCAAGAAGAACATGGAATGAATAATGTCTATCTCTGCAAAAACGTAAATAAGTAACAATGAGTATGAAGGTACTCATCAAGTCTTACATAAAAACTAACTACTTATGCATCATGTATCAATGAACGGGATTGTGGGGTTTACTGCAGAATACCAGCTTTGACCTTTGGCTAGACTGAAATATGATAAAGTATCCAACGTATCACTACCCTCCCGTCTCCCTACAAGAGAGTACACACGAGTCCACATGTTCACCATATCAATACACCACTATGGATCCTCTCTCGTCCACCTACGAGAAGCCATCCAAAGCACTCACACTTATCTGGACTATTTTAGAGTATCCATTTAAATTGTCTATGAACAATGCAAGTCTCCATGTAGTCCATGTCCGCGGACGCGGCTATTCGAATAGATAGTTTACCATGCAGGGGTGTACTTCGTCACACATGCTCCCGCCACTTATCACCATGTGCACATTAAAAAGGCACCTCGACAACCTTCAAGCGGAAACCAGGCGAGGGAGTCGGCCACGGATGTTAACTTAGAACGACTCACGTCCAAGGCAGTCGCCTATCTGAGTTGGAACCCATAATGGAAGTTCAACCAAGGTTTCCAACATGGCCTCAAACGTTGTGAGCAGAGCCCCAAGCCGGTCCTGATTGGACCATTCATCCACTTCGCAGGCCTGGCCACAACTATCAACGTTTCGAACTACTACGACTCTTGGACTTTTGTAACTATTGTGGGTTCAGGTACCGGAACACAAGTAACAGTTGAATCGTTTGTCCTAATGCATTGAAATGAGAGCAAGAGCAAGAGAGTGGGGTTATATTGGAATGCTCAAATGGGGATTGTTTGCCTGTTTATCGGAAGACCTCAGCTGTTCTTTGATGTCGTCGATAACTATGTCTCGCAAGTCTATCGACAAGATCAAACAAGGTATAAATTAAGCACGACAAATGCTTCACAATGATGCATGATATGACATGTAAATATGTTGCTGGTTTGGTCTAATGCATCTATCAACACGTTAAATGGAGATGGTTTGAACCCAAGGTTCAAATTCAACTCCATGTGTGAAGTTACATATTGTGTTTGGAACAAAATGTCGAAGTTTTCCTATTTAACTTGCCCTATCATGCATGAAAATGGTACCATCAGATTCTTTGGATTTTTCTGATAATTTTTCATATATAAATTATTTCAATCTGAGTTCCAGATTATTTTCTATGAAATTTCAAAGATTTTACTAATTTTTAGAATTAAATAAAGCCAGAAATCAGTTATTGTGTCAGCTCTGCGTCATCATGATGTCAGCTGGTCAAAGGACCCGGTCCAGGTCCAACCTGACGTGTGGGACCCACACGTCAGTGACCCAGAGGCTAAAAAGGTTTAATTTCATACCTAACTAATAATTAGCAGGGCCTGGCCCTACCAGTCAGTGACCCAGAGGGTCATTAGTTTGCGCTAATGACCGGGGTTAATGGCGGCTAAATGACGGCGACAACCTGACGCGGCGGAGGTTCGCCGGAGCCCCGCTACGGGCAGCGAATGGGCGCGTCGAGGGCACCAGGGCATGGCCCTCGCTCGCCCGCATTCAAGGGGCAGGCGTCTGGTCTTAGGGGCGCCGAAGGCGAGCCCGGTGACGAGCTTGGCTACGGCAGAGCTTGGCTCCGCAGGGGAACCTCGCTGGGGGGGTAATAGCGCAGGAGAGAGAGGGGAAACGGGCGGTGGCTCACCGCGAGGCTAGCAGAGGTGACGACGGGGGCGGAGGAGCTCTGGACGGAGCAAATCGAGGCCGGCGAGCTCCGGTGGCCGGCAGAGGGAAACAACGACGATGGCGACCGAGAGGGGCTCCCTGCTTGATTCCTTCGACGGGGAGGTCCAAGACGACACTGCGGAGCTCGGGGGCAGCTCTGGGATGCGAGGCAACGGCGGGGGCGTGGTTGCGGCGAGCGGCGGCAACAACATCTTCGGACGTGCACGGGAGAGAGAGAGAGCAGCAGGGGAGAATGGATGAGCTCGGGGGAGAGAGGGAGCTCCACGGCGTCTCCATGGCACAGGAGAGGCGAGGGGGAGGCAGGCAAGCAGGAGGTGGAGGCTCGGCCGCGCACGAGCTGGCACGCCTCGTCCTCCTGGCAGGACGTCGGGGACGATTGGCACTTGGGCCTGATGGGCTGCAAGTGCTAGGCCAGGGAGGCAGGTAAGTGGCCCGTTCTTTTATTCTTTTTTTTTTCTATTTCTGTTATTTGTTTTG
Source organism: Elymus sibiricus (assembly GCA_039707655.1). Lineage (NCBI taxonomy): Eukaryota > Viridiplantae > Streptophyta > Magnoliopsida > Poales > Poaceae > Elymus > Elymus sibiricus. The sequence goes on along the minus strand of CM077665.1, from coordinate 224,115,947 downwards.
GCTCCAACAGAAATAGGACACCATTTTAATAAATGCTGAAAATATATATGTGGACTAAATGGAATTATCCAATGCCACATAATAATTCTCAGAATTATTGGACATATATTTGTATTGCAAATAGGGTTTGGAATTAATTCGAATGCCCAAGATAAAATGTTTCTGTGATCCAAAAATATTGGTTGACATTTTTAGCTTAATCCAATATTTTATTAGAAAACCAGAGACATTTTCTTGGGTTTATTTGAAGCAATTTTTAAAATGCTTATTTGACAAAAAAAAAGAATGGTGAGGCTTGATCACTCCTCATTTCAATTTCATTTGAAATTTAAATGCATGCATGAATGCATTAGCAGACAAGGGAAACTAGGGCTGTGACGGCGACCATGTACTATTTTTACAGACACCGGGCACACCTTTGTGTCCTTCATGGATGGTATGATGATTGAGCGAGTCTCATGTGATGTACATCATAAAGACGTCGGCCAACGAGTGGACTCTTTGTTTAGTCTCGTCAAGGGAATGGCATTGTTCGGTACTTATGTAATAGCCCGAGACCGATGCTTCAGAAGATTCCCGTTTTATTCCATTGTAGTCGTTTGATTCGTTTGGTTGTCGCATTCGCATCATTCGCATCATCTGCGTAGCATCGTTACTCGTTTTTGAAAACTTTCATCCGTTCGTAGATGCCGGTTCTCTCTGTTCGTGTCGTCGACCGTTTCAAGTCCAACCACACACGCACGCGCCCGCGGCATCAAAAAATATCGTTTTTAAAAGTGCGTGAAAAATATTCTTGGATTGGGACGAAAGTTGGCGCACGGTCTTGTTTTATTGTAGGTAGACCGCCTGCCAAATTTCGTCGCAATCAGAGGTCGTTTGATACCCGAACGGTCGACCGTAGCGGCACCATCATCGGTTTACTTTCGCATGTTTTCGGTTTTAAAACGCATGTCACGGGCCGCAACCTCCCTCTCTCCTCAGCCCACAAACCCCCTACACAGCCCACTAACCTAAACCTAGCCTAACCCCGCGACCGAAGCCGTCCGATCGTGATCGGATGGTCCGAAAACGGGCAAAAACTGCTAACCCTAGCCTTCCTACCTATATATAGACGTGCTCCCGTCCAAAAATGGCCTCTCCCTCCTCCTCCCTCAAAATCCGCACCAAGCCAGCCGCCGGTCGCCACTTGTCGCCGTCGGATTGCGCGCGCGGCCCCTGAGCCGCCCCTCCAGCCAATCGGTGTGAGCCACGTCGCCCCGCAGCCCCCAGCCACCGCCGCGGCCCGTCCGGGCCCGAACCAGGCCCTCCCGGGCCCGACGAGCCCGCCGCCGCCCGCTCAGGCCGCCCGAGCCGGCTTCCCCGCGCCCGGCGCCCGACCCCGCCTCCGGTGCTGCCGCCGCCGGACTGCTCCGCCCGCCGCCTGCCGGAGTGCCCGCCGCCGTGCCAGTCCCGCATTGCCACCGCCAAGCCGACCCGCCTCCGTGATGCAGCCGCTGCCGCCGGCCAGCCCCGACCCAAGCGCCGCCCAGCTGCCGTCGTCCGCCATGGGGGCCAGAGCTCGAAGCTCCGCCGCCGGCCCGCCTTCGCCCCTTGCGTGTCGTCGGTTGCCCTCCGGCCAGATCCGGGCCGGCTGCCCCCGGATCCGGCGACCCCCGGTCCCCTGCGCCCGTTCCCGGCCTCCTCCGGCCTCCCCGTCGTCGGCCGTCGACGCCATGGGCGCCGGCCTACTCTGCCTCCGCCGTTGGGACCGGCCCGTCCCTGGATCCCGCTGGAGCTGAACCAAACGGCCCCAACACGCCTGCCTCTCCCTGTCCCGGGTCGACCCCGTCCCACTTCACCCAGGGTATTTTTCTCTAAGTCCCTGATCACTGCATGTTTTGTATCATGGTAGCATATTGATCATGTCATATCTCGTTAACCGTGTACCCAATGGAGATGTGCTATATATGAAAGTTGTTCAACTTTTCGTGCTCTACATGATGGTGCCATTTGCTTGTGCATTACGGTTGATTTGCATGCCCATAAATCTGTTGCAAAAGTGCATCCCGTCATAGTGCGATAACCTTCTATTTTATTCATTCTTGCGCGGATGATTGTCACCAAACCGTAGGTCTTTTGCATGTGGTGTCTTCATGAGTTTTGCTCTAGGATATGTCTACTTTCATGCCATGCCTCTGGTTGCTATGCCAAACATCATTATCATGTATATTTCTTGCTCTCAAGTAGCCATCTCGTTAAAACTGAAATCTGTTAATGATGAGTTCCATTTTGCGAGCATCATATTAAGCAAACCATGCATCCTATGTAATTTTGCCAATGGTATGATTTGAAGTGTGTCATGTCTAGTTGTTGTTAGTGTCCTTTCCATGTTCATAAGTGATTGTTATGCTACTGTTATTGCCATGTCAACATGCCTAGTGAATACTGCAGTTTTGGGAGATAGTTAAATTTCACTAAGTCTGAAACTGTTATTTTGTTGTCATGTTGCCATGTGATTTGATATTGATCTAGGAGTCTTTTGTGATTGCCACCAAGGAGTCTTTTGTTTAGCATGTTGTGCCAATAGTTTGCATGAATAGGTTTAGTATCATAATTAATTCTGTTGTCCAATGTGTCAATCTATTAAAAAACTGCTGCACGTGTCTACTCTATTTTTCACTAAGTCTGAGAATCTGTTTTCTTCAAATGCCATATTGTGTTGATGCTAGCCATGATTCTATGCATAATTAGACCTTGCCACCATGGAATGAATTGTAATGCATCATGTCTACTACCATGCTGTTAAGTTTCATGCCAATATATGACTTGTAGCATATAGTTTTACGGCTGCCAATATGCCTTCGTGAAAAACTGCTATGCAAAAAACTGTGATTTTCACTAAGTCCTAATCTGCTATATTTTGTTGCCATGTTGTGAGCTTCCTACCATGTGATCGATGACTCTTTTGAGTATGATTTGTGAAGATGAAATGAAGTGTGTGTTATATGCTACTGCCCCATGCTTAGTTTGTGCATTTTAGAATCTTGTAGCTTGTTGTTTTCATGTGTGCAATATGCTATCTTGATGTTTTGGACAGATTTGAACTCGTCATGTGATTGTGGTTGAACCGTAGCTCCGGTTTGGGCATGCCATATATGAAACTTGCTTAGAATCTCATGTAGTTTCATAATATATTGTTGAATCCATGATTTGATATGTTTGTGGTTGTCATTTTCATGCATTTTGCATTCATGTCATGTTCATCTTGTGAGGGTCATATCTTTTAGACCATAGCTCCGTTTGAGATGTTCTATATTTGTAAATCAACTAGAATGACGAGTTGAATCTCATTGTGCATATTATTTCCCTGTTTAATAAATATTTCCCTATTGAATCTCATTGTGCATATCTGGACCAATTTCGAAATTAACATATGGGGTCGTTTCGGAAATGCTATATGTTGTTTCCGGCCTCATTTAAACTTGCCTAGATGTGTAGTTTACTTATGCTTCACCTCTTGCCATGTTTAACAACATTTAATATTGTCATGTAGCTAAACGATAATGAACTAAATATTCGAATGTGGAGTTTCGTAAATATGCAACTCGTTGCATATTGAGCTTCACTTAATGTGTAGTAATTGATTGTTGTGCTTTGCCTTGTCATGCATATGTGAACGAACACGCATCATCCATGTAGTGCATCATGTCATGCATATGTTGTGGTGTTTATCGTGTGTTAATTGTTTGTTCCGGATTGCTTCTTCTCTATAGAGTTCCGAAAGCGTTCGGAGTGTGAGGATTCGTTCGACTACGTCCCGTTCGTCTACTTCACGGATCGCCTGCTGCACGGATTCGTTCTTCTTCCAAGCAGGATCTCAGGCAAGATGATAATTTCCCTGGATACCACTACTATCATTGCCATGCTAGTTGTCTCGTTTCTATCGCTGTCTCGCTACCTACCACTTGTTTGTCAAGCCTCGCAAATGCCATGATAAGCCTCTAACCCCTCCACATCCTAGCAAAATATTGTTTGGCTATGTTACCGCTTGCTCAGCCCTTCTTATAGCGTTGCTAGTTGCAGCTGAAAGTTGATCCATGTGTCAACATGGATATCCTTTTGTTATATCATAATATTATTGCTATTTAATTTAATGCACATATATACTTGGTAAAGGGTGGAAGGCTTGGCCTTTTGCTCGATGTTTTGTTCCACTCTTGCCGCCCTAGTTACTTGTGTACCGGTGTTATGTTCCATATTGAGCACTCCTAACATGCTCGGGGTTGTTATGGGGACCCCCTTGATTTTCGTTTTAGGATAAAACATGTCTGGCAAGGCCCAACTTTGATACTACATTTGCCCAACATAATAATACTGAACACCGTTACTAAAGCATAGGGCGTCAAGAACCCGAGGAGTTAATTCAACATAATACACGGGGGTCAGTGCTGATGGTGCTGGTCCAAAACAGAGCACTGTGTCGGGCCACCCCGGGGCAACTCGGGTGATTTCTATCAGGCCACTATACGCGTCGCTTATCCGCCGTGACTTGAGAACGAGATACGCGGCTCCTATCGGGATTGTCGGCACGTCGGGCGGCCTTGCTGGATTTGTTTTACCTTTCTCGAACGTCTTGTGTGTGGGATTTCGACAACACTTCGGGCTATCTAGAACATGAGATTTTCCATCGGGATTCCACAAATACTATGGGTGATTCCGCGGTTGAGGAATTCCAACACAGCTTGTGGTTACTTTGTGATGGATGAGTTGGAGCACCCCTGCAGGGTTAAATCTTTCTGAAAGCCATGCCCGCGGTTACGTGGCAACTTGGAAACTTTGTTTAACACCCGGTCATAGCAAACTTGAAGTAAACTCAAATAAAAAACACCAACCATGTGCGGAACCGTGACTGTCTCTTCTCATGATTTCTGAACCGAGAGAGAACACGGTGGGGTTATGTTTGTTCGTAAGTAGGTGTTCAGGATCTCTTAGAGATCATTACTAGTTCACGACCGTTTAAGTGACAATCATCCCCCTTATTCTTGTACTCGTAAGTTAGCCACTCAAATAAATGCTTAGTGCTTGCTGCAGCCTCACCACTTAACCATACCACACCCATTAAGCTTTAATAGTCTTGATACCCTTGGAAATGAGATTGCTGAGTCCCTGTGGCTCACAGATTACTACAACAACAGTTGCAGGTACAGGTAATGTGATGCTTTGACGTGAGAGCCATGCTTTGTTTGATTTGGAGTTCTTCTTCTTCTTCATCCATCATAGGATGGGTTCCAAGCGGCAGCTTGGGATAGCAATGATGGATGTCATTTTATCGTTTGTTTTCGTCCGTAGTCGGACCCTGCTCTTCTGTATGATGTTTATGTTGTTGTATTGATGTGATATTGATGTAGCTTGTGGCGAGTGTAAGCCAATTCCATATACTCATCTCTTCTTTACATGTACTTGTAATGATATCCATTCTTGCGAAACGACGAGATGAGCTTCTATCCCTGTTGAGGCCCTCATGCCAAAATAAGGATAGGACCGCATCTTGGGCATTACAACTTACCTCGGGTAAGAAAAATACCGCGAGTCGTGGCTTGACACGGAAGTTTCCCGAGTCTCGTGGGTAAAGTGTGCAACCTCTGGAGAGTGTAAAACTATTCGAATAGCCGTGTCCATGATCATGGACAGTTGGTGGTCCTGCTTAAACTACGTATGATGTTTTCACAAACTTGGCGTGTGTGTATGAGATAAAAGATGGTACTTGCGCTAAGTTAGATGACTTGGCATGATGATTGAACATGAGATGTTCAACCCATGTTTATACTGATATCTGTAACTTGTTCACATGGATATCCGTAACCTCATGATGCATGCTTTTACAAGTTGATTGATCATGTCATTGCACTCAAAAATTAGCTTTCTGCAACTTACCTACTTAGTGCTATATCATGCATTGTTATACCTTGTTCCAAAACATGGGTTGCTTGCGAGTACATTCAAGGTACTCATTTGCTTGCCACTGGTTATTTAATTGGCCAGGCATGGAAGAGCAGGAATATGGTGAAGATTACATTGGTGACGAACATGCGAATTAGGACGCTTCCCAGTCAGAAAGCGTGTAGGGTTAAGGAAGATGGTATGGGCCTACGCTATCTTTCAAGATTTCCGTTGCGAGTTTATGTTTGTTGTTTGGCCTTCATGGCCATATCTATGTAAGACTTGACCATGACGGTCATTATTTGTGTAAGACAATATGAATGGATGTAAGACTCTTGTTATTCAGCTTCTGTGTCTTCAGTGAGCATTGTCGGCGTTCTGGGAACGGGGGTACCCAGACCTGCCTGCCTGCGGCCTAGGGCATGGCCCACCTCATCAGCCAAGCACGGCCCGGCACGGCTCCTCTCAAGACAAGGCCCTCGCGAGGACCCGGGCTCATGAGGGAGGCGGCTCCAAGACCAGCAGGAAGTGGGCCTCCTCAGGCCCCCTCCGGAGCGGTGGAGATCTCTATGCAGAACTATAGGACCGAAAGTATGTCTAGAGGGGGGGTGATTAGACTACTTGACCAAATAAAATTTTTGCCTTTTCCCAAATTTTAGAGTTGGCAATTTTAGCATTTCATGGCAAGTCAAGTACACCCTACACATGCAAGTCTAAGAGTATAGCAGCGGAAAGTAACAACAAGCATGAGTAGAAAGGATAGGGTAAGAAGATTAAACGCAATTGTAGACACGATGATTTTTCCTGTGGTTCCGATAGGTGGTGCTATCGTACATCCACGTTTATGGAGTCTTCAACCCACGGAGGGTAACGGTCGCGAGAGTCCACGGAGGGCTCCACCCATAAGGGTCCACGAAGTAGCAACCTTGACTATTCCATAATGGCTTCCGTCCACGAAGGACTAGCCTCACTATGGGTAGATCTTCACGAAGTAGGCGATCTCCTTGCCCGTACAAACTTCTTGGTTCAACTCCACAACACGAAGTAGGAGGCTCCCAAGCGACACCTAACCAATGTAGGAGGCACCACCCTCCAAAAGGTAATAGGCTCGGTAATGACGATGAACTCCTTGCTCTTGTGCTTCAAGATGATAGACTCCTCAACACACAATCACTCTCTCACAGATTTGGCTTGTTGGAAGAGATGGGATTGGTGGAAAGCAACTTGGGGAGACTAGAAATCAAGATCCATATGGTTGGAGTGGAAGATTTTGACCTCAACACAAGGATAGGTGGTTCTCTCTCAGAAAACTGGATGGGGCAAGTATGGAATAGTTCTAAATGCTTCTTTTTCGAGTAGGTGGTGGTGGAGGGGTATATATAGGCATCCCCAAAAATCCAACCGTTACACACAAAATGACCAACTCGGTGACACCGATGTGTTAATCTCGGTGGTACCGAAGTGACCAAAAGGTGGCAACTTTTGAATCTCGGTGAGACCGATATAGGAAACTCGGTTGCACCGATAAGGTGACCAACGGTCAGATTCCCAATCTCGCTGACGCCGATCCAACAATCTCGGTGGTACCGATATTGTGAATTTGCGTAACAGAAAGTTGGCAACCTAAACTCGGTGGCACCGGTATGGAATCGGTTGCACCGAAGTGGCTAGGGTTTGGCTGAGTCTGTCTATGGTTGAGAATCGGTGGCACCGGGATGGAAATGTTGGTTGCACCGATGTTGAGTATTTGGCTTTGGACAGACTTTGGTGGGAGAGTTTGTGGGTGTTTTTGGTGACTATCACTTGTGCACGCATGAGCATTTTGTTCACCAACAAAACCTTACCCCCTTTTAATAGTATTGGCTTTCCTGTGGACTCAAAGTGATTTCTCACAAATGTAAAAATGTAGAGTCCTCTTGCTTGAAGCTTTGCCAACCTATTTCCTTGCATCTTGGGGTATTTCCACAATCTCCACAATCCTTTTGCCATCCCTATCATTGTACTTTTCCTGAAATATACTTAGTGGAAATATTAGTTCAATGACTTATATGTTGTTATTAATTACCAAAACCACCAAGGGAGCAAATGTGCTTTCAATCTCCCCCTTTTTGGTAATTGATGACAACATATAGATCAAAGCTTCGACAAAGATATAATCAATGAATATAATCGTCGCTTTGAGAAGTATGTGATAAGCAAGAGCTCCCCCTAAATTTGTGCGTTATTTTGAATTTGCGTTTGAATGCAAATGCACAATCGATTAGGTACATGGGGCACTTCTTCCATGTCACATACATCTTGGTGGTGTGCGATAATAATTAGAGTGAACATCATAGCACAACACAACCAAACAAAGATAATGATCATCTCAAAAGCATTAAGATGATAGGAAATAGTAGCACAACACACATAAAGTGTACGATCAAAACACAAAGCGTAGCCAAAAGTAAATGAACCATGTGTGTTTTTGAAAAAGCAATAAAAACCAAACGCTCTCTCACTCGATGCCTAAAGATCTATATACACTTCTCCCCCTTTGGCAACAAGTTACCAAAAAGTTCAAAGGCATATGTGTAAGCGTTCTTGGGCTGATCTCCTCCGGTTGTTGATGAAGGTGTCGAGAGAACAACGTCGGCGAAGATCTCTGCAGATGTCGTGGATGGAGTTGGAGTGGCAACAGGAGGAACTGAAGCTGATGGAGCAGGAGCTGAGGTGACAGTGGCTGGAGCTGATGAAGAGGGCCTCAAGTCTGGAGCTGGCACAGTGGCTGATCTGGCCTAAGTAGTAAACTGTGTGCCTCGCCTGAGAGGTGATCCATCCTCATCATCATCATCATCATCTGAAGAAGTCTGAGGAAGAGGCACTGAGTCAACTTCCTTCTTGAGCTCATTGACTGTCTTGGTCAGCCCATCCACCTTATCATTAAGGGTCTTGATCCTGTTCTCGAAGATCCTCACAGGACTGTTCTGGTTGTCCAGAATCCCCTTAATGTCCTTCTGCATGCCCTGAACTGATGAGATCAAAAGATCCATTTGCTCGTTCCTGGATCTAGGGACCTGAGCACTAGTGGCTCTAGCTGCCGCTGCTTCTGCCTATGCTGCAGCTGAAGTGGGATGATCCGGGTTCATCACCACAATGTTGTCCTCGAGATCTGGCTGAAGGGGCAAGTGGGGACGGTCTAGAGCAAATATGTGCTTCTCCAACTTAGAGTTGATGAGCATCTGGATATAGGGTGCATAGCAGCAAGAGCGCTTCTGATCAGCAGCAACCCTCTTAACTGTCTCAACAATTAAGTCCATGACTCTAATCCTGGTGTGTCTGTCAAGATGAATCAGCATGTTGATGGAGTAGCCTCGGATCATCTTGTCATCTCCCTACTTGGGCATTAAGGTATGCCTTAGAATGGTGTTCATGGTGCGGAGGCCAGCCTGAGGAAAGTAAATAGATCCTAGCCTGTGAGACTTCATGTTAGCAGCAGGGATCTCTTTATACATGTTGGCCATAGCATTGTGGCTCTCCTTGGATTCTGAGTAGACATCCAAATCACCATCCTGTGCCTCAGGGACTCCTAAGATTTCAGCCCATTCCTCAACAGTGGACTCATATATTGCTCCTTCAGTCATCCATACAATTCTACCATCTCCATAGAAATGTGCAGTGGAGTAGAATTGCATGATCATCTCATCATTCCAAGCAGTGAACTCTCTGCCAACAAACTCATCCAAACCAATGCAGTGGAAATTGTCTTGGACACTTGGAAAATAGTCTTCATTCTCCTTTATGAATTTCCAGTCCACATACCTCATATCACTCACAGCTGGACTTTTGTCAAAAAGCACAGTCTCATAGAAATCCTGTTGCTCTTTGGTGTAAAATCTGTAGTCCACGACTGTCTTTCTCCTTTGGGCATATGGATCAGCAACTCTCCAAGCCCTCAAACCAGAATCCTTCCTCTTCTTCATATCCTCCGCAAGTGGGTAGCTGGCATTATGTACTGGAAGGTGTGGCCTAAGCTTCATTAAGGCAGACATAGCATCCTCATCCTCAACTCTGGAGGCAGTCCCTTTGTTCTTCTCAGATGCTGGAATTTGCCTGGAAGTCCTCTTGGGCTTCTCAGCAGCAGGCTTCTTGGGGGCAGACTTGGTGCTCTTGGAAGTGCCAGTCTTTGGCATAGAATCAGACATAAGCTTCTTTTTCTTCTTGGGAGGGGCCTTCTCAACATGTTCTTCCTCTTCCTCAGCAGCAGCAGCCTCCTCAGGATCCTCAAACATGGAGGCATGCCTGCCAGTGACATAGACTATCCTCTTTCTAGCTCTCTTCTTCTCCCCTGCCTTCTTAGGCATAGATTTCTTTGGGGGTGACTCAAGGTGAAGAGCCATTTTTTCCCTAGCACCCTCAGGTGCTCTCATAGCCTCAGAGCTAGCATACTCTTTCCTGACAGCTCTCCTTGAAGAGGTAGCTTCATTTGCAGCTTTCTTTGCAGCCTTCTCTTGCTTCTTAGCAAGAACCTCTTCTGGAACGAAGTCTGAATCCTCCTCATCTGAATTCAGCTTCTTCCTAGCCCTTGTAGCAGCCTTGGGCAACCCATGGGAACTGGGAGTGCCTGGATCTGAAGATGAACTAGACTCAGGACTAGTGCCAGAATCCAATTCAACACTCTGCTCTCTGAAGTTGTTCTCACTGTCCTCAGCACTTGACATATTGACCCTGTGAATAGAGTATAGAGGAGCAGAAAAGGATAAGTCATCACAAAATGTGGCTGGTTTTTGAAAGTTTGAACAAAAGATTTTCAAAGTTTTACATTATGTCAAATGAAAATCGGTACAGCCGAAGCAAAGTTTTCGGTGCTACCGAGACTGACTATCTCATTAACAGAAACTTGGCACTCCTTTCGGTGAGACCGAAAGAAAGTACTCGGTTTCACCGAGACAGTTCTCAGCAACACAGACAGGCAAATCGGTGATACCGATTAGTTCACTTCGGTTCTACCGAGTTCCATCGGGCGGAAGGCAAACCCTAGAAAATCGATGGTTCTCTAATCTATGGAGTTTTCTCGTGGATAGAAAGATGTGCAAACTATGGCTTATAAAGAAAATCAACTTTATTGCGCAAGAATCAGACGGGGAGGGCAAGAAAGATCGAATCCGTACCCTAGCTCGGTGACGGGTCCGCTACGGCGGCGACGACGGAGAAGATGCCCGTCGACGGCGAGTATTCCTAGCGGCGAAGACACACGGGGAGGCAAGGCGATGACCAGGGGGTCCTTTTGCGGCAGCTTAGGGTTTGGGCGCGATGATTGAAGATTGAAATTTCAAACCGTCGGGACCACAGCTTATATACCCTTCACTGTCGGTGATACCGGTTCTAAATTTTCGGTGTCACCGAGTTCCTCAACTGTCAGCTGACAGGGAAACTCGGTGTAACCGAGAATATGGAATCGCTATTACCGAGATTGAAAACCAGATCAACCCTAGGCATTCGGTGTGACCGAGAATTGTGGGTTGGTTCTACCGAGATGCACTTGGGAGGTTTTAATGGTCAGTCCTTGTCGATACGGAACTCCGAGTGCTCCACACACAGAGGGATCGAAAAGTACTTGTTCAAATTTTGTGACGCAACATGAATGGAATATGAGGTGAGAAAGCATAGATAGCTAAAGAGTGGTCCTAGGCATTCTTGTCCATCCAATTGGCGAAAGAGAAAATCAAGAGCCAAATAGCAACAATTGGATGTCCTCGAATGAGAAAATAAATGCAGACCAACATGCTCACACAATAAGATGTCAAAAGAAATAATGACAAACATGCACATACACACTAGCATCTAACAAGCACTTGGGCGATGACGAAGTCATCTATATATGAGTATATTGACTTAGGAGCCAAGTAAGATTACTTGATCATAGGTCATACTCATCGTTTAAGCACAAGTGGGGTTACCACTTTTACATAAAGCATTTAATATTGTCACATACTAAGAGATACTTTAACTCAAGTCTTAGAGTAAAGCTCCCCCTAGATGTGACATCCCCCCATAAGAGGGATAGACTAACCTTGGGTTTTGTCGAAGAAGACTTTATGTTGGTGAGGTAGTGGTGGATGCTCAAGGTTGACGAAGATCACCAAGAATTGGGAGCATCCTTGTTGTTTCCTTACTCTTCTCACCTACATGGGTTAGTCCCAACACACAAGAGACAAATACAAGGATATCTATGGACATGGAGTGCAAAGCATGTGTAATGATGTCCATTGATTTGTTGATTACCTTGTCCCTCGCTTACCTTTGAGGGAATGTGTGACTCCTTGAACTATTGCATAGAGTTGATGTTGATTGCAAATTGTTCTTGCCAATAATGAATGTGAGTGAATTTCATTGGCGGAGTCACCCCTCAAAAACTCTCTAGTTCTTCTTCTTGGGGACCCACATCAAGTTGATGGGGATCCTTGGTGTTGTAGTAGCCTTTGTAGAAGTTGAGCTTGATGTAGCCTTGGGAACCCACTCCACCATAGCTAGGGATTCATCTTCATATGAGTCAATGTCCTCTTGAAGCTTGTTCTTACCCTTGAGCTTGTGGTCTTGTGGTGGAAGGTCATCTTGAGTGCTTGTTCTCTTGGGAAGAGTATTTTCATACTTCTCCTTTTGAGGAAAAAACTTTGGCTCGGGGTATTGACCTTCTTCCCATTCAACTCCATTTGCGTTGAAGTAGCCAACACCACGGTTCTTTTGGTATCCTCAGTGCTTGCGTACAATTTCCTCAAATTGCTTACACCCGGCAAGACTCTTGTAGATACCTTTCTCTATAATTCCTTTCAATAAATCATTTTCTTGCTCAAGTGTAACTTGGCTAAGAGAATCATCATTAGTGGAATCAATAGAACTACTAGGAGCAACATCATTAGGTTTAGCATTTTTATTGTTGCTATTAGATGAAGAACCTTTCTTGCCTTTGTTACTAGATTGCTTAGTTTTAACTTGAGGCATGAATGTAGACAAGAGTAGTCGTTTGGCTAGATAAGATGAAGTCTTCTTTTGGAGATCGTCATTGATAGCTTTAAGAAACTCATGCTCTTGCTCCAAGTTGAGCTTCTCGAAGCGTAGCTTCTCATGAGTTCTCACAAGCTCTCTATGATCTTCAAGAGTAGATTCATGAGCTAACTTAAGAGTTTTTAGTTCTTTAGTTAGTTCTTCTATTTTCATCTTATCATCATCAATTGACTTATCTTGACTAGCATGAGAATTATCAAGTTCATTTTGACTAACATCACTAGTTTTATCACATAGCAAGTCATCATCACAAAGCAAGTCATCTTCATCACTATTGAAATCAAGATACTCGGGGTGTGATAACTTGGGGCCTTTAGCCATGAAGCAACTTCCACTCCCTTCGTTTGGTGAATCAAATAAATCATGGGAGTTGGTAGTCACTAGAGCAATTCCGTCAACACCATCATCTTGGCTATAGTCGGAGTCGGAGTGATAGCTTCTCTCGGAGTTGTTGTTGGAGTCGGAGCCGGAAACCCATTCACCAACATGAGCTTGATGTTTTCTTCTTGTATAGCTCTTGGTGTACTTTTCCTTCTTCTCCGAATCTCTACTTCTCCTTGAGGGTCTTCGTTCATAACGATCATCTCTACTCCTTCTCTCTCTTTGAGGTGATTCATTCCTTGAGCTTCGTCTTCGAGGTGACTCTTCTCTTCATTTGTAGGGAGCCGTGCACTCATTGGAGTAGTGTCCGGGCTTCCCACAATTGTAGCAATTGCGGTCACGACTTGACGAACGCTTCTCATCATATCTTGAGTTGGACCTTCTTTCTTGGCCTCTATTCTTGTAGAACTTGTTGAATTTCTTGACCATGAGGCTTATCTCTTCATTGGTGACAAGTTTGTTGCTTGAAGTTGCGGGAGCATCACTTGTGGCTTTGTAAGCACCGCTAGACTTGTGGTGAAGCTCTTCTTTGTCTTTGAGTGTCATCTCATGCGCAACAATCCTTCCAATGACTTCCGTAGGCTTGAGATCTTTGTAGTTGGGCATCATTTGGATCAATGTGCACACGGTGTCGTATCTCTCATCCAAAGCTCTAAGTATCTTCTTGATGATGAATTTGTCGGTCATCTCTTCGCTTCCTAAGCCGGCAATCTCATTGGTGATGAGAGCTAGCCTAGAGTACATCTGAGCGACTCCTTCACCATCCTTCATCTTGAACTTTTCAAGCTGACCTTGAAGAACATCCAACTTGGATTCTCTCACGGACTCGGTTCCTTCGTGCATATCAACCAAAGTATCCCAAATCTCTTTTGCATTCTCAAGACGGCTGATTTTGTTGAATTCTTCTAGGCATAGGCAGTTGAATAGAATGTCGCATGCTTGAGGTTCACGATCCGGTTCCTTTCCATCCGCGGTCGCTTCACGATCCGGTTCCTTTCCATCACCAAAGAATTCACCTTGCAAGCCAACACGAACAACAGCCCAAACGGCGGGGTTATGACCAAGAATATGCATTTTTATTTTGTGCTTCCAACTAGCAAAATTAGTGCCATCAAAGTACGGACCTCTATGGTGATAACTTCCCTCACTAGACGCCATACTCTCCTAGGTTGTGAGACCAATGCAAAGGAGACCAAAACTCTGATACCACTTGTAGGACCGAAAGTATGTCTAGAGGGGGGTGATTAGACTACTTGACCAAATAAAAGTTTTGCCTTTTCCCAAATTTTAGAGTTGGCAATTTTAGCATTTCATGGAAAGTCAAGTACACCCTACACATGCAAGTCTAAGAGTATAACAGCGGAAAGTAACAACAAGCATGACTAGAAAGGATAGGGTAGGAAGAGCAAACGCAATTGTAGACACGATGATTTTTCCCGTGGTTCCGATAGGTGTTGCTATCGTACATCCACGTTTATGGAGTCTTCAACCCACGGAGGGTAACGGTCGCGAGAGTCCACAGAGGGCTCCACCCATAAGGGTCCACGAAGTAGCAACCTTGACTATTCCATAACGGCTTCCGTCCACGAAGGACTAGCCTCACTATGGGTAGATCTTCACGAAGTAGGCGATCTCCTTGCCCGTTCAAACTTCTTGGTTCAACTCCACAACACGAAGTAGGAGGCTCCCAAGCGACACCTAACCAATCTAGGAGGCACCACCCTCCAAAAGGTAATAGGCTCGGTAATGACGATGAACTCCTTGCTCTTGTGCTTGAAGATGACAGACTCCTCAACACACAATCACTCTCTCACAGATTTGGCTTGGTGGAAGAGATGGGATTGGTGGAAAGCAACTTGGGGAGGCTAGAAATCAAGATCCATATGGTTGGAGTGGAAGATCTTGACCTCAACACAAGGATAGGTGGTTCTCTCTCAGAAAACTGGATGGGGCAAGTATGGAATAGTTCTAAGTGCTTCTTTTTCGAGTAGGTGGTGGTGGAGGGGTATATATAGGCATCCCCAAAAATCCAACCGTTACACACAAAATGACCAACTCGGTGACACCGATGTGTTAATCTCGGTGGTACCAAAGTGACCAAAAGGTGGCAACATTTGAATCTCGGTGAGACCGATATAGGAAACTCGGTTTCACCGATAAGGTGACCAACGGTCAGATTCCCAATCTCGGTGACGCCGATCCAACAATCTTAGTGGTACCGATATTGTGAATTTGCGTAACAGAAAGTTGGCCACCTAAACTCGGTGGCACCGGTATGGAATCGGTTGCACCAAATTGGCTAGGGTTTGGCTGAGTCTGTCTATGGTTGAGAATCGGTGGCACCGGGATGGAAATGTTGGTTGGACCGATGTTGAGTATTTGGCTTGGGACAGACTTTGGTGGGAGAGTTTGTGGGTGTTTTTGGTGACTATCACTTGTGCACGTATGAGCATTTTGTTCACCAACGAAACCTTACCCCCTTTTAATAGTATTGGCTTTCCTATGGACTCAAAGTGATTTCTCACAAATGTAAAATGTAGAGTCCTCTTGCTTGAAGCTTTGCCAACCTATTTCCTTACATCTTGGGGTATTTCCACAATCTCCACAATCCTTTTGCCATCCCTATCATTGAACTTTTCCTGAAATATACTTAGTGGAAATATTAGTTCAATGACTTATATGTTGTTATTAATTACCAAAACCACCAAGGGAGCAAATGTGCTTTCAAGAACCCGGCCTCAGGAGTCAAGGATGACGCAAGGAGGGACAGGCAGGCACCAGCGCGCCAGGCGGTGCAGTTTCCCCTTTAGTGCAAAGGGAGCAAGGACGTACGCGGGTTCCCAAAAGCACCCCCCAAAGGTTTCCATTCCGGTGCAACAAGACCACAACCACAAGCCCCGCAGGACGGATGTCATCGCCGAGCCCACCTCTGCATCATTGACAGCTACTTTGCAGGCGAAGACCGCCTTTGGTCAGGGTGGGATGTACTCCTGTCCCCCTTCAAATTTGGCCGTTGTGGGATCCCTTCCCGCCATTGCGATAAGGGAAGAGGCCCGTGCCACCGCTATATATAGAGTCTAGGCTGCACCGTAGAGCGGGACCAGAAAACCGGTCGATCCATCCGATCCACCGCAGAGCTAGCAGAGAGCCGAGAACACCTCGGGGACGCCCTCGCGAGGCTCCTCAACCTTGTACTAGTTCATCCACCATACATCCACGAGACGCAATCCACCAAAGCAGGAGTAGGGTATTACGCTTCGCAGCGGCCCGAACTTGGGTAAACCACCGTGTTCATCTTCTTCCTCGTCATCGTGCGAGTTCGTCGTATTAGCCATCGAGTAGTGAGCTGGGTAGGGCGAAGCTGCAGGGGAATCTTCGCACACGCCCCTGTGTTCGAACCTTGAGGGTTTTGCGGAGCCCTGAAATCGGACATTTGGCGTGCCAAGTAGGGGGCGTGTCGGAGTCTTCTTCAAGCTTCGCTCCTTCCCCGCGTCGCCGCTCCAATGGCCGGTGCTCAGCAGGCTTCCCCCGGCCACGACGGATCCGCCTCCACTGATCCCACCGCTGCCGCCAGAGACCCACGCCCCAGCGGCCTGGCGCTGAGTGGTCAGTATCAAGCCACCAGCGTCGTCTCCACCGTCGTCGCTTCTCACGCCGTCCAAGCACACGGCGGACGGGCGGCGCCCTCGACACCAGCGTCGCGCCGCACCTATGTGGGAGACCTCGACGCGCACGATGCGCTACTGATGGCAAGCGAGATGCTCCGCCACCGCCCGGCGCACGGCGGCCTCGAAGCATGGGCCGACCACGTCGCAGAGCTGGTCAACATCGCGCGGAGGGCCACGACTCCTCACTCTTCTTCAAGGCCACAGACATTAGGCGCTGGGGGCTCGTTCGGCGCGCCTGCCGTCGAGCCCACTGGCGGCGTCCCCCCTCAACCACCGGGCGAGCCCGAGCGGGGCCCGCCACGCGTCGTGCTCCTTCTCCTCCGAATTCCGGTGACCGGTTTTGGGGGGCAGCCCAGTCCCGACGATGGAGGGCATGGAAGAAACAACGAGGCACCACACGCGCGCATCGACAGGCGCCCCCGTGACCTTGCGGATCATCAGCAGCCTGGGTTAACCAGGCGGGAACGCGCTACCCTGCGCAAGGAGCAGGCGGCGCAGGCATCCGGACAAGCAAGCAACCACGGCGAAGGCGCGTCTGATCGCCAAGGCAACAATCCACGCCAGAAAGCACGCGGCCCACCCAGCGGCGGTGGCAGAGGTAAGCAACTTCGATCTGAAGCTCGTCGCAGGAGGGTCTGCTGGATGCGCGCACAGGGTGGCGCCCGGCCACTGCCCGGAGGGGCCGTCCTTGGCGCCCCCCCCGGGCGGCTCAGGAGGAGAGCCGGGCTCTTATGTGGAGCCCTATGTACCATGCTACGTCGTACATCCGGACGGTGGGGTGGATC
This sequence comes from Elymus sibiricus, assembly GCA_039707655.1. Taxonomy (NCBI): domain Eukaryota; kingdom Viridiplantae; phylum Streptophyta; class Magnoliopsida; order Poales; family Poaceae; genus Elymus; species Elymus sibiricus. Next base: position 224,098,150 of record CM077665.1, on the reverse strand, counting down.
AGGTGCCTGCTGCGGGCGCCAACACCCCCGAAGAGTAGGGAGTACCCAGGGCGTGCTCCCCGAGCCGGGCCTGGGGGCTTCCTCATGAGAAAACAATGCCGCATCAAGCCCCGAAACCTCAGGAGAGATGCCCTGGGGGGAACGGCAAGACACAAGCAGCGCGGGCCACCCGCGGCATCTGCAGCGCCGGCGCGGCCTCAGGAGGCTGGGCCTCATGAGGCCCTCAAGACATTGCCAGGCCGGCGCCCTGGCACCTCACGAGGCGGCTTCGTCGACAAAACACCTTCATGACTGCACCGGATGCGTTGTGCTCATGTTAGGGCCGCGGGAGCGCAATCCTGCGGCCACGCGGGGAACAATGCATCCGGGTTTGGGTCATGGAGGCGCGCAACCGAGCAGAAATGCACGGGATGGCTCTTGACAGAGTTGGGAGCAACCAGGCCATGCGCCTGGGGGCTTGCCCAGCTATCCACGACCGTGACACTCTCACGTAATTATGAGCGGGCTGTATACGCCCGGAGCCCCCCGAGGACGCGGAGGGGTTCCTTCCCATGCAACGTGGATGCCCTATGCTCAGCGCTGGGGGAAGACGAAGACTGTGACACTCTCATGTAATAATGAGCGGGCTGTATACGCCCAGAGCCCCCCGAGGACGCCGAGGGGTTCCTTCCCATGCAACATGGATGCCCTATGCTCAGCGCTAGAGGAAGACGAAGACCGTGACACTCTCACGTAATAATGAGCTGGCTGTATACGCCCGGAGCCCCCCGAGGACGCGGAGGGGTTCCTTCCCATGCAACGTGGATGCCCTACGCTCAGCGCTGGGGGAAGATGAAGACTAGTCTAGGCGCCAGACGCGGCTGTTATTTGCTCTTCTGATGTTCGAATTTGCCAACTTTTCTGGAACAAAGCTTGGAGTTTTTCTTCAACCATATTTAAAAAAAAGGGCGGGGATTTTTCTGTCATCGTTCTCTCATTTTACCGGTCTTGAATTCTCTCTTTCTGGATTGATGTTTCGCAAGGAGCCGTGCGCTCCAGGCCTCCCCGAGGCACCTCGGGGCTGGATAACGAGGCCCTGTCGCCTCAGGAGCATGCATCTTTTAGCCGTCGACCCCTGCTCGGCACTGAAGCATGGAGCCACGGGAGGCCCCAGGGCCTCCTGAGGCAGCAGCCGGCAGGACGGAATGGGGGATCGCTCGAGCGTCAAGGGGGGCTCATGAGCATTATGCCTCAGGAGCCTTACCGGTCATATAGCCCCTCGCCCCCTTGATGTCGTCCTTGGTGATCCGGTCGGCATCAACGGTGTCGAGGCCTGACCCCGTAGTTGCGTCCTTAGTGATCCGGTTGTACGCTACGGTGGTCGGGAAATGTGCGGGACTGCGACCTGCCGACGTAGAGCGGCTTGAGCGTCAAAGGGGGGCTCCTGAGCAACATGCCTCGGGAGCCTTACCGGTCATATAGCCACTCACCCCCTTGATGTCGTCCTTGGTGATCCGGTCGGCATCATGGGTGTCGGAGCCTGACCCCGTAGTTGCGTCCTTGGTGATCCAGTCGTACGCTACGGTGGTCGGGAAATGTGCGGGACTGGGGCCTGCAGACACAGAGTGCCGAAAGGGCCCCCAAACTGTCCCACAAACAGGGAGGAAGCGTCCCAGACGGAGCCGCGGACTATCTGGATAGCCCGGTCACGCCTCGCGGTGCACGCAAGATCATCGCCACCCCACAAGCTAAGTACACTACCCAACCAAGCAGGAACCCCCTGATCTAATGACGACCTGAGGACGGGATAAGAGTTGTCCGCATTAATGTGGGAATGCAGGTACTGCGGGCCATCACGTGCGACCACCGAGCCCCCTGAGGCCCGAGGCGCCAGGAAAAACGACACGAGGGAAGGAACCCAGCCGTGACGAGCAGCAAGGCCGCCGACCAGGGGAGCGGTGGCCACAAGCAGCACCTCGTAAGAAGACACCTCGCGAGGGCCCTGACGGCCGCTGTCGCCAGGCTGCAGCGGCACTGGCATCAAGCCCCACACAAGGAAACTAAACCACGACAACGGCGAGATGGCAACCAGCAATTTAAGACGAGGAAGGACGCAAACCAAGGTAGTACGCAAAAGACTAACGCCCACGGGGGCAGGGTTCTTCTTCAAATATTACAGGCACCAAGAAAAGAAGACAGAGGATGCTTAGAGGGAGGAGTCGCTGTCGCCACCCGAGCCGCCGGCCGCCTCGGCATCGGAATCGTCCTCCCTACCAGAGGCGGGCACCTGGACGAACCGCTCCACCAAGGACTCCACGTGGGGGCGCACCTCATCCCGAAGGGGCCGCTCGAGCTCGTCAGGCACCCGCTCCACGACGCGCCGGATGTCGAGCTCTGGGGTGTGGCGGCGTAGGTTGGAGAAGACGAGCGTCAAGGCGAGGTCGAGGAGGTTGCGCGCGTTGGACTCATTGTCCGCGTTCACGCGGGAGACGCCGGTCTCCAGCGCCTCCACCACCTTCCGGAAGAAGTCAAGATAGCCCCCGTCACTGTGCACGCACGGCAACGCGGGGGCTTCCCCGACGAATCAGTTCACCGCTCCGGCCGCACGGTGGGCGATGTCCAGGTACTGCTTGGCGCGTTGGGATTCCAGAAGGCTGGCGTTCACTACCTCGTCCTGGGCGGCCTGCACGGTGTCAGCCGCCTCCTGGACCTGGGCCTGGAGGGACGCCAGCTCCGCCCTGGCCTCCGCTTCGCCCCTGAGGGCAGCTTGGAAGGCGGCCTCGGCGGTCACCAGCCAGGCCCGCAGCGCCTCCACTTCCTCCTGAAGTTCGCCAAGCTGGCGCTTCTTGGCCGCAGGCGCCCTGAAAGGAGGAAAGAGTCATGCCCGGATCACTGGGCGGGACGACAAAGGAGGAGGGAGGCAGCGGAGTACTCACTCTTCGACCATGGCCCAGCGCCGGCGAACTTGCGCCGGCCCCGATGGCCCCCCACCGCTGCCTCCGGAGGAGGACGAGGGAGCCAGCGGTGCCGCACGTTTCCCCGCACCCGCAGCGCTTCCTCCAGACGCCATGGAAGACGAGAAGATGGGAAGAGGAGAGGGCTTTCTCGGCGGAGCGAAGCAAGTAGGAAGATGCCTCAAGACTACAATGCCCCTCCCCTGCCAGGGGCGGGGCGGATTTGTAGGCGTATCTACAGCCGCGAAGCGTCGTGGGAGGGCAGGCGTCGTGCGCCCCTCGGGCGCCGCGGGGCGGTTCGACCGGCGCAGCCCCATCCGCGTAGCCTCGCCTGCCAGTTGACGGGTCACATCCGCGTGGCCCGAAGAGCGGAAGCCCGAGGGAGCATCAGCATTCAAGGAAGGGTAATGATGGCCGGCGCTGCACACGGGTGTCGCATCAGTTTGACTTGGGGCGGTTCCTGACACCCTCGGCGAGCGGGGGCGACGCCGCCCAGGCGCACTACATCAACCACACGACGCGCGCCAGTCCTGGCCCGCAGGCGTTTGGGCCCCGCGGCGCTTCGGGCCGCCCTCAAGACTTCGCCCGGAAGCCAGCTCGAGCGTGCCTTGGGCCCGCGGGCTACTGTCGCCATTCTGGGAACGGGGGTACCCAGACCTGCCTGCCTGCGGCCCAGGGAATGGCCCACCTCGTCAGCCAAGCACGGCCCGGCATGGCTCCTCTCAAGACAAGGCCCTCGCGAGGACCCGGGCTCGCGAGGGAGGCGGCTCCAAGACCAGCAGGGAGTGGGCCTCCTCAGGCCCCCTCCGGAGCGACGGAGATCTCTATGCAGAACCCGGCCTCAGGACTCAAGGATGACGCAAGGAGGGACAGGCGGGCGCCAGCGCGCCAGGCGGTGCAGTTTCCCCTTTAGTGCAAAGGGAGCAAGGACGTACGCGGGTTCCCAAAAGCACCCCCAAAGGTTTCCATTCCGGTGCAACAAGACCACAACCACAAGCCCAGCAGGACAGATGTCATCGCCGAGCAGACCTCTGCATCATCGACAGCTACTTTGCAAGCGAAGACCGCCTTTGGACAGGGCGGGATGTACTCCTGTCCCCCTTCAAATTTGGCCGTTGTGGGATCCCTTCCTGCCATTGCGATAAGGGAAGAGGACCCGTGCCACCGCTATATATAGAGGCTAGGCTGCACTGTAGAGCGGGACCGGAAAACCGGTCGATCCATCCGATCCACCGCAGAGCTAGCAGAGAGCCGAGAACACCTCGGGGACGCCCTCGCTAGCCTGCTCAACCTTGTACTAGTTCATCCACCATACCTCCACGAGAGGCAATCCACCAAAGTAGGAGTAGGGTATTACGCTTCGCAGCGGCCCGAACCTGGGTAAACCACCGTGTTCATCTTCTTCCTCGTCATCGTGCGAGTTCGTTGTCTTAGCCATCGAGTAGTGAGCTGGGTAGGGCGAAGCTGCAGGGGAATCTTCGCACACGCCCCTGTGTTCGAACCTTGAGGGTTTTGTGGAGCCCCAAAATCCGACAAGCATTGATCTCTGGGATCACTATACACGTGCATTCGGTGATCTTGACTTATGAGTCGTGGTCCCCACAGGTGTTGTAGTAATCTGTGCGCCACAGGGATTCAGCAATCATATTACCCAGGGTACCGAGACTATCTAAACTCATAGGTGGGATATTGTTAAGTGGTGAGGTTGCAGCAGCACTAAGTGACGTCTCAAACGTATCTAATTTTCCAAACACTTTTGCTCTTGTTTTGGACTCTAATTTGCATGTTTTGAATGAAACTAACCCGGACTGACGCTATTTTCAGTAGAACTACTGTGGTGTCTTTTTTGTGCAGAAATACAAGTTCTCAGAATCGGACAAAACTTTTTTTGAATATCGGACCAGTGTCAACCAGGGTACCACGCCCTGTTTGTCGCTGGCCCTGAGGACGATACTTGGGTTGGCCCATGGAAGATGGGCTTTCCTCGGACGCCCTGGACGGAGCCGCCTCGTGAGGGGCAGGCCTCGCGAGGCCCCTCAACGCCTGTCATGGTTTTGTCACGGCAAATGTCCACGTGAAAGAACTTAGGTGTGAGGCCATCCGCAAATAGGTGGATACTTGGACAAGGTTGATCGGGAACGAGAGACAAGGGTTTACCTAGGTTCGGCCCCTCCGATGGAGGTAAAAGCCTACGTCCTGCTTTGTGTATATTGATGAAGATCTCGATTACAAGGGTGCGCAAACCCTAAACCTAGTTCTCGGGGGTTTCTCTTTTATCTCCCCTTTCTATCTCAAGGGCACACCTTTATATATACAGGTTGATGTGCAAGGTTACAACAGGGTCCGGGTCATACTATGACCCTTGACCTAAACTACCTTTACTTGCCTTATCTTCCATGCACACGACGTTTCTTCATGACGACACCATCAAGTCGGCCTGCCAAGTCCGGCCCATGAGCCGGCTTCCTTTGACAAACCGCCCCCCTTGGTATTAGGCCTCCAGGCGCCTCAGTTTGTGTAACGACCGTGTTCTGATCCACCGCTTGGTAGCCGGGTTATCTTCATGGCAGGTCATCCTGTGGGGTATATCCCCAACATTAGCCCCCAGTTTAGCTTGGATTCACCCATGTTAATATCCATCCTGAAATGAAAGGAAAACCTCAATCTTGAAGTTAAATGTTTAAGCTTTGTCTCAAGCCAGTGTTTCTCTTGTTGTCGTTCCATATTCGTCCGGGTTAATATTGTGTCGGCTCATTTTCCTCTTCTCTAAGACTTGATCCCTTTTTCCTTTGGACGAAACCATCAGGATGTTGCCTCGCTATCCCCTGATGTCAGTGCATCATTATGGAAAATATTTTTAAACCGTCATCAAATCCAGTCTGGCGCGGGAATCTTGGCGTCCTCCTAGCCACAAATTATTGCAACAGTTCCATTTTTTCACAGCACCGCTTCGAGCTCCTGCCTCATTATAAATAGACCCCGGGGACCCCAAAGTTACCTTTTACCTTCTTCTTCCTCTCGCCATCGACCCGAAAGACTCGAGCTCGCCGGAGTTCATCTTGCAACCGAAGCCATCTTCGCCGACATCGTCGCCGTACTCCACTTGCATTGGACGCGGCCTCCTACTGAGAACACAAGCCCCTGACGCTTCCTCCATCTCTGATCCGGTAAATGACGCTCTTATCATTAGGTTTTTATCGTGTTCTTTGATAGTTCGTCGGAGCTCCAATAGAAACTATGTAAATCGACAGATATAGCTTTTAATTTCCTACATGATTCTGCTGATAGCTCATACTCTTATATACACATCATTTCTTGTAATAATGTAGATATGTTTAATCCTCCCTATAGAAACAGTGTGAACTTCAAAACTCTGGTTCCTCTGCCACTGCTTAGGGCGTCTACCTCCTTTTTCTTGTATTTTGTAGATCCGTCTATTCTCCCATCATCGTAGAAGTTGTTTGCTCATACAGATGTTTTTACCAAGTCCTTAGTACATGTGTCGACTATTAGATAGGCCACGCTTTGCGCCTTGAGCCATCGACATGCAACCCGGTTTATTAACCGGCTTATCAGTTTGCTTCTGTCTATGAATTATACTCCCGTAGGCGGCTCAAACATACACGAACTTATTATGTTTCATTTTCATCTTTGTAGTTGATCTGTATAAACCGAAGCCTGCTGCTAGGTCAGATGCAAAGTTTCAGTGCTTACATTGGGGGATCTCGTGGGCCGAGGACTCTTGCCGGCTCAAGAAGAGGTCAAGTGGTGAGCACTCCTCAGCCTAAACAAGGAGAAGCTGTTATCTTTGCAGATCATCTACACAGGGGTTTTCGTCCGCCTGGGTCAAAAGTCTTTAGAGACCAGCTTCATTTCATCCATCTTAGGCCACAAGATATTGGCCCTAACTCGATGACCAACATGTGCCAATTTCAAGTTCTTTGTGAAGTATACCTCCAGATTGAGCCCACTGTCACCCTCTTTATACAGTTCTTGTATACCAATCACCAAACCGAAGTGAAGAATGGTCCAAGTGTAGAACTTGGTGGTATTTCTGTTAAGAAAAGGAAGAATAGTGCCTTTCCTGAATCAAAACTGGCGAATCATCCTAAAGGTTGGAATTCAACCTTGTTTTAGTGCAAGTGTACTGCCCCAGAGGGTTAGAACCCCCTGATGGGTTAGAGATTGGAGCGTCTTAATGATGCGAGCGAATTTTCGAGTTTGCCCGGTGAAGACGAGAGGAAACTGTTGGCACCCATACTCTTGAGGTTGAGAGTCTTAATTGCTCATTGTCTCACCGGGATCGACTTGATCCGGTGCTGGATAAGCTGGCGAATCCAGCCCCTCAGCTTAAGAGGCGACTCGATGTGTAACTATACTGGCGAGTCAATAGATGCTCAACGCTTCAGTGAAGAAGACTTGTCTGAAAGAGATCAACAAAGCCACAAAGAAATTCTTTAGCGACTCCAAAGAGAAGTGCAGCGTGACCGGGTTAGCTCTATTTTTCTTGACTAACCTGGTTCCCCCGGTATGCACTTTGTGAATTTTGCTCATTTTTCCTATCAAATTCTTCGTACTCATCGTACTTATTTTCTGGCTTGTATTTTTTTCTTATAGGCAAGTTCTGACTGGTGGAAAGCTAGAGGCAAAACCGTTGCCCAATTTCATACTGAGATGGCTGATGACCTGGCGGATGACAATTGTGAGGTAGAGCTTGATTCCCTTGGCCAACTATTTGTTGATCTTGCTGACGCATCCACCTTTCACGATAACACCATTTAATTTCAATCTTCAGGTAATTTCAATTTCCTCCAACTCGTCAGAAACCTATATCCTGAAGAGGACGAGACAAGCCGTCAGGAAGGTTAAGTTTTCACATCCAGATGCTTACTTAGATCCAAACTTTCTTTTGAAGAAAACTCAACACACCGGCACATTAAAGCGCAAGACCCGGAGCAGCTCCATGGAGTTATCTACCGGCGTTTCTCTTGAGTTGGCGCGCCAGAGGGGGCTGGGGCGCCCTAGTGGGTTGTGACCACCTCGTGGCTCTTCTGGCCATCCAACGAAACTGCTAGTGCCTCCTTTGTTCCAAAAAAAATCGTCAAAATATTTCGTTGCATTTGAAGAACTTTTATTTCAGCACAAAAAACAACACCACAGTAGTTCTCTGAAAACAACGTCAGTCCGGGTTAGTTCCATGCAAATCATACCAAAACCATATAAAATTGTTGTAAATATGGCATGAATACTTCATAAATTATAGATACGTTGGAGACGTCTCAGCATCTCCCAGCTTAATTCCTACTCGTCCTCGAGTAGGTAAATGATAAAAGAAAATAATTTATGAAGTGTGAATGCTAGCATAGTGCATCAGTTTGATCAATGATAATTTCAACCACTTTTCTAACAACAACTCTTTCTCATAAAACTCATCATGATAAAGTAGCAACCAATTCACATGTTATGGTTCAAACAATGAATTCTCTTGAAACTTAACAACCTATGTTCTTAGTCACCAAACAATTGCAATTCAACTTATTCTCAACAGAGTCTAAGTAGGAGCTCCACATACTCAATCATCATATATTCTTCTATGATTGCTAGTACTCGAAGCATACTTTTAGAAAAATGGCATCCATCGAACACAGAGAAAGATAGGGGCTTAATGTTTTGCCTCCCAACTCATTTATCATAGAGATAATTGTAAACAATAATAAGTCATGATCAAATATATTTGATTGGACATATGTGCCTAGATATTTCCCCACCACATGATGCTTGCCAACTAGAGAATAATTGAGGATGAAATGAGAATGTATACTATTGACTCTTGCATAAAAGTAAATACTGAAAGGTAAAAGATAGGCCCTTCGTAGAGGGAAGCAGAGGTTGTCATGCACTTTTTGGTTTTGTATGTACAATCCATTAATGGAAAAGAACGTCACGTTATATTGCCCCTTATGATAGCAACCTTTATTATGCAGTACATCACTTTTATTACTTTTCCCTCACAAGTTCGTACAACGCTCAATTTTCTCTTACACTAAATGATCATAGACATTTAGAACCAATTTTTATTGCCTTTTCGCACCGATGATAACTTCTATGCAAATATACACAACCATAACTCATTACGTTGTCTTCCTTGTCCAACTTCAACTAATTTTCTCAAGTTTGAAAATAATTAATGGGTATTCACAATCATAGAAGATGTCCAAGATAATATATTTGTATGTGAAAGTTCTCTTCCTTATACTAATCATTCACGAATTGCTTGTATGACCAATATTGTGATTGTCAAGCTTCAAAAGATTTCACTTTATAAACCCAATGTGAAGCTATTACTAGGCATGATATGAACATATAATTTCAACTTCATGGTATTCAATTCATTCAACAATTTACTCATAGGATATAAGTTAAGCACAAGAGTAACTGAAAAGCTACTCCAAAAAGTTATAGGTGAAGATCAAGCGAGTAGTTAAGTAAATGGGTTGCCATTTGAGAACTCTATCTCATCTAAAAACTTTCAGATATAAGTATTTTATTAAAACAGCAAGCAAAACAAAATAAAATGACATTCGAAGAATAGCACACATCATGTGAAGAGGCAAAGACTTAGGCTCAACCGCTACAAACCGATAATTGTTGATGATGAAAGGTGGGATACCTACCGGGGCATCCCCAAGCTTAGATGATTGAGACTTCTTGAAATATTATCTTGGGATGCCTTGGGCATCCCCAATCTTTAGCTTTTGTGTATCCATAATTCCTTTTATATCACGGTTTCGCTAAATCTCAAAAACTTCATCCATAAAAACCTCAACAAGAACTCGTGAGATAGGTTAGTACACATAAGAATAAGTCCAAACTTCTTGTACTGCCAAGACAAGTTGCACAATAATTTTCAAACATCATCTACTGTTTACTATCTTTTCCACAATTTATATCTACCAACATAGGCTATGGAAACTATAGGATAAGTAGATAACAAAACGATGACAGCAATCTGTCTAAATGGAACAGTCTGTAGCAATTTATGAAATCAGTGTACTTATGTAACTCAAACAATTATCAAAATTTAGGAAGTAATAAATAATTTATATTACAACACTGTGTAAAAATTTCAGAAACTTTCCACGTTCTAGTAAAATATGAAAATTCAAACACTACAGAGAAAGTTTCTGTTTTTACACAGCACACATCAAACATGCAATGCAAGCATCCTAAGGCAATTCTTGGAACTTTTTATTGAAAAACAAGATTATAAATAACTCCTAACATAAAATAACAAAATATAATGAAGATCCAAGCAAATCACATATTATGTGACGAACAAAAATATAGCTCTAAGTACAATATACCGATAATGTTGAAGACGCGAGAGGGGATGCCTTCCGGGGCATCCCCAATCTTAGACGCTTGAGTATTACTTGGATATTACCTTGGGGGTGACTTGGGCATCCCCAAGCTTAGTTTCTTGTCACTCCTTATTCTCCTCATATCGGTGTCTCACCCAAAACTTGAAAACTTCAATCAGACAAAACTTAACGGAACTTCGTGAGATGGGTTAGTATAATAAATAAAGATCATTCACTTAGGTACTATCAAGACAAGATTCATAATTGTTCTCACATAATAACTACTGTATTGTACCATTCAAATAATTTATATCACTTAATATAAGCTATGGGAACACTAAAACAAGCAACCTATGCATGCGAAACAGAATCTGTCAAAAACAGAACAGTCTGTGAAGATATGTAGTATAACCATACTTCCCTCTCTCTAAAAATTATGAAAACTTAGGGCAACCGGAAAAACTTGTATATAAACACTGTGTAAAAATTTCAGATCATTACCAAGCTCCAGTAAAAAATGAAAATTCATGTACTTGAGTCAAAAGTTTCTGTTTTGGTTCAGCATCAATTCTACTCATCTTGTGAGTCATCCCAAATGCTTTACTTTGCACATTATTGAAATAAAAGACACACAACATGATTAATACAGTAGCTTAATCATGTGAACACACAAAAATAGAAAGGAAAAGTGTTTGGTTGTCTCCCAACAAGCGCTTTTCTTTAATTCCTTTTAGCTAGGCATGATGCTCACGTAAGAATAATAATTAAAACTTGCAAAAGAGCATCATGAATCTCATGAAAAGCACATTTAAGTCTAACCCACTTCCTTTGCATAGGGGTTTTGTGAGCAAACAATTTATAGAAGCAAGAATCAACTAGCATAGGAAGGCAAAACAAACATTACTTCAAAACTTTTAACATATAGAGAGGAAACTTGATATTTTTGCAATTCCTACAAGCATATAATGCTCACGTAAGAATAATAATTAAAACATGCAAAAGAGCATCATGAATCTCATGAAAAGCACATTTAAGTCTAACCCACTTCCTTTGCATAGGGGTTTTGTGAGCAAACAATTTATAGAAGCAAGAATCAACTAGCATAGGAATGCAAAACAAACATTACTTCAAAACTTTTAACATATAGAGAGGAAACTTGATATTATTGCAATTCCTACAAGCATATGATGCTCACGTAAGAATAATAATTAAAACATGCAAAAGAGCATCATGAATCTCATGAAAAGCACATTTAAGTCTAACCCACTTCCTTTGCATAGGAGTTTTGTGAGCAAACAATTTATAGAATCAAGAACCAACTAGCATAGGAAGGCAAAACTAACATTACTTCAAAACTTTTAACATATAGAGAGGAAACTTGATATTATTGCAATTCCTACAAGCATATGTTCCACTCTCATAATAATTTTTAGTAGCATCATGAAGGAATTTCACAATATAACTATCACATAAAGCATCCTTTTCATGACCTACAAGCATAGAAATTTATTACTCTCCACATAAGAATATTTCTTCTCACTCATAATAGTGGGAGCAAACTCAACAAGATAACTATCATGAGACACTTGATTGACATAACCACATTCAATATTAAAATCATGATGAAAATTTTCATGGTTACTATCACTCTTTATAGCATACATGTCATCATCATAATCATCATAGATAGGAGGCATGTCATCATCATAATAAATTTTCCCATCAAAACTTGGGGGACTAAAAATATCATCTTCATCAAACATAGCATCCCCAAGCTTGTGGATTTGCATATCATTAGTATCATGGATATTCAGAGAATTCATACTAGAAACAATGCAATCATGCTCATCATTCAAGGAATTCTCATTAAGTATTTTCATAAACTCTTCCTCTACCAATTGAGCACAATTTTCCGAACCATCAATTTCACGAAAGACATTATAAAGACGAAGCAAATGAGGCAAGCTAAAATCCATTTTTTTGTAGTTTTCTTTTATGAAAACAAACTAGTGAAAAACAAGTAACTAAAAGATATAATTGCAAGATCTAAAGATAGACCTTCAAGCACTCACCTCCCCGGCAACGGCGCCAGAAAAGAGCTTGATGTCTACTACACAACTTGTTCTTGTAGACTCGTGTTGGGCCTCCAAGCACAGAGTTTTGTAGGACAGTAGCAAATTTCCCTCGAGTGGATGACCTAAGGTTTATTAATCCGTGGGAGGCGTAGGATGAAGATGGTCTTTCTCAAACAACCCTGGAACAAAATAATAAAAAGTCTCTTGTGTCCCCAACACACCAAATACAATGGTAAATTGTATAGGTGCACTAGTTCGGCAAAGAGATGGTGATACAAGTGTAGTAATGACAGTACATATTGATTTTTGTAATAGTAACAATAAAAAACAGTAAGGTAGCAAGTAACAAAAGTGAGCACAAACGGTATTGAATGCTTGAATACAAGGCCTAGGGTCCGTAATTTCGCTAGTCCAATCTCTCAACAATACTAATATAATTGAATCACATAACCATCCCTCAACGTGCAATGAAGAATCACTCGAAAGTTCTTATCTAGAGGAGAACATAAGAAGAAATTTTTTGTAGGGTATGAAACCACCTTAAAATTATCCTTTCTGATCGATCTATCCAAGAGTTCATACTAAAATAACACCAAGTTATCCTTTCCGATCGATCTATCTAAGAGTTCGTACTAAAATAACACCATATGATACGCATCCACCAACTCGACTATCACCTAGATACTCCAATGTCACCACAAGTATCCAAGAGTTAATTATACGATACGCATCAAACAATTTCAGATTCATAATACTCAATCCAACAAAAGAACCTCAAACAGTGCCCCAATATTTCTACCGGAGAAAGTAGGACGAAAACGTGCATCAACCCCTATGCATAGATTACCCCAATGTAACCTCGGGAATCCGCGAGTTGAGTGCCAAGTGATAGATCAAGTGCTCTCAAATCCATAAAAGTATTCAATCCGGTAATAATGAAATCTCAAAGGGAAAACTCAATTCATCACAACAAGATAGAGAGGGGAAACACCATATGATCCAACTATATTAACAAAGCCCGCGATACATCAAGATCGTGCCAAATCAAGAACACGAGAGAGAGAGATTGAACTCATAGCTACTTGTACAAACCCTCAGCCCCGATGGTGGACTATGCCCTCCTCATCATCATGTAGACCATAGGGATGATGAAGATGGCCTCCAGTGAAATTTTCCCCTCCGGCAGGGTGCCGGAACGGGGTCTAGATTGGTTTTTCGTGGCTACAGAGGCTTGTGGCGGCGGAACTTCTGATATAGGGTTATTTCTGGGAGTTTCTGAATATATATGATTTTTGGGCGTTGGTTTCACGCGAAGATGGGCCACGAGGGGCCCACAAGACACCAGGGCACGCTAGAGGGGGCTGGCGCGCCATGGTGGGTTGTGGCCACCTCGTGGCTCTTCTGGCCCTCCAACGAAACTTCTAGTGCCTCCTTTGTTCCAAAAAAATCGTCAAAATATTTCGTTGCATTTGAAGAACTTTTATTTCTGCACAAAAAACAACACCATAGTAGTTCTGCTGAAAACAACGTCAGTCCGGGTTAGTTCCATGCAAATCATACCAAAACCATATAAAATTGTTGTAATTATGGCATGAATACTTCATAAATTATAGATACGTTGGAGAGCATCCCCAAGCTTAATTCCTACTCGTCCTCGAGTAGGTAAATGATAAAAGAAAATAATTTATGAAGTGTGAATGCTAGCATAGTGCATCAGTTTGATCAATGATAATTTCAACAACTTTTCCTCGCATCATAACAGCAACTCTTTCTCATAAAACTCATCATGATAAATTAGCAACCAATTCACATGTTATGGTTCAAACAATGAATTATCTTGAAACTTAACAATGTATGTTCTTAGTCACCAAACAATTGCAATTCAACTTATTCTCAACAGAGTCTAAGTAAGAGATCCACATACTCAATCATCATATAGTCTTCTATGATTGCTAGTACTCAAAGCATATTTTTAGAACAAATGGCATCCATCGAACACAGAGAAAGATAGGTGCTTAATGTTTCGCCTCCCAACTCATTTATCATAGAGATAATTGTCAACAACAATAAGTAATGATCAAATATATTTGACGGGACATATGTGCCTAGATCTTTTCCCACCACATGATGCTTTCCAACTAGAGACTAATTGAGGTTGAGATGAGAATGCATACTATTGACTCTTGCATAAAAGTAAATACTGAAAGGTAAAAGATAGGCCCTTGGTAGAGGGAAGGAGAGGTTGTCATGCGCTTTTTAGTTTTGTATGTACAATCCCTTAATGCAGAAGAATGTCATGTTGTATTTCCCCTTATGATAGCAACCTTTATTATGCAGTCCGTCGCTTTTATTACTTTGCCATCACAAGTTCGTACAACACTCAATTTTCTCTTACACTAAATGATCAAACACATTTAGAAGCAATTTTTATTACCTTTTTGCACCGATGACAACTTAATTGAAGGATCTTATTCAATCCATATGTAGGTATGGTGGACACTCATGGCAAGAAACTGGGTTTAAGGGTTTTTTGATGCACAAGTAATATCTCTACTTAGTATGAATGTTTTGCTAGCATAATATCCTAAGCAAACACCACATGTTGGAGGATCCATAACAATATAACTTCTATGCAAATATACACAACCATAACTCATTACGTTGTCTTCCTTGTCCAACTTCAACTAATTTTCTCAAGTTTGAAAATAATTAATGGGTATTCACAATCATAGAAGATGTCCAAGATAATATATTTGTATGTGAAAGTTCTCTTCCTTATACTAATCATTCACGAATTGCTTGTATGACCAATATTGTGATTGTCAAGCTTCAAAAGATTTCACTTTCTAAACCCGATGTGAAGATACTACTAGGCATGATATGAACATATAATTTCAACTTCATGGTATTCAATTCATTCAACAATTTACTCCTAGGATATAAGTGAAGCACACGAGTAAATGACAAGCTACTCCAAAAAGATATAACTGAAGATCAAGCGAGTAGTTAAGTAAATGGGTAGCCATTTGAGAACTCTCCCTCATCTAAAAACTTTCAGATCTAAGTATTTTATTAAAACAGCAAGCAAAACAAAATAAAATCACATTCCAAGAATAGCTAACATCATGTGAAGAAGCAAAAAACTTAGGCTCAACCGCTACTAACCGATAATTGTTGATGAAGAAAGGTGGGATGCCTGCCGGGGAATCCCCAAGCTTAGATATTTGAGACTTCTTGAAATATTATCTTAGGATGCCTTGGGTGTCGGTGTCGAAACCGGCGGATCTCGGGTAGGGGGTCCCGAACAATGAATCTAGGAACGATGGTAACAGTGGAAGAAGGAGCCGATATTTACCTAGGTTCGGGCCCTCTTGAGGAGGTAAAACCCTACGTCCTGTTTGATTATATTGCTGAGTATGAAGGTTTATAGAGTAGATCTACCTCGAGATCACATGAGCTAAACCCTAATGAATTGAGTTCTTCCCTACGAACTAAGACCCCTGGTTTATATAGACACCGAGGGTCCCTAGGGTTAGAAATTATCGGTTTCCATCCAGGCATAGATACGCCCATCCTTTCTTGGAGGACACACCAAATCTTCGGAACATTCCCCATAAGCCTAGGGTCATTTCGCAGTCCGGCCTTTCCCAAAGATGCCATAAGGCGGCCCATCGGGCCGGACTATAAGAGATAAGTCAGCGGCCCGAGGGCCCCTTAGTCCCGGACAACAAAAGTAGCCCCCGAACTAGCCTCCAACGCCGGTTTCTAGGACATCAGCTGTTCCGCACGTCCAAAGTGTTCGGCTTGCGGGGCGAGTTCCTTTTTCCCTTTCATGCTTCGGCAATCCTTAGCTCGGCCACCGATGACACCTCTCTCCCCGAACATACCTTGCTTAGCCTTGAAGGCCAAACGCCCGAGTGTGAATAGTACACTTCCTGACAACAATCCTGACAAAAGTTTCAGATGGGTCGTGGCCATTTCAACCAGTTACAAAGACACGATTCGCGGTTCGAGGCCACCTTTTTATTGGCCCGTTCAATCGACATGAAGATCGTGCTCCGTTTTTTATGGGATATGATCAATGTTTTTCGCTATCCCATGCGCGCATAACGGGGCGGTCGCTTCGGGAACTGGCGCAGTAAGGGGGTGCCTGGTGTTACGGCCTTCCATAAACGGGGAAAAACGCCTTCATAGTCCTTCCATACTCCCTAGATTTGCTTTCTCCAACCTTCGCCGCTCCGAGCGTGCAGACCTAATCTTTCTCCAGCCCTTCCTCCAACACCCCCTCTTCTTCCCCGAGCACGGCCATGGCTGGTTCGGGCTCGCAAGGCAAGTGGGAGGCGTCGTGCATCACCGAGGACGACATCCAAGAGCTGAAGCGCATCGGCTACCTCTCGGCCAACGTCGCCCACCGCGCCCCTGAAGAGGGCCAAGTGATCCCCACGCCACAGCCCGGGGAGTGGGTAGTGTTCATCCCCCATTTCATCCGGGGACTAGGCTTCCCGCTGTACCCATTTGTGAGGGGTTTGATGTTCTTCTATGGGTTGGACTTCCACGACCTTCCCCCAAACTCCATTATGCACATATCGGCCTTCATCCTCGTCTGCGAGGCCTTTCTGTGGGTCCAGCCACACTTCGGCTTATGGCTGAAGGTCTTCGACGTCAAGGCGAAGACTGTGAGCAGCCAGCCGGAGGACTGTGGGGGAGCGGTGATTGGCAAGCTCCCTCGGGTGTAGTGGCCGGACGGCACCTTCATCGACACCATCAAGACCTAGCAGAAGGACTGGTTCTATATTACCGAACCACGCGCTGCAGACTGGGTGGCCCTTCCAGAGTTTAGATCTGGTACTCCCACGAGGGTGACTTCGTGTATCAAGAAAGGGTTGGACTGGTGGTCAGCCTCTGAGGTCAAGGCACTGCAGGAACGCATCAGAAAGATGCTGGAGGCCAACATTGGCCTGACCAATGTGGTCCAGGTCATGCTTCTTCGCCGCCTCCTCCCCTGCCAGCTCGGGGCTACACCGATGTGGGCCTACAAGTCAGACAATCCTCCCACCGTGTGCAATCTCTATTGCACCACTCGGGAGAGGCTGTGGAAGGCGTTGTTCAAGCCCCCGGAGAAGTGGCCGGCCAAGGATGAAGACACCGGCCTGGACGCCGAACACCCCCCGCTTAAGATGAATCTTCAATCTTTTTATTTTCAGGTTCAACCTTTTAGCAAGGATTCTAATCTCTTCTCTCCTGATTGTGGCACCCCGGCTCAGAGAACCGGATTACCCATGTTTCCAGCCCAGAGATCATGTCCTCTGGAAACACCCAACATCTTGGAACAGAACTGAACTGACTTTATTGATAGATTTCGGGTACAGGCTCATATTTTACAATGCTAGCGAGGCCAAAGACACACTCGGTGCTATGATAGTATCTACATTATTTATGAAACATAGCAGGGCCTCGGAACTACTAATTACTTCTACGGCGTAGCGGAACATAGCGGTAACTCCATCCACAGGGACACTGCTGTGGACACATCCTAGTTAGCGTAGCACAAACCATCAGGACCTCCATCCTCGGCTTCTCCTGCATCTGGCATGATACGCCAGGTGAGTACTTTGAATGTACTCGCAAGTTCACGACAACCAAGTAATGCAGCAAGCAATAGCATGGCAATCAACATGTTAAATACTTAAGCAATTCACTTACTGTACCAGCTACCAACTTACTCTCTTCCGGGTTGTCCCACAACCCTTAAAATACTCATAAGCCATCGAGCACTTCTGATCATACTAAGAGTTCTTCCATAATTACTAACTTTGTTACGGTTGACCACCTACCGAGGTCTGGACGGGCTGTCCAATTCTGTGGACACGGCTATTCGAATAGATTTTTCACTCTGCAGAGGTTGCACACTTTACACACACCATGGAGCACCTGACCTCGTGATCCCATTCGGGTGCACCAGCGTTACTCCAACGAAACCTGTCTGACCCGTGACTCTCCCATCGTACCATCGGCAATCATCCTCCCCCGAAGTCAAGCCCTGGGTGGCCCCTGTGTCCTCATGACACCTGCCACCATCGTGGCCAAACTAAACTGTCCCAAACGGGGACGTCGGCACAAAACTCAACTGCGCTCACAGGGTTATCGCCGCCTACCTGATCAGGGTAGCACGCGCGCATAACCCTCCCTCTTTGGAGGTACCGGTGAAAGAGCACGCGATCAGACCAAGTCAAGGCTGTCCCATACCGGCAAATGTGGTTGCACGGCTAAGCCCGGACAGGTGACTCAAGATCAACCACTAATTTCATCTCAAATATAGTGGTTCATCACAATAGGCAACTAAGTATTTAAATTAACTAGATGATCCGGTTGCGCCGATGGCGCAAGAAGCCGGTTAGAAGCGATGTTAGTATGGAATAAGTAGCAGACGTAAATGTAAAGATGACGCAATGTAAAGATGACTCTGCAGTTTTTGAGAGGCACTCTGTTGTTTCTTGTGCACCTTGGTTGCGCCGATGGCGCAAGAAGCCAGTTGTAGAACAGAAAATGAGTGTAGACTTCCTCTTGAATGTTGCAACAGTATAGCTGCCTACATTTGACAATGATAAAAACAATTTATGATTTTGTATCATTGGAACAAATCAGGAAGCATGCCTTTTGTAACTTTTAGGTGATCCCAAAGTTCTATCTAGATGGTTGGGGCAAAACAAATCAATTTTTTTTTGCAAAAATATGCACTGTTTTACATTTGAGCTCTGACAAGTTCATAGTTTGCAGCATCTTCACCGAGCGCATAAAATAACTGAAATGGTAAGGAAACATATTTAGAATGCGAGCCCTTGCTACTCAAGTTATTTACTTTCCTTTCGTCATGTTTTTTTTGCTTCAGACTGTCACTTTTGTAATAATATATTCCGATGGCATATATAGATGCACAACGAAACTTGCTAATCCAAGCAAAAGGAAAAAGTAAACACAGAAGAAAGCAAACATAGTCCCAGCCTGATTGTTTTGTAGAAGCCCAATTTTGCATGATTCTGAACAGATGACACTGTAAACAGACTATAAAAGCCATCATTTTATACCACAACCCAATGACTAACAATAAACATCTCTAACATCATCTTGCCACAAAGGCTTATAGCCTCAGTCTTTGTGCCAACAAACATCCCAATTTTAGTGATTGAACTTTGTGCCAAGATTCATCTACAGGTTTATACCCTCAGTCTTACATAGATCTTGAGGCATGAAAAATTATTTAAAACTAAACAATAATCAGATAACTATCGCTCGATCAGTTAAGAGTTGTCAAACCAGCGAACGGCAGCATAGTACCGCAAGCAAGCATAGCACTGATCAGAAAATGTAATAAACCAAGGGTGGGGCGTAAACAGCCACAAGCATGACGACCTAACGTCCACGGAGACTCCAAATGTACAACAAAATTAATAGTGCAGGAAGTCAAATTAATAGCCCTGGTCCCCTCAGAATTTGATGAGCTGAGACCGGAAATGTTTCGACTAACTACAGCACAAAAATTACAACGACGTGGGCCCATAGGAACGATCGTTGGCCATTTCCGGAGCTTGCAGTACCTACCATTGCATTTAACTATGGATTTCAGAATTTTAAGGTGAGACAGAAATGGCAACATAATATAACTAAGGAACATCACTTAAATCATGCATCTGGTAAGACTTAATGGAAACAAGAATTGCATATAATAACTTCAGTTGTGTATTTTCAGGATGAAAGGTATGGGAAAGAAGTCTATTAACCTCAACCTCTACCTAAATTAGGGGGGTAAAGGAATTTTATAGGAAAATTAATATAATATAAACAAATTAGCTTGATGAGAATCCAAAGGAAATAAACAGACAATCAATTGTAACCTTCTCAATAAGGTCATGTGCAAGGCATCCTTGGGGAGATACTGTTTGTGGTGTCCACTGTTATCCTCATTTTTGGTAATTAGTAAAATGAAAGATACATATGATGTATCACCAGGTACCATATCTTTTGTTGATCTGATTTCCCAAAATTAAGAATGTCCTAGTAGCATTTTGATTTCAGATAAGGAAATAACATCATGACTGACCGACTGCCTTGCTATCGCCTATAGAAGACACTATTATGTGGACTAATAGGAACTACCTGCAGTACATAAAAGTTATATCAGTTTATCAGTTTACATAAAAAATAGATTTAATCAAGAAGCTATGAAATCCAAAAGTTCAGCGCTACACTAACCACAATAAATACTGGCAAGAGTAATGCAGTAGGAAGAAAATAAATGCAGTTTCTTAGAATCTTGCTTAGAAGCACAATCAGTTCAGATTAAATAAAGAAACTATTACCATGAGTAAGTCAATTTTTTAGGTAAATCATTGTCTAACTAAGATTACTCTATCAGGCAGTGTTTTCTATCACTTAGAAGTGAGACGCTAAATTCTGATTTAACATTTTTTCTATCACTTAGAAGTGAGTACCAACTATATTTCTCATTGAAGGCTATTCTGGAAGACGACACAGAAATAAGAAGCAATCAAATAAAAATCCAATGGTCATCACTGATCCAAGTGTGCTATAGATGTTGATGAATTTGTAATCGATGAAGAACCTTCCTGCTAATAAAACTATGCAGTTCTTTCTGATGCTTAATTACACATGTGATGTGTTCATGTAAGTTTGGACACAGTGAAGCATTTACACGCGCGCCGACAACAAACGTTTCCCCTTTGCATATGTAAAGAGTAGGAGGTGATCTGCTAGATTGTATAAACCTTTCCTTCATTAGAATGCAGCAACCAATTGTTTGGGAATATATAAACAAGAAACAACACCATGTCCATAGCAGGGGAACCCCAAAGTTTATAGACAGCCAACCTGACCGCACAAACGCACGAGTTCATGATATATGTACCAAGACCTAATCATGAAAGCCAATCAGAGGAAACTTAATCTTGTTGGTTAACCGCGCACACGTCCAAAGAATCAACAAAGAGCCTGCAAAGGGAAAGGGACATGGAAGAAAAAAATGCCTCGGCTCACACACATTTTATCGATCAGGAGACAAGCAGAGAAGATCCCACCTCCGGGAGCAAATAACCAACTGATGTAGTCGGCATACCCAAGCAGCAAGAGGTACGATGAACAATGAAACAAACAATCATGTACCAACAAAGCAAGGAGAAGTGAGCAAAAGAGGAAAACCGAACAGCAAGAGGTAAGGCAATGGAAAATCGATGCGGCCATGTACTACGGCTGGAATGGATGGGGCAACACGCCGGTTTGTTGTCATCAAAATCTACCAGAAATATATAATGCATCAAGACAATGCTCCTTCATATGTATGATCAACACATAGAAAACTCTGTGGCATACCTAAATTTATTTGATGTTTCAAAACCATCATGTTATTTTAGAAGCTCAAGCATAGTGCGCTGCAGTTCACCATCAGCCATAATAAAAAAAGTTGTGTAACATTTTACTTAGCCTACCTAGCCATAACAAGGAGCTAGCAGAAAATTTACAACCATGCAACATAAAATTTTGTCGCCTTCGGGATGCTATAGATAAAAGAGAAATAGCTAAAGATAATTGTCAGTAGTTTAGTACCAATGGCAGTAGGGCTAACCTTATAGAGTGCACTCGTTGCTCATCAGTGTTAAAAATAAGTTTTCTTCCTTTTCTTCTGCCCATTAACAAAGAAATTTGTACAGCCATGAGTTGAGTCTCACCATGGGCATACTGTCTTGGTTCGACTCTAGAAACAACCCTCTTTGTGACAGAGATATTGTCTCCACCTGCGTCATAAAAGTTTTCTTCCTTTTCTTCTGCCCATTAACAAAAAAATTGTTTAGATGCATATAGATTGTTTCCTTACTTAAAACCGAAAAAATTCAGAGTGCGGGCCCAGAGAGGGGCACTGAAGATGGCATTGTGTTGATGAATGCTGAACAGGGACAATCCTCAATGGAGAATACACTTGCTACACAAAAGGCAGTGATGGAATCCCTTCCCCTGGCATGAGTTTCAGACCAGTGATGGCACTTCTTCTTGCCTGTTGAGGATCCTCAATGGAGAAGAGAAGGCATTAGCACCATAGAATCCCTTCCCCTGGCATGAGTTTCAGACCAGTGATGGCACTTCTTCTTGCCCGTGGATAACCAATGACAACACGATTGGTAAGGATATCCCAATCTTAGCCTGCACCCATAAAACAGCAAGCGTCCATCATACCGTCCCTCCTAAAGAAATACGAAGCAGAGAAGAAGGGGATTATGTTAGACCAAGATATAAATCATATCCATGAAGCAATTAGCAATTGAAGTGATCCAGATACTCGTGGATTCATCTATTAAACAAAAATGACAGTGAAAGCGCAAAATATACAACAGCTCAACCCAAGATTTTTATATGGAATGGCATAGCTAACAAATAAGATGAGCTAAATCACCACTTCCCGCTCCTTGCCATCAAACCACAGAATCCTTTGTGGCGCAAATAAGATTGAAATAATCTACGAATATTATAATTACAGAGAAACAATTTCTGAACTTGCTGTCAGTCGAAAGTAATAATATATGGAAATCTATCTTGTGGTGCAAAAGTTCAATTTAGCAGATCTCACACACCAGACATGAATGTGATTACCTGCCTTGCCAGGTGGGCCTAGTCATTTCTCTTTTAGATGCAATCAAAGAAAAGATTTGTTAGAACAATCCTATGCTACATAAAAAGTACGCAAATAAGAGGTAGATGAGAATCCCTCGCCAAAGGGGTGTGAAAGGAAATATGCGTTAAACATGGCTGAAGCAAACTGCAAGATCAAAGTGAACATGTGTGAGATATGATTTCTACTCCAGATGTAGGTTATAAAATATCATATGTCATGATTCTTTTCAACTCAACTGAATCTCTAAGATTATGCCAATGATATAATAAAGAAGTCATTTGATAAATAGTAAAACAGAGAGACTTTGAGCTTAAATTAGTTATCTTGCCTAAAATATGATCAATGCGGTACCAGCAATTTGGAAGGACTGAGAATAAATATGCTATCTTGCCTAAAATTACAAAAACTGTAGGTTACCTATTAATGTTGCCACTCAATTATTCACATACATCATTTAAGCCCTTCTCGGAATATGGAACTCTGTATCGTGACAAAGGAGATACAAATGCATCAATGATTCAATGTTCATCACACAAAGGCCAAGCTGAACAGAGCATCTTCGTAGTATGGCTAAGCAAACCCAAAGGGTGAGAATCTGCTGACTTCTTGAGGGACTTTGAAGGGACCCGTAGAAGAAATAGTTCTGAAAAATAGAAGCCCGAGTGAGTGCATCATCAAAGAAGAAGCAACGTGCAAATGTACATATAATCTACCACATAAAAAATCAGGAAAGCAAAAGCATGTCGAGTTCTCTGTGGGGAACATGCATGTAGAGAAGATTTATATACATATAATATCACAACAAAAATTAGTTACTTAGCCTTATCGATCTCCACACACACACACACACACACCAATTACATAACCAGCGAGCATAGCAAATTATCAATCGATGGATTCCCCAAACTAAAATATGGGAACCAGCCTCCATGATCTACTTGAATCAATCAATTGACCTGAACCAGGATTAAGAAACCCTATACAAAAATTGAGTGCAGCAATTAACTACACAAACAGTGGCATGTGCTAGGCTAATTTTGGTGGTGACTGTTGTTTTAGCAGTAGACACATACGAATCTAGGAGGAGGGAGATTAACGAGCTTACCAGGAGCAATGTGCTCGAGCAGCAAAACGTAAGATCTCGTTCTTCCTGTACAATCCAATGGTCCTTTTCTTCCTGCACATCTACAAGAAAAGAGCAGGCCAGATGTGAGCATTGGGGATTGGAGACAGAAACAGGGAGGAGAAGACGGACCTTGTAGAGCACACTGGGCAAGCATAAGCACGGGGAGGACAGGATGTACCTGCACGGAGCAGGTAGAAGGAGGCAAGGAAGAACAGGGAGCCGCAGCAGGCCACCGCCGCCGCTACTGACTGCTCAGCCACCCTTCATGGCCACAAGGGGATGGCACAAGGAAGGGTCGGTCGCGATCCAGTGAGGGGAGGAGGAGGCGCGAATGAGCGGCGGCGGCGACGACGGCGCGCTCCTGCTGGCCTCCTCCCGTCGACGGCGCGACGGCGCGCTCTGCCGGGAACAGCAGCGTGGGTTTCCTCTCCTCCCGAGGGCGCCATGGATGGATGGAGATCTGGACGCGCTGCCTGACCTGCTCGGCCACGGTGGCCCTCTTTGTCCTGGCTCGTGATGAGGGGAGGAGAAGAGGAGAGGGTGGGGGCGCTCCTCCGGCCGTTTGCACTCGAGGAGGACGACGATGACGCCGGAGAAGTTGACGGCGGGGATCCGGCAGGCTGGGCGAAGGAGACGGCGGCGGCGTGGGGAGTAGCTAGGGTTAGGGTTTGGGTGGAGGCGGCGTGGAGAAGGGGAAGGACGCGTCGCAAGCTAGAGTGGGCCGAGCATCCGACCTACGTTTTATACCCCCTGCCTGCGAAATGACAAAAATGCCCTCGGCAGGGCAACGAATTAACAGGCGGTGGCACGAGCGAGGTGTAACTATTCATGGCGATTTAAAGGCGACGTGGACGCCTTCCACCTGCCTACGAGCCTAGTGTCTTTTATAAGAGAAATTACTATGAATTAACCTATAGCACATAAATAAGCATAATGTATGAAAATATGCAATGCTATTGAGATGCTTCATGAAATGGGTATCATGGCTTGCCGTGCTCTGTTGGGTTGTTCAAACACTCCTGGTCTTCAAAATCACCAAAGTTCCCTTCTGAAAATATTTTTAAAATGCAAAGGGAAATGTCACATAATGCATTTTTGTTAACCAGAAATTCTGTGGATAATAGAAAAATAAGAAATTTGGACAGAAATTAAAGGGGGTCAATACAAACACAATGCAAAAAGAATCATTGAATTTGAGCTTATGGTTTAAAAGTTATAACTGGTCAAAGTTCTAGTCAAAATCTAGAATTTAAATAAAAATCAGAAAAACTGACAGGGGCCACGTCGACAGCGTAAAGTGGAAATATGCTTCCACTCATACCGCTTCGGGCGAGGGCTGGAGTCGCTAACAGGTGGGACCCCGGTCTGTTTAAATAGAGGGAGAGAGAGACGGGGAGGAGCGGCGGCTCACCGGCGACGCTCACCTGCGATAGGGACGGTGGCGGGGCTAGGATATGGTTGGGATGGATCGGGCACTCAACGACGGTTCTCCCTGTACCCGTAGCTCCTCCGGAGGTGGACGGACGGCATCGCCCCCTTCCTCTCCGGCGGGTGGATGCTTCGGGGGTCGTCGGCAGCGAAGACTCCGGCAGCAATCCGGTTGGGCAGGGGCTCAGGAAGGACTAGGGAGACCTGCTGATCTCGATGGCGATCTCAGGTGAGGCTGGGATGGGGTGGAGGTGGCTGGCGACAAAGGGGATTCGAGCGGCGGAGCCTTCGCCGGAGCTGAGGGAGACGAGCTCCCGGCTCTTGCTGGGGCGCTCAGAAGGCGATTGGAGGATGGCGAGGTGGGGTGAGGAGCTCGGAGGGGCGGGGCAGGGCCTTTTATAGGCCAGCGGCGAGCGCAACCGAGCTCTCCCAAAGCGGCGAGGCTCGGGCATGCCACTGGAGCAAGAACGGCACGCTGGCTGGCCGGAAGCGGGCGACGAGACGGTAGCGGGCAGGGGCATTGAATGGGCGAAGCGACGGCTCGCGAGGAAGACGACGGCCAGCTCACCCACTGTGGCCACACGGGCGCCACAGTGCCCGAGCGTCGTGGCGGCCGCCGAGGGCGATTCCGGCGAGGAGAAGCTGCGGGAGAGGGCTAGGTGGATGGAGGGGACGACGTCGGCACACGCGGACAAGCTAGGCCACGCGGGGCGGCAGGGACGGGTCATTTCCGGCTCGGGCGCCGTGCAGAGCGCGCGCTCTGGCATGCCAGCACCATGCTCACCACGGGTACGGCCACCAGGAGGCCACGCAAGCCTGGCGCACCTTGTCCACAGCGTCGCCCTTTGACCATCTAGCCTCCCTGTGCCACTGGCTCGACTAGATACACTCTGGTTTGATGGGTAGCTTCAACTACAGTTCCTGACTGCTAACTTGAGAGAGGTCTGGAGATGAGATGAGCTGGAGATGAAGCCAGAGGAGCTGTCCAGAGTGATCTACTTTGTAAGGACTACAAACTGGCAAAGTTTGAAATAGTTTGAGGCAGATTTGAATATAGTTCCTATGTAAACTACAATTCTAGACCAGAATCTTGATCTGCTTGTGGCACTCACATAGATGATCTCCTGATGGTGAAACTTGGTGGAGGGAAGTTACTTGGTAGTGCACTCATACCATAAAAATTTCAGGATAAGTGTGCACCTCCAGCTAGCACTTCCTTCACAAAGGTTTGGAACAAGCAGAAACTTGTCAGAGTCTTTCTGATGAAAAATTATACTAGACCAGATGATATTTTTGGATTTTGTGGCTAGATAGGATCCCTAGGAGCTTGGGGAATTTATTGAGAATTTTCTGAGATAGGAAACTAGGGGTTGCTTCACAACTGACAAATTCTGACCAGAAATGAAATAATTATTTTGGCCAAAACTTTGCATTGGACAATGGAATATTTTTGAAGATTATGGAATCATATGATGATAAGAAGGTGTGGAAAAAGTTTGGGAATTTATTGAGCATCCAAGCTATAGGTTGCTTCACAACCCATAGTGATGACATAATTTCCCAAATAAAGAAAAGAATTATTAGGAAAAGATTAAATCTTGAAAATTGATCCAAGAGAGGTGAGGAAGGGTTTTGGCAAGATGATGAGGGTTTTGGGTTACTTTGGAAAGATTCAAAGATTCATAGGTCCAATTCAACTGAAAAGATTTGAAAATCAACCCAAATTGCGAATAAAACCCAAAAAGATTTTGAAAAGAAAAAGTTGCCAAAATCAGGGTGTCACACTGATCTCCCCAGGGCTGGCTAGCTAAGGCTATATGGATTAACGACACTGCCCCGCTGCCCGAAGCCCCCAGGTCAACCCTCCTGACGGCGATGTTGGTCGAGGCGCCGTACTTGGCACCGGAGAAGAAGGACAAGAAGAAGAAAGGGGAGAAGAAGGAGACCCGAGATGGTCTTCGCCCAAGAGGTCCTCCGGATGTGTGGGGACCCCGACTCATAAGTCGTGATCACCGAATGTACGTGCACAGTGATCCCTGAGATCAATGCTCACTGAACACACAAAAACTGAATAACAAGAGTCTTACATCCATTACATACCGGTTTACTCAAATATGGCCTTTATGGACAAGTTTTCATATGATTGCAGCGGAAATCTTCAATGATAGCATGAACCCATGCCATCTGCCTTAACCCTACATGCATTCTGACTAGGAAGCGTCCTAGCTCGCATGTCCATCACCAAGACATTCTTCATCATAACCTGGTCTTTCATGCCTGGCCAATAAAATAACCAGTGGCAAGCCAATGATTACTTTGAATGTACTCGCAAGCAACCCATGTTTGGAACAAAGTACAACAGAGCATGATATAGCACTAAGTAGGTCATTTTGCAGAAAGCTAATTTTGAGTGCAGTGACATGATCAACTAACTTATGTAAGCATGCATCAATAGTTGGCAGATATCCATATGAACAAGTTGTAGATATCATCATAAGCAAGGGGTTGAACATCTCATGTTCAGTCATCACGTCAAGTCATCTGACTTAACTCAAATATCATCTCTGTGTCATCCACACACACACACACACACACACACACACACACACACACACACACACACACACACACACACACACACAAGTTTAGTGAACACTGGACGTAGCACAAGAACGGTCATCCAACTGTCCTTGACCGTGGACACGGCTATTCGAATAGTTTTACACTCTGAAGAGGTTGCACGCTTTACCCACAAGACTCAGGGAACTTCCGTGTCATCCACGACTCGCGGTATATTTCATACCCGAGGTAAGCACCCAAACAATGCCTTTCCCCTAGCGATACTAAACAAAGAGTCCACTCGTTGGTGCCATCCCTCATGATATACAACACACGTATCATCCATGAGGGCACGCAACGGTGTGCCCGGTGCCTGTAAAGACAGCGCATGGTCGCCCTACCAGGCATGGCCCCGTATCGAGAGTGACCTCGTCACTCCTGCCACTAGTAATGCATGCTCTATGCTAGTACCCACCAAGGTAATCAACAAAGCCCCGTCCCATAAGGGGTATCGTGGTTGTAGATGTAAGGTTGGAATAACGGTCGCAACTTACACCAATCCGTTTTCAAAAACCACACACACTCACTTGCTCCGGTACACCACTTCTTTATCAAGTGGCTACCTAGATCATCATCATCTCCCTCGGGCATTAGTGGAACCCGATGGGGTTTTCGAAAAGTCTTTGAAATCATTTTTGTTTCTGTCACCATGCATATTCCCATCCCACTTGCGTAGAAACTACTAGCAACCTAACAACTCCCACCCGCACAACCATCATAAGAATGGTAGGTTCATGCACGATGCAAGTATCAATGGTAAAGTATCGGAGGCATCCCACCAAAGTGGTCACCACATCAACATGATCAACATCACGGAAATAAGTGCAATATGCCATGCAAATAAAAGGGGTTCTTAGTCATGGTCAGAGGTCTGCTTGCCTAGCTCAGCAAAGTCTTCGAGGTCTTCACACGCTTCTCGTCCACTCCGAACATTCCATCTACTTCGCCAAATATCGCCGGAAACAATCATAATAAGCAAGTCCACAAGCAGAAAAAATGAAAGTGCTCTATAAATAGGAAATATATTTTTCTTGGACCTCTCTGGTTATAAGAAAAATACCGAATATGGATCTATTGGGGTTGGATCAATGGAACATTTTCAAATGGTGGAAATGGAGGAAATGATGATCCTTTAAGGAGTCTTCAGAAAACATTGTTATAAAAATGGGTGAATGCACCCATTTAATAGAGCATGATTTTAGAAACATGCAGGAAGTGGTTTCACAGGATTTGGAGTTGTGATGATTTTCCTATGGATTTACCAAGATGAAATAAATGGAAAATGGGGGCTATTCATCTGATCCAGCAAAACCAATGCATGGAAAAATGTTAACCATGGCTTGATAAATAGGGCATAATATTTAGAGCACCTAGGAATTGGAATTACTCCATTTGGAGTTTATTTGAACTCTCTAGGGATTTTGCAATGTGGGGTTTTCATAGTTCTATTTCAAATTTGAATTTGAACACAACAGCAAAGTTTCCTAAAAAATGACAAGCATATATTTTTGGAAACATCATGATTTTAGGAATCTGCAGAAACTTGAATCACCAAATTTGGAGGCCAAAGAATGATCTATGAATTTTTGCTTTCTGAGAAAAATAATTAAAGGTAAAGAATTTACCTAAGGGCTAATCCCCGCACTGCGCTTAGGATAGCCACTGGGCCGGCCCAGTGGCTCAGCCGGGCTAGAAGGAGGGCCACGTCGAAGGCGCCCCCAGGGAAATACGTCCTCCCTGGGAGAAGGCGGCCTCCAGTGGATCCCGCCTCCACTTAACGGGCACGGCCCACCCGTCAGCCCCACTAGTCGGCCGACAGGCGGGGCCCGCCAGCTGACGGGGCCGTCTTCTTCCTTCGGCCTGCGCTCGACAGAGGGGGAGGTGCAGCTCCCGGCGGCGATTGCCGGAGCCATGGGCCGTCCCCGGCAACGCTCCAGTGATGGGCGGGATCAGGAGTGCGAAGCTCTCCTGCCTGGCTAGCTCACGCCCACCGACGGGCGCTAGAGAAGGCGGGGCTTGGCGGAAGCAGAGACCAGCAAGGGCGACCGCGATGGTGGTGCTTCGGCCACCGGGGAAAAAAAAGGAGTGCAGGGGGAGTAGTGTGGCGGAGTTGGGGGGCTCTTGTGTGGTTCAAACGGAAAGGAGGAGGCCGGGACATCGTCAATTCCGTCGAGGCCCGAACGGCGACATGGCGGCCATGGAGGAGCAGGTGGAGCTCGGGAGCTCCAACGGCTGGATAAGGGGGCCTCTTGGGGGCAAAGAGGATGGCATAGTGCGCGAGAATGAGCCCGGGGGGAGGATAAAGCATCAGGGCGACAGAGGGGTGGCTCAGGCGCGCCTCATATGCCCTTGGGCACGGCCAGCACGCGTCCCAGAGCCGCCTTGGAGCTTGCTGGCCATCGGGGAGGGTCGTGCGATGTTAAGGGGAGATGCCCGGCGCGTGTGGACATCCTGCCGCAGCAGTGTGCGAGCTACAAGACAACAACAAGCGGCAGAGCGCCGTTTCTGCATGTTGGCTGCATGGTCACCACGCCAAAGCTTGTCCATGTTCACTTTTTGGTCGGCCAAAGGTGTCTAGCGTGTGAGGCACGCATGGTAAAGCTGTCTGGAGAGGTTTGGTACCATATGAAGCTGGTTGGAATTGGTTTCTACTGAGAGTAAGTTTGCAGAAGCAAAATAGGGGCTTGGAAAAAGGGTTCTTACTGGAGTTCTCAAGAGGTGAAATGTTGTCTCGGTTTCTTAGGTATGGAAGGACTACAAGTACACCAAATTGTAGCTCAGGGAGATGAGTCTACAGGTTACATGTAGTTCAAGCCCACAATTTCTGCCAAAACTAGTTTTAGAGGTACTGCTCATAATTTCCACATGAGCATGCCATATTTGGGTTTGCAAATGTGCATTAACATGCCAGAGTGTTGTGGTAAAACTTGGGGGCATTTGCATGCATAAAATAATGGGGGAGAGGAAGAAAGTGCATGCCAAGTCTGTTCAAACAGTAAAAATGAGGGGTTTTACCCACCAATAATTGAGCTGAGGCCATGGCTTTCTTACTTGAGGTAACATAGGTATGTGAGTGACTGTGGTAAAAGTTTGAGAGCAAGTAGAATGGTAGAAGGGGTCAAAATAGAGGTTTTACCAAATCACCTGAAGGTGTTTGATGCTGTTTTGGGCAAGCAAAAGGCCTCCACTTTTCTGTGGGTTTTAACAGGATCAAATGATGGGTAAAAATAGGAGTGATAACAAGTTTTGAGCTTATTTGAGAAAAGTTGGCAATACAAATGTTGTAAACCCTAGAAATGGGCAGAAATGGATTTGCTTAGATCTAGCAATGCAAATCCATTCTCCTTGATGCACCACTTGATGTGGTAGTATTATTTGAGTATTACAACATGTCCACAAATTTTGAGATCCATAGGAGACAGTTGGCAATGTAGAGTTGCTCAATTTGGATCTGGACAGAGAGGGTTTTGGGATACTTTGGTGAGCCAAATCAATTGGGATTGATATGAAACTTGGCAAGATGATCTAATATGTCATATGTGACATGCTAGAATTTTCTTGGATTTATTTGAGAATATTTCTTATAGAAATATTTCATATGCTTGAAATAGGCAGAAATGGTTTTGAAGGGTTTTGTCCAATATTTTGAAAATGACCATGTGTTTAAACTCTTATATATGGACAATATATGTCCACCGAGTTTTCCTTAATTTTCCCAAATATTTTGAAAGCATAAAAAAATTCACTATAAAAGACCATTTATGGCCTCAAGAAAAAGTCTTTAAATAAAATTGGAAACTAATCTTTAAAATTAATATTTGGTGGTTTTGGGAAGTCATATATATGGTAGGTTCCAAATAAATCCTTTGGGGCAAAACAATCCACCCGATTTGAGGACTTGTAGTACAAACCTCAATTCAGGGGTTTTTTAAAACCTAAATTGAATAAATGCTTTTTGGCCAAAATAATATTTGATAAAAATAATTTTAGGTCCTATACACATGGTATGATCATTGGACATGATTTTAGATCAAGGAAAAGAGTTTCGAGAGTAGGAGGGAGTTTTTATGAATATAGAGCACCAGCAAGCAATCAAACTAGCAAGCAAATAGCACACAAGTCAAACATTCATAGGTACTCAAAAGTTTTAATTGGCCCTAATTTTTGAGCTATGTTAACTTAGACAGAAGAGGCTAAACAGAGGGTGTGACAGACCAACCCCCCTTACAAGAATCTCATCCCCGAGATTCCTAGGCTAGGCGTAGAAAGGATGCGGAAATTCAAAGGCGAGGTAGTCTTCATGTTCCATGTTGCTTCTGTTTTGGTGGGGGGTGGGGGGTTTCTCCACTATCCGTTGAAGTGCTTGCCGATACGACTCTGAGGGCATTGTTTGACTTCGTTCGAGAGGTGCACATGGGTTTCGACGGTTTGCTAGGCCCGACTAGAGGTTAAGGGCCTGATGAACGGGGTTCGAGTAAAGGTCTGACTTGCTTGTGTATTCCAAAGTCAGAATACTTGGCAAAATAGTGTGTTTGCGTGCTGGTCCTGGGGTTGCTCACGTTGGTTAGTGACTTCTAGATGTCTCGTACTACAATAGAAGGGTCGAGCCCTTGGCTAGGCCTTCATGTAGCTTCTTGTTGACGGGAAGGTCCTCATCTTCCCTAGAGAAGAGGTCTTCAGTCGCAGGTGGTCTTCATCCTTGAGAGTGTTTAAGCGTGTCCTTGTAGGTTTCTCGTTGAGATCTTCTGCTGGAGTAAGCTGCCCAGGTATGTTCTTCATTCATCTTCGGCCATTTGTCTTCGTCGATATAGACGCGCGTTTCTGGCGGGTTTTTGAGTGTTTGGTCTACTAGTCTCTCCATAGACATTTTTTGGTAAGGTTTGCGCTGAGTCTCATTCCTAAGACTAAGCTTAGATACTTGGTGCCAAAACGGGTTCTACCATGTGGGGAAGGTTTCTGAGGGGTTCTAAATAAGCTGACTATCCAGAGGTATAGAACAGCCATCTAGTCCCCAAGGTCTGAGGCTTGGCAAGCGGGATGAACTACCTTTGACAGGTGGCTTACCATGATCCCGCCATGATCACGTCCTTGATTGGCCCAAAAAGGGGCTAATAATGAAGTCATGATAGTCGTTCCACTCCGTTCCAGGTATCTGAAGGGAGTAGGGATGTCATGCTCATCGTACACCGTCAAAGTGGTGGAGTGAGGGTGCTATCAACTTCTCGGTTCCTTCTAGTCAGGAACTGAAAGGTGACTACTTAAAGGAGGGGGGTTCTAATTCCTCTTGAGGTCCAAGGGCTTCATCGTGCTTGAATGTCGGTGCTCCTTGATATAGTCTAGTTGATGTAGCCGGCTGAGGAGTGGTGGTTGACTTCTTTTGCTTCTTCTTCTTCGTCTTTGTGGCTTCCCAACCACATTGGTTCTTCGTCTTACTTGGGTAAGGTTGTTTTCGGCTACAGGGAGGGTGCTTCGAGGAGTCCAACTTCCTTAAGGTATAATCTCACACTTTGGGAGGCAAGGCAGTTGGTGTTTCTGGGGCTTATCCAAATAGGACTAAGGTGTTCCTTTCTCTCATTGGGTAAATAAGTATGTCATCCGTGAGGACAACAACATATTCCCCCAAGTATCACACAAGCACATTGCTCGTGGGATATGTGAGAGGAGCGGGCTTTTGCTCGGGATGGTCACTAGTCCAGGGGTTTGGGGTCCATTGAAATCTAGTTCTTCGTGTCCACCTTCCTTGTGGAAAGGGTGGGTGGTGGTCAAGGTGGAGTATCGACCATAGTATTTTGACTTAGAGCCAGAGCCTATGGTCTTATCCGACCATGGCATGGTTCGCTAAAGCTTCGGGGTTTCAAGGAGCTTAGGATGTGAGTGAACATCTATCATTTTATCCTTGAGCAAAGTTTCTTAGATGCCAATAGTACCGCCTATTACTCCAACAAAGTCATCCCACATCATCGAAAGTATCATCTTATCGAAGTCAACTCCAACATCACTCATGCTATTCAACTCCAAGGTTTGAGAGACGGACTGAACCAAAATCTCATAAGTATACTACAGCTAACTCATATATATCACTATGTAAAAATCCTCGGGAAAGCATACAAGCTGCTAAGCTTGGTTGTGACACTACAAATCCAAGTGTTCAATTAATGTATCCAAGGTCTAAGGTGTTGCACCTCTATGTTAAGGAAACACGTAATATACCAATCCAAAATCTCGTTTCCTTCCTACGAATCCAGTTAATCGATCCTTGAATATCATCCACTATTACATGACCTATTACTGCTACAAATCCAATACCGGTGTCGTTCCATATATCTCCAGATTTCCTAAATCGCTAAATTCCAGAAAGAACTATCTCATCACAGTATAACCATCAATTTCCCATCATGATGATCTAGTGATCTCCGATGTTAGGTGCACATGGATCCTTGAATCGATTCTAACAACAATCCAACATTCCTGGTTTGTCTTCCACCGAGAAACATGGTGTCAAGATCAAGATCATCGGACAAAATCCAAATTACTCCGAACCATGTGGTTTGATTGATCTCGAGCACCTATTGGAGTCACCTATTTAAATCCAAGGTTTACATCTAGTAAGAATTTTCTACTAGTTACTCCAGTTACTATTGTAACATCATCAATCCATTATCAATATTACTTGTCAAAGTCAAGTCATTTATCCACCAATAATTTCATCTTGTGATCACAATGGTCCTACTAAATCCAATTTGCTCAAGGGGAAAGTAAGTTATGCTACTCTATCAATCTTGATCCACCAAGTTCGTCTACCAACATTAAGCCTCATAATCCACCAAAGGGTCTCACTAATTCTTCAAGATATCTATCACAACCGCGTCAAATCATTAGCCTAATAATTAGGTATCCTCAAAACAATATTCCCTATAGCATCATCAGTTCAAGTGTTGGCTTAGGGATGTACTGCAGTTGTTCACTATGATCACTAGTCCTGTAATGAACCCAGTGCTAAGCAGGGGTTATTGATGCTCATCAGGTGATCTGGCAAATCCGTGTATTAAACACGTGATCAGAGGTTTGAGCGGGGGAAGCTCGTGAGGTCTAGGTTGGCTTAGGGAGGGGTTTCCACTCTTGAGGGAAAGGCATAACTCTACGTGGTTGCGTCTGGTTGAGCATGTTGAAGTCAAAGTCTTCATTGCCAGTTGTTTGTCAAGGTGGATCCTTGGTGCATCTTGTCTTGCTGATATTCAGTTGACGAGAGGGGGAGAGGAGAAGTAGCATAGAGATGAGTGCCTACGGGGGTGGCATAGTGCAAGTGCAATCAAACAAGTGCCGAAAAGGCCAAACATAACATTAAGGTAAGGTAGGTGATATAGTCGCGCACATGTTGCCTAGGGCAAAAGTGCGACCTACACCAAAGCACAAACAAGCAAAATAGGCAACACACCTCATGGTTCCATTCGAACCATCATACAGACTCGACTTCGCATAGGGGACACACGACCTATCCTACCCTAGGGGTTCTCGAACTCAGTAGTCGTGCTTGCTTCGTGTCTTGGAGAGGAGTCCGCTTAGTCTTCAGGGTCTTCTTCAAGTGTCGCTATGTCTCTAGTTCTTGTTCGTCGAAACGATCCTGGTTGCGCCAGAAGAGTCCTTGACGACTTCGGGTCTGTTGAGTTGATGACGGAAGTGATTCTTCACGGTTGTTGTTGACAGGGTCTTCTGTTGTCTTCGTAATCGTGCCAATGGCTTCTTGTCCTTCGGGGCGTCGAGATTTCCAAGTGGGCAATCTTTTATGCAATGACATTAACAAGGCATGGTATAGTTGTATCCTGCCGGTCACGTTGACGATATCATCGGCACCAAGAGCGGGGGATGATGAGGACCGTTTTCCTGCTCACTATAGTGAGGCGGACCAAATGGCGAGGTTCTCATCATCCTGGGGCAGTGTCGAGGGTGTCACCATCTTCCTATTCTTCAAGTCTTCATCCCTCGAGAAGGTATTTTCCGTTGGTATTGTCTCGTCGTGGTGTTATCAAACTTGTGTGGATGTCTGGCAAGGTAGCTTCCTTCCGGGTTACCCACGAGGATTTTCAAGGAATCCAGTGGTCAGGGGCAAAAGGGTAGTAGCGACCGTTTGCAAGGTTTTGAAAAGCAGATGAGGACAGGTAAGAGAAAAATGGTGGAAGTGCTGAGGAAAAAACCTTTGCTTCCTTTGAAATTTTAGGAGAGGTGAGAATTATAGTGGTTTTGTAAGTAATTTTGAAGGGTCTGGAAAAATAGTTTCGTCCTAACTAACGTCCATGCTAAATATGGGCTTTCTACAGTCAGGATGGCTCTCATACCAGCTCTGTGGGGACCCCGACTCATAAGTCGTGATCACCGAATGTACGTGCACAGTGATCCCTGAGATGAATGCTCACTGAACACACAGAAACTGAATAACAAGAGTCTTACATCCATTACATAACGGTTTACTCAAATATGGCCTTTATGGACAAGTCTTCATATGACTGAAGCGGAAATCTTCATCGATAGCGTGAACCCATGCCATCTGCCTTAACCCTACATGCATTCTGACTGGGAAGCGTCCTAGCCCGCATGTCCGTCACCAAGATAATATTCATCATAACCTAGTCTTTCATGCCTGGCCAATAAAATAACCAGTGGCAAGCCAATGAGTACTTTGAATGTACTCGCAAGCAACCCATGTTTGGAACAAGGTACAACAGAGCATGATATAGCACTAAGTAGGTAATTTTGCAGAAAGCTAATTTTGAGTGCAGTGACATGATCAACTAACTTATGTAAGCATGCATCAACAGTTGGCAGATATCCGTATGAACAAGTTGTAGATATCATCATAAGCAAAGGGTTGAACATCTCATGTTCAGTCATCATGTCAAGTCATCTGACTTAACTCAAGTATCATCTCTGTGTCATCCACACACACACACACACAAGATTAGTGAACACTGGACGTAGCACAAGAGCGGTCATCCAATTGTCCTTGACCGTGGACACGGCTATTCGAATAGTTTTACACTCTGCAGAGGTTGCACACTTTACCCACAAGACTCGGGGAACTTCCGTCTCATCCACGACTCGTGGTATATTTCATACCCGAGGTAAGCACCCGAACAATGCCTTTCCCCTAGCGATACTAAACAAAGAGTCCACTCGTTGGTGCCATCCCTCATGACATACATCACACGTATCATCCATGAGGGCACACAACGGTGTGCCCGGTGCCTGTAAAGACAGCGCATGGTCGCCCTGCCAGGCACGACCCCGTATCGAGAGTGACCTCATCACTTCCGCCACTAGTAATGCAGGCTCTATGCTAGTACCCACCAAGGTAATCAACAAAGCCCCGTCCCATAAGGGGTATCGTGGTTGTACATGTAAGGTTGGAATAACGGTTGCAACTTACACCAATCCGTTTTCGAAAACCACACACACTCACTTGCTCCGGTACACCACTTCTTTATCAAGTGGCTACCTAGCTCATCATCATCTCCCTCGGGTATTAGTGGCACCCTATGGGGTTTTCGAAAAGTCTTTGAAATCATTTTTGTTTTTGTCACCATGCATATTCCCATCCCACTTGCGTAGCAACTACTAGCAACCTAACTACTCCCACCCACACAACCCTCATAAGAATGGTAGGGTCATGCACGATGGAAGTATCAATGGTAAAGTATCGGAGGCATCCCACCGAAGTGGTCACCAGATCAACATGATCAACATCACGGAAATAAGTGCAATATGCCATGCAAATAAAAGGGGTTCTTAGTCATGGTCAAAGGGTTGCATGCCTAGGTCAGCAAAGTCTTCGAGGTCTTCACACGCTTCTCATCCACTCTGAACATTCCATCTACTTCGCCAACTATCGCCGGAAACAATCATAAGAAGCGACTCCACAAGCAAAAAAAATGAAAGTGCGGATAAATAGGTAATATATATTTCTTGGACCTCTCTGGTTATAAGAAAAATACCGAATATGGCTCTATTGGGGTTGGATCAATGGAACATTTTCAAATGGTGGAAATGGAGGAAATGATGATCCTTTAAGGAGTCTTCAGAAAATGGGTGAATGCACCCATTTAATACAGCATGATTTTAGAAACATGCAGGAAGTGGTTTCACTGGATTTGGAGTTGTGATGATTTTCCTATGGATTTACCAAGATGAAATAAATGGAAAATGGGGGCTATTCATTTGATCTAGCAGAACCAATGCATGGAAAAATGTTAACCATGGCTTGATAAATAGGGCATAATATTTAGAGCACCTAGGAATTGGAATTACTCCATTTGGAGTTGATTTGAACTCTCTAGGGATTTTGCAATGTGGGGTTTTCATAGTTCAAATTCACAACAGAAAAGTTTCCTAAAAAATGACAAGGATATATTTTTGGATAGATCATGATTTTAGGAATCTGCGGAAACTTGAATCAACAAATTTGGAGGTCAAAAGAATGATCTATGAATTTTTAGTTTCTAAGAAAAATAATTAAAGGTAAAGAAATTACCTAAGGGCTAATCCCCGCACTGCGCGTAGGATAGCCACTGGGCCGGCCTAGTGGCTCAGCCGGGCTGGAAGGAGGGCCACGTCGAAGGCACCCCCAGGGAAATACGTCTTCCCTGGGAGAAGGCGGCTTCTAGTGGATCCCTGATACGTCTCCAACGTATCTATAATTTATGAAGTATTCATGCCATGTTTACAATAATTCTATATGATTTTGCTATGATTTTATTAGAACTAACCCGGACTGACGCTGTTTTCAACAGAACTACCATGGTGTCGTTTCTTGTGCATAAATAAAAGTTCTCGGAATGGGCTGAAAATTTACGGAGAATATTTTTGGAAAATATAAAAAATACTGGAGCAAAAAGATACTGGAGAGGAGTCTCGAGGCAGCCACAAGCCTAGGGGCACCCCCCCCTAGGGCGTGCCCCCCTGGCTTGTGGGCCCCTCGGGAGTCCCCTTGACGTGAGACCGACGCCAAAAATTCCTATAAATACAAAAACCCCCAGAAAGAAACCTAGATCGGGAGTTCCGCCGCCGCAAGCCTCTGTAGCCACGAAAAACCAATCGGGAGCCCGTTCCGGCACCCTGCCGGAGGGGGAAACCATCACCGGAGGCCATCTTCATCATCCCGGCGGTCTCCATGATGAGGAGGGAGTAGTTCACCCTCGGGGCTGAGGGTATGTACCAGTAGCTATGTGTTTGATCTCTCTCTCTCTCTCTCTCTCTCATGTTCTTGAGATGACACGATCTTGATGTACTGCGAGCTTTATTAATATAGATGAATCATATGGAGTTTTCCCCTCTCTATCTTCTTGTGATGAATTCAGTTTTCCCTTTGAAGTTTTCTTATCGGATTGAGTCTTTAAAGGATTTGAGAACACTTGATGTATGTCTTGCGATGGGATATCCGTGGTGACAATGGGATGTTCTATTGATCCACTTGATGTATGTTTTGGTGATCAACTCGCGGGTTCCGTGACCTTGGGAATCTATGCATAGGGGTTGGCACACGTTTTTTTCTTGACTCTCCGGTAGAAACTTTGGGGCACTCTTTGAAGTTCTTTGTGTTGGATTGAACATGATGAATCTGAAATTGTGTGATGCATATCGTATAATCAAGCCCATGGGTACTCGTGGTGACATTGGAGTATCTAGGTGACATTAGGGTTTTGGTTGATGTGTATCTTAAGGTGTTATTTTAGTACGAACTCTAGGGCTGTTCGTGACACTTATAGGGATAGCTCATACGATTGATCGGAAAAGATAACTTTGAGGTGGTTTCGTACCCGACAATAATTTCTTCGTTTGTTCTCCGCTATTTGTGACTTTGGAGTGAACTCTTTGTCGCTATGTCAGTATTGTTGAGAGAACTTGCACTAGTGAAAGTATGAACCCTAGGCCTTGTTTTCAAGCATTGCAATACCGTTTTTGCTCACTTTTGTTACTTGCTACCTTGCTGTTTTTATATTTTCAGATTACAAAAATCTATATCTACTATCCATATTACACTTGTATCACCATCTCTTCGCCGAACTAGTGCACCTATACAATTTACCATTGTATTGGGTGTGTTGGGGACACAAGAGACTCTTTGTTATTTGGTTGCAGGATTGTTTGAGAGAGACCATCTTCATCCTACGCCTCCCACGGATTGATAAACCTTAGGTCATCCACTTGAGGGAGATTTGCTACTGTCCTACAAAACTCTGCGCTTGGAGGCCCAACACGAGTCTACAAGAAGAAGGTTGCGTAGTAGACATCAATCCCGCCTCCACTTAACGGGCACGGCCCACCCGTCAGCCCCACTAGCCGGCCAACAGGCGGGGCCCGCCGGCTGACGGGCATGTCTTATTCCATCAGCCTGCACTCAACAGAGGGGGAGGAGCAGC
Organism: Elymus sibiricus; assembly: GCA_039707655.1. NCBI lineage: Eukaryota > Viridiplantae > Streptophyta > Magnoliopsida > Poales > Poaceae > Elymus > Elymus sibiricus. The sequence goes on along the minus strand of CM077665.1, from coordinate 224,057,520 downwards.
TCCCGGCGGCGATTGCTGGAGCCATGGGCCATCCCCGGCAACGCTCCGATGATGGGCGGGATCAGGAGGGCGAGGCTCTCACGCCTGGCTAGCTCACGCCCACCGAGGGGCGCTGGAGAAAGCAGGGCTTGGCGGAAGCAGAGACCGGCAAGGGCGACCGTGACGGTGGTGCTTCGACCACCGTGGAAGAAAAGGGAGTGCAGGGGGAGTAGTGTGGCGGTGTTGGGGGGCTCTAGTGTGGTTCAAACGAAAAGGAGGAGTCCGGGACGTCGTCAATTCTATCGAGGCCCGAACGGCGACATGGCGGCCATGGAGGAGCAGGTGGAGCTCGGGAGCTCTAACGGCTGGATAAGGGGGGCGCTTGGGGGCGAGGAGGATGGCATAGTGTGCGAGAAGGAGCCCGGGGGGAGGATAAAGCATGAGGACGACAGAGGGGTGGCTCGGGCGCGTCTCATATGCCCTTGGGCGTGGCCAGCACGCGTCCCAGAGCCGCCTTGGAGCTTTCTGGCCATCGGGGAGGGACGTGCGATGTCAAGGGGAAATGCCCGGTGCATGTGAACATCCTGCTGCAGCAGTGTGCGAGCTACAGGACAACAACAACAACAAGCGGCAGAGCGCCGTTTCTACATTTTGGCTGCGTGGTCACCACGCCAAAGCTTGTCCATGTTGACTTTTTGGTGGGCCAAAGGTGTCTGGCGTGTGAGGCACGCATGGTAAAGCTGTCTAGAGAGGTTTGTTACCATATGAAGCTGGTTGGAATTGGTTTCTACTAAGAGTAAGTTTGCAGCCGCAAAATAGGGGCTTGGAAAAAGGGTTTTTACTAGAGTTCTCAAGAGGTTAAATGTTGTCTCAGTAGCTTAGGTATGGAAGGACTACAAGTACACCAAATTGCAGCTCAGGGAGATGAGTCTACATGGTACTTGTAGTTCAAGGCCACAATTTCTGCCAAAACTAGTTTTAGTGGTACTTCTCATAATTTCCACATGAGCATGCCATATTTGGGTTTGCAAATGTGCATTAACATGCCAGAGGTGTTGTGGTAAAACTTGGGGGCAGTTGCATGCATATAATAGTGGGAGAGAGGAAGAAAGGGCATGCCAAGGCTGTTCAAACAGTAAAAATGAGGGGTTTTACTCACCAATAATTGAGCTCAGGCCATGGCTTTCTTACTGGAGGTAACAGAGGTATGTGAGTGATTGTGGTAAAAGTTTGAGAGCAAGTAGAATGGTAGAAGGGATCAAAATAGAGGTTTTACCAAATCACCTGAAGGTGTTTGATGCTGTTTTGGGCAAGCAAAAGGCCTCCACTTGCTGTGGGTTTTAACAGGATCAAAGGAGTGATAACAAGTTTTGAGCTTATTTGAGAAAAGTTGGCAATACAAATGTTGTAAACCCTAGAAATGGGCAAAAATGGATTTGCTTAGATCTAGCTATGCAAATCCATTCTCCTTGATGCACCACTTGATGTGGTAGCACTATTTGAGTATTAGAACATGTCCACAAATTTTGAGATCAATAGGAGACAGTTGGCAATGTAGAGTTGCTCAAATTTGGATCTGGACAGAGAGGGTTTTGGGATACTTTGGTGAGCCAAATCAATTGGGATTGATATGAAACTTGGCAAGATGATCTAATATGTCATATGTGACATGCTAGAATTTTCTTGGATTTATTTGAGAATATTTCTTATAGAAATATTTCATATGCTTGAAATAGGCAGAAATGGTTTTGAAGGGTTTTGTCCAATATTTTGAAAATGACCATGTGTTTAAACTCTTATATATGGACAATATATGTCCACTGAGTTTTCCTTAATTTTCCCAAATATTTTGAAAGCATAAAAATAATTTTTAACTATAAATGACCATTTCTGGCCTCAAGAAAAAGCCTTTAAATAAAATGGGAAACTAATCTTTAAAATTAATATTTGGTGGTTTTGGGAAGTCATATATATGGTAGGTTCCAAATAAATCCTTTGGGGCAAAACAATCCACCCAATTTGCGGACTTGTAGTACAAACCTCAATTCAGGGTTTTTTGAAAACCTAAATTGAATAAATGCTTTTTGGCCAAAATAATATTTGATAAAAATAGTTTTACGTCCTATACACTTGGTATCATCATTGGACAAGATTTTAGATCAAGGAAAAGAGTTTCGAGAGTAGGAGGGAGTTTTTATGAATATAGAGTACCAGGAAGCAATCAAACAAGCAAGCAAATAGCACACAAGTCAAACATTCATAGGTACTCAAAAGTTTTAATTGGCCCTAATTTTTGAGCTATGTTAACTTAGAGAGAAGAGGCTAAACACAGGGTGTGACAGTATGCTAAGTCCGGGGAGACCCTAGCCTCCTCCGCTCACGAGGAGGAGCAGACAGAGGAAGGGTGGGGGGAATCGATTCCCCCCAGGAAAGGAAAAGGGCGGCATCAGTAGATGCCGAGGAGAACTCAGCGCCCACCCCTCTCGGAAGAGGCCCTGCAGGGTTAAGGTGACCCTTCCTAATGTCAGCCCGGATTCCGATTAGGAATCTGAGGCGTTCGAGAGGATCCCGCGAAGGGTCCTCAGGACCAAACCCACAGCCCAGAGGTACGGATTCCGAATATATCTCTTGTGTAGGATTTGTGTTGTTGACCCAACTAATGCCTCCCATGTTGCAGCCCAGCCCGCCATCTCCCGACCGAGCAGGTCTCCGAGGGAGATCCCCTGCCAGCCGAGCTGGCGGAATGCGGGACTGCGTCCCGCACATCCCCTTGGGCCACCGATGACGTCGTGGAGGTGATATCCCGGCAGACGCCTCCTTCGCCGAATACTGAGGGCGAGGAAGTGATGACCGAGGCTCAGACCTCGGTGGCCGAGGACCGGGACCGGCCCCCTCCTGGTGAACAAAGAGGGAGGTTGTGAGTTGTCGAGGCTTCCTCCAAAGACGGCTCCGGAGACTGACGAGGCTCCGAAATCGACCACTCTCCCTTCACAAGAAGGAGGAGATGTGGTGCCACCACCGGTGCCGCCCGTGACGGGGCAGGCCACAACCGGGTGGCTAGCCACGATGGACGAGGCCTTGCACAGCTCCATCATCGCCGAAGACCACCGCATCCTCATGGGTACGGTCCTGAAAGGCATTCAGTCCGTTGATAGCCGATTGAAGGAGGCCTTCGGCAGTCTCTTGACGGGCTTCAAGGTAAGTCATGTAATGCACCTCTCTCTGAGTGGAATTCGTTCATGAAGTATATATATTCTGGATAGGTATAGTAGCCCCCGAGCCCTGGGTATGTTTAGGAAACTTACCCGGGGATCAGAGGATCTAAGGTACCGAGCAAAATCGATATTCTGACTATCGCCGGAGATGGTCTGGAAAGGAGGGTCTAGGATCAACAATGCCAATGTGTGTCTCACATAATCTTTGATGTGCAGGCCTCGTCATCGGTAGTAGCTGTCCATGATGTGGAGCTGGCTGAGCTCAATCGGAAGCTCAAGAGCTCCGACAAGGAGCTGGACCGTCTGAACAGGCGGTTTGTTGAAATGCAAGGTGAGTAGGTGTTTTAGAGACCTTATCCAATCCTCTTTGATTCAGGTTCTTGATTTTTTGAATCCTGGATGTTTGGTCTTCCCTTGCATTTGCAGCCGTCTCATCCGAGGTAGAAAACCTCACGGCCGAGCTGGAGAAGGCCAAGTGGGAGGCTGTCGATCATAAGGCGGCGGCCGACCAGGCGGCGACCGAACTAAGCTCCTTGAAGGTTGTCAAAGAAAAACACGAAGCTCGGGTGGCCAAAGTATAGCATGAACTCCAAGATGCCAGCACTAAGTGCGAGGCTCTTGAGCAGAAGACCAAGGATCAGGCGGCCGAACTATCCACGTTGACTTCCAATCTTAAGTCGGAGCTTGTGGATAGGCGGTCTTATGAGGAAGAACTCCGCCAAGTCAGAGTGATCACGGATGGTAAGCTATACTTACTTCAATGCGCCTTTGGTGGTAACAGGTTTGCTGTCTTACACGGCTATGGCGTTCCTCAGGTGCCTTCACGGATCTTCCGAGGAGTGTGGCACACGCGGCCAAGCACTTTGCGGCTCGGGACGGGGATGCAGAACAGAGGCTGTTCTGGGCGCAGTTTTAGAACCCCGAGCCCCGTCCCGTCCTTAGCCGGCAGATGAAGCAGCTCATGGAGCTACATCGAATGGCGGAGCCGGACTTAAAGGACCTCTGCATTCGGTTGTTGCCTTCTGGGCCCCTGCCAAGTAGTTACTTCGGCCTGGTGCGGAAGCTCTGCGACGCCTCCTCCCTTATTGAAGCCGTGAATCATTCTGTGTGTATTGAGGGAGCGCGGATGGCTTTTGCGAGGATGATGATGCACTGGCCAGGGTGAAGCTACTCGAGATGGCTACAGCGCCACCGCCGCCCGGGAAGGAGCATAGGCGCCCCGAGCTGTATTTCGCTGCTACAACGGAGGGTGCTCCGTCGGTAAAGACCTAGTGCCCTAAAGATGTAATGTTCAAGTGAACATGTTATTGTATGCCCGATGAATATTGTATTTTGATAATACGTATGCATGGTTTATCATGCTCTGGCGTTTTGATTATTTTGACTCCTATGTGGCCATTTTTAGAACTGAAAGTTGCCAGTCGTCGGCTTTAGCCCCCATTTAATTATTACAAGAGGTGTTCCATCATCCGCAGTATTATCCTTAGCTGAATTATCAGAACCCATAGGCGGTAGTGCGAGAGGTGGGAACGAGGCAATCAGACTATGCGGCTTTACTGCTTTCACTTAGCCGGAGGAGCTTGACTGCGGGGGCTAATTACGAGCCCCCAGTGTTGTGTGGTGTTCGGGTGAACCGAGGGAGAAACCATTACCACATGGCTTACAATAGCGCAAACCCTTCGTATGACACGGAATAATCTCTATCAATTTTTAGTTTGACACTTGTGTTCGGATTGCAGACCGGTTCGTGCTTATTATGACGGTCGGTTTTCGGCTTTGTCCATTGAGGTACTTGAACAGGCAAGCTGGAAATACAATCGCAGTGGTTCTCCCTTTACCCTTTTAGCCGAACGAGCGAAATGTAAGAGGGTAAGCATAGGAGCTGGGCAACCCAACCTTTGACCCAAGACACAATTCGGAACCGATGCATATACCACAAAAAATCCGACACGCTGGACATATAAAGGATAATGCCGGGACGATGCTTGGGATGAGCTACATAGCTAAGCCCCCCGGTTTATTAACCGGATGCATCGGAATTGTACCGAACAGTTTCGCTTCCAGAGGCGGGGAGTTGGAAAGCATTACCAAATGCCATAGCTGGACCGTAAAAACGGATCTCTATTTATTATGATTTTTTACAATTCATACTACGAGCGTAACTATTAGAGGTGTGTTTAGAAACAAATGCATACAAAGGGGAGGATCGATCGGGGCTCTTGGTCTGCGGCTTGATGTCCCTGACGTGTACCTGTGCGCCTCCATTCCTTTGCTCTTGATGAGTGGTATGCCCCTTAAAAGGTGGTTATAATCGGCGAACAGACCTTTGGGGGACGTATGTGTTTAAATCGCCGGGACATGCACGAGTTTGACGCCTGCTGTGCTGAGAGTAATTTGGTCGAACCGACCACCCTGTTGTGATGAGGTGTCCCCCCGTAGCTCCCCATGGTATTTTAAGTGCGAAATTGTGCCATCTCGGTACGTACCTAATGGGTAGCGGGGCCGTGCTGTGGGGGGCGCATTCCTATTTGTGCTGAACGGGAGGCTGCTCCGGGAGATCGGATCCGCTTGTTCGCCTGTCGCAGCTTGTCGCCTGGTTGGGCTCCTGATACCTCGATGCCAGGCTGGAATTCGGCTGCTAGAGCCGCTGTGTGTTCCTCCGTCCGGAGTGAGCGCTCCGTATTGCCGTTGACGGTGATGAACCCCTTTGGCCCGGTCATTTTAAGCTTCAGGTATGCGTATTGGGGAACGGTGTTAAAGCGAGCTTACGTTGTACGGCCGAGAAGGGCTTGATAGCCGCAGCGGAAAGGCACTATATCGAACATCAAGTCCTCGCTACAGAAGTTATCGGGCAAGCCGAACACTACTTCCAGTGTCTTGAAGGTAGTGTTGCTAGGTTTAATTCTTGACGGGTCGATACCCATCTTTTTTACTATATCTGAGTAAATCAGATTAAGGCTGCTCCCTCCGTCCATAAGGACTCTAGTGATGTGGAACCCATCGATAATGCGGTCCAGGATGAGGGCGGCCGAGCCTCCGTGATGGATGTTGGAAGGGTGATCCCTACGATCAGAGGTGAACGGGCAAGCCGACCACAGGTTGTACTTCGGAGCTATGGGTTCTATGGCGTAGACCTTCCGAAGTGCGTGTTTCCTCTCCTTTTGGGGTATATGTGTGACATATATCATGATCACGGTTTTGACCTCGGGAGGGAATTGCTTTTGCCCGCCATTGTTTAGCCCACGAGGTTCATCATCATCCTCGCTTCATGGGCTCTTGCTCTGTTCCTCGGCTGCGAGCTTGCCTGCTTGCTTGAACACCCAACAATTTATGTTGGTGTGGGTGGCCGGCTTCTCTTGCATGCCATGGATTTGGTAGGGCCTATCCATGATTCTGTCCAAAGAGGTAGGTCCACCGATGTTCCCTTTAGGGGGCTTCTTCCATTGTCCAGGTTTTGAGTTGCGGAAGCCGGTGTTGACGGTCGTGTCTTCCGAGTCGCCATTGCTATAGCGGCGTTTATTTTTGTTCCGCCTTGGCTTCCCGTTACCGTCCTGCACTTCAGAGGTGCTGGGGTCTTCGGGATTGTGGCTTCGGAGAGCTAGCCAATTGTCTTCGCCCACGCAAAAGCAGGTCATAAGGGAGGTGAGGACAGACATCGTTCTCGGCTTGTCCTGGCCGAGCTGGCGAGCTAGCCATTCATCCCGGATGTTGTGTCTAAACGAGGCTATCGCCTCAGCGTCCGGACAGTCGATTATCTGGTTCTTCTTAGTTAAGAACCGATTCCAAAATTGCCTGGCCGATTCACCGGTCTTCTAGACGACATTTCTTAGGTCGGAAGAGTCCAGGGTCGGACGTAAGTGCCTTGGAAGTTGGGCCGGAAGGCATCTTTGAGCTCCTCCGAGCTCCCAATGGAGTTCTTGGGGAGACTGTTTAGCCAGTGCTGAGCTGGTCCCTTCAATTTGAGTGGTAGGTATTTGATGGCATGGAAATCGTCTCCTCTTGCCATATGGATGTGGAGGAGGAAGTCCTCGATCCAGACGGCCGGGTCCGTCGTTCCGTCGTATGATTCTATGTTGACGGGTTTGAATCCTTCGGGGAACTGGTGCTGCATGACCTCGTCTGTAAAACACAGCGGGTGTGCGGCGCCTCTGATCCAGGCTACGTCACGCCGGAAATCAGCTGTTGGGTGAGCCCGGTATTGTTCCCGGTTTCTTTGGTTGCGATCGAGCAACGATCGGTAGCCGCCCCTTCTAACGGGGGAGCGTCCTCTAGATCCGTAAATAGACCTGGCGTGACCTGACCTATAGTCCAGGTCCTGCCGAAGATCGTATCGATCCTCTGGCTGTGCTGGTCCCTTTCCTCTCCTACGGGGTGATGTGGGCCAGTACTCGGCGTCTTGAGCCACCATGTCCCGTCCTCGAGGGGGGCGGTCTGGCTGGTCATACTGAGTGCACCTAGGAGATTCGGGCTCAAGGGCCTCGTTGTCGAATTGTGGCAGCAGGCGCTGGCGAGGGTAACTCCTCTTTTGGTGTGGCCGCTCAGTGCCGAACCCTTCTTTGGCATCTAGAACTTTTGTCCATCTGTTGTTGATGGTATCCTGTTCGGCTTTGAGCTGCTGCTGCTTTGCCTTTAAGGTCCGAGCGATAGCTATGATCTGTTGCCTGAATCGTTCTTGGTCCTTGGGGTTTTCGAGGACGGTAAAGTTTTCGGCTTCGAGGTTTTCTTCCTCTGCAGCATGTAGGAAGCAGTCATCATCCTCGGAATTATTGAGGTCCTTGGCGTCTTGCTGATTCGTGAGCCTTTCCGGATCCTCCAACGGCTCCGCGGGGACTTCAGGGTCGCCGAGGTCCTCCGTGGTATCTATCTCTCCGGTGCCCGTGACGGCTTCTCTACCCTTGTTGGTCTTGGATCGCTTGCGCTGTTTCTGGCGTTTTTATGCTACGCCGGATTTTTCGCCGTTCTTCCTGGGGGTGTGGTCCTCCCTATCATTAGGGGTGTCCACCATGTAGACATCATAGGTCGAGATGGCTGTCCACCGCCAGGTGGTCACGGTAGCGGGGTCACCGATCTCTTCTTCCATGTGTTCTGTTTCTTTGGAGGCGTAGTCCAGCATGTCGGTTAATTCTTCGACAGTGGCAACCAGATGGGCGGCGGGTGGTCCGTAGAATTCTCCGTAACTGGCCTCTAGGTCAACCGGAACGTGGGTCGAGGTAAGATCGTCCTCGATCGCCATCGACTGGATCCGGTCTAGAGCCTCGTTCAACTACAAGAGGGCAATTAGATCAGTTTCGTGGGGGCCCTTGGAGTTGAGCTCCAGGGCGTCTTCGGGGTGGGCATGTTCGGCGAAGTCCGAACCTTAATATTCAGGCAGCATCACCGAGTCCGGGCTTGAGGCTGGACCTTCAGCGGAGATAGATCTGAGAGTCGAGCGGAAGAGTCGGCCCGAAGTTGAAGCTCCGGTGTATCCGGGCCCGTTGGACGAAGCCGAGAGTTCAGCAAGGAACAGATCGCCACGGGAGTCGGCGGTGAACTCTAGGTTCCCGAACCTGATCTCCTGACCGTGGGAGAAATTCTCGATCCGGCCTAGATGCCCGGTCGAGTCAGCATGCAGCACGATGCTGCCAAACGCGAAGACCTGATCGGGGACAAAAATGTCCTCGTTTCGGGCCTGTTCGCCAATGATAAGGTGATCCATCAATCCACAAGTGATCTCACAACGGAACTCTCAATGAAAGCACCAATGTCGGTGTCAAAACCGGCGGATCTTGGGTAGGGCGTCCCGAACTGTCAATCTAGGAACGATGGTAACAGTCGACGAAGGAGACGATGTTTACCCAGGTTCGGGCCCTCTTGAGGAGGTAAAACCCTACATCCTGCTTGATTATATTACTAAGTATGAAGGTTTACAGAGTAGATCTACCTCATGATCACACGAGCTAAACCCTAATGAATTGAGTTCTCCCCTATGAACTAAGACCCCTGGCTTATATAGTCACCGGGGGTCCCTAGAGTTACAAATGATCAGTTTCCATCCACGCATAGATACGCCCATCCTTTCATGGAGGACACACCAAATCTTCAGAACATTCCCCATAAGCCTAGGGTCATTTCGTAGTCCGGCCTTTCCCGAAGATGCCATAAGGCGGCCCATCGGGCCGGACTATAAGAGATAAGTCAGCGGCCCGAGGACCCCTTAGTCCCGGACTCCCTCATGTGGCATCCCCAAGATTAAGCTTTTGTGTCTCCTTAATTCCTTTTATATCACGATTTCCCTAAATCTTAAAAACTACATCCATACAAAACTCAACAAGAACTCGTGAGATAGGTTAGTACACATAAGAATAAGTCCACACTTATTGTACTTCCAAGACAAGTTGCACAATAATTTTCAAACATCATCTACTGTTTACTATCGTTTCCACAATATATATCTACCAATATAGGCTATGGAAACTATAGGATAAGTAGATAACAAACCTATGAGAGCAATCTGTCCAAACATAACAGTCTGTAGCAATTTTTGAAAAAAGTGTACTTCTGAAACTCAAAAAAATATGAAAATTTAGGACGTGATAAATAATTTATATGACAACACTTTTTAAAAATTTCAGAAACTTTCCATCTTCCAGTGAAATATGAAAATTCAAACACTACAGAGAAAGTTTCTGTTTTTACACAGCACACATCAAACATGCAATGCAAGCATCCTAAGGCAATTCTTGGAAATTTTTATTGGAAAACAAGATTATAAATAAAACCTAACAAAAAATAAGAAAATATAATGACGATCCAAGCAAAGCACATATTATATGACGAATAAAAATATAGCTCTAAGTAAGATATACCAATAATGTTGAAGACGAAAGAGAGGATATCTTCCGGGGCATCCCCAAGCTTAGGCGCTTGAGTCTTCCTTGAATATTACCTTGGAGGTGACTTGGGCATCCCCAAGCTTAGGTTCTTGTCACTCCTTATTCTCCTCATATCGGTATCTCACCCAAAACTTGAAAACTTAAATCAGACAAAACTTAACGGAACTTCGGGAGATGGGTTAGTATAATAAATAAAGATCATTCACTTAGGTACTGTCAAGACAAGAATCATAATTTTTCTCACATAATAGCTACTGTATTATATCATTCACATAATTTATATCACTGAATATAAGCTATGGGAACACTAAAACAAGCAAACTATGCATGCAAAACAGAATCTGTCAAAAACAGAACAGTCTGTGAAGATATGTAGTATAACCATACTTCCTTGTCTCGAAAAATTCTCAAAAATTAGGGAAACCTGGAAAATTTTGTATATAAATGATTTGTAAAAATTCAGATCATTATCGCGCTACATTAAAAAATTAAAATTCCTGTACTGGAGTCAAAAGTTTCTGTTTTGGTTCAGCATCAATTCTACTCATCTTGTGAGTCATCCCAAAGGCTTTACTTGGCACATTATTGAAATAAAAGACACAAAACATGATTAATACAGTATCTTAATCATGTGAATACACAAAAACAGAAAGGAAAAGTGTTGGGTTGTCTCCCAACAAGCGATTTCTTTAATGCCTTTTAGCTAGGCATGATGATTCCAATGATGCTCACGTAAGAAATATAATTAAAACATGCAAAAGAGCTTCATGAATCTCATGAAAATCACATTTAAGTCTAACCCACTTCCTACGCATAGGGGTTTTGTGAGCAAACAATTTATAGGACCAAGAATCAACTAGCATAGGAAGGCAAAACAAGCATAACTTCAAAACTTTTAACATATAGAGAGGAAACTTGATATTATTGCAATTCCTACAAACATATGTTCCTCTCCCATAACTATTTCCAGTAGCATCATGAAGGAATTTAACAATATAACTATCACGTAAAGCATCATTTTCATGATCTACAAGCATAGAAAATTTATTACTCTCCACATAAGCATATTTCTTCTCATTCATAATAGTGGGAGCAAACCTAACAAAATAACTATCATGAGACACTTGATTGACATAACCACATTCAATATTAAAATCATGGCGAAAAGTTTCATGGTTACTATTACTCTTTGTAGAATACATGTCACCATCATAATCATCATAGATAGGAGGCATGTCATCATCATAATAAATTTGCCCATCAAAACTTGGGGGACTAAAAATATCATCTTCATCAAACATAGCATCCCCAAGCTTGTGGATTTGCATATCATTAGTATCATGGTTATTCAGAGAATTCATAATAGAAACAATGCAATCATGCTCATCATTCAAGGAATTCTCATTAAGTATTTTCATAAAGTCTTCCTCTACCAATTGAGCACAATTTTCCGAACCATCATTTTCACGAAAGACATTATAAAGACGAAGCAAATGAGGCAACCTAAACTCCATTTTTTTAGTTTTATTTTACGAAACCAAACTAGTGAAAAAAAAGAAACTAAAATATTTAATTGCAAGATCTAAAGATATACCTTCAAGCACTCACCTCCCCAGCAATGGCGCCAGAAAAGATCTTGATGTCTACTACACAACTTGTTCTTGTAGACTCGTGTTAGGCCTCCAAGCGTAGAGTTTTGTAGTAAAGTAGCAAATTTCCCTCAAGTGGATGACCTAAGGTTTATCAATCCGTGGGAGGCGTAGGATGAAGCTGGTCTCTCTCAAACAACCCTGCAACCAAATAATAAAAAGTCTCTTGTGTCCCCAACACACCAAATACAATGGTAAATTGTATAGGTGCACTAGTTCGGCGAAGAGATGGTCATACAAGTGTAGTAATGATAGTAGATATTGATTTTTGTAATAGTAAGAATAAAAAACAGCAAGGTAGCAAGTAACAAAAGTGAACACAAATGGTATTGCTTGAATTCAAGGCCTAGGGTCCATACTTTCGCTAGTGCAATCTCTCAACAATGCTAATATAATTGGACCACATAACTATCCCTCTGCGTGCAAGGAAGAATCACTCCAAAGTTCTTATCTAGCGAAGAACATAAGAAGAAATTGTTTGTAGGGTATGAAACCACAAAAAAGTTATCCTTTCCGATTGATCTATCCAAGAGTTCATACTAAAATAACACCAAGTTATCCTTTCCGATCGATCTATCCAAGAGTTCGTACAAAAATAACACCATATGATACGCATCAACCAACTCTAATGTCACCTAGATACTACAATGTCACCACAAGTATCCATGAGTTAATTATACGATACGCATCAAACAATTTCAGATTCATAATACTCAATCAAACACAAAGAACCTCAAAGAGTGCCCCAAGATTTCTACCGAAGAAAGTTGGACGAAAACGTGCATCAACCACTATGCATAGATTACCCCAAAGTCACCTCGGGAATCCGCGAGTTGAGTGCCAACACATAGATCAAGTGCTCTCTAATCCATAAAAGTATTCAATTCGGTAATAACAAAATCTCAAAGGGAAAACTCAATTCATCAAAAAAAGGTAGAGAGGTGAAAACACCATATGATCCAACTATATTAACAAAGCCCGCGATACATCAAGATCGTGCCAAATCGAGAACACGAGAGAGAGACAGATTAAACACATAGCTACTGGTACAAACCCTAGGCCCCGAGGGTGGACTACTCCCTCCTCATCATGGAGACCATAGGGATGATGAAGATGGCCTCCGGTGATGATTTCCCCCTGCCGCAGGGTGCCGGAACGGGGTCTAGATTGGTTCTTCATGGCTACAGTGGCTTGCGGTGGCAGAACTTCTGATCTAGGGTTATTTTTGGGGTTTCTGAATATATAGGATTTTTGGGCATCGGTTTCACGCGAAGATGGGTCACGAGGGGTCCACAAGACACCAGGGTGCGCCAGAGGGTGCTGGCGCGCCCTGGTGGGTTGTGGCCACCTCGTGGCTCTTCTGGCCCTCCCACGAAGCTTCTAGTGCCTCTTTTGTTCCCAAAAAAATCGTCAAAAAGTTTTTCGTTGCATTTGGAGAACTTTTATTTCTGCACAAAAAACAACACCACAGTAGTTCTGCTGAAAACAACGTCAGTCCGGGTTAGTTCCATGCAAATCATACCAAAACCATATAAAATTGTTGTAGATATGGCACGAATACTTCATAAATTATAGATACGTTGGAGACGTATCATCCTCAGGACGAACTTTTTATACAACCTCTCAACCCTTCAAATTCAAATTACCAGGAAACGTCGCCTTCTTCTGGCGAGTCGTCCGCAGTCCAACTCCCAGCTTTTACCATAAAACGAGGGTAAGTTTTGATAGTAAGCCGGTTTCACTTTATTTTGCCATCACTTTGTTATTTTGTTAATCCAAAACTTTGTCTTCATGATTGTAGAGCCAAGGCCTTCGCGAAGAAAAAGGTGGGTGGGTCTTCCTCTGATGCTGTGAATCCCAACACACATAATCCAACACCAGATGAGATGGTGACTCATATTGAGCCCACTGGCCAACATATTCCAGACTTGGGGTATGAGCCACCTTGTGACGAAGAAATGGGCCATGTTAAAGAGTCAATAATTACAGAAACGGTGGCTCAAGATCAAGCCGTGTCAAATGACCCGGCCTTCCGACCACCAAGTCCTCCTCATCCTTCAAGTCGTGTGCTCAATGTGGGTAGCGTCGCCCAGTCAACCGCCATGGACAATATAGAAGTAGCCTTTGTAAAAGAAGCTTTCCAGGCTCCTAGGACTCCAACTTCCCTAGCTAAGATTCTAACAAAATATGAGCTGGAGATGCTAGAGAAAGCAAAAGCCAAGCTGGAGTTTCCGGAATTTTTGCTCTTGATATTGATAGTGTGTATCAACAATATCTGACCTGGCTGTCTGAGGGCCGGAACATTGAGATGAACTTAGTCAATACTTTGAAGCGAAAATATGAGGTAAAACTTTTATCCTTTGCCATTCATCATGCATACTCTTGTAGCCCCCAAGGGCTAGCTTAGTACAATAAGTAGCGAGCTGGCTCTGTATTGTAGCCTTAAGAAGCAACCATAGCCCCCAAGGGCCGGGTTATTATGATAATAATGGGCCGGTACCTTTTGAATTACCCGAAGATAAAAAATGCCACATGTAGCCCCCAAGGGACAGCTTATCTCTTTGAGATAGCCGGGTATTTCTGTTGTTTTAAAAGAGAAGTAACTTACAATAGCCCCCAAGTGCCATGTGGATTGCTTGCAACTGCACGGGACTTAAAAAACCCAATTTTTGAATGTTGTAGCCCCCAAGGGCTGGGTCGTCTGCTTGCGGCAGCTCAGGGAATGTATACTTACTCTCATGCTTTGTATGTGCATGAATCATTGAATGAAACCGAGTCCGTTGCAGCCGGCTTACAGAGGCAGCTCAAACAAGAGAAAAAGCTCAAGACTGGCGCAGAAATTTTGGGGGCTCGCCTACAAGACTCTGTGCGCCAAGCGAACGATCTCCTAGATCATGCCAAGGTCAATTTTGACTAAGAAAAAGCCGCCTTACTGAAGCATGCTGAAGATGTTGAAAATAAGCTTGGGCCTGTGACTATTGAGTTGAGGACGTTGAAGAAGCAAATTACTGACATGAGTGCTATCATTTTTCGTACAATTGTTGATCATTCTACTGTTATATTCCAGGTCATCATATTTGTCGGCTTAGGTTCATGCTTATCTTCTTTGTGCAGGATGAAAAAGTCACAATCTCTTGCAAGAGCCAATAGTCAAGCTGAAGGCGGTCTTCACATATGAGGAGCAGATGTTCACAGGATCCGTTTTCGCCATCATGGCAGTAAAAAATCTTGAGCAGCCCCTTAAAAGACTCAAAGACATGCTAAAGCAGCTGTCTATCGTCCCTCAATTGTTTGAAGAGTTCAGGAGATTGGCGGCTCGTATTGGAGCGAATATGGCACTTGCTCGCACACATGCATATTTGCCTGAGTTGGATCTTGTGGTCATGCAAGGCAGGTTTCCAGAATTTAAAATTGACGGCTCAGAGTTTTCGGAGGAAGACTATGCCAAGTGCGTAAAGGAGACCCGTCCGCTGTCAACTCTCATTGCTAGCGAGCTGGATCTAGTGAAGTATCAACCCGCCTCTTCGCTGGAGAACAAGCGCATAAATCCGCCGACGGACAAACCCTTTGAGCTTGTGCCTCATCACCGTAAGCAAAATTTTCCTTCTGATATTGACTCATCTGTTATCGTACCTCATAACTCAAACTTCACAGCGCTGACCACAATCCAGTGGTTTCAAGGGGACCTCCAGATCCAACAAGATGAGCCGGCTCAGGCGGATCCTGAAGCCACATGCGTAGAAGGCCAAGATAAGGATGCTGCAGAGAAGGACGCACAAGCCGGCCTGCACGAGTAGTTCTTTGGTATTTGTCAGAAAAACTTCTGATTTTTTTGTGGCTTCTGATATGAGAATGTAATAGGAGTAGCAAACTTGATCCATCTACCGTGCCATCATGCACGTAACACTTCATTGACTTGTTATATTGTTGTGGCAACTTATCAATGGGTTTGCTTTGCATAGCAACTCCTTTTATCCAATGCGTCGCCTTTCTTATGTATATCATGAGCCGGCAGGATGCCGTCATCCATGGCTATTCAAATTAGTCTTGATGGATTTATCAAAGAAAATAACTTGTCATTGTATGATCGAGTGTCATAACCCGGACGTCTAATGTTGACCTGGTAAAAAGAACATAAAATTTGTACCTGTGAATTAGGACATATATATAGGAAGAGATATAAATTTCCAAAAGTAAAGTGCAAAAAATTGATAAGCCGGCATTTAAGGCTCGGCATTGAGACTGGCTTTCGAGGCTCAAGTATTGCTTCCATGAAGCTGGCGTGATAGCCCATGGTTTATCCTCGCTTTCTGTAAGCCGGCTCTCACGTGACTCAAGCCGGTGTTTTAACCTGGATAAGTTCAGGGTCCATATGTATTGACATATCGAGAGTACACGGGGTCACCTTTTCGGAGTAGCATCTTGCAAACAGGAAGGTTTAACCAAGTTTGTAATGGCTTTTTAGCCGGGTCAAGAGGGATATTAACGGCTAACTCGTTGAGTCGGGAGCCCCCAAGTGACTTATGTTCAATGAATAAAGACTCATGCACAATTTTTTAGATGAAACGATAGAGACCCAGAGTTTCGGGGGTGTCGGCTTTATTATATTGAACACAGAGAGTTGATACATAGGTATGTACATTGATTTGGAGCCTGTGGCTCTAGGTATAATAAGGACGAAGATGAGCAATGTTCCATGGCCGAGTGTTTTCCTCTTCAGAGGTGTATGATCCTTCACGTATGTCAATTAGGTAGTATGACCCATTGTTTAGGTTCTTGCTGATGACAAAAGGCCCTTCCCAAGGTGGTGAAAGCTTATGCATTCCCGTTTGATCTTGAATCAAATGGAGCACTAAGTCGCCTTCTTGGAAAGTTTGGCTGTGAACTCTACGGCTGTTATAGCGACATAGGTATTGGTGATATATGGATGACCAAGCTGCTGCCAGGTCATGCTCTTCCTCTAAGGCATCCAAGGAATCTTGACGCGCTTCTTCATTGTCTGCTTCAACATATGCAGTAACTCGGGGGGAGTCGTGGCGAATATTGCCTGACAACACAGCCTCAGCTCCATAAACCAGAAAGAACGGTGTGTAGCCAGTGGATCTGTTGGGAGTAGTTCATATGCTCCAAAGGATTGCGGGGAGTTCCTCGATCCAACATCCAGGGGTTCGTTGTAACAGAACCATAAGCCTGGGCATGATGCCTCGTAATCTCTTCTGATTATCTCGCTCATCCTGTCCATTAGACTATGGATGCGCAACCGAGGCTAAATCAAGCAAGATGTGCTGATGCTGACAAAATTGCTCCATTGCTCCCTTGGATAAATTGGTGCCATTGTCAGTGATAATGCTATGTGGATAGCCAAAATGAAAAATCAGCTTTTTCAAGAACTTGACTGCTTTCTCAGCGTCACAATTGCTGATGGGATCTGCTTCAACCCACTTGGTGAATTTATCAACTGCCCGGATGGAGGTGAGTCTTCTTGTCAAAAGATGGCTTGAACGGGCCTACCATGTTGAGCCCCAGACTCCAAATGGACAAGTTATTGGAATCATCCGTAACTCTTGAGCCAGAACATGATCCCGTTGAGAAAATTTGTGGCAACCGTCACACTTTCGCACAATTTCTTTGGCTTCTGCATGAGGTGTAAGCCAATAAAAACCGTGCCGAAAAGCCTTTGCCACTAGGGACTATGCGCCGGCATGATGACCACAGTCTCCTGCGTGGATCTCATTGAGAATCTCTTGGCCTTCCTCTGGGGAAACACATCGCTGAAACACTCCAGTGCTGCTTTGACAGTGTAACTCGCCGTTAACAATAGTCATAGACTTGGAACGCCTGATGATCTGCCGAGCAATGATTTCCTCATCTGGGAGCTCGCCACAAGTCAGATCAGCCAAATATGATACTGTCCAATCAGGAATAGCATAAAGAGCCGCCACCAACTGTGCCTTTGGGTCAGGAATAGCTATGTCCTCTTCCGATGGTAACTTAACAGAAGGGTGATGAAGCACATCAAGGAACACATTGGGAGGAACTGGCTTACGCTGGAAGCCAAGACGTGACAAGGCATCTGCCACCTCATTGAGGCAGCGATCAATATGATCGACCTAATAACCTTGAAAATAACCTACAATGTAAGTGACTGCTCGTCTATAAGCCGCCATCTGGGGGTCTTTTGAGTCCCAAGTCCCTGTAACTTGCTGAGCCACCAAATCTGAGTCGCCTAAACATCTGACCTGGCTTAGATTCATTTCCTTAGCCATTCGGAGCCCATGTAGGAGAGCCTCATAGTCGACTGCATTGTTAGTACAAGGGAACATGAGCTGTAAGACATAACAAAATTTGTCACCTCGCGGAGAAGATAAAATAATTCCAGCCCCCGAGCCCTCCAATTGTCTGGATCCATCAAAGTTTATTGTCTAGCACGTGTTATTTGGCCTGTCCTCGGGACATGTAATTCCGTCCAATCATTAATGAAGTCCCCCATTGCCTAAGATTTGATGGTTGCTCGCGGTACATACTGCACCTGGTGGGGACCAAACTCAATTACAAATTTAGAGATTCGACCAGTAGCCTCTCGATTTTGGATAATATCTCCAAGAGGAGGTGAACTGACCACAGTAATTGGATGCTCCTGGAAATAGTGCTTTAGTTTACGGCTGGCCATTAAGACGCCGAACACCAACTTCTGCCAATGTGGGTACCACTATTTTGATAAGGTCAAAACTTCACTCACATAATAAACATGCCTTTGTACTGGATACTCCTTTCCTGCCTCCTTTCGCTCGTCAACAAATGCTACACTTACTGCCTTCTTATTTGCAGCAATGTACAAGAGCATAACCTGTTTGTCAGTTGGGGCGGCAAGAACATGCCTCTCTACCAGATGCTTCTTAAGGGCTTAAAAACTTCAATTGCACCATCAGTCCAGACGAAATTGTATGTCTTCTTCAACAACTGGTACAGAGGAATCGCCTTTTCACCCAGGAGGCATATAAACCGGCTCAAGGCCGCTATGCGACCTACCCTGTGCTGAATCTCATTGATGTTAGCCGGTTAGCAAGTGAAGTCACCGCCTTGATCTTATCCGTGTTAGCTTCAATACCACGGTCGGAAACCAGAAATACTAGTAATTTGGTTGCAGGAACACCGAAAACACATGGCCCGGTTAAGCTTCATCTTGTACACAATAGTGAACTTTGGATCCACATTAAGTTGGTGCTCAACGAGTTCTCTCGGTACTCCAAGCAAGTCAGAAGGTTTCCATGCGAAGATGTCCCAATTCTCATGAATGAACTCGGTCAGCGCCCTTTCATATTTGGGGTCCAAGCATGTCCCAATAGTGAACTGTTGGGATGAGTCGCCCAGGGTAAAATCGATTTGCTTGGTATCCTAAGCCAGCTTGAATTTGAGCAGAAGTTCAGACTCGGCGGTGGGTTTCTTGAGGGGGGTCATATCTGCCGGGTCAACATTAGCTGTGTAAAACTTCAACTCTTCTGCTGCACAAGCTGACTCAACATAAGCTGCATCTCCTTCCTCGCATTCCTGAGCTATTTTCCGGCTTCCGTCCATAGTTATGTTGCCGTTTGGCCCAGGCATCTTGAGTTTAGGTAAACGTAGCAAGGCCGAGCCATAAAATGAGCATACGCAGGCCGTCCAAATAGGGCATGGTAAGGGCTCTTTATCTTGACCACCTCAAAGGTGAGGGACTCACATCTGTAATTGTATTCTGAACCAAAAGCCACGTCGAGTTTGATCTGCCCAATTGGATACGCTGACTTCCCAGGTACGATTCCCTGGAATACCGTGGAGGAGGGTTGCAACTTACTCTCACAGAGATTCATTCGCTGGAAAGTGGCATAGTACAAAATGTTGATGCTGCTCCCCCCATCCATGAGAACCTTGGTATGGGTATAACCACCAACCTGAGGTGCCACCACCAAAGCAAGACCACCTGGATTGTCAACTCGGGGGGGGGGGGGTGATCCTCTCTGCTCCAAGTGATTGGGTGCTCAGACCAGTTTAAGTACCATGGGACAGCCCGCTCGACCATGTTAGTAGCCATGTGCTTGAGCTTACGTCACGCCTGCAAGTGCTGGTGGTGAACACATGATATTGCCTACTGTTCAATTGCTTAGGATTTCTCTGGAACTCGGCTTGATTGTTAGGCTTTTGATTTCCTTGTCCCGAGTGTTGTTTTTCCATTGCCATTATTGTCGTGATCCTGGAAACCAGCTCCTGAGCAGCCCGGCCTGTGGAAACCTGATCCTGCAAAGACACCAAACGAGCCGGCATGAGACATGCTGGGGCCAGGATGACCAGGATTTCCACCACCATTGCCTCCTTGATTACTCTAGAATGCTTGACTACGGAACTCCTGCATAATGTAACAATTTTCCCACGAGTGGGTGGCCGACTTATCTGGGAAACTATGCTTGGGGCAGGGAGCTTTGAGTGCCTCCTCATAGTCGCGTGGCTTATTCCTGTTGTAACAGATGCCCAAGTTGTTATTCCGTTGTTGATTCTGGAAGCCAGTATTGGTGTTGGTGACAAAATATTATCCACCCTCGGAATGCTTGCGCTTACCATTGTTGCCTTGGTTGCCATGATTTCCGTTGTGCCCAGGGTTTTGCTCATGACTCTTGCCACTATCATTTTTCTTGTTCTTACCAACCTTGTCCTCATCAGAGCCAGAATCCTTTATGATGTCTGACTCAACTTATCTGGTGAGAACATCCATGAGATCTCCCATATCTTGAACCTTTCGCTTGAGGTGCCCCAGGTTCTTAACAAGTGGTTGGAAGTGACAATTTTTTTGACTAAATCAAGATGGCTTGGGCGGCTGTGATGCTATCAGAAGAATGAATAATCTCTGCGACCTGACGAGTCAAATGATAGGCAGATTCATCTGTATGCTGGATGCAATGCTGCAAATCAACAATTGTCATCGGGCGCTTGCAAGTGCCTTAAAAATTCTTGATAAAATGTTCTTTCAACTCTGCCCAAGTATTGATGGAATTGGGGGGTAGATTCTACAACCATTTGCGAGTCGGTCCTTCCAGCATCATGGTCAAATATTAAAGCGCATACAACATCACTGACGTCAAGTATGTCCATAGCTAACTCATAGCTTTTGATCCACACCGCCGGCTCGAGATAAGCCGTCAAGCATGCCCAAATCCTTGGGAATGCGCTCACTGCGGAGTGCCGGTGCTAGACAAGGAATCCCAATCGTTCTGCTGCTAACTCTAGCCCCCACGGACGCTCGCTGGGGGTTGGCAGGAGCTTGACCCACCCTTGCTGCCGCTGCTTCTGCCTCCGCTTGTCGCATGGCTCAGGCCACGTCGACGACTGCCTGTGCATCTGATAACACAGGTCGGGTTGGAGAATTCTGGGCCCGCTATCTGCGCCCGCTGCTAAAAACTACCGAGGACTCTATGTGTCGGCTCTTGCTGCGGCTCGCATAAGGCGTAGAGTGCATCCGATCACGGCTATAAGAATACTGCGCCTGCGGGGTCACCGCTGTTTTTAACATCTCGATGGCGTTCCTGACCTCAATCTCTATTGGGGTATTCCCTTGGATGGGAAGTGCTTTGAGGTTACGAGTCACCGCTAACACGTTATCCACGGGGTTAGAAAAATGACCGGCAGGTGTATGGAAGCGTCGAGGTGGTGATTGAGCCGGGGTCTGGCAAGGCGGCTCATGCTGCTGATCCAAATGCGGCTGACCATCCGCCGTTGTAGGTTGAGGCGTGACGAACAAGCATGCATGCTCCAGATTAGGGGGAGGCCGGCTCAAATGTCTCCTCTGGTGGACTACATCAGAGGCATCTCGACGAAGTCCCAGCCGCCAGCCTTCTGCTTTCAATCGCTCAGCTTTGCTATGGATGTGAGTTTCCAACTCCGCCATACAAGTATTTTTAGCATCGATTTCTTCCTGGATTTTAGCCATCTGTCCGCGAAGCGTGGTTAGCGCTATGTTGCGTTCCTCCTGATTCTCCACTGTTACCAGCGTCTCCAAGACCTTTGTCATCTCTGCCATCATCTCTGCCATGGCTTGAGCCGGCGATCTGCTTGACCCGGCCGTTCCTGAAATAGGGCCCCGTCCGGGTCATCGCACCAGCCGTTGCTAAAACATGAGCAACTGATGTTCCTGCCATGAAGACAGCAGCTTCACGAGGCAGCTCGTGGGTCTCTTCTGTGTTCTTATTCTCTGAATAACCCCTGAGCCTGCCATCAAAGAGTGGGCAGATCGACTTGGTATCTCCCATCGAAGATTCACCATCGGAGTTTACGAAGCTGTCTCTGCTATCTGTCGCGTCATCCGCGAGATCGACTCCTTCAGTAAAGCCGATGAATATGTGGTGCCGGCCGGCTTGACGATGTCGATGTAGGTGTCCGGCTCGGGTCCTGATGGGCCGATCTTGCCAGTGAAGACATGGATCTTGCCAAAGGGAACCCGGTACCCGTACTCGATTGAGCCGGCTTCAGGACCCCAGCCTGAGTAATCGATGTAGAGCTTGCCATGGGAGAGCTCCCTCCAAGAACCCTGGGAGAGCTCCCTCCAAGAACTCAACTCCACCGTGTGGATGCCCCACGGTGGGCGCCAACTGTCCTGGTTTTGTCACGGCAGATGTCCTCATGAGAGATCTTAGGTGTGAGGCCATCGCAACTAGTTGGCGACTTGGACAGGGTTGATCGGGAACGAGAGACAAGGGTTTACCCAGGTTCGGCCACACCGATGGAGGTAAAAGCATATGTCCTTCTTTGTGTATATTGATGATGATCTCGATTACAAGGGTGTGGAATCCCTAAACATAGTTCTCAAGGGATTCTTTTTTATCTCCCCATTCTATCTCAAGGGCACACCTTTATATATACAGCTTGAGACCCAAGGTTACAACAGGGTTCGGGTCGTACTACGACCCGTGACCTAATCTACCTTTACTTGCCTTATCTTCCAAGCACACGACATTCATCATGATGACACTGTCAAGCCGGCCTGCCATGTCCGGCCCATGAGCCGGCCACCTTGGACAAGCTGCCCCCCTTGGTCTTGGGCCTCCAGGCGCCTCAGTTTGTGTAATGATCGTGTTATGATCTAATGCTTGGTAGCCGGCTTATCTTCCTGGCGGGTCATCCTGTGGGGTATATCCCCAACACCGCCAGGTCAGGCCCTATCAAGGCCGCCAAGCACCATATCGCCTCGCGAGGCTCTCCTCGCGAGGACACCTCACGAGCTAGTTCGTACGGCGACAGCCGCGGGGCTTCGCGCACATCACGTGGATGACGACCCGCTGTCAGGATAAGGACTGCGGGGCGTGACCGAAGCCAGTTTCCATTATGGTGATAAGGGAGCAGTGGCGTCTTCCTTCCCCAAAGCAAGTCCCAAAGCATTTCCCCTTTGGTGGAAGAAGATCAGGACGGATCGGCGCGCCAGGATTGAGGTCATCACCGAGCCCACAAGCGCATCTGGATGACCAATTTATCAGGCGGAGACCGCGTTTAGTCATGATAAGCCTGGGTGCCTGTCCCCCTTTCAATTGCCGCCCTATGGCCAACCTTTCCCACTCATATTTCAGGGAAGAGGACCAAGGCATTACAAGAGTGACAGGGCCACTTCCATGTAAGAGTATGGAACCATTATTCCCCCACACCTCGTGTACCTCGAGCCACGAGATCTCCATTATAGAGCAATCCAGCACAGGCAGGATTAGGGTATTACACCGCACGGTGGCCCGAACCTGGGTAGCTCGCGCGTCCCCATCGTGTCTGGTGTGAGTGAGTGAGCTTGTCGCCGATTTTTCCATAGCTGTCGTCGGTCCTAGGTTTCCAAGCAAAGCCCCCCAGCGCTTGAACCCTAGTTATTGGAGAATATTCTTGGACGTAGATCCTAGACTCCAACATTTGGCGTGCCAGCTAGGGGGACTTGCCATATTCACGCCTTCGACCTCGACGTCAACATCGACATGGACGCTGCCGCCGCTTGCCGGGAACGTGCTGCATGTCAAGCTACCGCGAGGGTCCCCGCGGCACCCGCCGTCCGAGTGTCTCCGGGGCGGCGCCCTCACGCCGCCATCGAGCCCGTTGAGGAGCGGGTTTCCTCCTCCTTTCACCCGTCGGTGAACGAGCAGGTGCCTAGACGCTCCACCATCGCCTCCTTGCTTGCGCATTGCGACCCTCCCACTCCGCACACGGCGCTGCTCATGGCACAGGAGTTGCCGTGCTACGGTCCCACCGAGGACGACTACGACGCCTGGCTCGAGCGCATCACTGAGTTCGTCGACGCTGTGTGTGATGGCCAGGCGCCCTCTCGCGTGCTGGCATGTATAGGCACATCACTCCTCCTCCTCCTCCACCATCCCACGACGGGGCCAAGCAGCGCCCTGCGCCACGCGCTCCGGAGCCGCCCCGCGCATCGGCCGCGCTGGCCAGCGACAACAACAACTGCAAGATCGTCTGCCACGCGCCCCCGGACGCGTGCGTGATCCTCGAGAGGGCACGCAACTGCCAGGATCGCGTTCTCCATGATGTCGCCGCGGCTGGGCACTAGAACCGCGCGGCCCTTGATGGAGGCGTCCTAACCACTGGGGGCTACCTAGCCCTCGCTCCCGGGCTGCGCCGCATGGTGTGGACCGACAAGTTCAAGCCAGAGCTCCCTCCTCGCCACGACGAAAATGCCAACCCCACAGAGTTCGTCCTGCTCTACACCATCAGCATCCAGGATGCGAAGGGGGACGGTCGTGTCATGGCGAACTAGTTTCCATGGTCCTCAAGGACGCTGTGCGCACGTGGCTCATGAATCTCCCCAAGCCATCCATCTCTTCATGGGAGGACCTGTGCAAGAAGATTGCCACCAACTTCACGGGCACGAGCGACCGTCCCCTCACGCTCAACGACCCGTGGGGCCTCAGATGCTGTGATAGCCCCTTCGTAAGTTCATTCAGTGCTTCAGATAGGTGCACAACAGGATCTCGAAGGCCTCAGATGTTGTGATTTTCTCTGCCTTCATAAATGGTGTCTCGAACGTGAAGATGTGCAAGGAGCTCTCCATCAGGGACGAGCTTGACTCCACGGTAGAGTTGTTCATCATTGCCGACCGTTGCGCCAAGGCCATAGAGGGACGCCTTTTCCTCCACAACGACCCTGACGTTGAGCCTGGCGCAGCGAGGTCCAAGGGCAAGGATACCAAGCGCAAGGGCCTTGCCATGCTCGTGGCGAAGCTGGAGTACAAGCATGGCTGCGACCTCAGCGCGGCCAAGAAGGACGATCGTCCTCTTTGTGCCTATCACAACGTGAACTCCCACAACACTAAAGACTGCCATTAGCTCAAGCTATTTCGCAAGGGCCGCACCAAGTGTCGCGGCAGCCTTAACTAGCGTGGTAGGGTTCTGCGGTGGCGGCAACAGAGGTGGCCGCTGGGGTGACAACAATGACATCGGCGCCATCGACAACAACCGCTAGGGCTGACAGAACCAACCGCGGCACGCTGACACTTAGGCCAACGCCGCCCCGCCACACGCCAATGACCTCCCTCCCGCTGAGAACACTAGGGGCTACCAAGAGCCCCACAGGATGTCTTGCATCCACGGTGGAGCCTAGGCCCATACATCCAACCGACACTTCAAGCAATTCTCTCGTGAGGTGAACACGGCCCTCCCAGCGCTCGAGACCACGAGCCGCCTCAAGTGGTCTGAGGTCCCCATCGCCTTCGAAGCCAGCGACCACCCCAAGTCCACGAAGGCTATGGGTACCGTCCCCCTGCTGTGCACTCCTACTATCCGTAAGACACTCATCGACGGCGGGGCAAGCCTCAACGTACTCTATGTGGAGACATTCAAGACACTTCAAGTGCCTTACGAGCGCCTGATGCCCACCAGACCCTTCTCGGGCATCACCGATGGCTCAACTATCCCCCTGAGGCAGGTGTGCCCCTGTCACCTTCGGCACATGCAGGAACTACCATATGGACTTCATCGTCTTTGATGTGGCTAACATCGGCCTGCCCTACAATGCCATTTTAGGCTACCCGGCGCTCTCGAAGTTCATGGCCGTGAGGCACCACGCCTACGGCCTCGTCAAGATGCCCGGCTGCGGCGGTACCATCACCATCCATTGTGATGAGAAGGATGCGATGCACACCCTCGAGCACGCCTACAAGGCTGCCTCCATCACATACCCAGTCGGACACTCCGGGGCTTGTTGAGGAGGCTCCCTTGAAGAAGAAGCCCTTGCTCTCTCAGGAACGGGCCGTGTCCAAGAAGGCGTCGCTGGATGGGGGCAACGTAGTCCCCTCCCTTGCCGTCTGCAGCGGCCCCTCCCTGTGGGATCGAGAAGGGACGTCTAGAGGGGGGGTGAATAGACTACTTCACAAGTTAAAAACCTAACCTTTTCCCAATTTTAATGGTTGGCAGATTTTCAACAATTCTAACAAGTCTAGTGCATTCTACACATGCTAGTCAACAAGTATAGCAGCAAAAAGTAAAGACAAGCATATGTAAGAAGGAGTAGGGGTAGGAAGATCAAACACAATTGGAGACGCGAAGATTTTTCCTGTGGTTCCGATAGGTGGTGCTATCATACGAACACGCTGATATAGACTTCAACCCACCGAGGGTAGCGGCCGCGAGAGTCCACGGAGGGCTCCACCCGTTAGAGTCCACAAAGTAGCAACCTCGTCTATTCCATCACGGCTTCCGTCCACGATGGTCTAGCCTCACTATGGGTAGATCTTCACGAAGTAGGCGATCTCCTTGCCTGTACAAACTTCTTGGTTTAACTCCACAACACGAAGAAGTAGGCTCCCAAGCAACACCTAACCAATCTATGAGGCACTACCATCCCAAAGGTAATAGATGTGGTAACAATGATGAACTCCTTGCTCTTGTGCTTCAAAAGATGGTCTCCTCAACACACAATCATTCTCTCATAGATTTGGCTTGTAGAAGAGGTTGATCGGGTGGAAACCAACTTGGGGAGGCTAGAAATCAATATTCATATGGTTTGAGTGGAAAGTCTTGATCTCAACACATGAGTAGGTGGCTCACTCTCAGAAAAATGGATGGGGCAAGTGTAGGTATATTCTGAGTGCTTCCTCTGTGAATGAGAGGAGGTGGAGGGGTATATATAGGCATTTCCAAAAAATCCAACCGTTACAACATTATTGCCCAACTCGGTGTAACAAGAGTAAAAACTCGGTTGCACCGACTAGTGCAAAATGTGGCAACTTTCGGCTTTCTGGTGAGACCGATATATAAATCTCGGTGGTACCGATATGGGTGGCCTAGTCAGATTCCAAATGTCGGTGAGACCGATTTTCAAAAATCGGAAATTCTAATTCTTAAAAATAGGATACCAGAGAGTTGGTCACTGGTTTTAGTTGCACCGAAGTGGAAAGTTGGTGGCACCGAGACTTAGGCTTTTGGCTAGGATTTGTATTGGGTAAAACTCGGTGGGGCCGTTTCTGAAAAGTTTGTGGCACCAATTTTAGTGGTAGGGTTTATACAGAGATTTTGTGGGAGAATTTCATGTGTATTTTTTATGGCTAATCTCTAAGCACTTGAGCAACCAGATCATCATAGAAAACTAGTCCCCTTTTAATATTATTAGCTTTCCTATGGACTCAAAGAGTGAGTTCTCACAAAATGTAAAATGTAGAGTCTTGTACCTTGATGATTTGCCAATCCTATTCCATTTCTTCTTCTCTCCTTGGGGATTCTCCACACATTCCATGGCCAATCTTCTCTATGGACATCATCTGAAATAAACTAGGTAAAACTATTCGTCCAAGAGACGATATATGTTGTCATGAATTATCAAAACCACCAAGGGAGCAAATGTGCTTTCAATCTCCCCCTTTTTGGTAATTGATGATAGCGTACAATCAAAGCTTCAAATTTTAGATATGCAAGGATATATGAAGGCTTTGAGAAACACATGACTAAGACATGCTCCCCCTAAATGTGTCCAACCCCTTTTTAGAGGATAGTTGCTTTGGAATGCATGAGTACACACATAGTAGAAGGGATATGATAAGTCATGTAAACCTTGGCTATATGCATCAAACAGATATGAATGAGATGTATCCATGTTTAAGACCTCACTCTTGCAACCAATATGTTCAAGAAGCAAGAGATCTTCTTGACCAAAGATATGATGCATATACTTACCTTGAAGTTCTTGAGCATTTGACTAGTAGAAACACAATTGTGAAAACAATGTTCGGAAACACAAGAGTATTCTACCTATCCAAATGCAATAGAACTCAAAAGTACCAAGATATGGAAGACATATAGAAAATGATATTCTTAAAGTTGATATGTCTCCAAGAACATTTAGAACTTTCTCCCCTAAGTATGGATTTATAGGTCTTCCTCTCCCCCTAACTCTTAGCATTTAGATAATGGGAGTAGGTAGGGTGAGACAAGTCTAGCACAAGATCATATGCACTCTCTCCTTAAAATGATAGTATGATTGTGCTCTTCTCTCTCTCTTTCTCCCTTAAAAAATATTCTCCCCTTCATATTATTTCCCTTTTGATATTCTCCCCCTTTATCAAGTATAGGCCTTGATATTCTCCCCCTTTGGCATTAATTTCCAAAAAGGGTCAGAGGGTAAGGGATCCTAGAGATAAGGGTCACCGAGATGCATTTAAGACACATGGATCCTTGAAGATGATTTCTCCCCCTTAATGTATCTAAAAATTTCAAGGGCATAACAAGAACACAGAAGAAAGCAAAATCAGTGGCTCCGAGGCAAAGTGAGTCAGTGGAACCGATGTATGTCTGTGTAGCTGATCTGCAATATCGGTGAGGCCAAGTAACTTTGATCGAAGGTTACGAAATGCATAACAGAAAGTTGGTAGAGATGTTCTTTGCCATTTTGTCAAAAGTTGTTGTTCTGAAAGTTTGAAGAGAATGAAAAGGATTTGCAATGAATTTTTAGGAAGATTTGCAAGGAATTTTCAGAAGGGTTTTCAAGGAATTTTCAAAAATATTTGCAATGAATTTTTCAAAAATATTTTTAAGGAATTTTCAAAAATATTTGCAATGAATTTTCAACAAGATGGAGATTGAGTGGTTCCAAGAAAGCATGTAACTATAAGATGAACCAAACAAGATACTACATCTAGATGACGGTCGGTGACTAGATCACATATATTAGAGTATATTGACTTAGGAGCCAAGTAAGAATACTTGATCATAGGGCATACTCATCATTAAGCTCAAAATGGGGTTACCATTTTTCGTTTAAGCATTTTAATTTTTTCATATCACTTTATCTCATGAGTTGGAGTAAAGCTTCATCAAGGGTATGATCACATACCTTGGCGTGATGTAGATGACATGGCATGTAGAAGGGATTGTAGTGGATGCTTGGAGTTGATGAACATCATCTTGGGTTTGGAGTAATCCTTCGTTTCTTCGAAGTTAGGTCCTCCTACAATGGGTAGTCATGCAAGGAAGAACATAGTATATCCAAATGACAAGAATTAGATTTTCATCATATATAAGCCAAGGATATGTTTTGTGTTGTCTCCTTCCTCCATAACAATGTAGGTTGTTGATACTTGGTCAAGACAAGATGGATTTTCATTTGAGTTGTTGGCAATCTTGTGGAATGAAATTCATCCAAGTACCTACAAAAGGTTTCATGCAATACAAGGGAGCACAAATTTCAAAGATATAGGATGGTATCCTAAAGGTATCAAGGAATAGTCATGTAAGCTCATTCCCTTGCATGCATCCGAGTGAGTCTAGCTAAAGTTTGAAGAATCAATGATGTTCAACTCACTCCTCAAGTGACAAAACACTTTCTCATCAAGTGGCTTAGTAAAGATATCGGCCAATTGCTTGTTGGTACGGACATGTTAATGTCCCCTTTGGCAACATGATCATGAATGAAATGAAGATGAACTTGAATATGTTTAGTTCATGAATGTTGCACGGGCTTATGAGCAATCTTAATAGCACTCTCATTGTCGCTTAATAATGGAACATGTATCACATGGATTCCATAATCCTTAAGAGTTTGAGTCATCCGTAGTAATTGCGCACAACATGATCCGGCGGCAATATATTCCGATTTGGCGGTAGATAGAGATACCGAGTTTTGTTTCTTGGACGACCAAGACACAAGAGATATACCAAGAAATTGACATGTACCCGAGGTAGATTTTCTATCAACCTTATCTCCAGCATAGTCGGAGTCGGAATAGCCAACAAGGTTAAAAGAAGATCCCTTGGTATACCAAATGCCAAAGTTTAGTGTATGTATCAAGTATCTCACAATTCTTTTCATGGCCTTAAGATGACACTCTTTAGTAGCGGCTTGATATCGAGCGCACATGCACACACTGAGCATGATATCGGGTCGAGAGGCACATAAGTATAGCAATGAACCGATCATTGATCGATAAACCTTTTGATCAACCAGTTTGTCCTCCTTGGTAAGATCAACATGTCCACTAGTAGGCATAGGAGTTTTCATACCTTTACACTCTTGCATGTTGAACTTCTTGATCAAGTCCTTGGTATACTTGGTTTGAGAGATGAATGTTGCTTCTCTCTTTTGCTTGATTTGGAAACCAAGGAAAAAATTCAGCTCACACATCATAGACATCTCATACTTCTCGGACATCAACATTCCAAATTTCTCACTAAAATGTGGATTAGTAGATCCAAAGATAATATCATCCACATAAATTTGGCACACAAATAATTCACCGTTAACTCTCTTAGTGAACAAGGTTGCGTCAATTTTACCAATTTCAAAACCCTTTTCAATAAGAAACTTCGTTAAGCATTTGTACCAAGCTCGTGGGGCTTGCTTAAGACCATAGAGAGCTTCACAAAGCTTATAAACATGATTAGGTTTCTAAGGGTTCACAAAACCAGGGGGTGTTTAACATAGACCTCTTCTTCAATTTCACCATTTAGAAATGCACTTTTGATATCCATTTGGTAAAGACTAATGTCATGGTGATTTGCATAAGCAAGAAGTATATGAATAGCTTCAAGTCTATAAACGGGGACATAGGTCTCACCATAGTCCATACCTTCGACTTGAGTGTAACCTTGAGCTACGAGACGTGCCTTGTTGCGTACCACTTGTCAATCTTCATCTTGCTTGTTCCGAAACACCCATTTTAATCCAATGATGTTTTGCTCATCATTGGGCTTCTCCACTAGTGTTCACACTTCATTCCTCTTGAAGTTATGTAGCTCCTCGTGCATGGCATTCACCCAATTGGGGTCCTCAAACGCTTATTCCACCTTCAAAGGCCCAATACTAGAGATAAATGAGTAATGCTCACAAAAGTTAGCCAAATGAGTTTTAGAGCAAGTTATTCTCCCGGTTTGTATGTCACCGAAGATTTGCTCTAAGGGATGATTTTTGTTCACTCTTTCTCGAACACGTGGTAGCCTTTGCTTGTTCGATGGCGGATCTTCCTCATCATCATCATCTTCTTCGTTCTTGTTGAAGGTGTCATTTCCTTGAGGTGGTGGTGAAGGTGGTTGTTGTGAAACATCATGATGAACTTCCTCCTCCTCTTCATCTTGTCGTGTACAACTTGTGGATGCCTCCATGTCGTTTTGAGGTTCGCCCTGACGCGAGGTTGGAGCTTCCATGCTTTCCTTCACCTCCATGGGACGAATCTTGCCAATGGATAAGTCATGGATGGCTTCTGAAGGTTCCTTATCTCCTACATCATTTGGCAATTGTTCGACTTGCGAACCATTAGATTCATCAAACTTCACATCTACCGTCTCTTCAACTCTTCGAGTGAAGTTGTTGTAGACACGGTAAGTGTAAGAATTTAATCCATAACCGAGTAGGAAACCTTCATGAGATTTAGGAGCAAATTTAGAACGACGATTCTTATCATGAATGTAACACTTGGAGCCGAATACCCGAAAGTATCCAACTTGGGGCTTGTTACCGTTGAGTAGCTCGTATGCCGTTTTACCGAGAAGCTTGTGTAGGTAGAGTCGATTCGTAGCATGACAAGCTGTTTCCATGGATTCTGCCTAAAAGTGTCTTGGCGTCTTGTATTCGTCAAGCATCGTTCTAGGCATCTCTATAAGAGTCCGGTTCGTCCTCTCAACAACTCCATTTTCTTGAGGTGTGTACGTAGTCGAGAACCCATGTGAAATCCCTTCTTCATCAAGAAAGGTGTTCTCATTGGTGTTCTTCAACTCCAATCCGTTGTCGCTACGAACTTTCTTGATCTTCAATTCAAATAGATTTTGAGCCTTGCGAGCAAAGTTCTTGAAGATCTTTTGCACCTGTGACTTATCACCAAGAAAGAATACCCATGTAAATCTGGAAAAATCATTAACTATAAATATACCAAAGGAATTTCCGCCAAGGCTCTTGTAAGCATTGGGAACAAAAAGATCTATATGAAGCAATTCGATTGGTCTCCTAGTGGTGATGATGTTCTTTATGGGATAACTTCCACCTACTTGTTTTCCATCTTGACAAGCACTACAAAGTCTATCTTTGTCAAAGATAACATCTTTAACACCAAGTATATGGTCACCTTTGATGAGCTTGTCTAGATTATGCATACCAACATGTCCTAGCCTTCTATGCCAAAGCCAAACTTTAGAACATTTTTAATAAGACAAGTACGAGGTTTGGATCTTTTAGTGAAATCAACAATGTATAGATCACCTCTACGGAAACCACTAAAGACCATGCTATGATTGTCTTGTCGAAACACTTGGCAATCAACTTTAGTAAATAGCAACTTGAAACCAAAGTCAGCTAGTCTATATACGGAAAGGAGATTAGAACCAATGGATTCAACAGGCTTGACATTTTGTATAGAACTATCATGAGATATGGCCACCTTACCAAGACCGAGTACCTTACCTTTGGAGTTGTCTCCAAAAGTTAAATACCTCCGTGGTCCATGGTTTGGTGTGATCTTTTGAAACATGTCTCTATCTCCAGTCATGTGATCGGTGCATCCACTGTCGAGAATCTAGTCGTTTGCTCTGGACATGTAATCCTTGAAGTTCGCCATGAGACTAAGATTCTTCATAGTCTTCTCATACTCGATGTCGAACAACTCATCTTCATCATAGTAGCCATGTTCCACATTGTCATCACCAATTGGGATATCCTCTTCATAAGAGACAAGAGATTCACTAGAGTTGTGATCATGACAATGTTCAGGATTATGAATGCGACTGGCTTCAACAATGATGTTGTTGATGGTTATGACATCTCCTTTAGCACGCATGAGGTCTCTAAGCTCAAATTGATAATCGTCAAAATTAGGATCACTAGGCTTCATTTCATGAAAACCAATAGTTTTATGGAGAATGACATCAATTATTTTCAAATAGTAATTTGGATATCTATTCTATAAATCACTCCACAAAGTATAAGCACACTCAACGTTTTTCATTTGACCGAACACAATTCTAGGCAATCCTCTAATAATAAGATTGACAGTTCTAAGATTACGAAGCATGTCAATTTCTTCTTCATGTGAAGGATGTAAAGGATCAATGGGAGACACATAAGGGATCTTAACATACTTTCTCAAATCGAATTTGTTGAATAGCTTAAGCATCTCATATTTCCATTGACTATAGTACTCCCCATCGAGAATGGGCACTCTACAACTAAGACTCCCCAAACTAGACACATCCATGTTACTCCAATGGTTGTAAAACCAAAGCTATGGAGACCAAAGCTCTGATACCAATTGAGGGATCGAGAAGTGATGTCTACAGGGGGTGAATAGACAACTTGACAAGTTAAAAACCTAACCTTTTCCCAATTTTAATGGTTGGCAGATTTTATCAATTATAATAAGTCTTGTGCACCCTACACATACTAGTCAACAAGTATAGAAGTGGAAAGTAAAGACAAGCATATTTAAGTAGGAGTAGAGGTAGGAAGATCAAACACAATTGGAGACACGAAGATTTTTCCCGTGGTTCCGATAGGTGGTGCTATTGTACGTCCACGCTGATGGCGACTTCAATCCACGGAGGGTAGCGATCGCGAGAGTCCATGGAGGGCTCCACCCGTTAGGGTCCACAAAATAGCAACCTCGTCTATTCCACCACGGCTTCTGTCCAAAAAGGACTAGCCTCACTATGGGTAGATCCTCACTATGGGTAGATCTTCACGAAGTAGGCGATCTCCTTGCTCGTACAAACTTCTTGGTTCAACTCCACACCTCGAAGAAGGAGGCTCCCATGAGACACCTAACCAATCTAGGAGGAACCACCCAACAAAATGTAATAGATGTGGTAACAATGATGAACTCCTTTCTCTTGTGCGTCAAAAGATAGTCTCCTCAATACACAATCACTCTCTCATAGATTTGGCTTGGTAGAAGAGGTTGATTGGGTGAAAAGCTACTTGGGGAGGCTAGAAATCAAGATTCGTATGGTTGGAGAGGAAAGTCTTGATCTCAACACATTAGTAGGTGGCTCTTTCTCAGAAAAATGGATGTGGCAAGTGTAGGTATGTTCTGAGTGCTTCCTCTGTGAATGAGAGGAGGCGGAGGGGTATATATAGGCATCTCCAAAATATCCAACCGTAGAACATAATTGCCTAACATGATGAAACCGGAGTAAAAACTCGGTTGCACCGACTAGTGCAAAATGTGGCAACTTTTGGATTTTCGGTGAGACCGATATATAAATCTCGGTGGTACCGATATGGGTGACCTAGTCAGATTCCATGGTGAGACCGATTTTCAAAACTCGGAAATTCCAATTCTTAAAAATAGGATACCAGAGAGTTGGTCACTGGTTTCGGTTGCACCTAAGTGGAAAGTTGGTGGCACCGAGACTTAGGGTTTATGCTAGGATCAGTATAGGGTAAAACTAGGTGGGGCCGATTCTGAAAAGTTGGTGGCGACGATTTTAGTGGTAGGTTTTAGACAAAGATTTTGCGGGAGAATTTCATGTTTATTTTTGGTGGCTAATCTCTAAGCACTTGAGCAACCAGATCATCATAGAAACCTAATCCCCTTTTAATAGTATTGACTTCCCTATGGACTCAAAGAGTGATTTCTCACAAAATGTAAAATTTAGAGTCTTGTAGCTTGATGATTTGCCAATCCTATTCCATTTCTTCTTCTTCTCTCCTTGGGGATTCTCCACACATTCCATGGACAATCTTCTCTGTGGACTTCATCAGAAATAAACTAGGTAAAACTATTAGTCCAAGAGAGAATGTATGTTGTCATGAATTATGAAAACCTCAAAGGGAGAAAATGTGCTTTCACTCCCCCAAATAGGAAGGCGCGCTCATCAACTTCCTCTAGGCAAGCTCTGATGCATTGGCTTCGACAGCATCAGGCATGCCTGGCCTATAGAGGGAGGTGATCGAGCACCACTCAGCCGTGTGCCGGAGAGTATGGCCCGTCAAGCACAAGGAATGGCATCAGGTGCCCGAGAAGCAGGAAGTCGTCACCCAGGAAGTCAACAAGCTCCAGGATGCGGGAATCACCCGTGAGGCTCCCCACTCCAAGTGGATCGTCATCCCACCCCCGTCGCCAAGCCGCGCAGCTGCGGACTCATGTGCGTCGATTTTGCTCCCCTCAACCAGGCTCGCTCCGCGAGCCCCTTCCCTCCTCCATCTCCGCTCATCCGTATACCTTTTAGCATGGAGGGTGCCGGAGCCACCTTTGCGAGTCTTGATACATCTCCAATGTATCTACTTTTCCGAACAATTTTGCTCTAGTTTTGGACTCTAATGTGCATGATTTGAATGGAACTAACCCGGATTGATGCTATTTTCAGTAGAACTACCTTGGTGTTATTTTTGTGCACAACTAAAAGTTCCTGGAATTGGATGAAACTTTTTGTGAATTATTTTTGGAATAAATAATGAATTATGGATTGAATATCCATTGGAGGGGGTTACCTCTGAGCCACAAGGCAACAGGGCGCGCCCACCCCTCTAGGCGCGCCCTGTCGGCTTGTGGGGCCCCACGTGGCTCCCCTGACCCTAATTCCACTCCTATAAATTCACATCTTCGGAGAAACAAATAGGAGAGAAGATTTCATCACGTTTTACTAGACGTAGACGCCGCCACCTCCTGTTCTACCTCGGGAGGGCTGATCTGGAGTCCGTTTGGGGCTCCGGAGAGGGGGATTCCTCACCGTCGTCATCACCAACCCTTCTTCATCAACACCGCCATGTTGCTCACCACCGGCAGTGAGTAATTCCTTTGTAGGCTTGCTAGATGGTGATGGGATTGGATGAGATTGATCATGTAATCGAGTTAAGTATGAGAGGGCTTGATCCCTAGTGTCCACTATGTTCTGAGATTGATGTTGCTATGACTTTGCTAAGCTTAATGCTTGTCACTAGGGCCCGAGTGCCATGATTTCAGATCTGAATCTATTGTCTTTTCATGAATATAAGAGTAATTTGGATCTGATCTTGCAAGTTGTATGCCCCTATTACGTGTCTTGATCCGCATACCCCAAGGTGACAATAATTGGGATTCATTTCGGTGATAGTCGTAGTTTGAGGAGTTTATGTGGTCACCATGTGTTAATGCTTTGTTCTTGTTCTCCATTAAAAGGAGGCCTTAATATCCATTAGTTTCCATTAGGACCCTGCTGCCATGGGAGGGTAGGACAAAAGATGGCATACAAGTTCTTATCGCAAGCACGTATGACTACATACGGAATACATGCCTACATTACATTGATGAATTGGAGCTAGTTATGTGTCGCCCTAGTGTGTAGGTGTTACATGATTGATTTCATCTAAATCATTATCTATCACCGATCCACGTGCCTATGCTTTACATATACTGAAACTTGCTAAGTTAGTATTGCTGCTGCTATCACAACTGCTACAAAATTACTGCTGCCACTACTACTGTTACTGTTGTTACTATCACTTGCCGCGCTACTAAAACTTTACGGCAGAGAGATATACCAGGTGTGGTTTAATTGACAACTCAACTAATAAGGCCAATAAATATTATTTGGATCTCCTTGTGTCGAATCAATAAATCAGGGTGAAATACTACCCACGAAGGCTGTTGTGATCCCCTATACTTGTGGGTTATCAAGACCTTTTTCTGGCGCCGCTGCCGGGGAGCATAGCTATATTTATTGTGTTAAGTTGAGGATATCCAATTGCTACAATGAAGAATCTAAAAGATACTCGAACCAAGATCGTCCCCTCTCATACAAGAGAAGGTAAGGAACTGCCATCTAGCTCTGCTTTTGATTCACCTACTGTTTTGAATTAGCTTATAACACCAGCACCTGTTGCTCGTTCTGATATTTCACATGAACTTGGTGATGCTACCTCGGAAATTAATGATGATACTGCAGCCACACTTGATGAAGCTAAAAGTGTAGCATTGAATGAATTACTTGACGCTAATATTGCTAAATCTAGAGAAGTTGAAAATGCTGAAACTTATGAAGATTTTGAGTCACCAGTTACATCTCGCTCTCCTAATAGATCAATTGCCTGATATACCTGAAGGTTATGTTCTGGATGGAAAGGTAGCTAGGGACTTTCTTGCTTGTAATGATAGAGACGATTTGAAGAAACTACTATGCAAACTAAAAGAATAAATCTGTGATGGAGAAAATGAAACATGATCCTAAATTTGCTACTTCTCATATATTTGTTACTAATAAGGATTATGAATTCTCTATAGACCCTGAGTTAATCCCTATAATAGAGTCTGATCCTTTCCATGGTTATGAAACTGAAACATTTGTTGAGCATCTTACTAAACTGAATGATATTGCTGTGTTGTTTACTAATGAGGAAAAGATGCGCTACTATTATATCCTTAAGATTTTTCCTTTCTCACTAAAAGGTGAGGCTAAGGAATGGTTCATCACTCTTGCTCCTTGTTGTTTGCGTAGCCTCTAGGATATGATATATTACTTCTCTGAAAAATATTTTCCTGCTCATAAGAAACAAGCTGCCATACAGGAAATATTTAACTTTGTGGAAATTGAAGAAGAGAATCTCCCTCAAGCTTGGGGGAGGCTTCTCCAGTTATTGAGAGCTTTACATAAACATCCTCTCAAGCAGAATAAAATACTCGATATCTTTTATAATGGACTAACCGATGCTTCTAGGGACTACCTAGATAGTTTTGGTGGTTGTGTTTTCAGGGAAAGAACTGTTACTCAAGATGAAGAATTATTGAATAATATATTTCAAAATGGTGATAAGTGGACACTTCCTGAGCCACCGCTGGAACCTATTCAAAAGAAGAGAGGTATTCTATTCCTCAGTCCTGAAGATATGCAAGAAGCCAAAAGAACTATGAAGGAAAATGGTATTAAATCTGAAAATGTCAAGAATTTACCACCTATCGAAGAAATACATGGACTTGACACCCCGACACAGGTAACAGAGGTAAAATCTCCCCGTGCCTTTAATGGAAGTGATATACCTTACACTAAGACTCCTAGTCAATGCATGTATGAATTTGATAATTACATTAATTGTTAAGCAAGAGCATTTCAATACCTATGTAAAATATCAATTAAGACATAATACCATGATGATAGATCGCTTGAGTGACTAGATATTTAGAATTGCTAACGATGTTAAGGGGCTAGGTAAACATGCTTCTATGGTTCATACTCAACTAGACCAAGTTGCTAAGTCACAAAATGATTTGCTTGCTGAATTAAATGAGAATATGAATGATCATGTTGTTAGAGTAATGACTAGAGGAGGTAGAATGACTCAGGAACGTCTTTATCCTGAAGGTCATCCTAAAAGAATTGCACATGATTCTCAGGGAATTAATGATGATGCCCCTAGTCCATCTAAGAAGAAAAAGAACAAGAAAAATGATAGGACTTTGCATGCTTCTAGTGAACCCGTTATAGAAAAACCTGTTGAAAAACATAACACTATTTTTATTTCTGATGCTGAGACACAATCTGGTAGTGAACATGCACATAGTGATAATGAGAATGATAATAATAATGATGATGTTCAAGTAGATGTTCAACCAGATAATAATAAAGAGCATGATAATGATATGGAAATAGAACCTGCTGAATATCTTAATAACCCACATCCTAAAAATAAACGTTATGAGAAGAAAGATTTTGTTGCTAGGAAACATGGTAGGGAGAGAGAGCCATGGGTTCAAAAACCCATGCCATTCCCTCGTAAATCTTCAAAGTGTAAGGACGATGAAGATTTTGAACGCTTTGCTGAAATGATTAGACCCGTCCTTTTGTGTCGATGTTAATGTCATGCCTTTCTCTCTTTACAAAAGACGTGATTTGAATAAACTCACACCTACTGAGATATCTTTGCAAATGACTGATAAATCTACAGCTATACCTATTGGAATTTGTGTGGATGTTCCTGTTGTCGTTGCAAATGTTACTATCTCAATTGACTTTGTTATTCTTGAGATGCCTGAGGTTGACAACATATCGATTATCGTTGGTAGACCCTTTCTAAATACTGCAGGGGCTGTTATTTATTGCAACAAAATCAAGGTCACATTTCACGTCAATGGCA
This sequence comes from Elymus sibiricus, assembly GCA_039707655.1. Taxonomy (NCBI): domain Eukaryota; kingdom Viridiplantae; phylum Streptophyta; class Magnoliopsida; order Poales; family Poaceae; genus Elymus; species Elymus sibiricus. The sequence continues at coordinate 224,018,283 of CM077665.1, read as the reverse complement.
AACAACATACCGTGCATTTTCCGAAGAAGCAAACTTTGGTTAATAATATTAATGTCATTCAGCCTAGTGCCACAATCATAATTCAAGGTTTTAAATTTCCTATTCCTACTGCCAAGAAGAAATATGATATTCTTATTGCTGGGAAGATGCAAATCCCCATTGAGGTAACTTAGTGTTATACGAAAATTCTTCGGTTCCATGTCAATCGGAAATGATTATTAATAAGACTTGATCAACCTTATTAATGGATCCTTTTTGAAAGACATGTTGTTGATGAATTTAGTAAGCACAACTTTTTGTATCATAAGTTTATCCTCTATTATTTTTAGTTAAATAAAATAAAATGGCATGATTATCTTGTTTCTGTTTTTCCCGTGCAATAAAAATGACCCAGAAATAAAAAGTTTCAGATTGCCACAAAATTTTAACATGATTTTTTCTGGAATATTCAAGAATTTTTGGTGTTGAAAATACATCAGTGTGGTGCACGTGTGGGACACAAGGCAACAGGGTGCGCCCACCCCCTTAGGCGTGCCCTGATGGCTTCTGGGGCCCACAGGGGCCCCGTGCCTTATCTCATCAGCCCATGTCATCTCCTACCTCTAGCAAAAATTCATCCAACCACTCTCTCTCGTGTTCTAGCTCCTCACACTGAAATTTTAGATCTGTTTGCTCGGAACTCCGTTTCCAAAAGTGTTTTGAGGAATTGCTCCTTGGTATGTGACTCTCCTATTCCTCCAATTAGTTTTCGCTTTAATGGTTTATATTTTGCATATTTTGCTGCACTTGGTGCTACTGAAAATGAGCTTGCGTGTTGAATTCTTTGAGTTCCAAGTAATATGAGTGCTTGATATGGCCTTTTGGTACCTATATGAGTAGTTGCTATCAATTTTGTAAAGTTTTATTGACATAATTTTGTGCCCCAGAAATTAGTGCTTAGGAAGATGAGCTTCTTTAGCACAAGTTCTTCAAGGAGGCGTTCTTCAGGTGAATCGTCGAGCGAGGGCTCGGTACAACAAGCTTATGTTGAGCCCAGAACAAGCCTTATAGTCATGGCCGATGCTAAATCATGTCGTTAGCCATGCGATGTGTTTACGAGAGGTGTAAGTATTAAGGAAGAATTTGATCAGTACATTTACAATACCGGCCTCATCGACTTCCTTGTCGATAAGTGTGTCCAACACTATAATGTTGCTCGTTCATTCACCCTGGATTTCGATATCATCCCCATACTTCTAGGGTGTTGTTTAGTCTTTATTATAGATCTTTTAGTATGACTCTAGAAGAATTTTGTGATGCATGCATACTTCCACTCTGGTACTCTCTAGAAAAACAACAGAAAACTGATTATAATTTGTTCCTTGAGAGTCTTTGTGTAGGAGAAGATAGAGGGGTGACACAAGCTAGAAAAAAATTATTCATTTTCCCTCCATTCGCTACTTTGCACTATTTAATGGAAAATGTGTAGTAGGTAAGAAAGACTGCAATGCACTGTGCGCTCCTGATTTGAGCCTTATTCACACGCCTTGGAGAAATTGTTGCCCATAGGCTGCATTCTAACACAGGTAAAGGTGATTTGTACGGAGGAATTTATGCCGACTGCGTAGCTGCAAAACTAGGAGTCTCACCAAAACCTAATAATCGACCTTGAAGCCATGTGTCGTCATGACTTTATTATGGACAGTGCTAGAGGCTATGAGTACAGCCTAACATTTTACAAATATAAGCCTATTTCTGTTACATGGCCTACGCCTGCTCTCTTTGATTTTCAGGCTCGACAAAGATATTGTGTTCTCGAGGACGAGGTGCGAGAGTACAACGCTGTAGTAGAGGCCGCTCGCTTGGCTGAAGAGGCTGCAAGGAGCGCCTCCATGAGCTATCACTTCAACTATTATCCAGACCAGCAGTGGTGATCACCAAGCTAGACAAACGCCTAAGCTTGGGGGAATACGTGTTTCTCACCGACATTAAATTCATGTTCACACATTTCATATAAATTGTTGGTGTTTACCCTCTTTCATTGTATATCCATGTTAGCTTTATTTTCCTGCCTTCTTTTTGTGTGTTTTAAAAACTTTGAAAGTCCAAAAATATTTCTCGCTCCTTTTCGGTTTTTCTTTCCCGTTTAGTTAGTTGTAGTATGAAAAAGAAACCCCCAAAAGATTTCCTTTGCAGGTTGGGAGATTTCCTATGTAACTAATTTTTCTCGTTCTTGGTTCTTTTGTTTATTTGCTTTCCTAAGAAAAAGAAAAACTCCAAAATCATTTAAGTATGTTTCTATGAATTTCTTTTCTTTTCTTGAGTCGTTGAAAGGAGAACACCACAATGAAAATGTTGAGTGGCTCTCATATGCATTAATGTTTATCTAACAGAGAGCCAATATTACCTCGCCTTCTCCTTTGTATAAAACCGTCTTGCAGATTCCAGCTTAGTCAATGACAGTCTTGCACTATTATTATTATCACATCATTCGGTCGTGCAAGTGAAAGGCAATAATGACGATATTGGATGAAGTGATCGTGGTAAAGGAAGCTGGTATGAACTCTTCTTGTTTTTCCGTTTTTGTAAATATGTTTAGCTTGGTCGATCTTGATGCAGTATATCATGAGTGAACATGTTTATGATGACAATTAGAGATTATAGTTGCTCATGCCATGCATAAATAGCTAGGAGTGGATAATGATTTATCTTATGTGTCAACATGCATTAAAAGGGTTATGATGTAGTATGGTATTTCCCTCTAAGTAAGTCGAGCGGCTTCAACTGGCCCATGTGTAAACATGTAGTTAAATCAACACCAATGCGGCCTTCATGATGTTTAAATTCAGGGTGTTCATATCCTACTCATGCTATGTCCAATGTTAATTATTCACAATGCATGATTATGACCATTTTCTCTCTCTAGCTGGTCGCTTCTCACTCTATTGCTAGCCTTCGCTTATACTAAGCGGGAATACTTCTTGTGTATCAAAAATCCTTAAACCAAGTTATTCCACATGAGTCCACCATACCTACCTATATACAGTATTACCATGCCGTTCCAAGTAAATTTTCATGTGCGACCTCTAATATTCAAATAAAACTTCTGTTTTGTGCACTCGTACCGCTCATGGAGCGATGAGACGGTCGGTATCTTCCATGCTAAGTGGGTTATTCTCAAGATGGGCGTTTATTTGCCTGTCATCGCATGAGGGAGGCTCGTAAAAAGGATGCCTAGTCCTACAGAACCAAAAATAATTAACCAAAACTCCTGGGATTGTTGAAATGTTGGAGGGCATCCATGGATTCGGTCAATCATGGCTTGTGTATCTATGGGGGATGGGAGTAAACTTTACAATTCCGCTTGGGAACCACCAATAATTTGTTTAACATGGAAGATATTGAAATCCTTTGCCATGACGTTGACAGGAAAAGTGCACAACCCAAAACTATAATTTCAATCATGTTTCAAATCTCGAGCTCTGGCACCTCTACAAATCAATGCTTCCCTCTATGAAGGGCCTGTCTATTTACTTTTATGTTGAGTCATCACCCACTTATTAAAAGCACCAGACCAGAGAGCACTATTGTCATTCTTATGCATTAAGTCTAGTTAATGTTTGATGTGTGACGCCCCCATTTTGACCGTACGCTAATCATACACACAAGTACACACGATCAAGATTAGGGACTCACTGGAAGATATCACAACACAACACTACACACAAATTAAAGTCATACAAGCTTCATATTACAAGCCAGGGGCCTCGAGGGCTCGAATACATAATCTCAAATTCAAACGAGTCAGCGGAAGCAAATATTCTCTGAGTACAGACATAAGTTAAACAAGTTTTGCCTTAAGAAGGCTAGCACAAACATAAGCAGCGGATCTAAAGAGGCAAGGCCTCCTACCTGGGAGCCAACCTAACTACTCCTGAGAGTCGGCACTCTCCACGTAGTAGTACGCTCCAGTGGTGGTGTAATGGTTGTCGGCGGGGTACTCCATCTCCTGGGCTCCGTCATCTGAACACAGTAATTGTATCGGGGGGGAGAGGGAGCAAAGCAGCGGTGAGTACTCATCCAAAGTACTCGCAAGACTTACATCAGAACTATACTAGAATATGTATCAATATAAAAGTAATGGGGTTATATCTTTGGACTGACTGCAGGAAAGCAATAAAAGAGAGAAGGCCTAGTCCTACCGAAGACTAGCATCTTCAACATCTTGCAGCATTAGAAGAAAGTTGACTGGTAACTCATATGTAACAATATTATTGTAGCAATTTTGTTAAGTAACCATGCCTAGATATTCTTCCTCGACTCCCTGCGAGAAAGCAATCTTGGAGCCAACATCACTACTGGAATCAGGGACTTTGCCATCTGCCAGCTCTTTGCCGTCTGCTGGCAGATGGCAAAGAGGATATTTGCCATCTGCTTTTATAAAGTAGACGGCAAAGAACATGCTGATGGCAAAGAGGCTCTTTGCCATCCGCACTTCTTTGCCGTCTGCTGGCAGACGGCGAAGAGTTCTTTGCCGTCTGCCAGCAGACGGCAAAGAACAAAGTGGGCCCCACTTGGTACTGCACTTGCCAGGTCACACGGGCCACTTCTTTGCCGTCTGCTGGCAGACGGCAAAGAACTCTTTGCCGTCTGCCAGCAGACGGCAAAGAGAGGTGAGGGGGCCCCACAGTGTAACGGCGCGGACGGGCTAACGGCCCCCCTCTTTGCCGTCTGCCAGCAGACGGCAAAGAGGGGGCTTAATTTTCGCCATCCCCCCGCGCCTCCCGCCTCTCTCTCTTTCTCTCACCTCTCTCTCTCTCACACCCGCGCCCGTTCCCCTCTCTCACCGCCGCCGCCGCCGCCCCCTCCCCGCCCTCTCGCCGCCCCCTCCCCGCCCTCTCGCCGCCGCCCCCTCCCCCCTCTCTCACCGCCGCCGCCGCCCCCTCCCCGCCCTCCACCACCGCCTGCCCCCTCCCCGTGGCGCACCTCCACCACCGCGGCCCCGCCCCCTCCTCACGGCCCTCCTGCCGCCGCCGCCCCCTCCCCGGCGGCCTCCTCTCCTCGCCGCCGGCCTCCTCTCCTCGCCGCCAGCCGCCCTGCCCCCTGCCCCTCTCTGGTGAGCTTCCCCTGCCCCCCTTTTAATTTTTGTTTCTGTTTTTCTAATTAGATTTTTAGTTTTCTGTTTTTAGATGTTTATCAAATAGTTGTTTAGGTGTTTGGGTAAATAGGAAAAAATATTTAGACATTTAGGTAGAAAAAAACCTAGAAGAAAAAAAAGAAGAAAAGAAGATGAAAAAAAGGAAAAAGAAAAAAGAAAAAGAACAAAAAATAATAAGAAGAAGAAGAAACAGAAGAAGAGGAGGAGGAGAAGAAAAAAGAAGAAGAAGAAGAAGAAAAAAAGAGGAGAGGAGGAGAAGAAGAAGAGGAAAAAAGGAAAGGAAGAAGAAGAAGAGGAGGAGGAGGAGAAGAAAAAAGAAGAAAAGGAAGAAGAAGAAGAAAAAAGAGGAGAGGAGGAGAAGAAGAAGAGGAAAAAGGAAAGGAGGAAGAAGAAGAAGAAGAAGGAAAAAAAAGGAAGAAAAGGAAGAAAAGAAAGAAGAGGAAGAAGAAGAAAAGAAAAAAAGAGAAAAAACCCCGACCCCGACACGGCACCTCGACCCCGACCCGACAACCCGACCCTGACCCGACACCCCGACCTCGATCCCGACCCCGACACGGCACCCCGACCCCGACCCGACAACCCGACCCCGACCCGACACCCCGACCCCGACACCCCGACCCCAACCCCGGCACGGCACCCCGACCCCGACCCCGACCCGACACCCCGACACCGACACGGCACCCCGACCCCGACCCGACACCCCGACCCCGACACGGCACCCCGACCCCGACACCCCGACACCCCTGACACCGCGACACCACGACACCCAGACACGACACCCCCCGACACCCCGACCCCGACCCCGACCCCGACACCCCGACACCCCTGACACCCCGACACCACGACACCCAGACACGACACCCCCCGACACCCCGACCCCGACACGACACCCTGACACCCCGACACCACGACACCCCGACACCACGCCACCCAGACACGACACCCCCGACCCCCGACACCTCTTCGGCCTCCTGTTGACTGAAAAGGTGCTCTTCGGCCTACCAGAGGCCGATGGGGTCATATATTTGTGAATTATGAGTTAGGAAGTATATTTCCCGATTTTGTTAAGAAAAACATCATATATATTTGTGTTGATCGGGTGGATTTAAATGTGCAGTTCTTTCGGGGCTGCGAGGGTCTGGTGTTCGACGACCTCCCCGTGCGTTCGACGAGCTCCGCCCCTGCGTTCGTGGGTGAGCACAAATGACATCTCCTCCTCCCCCCTTCATTTGCTCTGTTCCGGTCTTCGTGCCGATGAAACTTGCTAGCTATAGGTGTCAATCATCAGTATGCGTGACCACTATGCGTCTCCCGTTCGAAAGGGTTACATCTATAAATATGCATGCATTTGCATATTTATAACCGTGATTCTTTCGAATTGTCCAACGTTATCCATGGACAGCCCGAGTATGTGTAGATTGGGTTCGTTTTCCCATATGCTCTGCTCCGGATCCGATGCAGAATTTCGTCAGTGCCTCCCTGTTGTTCTCCGGGTACACATCCTCTCTGCTTATTGCCGAGACGTGTATCAGGAGAACAGCGGGGAGGTGCTGCCGAAATTTTGCGTCGGATCCGGAGCAGAGCATGGGAAAACGAACCCAATCTACACATACTCGGGTGGGATTAGGACCTATCTTTACCTACTAGCGTCTAGGTTGCATGGACGTAATAAAACTGACAAACTCTATTAACTGATGAATATGGTTTGCTGAATTATGTATATATTTATTGTGTGTCCAGTAGCTAGGCAAGATGAGTGATCGTGTGTGGATGTACACCGGTCACACAAGTCAGAAAGACATGACCCATGAATGGCTAAGAAAAACCAAGGGGTTTGTGAGAGCCGCATTTGCAAATGGACAGGAAACAAACTGGTGCCCCTGTGTCGACTGCGACAACTTTCATAAGAAGTCCGAGTTTGAAATGATCAAACACCTGCAGAAGTTGGGTTTTACGCCTGATTATACGGTCTGGACATTTCATGGTGAGTCTGCCCAACGTGCCAGAGCTGAGGAGGGTCGTCGTCGCACCGACGAGCATTGTACCGGGATGGAAGACATGGTGGAAGACTTTGATGATGCTCGGGATTCGGACGATGAGATGGAGGAATCTGCAAAGGCCTTCAATGATATGTTGGAGTCTTCAAAACGTCCTCTCCACGAGCACACTGAGCTTTGTCAGCTGGATGCCATCGCACAAGTAATGGCTCTGAAGGCTCAATTCAACTTGGGCAGAGAATGCTACGACGCGATGATGACACTATTTGGACGCTTTCTACCCAAAGGCCATGTAATGCCTGCAAACCTGTACCAGTCGGACAAAATCCTCCGTGCACTTAAGATGCCCGATGAGAAGATAGATGCCTGTGAGAAAGGATGTGCCTTATTTAGGCTTGAGTAAGCGGACTTGAAGTATTGTCCCGTTTGCCAGTCTTCCAGGTATGTTGAGGTAGACAACGGTATGGGTGAGAAGAGTCAGACAAAAATCCCAGTTAATGTTCTTCGGTATATGCCAATCATACCAAGACTTCAACGTCTTTTCATGGTCGAAGAGACGGCCAGACAGATGACATGGCACAAATTGGGCAAAAGAACCGAACTAGATGCAGATGGGGAGCCAATGTTGGTACACACATCGGACGCTTTTGCGTGGAAGCGCTTCGATGCAATACATCATGCTAAAGCGGCAGATCCAAGGCATCCTCGAATCGCCATAAGCACGGATGGGTTCAATGTGTTTGGTATGATGGCAGCTCAATACAGTTGTTGGCCTGTATTTGTCATTCCACTCAATCTCCCCCCCGGACAGATTATGCAAAGAAAGAACATTTTCCTGACGTTGATAATTCTGGGGCCCAACTATCCGGGGAAGAATATGAATGTGTACATGCAGCTGCTTAAGGATGAACAGCAAGAAGCTTGGGATAATGGGATCAAGACATACGACGCCGCTACAAAAAAAACTTCCTAATGCGTGCGTGGTACATGTACTCGATGCATGACTTGCCGGCGTATGCGCTATTCGTTGGCTGGTGTGTGAATGGAAGGTTCCCGTGCCCCACATGCAAGGCAGCTCTTGAGTTTCGTCGGCTGCAGGCGGGTGGCAAGTTTTCTTGCTTCGACATGCATAGACAGTTCCTGGATCCTCGCCATAAGTTCAGAAAAGACAAGAAGAACTTCATCAAAGGTAGACTTGTCAAAAACTCTGCACCACCTGCGTTGACAGGCCAACAGACCCTGGATCAGTTCAACTCTCTCGAGCCGGATCCGGAGCGTCCAGGGTATTTCAAGGGGTATAATTCCGAACACGCCTGGACTCACAAGACATGCTTGTGGGATCTGCCTTACTTCAAAGACCTCCTTTGCCCACACAACATCGACGTGATGCACACTGAAAAGAATGTCGGCGAGGCCCTCTTTGGTACATTGTTCGGCATAGAGGGGAAAACAAAGGATAATCCTAAGGCTAGAGTTGATCAGGAGGCTCTATGTGATAGACCGCTACAAAATATGCGACAACCGAAAGGAAAGCAGAACTGGACGAAGCCCAAGGCATGGTTCAATCTTGGAAGGCCAGCTATGAGGGAAATTATCCTGTGGGTGAAAAAGGAGTTGATGTTCCCCGATGGGTATGCAGCGAATCTAAAGAGGGGAGCGAGCCTTGAAAAATTGAAAATATTTGGTCTCAAGAGTCATGATTGGCACATATGGCTTGAGCGGGTAATGCCGGTGATGTTGCGTGGCTTTATCCCTGAGGATGAATGGCTAGTACTGGCAGAGCTGAGCTATTTCTTCCGTGTTCTTTGTGCGAAAGAACTATCGCCTGGCTTGCTAGAAGAACTGGAAGAGTTGGCGCCGGAATTGATCTGCAAGTTAGAGAAGATCTTTCCACCGGGCTTCTTTAATCCAATGCAGCATTTGATTTTGCATCTCCCGACCGACGCACGATTGGGGGGGGCCCGTGCAGAATCGTTGGTGCTACGCAACTGAGAGGATGCAGAAGACGCTTCGAGAAAAATGTAAAAATAAACGTCGAATTGAAGCATCGATGGCCGAGGCATTCATTACTGAGGAGGCGGCAAACTTCATGACAGCACACTACGAAGCCAAAAATCGTCATTTGCATAATCCGAAGCCTCGGTACAATGCTGGCGACCCTAAAAAGGGTGGATCCAACCTCAGCCTATTCAAAGGGAAGCTCGCACCAGCCGGTGCTTATACTTCCTTATCGCTGGATGTCGACGAATGGCGGACCATTACGTTGTATATCTTGAACAACCTAACAGAAGTGCGGCCGTACATCGAGTAAGTTCTCGGTACATTGTTTCGCATCCTCTAATTCCTTTGAACTGCTCTTATTCCTAGATATTTGATACAGTCGATACGTCGCCAAATTCTCGTATAGAGCGGTGGTCCAAAAGGATTCCGTCGAAGAGTATGAGCTTCTGGCAATGCATGGAGGCGGCTATCCCGGTTTCATCTCTTGGTTCAAACAAACGGTAATTTCCATTAGACCATTTCATTTCTTCGTCTAATTTCCGGCTAATGCAACAATCCTTTCGTATTAAACTTGTAGGCTAGTTCAGAGTCTATGGACGCCGAATTGAGACAAGTCGCTAATGGTTTTGACTATAAGGTCCGTTCATTTGACAAATACGACATCAACGGGTATCGCTTTCGTACCTATGGCAAAGAGCTATCTATGGCCGACCGAAAGTCTACAGATTGTTGTGTCTCTGCTATCGGCGAAGGAGGTACCGAGTATTATGGAAGAGTTGAAGCAATTTATGAACTTCTATTCTATGGTGCAAACCCACCGAAAGTCGTAGTCTTCAAATGTTATTGGTTCCAGCCGAAGGAGACTAGAAGGACTCATGAACATCTAGGGCTAGTCGAAATCAAACAAAGCACCCATTTGGATGTTCCCGATGTCTATATTACGGCTCAACAGGCAACCCAAGTTTTCTATCTACCGTGGGCCTGCCAAAGTGATCCAAATCTCAAAGGTTGGGATGTCGTTTATGAAGTGCCGCCACATGTTAGACCACCTCCCCCCAATGAAGAGCATTATGAACCTCACATTAACCCAGACACATATGAAGGAGAATTCTTCCAAGAAACACGTCTTTCCAAAAAACGTTTCAAGAACCGCTCTACTTCACCTCAGAACATTGAAGTAGACAGCGGCAGTGAATCCGAGCCTGAACCGGAACAAGAAGAGCCGGAACAAGAAGAGGTTACTGCTGCGGATGACCTGTCAATGCTTGACCGATTACGTACAGGAGGCCTTCCACATGTTGATGCATTTATTGATGATGATGATGAGCACGTCATTACTAATAGTGATGATGATGATGCATTTATTGACCCCGAAGCATATATAGACGATGATGATGCATTTATTAATGATGACGATGAAGATTAATATTATAGTTCATGTCAGGTATTCAATTATTATTATGTACATATATATTATTAATTGGTTCATGTTAGGTATTCAATTTTTTATTATGTTCATGATGATGATACACTTAAATTATATTCATGTCAGGTATTCATTTTTCTAATGTTGTACTAACTTCG